>OX243840.2:6034992-10834992 GCA_945859575.2 Herminia tarsipennalis
TTAGGCCCTAAACCTCACAATAAACAACGAGTTTACTCCAGTAAAATAGTCTGTAAGTGGTTAAGGTTAAGGTTTAGAATATTAAATATTTTTGAAAACTGATTTTACAAAGTTATTTAGTGATACGTAAAGAAGTCATGTGGTTATTAGTATTTTACGAATCAACCTGTTTATAGCTAAATTTTATACACTTTTTAGGGTCAGTGCCACACCGCTCGATTGTATCTAATTATAGTAAACCGCCCTTTCTGAAGACGTAATTTAGAATCATACTGACTATGAGCTCGACCAAAGTTTGTGGTACTGGTCCCTTACTGGTGCCGCCAAACTTTTGTTCCAAATTAACACCTATGTCTAACATTTTTTCCCCATGGTTTGCATATCCAACATAACACCTATCTTTGATAATGCGCGTCGCTCAAGATATGTGGCACACGGAAGCCTTGTAGGTATAACTAAGCATAGAATTTATTAGATAGATGCAATGTCAAGTATCAAGTGGTTTTTCATTGAATGGTTGGGTTATAAACATGATTTTATCGCGGAAGGTATACGGAAAACATAAATTAGGCGTAATTAATATATTGTTTGTTTATCATAGGAAGGAAATAAACAAGATTTTACAATAGGTGCATCATGTTTACTGAAGACTGGTATAGGAATAAACCTCTATATATACTAATATTAAAAAGAGGTGATGTTTGTGACTTTGTGAGGTTGGAGGGTTAATCTCTGGTTCTACTGAACCGAATTTGAATTTTACCAATAGAAAGCCACGTTATTTGTGAGTGTCATATGCTATATAACATCACGCTACAACCAAAAGAAGCGGAGCATCAATGAAAAATATTGCAGTGATTCTTAATTCTTAGTGATCCTTTTGTATAAAATGTTTTTGAACATAAGGTGTAGTGTCAAGAGACTTCAACTACCTAGGTGGGGCAATGGTAGAGTGGAGGTCGTGGGTTCGATTCCCAGACGAGGCACTTCATGTGATCCACAAATTGTTGTTCCAAGTTTGGATATAATTTGTGTTAATGGCATGTTTGTAAAACGCAAGGCTTGTGAACATATTGACTGCAAAAAATCGCGTTAAAAAGTAGCCCATATCTTTTTCCAAACTTGCAGCTACTTCAAGACCTACTTGCTAAATTTAGATCAACCCAAGCTTTTGCCTCAAATTATTAGACAGAGTCACGTCCATGTTGCTAAAATTAGCAGAGACGATAACCAATTAGCATTGAAACACCCACAACCATTCACCACAGAGGGTAAGTACTTAAAGCCATTTTCAATTTTACGAATGTACTAAACCGAAGTATGCCGTTTATATCAATAACAGGGGTGCTCATGTAAGCTCTGGTCCTATACAAATATTTCAATGTCCTCTGGGTGTTGTTTGCAAGCAGACGACGTGAAAGACGCGGCGAACGACGCTTGAATTCAGCAAGCCACGCTCAAGCAATTTATTTACCGATCGAGATTTATTCTTGATAACTTTTGTTAAAGTTGGTTTGAATGGAGTTATCAACTTTAGGGATTAAATATGAGTATTTTTAATGTATAAGGATGTGAGTAAGAATTTGCCTTTATTACTGTGGAAAATTTTTGCGAGTGATATTTAGGTAGGAACTTAAATAAAGTAATTTAAAAGACATCCGACCTGATGAAGGGGTAATATTGTGATATTAGGGATCTTCACCCCATAAATTTCTTCAATTGTCTTTCCGAGATTGGAAATGAAAACTAGACATAAGTAGGTATAGGTACTTTTGTTTGTGTTCATCCCTCTACAGTAATAATAATAGTATTTTACAAATACAATAATTGCATTTTTGAAAGATAGAAAAATTTGAAGTCCAGACCCAGGAACCGAATCCGAAATTTGAGGTAGTAACATAGTCCAGATAGGTTCGATTCCGGCCCCGGTTTTGCTACGGAAGTCTCGGGTTCGATTCCTGGGTCTGAAGTTCAAATTTTTGTATCTTTCAAAAATGCAGTTATTGTATTTGTAAGGTAATTGGCGAGAAATGCCTATAAAAATTACTTCAGTAATAGTATTTATTGACATCAAGTTCATACAAAAGTTGTGAATAACGCTAAAAGGGTATAATAACAAGTAAGACATTAGTAGACATTTAGAACTCTTATGGTTTTGTAATAGAGGTCAAAAGCTATTAATTAAGTAACCTGTCGAATGTTATAAAAAGGCTTAAAATAGGAAACCTTTGCGTTAGGATACAAAACCTGTCAAAGTGTCAGTTATAAGTAATTACTATCTTTTCTAGGTCAAACAGATTTTTGAGATCGTAGCGATAGTCCCGTAGTGAGGACTTAATCTTCTATAATAAATGCGAAAGGTCATTAATTGGGGGACAGTGACTCAACACGAAGTCTCGATAACTCCTGGACCAGAGAGGCTGGACTTTATAAATAGGTAGGAGATATCAGATAAAAATGGATTTAATTTTTTTTTTTTTTTTTAATTTTTGTATGGAAACCACACGTCGTCAGTCGTAACTAACTTATTTATAACTAGCTGACTAGCGCAACTTCGTCTTCGTCATTTTCCCCCGTTTTTGCAACATTTTTCATTGATGCTTAGCTCCTATTGGTCGTAGCGTGATGTTATGTAACCTATAGCCTTACAACACTAAAATATATTTTTAATTCGAACCAGCAGGTCCTGAGCTTACTCGTTCAATTAAACAAACTCTTCCGCTTTTTATTATATGTAGGTATAGATTTGAAGATTTACTTGGTAACACGTAGGGCGTAGTTAGACTATTTATGCACATATAGTTTTTACATTGTAAGTGGATGCTCTTACTATCTTGTACCCATTGAGTATCTTGTTCCAATCTCATGTACTCTTCTTTTAATATTTTTTTAACTCTTGTTTTTGCATTAGTCTTCTTGGTGTATAATATAATGTTGGCAGCACCTTACCTGCATATACAGTTTATAAAATAAACATTGTAAACATTGGCAATTTGAAAAGAATGGCCGCGAGTTTTTTAGCCTCGTCCTTTATTCCGGCTTTACCTATTGTTTGCGAACAGGCATTACATGTACATGTAGAATCGACTTTTCACAAGTGTAGTATTTTGCTTCTTAAGTGAATAAAGTATTTTTAATATTATTAGTCTTACTATGAAAATGTAATAAGTTCAAAATTTGTGACGCTCAAAATCCCGAATATTAAAACGGCTTTAATTAGAGTTACTTTGAAGAGTCACTTTGCGTGTTAAAATGTAGCGTCGCATTACGTGTGGAAATGTAACGCCATAACCAATATATTAAATACTTTTTAACTTACTTATAAGTTATTGACTTAAAATAGTTTCTTCTTATTTTTTTCATTGTTACGTAGGTCATGTTCAAGGCAGTTCCAGTACGGGTTAAGCTGTTTTGAACATTCTAAAAGTTAAATTTTATAGGGTTCCGCAAGACAGACAGACGGACATGACGGAACTATAAGGGTTTCGATTTTGCCATTTGGCCATTTTGGCTACGGAAGACGTCTGTCCGTATGTCACAGGCATTTTACTCAAATACTACTCAATGCATATTAATGGAATTTGGTGTAAAGGTGTCTTGTAGTAGCCGCTACTTAGTTTAATAGCTAAATATGTTTGATAGCATTCGACAGGTTTTTTAAAAGCATATTAAGGTTTCTAAAAAACTTTTTTTTTTGGAAATAATCGCTCCGAAAGTTGCAAAAATTGTGTCCTCAACTTTTAAACCATGTGACCAAAAATAATAAAAAAAATCAAAAAGGTAGCGCATAATAAATACTTTAACATTATTTCGGATGTCATTGAGTTATTGCCGAAAAACTGCGTTTCTTAACAAAAGGGCGTAGGTGTCATGAACATACGCTCTTCTGCTGATGCAATTATTCAAGGCCGCGGAACCCTACACTGAGCATGGTCCTACATGCTCTTGCCCGGTTTTTTTCATATTGAAATTACATATTTGAAAGGTTTTTTAACTGCACTATAATTACAAATAAATTATCTAAAGTTTAGTCTCATAAAGGAATTCCGCAACAATTTTGATTTTGACCTTGCTTGAACCATTTTCATAAACGTAATAAATGTGCACACTTAATGATTAGCTAAAATCTATGAGCATAGCTTGTTTATGCCAATATTCGAATTGAGTTGTCGGCATCGGTATGCCACAGTCGGTCTACACCACATATTTGTCGAACATTAACGTTGAAATAAATGTTGGTTAGAGTGAACCAAAATTATTCGTTTGCCGTGATACGTGGCTCGCCTCGCATTTCATTCGAGCCTTCGTTGCAAAACTGACGTTTGTGAACTATGGTGCAACCGTCCTATTGATTTTACAACATGTATTAGAGATATGGATAATTAAAGTCGCTAGGTTTGTTCAGCGGGCTTATACGTACCGATGAATGATTGCGATGCAGTTTCCAACTTAGTATTAGTATTTATCGATGTTTTGCTTTAGTAATAAATCGATTTTGTGGCATAAGTTTAAGATTCTTGGTTTGTTAACTGCTTTCCAGTATTTTATGATTCGGATTTATGAATTTGTTGAATCGATTCGTCTGGTTTAATCGATTTTGAATACAATTAGAGCTATTTGTGTTTGTATTTAGTTGATTGTTGATTTGTACATGTCATGATAGTGGTAGGACGTGCTGTGTATTGCAATCAGGTGCACGTGACAGCCAAGCTTAATTGTAAAGTGAACGTTCACAAGCAATGGATTTGATAGTATCATTAATTTAAGGATAGAGTTAATGTATATTAATAGTAGGTTAGCACAGATTCTAGGCTGAAGCTACCTTTTTTAGAGTTCGGGTTGTACGTCCGTCCATCCTTCCGTCTGCAGCTTAGCTCAGATACTGTTAGTGTTAGAAAACTGTAATTTTGCATGGATACGCACATTACTTATGCCGACAAAGTAAAAGAATAAAATCGTGAAAGACATTTTTTTGTCGGTACCTCCCCTTATGTAAAGTGGGGATGTCATTTTTTTCCTACCTACACCATCGTGTGGGGTATCATTAGATAGGTCTTTTAAAAAACGTTTCGGGGTTGTAAATGCCATTTTTAGATTTAGGGATCCGTTTGTGAAATATTAAGCTTTAAGGTGCAATTTTTTGTTAGAGTCAAGTGTCCCCCCCCCCCCTGCCAGCTAAACGGTTGATGTTGGGTATGTGAAAAGATTTATGGTAGTAGTATATATAGTGAAATTAAAAGGAAAACTATAGATATACTACTTAGAATACTATTAGAAGCACACACAAGCACAGATATACTATTTAGAAGCTTACGAGTAACAACTGATCAAATTATAAGTAACAAACTTTTCGTATAAATTAAATTGAAAATTATTATTATGTGGGTAGGTATAACGCTTTAAGTATGAAACAAAACAACACAAACCCACTTCTTAAATCGCATTATTCGGATGGGGGAGGGGTGGGGACTACGGAACTCTACATTGTGCGTGGCCCGACATGCACTTGCCAGGTTTTTATTAAGTATATCGGTTACTAGGTAGTTTGTATTCTTAGCGCAACACCGATTTGGCCAGTTTTTACAAGTTTTTTATTAGCTCCCTATATCCGTATTGTCGTCGTCGTTTTTGGACTTGTTCTTTGGAGTTTAATAAACAAATAGCTCAAACATTGAAGTAGGTATCTAACTTTTTCTGATGCGTCCAAACAATGGCAATTTTTGACAGCTTACACAAATTACAAATTAACTAATTGCCTTTGCTGGTACTGTAAAATCTATTCTTGCCAAATTTCATGTTTCTAAATCAACGGGAAGTAAGTACCTTATAGGTTTTTATGGGCGTGCTTGAGTTTCTTGCGAATATCAAAATGTGTCATAAATGGTCGTATATTTTGATTGCATTGACTTAGAAACACATTCACTACACCAGTAAGAAACGAATTTCCGTATTAAAACATTAAGGAAGACTTTTAATATTTTAGAAATTCGTAATGTTTATGACTTAATATTTTTAACTTTGATCGTCTCTTGTTACGATATTCTTTTCTCATTTGTAACCTACTTAGGCAACATTTATTTTATTTTGTGAAAGAGTAATTACCTTTCGGTACATTGTAACATACCTGATACGGTACGACGCAATTTTAAAGTGTAATATCGAGACTGTAATTAACAAAATCGATTTGAGCACAAAACCTTCAAAAGCATATACTTAGTGAACACGTGTGTTTTGATTACTATAATATCTATCTAACTAACAATAAGGTAGACCTTTGATTAATATTGGCTTTATGGAGAGTTCCATTATTGACCTTTTAAAAAAAATATGGCACTAGGTACTAGACAGAAGACTGACAAACTTACGCCAAATTTGGTGTTGATTTTGATAGGTAAATCGCTTCAATTTTAGATGCCGCACTCACCCCAGACATTGCACAATTAAAAGATGATTAAAACATATAAATAGTCGGGCATAAGTTTCTAACTATTATCCACTTTATAACAATGTTAAACACAGATGTGCTAGTTTAAATTACAAAATAAATGAGGTAATACAGTGACACTACGTTGCTATACGCTAATCGATTTTATCATCGTAAAGTATAAGCATGTGTGTCAAACAAGTATCAAAATTACTTTGACATTGATTGTAATTCTGCGGCCCCACCTTGTCCTATTAGGGATAATAGCATGGCTTTATATGTAGATTTTCATATTAGTTATATAACAATATCTAATTTCCTTGTACATACTTGCTATAAATGCTAAAATTAATAAACAAATAATTTGTCAACGCCATTTTGTAGAAGGTTAAGTGCGTTCTAAATTCAAACAAATGCAGAGGCTATTTGAATGAAAACTTCAGCTAGTTTCCCTCGCTTAAAAAAAAATAGGCAAAGACAATTTCAGTCAGTATGTTGAGTGAGGCGTCGGTCGTGCTGAATCGCAAATTACGAGTAGAGGTGAACGCTCGACGATCGCGGCACTCGTTGAACTTGACTCGGCTACCTTAACATTGCGCGAAGATATTATATAAGGAAATGATCTAATCACATCCTTTCCTACCGCATTTTAGTACTTGAATATAATGTTGAAAGTTTTATATATATAAATACTTTTTGGTGGAGTGGCCTTTTTGTTAATTGGCTTATAGGAAAGAGAGTACAAACTTTTTAGAATATAATTATGAATAAGTACAAGTACTATGTTTTTCATAGTACCTAATATAAAGTTCTTAGGTTTAAATTTAATGTTATAGGTAAACTGTATTCCAGATTTCAAAAGTATGTTAAATATACACTGTTTAGCAATACGAACGCTTACGTAATTAAGTATATAAACACTATATTTTCAGTACTTATCCGACGTATAATAGTTGGCGATGGATTTACCGATGGCCTTTTATGTTTACTATGTCAATTAACGTTAAAGATAGCTTATTATATAACGTTTTAAACGTTAGAGAATTCTCCTCGTATATTGTTTATCTACAAGGAAATTATTCTACAAAAGCTAAACCAGTATATTGCCCCATGCTTTGATATTTACAGCGCGAAACCTAGTTTACAATCTAGCTTGGCGAACAAAGTGTCTCAGCTGAATGCTTCCTGTTTACGAAACGGTTACAAAACGTACCCTTCGAATATTCCGCAGCAATCAGTGGTTCAATGCGATTCCAGGGTATGGACCGTGAACCCTGCGCGCACGCACCCGAGCCCGCCGTCGGATGATCCGAGGCCGATATATAAGCCGGCGTCGGAGCACCCGGCACCATTCGCGATTAAACGCCACCGGAGTAAACTTCCGCAGAACGAGGCCGATACTCTGACCGCCAACTGAATTGACACAATTACTTGCAAATTCACCACCCTTCCGCGATGTCTGCTATACGGTTTCTTCTCGTCGCTGCTTTGATCCTAGCCACGGTAGAGAGCAAGCCGTTCTTCGATGCTATCTACGATGCTATCAATGGAAATTCCAGAAGATCGTACGGTTACAGCGGCTATGGTAACTATGGAGGTTATGGCAACCCTTACGGTAATGGTTACGGTCCTCAAGACTCTGGATATGGGTATGACAATGGTTATGGAGGCTACGGCTACAAGCCTAGGCACGAGAAACCGGCACCACGACAGGAGAGGACTTACAAGGACATTTGCAGAGTGCACTTTCCCGCATCAGCTGATGTCCCTGGAACGAACGGGATAGTGTGTCCCTACTGAGGGTCAGATCGCGTGTTCTACGCAATGGAGCGACTGCTCCGCCGTCGTAACATCATGAGGATGGGTTGATCTTATTAAGAACGAAGAACGGAGTATTCATTTTGATCTCTGTTGTCACATTGCAAAACCACAATAAAACATATTAATAGGGAGATTGAGTGAGTGCCTTTGTCTAAATAGCTGCAATATTAAACAGTTTCAAGTGCTCGATTTAAATGCAGTTGAATGATTACGAAGTGCAAGTGTCAATAGTGTTGTTTTGAATCGTAGGTCGACCTGTCTTTTGAAAAGTGATAAGTTACTGTAAATCTCGTAGCATAGCGTGTGATACGAAGTTTATCTGTCGATAACCTTGTGATAGTTTGTCTTAGTTGTTATTGTTACTGTAGTTTCTCTCATACCGGACGCATAGAACACGCGATAGATATTGTAATATGTAAATATGGACACAAAATTGCGATTGGCTCGTTTGTACTTATAAATTGTCTTTTAGATTCAACTTTTCTGTGTTCTTCCAAACATTTCAACCAAAGCGTTTCTTTGTCTATTGTTATTATAGTACAAAGTGTAATATTAAGTTATAATAAGTTGTAAATATACCTATTTTAAGAGGTGAAATAAATGTTTTTGAGAATTGTCACGTGTTTAAATCTGTGTAGCTGCTATCATTGTGGGAATTGGGTCAATTTTGGTCTGAGCTCAATTTAACAGTAGGTGTATATATATATGGAGCAAGTTCGTACGGATGACACAACAAATACCTACAGCCATGGCCCGTAAATACTAGTGAATCATTTGACAGATTGTTTAGTTCAATTACTTACATATCTGTGTTAATTGCTAAGTATTGCGTGTTATGCCTTATTCGCATAAATCCGTTTTAGCGTGCCATGTTCATACAAAACAACTTTAAAGATCAATGTTGAGGTTATCAGTTAATTTTAATGTAAATTATAAACAGGACTATTGGTTAAAAATAGTTTTGTTTAAAGCATTATACTTAATATAAAAAAAATCCTAACGCTTTTGTACATGTATTTTATTCTTTTGTAAATAAGTTGTAGATTTTTAGAAACTTAAAAATGACTGAAGCGTTTGAGAAACGCTTCAGTCATTTTTAAGTTTCTATAGTTTTAAGTTGATTTAAAGTAATCTAAACTAGGATAGAGTTATCCTAGTTTAGATTACTTTAAATCAACTAACAAGCAAGAAGGTGACATCAATATCAATCTTTAATTAATAAAATTATCGATTAAAATGAGTTCGTTAGACTAACTGGAATTAATTATCCCATCTGCTATTCAAATGACCATACAAACACTACGCGGAAGTTACAGTCTAAATTAAGTGAAAGATGCTGATGAATTCTGATAAAATTGTGAATTGGTTACGAAACTCATGAGAACTGCAGCCATCTATTCTTAGAACACTACTGTATACAGTATGTATATTTAATCCCTGTCCGACCCGCTAATGTGTTGTTAGGTATCATGTTCACATTAGATTTATGTAATTTTTTTAATGTAATGACGTAATGACGAAAAAAAAAATTTTTTTATAGAAGTTATATGGGAAAATATATGGAATCGCAAAAGGTTGTTTTGATTGTAAAGAGTTTTATGAAAAAAATGTTGATAAAAAATCTTGAAAGTTTACACATTTCGACGAAAATATGTTTCTATTTTTTTAGCATTGTTAACAGAGTACCTACACTCCTTTCGGGTTGGACACGGATTAGTTTACACCTTGTAGATCTACTTAATGATTAGAACATTAATTAAAGTTGTACGAATTATGTATAATTATATTTGACGTAGTAAGGAATAATTCCTCTATGTCATGGAGGTCATAACAAAGATACGGATACTAAGTACACTCACCCAGACTCGTATCAACAATTTCATGGAGTTGTAAAAATGGCGGCAAACTGACATGGCGTTATTTTTACAGATGGACGTTTAACGTATAAAATCGCAGAACAAATATGCTCTACGTGTGCAAAATATACTTGGAATACGTGTTAATTGGATAAGAATGAGAATTTGTGATTCAAAGAAGAAGAAAACTAGAAAGAAAATGAACTTGGAACTGACTTCGAGACTGTGATTCATTGAAAGAATATGAATTTGTAACTGATAGAAAATAAACTTGAAACTGGCGAACGCACAGAATGTCCGAGCCATAATCCCTACCGAGTAATATTGGCGGGAAGAGAAAAAAAACAGCTTCAGAGGTATATAATCACTTGTCCTGACTGACTGACTGACTGATTCATCAACGCAGAGCCTAAGCCGTTAGGGTTACACCCGTTAAATTTTGGCAAACGATGCTTTTTATGTTGTAGGCATCCACTAAGAAAGGATTTTTAAAAATTTATCCCCTAAGGGGGTGAAATATTGATTGCAAGTTTGTATGAAACTCCGTCAGTTTTAAAGTAAGATTAGTGAAGTTTCGTATTTAGCTTTTTCGTTTAAAATATTAAAATACGTATTTCAGCGTTTTTGGAAATTAACCCTTATGGGGATAAATAAGGGGTTGCGAGGTTGTGTGAAACTCCGTCGCAAGATAGTATAAAACTATGGGGGTAAAATAAAACAAAAAAAAAATGGGGGTGAAATATTGCAAGTTTGTATGAAACTCCGTCAGTACCTACTGAAGTTAAATCTATGAAATTTCGTATTTGGCTTATTCATTTTAAATAAAGAAACACGTATTTTGTAAAATCAGCACCTCAGGGAGTCAAATAAGTGTGAAACCTTTATTTGTTATTTCCCTATGTTAGGGTGACTCTTGTTAGTTTGAATGAAACCTGTGAGATTTGAAGTTGAATATGTTAAATTTCATATTTGGCTGTTTACTTTATAAGGAAACACGTGTTTCTACATTTTTAGGAAATCAACCCCCAAAGGGATACAAATAGAGTTGCAAGTTTTACAACTACTTACGCCGAACATTAGAAATAACACACTATAGGCATAGATAAATAAATCAGTAACACAATGGTTAATCTACCTCGGCTTTTAGGTCATCGATCATACCTGCGTTGGCGAACTATCTATCAAAATGAAACGTAATGCAACAGACGTTTATTAGACAACTTTATTGCCTAAAAGGGTTGAATTGAATTCTTCCACTCTCTAACCATATTTAGTAACATACTTAGTGCCAATACAGAAATGCTTGCTTCACAAACATTTTATTCTTGCGTCAGCTGAAACATTACTTTCATCTTTTTAATTATGTACCTAGATAATATCTACGTACATATTATGTATATTAAGATCTAGTTCCTTATATTGCCTTATTGCGAATTGACTTTAATAGCTTGATGGTCACTTATGTATAATATGGGCACTAATTAAATTAAATTATTACGAATAGACTATGGACCTCGTTATATATTTAGAGCACAATTTTTTTTAAATTGTGTTTTAAGTTTTAATACTGTTATTATGCGACTAGCCTGCTGATCTAGTAGTTAAGGTATCATCTTACTATAGGCCAGAGGTTGTGGGTTTGATTTTCACTTAGGATAAACCTTTGTGTGAGCAGCACAATAGTTTATTCTGTGTCTGGGTGTAATTTATCTATAATAAATATATATTTAGAAATATATAATATACATATAAGTATGTACAATGGTCTGGTTGCCATATTACAGGCTCTGCCTAGTTTGGGATCAGATGACCGTGTGTGAGTTGTACTAAGATGTTATTATATTTTTACTGCCATTGTATGTTTTTTGTAAGAGTTTTTTCCTAATAAATTTTATTATTTTTATACAGGGGGGATTTTTAAAATTGTACTAACTTGTTGTCTTCCTTACATTACACCAAATAACTAATTAATATAATATTTGAAAAAAAAAAATACAAATTTCACCACATACCACCTACTTTTGTCACACAACCATTTACCACACATCTGAGAATGTTATGTAAAGAAGCTACGGGCGGGTGGTTATTAGAATAAAACAAATCACACTGTGTAAGGGAAATAGGACAACTCATCTGGAAAAGACTTTGATGTTCTTTAAGTGACCAAATATCTAAGACTTTGAATCTTAGAAACTTGTGATGTGATTGACAAATGTCTAGAATTACATCAGAACTGAGACTTTTTCACAATTACGGGGAAAAATCATAGACACCTGTAGTTTTTAAATGTTGATAGTAATAGTGATAGTTCTTTAACTACCGACTAGATGTCGCTACGGGGGCCTAACCCGTAAGCATTAAGAGATAGAAGAATTTGATATCTAGTAACATAGTCCAGATAGGTGGTTCGCTTCTGGCCCCGGTTTGGCTACGGAACCACCGTTTTTACTTGGTACTTGGTTTGCAACAGCCGTCTACACTATTGAAAACAAGCAAAGTCACCTTGGTTTGTACGTTTGTTTCCAACCGTCTAGAAGACGCTTAAGTTTGAGTCATCCTCAAAAAATTCTGTCCCTATTATTCACCTTTATGTGACAGAGACAGCTTGAAAATTATGGCGTCGCAAGTTTGAGTGATGTTTGAGTAAGTAATCGGTTATAATCCAGCGTAATGGAATCAACAACAGTGGGCACGGACATAATTAGGTACCTATATGTATCGATTTCTGATATAGTTGACCCGAGTCTAGGAGAGTGTCCCTACTATTTAGTATCCGTGGGAGAGTGTACTTGTATGTTTGTCAACCGACTTCAAAAAGGAGGAGGTTCTCAATTCGTCTGTATGTTTTGAAGTTGAAAAATTTTGAAGTTGGTGCCGAATAATACATAAAGACTACTATTTCATGGCACCAACTTCAAAATCTTTAATTTGTTTTTGTAGGTATATTATTTTTTGCCTTGTATTTAATTTTGAAGTCGGTAATATTTTTTTGTAAAGAGTTTTTTTTATTATCTCCGTGACGTAGGAATCATTCCATACGTCAGAGTTGTATTTTCTAGAAAATGTTGTGCTCAATTGTAACAAAAAATATGAATTAGAACATATTTATTAAAACAAAACAATCTGTCTGTTTAGTTTTAATTAATGTTATGATCATAAACGAGAAAATCTTTGCAGTAGTGTACTAAGAATAGATGGCTCATGTTCCCACGAGTTTCGTAAGCAATTCACGATTTTGTTAGAATTCATTAGTGCCTTTCACTTAATTTAGAGTGTAACTTTCGCGTAGTGATTGTGTGGTCATTTGAATAGCAGACGGATTAATGAATTCCAGCTAGTCTAATGAACTAATTTAATCCATAATTTTCTTGATTAAAGTTGCTATATTTGTATCAGCTTATAAAAGTACATATAAAGATAAAAGTCCTGATACAGCAGAAGCAAGAATAAAATGTTTGTGAAGCAAGCATTTCTGTATTGGAGCTGAGTGAGTTACTAAATATGGTTAGAGAGTGGAAGAATTCAATTCAACTCTACAATAAAGTTGTCTGTTGCATTACGTTTGATAGATAGTTCGCCAACGCAGGTATGATCGATGACCTAAAAGCCGAGGTAGATTAACCACTGTGTTATTGATTTATTTATCTGTGCCTATAGTATGTTATTTTTAGTGATCGGCGTAGGTTGGTAGTGACATTTAGCTAGATTCGTCAACCGTGGCATAACGACGACTCGAACTCCCGGGATTTTCAGATTCACCTTCGCCAAATGTTCTCGATATATAATTAGCAAACTCGTACCATGAAAGTGTTTATATCGTAGGTAGAGATTTAGAGCTATTTGTATAAAAGAAAGGTTTCAAATTGCTAGTGCGTTACGTTTCTATAGTAAATACTCTTACACAAACATTGTTTTAAAATATATTTCGGGACTTAATCGAGTGAATTATTAAAAGGTACGAAACCTTTTATTTACCCGACGTATTTAGTCGACCGGTGACCACGATCGGTGCAATTCGATCGAAACGTCGGGTAAATAAAAGGTTCGTACATTTAAAAAAAATAACGCGTTTAAGTCCCGAAATATATCTAATATGTATAAAAATCGCGAAAGTTTAAAAACAATATTTGTTTTTAAACTTTTGCGATTGTTATATTCACTACCTAGTAGCTATTACTAAACTAATGGCGTATATTAACTTTGCCTTGGTTTAATAATGAATGATATATATTACAATATATTAGAGGATAGATTGTTCAATAGTGCGGCAATGGAATATCATACAAATGGATTCCTTATTTGCTCTATACAATATGAGATAGCGTATTAACTAGCAGTTAATACGCTATCGCATGTTGTGTTATTATATTGTAAAGCCTCAACTGTAACAAACATGGAAATGCTGAGTCGAGACAGCTATTTGTGATGTGATACAAATTGTCGTACCGTACAGGAATCCAGCGCGAAGGGGTGAAGGGGGCAGATGCAATGGACTTTAACCTGTCCCTAAATCCAATTTAAAACTGATTTTGGATTTCAGCTTGACCTCAATAGTTCGTGGCAAGTTTTTATTGTTTATCCAGCACAGATTGTTATTGCAGGTAACAGCACCAATACAGCAATGCGGCAACAAATAACACTAAACTAAATTATTATCATAGTACAGGTAGCTAAGATGATCCAGTATCTTATTTTCAAATTGCGCCAAAGAACAAACATAAATATCTAAGCGATGTTCGCATCGGTAAGATATTTATGTATATTTGTGTAGATATCCCATTTAAAATATTTAAAGTCCTGATGGTAGTTGAAAAACCCCGCGCCTCACGGAGACATCGCTAAGCTGCCATCAGTCGACCCGTGACCACGATCGGTGCAATTCGATCGAAACGTCGGGTAAATAAATGGTTCGTACCTATAAAAAATCACGCGATTAAGTCCCGAAATATATCTAAAATGTATAAAAATCGCGAAAGTTTAAAAACAATATTTGTTTTAAAACTTTTGCGATTGATATATTTACTACCTATCAGTAGCTATTACTAAACTAATGGCGTATATTAACTTAGCCTCGGTTTAATAATGAATGATATATATTACAATATATAATAGGATAGATTGTTCAATAGTGCGGCAACGGAATATCATACAAATGGATTCCATATTTGCTCTAGACAATATGCGAACTAACATAGGTAGACTATGTCAGTTAATACGCTATCGCATGTTGCATTATTTTGTTGTAAAGCTTCAACGGTGACAAACATGGAAATGCTGAGTCGAGACAGCTATTTGTGATGTGATACAAATTGTAGTACTGTACAGAAATCTAGCAAGAAGGGGTGGAGGGGGTCAGATGCAATTGATTTTGGATTTGAGCTTGACCTCAATAGTTCGTGGCAAGTTTTTTTTGTTTATCCAGCACATATTGTTATTGCAGGTTACAGCACCAATACAGCAGTGCAGCAACAAATAACACTAAACTAAATTATTGTCATAGTACACTTGTATCATAGCTACCTAGCTAAGATTATCCAGTTTCTTATTCTCAAATTCCGCCAAAGAACAAACATAAATATCTAACCGATGGGAAACCCCATTTAAAGCCCAGGGGGTCTAGACAAAGTCACATTCGAATAGCGATATCGTGAATGGATAATAATTAAAGTATAGAAATTGACGTTTACGGTGGGGACTACAGACATTTTTTTAAGCTATTGCATAGCTTTTATCGCGGGCTTTGAGCGCGGCGACCGAATCAAGAAATTCCGTAACGAAAATAGAACCTAACACCCCCCACTCCGCCTACCATGTAGCTCGGCCAAGCCTTGGCTTAACGTATATGTAAATGGTACGACTGTACAAAGCTCGCACGGATCGAGACGAGCTGCTCCGAAATGTAATGAAAAGAATACTGCATTAATAAAAAATAATTAAATAATTATAATTGCATAAGTTGATAAAAAATGCCATGCAATAGCTTTACCGCGGCAGTCCCCGAGTGCCACACATTTTCATTTTTATTAGTATGGCGTTATTGGATTCGAATGTACCTTGTCTAAACCCTCTGATCGTTGGAGGAAATTTCGGCAGATTGTTGCGGGATGTAAGTACTTCAAACACCTTAGTTATTGGAGCCTACCACTTCTTCACCAGTCTTGTATTTGGTACAAATAACTTTAACGATTCCAAAACCCATTGAAAAGTTGAGTGGTAATCGGAATTGAGGTTGGACGGGGAAGACCAAGATATAGGTACTATAGATTTTGTTTGAGTGAGAGACTGACATTTTCAAGAATTCGACTCGAATGTTTAGTCGAGTCGACGAATTCTCGAGGCAACATCTTGGAATATAGGTGTAAGTTTGCACCAAGTTCCCGTCGGGTGCTTTTTGTTATTTTTTATTGATCTCTTTTGTGTTCTAAGAATTATTTCGATAATTGCCATATCGTCCTCTCATCATGTAGTAATACGGAATGCTATGATTGAGTGAGATGAGGCAGTCAACCAATATACATTATATCGGGTGCAGTCAACCAATATACATCTTAATATCGGGTGAAGTAGATAACCAACGTACTCGTACAGCACAATAACTTGAAGATGCGCATATCAAAGTGACATTAATTTTGCCAAGATTGGTATGATGCCAACATAGCTAATAATGCGGGTAATTTACTGTGACGTTATAAGGAAATAATCAGTAATGATTTGTGTAGTACGCAACGAAACCAATTACAAAGTACTATGTGTGCCTATTAAAATGTATTATTAGCCACTGCCTAAGATAGATAACAAAACTGGTTTCTCATCTTGGAATAACTTTGATTTACAAATACAATAATAATATTTGGTTTTGATAAAGGAATATTTAGGGTTCCGTAGCCAACATGGCAAAACGGAACACTTATAGATTCGCCATGTTCGTCCGTCCGTCCGCAGCTTAGCACAGAGACTGTTAGTACTATAAAGTTGTAATTTGGCATGGAACTTACTTATGGTAAAATAAAATAAATACACGTAAAGTATACACGTGATTCTTTTTTCGCACCTACCCCAACGTGTGGGGTGTCGTTGGATAGTTTTTTCTTAAATATTTAGGGGTTGTAAATATTCCTTTTCTAATTAGGAATCCGTTTGTGAAATAAAGCCTTAAAGTGGTAATTTTTGTAAAAGTCAAGTCCCAATCCCCGCCAGCTAAATGGTGGTTTTTGGAGATGTGGAAAAAAATCAGGGTAGTTGTATATATCATGAAATTAAAATGAAAACTATCACATCTTTACAAGTTTACGTGTAACAGCAGACCAAGTGAGAAGTAACAAAATATCTGTACAAAGGCGATTGTTCAAGTGACTATGGAATTTAGTATCGCTACAAATTTTGTTGTGCCAAGATGAAAACTACTGATTTATGTAGACATTAATATATACTTTCAGAAAAACCAACAATGATTTACCTAATTTGCCGGGTTTAATTGATATGGGTGGATGAACTTCGAAAATCGAAATATTTTTTATACATTTTTTTTTAAATGGGACATAACTATGATATTGCGTATTAATTATGTATTACACATGATGTGTAACACTAGTTTATGGCTATGAATTCGGCTTTGCAGCGATATATAATCCGAATCTCTATCTCACAAACACTTCTCAATTGTCACAATATTGGTACGAGTCTCTGTCTCACAAAATATTTCTGATTGTTACTATGTATATGGAGTCTCTATCTCAAACTCACGTAATGTAACCACAATATCATACACAACACGAGAAATAACAAAAGCTATTTGTTATTAATACTATAAACTGTTTTCATAATGGACCGGCGCCAAACAAGCTTTATGCACAGATAAACAAGTGACATGACATTACATTTCAGTGTTGCCATAACTTTTGTCATATCCTATACAAATCGATTTTTTTATTAAAATTCATTACTATGTTCTTATTTTTAATCGAGCTGGGTCCTAATCTAAAGGTATCAAAGAATATGCTTATTAAAAAGTATAGTGTATAAATAGTATCGTTCTTTACATTCAAACGGTGCAACAATTAATAGAGTATTTAAATTAATTATTTAATAAAAATCGATAATAACCCTAATCGATATTACGATTTTATTTTTGTAATAGTGTTACCACCGTTAAAAATAACTTCATACGAAAAAAAAAGGAAATAAATAAACTGAAAGACTAATATTTGCATCTCAATATTCCGGCAAATGTGAGACTCCATATCATTATATAATAACGTTATATTTAGAAACAAGAATTATACATTTAATCAACTTGTGGCACAACGTAAATACTAGCGATACCCCTTTCATTAAAAAATACATAATTTTTAACGGTGTTAGTAGTATGAAACAAATACCATAGAAAAACCACTTCTTATGCCGATTTATTCTGCTTGCTAGCTACGGAACTCTACATTGTGCGTGGCCCGACATGCACTTGCCCGGTTTTTTTTTAATTGGGGAGCTTACAGCTATTGTACAATAGTTCAACAGTCTTATATTTACGGAAATGCCAATTACAAATTTCCATTACAAATTTCCGGGCTCAATCAATAGTTGTTTTTAAACTTTCGCGATTTTTATACATAATAGATATATTTCGGGACTTAATCGCGTGAATTATTTAAAGGTACGAACCTTTTAATTACCTGACATTTCGATCGAATTGCACCGATCGGGGTCACGGGTCGACTACAAAAGTTTTACTATAAATCAGTCGCGTTCCGAGCAGATTGAGAGATCAGGGAGGCACATTACCTCAATCGGTCCATGGGTGAGTAATCATTTACGAAAAAATAGTTCTTGCACTGTCCTTCAGGACGTCTAGGCCAAACGACTTCGTCCTTGACCGGCGAACTAGTTCAAACATTCGCCAAACTCATCATCTAGTTAGATACGTGTACCTACTGTGTAAGATATAACTGAGTCTGATATTCCAGAAGTTTGTCCGCCTCTGAAGTAACTTGGGTTAAAGCGTGTAGATCTCAAAGAAATAATTAATTTGCACCAAGATTTAATAGTAGACGAAGGCAACGCTGATTTGAACTAGTCTACCCGTGATCACGCCCGTTGCAATACGGTCGAAACGTCGGGAAATAAAGAGGCCCTAAACTTTAAAAGTCTTTTTTGTCTATTTTATTTGTATGTTTCTTAATTAGGGAGAACAAACAAAAGTATATTGTGTCTTAACAACAACAAAAAATACATCGTATGGATTAATGTAGGTACAGTCATCAGTCAACTACGTTTCCAAAACGGAACAGAAAAAACTGTTTTTTTTTGTTCCGTGGTTTCCACAGATTACAATAAGGCGTACATATACTTACCAGTTTATAACACTAAAATCTTAGAGTTAAGCAGTTGATCATTATGATTATCTTTTACTACTTAAAGAAAGACTTATTGTAGACATTTAATTAGATTTATTTTATCAAGTCTAGAACAAGCCAAACAGTATTTAGTTTTTTTAATGTTTGCAATACCTAGTATTGTTGACCGTTAAATGCGTCTCTATTCAACATAAACGCGCATTTGACATTTTTTCATAACATATAATAAACATGGTACACTGTGCATTCAAATTGACACTAAGTAGACAAAATCCTAACGACCTTGAGATATGCAAAATGTAGCCTTTGTTCTTATTAAAATACCATACCTACATTGTACTTAGGACGTTATTAAACTTATAAATATTAAACCAGTGCGGGCGATACATTCATAGAATGAACAATATATTGTGATGAAATAAATAACGCCTTACTTTAGAACTTTGATTAGATTGGAAGTAGGTAGAGGCACAGGTACGGATACATAACACTTTGATGTAATTTGATAAACATTTTAAGTTCCTAAATCTGCGTGTGTAAAGATTGTAAAAAAATAAATAATTATATAATAATAATATCTTGGGACAACTTACACAAAGCTAACTGATCACAAACTAAGCAGAGCTTGTACTCTGGAAACCAGACAACCGTTAAACATACTTATATATTTCTAAATACATACATATTATAGATAAATAACACCCAGACACAGAATAAACCATCGTACTCATCACACAAAGTTTTATCCTGGGCAAGGATCAAACCCATGACCTCTTGCGTAGCAATCGGATACTCTCCCACCGCGCCACAGAGGCAGCGAATTCAAATGACAATAGCTTTGTAATTTTTACTCGTTAATTTAATTATGAATTTACTCGCATTTTAGACTTTTAGAATGAATATTTAAAATAACTTTGATATGTAATTTTAGCTTATAACTTTGTTTACATAATTCTTCTTAGCATTTGGATAGCAAACATTATAAATAAAAACAAATATATTATATTGTGGAGGCCCAGAATGTGGCCACGTCAACTGCATTGTCTGCGGCAGTCATCAAGTGCTCCTGTGTACAGGTCGGGCACACAGGACACGATGTAAGTCTGCCATTGTCTGTAGTGCACCGTATAAACAGCTCAGATTGGCACCTACTGTGAATCCCCATCTTAACATGTTTTCTTTGCTCCGGCCGATCTCTATTTAAAAACTTCCAAATCGGCCATGGTAATTCATGTCCAGGAGGGGGACCCTAAGCAGGTCGCAAAAAAGGGATTGGTAGGGGTACCCTGTCTCGCCACAAATTGCATCTCGCCGTTGATGACTCCACTGTCAGAGGGTCAACACTACTGGCGAAGCTCTTACGGCTCTAAGTGTCTGTTGTATTGAAGTGTGACCATGCATACGATGCCGTGAGTCTCTTTGCATCTTTGCCCTCACCGCTGCACTTATTTAAAAATGATTAAATCGGTTATTTGTTTAACAAAATCGGTTATTTTTTTTTTACATTTTATTTGTATGAATGTTATACTTAGTTAAGCTATATTGGTCATTTCTCAAAAATAGAGAACCGCGTCTTTATTTCTAAGTTTAGTCGGTGTCAGATGAGGACAGGTGGCCTTAAGCTAGTTTACCACCCATTGACGTATAGACCTGGACCGCGCCACCCCTTTCAATCAAAAAGTAAATATTTACTGCAAAGTGTGAAACAGAGAAAAAACTCGTGCTGCCTTTGACAGGTATTGTTCACAAAGTAGCGTTGTCTCTTTCTAGAGAGTAGTCAATTTTGTGAGGTTATGGCGCAGTCTTGTTCTCTACGTCAATGTTACCACCCCAGTCGTATTAAAAATCAGTTGGCCCATTGTCCATGGCTTACCAGCGTTATATTGAAATTCACTAGATCGATCTTGTATCTACCATCGAAAACTGTATCGAGATGTCAATTTACATAGAATAAAACTATGTACCTATCGATTTCCATAATCGAATATTAAACGCCAACATAACGATATTTCGTAGATGTACAATACATCAACTGTGTATTTCGTGTTTGGTTTGTATTTCACGTGTAATCATTGTTATGTTGTAAAATGTCTTAAAATGTCCTCATTGACACGCTGCCTTCATACATAGTTATAAACTATTGTTATCAAAACAATAGATAAGTAGGTACGGGTATTATTATTTACTTTTAATTCCCCAAGTAACTCATTAATACGCATTGGCATTCATTGACGTATAGACCTGAACCGTGCCATCCCGTGCAATTAAAAAGTAAATATTGACTGCAAAGCGTGAAAGAGAGAAAAAACTCGTTGACAGTTTTTGCAAACAATATTTTCGTACAAATTTCATTCATCATCAGCCTATCGCAGTCCACTGCTGGACATAGGCCTCTCCAATTGCATGCCACTTTGTTCTATCTTCGGCTTCTCGCATCCAGCTCCTGCCAGCCGTTTTGCGTATATCATCACTCCACCTGGCTTGAGGGCGTCATACACTACGTTTGCCAAATACAAATTTCATTGGAAATTTTTATTAAGTAGGTATAACGTTGTAAGTATGAAACAAAAATAACAGAAAACCCACTTCTTAAGCTGCATTATTTTGACACAGGGGGGGACGGAACTCTAAATTGTCCGTGGCCCAACCGACATGCACTAGCCCGGTTTAAAATATAAGTTTATTGAACTTTGTTCTTTAAAAATGGTAAAACCTCATTGATATTTATTAAAATATTGACCTACACACATATTTCTGAGAGCTGTCGTAAGTTTGCATATTATGTTAATTTTTCTCTTTCAGGGCATACTCATTTTACTTCAACATTTTAAGTTCCTTGTTATGTTAGAAAGCTTTCTTTGTATTTTGTAGAACTTACTAAGGTCCATTCATATTAATAATGATATTAATATGAATGAACCTTACCTATTCTATGAGTCATGAGGTCAATGTTTAGAAATAATAACTATAGATTTATTGTGATCGCCCAAATATCGAACCTACTCGTATATTTAAAAAATGTGTGGCACTCGGGGACTACCGCGGTAAAGCTATTGCATAGCATTTTTATCAAATTAAAAAAAAAAAAAAAATTTCATTATAAAAAACAATGTTTTTAATTTTTTTTTCTTTAATTTTATTTTTAAATTACAAAAACAGGAATTAAAAAAAAAAAATTTTTTTAAATTATAACAAAACAATGTTTTAATTTTTTTTTTTCTTTGAATTGTTTTTTTTTTAATTTAAAAAAAAGTCATTAAAAGTTCTGCTATTCATCGATAGATGGCAAAACTAAAAAGTATCACCGCTGTGCCCGTCGGAGTGGGGAGCGTGAGGTTTTTTCGTTACGGAATTTCTGGATTCGGTCCCCGCGCTCAAGGCCCACGATAGAAGCTTAAAAAAAAAACGTCAATTGTCAAAAGAGGAACTAAGCTGTTTGGTCATCGATTATGTATCATTACGACCTATTAACGTATAAACCTGGACTGCGCCATAACCTCACAAAATTGACCACCTCTAGAAAGAGATAACGCTACTTTGTGGACAATGTCCTGTTCTCTACGTCAATATTACGACCGGAGCAATTGGTTAATACGTCAGAGATTGCAATATCTATAGAGTATATATCTATACTAATATTATAAAGCGGAAGAGTTTGTTTGTTTGTTTGCTTTGTTTGTTTGTTTGTTTAAACGCGCTAATCTCAGGAACTACTGGTCCGATTTGAAAAATTCTTTTTTTGTTGGATAGCCCATTTATCAAGGAAGGCTATAGGCTATCTATACTAATATTATAAAGCGGAAGAGTTTGTTTGCTTTGTTTGTTTGTTTGTTTAAACGCGCTAATCTCAGGAACTACTGGTCCGATTTGAAAAATTATTTTTTTGTTGGATAGCCCATTTATCAAGGAAGGTTATAGGCTATATAACATCGCGCTACGACTAATAGGAGCGGATTAGCGACGTGAAATGTTGCAAAAACGGGGAAAATTTACGCATACGAAGTTGCGCGGGACAGCTAGTTATTTTTATATAATTATAATTTTGTTATAGATATATATTGCTAAGCTAGTAACAATAGCAAGGTCATTAAGCTTATTCAGCTTATCCTCGCCTCTTAATAGTGGACAACCCACTAAACTAAACCTTATTTACTTTTCAACGACTTTCTATCTTTATTCAACATATTACCGCTCTGGAGTCACTGTTACAAGAATTGCATAAACGGTCAGTTAGCGATATTGTGTTAACGCGTAGGCGTTCGTAGGCACTTAATTATGTTACATAATGAAACCAAGTCCGTATATCTTGGTCCGTCATTTGTCAAAAATGACTGTAGTTTCTGTGTACGTATGTATTAGGTATGCTTTACTTTGGTAGCTCAAACGTCTTGACGGATTTCATAGGATTTCATCATATAAAGTGTCATTGGATTGGATATAA
The DNA here is from genome assembly GCA_945859575.2 of Herminia tarsipennalis. Classification (NCBI taxonomy): domain Eukaryota; kingdom Metazoa; phylum Arthropoda; class Insecta; order Lepidoptera; family Erebidae; genus Herminia; species Herminia tarsipennalis. The sequence continues at coordinate 6,058,885 of OX243840.2, forward strand.
ATATACTATTCAGTTATTATTAGAAAATATTTATTTTTAAGTAGTCGGTTTTTATTTTCATAATAATTTACTTGTAAGAACATCTAGTTGCAGTCAGACCAAGTTTGCAGTGTGCATGTCATTATGTATATTACCGTAGGTACCTATATGTTTTTACCCGACTACGGTGTAGCCAAAATGAGTAGTTATGAGTCTACGATATAGGCTTTATAATATGAAGCTGTGTTAGGACTAGCGTTGAAAATTCCGAAAAAACAATTTGTTTTTTTCCGTTTTTTCACAAGTTGCGGGCAAATATTAACTGAAATTTTGTCAGGGAATATTTCAAGTTTTGTATTTTATTTTTTCGGTTTTATTAAACCGAAATAAAATTGGAAACGTACTAAAATTCCGGAAACATTTCATGTTTTTATTCAAGTATTGAGGTAGGTATGGAATTATAGGTTTAATAAAATCGAAGGCAAAGATACCAAACTTTTAACAGAACGGCAGAACCCTGATAACTTTTCTACGGAACCCTTGGGTTTCGTGGAGCCTACTTTGGGAAATCCTGGCGTTTGGTATATCTATAATTTATGAAACATATGGTATAGGTATGTCCATTATGCTAATACGATTAATAAAAAGGGGGGTAGTATTCGTTTTTTTTGCGAGCCTGCGCCTGGCTAGTACAGGCTGGGCTGCGACTAAGTACTCTATATCTATATCTAGTATCTCTCTATCTAGATATTCTCAGTCGCATGATATATAGTTTTTTTAACAAATTACGTTGTTAGTAGTGTATTATCTCGTAAGTTTTGAATAGACGTAATTGTGCAAATTATAGTGTAATTGTGTATCGCTGTTGTGTCTGTGAAATTGCGAGGCTTTATTTTTAATTTCGGCATTTAAGAATAAAGCTTTTCATCTGGGATCATTGTCTGAGCTGGGCGCAGGTTAATTTTTTATGAGCCTGCGCAAATACTACCCCCTTTCATTATTACGTATTATCATAGTGGGCATAGTTATACTGTACCTTAAGTGTAACTTATGGTTATACCATACGTTTCATAAATTATATATATACATATATTTTAATGATATCATACCTCAATAGTTGATTATAAAAACATGTCACTTTCCTTTTTTTTTTTGTTTTTTTTTAATTTTTATTAATAAAAACTTGAAATATTCCCTGACAAAATTTCCTTGAAACTTGCGATTAAAATTAGAAAAAAAAACGCAATTTCAAAGTAATGGGAATTTTTCCTGCTTATTTTTAACGCTACCAGCGTTGAAAAAAAGCAGGAAAAATTCCCGTTTCTTTCAAATTGCGTGACGTTCTTTCAAATGACTAAGAAAGAGTAGATTAATCGAGTTGTGTCTCCCCTGCTCACGCATTATCTCCTGATTTAGCACCTCATGGGGCGAGTCTAAAGCATAGACAAACTAGAATCTAAATCAGGCCCGGGGCTCTAAAAATAGTAACACACATTTACAGCGAAAGGGAAACCAATAATCGATACCAAAATGAATTTACTCGTAGCTAGATCGAGAACTCGTAGAAAACTAGAGCTTGTTTTGCAGAGTTTGAAAACTAATATTCTGTGAGTTCATCCCGAAAGAAGTTTGGTCGCACAGGTACATGTGTTTTTAAAAGTTTACACATACAGGGACTAAAAGATAAGGGCTTGTTGGACAGGAGGCATGTTTTTAAAGTTCGGACATAAACTGTCGTATTTGTTGTTTTCCATACTTGGGTCCCTTTAAATGATTTATGTGTTTATAGATTCTATACCCTTACTAAATTACAACCGAAAGGAAATAATTTATTATAAAGTACGGTAAAATTGTCGATGGCTCGAATGGCTGGCTGGAAAAATTAATCGGTCGGCATACATTTACATATGTCAGTTCTGTGTCTTTTCAACCGACTTCAAAAGGTTCTTAATTCGACTGTGACATGACTTTTTCTTCGTTTAACGTTTGTTCCCTGTTAGATATATTTCGGGACTTAATCGCATGAATTATTTAAAGGTACGAACCACTTATTTATTTTCTATGAAGACGACTAGTGACCACGATCGGTGCAATTCGATCGAAACGTCGGGTAAATAAGATCGCGATTAAGTCCCGAAATATATCTAATATGTATAAAAATCGCGAAAGTTTAAAAACAATAGTTTGTTCCCTGATAACTTCAGCGGAACTATTCAAAAATAAATATTGCGGGTTGAGATCTGAGTACCGTATTCGATACCTGATACTTCGCCTCCATCAAGTCTAATATCAGATAAACTTCAAAAATCAACGGCTTTGTATCGCAAAACGAAACATTTTGTAAAAAGAAATTAGCAATTTGGATTATGCTATTGTAACTTATAATAACTACAAACCAGTCCACTAAAAATTATAAAAAAACTTTTATAAAAAAATAAAATCAGACTTCAAATATAAATATAAGGTAACTAAAAAGCGAAAAAATAATATAGGTACAGCAACAAAAAATAATTAAACATTTTGAAGTTGGTGTCTAAAACATGAAACTACATTTCCTGGCACCTTCGCAGTATTTTTTGTAAAAAAGTTTGTTTTTTAATATTTTTTCTTGGTAACAGGGAACTCAATTTCTGGACACACATACGAAACAATTATTTTCGAATCTTCTTGATATTATAGATTGGCATCTACATCTACTCTCATTAGTAGATACATATCTATTAAAAAAAGCAAGAGCAGTGGGCAAGAGCATGTCGACCATGCTAAAAATAAATACACTACATATGAAAAAATCCGATTTGAATAATTGCACCACCAGAAGAGCGTACGTTCATGGCACTTACGCCTCTATGTTGAGAAACGCAGATTTTCGGCAATAACATAAAACGGTAAAAAATATAAATGGGTAAGTAAGTAAGTAAGTCAAAAATCAATTTAGTATTCATTAAGCGCTACCTTTGTTTTTTTTTTCATATTATTTTGTTACACAGTTTACATAATTAGGCAACTTTCAGAGCAATAATTTCCAAAAATATTCACTAAATCTAAAAGTTTACTAGAAACCTTATAATTATTTTAAAAGACCTGTCGATATAAAAAAAAATCAGCTTCTGTTACATGTATGGAATGCCACCCCTAAAAATGTTTATTTTTATTATATAGCTATCAAACTAAGTAACGGCTGCTACAAGACACCTTTTCACCAATATTCATTGTGTAGTTTTTGAGTAAAAGGCCTGTGACATACGGACGGACAGACGGACATAACGAAACTCTAACTGTAGGGTTCTGTTTTTGCCATTATGGCTACGGAACCCTAAAAAGAAGTAATATTTTCTGTTTTTCTTTAAATTATACGTAGGTACTCATGAATACATGAGAAGGTATGCCTTAAAATGAGACAATTTTATGCACGACGGAAATAATTTCGTACAAGTAATTTACTATTGTTTAAAATTAACAGACTTGAACCCGGAATACGAATTTGTAAATCGATGTATTGGGCTGAATCTTCTGACCTTTTGAATTTTTTAAGAGTTACATTGACTATAAATGTTGATAAACTTTCGCGATTTGTACACATTATATATACTACAGGTCTTAATCGCGTGAATAATTTAAAGTAAAATACCTTGTTTATTGCCCGACGTTTCGATAGTATTGCATCGGCTGTGGTCACGGGTAGACTGACCGTGACCACGGCCGTTGCAATACGGTAAATTATTCACGCGATTAAGACCCGTAGTATATATTAACATTGACTACTTTGTGTAAGTACCTACCTATCTAAAAGCCGTTTCATTTAATACCATATTTTTGTTTGCTTATTGTTTCAGAAAACCAAAAATCACTAAAGGACTTGTCCGGAAAGCCGTCAATCTGCACTGCAATTTCAATGCGTTAAGCAATTTATAATCTGAAACTTAAAATAATGGTTTTCTAACCGATTTCGGTTACGGCGGCTAATCTCATTAGAGACTAGCCAACTACGCAGGAGATATTATAGTGCACAAATGTATGCGCAGATCAAATAGTCCTATGGGACGGTAATCCGACACGACCGGAAAGAGATTGAGCGTAGGACTGACCGCTTAAAGTGCGCTCCGAGGCACGGAGGGTGCGAAAATTGTTACCAAAATCCGAAACTTATACCTACATACCTAGTCTAGTTCATCATTTGTGCAATTTGTAAAATCAACGTCTGACTGCCTCTGTGGCGCGGTGGGAGTGTATCCGATTGCTACGCAAGAGGTCGTGGGTTCGATCCCCACCCAAGATAAAACTTTGTGTCATGAGCACGATGGTTTATTCTGTGTCTGGGTGTTATTTGTCTATAATATGTATGTATTTAGAAATATGTGTAATCATATAAGTGTAATAATAAGTGTGTTTATCAATTGTCTGGTTTCCGCAGTAGGTACAAGCTCTGCTTAGTTTGGGATCAGATAGCGTTGTGTGAGTGGTCCCAATTATTAAGACATTACATCGGTATTTCTAATTCGTAATACCACGATTTTGTGTCTAAAATAAGTAATTTGACGAGATTTACTGCAAAATCTGTTAGGTATTGTTATAAATCGTCAAAACGTTTTAAATTTGCATAATCGTGATCTGGATTCAAAAGTAGGTTTTTGATGGTGAGGGTATTTACCTCATTTAAATTAAATAGGTAAATATGCATATTGTTCTGACCGTACCTAGATCTGTATCTAGAAACATGTTTGCGGACCATGTTTTCTTCATAATCTATTTAACTTAAAGACTAGTTTAATAAACCTGTAAATTTGTGTGATTCACAAATTGTTGTTCCGTGTGCGCGTGTGGCTGGGAATAAAGTAGGTACTCTGCGAGGTTACGGCATAGGGTAATTTCTGTGTTCCTAAGACTGGAGTTGACTATTTATAACAGCTTTCAAAATAAAATAATCAGTTATTCAAAAATTATATTTTACTTATTTTGGCTGCTGGTTCACCCGCAAGCGTATTGGTTTTAGGGCTAAAAAGTATCCAATCCCCTTTGGTGACAATCTCACTTTTTCTTTTATAATATTGGTTTTGGAATTTTGTAAATTAGGTGTAGGTAAATATAAAGATATGGCAGAAAGTGGCCATTACCTCATAAGGTAAGCGTCATGTATAGGTACGCGCTCGAGCTCAACATGGTATCTTGTACACACAATCTCGTAGCTCACTTTGTTCCGAGGGTGTTCCAAGAATAAATGTATTATGTGCATTGTTCGATCGAAGTAAATCACACTAATATTATAAAGCCGAAAGTTTGTGAGTATGTCAGTGTGTGTGTTTGTTACTTCTTCACGTCTAAACGGCTGGAGCGATTTTAATAAAATTTGGTATGGAGTTAGCTAAAACCCTGGATTAACACATAGGCTATAAAACGCAGGTAACACCGCGGGGCACAGCTAGTAAATAATAAAAATAATAATTTAAGTATTAAGTGTATTTATGTCTCTCGCAGAATTTTACAATTTGTTAAGTCTATTTAACAACAATATTTACAGATTAAATCTTTGATAGAAATCTAGTCTGTTCTAGGCTCGAAACCTATCTGACCGATCTTCAGGTTCTCTCCGATTTACAGTGAAATTATAATTTAGCAGCTATTTAAAGAGGAGTGTATGAAGTTTAACTTGTGTGCTCTCTGTGTCCATATCTCTACGACATGAAACAGATTGTCAAACTTACATATTGCATCTCTTAGTAGAGGGTTTCATCGATCAATCAGGACTTTATATCAGAAGGGCACAGTTGACGAGCTTAACAACTTTACACTTTGGAATATAGTTTGAAAGGTACGTTGGTATTGTTTTAGTAGATAGTATTAGTTATGGTCTTGAAGCTGTAATCTTAGGCGAGTTTCTGGCCGGTCCGGTTAATGATTAGACTAGAATTGAGACTTCGAGTGCTATTCAAACGTAGACAAACAGTTTAGTGCGCCATGTTTGAATAAATAAATATTTTGTATTAATAATGTAGGTAATTAGTACAGGAGTATAAGCAACCGCGGTGTTTAAATTGGATAATGAAAATTAAGGAAATCATCAAGGATATGCTTGACCGAATGAAATTTTATGTTTTAATCTATATCTTAGGTGTCTTATAACCGAGGACAAAGACTAAATTTATACACTAAAACCTTAACATAAAAAATACTCAGAAATTGGTAGATCCAGGTGTTTTTTATTTCCGATCTACCACAATCTACAGACATGATTATATATAATACCTAGTAGAGAAGACATAATCTATGTTTTTTACAGTGACGTGTCCAAATTTATAAGCAGGTGTTTATTATGTAATACATATCTTTGGTCAAGGCTTTTAGTAGGCAATTGTTGGAAAACTGCATCAAATAAATATATAAATGTTAATAATTAATTTAATAGATACGTGTAGTCACCTACTCGTATTATTATAACAACAATGTATGTATATAGCGTCATTTGTGTTGTATTATTAATCTTAATTCTTATTAAACGACTTGAATTCTAATAGTGTATAGGTAGGTATAGAATTATGTCAAGGACTGTTACAGGAAACTCCTTGCATATATTTTCGTTGAATCCTCTATTCTTTACATGCAGTACAAGTACCTATAAACCTACTTATGTCATCCCGTTGCGTCTTCGCATTAGTACGAGTAGGTACAAATAAAAACTGGGCAAGTACATGTTGGGCCACGCACAATGTAGGATTCCGTAGTCACCCTCTCCCCCTTCCGAATAATGTGGCTTAAGAAGTGGGTTTTCTGTTGTTTTTATTTCATACTTACAACGTTATATCTAAAAAAAAAATTGTTACTTCTCATTTAATCAGCTGTCATTCGTAAACTTGTAAAGCCTACTTACCTGTCATAGTTTTCCTTTTAATTTCACTATACATACTACTATCGTGAATTTTTCACGTAGGTACTCAACATCAACCATTTAGCTGGCAGGGGGGGGGGACACTTGACTGTAACAAAAATTTGCATTAGCCTAATATTTTACAACATATCAACCCATATGATGTCCCACTGCTGGGCACGGGTCTCCCCAGTAGAACTTACTAGTATGTAGATCCTGGGGGTAATTGCCATAATCGCCACGCTTGGCGAGCGGGTTGGCGATCGCAGTAAGGTTTTAAGTACGCAGAGGACGCTGCTGCCCGTCCTCCAGTGTGACATCCCTTAGTCGCCTTGACGACACCCACGGGAAGAGATGGGGTGGTACTATTCTTAAGCCGGTACCACACGGCATATTTTACAAACGGATCCCTAAATCTAAAAATGGTCTTACTAACCCCTAAAGACCTATCTAATGACACCCCACACGATGGGGCAGGTAAGAAAAGAAAAAAAATCACACCCTGACTTTACATATACACTGGGGAGGTGACATATAGGGGAGGTACCCTTTCACTTTGTCGGCGTAAGTAATAAGTGCATCCATGCGAAATTACAGCCTCCTAGCACTAAAAGTCTCTGAGCAAAGGTGCGGACGGACGGACGGACGGATGGACGGACATGGCGAAACTTTAAGAGTTCCGTTTTGCCATTCTGGTAACGGAACCCTAAAAATGATTGTTGATGTGTAACAGCGCACCTACATTTAATATAACCCTTCATTACCGCATTCCGTACCACTAGGGGTATGGCCAGGGGTGTAGTGGATCTGAAGTGCAATCTAGTCCTTTAATCATAATTCTTTATTTGCAACACTGTGGTGTAACTACAGTAGGCGTATTTTTAATTTTCTTAAGTAAACCCGGACTATTCTAATTCATTTTTGTATAAGTACAAGAAATGAGTGGATTCAATTGATGTTGCTGGTTCTGTATATTTACCACCACATATTTTATCGAAACTTCGTTTTCATTGAATCACAGTAGGCCTCCTGTTGCTATGTAGGTATCGATAATATCTAACAAGGTTGCCATTAATTTATGACTTAGAGTATAAAATATTTAAAAGTTCTAATATTTACCCAAGGGAAGATATCAGGGGAGACAAAGTCCGAGTTGTATTAAACGCTTGTAACAAATTTTTAACATAACAAAGAATAAAAATATTTGCCACACAGCCATCGCAATAGTTGTGGTTTTAGCGTAGGCATTCGTAGGTAATTCTTGACCCTTGAACTAATCATTAATACGTACGTACCGCCATAGAATCACTGTACGTACGTATATTTGATAAGAACACACATACAGCGACTGCTAAATAAATCAACAGCGATCTTTTTTCCACAAACACAAATCAGGATTGGTCTTTATAAATACACATGCAAAGTACCTCTTCACCTAAACCTCCAAGTTCATTTGTTCTCAATTTGTGGTTCGAGATTAAAAACGATGAAGGTAATTGATATACTTTGAGTTCTACAGGTTGTTCGGTATTGTAACGAAACTGCGAACGTTTAATTTTATGATAGGGTTGTCAGCTGACCAATATAAAAGGGTTGAATTGCGCTCGAGCTACTAACTCTTTGTTGTTGTTTTAAGTCTTCCTTGACTGTTTGTTTGTTATGAAAAGATTGTTAGACATATAAATAATTATATGTTACCATAGAAACAGAATGAAGTCTTTCGAATTGTTTGACATTTTTAAAATCGCCAACGACATGGTAAGTATCGCTAACGACATCTATATCTGCTTTTAATTTTATATAAAAAATAATTAAATACGTTATTTATTTTTATAAACGAAGGAGACACAACGAAGGACAGTTTAGGACACTTAGGTAGGTAGAGTTAATTTAACTTGACTAACGGCCGGTCTCAATAATCTACCTATCGATGGATTTGGCAACTAGAGGTAGAATTTTGACATATTTTGTATGGAGCTTATGTCAAATATATACCTCTAGTAGCCCAAACCATCGATAGTTAGATTATTGAAACCGGCCGTAAGAGGAAAATGTTGATTTTAGAATCAGTGCTAGCCCTAATCATACTTCATAAAGTTAATTGCGCAAACACTTTAGCCTTTAACTCGACGATTTGTAATTCCGTTTTAAAAAAATATTTGTGCACATGAATGCAACATGAACTAATGGTAGAAAAAGTGGCGTAACGAGTATCTTTAATTAATCTAGTTTTTCTCCTAGAATTGTTTGTGTAAGATATAAATAAACCAGTTGTGTCGTGTACTGCGGTAGGTTTTATGTACAAAAGTATAGACTCCAAACCTAATTTTATAATGCAAGCAACGAAGCAACAAAATTCAATCTAAAGAAAAGCAGCGACATTCCTCTACATCGTATTTTGTTGCTTGGCGTCTCAATTTGAGCGGTGTCAGACTAGCGTTAAGTATGTGCATTTAAGCTCGTTTTTGGAAGCTCATACAGGTGCGTATAGGCGCTAAATTTGCCTATTGCCATACGCGCAACTCGTACGAGATAGAGACCAGCTCCGTCGTTCTTGGACTTAAAACACATACACGCGAAGACTGGATGTCACTGAGGATTTGGAACCTCATAGAAGAAACAAGCGAACTCCATTTTTGTCTTCTGGCAACTAGTGATGAGGCAGTGCGTCAAGACCTGAGGGTGCAATATAGACATTTACACTATCGCAGTAGGTACTCTCATGATCGGCGAGGATGGGCAGATAGTGTGGTGGATTGCCAGCTAATCGTGACTTGTCACAAAAACGCTGGTCTGAAACTGCCCTAACCGAGGCTCTAACGCCGTCTTATCTAGATATAATAATTCCTTCTCAGTCACGAAATAATACACTGACGGACTTATAAACTGCATCAAAGTAATAGACGACTTTGAAATAAATATTTTAACCAAGTATGCAAACTTTCTATACAGATTTAAATTGAAACCTCTAGATTGGTTCGTGAACTTTAAAACAGCGTAGGATCATATCTTTAAGTTTAAGTTTATGTACTGGAAAGGACCTTAAGACCTTTTTTGAAGAAAAAACAGAAGTTTAAGGAAAAATTGTTTAATTAAAAAATTGGTTTTAACAATAGACACAAACTTTATGCAAGGGTTTATTTGTGTTTTAATAAGGTGTATTACCCCCACGTGCCCTTATTACGGATTCTAATCGGTTCCGCATAGATTTTATAAGGGTTTTTAAAAGATCTTGCGGAATATTGTCCCATTCTTCTGAAAGTGCTGTTCTTAGTGCTGCCACTGTCGTAGGCGAAGGGTTTCTCGCATATACAGCTCTTTTTAAATTGTCCCAAACATGCTCGATGGGATTAAGATCCGGGCTGCGTGCTGGCCAATTCATTGTACGTATCCCAACCTCTTCGCAATAATGTTGAACTTGTGCAGCTGCATGCGGCCGGGCATTATCCTGCATTAAAGTAAAATTTTCGCCTATGAATCCCATGTAAGGCACCACGTGATCTTCTAATATCTCTGTTATGTAGCGATGTGCTGTCAAACCCCCTCTATTACCGTTTTGACGGACCATGTCTATGAACACAAGTTCTGTTCGCCCGTTCATCGATATGCCACCCCAGACCATACATGAACCGCCTCCAAAAGGAACACGCTCCTCAATGCAACTTTGAGCATATCGCTCCCCACGTCGACGATAGACTCTTCTGCGACCATCTGCACCATATAAACATGTCCTACACTCGTCCGTGAACAATACAGAGGCCCACTGCTCTTCTGTCCAATTCAGGTGATGACGCGCAAATCTTAAGCGAGCTTGTCTGTGAGCTGCAGACAACTTTGGACCATTTGCTGGTCTAAAAGGGGTGATAGCCGCTTCCTTTAACCTTCTTCTTATTGTTCGTGCACACACGTTTTTTCCACGCACTTCATTAAGCTCGGTTTTGATGTTAACTGACGTGAGGAAACGATTTCGCAGGGAAGTTGTAACAATAAATCGGTCATCACGACCTGTGGTTGCTCGAGTTCTGCCTGTACCACGTCTCCTCCTGTAAGAACCTGTCTCTACAAACCTTCTGTATATTCTACAAACCGTAGACTGGTTTAAATTTAAATTTCTACCAATCGTTCGTTGATCCAAGCCCTCCCGCACCAATGCTACAATTTGTGCCGCTTGTTCGGACGAAGTATCCATATTATGGTTCAAAAACTCTCGATGTGTTAAAAAACTAACCCAACAATTATGCTGGTAACAATAATTCAATTTACCAAACAAAAAAAATCAATGAGAATTAATTTAAAACTTTGCTATAAATAACACGCAAATCTGATACTACGAGTAAATTTTCTTTTCCCGGCTATATTCATTTGTTTTACCGCAGTTCTATTTTTAAATTTAATTTTTTTTTAAGATTAAGAGCCAGTCTTTCCATATTTATATAATTTAATCTAAAAAGTTTGCATACTTATTATAAAAAATCCTTTTAGAGTAAACCTGAACTTTGATGCAGTTTATGAGTCCGTCAGTGTACTTTTCAACCAAGTTCAAAAAGGAGAAGGTTCTCAATTCGACGGTATTTTTTTTTACATTTTTTTTTAAATTATTCTTTGTTAACAGATTACTCGGAGATGGTTGGACTGATTTAAAAAAATATTTTTGTGTAAAGTTTGTAAAGTTTGGATCTGATGATGAGATCTTGGAGAAATTGAGGGAACTCTTCAAATATTAAAGGCATAATACATATAATAATTTGGGTATATTTTGTTGTAATTCGTGCTTTTACTCTTAAAAAACACCATTCAATGAAATGGAACTGATGATGAAGACCACAGATGACCAGCTGAACTATTCATTAATAAATATTGCGGGTTGTGGTCTGAGTAGTTACCGTGTTAGATACCTGATTCTTCGCCTCCATCATCTCATGTAATCAATTACATGATAGTCTAGTATAAGGTAAATTCCTCAAAAATCAACGGCCTTGTATCGCAAGACGAAACATTTTGTAAAAATAAATGAGCAGTTTTTATTATGCTATTGCAGCTTATATCAATTACAAACCAATATACTAAAATTTGAGAAGTAAAAACATATTTACAAAAAAATATAAACTAACATGTACCAAAAAAATATAAGGAAAAAAAAGAAAAAAAAAAGGTATAACAACAAAAAATAATTAAACATTTTGAAGTTGATGCCTAAAACATAAAACTACATTTCCTGGCACCAACTTCAAAATATTTAATTATTTTTTGTTGTTATACCTTTTTTTACATTATATTTATTATGGAACTATTTAGTTACATTATATTTATTATGGAAGTCGGTTTTATTTTTTTTGTAAAAAAGTTTTTATTTGGAGATGTGGTCTGTTGTATGCCCTTTAAAAGTTTCTTTAGCATGCGTTTTGAGAATCTTAATTATGATTTCTAGGTTAATTGCATATTAAGTATTAATATTAGCTGTGAATTGTGTAAATTTTAACAATCTTGCGTGAATACTTCACTTATTCTTTTGTTAGTAAACGTTTTCTTCCTATTATTAAAGATGTTTATTTGCCTACTATGTGCGCTTAATTTATCTTCAGCTTATATTATAATTACGTGCATAAATTAGGATAGACGTCAAAAATACTGTAAAACTAGGTCACGTGTATTTCAACAATAAATACCGTGTTCTGGCTGCAACTAATATAATCTTTAAAAATAACACAGAACATCAGATAAACTCAAAAACAAGAGATTAAATAGATTGAACCGTATCAATTTTTAAACGCAATTTAATTAATAACTACTCGTCCTTAAATCTCATGTTGTCGTTGTCACTTTCCGGTATACTGAAATACTTTTGAGAACGTTTTAATATTAACTTATGTATTATGTATTTTTCGGAATATTACCTATTCTCAAAAATACGAGTCTACATGAAAATGCGTCACAGGCATATGCAAAGGAGACAGAAACGATTTCATACAATTTTAGGCCAGAATGTATCGAGATGAAGATTCAGATTTACCAGTTCCTCACAAAAAAATCTCCAAGTTTTTACAATCTGGGAGCAGTTATTAAAGGTTTAATTAAAATAAGGTTATGTTATAATTTTTAATTAACAGCTGTTTCCTGAAGTGTAAAATATGTTTTTAAACACCAATGTTTATTTTATTAAGGCTAGGCACTACTATTTCATGGCACCAACTTCAAAATGTTTAATATTTTGTGTTGTTGTAAATAACACCCAGACAGAATACCTAACCATCGTGCTCATCACACAAAGTTTTATCCTGGGTGGGGATCGAACCCACGACCTCCGGCTTTGTAGTAAGGGTCACTAACCACTAGACCAATAGGCCAGTCGTATAATGCCGTGTTATGCTATTTGACTACGACATAGGTACCTCAAAGCCATATTACATTCATTCACAAACGTATACACTTAGTTAGCTAGTTTAGACTTCATCTAGCTATTCCAGTCACGCATGTACCATTCATTTGATATCTGCTATTGAGCAAAACACACGAGATGAGCTTGTCTAATTGTTGCTAATCAATCCTTAGTTCTAATTAGTATAGAGGTGTTGGGTTAGCTTTCAAAGCGTTGTGTGTTTGCTAATAGGCAGGTATGTTATGGTTACTACATTAGGTAGGTATCTACCTATTGCACTTCCAATTTTACTAAATCCGCTTCTTTTCCCCCTAATTAGGGTTACGTAGCCAAAATGGTAAAAACGGAACCCTTATAGTTTCGTCATGTCCGTCTGTCTGTCCGTCCGTATGTCACAGGCATTTTACTCAAAGACTACGAAACTCTACTTACTTTGATAGCTTAATTATAAAAATAAATATTTCTAGGGCGGGCACTTCATGCATACATGTGTCCAAAAATTGTTTTTTTCAGCAAACATCAACGTGTGGTACATCATTCGACAGGTCTTTTTAAAACGTTTTAAGGTTTCTAATAAACTGTTTTGATTATGTGTATATATTTTTAGAAATAATCGCTCCGAAAGTTACATAAACTGTGTCCCTGTGTCGTGTCCCCCCTTAACTTTTGAACCGTGTCGCAAAAAAAAGCAAAGAATGGCAAAAGTAGCGCTTAATAGATACTTTAAACTAAAATTATTTTGGACATGATCAGATATGCTATCATTGAGTTATTGCCGAAAAACTGCGTTTCTCAACCAAAGGGCGTAAGCGCCATGAACGTGCGCTCTTCTGTTGATGGAATTATTCAAGGCTGCGGAATCCTGTACTGAGCATGACCCGACAAGCTCTTTTTTCTTCCCGCCGATATTACTCGGTAGGGATCATGGTTCGCTCATTTTGTGCATTCGTCAGTTTCAAGTTTATTTTATATCTAGTTTTCTTCTTTGAATCACAAGATCTCGATGTCGTAGTTTTACTTCTCTTTAGTTTGGTACTCTTTCGTTTTTTATTTATATTTGATAAGTAAGTGGTGATTAACATTAGGGTTTATTTGTAGGTACATTGGTAATTGGGTAAGTAGGAGAACTCAGTACATATTATGTTGTGTATGATTGTTATTACACTTTTCTTGCTTGTCTTTTCTCACTTGAGTTTCGTAAACGTAGGTACTATACCTTACTTCTATCGTTTTCTTCACCGCAAGTCATACGAAGTCTTATAAGTTTATGATCTGATCCAAAGAGCATGTAAATTAATCTGATCTGTCACTCCAATTTTCTTTTTGTAACTTAACCTATTTTTCCAACATCATTGAAATATTTTAAACTAACTGTCTTATAATTCTAGTCACATATTTAACCTCAATTAATATAATGATTCGTTTAATTTAACATACACACGAGTGATCATTACTTAACTGTCCGCCGCGGCAGATGCCTTAAAAGAAAAAATTAATTGTACTACACCTACATACAACACACCTTTTAAAGTCTTTAGAGCAACATGTAACTAAGTCGAATATTGCTGTAACATTTACAGAACGTAGCCAAGAAGTATTACACTTCAATCACTAAACAAATCCATTGATGGCCTCCCCTCCAGGAGCTGTTGCACAAGAGGCAAATAGGCAACAAAACTCATTCAAGGGGGAAATAAGCAAAGAAATTCAATACAATACAAGAAATTCAGAACACTAAACAACCGCCGCGCCGGCACGTGCGTGCCCCTGCTCTGAAGCAGGCTACGGTGTTAACTAATTTTATATAAACGAAATATTCTTTTATTTTTGAAATTAAAAAAATTATTTATTTATTTATTTAAAACTTTATGCACAAAGTTGTACAAAGGTGGACTTAATGCTAAAAGCATTCTCTGCCAGTCTACCTTAGGGTGATGTAGAAATGGAATGTGTGAAAGGTGCAGTAACCTAATTGTAAAATAAGAACTACCTTATTATTCTTACATAATACACAAATAAAACAATATAACTATACAATACAATACATACTTACAAAAATACATACATACATATATACCTACATACATAACTATACAATAGTATACATACTTACAGCAATACATACATACATACATAAATAAATACATAGATACAGACTAATATTTATGTTACTAATGTTGTGATGATTCAGCTGATCCATCAAGGAATAAAGTGCGTACCTTCCATTTAAAATTAAGAAGATTTAAGATTGGCGAATAGCTATTACTTTAAATGTAGATATTTAAAGCTTAAAAATCTTTAAATATCTACATTTAAAGATTTTTAAGCTATTGCATAGCTTTTATCGCGGGCTTTGAGCGCGGCGACCGAATCAAGAAATTCCGTAACGAAAATATAAACTAACACCCCCCACTCCGCCTACCATGTTTTTTTTTCTTAATTGCATTAGTTATTTTTTTTTTAATTATAAAAAGAATCATTTTTTTGTTGTTTTTTTTTTGTTGATAAAAATGCTATGCAATAGCTTTACCGCGGCAGTTCCTGAGTGCCACACATTTTTTTTTAGTTACTTATCAGAGCCGGGAATCGAAGCCGCAAAGTGTACCTATATAATAAATATTTTCTACTTTTATCATAGAATTCGAGAGGATCCATCATGAGGAACAAAGCTCTCTGATAAATATTGTATTTAAACTCAAAAGAAGATAAGGAAATAGTTATAGTAAATAATTTCATTAATTTAATAATTGTTCGAAATTGTGTTGTGATACGCAATAAATTTATTGCTTATCACTTTATATGTGAGGGATGATGAATAGTCGATTAGGTCTAGTATATAGGTCAACATTCAAACATTTTTTTTTAATTCTGAAAAGTTAGGTAGTAGGCTAGTTTGTCTTCACCATGTAGTATTCATGGCCTTTTTCAAATTTTAGGCGCAATGCTTTTTAGAAGAATTTGTTCCTTAGTTGTGCCCCACTCAGGGTACTTTTCCATAATAATGTGACTGGTTGACAAAATATGGTATCATTACTTTTCAGAAAAACAACAGCGGAAGCCGTAATTTTTTTTGCTGTTAATTGAAAATCAGACCATAGAATAAAATGCTGCGTAACATAAAAATCTTTGTATTTTAAAGTTACGTAAATTCTTTCACGTCAATAAGTCAGTCGTTTAGTAGAAATATTCTGTTTTGTCTTTGGCTACATTTTATCACGAGCTCTGGAGGAAACGTGAGCTTGTTTAAAATGCCGACCCTCGTTTTGTTTATAATTTGACAAGTTTGTAGTACGAGCTGGTTTGTTAAGATTCCTTTGAATTTTCCCTGCTTTTAATAAAACTGATTGGAACGTGATTGGTTCTTTGTTGCAGTAGATGTTGATATTAAAATCCACAAACAATTAAAGTATGTGTCTATGTAACTGTGAAAAAGATAAGTAGGTATCGTGAAAATTTTTTAAAATTTTAAAATAAATAAAGCAAGAAAGTATGCAGGGTGATATTGAAATCAGTCGACAAATTGATAGGGGAGATTCAGTACTTGTAATACATTAGTTTTGCATTGAATTATTGCCATTTAAATTGCAAAAAAGAGTAACTAATTTTAGGTTCTATTGATAATGATGTAAACAAAGCCATTGAGAAGGTTAAATTAAGAAATAAACTGAAACGTTTTATTATTTTTGTCAAGCGTATAATACCTAAACAATTCAAATAATAATCAAATTTTCAATTTAATCAAGCGCTGTAAAAGATCTAAATATATACTAATATTATAAAGCTGAAGAGTTTGTTTGTTTAAAGCTAAGCAGGAACTACTGCGTCGCATTATAAAATTACTTTACTGGTATCCATCAGTAAAGTAATTTCAGTTTAGCCTATAGCCTTCTTCACTATAGGCTATAGGCTATATAACATCACGTTACGATCAATAGGAGCGGAGCAGCGATGAAAATGTTGCAAAAACAGAGAAAATAGACGCATACGAAGTTACGCGGGTCAGCTAGTTACTCACTACTAGTTACAGCTAGTTAGAAAAAATATTAGTTATTTTATTAACTACCTTGACTTACTTGGCTTACCCACCTAAAGTTTACCCAACCGACTGAATTAAAGTCATGCTGTATAATATATGTACATTTCTATAGTTATTATTTTTTAAAACTATCATTTGAAAGTTTTCGCATATTTTGTCATTTGGAAGTTTTAGCTAATTATTATTTTGCTAGCTAATATTATAACCAATAATAATATTCCTTTATGACAATTTATTCCAAGTAGTTCCAGTCCGGTGGGTGTGATCACTTCCGATGACATCCGTCGTGCGGAAACAGAACGGCGAATAATTTTATTGTCCAATAAAACGGACAGTTATTTTGGGTGTTCCTATTCATTATCTGTTATCAACAACCGTTGGGTATTATTAATCAAGTTGATATGACGATAAAATTACTCGTAAACCAACCGTTAGGTAATTTTCGACAATATAACATTTTTTAAAAATGTTTTGCCCTGTCCTGACTACGCCTGATTTATGTTTTTTGTTTTTAGTTTTCGAAACAACCTGAGTAATTTGATGAGAATACATACGAGGCGACGCAACAGAGGCGCAAATAGTCGACTCGAATTAAATTCTATAGCCTATAGCCTTCCTCTATAAATGGGCTTTCCAACAGTAAAATAAATTTTCAATTCGGACTAGTAGTTCCTAAGATTACCGCGTTCAAATAAACAAACAAACTCTTCAGCTTTATAATATTAGTATAGATAAGATCCAGAAGCTACAGTTCCTAACCTACCAAATTTATTCCTATTTATTAATTAATTAACCTATAATATTTATCGATTTTCGAACCTATCTGGTACCTACACTTTTATATTTCGGTATAAGTACTAGAAGTTCCAAATTTATTGACAATTATTACGAACGAGCTTTAGATTTTATAATCATATTAATTCATTATGAGAGTTCTGTAGCCAAAATGGCCAAACGAAACCCTTATAGTTTCACTTTGTCCATCCGTCCGTATGTCCAGACAGACCAGGTTAGCTCAGAGATCCTAACTAATATGTATATTCATGGCTAATTACAGCTTTTTAGTACTATAAAACTGTAATTTGCCATAGATATACATACCAATTATAACGACAAAGTGGAAAAAAGACGGCATCTCCCCTACACGTAAAGTGGGGTGTTGTTTTTTTTTCACCTACCTCATCATGTGGGGTGTCATTACATATTTAATTTGAAGGGCGTCCTGTTAAGGGAACGAAAGTTTCTTTCCTCTACGGTAAGTTTGAGCCGTTTAAATCATATATAAGGTACCTACGTTTCTATAGTGTGCCACGTCGCTAGTCAATTGACCCTCTTTAATACAATGTAGGTATTTTAAAAAATGCCTCATAGAAATAAATTGCAAAATTGAAATTTATCATCTCTACAATATGAGAAAAGAAGGTTGGTTTGGTTGATCTGTTTGTGTTATTATTTCGTAAACGCCTAGTAATAGTTTCGCCGCAAAGTTGTTATAAGTTTTTGTTGCTGTATTTTTTAGCAAGTGAGAAGTCATATGTAGGTTTCGCTCTATTCCAACTACGACGTCCTTTTTGAAAACTCTGACAATTTAACTCAGCACGTTTCACCTCAATTGATATAAAGAGCATTCTTAGTTTGTGCCAATAAACTACTAGATATTTAAAGATTCGCAATCAATCCAACATTTAATAAAACTTTATGTTAAAGGTAAATTCACGCTCTCATTTAAGTGAATACCTATTACCGGGAAGAAAAATTGTGTACATATATTCAGGGGTTAGAATACTTATTATATAACTAGCTGTCCTGTGGAACTTCGTCTACGTAAATGTTCGTCATTTTGCAACATTTCTCATTACTCCTGCGCTCCTATTGGTCGTAGCGTGATGTTATATAGCCTATAGCCTTCCTCGATAAATGGGCTATCCAACAGTAAAATATTTTTTCAATTCGGATCAGTAGTTCCTGAGATTACCGTGTTCCAAAAAACAAACTTCAGCTTTATAATATAAGTATAGATAAAAGAAGAATAGTATTTATTTTTAGTATCGAAGCTAAAACGAGGAAAATATTCTAGATACCTATGGGTGGAAAAATTGTAGTCTTTAATTTGTTTTGCAATATCACATTATTTATTGTGGCTAAGCCAAGATCAGCAGCTAGTGAAATTACAAACCAACGCCATATTTTAAGGGTGATACAGCGGCGTCATGTTGCAACGAAGACAATTTTCCACTACGTTCATCAAAATGACGCCATTTTTCTTTCAGTATCTTATTGCAGACATCACAGGGAGAAAGATTTTAAATAGAACTTCAAGAAATATAGGTCGAAAGTATGGTAGTTGCGATTAGACTTTTGTTATTTAATTTTAAATGGATTTTGAAAACTCGTTTGAAAAATTGTTAGTATGTACCTTATTTTGGAATTCTGCTATGGTGCTTCTAAAGGGCAAAACCCGGATAGATGCCCCATCCCTCCTGCAGATTTTATTGCCATGTAAACCTTCGGAGAGGGCGCTTGGTGCTTAGTCGATGTGAGCAAAAATCTTCTGCGGCAATACTTTGACGGGCGTCGATAGTATATTGTTAAGTAAGTAATTTCTATTGAATATTTTTATTACCGACTGCGGATTCAGACATTTTTTTGTTTCTTCGTCTGCATTACAGTTTAAATTACACTGTATGTGACGTATTATTGTTAAAAAGTGTTTATTGATTTCACAAATAAAAAAGGCAAGTATCCGTATGTTACGCGTCGGTGTTATAGACGGACCGTCGACACCATTTATCTACGCTTTGGTGTAAGAGGCGGACCGTTGACACCATTTATCGAAGCAGTGCAGTTGCGGACCGGCACGAGGCGTCGAGTCAGCGCTACGTGATTTCCACATCTCGCCACTTCGATTTCGCAACCGTCTTTCCATAGTTGTAGTTTTAGATTTTAATAAAGAACGATTCATTCTTGGTACATACATCGACCATTTATCACTAGTTTTAGATTTTAGTTTAATGTAATTTATAATTAAATTTATTTAAGATGTATAGACTTTCTCTGCAACCTCCGGCTCCAGTTAACGTAATTGGCGCAGTCGGTAGGATATTCGCGGGCCGGTTCGCGATAATTAGGAATATCTCAAATCGATATCCGCGTTCGCGAGTCACCCGGGTGGTTTCCAAGCACCTTCAACGAATATCCGGATCTTCGGAAGCTGAAGCCAGAGGCGTATCCAGACATCGATACTGCAGAGGGGCCAACTATACACTTATTGAACCCAGACGGAACATCCGACCAGAAGAAGTAAGATGAACACCAGTGGTCTGGCAGCAATATTTGCCACTCCGCTTGACAAATAGTTGCTGTTCTTCGGGGGGAGGTGTTACGCGTCGGTGTTATAGACGGACCGTCGACACCATTTATCTACGCTTTGGTGTAAGAGGCGGACCGTTGACACCATTTATCGAAGCAGTGCAGTTGCGGACCGGCACGAGGCGTCGAGTCAGCGCTACGTGATTTCCACATCTCGCCACTTCGATTTCGCAACCGTCTTTCCATAGTTGTAGTTTTAGATTTTAATAAAGAACGATTCATTCTTGGTACATACATCGACCATTTATCACTAGTTTTAGATTTTAGTTTAATGTAATTTATAATTAAATTTATTTAAGATGTATAGACTTTCTCTGCAACCTCCGGCTCCAGTTAACGTAATTCGTATCAAAAAGGATAGTTGTGAAAACCTTAGGGCGACTATCCCCCTAAGTAATATTTTGCGTTTTGTACATTCTGCTCCGAAGGGTTTTTCTCCAACTTCTTGTGACTATAACTTGTTACCCGACTGGCCCAGAAGGAAGGATAATGTTCGTGCGTATGTATAAGTTGAAGTTAGTAAGTCACCTAAACATAGCTTAAATTTTGTAAGGCTATTTTTGTTGTGTTTTCTATGTTTATATACGTAAAACTTTATACTAAAATTCGAATTAGCATCAGTTACGCCTTAAAAAATCACTGTAAATAGTCTATCTCTGCATGAGGCAAGTATTCCTCCCACCGATGTCATCGTATATAATAACTATTATTTATAATACGGGAATTAACGCGCATTGTTTACCTTAAAATTGCTTGACGTTTCGACCAGGTTGTACCGGCCGTGGTCACAAGCGGACTGTCGCAGCGATGTAAAGACTCCATCAGGCCGATGAATCTTCATCTACCCTCACTTTTTTATTTCTCGAAAAGTTAGGGTCACTGCACACTACACTGATTTTGTCCATGTTAACTGACTGCGAACCAATACGAGGTTGTGTTTTACGAATCACTGGATTCCACGTCACGGATAGTTTGAAGCCCTCTTCCCGATTGAAAGTTTTATGTTTTGTAATTTCAATCGATTCACGCATAATTCGTGAATAAAAATGGCGGTCTGTGGAGAGGGTTTGTGGACGATGAAACTCAATCCAGTGATTGGTGTTCGATTGCAGTATGTGTTCTGCAATTGCCGATTTGTTCGTTTGCCGGTTTTTCACTGCTACGATGTGTTCTTTTAGCCTTTCCGCTATAGTTCGCTTTGTTTGGCCAATGTACGAACTATCGGTAGGACCTAAGTCTTTGTGCAGCGAAAGTATTGTGTAGTACCGTGAGGCGCGAATCCAAGGGGGCAGGGGCAATCCCCTCCCCCCCAGAATCGACTGAAAGACATTTTTTAGGGAATTTTGACACTGTGCCGGTGTGTTTTGACAGGTAATTGATCCCCCAAGGTGGTGGTGGCTGGTGTACCGGTGTTGAATCAAATACCCCCCTCCACTACCATGCAAGCGACTCACACTTGGCCGATTGAGTCACATGTTGCCCCTCCTTGAACAAAGTTCTGGATCCACCCCTGATAGGACCTACTAGTGCCAACATCAACAAGACTTCAATTAGATTTTGACATTAAGACAGTCATTTGATAAGATCAAATGGAATGGTATACTTGTGTAACCAGGCGCGGTCCGAATGGGAGGTTCGCAGAGGACATGACCCCCCAAAACCGTACACGTTAAATGGAAAAATCGATTTAAATATTAAATCGAAGTTTGCAACGATGATTCTACCCAAATATGAGGACTTTGCTGCACATTCTTGCAACTCTTCCTATAAGCGGTGCGACATCAGAAATCATTTTCTACGCTAAGACGTGTAAAAACTTGGTTGAGAGCAAACATATTAGAAGAGAGGCTGACAGGCTTAGCCCTTCTAAATATTCATCCAGAAATAGCTCCAAACGTCTCAAATATTATCAACGATTTGACAATAAAAATAGAAAACTTCCATTTTGTGTGTAGTCTAATTTATTCGACATTTCTATACTAATATTATAAAGCTGAAGAGTTTGTTTGTTTCTTTGAACGCGGTAATCTCAAAAAATACTGATCCGAATTGTTTTTTTTTTTACTTTTAAATAGCCCATTTATCGAGGAAGGAAGGTAACATAACGTTTGTAGTGAAATAAAAGCTTAGATAAGGACTTTAAATACATGAAAGGGGTAGAAACCTACTTTAAACTAATTAAAATGAACCTAGGAGGTAGTTTATGTGCAGCGTCGGTGCGTCGCGATGCCACTTCGGTAGGTAGAGCTGCAGCATCGGTGCGTTGAGATGCAATGTCGGTGGGTAAGATGCAGCGTGGGTGCGTCGAGATGCAACGTCAGTAGGTAGCGATGGGGCGTCGGTGCGTACGAGATACAACGCCGGTAGGTAGGCGTCGGTGCGTATGAAATGCAACGACGATAGGTAGGCTGCAGCGTCAGTGCTTATGAGGCGTATGAGATGCAACGACGATAGGTAGACTGCAGCGTTGGTGCGTATGAGATGCAACGACGATAGGTAGGCTGCAGCGTTGGTGCGTATGAAATGCAACGACGATAGGTAGGCCGCAGCGTCGTTGCGTACGAGATGCAACGCCGGTAGGTGGGCGTCGATGCATATAAAAAGCTACGGCGATAGGTGGAGATGCTCGCCTGTTCTTCGCTATTCGAGAACTCTCGCTTCACTGCCTTTTCTTCTTACGATTTTACCTCATAAAGAAATCTCTCTAGAAGCATTCAAAATTTTAAAGCGTTTAATTTAGGATTTACGCAAATTACACACAGCCAGTTTGGAATAACAGTAGAAAATTTATACAATAATAAAAAGACCTCTTTACTTATCTTTTGTCATAGAAACCATGAAAATATTTCTATTGAAATAACAGTTGTGATTTATCATCAAATAATTGTTTACAATGTTAAATAAATATTAAAGATATATTAGAGAAGTTAAAATACCGAAATACATAACAAATGGAGAAAAAAATATATACATGAGGTAAGAATTAACTATAACTACTCGCTATGACCAAAAGGAGCGGAGCAGCAATGAGAAATGTTGCAAAAACGGGGAAAATTTACGCAGACGAAGTTGCGCGGGACAGCTAGTTGTATTATAATTAGTGACCACCTCCAAAATTTCAAGCTGTGACAGCGCCTGTGTGTATAAGAAGGATAACAACAACGACCATTTGTCTTATGTGTCAAAAAATTCATAGGACGGTCATTCGATTCGGCATTTGAAATTGCTGTCACTTTGCTTGGGGTTGCCAATCCAGGGTATTATAAAACACAGGGAAAAACTGGCTGGAAAATCCGCCAGATCGATAATAACTCAAAAATACGAAAAAGAACTATATTTACCATAAAAAAGAAATCTGGGCACAATTTTATTCAAAGTAAAATAACCCAGAAATAGAGCGTATATGTACCGAATTCTGTTAACAACAGAGACATGAACAGTGTGCACATACCAATCGCAAACAGAGAGATGTGACAGAAAACGTCGGCAATTTGTGCCCTTTCTGTAAACAGAACAGAAAGAGTTTGTTCAAGGACTGGTTGTTATAATGGCGACCTGCCTTCCTAGTTTGTGTATACAATGTTGCAAGCTTCAATAAGTAGCAAATGAACTGTAAAGGTTCAAGGGAAAGGACGGACAAAGGACTAATTTTGGACGCTCGTCGATATCGATTTAGGATTTGGAGATTCATTTTTAGGGTTCCGTAGAAAAAATGGCAAAAACGGAACCCTTATCGTAGTTTCGTATAGTTTCGTCATATCCGTCTGTCCCTATGTCACAGGCATTTTGCTCTAAGACTAGGTACTCGA
Source organism: Herminia tarsipennalis (assembly GCA_945859575.2). Classification (NCBI taxonomy): domain Eukaryota; kingdom Metazoa; phylum Arthropoda; class Insecta; order Lepidoptera; family Erebidae; genus Herminia; species Herminia tarsipennalis. Next base: position 6,083,316 of record OX243840.2, read on the forward strand.
TGAACATTGATATAATTTGGGGAAAATGTGTATTGTAGTAGCCGCTACTTACTTTGATACCTAAATAATAAAAATAAATATTGGGGGGGGGGGGGGGGCAATAAAATTATTTTAGGCATGATCGGATATACTGTCAATGAGTTATGGTCGAAAAACTGCGTTTCTCAACAAAGGGGCGTAAGTGCCGTGAACATACGCTCTTCTGCTGATACAATTATTCAAGGCTGCGGAACCCTACACTGAGCATGGTCCGACATGCTCTTGCCTTTGCATGATAAAAAAGCACACAGTTAACTGTTGTCTTCTTGTATGTTTCGTGCTACCACAAACAAAAAGATACCAACTCGAAAATAAAAACGCTTATTTACAAGTTACACTTAATATCGCGTAGGTTTTGAGGCTTCTATTTAAGATACCCGCCCAGCCTAGGCTGATCTAGGCATTATGTACCTAATAAAAGTTCTCTACAAATGTCCTGCTGTCGAAATTCCTTTGGCATTAGTGAAAATTAGTGTGTATTAAAACAAATAAAATATAAAAATAAAAAAAAGCCGCCTACACAAAAAAGATGGAAACAAGATTCCCTACATAATAAATCTCGATGAACTTAGTGAAGTGCCTCCGACTGCATGAAATTATATAACTACTAGCTGTGCCCCGCGGTATTACTCGCGGTTTATTACCCTATGTATTAATTCAGGGTATCAGCTAACTCCATACCAAATTTTATTCAAATCGCTCCAGCCGTTTAGACGTGAAGAAGTAACAAACATACCCACTCACATACTCACAAACTTTCGCCTTTATAATATTAGTGTGATGTAGATTTGCATCTTTTTTGTGCAGGCAGGTTTTTTTATTTTTATTTTTATATTTATATTTACTTTTTTATTTAATAGGTAGTTGTAGTATAATGAACTTTTATCACAGCTATTGTCAAGTATTGAAATTTAAAAAAAGAATGGTATCTACTAACTTTTTTAGTATTACAGCCATAATCATGTTATACCTTTTTGAAATGCTTAAGATGAGCTCTTTAATTTGATACCCATATTGCAGTATCCAAAACAATTTATTTTTCACACTTCTTTATTTTGACAACTCACAGCCGCCATGTTTGTTTTTTTCAAACGTCATTTAACTAATAACACTTGGGCGATCAAGACGAATCTAACGACGGACATCTTAATTGTATAAATCCGTTCAGTGGATTGTGAGGAATCAGGTAATAAGGAATATTACATACATACAAACATACAAGACACGCGCGAAAAACATAACCCTTCCTTACAGTCGGGTAATAAAAAAGTCATCCATCGATGACCTGTCAGTGGTAATGGTAACCTAGTCGAGCGAGGCATTTCTCGTTCATTTTCATTTTACGGATCAAAAAATAGGCAAGTATATAATGACGAAAAAATATAACATACGAAAATGCTTGGCTTTCTAACGGGGACCGGTAGCGACCAATCGAGGTGTCCTCTCGCCTATATTAAAATTTTATTCATTTATTTAGGTATTCACTATTGACTCATCGTGTCCCATTTTCAAACAAGTTTTGTACAATAGACGGAATTTAAAATGTTATCTATTAGCATAACAAAAAAGTGCTTCTATCACGAATGCATAGGTTTTTTACGGAGTTGAATGGAGTGGCAATTACTTGAAGAGTGGTACGGACGATCGATGAGTAATTTAGCAATGTGGTCCGTGGCGCTGTGCGGCTGTGGACAGTTCGGTTTCTTGGGGTTTTTATGAATTGGGTTCTTTAGTCTTTTTAATGGGTATTGTGTTGAAGGCGAAAAAACAGCGATCACGCGTTGCAGCAAATCATTCTTTTTCTGCTGTATTGTTTAAAGTCAATACGAGACTGTCTTCTATCTAGATTTAAGTACTCAGGCGTATAATACCTAAGTTAAATAAAATCTGACTGGCAAGGCTAATAACGTATATAATTTTCCAGATAATCTCCGCAATGAAAGGCCTTCATTGAAAATAGATTAAAACCTAGATTAAAAGCATTTTATTGTTGTTGCGTGGCTAACAGTCAAGAGAAATATAGGTACCTACCGTGCATTCGCCACGGGTATTTCAAAGCCGTAACCCGTTCTCGAATGTATCTTGTTTCTGGGTCTTATCTACCGCAATGAATGTCACAGCAAACTTTACCGATTGTTTGCGTAACTATCGACATTACTATCACAGATAGTGACTATCTATCCGTTTCCTGAATAGTACGAATTTTCCAATGACGCTTTTATGTCCGAATCGAACATCAATATTGATTGCAAATAGATACAAAATTGCTCGTATCCGTTGAAAAAGCAATCAAGCACATGATTTTGAACTTTTGAGCGACTTTCATTTGATTGTAATTGGAGTTAGTTGGATTCAGTTTTGGTTATGTACTGAAATGAATGTTGGTTGAATCGAAATTTGTTTAAAGTAGGTAATGTAATAAAGTATTTAGTCCACTATCAGCATAAAATATAGGAGTGATGTTACAATATTTGACTGTCACGGAAATTGATGAATTGAACAAGTGTACAACTTGTGTAAGAGATTTGGCAGGTGTTCATCCATAATTCACATTTACAGGTTATGTAAATATTGTGTACCTACCTATTACCTTAATGTTTTTATGGTGCATGTGGTGCTTACCTGACAGTAATTGTTACTACTAGCCTACAACTAGTAAAATATACTAGTATTTAGATAATATAAACCTAAAAGGCGATAATATAAACCTATGAAGCGGCGGTAGTCTAATGGCTATGCATCGGACATGCCTTCTTATATCAATCCGATTTGATTGTGAAACAAAAACAAATAACTAAACAAAGAGATTTTATAATTACCCGACTGTAAGGAAGGGTTATTTTACAGTAATGTAAGCGGCGCGGCGGTAGCCTAATGTATAAATATTTATTATACGGGAATTAACGGGCATTGTTAACCTTAAAATTGCTTGACATTTCGACCAGGTTGCACCGGCCGTGGTCACGATACGGGTTCGAATCTTACAGACGTGAACCCACTTCTAACACAAGCATTTAGTTTAGCTGGAGGGGTAACACGTTTACAAGTAATGTGCTTACCCACATTGCTAGTAATCTTTTTTTTCTTTAAAAGATTACTAACGTAGTAGGTAATAGGAGTAAAAAATTGTTGCTAATAAAAAAAAAAAAACAATAAATAAGTGGTTGTTTTAAGTCTGGGTGCAGGTACATACTTTATGACACAGGGATTTACCTTAATGCGGAAATTATGTCAATTCAAATAAAAACATTATATAAGTACCATTATAAAGTAGTATGTTATAGTTACTCAAAACTAGCTTTTACCACAGCTCCACTCGCATTTCCCAGAGGAACTACACCTTTTCCGGGGACAAAAGTGGCCTATGACACTTTCCGGCCTATAAACTATCTTTGCACAAAAACATGTGGATTTATTGTGGCGTAAAAGAGGGATGAACCAAGAACGTGTCTTATTCACGTATAACCCGACCAAATTGAATATGACAACTCGTGTTCTGCTCCATTCGTTTTCAAGCACCTCTTTAAAGTACCTACGAACAATTTTATGATCGAAACTTATTTACAGCGTGCAAACCTAGCCGGTCGTAGTAGCCTCGTGGGTCAATTTTCCGGCAAGTAGGCACGGCTCAGCGGACCGTCCGCGGTTCGAGAGGATTGCAACATTTGTACCACACGGGACCAATGCGATTGTAAATTGAAAATAGCTTTATATGCATACAGCGGCCGGACGAACGGCTCCAAACAGGATTTTTATCGGGATTGGACATTTTATTTCTTCTTTTAGGTCGGTTGATGGAAACTTTTTATGGGTGTTGTGTTGAGTTGTGTGAAGCTTGTATTATTCTGGCTTCTGACTACGGCGGTTACTCTAAATGGAATTTAATCAACACGGCACCAGGAGAGAGCTAAAAAATTGATGAGGTAACGAGATTTCCAAGCCACAAAAATTTGAATCTTTTGAAAAACTGAAGCGAGATGTAGTTAATTTTGCTAACTATATAATATAACCTTGTTAATCATTTACTGTCTTTTGAATGTTACTATTTGTGAAGGACAAGGTGTTAAGTCCCTCCAACACAAAGGGAGGATCCTTCGACCAGGCGAGGTGGTTGTGCCTGGTGGGCCGCAGCCCAGCGATTAACGTTGGGTACTTGTATATTTAGTTAGCAGCTGTGAAATCTTCTATATCGCGATTCAGGCATTGACGCGAGTTGCAAGTGTTAATTTATTTTTGTTTATTATATGTGGTACCACCACATATTAAAGTAAGAACACCATAGTCCATAAGTTTATTACAGATAATTGCATTCCTGCCTGTGTTTTGGTAGTTTACGATTTTTATATCGTATGCATCCACTTAGAAAGGGTTTTTGGAAATTAATTCCTAAAGGCTAACATGAGATTACATTTTGTTTAAAACCGACAGTTGATAAGACCATTGAGATACTACTACTATGTATAATTAGACCTGTGAAAATGTAAAAATTAAGAGACAGGTGTTTCAGCGTTTTTGGAAAATCAACCGTAAGGAGGTAAACACATACACACGACCGAAGTCGCGAGCAACGAATAGTACATTTAATATTTGGATACCCTAGTAAAGACTAAAGCTTTTTATCAACGCCATGTCAATGCCAGTCTACGATCTAAATAAAATATAAAAAACCCGATAACATGCAGCGAAACAAATTTTCTTACTATTCAAGTGGAAAATACCACCGAATTCTATTGAAAATTCTTTGGTGACTTCAGTGTCGAAGTAAATAAATCAACTATACAATACCTGCTAATAATAGGCAGTGGGTTCCAATCAAGTGCTCGTTGAATAAAATTTCCGACGGAAAATCTATTTGCCGGTGACCGCCTTCTTTCGTTTGTGCTTACTTTCAATCAACCAGGTATAATGGGTTCGTTTGATACGTAAGTTGAGCAGTTGTTCCACCGGGTGTTGGGTGGTGTTTAAGCGGGAAAATTGCAGCGCTCATTATTGCTTTCAGAGTTTTATTACCGCAGATAACAGATAAGTAATAAAAATGCACTCTCAATAGTTCTTTTACACGTTTTCATTACGAAATAACGATTTGTTCTAAATCGCACGGACTTTTCTCAACTCTCTATAATTACAAGAAGCATACTTGTTAAGCCTTTGCGTAGAAACTTTCTGAATGTTATCAAATTTCGTAGCGAAGATTAACCAAGCGTATAAATGAATAGACTTAGAACTTTATATAATTTAGTGAAGGATATGAGATATAAAAACTAGGCAAGTGCATGTTGGGCCACGCACAATGTAGGGTTCCGTAGCACTTCTTAAGCCGCATTATTCGGATGAGGGGGAAACGAATAATGCGGCTTAAGAAGTGGGTTTTCTGTTGTTTTTGTTTCATACTTACCACGTTATATCTACTTAATAACATTTTTTAATGGAATTTGTACGAAAATGTTACTTCTCATTTGATCAGCTGTTACTCGTAAACTTGTAAAGCCTACTTAGGTGCTACTTAGGTGTGATAGTTTTCCTTTTAATTTCTATATATATACACAACCGTTTATCTGGGAGGGGTAACACTTTACCGTAACATAAATTTGCACTTTAAAGCTTAATATTTTACAAACGGACCCCTAAAACTAAAAATCGTCTTTCCAACTCCTAAACTTTTTTAAAAGATCTATCTAATGACACCCTACACGATGGGGTAGGTAAGAATAAAAAATCACACCCCTACTTTACATATAGAGGTACCCTAAAAAAAAATCTTTATAAGATAATATTCTTTGAATTTGTCGGCGTAAGTAATATGTGTATCCTTGTAAAATAACAGCCTCCTAGTACTAATAGTCTCTGAGCTAAGCTGTGGACAGACGGAGCGCGAAACTGTAAGGGTTCCGTTTTGCCAATTTGGCTATGGAACCCTAAAAAACTGTTTCAGGGCCTTATTTCTTTGCAATGGACACCAGATACGCCTTTTAATACCAAATTAAGATAGGACAGATGTCGACACGGTTTGTTTCCAGGTTACTATGTTGTCCTGTTAACGTTCTAATATATTTTTTCCTTTTGAATATTTTTCCACCTGCTCTGTTTATCTTTAGTCCCAAATCCATTTGTCTCCATCGTAACCGCCGTTTTGGGTGACAAGTGGCAGAGGTGTATGTGTGATGTGCATGCATATTCTTAATGTGCTTTTAGAATATATGCTTGACTATTTGCTTAGGGGATTTTGCTTAAAGGAAGCGGTCAGGCGGTAATGCGGATTGCTAAAGCCAGTTATTACTAGCCAGTTATTATTTTAACTGTGCCCAACGGGGTCCACGATGGTCTAATTTTAAGCCTAACACTTAAGCATACATTGTGGAATGCAAATAAACAATTGAATTGAATACTATTGGTAAAATTGCTACTGGTCAAGTAAAAATTACCTAAAAGCAGTTATTGTGACTGCGTTCGTTTATAATATGAAGCTGAATATACAGGCTGTAACAGAAAGGTGTGGTCATTATTCAAGGGTTGGTATGTGCCTATGATACTGAGTGCACATACCTAATTTTATCACAATCTACATACTCTAAAAAAATATATTTTTTTTCATTCGTTTATTTATGAAATAAAAAGTGATTAATTAAAAAAAAGTATGACTTAAAAAGTTTTATGCCATAATAATTCGCACCATGGTAGGTGCAATACTCATAATATACCCTATCCGCTGCTGAAATTAGACCACACCTTTCTGTTACACCCTGTATAATAAATGAGTGAATATTTAATCGGTGTCGTTTCTATCAAATTCTTTAAATGTAGGTGCAATATATTTCTTAAAACCGAAGCAAGTGGTCTAGTTCTTTGTTCAATTGGTGAATGTTTCTTTGCGCTACATTTTTAATCGCAATAACCTATATTGGAGGAGAATAGCGCGTTTTTTGCAGTTGATTTAAATATTGTCCTTAAATAATATGAATGGTGTAGTAAATAGTATGCAGGAGCAATTATTCAATAAATATTTTGCAAATTGTTGCAGAAAGCAATGCTGTTTAATAAGTTTAACATCAGATTTTAGAAAACATTTAGACAGCCCACCGACCATAACTTAAGATAACTTTGAGAACCATATATTTAAGAGACTTTTATATTAGAGTCAAGGTGTCTCCCCGGGGCGGAATAAAACGAATGAAGAGCCATTTATCCAGATTTAGAGATGTACCGGTGTTTTTTTAGGAGACATTATTTTTTTAATCTTTTGCGTTTAGTCGTACTCGTCTTTTAAGACGACGTTTTGGATGAAAACTTTAACATATTACTAGCTTTTCTTTGCCTGCATTTTCTGATATATCTATACTAATATTATAAAGCTGAACAGTTTGTTTGTTTGAACGTTTTGTTTGTATCTCAAGAACTACTGGTCCAAATGAAAAAATATTTTACTGTTAGATAGCCCATTTATCGAGGAAGGCAATAGGCTATATAACTTCTCGCTACGAACTAACGGAGCATCAATGAAAAATATTGCAAAAACGCGGAAAATTGATGCAAAGTTGCGCAGTTCAGCTAGTATACTTACTACAGAGTTTCATCAAAATTCATGTCAGGTTTGAGCAATGAAGTGGTCCTTAGTTGATTTTATTTTTTAAATTCATACAAAGTAGCTTTAATATAGAAGTAATTTTTATAGGCATTTCTTGCCAATAACTTTACAAATACAATAAATGCATTTTTGAAAGATAGAAAAATTTGAAATCCAGACTCAGGAATCGAACCCGAGACTTCCGTAGCCAAACCGGGGCCAGAAGCGAACCACCTATCTGGACTATGTTATTAGATTTCGAATTTTTCTATCTCTTGTTGCTCGCGAAATTTAGGCCTTCGCAGTGACATCTAGTCGTTAGTTAAGGAACTATCACGGCTTTTGTTATTGCTTCGTTACAGAGAGCATTTTAACAAATTATGATGTCGCAGGCCGAATATTGAAGTAATTTTTATAGGCATTTCTTGCCAATAACTTTACAAATACAATAAATGCATTTTTGAAAGATAGAAAAATTTGAAATCCAGACTCAGGAATCGAACCCGAGACTTCCGTAGCCAAACCGGGGCCAGAAGCGAACCACCTATCTGGACTATGTTATTAGATTTCGAATTTTTCTATCTCTTGTTGCTCGCGAAATTTAGGCCTTCGCAGTGACATCTAGTTCAAATTTTTCTATCTTTCAAAAATGCATTTATAGCTTTAATATAATATACAGCTTCTAACTACACAAACAATGAAAGATTTTTTTGGAATTGGTCCAATGTTTAGCCTTGCCTAACATTGTTAACATTCAACTTACGCAACTATACTATAGGATATATAATCGCTTGACATGAGGCTGGATCTCGACACTAGTTGTCTGGCAAAAGGAGTATAAGTACATCCACTTATACAAATGAAAAAACTTGGTCCGTGTCTTCCGGGGATCGTAAGTTTAAACATGTCTTTTGCCATTTCCTGAATGCAGGCACTTTTTGATTATTTTCTGGTGTTGGACTTTCCAAAAAAGTATCTTGTTGTAAAGTATTAAAAGTGTAAACACATAGACAGAACAAAAACTTTAAATTATGACCTGTAATACTGATAATATGAATCGTAATGATCAGTAAAATAACTCTTAAAATCACAATAACATTTGTAAATGATGAATGAATGAAACCACAAAATAATAACTGTAGAGACTGGTATACATTTTCAATTTCAAGTCAAGTTTACGCTCCTAATTTATAAAAGGATAAAACTCAAGCGTTAAACCGTTAATTCAAGTGTAATAATATTACATGACCCATATAAACGCATGAAATATGTTTTATTATAGAATGAGAGCAATTTTTCTTGGTAAACTGTGAAAACGTAAAGAAAAGACATTGTGCCATGGCAGCTGGAGAGTTATTCATTCAATTTACGACCCTTTAGCGAACATCGAAGCTTATAGAATAGCTGGATGAGACGTTAACTAATAGGTAAGTACATTATATTCATAGAGGGTCTCGTTTTGACGTTTTAAGAAAGAGAGATTATGGTGTGTATATACTTGAGCAATTGCTAGAGTATTACAATGTAATGTAACGTTCTTACGAATAGTACAATACAGGTAAATGATCAGTTTCATAACGTATTTTCATGTAACATTCTCGCGAATGCTCGACAATGTGTTCGACGTAATTACAGGTAAATGCTGTAAGGCGAGTAAACATTTATCTGCGACATTTCTTTTGTTTTGCATACTGCCTTGCTCTTTGAAATGTTACACCAAAACGCTTGTTGGTTTTTAAAATCAGGCTGTATTAAGAAATCGAGCGTCGTGTTCAAAGTGTAAATTTTAAAACAGCGATTGCTCGACGCTCTGTTACTAGTAAATGCTCAAGTGTATACTCATCTTTACAGTCAAATACGCTATAGTAGGTGGTTGCATAAAAGTAGAATATATAAATATTTTATTTCTTTTAATTTATTATTATTCCTTTTTTTTATTAATGTATTAATTCGACACTATTCCTTTTTTTATTAATGTATTATTAAAATATGTATTATTTATTAATAATAGTAATGTAAATTCATTAATTTTTAAGTTTCAATTTGATATTTAGAGTGTACTTTATAAAATTGTACTACTTGTAAATTTTGAACAAGTGGTGTCAACCTATGAGTAATTGTTACATTTTTTTTAATAGGTTTTATGTTAAAAAATCATGTACTAGTGTTAACATTTGTTGGTTGACCGAATAAATAAATAAATACATTAATTTTCGTATCGCTTTACAATATGTTACCTATAGATACCTATGGGTACCTATAGATCAACTTTTTTAACGAGACAGCGGTAACAAATGATTTGGGACAAGGATGACTCGTAGCTCTTTTTGTCGTTTATTGAAGTTCAGCATCATCACGGATTTTGACAAATAAAATGTATGGTTACCATTAGTTATCTTAAGTTATGGTCGGTAAATATGGCGACGAAACTAGCAAATAATTTTAATTGCTAGACGGTCTGCAAGCAATAACTGTGACTTTTCAATAGATGTAGGATACCATTACTGTAATGTAATGTAACTGTCAATTTTCAATAGATGTACGAGTAAGAAACCATTACTATTAAAGTCACAGTTATTGCTTGCAGGCCGTCTAGCAATTGAAATTATTTGCTAGTTGCTAATGCCTCTTCGATTATCTACAGTTTTTAATATAATAGCTACGATCTACTTTCGGTATGACGTAGGGCACACTTCATTTGTTTTATTCAATGGACTTGTTTGTTCCTTTCGCCGTTCGGACCACTCATTATAAATTATTCATTATATTGGTGGTAACGCTTCTAGTATTTATCGAGATTTATGTCTTTGTAAGCAATCTGTTAGAGCAACATGTTGTAAGTTTTGTTTGCTTTACACTGGCATCGAACCGCGATCAAGTGTGATGACCAACGGAAATATGGCTCATAATCTGTTAGTGTGAACGATGTTGGTATTCCTGATTATGTTAGCATATTCGTTGGGCCTGGATTATTTTCTATGTTAGTTTGTGAGCTGATTTGTGAACGATGACATTGATTATAATATTTAAAGATTAACTAGGTGTTTGGTAATCGTGATAAAAAATAATCCTATGTCCTTTCTCCAGACTCAAACTATCTCTGTACTAAATTTGATCTAAATCGGATCAGCGGTTTAAACGTAAAAACGTAATATTCAGATTGACAGGCGGACAGACAGACAAGAGTAACTTTCACATTTATAATATTAGATTGGATTGAAGCAGTGATGGTCAAGTGGTAAGTAACTGCTCTGTCTTACAAACAAACAGTCAAACGATAGCGCAAATGTACTATTCATATCATCAATCCTACTGAAAAGAATAAAAGCGTGAAGGAATCGAAAACTTTCGACATCCACCAAATCGCTTTGAGTACAGGTAATATATAGGTACACTCTCTCAGAGAAAAACTGCCTTGAGTCGCTGCAGAAGAAATGTTATGTTTAAAGTGGCGGTAGTCTAATAATATAAATAAATTGACACATCACAGTTCGTGTCAAATCCTGAATCGCGATATTGAAGTTTTCACAACTGCTAGCTATATAAGTTCCTAACGTTAACCGTTGGGGCGCACTTGCCAGGCGTGATCACCTCGCCTGATCGGAGGATCCTCGCTTTTGTGTGTTGGAAGGACGTAACACCTCGCCATCCACATGACAATTCTTTATAATACATACATAATTTATAGCATTCATTTCAAAGAGTACCTAAATGGATAAGTAAATATTTCTAATACGAATTTATTAGATACTAGCTGTCCCGCGCAACTTCGTCTGCGAAAATTGACCCCGTTTTTGAAACATTTATCATTGCTGCTCAACTCTGTCGTAGCGTGATGTTATATAGCCTATAGCCTCGATAAATAAGCTATCCAACAGTGAATGTTTTTTTCAATTCGGATCAGTAGTCCTAATGGCAAACACTTATTATAAAACAGGATTACGCTTATTGATCGCGTTTATTTCAGTTATAACGTTAAAATAACACAATAATTATTCTTAGAAACTGAGACCAAAACAGTTTCGTAATTGATTTTTCATTAGCACAGCCAAAGTTGATATTGGATTTATTAAAGAAATTGGTAGAAGGCCCCTAAGTATTACTGTTTTGAGAGTTTAACAAGAACCACTCGAAAACAATTAAATTATAACAAAAGATAACCGCCTCGTTAATTGAGGTTATAACGTTATAAATTTGATTTTGATAATTGTTTTAAATACTTAACGAATTTATGAAGAGTGAGAAATATATCATACTGTTTGATTGATTTGATATTATTTTTGCAGTAAGTTACAGGATGTGGTGGATGTGTCGAGTGATCGAACATCTTACATTAAACCTTAAAGATTAACTGTTTCCTTTGACGTTTTTAGAGTTCCGTAGCCAAAATATCAAAAACGGAACCCTTATAGTTTCGTCATGTCCATCTGCCTGTCTGTCCGTTCGTATGTCACAGGCATAAAATTTGGTGAAAACTGCGGACGCAACAAAAGGGCTTAAGTGCCATGAACATACGCTCTTCTGCTGATAAAATTATTCAAGGCCGTGAAACCCTACACTGAGCATGGTCTGATATGCTCTTGTCAGGTTTTTTTTTAAATTTTATATATTTTTATAAAGAAAGAGTAAGAAAAAAACAATTGGAAAATGTGAACCGTTCAGGCCTGATGGTCTGAAAATTCGTACATAACGGATGATTGCAAAATTATTTATTTAAGCTAGAAACTGTCTTGATGTGAATACACAAATAGTAAAGGGAATTTGCCTTTTGATTTCTTACAACGGAATTACGATCGTGTTCTTCAGACCTCGTACCCGCTCTAAAACCAAGACCACGTTATAGTACTTACTTTAAATATGTTATAAAATATCCATATATTGAACTATTCAATTAATGTTGCAAGGATCAATGAGCATCGTAATTCTAACCGAATCTAATTGTTACCGAATGTTAACCTCATTAATTAACAGTTCTACATTATGTATAGTGCATAGATACAACATTAAGCAGTGGCAATATAAATCTCCAGATTGCGCGAGTTCTATGCATCGTACCCGTGAAGGAGACTTTGGTTCAAATCGGAAGATCCTGACTAATGAGCGGCTTCTGTTGCGGATACAATATTGATGGGAATGGAATGCTTCATACCCAATCTGTTAGTAGGCAAAAAAGCGACTGTGGTTTAATCGCTCTTGCAAAGAAGCTAGGTTTCTAAAAGAAATTGCGTGTCTTATACCACGGCTCGGTCTAATAAGGACTCGAACACATCCAATATAAAACACAAACTTAACGTTACCTAGAGATTGTTTAAAAAACCGATTGCCAAAGCGAAATTCGACTTCGTCGGTGAAATTGGTGTGTGGCTTGCACGTCATCGTACTGGCAATCAAGCCTTGGCTCTCTTGACTCCGTAGAAAGACGAGCCATGAGATTCGTTGACGATCCCATACTCAGAAGCGGGGTGGAACCACTTAGATTAGGGAGAGTTTGCTTTCCTATGTGTGTACTATCGCTTGTATAATGGGATCTGTTCCCAGGAATTATTCGAGATGATGCCTAAAGCCTCCTTCCACCACTTGCCATCGACAGAAAGTTCATCCTCACATTTCGGAGTCTAAATGGTCTAGCACCATGCGGTTTCAGGGACACTTCCTCCAGCGAACCCTCCGGTTGTGGAATGAGTAGTACGCACTGTAGGCACTGTTTAAACCAAAAAATTCAGTTAAAACCACGGTAATCGTGGGATATTGTGATACTCCTGATGTAATAATTATTTTTTAGATGATATTATACAAAATAAATGTTTAACTGGCTTATTATTACCCAACAGGGGATGCAAGTGGACCCGCTTGCACCCTGCCCCCGGTGCCCATAGGAAGAAAATATTATTGGTCAGTGTGTGAATTTGAGAGGAGCACAGGTCAATGTAATTCGATTACTGACTTTAGTACTACCATAACGGTTTAGTTGTTATTCTGTATTTTTTAGGAAATACCCTAGATGGGTCAGTAATGTTTAGGTTTTTAGGGCTCTGTAGCCAAAATGGCAAAATCTAACCCTTATAGTTTCGCCATGTCCGTCCGTCCGCCCACAGCTTAGCTCAGAGACTGAGAGCTAAAAGGCTTTAATTATGCATGGATACACATATTACTTATGCCAACAAAATGAACGAATAGAACGTTTTTAGGGTAGGTACCTCCCCTATATGTAAAGCAGGGATGTGATTTTTTTTGGTATATCAGAAGATCTTTTAAAAAAGTCTTAGGAGTTGTAAAGACTATTTTTCGATTTAGGAATCCGTATGTGAAATAATAAGCTTTAAAGTGCAATTTTTTGTTAGAGCCAGTGTTGACTCCCCCCCCCCCGCTATGGCAAAATTAAAAGGACAACTGTTACAGCTAGGTCTTACAACTTAACGAGTAACAGCAGACCAAGTGAGAAGTGACAAAATTTTCGTACAGATCCAATAAAAATAGTTATATATCGTTGTTAGAAGTGTGAAACAAAAACAACAGAAAACCCACTTCTTAAGCCGCATTATCCGAATAATGCGGCTTAAGACATGGGTTTTCGGTTGTTCTTTACCGTGTTTTTTTCTACGAAACCCTACATTGTGTGTGGCCCGACATGCACTAGCCTTTTTTTTTTAAATAAAATAAGTGACGCAATTCGTACATTCATCTCCTTAAAAATTACCAATTATTCAGCTATACGTTAAACACCCCTGTAGGAAACAAAATATAAAAAATGTAATCGGTTGAGCCACATATTACTTAAACAAGTTATCACTAGATGCCCGATGAGTCCCGATGTATAGAATTTTATTGACTCTCACCAGAACTGCCCACATTCAAAGCCAAGAAATTTTTTACAAAAATCTTATTGTCTACCCACATGCTCTAGCTCTTTCAACTTTAATGGGACGGGTGGCTCTGCCAAAAAGTATCACATTAAATATAATGGACAATACTTTGTTGTATACAAGGCAGCAAAGCCGACATATTAACGTTTATCTGATGGCACTGCGCCGGACGAAGCGAATATCATTTTTAGGAAACATAAAACAGTATATGAGATTGTGTATCAGTTATGTTTAAGTGTTGTTTAGGTCGCTTTTGGCATTACAATGTAATTAAAAGCATAGTAAATTGTAAAACTGTTGAATTAGTCCCGTTTTGTACTTTGTTGCAGATTTTTGTTAGATAGTGGATAGTAATGCATGCAGAGTTCGTTGGGCTGCTCGCGTGTATGTTTATAGCGAAAATATGCTTATGAAGGCTCAAATCTTCAAGCTACTTCCATAATTTTTTTTATCAAAATCAGCCTAGCAGTTTGGGAGATTTGCCCTCCATCCAAGCTTACAAACTTATCTCTAGAATATTTTAATTCACCGCATCGTTTAAGCCTGTGTAAAATTTATCGGGCATTTATCACCTACCAGATGATCTTCATATAGACCCAGTTTCTTTGGTCCAGTCCCAATTTAAAGAGGCAGATTTTCCAATTGATGACGTCACACAACAGAAAGGTCGTCCCTTTGGGAGTCGTGATTTGGGTTTCGGAACCGATCTGTTAATTTGATACCCAGAATATTTTTTCTTAGGGTTAATCTATACTATATTTAATATTATAAAGAGGAAAGATTTGATTGTTTGTTAGTATTGAATAGGCTCCGAAGCTACTGGATGAATTTGAAAAATTCTTTCATCGTTGTGAAGTTACACTAACCCCGGGTGACATAGGCTATTTTTTTATCCCTGTATTCCCACGGGAACGGGAACTACGTGGGTGAACCCGCGAGGCGTCCGCTAGTAAATTATAAAGGCGGTGACTCTATGTGATCCGTACTAATATTATAAATGTGAAAGTCTGTTACGTTTTCACGCTTAAACTGCTGAACAGATTTAGATGATATTTCGTTCCAAGATAGTTTTGAGTTTTGGGAAATGACATAGGATAGTTTTTATTACGATAGCCGACATCTAGGCGGGCGAAGCCTTGGTCAACGGCTAGTCTGTACAATGAAAATTTTTTTTTAGTATAAGCGGCCCAATGTTGTGTGTGGTGGGTCAGCTATGCCGTTCCATTTAATAAACTCTACGTGATGAATGTTCATGAATGTAAATAACAACTGCGGCGCGTTTGATTCTAAAATAATATAACTTTTGTATTCCATATACAGTTGGAATTTAGTTTAGGTCGCTATTTTGTTTAAGTTATGAATTACGTAAGTAATTTATATTTTGGGACTTTCTATTTTGGTATTACAAATTATGACTTGCTTATACTGTCAAATATATTTATTGTAGAACTCTCTCAGCTTAGATAATTATTAAAAGAAATGCCGAAACCATTTTTTATAAAATACTACCTTGTGATGTTTTCTTTTACGGTCGAAAATGTTTAATTTTACTATTTGTGTCAATGATTAAAAAATCATAAGAAACAGGTTTACCAATTTAAATTTTGTCACAATAGTCTTGAGGTGTTAAGTGTTAAAATAACTGTAACTATTTTATAAAAAAAAATGTATACAGGGTGTAACAGAAAGGTGTGGTCATATTCAAGGGTTGGTATGTGCCCATAAGACTAAGTGCACATATCTAATTTTATCAAAATCGGAGTACCCTAAAAAAATATTTATTATTTTTTCATTCGTTTATTTATGAATGAAAAAGTTATTAATTAAAAAAGTTTTGTCTTAAAAAGTTCTATGCCATAATAATACAATCAAATTTTGTACCAGAAGAGGTATAATTCTTATGCCATACATCTTTCACTACTAAATTTTGACAAAAAGAATATGCTATAACTATGTAATAATAATGCAACCAGCTATGGTGCCATAGTATGTGCAATACTGATAACATACTCTATCCGCTGCTGAAATTTGACCATACCTCACTGTTACATCCTGTATATTAAAAGAAAAAAATGGTTGTCTGTAAAATCGGTTTACTGACAATGATTTTACGTGATAACGTCTTAATAACACATTGATGCGCCATTGGCGTTGCTTAGCAACCAGTCAACGGGCGAAATGTGAGCGGAACGTGACACTTTTTTGTGAGGGCATCCCGTCATCGATTTATAAGACGTTATCAAGTCAAAATGGTTGTCTCTAAAGTCAGTACACGGATGTTAGTTTTAAGTGATAACGTCTAGTCAACAGGCGGAACGTGACACTGTTTCGTGAGTGCAGCCCGTCATTGATTTATTAGACATTATCACGTCAACAATAGTTGTCTGTAAAGTCGGTTTACGGAGGATAATTTTACGCGATAACGTTGCCATATCGCCATTGGCTTTGCTTAGCAACCAATCAATAACATTAGTTCCAATTGAATAGCATATCATGTCGCTACAATCACCATTCGCTGTTGCTTAGCAACCAATCAATATCGTGACTTTTTTTAGACACTTATGCGTGAGTGCAGCCGATCATCGATTTATAAGACGTTATCACGACAAAAAAAGAAATATTACCGACCCTAAAGGTATTTTGAAAATATACCTACGTGTAAAAACCTTTCAGGAACTTAATAATTATCACTGTCGTTTATATGACTGTTTTCAATATTCATCTCAGTAAACTTTCAAGCAAAACAAAGTGAAATTAAAACATGGGAAATTACTCAGTTAGTTCTCAACGCTTTGTAGCGAGTGCTGCCGAAAAGTGGGCTCGATGTGCCGGTGTGTTTGTTCACTTGGTTCTGCTAAAATTTTTGCAACCACATTAATGGTTTAAAATCTACTGAGCTTATTCACTATTCTGTCTATTTATTATAAAAGGCTGCTTGTTGATAAGCAGTTCTCATTTATCTGTATATTTGTGTACGAATAAAAGATAATGGTGACTGACTGATCTGATTTATCAATACACAAGCTTATGGGCTCTTTTAGACGTCCGGTTTATTCACTGGACGCCGGACAGCTGTAGGACAGTTACACATACAGTGTCACAGGACCGGCGTGTCCGCTTTGTCCGATGCGGGTGAACATACTCAATAGAGCCGTACATACGGCGTCCGGTAAAAAAACCGGACGTCTAAAAGAGGGCTCTTTAGGAACCTTGGAAATTTAGTCAATAGTATTCTGCCGTAGGCATCTGGCAAGAATGCCTTTTTGAAAATTTTGCTCCTAGAGGGATGAAGTGGTGATTCCGAAAATCTAATTAAAATTAAATTAATAGCGGGGCAAAAGTTAGTTTAAAAAGTTAATTGATTCATTAATATTCATTAACGTCTAGCCTAAAGTTTTGGACATAGAACACTGAAGTTTTGCAGGTTTGTTTGGTAGGTAGTTACGGGATATAAGAAAGAATTTCAGGAAATTCCAGCTCTAACTGGGTGAACAAATTTAACACGAGTGAAACTACGCTACCTTTTTGCGAAACGTTAGCAAAAAACCATCAGTAGCGACCGAGCAGATCGAGATATCTGTGAGGTTAAGCAACGTTGCCACTGTTGGTCTATAGATGGGTTACCGTTTTCAGACATTGACATACCCCTACGTGTCTCAGAGAAAACGTTGAGCCGTCGGTCCTGCACCTAATCTCTCTCCGATCGCGTCGGATTTCCGTCACATCGGACTATGAGAGTGAGGGAATAGATAGTGCACTTGTGTTTGCGTAGGTTGGCAGTTTCTAATGAGATTGACCGCCATTACCGACATAGGTTAGAAGATCATTACTATAACTCAAATGATGAATCATTAATGATCAAAAATAGCTAAATATTAATAATAAATATTTAATGTGTAATGCAATTGTTTAAGGCTGCGGAACCCTACACTGAGCATGGTCCAACATGCTCTTGCCCGGTTTTATTACAATATTAGTATAGATGGTGGCTGTTCTTGTCGGTAGGTAATGTTTGCCAAGAAATTATGAACATTAGCTAGGAATTGTCATAATTTTGTCTATGTGCGTCGTTGCATTTATTCTAATCACTGCCTTTCATGCTATTCTTCCTTGAACCCACATAGGAAACTTAAAAGAACACATTACGTCCTATCAATAAACATAAATAAATAATATTATTAAATGAGTATAATCATAATCAATCTCAGCAATAAATTTTACTACAAATTACATGACATTAAATCCTATTTTATTTGCTCATAATATCATCACTGATCGTAAACAAACTTGATGCCCCATTCAGAAAGATCTGTTGTAACCGATCTGAACAGTCAACAGCTTAACATAAAAGCAATTAATTATAACTTTTTAATATCTTTAAAGTTCAAAGGGAAAAATAGAAAGTTGATGAAAAGATCGGATACTTTGGTGTGAAAAAGTTTTGTTGGGCGGAGCTTGTGGGCGCATGCGCGGTACTGACGCTGAAGAAATGCTTGGACGTCGTCGTCGACAACTGCCGTGGGAGCCAGCAGTTGCCGCGGTACCTCTGTGCTATGCGGACGCGACCGGATGCATCTCTGCACAAACCAACATAATATATCGTAGTGAAACTATTTGAAGTACTTTAAGATACACAGATACTGTATAGATACTTTTAAACCATAGTTTCTAAACTTTTAAAGTTCGTAAAAGTTTCGCGAAGTATAAAAAGTTGGTTGTTGAATGAGAATTCGTCTAATGAAGTGTAGGTAATTTATTTAATGAGTTTTATAAGCTTTGTTACACTGTAATATTAATTACAAACTCCATAAAATAAAAATAACTATTTAAATACACTATAAAATACAATTATTTCTTACTTTTATTTTGGATATATAAACACATCTATAAAAAAGTTTTTAAACTATTTTTAAAACTAAAACATCAATACCGTAAGTACCTAATAATAGTTTTTAATACCTACATTTTGAATTTTAAACACTAATATTCATTAAAAATATTTAAATGAAATCAATATTGTCGTATTTAATTACAAAATTAAAAAGCCGAATGCATCGTATAAGCTTTTTCAAAGATCTAATATAACTTATAACAAACTTAACTTATAATTATTTGGAGACTATTTAAAATATACAAACTCATTCAATGCCTATCCGAAAATAGCAAAAGGTAATTAAAACGCTTAGAAAACAAAACAGGACAGTAGAAGCAGTGATTCAAAACTCATTAACCCTAAAAACAGCTTAGTAAGTCAACCCTTTAAAATATATTTTGCAGCGAATGCCGTCGGTACCCTAATATTGTCGCTAAAATGGTACCGAAGGCCGAAAATGAGGCACAATTATGTGACGTCAAAGCTTCATGGACGTCAATAAGCTAGCTCCATAACAGTATATCAATTTATGATGACGTAAAAATGTAGGTATCACTTTATTAAGACAGCTCTCGTAAAAAAAATACAAGCAAAGGTGTTAATAAGCAGAAAAAAATACAAGAGTTACATTAGGCCTAGGCATTTGCGACATTCGAATAAAATATTAATGATGTAAAGTTATTTTTGTAACGGCTTCTCAATAAAATATTTCTAAAAGTATTTCTAAGATTTTCATGTAAATTTTAACTTAGATTAAAAATACTTGAACTAAACAGTGTTAGCATAAAAAGAGACCAATAAAAAAATGTGACGTCATCAAAACAATTTAAATTGTTGAAAGCTTATAAGGTATAGTGACTGAATGGATAAAATTTAATGGGATTGATTCGAACCCTTTTAGCAGTGGGTCAAATAATAATAATAATAAAAACAAGTAAAAACAAATTTATGACCGACTAACTGTTCCTGACGTACCTACATATTATGTAAAACAAGTGTAGGTAGGAATGGACAATTATTGATATTTCAAGCCGTGGAACGCTTGATTAAATGAAGTAATTGTTGAATACTATGTTAGTCGTATACCATGTCTTATATGGTATTCAATAATGATTTTAAATATTAAAAATATGACTACTCGATATATTTTTTCTTGAACATGGTTGGTAAATAAATTATATCCATAATAGCGATCATTTTAATTTTGATGTAGCTATTTGTTATTTTGGCGATCTACTATTAGATATAGGATGAGGTTAAAATACATATAGGTACAATTTATAAATTAATTCTAACTGTTTATGTATTATAAATTTTGAAAATATAAAAATATATGCATATTAGGATTTTTAGTTTCACAAACAGTGATCAGTCATCGTTTTTTTTTACTTTTTTTCTCTATTATACTAAACATGTCCTTTTTTTTCACTGTGCTTTGGTTGACATCCGCTTAGTACATAATAAGTTCATATTACTTTTCATTCAAGTAATTATAAACGGATTCCTCATAAATATATAGCTTTTGTTTTTCCTTTGAGCCTAGGTAGGTATTTTAAATACTGTAATTTTTAAACACTGTTTGAATAAGTTTTTTTAGTTTAGAATAAGTTTTTTTCAAGAAAATACAGGTAGGTAACTTTATCCGTGAAAACTTTTATAGTTGTGAGAACACAAAGCCGTTCAAAATAACTCACCATTAATAGCGCCTCATATTGTTTAATTCTGAATAATAAATGTAAGATTCCCCAGAGTAGTTTACCCAATATTTTTTAATCGTTAATCGAAAGAATAAACTACCGTAAGCACTTTTAACATAAATTGGTTATCACAAACTGTGTTGTCGGCAATTTTTTTGCTTACTTACGAGTATATTCTCAACAGCTAGCAATATTTTGAGCAGTGTTCTTTATACAGACAAAGTACATTATCGTTAAAACAAAGTGTAATTCAAGCACGTACATTTTCTATAATAAACACTTAAATAAAAATAGTATAAGATATTCTATTTACACAGTATCTCTATTAATATTATGAATCTTTTTACTGTTGCATAGCGTTTACGTCTACGTCATTCATCGTTATAAATTTGATTTAAATGTGATGGATGTCATTTAAGTTTAAGAAAATATAAATAAATGGTTTAATAAACGTGTCATATTTGAATAACTTATTTTACATACTTTTAAATTATAATTTAACACAATTAACATCGGAGCATCTATAAGATTTACTACTTTTTATATATATTTTTTTTATAAATAATAGTAAATACGTTGTATGCTTTTCCATAGGCTCATTTATTTCTAAACAATAATTGTTTACATCGCTACATAGTATAAAACAAAGTCGCTTTCTATATCCCTATGTATACATAAATCTTTAAAACGGATTTTGATGTATTTTTTAAAATAGATAGAGTGATTGAAGAGGAAGGTTTATATGTATTATAACATCCATATATTTTATACCCGTGCGAAGCCGGAGTGGGCCGCTAGTGTTCTAATAAATTAAAAAACCTCATTATATCTAGAGTAGTGGAAACACATAAACCACTATCACATTAAATATTAGTTGATATACCAATCTCAACCGAACACGTGGCTTAGAATACCAATGCATTCGGCTTGTCCCTGGGCTGTCGTACAACATGTCCGCATCGGACGAGGGGTTAACCACGGACCACGCACTTTACCCGCTCTTAATATATATTTCAACAACTTAATGTAATTTTAAACCATCCTGTATGTGTAACTACCGGATACGAGTTGAATTACCTGTACATTATTAGTGGAGAATTATTTAAAAAGCTGTCTGACAGACATTTCTTTTTCTATACTTATTATGCAAGTTGTCTTTATAAGACATAATTGTGAGTTTATTAATAAACTTTATTTTCCACTAGCTTTCGCCAGCGGGTATGCGATATAAAATGTGCTATGTCTTTCCTTAGGATACCAACTATCTCCTTGCTAATTTCATTTAGATCCGAGAGATGTGACGTACAGGCACACAAATATTCGCGTTTATAATACTTATTAATAATTACTAGTATGAATAATAAATGGTCTTTAAGGTTGATTTTTTTCCTGGAGTCCCTTTTGTCATTTGATGAGTCGTACTTTTACTATCAAATATAACAAGTAGCATTTAAAATAAGATAAAGTAATACAAGATTTGATAAAATTCCTAATGTAAAAACGCAACTGCCTATTTAATTTTCATTACGTTTCTTTTGTAAAACGGACGTGCGACGATTAATTCACAGTCCTAAGACAATTAGATATTATTAGACAATTAGATTAGATATTTGATATTATTGTACGTTTTTATATTACAATATTTGTTAAATTGAAACTATGGTGTAAACCATAAGCGAATGTACTGTTAAATAAAATCGTTACCAAGTCGTATCGTCGCCGTACATGTATCTATACAAAATAAATGTATTATGTAAGGTAAAAATCTTCTATGTTTTCAACTCAGTAATTTTCTGGACAGCTGTAATTTGTTTATCTATGATATGATATCACAGAAAGGCAGGCAGAGCTAAGCCTACCTTTAAGATAGGGTTAAAAACGAAGTCTTCAAGTATATAAGTAGTATTTAAAATTCTATATCTCTAGAGCGTGACATTAAACATTTGAACATCATTGTCAAGGGAGGGAAGTTACAGCTTGCATTTAATATTCAACGTTAGAAACTTTGTTAACGTGCACGCCTGATTAGTTCGCACCACGGCCGCAGGGCGCGCACGGTCATAGGCTCCTATTAATACTGTGGGAAGAGGGCAAGGGTTATGTTAAGATAAAATGATGTAAATATTGAATATGTTTTCAGTTGACCCAATCACTAAACATTATAAAGTAGTCTTTAATGTAGAATTGTAATGAGATACGCTTTCTCGCTGATTCTATTGCGATAGGTCTGTGGTAGATCCAGGACTAGGAGTAGAGAGCTCAAATCCCCCTTAAATATCTTGAGTATGAATAGCAATATATCATGATATTTTTATCATGATATATTGCTATTCACACTCAAGATATTTTTAGCTTAAGCGCTAAGAGTATTTTTATACTCTTAGCGCTTAAGCTATAGCAGTTAGGTCTAAGTTTAGTTTAGCTAGCTTCAAACCTAAATCCTGAATTTCTTAGCGGGGCCAAGCTTCTTCAAACAAAATTCCTGGATTCGTCACTGAGCTATATTTGATTATTACGAACTAAATATGCTCAAGATCTAGAACTAATTGAAGAATCATTGGTATGTCACAATAGTCTAAATTTTTTGTCGATTTTTTTTTTATTTTGATTAAGAGTTTACTTCTCATTCCCGTAGTTTAAAATTAGAAGTTGATAGACCAACCAACAGAAGCACTTTCGTTATGTCCATCATGTGTATTGATTGGTTTTCAAATCCCTCTTCAGATATGATTTAAACATGTTATCTGTTATTTGAACCCTTTGACTGACAACACTTACTTACCTAATACGTTTTGAATATTTTATGAGACCAATGACGTAGCAGACAGCCCATCTTAGGGAACATTATTTAATGTTGTATGTATTTTTATGGCTCATTTGGTTATAAAATCTTTATATTTTGTTGGACCAATGTCAAAATTTACCTGACTTAGGCTTTTCTTTGTAAGACTGTGTTTGTGTATGATGTAATATTTTTATGTTCGGATATCACGGGAAATACTTTGGCAACATTAAACCTTTCTATGTTGTACAATTTTATACACATTTTTTTATTTATATTACTGTATTGTGCTCTATATAAAATTAAATGTTAATGGAGTATTGTGTAGTAACATACCTACGAGTACTTCAACGAAGTGTCTCCGAGTACCTAAGTATTTTTTTTTTTACAATTTTATAGACTAGGGGTCTTGATCTTTTAAATGTATGTCAATTGACGTATAGATCTGGACTGCGCCATAATCTCACAAAATTGAGCACTCTCTAGAAAGAGACAACGTTACTTTGTGGACAATATCTGTCAAAGAGACAGGGCCGCTGGATTTTTTCCTCTCTTTCACGCTTTGCAGTCAAAATTTACTTTTTAAAAGAAAGGGATAGTGCGGTCCAGGTCTATACGTCAATGGTGCCAACCGCTTTACAAGTTACAACTGATTAACCTATTGGCAAAGAATATTGACTTTTATAATAAATTGGTCACAATTGGACTCTATAATTGTCATTACATTTGTTATATTAATATTTAGCCTACATGGAAATAAATTTCATTAAAGAAATATGCAGAAGAAACTTATTTTATTACCATTAAATAATAACGAAATAGGCATATTATGCCTATTTCCTTTGCCTATTAAAAACGTCAAAAAGTAATTTCTTTGTCGCAGTCCCACCTTTAGGAGTGAGTACATTTCACATTCAAAACCTTTCTTCTCGGTGAAGGGGCACGTATGTCTGCAACACGTTTCAATCCCAATGATCCTGCGGTCGTTTATTATCCTCTCAATGAGATCCGGGTAACACGGCACCGCAACGGCACACGTGCTCAATATACCTACATAGATACAGACCGGCTTACAGGTCAAGCACAAGTCCATGCACACATTACGGCGATCTCAACGAGCGCACTCTCGGTTAGTATTCAACCGAATTCAACCGAGATCTGTGTAAGTGTGGGCCTATGTATGCGTGGGCCTGTTTTCGCCCGTTGTAAGAAAGCTGGCCTTCTATATGTATGTGTTTTGTGACACATGTTTCTAAAACTGCCTTATCTGTTTACTTTAATGATGTACTTATATTTTCACGCTGACGTTCGCGAGCATGGCGAAACTATTATTTTTATTTATGACAGTGAGAAACTTATTGCGGCTCATTTTGGACGTAATTATTTTGTTCATACATCATCTTTGACGGGTTATTTAGAAGTTCCGTAGTTATGTCCGTTTTATTATTGGGTCAGTTGAAACTACTTAAAAGTTATTGCGTTTCGTCTTATTAAGATCACAATAAATCATTCGTCCTGTTCATTGCTCCTGTAGATGTTGGTAGTTTGATTGTTGTTATTTTTTTATAAAGATGACGCTTGCAGTTTGTTTCAAGCCCTGTGTCACGGGTGACTTTACAAACATACAAGTCACGGACACAAAGCACACCTAGACTCGGAAAATCAATTTGTGGATCACACAACGTGGTGTCCCGTGTGGGAATCGAACCCACGACCTCTTGCGTAGTAGTCGGACACACCCACCGCGCCACAGAGGCAGTCATTAGTTAGTATTATTTGTAGTTACACTGATCGATTCATCTATAGTCAGTTCAATCAATCCACTGTTAGTACCTTAACTGTTCGTAGCTAATTTCAGTATCTTCAATCGTCTAGATTGTTGTAACTACTTACTTATCATCAGACGAGCAAAAAATATGTGTAAGTTGGCAAAAAGAAATCTGAAAAGAGCATTTAATATTTAAAAAAATACTTATGTCAAGTGCTTAGTTATTAATGTTTTCTTTTGCGGATAAACTGCAGATACAAAAACGAGGTAAGGAGAGGCTGTGGTATATTAACGAGTGTAGGATTCAAGTTGACGTGATAAGCCCACGAGATCATCTGTAGGCTAAACATGAACTTTCACAGCAATTTTTGTGAAAGCAAAACACGTTTCTACGCGGTAAGATATTCATGTATCTTTCATTTTTAAACGCAACTACATTTTAAATATTCATACTAGTACTCTGCCTTATTATAACCACAGACAAGTTTGCTTCAACATACGATTTAAATGACAAAGTCTAGTTATTTCTTTGGCATTTCAAATTCATACCAGGGCCGTAACTAGCCTTAGATTGGTCCTGTATTAAAATTTATTGAGGGCCAAAAGCCCAAACGGCTAAGGACTTATGTGTGCTACTTGTAATTGTAATCTTTAGTATGCGTCGCTGGCACCGGGAGGGGATTGCTAACGTACGTTCGTGACCGTGTAGCCTGGGGGCTCCATATCGTTGATACGGCTGATATGGCGGTAGTTAAGCTCCTGTCTCATTCATTAGACTTGTCTGTTAGCCTCAGTAAAGAAAGATAACTGCTCCTACTATAAAATTTTAATCACATTATTACAAAATTACCATTTAATACCGTAGGGAAATTATTTAAAATATTTTGATTTAAAATGAAAGAGAATACAAGATTTAAAGAATGCCTAGACTTCAAGAGCACATTTAATCTTGTAAGCGAAATTGATTTTTTACATTGTAATGCTTGTTCTTAAAACCATTGTAAATATGTCGTTTCCAATGCCACTCGTCCAACGTGTGGATCTAGAAAATAGCATTGGTGCCAACGTTGGGACAAGCGTTATTCTCGATCCACATGGACGAGTGGCATTGGGACCGAGCGACGTTGGGGAGCCGGTATAACAGATTAAAACCTTAACGTACATATTTTTCCTAAACTCACCTCTTTGTGTATACGTATAAAACGGTCCACGCTATCAAAAAATGTCCTTTCTATCTTGTGGCAACCGAGGATGTTCTTCCTTTATTAATTTATTTGACGTTTGTTTGATCGTCGACGTGAAAATTTGGGTCTCGGGTCAATCGAAACATTGATGTTGGCGCCGAAAATAATAATCATTTTCTTTAACCACTCAATAACGAACACTAAATTCCAATCAATATAGTAAGTAGATAAGTGTGATTTGATGAAACTTGGCCGAGATAAGGGTAACTTTCCCAGCGGAGCCTGTCTTCTTTGACGCAACGTTAAAACGACGAGCTATTATCACAACCTTCTTTGTTTTGTCCGAAACACTTCCTTTCAAAAATGCTGTTTCAAATATTTTATTTTCACAATTTCCTTTTGTCAAGGTATAAAGAGTAGTTGCGGAAATACGGTCGTTTCGTTCAGCAATGATTTTGAAATTATATTTTTTCAATTTCTGGCCCTCACGTTTATGTAATAGCAATTTTCGAAGTCGAAAATAGAATCTTCAAACTAGAATCCAATTTGCAGGCAAACATTTAATTTTCCGAAGTTGCTAGAAGCTTCGTGAACAAAGATTCGCTGTTGAAAATGGAATGGTAACTAAATAACATTGCAGAATGCTACTAAGTGAACTAAGTGTTAAGTGCAAGAGTTTGTGTGAAGGAAGCCGTCGGCTGGTTGACTTGTTGATTCACAAGTTCTGGAAACCAGGCTCTGTTACGAAGTTTAACATTAAAATATCGTAACACACTGTTACATCAGTTTACGATGCTCCCACGTTTCTTGAAACTTTGTTTAATTTAGTACGGTTTGTTGTACCATGCGAGTTCATATAAATTAAGAAAATTATAGCTTCACACTTTAGCGAATTTTATGTTTGAAGTCATGTACTGGTTTTGTTTCAATGAACGTCAGATTGTTCAAATGGTTGATTTCAACGAATCGAACGAGCTTGTTATGCGTTATTCCGTTTGGATTTTCCAAGAACTGAGTAAATAGTTTGTCTGTGAATATTTGGAGCGATTCAAAGAAAACAAAAGTGCAAAGAATGTTACCTTACAAGCAATAAATAATAAAGGAAAGCAAAAACAGTGTAGCG
The DNA here is from genome assembly GCA_945859575.2 of Herminia tarsipennalis. Taxonomy (NCBI): domain Eukaryota; kingdom Metazoa; phylum Arthropoda; class Insecta; order Lepidoptera; family Erebidae; genus Herminia; species Herminia tarsipennalis. The sequence goes on from OX243840.2 coordinate 6,111,206, forward strand.
TGCTAAGTTGCCTCGGGCGAACTCGTTCCGGATCTCCGTGACAGTATCTGTGTGTCGGCACGGCGTGACGTCATTGTTTAACACGTCGACCCGGTTCGAACACGTCGGGGTACGGGAGCTTATTTAGGAGTTTCTTGTAAAATGTATTAAATGTTCGGTAGGTTGTATTTATTGGTAAAATAGGATTGTCATACGCAGTTGTAGCTGTGTAATTCAGTTAATAGAATTGTCATGATTTCAAAATGTAACCGCCGATTAGGGCGTAAAAGTGACTTCATTGATTTTGTAAATTCATTTCAACGTGATATTCGCACACACAAGGTTCAAGTAAAATGTAAGAATGCCTTAGAATATGTAAACAAACCTATTTAATATCTACAGTAAAGTTCGTTACCAATTTTAAGTCTTGTATGATTTAATTATCCAAAGAAAACTATTATTTCACAAACGTTCGTAAAGACGAAAACTAAAATATAATTAACATTTAAGTAACAAAAAATTATGTTTTAAAATAACATATTTTAATTAAAACAAGTAATATTTTTTACTGCGATAAAATAGGTATTAAAATTACATTTGCGTAAAAAGACAAAGCTAAACATTGACTCATTCATTCATAACAGAAGACGAATTCTTATTCCCAACGAATTTTTAAACAGAAATGTGTATTTAAATATGTGATAGAAATGTACTATCGAATGTACGGATACGGCTAACGAGAATTGTGAAAACAATAAAGACTAGTAAGCAAGATGATGTCCCAACATCTCTCGAGTATGTTCGAGCAACTCGGCAACTTCACAAAGAACAACCTGACACATAACAGCAAGCTGGTGAAAGAGAAAGAAAATAAGGCTAATGCAAATCATGTAGGAGTAGGCGGGACAGGCGGTAATCAGCAAGCCTCGCCAAAGCATGGCCACGGTCAGCCTCCACCACCGTTGAAAAAACCCTGCAAATTAAGAAACGTCTCTTCAAAAGCTGAATCGTACGACACTCTATATGGCAACAGCATCCTGGTAAGTCTTAGTGAAGTAATTAAATATATTTCGTAGATTTTTCTACCAGATTTGCGACAAAGAACGTGTTTACCTTTCATTTCTTTAATCTCTACTTCGGATCAAAGAAAACCCAATATAATCTGCCGTTATTAAACGGCTTTTTCAGGATATTGTTATTGGTATCAGTTGTTTTGGTCGAAAATAATACTTAAGTTACGTTAGTGTTTTGGTTATTTTGTTTGTGGTTACACAGGTTACGAATAAAAGTTACAGCAATTACGTTTGAGATACATTTGGTTTTAAAGCTAAGTTATTAAACAAGGCCTGGAAAGTAAGTACAGAAGTTATGCTTCATAGCGTCGAGCAACGCTCCATCGCTCATGAACACAGAATCTCGGAACACCTACGCAACATAATGATCCGAAGTGGACTGAGATTGTGTGTAATACTGAGATAATTTATGCGGGACTAAAGTAACAAGGATAAGCTTATTTTTTATACTCACAGAATTTTGTGCCAGCTACTTGTACCAGGGTAGGTACTAACATAAGAAAAAAATAAGAATATATTTAGTGTAACACCCTTTTCAAATAAATTGTTATTGCTTGTCCTAAAAAAGAAAATGATTTGCATTTTGAAACATTCGTTCAAAAGGAAGTTCTATGAATAATTACTAAAATGTTGGCCATATAAGACAGTAAATTCTGTATCGCAGATTTGTTGTGCTCTAAAAATTATTATTAGTGTGTATTATACTTTTTGCTATCTAAAGAAGACTTTATTTCCCTTCGTAAATAAATTCGACAAAACATTTAAGAATAGTTCGTTGAAGAAAATGTTATTAAAATAATCTAATATTCAGCTCGAATCAGATCTAAACCGTTAGATTCAATTAGCTTCTATCCAATTTATTGCCAAATTGCTTCATTTTCAACAGCTACACAATTTCAGGTTTCATATTTATTATCATTACAAAAATAAAGGCTTATTAAAAGACAAAGGTCTATTTTCATCTACAATAGGAAGTGTCAAATCTCGTTAAAACTACAGAACTTTCTATGCTATAATTAAAAAAATGCATCACAGGACTCGATACAAAATCATCAGTAGGTAATAACGGTTACCTGAAAAAAAATAGATGAAGATGAAGGACCTTACATGCCCAAATAATGTTATATAGTACTGCAGTCTGTAACCATCTACATTTAAAATTACCGCAATAACATCGTATTAATAAACAATGCATAATGATTCATCTTTAGTATAGAAAATAACGCAGTAAAAAATCATAAAAAAAACCAACAGCTTCATAATTTCAGCTACTTATTATCCCTGGAAAAATAACAATCCATGTTTTGTCTGTATGAAGTCTTGTTAAGTCTACAGACCACCTACATATTATTTAGTTTACACCAGCACATTACTACAAAATATTGACAGTACAGAAGGTAATTTTCCGCTATATACGTACTCATAGACATCATTCATTATTATAGGAATTACAGACCACTTTAAGGTCATAGCACACATATCAACTCGAAAAGGGATCTGCACCGTACCAACTCGAGCCAATTCAAATTCAATATTCTTTTGTATGAAACTCCCTACTTCAACGCACACAAATCGGATTCATAAACAAGCTCATGAACAGTTGACAATCGAGGCGATATGATGACGATCCTTTTAAGAGTCAATACATCTGCTACGAGCCTTTCAGAAAGCCTTCCGAGACTCCGTGGCTGTGAGTGATGTTTAGGTATGTGTGTGTTGCTTGAGCGTTTGTATGAAGACTACCTTCATACAATACAGCAACTCTGAAACAAGCCCTTCTAAACTCTCGGTATTTTATGCCATATATTATTCAGTTTACACCATCAGATTACGTCCAAGGTAGTATAATGTGTATGTTTTTCGATATATCGCTAATTGGCAGTGACCTTTGTCTACGCCTCGCTCTTTTGCTAAACAGTTTGTTTAAGATAACATATTACACTGTTCTGATTTATAACACTTATGTAGTTCATATCTCTTTGATAACGTGTATGTTAATAACGTGGTTGAAACAAATATGTGCGTAATGGAAGGGGAAAATCATCCTGATTAGTAAATGTTATTGCGACAAAGTAACTTAGCTGACTCTCTGTTAAACGTCGTTAAGAAAGTCGATATGTTTGCATTCTTAGTAATAAATCAGCATATTACAAAAATTACACGTTTTGGGAAAACGCATTTGAAGATTCGGAATTCGGCAAGATGCACACGGGAGAGGGTAGTGAGAAAGAGTATTGTCTCCCTTATTTATACTGTTTTTCTCTTTCTAGATACAACAGTTGTTAGATCTGCTAACAATATGTCCATTTAAATGGTACTAAACTAAAAAAAATGCAAAATTTTGCGATGTGGCTTTACTTTACTAAAGGTGCGAATGCGGATTCAGACAGAAGGAGCTTCCTCTTGGACTAGGCGCTGTCTATATAGGTCCATATTTAGTAAAAACTAAATAATCTTTACCAAGTTAAATGTCCACTATGTGGCTTTCATTTACACGACGACTGATTCCATCCTTGTTCATCAATAGTTTATTTGAGTTAAGTAAGTAGTTATTGATCTAGACACCGACACTTAGAAAGCAGTTGTGATAAGGCGTTGACGGAATAGAATTGCCTCTATTCTAGTTTAAGTGACCTGCCAATTTGAATAAGATAATGTTACATTGTAGCCTAATAGCTGGATGGATGGATGTCGCGGGTTCGAATCGACTCCTTAAACAAGCAGTTTAGCTAAGCTGGCATGGATAACCGGATCAGGACCCATAATTGCACATTAGTAGTTGACATTAAAAAAAAACCCCTCCGATACGTGAGTTAAAAAGTAAATTATTTTCAAAATGACTAAACTGATTTTCATCAAATAAAGTTAAGAACCCTTGGGTTCAAACTAGCTTTTTATTTAAAAAAGCTACATTCTTCTAATTATGTCCATCTGTTTGAGCGCTACGATGACATACACTTAAGGCTCGTACACATCACCAGTCCGCTTGCAGTCTGTCACCCTATCGGGCATCCTGCCATCCTGGGTCTGCATAGTCCACACGCTATAATTATAGATTATTGCCTGTCGGCAATGGTTGAAAACCAGCTCTGAGGGTAGCCTCACTGCTGGTTTTCAAACATTGCCGCTGCTGCCGGCTGTCGACTGCTAGTATCTACATACTAGCAGTCGACAGCCGGCAGCAGTTTTAGACCGAAAGATCACGCGCCAACAGTCGCGTAGTGTGACGTTTTCATGCTAGCTGAGCGGTTGCCAGCCGGCTACTCCGATACCTGACGACTCAGATTGCACCGGGGACTATAGATTGGATTAGCCATCAGTCCAAAACCGTTAATAGAAAACTGTTAGTCTGTGTCTATCGCGATTATCTGACAGGCTGATATCCGCCGCGCGGTCTGGAAGTGTGTGGAACACACTTTATTCCTTTATTTTCACTTTTATTTTCACCTTTACATAGAGATCCACCCATTACAAAAATCATTTCGCACTGTGGGTTTAAAAAGTGATATATCACGTTGTAAGAACGGTTAGTCACTTCAACTGGCCTGTTGCTCTAGTGGGTAGTGACCCTGACTGCTAAGCCGGAGGTCGGGGGTACGATCCCCACCCAGGATAAAACTTTGTGTGATGAGCACGATGGTTTATTCTGTGTCTGGGTGTTATTTATCTATAATATGTATGTATTTAGAAATATATAAGTATGTTTGTTTGTTTGTTTTGTTTGTTTTAACTGGGCCGCAATGTCGCACTTAGCCTCTTAAATGGGCCATTGTGCGTACGTTGTAATGTGTCAGTTCTTCTCACTCCAGCCAGACCAAACACTCCCAGAAGCCCAGCATTCCCCGCAGGTTGCTGCAGGCTTCAGGGAGGGATGACGGTGTTTTTAGGAACTGCGCCCGGTGCTCGGCCACACTGGTGCATTCCATGATTACGTGCTTGGGCGTCTCCTCATGCTCCATGCACCCTCTGCACAGTGGGCTATCTGTGATCCCGATGGTGTACAGGTGCTTGTTTAGGGGACAATGGCCTGTCAGGATGGCTATTGCTTTTCGCAGTTTGTCCCTGTTTAATCTGATTAGATTCCGAGCGTACTTTCTGGGCACTGTTGGAATCGCCTCTTTTGTTTGTCTGCAACCGGTGTTTTTTCCCCATTCCAGTTTGTGGTTTTCCTCTGTTTTCTCGCGCAGCCAGATTCGTACCTGGGCTTGAGGTAGGGGCATTAGTGGTTCGGGGCCGTGGATGTTCATTTTGGATCCCCGTCTAGCTAGCTCATCTGCCGCGTCATTTCCAATTGAGTTGCTGTGTCCCTTTATCCATTGCAGGGTCACTTCATTATCCAGGGTAATGGCTTGAAGTGATTCATGGCATTCTTGAATAAAGGTCGAGTTTATGCTAGTGTTTGACAGCGCTTGTAGCACTGAAGCACTATCGGTTATGATTTTTATTTTAAGTTCTTTTACATTCCTGGCTGCGACTGCTTGAGCTGCTTTGGTTATGCCAATGCATTCTGCTTGGAAAATCGTGTTTCTTCTGTCCAAAGCGGTAGATGTCTTAATGTTCAGGTCATCCGAAAAGACTCCTGCTCCCGTGCCTACCGCGGTTTTGGATCCATCTGTGTATATTCTTACTTCAGATGGTCCGGAGCTGTCTTTTGATTCGGGTTTAAGTCTGATTTTGTATCGTTGGTCAAAGTTATGTTTTTGGGGGATTCTATCTGTTGGGGCTTCCAGGAATGGATATTCCCTTGTAATTTCTGATAGAATTCCAGAGTGTACTATCCCCTCATCGTTTTTCCAGAGGCCGTTCGCTTTTAACCTGAGTGACTCCTTGATTTCAAGGCGAAGCGGTCTCAGGTTAAGGATGTGTTCTAGCGCAGCCGAAGGGGTAGTTCTCATACAGCTTGTCGTGGCTACGCATGCTAGGCGTTGAAGACTCTGGAGTTTGGTCTTCGTGGTGATCAGTTGTGTTCTAGGCCACCACACCACGGAACCGTAGGTGATAATTGGCCGTATTATTGCGGTGTAGAGCCACAGCGTTATTTGCGGGGTCAGTCCCCACTTTTTGCCTATTAGCCTTTTGCACTGCCAGAATATTATGCAGGCTTTTTTTAGTTTCATTTCGATGTGTGCCGCCCAAGTCAATTTGCTGTCCAGGGTTATGCCTAGGTATTTTACTTGGGTTGTTAGCGTTAATTGGGTTTTAAATAACCTTGGTAATTGTAGTTCTGGTAATTTCCTTTTCTTCGTGAAGAGGACTAGTTCTGTCTTTTTGGGATTTACTGACAGTTTGTGTTCGTCGCACCATTCTTCTACGAGTTCGAATGCTGAGCGCAGTACTTTACATAGTACGTTCTCTGCAGTACCATTTATAAGTATTGTGAGGTCATCTGCATAGCCAATAGTGGTGTACCCTCGATTATTTAGTTTCCTTATGAGGCTATCCACCACAATGTTCCACAGAAGTGGCGATAGGACCCCTCCTTGAGGGCATCCCCTCGCCACTCTGGCCCTTGTGGTGGTATTCACAGTGACCTGTACGGCCCTTTTGCTAACTAGCTCTGTGATCCAGCTTCTCAGGACTGGCTCCACCTTGAATTTTTGTAGGGCGTGGCTTATGCTGTTGTGCATGGTTTTATCGAAGGCTCCTTCAATATCTATGAACGCTGCCAGGGTTGATGCTTTGTTCTTTAAAGCTGTTTCTATTTTGTGTACTACTAGGTGAAGGGCAGAGTCTGTTGATCTCCCTTTCCTGTATGCGTGTTGTTGAGGGTGAAGTGGTTGCTTTGTAAGTGCTCCTTCCCTTAGGTGTTTGTCTACTAGTCTTTCTAGAGTTTTTAGTAGAAAGGAGGTGAGGCTGATGGGTCTATATGATTTGGCATCAGTGTAGTCTTCTTTCCCTGGTTTGGGTAAGAAGACTACTTTAGCCTCTCTCCATGTTTTTGGTATGTATTTAAAAGCAATGCACGCTCTCAGGATTGGTAGTAGGTACTCTATTACCTTGAGCAGTTGCCAGTGTAGTAAGGCCGGAAAGATACCATCCGGCCCTGCGGATTTGTAGGGTTTGAAACTTAACAGCAGCAACATTTGAGCTTTTCCGCAGTTACAACCACACCTGTAACCGCCCACTCCTCCGTGCTGGGATTGCTTGGATGGTGATGGGCTGGCCAAACTGGTGATTGTTCTATTTGGCAGTCGGGAAAATGTGTTTTCAGGAGGACGGCACAGATTTCTTCGTCTGTGGATGTGAAGGTGCCATCGTCTTTTTTAAGTGAGCCTGGGTTTTCAGGTCCACTTTTTGATAGTATTTTTGTAAGTCTGGCCGCTTGATTGGTAGATTTTATGCTGTTGCAAAAATTTCTCCAAGACTCGGTTTTTCGGAACCTGGTCCGTTTTTTGTATTTATTTTGTGCGAGCTTATATTTATCCCAGTCAGTTTTTTCCCGGGTGTTTTTTGCTCTGTTAAATAGTACTCTAAGTTTGTGTCGAAGGCGTTCGAGTTCTGGTCCCCACCATTGTCGTTTGCCTTCAGATGTCACTGTTACTTCTGGACAAGCTGTTTCATAGCTGCTAACTAAAGAGGTTGTTAGAGCTTGTATGTTTTTTTCGATGTTGTCTGTATTTAAGGTTGTGTCCGTCATGTATGTGTCTCCTAAGTTTGTGTTGGTTAAGCTAATGTACCTGGCCACTCCCGTTTTGCGCGGGTTGCGGTATGGGATGGGGTCGGGTAATTTGAGTTTGAGCTTAAAGCATATGCGACGGTGGTCCGCTAGGGATGGTTCATTGGACACGTGCCACCCTTTGATGTGGTCACCTATAGCATATGATGATTGGGTAATGTCAATGATAGTTTGGTACCTAGAGCTAACGAAGGTTGGTTCCGTACCTTTGTTGGCGATACATAGGTTTGTTTTGAAGAGGAATTCGGCAAGTAACTCACCCCTATTGTTTGTGTCCTTACTTCCCCACAGAGGATGATGTGCATTGCAGTCTGCGGAGATGATCAGATTCCAGTTGTTTGCCTCGCAGTGTTGTACCAGGTCAGCAAGTTCCCTTGGAGGGATCTCGCCGTCTCCAGGCATGTACACTGATGCGAGGATTAAAGGTGATTTTCCTTCTGTGTTTATTCTCACTGTTGTGAGGTCTCTGGAACAGAATTGGTTTAGTAGGGTCGACCCTATGGTTTTTGGCATGTAGATACAAGTTCTGGGTTTTTCTATTAAAATGTCTAGAAATATCTTACCGCCGATGTTATTGAGACCGCAGATTTTATTGTTTCTAATCCAGGGTTCCTGGATTAGGGCGACGGTCGTTTTATTTACCTCTACTAGCACTCTTCGCAGTGTGGCCGCCGCTATCTGCTTGTGCTGGAGGTTTGTTTGTATGATTGCTACAGTACTAGGGAGTTCCGAGGAGGCCATCCTCATCACTCGTTGCTCCCTGGTCCTGTAGCGCCGGCTTCTGCTCCATCTTGCTCTGACCCCTAGGGGGAGCTGATGTGGCAGTCTCCGGTGTTTTATCAGTTGGTTTGGTTTCCTCTCCAGGCTTTGCGGTCTTTGATTCCGGTTCGTCATCGAGGAACCGGATGTAGCTGCTGCCCGCAGTGTGAGCTACGCGTCGTCCACGCGCCAGGATGATTGGCTTTTGGTCTTCTGGTATACCCAAGGTCAGGTAGACGAGCTTTTCTGCCGATGTTGGGTCCTCTTTTATATCATCCACCGTAAAGTTGTACAGGTGCCAGGCATCGATGTTATAGCTTGGGTTTTGGATCCGCATAAGCTTAAACAACTTGCCCGACTCGGTGATGATGCTATGTAGTAGGAGACTCGCTCTTAATCTCTTTGTTATGTCTGACTGCCGGATGACAGTCAGAGTAGTTGATGGTACCGGCGAAGTCATCGTTGGCACGGTGTTTTTTAGCCAGCTCAGGGTATCTTCATCCTCGCACCACATCGCTAAAACTCCGTCCATATGGAAGGGTCGACCGCGGAATTGTGGTATCACAGCATTGTCGGGAGCTGCTAGCGAGTATTCGACAATTTTGTGCATTATGTCCTTCCTGAGCTGCTCGGCTTTTTCCGTGGAGAAGTTTACCGATGGGACTGTGCAGATCGCTACTCTTAGGTGCAGCTGCGCTGCATCTGCGTAGCTCTCCTCCCGCTTCGGTTTCCTTTCCGGTTTCGCGCGTTTGGACTCTCCCCTGGGTGACTGCGTATCATCCATGCGTCGGCGCTTGTATGAGCCTCGCATGTCCTCGCGTCTTCCCGTGTCGGGCCGCTCCCTTGCGGGTGCGGTGGGTCCATCCACAGCGTGCTTCCGGTCATAAAACCGTCGCGGTCTGTCGCGCCATCTTTCTCTCCGTTTGTACGGTGTTGTGTCTTTTTGTTTTTTGGCCAGTTCCCCATGTGTGGTTTTTGACGTGCTAGGGGTAGACGTTACAGGTTCGCGCTGCGAGGCCGCTGCTGCGATCATCTATGTAGGTTCATATATGATCATAAGTATGTTTATCAGTTGTCTGGTTTCCATAGTACAAGTTCTGCTTAGTTTGAGATGTCCCAAGATATTATTATATAACTTAATAATCGCTTTAAAAAGGAAAAAATCACATTCTACGAACAATTTGTGAACCACTGAATATTCAATAGCTACGAAGTTAGACAGATTTGAACCAACCATTTTTATCAAAGTTTTAGATAAAAGTTGAAATGGACAAGAAGGAAAAATATCTCGAAGCTTACTCTAGTCTCTTTTTTATAAATGTTTCTCATAATCTTAATAAAATTACAATAAAGATACGAAGTTGTCCAAAACTTGGAAAATTAATTAAGAATGATCAGCTTGCTGGCTTTATTAAAACTCAAATATACAATTACATATTAATGTCCCGTTTAATTAACAATTCTGTTTGCTTTATATGTGTCTAAAAGGGATATTTTGTCCATTATATTTTATAGCTACTCATAATGTATGTGTACATTTCTAGTTATTTACATTTTAATGTCATGTATATATTATAACTTATGAATGGCTAGACCGCATTGCAATGTAGCAAGTTAGCCCGAAACGGATAAGGTTTTTTTGAAGTGAAAACTTCTTAGCGGCGTTGTGCACTTTTTTTGGTTTGGATTGGTGGGAAGACAGGTGGGAAATTGGGCGGTCTAGAAACCAGAAGACCTCGGTTCGAGTCCAAATGATTATTTTTTCCCTTTTTAATTTTAATAGGTTAAATACTCATCTATTGCACTATCGTACCATTCAAGTAGATACCAGGGGATCAATTCACGTATTTGAAGTAGTGTAGTTGCAGTTCAGTTGCAGTTAAGTTTTGATTAAAACGGCCATTTTTGTATTCTTGTAACTTTGGGATCAAGCTCAAATACTCTTGCGTCAAGTATGCACCTTGAGAGCGCAATAACGATGTTCTAGTACGGTGCGCAAGCGTTTTTGATATCGATCTCAAAGTTACAAGAATACGTAAATGGCCGTTTTAATCGAAACTAATAACTGCAACTGTACTGCTTTAAATACGTTAATTGGCGTCCAGGCCTGCGCCATAACCTCACAAAATTGACCACTCTCTAGAAAGAGACAACGCTACTTTATGGGCAATGCCAGTCAATGACCGCTTTGCGGTCAATATTCACTTTTTAATTGAAGGGCACAATCCAGGTCTATTCTTTTGTACTGATAAAAAAAAATCGATAGTAGATTATGTATTTATTCACCTAATGATAGTACTTTATACTCATAAAAAAAATATAAAGAAAAAAAAAACATGAAAAAGAATATTCCCTAACCATCCAAAATATTCAAAAATCCAAAATGTTAATGTTCAAGTTTTCACTTCTGCCGGTACCCCGTTTTTTTATGCTACTAAGAGTTCCAGTCGTAAGCCCGATGTTAAGCGTCACGCTAGCCCATAACAATATAATAGCCCGAAACACAATGTTAAGTTAACATCACCATAAGGCAGTGTGGGAGTACCCCTCAAGACGGAGACCTACCATCATCAAAAAAAATTGTATTTAATATATCATTTCACATTATATTTACGTTTAATTCCCATGTCAAATTAAAAAAGTTTATAGAAGTATTTCTAGCAAAAGATGATTTAAAAACAAATGAAAATTCGTAGCTATTTCTGTCACTGCCTCTATCTAATATATAAAATTCTCGTGTCACGGTGTCTGTAATTTAACTCCGCCGAAACGGCTCGACCGATTATCATGAAATGTTGTGTGCATATTTGGTATGTTTGAGAATCGGACAACCTCAATTTTTCATACCCCTAAATGTTAAGGGTAGTCCACCCCATCTTTTTTTTTTAATTTTCAGGTAACTTTTTATTTTTTTATGATATGATATTTTTATTACCTAAATTTTCACCCTTCTACGATCAACCCCTATTTTTTATTTACCCCTATTTTGCAAAAACGCGTTCATTTGACGCAGACGAAGTTGCGAGGGTCAGCTAGTGTGTCTATAAGTTCATTGTAGTCAGGCTAGCAACGTTAGCTAAACGGACATCAGTGACGTCGTTTCGTAGATTGACACGTAATGAAATGGCTCTGAAGGTCCATCGTGTCATAACGGTACTGTGTATGAATGTGCAGTAATGTGATTTCATGGAATTTATGATGATGGTCATTGCACGTGGTAGCACTATTTACAATTTAAATTTTATACCAAAATCTCTAAAAGTCTGTTTTTTTACATTGTCCACGTATTCTTTAGATTTGATTTGTTACAGCAAATTTGATCAATTTTGTGATTAAATAGACACTAGGAGGTATGCATTATAAAAACGCATTTTAGGAATTGTGATTACAAATTCCAAATTAATCATTTTGCCTAGTTATTATGTATAAAATCTAACAATTCTTAGTTAAAGTAATAAAATGGGTATAATTCATTCAAAACGAGTAGTAGGTAAATATCAAATTTAAAACTACGACAAAACCAAATTATCCCACCCGACTTCACGTGGCACTTGTTTGTGGCAAACCGAAGATACATCTCTTATTTTCAAAGTAGATAGAAACAGAGATCATTTTGACGAAGTGAACTGTGCTCTCTCTCATTTAAGGTAATGGTTTACGCTTATTAACTTAGTTTTAAATGCCAAGAAGACCAAATGTATAAAATTTGCACTTCCTAATATGAAGAATCTTGACTCAAACATTGCATTGAATCAGGAAATCTTGGAATCTGCTATCGACACTGTATTTTTAGGGATCATGCTAGATAATTAACTTGCAATGAGGTGCACATATATTTAGTCTCGCTGGTAAACTCAACTCAGCTGCTTACGCTTTTAGGAAGGTACGTGAAGTAACAGACGTTGACACTATCAGAATTGTTTAATTTAGCTATTTTCATAGCGTTATGTCATATGAGGCAGAGCCGCTGATATCGAAAGTATATTTATACTACAGAAAAGAGCAGTCCGTGCAATATATCAGCTTGGAGCTAGGGTTTCACTAAGGGAAAAATTTAAGGGAATAGGTATATTCACTGTTACCTCGCAATATACATATATATGTATATATGCCAATTTATTACATGTGCGACAAAATATCCAACAATTTAGTAAAAATAGTGATGTACACTCAATCCATACTAGAAATAGGCATAAATTGTGTGTTCCTTACCATACCGTCTGTAAAAGGTTCATAGTTCATTTATGGGCCTTGGTATCCGTTTTTACAATAAGCTACCTGCTCATTTTCTGAATTTACCATTTAATTCATTCAAATCTTAAATTAAGAATGAACTTATTCAGAAAGTTTATTAATGTATAGATGATTATTTAAACGACAAAAACGCATGGTCGTATTGCTCACACAGGAGTTATTTTCAAATGATATCTTGTTTTTCATCCTTTTTTTTAATTGTATAAACTGGTTACTTGAATGATGTAAAACCTAATATATAACATTCTCGTGTCACAGTTTTCGTTGCCATACTCCTCCGAAACGGCTTGACCGATTTTGATGAAATTTTTTGTGCTTATCCGGTATCTATGAGAATCGGCCAACATCTATTTTTCATACCCCTAAGAGTTTGTTTGTTTGTTTGAACGCGATAATCTCAGGAACTACTGGGCCGCATTGAAAAAATATTTTATTGTTGGATAGTCCATTTATAGAGGAAGGCTATAGGTTAAAACATCACGCTACGACCAATAGGAGCGGAGCAGCAATGAAAAATGTTGTAAAAAAAAAAGGAAGAAAAAAGAAAAAACGGAAAATTTACGCAGACGATGTTGCGCGGGTCAGCTAGTTAAATATAAAAATGCAAAATAATGTAAGTATTTGTGTTAAATATTAAAATGTTGTTTGCATTGTTTATATAAAGAGTTAAAATTGTTAGTAACGGTAACTAGCGATCGAATTTTATTAAATAATTTAAAGTTATTTTTGTTTCTATGAGATGTCATGTGAGGGATCGTCATGCTCACTAAAATATGGGTCGGGTCGTCTTCCTTCCCTCCAATATGGCGAAGGGGATGATAGCTGCCTCATGCGTCAATGTCGTGAACGGGTACTACTTGGAGTAACTGGTCGGCCCTGGCATTATCATTTTATAAGTTTAATATATTTTAATTAGTGATTTTCTTATAATAATCGAATCGCATGTTGCATTTAATTTTACCCTCTTCTGTATTTTTGTAAGTTGATGCTCCCATCCACACCGTAGGAGGCTAATTAAAATTTTAAACTTGATTATACCTACTTTTCGTACTATGGTTATTGCTTGCGTGATTTTCATGGTGTAATGGTTGCAGCACCTTACTGACATAACTGTATTAATACAAATAAATTATAAAAAATGGCATTTATAAAAAGTGGCCATGAGTTTTTATTGCCAAGTTCTTTTTTCACGGCTTTACTCTTAGAAATACTGTGGAATCATTGTATTCTAAATTTTGTTTGAACTTCTTGTGCGTTGCATTTGTAAAGTATTTGGACTTTTTATTGAATGTATTATTTAAAACCAGAGACGCGAAGGGAATGCAGCCTCCACCCGCTGTTAGGACGAAGAGGCTGCACTTCCAGCAGCGCCGGAGTAGATGCCATTCTTGATATCAAGGCGATAAAGTTTGACTTATACACACTTGACAGTTTATCGATACTTTTCCTAAGATCAACTACCTATTAGCTAGTGAAAATAAATTATTTTGTCATATTTAATACGCGACTTTGTCATTATTCATAATTGCTAGCTATTATGCAAAATCCCAAATTAATCACATTAACTGTAACATATACAATTAGTTAGCTTAGCCATAATTCCACCCTTTTCAAACCCTAAAATACATTAAGAAGAAATTGCAGCTTCGAGAAAATAAGTTTTCACAGTAAAGTCTGAGCCTCCGATCGTGCCTCACTGTGGACTTCGACTCTTATAAAATACTATTTTATGAGCGGTAACACATAATACCTACTGATACCACATACTTCATTTAATCTGTAAGAGTTTACATAGGTTCCTGAAACTGCTAATGAGGGACGTCTTTCTCTGAGCTTTCCAATCCGTAGCTGGCACTCGTGAACCTATCTCCCTCAGCGGTTTCATATCATTTTAGTTACTAAATAATTTACTAAGTACAAATGAAATTGTCCTTGGCCGACAATAAATTTCGAGTCACATATTTTACCATCAAGTTAAGATGTCAGAAATTATATCTACCAAGTCTAAAACTATTCCGTGCCATTAAGTTTATTTGGGAATTAAAACCTTACACTCTAGAATATTTGCCTCACAGAGTATTATTATTATACTCATTTTATTTAGCTCTTTTTTAAAGTCAAATTTGCTGAGGTATTTGTACTATAAGTACGTATTTTTTAAATATTTGCATTTAATATATACTCTCTCTTATATGTGTGGTATTTGTTTGTGTAACAAAAGTAGGTGGAAAGTGGTGATGGATTAATTGGTATTTAAAAAAAATATGTATAAAAAGTAGTTGTGATGTAATATAAAGAAGCCAAGATCGGGAGGTTATTAGATTATTAAAGTCATCCTGTACAGTTTATTTAGCAATGAATTCGCTTCGATAATCATACTAATATTATAAAGCTAAGTTTGTTTGAACGCGATAATCTCAGGAACTAGTGGTCTGAATTGAAAAGTTATTTTAATGTTGGATAGCCCATTTATCGAGGAAGGCTATAGGTATATATAACATCACGCTACGACCAATTGGAGCAAAGCAGCAATTATTATTTTTACAATAATGGAGAAAATACGCAGACGAAGTTGCGCGGGTCAGCTATGTATTATACCTAGCTGTGCAAGGAATAGGCACGTAACATTTCATTCATAATTTAGTAACTAAATTAAAACGTGAACATTATATCGCCAATCAAAACCAAACGAAAAAGATTTTTCCCTCACAGATACTTCAATATTCAAAATACGTGCAATACTAGAGATTCAGAAACGAAAATGTTGAAGTGCCTTCCAATCTGGATAGGTTTTACAACCGTGTCCGAGCCGAATAAGCCTGTTCGGTACCGTCACGTGACATCGAATAGAGATACCAGTGTAGTACTATTTGTACCCAATGTAGACCTTATTTGCCCGTTTGAATATAAATTGATCCCTATGTTGACACAATTCACGTGACGTTTTTGTCTATTTCAAAAGGGGAATCTTTTCCTATAGTCTATCATCAAAAAAGAAAGGTATCCATCTATACGTTATGAAATGTTACACAATATAGAGCGTTATTCTTCGTATAGTGCAAATCTGAAAGCAGTTTGTTAAGAATCTGCAACATTTTGCAATAGGATAGTTTTTGGACCCCGTTGCAGTTTACAATTATTTATTTAATTAATTATTCTAACAGTTCAAAGTCTCTTCATAGTGAGAAATGAAATGTAATCATTACTTATTTTGAATAATAACCACGGGTTGCATACGCAACGCAGTAAGAACGATACTACAAAGCTCACAAGAAAATTGGGTAGTTGACTACAATAAAAGTAAATTATTTTATACTAATCAGGTAATAGTAGATCTTAAATGCTCTAAAAATAACTATTCTTTTACAATTTAACATGTTTTTGAATTTAAAATCATGAAAACGAATACTAAAAGTAATGATTTGACGATAGGAACTTATGACGTCATAGGTTGCTATTCCATACACATTTCTTTAAAGCTTGTCGTTTTGACATTTCATAAGAAGAGACTGATTTGACTTGACAGTCAACATCCCCATTATCACATCACACTAATATTATAAAGGCGAAACTTTGTGAGTATGTGAGTGTCTATGTTTCTTACTTCTTCACGGATAAACATAAAAAAATGGTATTGAGTTAGCTGACACCCTGGATTAACACATAGGCTAAGAAACCGCGGGTAACACCGCGGGGCACAGCTAGTAATGTTATATGTTGTTTACCAAATTTAACATAGGGAAAACTTTTTATTACTTTATTAATCATATTAATTCAAAGCGGTTTAATAACATTCATGATTATAAAGATTAGATAAACGGTTGGCATATTGCATTTGCATTCAGATTGGGATTGACCCATATACTATGTACTCGTAATTAGTATGTACACATATAGTGTGATGTAACTACAGTAACTTCTCTATAAAAACAAGTAATGTCCATTACCTTTTGTGTTGATCAAATCCGTAGAATATGCCGGTAATAGAAACACTGGCATGAGGATCGGGATACTTTGTGCAAAACTGACTAAAGATGCCAAAAATAGCAACAGTAGCTACTGTTCTAGTACAAACTCCAGCTCTCACTAAGGTTTAAGTCGTACACTTCTGTCATTAGTCTTACCTAAATATAGAAACCAATGTACTTACCTTTTTGAGAGAAATAAATATATTATTAAAATATATTATTATGTTCTGATCTACTAGACAGGACAGTAGTTAAGAAATAAATGCCTTTTAAAATTAATTAATTGTTCTATTTATTTGAAGCTTTAATGTCACTGTCTGATGTTTCTGATCTATTTCCTTTCCCAAATTTAAAATTCTTAATTCACCGACAATCTTAGAGTCTAGAACAGGAGGAGAGCGACAAAATGCAAGCATTTTATAAAGGTTGATTTCTTAGGCTTTGGTGTACAGGACTTTAATCGGCTACTGACAGTATCTGTTACTGAGTTATAAAATTATATATACTACGGGTCTTAATCGCGTGAATAATTTAAGGTAAAATACCTTGTTTATTGCCCGATGTTGACCAATCTACGTGACACTTTTTCGTGCGTGCACCCTGTCATTGTTTTATAAGACGTTATCACGTCGAAAAATAAATTGAATGTATTGAAAACTAACATAGTTATAAGTCATTAGAATTGTCTTGCGTTCTTTGCAATATCGATCTCACCGCGTGGCGTAGTATGCAATCGATGGTTATTATTTAAAATAAGTAATTTATTTTAAAATAGGTAAAGTATTACCTATCTCACTGTAAACAAGCTTTAGACTGTTAGAAATACTAATTAATTAATAAGCGAGCCCTGACACTACAAAACTGACCTGACACTATTTGTACACATTATAAAACTGTATATATACTAGGGGTCTTAATCGCGTGTATAATTTAAGGTAAAATACCTTGTTTATTGCCTGCCGTTTCAACCGTATTGCAATGGCCGTGGTCATGGGTAGACTGTCTGACTGCAACGGCCGTTTCGAAACGTCGGGCAATAAACAAGGTATTTTATCTTAAATTATTTACGCGATTAAGACCCGTATATTATTATATATATATAGTTTTTTAATGTGTACAAATCATGTTTAGTTTATCAACATTTATGTTACTGAGTTATACTGAATTGTTATGTGATTCTGATAATATTCTTCATCGGTTATACTAAATTTCAGATCACGCAATTAATGGCATGCGCAGATTAATGAATACAATTTTAACGCATGACTGACGCGCCTGGTGTGAAAATTTTGCATGACTCTCCAACATAAAATTTATTTTTAATTAATATTTAAGTTTTAAAAAGCCGTTTCACGATGTATTTAGTTTATTCAAAAAATTAACCTGCCACTGCGCCCAACGCAAAGGTATCCAGCTGACTGACGAAAGGGTATTTCTTTATTTCACTAATGTGACTTAATAAAAATAATCTGCCTTTTTTTTTAAAAAAAAAAAGACAAATCCGCATTAGGGTACAAGCCCTGTGTCGCGGGGGACTTTACAAACATACAAATCACGGACACAAAGTACAACCAGACTCGGAACAACAATTTGTGAATTACACAAAGTGGTGTCTCGTGTGGGAATCGAACCCACGACTCTTGCGTAGCAGTCGGCCACACTCCCACTGCGCCACAGAGGCAGTCAAAAAAAGCCTTTATAAAGTGGACTCCTCTTTTGAACTATACCTATAATTACCGCGTTGATAGACGAGTGACTCAGTTTTCAGTGCCAATACCTACAACCAGCACAACAAGATCCCAATGAGTTTCAGCGAATTTATTCATCCATAGAAACACAAAATCAAATTGTTTCATTGCGGTCTTTTGTAAGGTAGAAGGTAATTCCTTTTTATACCTAAACAAACTTTCTGCCACAATAAAGAAAACTTTCCAATTACATAAAATAGCTCTACGTCCGTATTGTTATGCCATCTTCTCTGAACAGTGGATATCGTTGTTTGTCCGGGTAATAAAGCTAGCGCGCCATACCAGATAACACAATAAGCTTAGCAAAACGCTACCAAGTTAAGGCTATTACACACGAGACACGGTGTAATACACATTGTATGAAAGTGGCTTTTGTTGTTTAGAATCCTTATTCTGTTTTCTCTTGTGATAATGTGAATCGTTTGGTCGCATAATGCCTAATTCGTAAAATGGCACCCGAGTCTTGAAAGGACTAATTCGTCAAACGGCTAATTCTTAAAAAGACTTATTCGCAAAATGGCCAACTCTTAACGATGTATGACAGAACAAGTCATACATTTACGGGAATAAAAGTTTCAACCTATGAAAACATATTAAAGAACGATAACGAATGTTTAAAATTAATAATAACCTAGTAAATTGCAACTAGCGCCATCTAGTTATTTGATGAGTAACTACGTGGTCTGTGTATGATGACAAATGTTAGAAAATAAAAATACTAGGATATTTTCGATATTCGGATTTCGGATCAACTGTCATTATAATTTTACTTTCCAGTATAAAAGTTTTCATATACCTATATATTTTATACAATATTTACAAAGACCAAGATATATACAAAATATTAAAACTTATCTACTAAAATTACTACTATGTAAAATATTAAAAATAATTATATATAAAATAATAATATACCTATAATAAATATATATAATAATTATATACCTATAATAGGTATATAATTATATAAAATAATTATATATATAGGTATATAATTATATATATCTAGGTATATAGGTTTAAAATATTATATAGGTACATAATTATATAAAATAATTATATACCTATATATCGTACAATTATTGCAATTTTCCAATGAAAATGATGATTTGAGCTATCTGACATTTATGAAAGATTTGATTTAGGAGGTATCTACTTTTTTTTTCAGAATTACTTTTGCTAGCTGACTTGAAATTTATTCATAATAATAATCTGTGACTTTTATTTTTAATAAAAATATTTTCTCATTTATTGTTTGCATTTCATCCCTCAAGGCCCGGAAAATATCCTAGTATTTTTATTTTCTAACATTTGTCATCATACACAGACCACGTAGTTACTCATCAAATAACTAGATGGCGCTAGTTGCAATTTACTAGGTTATTATTAATTTTAAACATTCGTTATCGTTCTTTAATATGTTTTCATAGGTTGAAACTTTTATTCCCGTAAATGTATGACTTGTTCTGTCATACATCGTTAAGAGTTGGCCATTTTGCGAATAAGTCTTTTTAAGAATTAGCCGTTTGACGAATTAGTCCTTTTGAGAATTAGCCATTTCGCGAATTAGTCTTTTTAAGAATTAGTCCATTCGCGAATTAGTCCTTTCAAGACTCGGGTGCCATTTTACGAATTAGGCATTATGCGACCAAACGATGTGAATAAACTATTTTTAACCCTCGATGCAAAAGTATATTGTTTATATTATGTTTGACGTTTGTTTCTTTATAGTAGCGGCGTAGTTTCGTAGACGTAGTGAATTGGGAATTATATTGGAGTATCCACTACAATGTATTTTTATTTAATCATAAATTGGTACTTTTTTTAGAATCAGCTATCAAATCTATTTATTTAAAGCCATAAAAGCAAGGTAACTTAACCATCTAAACAACGTCGAAATTAATACACTTGGTCATGTGGCTGGCTTATATTTTTTATGGAAATTAAAAACAAAACGTTTTTTAAATAACGTGATGAAAATGTGTATAACAGTAGTATCGTCTTTACAAATAACATTTTGTTATTACGTATTGCTTGCTACGATATATTTAGGTATCCTTATTAGCATTTTAGACTTGGAATTCACCCCAGATTAGTAACATCAACCTTTTTGAAAGCATGGATTATCACGTCCACATTTAAAGGTATGCCTTTATAAGATTTTATTCGAATTGCATCGATCGCATATTATTTCGTCATTTATTGCAAAACATCTAAATCTATTATAGACTTATAGTCGTCATTATTTTCAGATACTTGTGCCATTAATGGATCAATAATACTTTGACCGAACGTAAAAGTGTATGACATTCTTGACAATCTATAGCCAGCGTTTAGTGCCGCACTCACGGTCCTTATTGATGAAGGTTTTAAGTATCTATTTACTGGCAATATATCAGTCAATGAACTTTGCTCTCGTCTGGATATGAGTGTCAATAAGTTATTACTATTAAACTATTTAGTAAAGGTACCTAAAAACTGAATTTTATGTCTATGAGTTATATCCTGGGTGGGCCAGGATAAAACTTTGTGTGATGAGCACGATGATTTATTCTGTCTGGGTGTTATTTATCTATAATATGTATGTATTTAGAAATATATAAGTATGTTTATCAGTTGTCTGGTTTCCTTAGTACAAGCTCTGCTTAGTTTGGGATCAGATAGCGTTGTGTGATTTGTCCCAAGATATTATTATTATTATTATAAAATTGTCAAAGTCGTCAAACGGTACTTAAATGTAAAAGCACTGAATTTCATACCTATAGTGCAAACCACTTAAGACACCCCAATAAGATTTTTATTTCACAAAATCATATTAAAAAAATGGTTGCCTGTAAATTCGGTTTACGGACAACCATTTACGTGATATCGTCATAAGAAAACATTGATGACATATCGCCATTTGCGATGCCTAGCAACCAATCAATAACGTTAGTTCCATTTCCAATCAGTTAGTATCGCATTTCATGTCGCTGCAATCGTCGTTGCTTAGCAACAAATCAATAACGAGACCATTACTTAGCAACCAATCAATAACGTGACCGTTGCTTCGTGACACTTTTTCGTGCGTGCACCCCGTCATTGATTTATAAGACGTTATCACGTCAAAAAAGAAATTGAATGTATTGAAAACTAACATAGTTATAAGTCACTAGCTGTCCCGCGCAAATTCGTCTGCGTGAATTTTCCCCGTTTTTTCAACATTTCTCATTGCTGCTCCGCTCCTATTAGTCGTAGCGTGATGTTATATAGCCTATAGCTTTCCTCGATAAATGGGTTATCCAACAGTAAAAGAATTTTTCAATTCGCATCAGTAGTTCCTGACAAACAAACAAACTCTTCAGCTTTATAATATTAGTATAGATTAGAATTGTCTTGCGTTCTTTGCAATATCGAGCTCACCGCGTGGCGTAGTATGCAATCGATGGTTATTATTTATGATAAGTAATGATTACTTTACCTATCTCACTTTAAACAAGCTTAAGACTGTTAGAAAGACTAATTAATTAATAAGCGAGCCCTCACACTACACAACATATGCACTTTTGCGGTCCTATGTACTGAGAAACTATCACACTTTCAAGGTTTGGGCTTTGATATAGTCATTTATGTTTATGTCGAGATGTGTTATCTTTTAAAGAAATATAATTTTATACACACTTTAACCCTAAACACCTAACCTTCGCAAGTAGTCCTATAAACCTAATCATACGTCGATCCGACGAGCAATTTTTGGAGCTTATAATTTTATATAATAATACGTATCAACGTTATTTTTATTACTTAAATATATAAACTAATGATTATTTTATTAAATAAAACAATTAATTTCTAATTTAATAATTAAAAAAAAATGTAATATCATATATTGTGAGACACTAGTTTTTGAGCTCTAATGAGGTCATTACATAGACATTTTTTTTTAAAAAAGCAATAACTTTTTATTAGCCTTTTCTTTTTTGGCAAACATTAATAATAACAGTCTTATCAATCAGTAAAAAAATATAAAACACTTATTTTGATGTGTATTTTATGCAAAAATCAACTTTGTGCTCACCACAAATTGCAGTATTGCATTTTGAGCAATGCAACTTTGACATGTGCCTTTTTTACATGAACATAGAGACAGACTTTTATTTTCCTACTATAAAGTGCTTCGACTGGTTCAAGGTAATTGCTAGAAAATGACTGACCTTGACCGTCACCTTGACCTTCATCAATATTGACTCCTAATATGTCTTTAATTTTATTTTTGACGTGCTTCGCTATAGTTCGTATTTCCAAGCAAATTTCCAGGAATGTCAGTAGCTGATCATCAATAGCTGTTCCAGGCACATCATTTTGGCGGCACCTGAACCATAAACATTTCCCGTATGTCCCATAAAGGCGTAAAGTGATAATTTTTTTGTCATTGTAAGCATTAAGTTTTGTCATCAAAACGCAGGCTTCGCAGTAGGATCTAGCACATTTTTTTGCTCATACAGGACACATATATTGTACCAGAAACATCGAGGGTCCAATGACCTGTACGTTACACCAGAATACCAAGTAGAGCTTCGATCTCTTCTTTGCTAGTATCATTCTGTGTTGATGCAGTTTGAGCGAAGAATTGCCTTTTTTCGCAATCTCAGACTTACAATAATGAGTTCTTAGAATAGTAATAATTGATCTAAAATATTCGCTACCATACGCGTCAGTTCTCTACCAACTTGTACAATATTTAACCCAGCTGTTCTGCTTGAAGCACGCCTTTTGCTCCTAGCCCAAACATGTCGGGATTGACTTCGGATATTGGTTTTCGAGAAGGTCAAAATACCAGAATTAGTACCTGAGCTTTCTGTCGTGCGAACAACGGATAACTCTTTTTCTTCTTCTGCTCTTGTTTATAAATCGAAAAGTAGATAAAGAAAGATTTTAAACATCTTTTCGATTAGAAGGGACGAAAGGGGAAGGGTCGTCTTGAGTGTCGCTTTCTACATCATCTACCTCCACGTTATCTTCGGCTTCGCTGTTAGTTTACTCCTCCACTGTGCTTAGGTCCTCCTCACCTTATAATAAACGCGTAATACGTTAATCAGACAGCAATTGGCGAAGCCATAATAAAAGTAGCAATAATATAAATAAACTCTACTTGTAAAAAAAATAACACAAAACCTAACTATTCGTCGAAACGACGACTAATATCGTAATATATCGGAAAATCAAGTACTTACCGGCCGGACAGCCTCCTATGCCAAAAGAGCTTGGCGAACACTTTGTTGACAAGCGACGTCGTGATGATCGGCGCGCGCCACGAAACGAGATAGAAATATTTCTGTAGTGTATTCGTCGATTCGACGAAGGTTAGGTGTCTAGGGTTAAAAAACTTGCGGATTAAATATAATTATCTATAAACAACTATCTTCAAAATTATTACATGGTAGAAAACTTCGCGAGCCCTCCTAAAGAGCCGCTTTTGGCCAGTTAATTAATTAATTATAAAATATTACAATGTCCAAAACTATACCATTGGAATGTGTTACTGATTCCGAACAAACTACTGTCAGGTTTGCACTTATGAATAACGTTGTATAGTCAAACATTAACAAGAAAGAAACAGGCCATGTTTTTCGCGATCTAATACTAGAAGAATTGACAATGTTTGTTGGCTTGCGTATAGCAAGCCAACAAACATTGTCAATTCTTCGCAAGACGTGTGGAGGGTAAGGTATTAAGTCCCTCCATCACAAAGGGAGGATCCTCCGACCAGGCAAGGTGATCGTGCCTGGCGGGCCGCGGCCCAACGGTTAAAGTTGGGAACTTGTATTTATAGTGAGCAGCTGTGAAAACTTCTATATCGCGATTCAGGATTTGACGCGAGCTGTCAAGTGTCAGTTTATTTATATTATTATAAGTGGGTACCGCCACAGACGCATACTTATCATTTAACAAAGAAACATAACAGGCACTTAGTTGATTCTAAGCTGTAATTTTCAAGTCGCTAGCTATTTCTTTTTCCTTTGAATGTCGATAAATACAGTTGATAGTACTTAGACTAGTTCGCTTTGTTCTGAAATAGGTGAGCATATTACAAAATACCGAGACTACAGCAGGAAAGTTATAAACAAAACATGCACAAGCTACACAACAATAATTTTAGTTTAAAGTATTTATTAAGCGCTACCGTTGTGATGTTTTTCATATTTTTTGGTTAAACTTGAGCTTAACTTTTGAACCAAAAGTTAAGCCCCTTAACTTTAGTTAAGTTAAGGACACAATTTACGCAACTTTTGGAGTGATTATTTCCAAAACTATTTACTCAATCAAAAAAGTTTATTAGAATGTTTAAAAACAAAAATGAATGTTTGAATGTTTTTTAAAGACCTGTCGAATGATGTGCCACACGTTACTAATTGCTGAAAAAAAATTTTTTTAGCTTCTGCTACATGTATAGAGTGCCCCCCTAAAAATATGTATTGTTATTATTTAGCTATGAAAGCAAGTAGCGGCTTCTACAAGACACCTTTTCTCTAAGTTTCATTAATATTCATTGAGTAGTCTTTGAGTAAAATGCCTGTGACATACAGACAGACAGACGGACATGATGAAACTATAAGGGTTCCGTTTTTGCCATTTTAGCTACGGAACCCTAAAAATATTGATGACATTGAATAAGCAACCATGCCTGTTATACCTTTTTGGTTTTCTGTGACCAAAAAATATGAAAAAAATCACTTAACAAGTATTGTCAACTTAAATTATTTCGAACATGATCGGAAATACCGTCATTATGTTATTGCCGAAAAACTGCGTTTCTCAACAAAAGGGCGTAAGTGCGTGGTCCGACATGCTCTTGCCCGATTATTTTTTTGATCTATGTGTACGTGTGCTAAGAGCGCGTCATTAATAGAACCGTAGTACCTACTATTACATATTCTGTTCTAATAGGTTGATTACACGTAACGAGTACAGTGGCGAGACAGTGCCCTGGGCCCAGCACTAGGTTTGTACGAGTATAAGCACTTTGACGAGTGCTCGACAAAGCAGAGAGGCGAGACAGTCACTAGAAAGACGATTTATTTACCCTCTCGCTTTATTCTTTCGTCCACTCCTGTACATGCACTCCGTTTTCACTCGCTACTCGTTCGTAACTGCGCAGAGTTCTGATGTTATTTAAATTAAAATTACCAGTAATAATATACGAAGTTTAGATTGAAGAATAAAAAAGTCAATACAAAATATATGAATGCTTGTGGTATTTCTCAACAGCCGGTTTAAAAACCGTTTAAAAACTATTTTCTATTCAAATGTTGATAAACTTTCGCAATTTGTACACAATATGAAAATATATATATTACGGGTCTTAATTGCGTGAATAATTTAAGGTAAAATAGGTATTTTACCTTAAATTACAAGGTTGTTTATTGTCCGACTGTATTGCAACGTCCGTAATCACGGGTAGACCACGGCCGTTACGGTCGAAATTAAGGTATTTTACCTTATTTTTTTTCGATTTATAGTACTGGATAACTACATCAATACTGAGCTGACTCACCACACTAGAAAATATGTGTAAACATCGACTCGGTGCGCCGACTCTCTCGGCCTAGTGCCCATTTACTGTCTCACCACTGTACTCGCTAAGTGTAATCAACCCATTAGCGTCACACACGCGGAGACTCGAAACGAGCTGGAACGATTAACGATCAAGAGAGCGAGTGCCACGCTCGTGCGATCATAGTACATAGATGACTTCTGTTTGCCTTCTGTAATCTCTTTATTTTGTGATTCGACCGAGTTCGACTGAGTCCTATATAAGTGTCTATGTTTGCGTGAGAACTGTTTTCGCTGGTTGTAGGGCCCGGTCAGATCTATGTAATTTGTTTTTTGATTATTCCTTCTTTCCAATAGGCTTTGATTTATCGAAACAGCCTGAAACTGCACAAAGTTTACTATCAACTATTATGTCAGATATTTCCCAGGAAATCACTCAGACCACTAAACAACATTTAAGTATGTGCCAACTGCATCGATGACGTAACTCTTAGAATAGTTAATAAACTATATTGCTAACTATGTGTGGACCGAAGACATAGTTCAGTGTATCTGGTATTTGAAAGCGTCGAGTATGTACTTGTATATTGTATACATATATTAGTATAGACATGTTAACGTAAATATAATATTAGCTATATGGATTTTTGATTTGAACTAACGAAATATGTTTATCTAACTGATCCGTGCAAACTTTTTGAGCCTATGATACTCACAAATAACGTGGTATTCTATTGGTAAAAGAATTTTTAAAATCGGTTCAATAGATCCAGAGATTACCCCCTACACCCTTACAAACTCACAAATTTAACCTCTTTAAAATATTAGTAGGCAAGTATGGAGACGAGCAGAACGAAATATCTTATCTGCGAGGTTAAGCAACGTTACAAAGTCATTCAATATTTGGGTTACCATTTTCGAAAATTGTTAAACCATATAACGATAGGATATATATGTATAACAATAGGATGGTAAAGCAACAATACGTACTTATTCAACTATACCTACCTGATGTTTTTTTTTAAATATGTCAAAATGTCAGTAGATATTTAGGTATCTCGCGACATGCATTGTATAGACAACAAGCTAACTTATGTATGAATTCCACCAAATCGCGTCCGCCCGACGGCCACAATCTGCTGGAACCCGGGCGCATCGGTCGGTATGCTCTCATCGACTAGAATACAAAACATGAGCGCGTGCGGCGGCAGCCGAGCGGAGCCGTACGCGTGCGCGGGATTGTGTGAGGAGCCGTCCAGTTGCCGCGGTGTACGCGAGCATTCGTCCGGCTGCGGCGGCATGCGCGCGGACCTAAGCAGTGTTAATTCCATACAAATATGAAACTTATGGCTAAGTTCAGAAGTTTTAATTTTCTCTAGCACAGTGTGCAATGCGCTGCGCTGCGCTCCTGCACCGTCTGGTTGGTGGACTTAGTACATCACTCTCCAAATTAGAAGACATCATTCCAACGAAATCACAAATGTATGTAGCTTCGACTGCCTCTCTGGCGCGGTGGGAGATTGTCCAACTGCTACGCAAGAGGTCGTAGGTTCGATTCCCGCACGGGACACCACTTTGTGTGATCCACAAATTGTTGTTCCGAGTCTGGGTCCGTGACTTGTATGTTTGTAAAGTCCCCCGCGATACAGGGCTTGTACCCTATTGCGGGAGTCGTCATTATTTAAATAAGAAAGCTTAAATAGATTGAAACAAAGTATATAATGACTCCTACATAAAGAGTTGTCTTTCTTTCTTATCATTAGTTTAAACTAGAAACACATTGTTATATTTACGATCCATTGAAGCTGCATTTTCTACTTCATCTCTGCTGGTTGGAGCGGATCCTATCGCGACATATTTCGTGTAGTACAACAGTTCCTTTATGTTGTAGAGACAAAAAGATTTATCTCGTGTGCAGCATCCGCACAGCTCTTCTAATGGGGGCCAACCTTGATCAACTAGTTGCATTGTGGAAACAATTGCCTTAGAGAAACATCTTGAACAAGATAACGAATGAAGGAGAATTTATACCAACTACTTTATAATGGTTTTACTTATTTTAACTTTTGTGTTAGTCTTTTTCTAATTGGTAAGCGGTAACCGCCGCTCATGGACTTCAGGAATGTCAAGGACACACCCAAGCCGCTGCCTAACGTGAAGTGAAAACTCTCTTTAAACCTCGTTTGAAGAAAGACATGTCGTAGCGCTCGGGAAACACCGCAGCAGGTAGTTCATTCCAGAGTCTACACGTACGTGGAAGAAAAGAACGCCGGAATCGATCCATACAGGACCGTATTGTTTCCAGATGGAATGGATGAACCCTACTACGATGTCGAGAGGTGCGGTGGTAGAAAGGTTACGGAGGCACTATGTCAATCCGATCCAATCAGAGCACTCCCCGTTGAACAGAAGGTAGAGTACCAAAGTCACGCCTCTGCTGTAAAGTCTGTTCGTGAGATTGGGGTCATCAACGATCCGAACAGCTCGCCTTTGGACAGGGCTTGGAACAGTCAAATGAATCGAGCAAGTATTTGGGGGCACTCGCCCAGAGATGAGACGAGTACTCCACGTGTGGTCGGACCTGCGCTTTATAGGTCTGATAAACAATACGTACATATTATAGATATGTATGTATTTAGAAATATGAACTAATAATAATCATATAACCTTATGATGGCGCGGTTCGTGAGCTTGTCCCGAGGCGAGGCGATTACGTTACGAATCCGATTAGTGTGTGTTGAAGTAGGGAGTTTTATACAAAGAATATTGAACGGATCGAGTTGAAACGGTGCCGTTTCCTTTCCAAGTTGATATGTATGCTATGACCATAAAGGTCATGTTTTGTCATTTAATTAAAAAATGGTTCTCTATAAAGTCGGTTTACGGATGATAATTTTACGTGATAACGTCTTAAGAAAACATTGATGACATTGAATAAACAACCATGCCTGTGACACCTGTTTTATATTATTTCCAATTGTATCGCATGTCGCTGCAATCGCCAAAACATTTATTACATTGTAATAAACGACCATACCTGTGATAGTTTTAATGGACTCCGGCGCATGCGCCTGATGGCCACAAGGCCACAATACTTCAGCCTATCAGCAGGCGGAACGTGAGCGGTGACGTCACACTTATTCGTGAGTACAGCCGGTCATCGATTTATAAGACGTTATCACATCAAAAAGTTACAGAACAGTGACCTAAAAAGCTAAAACCTAGCTATACCTTGTGTCGTACTAACATATAATTTATTTATCAAACAGCTAACAAACAAAAGGTATTAGTCGTTATTGGAATGACTAACGCAGTGTATAAATTACGAGGTGTCACTGTACTGATCCATTTGCGCCTCCTTGCCTATTCATCACGCTTCACATTCCGTTACAAAACGTCCCTTGTTACAGTTTCGATACCTAACTCATTTCAATAAAGAACCTCTCAGAGCTTATGTACTTTAGACTCTTTGAAATACGATCGAAGTGCAAAACAGAAGTTTGAATTCGTTTTGTTTTTGATTTAAAATGCAAATAGGTGTTTCGGAAGAGTCTGTCAAATTCAGTAATAAATATGAAATTATTTTATTTTTATTAGATATATTTCAAGACTTAATTGCGTGAATTATTTAAAGGTATTAAAACGAACCTTTTATTTACTCGACGTTTCGATCGAATTTCACCGGTCGTGGTCAATAAACAAACATAAATTTATTTAATTTAATATTGATGTTTTATTACAATTTTTTGCCGTTTGCTCAGAAGATGTCCTAACTCTATTGCAGTATCTATGTAAATCTTCGCAAATCCTTCATAAAACATTACGATTTATCCGTGACAATTGTTCGTATCAATTGTTATTCTTATTATATTCACGGTAACCATGTATTCTTCTAGAATAAATAACAGACAAACCTAAAAATTATTCCGATGTAACTAGCATTAGAATGCTAGATTGACTTGGGCTTGCTAGTTCTCTCAAACGGACGGATGCTGACTTTTTTTCATTATAGAAGGAAAAGAAAATAACATGCCGCCCGTTTGCGCACTGCTACGATGCCACAGATCATAAGCAGATGCAAATTACAGGTGCTTGTTATATAAACAAATGAAATATTTGCCCCATATTCAGACACAAATGAGAGAAAGATATCTCACTCACAAGAAAAACCGAGAAGCGTCCAATTTTCCTTAATCAGTAGTTTATTAAGAGTAAGCTCATCTCATCATTGTTTCTAACTTTAGTTTTATTTATATACTTACTTGCCTTTTAATAGTCTTCGGATTAAGATAAATTCAACAAACATTTTTCGATTTTTCTCATTAAATAAAGTAATTAAAAACATGTCAATACAAGATAATTTTTCAGCTTAATAGGCTAGTTTCCAAAGCAGATTTTATAAAAATAGTGGTCTATGACGTCCTATTATTTTCTCGTCAAATCACTTCTTTTTGTGATATGATCAATGACAAAAAAAAACTAATTTAAAACAAAATTTCATCGGGAGAATTTAGTTGGCAGTTTAAATGTCAGATTTATTTAGAATTTAGTATTTTATTTTTTTTTGTTCTAGCTCAATAGAAGACTAAAGTACAGTCAGTAAATAAATTAATATTGAAATTGAATGTCTGTTATTTGTCTGTCATATGTGAAGGGAATAGCGTAGACGCAGTTCTGGAAGTTTAAGACATGGTATTTTGTCTCTTTTATGAACAAGAATTACGCCAATAATTAAATAAAGCGAGGTTATAGACAAGCGGTTTTTGCTTTATTGATGAGAATCGTGACTTTGTGGAAATACTCAAATTAATATAGTCAGTCATCGTGTTTTCGACGAGTCATTGAAATTTTGAACGTCCTTCATGTTAGGTTTGACTTGGTGAATGATAAAAAAAAAAGAAGATTGTTTTATCATAAAACGAACGATCCTGCGGCTTAGTCGTACCACTCGGTATGTCTGTTTATGCCTAAGCAAAAGATTGGAACTGCAAGAAATGTTAAAACTGCCATTCTCTAGTGGATCGGTCATCGAAGTCTCTTCTTACGTTAATAATAATAATAATATCTTGGGCAACTCACACAACGCTATCTGATCCCAAACTAAGCAGAGCTTGTACTATGGAAACTAGACAACTGATAAACATACTTAAATATTTCTGAATACATACATATTATAGATAAATAACACCCAGACACAGAATAAACCATCGTGCTTATCACACAAAGTTTTATCCTGGGTGGGGATCGAACCCACGACCTCTTGCGTAGCAGTCGGATGCACTCCCACCGCGCCACAGAGGCAGTCACCGAGGCGTTAAAACAAACATATGTCCAAAACTTTCTTCTTCTCATCACCGTGGTTAACAGTAGGTAGGTTCCTACTATATCTAAAGTTAGTTTGTGTAGTGTCGTAAGTATATCGTTTTATAGAGGTATGCTAGGTACCTACTACCTAAAAAAATCCTAATAAATTCCTACATCTCTAACTCAAACTCAAATATCTTTATTTTGTAAAACCAAATGAACAATAGTTTGATAACGTCAAATGAATAAACTAAAAGAACAATGAAATTATGTAACAAATACATTATTGCATTTTGAAAGATAGAAAAATTTGAAGTCCAGACCCAGGAATCGAACCCGAGACTTCCGTAGCCAAACTGGGGCCGGAATCGAACCACCTATCTGGGTTATGTTACTAGACCTCAAATTTTTGTATCCCTTGATGCTCGCAAGTTGGGCCCTCGTTTTGAGGTTAATGAAATTATGATTTGTTTGAAAAAAAAAGAAAATTAAAAAAAAAGAAAATTTATTTTTGTAGGTACTAGGTACTTTTTTAAAAAAAAACATTATTTAAGGAGCTTTGTCAACTAGATACTTGCTTGAGTAATATGTTTCTTACTCAATCATATTGTAGATTGTACTAGTATTAGGTATTTTGTAGTCAGCTCCATAAGTCGCTTATTTGCAAATGTTGAAACCATCTAAGCACAGTTATACCGCATATTCACGCTGTTCCTTGGGCATATAATACGGAATGGAAAATACAGTCTTCTGCGGCTTATAATACATGGGAAAATTCAGAGTCGCCGAATACCAGATAGACGCCGCACTTCGTGGTTGAAGAACCTAAGGGAGTAGTTTTGGATTAGCACCAGGTCTCTTCTTAGAATGGATGTGGTTAAAATTTGGATCGCCATAGTGATCGCCAACCTCCGGTAGGAGATGGCACACAGAAAAGAAGAAGGTGGTTTAAAATATTGCTTTTATTATGCGACTTATGTAGCTCCCTGTACATTTTAATGCATAAGGACCTAAGTATACTCAATTATAACATACATATTATTATAAAATTATATATACCACGGGTCTTAATCGCGTGAATAATTTAAGGTAAAATACATTGTTTATTGCCCGACGTTTCGACCGTATTGCAACAACCTTAAATTATTTACGCGATTAAGACCCGTAGTCCCTATATTATTTTATAATGTGTACAAATCGCGAAAGTTTATCAACATACATATTATGTTTTGTGTAAGTACCTAAATATTAACATTATGTTTCCAAGTATTATTTAGGTAAGGATATCTAGGTATATAAGTGACAATAGGCTCCTTCGTAGGTACGCGTTTAGGAGCCTCTCACTTTCCTTTAGGAAAATCTAAAACATAATTTTGTTTTGTGTTCTTATTGTGTAATCATTTGAATAAATAAAAGATGTTTCAAAACTTTGTTGACGTGTTGTTTAATGAAGAATATATAAGTGGTGGGTGAATGAATAATGCATTAATATCTAATGTTTAAGTTAAGTGGTTTTCAAGTTTTCTTCTTATAAGATTGTTTTATTCACTGAGGAATTCACACCATAATTTGGTCTAGGTTTGAATAATAGATAGCGTAGATATTGTAAGTTTTTATTAGTTAGCAAACATTGTCGAGCGTCTAGTATACCTATGCAGGCGCATAGGTACGGCCGAAATTTTGTAGGACCGATGATAACCCTAGAATCATAATCTATTTTAAAGGTACAGAATATGTAGGTATCTATTTCAGGTCTATTACTGTTATTTGAAGGAAATTTGGACTGTTTTAGATCTGTATAGATCGATCTGTTTGTCAGTTAAAATTTATCGGAATTTGAGTTAGTAGAAGTAGTAGATACATTACAGGAATTCCTAATTACCGACGTATTATCTTGTACATATTGTATTACTTATAATTTGAATTATGTAAATTACAAACTAAAAAAAAAGTACCGACGTTATATGTTCCATTATCTCAGGCAAATAACATCGATCGTGTCAAGTATGCGATCATTCTTAATCGATAATTTTATTTTCTAAAGTAATGATTTATTTTTACACAATTTGCTGCAACTCATAGAACGAGACAAAATATTGCCTAACTAATTAGCTATGCTTGAAACATAAGAAACGGAAGTAACACACAAGTTTACTCGCTTATAGCTTATCAGCTGAAGGCTCAAAGCTTATCATAATAGCATGAATGTTCCAATGCATTTATAGATATATGTAAAGATATAGAATATACTTGGATGTATTGTTTGGCCTCCTTTGGTGCCTATTCAGTACGCTATCAAACTGTTTATTGAATGACCGCAAGCCACCACAAGCCATATTGAGAATAATAGATGCTACTGTCTTGCTTTATACATAGATCTTTAATGCAACGTGCAACAGAATGGTATGGGTAAAATTTCAATAGCGGATAGTAGATAAATGACATTAGTATTACAATCCATATGGGGTTTTCTTCGGCGCATTCTATAGCGTTTTCTTTTTGGCATATTTCAGCAGTTAGTGAATGGGGTGAGTTAAATCCGATTCCCGGGATGCTAAACCCGTTTGTATTATTATTGAAAAAACAATTTATAACTTTTAATTGATATTTATACTAATAATAAATATCGAAATCATTTTAAAATTAGGTAACACATTGGTAGCTAAAAAATCGAGATTTCTTTGAGTATTGTAGTGAAAAATATTATTGATTTAATAAGGTTTAAAAAAGTTTTATTTAAATCCTGTTATATGTAAATACCTACACCGTGATATTGTAGTCGTTTTGAACGCCATGTCAGTAACCTAGTCTATAAAAAAACAAGGTCATTTTCTGAAAATGAATAAGCACTTCTGGTAACGTTACTCAATTTTACGTAATAAGAAGAGGTACTATGATCATAAGATAAATGTCATTCATTGGTTTCCATAGGTTGTCCTCACCCAAAAGTGCACCACGAGCCGTTTTAGGCAATTCAAGGTTATTTTTTTATAAATAAATATTAATATTTCAATGAACTAATATATTTTTTTGGCTATGTACTATATGGAGTTTCATTTCATTTCATTTCATTTCATTTCATTTATTCAAGAACAATTTTTTAATTGTGTGCATGCATACTTAATAGTTACAAATAAAAAATACATCTTACACTATTAAAAATTATAACTCTAACATTTCTTTAGACAAAAATTGAATAAAATAAGTTATAAAATAACTAAATACATTATTACACAAAAATAGAACATCTAATTAAATAAGTAATGAAATAAAATTAAAACATTAATTGAATAATTTGAAAGATTTAATTGAAATTTATAAATTCGTCTACTGAATAGAAACATTTTTCTAATAGGAAGTCTTTTAGTCTTTTTCTAAAAATTTGTGTGTTGTAAATTTCATTTTTTAAGGCAATAGGTAAAAAAAATGAAATTTACAACACACAAATTTTTAGAAAAACACAAGTTCAAAAACTCGGCTCCAAAACGACTACAAAATCACGACGTATACCTAGTTTAAAACATACAAGCACAAATATAAAATAACTTTGTAACCTATATATTTTTGCAGGCTGTCAGGAACTTTGAAATAAAATCTGAATATTTAAAAAGATTCGCAAAGCAAGCTTGTCCCCGATGTATGTTTGCAAAGTGCACTCAAATGTACCTAACTACTAACTATACTGCGTGTTTGACATCGAAGAATCAGGCTATTTGTAGAAACCTCCTTCATCGATGTTTGCCTACTCCTTAGCGCAGATTCCTCTCGTTCGAATGCTTGCTGAAAAGAAGTAGATGCTCGCACTAATCTTGTACACGTGTCGTTTAGTGGAAAAACTTCCGTGCATTTAGCACATACTCGTATCTATGAGAAAATAAAAATACTGATACCTGTAATTTTCTTCTTGCATTGCGAACTTGATACTAAAGTTAAATTTAGAATCATAACTTATGATACGTGTAGTAGGTGTTTTGCTTTTTAAGTGGATATACGAGTAGAATCTTGAATTCGATCAGGTTACCAAGTAATTTGAACATTAAAGTTTTTTTGTATCTGTTTAATATCGGTAAGTATAAAAACAAAAATATAAATGAGTAGGTACATTATAACAAAAATATAGTATCTTGTGTAAAGCTTTAATCTATAGGTTAGTAAAATATACTTTTATTCAGGGTTTAAAACAAATCCTAAGTATCCCCAATCAGCGAAGAATTTTTATAGTGATTGGATATTCTTGAATGCATTTTGGATTATTTTTATTAGAGCTAGAGAACAAGGAAACGGAGAGATCTAATCGGCTGCAAAGAGCAATTTTGTAACAGTAGATTGCAATTTTATTTGCGTAACAAAATTATGTAGCAACAAGAAGTAATTCCAAAGTTTTGTAATATTCACATTTTTCGAGTGAAATATGACTGAAACTTTTCAGAGCTCAATGGTTCCCATTAGACTATAAAAATGTGATTTAATATGCGGAGCAAGCTGACCATGTATGGGTCACACTGGCAATGAAATTAAATACTAAAATTACTGTTATTCAATTAATACTATATATAATACGTACGCGGCGGTAGCCTAATGGCTAAGGCATCGGTCTCGCAATCGTGAGGTCGCGGGTTCGAATCCTACCCATTACACTACCGACGTGAACCCACTCCTAACACAAGCCTTTGAGCTTAGCTGGAGGGGTTAACAAGATTGCTAGTAATTTGGGACTCAATTCCACATTGCTAGTTATCTTTAAAAAAAAAATAATACGTAACATCAAGTTTTCACTTAGAAACTCTATGATAATCTGCCCAGTAACGTTGAAGATGAGGCTAAACTTCTACTCGGCCTGGCTAAAATACATATGGTCTAATATTCTTAGCAATAGTTTTATTTGTTCATTAAGATTTATGAAATTTGTGAGGGGACCTTTTCTTAGGCCCCCCTGTACTCATGACCGTGATATGATAGTTATGATAAAATAATATTAATTTATCATATTATTTAGAGATTATAAGGACCAAGGATCATCGAGATGCATTTCAAATAGATAATTTATATTCCTACACCACAACTTGTGGTCGGGGAGAGAGGGGGGGTGGGGTTAAACTCCAAACAAATATGTCCTTTATGCGATGTCTATAAAATTGTTTTTCAACTCAACTCAACTCAAATATCTATTCGTAAAACCAATTTAATGATTCTTTAAAAATGTCAAATTAATACATACTAAAAAAATAATAAAATTATGATAAATGTTTAAAAAAATAACAAATTGAGGTTAGGCGACAGTACCCAATGTAAGGTTCATGAGAAGATGCTGCCAAGAGCCATGAGTTTCTTGGCGAGGAGTGAACTTCTCGTCACTCTTTTAAAATCATCTAAATTTTCTTTACAAAAATAATTTTATTGCAAACTACAAATTTATTTATCCTTGCTTTATATATTACAAACGGACGCCGGACGGATTTGAAAAAAAATAAGCTACACGGTATTGTAGCTTCATAACGATGACATAGGCTATTTGCCCGGGTAACATAGGCTATTTTTTATCCCTGTATTCCCACGAGAACGGGAACTACGCAGGTGAAACCGCGAGGCGTCCGCTAGTCGTTTATAAATCAAGTCGTGTTTTTACAGTTTTATTTTCAAATTATTGAACAGATACAGTAGCTGCAACAATGTCTAATTTCCGACTTCTTTATAAGTCCCAATGAAAAGGGCTGCTGAATAGCATTTAATGTGAAGTCCCCGGAGAGAAATAAACCACTTTTCTACAAAGCTCGGATGGGTGGGACTCAAGCGACTATAAAATAGAAATTTCTAGTAAGTCTCTGATGTCAGTCGGTTGGTTTGCGATCGAGGTCTCACTGCGATTTTACGCATTGATTGGCGCCTGCAAACGTTTGTAGCTTTCAGACTAGATAGGAATCACCTTAGCGAATAGTGAGTCGTGCAACATATTTTTTAGTACTTTTTCCCGCGTCATAAAATGTTTCATCTTATGCGTCCAGTAGTATTAGTGGGCTTCTTCATTCTGCTGCCTTTATTTCTAGGTTTGTTACTCAAACATCCATCCATTTTCAACATTGGTCGCCTTTATTGTTATATACTTAGTAGCTGTGTCCGCGACTTCGTCCGTATAAAGTTGCAGTGCTGCTTCGCGTGATGCTTGCAGGTTAGCGTGATGATAAGTAGCCTAAGTTACTCCTTACAACACCAGCTATCTATCTGACAATGAAAGTGCTTAATTTTCATCTATTTTTATTTTTCGAAATTTTTCTGTCGGTGCGATTCGATCGAAACGTCGAGTAAATAAAAGGTTCGTACCTTTAAATAATTCACGCGATAAAGTCCCGAAATATATCTAATATGTATAAAAATCGCGAAAGTTTAAAAACAATTATATTATTATTATTTGTTTGATAAACAGAGACATACGGTATAGTGAACATTACACACGTCTTTGAACAATGTGTAGATTAAAATAGAGTGAACATGAACTGCATAGATCGGTGTTTCTGTAATATAAATATAAAAGTCACAGTATTGGAGGTACAAAGGCATCTGCACTCATTGTTTCACTTAGCGGCAGTTCCAATCTAACATCTGATCTTTGTTGGAGAAAATAATGTTGTGGCAACCTAGTTTTAATTGTGTTGTTTGATACTTATGTCTAGTGGTCCTATAATTAGTGGGCTAAACTATTATAATAATTTTATTACAATAATTGCGTTTTTGAACAATAGAAAAATTTAACTACCGGCTGGATGGCGCATGCCAAGGCCCAACTCGCGTGCAAGAAAGCATAGAAAAATTTGAGGTCTAGTAACATAGTCTAGTAGTTGTCATAGGTGGTTCGATTCCGGTCGCGGTTTGGCATACGAAAGTCTTGGGTTCGATTCATGGGTCTGGATTAATTGGAATTATTGTATTTATAAAGTAATTGACAAGAAATGCCTATAAAAATTACTATATTATAATAATTAGTAGACTTATAACACTGCATTTTATCTATTCCATGGTTTGAATTAAATTACAAGCGGCAGCAGTCCCCTAATGGCTAAGACATCGGTCTTGCAATCGTGAGGTCGCGGGTTCGAATCCTACCCATACACTACCGACGTGAACCTACTCCCAAAAGAAGCCTTTGAACTTAGCTGGAGGGGTAAACAAGATTGCTAGTAATATGGGACTCAATCCTAGTTGCTAGTTATTATTACCCCTCCAACTAAGCTTAAGAACTTGTGTTAGGAGTGGGTTCACGTCGGTAGTTTAATCGGTAGGATTCGAACCCGCTATTTCACGATTGCGAGATCGATGACTTAGCCATTAGTCGACGATAAGGGAATGTACGTAATTAAAATAACCACTAAACATTTACCAATATATTTACACCTTCCAATTTTCGAACTTGTAAACCTACACTCTTGAATATACTACTTTATTTTATTCCCTGTGAAGTTACAGTAACACAAAACTAGAACCAGAAATTGTTAGTAGTTTAGAGACACAGTAACGAGTTTCCGTCGCCGTCACCAAGTGCAAAGGAAACGCCTCGAGGCTGTATGCTGCAACCTGTTCACTTTAAAGGGTGCCTTAAAAATACTAAAAGTGCATTGAAAACTAACTCAACTATCAAATTGTTTATAGGAGCTGCCAAATGGCAGATTGGTCTTTGTATAATTTTATACAGAGACTAATCTAGGCAGCTTTCTACTGTTTTTTACATGACTACGGTGAAGCCAAAACGGTATGGTAAGTGCGGTTTTTTTTCACGTGATAGCGTCTTATAAATCGATGACGTGTCGTGTGCACGCATGAAAAAGTCTCACGTAGCAACGATCACGTTATCCCTACCTACCTACTTATTAGATCCTGGGATTAATTGCCATGCTTGGCAAGCGGGTTGGCGATCGCAGTTAAGCCTTTAAAGTACGCAGAGGAAACTGCTGCCCGTCCGTCGCGTGTGAAATCCCTTAGTCGCCTTGACGACACCTACGGGAAGAGATGGGGCAGTACTATTCTTTAACCACACTGTTTAATGAGTTTAGTATTGTGCAAATACATAGGTATGTAACTACCCTTTATGGTACCTAACACAATGAGACCCAACAGCAGCCTCTACATAATTTTAAAACAAGTAAGGACTAGTATATAACAGGCAACGTAAACAACCTACTTCTGCCGTAGGTTTACTATAAATCTATACCTGCCTAGTTCTTTTTAATCCGACTTAACAAGAAAATTGACCAGATATTTTACTGTAACGTTTATCGGTTAGAGTTAGGTTGATTAGAGTTTGAGTTATATTTTTTAAAGAGGGTAAACATTTCATAAAAGAAATATAACTCTTCTGTGACATAATAATAATAATTTCTTTGGTCTGACCCCGACTGATTTTCTTCGATTTCTTACCTCCTGTTAGTCGGGGGGATTAACATTTTTATTTGATTCTTTTTTTTTACGCCCGGAGTGATTTTTTTCATAACCTTTTATTTTATTTTTTTAAAGATAACTAGCAAATCTTGTTAACCCCTCCAGCTAAGCTAAAAGGCTTGTTAGTAGTGGGTTCACGTCGGTAGTGTAATGGGTAGGATTTGAACCCGCGACCTCACGATTGCGAGACCGAAGCCTTAGCCATTAAGCTACCGCCGCTTTAAAATTATTTAAATAGGTGGATACTTATAAGCATTCAGTATCATGTGATTATAATGATCCTTGAATTGTGCCGCTCCATTCTACTACACATTGTACTGTGGTATGACGTAACTTTTAATTGAATGGTCCGATTCTGTTCCTTTTTTTTGCTTTGAAAAGTTGCACAATTGAAGGCTTTCTAGAACATCAATATTTATTTGTGACGGTAGGTGCTCGCAGGTTGTACAAACAGTTAGTTGGTCGGAGCGCAGTAACTAACTTCCGTTCTGTTTGGCGAGAGGAAACTACTCTCGATTTGTGTACTCAATTGACATACGTTCAAATGTTAAAAGTGTTTTTCCAACTGCTACCTTTCAACAATAAATACAATACACTACTGTTAGCATTTTAGGATTTGTTGTGATCGGAGAAAGCTTTACAGAAGGTAGCAAACGAACAAACTGTGTTGCTTCTATCTATCCCCTTTCTTATAAAAACACATTGCCGTAAATTACTGTATGCACAAGTTTTATAGGCGGTAGGTATTCTACAAGTTCAGGGGTTGCACAGAAGTACTCGAGTACCTACAAACCCTGTAAGAAGGATTCTCATCATCATTTATCCTACCTTGTCTATGGTTGGCGCAATATGTTTTATCCTTTCATACTTTCCTATCAGACGTCATTTTTGTGCTTACATCGTTTCTGGTTATATCAGCTTTCATACAATCCATTCATATTTTTTTGGTTCTTCTTCTAGTTGAAAACAGTCGTGATACGGAACTTCGACTCCGACTCTAAAAGGTCTAAACTTCCAATTGATTTTACACGTCCGACTCCGACTTCGGCTTCGATACTTTTAAATCGGACGTCTTAACTCGTACCTAGCGTGCGGCGGCCGCTCCTATAAGCATTTTTTTTTTTTTACGCTTATTCCATAGCAGTATATTTCCACAAAACGGCACTAGGAATGAACAGAAGGCAGGTAGCTCATCGTCACACGCTGACAAGTTTGTGGTGATGAGCTCGCTGCACGATGAGCCATTTATATATTTATATACCTATAATAAAAGTATGATGGAAAAATTGTCACAGATTCTATATGATCGCGAGTTCAAGTTTTGCCCGAATGAGTTTTTCCTTCACACATTTAATATGAACAACTTTTTTATCATATCATCTTAAGACTTTTCTCAACATGTCCGACTCCGATTTTGACTCTGACAAACCAAATTCTAAAACTCCGACTCCGACTTCGGTGGCGATAAAACCACCTCCGTAACATCCTTAGTTAAAAGCATGCATGCAGCCTAAGTGTGGAAGGATGTACGAGACATCCATCCACACTCATGCTTTTAACGTTAATTACAATACTATTTTAATTTCTTCACATCACATGTTTGTACTATGACAAAAGCCCACTTCTTTATCACGTCCGTTTGAGGACTTTATCAACATACAAATTCATGGACACAAAGTACTTACATCTAGACTTAGAACTCAGTAATTAAGTTTTCAATAAAATTATATTGTAATGACGAGCAGGTAAGACGGAGGTTATGGCAAGCAGAATATTTTAAGCGTCGTTTGTTTTGTAAGGGTCAGATTTAGACTTGCAATACGCAAGACGCTCTCGTTACACAAGCTGAATAACCCTGCTATCAATAACTAAACGATTTTAATGACGAACCATTTGCAAAAGATTATCGAAGCTGTTAGTAAAATATTTACCCAGAAAAAGTTAATATTTAACAAGATCCTAAAATGTTCCCGATTACTTATGAAAACTTTAAGTACTGAACAAATTGACATAGTTAAACTTAATAACTTAAGTTTAGCGGATTACCAAGTTAGTTAATCATTTCCAAAACTAGTAGCAGACAGTTGGGTGCAAAATATTAATTTTAGATGGCGCTATTGGGTCAATCAACATTTTCTAGGGGTGTCGAAATCTGGGCACTCAAATTTATCTGCCCTCTATTTATTATATTTTTTAAAATGAATAGTCGTGTGTTATCGCGTTTTTATTATTAATTCGCTTAAATACTGAGGCGGTTTAGAAAAACAAGGTAAAATGCAAAGGCCAGGCAAGCAAAAAATCTAAAAAACTTTGGATTACATTTTACTTGGTCCGAAGTTCAAGTATTATATAAAATATCATTATTTTTTAAATATTAAAAAGTTAAATGTTTCGTTGCACAATACGGGGCTTAACAATGAACGCGATCTTAGGGGTCTGTTATTTTTATTTTTGTACAGAGTCATAGTACTTTATTCCTTAAGTTATAAATTGAAAAACTTACAAATATGTGGCACTAAATATTAATTTTACATGGTTATGAACAGAAATTTATATCAAAAAATATTTCCGTAATACGGCCTTTATTTACGGCACAAGTTAGTACGTAACGAGAATATGAGCCGATATAAATCAGACATTACCAACCCTAGCCAAGTGTGTCACGTTCGGGACGAAAGTCGATCAATCTATTACTTTGTTAGCGTAAACTAACTGAGAAATTATTTCATATATGTTTTTAAACTCAATCTTCTTTTACAATTGAGAGAGATGACCTATTTCATATGTTTTGCTTATATTGATTTCTCTTCGCTGCGTCTACATGGCAGACATTTATTTTCACCTTTGTAATGAATTTAAATATATTATAGAGTTATGGATTAATTATGTTCAATATTTGGTCAGTTTATTAAATTACTAGACAGATTACAAACTGATGATGTTTACAAACTTTGTATACGATGACATTATACATCCAAGATTGCCACGCGAAGGTATACAAAGTTAGATACCAATTATTATAGGTTGACATGACATGACATGTTTTCAAATTGTTTTGTAAACCATGTATAATGTTTGATTTTTTGATGACGATATGTACGATACATTAACCCCGTTGATTGATTTCAAAAGTTACAGTTGTTTACCTGTCTAGGTTTGATAACGGCCACCACGGCTCACGCACAATGTCCATATCTAGGATTGAGTGCGGAAACCACAACCATCAAAGTAGTAGGTGACAATAATGATGATAACTATCTAGGTTCGACTCACAAATCACATGATTAAGTCCATCCTCCTGTCGTACTTTCATCAGAGGTAGGAGCGGTCGTCATTACCGCTACAGCTTTAACTTTTCCTACTTTCTGGTAATGACTTTGGCAAACACTGGCAATATTTTGATTACGTCAGAATATTTTAGTTTGGCAATCTTTGGGCGAAGGAATTGTTAATTAGTTTGTTGAGTAGAAACTGCGGCTAGTATATTAGATAAACGTGTGTGCGTTAGGAAGAAATAGTTTGAGTTCTTTAGTAGTGTGTACTCAATATATTATATAATTTCTTATTAGTACCTAATCCTTAGTTATAAAACTTAATAAAG
This sequence comes from Herminia tarsipennalis, assembly GCA_945859575.2. Taxonomy (NCBI): domain Eukaryota; kingdom Metazoa; phylum Arthropoda; class Insecta; order Lepidoptera; family Erebidae; genus Herminia; species Herminia tarsipennalis. The sequence continues at coordinate 6,154,528 of OX243840.2, forward strand.
ATGTTTCTAACAATAATCTTGTTGGTAGCTTTAAGTATTCTAAATATAGGTGCATACTAACAGCTTTTGGTGCAAAAACGATCAGGGTTGGCAAATATTATCTACTAGCGGACGCCTCGCGGTTTCACCCGCGTAGTGCCTGTTTCCGTGGGGATACAGGGATAAAAAATAGCCTATGTCACCCGGGGTTAGTGTAGCTTCACAACGATGAAAGAATTTTTCAAATCCGTCCCGTAGTTTCGGAGCCTATTCAATACAAACAAACAATCAAATCTTTCCTCTTTATAATATTAGTATAGAAGTATAGATATAGATAATAGAGGTTGCTGTAGTAGTCTTACCAAATCCTTTTATTGAAATTTTGTAATTTAAAAAAAAGGATATGGTAAGACTTAATGTTGTTACACCATTTTTCAGTGTTGACATTACGTAGGTATCACTCTCAAAAATAGTAGATTTTATTTTAACACTAGCTGTCCCGCGCAACTTCGTATGCGTAATTTTTACCCGTTTTTGAAACATTTCTCGTCGCTTCTCCGCTCATATTAGTCGTAGCGCGATGTTATATACCATATAGCCTTCCTCGATAAATGGGCTATCCAACAAAAAAGATTTTTTCAAATCGGACCAGTCGATCCTGAGATTAGCGCGTTTAAACAAACAAACAAACAAACTCTGCCGCTTTAATAATAATATTAGTATAGATTAGGAAGTAGCATTCATAGTTTTTATTGTTTACTTTAATGTTATCTACTATACAGAACCCCAAAATGGGCCTTACTCTTTTAGTGTTTATGATGGAAAGGATCGGTACGGCAGTAAAATCCAAACGTGGCCAATGAGTAGTACTTAATGTTATGTCGAGTATGTTTTTGAGGGTAGTTCACGTTTTAGATTACTGCTCGATCGTGGGTTTTTCTTGCGATGTGTGGGATGGCCTTAACGAGTTTTTTTGGGTTGATGTTAAAAATGGATTGTGTCCTTTTATGTCTATACTAAAATGAATAGATACTATACGTATAATTAAACTATACTGAAATCTACAGTAGTAGGTTTGTGTCTGTATATGTGTATATTAGGTACATGGGTATGAAGTAACTGCATTTAAAATGTTATCGTTATTTTTTAGTGTGAGAATTCTTAGCATCTAGTGCCATATAAAAATAATAGAAATTTATGCGTAGTCAGAAATTACTCAAATAAAAGAAATATTTTTTATTTGTCACAGTGCACAGAGAAAAACATACATTCTAGTAATTAAGCGCCGGACAAATGGGACCTATGTCAGCTATTGTTGCCAGTCCAGAAACTGCAACGCTGATATTGTCGTATTTTTGTTTTTACTGCAATTGTCACATACAGCAATCCAAAATGTAAACAAAAAACAACAACAAACAAAAAACAGTTAATAAACAAAAAGTTATATAAATACTAAAGTTAATAAAATTACAAAACATGACATAATTTAGCGGGTTTTTTTGACATTTAGATATTTATTTAAATATACAGAATATACAGAATTTGCAAATGGCTTCATACGCCGAATCTACATATCTAATCATACGACGAATATAATCATTAAGAATTCTATTTGATTAAATAAGCGATTAAAGTCAACACAAAGTAACATTAAACTATGCGGGGACTATGAAACCATTTAGTTTTAATCTGAAATAATATACAAATTGCGCACTCGTACATGAGCAAATCACTCTTTGAACTTTCTCATTTAGTCACAAATGAGTAAAAGTTAAAATGGACCGCATAATGCATCAAATCACCAAGCTAATGTTTTAATGATTTAATTTGTGGTTTCACAATAGATGTTTAATTTCAGCAGTTATTAGCATAAAACAAGTTTAATTAAGACAAATAGTTTTGGAATAATAAATGGAATAAAATAAAAAAATAATGGCATATGGGATCACTGCTCTTGGATGTTGACATTTCAAAGTAGTAATACGCTAAGTATCATCTTTTTAGTAACAACTCCTATTTGATTACATTCGCAACAATTTTTAGGAAAATGTTACTTAAGATTTAAAATCTCTGATGCATGAGAAATTAGTTCATGACCTTTATGCCTGAACAAATTTTCATAAAATAAAATTAAAACCATTTTGATTAAATTAGCTTTCTAATAAAAAACTTTGCATCCAAATCCTTCCAATCGTTTGAGACTTACAATATTACAGACATACATAGTTACATAGACACCACTGACCTCTATAGTACTTGCTAGTACGCAGCGTACTCGCTGGACTGGCTACGTGGCCTGTACAAAGTAATAGCTATACTTTCTTATGCTGAATCGAAAGACCTTCCTGTCAACTTTTGTGACACTTATGACAAATGGTTGTTGTTGCTATTATTGTTACACAAGACATTTATCAAATTTAAATTTTGCATTTAAAAAATAACCGTCCAAATGTCAAATTTAAATTTAAATCTTATTGTTGTCGGCGGTAGCCTGTCTTAGCACTATTATAGGGCATAGACACACACTTTTAACAACTTACAATACCCCTGATTAGCGTCGCGTCAGTTGTTTTAAATTAGTGCTAAATTATTATAATGGGGTTATCCCAATGCTGATTAAAAGGTTTTCGTTTTCTACTGCGTTATCTTGTACTTTTTGTGAAGAATTATAAAATATATATTTTTGGAGTCGGTACTTATTTGATTGCGTATTGCATAACACAGTTCACCAACCACGTCCAAGCAAAAATGTTCCTTTACCTCATGAATGTTATATTGCACTTCAAAACGGTTATAAGAAGAAAGAAAAAAAATAGTTAAATGCTTTGAGTCTGTTTAGCGACTTGTTGGAGAAATGAGATTTTGAATTGAGTTTTCTGTATGCGACGTTTGACGTTGCATTTTAAATAATATTAATATTTAATTTTGATTAGTGTTGTTTGTAGGAAAGTGAGATAGTAACAAAGGTGAACTTTAAGCACTTGTATAGCATTTTTTTTAAACACAACTTTCGCAGAAGGGCTATTTTACAAGGCCTGTGTCGGGGGAACTTTACAACCATACAAATCACGGACACAAAGGAAACCCAGACTAGAAACAATTTGTGAATCACAAAAAAGTGGTATTATAGGTATAGTGGTATATATATATACTCTCACCGCTCCACCGAGGCAGTCATATGCAAACAGTAGCGTACTAACTAATTTGTATATGTTAAAAAATCTTAACAAGTGCGTCTATGTATATATGTGTTAGTGGTATTATAGGGTCAAAACGGATAAACAGATTTGGAATTGTTTTATTATGAAAATTCGTGTAGGTGTTTTGAAGAAAACTAACTTTCTATCAAAATTTGCCGTGTGGTGCCGGCTATGCCGTGTGGTGCCGGCTTAAGAATAGTGCCACCCCATCTCTACCCGTGGGTGTCGTCAAGGCGACTAAGGGATTTCACCCCGGAGGACGGGCAGCAGCGTCCTCTGCGTACTTAAAGCCTTACTGCGATCGCCAACCCGCTCGCCAAGCGTGGCGATTATGGCAATCACCCCCAGGATCTACATACTAGTAGGTTCTACTGGGGAGACCCGTGCCCAGCAGTGGGCCATCATATGGGTTGATATGTATGTAACTTTCTATATCATGTGTCATTAAAAAATAAAGTAAATCATTTTTGATACATTTTTCAATTTTTTCGTGTAATTACTAGCAATGTGGATTTGAGTCCCACATTACTAGCAATCTTGTTAACCCCTCTAGCTAAGCTCAAAGGCTTGTGTTAGGAGTGGGTTCACGTCGATAGTATAATGGGTAGGATTCGAATCTGCGACTTCACGATTGTGCGACCGATGCTTTAGTCATTAGGCTACCGCCTCTTCAAATAACCTCTTATCCAGTTTGTCTTAACTATATTATTTAAAAAGCGTGCACGTTAAGAAATACTTATGTTTAATAGCTGTACAAGCGGTCTTGCAATGAACATAATACGAACTAATCAATACTTTCATTTTTTTGGTTAGAACCTTTGTCATGTCAAAATAACCCTTTTTATGTCACAAAACGATTCGGCAAAAGCCCCTGCCGACACTCACAGGTTAAGATGTCGGTCGTTACTAAATTATTTGTCGAACAAAATGGTCCCTTTCCTTTATTTTTTTAAGATTTACATAGATACTGAGATTAGAATCAAACATTGAATGAGATAAGGGATTTGGAAACGATTTGGACGTTTTAAACCGATTCCAAAAAGGAGAAAGTTATCAATTTGTAACACATTTAATTCTGTATTTAGTTACTTTAAAAAAAGTTTATATTCCTCGTTTTTTTGTTGAAATGTCGCTGTCGCTTTCGTCATACTGTAATAGGTACATTCTGTTCAAAAAACATCCTAAAAGCTTGTCGAATTTGCTAAATGAGTGCTTAGGTACTGTTTTTGGATGAGGATATGACAGGTACGCATTAATGTCATGGAGGTCTTTGACTTAGTTGCGACCGAGCAGATCAAGATTATGCTACGTTACCATTGTTGGTTCATAGATAAGTGACCGCTTTGGAGAACATGTTAAGCCGTCATTCCTGTGCCTAATCAAAGGAATTGAGAGCGCACTTGTGTCTGCGCAAACACTTGTGTACTGTACAATATATTTTGCGTAGTTTCTATTGTGATTGGGTACGAGACCTTTATTATTGTTAATATCATGTACATCTCTTTTTTTTTTTTCTTTTTTTTTTTTTTTAGGTAAATAAACTTTATTAGCAAAATGAAAATTTACATCTCTTAGGTGTAACGTTGCATATTGTAAGCTCATAAACTAAACATAATAACATAAAACAATTTATTAGACACATTAAATATTATTATTATTATAAACGCCAACGCGATACATTTACAACAATCTACAAGATATGCATGGCAATAAACCATAATTATTCTGTATTTGAATCAATTATTATATTAACAATTGTATTATTTATTATTATCAACCACTTAATTTGCTCACCTATTTAATTTAATTTGTTTTAATTTTACTTATTTCAATTTAATTAATGAAATGTAAAATAAATGTATTTTACTTTCATCTGTGTTCAATGTTGTGAAATTTCATATTATCAATTATATTATTATTATCAACCACTTACCTTGCTCACCTACTTATTTAATTTAATTCGTTTTAATTGTTTAATGTTTTAATGGAATTTATTTAATTTTGTTTAATTTTTTTTTAATTGATTAATGCATTTTTTTTAAATTATGTTTAATTTAATTTGTTTTAATTTTACTTATTTTATTTTATTAATGAAATGTAAAAAAAAAGTATTCTAGTATTCTAGTAATAATGTTTTAAAAACGATTAAAAAAAGATGTATAATTTCCTAATAAAATAAATAAACAATATCCTAATGGGTGTTCCTAAAACGCCCCACATAATGCAAACTAATGCCTGTAAACACTCTTATTATGGAAACTAATCAGATTCAGTATCTACCTACTTCTTAAATCTTACGATGATCTTCATAAACTACGTCTAGAGAAAAGTTTCATATGCATGGTCCCAACTCACTCGTGAATCTCCTCGGGTTCTATATTGAGATCCATGAATGATGCAAGCAGTGCATCCTAACTGAATAGGATATTTGATTAACGTAGGTACTGATTCATAGCTTATATAGCAGTTTTAAAGGTGATCTTTATTTATAAACTAGTATAATAAATTAAAATAAAATAGAATATATCATGTGTTGCGGTTAACACAGTATTTGTTATAGATTCAATATACTGGAAGAGGATTGAACCTGAAGATAGCGAAAAAATAAAAAAATATTTTACTTATTATTGTTTATATATATATATATATATATATATATATTAAATATATATACTTCGGGACTTAATCGCGTGAATTATTTAAAGGCACGAACCTTTTATTCACCCGACGTTTCGATCGAATTGCACCGATCGTGGTCACGGGTCGACTTCGATCGGGTGAATTATTATTCCTTTAAATAATACACGCGATTAAGTCCCGAAATATATCTAATATTTTACTTATTGTTAGATAGCCCATTTATCGAGGAAGGCTATAGGCTATATAACATCACGCTACGACCAATAGGAGCGGATCAGCAATGAGAAATGTTGCAAAAACGGAGAAAAATTACGCAGACGAAGTTGCGCGGGACAGCTAGTACACAATATATGTGTATAGATAGTAGCGAAAACTCCGTGCCAAGCCCGGTCGGGCCGCTAGTATCTAATAACTATGAGGCCTTCAGTGCAGTTGCTAGTCTTTTATGCACCCGGTGCGATCTTACACAACTACGCTCTTGGTATTGGTCCTGATGGTCATTTCTGCGCCCTGTGCCTGGGCACCCCTGGTACCGCCCTAGTTACGGCACTGGAGGCATTTGAACAACACAAATAGTTTATTTTTCCAAGTGATAAGAGGTAAGACTTAAACAATGTTAATTCCCATTTCGTTCTAAATAAAGAATTCTTTTTCTTAGATTGTGTCAGTGTCAGCTGATTCGATTTTATTTTATATACGCTGCTCGCTTATAATAAACGAATTTTTGCGATGCCTTGACGACGATTGACGGCCATGAGAAATAACAAGATTTGTGTTCTCGAAAGCTCGCTTTGGATTCTGTTGTAGATATATATTTTTCGAAATATCAGTTTTACTATAAGACCTTTACTTTGTTAATAAAAGTTCATAAGACCTTGTCTGTCAAGGTCTTATGACCTTCTAAAACATTCAAAACCCAGCTTACGATAAACCTTATTATAAGATCTTAATTCAGTTGTAGATGTTTATCAGTTTTATCTTGAGATCTTGATTTTGTTAGATGAAAAGTTAAGCCTGACAGTTAAGGTCTTATGACCTTTTATTTATTTAAAACACAACTGTAACTTAAGTCAAACTTGATTAAAAACCCAGTTTACAAAAAAAAACCCTATTATAAGATCTCGTACGTAGTCTAAAAGTCTAAAAGTTTATAACCTCTGAATGAAAAGAAATAATTAGATATATGATACCTTAGTAATGGTTTAAAACCACTGTTTGCAAAAAAGTAATTTAAAGCCAGATAGTCTAGCAGGTTTAAAAGTTTATAACTTCAGGCTGAAAAGAAAAAATAAATTAATACTCCGTTTACATTTCGAAATGCGCTTCATCTTCCAGATTAAGGAAACAATAATAATTCACTTTTTAATTGTTAATTTCGTTGGTAGATACGAACTTACCTTGTTTGAGCCTAATTCATATTCATTGCTAATAATGAAGAGGCCACGTTAATAAATCCAGACAATAGCCGTGCTTGAGACCAACGGTTTGTTATAAGCCAGGGTTGTCACGCAAACCTTGTTAGTATTAAAATATTTATTGAATAATAATCAATCTCATCAACTATCATTACAGGTCAAACCCAATTCGATTTCCTTCGTTGATTATTATTATTCTAAATTTAAACTACCTTTCAATATTAATCTTGGGAGTATCCAAATTTATAAGCTTAATAATAAAAGCAGTATAAACTGAAAATGACTACTTATATTGTTTTATTCTATAGTTAAGTATCTAGGGAAATGTGAATAGATTTAAGTGATTGTTTTAGATTAGGGTTTAATGGTACTGGCATGTCTAAAGGGTAATAAGTTCCTAAATATGTCTAGGAATAGGATATTTGACTGAAGTCAAATCAACCTCTTTTAAAGAAACGTCAAAAACGACCCACTCCGTACAAATCTGTATGGAATGCTAGCATATGACGTCACGTTTTCTATAGTCAAATTAACTACTTTTAGTGTTTTTCTTTATGATTAAAAATTAATAAAAACGTTAAATTAATAGATGAATATATTTTTTCAGAATACTTTATGACATATTTTTATATGGTTATTATAAATATTTTATTTTGATAGTAGTCAAATACCCAATTGTATTGATTACTCTTATGTTTGGAATAAAGTGACGACTAGTGATATAATTTATGAATGCAGCCGAGTAGCTTGGTATATATAAGAACCATACGCCGTTTGGTGATATACAAAAAAGAAAGAAATCTTTCGTTCTTGGTTAGTGATGTAATGTCCTTTTCATTTGTTTCGGTTTCAAACCGGTCCACCGCAGGGTACCCGGCGCGAGTTGTATCGTTCACGGCACACGTTCCGGGGTCCATCCGGTCCGGGTACTATACAATCGCCACCAGGTAGCCGGCGCGCGGCGACCGGGTATCTGGCGGTGGATTAAAACCGGATCTTGAGAAAAGAACCAACTTTTGACAGACAAATAACAACGACGTTGTTACGTAGCTTTGAGAATTGCAACAGAGATCCAATCTCCATTAAATAGAAATTCCGCATCATTTTAAGCAGCGCTTTACATAACCAGGGACTGGTTATTCATTGCACACATCATTTAATTGGCATTTAACGTGACAAAGCTACATCTACCTAAGCTATTGGCGAAAAATAACTAAAATAAAACTAGCAAGTTAATGTTATAAATCTTTCTACTGCTATAGTAAGAATTCGAACCCATTTAAATTGCTTGCGGTTCATTCGTGAGTGGTAACCCTATTCTTGAATTCTTGAAGAAAAATAATTCTATTTATAAGCTTTCAACGTTAGTTAATGTTTATGGAAACTACTTAGTGAGGAGTGGAGTAGCGAAAAGAGTGTAATTTCTTTTATTTTACTTACCGTGACCATGTGGTATACTTAAATGTTGCTATGCCTTTTATGTCCCTCTCATTCTTCTGGATTCGTCAGTAACTCTTTCCTTGTTCAGTCTGTTTCCGTCTGGAATTCGCTGCCCCCGATATTAGACTGGCACCTAATTGCCTTAATTTTAAATGCAAAGTACATACTCTGTTCCTTGATCACCACTACATTTGTTACTTAAATGTAATTTATGTACCTAGTCTGGCCATAAATACTGTTACAATTAAAAAATAAGAAAGATATTACATTTGAATTTGGAATCTGTCATTTTTATACGATTGTTCATTGTATTTTCTAATTTTGGCGCCAATACATTGTACAATATTTTGCTATATTAAAATGGAGTGGGGTGATAAAGAAAACCGAATCGCTGTGATTGCATTACACAAAGTTGGTATGGAGCCGAATGTAATTTTTAAAACTCTCCATACGCTTGGTATTAGTCAAATGTTTGTGTACCGGGCTATTAATAGGTACAATGAGACCTTCTCTGTTTGTGACAGAAAAAGATCTGGCCGTCCACGTAGTGTTCGTACGAAAATGGTGGTCAAAGCAGTAAGGGAAAGAATTCGAAGAAATCCTGTCCGAAAGCAAAAGATTTTATCTCGGGAGATGAAGATAGCACCCAGAACCATGTCACGCATTTTAAAAGATGACTTAGGACTTGCAGCCTATAAGAGACCCACTGGTCATTTTTTAACTGATAAATAAAAAAAGAATAGGGTGGTAAAATCGAAGCAACTACTGAAGCGGTACGCAAAGGGAGGTCACAGAAAAATTTTGTTTACGGATGAGAAAATCTTTACAGTTGAGCAACATTTTAACAAACAAAATGACCGTATTTATGCTCAAAGCTCTAAGGAAGCTTCCCAATTAGTCGACAGAGTGCAACGTGGGCATTATCTGACTTCAGTGATGGTTTGGTGGGGTGTTAGCTATGAAGGAGTGACTGAGCCATATTTTTGTGAAAAAGGTATCAAAACATCGGCACAAGTGTATCAAGATACCATTCTTGAGAAGGTAGTTAAACCCCTTAACAACACCATGTTCAATAACCAAGTATGGTCCTTCCAACAAGACTCAGCGCCGGGTCATAAAGCTCGGTCCACGCAGTCTTGGTTGGAAGTGAACGTTTCGGACTTCATCAGAGCTGAAGACTGGCCGTCGTCTAGTCCCGATCTCAATCCGCTGGATTATGATTTATGGTCAGTTTTAGAGAGTATGGCTTGCTCTAAACGCCATGATAATTTGGAGTCCCTAAAACAATCCATACGATTGGCAGTGAAGAATTTTCCCATGGAAAGAGTGCGTGCTTCTATTGATAACTGGCCTCAACGTTTAAAGGACTGTGTTGCAGCCAATGGAGACCACTTCGAATAAGCTTTTTATATTTTGAATTGTTTTTTATTTATGTATTAAACTAACACACTGTAAAAGTAATAAATATTATTTGCAATAAAAAAAAATGTTTTTTCTTCGTAACAATATTTATGGCTAGACTAGGTATATATGTATTTAGATAGGTATATTGTGTATTTATGTAAGTATGTTTTATTGGGATTTGTTATACTATTCTTTTTTTAGTCTTATTTGTTTGATTATATGTAATGTCAACAGGTTTACTGCACCTACATACTTCATTTCTATATCGCCCTAAGGTAGACTGGTAGAGAATGCTTTTAGCATTAAGCCCCGCATTATATGCATAAAGTTTTCATAAATAAATAAATAAAATAGCTATTCCCCGCGGGCTTATTGGTTATCGGCTTTAAGTTCTCTCAATATCAAATTTTATTAAATCGTAGAGTGTAGAGATTATTCATAGGAAACGAAGACTTTTTCTTTGAAATATTCATATTAAAATCATTATGAGTATGCGATCACTGCTCCAGCCATCGTTTTGCACGTTGTTTGTTTACAAAACGTTAATTATACAAACATATATTTGCAATTTTCTACCTTCTCGTGAGCGAAGATGGTGGCTAAATGGAATAATATTAATGTCTTGGGACTAACCAGAGCTTGTACTATGGAAACCAAACAACCGATAAACATACTTATATATTTCTAAATACATACATATTATAGATAAATAACACCCAGACACAGAATAAACCGTCGCGCTCATCACACAAAGTTTAATCCTGGGTGGGGATCGAACCCACGACCTCTTGCGTAGTAGTCGGATACACTCCCACCGCGCCACATAGGCAGTCGTTGTTAATATTAAAAAATAAATTTATTCATTATATACATATGGTAATTTACTTAACAACGAAAATAATACAACAATACATTCAAATAAAGCAAAGGTAGAGATGTGTTTGTGTTTCAAAATTAGCCAATTTCAAGTTAAACATCAGGTAAAACTATTGCGAGTTGCCTAACAATGTACGTGGAGACTTATTTACACTTAGTTACCTACTATACAATGTTTATATAGTTATTTAATTGAGAACGACTAGTTGTTTGGGACGATTTTGTATTAACGTACTTAGTACTTGATTGTAATACTACATTATTACGGGTTATTTCAGTGGTTAATACTACCTACAAGTAGTAAAGCACTTTAAAGTATTGCTTCAACTCGTTAGCAAACGTCTATAGTGTGCACTATTTGAGGACTAATGTTGTAAGGTCTAAACGTTTAGACAAAACTTAATTAAACAAAGAAAAATAGGTTTATGATTCGTTAATGTGTCCTCGGTATTTGACAAGTCTCACATTTGACCGGTATTTATCCCACAGGGTGCATTATTAGCTCAAATATTAAAGGTGATTGAGGCATAGGTATTTGATCAATAACGTATTACTAGTAAATCGCTTTTACTTTTTTAATAAATGAGGGACAGTGCATAAAGCCTTGTGAAAAATAAATTCCCAGAAATAAAACCTATTCTGAATCTTTTCTAGAGAAACTCATATTTTCTTGAGCTTGTATCTTCTATGGGTACATAGAAGATACAAGCTCAAGAAAATATGAGTTTTAAAATGAATGTAAAACGTTTGAACATTGTCATGGCAAATCCAATAAAAGCTAAATTGTAATATAACGGCGGGACGGTCGTGTCGGACCGTGCTCTGCTCGCGATGTCCCACAATAACCCGCTATGCATTACTGATGCTAAAACATGCACTGAAGCGACGTTCGAGAAGCAAAGTTTTAAGGTCACGGTTTTGTAAAGACGCGTGCACTGCCATATATGTAGCTACTAGAAGTGTATACCATCGGTACGGCGAGCAACAAAGACAAGACCTATAACATGGTGTATATGTTATATCTCTTGAAAATATGAATTTATTCCTATATATGAACGAAGATTGAGACGAATCCAGGTGTTGATTGAATGAATTGCCTGTCAGAATAAAAATAGATGATAATACAGTCACGCGTTCTTTTTGGAACAAGATATATATTAATCATTTTCGATTTATGATAACTCGAACAATATTAATATGTGATGAAAGTAATTGTGACTAGATCGAAGACTGATGTTCATTCATGAAAATTTGTAAAGTATTTTAATAGTTTTAAGAAACGCTCATGGGAGTCAGATTTTCTTTAAATTACCATTTGGTAACCAATATTTAAACGTAAAAGCGGCAAAGTTGCTTTATCTTAACTAAGCATTCTAATCTATGCTAATATTTTAAATGCAAAAGTTTGGATGTATGGATGGTTGGATGTTTGTTTTTCAATCACACCATAACGAGTAATCGGATTTAAATAAATCTGCATCGAATATCCAGCAATCCTGTACAGTCAGCGATAAGTAACGGCTACACTTACCTTTTATAAGGTATTTCTAAGATTTACTTTATATTTGATACATAATTTGTAACAACGTGACAATGTGGATCTAATCGAGCGCAAGCCGAAAGAGAGGAATGAAATCAAGATGGCGTAGAGCTTAGACTTTCTACACCATAAATAATTAGTATGATATTTTTAGTCGATGTTCCACTACCAAGATTATCTAAAACGTAGACTTTTTTAAAAGTTTATTTTTAAAACTTCTCGTAACGTGACACTGGTGTAGCACTGATACTGTTTATCCCGGTAAAATATTCTCGTAGGAAAAAAATGTTTTTCAATATATTTACGCGAACAAAATCATGAGCAACAGCTAGTGCTATACTCGTATATGAGTATTATCAAAACTAAAACAATTACTTACTACTACTAAGCTAATCTTAACCCTACACCTGCACACGTCGGTTCATCTAGTTATAATTGATTAACCGCTTGACAATAATCGCACAGACTTGCACTAGTCCTAAATAAACTTCACAAGTGGAGGTAGCCGCGTAAATAAACAAGCTCTATTTATAATTCTGCCCTATGTTTGTGCACCTGTGTGGCACAGTGTTTGCACAAACATTGGCGATTTTTGGGCACAATGCCTCTCATTGTAAATGCTTTTATTATACGATGTCGTTCTAAACTGAATTTGTGAGCAATTACTTGAACGTAGTGCTTGTGTCCTGAAATGTGCGAGTTTAATGTTAAATCTTCGTTTGTTTGTCGTATTTGTACGCGGTAATTCCATGTTTCATTATGTCGTCAAGTACTTATTTAAGAGATTATTGTTGAAAGTAATCATGAATTTGTATCAAGAGAACATACAACTGTATGTTCTCTTGAAAATCTATATACTTAGAATAGGGTATTTGATCATTGACGTCTTGACCAGGACTGCGCCATCCCTTTCAATTAAAAAGTAAATTATGACTGTAAAGCGTGAAAGAGAGAAAAAACTCGTGCGGCATTTGATAGGTATGTCCACAAAGTAGCGTTGTCTCTTTCTAGAGAGTGGTCAATTTTGTGAGGTTAAGGCGCAGTCATGGTCTCTACATCAATGTATTTGACTGAAGTCAAATCAGCATCTTTTTATTAAACGTCAAGAACGACCCTCTCCTTACAAGTTTGTATGAAATGCTATGCTAATGCATGGGATGTCACGTTTATTAGGGCCAAATCATTTACTTTTAATGTTTATTTTCATGATTAAAATTAAAAAACATAAAGTATAGATAAACATATTTTTTCAGAACGCTTTATGACATATTTTTGCATGGTTAATATAAAATATTTTATTTTGCTATATACCCAACTAGCTGACCCGCGCAACTTCGTATTAGTAAATTTTTCCCGTTTTTGCAATATTTTTAATTACTGCACCGCTTCTATTGGTCGCAACGTGTTGTTTTAAAGCCTTTAAAGGAAACCGATTTTCCTCGATAAATGGGCTATCCTACAGTAAAATAATTTTTCAATTCGAACCTGAGTTTATCGCGTTCAAACAAACAATCAAACTCTTCAACGTTATAATATACTAGCGAACGCCTTGCGGTTATTCCCATGCGAATACAGGGATAAAAAATGGCCTATGTCACCCGGGGTTAGTGTAGCTTCACAACGACGAAAGAATTTTTCAAATCCGTTCAGTACTTTCGGAGACTATTCAATACAAACAAACAATCAAATCTTTCCTCATTATAATATTAGTATAGAAGAATAGAATATATCGTCTAATTAGCCACGTGATATGATAGCAAAGAATTTTAAATGTTTGTTACTCAGTCACTATACAATACGTAGGTACGTACGAATGTATCCCTGAATGGATTCAGTTGACATTGAGCGCAAAGATAGGCTAATGGTCAACAATATAGATACAACGAAACGTTAAAGTGTTTGAACTCTCCTCAGTGGCTTGGAGGAGAGATAAACATAATTTTATCTTAAAATAACTTTGCACCAGTCTTGCAGTATTTACATATTTTAAGCGTTATGTTTTAATGTCAATAACAACGTTTTTGGTATAAAACAGCAACATTTCTGTAAACTTAAAACTCACCCGGAACTCGCTTATAAAGTTATCACATTGCAAAATAAAATATCACTTTTGGTGCCAAATTCACACCGTTAAACCTTTGATATTCGTACGATACGCCGAATTAACCCTGTCGATGGCTTAGCTCGGGTCTCTTTGAAACATAAAATACAAGTTTATTGCTGTATTTTGCTTGTTCCCGGTTTATTATTTGTTTTATTGGCCTCGTGCGTTTATTTTGACTCGATGTACATTGACGGCTATAGGGTTAACTTTATGAGTGCTACAATTAATTAGTGTGGTAAAATATTTTGTATATTTCTGTACTTATTTTGCAGCTTTGTTTACAATGTTTTGACCAAAATATTATATTGAATACTTTTACAAAGTATTTATATATAAAGTTTTGTTGACAAAATGTAAACTAAAATGTAGCTTTAAACGTTTTGGGATAGACGTAACACGTGTGTTGTTAATAAAAGTTTGACAAATTAAATCCATCGTGATATTGCCAATTACAAATTTTTTTGTAGAATTTCGATCGTAGTTGAATTAAAATTATTCCAAAAATGATACTAATTATCTAATATCAACAAACTCCACCAATACTAATGAATTACAAATTAAAAAACATCCCTTTTGGTTGTGTTGTTGTGTTTCAAAATTCTTTTACACTATTCGTAGCACCTGTCTACAAGCCAGGCCTATTGCTACGACGTAGCACGTGTAGCGGCTCAACACACTAGAAGCAATCTACGCATAACTAATAAACAAACTACAATTTTAACAATCATTCAAATTTTTATTTCACATTCATTTATGTACTATATTGCATATTAAGTCATGGGCATCAATTAAATACAATATTATTTTTACGGCAGTTGTTTGATTAATTTTCCAAATGATATTTACATTTCAACCGAAACACAATATTATTATTGGGAAAATGAATTTGCAGATTCGGTAGTTCCATTTCGTTTTCCGATCAGCTTGCAGTACCTTTAAAAGTTTTATGCCTATGAATTTTATTAAGCATTTTTTCTATACTTGTTCCATACTATTTTAAAAGTGGTAATCCTTGGTGCAAAGAATACAAGGATTAAGCTCCTTGTATTTTTTGAACCAAGAATGCGAAATAACTCTTCCAGTTATTTGTCTGCCAGTTTCATTAAGAAACGGTTGATACCTTTTTTTTTAAATGGTAATTATACAAAAAAAAATAATTTTACAATTTACTGGTAATTAGACTAAAATTAACTGTACAAAAAACCCGGGCAAGAACATTGAATAATTGCATTAGCAGAAGAACGTATGTTCATCGCACTTTGTTGAGAAACGCAGTTTTCGCTGGCTAGCTTTGTGATTTTTTTTATTTTTTGTTCATATACATATAACAGGGGGGGCACAATTGTGCAATTTTCGGAGCGATTATTTTCAAAAATATTCACTTAATCTGAAAAGTTTGTTAGAAACCTTAAATTGTTTTTTAAAATCCTGTCGAATGGTGTACCACACGTTGATACTTGCTGAAAAGAGATGTTTTCAGCTTCTGTTACATGTTTGGAGTTATATATATATATATATATATATAAACATATATTATATTTTTAATTTTTAGATATAAAACTAAGTGGCGGCTACTACAAGTAAACTTTTCACCCAATTTCATCAATATTCATTGAGTAGTCTTTGAGTAAAATACATGTGACATACGGATAGACAGACAGACATGACGAAACTTTAAGGGTTCCGTTTTTGCCATTTTGGTTACGGAACCCTAATAAAAATGTTGACATATCATAATTTTAATTTAAGAAAAAAATGTAAATGGTTTATGAGATTATGGCTGGACATTCTGTGCACACGCCAATTTCAAGTTTATAGTATTCTTCTTTGAATCATAGTCTCTTTGCCAGTTTCAAGCATATTTTCTGTCTAGTTTTATTCTTTGAACCACAGTCTTGTTCTTGTCTAGTTATTACGTATTTGAAGTTTATTTTACACGTTAAACGCCAAGCTGTAAAAATACCGACGTGTCAGTTCGCCGGCATTTTTACAACTCCCCAATTTTTACAACTTTTAAATACTTTTTAGTGTTTTAAAAATGGAACGTTACATTTTTTTGTCAAGCAAAGGTAACCAAAACAGAATGCCAACAACAACTCATGCAGCCTCTTAAATTGTTCCTAATCTCTGTCAGCAATGAAATCGTATCGCCTCAACAAAAATACGCGCAATCATTTTCACAAGATCGTCGAAACAGCCGGAAGGGACTAATGTTCGGTGTTCAGTGTAACGTCGGTACTCACCTGAGACCTGCAAAAAATCCCACCAAATGTATTTTTAAACAAGTATGAGTACGATTCTTTTGGACACGAATTTTATTTAAATTTTCGGACGGGTTGAATCATAATGAAAGTATACTGCATTGTTTTCGGTGTTGTCATTTCTTTTTAAGGATTCCGTAATGAAGGGTTGATGGTGCCTTATTTCTAACACTGATATCTGCCTGCTGCGAGCTTTGTTAAAAAAAAATGTAGAAATGTTTAAAGATTCAGTTGCGATAAAAGCTCGAGAGTGGTTTTTACTAACTGACTAATCCTTGTGGCGTAGTGTTTTTAACACTTAACAAAAAACAACATTCGAATCCAAACTTGATTTTTTTATTATTTATACCGCAACGCAATTTTAAAAGAATGATTTAGAGTAGATCGTATTAAAAAAAAACTGTCTTCGTTCTAATATTATTGTTCCTTGGCGTACAAGGTAGATGGCGCGACGATACCTTAAATCGCAGCAAATGAAGAACAAATTCAAGAAGAGATGAGATTTAGCGTCGGAGAGGTTTTCAAAGTCAAAGAACTTTATTCACTTAGGTTACAAAATGCAACGCTTATGAACGTCAATCAAAATTTCTAATAGAATAATTCAATGTTTACAAGTTCGCGAGAGTAAAGCCGTGAGAAAAGAACTTGGCAATAAAACTTTAACTATCGGTGTAGGAACGCTACTACTATGATCACAGTTTCAATAGGTAGTCTGAAAGCTGGGCAGTTCAAAAGATAACATTCAAACAAAATCTTGCAATTAATAATTTGGCAAGTTTAAAGTAGGTATAACAGAACTCTTTGCGTAAAAACACGGTTCGCGCTTGACAGATTGTTTAAGGATAAGCTGCTCGTACATTACCATTGTTATATCTCCATTAATATTCAGGAACAAAACGATTCGTGCCGAGAGTGGCGGATAAGTAGGCTCGTCTTGCCTTCACTTTAACTTTATTTAACTAAATGATTGCTTTAAAACCTTGCCTTTTCATTTGCTAAGTTTGTTGTGCGTTGCTTGCGCCCGTGGTTTTGTCTGCATGGGTGCCAAAAAGTACTCATTTTAAGTCTTTTAGGTTGCCAAATTATTATAAAAACTAGTTTTAGCTTGAGTGTCTTTACGCGATGCTTTTTAGGGTTCCCTACCCAAAGGGTAAAACGCGACTCTATTACTAAGACTCCGCTGTTCGTCCGTCTGTCTGTTTGTCCGTTTGTCACCAGGCTGTATCTCATGAACCGTGATAGTTAGATAGTTAAAATAACATTCAGACATTTATACAGAATAAACAGATTCTGTATCAGAGATAATATACAGAATTCAAAGATGCTATATTTTTGTTGCCGCTGTAATAACAAATATTAAATAAAATAATAAAATAAATATTTAAAGGTGCTCCCATACAACAAACATGACTTTTTGCTAGATATTGATAATGACAACAGCTAGACGCTTGAAATATTCACAGAATGTTTAGTTGTATATTCACTTTAAAAATTAAAAATAAAATTAATATTTAAGGGGAGCTTCCATACAACAAACGTGATTTTTTTTCCATTTTTTTTCTCGGTATTACGATAACAGGTAGAAACTTGAAATATTTACAAAATATTTAATTTAAAATTTAAATAAAATATATATTCGAAAGCACTAGGACTGCTTATCGTAGTAGGTACAACTAGTCGTAGCTATAACAACATATACTAAATGTTGTTTTTAAACTTTCGCTATTTTTATACATATTAGATATATTTCGGGACTTAATCGCGTGAATTATTTAAAGACAATTTTATCGAAACGTCGGGTAAATAAAACCTTTAAATAATTCACGCGATTAAGTCCCGAAATATATCTAGAACAGAATGATATAAATATTTAAGTGGGGCTATCATTTTTTGCCGTTTTCATAGATGATGAACGGAACACATCGTGCGCGAGTCTGACTCGCACTTGGCCAGTTTTCAATTCAAGTCAGAAATTAAAAAGTGGCCAAGTGCGAGTCAGACTCGCACTTGGCTAGATTTTAATTTCCGACTTGATTCAAAGTTGTTTTCACTCCTTACTATAAACGTTTACGTATAAGGCTAGACAACATAGCTATTGTGGAGGACAATGTGCTACGTCCACCAACATAAGCGGAGGATAATCCGATCTCTCAATGTGTGTATCTAAATTTAAAACCAGTTCACAAAATGATATTTCAATTAATGCCGTTAATTTATTAGAGTTCATTACGTTTAATATAGCAACCAGCTCACGTCTATATCTATTACAATGAGTTAAGAACCTCTATCCTATCACGAAATGCGATTAAAACGGCTTACCAAAGTTAACAATCTAAGGATTAATTTCAATAAATTTCATTATTCGTGCCATTTTGCCAATTAATTTCAACGTCTTAGATTGTGTTGTGATTAATTAATTAAATTCGTCAAATTTTAAGTACTCCAAGTGTGACGGAATATTGCTTTAAAGATCGTTTACATATTATAGGAAGTTAATTCGATTTTAGTGTCAGTGACAGACGAAATGTGTTTGCTGTTTTCGTGTGTGGTTTTAAGGGATTCGTGACACCGTGACGACCGAAAGGATCGAGTGATTAGGGAAGTTATGCAATGTTAACATTGGCAGGTGCATATAATATTATAATAATATCTTGGGACAACACACATAATGCTATCTGATCCCAAACTAAGCAGAGCTTGTATTATGGAAACCAAACAACTGATAAACATAATTTTAAATTTCTAAATACATACATATTATAGATAAATAACACCCAGACACAGAATAAACCACCGTGCTCATCACACAAAGTTTTATCCTGGGTGGGGATCGAACCCACGACCTCTTGCGTTGCAGTCGGATACACTCCCACCGCGCCACAGAGGCAGTTAAATAAAAAAGGCATTTATCGGGAGATTGGTGACATCTTACGTCATCATCCATCAACATCCCTTTTAATTAAAAAGTAAAAATTGACTGCAAAGTGTGAAAGAGAGAAAAAACTCGTGCGACCTTTGCCAGGCATTGTCCACAAAGTAGCGTTGTCGACTGCGCCATTTCCTTCAATTAAAAAGTAAAAATTGACTGCAAAGTGTGAAAGAGAGAAAATACTCGTGCGGCGTTTGGCAGGCATTGTCCACAAAGTAGCGTTGTCGATTGCGCCATTTCTTTCAATTAAAAAGTCAAAATTGACTGCAAAGCGTGAAAGAGAGAAAAAACTCATGCGGCCTTTTGCAGGCATTGTCCACAAATTAGCGTTCTCTCTTTCTACAGGTGGTCAATTTTGTGAGGTTATGAAGCAGTCCTTTTCTCTACGTCAATGGGATGGTGTACTATTTGGAAAGCGTATACCCTAGGTCTATGGTTCGGAATCATTTTATATAAAACTAGCTGTCCCACGCAACTTCGTATGCGTAAATTTTCCTCGTTTTTGCAACATTTCTCGTCGCTGCGCCGCTCCTATTAGTCGTAGCGCGATGTTATATAGCCTATAGCCTTCCTCGATAAATGGGCTATCCAACAAAAAAATATATAATCATTTTTCAAATCGTACCAGCAGTTCCTGAGATTAGCGCGTTTAAACAAACAAACAAACAAACAAACAAACTCTTCCGCTTTATAATATTAGTATAGATAATATACAAATCTGATTGGTATAGCATCATTTGTTATATTAGTTTCGATAGTGTGAGTAAATTATTAACTTAAAAAGGTTGGTCTTATAAACTTTGAAATAAAAATATTGGATAAACACAACACATAAAATAACATAAACCATTATATATTCAATAAAAATACCTCTATATTAGAAAAACATGTTTTATTAATAACATTTATGAAATAAATACAAATTACATACAGCGGCTTCAATATCGGTATAATTTGAGAAATTACAGTTGAAATATCCATTTAGTTTACATTTTGGTGAAAAATAAAATTATCGAGTGAAGGCTTAATATTTTATACAGCATATAAATGGAGCTGAAGCGTGTTTGGGAAATTGACGATAAATGTGCCGTATTCATCATCTCAGTAGGTATAGAAAAAAGGTTGCTTTCCGTGTTTGTTTTATACTCTTGTTTCTTTTTTCGATTTTAATATGTTCTTTACTAATATCTAGAGAATCCTTTTTAAAAAGTTTAAAAAAGGTGATCTTGCATGTCACATAATCGATAATAGTTTTTTGTCTAACGGCCGATCTCCATTATCTATCTATCGATGAATTTGTCTACTAGAGTACTATATATCTGACATAAGATCCATACAAAATATGTCAAAATTCTACCTCTAGTAGCCAAATCCATCGATAAATAGATTATAGAGACCGGCCGTTCGTTTAATTGAATTGTAGTAGATATATTAACGCCAAGGTTAAACAAAATGTCTGTCTGATAATCTAAACAAACAAAACACTTCGGTCGAACTTGTCCGATAAAATTCGTCCTACAAATTGGGCATGCTTTTGCATGCATTTTTTTAAAGAAGGAAATGTTCAGAAGCCCGGCCGCTGTCTATACATCTTCTCGTTCGTTATTATATGACTTTGCAACGGGTCTCGCCTAGTTGTTAGCCATTTATCTTAGATTTGTTAAGGAGGTAATATATTTTGTGTCAGTTTACTAGCTGGGTAAGACCCCTTGCTGCCTACTCGTCTATCGATTTGAGAGTAGGTCGAAGAAACAAAATAACATTTGTAAAAATTTGAATAAGATAATATAGGTATTGTTTATGATCTATTTTATTTAATCATATGCGTTAGTGTGTTTTCTGCCACAAATTCACACCTATTAAGTATTAGACTATTGAAAGTAAATATATACTTCTAAACTAATACCTATTATAAAGAAGTTTGTAATGTTGTGTGTTTGTGACGTTGTAAAAACCGATTTAGAAAATTATTTTACCTTTGTGAGTGTCATAAGCTGTATCATAAGCTGTTTACTTGTTTGTTTGTTTGTACGCGATAATCTCAGGAACTACTAGTTTAAATTGAAAATAATATTTTACTGTTGGATAGCCCATTTATCGAGGAAGGTTAAACATCATGCTACGACCAATAGGAGCAGAGCATCAATGAGAAATGTAGTGAAAACGAGGGAAAATGAGGCAAACGAAGTTGTGCGGGTCAGCCAGTATATATTATAAAAGTATGACTCCACAAAATACGTTTTACATTATGAGCTTGTACCGAGCATGTCGTATTAAACCGACTTCAAAAAAGAGAAAGTTCTCAATTCGGATGTTTTTTATGCCCGAACGCATAACTGCGTTTTTTATAGACGTATTTTGATTTTTTTTTGTTTGAAAGATGTTTGTTTCGAAATTTTCGTAAAGATCTGATTATGAGTTTTGGATGCAGACAACGAAATTCAATCGAAACGAAATCAATCGTCATTGAAGTCGGTTAAATGGTTTTTTTTTTTGTAAAATACGTTTTTGACGTTTAAAAAGAGACTTATTTGACTTCAAATACCTAGCCTGAAGAGACGCTCACTGCAATAGGCGATGAAAATCTTAGTTTTTTTTTATTTTCGTCGGTCGAAACTAACGTCATCTGCAAATAATTATAATATCACTTAGATAATAGATACAGAAAATAACTTATCAAAGATTTGATACTTAAAAATAATGTCGGTACGTTTTTTAACAAAACGAAATTTTAGTGTGAGAACAAGCAGGCTAAGGGTTCCTTCAATTTCCCTAATGGGACGAAAGCATTATACCTTTATTAGATTTAAGGAAACCGCCCGGCCCTCACAATGACAACGTATTTGGCAAATTATCTTGCAGGAAATTGCAACACCTGGTTAGAGGTAGACAGTACAAGTCGAAAAAACTCAATATAGCAACCGAATTTATGAAGGAAACGCGATAAACTATAACACACACAGTTATGACTTCCTTCAGGCTTACCATGCTTGTGTGAGTGAAATAAGATTATGCCCATAGACACTATTGCTTATTCCTTAACAGCCAACATCTACATTTTAACTTGGCGGGTTGATAAACATTTGCAAATATTCAAACTACAGAGTGTGCTGAGTCAGCACAAATATATACAGGTTGATTTGTAATATACTAATAACCTCTGGCTCGTGGCTTCTTTATATAACATTAAATAACTTTGTAATATCAGTTTTAGAAAATATTTAACATATTAATCCTTAATTACTTATCAATTGTTTTTGGAGTTATGATCTTAACCATCTACAGGCTATTTTACTGAAGTACCTAATAATAATCCTAATCGTTGTTTATTCTGAGGTTTAGGCCCTAAACCTGACAAAGAAACATCAATTTTACTCCGGGGTCTCTCAGATGTGTGGTAAATGGTTGTGTGACAAAAGTAGGTTAAAGGTGGGGAAGGGGTAAATTTGTAATTTATTAAAAAATACTTATTTAAAAAAACCAAGGGCGATAGATTATTCGTATATTAAAAACCACCCTATATAGCCTACCGCGTAATTATGAAAATTCAGATTAGAACAAGATAGTCACCTTTAATTATAAAAATAAAAACACCATGATTTGCCCCATTTATTTGAGATTTATGTTTTTTTTTATTTTTAAGTAGTGACGTACATACTTATATCTTAAAGAATGTTAGAACAAAGCAACAAACTTAATTGGTTAGTACCTATTCATAATTATACTGCGGTTACGGTTAGAAACAAGATGGCTACCGTTTGAAGATTTACTCACGGGGCTATTTTCTAAATACGTTCTACTAAAGATTTGTGGAAACCACAACACATTACGGTTACTTTACGCAAAATTAATGAACTGACCCTTGAATACTCAAACGATACTTAAATTGAAATGCTATAAAATGTATCTCTGTCGCTATTTTTAACCATAAAGTGACAGTGATAGCTTGAACTTAAATTCACTGTATTTTTGAATCGATTTTTTGAATCATATTTTGACAAAGTTCACCAGACTTTTCCGGTGGATTTTCCAAATATTTTGGTGATAGTAATACCTTGTCCTAACCTAACAATTAGAAACTTATATCTTAAGAACTCTCGTTCTTATCCAAGAACGAGAGTTCTTATCCAGTTATCACGTCGAAAACTAGAAAGAAAATAAACTTGTAACTGGCAGATGTACAGAATGTGTGAGCCATAATTCTCCCGAATAAACGAATGGAGGAAAGAGAGAGAAAAAACAAATTAACAAAATACAGCACAGTGTATGGAAATTATTTCAAACGTTGCAATTTGTTAATCAAATCGATTTGAGTAGGTAAATTACAGCAACTAGAAACAATGCAGTGTAAATTTAATAAACAGTAATAATATCTTGGGACAACTTACACAACGCCATCTGATTCTAAACGAAGCAGAGCTTGTAGTATGGAAACCAGACAACTGGTAAACATACTTAAATATTTCTAAACACATCAATATTAGAGATAAACAATACCCCGACACAGAATAAACCAACGTGCTCATCACACAAAGTTTAATCCTAGGTGGGGATCGAACCCACGACCTCCGGCTTAGCAGTCAGTGTCATTAACCTCTAGACGAACAGGCCCGACCAATATAAGCGTAATACCCTAAATTAAACTAAATAAAAGTCCAATAGAAGTGTTACAAAAACCATTAATCAATTCAGTTATATCAATTTGTAGGTGAAACTATTTTAATAATGAAGTGAGTCCCGAGCACAGTTTGCGGCAAGTCGATGGTTGTGACAGATGACGCAGATCAGCCCCAACCTACTGGGGACCTGAGATATTGGACTTCTAAACTGATAAGCGTTCATCTGCTCAATAAATAACTTCAAAAACATAAGTATGAAATATGTTTTTGATGAATAGAAAGCCCGAAGTAATTAATTGTGTAACGTCTAGCTTATAAAACAATAGTAACGGGTGTATTAATAAGCATATAATAAAAGGTTCTCGGGTCGCTACCCCAAGATCGCCATCACGAACCGAAAGATTCGGAGCGGATAGAACCTACCAAGAGATAGACCGACGACCTGGTGTTGACGCGGATGACTCGGGACCGGTCGTGGTGGCGATCTTTGTAGGAGGCCTATGTTCAGCTACGAACGTGTTTCGGTTAAAAGGAACGTCTAAGTCAGGTCAGAATCTTTTTTAGAATCGTCATAAACGATCCGCTTCGAGCAAATTTGTACGAAATGCTAGCATAATGTTTTCAATGGTCAAACCATTTACTTATAGAATTTATTTTTTTGATTAAAATTAGTACCTGGATGACCGAGCTTAGCTCTGTATTTTTTAAACTATGTTTTCTAAAAATGAAACCTAAAACCCCCCCGAAATCCCCTGCATACTAAACCGTTAACCGTTGCCGAGATTCTGATTATATATAGGTATATATACAAGAATTGCTCGTTTAAAGGTATAAGATTAAACACTTTGAATTATATATTGAATATAATTTTTAGAACCCTTTATGATATATTTTTACATTGCTAGTCTAAAATATTTTATTTTATTTTATAGTCCAATTTGTTTATGTTCAAATACATTTGGACATTTTCAAGAGGTCCTTCGTAATTAACTCACACATAGTTTCACTATAGAACTAATGAGATATCACTATAAATAAGAAATACACTATTGTGCCGATTTCAATAGTTACGTTATCAAAACTGTTCAAAATGCTGAAATGAGAAACATCAGATTAGTACCTAATTAGACATAGATTGACGAAAATTAAAAAAAAAATCAAAATTCTTTATTCACTTAAGATGCAAAACAACTCTTGTGATACGTCGGGATTCTACATGTAATGCCAAGTTCGCAAACAATAGGTAAAGCCGAAGAAAAGAACCTGGCAATAAAAATTCGCGGCCACTCTTTTCAAATTGCCAATTTTACAATGTTTGAATGTTTATAAACTTGATATGGGGGTAAGGTGCTGCTACTAATATACTATACACCATGTTAAAGGACTGATGCAAATTGTATTATCAAAAAGTTGAAACATGAGATAAACCAAAATCAGCCTTAGTGGGTACATTATAGTAGGAGCATCTACTTACAACAAAGGTAAACATTCGCATCCCCAATATAAATTAAAGATCGCTTTGAATGGGTCCTTTAATAATAGTCATGCTTCAAAAAATATTGACATAGCAGCCACATATTGGGCCATTCCATTTATTGTCATATCAATGAATTTCAATAATATAATTTCATTGGACACATTACGAGAACGAACACGTTTTTTCGATTTGTCTGTTATTATTTTCGATGAGTAACTTATACTTTGTCGTGCCGTGCTCGTAGGTATCTACTAAACATTTGAAGGCTCCATAGTTTACAGTTTCTTGTGAATTGTTATAACAACATGTAACGTTATTATTTTCTTGTATGTCAACGTGAGCCAACATCAAAGCATAATATTGACAGTTGGGGTAGAGTGACGTGACTCTATGTAGAGGTTATGGCTTGTCTTGTGGTGTGAATGGGATTGATTGATACCTACACTATCTGTGTAACATGTTACTGTTTATGTATTTTGTGATAAAAGCATATGAATAAGAAGTTAAATAAATTTCATACTTGTTTATATTATTAATATTTGTATTATTGTTGCGCTTAGGTCAGGTCACTGTTCGGTTTAAAGATATTTAAGTATTCGAATTTCTAAATAAACCCGGTGAACTTCGTTAATCCCAATTTTTTTTAATCGACCCCTGTATTTTGTAGTATTATAACAAAATTAACGAAATAGCAATAAAACAAGTAGATCAACGGGGCGAAGCCCTGTTCTAACGATGGTAGTGGATAAAATTAAGTTGATACGACCATTGTAAGCTGCGTGTCATAATTTTTTAAACTTACCTGGATTTGCTCTGTTAACTGTATATTACATTGAGAAACAGAGAAAAACAGCGAAAGAGAGAAGAAAAGAAGAGTTAAGATAAAATAAAACATAACATAGTTTCCCAATAATTTATTTACCATCACACATTCACTCATTAGATTAAAAGAACCTTAAAAGTAAAGTAACGTACGACAGTAAAATCTATAAATATAAAAGTAAGGCTTTCATTTTTACAACTCCAAGACGAGACGATTGTAGGATACATTTTTATGACTTTTATATTATCATGAATACACATTCGTTCTGTCTAAGGCCGTATAAGCGATCGCACTTCTACATATTATCATATATTTCATGTGTTTTTGTATACATGTATAAAGTTTTGGTTGATGCCGTTGAAATGTATCAAAAGTTATATTTATAGTAAAGCTTATCAAGAGAAAAAGTTAGGTATTTAATCATATAACTCGCTGGGTACGTACGTTAAACTCTTGCTCCTTAGGTGTTTATTGGCTATGATACCTCTAAGTCTTAGTAAAGACTCGTGTTTTTGATTAAACAGTAATTTTTAAACTTTTATCAATCTACAATAGGAAAGTTAAAACCAATAACTTTCGTCGTCTGCCTGAACTTTTGGGATTTGTGCAGATTATAATATATTTGAAGCTATGAATCTCAATCGAATAGATATTTAAATATATTTAAAAAGAACCGGACAAGAGTTCCTTTTTACTTCGGAACCACCATTTTAAGTAATCTCTATTTTTGGACTCTTATGGTTAATTTACGCGATGCCATTTTCTTGTAACGTCAAGTGCCATAAATTGAATGTTTATTGCATCAATATAAAAATATGCCACGGACAAAAAACTTCGTGTAAATGGCCCTTTAATCAACTTAACTAACAACATGCATACATAACTTCGGTAGGTACACAAGGAATCGAGAATGATCCGAGAGTAATGACCAACTTCTTTCACGTGAAACTTCGCCGCAATCTGGTCCCTCTTTGAGATGAAACGAAGTGCTTATTTATAAGTCTAGCCGCCTAAATTATTTTCTTATTCCTTCAGCAAATGTTTACCATCCTGCGGTTGCTATTTTCATAATCATTTCTCATTGAAACACTGTGTAAAGAAGATGTTTAGTTTAAGAAGCGGTGAATTTTTTATAATAAATTATGTTGTGGCGGATTGGGCTATTTTTTAAGGATTCAAGCTTATGCTAGGTGATATTTTTCTACGACATCCATCTAAACAAATGTATCTTA
The DNA here is from genome assembly GCA_945859575.2 of Herminia tarsipennalis. NCBI lineage: Eukaryota > Metazoa > Arthropoda > Insecta > Lepidoptera > Erebidae > Herminia > Herminia tarsipennalis. The sequence goes on from OX243840.2 coordinate 6,182,467, forward strand.
TCCAACAAAAATATAATAATATAATAAAATACATGTCAAAGAAGGAAATGAAAAAAAAATCCAAAAGTAAATAAAGATATTTTTTTAATGTAAGTACGTATTTTCTATTTATAATGTGGATTTATATAGAAAGAACTAGGTGACCCATTTTCTAAGGCTTTTTATACAACAATCTCAACTTGGATACTATAAAAGAAAATAAAAAACAAAAATTACATTTTTGTTTTTTATTTTCTTTTCTTCTTCGACTTCAGTCGCGGTTGTCTGTCTTCAAATCTCATGATCAGATCTTTACGTAATTTTAATGGAACCATTTCAAACCACTTTCGAATCAAAAAAATAACTTTATAAATCCGTATATACAGGCTGCTGATTTAGTAATTAAAGTACTTTTTTTTTTCAAAACATTCGGGTCAGACCATGATGTCTGATCACACCCCCTGCAAGGATTCGACTGACTGAATCGGCAGCCTGTATATGACGAAGTTATGCCCGCACATAAAAATATAAACATCCGAATCGAGAACATCCTCCTTCGAATCCTGAAGTCGGTTAAAATGTCCGTCAAAATTAAAAGACAACAACAAAAAACCAGCCGAATCGGGAGACCCATTCACAAAGGTGCGACTATAAGGATTTATTTAGAACTAGCTGTGCCCGCGACTTCGTTCGCGTGAAAGTCGGGTTTAAATTAAGGTAGTTTATGTTACGAAATAACTTCTGTGTAAATATGTTGGAAACAGTCCTGTCGGGTGAGCCGCGATATGATTCAGCAGCGGAGAATCATCATATAGTCATCTATTGATAGCTTCAACACCCAAAAGCTTTGTGAAAATGAATAAGTACCAAACACAGACTCTTTAGGTATTCGTTTACTGTGTTTTTCTGTCATTAATATGTGTTATTTGTAATAATAATAATAATATCTTGGGACAACTCACACAACGCCATCTGATCCCAAACTAAGCAGAGCTTGTACTATGGAAACCAGACAACTGATAAACATACTTATATATTTCTAAATACATACATATTATAGATAAATAACACCCAGACACAGAATAAACCATCGTGCTCATCACACAAAGTTTTATCCTGGGTGGGGATCGAACCCACGACCTCTTGCGTAGCAGTCGGATATACTCCCGCCGCGTTTTTTGCACACTTTTCTTTTTATCTATTGTTATTTTTATTATTTTACTGTTTTATTTATTGCTTTTTTTATCTTCTGCATGACTTTCCCTGTTAAATTATAATAATGTCTATACATGTGTCTTCTGTGTACTAAATAAAAATCGTTCTATTCTATTATTTTATATAGTTAATTTGGTGTGCGGCTTAAGAAGTGGGTTTTCTGTTGTTTTTGTTTCATTCATTCAACGTTATACCTACTTAATACCTAATAATTTTAAATAGAATTTGTACTAACATTTTGGTACTTCCCATTTGATCAGATGTTTATCGTAAACTTGTAAAGCCTAAGTACTTAACTGTGATAGTTTTCTTTATAATTTTAGTATTTATACTACTACCGTGATTTTTTTCACATACCCAACATCAACCATTTAGTTGGCAGGGGAACACTTGACTCTAACAAAAATGTTCACTATAAATCCTAATATTACACAAAGGAATCCTTAAATCTAAAGATAGTCTTCACAAACCCTAAACGCTTTTTAAAAGACCTATCTAATGATACCCCACATGATGGGGTAGGTGAGAAGAAAATCACATCCCCACTTTACATATAAGAGAGTGCCTCTCATATGAGAGGCACTCTAAATATAATATAAATGTTACAATGATGCAAGTCAGAAAAAAAGACATGGACTCCCCCTCCCCCAGACTCCGCGTTGACAGACAATGACCCCCCACCTCCCTCCTCCCGTCACCCGAACTACTCACACTTGGCCGATGAGTCATTCATTATCGTTGAATTGATGAACACTTGATATCCAACCATAACTGCATCTCGATGCACCTGTGTGATGCGTGGTCAAACAAACGGACAGACAGACAAACATTTCTAGAAATGATAGCAATATGTTTATTTTTAAAACTATTTTAAAACTTCTTTTACTAAGTATAGAACATTATTGAATACAACGCCATCTACTTTCAAAACCAGTGAAGTTTCTTCTAATACTTAATGTTTTTTTATTAATTTAAGCAATTTAATTAAATAAATAGGAGAATGTTGCCACTCAGCAAAAAATGAATCCGTCATCGTAAGCGCCTATACCCTAATAAATGTTTTCACAAATAAGGAATTGTTTGATCACGGTGACCAATTTGATTTCATAGATGGCGCTACACGTTTTTTTTACGTGTGTAATGTCTTTTTTTTTGAGCACGAACACATTAATTCTGGAAAATATCGAATACTTGTTAAATTGGAATGTAATATTATTTTTCATTTCTACTACGATTAATTCATTACTCTCTGCAGTGCATGCAATACCTATAGATATCTTACTTATGTGCATATTTCACTTAATTTTTAATATAAAAAAATATTAACCAAAGCAAATAAGTTACATATGGCCGAAAAAATAACTATAACATTGAGAAAAATATTAAAAAAGGACAAAGACAATTTAAAAAAAATACAAAAAGAACATAATCAGATATCAGATTTGAGCCTGAGACTTCGTCGTCGTCAAAGACCGCTAGCATAGCTTCGAGGCTATACTGTTCGCTTCATATCACGTCAAAATAACTGTTCTTATGAAACTTAAAAATGTTGTGTATAGTTTTAGCATGAAGTTATGTATTCCATGGGTTACAATTAAAGATAATGTCTAATTGTGGAAAAAATTGTGATAAACCTTTATGGTGCGACAAAAAATACGTTGCTACTCGTTCCCCATAGACGTTAGCGTAATGATTCATAGTGTAAATAATGTCCTAAGTATAGTATTTACTATAAAACTGTAAATTTTCATAAAGATCCGTCAAGTAGTTACTGTTTTATAACGAAAAATAGCTACAGACATTATCCCTCACTGCTTAGCTCCTATGGGAAAAAGCGTAAATGTTAATCCGCATCTATTAAATTGCACGTGCAAAATTTCAACCGAATCTGTCTGGTAGTTTTTGTGTGATTCGTGTTCAAACAAACAGACAGACAGACATTTCTAAAAATGCAGCAAAGTGTTTAAATACTCTTTTCGAACATTTCCTAATTTTTTTTTTCACTAAGTTCGGCCATGTACAGACATGTGAAATTTACAATTTCATTATATGTATAGATATAGATAGATAGCATGATTCAGTATTCAAGCGCGATGGCTTATTAAATTATTAGCGTATTTCATTTTTGGTGTTTATATACCGATTTCTATGATTCTTTTTTATGGAATAGTTAATTATGTTAACTTTTTGAATTAGGGATGACTGAGAGTGTTATAAACGTAAGAGTAGACAAATATAATTAGAAAGCTTCGAACTGCTAAGCTATCGGGAGTTACACGCGATATTGTGAGTCAACCATAAAAGATAGACATATGCTGTCGTGGGATATTTTTTATATAATTTTAAGGAGAACATTTCCGTCATACATGATTTCTGTGTAGCTTTAACCATTAAGGTTGCACACGCGACGGAAGCTTAAAAAATAGAGTATCTTCTCCCGTTTTCCCTTCACTGCTCTGCTCCTATTGATTGTAGCGTGATGAAAAGTATACTATAACCACCTCAGGAGTATGAAAAATAATTGTACCAAGTTTCGTTAAAATCCGTCTAGTAGTTTTTGTTTCTATAACGGTTATACAGACAGACAGACAGACAGACAAAAATTTTACTGATTGCATTTTTGGCATCAGTATCGATCCCTAATCACCCCCTGATAGTTATTTTGCAAATATATTTCATGTACAGAATTGACCTCTCTACAGATTTATTATAAGTATATAAGTATAGATTAAAACCTTTGTATGTAGGAATAAATTTGTAATAAAATTTGTATGACACATTGCTAAGGTGATTCAATAGCTTTAGATAATTTTCCAATTAGTCTGGATTTAAACTTGGAATGTTTCTGTAGGTATACTGCGACTATTTTTATTATTCATTAGGTACAGTGAATTTCTTTTGGTATTCGGAAGTCGTCGCTGATGTAATCCCGGATACCGAAAGGAATACTTACCGAAAAATTTAAAATCTCGTCGAAGGAATTAGCTATTTATCTTTTCTTTTTCCCTTGGGGAGAATTAAGCCCATGGTATTTCCTTTTTGTTTCATTTCATAACAATAACACTACTTGTTTATGTAGATTGTTATTTTCAACTGCCTTTTTGTAGGTGAAGATAAAATTAATATTAGCAATACCCTTTTACTTACCTATAGAATTACCGTAAGAATCCGTAATAGTCAATCAATTACGATTTGTAATAATAAAATTGTGAGCAACGATTAGAATCGGACATTATTTTTTTACAAATAAATTTTGTATCTTAACATAGTAGGTATGTATGTATAACAAAAAATGTGTGACACTCAGAAATATTTGAGAACCTTAAAATAATATACGTGGGACACTCAGAAAGATTTGAGAACCTAAAAAACTAACTTCTATGGATAAAATATTTTAATTAAATCTTTTCATAAAACTCTCCACCAGTCTCTATACAAAGTTTCAAAAGTCTGACCCAATTTTCGAGTACCCCGTAGACACCTCTTTCATGGTCTTCTCGAACGCTATGATACTGTACCCCTTTCAGCAAATGTTTTATTTCAGAGAATAAAAAGAAGACACACGTAAGTAAGGAGGGTGACCCAAGAATCTGACCAGTGTGGTGTCCAGGAAGTCCCTCGTTTTGAACAGTGAAGCGGTACACCGCGGAGCCCGGTGTTTGGGCGCTAGTTGTTCATTGCAGACAAAACTTCTGGCAGGCATTTTGTGGTTTACCATCCGGCGTTGATGCTGATTTGGTCTCGGAATCGGAATGGATTTGAAACTAGATACCCGTCAAAGTGAAAAAACTAACGATCACTGCGCTTCTCGATCGCTTCACTTTCGTAGGCGTTGGTTCGTTTTGAAACAGCCAAACTGTCGCCTGACGGTTTGTTTCTGGATTATATTGATAAATCCAGGATTCGTCGTTTGCTTCAAATTTTTACATAATATCACAGTACCAGTCCACACGGGCCTGCTTCTGAGGTTGTGCGGCACCCACGCGGAGGAGCTCGTATAGATCTTATGAACGCTTTCCGAACCAATCTGCAGTGTATGCTGAATCTCTTTGTATGTAATTCGCCTGTTTTTCTGAATATTTTTTTTTTACTACCGGCACTCTTTCTGCCGTAACAGCCGTCGTAGGACGACTACTCCTTTGTTCATCCCCTAAAGTAAGGCGACCGTACTTGAATTTGCTGTGCCACGGTAGATGGTTGCTTTTGAAGGTCTTTCATCCATAAAAGCCATTTTAAGTCGATCAAAAGCCTCATCAGGTTTTAGGCCACATTTAAAATGTTAGAAAATCGTCGCACGAATATGTTCTCGATGTAGATCCATTTTTAAATGAGACATATTAATTTAATTTGGTTCTCGAAGTCATGTGAAGGGAAATTCGAAATTTTAACAATGATATTTTTACTTTTAAATACCAATTTTTTTTAAATAATTACTAGTGGCCAGTACCATAACATAAAAACTTTTTTTGGCTAAGCTTTCTGAGTGGCCTATTATATTAGTATGATAGGGAAGAAACAAACCGTTCCTGATTTTTTCAGTCACATTACGTCTAGGCTTGTCTTCGAAACACGCTACACTCTGCTTAAAAACGTATTAGTAGAAAACGCGACACATGTCCCACTATAAATCGGTTTGTGTCGACACTCCACGAGCCTAAAGCCTGAGTAATGCGCGGATTTATCCCAAATATGTCTCCCGTCTGTACTTAGAGGTAGACAACTATTACATATTTTGTAAATACAAGAAGTGGGTTCGTTAAGCCGTTAATACTAATTTGTGTCAATAGATGGCGGTATATACCTCGTCAACGATGGGACGACAAATTGATGGTGTTTTTAAAAATTATATAAAAAAGAAATTGACAGACTTGATAAAAACTGTGACACAAGCCTCAATGGTCTAATGTTTCCTTAATGCTGAAGACTGCATCCAGTGAAGGCACATCACGAGAACTGCATTATGCTCAGCAGATGCGTCATCATGAAACCGCGACCACTGTGACTGAAGAAAGAAATATAGGTACAAATGTAGACGATGTCTTGTTGTTGATATTCATAGAAGATAACATTACGATAACGACGCTCGGTACGTGCATTTGATACGCTTTTTTACCGGTAATCCAAAGTAAACTTTATCTAAACAATTAGGTATTCATTTTGAAGCAACATTAATAACAGATCAAAGTCCCACTTCTGATTATTTTATTTATAATCTCGAGCTATTTATACATTTAAAGCAAGATTTTGGAGAATTAATCAGAAACACATCAATTTGCAAGTATCTAATTGTCGCGTCGGCTCAAGGGATTAGCCGCTCGTCGAGTCTTAGTGTAATCCTTCAGAATTGACAAGTTTTTACCGGCTTACGTATAAGGCAACGTGTTTAGAGAAATGTATACCGCATTGCTTATAGGTATGTTTTGAGACAAGCGGGCACGTGAGGCAAAATCGGCCAAGTGTGAGTCCGCTCGCGCAACGTGTGAGTGGTTGCTCGCGTGTGTGTCTGGGAGGTGGCATAGCCTATTAACACGAAATAAATGTATAGCGAAGACTTGAAAATTACGGGTCTGAAGGGAGTTGGATCAATTGCCCTTCTTGCCCCCGCCTTGGTTTCTAGACTCTATATGCATTTTATAGAATAAAAAATGCGTTATGGAATTGAAGTTATGTAGTCTCAAAAATGCAGTTGCCGTATTTATGAGATAGTTAAATGCAAGATGCGAAATAAACACAAATGGTCCGGCTAGTACGAGCTGAACCAATAACGACGACTAACGATCTTCGCACTGTGAAGCAAAAATTTGTGTATTCCTTTTGTTTTGGGACACTGAGTTCATTTTTATGATCAAAATAGTCGTAAAGTTTGCCGCACATAGGAATACTAATGTGGGAGACTTGTTTTGAGTAAACAAGGTGTAATAGAAATATGTTGGCAAATTCAAGGGTTATGTGCCCACGATACTGAGTGCACATATCTAATTTTATCAAAGTACCTACCTCAAAATTATGGTTACCTTATTTATGAATGAAAAAGTTAATAAGTTGTATGCCATAATAGTCCTACTAAATTTTGTAGTAGGGAGGGTATTATATGTATATTATACCCTCCCTACAACAAAATTCAGTAGGACTATTATTAATTACTTAATTTCTACTAATAACTTAACTATTATAAATTACTTATTTTCAGTAGCGAAACGGGCATGGAATTAAGTAATTAGAGAACGCCGTAACTATGTAATAACAATGTTATCGGATATAGCACCGAGGTAGATGCAATACCTACTTATAACATACACTGTCAGCTGCTGAAATTTTACCACATCTTTCTGTTACATGTAGCATTACCATTTATAGGGTTCCGTAAGCAAAACGGAACCCTTATAGTTTCCCCATGTTCGTCTATCCGTCCGCAGCTTAGCTCAGAGCCTGTTAGTGCTAGAAGCCTGTAATTTTGCATGGATACACATATTACTTATGCTGACAAAGTGAAAGAATAATATCCATAATAATAATATCTTGGGACAACTCCCACAACGCTATCTGATCCCAAACTAAGCAGAACTTGTACTATGGAAACAAGACAACTGATAAACATACTTATATATTTCTAAATACATACATATTATAGAAAAATAACACCCAGACACAGAATAAACCATCGTGCTCATCACACAAAGTTTTATCCTGGGTGGGGGTCGAACCCACGTCCTCTTGCGTAGCAGTCGGATACACTCCTACCGCGTCACAGATACAGTCAATGTCAGAATAAACTTTAGAAATTAAATAATTTAGGGTACCTCCCCTGTGTGTATAGTAGGGATATAAGTATGCTTTACAAGTACTATAAGTAGGCTTTACAACTAAACGAGTAACAGCAGATCAAGTGATTCTATTGAAAAACACTTAAATAACGTTGTTAATAGTATGAAAACAAAAACAACAGAAAACCCACTTCTTAAGTTGCACTATTCGGATGATCGGCACCTCCGAGGCAGTCAGATCAGCCATCATCGATTAATATCATTACACGATGTTTCACATGACAAATTTCACGTAAGCTATCTTTAGAATTAGGTATCTAGGTACATCTACGTAGGTATACCTATCTCAGCATCTGCATGGGTATTTGGAGTTAACTCGATAAGCTGGTTGAATTAGGGGCGACAGCTTCCTTGTGGCTGACCGACTTCTTCGCCCAATTAACTAATTTATCGCCACTTAGAGGTGCCGCCATTTTTATTTGAGTTTAATACGTTTTTTATTAGGATTTAAATATTATGAACATCTGTTGCCATGATTTATTTATGGTAGCTTTCGTCCGCGGCTCTGCCTGCGGTGGTTGACTCGATAAAAACTATAGTTTTTCGGGACCCAAACTATCTCTGCATTACATTTTATCTAAATCGGTTCAGCAGTTTATGTGTGAAAACGTAACAGACAAACATAGTTACACTTTCATTTTCACATTTATTTGTTCTTTCAATTATTATTTAATTAATTACATTCAAATTAATTATAACGAATTATTTAATTGTGCAATAATATAATTTACTACCTGTATCTAGACATTTTAAGACATAATAATTACTGCAAACTGTTCACAACAAGGGACGGCGCAGGCACCTGTGATACAATGTTTACATTCAGGTATCAACGGTACATATTCTATCTTGTTTGTTCCTCTGTACTTGTGCCTAGTATTAACGTGTCATTATTGTAATTTAAGTGTGCCAATAAATATTGTTATAATTATTATTTATTTATTTAAAACTTCCTGAAATTACATTGCAAAAGGCGGACTTAATGCCTTAATGGGTGTTGAAGTGGAAACTTTAAGTCATTCGAACATAAGAAACTAAATGTAGCACGATATCTTATTACTTAATCGGTAATACAAACCATAACCAGAAACTGACCTATGTTAGAACCTGAAAATACGAAAACATGACTTTCCGAAGGGTTCATGTAAAGGATTATGTCAGAGACAGGAGGTCTGTGTGTTTGCAGTGGGAACGACATAAAGCTTATTAAATAAGCTAAATTATTAGAAAACCAAAAACCCAACTGCTTAAAATTAATAATTTGTTTTTATAATATGTTAGGACACCCAAACTAAGCAGAGCTTGTACTATGGCAACCAGACAACTGATAATCATACTTATATATTTCTAAATACATACCTATTATAGATAAATTACACACAGACACAGAAAAATTATCGTGCTCATCACACAAAGTTTTATCGAACCCACGACCTCCGGCTCAACAGTCAGGGTCAGTAACGACTAGAATAACAGGTCAGTCAAAAATTGTAATTTTTGACGCCAAAAATCTGTCATTTTTTTTAGTTTTGATGTACCTAATGTCACTCTCACAACAGAGATTAATCTAACGATACCTCTCAAGCTAAAATCTATCAATTAAATACGCCATTCAGGCTCTAGAGCGTGCCAAAGAAATACACATACAAACGCTTACATACATACATACACTCGAAAAACATAATCCTCCTACTAGCGCAGTCGGGTAAAATCGGTTTGGTTTTAGTTAGGGACTAATGTTAAGATTATTCAATGCTTGATTTAAAATAAACTAACGAATTTCATGCATTTACGCGTCATTTCGACCAGGTTGCATCGACCGTGGTCACAAGCAGACGTTTTTTAGTTGCTCAAATTATGAAGACGATTCATCTATAACACATTAAAATAAAGACTTCCTTTATACCATTTTATTTAAAAATAGGGTTATACTGCAACCAATTTTTACACCTACTACTAACTTTATCACTCACAGCGTGAATTCACATTTTCCGTAGTAGTGTATTTTTTTCTAAGTTCTGTTTTTATTCTGTACAGGGTCGTTTCATCTATTTAGAATCGTTCCACCCACAACCTCCACATTAGTTCTAGTCATTCATGAACTCTCAATGGACAGCATCGCTCCAAAGACCATCAATCCTCTGTAAAGGCTTGTAGCAATGCTATTTTAGCTTTCTATGTTAATATTAAAGCTTTAGCTAAATGAACATTTACTTTTCTTGAATGATATTTTAGGTTTATTATGAAACTTAAAATTTCGTATATGTTTAAATAAATGTTGATGAACCTTTTCGCTCATTTAGCTTTTAAGATATACGTAAACATTGTTTTTTCTATGGCTTGTTTTTAGGGTTCTGTATTCAAAGGGTGAAAACTGGACCGTATTACTTAGACTCCACTGTCTGTCATCATCTGGCTGTATCTTATAAGCCGTGATAGCCAGACAGTTGATATTTCACAGATGATGTATTTATGTTGCGGCTTTAACAACAAATAAAAATAGACATATATACATACAACAAACGTGATTTTTTTGATTTGCCGTTTAATTATATTGTGAAATGCACAATATAATTAAACGGCAAATCAAAAAAATCACGTTTGATAATATAATGTCTAATGTTTTAAAAATAATGGTACGAAACCTTTGTGTGCGAGTCCGATTGGCAATTGACCGGTTTTTGAATAAACAGTTTTGAGTTTAAATTCTGTGAAAACAATTTCATTGGAGCTTAAGTTTGGTATAAAAAGGAAATGTAGCTATTAAAATAAATGTGGGGAAAATTATGGATAATTTTATTATGTGTCGAGGTATTAAACTCTCGAATAAAAGGGGCAATGGACATTTAGACGTTATGAAAAGGACATTTCTGGGATTTATCAGGAAAAAAATTTGAATCTTTCTTTAGAAAAATGAGCAGACCTGCCATAAGGCAAATGAGGGTCAAGTTTATATTCTTCTCTAAAGTTTTTATAAAACATACACAGATTTCCTTAAGTACACTCTTCTTTCGCTATTCATTTGATACGATTTAGGAAGACACGATGTTCTTTAGTTTACCTTGTTTATTTTTCCGATACGGACGTGTTTGCTCAATACAATTATTTAGTACGCGCAGCGAGTGGCAACAGCTGCAGTACATCATTGTTGCTAAAAGTTCCGATCAACTTAAAGCGTTGAGATGGAACTGAAAAGAGTGTTCAGGATATCATCACCTTACTCAAGGAGACCGATCCAGATGCCGTGCCAGCTTTCGTGGCATAGAAGCTGAGGAAACTGTCCCCCGTCACATTCGACCACGTTGTCGTTACCAGGCTGTTAAATCAAGTTATGTTCCTGAAAACAAGCCTGGTCGAAGTGCAGACCAAGCTGAAGATGTCAGAAAAAAACATAGATGAACTACGTGCCGAAGTAGTATTGTTACGCAACACTGTTTCTGTGTAGGTCACCCGACGACTCCTTGCGAACATCTGTCGTGAGGCGCCAAATGCATCCGTCAGCAGTTTACAGACGCTGAGGCAAGTTGCATCACCGACGGTACAAGTTGTAAACGATGCATCACGTGCCGCCGCCGTACGCCCGCCCCTTAACTTCAGAAGAGGTGACGTCGCGCACAAGTACGACACCCATTCGTGCTTATGCTGATGAAACCTGCAGCGGTTCTGTGAAAGAAGACCAGCGAGAACGCCCCCCCAGCCCCTGCTAAAGGGCAAACGAATGCAGAGGGAATATCTATCCATCTTCATGAAAGAGGACTTCTTTTTTTTAAAGATTACTAGCAATGTGGGGGATTTTAGTCCCACATTACTAGCAATCCTATTAACCCCTCCAGCTAAGCTCAATGGCTTGTGTTAGGAGTGGGTTCACGTCGGTAGTATAATGGGTAGGATTCGAACCCGTGACCTCACGATTGCGAGACCGATGCCTAAGCCATTAGGCTACCGCCGGTTTTTTGGCCGAGCGGTGTCGCGTACCCACGTTTTTGTGAAAGGCTACGGGATATGACGCCGCCGTCGTCTCATTATCGTGTATAGTTATGAAAAAATATATATTACGGGTCTTAATCGCGTGAATAATTTAAGGCAAATACCTTGTTTATTGTCCGACGTTTGTTACTCCAGTATGGCGAGGGAAGCGGTTGAAATAAAAAAAACAACAAGTCGCGAAAGTTTAACAACATCGTGTATAGTGATAACTTAATTTTGATTATTATATAACTTACGTATTAAGATATCTTTTTTATGGGTTTATTTGTATGTTATGGGTTTAATAGCCTAAAATAAATGGTTATTATTTTTATTCTTATTTAAAAGCTAATAAAAATCCAATCAAACCGGCCCAATATTAGGTCCCAAACAATTACCAAATTAGGATTGTAATTCGGGATTAATTAGGATTATAATAGATTAGGTGTAGCAAATGCATTTGATATCTTTGTACTGATTAAACCAATTATTGAATTGTATCATACCTAAGCAGGCATATACAGGCTAGACTCTACACATGCAAAAATGTGATAGAAAAGTTGATGACCTCATAGTTATTATAAGAGCAACCACAAGGAAATTTGTTTTTTATTTATTTTTGACTGCCTCTGTGGCGCGGTGGGAGTGTGTCCGACTGCTACGCAAGAGGTCGTGGGTTCGATTCCCACACGGGACACCACTTTGTGTGAACCACAAATTGTTGTTCCGGGTCTGGGTGTAATTTGTGTCCGTGACTTGTATGTTTGTAAAGTCTCCCGTGACACAGGGCTTGTACCCTACTGCGGGAGTTGTCTTAAAAAAAAAAAAAAATATCAGTTTTCAAGAGATAAGGTACCGCAGTCAGATAGATACACAGATTGAAACTTCCAATTTAAAAATCCTCTATTTCCGCCGAGGATTAAGAAATATATAGGTATTTAATGGTGTAACTTGAATTCGAAATGAATTATGATTTGGTTCCACGTGTTCACATCGTTAAAACAAATAATAAAAAAAATAATTGCTGAATTAGGTCAAAATGCCAAAATAAGGAAGTTGAAATATTTTAACAAATATTATTATTGTCTTGTTTGAAATATTTTAATAAATATTTATTAAAATATTTCAAACATGACATAACGAATTACAGTAAATCGAATGAACTACTTACCTTACATACTTACTGACGAACCTATGCACGACTTAAAAAATAGCCCTACGTAGGCATGAGACAAAATGTGGATTCTCTTGAAAACGTCTAAACGGATTTTGATGAAACAGCTAAGAATCAGATAAAGCAAACCTATTTTTTAAATCCATACATTCGTTTGAGTGCAACGATATTAGTATACACGTTATACGTTAACTACTCTACTTACTCATATTTAGTCGTCTTTGGGTAGAATAACAACTGGCAATAAAAGTAATTAAAAAAAATGAAACAAACTTTAGATCATAGTGTGAAAACCCTCAGGCCAGGTGGAGTGATGATTTACGCAAAACGGCTGGTAGTAGCTGGATGTGAAAAGCCGAGGAAGGGCTGATGATGATGTGAAAATCCCGCAATTCCAATAATTTTACTTAAATACGTATCGTAGTTTTTTTAAAGACTTCAAAAAAGTTTTTTATCATTTATAACAAACTTTTTTGAAGTATTTTAAATAAAGATGCCAGATATATGATTTGTACAACGTGTTACGTGTACAATTCGGTTATGACGCCATCAGAATTTGATCACATCTCTCTGTATGTGATCAAATTCTCATGGTGTCATATGGATCATGCGCCATACAATTGTCGACGTATTGCCATTATTGGCCGAGCAATTAGTTGCCAATAGTGCCGCTACGAATTGCCGTAAAAAATGGCCCGTTTAGACGCCCTTTAAGGTATAGTTAAAGAGTTTTTTTTCGCTTGTGACAACGGCCCGTGCAACCTGGTCGAACCGTCAAGCAATTTTATGGGAAACGATGCGCGTTAATTCCTGTATATTAAATAGTTTTAATCATGCAACGCGAAAGTTTATATGTTAGTTTTACTTCTGTCAAATTTCTCCAGCGGACAGGCGGACCAGTTTATTGTATAAGTATTGCATACAACAATGTTGCAACTTCCTAAAGATGATATTTTGTTTTCTTGTTTATTTAATAGCAGATCAAGCGCGACCTAGGGTAGACTTACTGTTTTATGCAGGGGTCTTGGAAGGTCTCCGTCGGTGATTTTAATGCGAACCTCATGCCCCTCTTTATTATTCATGAATATTAAGCCTGAGCATAACGGCTCTCGACTTCCTTAAACGGCCGCCTTAAAACTTTTTTACTGATTATAACATTTTGAAAAAGTTATCAAAAGAGGTTTGTATGTAAAGTGCATACGAAAGGATCTACTTATATTCAAAGAAGATACAAAAGTTAGGGGTTGGCGGGTCAACCCGACCTGATTATGGAAATTGGTTCAGTATTGATATTTATGTTAAGTAGTTTGGTTTAGTCAAGAAATAAGGGTTACTGACTTTTCTGATATGATAGGTTACGTAAATATCTAAATACCTGTAGGTTTTTTTAAGTGTTAGCATCACAATATATAAGGTATATTTCGTTGGTCAAGAGGCAATGATTAATAAAGACGTTATGAAAAGGTCATTACCGAGATTTACACTAAACGTATTTGTTGCTGTGAGGCCTGTTGTACACGATACGGTTTTTTAACCGTACAGCGTGTTAACTGCGCCGTAGGATAAACGCGCGAGCTTGTACACGACACGGTTTACACCGTGATCTAACCAACCGTGGTTTTGCACGGCGGTGTGTGTACAACAGCCCTACGGCAATTCAGACTCGGTGGAGAACGATAAAACTGATAATTTAATATCGCCCTTAACCGGTTCAAACAAGGCTGTGATTACTGAGTTTAAAAATGATGCTCGTACTGAGTATGATAATATGATTTAATGATTAGTTAAATTAGGCCTGTTGGTCTAGTGGTTAGTGACCCTGACTGCTAAGCCGGAGGTCGCGTGTTCGATCCCCAACCAGGATAAAAGTAATAATAATAATACATATCAACCCATATGATGGCCCACTGCTGGGCACGGGTCTCCCCAGTAGAACCTACTAGTATGTAGATCCTGGAGGTAATTGCCATAATCACCACGCTTGGCGAGCGGGTTGGTGATCGCAGTAAGGCTTTAAGTACGCAGAGGACGCTGCTGCCCGTCCTCCGGTGTGAAATCCCTTAGTCGCCTTTACGACACCCACGGGAAGAAATGGGGTGGTACTATTCTTAAGCCGGCACCACACGGCAACTATAATAATAATACGATGGTTTTTTTTAAGACCTTTTCGCAGTAGTGTACAAGTTACGTTACGTTACAAGTTCGTGGGGGACTTTACAAACATACAAGTCACAGACACAAAGACTCGGAACAACAATTTGTGGATTACACAAAGTGGTCTCCCATGTGGGAATCGAACCCACAACCTCTTGCGTAGCAATCGGATACACTCACACCGCGTCACTGAGGCACCGAGGTTTATTCTGTGTATGTGTGTTATTTATATAATATATAGTTATAAATATGTTTATCAGTTGTCTGGTTACCATAGTACAGGCTCTGTTTAGTTTGGAATCAGATAATGTTGTGTGAGTGTGAGATTTCTTTGGGGAGTTTACAGCTATTATACATATAGTTAAACAGATATTTATTAAATGCCAATTATTCCACATGGTTATTTCGTTTGCCATGGATACTCTTGTACCATGATTTAAAAAAGGCTTTGATTTAGCTATAATTTCTTTACTTGACTGGTGAGTGATACAAAAAAACGAAACATTCACTTGACAGTAAGATGTTTATATCACACCAGTAGAAGATGCTTCGTCATCTATATTGGTTCTGCTGAGTCATTATATATTTCTTGCGTAAGGGTTAGGTTACTGTTGATTCTATTTTCGACTGGGGCAGAATATTTTATGAAAAGGAGTATTATATTCGTTATTGGCTCTATGTACAACACGAAAGATTTAATGGAAAGACAGTAAAGAAAAACATACTTGCAAGCATAAAAACTTTTATCGATGGGACCTACTACATAAAACATTTATAGAAACCAACAACCCAAGTAGAACAGGGGGCTTAGACAAGGTACATAACGCTAATCAAATCGTTCGCAAAAAAAAATGTCTATGGTCTACACCGCAAACGTCAAATTCTATACTACCAATAGCGACATCGCTATTCGAATGTGGCTTTGTCTAGGCCCCCAGATTGGTATATCAAACACTAGCTTTTGCCTGTGACTTCGCCCCTGTGGAGTCCCTAAAGCTATTTCCATACCTAAATTGGCTCAGTAAGTTTGGAAATAAGCACGTTTAAACAATCAAACTCTTTGCCTATACCTACTTTAAAAGCATTATTACAAAAAAATAAAAACCGCCTTCCAAAATAAATATAAGGTAACCAAGTTGGTGCCAGGAAATTTAGTTTTGTGTTTTAGACACCAACTTCAAAATGTTTTTTTTTTTATTGTTGTACCTATATTACTTTTTGCTTTTTAGTGTATTGGTTTGTAGTTGATTTATGTAACAATAGCTTAATCCAAACTGCTCATCTCTTTTTACAAAATGTTACGTTTTGCGATACAAGGCCGTTGATTTTTGAGGAGTTCACCTGATACTAGACCATCAGTTCCATTACATGATTTGACGGAGGCGAAGAATTAGGTATCGAACACAATACTCAGATCACAACCCGCAATATTTATTATTGAATAGTTTCGCTGGTCATCTGTGGTCTTCATCATCAGTTCCATTTCACTGAATGGTGTTTTTTAAGAGTAGGTAAGTGCACGAATTACAACAAAATATACCCAAATTATTATAGGTGTCATGATGAAATCTTGGATAAATCGAGGGAACTCTTCAAATATTATAATATTTAAAGAGTTCCCTCGATTTCTCTTATGAACTTTGATGACAATGGGACCAAACTGGAAGTATACCCTTTCAAACACAAAAAGAATTTTTCAAATCAGTCCAGCTCTCTGCGAGTAATCGGATAACAAACATTAAAAAAAAGATACGGTCGAATAGAGAACCTCCTCCTTTTTGAAGTCGGTTAATAAAAGTAAAGATGGTGTCCGTGAGTAAGCTTAGTACCTACCCAGTATTTAGTTTTAAAAATATAAACTACGTCTCAGTAGCTATGTTTGGTGAGACCTTTCAGCTTTGTCGGAATTACTCTAAGGCCGTCGCTTGGTGTAACGTTTTTAAACAAAACAGTTTAAAAGTTTTCACTGGCTCAATAAGCTTCTGTAGGCAAAAGTAACTACTTACCGAATGGGTTATATCCCATTTTAAGACTTTAAAACAGTGGTTTATAAAGAGCCTAGTACAAAGCCGATAAAGTACTAGATATTATTGTCTACATGACATGGTACTCTTGCACCGAATCTAATTTATGAGGATTCCTTTGTTATGCTAAACAATACATTAATGTGGGGTCACATTCGCAGGGTTAACGTTTTTGTATAATGGATTGGGATTTTTAATCAAAAGAATAGCTCTATTTTCATGTAACGTGTACCTGTAATGGTGTAGGGTTATTTGCTATTATTTTTGTGAATAAATTGCTGTGTCATTGGAATTGGTGGTTATTTCATGAAAGAAAATAGGTGAGGGTTTACGATGTTTTTGGTTTAAGTATTTAATTAAATTACACGACTGCCTCAATAAAGATTCCGCTTGCAGTTTTTTAAAATGTTTTTAATTTTTAAATTGACAGCCTCTGTGGCGCGGTGGGAATATATCCGACTGCTACGCAAGAGGTCGTGGGTTCGATTCCCACACGGAACACTACTTTGTGTGATCCACAAATTGTTGTTCCGAGTCTGGGTGTACTTCGTGTCTGTGACTTGTATGTTTGTAAAGTCCCTCGTGACACAGGCCTTGTACCCTCTACTACTACTGCGGGAGTCGCCTTTAAAAAAAAAAATAAGACAAATTGTTTCTATTGCAAATGATGATGAAGTTCACGAGAATTGAATGTATTGTTTGAAGATATAGGTGTAGGGTAGAATAGGTGTTTAAATTGTATTAAATACCTACTCGAACTTAAAATGTTTGTTTCACTATGAAGTAGATAAATCATAAATGGGACGAAGAGTTATCTAGGCGTCCGCGTTTTTAGGGTTTTGTAGCTAAAATGGCATAACGGAACCCTTACCGCCTTATTCCAGAAGCTGGACTAAACCTGGTTTGACGAAAATCCTAGTTTAAACCACGGATCTACGAAAATCTTTATTACAAAACGAGGTTCATCGCTTAATCGATGATCATCTTTGGTCCATAGCTTAGTCTTTCAATCACCCTAGTTTAACTATGGTAATAACCTTAAAATGTCAAAAACTTAACAATTTGAAAGTTAGACCATTTACAATTTTGCGTATTTTAGTTTCAAATATTAATGACGAATAATGCGTGTTTAGTGACTTTAAATTATTAACTAACTAAATATGGTGTGGCAACAAAATAAACGCAAAAATCAGTGCAAAGTGAAATGCAATGTGTGACAAAAGATTTAATAATACATGCATAATATTGTTTTTCAAAACATTTATCACAGCTTGGAATTGAGAGAGAAGATTTAACATACAGAACTCAGAGATGTCCTAAAATTAAAGTGGTCTGTGCAATGTTTGGGTCAACCAGACTCGGCGTGAAGTGTACCTACGCAGTGTGGAAAGTTGAAGGTCCACACAGATTATTTTTGTTCGACAATAGTATCATTAACTGGTGCTCTATGTAAAACAAACTGATGCATTCCACTTATATGTCACATTATTAGATTGAAGTTGGAAAATCACATTTGGAATGTCTGATAGGTGGTCTGGAGTAGTGCGGCAAAAACCAATGTTGAATATACTCAAAATGCACTAAACAAAGTAATAGAAACATCATCTTACCCAAAACTTACTAGTGAACTATATAGTGGAACTAAATAAACATTGATCAATTTAAAATTTAGTTGGTAAAGTGTAACCATGGGTATAAACAGATTTAAACTTAGGTTATAAGTAGGTACCAAGAACTGAATATTATGTTTATAGGAGCTCAGCTAGTTAATACTTTGCTACAATGTTCCTTTAAACATAGACAGAGAGTACAGATTGGTTACAGGTTATTGAAATTGTGATGTAATAACTATTATGCACTACTTAACAGTTTAGATAATTATATTTAAGATTCTCATGAAAATGAACTAACACTGTTTATATAATAATCAAAAAATGCATACAATTTAAAATTTATTGTAAAATAAATAACTATACTAATATTATAACGCTGAAGAGTTTGTTTGAACGCAGTAATCTCATGAACGACTAATTCTTTTGAACTTTTTACCGTTGGATAGCCCATTTGTCGAGGAAGTCTATATAATATCACTCTACAACCAATAGGAACGGAGCAGCAATGAGAAATGTTGCAAAAACAGGGAAAATTTATGCAGACTAAGATGTGCGGGAAAGCTAGTTATGTATAAAGAAATAGGGATATCAACTCAATATTCCTTTTCAAACATAGTTTGAACAGAGAGTACAGATTGGTTACAGATTATTGAAATTGTTAACATCCATTTTGTTGTCAAATGGAATAACTAATAAGTGCTACCTAACAGTTTAGATAATAATATTTATGATTCTCATGAAAATGTACTCTGTTCTTAGGAAGAATAAATGGTATCTAATAAATAATGATTCTATGTAGTTATTTGAGAATTTCATTTCATAGCAAGCTCACTGATATTAAATAATAAATATATTCATAAAATTTGTTTCAATTGTTTGTTGTGCTTCAGCCGAAGCTTCAGTACCTATGTTGAATCTAGGCATACTTTCCCCCAATACATTCAGAACAACGAGTGCAACAAAGAAAACAGTAAGTATATTAAAAATGCATTATCTTATTGAGTAAGTATCCTTAAACTATTGAACGAATTTTCATCCAACCATGCTAAGAACTGTTCCAATGAAACTAGCTTTGTAATAAAAACTCGCATCCAAGTTCCTCTAAGTGTTTGGGCGCTATAATTACTCAGATTAAACTTATAACATCCATAATAATGTCGTGAGTTAATTACATTTAGGTTATCATCATTTGTTTACATTTTTAGTACTACTGACAGCTATATATGTAACGTTCCGATCCTGACAGAATCTATTTTATTATTCGTAAATTGCAGGCCGAGGACTTTTATGTCAGGTTTATATTTTGAAAATTACGTAGTCCTGGCGAATAATTTAGCTAATAGAACGTCTAAATATTTTTTTCTCAATGAAAACTATACTTTCAAATTATATTGGCATAAAACGGAACGTTATTTTTGAATGATAAGAAAAATGAATGAACTAAATTGATTATAATCTGTGGCTGATTGCAAGATCCTTTGGTATCAGCTGGTCCACGGATTATCTAAGCTTTGTAATAAGACCAATAGTACAGTACTAAATCCTGGACTTGAAAGTCTTGGCCTAAACCTTGATTTAGTCTTCTCTTTGTAATAAGGCGGTTATAGTTTCGCCATGTCTGTCCGTCCGTCGATGTGATTTATTTTTCTTACCTACCCTATCGTATGGGGCATCGTTAGATAGGTCTTTAAAAAACGTTTAGGGGTTGGGAAGACTATTTTTAGATTTAGGGATCCGTGTATGGAATATTAAGATTTAAAGTACAATTTTTTGTTAGAGTCAACCCCCCCCCCGATGTTTAGTATGTGAAAAAATCACAGAAGTTGTATATATAGTGAAATTAAAAGGAAAAGTATCACAGCTAAGAAGGCTTCACAAGTTTTCGAGTAACAGATGATCAAATGAGAAGTAAACTAAGTTGTAAGTATGAAACAAAAACAACAGAAAACCCACTTCATAAGCCACATTATTCGGATGGAGAGGGGGGGGGGGACTACGGAACCCTTCATTGTGCGTGGCCCGACATGCACTTGCCCAGTTTTAATGTTTGTCCTTAGTTTTCTACTACTCTGGGATTATTCCCTAGCGCGCAAATAATTTTATTTAAACAATAAGATAAAACAAAAAAAAGTTGTGATAAGCCACCGCTACCCTATTGTGAGTTGAAAGTCTGGACATAACAAAAGCCTTAAATTGTAAAAATAAAATAAAGAGTGTGTCTACAATATTTCAAGGGCTTTATTTTGTACAAAATGTTCTCCTCAGATAATAGGAAGGGATTTACACTGGGCTCGCTTTGTGCTACGTTTTGCGGTGTTTCCCTTCGGTAGTAATTACCATAACGCTTTCTATTGTATATTTTGGTTGGTTAGTCTTCTTTTAGGCTTCAAAGTTAAGTAATTTGTTTACGGAATAATAATTTGGACAAATGGGTAGGTACATGCACATACGAATAAGTATAAACTTTATTCATGCGATTATGTATTTTTATTAGTTACATCCACTTATACAAGATATTTACAGAATTAAAGGCAAAACCGTTTAGGTGTCAAAGAATTCCTCCCCATCGATGTCAACAGGTAACGTTACCAGAAGGCTGGCAGCATTGCCACGTTGGATGGCAATGCTAATTCTTTTCGCAAAGAAAAGGCCAGCCTTCTGGTCACGGGAGGCACTGATAAGATGTCGGGAAATTTCCTTATATATAGGTGCGCACTTGGGCCCCACGGCCCTTTGCGATTATTGACATAATTATACCTATAAGGTAAGGGAGTGTACAAATTTGTACATTAATACAACGTTATTCTTGTTATAGTGCAAACCTGAAAGTAGTTTGCTCAGAATCAGTAACACAAACCAATGGAGTAGTCTTTAAATCATGTTATATTTTTCTATTAATTAATTAATCATTAATTAATTAATGGATTAGTCTAACAGTCCTAATCCTGTTCACAACGTGATGTACCTAAAATGCTTTGATTATATAATGTCTAGATTCCTAATTCGGCATCTAAAATTGAAGCAAAGAACTGTCAAAAAGTACGGTCAAGTGGACGTACTTTTTGACAGGTAAGAAGCCGCCATCCGATGGTTTAGCCATAGTTGTTCTCACCAACGAGTGTCAAACGTCAAAGAGGGAATGCTCCTTTTTTTATAGGCTTATTGAGAGAATGCTCAATCTAGACAATTTATAATCTTGTTCTCACCAACGAGTGTCAAACGTCAAAGAGGGAATGCTCCTTTTTTTATAGGCTTATTGAGAGAATGCTCAATCTAGACAATTTATAATCAAAGTTAATAACTATGGATTATATACTACGGGACGCTATGAGCATAATGATGATAAAAAAAAGACAAAAAAGAAGTAAGAGAGAAAGAGAAATGATCCCGTTAGCGCGAAGAACATAATACAACTTGAATGACTTATAACTCAGCAAGTTTTCAATATTTTAATTTTCTTTTTTTTTATATATAGTTTCTTGAAACAAAAATCTTGTAGGGGTGTCTGAGCTTTGCACTATATTAAAAATAACCTTGTATATTGTATAGTTTGATCGCGATCGCTGTATCGCTGTGTACGAAGACGCGGCAAGGCACAGAGCGGTACAGCTGTCGCGGTCAAACTATAGGAAATAAATAAAAACAAAATAATTGTTTTGTAAAGATAGTAACAACGAGGGATACAACAATAAAGTTTAATCTTAAGCCTTAGGCTGCCTGTCCAATGAAGTGGAGTGAGGCTGCAGAGCGAAGAAACGGAGAAATAGTAATCAATAGGACTGTGCACAGATTATATGCAATCCTATTGGTTAATATTTCCCTGTTCGCAGCCTCAATAGGCAATCTCACTCATCAAGAGTACAAGCACAAATGTACAGGCTGCACCTTTGCCGAATTAAAAAAGTTAGGAGCGCGCGATTCGCGTTGGCTTTATTGACGTATAGACTGGAACGTGCCATCCCTTTCAATTAAAAAGTAAATATTGATTGCAACACGTGTAAGAAAGAAAAAACTCGTACGGCCTTTGACAGGTATTGTCCACAAAGCAGCGTTGTTTCTTTCTAGAGAGTGGTCAATTTTGTGAGGTTCTAGTGCAGTCCTGGTCTCTACGTCAATGGTTGGCTTGCACTCACAGGCTATATGTCATATGGCAGGCTGTGAGTGCAAGCCAACCTTATCTCATATAGTTTATGATATGGATACTTTCATTGGCTGTTAATCTTCATTGGCTGTTTAATATGGATACCTTGGCCAAGTTAAAAACAGTAAACAAATAACATTTTTTTTTCACTTCCCGCCGATATTACTCGGTAGGGATTATGGCTCGCACATTCTGTGCATTTGCCAGTTTCAAGTATTTTTTCTTTCAGTTTTAAGTAGTTATAAATTCTTTCAAGTAGGTATAAATTCTTTCAAGTTTTCTTCCATGAATCACAAATTCTCATTCTCATCCAGTTATCACGTATTTCAAGTATACTTTGCACTCGTAGAGTATGTTTCTTCGGAAATTCTACACGTTAAACGCGGAGCTGTAAAAATAGCGACTTGTGAGTTTGCCGCCACTTTTACAACTCCAAATAACATGTTAATAATGTTTTTCATGATAAGACAAGGACTAGGACGAATATGGGTCGAATGAAGAATAGGAATAGGCATCAAGTCTTTTATGACGCGTTTTTAGAGTTGTTATCATTTAGCAGTTCATATGTAGCGTACTTACGTACGTAATTTTGATTAACACTCTTCCGTTAACCGCTGTTAGGCGAAACGAGGCAAAATAGTACGTTTTCTTGTAATTAATTACCACGTAGTTAGTTATTGGAAACGGTGAATAGTTCTTTGTTTTCTGAAATCCTTTTTAAAATTTATTAAGTACTAGCTTTGGATTCGTGGATGTCGGTTATCGCGATAAAAACTATCCTATGTTCTTACCCTAGACTCAAACTATCTCCATACCAAATTTCATCTAAAGCGGTTTAGCTGTTTGAGCGTGAAAGCATAACAGACAGAGTGACAGACAGACAGAGTTACTTTCACATTAATAATATTAGTATGGATATGGATAGTATGGACTGGCTGTTACCTGTGGCTTAGGCTCATATTAACGTATAGCAAAATATAGCCTTGCAAGCTTTAAGCCACGTTTAAACGAAACACAGGCCTCCTTTCTAAGAAAGTATGGGTCCATAACTTTTACTAAAACTAAAATTCCATTCATAAAAATGTACCTACATATAAAATATAGCAATAAGGAAGTATAACAATCTCCTCAGCTCTGAATATATCAAATATTCAGTTTTATGGCAGCCAACGTGCCAATGTTATTCGTAATTGCGTTAGTACACTCCACCAATGTCATCAATGTCGTCGCCTTCGGTGACAGTTTCGCCTTTGTTACCATAGATCATAAATACACAGAGAATTCGTGGAATTAGGCGCTTTTACTTACCTTCGCCTTTTACTACAAGAGCAGTGGTTTTTAATCGTTGTGATTTCGTTACCTTTTTTGAGTACCAAGAAAGGCAATTTACTCCCAAAAACAGGCAGGATTTATTCCATCTTTATAACCCCTATAAAGTTTAAACCCCGTGGGGTACCAGTTTTTCCCTCATAGGTTGGGAACCCAGATACTAGAGGTACTTGAATCAACAGGACTGGGCAGATCGAGGATCCGCGAGATTAGAAAAGAAGGTACTGCCTCGGGGGTACAGTGGGAGTGCGTGCTACCACTGTGCAAGAGGTTGTTTATTCGATTGCCGTATCTGACCAAGCACACCAATTCTCGATCGAGTACAATTTGGGGATCACTTTGTGTGACCCGCAAATTGTTCTCTATTGAGTCCTGATGTACTTTATATGTTCGTAAACTTTCGCGATTTGTACACATTATAAAATTTTATAAGCTGCGGGCCTTATCGCGTAAATATTTTATTTTAAGGCTAAATACTTACGTCGTTTCGATCTTATTGCAACGGCCATTGCAATAAGATCGAAACGTCGGGTAAAATATAAAAATGAAGACCCGTAGTATATAAAATTCTATAATCTGATTTACTTGTTTGTATTCGTTAAAAAAAATGTGGGTCTGTAGTATATTTGCAATGGCAATCCACCAGTCCCACAGATTCACGTGTAGAGTTTGTTACCGTCAACGCATTTCTGCGTTCCCGGGATAAATAGCATAATGGTGTTTCACGAACTGACACCATACATAATCCTGGGTGTCGTAAATACAATTTTCAATTGGTTGCTAGATAACAGTTTGTATGTTGTTGTGAGAAGACGAGTAATTACAAACGTTAAATAGGTTTAATTAGGTTACCTGCTACAGGCTAGTTATGAACTATTGGATTTTAAAACAGTTTGTTATTTTCCTGAGAAATTTATAGATAAATATTTTGCAGAGATTTCATTTATTACTCTGTGTATTAGTCAAGTGTTTCGTGTTCCCGTTTCGCACTTGTAAATGCGACTAACGAAAATCAAACATTCGTTTGAGGTTTTTCGTTAGAAACGGAGTGAATTAATCTTTAGATAGAATTCTTTTATTTCATTTTCTTGCATTTCATATATAGTGTTTTTACCGACATGAGGGACTCAAACACTAAACCTTGATTGTGAGGGATTAATAAAGTATTAGGATATAATAAAGTAGGTATTAGATAGGGAAAATCCACAGGTTTTAGTGAGGGATTAATAAGGTATTAGAATATAATAACTGTTTTACATGCAAAAAATTAAAATATTACAACTTGAGTGTAATTTTCAATATTTTCGGCGCGAATACTGTTTAAGTTTTGTTTTTAAGAATATCGTGACTTTTCTACCGACACTTTTATGTACAAAAGTTTAGTATTGGTAGCCTACATAAACGAAACATTTATGTTCATGTTCGGCTACAAAAAACAATAAACAGAGACTCCGTTAAATCTGGAGTCTATAAAAACTTTTTGAAATATAACGTGTGTGTTTATAAACTTGTCTAGCTGTCAAACTAAATTTTACGGTTAAGTTTGTTTTATAGAACCGATATAAGTATTATATAAGTACTGACATTTTACCTATACAACGTTATTTTTCATATATGTAACGTAAAGCTCAGAAACTTAATCAAGATTTTTCCTTGAAAAATCATAAATGAAATGAAAATGAAAATATATTGAAATTTACTTAGTTATATACCATTAGAGTTGTCTTGCGTTCTTAGCAGAATAGTCGCGTAGTCTATATTAATATTAAAAAGAGGTAAAGTTTGTGAATTTGTGATGTTGTACCCCCTACAAACACACAAACTCAGATACTAGAGTTGACCCAGAGATTACTCTAGATCTACTGAAGCAATTTTGAAAATTATTTTATCAATAGAAAGCCACGTTATTTGTTAGTATTATATATTATGTTATTTAACAGAATTGCACGGGTCAGCTAGTACGCAATATGAATGAATGAATGAATGAATGTAGCCTTTATTGCACACAAGTATTTTAAACATAAGTCACTTACTAGCTATCTTATCTTAAATGTTTTAAATAAATATTTTAACAATTATTTTCACCTTCTTTCTCTGTGTTTGCGTAATTTATCCCCGTTTTTGCAAAAATTTTCATGAATACTTTGCTTCTATTGGTCGTAGAATGATGTTATAATACCTATAGCCTTCCTCAATAATTGAGCTACCCAACACTCAAATAATAGTGTAGCGCGACTAGTTCCTGACATTATCGCGTTAAACTGACTGCCTCTGTGGCGCGGTGGGAGTGTATCCGACTGCTACGCAAGAGGTCGTGGGTTCGATCCCCACCCAGGATAAAACTTTGTGTGATGAGCACGATGGTTTATTCTGTGTCTGGGTGTTATTTATCTATAATATGTATGTATTTAGAAATATTTAAGTATGTTTATCAGTTGTCTGGTTTCCATAGTACAAGCTCTGCTTAGTTTGGGAACAGATAATGTTGTGTGACTTGTCCCAAGATATTATTATTATTATTATTATTAAACCTAATAAACAAATAAACTCTTTAGATTTATAATATTAGTACAGATAAGTGATGATTTACCTTTTCTATCATACTGTGAACAAGCTTTGGACAGATTGATTAAATAATAATTAATAAATTAATTAATTGTAAAATACAGCCTTAAAACTATCCCATTGAAATGTATTACTGATTCTGAGCAAAGTACTTTCAGCTTTGCACTATACGAAGAATAAGGTTGTATAATGTATCTTTTTTTCCGCATTAGTGTACCTACGAGTACCTACAAGCTTTGAATAGTACTTTTTTAACACACAATAATATTATCGGATACAAAGTGCATCTAGACTTGGAACAAATAGATAGATACATAAAAATCATTTAAGTTTCCGTCCCATATTGAAACCAAGCTAACGACTTCTTGTGTACCTAGCAGTTGTACTCAGTACTACTAAGCCACAGACAATTCAAATGTTTTAATTCTTCAAAGTCTATTTATTTAGCAAAATGGCTGTGGCTAGTTAAAACAAAGTCTCTGTGTGTTCCAATGCAACAGTAGTTTGAATACCTCCAATTAGTCAATGGTCTATCCCGGGATTAGTACTAATTGAGGTGAGCCCAATAACTAATGAATTTGGACAACTCCAATCGCAAATTTGAACCTTATCACCTCCAGCAAAGAGTTCGATATCTAATGCAGTATGTATAATTAATCTCACTTTTTACAAAGAAATTCGTATATTCCCATGGGCTGTGATTATATTCAAAAGCTGTGATGTTTCGTTATGTGAAACCAATTTCCTTCAATACGAAAACTCGACAGTTCATTGAATGAATGGAGAAAAATAAATCTGAGTTTTGTGACAGATATTGAAAAAAAAAGAATGTTGAGTCAACATCCAATGAGGAATGTCGCTTTAGCTTTTGCTTACTGAATACAAAACACGATAAGTCTTTCAACATGTTCAATATGCTGATTTGTTAGTACATATTAACGTCAAGTTTTCGTTAATTTGATTTTGATTTTAAGATTAGTAGTAGGTACTATCATAGTAAAAAGAAAAATAGGTTGTAGGTGATAGTAAATGGATTTTATACTATTGAATAATGTGCTATTTTAAAAATTCACAAATAAAAATATTCAAAATTCTCTCTGCAAACATTTTTTATAAATTCACACAAAATTGAAATCAATAGAAAAGTTAAAGTGTACACTTGACAATGGGAAATTTCAAATTTGCTATAAAATTAGGTATCAACTAAAAAAACCGAGCTAGAGCATGTCGGACCATGTTTAGTGTTAATAGTATGTATATAGTTCGTACGTAGGGTTATCTAGCTTGTAGTTATTAACATTGTAAATTTAATGAAAATTAATATAATAAGGCTAGTATTTTTTTTCATATCTTTTGGTCACACGGTTCAGAAGATAAGGGGGAGGGCAGGGGGATGATTTATGCAACGTTCGGAGCGATTATTTAAAAAAAATCACTTACTCAAAAAGTTTATTAGAAAACTTAAAATGTTTTTAAGACCTGTAGAAAGATGTACCACACGTCGATGTTTGCACAAAAAAAATACAGCTTCTGTAACATGCCCCTCCTAAAAATATTTATTTTTATTATTTAGCTGTTAAACTAACTTGTCTAACAAAACACCCTTTCACCAAATTTCATAAATACGAGTATTTATTGTGTAGTCTTTGAGTAAAATGCCTGTGACATACGGACAGACAGACAGACGGACATGACGAAAATATAAGGGTTCCGTTTTTGTCATTTTAGCTACGGAACCCTAAAAAGAAGAATGCATACTAAAAGACTAACTTTTCAGAGATTTTCTCATCAAATAAAATTCATAGTACAAGACAAGTTCCAATAAACTACCAAGTTTGTATTTATGTTGATGTAAATACGGAAACTGGTAGAAATTGGGTCCGCACGGCGCATCGGTGCTGACCGTAATATAAGCCGCTGCATCCAATCTGCGCAAACCATTTCCGGATTGATTCAAATTGCAAGCCTCGCTGTTTTTTATAGACTTAGTAGGTTATGCTAGAATTGTGTGATGTGTGATTTCATGAATTTGAGTAAATTTGCAACAGAACTTGAGCAATAATATAGGTAAGAAAATTTGATTTTGACAGACCAATGTCCGGGTGAGGCAATGGTATTTTAAATTTCTACCATTTAAAAATAACTGAATTATTTATTTGATATACTCGAATCTTTTTAATAAATGTGAAATAACCAAAGTCATTCACATTTGGCTACCCTGTAAGTTATCATATCAATTTCAAAATTTTTCAAAATTCATGCCTTAGGTGCTAAAATGCGCCTATTTTCGAAAGGGGTCTTCGTTTGGTGGCTCAAGCCAACTCTATTCCTAACAGCCATAAAATATGCGTGAAAATAGTAACTTCAACGTACAGAAATCCGAGTTCTCGAAAACTGAACAACTTCGTCGGAGCTACTTATTATATTTTAAAATTACGGCCTGGGATTGTTGCTGAACTAAAAACTATACTATTTTGAAATTCAGTGTCCAGTTGTTTCTGCAGTTTATACTAAACCGTTTAAGCGTATTAAAGTTTTAAGAGCGTATATAAATAAGTCTTAAGCGGCGCTTTCTCTAAATGTTTTGAATATTTCAGAAACGAATAAACCTTCGTTTGCATAGTAACAAGTGCACACGAATGAAAATATGCAGCAGACTAGTTAAACGCAAAAACTATTAAATCTGAATTGAGAAATGCATTATTTTGAAATTGGTTGAAAAATGACATGTGCTTACGTCAGGAAAATGGATACGCTGAGTATCCATTTTCCTATGTGTATTACGCCGAATCAAATGCCATATAGTCAAAATATCATCGATCAATTGATATTCAGTACAAGAAGTTGAAGCGCAAATTCAATACATTGCGTTCAAATTAAAAAGAGCCTTATGTCTGGGATGTCAAGAGACGACGTCTACTTTTTCTGCCAGTGAAGTAATAATGATTAAAAGAAAAAACAATCAGCATTTGACAGTTCCATATTGTACTAGTACACTGCACTATACTGAGGCTGGACTGTAAGTACGAATAAAAAGCATGAACGATTTTTTTGGTCGATCATGCAGCATACTAATTTAGGTAAACGCACGTCATGCCGCATGATCGTCTAGGGACCGCTTAGCCATATTATATATTTAGAAAATGGTTGTTACCTTAACATCACAAACAGATCAGTACCTATTTGAATCGTTTTATAGTATGTATAATGTATAAGTAGTCAAAGTCTCTGAATCGCAAACTCTCTGACTTTGATTATACAACTACTGTATTCATTTAGGAGACAGAATGCAGCTGTTATGAACGTACTATTGAAAAGTTCGTGAAAATTAAAACCAGTGAGAAAGGAACTTTACAATAAAACTATTAAACTAAAACATTATTGGAAAACATCTTATTTTTAAGACGACAGACTGTTAATCAATTTTGTGAGTTTAATGAGTAATCAATTTTACCTAACTTAGCATAATTTTAAGTACAATATAGGTATTTTAATCACTAAAAACAAACTGTGATGTTATGCCTATAACTGCAAGTTGCGGTTGTAACACTCCGACGTGCTAATGGCTCGCAAATGGAGACGAGAGATTACACGTCACGAAACATCCATCACCATGTTTTAATTATTCACATTGTCGATACTAACAGAACTACACACTCGTAAGTATTTGAAGGGTTAAGTGGAGGTAAGTAGTCTGGGGGACCTAAGGAAAAGATCTACCGTTTTGTAGGATAATTGTGGGTAAGAACGGATTTGCTAACAGATACCTACCTAAACATAGAGAGAAATACATAGGCACTATAAAAGTGTGTCCAATTCGCCAAGCTTACATCCGCTCGGTCCTCTCGATTATGACATGATTTATCCATACGTACATTTGTGAAATGTGTAAAATGACAAAATACCATTTTTATTTATTTGTTAACCGTTGTACAACAAACTGTCTATTCGTCTAGTAGTTAGTGACCCTGACTTCAAAGCCTGAAGTGGTTACGTAGGTGTTAGATCAGTTGTCTTGTGGCCGTCAAATGCGTGCTTGGTTTTTATATAAATCTTGAAACTTTCGTTATCTCTGTACTTTTTATTTGTATGTATCACCATGGTGTCGTAGAAATAAACTAAGGTAATGGATCATCGTCTTTTATCTATACGAATATAATTACACGTCATGAGTGACAGATTCATTACCGTCGAGACCAAACCGTTTATGGAGCAGAAATTTTGACCGCAGCGTTTTCCTGTAAAGACATATACAGTCGCGAAGGAACGATTTTTCGATATTCTACCCTGAAATGTAAGAAAAATGAGAAAAAAATGATCGAATTTGATACAATCAGTGAAATATATGTATGTTTTTCACAAGGCGAGAAAACAGCGATAATATATACCGATCCAAAGTCAATCAGCTAGGATCATTTATAACCGATCGTAGATGCTTCGAAAATTTCAGATTGCTCAACTTTGCAAATTTTGTAAGAGTCACCAAAATGGTTATTTACTTATTAAGTTTGCAATTATTATTACCTGTTTATTTAGATCATAAAAATGGGTGACAGTTTCAGTAAGCTCAGTTTAGTTTAATTGACTTCAGTTTGTTTATGTATTTTACGGCGATAAAAACATTAGTTGTCAAAATATCAAAAGTTTGAATCACTTTTAATCTAAAATTAAATTGATTACATGTCGCAACTTAATGTAAGCAATAACTTATCGTTTTTCAATTACTCTGATCAAAATAGGTCTGTATCTAACTCAGCGGGACCCTTTTAGAACAGGAAATTAATAAAACATCGTTTAGAAACAATGGCAAAGTCTAAAGTTTGTGCTTATTACTTGTCTATCAGCCTACCTGTCTATTTTTAACGTAGATAAGTATTATTTTAAGCAAACAAAGAATAATTTAAACTCCTATGATGTGCCACGCCTTATAAATTTCGCGGATCAATTATTAGATTATACATCCGCTTGTATGAGTTGATGCACTATCTGCAAGAACTTTACGAGTTCTCAATAAAACATGGCATTCATCATCAGACATCTTCTTGATCATTTTTGTAATTGATTAAATAACGTACACAAAACTTTTGAAATTTAAAATGTTGTTATTAACTTATTAAGGATACGGAGGATAAGGATATGAATATAAATGTTCATAATGGTTTAATAAACTATCTATCTGTCTATTCGTCCGTATGTTACAGGCATTTTACTCAAATACTACTCAATGGATATTAATGAAATTTAGTGAAAAGGTGTCTTGTAGTTGCCGCTACTTAGTTTGATAGCTAAATAATAAAAATAAATATTTTTAGGGGGGGCACTCCATGTGTGATGTAACAGAAGCTGTTTTTTTCAGCAAATATCAAAGAAAAAAAGTGTGGCAGATCATTCGACAGGTCTTTCAAAAAAAAATTATTTTTTTTTGATTAAATGAATATTTTTGAAAATAATCGCTCCGAAAGTTGCATAAATTGTGTGAACTTTTGAACCATTTGACCAAAAACTATAAAAAAAATTAAATAAATTCAAACATGATCGTATATACCGTCATTGAGTTATTGCTGAAAAACTGCGTTTCTCATCAAAGGGCGTAAGTTCATGAACATACGCTCTTCTACTGATGCAATTATTTAAGGCTGCGGAACCCTACACTAAGCATGGTCCGATGTGCTCTTGCCCGGTTTTATTTTGTTTTGCTTAGTTTCTTTAAGTCTGAATTTAATTTTAATTTTATTGTTATCGATAAACGTTTGAGTTTATAGCTTTATTACAGAAGTATGAAATTAAAAAGTGTCATTTAAATTACGTTTGATATTAAGCGTATTAAAAATTTAATCAAACAATCCATCTTATTATAAAAAATAATATTAAAAGCGTCATAAAAACTTTAATGTTTTTAGAAATTAAACACTGTGATTAAATTACTTTATTTAGAAGTTGCAATTCAATGGAATTCGATTAGTTAGCTATTATTGCTGCTGCGTATTATATAATTGCTGCTATAAATAGGTAATAATAATAATAATATCTTGGAACAACTCACACAACGCTATCTGATCCCAAACTAAGCAGAGCTTGTATTATGGCAACCAGACAACTGATAAACATACTTATACATTTCTAAATACATACATATTAAAGATAAATAACACCCAGACACAGAATAAACCATCGTGCTCATCACATAAAGGTAGCTAATTATAGCAGCAATTATGGTTAATTGAAACCCATTAATTGATTATTATTATTTTTTTGTCTTTAATGGTAGATTGAGTCTGAGATATAAGGTTTAATAAAAGGGTTGGCATTTTTGGCAATTTTTTTAATTATTTAGAATTCAAAGTATTCCAATTTCATTCTAAAGAATAAATAAAATAAATTTCTGCAATACCGATACTATTTTTTGATCATGTTGGCATTTATCCAAAATATTCTAAAGTGGACAAGGTCATAAAATGTCATTTTTATATCACTAGAGTGCGCTAGTATCTGCCAGTAATGCTAGCAATTTTATTTGTTTAGAAATAAACATTTTCTGTTCTGTGAATGACACGAATATAGTGTATTTCGTAAATGGCGTTGTCAAGAGTTGAGTCAGCTGAAATAAATGTTACCTCTTCTACCGTACTTGCAACCTGAGACCTTCGATAACTGCCTATTATTATACTTAATAGGTTTTATGTGTTCTATACTCATCTAATATTGAAGCTCAATAATGTAGAATTTGATTCTTGTTGATACAAATCTGTAGCGTCTCAATTACGAATTCGGACCCTTAACCGTTTGGCTGCCACCGCTTCATCTAGTAGTAGTCCACGAGACTACAAATGAGTTTATTATCAATCCCAAACCTTCTCGATGTCAATCACGACACTCCATCAAACCGATCACTGTTAAAGAAAATGGAAACATGTAATTACAACTTCATTCTTACACTCGACACGTAGATCATGCGCTGACTGGTTTCGCGTCAGCTTTAACGAGCATGAAATAATTACGGCACGCGACATTAGTCAGCATTGCTCTGCTAAGAATTACCCATGTTTGGTCCACAGAATTGTTCATATCTGGAGCAGACAACACGAATAAAAACTTTACTCTTTGCCTCGAAATTTCTGCATATTTTTTGTTTTAGCTCCCGGTGTACTGATAGTAATATTTTACGAGGGAAAAACAAGAAATCAGGAAAACTGACCCGACTAACGGGGTGGCATAAAGTAATATTTTGGCATTTATTTCGAACTTCGAGCGAATATAACAGGAAAATATTGAGATAAATGTGTATCATGAGCTTTTTCTGAACAGACACGCTTCATCAGCGGAAGGTTATGTTAAACAGTTGCAATAGTAATATTAGTTTGATCTTTACTTTGATTGGTCGGTTACTTTTAGTAATTTTAGTCTTAGGTTCGTGTTGTCTGTTCCAGTAACCTAGTATATTTGTTCCCAGTTGATTCTTAATTAATTTTATTGTCAAGTACAACATACAATTGTCTGTAATGTTAAATGTTTCATTGTTACATACGACTGGTAGATTATGATTTGTTGTTTTACAATTCTATTAATGAGTATTGTGTTACTTTGAACATTATTTTGCGTTAGTCAATTCTACTCTTTACTTGAAGTATAAAAAAATGTAAACATTATAAAATTAATAGACACTATGTTGCAAACGGGTGTCAATTGCGTAGATATTTTAAGTACAAATCTATAAAAATGTAATCTGAGTCTTCGCTGTCGCAGTTTCGGTCGTTATATCAACCGTGTTGGTTGTCAAGAATGGACTCAGTCCATAAGCGGAGAGAATGGTCTTACATCATTATCATTATTGACAATCAGGCCTCTTCTCTGTGGGCAGTATACCCACCACGTGGTTCCTATTCAGATTGGTAGATGGCTCCGTTTTGGAATTTTTGGTTACCAATAGCCAATTTCCTCATAATGTGTTCCTTTATCGATTACATCGAGTTAATAATACGCTATCTGTTTTAATTGATACAAGAATACAAACACCTGCACCATGCTAAAATAATAACGAATTTTCCATTAGATTTTCTTCATTGATAGAATATTTTACGTAAAATGCGTTTATTTTAAAGGAACTCGAAGGAAACTGAACATAAGGTTGTGATAGTTAATTGTTTTTTCTACAATCATTGAGTAAACCAATTATCTATTGAAAATATTTGCTGAACTGGGTCCAATATGTACGCAAGTAATTTATTGAAGCAATCTAATTTTAATACACGTAGGTACACTTTGGTACATTGTTTGCGTTTTGTTTTGATGATGCCTTATGCGATCCCTTAACAGTGGTTCCCTTGTTATTTTCTTATCTGGTTACGGACAGAATCCTCAGGCATCACATTACTTAACGAAATTAATATTCTCTGTTGTTTTTTAGGTTAACATTTTTTAGCAGTTGGTTGTTGCTTAACAATGTTGCCACTGTAATAAAATTGTCTCATCCCAATTAACAAATTGTCTGTGCCTCAGGAAATTCGTTATGCCATAATGATTCCGCCTAGTCAGTCGCGACGTACCTTATAGTATTCTTAAACTTGCTCTATAATTAATATCCTGTCCTTGGGAGAGGCCCATAGTCAATAGCGATTTAATCATTTATAAAATTCATTGTATTTGAATATTACAAAATAATGAATTATGAATAATAACTGGCATTAACTAATAGGCAAGATACAAAATTCAGCAGATACTCTTTAAGTTTAAATTTGACTGAACTAGTTTTCTTGAAATACACTTAAGCTCTTCAGGCAACTTATTAAATAAGACCACCGCTTAGTAACGGGGCAATGTTTTATTATTTCGAATTGAGGGTGTTTCAGTATTAGGAAGTCCTATTGTCTAGTTCCACTTTTGTCTTTCTTCAGGTGTTTCAATCTCTGACAAGTACTTTGAAAAATTACTTAACACTACTAGGATATATAGAGACTAGGCACTATTAATATGTTAAAATTTTTAAAGTGTTCTTACAGCTCTTTGTTTGCGGTATGCGCATAATGGTTCTTATGGCTCGCTTCTGCAAAATAAATGCTCTTTGCCTATTTTTTTTTTTTTTTAGTCTATACTAATATTATAAAGCTGAAGAGTGTGTTTGTTTGTTTGTTTGAACGCGGTAATCTTAGGAACTAGGTACTGGTCCGAATTGAAAAGTTCTTTCACTGTTGGATAGTCTATTTATCGAAGAAGGCTATAGGCTATATAACATCACGCTACGACC
Source organism: Herminia tarsipennalis (assembly GCA_945859575.2). Taxonomy (NCBI): domain Eukaryota; kingdom Metazoa; phylum Arthropoda; class Insecta; order Lepidoptera; family Erebidae; genus Herminia; species Herminia tarsipennalis. The sequence goes on from OX243840.2 coordinate 6,218,692, forward strand.
AATAGAAGCGTAGCAGCAATGAAAAATGTTGCAAAAACGGGGAAAATTTACGCAGACGAAGTTGCGCGGGACAGCTAGTTGTACATATAACTATGAACCCAGAATTGTATACTGTACCTTAATTTGGGCTCAACTAGCTACTACGTTCAGCCGTAGACATTTAACGCAGCCTCTTCTCGTTAGCCATGTGAAACAATAGATTATTGGAAACAATAGATTATTTTTGTATTCTTAAATCGATTGATTACTCCTATAATTTAAAAAAAAACAACAACAATGTTAAACAATATATAATTCGTAAACACCGGTTACTATTAAGAGTTTCCTAAATAACATAAATCCTAAACAACCCTCAATAGGACGAATATATCGTAGTTAAGTACCTCTTTATTTCCTGAAGGGCAATTTGGTCGAGAGATTGGTAAATAAATAGGTATATGATCTCCGAATGTTTATGCAATTGAGACTTATGTGTTAAATATGAGAGAGACGACTAAAGTGTAAGTTTAGTATATTTATTATCACAATAGCATTTATGCTATTGTGTTCTCATTTATGCTATTGTGATAATAAATATGTTTTAACATACTAGGGAAGCTACCTGGAACGTAAGCCTCTTTCTCTAGAATCAGCTGCAGCTATAAAACAACAATTACGTGGTAAAACATAACAATTTAAACATAGCACTAGATTATATTTAAGAGATAATTTCCTTGAGGCCAAAAGAAGAATTTTGGGGCATTGCTACGCGTTTTGACTGCAAGTTTTACTCTTATCTTCAACTTTACCTATACCCAATATGTTTTACGAAATATTACTAATAGAATCATGATTTGTTTAGTAGAAATTTATCGTTCAACAAATCCTACTAATATTTAAACTTTTTTATTTAAAGTGTTCGAGGCTGTAGTAGGCATTAAGGCGTAAGAAAAACGCCGAAACAAAGCCAAGGACAGTATCATTTGTTAGCACTTTTAGATTATGTTTAGACTTATCTATCTATTTGCAAACACTTTTTTCAACTCGCATTACTTAGGGCTGATATATAAAGACCATGTTTATCTTAATCTTAGCTTAATTAAGTATAACTTGACAGAAATCGTGATAATATCTAATATGTAATATATCTAATCACAGATGATTATTTGTCTTTAAAATCAACAATCAGCATAGCCTTTGTCTTCATCAAAGCTATACTCAAAAATGCTTCTTTTGTAAAGTTTCCCTCAAGCAAATAAAAATTCTTTATTCACTTAGGATGCAAATCACTCTTGTACGTCTACTTGATACGTCGGGATTCTACATGAACATGTAAACAATAGATAAATCCGGAGGAGGAGGAGAACATGGCAAGAAAAAACTCGCGGCCAATCTTTTCAAATTGTTTTTTTTACAATTAATATAAAAAAAATGATATGGGGATAAGGTTACATTGATTAAAAATTGGAACATGAGATAAAATAAAATCAAATCAGCCTCAGTGGGTACAGCATAGTAGGAGCACCTACTTACAACAAAGGTAAAAACTATATGTGCTAAAATATTGGCTAAAGTAGGTACGTAGCTAGTAAAAAATGATTAAATATAAAATATTAATTCTAATATCAAAAAAAAGAAAATAAAAGCTTGAAGCTTCAGTAAAATCAAAGTACACTCAATATGTTCATGCTTAGACTCACATCACTTATTAAAATGCTGAAGCGACTGTTGCAGTTTGTCGAGAGCTCTTTATATGCTTATCTTGAGGGGGAAAAAACAAACTATTCCAGACACTTTTATGAAGATTAAGACGTTTTAAATAAAATGTTGTAGCGTCGCGTTCTCATCACAATTTAGTTTTAAAGGTAAGGAGTTGGGTTTTAACTTGATATATAGACAACAATAAAAATGTTTGAGACGAGTTTGGATAATCGTGATGATAACGATTGTGAATGTTTTTTTTTAATGATGACAAAGCCATAGCTAATATTCTACGTTATTGTAAGTGATCGATGTTTATTATATTTTTGTATTTTATGGATAACATTATATATATATATATATATATATATATATATATATATATATATATATATATATATATATATATATATATATTTATATATATACCTCTTTTGGTTTTTTACAATGCCAAGCTGATAGACAGATTTGTATGATTTGTATTAACAGAAAGTTTGCTCAATCCAAAGATTTAGTAAAAATCCACTTAATTAAATGGAAATAAAGATTATTATCATTATATATTGACAGCTTCCGTGGCGCGGTGGGAGGGTATCCGACTGCTACGCAAGAGGGTGTTACGCAAGTGGGTTCGATCCCCACCCAGAATAAAACTTTGTGTGATGAGCACGATGATTTATTCTGTGTCTGGGTGTAATATGTATTTATTTGGAAAATATTTAATTATGTTTATCAGTTGTCTACAAGCTCTGCTTAGTTTGGGGTCAGATAGCACTGTGTGAGTTGTCCCAAGATATTATTATTATTACATATTTTATCTGTAATATGTATATATTTAGAAATATATAAGTATATTTTTAGTTGTCTGGTTACCATAGTAAAAGCTCTGCTAAGTTTGGAATCAGATAATGTTGAGTGAGTTGTCCCAATATATTATAATTATTTAAGAAATTATTTATTTATTTTTTACTATTTTTTTTATTACACACTAATTATGACATTACCCTGTAAATGTATTTAGTGATTTCTGTTGCCGACTGTAACACCTAAGCTTAGTTTATAATTTAAATACTGTTTAACGTTTGTTTTACATTTTCAAGAGAAGCCTACCTCAATACAAAATGTTAACTTTCATTACGTACAGCGAGTTTTACCGTCGAAATTAAGTAGCTCGTTCTTACTGAAGACTGCATAGATGCTTAAAGATGCTATATACCGCCTTATGTTGTAATTCTGAGTGTTATTAAGGTCGTTAGGATTCATTAAGAGTTACTGTACTTAAAGGAGACTATTACTTCGAGCACGAGCATTTTGCACTTTCGTATAGCAGGTATTCGTGTATTAATAGGTACAAGTATCTACGTAATATGCTTAAAAAATGGTGATCTGTAAAGTCAGTTTACGGACGATAATTTTAGGTGATAACGTCCTTAAGAATACATTGATGACATATCGCCACTCGCGTTGCTTAGCAACCAATCAATAACGTTAGGTCCAATTGTATCACATGTCGCTGCAATCGCCATAGCATTGATGAAATTGTACAGCTATAGTGGACACGCGCGCAAAACTTCAGCCTATCAGCAGGCGGAACGTGAGCAGTGACGTCGCACTTTTTCGTGAGTGCAGCCGGTCATCGATTTATAAGACACTAGCTGTCCCGCGCAACTTCGTATGCGTAATTTTTCCCCGTTTTTGAAGCATTTCTCGTCGCTTCTCCGCTTCTATTAGTCGTAGCGCGATGTTATATAGCCTATAGTCTTCCTCGATAAATGGGCTATCCAACAAAAAAAGAATTTTTCAAATCGGACCAGTAGATCCTGAGATTAGCGCGTTTAAACAAACAAACAAACAATCAAACAAACAAACTCTTCCGCTTTATAATATTATATAGTATATAGTATAGATTATCACGACAAAAAAACATGGTTTGGTTCTTAAAACCACATCTAGCTTATACACATTGTAACCTAAGTAATAGAGTTCTGTTTGTATGGAATATATATAAAGGATGAAGAATCAAGGATGAGGAATGATGAAGGCTCAGCACTATTGTCTAACAAAATTCTTTATTTCTTACAAGTTGTTCTTTTGAAGAGAAACACAGATGTTTTACTATAAGTAAGTGTTTAGAGAACACTCTTGTTGTAACGATAAAGATTTATAGAACATTGTTAGGGATAACATTACTTTTGTCACTTTCTTCGATTAGTCAATTGTATTCTACGCAAGAAAGAAAGGGGTATTTCTACAAAACCAATTCTCTTATGTGAAGTACAAGCACATAATACCAAGAGTCCAAAAGGCAACCTTAATACGTATTTAACTCGAGCGACACACAAATCGACATCGATTACGGACGTGAAGCGACGACCATATGTATCTACTTTCACAACAAAATATAAAAATTGGTAAAGATGAACGCCCATGTATGTACCGCGACCTTTATACCTACACTTACACGCGTGCACAAAATGAGCATCCACATCGCGTGAGCGTGGCACTCGCTCCGTCCCTCTCCCTGGTCCGTCTTGCTCCAATTATCCGCGTCTGTGACGATATCTATGTGTGCGTGCGTAAAGAACGTTTTGTATGACACATGCTCCACACGTTGGTGCCAATGTTACTTTCCAGACCCACACGTTGGACGAATGGCGTTGGGACCGACGTTGGGGCCAACATGTGGCGCTGGCGTAAAGATTTCGTTCTGTATGGTATTCTGAGCTTTCACTTTCATTCCGCGTCCATGAGAGACAATATGTGTGGATGCGTTTAGAGCATTTTCTATGTATGTTGCCTTCTCTACTCTCGATATTCTGTGGAACAAGCCCTGTATCGAATGGAACTTTAAAAACTTATTATTACCGCTACAAAGTATATAGGGAATAGAACCCACCTGCTCTTACACAGAGTCGTATGTAATGAAATGATTTTATATACAAAAAATTTTGATACAACAGGGTCCATAATCACGATCTTTTTTCGGTATTTACGGCAAGTCCATGCGAAACTGTCAGACTCTTGTTATAAAGGTAAATAAAGAGGTGCGCTTGCAAATGTATTAAAGTGCGTGAGCGGCCCGCTCAAAAATGTCCACAGTGCATGCGCGGTCATGCATTTTTAAGCACGGGCTTGCCGTGGAGATGGTTAAAAGATCGTGATCGGATCGGAATTTTGCTTGCTGTGAACTTTACAAGAATACAGTAACGGACCCAAAGTACACCTGAACTTGGAACAACAATTAGTGAATCACACAAAATGGTATCCCATGTGTGAAATGACTTCACGACATTTGAGGCAGTCGAGTTTTCCTGAAATTATTTTAGACTAGCGGAAGCCTCGCGGTTTCACCCGCGTAATTCCCGTTCCCGTGGAAATACAGGGATAAAAATGGCCTATGTCACCCGGGGTTAGTGTAGCTTCACAACGATGAAAGAATTTTTCAAATCCGTCCAGTACTTTCGGAGCCTATTTAATACAAACTAACAATCAAACAAACAATCAAATCTTTCCTCTTTATAATATTATATATATATATATATATATATATATATATATATATATATATATATATATATATATATATATATAATAAAAAAATGGCGGCTGCCCAAATACTACAGCAGCGAAAAATAAAATAATATCACATTTAAATACATTGCCTGCTCAAAACAAAATTGCTGAAATTGCAGATAAAAAGGTATACACAGGATTCAATGCAATTTTTTGTCATTGGAAACGCTCGTTTTAAAATGTGTTTGAAAAAATTGGAAAACGAAAATTTCTATGTGCTGCAAAAAAAGTGTAATTAGTTATAATACAGCTGTGCTTTTATTACGTTGGTATTGAAGGGTTTGTGCAAACTGTCACGGCTTAATAATAAATAAATTCATACTTGTTATCTACAAACTACATTCATATTAAAATCTATGGTGGGGCATGCGCGGAGTCCCCCACGCACAACGCGGCGGCGCAGTGAAGAGGTGCCAAATAATGACACTCTTCCATAAACGTTTATTTATTGTATTTGTGTATATTGTGATTTTTTTAATATTTTCTGTGTAAATATAGTAAGTATAGTATAGTAAGTGTATTTTTATGTTACCTAACCACAGCGGCAGTAACGCGGATGTAAGTCAACCTTCCACGTCCCTAGTGCGTTGTCCTAACTGTCCCCAAGCCCGGTTCTTTAAAGGCGAACGGGGCTTGAAAGTACATTTTGGTAAAGTCCACAAATCCCAAAATGTGCTTCCAAGTCCAACATCACTATTCACTGAACCACCAAGGCCCCAAATTCCTTTTTGGCAAATATTATCAAAATACAAAAATTCAGTTCCGGTTTTAAAGAGAGTTCCCCGTGGTGCGAGACCTTCAGTGGCTCGAAATCTGGCCCACTGCATAGGTCTTGTTTTACGGGAGAATTCTCAAAGGGCTTGGGAACAACTACTCACATTCCCTTACCGAATTCTGCATGTAAATAATGACCAAACTACCAAAAAAACTCTTACAACTCAAATTAAAGAAAATTGCAATAGTCCAGCCAACATTTCTGAACCTGTTTCGATAACTTTTCATAAAAATTCAAAATTTTATTACGTAGAAACAAAGCTAAGGGAAGGTGATATAAGGGGAGCCTCTAGGCTTTTATTTAGCAGCGACGTGGTGGCGCCTTGTTCTGCAGAAACGCTCACGGGTCTGCAGAGCAAGCATCCAGCGCCAAGGGATGATCTTTGCTTCCCCGAGCCGCCTGACTCTGATGCGGAATGCATATGCGTCACTGCCAAGGACGTATTGACAGCCGTCGGCTCCTTTCGAAGTGGCTCTGCTGGAGGAATAGATGGCTTGACACCTCAACACTTAAAAGACCTCTTGAGCTCAGGTGCCGGAGAAGCTGGCAATGCTCTCCTAAAGGAGTTGACGGCAATGATTAACCTAATGCTCTCCGGCGATGTGGACGATGGCATCATCGATGTCTTGTATGGCGCCAATTTATGCGCCCTGCGCAAAAGTGATGGTAGCATTCGTCCAATCGCCGTTGGGTGTACGTACCGGCGTTTGGCAGCCAAAATGTGTTGTACATATTATAGAGAGTTTTTATCGAGCAAATTCCAGCCTCTTCAATTAGGCTTCGGCTCGCGAGGAGGCTGTGAGGCTGCCATACATGCCATGTCCACCTACCTTGGCTCGGGTAAGGCAGAAGTCATTTTGAAGGTTGACGTGAAGAACGCCTTTAATTCCGTCAACCGGGATACCTTGTTGGCACAAGTAAAATTAGAAACCCCCAAAATTTAAAAATATCTCTGGCAGTGTTACAGGCACTCTTCAAAATTAGTATATAAGGACAACCTTTTGAGTTCATCGGTAGGATGCCAACAAGGTGATCCTCTTGGGCCAGTCATTTTTAGTTTGGCGATTCATCCCATAATTCGGCAACTAAATTCTAAATTTAATATTTGGTACCTGGATGATGGGACCCTAGGGGGAGACGTTGAGACAGTATACAAAGACTTGGCTTTTATAAAAGATAAATTCAAAGGTATTGGTTTAGATTTAAATTTTAGTAAATGTGAAATATTCATGAATGATAAATAGATAAAAATTTGGTTATTTCTAAATTTAATTGTTTGGCTCCAAATCTTAAAATTGTAGATAATCAATCTCTTCAACTCCTAGGGGCCCCAATTTTAGAGGAGTCCTATGATTCGTTCGTAGAGGAAAAAATACAAAATTTTTGTACAGTCTCGGACCAACTTCTTCAAATTAATATGCATTCGGCTTTTACAATCGTTCGATATTGTCTTTTTGTTCCTAAATTCACATACGTACTCAGATCTACTCAATTTTGGAAACATCCTGAGCTTTTGGGTAAACTAGACAAAATTATTCATAAAACCCTGTGTAAAATTTTGAATGTGGCTTTGAACGACCGAGCGTGGCTTCAAGCGTCGTTACCCGTTCGCTTTGGTGGCCTCGGCGTTCGCAAAATTTCTGACGTTAGTTTACCGGCGTTCTTGTCCTCACTTCACAGCACTGAGGAGTTAACCAGGAAAATTTTAGAACCTACACTGGTTAGTTCTGAAGTCCGGTGCAAGTCTGAGGCCTTGAACGCTTGGAAAATGGCTTGCCCAAACTTTGATTTGCCCACCAACCCCTTCGCCCAGGGACAGTGGGACGGCCCGCTCTGCAGTTCAGTAAGAGAATACCTTTTAAATACTACATCAAATCTTTCAGAGCGAGCGCGCCTGCTGGCTGTGGGTGAATAGGAATCAGGTGTTTGGCTTCAGGCTCTTCCATCGTCCAACTTAGGCACTATGTTGGACGACACCACGTTCCGCATTGCTGCCTGCTTGCGTTTAGGTGCCCCATGTGTTTCTCCTCATCGATGCCACTGTGGAGAAGCCGTAGGCAGCCTTGGGCATCATGGTCTATCATGCAGCAGGAGCGCAGGCCGCATATCACGACACGCTAGCCTAAATGACATCATCCGTCGGGCTCTTGTCAGCACTGGTGTGCCAGCAGTTCCTGAACCTAATGGTTTGGCGCGCAGCGATGGAAAGAGGCCGGACGGTATGTCTTTGCTACCTTGGAAGATGGGAAGACCTTTGGTGTGGGATGCAACCTGTGTCGATACCCTAGCGCCTTCCCATCTTCCAAACACTGCGAGCTGTGCCTGCGCTGCTGCTGCATCTGCGGAGACTCTCAAACGGCGCAAATATAGTAATCTAGTCGGAGATTACATATTTGAGCCGTTTGGGGTTGAGACGCTAGGGCCATGGGGTCCAAGTGCTCGCCTCTTATTCAAAGACATTTCCCAGCGTCTTGTCAGTGCATCTCGTGACCAGAAGGCTGGCTTTTTCTTTGCACAGAGAATAAGCATTGCCATACAACGAGGCAATGCTGCCAGCCTTCTGGGCACTATACCGGTAGACATCGATGGGGAGGAATTCTTTGACGCCTAACTCTTTTTTGTAGTTTACTAGGTAAGTTGTAAATAATGTTAATAGTATGTATATAGTTCGTCCGTATGGTTATCTAGCTTGTAGTTATTAACATTGTAAATTTTAATAAACATTATACAGACAAAAAAAAAAAAAAAAAATATATATATATATATATATATATATATATATATATATATATATATATATATATATTTATATACTATAGCGTATACATATCTCGACTCACAGATATCACGTCGTTCATTTGTCTTCAGATTCAATTTCATTCATATCGACCACGTTAATAAGATATTATAAACTGATAAAGTATGGGTGTGTATGATTTGTCACCACAAAACAAAACCCTTATTATTTTCAGCCTTTCATTAAACCCACAGCAGGATAGGTAAAGGATCCGAAAACTTGTATCGGATAATTGTTTTTCTCTGGAACCAATAATTTAATCCGATCTCGATAAACGAAACTACATCACACAATACAATAACAATATTTTATCATAGCGGCTACATTGTAAACAATGGGCTTGTACAACTTATCTATATGAGTATCTTGACCGAAGGTTGAAAGCTCGCAGCGTCTCTTTAATCTATTGTAATCTGTTATCTGTGATTTTTATGTTAAGATGCCGCACGTGACCTATCTTCTATCTACTGTTACCCCAAATTGCTTATTAATTGCGAGATCTAGATTATCATCAAATGGATAAAATGATTATTCTTACCGTGATCTCTGTGTGTAAAGATTTGTACGTTGTACGGATTAAGAATGTTTATGTAAGCTGATTAGGTGGTGGCAATTTTTCGCATAGTCATCTGCGAACTCATGCGAATTTAGTTTTGATGTTTTTCAGTTATGGGATATTATACGAAGGTTCGACGTTCGCGCCTTTTAATGTGTGTCAAACACATGACAGCGTTTAGAAAACTCTAGAAATGAAACCAAAATTCGCAAATGTATTTGCGAATGCCGTTGTACATTTGTATGAATGATTTTTAATAAACTTAAACTTCCGCTCTTGGCTTCTTTAAACTACACCAAATAATGTAATTTTTGAAAAAAAAAATACAAATAAACCTTCACCATCTACTTTTGTCACACAAGCCAGGGAACCATTTACCACACATCTGTGAGACCTCGAAGTGAAATCGTTGTTTCTTAGTCAGGTTTAGGACCCAAACTTCGCAATAAACAACGATTTTACTTCAGGTGGTTAAGGCCATAACTCCAAAAACAAGTGGTAGGTGATTAAGGGTAAGATATTAATACAAGATGGGAGGGTAAGATATTTTTTCCAAAACTAAAAATAAAACAAAGTTATTTAGTGTTATGTAAAGAAGTCACGAGCGTTATTAGTATATTACAAATCATCTGTATATGTAAATATGGAGTACGGATATTAGATTGATGTCTTATATTTTACGTATTGTCTTTTATTCTTAGATTAGCTATTAGCCCCAGTCAAAATGTGATAAATAATATAAGAGCTACCAATGTCGAAAAAGCTTTAGGATATCTGGCCTTTTGATATTTTATTTCTGGCTGCTGGGAATTATTACGAGTACCAGTTTACCAGAGCGTAATCCATTTATGTTTGGTCGTAGACAAAAAGCTGGCATGAATTTCGTTTTATTTTTAACCATGCAAAGGAAGGGTTATCATTTTAACGTGTGTGTTTGTTTGTGTATCTGTATATTTGTCTGCAGCATCGTAGCTTCTCTCTCTGTTTTTTAGGAAGCTAGTTTTATTGGGATGGTTCTTACTTTTGTTTGATGACAATCGGTAGGTGCAGCCGTTTGAAATATATTTTATATTCCTTATTATTCCGTAAACCCAAAGGTTTACCGATTATTAAGGATACGACACAAATCTCAGGAGGCCTACTCTAATTCATTGAAAACGAAGTTTCGAACAAAAGTGATTCCAGCATTCGTTCCTTCACGTACGTGTAGACGCTGGAATGAACTACATACTGCGGTGTTTCCCAAGCGCTACGACATGTCTTTCTTCAAACGAGGCTTAAAGAGAGTTCTCACTTCACGGTACGCAGCGGCTTGGATGTGTCCTTGATACTGCTACCGGTTACTGCTTACCATCAGGTGGGCCGCTGGCTCGTCTGCCTACCATAGGCAATATAAAAAAATTAGCAACATCAATTCCATCCACTCGTTCCCGCAAATCGTCTATGATTTCGGATTTCTTATGTTTATCAAAAAAATACTTAAAATAGTCCCCGCAACTTAAGAAATTTAAGAAAATAGAGAAAGACAAATAAAAGACTACGAAAATTCATGATTTTCGTTTTAGTAACTGTTTCTAGAGTTATCTATTTAAACAGACGGTTACAGGTAGATACATTATTGACGCCGGCTATTAGTCATTCTTTTCGATAAAGATAACTTGTTTTGTAGTTGTTATGTAGACTCAAATTTTGCCTAATCCACTGTACAGTTAGATAATTATACCTAACCGATGTCTAAATCTCGATCTGCTCAGTTACCACTAAGTCAGAGATCCGTCAATACAATAGGTACAATAACTCCCCGATAAACTCTGACAACTTAACTCACACGGAGGTACACAATATCAAATTACTTCACTGCTATTTTACAACAGTGAAAGTTCAATAAACACTTATCGGGAGAATTGATAGCGTCATGTGTGTTAACTTGTTCGATCTTGTCGAGGTAACTTATGTTGTTAGTAACTTACCGCGTGTCTAGTTACTTGGTTGTGTGCTTGTAGAATACCGTTTAAACCTTCGTAAACAGAAGTGAAAACGCGCGTACGATGGTGAACGTAATGAAAAAGCGCACATGTTCAACAACATTCTAAATCGAACATCTTATTCTATGTGCACATTCGGGATATGAGGTTAAACGAGTAAGAAGATTATCTAGTTCTTCTTACCCGTTTAACCAAGATATATTTACGAGGTTATTTTTTTATAGTGCAAAGCTGTGATACCTCAACAAGATTTTTACTTCAAGAAATCACATAAAAAAAAGAATATTAAAATATTAAAAATTCGCAGAGTTATAAGCTATTCAATTTGTCTTGTGTTCGCGCTACCGTGCTCTTTGCATCCCGTAGTACGCAATTCATGGTTTATTATTGGAAAATAAGTGATGATCATTTTGACTGCCTCTGTGGCGCACAAGGCGTACAAGCTCTGCATAGTTTGGGATCAGATGACGTTGTGTGAGTTGTCCCAAGATATTATCTTATTATTATTATTATCACATTTCACATCGCATTGTGAACAGGATTTGAATGTAAGAATGATTAACGATCTAATTTTAATATAGTAATTTAACAGTAATATAGTAAAGCATATTCAGTGCCCATCTTAGTTAAGACAATGTAAGTATAAAGGGTGAAAGCCTAGCTTAGGCACTATATACATATAAAATGTAACGTAATGTTTTCCTTTATTGTGGTGAGAAAATAAATAATAATAATTATTATTAATTGATGATTGATTAATATAACATGGCATAATTGAAAAGTATAACACGGTCCATATACCTACAATCCCAATGGATTGCGTGACTGATTCTCAGCAAACTACTTTCAGGATTGCAATCCTGAAAGTAGTACCAAGAATAACGTTGTTTAAAGAGGTGTAAGCGTCACGCTAGTTCATAACAGAGTCATTGACACCCAAATCCTTGTTTGGCAAAGATCTGGCTGTCACCACACTGCGAGGCACAAAGATAAAGCGGCGGTAGCCTAATGGCTAAGGCATCGGTCTCGCAATCGTGAGGTCGGGTTCAAATCCTACTCATTATACTACCGACGTGAACCCACTCCTAACACAAGCCTTTGAGCTTAGCTGGAGGGGTTAACAGGATTGCTAGTAATGTGGGACTCAATCACACATTGCTAGTTATCTTTTATAAAGAAGAAAAAAAAAAATCTATAACTAACTAAAATCTAACATTAGTTCGTTAGTCTCATTTGCCTAATCATTTTACTAGCTACAGTGCCCTTCAACCGAAACACAGTGATGTGTTAACATTACTGTTTCACGGAAGAATTACTGACACTGTTGTAGTAACCCTTCAAGACGGCCTATAGCTTAGACCTACCGCCACCAAAAGTTCTTTGTATAATTGTCCATGATACAAGACAAAGACAACCTAGGTAAGGTAAGGTTACACCGCTCGACAAAACATGCACGTATGGTTGTCTATGCAACTCAATTTTGACCTCATGCTTCCTGACAGAGCCACCTTTGCTTTAAGAAGTAAAAGTTACATAAAAAAATCTATGAAATGACTATACAATTCTAGGCCTATTAAAATAAATCTATATCTCTAGTTTCGATATAATATTTAAAGTGGTTTCATTGCGGAGTATTCTTCCCGGCGAAACCACCATGATATATTTAATTTTATATATTACATGTTTTGTGTAAGTGTACTTTATACAAAGTATAGTGTTTTGTTCACGATTTGAAATTAAAGTACCTACGATATTATTGCTTCTTATATCATTTACCTTAATCTATATTTAGACTTCCACTTTTCTTTTTTCACGCCAATTAATTAGAGGTAAAACGGATATCCGGTCACCGGGAACTGCTATACGGTCTATCTAATCTTTTAATGAGTAGGTATGGATAAGCTAAATAAATCACTGTTTTACCATTTACTCAAAATATTTGTAATACTTTGCTTACAACAAACGAAATACGTAATTCAGGAAAACTGTGGCTGAATATGAAGTCCCATCAAAATAAGCACCCAATAAAAATAATCACAATCCCTTTCATCTCGACCCAAAATAATACCCATATTTTGTCATTTCATGTTTCGGTCCAATGCAAAATCTCGGTACAAATTTTCCGAGTAGAAATAGACATCGAAAATATTTTTTCCATTCTGGAAATCGAGTGAAATTGTTCTCGATTACACATACGTTACTCACCTTTATTTCTAAGGCTTGTTCCCCACTTGACCTGAGAGAACGTTAAAGTAGGTGCAGGGTTTTATTCGCTAGTTTTCCATTAATAGTTAACTTTTATGTGTCTATAAAATAAACGTGCGCTTTAAAATGCTTTTACGCTATAGGCTTTTTATTTCTACGAAGAGTCCAAAGAGAGTTCCGTAATTTATTACATGATTCGAAGGTATTTAGAATGTGAAAGTAAGTATAATTTTGGCGGTATATGTAGAACTTGTGTTAAAAGTATAACGAATGTTAAATATTATTTTACAGTTATAACAAAAATATATTTAAGTCTCAAGTAGCGTGGACTTCATTTTTTTATAAAAGACGAGTCCCGCAGTAGGGTACAAGTCCTGTATCGCGGGGGACTTTACAATCATACAAGTCACGGACACAAAGTTGTCTCTCGTGTGGGAATCGACCACCGATAAACCACAATCTCTTGCTTAGCAGTCGGACACACTCCCATCGCGCCACAGAGGCTGCCAAAGTCGTTAGAAGTGTGGACTGCATGGTATAGTCTTCATGTACGGTCTACTGCACAAACATTTTCCTATAATGATGACAATCTTTAGATGGTCAACCTAATATCAAGTTGAACAATAGGCTTGATAAAAACAATCCTATACGTCGTCAATATGTAACTATTTATACAATTTGCGTGAGACTTTTGTGAAATATAGTGAAATTGGCCGGAAGACGAGCAAACAATGCCCCAGTTTTACCACAGAATATAAAAATCAATGAATCGAATTAAAAATCGCATGACGAGGTTTTGTTTAAATATCAAATTATTACAGTCATTGGGCTCCAGTGTACCGTGGCCGGCAATTAAGGAATAATGTTAATATTTTGTTTGGGTAGGACTTCTCTCCATTTTTGGGTTCCATTGTTAAAAGCCCCTTAAGAGCCCCTTTGTTACGGTAAAGTCTATGAGGCTTAACTAAACTTATACCATGAACACTATCCTGCATCATCCATAATCCTATTAATCATTCATTAAATAGCTTAAGATAGGCCTCAGCGTCTGTTCGTTTTTCGCGTTTTGACACGATTGTTTACTCTATCGCTTAGAGAATTTCTTCCTGAAGACTTTAATTGACTTTTTTTAATACCTAGCAGTCGGATGCATTAATATATAACTATGTTGAACTTAATATCGCGCCTCCGACTGCATGATATTAATTATTAAGAGTATCTTGTTTCTGTATTTTTTCAGTCGGGTTTTTTTCTGGTTTATTATCAGTTAGTACCTAAACGATTTACATTTAATCGGAAATTCGAAATCTCAAACACGTGCATCTATGATTATTGAGGCGTAGCAAGTGTTGCCGGCCTTTTAGAAAATAATTAATAGTTAGGTTATGTCTATATATCTATAGGCACGTATCTATTTGATAGAGTCATTGTCAGAGTGAAACTAATAAAAATATGTTTAAACGACATAATATAAAACTCTCTACGCATTTTTGTAAAAAAAAGAAGAATTCATGCATATTATTGTGGTTGAGGTACGTAAATAGGATTAGGGTACAAAAAGGATCTGCACAAACTAGAACAAAGTGTATCTACGTTCTTTTAACAGCCATTAAATAAAAATACAATCAGAATAAAAAGTTTAATAATAGGCGGATAAAGGAATTAAAGGTTTTGTATACTGAGACGGTTCATTTTTGGCACTCAGCTCTTCAAATAGAGTTCTGAGAACAGCTAGGGCTGGATAGTCATGGGCCGTTTATGGCTGGTTAGTTACAGCCATAAACGGCCCATGACTGTACAGCCCTAACTGAGATCCTGGGGATCCTGATATTGGAGTCAAAGGGCACTTTCTATACTAGATCATAATTTCGTTTGAAGTTGAAACGGTAAGGTTTTTGTTTATCAATTTATCTATGTATCTATAGTATGCATGGACTGATGCAAATATAGCCATTCCCTTTTGGCTTCGCTGGTAATCGGGTAAAAAATCATATCTTGCCCCATTGGTGCTCAGACGTTGGTCAAACCAACACTTTTACTATCAACAGACACTTCTGAATTTATAATATTACTGGGGATACGTTGAGTGAGTACCAACATTACAGTGAACAGTGACATACATTAACCTTGAGCTAGGTACCTTATTGTGTACATAATACATAGTTTACCTACAGTATCTAAGCCACTAGATGGGTTGAACGTTTGTCACGTCACTTATGTCAGCGCTAAGATACTGAAACTGAGAGCAATGAACAAGGTAAACCTTCGAATCAAATACGAGATATCAATATAAGGGCTCGATTACATTATTAGCTACACGGTTAGGAGTAACATCTAGGCACTATATTTTGCTCTTTTTTTTTATTCCGTAGCCAAAATAACAAAACGGAACCATTAAAGTTTCCGTCAGTTATTTTTAGATTTAGGGAACCGTTTGTAAATATTAAACTTTAAAGTGCAAATTTTTGTTAGAGTCAAGTGCCCCTCTGCCAGCTAAATGGCTGATGCTGAAGCCCGGTAGTAGTATTTAAAGTGAAATTAAAAGGAAAACTATCACAGCTGATTAAACTTTATAAGTTTACGAGTAATAGCTGATCAAATGAGAAGTAACAAAATTTTCGTTTCGGTTTCGTACAAATTCCGTCAAAAATTATTATTAACGTTAATACTACGTTACACCTAGATAACGTTGTAAGTATGAAACAAAATCTACAGAAAATCCACTTCTTAAGCCGCATTTTTCGGAGGGGGAGGGGTACTACAGAACCCTACCACAACCACATTGTGCGTGGCCCGACATGCACTTGCTCAATTTTTTTTATACCACTGAGGTGACAAACAAGCTTGTGGCCCGCATTATGGTAAGTAGGTATGATAGCTTATGGACGTCTGAAACACCATAGGAGTCACTCGCGCGTTGCGGACGCTGTAAATCCTTTTTACTCCTTTTTCTATCCGCCTTTAAAAGGAGGAGGTTTTATGTTCGTCTTTTTGTATATTTTTTGAAGTGAAAACTTCTTTAGCGGCGTTGTGCACTTTTTGTGATGGGTAAAATAAGTTAAACTCGCGTCAGGACCTGATCAAAAAATCGTAAGACGGAGAGAGAGAGCAATGAAAAACTGCTACAATATCATTAAATACTAAAGTAAATTTCGCCACCATCAGCTGATTTGGGAAATCGGGCGGTCCAGAAACCAGAAGACCCCAGTTTGAGTCCGAGTAACGATATTTTTTTTCCATTTTACATTTTAATTTTCCATATTGGTTTTTTGATTTGTGATTTATTATTTCATATTTTTTATTATTATGTCAGTAAGATCGAAAACTATTATTCAAATTTCAACAGTACCTATGTAATATAATGTTCAAGTTTTCACTTCTGCCGGCACTACTGGAGTGCAACCCGTTTTTTTTTTTAACTTTTATGTATGCCCACCGATTACGCGAAGACGGCTGGACCGATTTAAAAAAATATTTGTGGTCCAAGTTGGTCCCATTGTTATCAAATCAGGATCTGATGATGGAATCCTGGAGAAATCGAGGGAACTCTTCAAATGTTATGCACATAATTACAGTGATTTAGATATATTTCATAGTGATTTGTGTGTTTACTCTCAAAAAGTAACAATTGGTGAAATGGAACAGCTGATGAAGACTAGATGATCAGTGGAATTATATAATATTTCACGGTTTGCGATTCGATTACCAACTTTCATTAGGAAGTGCGTAGCACTTTATGCTCGTTATACTACTACTAGATACAGCATTTAGTAGAGCTGGTGGTGAAGTATCGTGTGAACTCCTAAACAATTAACGACCCTGCATCGGGAAAAGCAGTATTTTGTAAAAGTAAATGAGCACTTGACATTATGATATTGTAACTTAGATAAATTACAAATCAACCTACTAAAAAGTGACAAATGATAACTATTAAACAGCCCATCTAAAATAAATATCTACAACGTAATATCGGTATAAAAACAAAAATTGCTGACAAAAAACACATTTTAAAATTGGTGCCTAAAAAAACTATATTTCCTGGCACCAACTTCAAGATGTGTATCTATTTTTGTACCTATATTAGTTTATGCATTTTAGTTACCTTGTATTTATTTTTTAAGTCGTTTTAATATTTTTTTGTTAAAAAGGTTTTTGAAGAGCGATAGTCTTTTGGAAACACCTCGGCAGGTAGCTCATTCCACAGCCTGACTCTACGAAATGACATAGCTATATTTCGGTATTTGGATACAAGCCCTGAGTTACTTACTTTAGGGATACTGGATAATCAGACAATTAACGAACATTAAGCATACCTACACCAAATTTCGGTACATTAAGTTCTAATCTGTATTTAAAAAGAACCTCTACCTGAGTCCTGACACTTGCATAGCAGTCGTTTAGTTAGTACGTAAGTATTTCCGCTGCTTCTAAAGACTTAAGTTAAGAAAAGTTTAATCAAATCTGAATGCATTCACCATCTCCTAATTTTGTGTATTAATAAAATGAAATAGACACGATTGAAATAAAACACATATTTTTCTGTTACAAAGCTGTTACGACAGATGCAAATGGTGTTTATATGATGGGATGATACCACAAAAGTACAAATTAGTCGATGCATTATTGTCTATTAAGTATTTCAGACTTATTCAGTAAAGGATTTCAACCAGTCGGTTGCTTACACTTAGGAATACTATATTAAATTTGCCACCAGAGCGGACAATACAATTCCTAAGGGACCTTTTCCATGGGCGAGAGAATCGCGGTGATATTATCGTCGTGCCACCTATTTCTATACACTAACTTAGGACGTGTCTGTGACATGGCGATGTTATCTTCGTCGTTGCGACGAATGGTGTTATCGCAGCGAGAGCGCCGCGGTCTCAGTGGGAGAGAGCGGCGAGCGCGCAGTCAAACTCAGGCGTCCCGCTTCGAAAACGTGACAATTTCGTCGCAGACACGCGGTGATTTTGTTACGAGTCGCGACAATACGCTGGCAGAATAATCGCTAGTTCGGAATCAGAGCGGAATCGTCGCGATTTTCTCGTCTCGATGGAGAAGGTCCCATAGGTATACTTGGAGGCGTGGTCGCGACCAAAAACCATTGCAATGTATAGGAACCATTAACACGAATAGAATAGTTTTCTATGACACGATACATGATATATAACGATGTAAAATAGATAAGCATCATGTTCAAACACATCCAAACATGGACCGTGTGAAATTATAATCAAAACAAACTTTTATTAATATTTCCGCAAATATTATGATTGTATACAAATACAGCAAATACTCATCTCATGTGACTGTCTTTTTAGTTCTTATCACGATTACTTAGCGTGGGTATTTTAATGTAAACATTAGTAAAATGTTTAAAAATGGATTAATTTTATTTTAATTAATTACATTACCGTGTTTCTAAGTATGACAACAAAAGTAGTTTTATATATGTTTTGGGAATGCTGTGGATGTGACGCATATTAGCTGCTACTTTTGTTTATATTTCCAAAGTACTGCAGACCGTTGCATGTGACCGTATGTTATGGATTTATCTTTAAAGTATCTACGATTGTAGACGAAAAATATAGTTTACCTTATTGTAGTAGCACTTTAGATATATCTATAGAGGAATGTAATATTCGGTTTTTTTTATTTGATTTAAGATGTTTTATAAAAATGATTCAAGTGGCCAAATTCAAAGTATTAAAATCAGTGATTTTACTATACGTCTTTTATGAGACCTAAACACAATCATCTGTGGCGCGGTGGGAGTGTATCCGACTGCTACGCAAGAGGTCGTGGGTTCGATCCCCAACCAAGATACAACTTTGTGTGATGAGCACAATGGTTTATTCTGTGTTTGGGTGTTATTTATCTATAATATGAATGTATTTAGAAATATATAAGTATGTTTATCGTAGTCTGGTTTCCATACAAGCTCTGCTTAGTTTGGGATCAGATAGCGTTGTGTGAGTTGTCCCAAGATATTATTATTATTATAACTTAAGTCGCTTTTATTGTAGTAGACATTTTAAAATGTACCTACGCACATGACATTTTTGTAAATTGCAAATTCAACGGGCACTAATGGTTACCGAGGGAGCAAATCAAACGTAGCCAGCCAGACACTCTTATAGAATTTACCAGCGTTATGCTACTAATTACAAATTAAAACAACAGGGTTTCCTTTAGACGTGAAAATGCCTTATAAATCGATGACTGGCTGCACGCCCGAAAAAGTGTCACGTTCCACCTGCTGATAAGCTGATAGTATCAGCCTATCAGCGAATGGCGATAGCAGCGACATGCGGTACAATTGGAAGTAAAGCTGTGACAGGCATGGTTGTTTATTACAATGTCATCAATGTTTTCTTATGACGTTATCACGTGAAATTATCGTCCGTAAATCGACTTTACAGACAACCATTTTTTTTCGTAAAATTATTGACTCTGATCATAAAATATCAAAGCAATACAACATCGAGTTCTACCACGACACTTGAATTGGTTGTTACTTACTATTCTATGTAAATGTGCGATCACAGTACATTACTTGCGAATTAGGTGGATATCATCCGAGTACAGTGACCCTGACCAGCGATGAATATGTATGTCTAAGCTTCTGGCCTTTAGATCGACAAGATTAGCTTCAGTCTGTGTACAAGTTTATTAATTTGTGGATGAAGTTTTGGTGAATCTTAAGTAAACATGGAACTAGATGGCAATTATACAAATTAAAGAGTGCCACTAGTCTAAAATATAAGATAGAGAAAAATCCGTGCAAGAGCATGTCGGACCATGCTCAGTGTAGGGTTCCGCAGTAGCACCAGCAGAAGAGCGTATGTTCATAGCACTTACGTCCTTTTGTTGAGAAGCGCAGTTTTTCGGCAATAACTCAAAGACGGTATATCCGTTCATGTCCAAAAAAAATTATTAAGCGCGTTCGTGATTTGTTAAATATTTTTTGGTCTCACGGTTCAAAAGATAAAGAGTGTGTGGACACATTTTTGTGCATAAAGTCAATAAATAAATAAATATATGCAACTTTCAGAGCGATTATTTCCAAAAATATTTACTCAATCAACCAAAAAAGTTTTTTAGAAAGCTGTGAATGTTTTTAAATATGTTGTTAACGTCGATATTAATTTGCTAAAAAAGCAGTGGACAGACATGACGAAACTATTTTTGCCATTTTGGCTACGGAACCCTAAAAACGAGGATCTTTCCTTAAATTACAGTGCAGAGCTTATTTATCACCATCACCTCCTCATCATTAATTCAGACGTAAGGCAACTTGAACTTAGACGTAGTCACTTTCACTTACACAACAAACGGTCTTACGGCGATTCCATACAATATTCTGACGATTCAATACAGGGAATTAAATTACAAATTAACAATTTAATTAACTAATTATTCCCAAAGGACAATACAATGAACCTGAATACCTGCGGCTTGAAATACCCTTCATCCATCATATCATACGGGATAAACATATTAGGTACACTTACACGTTAGCACAAAAGTAGATACATTCACAAAAGACACAGTCAACGATCTAATTTTACATCAAAACACGAAGCAAACAACTAACAATGTACTTCGACCACAAAATAGTGTGAATGATCTCTTATTGGCGAATGACAAACATCCTTTCAAAAAACCTTTTTCATCGCTACTTTGACACTCAAAGCGATGAAATTATGTCCAATTTCACGTGTTATATAGGCTAGTGCGTATGTCCGCACGGCGTGTTGGCTTTGCACGCGCGATTAACTTTTTTATTAATACCCATCGGCTATGGAGGCTTTGACGTGATATCTCGTGCAGGGAGATGAACGCGGTTAATCCACTTTCGTAACTCCATATTATTAGGTATTATTAAGTATTATACTTACTTTCCCTTACGAATATTGCAGTAAAAGTACAGAAATTGGAAGAGTATCTGTCATCATTATGAACCTCATTTTTTTTGCTGAATGCAATGTCATCTTAGTTGTAATATATGTACCTACTTAAATAGCTACTACGTGGGCTGGTACTGACAGGGAACCGGTCTAATTCCTTGTTATCAGATATGTTGAAGCGTAAGCAGACATATAATGGTAAAATATAATGTCAAATATGTCAAGAAATACCATTTCAAAATGTAATTGACTACTTTTCTTCCTCAAATATGCGAGACATTTGAGGGAAATTGTGGTTAATTTTATTTTTTCCCTTAAGATTATTTTTAAAAAGGCGTTGTTAATATATAGGTAACGACCTCGGACATCACGCCACAGTATATTACGAAGAAAATTTTTTTTGACTGCCTCTGTTACGTGGTGGGAGTGTGTGCGACTGGTACGCAAGAGGTCATGGGTTCAATTCCCACACGAG
The DNA here is from genome assembly GCA_945859575.2 of Herminia tarsipennalis. NCBI lineage: Eukaryota > Metazoa > Arthropoda > Insecta > Lepidoptera > Erebidae > Herminia > Herminia tarsipennalis. The sequence continues at coordinate 6,240,648 of OX243840.2, forward strand.
ACACCACTTTGTGTGATCCACAAACTGTTGTTCTGGGTCTGGATGTACTTTGTATATATGTCCGTGACTTGTACGTTTGTAAAGACCCCCGCGACACAGGGTTTGCACCCGACTGCGGGAGTCGACTTTAAAACTTTAGATATGTTCAATCATATTACTTAAGCATATAAATTAGTACATAACATATTGTAACTGACAGAAGGACTGTCTATATATGTTCGTAAACTCTCGCAATTTGTACACATTATAGAATTTTATAAGCTACGGGTCTTAATCGCGTAAATATTTAATTTTAGGCTAAATACCTGACTACAGAAAGACTGGCATCCAATGCAAAATAAACAGGACAATTTAATTTATCTACTGGAATTAAAACAATAAGAATTACCGTAGAGACGCAGCCGCCTTCCCCATTAAATATATTCAGACATTAAGATATCTAAACATTGTAAACAACACAATTATAAAGTTCCACAAACCAGCTTTTAAGTCCAATAAGTGGCTTTTAAGATAATCTAAAATAAATTGTTGGAAAATCCTCTTCTTACAATATTAGTAACGAAAATATTATCATAATTTTTGGTCGTGGTAACTTTTCTTTGGAAACTGGCTTACCAATTTAGTTGTGAATATAAAAACATGAATAATCTAAATATAAAATTATAAAGCTGAAGAGTTTGTTTGTTTGAACGCGGTAATATCAGGAACTGCTGAAATCTTTCACTGTTGGATAGCCCATTTATCAAGGAAGGCTATAAGCTATATACCATCACGCTACGACCAATAGGAGCAGAACAGCAATTAGAAATGTTGCAAAAACGGAGAAAATTAACGCAGACGAAGTTGCGCGGGACAACTAGTCTAAATATAAAATGTATAGTCAGCAATGTAAGTCACTGAGTACCTTTTTTCCAACTAGTATGTTACCTTCCCATACACAAACTTGTAAAACTGTATTAACTATTATTACAGCTAAATAAGATTGTCCACCGACCAATGAAATAAATAACTTAGTATACAAAAAAAGTTTCCAAAAAATCTGTTTAGAAAAATTCTGCTGAAAAAGTTTTTTAATTCCATTCAGGTGTGTCAAAGTCAAAATCAAGTATACTTATTTATATCATAAATTAGCTGACGCAACTTCGTTTGCGTCAATTTTCTCCGTTTTTGCAACATTTTTTATTTATGCTCCACCCATATTGGTCATAGCGTGATACAATACCCTTCCTCGATAAATGGGCTATCCAACAGTAGAACTATTTTTCAATTCGAACGAGTAGTTCCTAAGATTATTGAGTTCAAACAAACAAATAAACTTTTCAGCTTTTGTTTTGTTTGTTTGAACGCGATAATTTCAGGAACTACTGGGCCGCATTGAAAAAATATTTTATTGTTGGATAGCCCATTTATCGAGGAAGGCTATAGGTTATAACATCACGCTACGACCAATAGGAGCGGAGCAGCAATGAAAAATGTTGTAAAAAAAAAGGGAAAATTTACGCAGACGAAGTTGCGCGGGTCAGCTAGTATTAGTATAAATTTAATTCAGTGGTCGATTCCAAGACGTGTTATACGTTCCAAATGTGAACCTTACAATGTTGCCCCTTCCTTTCATTAGGTATATAGTCTTGTACAAAAATAAAGATACTTCATCAAAAGTAAATATTTTAATAAAATTAGGTCTCACACAAAACATTCACTTACACAACAATAAAAAAAAATTGCAAATATACGTGCAAAATTTTAAATTGTTTGTAAGTGATTATTGAGCTGAAGTATAGAATAGAATAGAAAAATATTAGAATAGTTACATACAGTACAAACTAATAAAATCGTTCTCAAGTGTTCTGAAAATTCGTATGTATTTAGCGATTTCTATTGCTAGCTGTACTGTACAATAATCTTGTTAGTCGAGGTAAGTCACTATCAGATCTAGTATGCTTGGAAAAGTATTGGATCTTGTTTTGAATATCAATTGGATCCTTGGTATATCTTCAAGTTTTCCGCCGTGTTTAACTTTGTTATTATGATTCGACTGTGTATCGAATGTATGAATTCTATAATCGAGTAGGTATATGAATTCTATATTATTACAAATGTGGTACGATGTTATGACTATCAATAGATGTAAATAAGCTGAAGTAGTTTGAACCTTATAGATAGATTAGTAGTAGGTCTAGTGTCGGGTCAATTCACGTATTTAAAGCAGTGTAGTTGCAGTTCAGTTTAAGTTCAGTTTTAAGTTCCGATTAAAATGGACATTTTCGTATTCTCGTAACTTAGGGATCGATCTTAAAAACGCTTGCGTACCGTACTAGAATGTCGTTATTGCGCTCTCGAAATGCATAATTGACGCAAGCGTATTTGAGATCGATCCCAAAGTTAAAGAATACAAAATTGGCCGTTTTAATCGAAACTTAACTGCAACTGAACTGCAACTATTATTATTATTATGTATATCGTTTCCATATCACGGGACTATGGAGTCCCGGTTATTTGGGAGGCGTGCGTGGGGCCGAAGCCAACACGTAGAGGCACATTAGACACTTTAATCTAAAGGCTATGTGACACAAACCGGCGAATATCGTTGTATACACTATTTAAATGTACCCAACGACATTCCCCGGTTTGTGTAAAAACTATTGTCAAAAAGTGGTAGCTAAGAAACTGGGTTATGGAGGTGATGTGTTAGTGGAATAGTTAGCTGGTACTATTGAAGGACTATGGCTATTATTAACTGCAATGCTTTAAATACGTGAATTGACCTCCTTCTCAGGCTTCATTTAACTCAAAGATATATAATAGAGTTTGTATCTGTACGATGTATTTATATGCTCTGTGATTTAAATCACTGATTTCATTTCGTGGATAGGTACAATAAGTATTTAGTATGTAGGTACAGTTTATACATTCGGACTAGTTTGTATATTATGATAAAACCATTTGAAAATCAGCTGCATTGTTTATTATTAAAAATGCACAAATAGATCCACGCGAATATCGACTCTCCTTCCTACTTATAACTTACTTGCAGTGAAAATAATTAAGCTAATAAATTGGATTTTATTTAATACTAGCTGTCCCGCGCAACTTCGTATGCGTACATTTTCCCCGTTTTTGTAATATTTTTCATTACTGCTCCGCTCCTGTTTATATAGCCTATAGCCTTCCTCGATGAATGGGCTACCCACCAGAAAAGAGAGAGAGAGATTTTTTCAATTCGGATTAGTAGTTCCGTTCAAACAAACAAACAAACTCTTCAGCTTTATAATATTAGTATAGATTCATATTTAATACTTGCTTTTAGAAGTCACGTGTGATATGAAATCGCCTTTTGTAATTTTCGAGTTGATAGTAAGTTATGAGTCCTAGGTCTATCTGATACATGTGTCTCTCTGTAAATAATAGAAAAGGCTATTTAACTGTCAAGTCAAAACAATCTCTTTTTGTAAAACATCAAAAAGATAAGCTCTCCAAAACTTTGTATTAAATACAAGTTTGTGACGTTACAATTTTCTATGTTTAAACCATTTTCTTGAAGTATTGGTTTTTATACCACATTTTATTTTATTTTATTTGGGGAGTTACAGCTATAGTACAAATAGTTTTATTAAACACATTACTAAATGCCAATAACAAGCTTCCACAGATGAACAGAACATTCAGAGAGAGAGTACATTCTTAACAAATTTCAAAACATTTCAAGACTTAGAGCCGAATCACAGCCGACGCGACGGTGCGACGTCTAAGTGGTGCTGCTGTGGTGTCCTGCATATAAAAATCTATGGTATGCCACACGGAGCGACACTCGCACGCCGGACCAAGACGAGGTGGGGACCGCAGTTGTTTGCTTGGCATAAGGAAGGGCGCTCTTTATTATCAGACTGTACGTCCAACACTCCGCTACGGTGCAACGACGGCGCCGCAGAACGCTTCAGCACCGCGCCGCTCCATGTGGCATACCATAAATTTTAACGCTACGGCCTCGCACTGCCAGTGTGAACGCATGCGTGGCAAATTATTTGCGGTGCGGTACCTGGGCCCGTACCGCGCCGTGTAATTCGACTCTTATCATAGTAGTCACTCTCAGTCAGCCAGTGGCTATAAGGTCATTGGTTGACAATGTAGCTAATCAGGCGTTGGAACGTCCGCTGTGTGGTTTGTAGCCGGTTCGAGGCAGGCGAGATGGCTTGTCACACGTCGAAAAAGATAAGGGTAATTTATAACGTGAACTTTGGTACGATTGATTGACGTTTCGAATGATCAGAAAGCTTTTCCGATTATAAATACGTATCTAGCAATTAATTTGCTTTCTGTAGTTAAAAGAAAGTATTGTTGGTAATTAAAATTAAAAGGACATGATTTTATTATATCAACAGTACCTGAAATTAAACTCGAACTGTTTAAACATGGTAAATTAACTATGACATCCTAAATCAAAATTTGGAGACATCTAGTAATATGTAGGTAATTTCACATAGTGGTTCACGGCATCGTTTAGTAAGTCCAAGTGAATCTAACAGACTGACAGAAGTTTCTAGTGGGTTGATACTGGTTTTCTTATGATGTTTTCGCACAATTGATTGAATTAAGAAGAAACGTTAAACGTTATTTTAACTTCCAAAGCATACTTTACAGGGTAAGAAATAATAAAAAAATGTCTTCTAAAGATTAATTTGAATTAAACACTTGGAATTTAGCTCAGCTTAGGCCTAAGCCATAAGCCGTCTTGATTGGTACCAACACAGTGGCAATTATTCTTCAATGAAATAGTAATGTTAACTGACACATCACTGTGTTTCGGTTAAAGAGCACTGTAGCAAGTGAAATTACTGGGCAAATGAGACTAACGAACTACCTATCTACTAAACTAACGACTAATGTCCTAATTCTCAAGTGAGGAGCGCAGCGCGGTGATATTCAGATCTTTGCCAGACATAGATTCGGGTGGCACTCATACTGATAAAGGCTATCGTGATGCTTAGGTACCGTAAAGCGCACGACCCATTCGTCTCTTCATTTCGTGGTTTGAAAACAAAGCTAATCGTAAACTTTCGCGATTTGTACACATTATAGAATTTTATAAGCTACGGGTCTTAATCGCGTAAATACGGCCGTGGTCACGGATAGACTCTCACTCTACCCGTGACCACGGCCGTTGCAATACGGTCGAAACATCGGGAAATAAATAAAGGTATTTAGCCTTAAAATAAAATATTTACGCGATTAAGACCCGTAGCTTATTCTATAACAAAGCTAATACTGTATAATAATAATAATAAATTTATTGTCATAAATTAAAGATTACATAAGAAGTGGGATTCTTTGACTCCTGCACTAGTAAAAACTGTATTGCAGGAGACAGTTTAAAATTTGTATATTTCTAGCAATCTCTTTAACCCCTTTTAAAAGGATTGCTAATAGCTAGGTAATTTATTTAGGTACTTGTAATGTGCAATCCGGGTCCTTTTCCACGATCTTTTTTCCGTGTCCACGGAAAGCCCATGCGAAACTGTCAAAATCATAATGGTAATTGGAGTGTTGCGCTTAGATATGCATCAACGCGCATGTGCGGACATTTTTGAACGCGCCGTGCATGCGCCTAGATTCATTTATGAGCACACCTCACCACTTAACATTTTGACATAATCATAAATCATTTATTTGCTGGATGCAGTGGTGTTAACATTAAATTCAATATCGTTCTCCTTGATCTACCATAGATACTGGCATGCAAATCTTACATATTATATATTTTTTTAATATTCGGAGACATAATAGTGCCTTGTAGATTAGATACATGCGACAAAATTTTGATAGTTAAATAATAAAGAAGAAGTTAATAAAGATTGCTAGTAATAAGCAGTAGTTCGAAGAAGACAATATTCCGTACCATATTTGTATCGACTTTAAATCGAAATATTGTTTTTTTTTTTATTTATAAGTCAATGTCGTAAATAACATTGACATATCTACCTGACAACTAAAATGTGCATGACACCAACTATGGTGAACGGCTGATAAAATTTTCTTTATCAGCATAACGCCGTATACAAATTAAAGAAGTTAGACTACGTCATTTTGAAACGAATTATTTGTATTAGTTCATTTCACACGTGGTTATACGTATGTATATAAACAGAATGCAGTTAATCACTTGGTAAGTGTATATAGTATGCAGAGGATTACTCGTATAGCGTCAAAATATAATGTAATTTACCTCAATGCGAATGCTACAGATAATAATAATATCTTGGGACAATTCACACAAAGCCATCTGATCCCAAACTTGGCAGAGCAAAAATTAAAAGTAAAACTATAACAGCTAAGTAGGCTTTACAAGTTTGCGAGTAAACCAGACAATTGTTAAACATATTTATTTGTATATTTCTAAATACAAACACTTTATGAATAAATTACATCCAGATAAAGAATAAACCATCGTGCTCATCACACAAAGTTTTATCCTGGGTGTCGACCTTCGGCTTAACAGTCAGGGTTACTAATCACTAAACCAACAGGCCAGTCGAAGGTATGGCATCTGTAGACTGATTGCTACTACACCGACAAATCCAGAAGGGAATAGGGGAGGGGGTTAGGAGGGCTGATTAATGGTCTTGTTAGGACTCCATAGCCAAAATGGCAAAACGAAACCCTTATAGTTTCGCCGCCGCGTCCGTACGTCCGCAGCGCTTAGCTCAGAGACTGTTAGCGCTAGAAGGCTGTATATGTAAAGTGGGGATGTGAGTTTTTCTCACCTACCCCATCGTGTGGGGTATCATTAGATAGGTCTTTTAAAAACGTTTTGGTTTTAAAAACGGGATTGTGAAGACCATTTTTACATTTAAGGATCTGTTTGTGAAATATTAAGCTTTAAATTTAGTGTGTGCGAGTCAAGTCCCCCCCCCCTGCCAGTTAAATGATTGATGTTGGGTATGTGAAAAAAATCATGGTAGTAGTACATATTTTATTTTATTTCATTGGAAAACAAACAATTGTTTAATAAATTACAGAATTTAGATGTTACACTAAAACTTAGATGAAAGTACAATCCACTACGTTTCCATTTACAGTACGATCAACGTAACTTGACCGGATTGAAGTTAGGTTTTTATCACTTTCGCGCATGTCATAGAGATGTGACCCTAAAATTACTTACGAAAACGTTTAATCGATTAAAAACACTAACAGCATTTTAATTCAACAATATAAAAACACTATTTAAATGAGTTCATAAAAGTTTAAATTTAGAACAGTTACAGTAAATACTAAAGAAACTTTAAAAAAACAATTTCTTTACGAAAATAATCACAAAAAAACATGAGTTAGTAATACTAATTATGACAATGTAATGCGTAATCGCATTTCTAATTCTTTTGGTGTAGTTACCGCCCCCGCCCCCTGCGTCCTGTCACCATTTACTTCCAAAAAATGCATCTGCGCAACCACTTGTCGCCTACTTCAGTCCGGCCTAGTTACGTTGATCCTACTGTTTTACTACGTTAGTTAAAAGGTACAGTTATGTAAAGTAAGTAAGGAGAAGGTAAAAACTACATATACTGAAATTAAAAAAAAAAACTATAACAGATAAGTAGGCTTTACCTTGTGCGAGGCCCGACATGCACTTGCCCGGATTTAAACACGAAATAAGAAGACAAGCAGGTCGTGCACCTGACCTTTTTTTTTTATTTGGCAATGGTTGACTCCATAACCCCTAGATGCAAACTGCTACTTTATTAATATATTTTTATGCACGTATAAAGACATCTTTTATAAGATACTGTAGTTAATAATAATATCTTGGGACAACTCACACAACGCTATCTGATCCCAAACTAAGCAGAGCTTATACTATGAAAACCAAACAATTGATAAACATACTTATACATTTTGAAATAAATAGGTACATATAGATAAATAACACAGTTACAGTAAATAATACAATAATAGTTTTATCCTGGGTGGGGATCGAACCCACGACCTCTGGCTCAGCAGTCAGGGTCACTAAGAGAAATACTAGTTCTGAGAACCCTTTCCAAAACTAGCCTTTATTCGTGCCTTGTGTTTCTAGGACAAAAATCTTTCGCTGTTTTAAAAAGATTTAAATGACTTATGACAAAGACACATCTTCATCTCGGTAGAGGCAATATGTTGAGCCTTTTACAATGTGGCCTACACTAGTCATATTATGTGAATGAAAGTTTTTGTATAAATTTAACACAAATTAAATATATTTCGGGACTTAATCGCACCGATCGTGGTCACGGGTCGGCCAGTCGACCCGTGACCACGATCGGTGCAATCCGATCGAAACGTCGGGTAAATAAAAGGTTTAAATAAATAAAATTTTAATAATTCACGCGATTAAGTCCCGAAATATATTTTATATGTATAAAAATAGCGAAAGTTTTAAAACAATAAATTTAACACTTTTAAAGCTGCAGTTGCAGTAGTTCGCGTAGATACAAACCGGCATTACGCGGGTAATAGGTCTGCTCATTTTAACATTTTGGGGCAGAAATATGTATGTAGATTTTTGGAGCTTAACCAACAGTACTGTAATAACATCTGTCATCCTCGTTTTTCTAGGCATGAGCCGTAGCGTATAGAACCCACCTTAACGACTTTACACTTCGTTGATGTGTTGATACAGTTCGAATAAAAACTACAAGTACATTTTTAATAAATTTAAAATTAAATACTGAAAGTAATATTATAGGAATTATGTAACTTTTGTACCTATAATAATATTATTACACAGAACTTGCCAGTGCACGCTGGTTATGTCGACCTTTTTCCTTGAAAAAAAAAAGCTGTAGGAATCTGCCGTTATATTAAACAAATTTAGAAACTAATTTATTTGTAACTTAAAACTGCATTAACATAATCTAAATATACGAAGTGATAATCTTATGGTGCATTCAGACACATAGCAGACAGTCCGGCAAGCAGCCTGACTCGGGCCGGGGCGGCACAAAAATACTGTTCACACACAGTCGAGCAGCACATTCACGCCTATTCACACGCTCGCGCTCGTGTTCGTGCTCGTAGAAACCGTGTAACCACCACCGTTACGGATTTTTTGGTCATGTATAAACAGAAATAAGAAAAACAAGTTAACATTTTCTAATATCTTCAATGTACAGATGCTGTGAGATCACAGTTTTATAATACAAGAGTAAAGAAAATGATTTTTCAATGCATGTGAAGTCTCGTGGCTTGAAGCTGATAAGTATTTTTTTACATCAAAAGAAATAAAAACGCTTGATTGTTGTTTACTTATCAATAAAGCAACTTTTGAAGATATCTAGCAATCCTGTTAACCCCTCCAGCTTACGCGCTACCTCAAGATTCGAACCAGTGACGTCACGATTGCTATTAAGCTACCGCCGGTCTTTATTTGATTATATCTATATTTATTAACATAGGTACAGTTTTTAGACTTTAGGCTAAAATTACCTATCGATTTTATTATCACGGAATTCTATGTTGACGCAGTAAAACGGGTTTACTGCATTCCAAAAATCACGAATGAATAATAACTAACATGATATTTCTGAGAAAACGAAACAATAATGGGTTTATGTAATAGATCAGTGGTTCTCAAACTTTTTAAATGACGGAACCCTTTTGGGAAGCAAAATACTTGATGGAACCCTACAATAAAACAATTATTTTTATAAGTGTATTCTTTATTAATCAGCATAATAAAAGTACAATGTATCAGTTACTAATTATTATTTACTTCACCACTTGGTAAGGACAATAATAGAAAACATTAAAAAAGAAAAAATCTAACTAGTGGGAGGTATGAAACTGTTTTTTATTTTTCATCAATTGCTTGATATCAGGTTTGATGGAAGAAAGTTGGAGTCTCATATCAGCTTCGGCGTCCAGTCTATTGCGATATTTTGTTTTCGTGGCTGCGTAGGTAGAGAATCCTGTTTCGCACAAATATGTAGTTGGGAACGGGAGAAGAATATCCAGAGCCATTTGGCCAAGCATTGCATATTCATCTTGGATTCTGCACCAAAAATCATTAAGAGGCGTCGTTTTGAACAATGACTCCATACTTGTGTCTGATGACATTTCTAAAAGAGATTCATATATCTCATTTGACATGTTTTCAGGCTTTTCCAAGTTGGGTAAAAAAGGATTATGAATCCAGGAGTTCACTTTAATTTTTGTATTGTGTTCTTCGGGAAAATACTTTTCAAAAGATGCGCGCATCGAACTGAGATATTGGACCAATTCTTCAAACACATTATCTTCAAACATTTCTGAGTCGTTTTCGCTAACAAACTCACTGAGTAACGTAAAACTTTCTATTTCTTTCTTACCAATGCAAATGATCCAAAAATCTAATTTTCTTTTAAAAGCAGTTATTTTATTATAGGCCTGAAACACTGTTGTCTGTTTACCTTGCAACGATAAATTTAATTCGTTAAGTTTTTGAAAGATATCCGCCATAAAAGACAATCGGAACAACCAAGTTTTATCATACAAACGGTCCTTCAAATTAAAAGAAGTATCTGCTGAAAGAAACATTTGTAACTCGGCTCTAAGTTCAAATAGCCTTGTTAAAGTTTTTCCCCGAGACAGCCATCGCACTTCTGTATGGAGCAGCAGTGTTTTATGTTTGCTGCCATAATCTTCACACAATAATGAGAACAATCGGGATTGTAGTGGTCGTGATTTGATAAAATTAATTATTTTTACCGCTTCATCCATAACTAATTTTAGATTAGACGGCATTTGCTTCATCGCAAGTGCTTGTCTATGCAGAATACAATGACTGGAACTACAATTAGGCGCTTTATTTTTCATTCGTGACACTGCTCCTGCTGTTTTACCTGTCATCGCCTTGGCCCCATCTGTACAAATGTCAATGCAATTGTTCCAACTGAGATTATGTTCTTCAAAAAATATATTTATTTTATTAAAAATTTCTTCCCCGGTAGTGTTTGTAAGCAGCGATGAACACATAAGCATGTCTTCTTCAAAAGAACTTTTATATGGATATCTCACAATAACCAGCAGGATAGCCAAACCAGCGACATCAGTCGACTCGTCCATTTGCAAAGCGAATCGTGTATTTTGTAGACGTGTAACTAGTTCTTGTTTGACGTAGCTTGCCAGATCATGGATTCGTCGTGAAACAGTATCGTTTGATAGCGGAACAGTAGAAAGATGCTTTGCAGATTTTTCATCAAGCATACATTTTGTTATGTCTAATACACATGGTTTTATTAATTTCTCAGCGATAGTGTGCGCTTCACCTGCTTGTGCAATGCGATAGCTAACTAAATATGATGCCTCCGTGGCCTTTTCGTTGGTAGTTTGTGTTACATGCATCATATTTTTTTGACTTTCTAATAACTGATCTTTTTTGCGAACAAAAAATTCTTTATTCTTGTCTTTAGTCTCGGGGTGTACGGTTTCTAAATGTCGACGCAATTTGGCAGGTGCCATGGAACTATTAGGAAGCAGTTTACTACAGAGCATGCAGAGAGGTGAGCCGTTGGAATCAACAAATCCGAAACTGATATAAGATTCATCATACTTCCTTTTTTTCGTCTTTGAAACCGTCGAGCTTGACGTCGTGGCACTCGTGGCATCATCTTCTGGATCGGTGATTGCTAAATTCTCCGCGCGCATTGCTTTTGAACATTCAGCGTCATTAGAAGATGTTGTTGGAACACGTTTAACACCTTTAAGCCAACGTTCCATTCTTCTTTATTTATAATGTTACAAGTCAGGATAGTGGGGTTTAAATAATGCACAATCGTTACTGCGTATAAGAGACTAAATTTAGAACCTACAGGGAAGAAATGTATAAAACTGAGACAACAGAATACAGCAGGCAGTAAAACAATGAACACTAGTTTCTCGCTAGCGAGCTTGTAAGTAGGTAGTAACTTATCGCTCCGAACGCTAATCATCAACTGACGACGCCAACGCGCGATCGCCGCTTTTATACTTAGTCCTAGACTCGATCTCAAATATTCTCGAAAATACTCGAGTCGGCACCTTTGATAAACAAAAAGCAAAAATAAAAACAGAAATTTAAAAATAGCGTTGTACAATAATGTAAACAATATCGACTTTATCCTTTGAAGTTAGAGACGAAAGTCGCTTGTTGACAACTATAGCGTCTAATTCAGAGGCGGCTTTTATCAAAGAGACTGAGCGCTTACAAGTATACTACCCGCTCGTTTTAAGTTTGCCGCTGGCGATAGGTATGAGTGTATGACGTTCGAAATGTTTTATTTAATTGTAACAATTAAAATTGTGTACGGTAGATATTTGGGTAAAACTATGACACATTATAAGTTTTGTTGTCACGTGGGGGAGGGTACGCGCATTCCACAGACCGGCAAACTTAGAGCGAACGCGTTGTACAAGTATAAAATTGTTGAGACCAAACTTATAAGATATTGTACCAGCTAATGTAACACAAGCTTATACAAATACAAATAAATAAATAAATAACATTCATAGCGTTTTGTCTCCGCGCGGCCGCGGAGTCCGCACAGCCGCGGAGCGACCAGAGAGAGGTGTTTCGATTTTTTTATTTCTAAATTCTTGCGGAACCCCGACAGAGGTATCACGGAACCCTAGGGTTCCGCGGAACACACTTAGAGTATAGCTGTAATAGATATTAAATAACGCGTATAGTTGCAGAACTTAAATAATTATATTTTATAGTGGGAAGTATAAAAAATGGTCCAATTATTCATTCCTATTTCACGAACAATTTATGTTGGCGACTTTTAATCCAGCCTTTTTTGCTGTCGTTCCACAAAACAGCGGGCGGCGAACTGGCAAATGAGTTCATTGTTTGTCCCGACTCTATTTTTTGCGGACTGTACACGGATAACAGGGGCTATCGTTGTTTACACAAATAGCACAATGTGTTATTACCTATGTTCTGTATTTTTGCCGACCCTACGTGGTATAAAATAAATCTTCAATACACATACTTAAATATTTTTTTATAAACTTGAATTAGAAACAATGTATGCAAAAGTAAAAGATAATTAATACGAAACACTTTCACTGTCCGTGCATTACATGTAATGCACTGATGAGTTAGCTCCGTACGTCCGTGCATGACATACAATACACTATTAACCACCAAGAATAGTGTTGTTCTTAATCACAAGAAACTTGAAAAATTAATTAAGTAAAAAAACAGATAATTCTTTAAACCTGCCAAGTACGTAATCTGGCTCCCTAGGTTGCCATATCTAATATGTAAGAAAAATAAAGTAAAACTTAGTATATATATTTTTTTTAAATATACAATATATGTATATATCTCATAATAACTTTATTGAATAATAACAACAAAACTTGAACTATATACCTGCTAGTACACTGAAACCCTTGGGCTGCCCATAGACCCCTAAAGGTCTAAAGATAGTCCAAAAGTTCTAGCCCGCTGCCACTAGGCAGCGTGCCCAGCATGCTGGCGGCATTGCCTCTTTGGATCGCAATGCTTACGCTGGGCCAGATAAATACCAGCATTCTGATCACGCGTTGCGTCTACCAGGCGCTCAGATAAACTTTTGAAAATAACATGACATAACACTTAGTATATTATATTTTAATCAAGCAAAAATAAAAATGGTTTCTCTTACTAAAATTCAACTTAAATAAACAGTCCGCGAAAATATACACGAGATCAACGATTTGACCATGTTTGTTACATATACATCGATCGTGTTTCGACGTACTTGGACAACACTATTGGTCGGCGGTTGAAGTTCATACGTCCGTGCATTGTATATAACGCACTTTTGGACTTGCAATATTGATATTGATAATTGTGTTAGGACAGTGAAAGTGTTAATACGATGATGACGAAATATATAAAGAAAAAATCTTTTGGCATAGAAAGAAAAACAAGCAAATGCTGTGCCACACATAGATGTTTGCTGAAAAAAAATCAGCTTCTGTTACACGTAGTAGTGTAGATATGTAGTGCGCCCTAGAAAAAAAAAACTATCGAACTAAGAAGCGGCTTATACAAGACATCTATACTACAAATTTCATTCATATACAGTATGTGGTTTTTGAGTATAATGTCTGTGACATGTCCGTATGTCACAGACATTATACACAAGGCAAACAGACGGACGTACATGACGAAACTACAAGGGTTCCGTTTTGCCATTTTGGCTACGGAACCCTAAAAACTGCATTCACTTTTAGTTCATAACAAGATATGACAAAAACAATATAACAGAAATACATGGAAACAAAGATACTTACTATATGAATATAGCAGAACGTAATATATAGTGTAAGCAGTATACCAGGCCACTGAGATAGGCGAAATAAGTTTTTATGTATAAGGCACTGGCCACTTATAATTATTTCGAAAAACTTGGTTATTTAAAAGTAAAATGTCGTTGTTCGAATTTCGAATATCCGTCCGCATTTTTTCGAGAGACAAATTAAATTATCCTGTTTATAGTCTTATTTAAAAATGAATTTGCATCGAAAATATTTTCGTGTGATAATTTTCTACGATTTTAAATGTAGCCTAAAACCTGATGAGTCATTTGAAATCGTTTCCTTATTTTTACACGTTACTAATCTACGTCAGAATTTCTTTGTAAAAAATGTAATGTTATCATTTTAATCTATACTTATAATAAATCTGTAGAGAGGTCAATTCTGTACATGAAATATATTTCCAAAATAACTATCAGGGGGTGATTAGGGATCGATACTGATGCCAAAAATGCAATCAGTAAAATTTTTGTCTGTCTGTCTGTCTGTCTGTATAACCGCTATAGAAACAAAAACTACTCGACGGATTTTAACGAAACTTGGTACAATTATTTTTCATACTCCTGAGTAGGTTATAGTATACTTTTCATCACGCTACAATCAATAGGAGCAGAGCAGTGAAGGAAAACGGGAGAAGTTACTCCATTTTTTAAGCTTTCGTCGCGTGTGCAACCGTAATGGTTAAAGCTACACAGAAATCATGTATGACGGAAATGTTCTCCTTAAAATTATTTAAAAAATATCCCACGACAGCATATGTCTATCTTTTATGGTTGACTCACAATATCACGTGTAACTCCCGATAGCTTAGTAGTTCGAAGCTTTCTGATTATATTTGTCTACTCTTACGTTTATAACACTCTCAGTCATCCCTAATTTAAAAAGTTAACATAATTAACTATTCCATAAAAAATACTAATAGAAATCGGTATAGAAACACCAAAGTTATACATGAAATACGCTAATAATAAGCCATCGCGCGTGAATACTGAATCATGCTATCTATCTATATCTATACATATAATAAAATTGTAAATTTCACGTGTCTGTACATGGCCGAACATAGTGAAAAAAAATATTGGGAAATGTTCGAAAAGAGTATTTAAACACATTCCTACATTTTTAGAAATGTCTGTCTGTCTGTCTGTTTGTTTGAACACGCATCACGCAATAACTATTGGACAGATTCGGTTGAAATTTTGTATGTGTAGTCTGGATTAACATATAGGCTATAATTTATCACGCTATTTCCCATAGGAGCTAAGCAATGACGGATAATGTATGTAGCTATTTATCGTTATAAAACAATAACTACTTGACGGATCTTCATGAAAATTTGCAGTTTTATTGTAAATACTATAGGTCATTACTTGCACTATAAATCATTATGCTATCGTCTATGGGGAGTGAGCAGCAACGTATGTTTTGTCGAACCATTATGGTTTTTCACAATTTTTTCCACAATAAGACATTATTTACAATTGTAACCCATGGAAACAATAACTTCACGCTAAAACTATTAGGAGCTAAACACAACATTTTCAATTTTCTTAAGATCAGCTATTTTAACCGTGTTTGCATCAGCTGAGGTGGTCTATTGGCACAAGTAGCGGTATTAAACGAGCGAGGTCGGAGGATCGACTCCCTAGTTGCGAGTCTCTTTTTGTGTTGTGTTAAAATTATTTTTATTCTTTTTTTTAAGTATTTTTCTAAATGTATACTTATTTATACAAGCTTT
Source organism: Herminia tarsipennalis (assembly GCA_945859575.2). NCBI lineage: Eukaryota > Metazoa > Arthropoda > Insecta > Lepidoptera > Erebidae > Herminia > Herminia tarsipennalis. The sequence continues at coordinate 6,256,687 of OX243840.2, forward strand.
TATTTTCGACTTTAACATGTTTACTTTGTTTAACAAATTTTCATATTAATAATCACTTCCAATAGGCACCTTGCATGAATAGTGATTATGTTATAAATGTAGAAATGAAAAACAATATTACATTACAAATAAACAGTAATTACTTGATATTTTCTAGAATTTATAAATGTTAATTGCTTAAAAAAAATGAAAGATTAAGTCCGCGTTACATCAAAATAAAACACTTGGCGCCATCTATGATTCGATTTCTTCTGAGTGCCAAAATTACTTACCTACAAATGTTAATAAACTTTCGCGATTTGTATACTTTATGAAAATATATGTATTACGGGTCTTGATCGCGTGAATAATTTAAGGTTAAATACCTTGCTTACCTACGTTTAATATGCATGATAGTATAATATAAAATCATCAAGTATAAAAATAAACTTATCCAGTTTTGAAAATAGATGGCGTTTAAATACAAATTAAAAAGAATCAGTAAAATTGATTTAAAAAAAAAATGAAATTCTTACGTAGAAGGATATAAATATATGATGATCTTAATTTGCGACAGGTTGACACACCTATTTTTAAATTCACCAATGTAGACATTATAAAATAATATTTTAATCTTCTAAAGTGAGTGAAAAAAAATATTGAAATAAGTTTAGAAATAGTATTTAAACACAAAGAAAGATATCTGAGTATATCTTTTAGAAACGTTTGAATGTTGTTTGTTTGTTTAAACACGCATCACAGTACCGCGGGAATGCAATGTTTTAAAACTATTTTGAAAATAGTTTTAAAACATTGCATTCCCGTGGTACAAACACGGACACAAAGTAGGTGTACTTTAGACTCGGAAAAGATCGCTCGGGCAGGACATAACCTGCGATCATAGGGAATCTGTGAGAGTTTTTTCCATCATACCTTTATTACCTATGTATAAATTATCTTGAAGGAGCGGCTAGATACCTCCGATTAAAAGGTCCGATTTATAAGTGTCAATATTCAATATTCAATATATATTTATTTTGCAAAAACACAGGTACAAAAAGGTGTTAGTAATTACAATAATTAGTGCAATCTATGTTTAACCTATTTGGTGTGCAAATGTTCACAAATAATTAGTATATGTATAGTTAGTTATTTAAATTAATTACAAAACAATATTATTATTATTAATCAGATTTACAGTCAATATAATTATCGAAATCAAGGCATGTCAACTATACTATCATTAAAATAATCATTTAGGGTGTAGTAACACTTTTCCGTAAGCATATTAATAAGCTGCTTTTTAAATTTGACCTTATTGTCTATGTTCTTAATGCACGATGGAAGTTTGTTATATATTAGTGGCGCTTTACAAAATATGCTATTATGCATCAGCGTTGTTTTACACGGTACCACACACAATTTACCAAAGTGACGTTGTCGATCTCTTTTACTGAATAGGTTTATATTCTGTTTCACAAATATTGCGCTTTCGTAAATGTATAGGCAAGGTAAAGTTAGTAGACAATGTTTAATAAAATAAGGTCGGCACGAGTCTCTTGGCTTTAAATTGAACATTGTTCTAATACAGCGTTTCTGCGCTCTAAACACAAGGAGCCAGTCAGCAGAGTTCCCCCAAAAAATGATACCATAACGCAATGTCGAGGAAATGTATCCATGGTAGGCAGTTATGAGCGCGTCTCTACTCGTTATGTATTTCAGCCGGTACAACCCATACGTAAACTGGCTGATCTTTTTGCATACATGTTCAACGTGTGTCTTCCAGTTCAATTTCTGATCCAAATGTAACCCTAGAAATTTAGTGCTTGAACATTCTTTAATTTGTGTCGGAGCCGAAGTTGGAGTCGGAGGTTTAAAATCAATCGGAATTTTCGACCTATCGGAGTCAGAATCGAAGCTCCTTAACTCAAAATTTCGCACGAGTAATTGGGCGGTTTCGAGCTTCATTTAACTCGAAACCGCCCCAGTACTCGCGTGATGGGGGAATTTTTCAATATTAATAGTATTTGATGTGATGCAAATCACTTTTTTGTCTAGGTGTTGTCGTGGGAATTTTAATAATTTGTCTTCTAACCGTCTTGCGCCATAAACTTTGTCGCCCTTCATTTTGCTGCACTGGGCATTTGCTTGGCTTGCCCTGCCATATGTTGGGCCCTGATTAAAGCTAGGTCCAAATATCCATAGATGCCACAGAGCATTGTGGAGCATGTTTACAATATGTTTTACACAGAAGTTGAATTGTAATATAAACTACCTTAATATAAACCCAACTTCCACGCGAACGAAGTCGCGGGCACAGCTAGTTTTAAATAAGATAACTATTTTAAATAATGAAATAGGAGGAAAATTAAAAATAGCAACGTTAGTAAGATTGGTTTACCAAAGAGCATTTTATTACTCTCGGTATATTGTGATTTTTGATACCTACAGTGTTCACCTACAGTGGTACAGTGAAATTGTCCGTCTAACGGCCGGTCTCAATAATCTACCTATCGATGGATTTGGCTACTAGAGGTAGAGTTTTGACATACTTTGTATGGAGCTTATGTCAAATATATACCTCTAGTAGCCAAATCTATCGATAGTTAGATTATTGAGACCGGCTGTAAATACTGTTAAACCATGGTAGACTTCAAAGGGGAAGGGTTACAATTTTTGTGAGGTAACCCGTTACAAGAATATATTCAACTGGACTGGTTCTTTGTACCTATTATACTAAGTAACTACAATCCAAAGGGAAACCGAAAGTAATGTTATTCCAAGATCCCTCCGCCACTGGTAGACTTACCAGAATATAATTGTTTATGTATCACACATCTGCCTCACGCGGCCAAGCTTGGGCCATGCTTACATATCAACCCATATGATGGCCCACTGCTGGGCACGGGTCTCCCCAGTAGAACCTACTAGTATGTAGATCCTGGGGGTAATTGCCATAATCGCCACGCTTGGCGAGCGGGTTGGCGATCGCAGTAAGGCTTTAAGTACGCAGAGGACGCTGCTGCCCGTCCTCCGGAGTGAAATCCCTTAGTCGCCTTGACGACACCCACGGGAAGAGATGGGGTGGTACTATTCTTAAGCCGGCACCACACGGCAGCTTGAGAAACCACAACAGACTGTACCAACTGGCGATTTGCCATAATATGCTGTATTAAGGAAATTTCCTTTACAATAGTAATGTATTTAGAAAATTAATCCGTGACCCTGTGTAAGAGAATACAAGAAAGTAAGAGAATAAATATATCCATATTAATGGTCCTCTAACTGATTTCGGTTTAGGCGGCTAATCATATTAGAGACAATTCATTACGCAGGAGATTTTTTTTTTTATTTTTTTTAAAGACATTCCCGCTTTAGGTTACTACCGTGTGTCACGGGGGACTTTACAAACATATAAGATACGGACACAAAGTACACCCAGACACGGAACAACAATTTGTGGATGACACAAAGTGGTGTCACGTGAGGGAATCGAACCCACGACCTCTTGCGTAGCAGTAGGATACACTCCCACCGCGCCACAGAGGCATATAGTGTGGGTGCAGACACAAGTGCCCTCCCTATTCTCTCACTCTCATAGCCCGATGGGACGGAAATCTGAAACTACCGGAGAGAGATTAGCCGCAGGACCGACGGCTTAACGTGCTCTGCTAGCACGGAGGGGTGTGACATTGTTCGAAAACGGTCACCCATCTATGGACCCACAGTGGTTATGTTAACCTCGCACATCTCGATCTACTCGGTCGCCACTGAGTGAAGGACTATTTAGCAAAATGATAAACTTAGTAGGGACGAGAACTACACCTACCTACAAACAATTCACACGGTGGTAACCTAATGGCTAAGGCATAGGGCTCGCAATCGTGAGGTCACGGGCTTGAATCCTATCCATTATACTACAAACGTGTACCCACTTCTAACACAAGCCATTGAACTTAGCTGGAGGGGTTAACAGAATTGCTAGTAATGTGGGACCCACAATCCCACATTGCTGGTTATCTTTAAAAAAAAAAGTATAAATATAAATAATGAGAGTGTGATTCTAGTCTGTAGGCAGATATATTGCTTTTGAAAAACCTTAAGCAATTCTATCAATACCCCAATCATCTAAATCTATTTAGGCGTTTAGAAGCTATGGTGAAATAAAGGAACTCACAGACGTAACATACCTACTTATATGAACTCTGAAATTTGAAGGGAAGGGGAGGTTGCACAAAACCTAGGGGTTTGAAGAATCTGCACATTTTGGCATAGTAGACATGTTAGGCATTTTTCTGATGATATGGAATAAATTTATCCCAAAGATTCTGATTATATACATTTACCTTGATCATTAATTTAAATAAATAACAATAATATCTTGGGACAACTCACACAACGCTGTCTGATCCCAAACTAAGCAGAGCTTGTACTATGGAAACCAGACAACTGATAAACATACTTATATATTTCTAAATACATACTTAATATAGTTAAATAACACCCAGACACAGAATAAACTATCGTGCTCATCATACAAAGTTTTATCCTGGGTGGGGATCAAACCCACGACCTCCAAACAACTGATAAACATACTTATATATTTCTAAATAAATACATATTATAGATAAATAACACCCAGACACAGAATAAACCATCGTGCTCATCACACAAAGTTTTATCCTGGGTGGGGAACGACCTGGACCTGGATCGAACCCATGACATCCTGCGTAGCAGTCGGATACACTCCAACCGCCACAGAGGCATTCAAATTTGCGTATGCATAAGTGTTTCAAGATTAATCTCACCAATAAATAGGCAAAAGATTGTGTAAGTTGATAGGGCTAACGATAAACTCGATGTAATGCTAGAATGTAGGGAAAATGGGATAAGGGTGAAATTGGTCGTAACTTCTCCTAACCTACCCTTGCTAAATCTATTTACAATTATCTATGAAAGAGTCGCGTGGACTAGGGTTTAAAGTACTTATGTGTATGGAATAACACAATATTTTAAGCTTATTGTTCATTAATTTAGATTCTTGGGTTTTCATTGTACTGTATTTAGTTAGAGAGAATACAATAAATATATGTTCGTAAACTTTCGCGATTTGTACACATTATAGAATTTTATAAGCTACGAGTCTTAATCGCGTAAAGTTTAAAGTATACCTTTATTAATACCTTTATTTATTGCCCGAAGTTTCGACCGTATTGCAACGGCCGTGGTCAGGGGTAGACTGACAAAGGTATTTAGCCTTAAAATAAAATATTTAAACGATTAAGACCCGTAGCTTATAAAATTCTATATGAATACCAGAAAATAAGAGAAACAATAGTCCATATTAATGGTCTTCTAACTGATGTCGGTTACAGCGGCTTATCATAACAGAGACTGTCCAACTACGCAGGCGATACTATAGTGAATGCGCAGACACAAGTGCCCTCTCTATTCTCTCATTCTCATAGCCCGATGGGACGGAAATCTGACACGACCGGAGGGAGATTAGACACAGTACCGACAGCTTAACGTGCTCTCCTAGCACAGAGGGGTGTGACTTTGTTCGAAAACGGTCATCCTTATAACTTATTATTAATATTTGGGCTACGTATATGAGAGAAAGTAAAGATAACATTTTAAGCCTATTATTCTTGAGTTCATTGTACTGTGTTTATTTAGACAACTCGAGTAATGTGTGACTTGATACACAAAAGAAAGTTTGTATCGCTCTGTATCTGTACACTATATTGGACACTTGACAGATTTAAGCATTATGAGATGTGGTACTACATTTAAAGCAATTCTAATGATACTTAGAATCGTCTAAATGTAGAAGTGACACAATCAAATGCTTTAGTAACAAATGGCTGGATGTTTCTTTTTGATTCTTTGGCGCGGTGGGAGTGTGTCCAACTACTACGCAAGAGGTCGTGGGTTCGATTCCCACACGAAACATCACTTTGTGTGATCCACAAATTGTTGTTCCGAGTCTGGGTGTACTTTGTGTCATGACTTGTATGTTTGTAAAGTCCCCCGCGACACAGGGCTTGTACACTACTATAGCAGGAGTCGTCTTTAAAAAAAAACGTTTTCCAATGTTATGATTTTAACAAAAAATACAGGGATATGTAAATGCATTATTATTTACCTTTAGATTTCTTGAAGTTTCGATCAGGTTGCACCAGCCGTGGTCACAAGCGAACTGATCACGATCTCCACTAGTATTCAAATAATGCATAATTGTATTAATCCTCTTGTTCTTTGTATTTACAAACTCAACTCTATTACTAACAAATAATAAGCAGAACTGATGGCAACTTTACAGTAAAACATGAAATCATGGGAACAAAGTACAACCTACCAAACCACATAAAACATTCTATAACGTATATTCACACAAAACAAATAGTTGTAATTACTATCTAAACAATTATATCGGATATTTAAACATTATGACACCAAGTCATGTGCTACTTCATCAAATATTTGAACAGAATCATGCAATAGCTGATATTGTCCGAAACTAATCATTTTGTAAGTGATAGCCTATTTAACTTTTTATATTTTATAAACTTTTTAAAAATAAAGGAGTTTTCTTTTACACGCTTTATAATTAACAGCTGATTGAAATCGACAATTTCAATCAGGAAACCCCTTTTTAGAGTTCCGTAGCCAAAATGGCAAAACGCAGCCCTTAAAGTTTCGCCATGTGCGTCCGTCCATTCGCAGCTTAGCGCAAAGACTGTTAATATCTACTGGTGGTGAAAAAAAATCTTGAAAAAAAAAAATTGTGTACTCGACCTGTAAGTGGTGATGTGATTTTTTTACCTACCCTATCGTGTGGGGTATCATTAGATAGGTCATTTATAAATATTTAGCGGTTGCGAATTTTATTTTACGGTTTAGGGATTCGTTTGTGAAATATGAAGCCTTGCCTTGCCAGTGCAAATTTTTGTTAGAGTCAAGTGTCCCGTGTTTTTGTTGGAAATATTTGTCCTTGATATTCTTTTGAAGACAGTTGATGTTTCTTAAAAAAGTAATTTATCAAAATTTCCATTAAGTGACAATTAATGTAGGTACATAAAGGTTTTAAAATCGTCATCATATCTTCCAAACTTTTATCTTCAGGCAAAATCAATGTTATTATTTTAAAGTGCAATAAAATATCGAGAATAAATAAAAATTGTGTTTAATCGTGTATAGTTCGCTTAGATCTAATCGACTCACATTTGCACACATACCTACCCACCTACCTCGGAATTTTATTGATAAAAATGTTTTTTTTTAATTTTCTACGACGCAAGACGGTGGAAAACAGGCATTCGGCCCGCCTGATGGTAAGCTGTTATCAAAGGCTATAAAGACACTTGGAACTTTATGAGTAAAATTGATTAAAAATTTTCACGTAGGTAAATTTATGAGAACTTATTAAATGAAAATTAACTTCAAAAGTTCTCATAAACTTATATAACTTATGAATAAAGAAAAATCGTTTATTTATCACAAATACAATTACTTGAAAAAAAAATACAATTAAGTAGGTACTTGCATGTCGTATCTGCAACAAACGAGGTTTCCACTCAGCATAAAAGCCATGTTGTAGCATGAGCCACACAATACAACGTTGGTTTTCATAACTTGTGACCTGTCTGTCACTTCGTATGATAATTTCCCATAGTAGGTTACAATGCCTTATGATTACCGTTTACCAACGTATTGTAATAAAGTAAATATTATTTTATACAGCGCGTGATGAAAGCTAAATGAATCACTTTGTATATGCTTGTCATAATAATTATTTTATCATTATTTCTTGTTTGTTGAATTACTTTTGGTTCGCGACTTCCGCAGTAGTTATAATTTCTTTGATTCCCTGGAGAGTCTAACCCTTCAGGGCTGATGAGCTTAAGTAACGACATTTAAACGCTTTTTGATTTGCTTTTTGCTGCGCAAGAAGGGTTATGTTTTTCAAGTGTATGTTTAAATGTAAGCGTGTATGTATGTATATTTCTTTAGCACGCTCTAGAGTCTAAATGGCTTAATGGATTTAAGCTTGGGAGGAATTGTTAGATTCGTCACAGTTGTGAGAGTGACATTGTCTACATCAAAATTAGAAACAAAAAAAAACGGCGGTACTTCAGTGCCATAATGTTTCAGTTATTAATTTTAGGCAAAGGAGTTTTTTAAAAGACAATTCAATTCTCGCATATGAGTTATGTCTGTAAAGTCTCCCGCAGCATAGGGCTGGCTATAGGGCTTTTTATAAGCCCTATATCGTGTCGCAGGGGGCTGTCACTTCATTCTAACTCACGCTTGAAGCCTATATTTATGAATTTTACAAAGCTCGGTCCCGGGTGGAAATCGAACCGATATACTTTTGCAACAACAGTCGTATGCACTTTCACTGCGCCACTGAGATATTCTTATCCACACTAATGTTATGAACATGAAAGTAACTCTGTCTGTCTGTTACGTTTTCACGCTTAAACCGCTGAACCGATTTAGATGAAACTAGGTATGGTGATAGTAAGAGTCCAGAGGAAGGACATATGATAGTTTTTATTCCGAAAAATGCAAAACCTCCATATTTCATTTAAATCCAAACATAACGTGGGCAAAGCCACGCAGAAAACCTAATCCAAAATAATGTTATAAAAATGTGAAAGTATTTATTTCTGTCTGTTACGTTTTCCCGCTTAAACTGCTCAACCGATTGAAGTGAAATTTGGTGTGGAGATAGCTTTAGTCTCGGGAAAGTACATAGTTTAGTTTTTATTCCGATAACCAACAGACACGTGGGCGAAGCAGCGGGAGAAAGTAAGTTATATATAAATTTAGTGAACATATTTCAACATAAACCTTTATGCAGTAGAAGTTTCATAACAATAAGTCAGAAAGGGTAGAAGTCAAATCAGCCTCTTTTTAAGAAACGACCCCCGTCCGCACAAATTTGTATGAAATGCTGGCATGTGACGTCACGTCTATGGTCAAATCAAATTCAAATTCAAATTTACTTTTAGTGTTTCTTAATGATTGAAAATTATTAAACATGTTAAATTATAGATGAACATATTTTTTCAGAACACTTAGTGACCTTTTTCTACATGGTTAGTATAAAATATTTTATTTTGATAGCAGTCAAATACCCAATTGAACCAAGCCGAGGTTATTTATAGACGACATTTTTTGAGCCATTTTGAAACATTTCGTTGGATTTTAGCGATAAAATGAACAAAATATATGAAGTAAAGTAATTAATGTATAATGTAGTTTAATCAACAAAAATATAAGCAACGAATGTTTTACCAAAAATTACTTATAAAAGCAATTAAAACGTCTGTAACTTAGTAAATATTGGCAAATAACTATGTTTCGCTTTCAATTTAAAATATCTTTTAATGCGGTTATCAATTAAATTTTTGCTTTCTTTAGGAAAGCAAAAATCCTGCGGAAATCTAGATCCGATCTTATGACATTAAAATTAAACTAAGTTAAAAATTTATCATAGGTGAATCTTCATATCCAACCTTATGGAACTTATCCCAAGAAAGGCACAAAACACCTACTAATAGAATACTTCGTGGCAGAACAAGCTTGATAAGCTCCCTACCTACGTACCTACGTACTTTAAGCCCATACAAGACATGTTAAACACACAAAACCTGTGTCAGCTCGCAAGATAACACTCTTATATATACACCAGCGACACCTAAGAGCAATTAGTGTTGTCTCGATTTCAGAGCGCCTCATTTCTTTTCAATCTATTCGAAACTTGTTCAGTTTCAATATGGCACCCGGTGTTGTGCAAAACACTGAAGCGATCATTAACGATACTTTGACTATTACTAATGGTAATGGAAGTCTCGTTGATGTCGTTGAGCCCAAAACGTGTCCGGTTACCTTTAATGTGCTTGATTTTGAGAAACTGGATAAGAAGCCCGTTCGTAAAGTCATCAGGCCTAAGGTTTTGAAGAACGTGGAGAGCCATGAGTATCTCTATGATCGGCTTTATGATGAGCCCTGTCCTAGGGTGGTGAGTATTTTTGAACTCATTTGTAGCGCTTGTAGTTTGTTATTTATGTGTTGGTCTTAAAAAATATTGAAACGATAATTTTATACGATTGTAATTGTTAAACGATTTTTAAATATTGTTTCGTTTTTATTCGATACCTAAGGTTTAAATATGATTAAATAAATGTTGCCTTTGAATTTGAAGAAGAAATGTAATAAAAAAATTGGGACTTTGATTAAATGCAGCATATCATTAGGTTATAGCATTCAGTATTTGTAGATAATTTAAACAGAAATAGTTAAAGTGCTGATAGTTAATCTAACTATACTAGTTGGAAATAAGCAGTAGATTTATTACGATACGAAATTTCATTAGAATATCAGTTAAAAACAACGAAGTTGGATATCTGTTAGCACATTAGTATTAAGCTAGTAATTTATAATGTATACTTGCAATTTCATTCTATAAAATAGCATAGTAAAATTGCCAAGTGATTTCTATGAGGTTTTTGTTAGTTTTGGACTGTTTGATAGATTGAAATTACGATCAGCACCTTTTCATATATTATCAATGGAATCGAGTGTAGTATTCGGCCTATTCTTAATAGGGCTCAATAGAAGTTTAGGTAGATTCTTTGTTGCCTCTTTGGACAAAATGAGTTGTTATGCTATAGATCGATGTAGATATAATCATTCCGGGATTTTGCGTATCTGTCCTTCTGCTGCAGAGGGATCTATACTTCTGTATAGGTATATATACTCATATTATAAAGAGGTAAATTTTGTGCGTTTGTGAGGTTGTAGGGGATATTATTTTATATTATAGGGTAATCTCTGGATACTGAACCGAGTTTGAAAATTATTTTACCAATAGAAAACCACGTTATTTGTGCGTATCATGGGCATATAACATCACGCTACGATCAATAGGAGCAAAGCACCAATGAAAAACGTTGCAAAAACGGGGAAAAATGACGCAAATAAAGTTGCGCGGGTCACCTAGTCTAGCAATAATACTAGACCTACTAAAGGTAGAAAACTAAAAAGTTTTCAAGAGTGGGTTCAGATATAGTGTATTTGAATCGCTTTGTAGGGGTACCTATTCTCCAAAACATATTTATAGGTACTTCAATTTCATGTGAGAAAAAAAAAGAAATGTATCGAATTATTATTTAAAATAGAGATTACTTGACAGTCGATAACTACGAGAGATTAACCTGCAACTAAATGAGTAGAACAAAAAAAAAACACATGACAAGTTTAAAAAAAATCCTCAATACATTATAAAAATTGTGGTATTCAGGTAAATTATTGGAATCACATAATGACACATGTCGTCTTATTTACCGACCAGTCAAGCACGCGCCCGCTAAAGTAAATAGTCATCTTCGACAGTTCCAAGATAAGTCAGTTTTGGATAGGCCATTGATAAGTTACCCGTTAAGATACATGACCAAATATAAAACAAGGAACGTTGGCAATCCCAAAAGATGACAATTTTCACTGCTGTGTCTACTTGGCCCCTAGATAAATGGCATTCTATTCGATTGGAATTTACGCTAATCGAATAGAATGACGTAATTGCGCGCTCAACACTATAAATACGTAAATTGTTAATATGAGATTAGACTCTAGTCGAATAGAGTGCCATTTGTTTAGGGGCCCTGACCTATAGCTAAAATCACATAAAATAATCAAATCAATATATACAGTGGCAAAGACGGTAAAGTTAGAACAATAGTATCTTGTAGCTTTACAAATACAATAATTGCATTTTTGAAAGATAGAAAAATTTGAATCCAGACTCAGGAATCGAACCCGAGACTTCCATAGCCAAACCGGTTCCAGAAGCGAACCACCTATCTGGACTATGTTACTAGATATCAAATTCTTCTATCTCTTAATGCTTACGGGTTAGGCCCCCGTAGCGACATCTAGTCGGTAGTTAAAGAACTATAACGGCTTTTGTTATTGCTTCGTTACAGAGAGCATTTTAACAAATTATGATGACGCAGGCCGAATATTGAAGTATTTTTTATAGGCATTTCTTGCCAAAGAATTTACAAATACAATAATTGCATTTTTGAAAGATAGAAAAATCTTGTAGCTATTTTCACCCCTGACAAATAAAGGTGTTATGTTTTTTTGTGTGTATCCATTTGCGTATCTGTACCCATGTCTGTCTGTGCCATTGTAACGTCCAAACGGACAAACATATTTTGACATGATAATGTTTTATAAATCAATGACCGGGAGCACGCACGAAAAAGTGTCACGGCCCGTCACAATCCGTCTCGTTCCGCCGATAGGCTGAAGTGTGTGTCGGGTCCAATAAAGCTGTCACAGGTATGGTTGTTTATAACAACGTCATCAATGTTTTCTTATCACGTAAAATTGTTGTCCTAAACCGACTTTACAAACTACCATTTTTTTAATTTATTGAATCCAAATGGTGTCTAGCTTCCTTTCATTATTTTTTTTTGTCTTACGTGTTGGAAGTTCAATAACGTTATAAGTAGGTATGTTGATATTTTTATGATGGTATCAATAATTATAAACAGTATAACGATTTCATTTAAACAGATCATAAATAGATACTGATAAATCGAACTGACAAACTTTGAAGTATGTATTTATTCTGTATTTACGTAGAGATGAAATATATTTAAGCTAAGTAGTCCAAAAGTGCTTTGCTAGAATTAGAAATATCTAACCTGTTGTGCAATAAATTGTAGGTTTAATTTTTTTTGTTTAATTTTACTGTAAAATCTTACCAAAAATAGTACATAAAATCTATACTAACATTAATTGAAGAATTTGTTTAAATGCGATAATCTCAGGAACTAGTAGGTTCGAATTGTAAAAATATTTTTTTCTGTTGGATAGCCCATTTGCCGGCTTGCTTTAGGCTATATAGCATCACACTATGACCAATAGGAGCAGAGCATCAATGAGAAACGTTGCAAAAACGGGCAAATTAACGCAGATGAAGTTGCGCGGGTCAGCTAGTCAGAGATATGACAATTCTTATCCAGCAATTAGTTTATTCTCTTCGTTAAATATGTACCAACGCAGATATCGGTTGGCGTGACGGGGTTTCTGATTTTATTACCGAACGATTTAGTGCGTTTCGAACATAAAGTAATGTGGACTAACATACAAACAAACATTGTGGACATACGAACACAAGAAATGTACACAAACGTCCCATTCGAATACAGTGATCAAAACAAATAATATTACTGTAACTATTCATGGTAGATTATGAACTTTTGTTTGTTTTATGACGGCATTTATCTTTAACTAAATGACGCAGATGTAAAGAAAAATTATTGCGTTAAATGAAATGATTCGTGACTTAAGGCCGGTCTCAATAATCTATCTACCGATGGGTTTGGCTACTAGAGCTATATATATTTGACATAAGCTCCATACAAAATATATAAAAAATCTACATCTAGTAGCGAATACTATCGATAGATAGATTATTGAGACCGGCCGCAAGTAATTAATTTAAAAAAAATGCCACAGATAATAATAATAATAATAATAATAAAAATCATTTATTCACTTAGGAAGCAAAATACTACACTTGTGAAAAGTCGATTCTACATTTACTGGTAATGCCTGTTCGCAAACAATAGGTAAAGCCCGAGAAAAGAACAGGCAATAAAAACTCGTGGCCACTCTTTTCAAATTGCCAATGTTTACAATGTTTCTCTGTTTATAAACTGTATATGCAGGTAAGGTGCTGCCACCATTATATTATACACCATATATTAGAGGACTGATGCAAAAAAAGAGGTCATTAATATTAGAAGAGTACACGAGATCGGATACATCAGCCTCAATGGGCACAACATAGTAGGAGCATCCACTTACGATGTAAAAACTTTATGTGCTTAAATATTGGCCAATTTACTGCTAGGTACTTAATGAATAAGTATACATGTTTTTCAAAGGAAAGAAAAGAATGGCCGTAATTCATCACGCAGAATCTTTACTTACAAAAGTAAATCGTTTTCTTAACTAGTACCTAAGTAACATTATCAAACTGTGACAACAATATAAATAAACCTAAAAATATGGTCCAATTTTAAAATTATCATAAACAATAAATATTACCTACAATTTTAACATTTATTTAGGACCAGCGTGGTCCTCCTTCCTTTTCAAGTAAAAAGTAAATATTGACTGCAAAGTGTGAAAGAGAGAAATATCTCGCGCGGTCCACAAAGTAGCGTTGTCTCTTTCAAGAGAGTGGTCAATTTTGAGAGGTCTCTACTTCAATGATTTTTAATTAGATATCATTTTTTAATGTCTATGTATGCGTTTTTCTTTGTCTTTTAACTGCAGAGCAGAAAAAAGCAAAAAAAAAACAACCAGTGTTCCCAATGTATAAGTTTTTGTCGGGATTAAAAACTTTGTTCAACGTGAACTCCTAACAATACCACATCCATATTTAAAAAGCAAAAAGCTTAGCACTTATGTCTACTTAACAATGGAAACACCGGTACGTTGCAGCAGTTTTTAACCAACTCATGCATTCGCAAAAATGATACAATATTTATTTCTTGTTTCTTTGGAGCGCACTGAAACTTGGCGCGTGGTAAAACCGCCGCGGGGTGCCGCCGCCGCCGTTCCGAAGTTACTGTACCGGAACTTTGTTTCACATGTAGGGTGTGGGACCAAGATAACGTGTAATGTATGTATTTCAAAAATAGAATGCTCTAACACGCGGGAAAGATCTACTTTTTAAATGTAACATTTCGAATTTAAAGTGGCGCGTTGCGTAAATTGTGATTCTATTTTCAAATGCTGCGGTTTTTTAATAATGTCTTGTGCTTGTAATGAAGTTGAATGAAATATGAATAAGTACTCTGTTAAACACTTTTCTGTTGTCGTAGATAATATGCTACTCTATGGTTTTTTGGTCTTTTTTGAGGTAAAAAAAATTAAACTTTGCAAGAGCCGGATTATACCTACGTAGATATTTTTAAATTTTACGACAATTTAAATTAAATTATAAAATATAGAACTCTAAATAGCCGCGTCTATGGTTGTTCAAAAAGTTTTCATACTTCGAAGACTACCTATTTATGCGTTGTAAAAGTCATGTAAAAAGTTTGAACAGAAAATGAATAAGTGCCGAAGTTCACAAACGATACTTGGGGAAAATGAGTCTTTATCGGCCTAATAAAGTGTGTGGATGATTGTGTGCATTAAATAACTTCGGCCATTATGTATTATACTCTCGACTTTAGTCCATTATGAACCGTCACGTGTATGTTGGTCGGGCGACTGTGGGCATAATGAGCAAATAATTAGGATACCTACTAGCATTCATTTCTTATATACCTACCCCACTTCAAAACTGCTGTTAGATATTTTCGAGAAATGAATGTGTGCAGATTAGAGGCGACCTCCGACAAGCTAGAAAATTTGTTGATTTTCGTCAAAACGTCTAAAAGTATGTTTTAAATTTTATTAGGAGATAACTAGCAATGTGGAATAGGGATGTTGACTGTCAAGTCAAATCAGTCTCTTTTATGAAATGTCAAAACGACAAGCTCTATAGAAATGTGTATGGAATAGGAACCTATGACGTCATAAGTTTCTATCGTCAAATCATTATTTCTAGTATTCGTTTTCATGCTTTTAAATTCAAAAACATGTTAAAATGTAAAAGAACAGTTATTTTCAGAGCATTTTAAGATCTACTATTACCTGATTAGTATAAAATAATTGACTTTTATTATATTTAACTACTCTATTTGTTAACCCCTCCAGCTAAGCCCAAAGGCTTCTGGTAGGAGAGGGTGCACGTCTCATAGAGGAGAGCGGCCCCCTGATGACTCCTTTACGGAGGCACAGATGAGGCAGCTCTCACTCCTATTCGGGGGCCTGATTGACGCGCGCCTAGAGGGCATTAAGGCGCGCCTGCCCCCGGAGCCGAGTTGTCGGCCACCACTCGCGGCGTCCAGACCGAAGCCCCCTCAAGTGCCCTCGGTGGTACCTAAGGCGCCCACTCCACGTGCAGGGGGACGCGCCGTAGCTCTTGCAGCAGCGGCTGCCTCAGAGCCGACTGTCCATCGCCCAGCGCCTGCGTCCGCTCCCGCCACTGCCCCCTTTTGTGAGGAATGGCAAACGGCGGGGAGCAGGAAATCGCGGCGCCGGAAGAAACAGAGAGCCGCAGCCGCCTCCTCTGTGCAGGAGGTCGCTGCCGCCTCCTCTTCGCGAGAGGCCGCTCCGGTGAAAAGAGGCAGGAAGAAGCCAAAGCTGTCTCCGCCGAAAACGGCAGCTGTCCTTGTGACGGTGTCGCCGGAGGCGGAGAGCAGAGGCGTTACTTACGCCAGCCTCTTTAGTAACGCGAAGGCCGCTCTCTTAGCTGCGGGGGGCGTAGAGGTTAGGTTCCGCCGCTCGCAGACCGGGGCTAGACTCCTTGAAGTTCCAGGGGCGGAGGGTACAAAGAAGGCCGACCTGGTGGCGGAAACGCTCAGGCGTCTCGCGGGAGGCGAAGAAGGCGTAAGAGTCGGCAGGCCGATGAAGTGCGCGGAGTTGCGCGTCTCCGGCCTGGACGACTCCGTGACGTCCGAGGAGGTCCGGGAGGCAATAGAGCAGAAAGCTCAGTGCTCTCCCGGAACCGTGAAGGTCGGCGCGATCCGCCCCGGCCCCGGCGGAGTTGGTGCGGCGTGGGCGCGTTGCCCCGTCGCCGCGGCCAAAGCTTTGGGAGAGGCGGGCCGGCTCCTCGTGGGTGTCTCTGCAGCGAGGATTACCATCCTCGAGGCGAGGCCCGCGAGCTGCTTCCGGTGCATGGGCGCGGGGCACTTGCGCCCTCAATGCACCAGCGGCTTTGACTGCAGCGGACTTTGTTTCCGCTGCGGTCAACCAGGGCATACGGCAGCGGGGTGTTCCGCCGCTCCCCACTGCCCCGTGTGTGCGGCGGGCAACCTGCCCGCCAACCACATGATGGGAAGGGCAGGCTGCAAGCCTCCCAAGGCGCACAAGCCGCCCCCGGGGACGGGCCGAGTTGCGGCCGATCCCTGCACCCAGGCTCCGGTGCGGATGGAGGAGGGTGGGGACGAGGTGCCTTCCCATGCCTCTCCACTCTCCACCTAACGGACTCCCTTAGCCGTGCTCGCTCCTCGCCCCTGTCGTCAGTGATAGGGGTACCGGATGTGGTGCGCGGTGGGGGGTCTAGGACGCGGTCGCACCCTCCTGCGAGGACTTCACCTCGTGGGAGGAGGCGGCGGGGATAGTCTGCCCCGTCGCCGGCGAACCGGGCGACGTCGAGGCGCAGTTGCGCGTGACGTCGCTTGGTGGGGCTGTGGGCGTGATGGACGGGGAAGTTTCCCACGCTCGCGGCCTTTCGCGATGGCGGCGTTCTGTGTGTACCCAGGACGCCGCAGGAGCAGGAATGCCCGATGGGGCTATGCCGCTGGGTGGGTCCGCCGAAGAAATAGTCAATTCCGGCGGCCTTTCCGTGTGAAGGCGGCGAGTTGGTACACGGCCGATTTTTTAGTGGGGGCAGGTCCCACACTACCTCCAGCGTCTGCCCCGGGTGCTGGAGGTGTGCGTTAGGCATTTTTTACGGCCATAAAAAAAAAAAAAAAAAAAAAAAAAAAGTAGAGGGTGCACGTCAGTAGTTTAATGGGTAGGATTAGAACCTGTGACCTCACGATTGCGAGACCGATGCCTTAGCTATTAGGCTACCGCCGCTTTTTTCCTGGTTTTTAAACAAAGCAAAGAACTACGCCGATTATACTAACTTTCTAAAAAAAAAAATATTATATCGTTTTTAATAGTTGTCCGTTAAGTCCGTTAAGTCGTTTCGCCATTCGCGTTGCTTAGCAGATTTTATTAGATTTAATTAGTTCCAATTGTATCGCATGTCATGTCACTGCAGTCGTAATTTACTGTTGCTTAGCAACCAATTAATAACTTGACCGTTGCTTAGCAACCAGTCAGAAACGTGATATTTCATTTCATGCGAACTGATCCTAAATCGCCACAAAGCCACATAAAACCATAAACACACCCGTTTGTCTCTAGAGTAAAAAATTTGGGAAAATGTAAAATCATCTACTTACCTAATTTCTTTAAATTGATTATCACAAGTTTAGCTTTAGAATAATTTTAAGAAAACCTAGAATTCAGAAGGAGAACTTTATACGCGCACGCTCCAGCAATGCACTCACAGACATCGTTCACGACAGTGAATTTCGGAACACCTCCCAAATAAAGTGGTCCCAAATCTAATAAACGAGCAATATATTTTTATTTAAATAATTCTACTGTACCTACGTCACTGAACTTCTCCTAAACGGCGGGACCGATGTTGACGAATTTTTTTGTGTATGTTCCAGTGAATTCGAGAATGGTTTAGATTCACAATTGAAATCGATTCACAAAAAAAATAGGCGGTACGAAGTTCGCCGGGACAGCTAGTATAGTATACATATATTTCGGCCAAGTGTGAGTTGCATGCACGACGGGAGAGGGGTGCCCCAAAAACATTCTTTCTGGGGGGGAACAGTCTGTGTGGGGGAGGGTGGCACGTGTCCCCGTGAACTTATTATCTTTATTTACTTAAATAAGTTAATATATATATATATATATATATATATATATATATATATAAATATATATATATATATATATATATATATTTTATTTGAAAACGACTGCACCAATTTGGATAACTGTTTTTTGAACCGGGGCAGGCAGCTACTAGATAATTAATTAGGTATTTGAATGTCAAATAAATCAATAACAATAAATTATTTTACACTTACCAAGTAATAATATGCCTTTAAATGATCATAAAAATATATATTCGTGCATAATTAATATGTTTTAGTATTGATAATCATCAAAATAAATACTAAAAGTAAATGATTTGAAACCATAACACAATGACGTCACAATGTTAAATTGCATACAAATCTCTACAGAACGAATCGTTTTGACATTTTATAAAAAAGATACTGATTTGACTTGACATTCAAATACTCAATTACGAGTATGTCTTTAATGAATACTTTCCGTAAACAATTTTGTGCGTACATTTTAGACTAACACTCACAGATACCTATTACGAGAAATTGCCAAGAGTTTACGCCTCTATATCATGCGATAAACACACCATAGAACGACATACGAATTTGTATCGCAAAATGATTGAATCGCCATAAAAATACCATCTCATTTTATAGACTCTATTCTTTATGGTTACGCTGTGCGAAAATATTGCTGTTAGATATAAAATATGAGGGTTAAAAAGATTTGAGATTCAGTTAGGAACTTCGTAAAATAAAAGGCGAGATGAAAGTATGCGATTCTATAACGGGTCCTTGGAACACAGAACTATGGATATTTTAATATATTAACAATTGACTGCCTCTGTGGCGCGGTGGGAGTGTATCCGACTGCTACGCAAGAGGTCGTGGGTTCGATCCCCACCCAGGATAAAACTTTGTGTGATGAGCACGATGGTTAATTCTGTGTCGGGGTGTTATTTATCTATAATATGTATGTATTTAGAAATATATAAGTATGTTTATCAGTTGTCTGGTTTCCATAGTACAAGCTATGCTAACTTTAGGAATCAGATAGCGTTGTGTGAGTTGTCCCAAAATATTATTGTTATTCTCTTTATTAAAATATAATACATACAAATATTATTAATTTTGTTTTTTTCTAAGATAACTAACAATGTCCCACTATACTAGCAATCCTGTTACCCCTCCAGATTAGCTCTATGGCTTGCGTTAGGAGTGGGTTCACGTCGGTAGTTTGGCCAGTCTTCAATCCCACGAGCTTACGATTGCGAGACTTAGCCTTAACCATTAGGCTACCGCCGCTTATAACTTATAGTATAATTTATTCCTATTGGTTACTTATAAGGGTTCCATAGCCAAAAGAGCAAAACGAAACCCTTATAATTTTGCCATATCCGTCCACAGGTAAAGTATGGATGTGATTTTTTCTTCACCTTGTGTGGTGTCGTTGGATAGATCTTTTAAAAATATTTAGGGGTTGTAAATTTCACTTTTTAATTTAGAGATCCGATTGCGAAATATTAAGGCCTTAAAGTGCAAATTTATGTGTGACTCTAATAAAAAAAATCACCTTATGGCTTGTTGTGTTTGTTTTTGGAGATGTGAAAAAAATCTGGCTTGTAGTAGATTTCCTTTTAATCTTAATTATAAAGCCTACTTACTGGCTTTACAAGTTTACGAGTAACAATAGACCAAGTGAGTGACTGACAAAAGTAACTAAATTTTCGTACAAATTCCATTGAAAAATACTTATACATCGTTGTATAAAAACAAAAACAACGGAAATTACATTTTTTATACCGCATTATTGTGCTAGGTAGCCAGAAGGGTAGTGGGTAACCCTATATTGAGGGTGGACACAGATTCACTTGCCTGGTTTTTTAAAGTTATTGACAACCAAGCCGATATTCCATGCGATATCGGCTTGGTTGTCAATAACTTTTAAAAACCAAGCAAGTGAATCTTTGTCCAGTTATTTCACATGGTAAACGCTGTGAAAATTACTACCGACATTTTCAGATCTTCTTCTTCTTTTTGTGTGCGAGTTTGCCCCCTTTTCCATACAATCGCTTTTTTCTTTTCTAATTAGAAGCATAAAGTTTACGTTATACGGGAATTCTTTATTTTATTATTCGTTTAATTGTTAAAATTTGGTTTATTATTGTTTTGACTTGGACATGAGGTTAAAATACTTATTTTAATGGAACGAAGTCAGCAAACACATACCCACAAAACCACATATAGGTACTTAATACGCAGTTTGGTATTTACAGCAAATATGTCCAATTCAATATAAATTCAAGTCACGAATAATAATTGTTTACTGTGCTAGAACGATTTGTGTTCCTTGGTCTTTACGTAATCTTGGATCATGTTACCACAAGACGAGTTTATTTTTATGAGAAAGACACGTATAGGTAAACGTTTGCATAATGTCAAAAGTGCCTAATCAAGATATGAATTTCTTTAATTTTTTTAAAGAACACCTTCCCATTGTGAGACTTAGATAGCCAAAGTTTATATCTATACTAATATTATAAAGCTGAAAAGTTTCTTTGTTTGTTTGGACGCGGTAATCTCTGGAACTACTGATCCAAATTGAAATTATTTTACTGTTGGATAGCCCAATTATCGAGGAAGGCTATATAACATCACGCTATAACCAATAGGAGCGGAGCAGCCATGAGAAATGTTGCAAAAACGGGGAAAATTTACGCAGACCAAGTTGCGCGGGACAGCTTGGTCAGCTAGTGTATTAATATATGGATACACAACCTATGTCGTTGCGTTGCGCCGCCGTGGCAGTATACCCACCTACACATATTTTGTCTGTTTGCGTGAATAAGTTAGTGAATACATTTGTTATGTACAGTTCATAAGAGATCAAAACATTTAAATTTAAAAAATGATTGTCAGTAAAGTCGGTTTACGGACGATAATTTTACGTGATAATGTCTGAAGAAAACATTGATGACATATCGCGTTGCTTAGCAACCAACCAATAACGCTAGTTCGAATTAAATCGCATGTCATGGCGATTGCAGAATCGCCATCCACTGTTGCGTAGCAACCAATCAATGACGGGACTTTTTTGTACATGCCCCCGGTCATCGATTTATGAGACGTAATCACCTGAAAAATATTATGTCCTTCTTTCCTTAAATATCCCACTCCTAATATCTATGACTACCTACGTCAATGCGTGCTCCTGACGTCAGTGTCATCATCATCATCAGCCTATCGCAGTCCACTGCTGGACATAGGCCTCTCCAATTGCACGCCACTTTGTTCTATCTTCGGCTTCTCGCATCCAGCTCCTGCCAGCCGTTTTGCGTATATCATCACTCCACCTGGCTTGAGGGCGTCCTACACTACGTTTGCCAAGCCGCGGTCTCCACTCAAGAACTCGTTTACCCCAACGGTTGTCGGTTCTTCGGCTAATATGGCCAGCCCACTGCCACTTCAACTTGCTAATCCGGTGGGCTATGTCGATAACTTTGGTTCTCTGCCGGATCACCTCATTTCTGATTTTGTCCCTAAGAGAAACTCCGAGCATAGCCCGTTCCATAGCCCGCTGAGCGACTTTGAACTTGTGGACCAGCCGTACCGTCAGTGTCCACGTTTCGGCTCCGTATGTCATGACGGGTAGGACGCACTGATTAAAGACTTTAGTCTTTAGACATTGTGGGATCGACGATGAAAAGACTTGACGTAGCTTACCAAACGCTGCCCAACCCAACCGAATTCTCCTGTTCACCTCGTCCTCGAAGTTGTTTCTACCTAACTGCAATGACTGCCCGAGGTACACATATTTTTGAACAACTTCGAGAACGGCGCCGTGCACCGCTGTCGGTTCCGGTAGTACATGTTCATTGAACATGACCTTGGTTTTATCCAAGTTCATCCGTAGGCCGATGCGTACAGAAGAGTCAGCCAGGTCATTCAGCATCCGTTGTAGGTCCTGCAGCGTTTCCGCCATGATGACAATGTCATCTGCAAATCGCAAGTGAGAAATGTATTCACCATTGACGTTGATGCCCCGCCCTTTCCAGTGCAGCGTCTTGAACATATCCTCCATTGCATTTGTGAACAGTTTCGGGGAAATAACGTCCCCTTGCCTCACTCCTCGATGCAATGGTATAGGTTTTGTTTGCTGATTCTGTACTTGGACGGACATGGTGGCGGCTTCGTAGAGACATCTCATCACTTCGATATATCGCCAATCTACTTGGCATCGCTGCAGAGACTCCAGAACGGACCAGATTTCAATCGAGTCAAAGGCTTTCTCATAGTCCACGAATGCTAGACACAGGGGCTGATTATACTCCTGGGTCTTTTGTATAATCTGCCGCACTGTGTGGATGTGGTCTATGGTGCCATATCCGCTCCGAAATCCAGCCTGTTCCGGTGGTTGGAATTCGTCAAGTCTTCGCGCAAGGCGGTTCGTGATGACTCTTGAAAACGTCAGTGTACATGTGGTAAAATTAAGTATTTATTTACTGGATATATAAACTACTAATGATTTAAATCTTAACACCCTAAATGCCACCTAAACAAAATATTCATAGCAAACCTTACTTGTCTTCGCTATTAAAAATAAATGATTCTTTTCTTCGTTCGATTCTTTTGTTTTGTTTTATGTTTAGTATAATTTTATTAATGACTAGCGGACGCCTCGCGGTTTCACCCGCGTAGTTCCCGTTCCCGTGAGAATACAGGGGAAAAAATAGCCTATATCACCCGGGGTTAGTGTAGCTTAATTTTTCAAATCTGTCCAGTAGTTTCGGAGCCTATTCAATACAAACAAACAATCAAATCTTTCCTCTTTATAATATTAGTATAGAATATAGATATAGAAAACAAAAAAAACAAAGATATTTCTGTAATAACTAAAAGTTTCACTACTATGAATGCAACGTCGTACTTATCTACTGCGTAAATTTAAGCATTTTCATTGCAAAAATCAACAAATATAAACAAACTAGCTGTCCCGGCAAACTTTGTATCGTCCCGTTATGTTTTTCGTAATTTCCTTAAAAATGAATTAAATCGGTAAAGTCGTTCTCAAGTTATCTCGTGACCAAGGGAAATAGGGATTCATTTTAATAAACAGATGGTATAAAAGGTCAAAGACCTCTTTCTCGTAAAAAACTAAAGTCTACAAATCACTGCAGCGCTTTCATATGTCGCAAAAAGATAGTACCAGCGATATATTGACTATATTTAGCGCTTTAAAATTCATTTAAAATCCATCAAATATTAAAACAGTCTGAAGCAGGTAACAGCTGTATGTTTTAAATTTTCTGATGGACAAGCTTTTTCGCCTATCTTATGTTTATGCTACGCTATAACATGCTATGACATTGTAAACGTTACTACGTCCATTAGGTTTTACTTATGTAAGTAACAATATTTAGCTATTCATAAACTTGCGTTTTTATAATTGTAGGTACCTATATGTGTGTATATGTGTATCTAATAGATGTTAGTTACCTGCAAAATTAAAAATAAGTTAAAAAAAAATACTCCATTTCAACACGAAAAAAGGCAGCATTAAAAGTAGATAGGATTGTGTTTTTATATTTTATTCCAAGTAAGATTACTTCTATTCTCAACCAGCCACTAGTGCATAATAATAAATAGAGCAATGGTGCCAGTTTCATAGTATCTTTTGCATTGAATTTTCTTCAAGAGATAGAGAATCTATTTTCCCCGCTAATGAGATTCGAACCTATCTAGTCAGACACAATACAATCTTGTACTTACAACAGAATACTAATGCTCTACTTATTTTCCTCTCAGATTGAAATCTCATTTTCATTTCTTTCCGCAGCATCACTTTGTTTTAAAATAATGTTTTCTCAGTTCATTATTATTATCGGGACACATTTACAGTTTGTATTTTTTAATAAAAATATGAACACTAACATATTCAATAATTCTTTATTTACTTAGAAAGCAAAATACTACACTTGTGAAAAGTCGATTCTACATCTACATGTAATGCCTGTTCGCAAACAATGGGTAAAGCCCGAGAAAAGAACAGGCAATAAAAACTCGCGGTCACAAAAAGCCATTTCAAATAAACCAATGCCTATAACTAGTATGTAAAATATATTTCATTTTATAGAACTAGGCAGGTAAGTAGATGCCTATAGAATCAAAACTATTTTAAAACAAAAATAATAAAAAAATTACATAAATATATATTATATGAAGTTTGAAAAATGAACTTATGAACTTTATAGACTCGTTATTCAAACTTCTTGTTACGAGTCAGTTTTTCATACTGGCTGAATACAAATGCGACATTAGCCAATATCATAGACTCGTAAAGAAATAACAAAACTGCCATTTGTTTTGGCGGCAATCGCTGTTTAAAAAAACATCTTTATGTTTTTTAACTTTGTTGTGAGTATTTAATATTTACGGAGATTTATTGTTTTGTATTATTTTTCAACAATCATTGTGCTACTAACTTTAAACTGAACGTTAGACATAACACCCACGTAGTCATACAGACTAAGTACAATAGTTGAGAAGCATAGTAACTTTATTTGATCTGTGCTGAGAAAGTAGGTAGACTTTGATGGAATTTGATTGATTAAGTTTTTCATTTACTATTTTATTACGATGGTAAAAGCAATGGCAGACTACTAGCCCAGTTTTCAATAAGTGTTTAACACTTATTGAAAACTGGGCTAGTAGTGAAAAACCTTGTCATTTGATTAAATAACAAACAATGTTTAAGTTTTTATTAAGTAATTAAAACTCTATGTACCACCTCCTGCTGTTATCTACACTAATAATATAAAGATGAAGAGTTTTTTTTGTTTGTTTGTTTGAACGCGGTAATCTCAGGAACTACTGGTCCATACTGTTGGATAGGCCATTTATCGAGGAAGGATATAGGCTATATAACATCACGCTTCAACCAGTAGGAGCGGAGTAGCAATGAGAAATGTTCCAAAAACGGGGAAAATTTACGCAGACGAAGTTGCGCGGGACAGCAAGTACATAATAATTTACAATGGCGGGTTCAATCTTAAAAGCAATCTGCATTTTAGCATCAGGTAAAATAGAGATAAAACAACTGTTATGTGAACTATGTTTCTATTTTTATTTTATTTATATCATAATCTTAATAACCCTTCTCACATATTTTCCCACTGTGAGAGGATAAGGATAGACGTACCTCCTAATATAAAATATAACGGGTTGCACTCCGGTTGTGCCGGCAGAAGGGAAAACTTGAACATTAACGCATTTTTGAATATTTTGGAAAGATTAGGGAATATTTTTTTTATAAGTATAAAAGTAGGTAGGTACTATCATTTATGTTGTTATCTATACTAATATTATAAAGCGGAAGAGTTTGTTTGTTTGTTTGTTTAAACGCGCTAATCTCAGCAACTACTGGTCCGATTTGAAAAAATCTTTTTTTTTCGATAGCTCATTTATCGAGGAAGGCTATAGGCTATATAACATTACGCTACGACTAATAGGAGCGGAGCAGCGACAAGAAATGTTGCAAAAACGGGAAAAATTTACGCATACGAAGTTGCGCGGGACAGCTAGTATACAATATTTATCTATTGCGCTATCGTACACAAACATAACAATTTAAAAAATTACAATGACAAAAACAAAAATTGAAATAAAAAAGGGAAAAAAATAATCGTTACTCGGACTCGAACTGGGATCTTCTGGTTTCTGGACAGATCGATTTCCCACCTGAGCTATAATAACATTGTAGATGGTGGCGAAATTTACCTTCATATTCTAATGATATTGTAGCAGTTTTAATAAGTCTCCCTCAGTCTTACAAATTTACTATCAGGGTCACGTGATCTACAAATTTTCGAACAGGGTCCTGACGCGAGTTTAACATTTTTTAATCATACCAAAAAAAGTGCACAACGCTGCTAAAGAAGTTTTCACTTCAAAAAATCGGCTTCTTTGACTGTACAATTTCTGCCGTACAGCGAATCTACCGTAGAGTGAATCTGTCTTAAAGCCGAAAAAATCTATAAATACATACTCTAACATTAAAAAGCCAAAGAGTTTGTTTGTTTGATTGAACTCTATAATCTTAGGAACTATAGGTTGGAAATAAAAAAAATAAAAAAAATGCATACAAAGTTGCGCGAGTCAGCTAGTCTCTAATAAACTCAAAACAAAGTACCTACATAATTAATAATACATTGATTGCACTGTAACTAAAACTGTGACAATAGGATTATATTTTCAAATTAACCTTAATAAAAATTAATATCAATATTTTTCATTGTCAACAGCCTGCACTATGCAACGAGCGAGCATGTTTGGGCAGTGTCATGGCGATTCCTGGCCGCGGAGACGTGCCAAGGGAACCTGAAGAAGTTCTAAAGGACGCCAAGGACTTCCTAGGACAGTATTTTGCTTCCATACGCAGGTGGGTGAACAATATCATTACCTTGAATACGAAGAAAAAAACCGGGCAAGTGCATGTCGGGCCACGCACAATGTAGGGTTCCGTAGTCACCCCCCCCCCTCTCCTCCGTCCGAATAATGCGGCTTATGAAGTGGGTTTTGTGTTGTTTTTGTTACATACTTACAATGTTATACCTACTTAATAATAATTTTCGATGGAATTTACGAAATTTTCTTAATTTCTCATTTGATCCGCTGTTACTCGTAAACTTATAAAGCCTTCTTAGCTGTGACAGCTTCCTTTTAATTTCACTACTACCGCTTAAAATTGTCTTCCTAACTCCTACGCGTTTTTGAAAGACCTATCTTACGATACGATACCCCACGCGATAGAGTAGGTGAGAAGAAAAAATCACATCCCAATTTTACATATAACACTTACACTATACCTACCTTAAAAAAAAAATGTTTTTCAAGATTTTTTTCTACCACTTTGTCGGCGTATTAATATGTGTGGGTACACATATTTGCAAAATTACAGCCTTCTAGCACTAATATTCTCTGAGCGAAATTGCGGACGGACGGATGGAAGGACGGGGGGGTTCTTTTTTGCCATTTTGGCTACGGAACCCTCATAAAGACATTTGCTTGACTTTTATTTTTTAGTAGCCACTGCACACGTAAAATGGAATACAAAATACTATATGCAATCCTATTTTCTCCTCATGCCCCTACTTATCTAACGCCTCACTTGCAATTTCTCTGCTCTAGCCATGATCGGAATCTACGCTCCTCTAATAATCTGTTGCTTCTCTGTCCTGCTCACAGCTCCACTCTGGTGCATTCTTCCTTCTCTATTCAATCTATTCTCCTTTGGAATACGCTCCCTCTCGAAATAAGAATGTCTACATCTCGTGTCACCCTTAAGTTCCAAGTACGTAATTTCTATACGAAGTTATTGGCGGAATCATCACAATTATAGTAATCTATGGTTATATATGTATAATATGTATGTATTTGTATAGTTATGAATATGTATTATGTATGTAAATGTATGTATTGGTATGTTGTGTGTGTATGTATGCGTATTTATATATTTATATGTATGGTATTGTTTTTATAATTATTTATTTATTATTATTACTTTTTTTTTTTAATCACTTTCGTGCTTATTTAGCATTAGATATGTAAGTCGATTAAGCACCCACCTCAAACAGTTATCTGCATCACCCTAAGGTTGACTGGTAGATAATACAAATTTTGTGTGCAAAAAGATAAATAAATAAATAAATAAAAATAAATTCTAGTTATAAGTATATAACAATAGCAATACATCTTCAGCGTCAATATAAATTGGTCGGTACTTATACTTATATATACTGGAAAATATTGCAATAGGTACCTACTCGTTTTTTTTTCAATTTTCACGAAAATGAAATGAAACAACTGCACTTAAATACATCATATCCTATTCAAAACTTAGATAAACACATTCATGACTTCTAAAACAGATCTATGTCTGTAAAAGAACAAACTTTCCCGATCAAAAGAACATGATATCGTCGTATAATCGTAAAAAAATAACTTTTGTTCCTTACGAATATTATGGTAATACCTTTGAGTGAGGTTAAAGCAAGCTATTCATACAAGCCCGTGTTCTGACACCTACATAACCTTTATGTTCCCCGTCTCGCGCCTCGTTGGCGAAGAAAATATCACCATTTTTCAAACGTTGACACTAGATGGTGTGAATGTCGTTTTGCCACGTTTTATAAAATATAAAGTCTGTTGGTTTGCATTGATATAAAGGCTGTGATAGACTTGAATGTAGAACCTTACTTGTTTTTACTTATTTTTTAATCTTTATTCGAATTAATTTATCTATTTTTAAACAACAGTAAGTAGTTTTTTTTAATCTTTATGTCAACTTTGTGGAAGCATAATTACGGACAAGTACCAACTTACTAAACGGTGTGAATAAATTACCAATTGTACATATATATTTCCACACTTTTTGGTCACGTGCGTGTTATAAACCAACTGTATCACGCGCCCAGATATTAGAGTAACTGTTTGCACTAACCGAGTAGGTATTTTGTAGCAGATTACTTAATTAAAATATATAAAACAATTTGACCAATGGTTTACAAATTAAAACTGTCATTTGCTATACTCGTAAATTGTTTTAGGGGATCTTTGAGCATTACTTCAGAGTTTATTCGCCTATTAAATTAGCAAAGGGTAAGGCGAGATTACATAGGATATTTCTGGCTACATAGTGACGTCCTGTGTCTTAAAAACAATTTGACCCACATTACAATTGTTTTGGAGACAAACCTCCCCCAAAAACCATTATAAAAATTGTTTGTATTGTTTTGCGTTAAACAAAGCAACTTCAGCTCATTTTGGGTCAATCTAATTGTATCTATATCCTTTGTTGAAAAGAAATAATAACAAATCAATTCGTTAAAACTGCTAATGGAATTAAGCTACAATTACGAAAATGTGTCCAAAAGACTGTTTCTTTAGATGTTCGATACAAAAGACCATAAATTTATAAATAAATGTCATTTAAAAAAATATTTGCTGAGATATATATGTTACGTCACTAATGGCTCAATTTCATGATCAAAATGTGTTCAAGTTAAGTAATACTTACTTCCAAATTTCTTCACAATTTATTGGCGCGGAATTGGCTCAATTCGATCAGAAATCATTCTAGAATCGATGATTTGAATGTAATGGGAGTGAAATATTATAAAAAATACATTACTTGAATTTAGGTCTACACATAGAAAGTATACGCAAATAAAAATCTTGTTTTGCCAAGACACTCCTATCGTTGTTTCGACTGCCTTCTTTTTGTCTTCTTGCTAAGTCTCGTTCCTGCTTTCTATTTATAATTATAATTTGTCGTTCAATAATATTTATAGATTTGTTTTTATATATGACTGCTTGTGACTCCAAGCGCAAGGATTTCCAATGGACTACCGAATCACGCTTAATTGAAGTATTTATGTTTAAAAAAATATATTTTGTAATTTTATCAAGTTTTCTTAACAACTTATACAATTTTATGAAAGTAATTTCATAATAGTAATATCGCGTATAAAAAAAATGTGTGGCACTCGGGGACTGCCACGGTAAAGCTATTGCGTAGCAATTTTAATCAACTTATGCAATTATAATTATTTATTTATTTTTTATTTATGCAGTATTTTTATTTTTCATTACATTTCGGAGCAGCTCGTCTCGTTCCGTACGAGCTTCGTACAATCGTACCATATACATATACGTTTAGCGAACGCTCGGCTGAGCATGTACAGCACATGGTAGGCGGAGTGGGGGGTGTTAGGTTATTTTCGTTACGGAATTTCTGGATTCGGTCTCCACGCTCAAGGCCCGCGATAGAAGCTATGCAATAGCTCAAAAAACCCTACAATTTTATGAATAGATGGTATTTTACAACATGTATAAAACAGAAAAGTTTGGACAAATTTCATCAGCGATGCTAAATCTCATTGCATATTAAGCGGTTTTTTGTCAATTTTCTGCAGTAGACAGTGTATGACATAATACTCATTAATACACTGTCTGTTGAACTTTGCACTCAGGTGGTGTAAAATTCACCAAACTATGCATTTACTATTGTGAAATTTTAGTGAGTAAATTTCGATATATTTTATGTAGGTATTTGGCAATTTGATCCCATCTTTCTGTTACATACCAAAAACTGAGATAAGGAAATAGTTTAATCTTATATTTCTATTGTAGAGCCAATACACCAGCACACGAAGCTCGTTGGATGGCCGTCCAGGAAGAAGTAGCAAGGACTGGAACATATCAGTTGACTACAACTGAACTGGTGTTCGGTGCCAAGCTGGCTTGGAGGAACGCTAGCCGATGTATTGGCAGAATACAGTGGTCTAAGTTACAGGTACGATAAAAGTTATTTATTATTTGTTGTAGTTATTTGCCCATAAACACCACTTGCTTAATAATTTAAATCAACTTCCAGTCGCATTTTTCCGTCATGGGGTCTAATAAAGACATTACCATTACCATAATAGGAATTTTATCAGTTTCATTATCGTAAAAACAGTCGGACAATTTTGATCATTTTCTCAATCAACGTTACTATTTTATTTCGTGTAAAGCTTTTATGGGTAGGTACGTCTATTAAATAAAAAAAAAATATTTTTAAATATTTACAAATACATTAAAATTCATGAATCAAAATTATTTAGACTTGTTTAGATATTCTGTTATAAATCATTTCGAATGCACCTTGAGTGCAGAATGCAGAATTATAATATCAGTTACAAAGCTACAAGTATGTGGTAAATACTTATCAAAAACATAAATAGTATTTAGAATTATTGTAGGAGCCTCGTTAAGCAAAACTGAGAAATGCATTTAATCCTCATTATGGCATTGCAAAAGTATTTCCCGCGTAACGTTCTAAGTAGTTTGTGCTGAGTAAGTATTTTTCTTAACACTAATACAGTTATCACCGAGCTGTTAGAAATTTTATCTCGCTATTTGTAGAAAGTAAAAAAAACTGTAATGAACATTTGCTGACTAGGCATTTCTCTGCGCCAGATAGTTTTACGGGAACACTTCATACGGAAAATTAAAAATAATTTATTAATGTGGTTGAGAACGTCGTTCAACTGATTACAATTTCAATTATTTAAACAGGTTTTATTGCACATATTGTCCTAGTTTATTCAGTATATATTATTTTATGAGATTTACCACTGTTTGCCCTATACTGATAAAGAAAACGAATGTTAGGAGTTGGTAAAGTTGAATGAAATTTGCATTAGTTGATACCTATTTATTTTCAGATTATAATCAAATATACGATGGCATAATAATGTCAGTCTACAATGACAATAGCATTGCTAGATAAGTTTAGCATAATTTATTAAGTTTGGCAAATATTTGAGCGGTATGTGTAATATGTTACTTAATCAACATTATAATGTTGCCTCTGGGACATAGCTTTCTACATTGAGGTAGGGTAGGTACCTGGTTGTAACCTACCGTGTCTTAAATTGGTAGATGTAATAATGGCTTCAAATGCCTCGGCTATGGCGGTGTATTCCTTTGATGATTTAAATAGTGGTGCTTTAACAGATAAAATAAAAGGCGCCCTTACTTAAATGGCACTAAGTGGTAGTAAAGACCCAACTGCAATACACGTACAACTGAACCTCTACATAAATTATAATAAGCATAAAAGTGGCTAGAATTGTCCACAAATAAAATTAAAGAATGACCAAGAATGGCTTGCATTGTCCACAAATAAAATGAAAGAGTGATCCAATAAAAAAATAAAATAAACAGTAACAAAATTGAAGCTAAGTAAATCAATTATGCTAGTTCTTAGCTAGAGGCATCTTTAGTGAACTAAGGGTGAAACGACGAGGTAAATGAATTTGCCGACTCTAATGAGAAAACTCCCATTTCGCACTGCGAGAGAAAAAACCGTAGGCAATTAACGCTAAGTTTATCGTGAGGGTTCAACTAAGTTTTGCCGAGAGGTTTCTCAGATGTCAATTGTTCTTTTAATTTTTTATTCCATCGGCTATATTGGTCTTTTACTATTTGATCGCTCCGTTTTTTTGCGTTT
The DNA here is from genome assembly GCA_945859575.2 of Herminia tarsipennalis. Lineage (NCBI taxonomy): Eukaryota > Metazoa > Arthropoda > Insecta > Lepidoptera > Erebidae > Herminia > Herminia tarsipennalis. The sequence goes on from OX243840.2 coordinate 6,289,288, forward strand.
ATCTAAAATAAAATAGAAAAGCGGTTACTAGCTTATATTAGAAAAAGATGACTGGCCGTATTTTTATCTGTGAATATAATGATTCTAATATCCCACTAATATTTGTAAAGTTTAAGATAATGGACGCAAAAGATAAATCTTCGAAATTACAACGCGAATTTTGATAAAATAGGTTATACGATAGCTTTTTAGATATACGAGGATAACTAGCAATGTGGGATTTTGGGTCCATGTTATGTACCACAAGTACTAAATCATTAAAATATTGTACCTACAGTAGGTGGTAGGGATAGCTAGGTACCTACATACATCAACAAATATGACCATCTGCTGCAAAACAATTAGGTTATTAAAATTTCAATATTTTCATAATTAGGAGGTTCACAGGGGACGGCCAGAAAACGAATTTAATTCATTCGTTCATTTCGACTCACTCAGTTTCGGTTGCGAAGGATGAGGGTGACTTAAATCGGTATTACCGGACCCCGCTTCTAAATCCTTGTGATGTTAGCGAGTACGTTTTGTAATTACGCGGCTTAAACAGATTGCTTCGGTTAATCGGGACGAACGATTTGATTATAGACTCGCGGTTGGAGCGCCTTATTCTGAAACGAGTTCTATTTTTAAATGCAGTAATTGGGGAAATTGTATTATTCTTCTTCTTAAAAAGACAACTCCAGGACTAGGACTTTATAAACATACAAATCAATGGCACAAAGTACACCCAGACTAGGAACAACAAGTTTTAGATTACACAAAGTGGTGTCCCATGTGGGATTGCGCAACAGTAGTACACATACCTAACGAGCCATAGAGACAGTTTGAGGGCTGTTTTAGACGTCCGTTTTTTTACCGGACGACTGGCGGCTGTAGAACAAATGTGGCTGGACGTGCATGTCGCGGTTTATCCGGTACGTTTAATGTAAGAGACCGAGAGGCGTACAAGACTGTAAAAAACCGGACGTCTAAAATAGCCCCAAAGTGAGATCAGTCTATAGAATTCTTCTAAATAACTCCTTAATTATTATTAAGTTATTCATAAGTGCCCTCTGCATCTCGGGTAGTTGACTACAATAAAAGTAAATTATTTTATACTAATCAGGTAATAGAAGACCTTAAAATGCTCTGAAAATAACTGTTCTTTTACAATTTAACATGTTTTTGAATTTAAGAGCAAGAAAACGAATACTAAAATTAATGATTTGACGATAGGAACTTATAACGTCATAGGTTGCTATTCCATACACATTTCTATAGAGCTTGTCATCAATACACATTTCTACAGAGCTTGACAGTCAACATCCCTATTAGTATATCTCTTTGCGTAGTATCTATTAGTTTCGTACACTGTCATTAACAATATATCTACTTTCCAAATAACTAAAGACTTTTTTTGTTACTCCACTAAGTTATAAATAATTAAAGAATAAAAAGTTAACCAAACATTCAATAAAAAGTTTATTATTAATAGACAATAGTTTATGAACTTACTCATCTAGTGATGCGGGAAATCTATTTTTAATCTCCAAACATTTTTACATGGCGCTGCTGAGTCATAATCGATTCTTAATCTGTTTTTCGTGCTGACATATCTAAAAATAGCAGTTATTTGTCAGCAATGAATTTTCTGGAAAAAAACATTACGATTTAATATTTCCAACAATCTTAGAGCAATAGTAAAGTAATTATTTTTTCAAGGTAATGCATGATCACATTGTAAAATCCAACATCGTTATTAACAATCATAATTCTCAATTGTATTTCTGGAAACCATGCAAAAAAGATTTGGTGATTCTGATGACTGCATTCATACTTATCACAATCAAAGCAGCTATCAATCTAAACAATTGCAGCGTTGCATATAAGAGGTTGTTACCTAAGATGGAAATAGTTCAGTTCATTAGTACCAAATTCAGTAACACAGTATGTCTTGAATAAAGGCAGTTCAGAATAACCCCAGCGGTATATCGCGAGCACTCGTTAACACCCTCGACCTCTTAATACGATCTTGAGCGATGCGACAAGATGATTACCTATTGATTTGATAAGCATCTTCAAATCGATACCAGACTCTATTTCACATAAACTAAGTACGTTTTTTCTACATCATAGACAATGTAATGTGCACTAAAAGTGGGTTTTAGATTTATTTAATCGATTTGGAAAGCGATAACTTAGTGATAAAATCGATTTATGGTTTAACTTAGGACCATTTCGATTTGGCAGTTTTAACAAATTATTTTACCGGATCAACATTCTTAAGTATTTAAATGTAACGTTATGGCAATTTATGACTTGAATGCTCTTTTTTCTGAATACTATGTTGGATAGTATTAAAAACTTGCATCTACCCAATAAGGGTGTTTTAACTCAATTCTGTAAAATATGACGTACTTACGAAAGCATCATGCAAGCATCTGGAATTCTGATCTATTTAGGCGTCATGCAGCATGGTTTCGTTTAGTATTGTTTTTAATAATATTTACTTTCGATTGTAGGCTCAGAAAAGGCTAAAAGATTGTTATAATACTTACGTCACAATGATATGCGTCATAGAAGCGAGTTTGTTTTATATAGAACGTTGTGACGTCATAATTTTCTGTCATCAAACTTTGATGATTAAAAATGTTCATTGACGTTAAATTTTAGACGAACATATTTAAAGACCCTTTTATGATGGAGTATAGCTTGATTTATTTTCTTTGCAGTCATGTACCAAATTGCAAACAAAGACTGAACCAAATTAAATCCCTTCAGTTGACTGAATTTACCTAGCCAATACACCTGTATAACCATTTGGTATAGCTAATTCAACTAGGTGAAAATATGCACCTATTAGCCCACTTAACTCACAAGGGTACAAGTGACAGATAGTTATAGAGATACTTTATTCGCTTATATAATTTGTATAAAGACGTTATTGTGACTGTATAGACTGACGTGGTGGTCTAGTATTTAGTGACCCTGACTGCTAAGTCAGAGGTCGTGGGTTCGATTCCCACTCAGGATAAAACTTTGTGTGATGAGTATCATGGTTTATTCTGTACCTGAGTGTAATTTATCTATAATACATGTGTATTTATTTAGATTTAGAAGTATTTAGATATGTTTGTTGTCAGGTTGCAAAAAGTAAAATTTCTGCCTATTTTGGGATCAGATGGCGTGGTCTAAATTGCCCCATGATATTTTTATATAATAGTTGATTAAAGAGGTATACACTAAAACTGTATAACCTATTTCACAGCCTTATTACATTTTAGGCACAGGTATTATTGGATAAAGTACACATTACACCACAGAATTCCACGGAAACCAATCAGAATGTCCAATAAATCCTTCCTTTATATCGGGTGAATGTGTGACATATTAAACGTGTGTATACGCAACAGGTATTTGACTGCCGGCAAGTGACAACTACAAGCGGCATGTTCGAGGCTCTCTGCAACCACATCAAGTACAGCACCAATAAAGGGAATATTAGGTGAGCTTACTTTGTATAATACTACACACTATCATCTATGCTACCAATCGTATCTAGAATTCAATGGATTGCTGTGATGAAAATCATTGTATGCCTGTCTATAAATGTCTGATGTATTTAATGTTTAGTGTTAGTCTGTATTAATGAATTGTAAGAATAGGTACTATGGCTGTGAAATATGAACTAGTGCCAAAAAGTTATTCACACTTTGGTGGTCAACATTTTGAAGTTTAGTTTTACACCCTTTTCACATGGTTTCAATCCGACGTCCGGTATGCGGCCGTTTGATTAAAACCGGAACTTGTAAAAAGGACCTCAGTCTGTAGAATTAGAATGATATGTGTAATATCAACTAAGAAGCTTTATTGAAACCACTTGAAAACTTAAAGATACTGAAAGATTTTGTGGTGTATTCATACCTTATTTTTGTAGATGAACGATTTTCTCTACAAAAGCAGGCATGCATGTAACATTACGCAGTTTACTGACGTCTATCCTTTTCTAATGATAATAATGTAGATCACTAGTAAATTATTTTCACACACACCACCAACTTATTTCAGAACGATATTTTACAATCCTTCTTATGTGCTATATCATTCAGCTGCTGAGCCGTAGCTAGACTTAAGTTTAGAGTAGGGCATTAGTAATTTAAGGAAGGCCATTCCAAGTGTAAGGGCATTACCCCACAATGCCTCCCCAGATACGGCTCCTAAGTTAAAGTATTAACCTACAAGGTCTACCAGTAGCGGCCCTGAAGGTAGGACTAATTTAAGGTTGGCAATTGCCTTCCCCTAATTACCCTTCCTAATTACGGCCCTGTCCATATTGCTTGAAGAAACCTCTGGAAACCTATCCGCCACCAGATTTATATTAAATGTGATGTAAATCCTACAGGTCAGCAATAACAGTGTTCCCTCAGCGCACAGACGGGAAGCATGACTACAGAATATGGAACAGCCAGCTCATCAGCTACGCCGGCTACCGACAGCCAGACGGTACAGTGCTTGGTGACCCTATGCACTGTGAATTCACTGAGGTACCTACAATTTTCAATCAGCCTTTATCGGTTTACTGGTGCTATATCCACCAGTGAACAGCCTCTCCTAATTTACATCACAACACCCGGTCCTCCATTCTGCATTCGATTCATCCCAGCGACCTTCTTTAGGTCGTCGGTCCATCTGGCTCGGAGTTGTCTTACCTTACTTTTATCGAGGCGCGGTCTCCACTTAAGGACTGAACCTACAATATTAGAAGAAAAAAATAATTTTCGTGAAATCATACTTTTTTTCGGCATTTTGCAATTGCTCAGAGTAGATTTACTAACATTGTGAGACTACCACTTTATAATATGTACCTACAGTTTTTCTCTTTCATAACGTACATGTTTTAAACTTCAAATTCTAAATTTAGTATGTTATAATAATGTTATTTGGGATAGTTTCTTTATTTCTACTTAAATTTTATAAAATAATAATAAAAAATTTAAAAGTCAAACAATGGGAACTCTTCCTTCACAATTTTAAATTTAAAACTTAACCCACCATTTTAATTTTAAGTTAAGCAAATGAATAAATCATCCTACTAAACCACGCCAGAGTTCCTGCACTATTCATTTTAGTCAGTTTTTTCCAACAAGAGCTTTACATCTGAAAACATTTCCAATAAAACTTGTACAGTAGAGGATTGATGGACATTCAAATAGATTCAGTTATAGCGTCCGTTTCATATAAATCATTCTACGACTGACATATCTCGTTGAGCATGCACCTGTTCTGAGCAAACAATGGTAAAACTGTATCGGACTACTAATTGTTTACAGAACATTTGTTTACAACTACCAAACTGTTTACATACACCAGCTTATTACGTGAAACGGTTATTTCGTATACTGTTTTGATTGTACGCATAGTAAAAGTTTAAGTGGTTATTAGCATTCGAATACTGAATCCCTAGTAAAGAAAGCATTCTAGTTCTTTTCATGACAAATACGAAGAAATATACACCATCTTTTTTCAATTCAGAGTTTACTCACATTCCTCTGGAAGGGTTTCAGCCTTTAGGGCCTACGTCATGGCAATTGTATAGAAAAATGATTACATTATTTTACGTATAATTAAGTTCGGAACATGATAGGCGAGTATCTACCCTACTAGTTAGGGCAGATAAAGGTATGAAAGTGAAGTTGTTAGGTAAGGGAAGAGAAACATACCAGCTTAAAGAAACGACAATAGAAAGAAAAATACCAGGAAACCTACATCAAAGTAGACCATATTGTATTACGAGAAGCAAATGAAATATTTTCAGACAAAGATCATTCCCGTATAATGATGTCATTAGACAACTCTTTACAGGTTCATTGACATCAGAGCTTATTGCCAGTCGATATCACTTAACCTTTTTAATCGACCCCAATCTGGAACTTTAGCACGAAACTCATAGCAATATGAATGTTGATAAATTCACATTATGAAAAATTATACATACAAACTATCGTCTTAATCACGTGAATATTTTAAGGTCAATACCAATTTTATTGTCCGACGTTTTAACTGTATTGCAACGACCGTAGTCACGGGTAGACTGGTGCAGCTCAGCTTCGCCTCTGTCCATCGCGGATTTCGGAAACTACCCTCGCCTGATTTTTATCACTCACTACGGAGCTGTCGGGACTGCGACACACAAAACTTACAGCAATAAATTGTTCCAGTTATGTCAGAAGCTTGGTTGGAAGCCCCCTCGGACCGCTTGGGACATCTTGCCCCTTGTGCTGTCCGCTAATGGAAAAGATCCGGACTATTTCGAGATCCCACGGGAACTTGTCATGGAGATAAACATGACCCATCCCACGTAAGTTCAAGATTAGTGATATTTTTTATCAAGTTTGTTAGTTTTCTTTGCAGATGAGTTTCTGTGTCTTTTGTTTCTTCAGCTATGATCCTGGTTCCGTTCGCGTTGATGATGGTTCTTCGTTTTAAGTTGATGGAAATCTAGGCAATTTTTCTGTGAACGTTTGCCACGAAGTGAAGTTTTGTTGTATTTTTTACTTTAACTGCACAAACACTTTTCGATCTTACAGATTATACGCGTTTTTTTATATGTATATGAAATACGCGTATAATCAGTAAGATCGAAGAGTGAAGCCCAGCTCGTATTTTTACACGTACGCGTAGCTATGTTTTCACTTCTGATGATGGTAATCGCGATAAAAAAGCAGATGCCAATTAATTTCCTTTTCAGCTATTATATTTCACTTCATCAAAACCGGCTATGTCTACTTAGACATACATACCTACTATACTCATTGGCCATGACAATCAAACAGGCACACATACATACCTACTACATGGAACTATGGATTGCGTTGCATTACAGAATACTTGGTTTAACTCCATCCAACTTATAATGAAGTTAATTTAGTTCAGTAACATTTTGGTCGACGTTAACTGAGCATCTCTATATAATTACAAAGCTTCAATACTATTCAGCATACTTGTAATATGCAATGCAGAAGTAACTTTATTTATAAGATTTTATTCATGTTTAGATTTACTTTTACACCTTAACGTTGCCACGATTATTCATATTCTTACAATTATTTTACATCTTAGTAATAATTCATCACATTTTTCAGACACTGTGGAACAACATTTTAGTAGTTCCACAGAGTCTGAAAAATGTAATGAATTATTTACATTAAATAAATGGCTCTATATATATTATAATTTGTAACATATTCTAAACGACCGATTAATGAGAACAGCGATAAGTTTCCCGCTTGAAACTAAATTTAAGACAAACTTATTCCTTTCACGATTATGTTCTACATTAATTATTTTCTTCGAGAGTACAAACACGCTGAACAAATCTACGCATTCACACACAATAATTTCATGAACATTATAAAATTTTACATAACCAAGTTCCCGACGCAAATGTAAATACTTTCGAGGAACAATAGATGTCTTACTTAAATTTACACAGGCAGTTCTATAGCCTAAGGATTAGTTCGTGAAACTTAAATGGGATCAAGAAAATACATGAGAACAATTCTGTTTCGGGACTATTCATCGCATAATATATTTTTCGTTACTATTTCTCTGATACATCGTTTCTTGATATGGACCAATAAGGAGTTTGGAATACAACAATTCAAAGGACGTTGCTGGGTCTGTAAATGCAATAAATCGCTCCAGAAGTTTTGAAAATAATTATATTGTTAAAAAGTTCATATTAGGAAGAAATGGGTCAAATAAACGTGTAGGTATATAAAATGAATAAACAGGAAGACATACTGACGACACGAATTGAAGGACTGTCACACTAAATAACAAGAAATTGACATTGCCTAAAGGAATCGAATCCATCACAACAAATTTTCTACAAAAAAAACAGAGGAAAGAACTAACAAACTCGGAGCTATAAATCTAAAGATTGTTCTTCACTCGCAAAAAACTCGTGTGTATGGAAAGGTCCAGATTTACGGCACAGACCTATTTATTATAGCAACGCACGTCCTTCTTATTTTCCATCACGGATTTATACTGACATAAAAAGGTCTGGGAATGCATATAATGTCAAGAGGAGTGCAAATATAGGAACGACGCGACGACCATTCAACGCAGATTGCTTATCGTAAAAGTGTGGTCCAGTGATCTCCAATCTAAGTTTATTGGCCATAAATCCGGCTCTATTCAATAATGTATCGCTATTGATAATGTTAACAGGCGGTAATGTGTAATAAACAAGCGGGATAAGTTGTCATTTAGTAATTTGTACATAATTATGTTGACATCCATTTCTATTATGCGGTTATTACCTGATAAAACTAGTTGTGTTAACTATAATGTACTAAAAGGTTGTTTTTTATTATAAATAATACTTTTTATTGGTAAAGTCTATAAAGTAAGCGCGAGTGAATAGGCATGCAATTGAACTTTGGACAAAATTATCAACAGTCATGTCTGAAAATATTGTATTGATTACGCTATCAAAACTTGAGTCGCAGCCTGAATATGGTTATTAAAATTATATGATTTATTTGCTTGGTTCTTTTAAAAAAAATCCGAGCGCTACGTCATGTCTTTCTTCAAACGAGGTTTAAAGAGAGTTTTCACTTCACGGTAAGCTGCAGCTTGTATGTGTCCCTGACATTCCTGAAGTCCATGAGCGGCGGTTACCGCTTACCATCAGGTGCCATCGCATACCGTCTGCCAACCATAGGCTATAAAAAAAAACTCAAGTTTTTACTAGACTTTAAAGAATTTCTTTCAGATAAAAAGTATGCACAAAATCGAGGCGGGTAGATACAATCCAAAGATATTCTGAAAAGCAGAATTTATGTTTTCTTGATTTTGCGAATATAAGTAACTTTTAATTACAAATTGTTCCCTAGGCACGAATGGTTCGAAGAGCTGAACCTTCGCTGGTACGCGTTGCCGGCTGTCTCAAGCATGCGTTTTGACTGCGGTGGTATCGAGTTCACTGGCAACGCCTTCAACGGCTGGTACATGAGTACTGAAATCGGTTGCAGGAACTTCTGTGATACCAACAGGCTTAATATGTTGGAGGTGAGAAGTATTTATTATTTTTCCTTCTTTAGAGTTGACTCCTTCTCTTACAGTATTCGTCTAGAATTCTCGGAACATACTATCTCAAGGCAATTGATATGTGTAATCCATCCACATGATTAGCTCTACTGTCTGGGACCTTAGTTTGATACCTAATATTAAAATATTCAACGACATATAAAAAGGTATTGAATAATATTTCAATCATGTGAGGGAATATGGGAATAAAAATCTAATTTTCTCTATGGCATATTTAATGAAATTATTATCTATCGAACAATTTAGGTATTTCGTGTTTATTTTCCGTCATCGAATTCTTTATAGCACGAAAACGTAATGCTGTCATTATCTCATTGTAATCTAAATGAAATGAAACCATTAAGTTATTTGTTATTAATACATTGTAAAGCTTCCAAATAGCAATTTGAAATGAAATGTTCGGTTGCCATGAAACCGTATTTGCGTTAGACTTTCAACCGCCATAACGCAATATGCGGTTGAAATTTTGGTCGTGTGATTGGCGACTAATTACAGCGTCTGTGGATCTCATAATAGTTGACATTTAAATATTAACTACGATATTATTATTGAATTGTAGAAAATCTTGTTATATTCGGTCCGGTCCTTGTAGAAAATATAATTCCTTTTTTATAATAATACATTTATGTCACTATTTTCCCCTGTATGAATTTCTACATTAGGCATTGTCAACTATATCAAAAATACAGATATTTGTTATAATTATGATTGTTACTTATGATAATAATTATGATAATACTTACAAAATAAATATTTTATTCAATATGTAGGTATATAGATATATACACAAACAAGTGCGTCGTAGCAAACAAAGAAATCACTCCCAAAAAATATAAGATACGGTTATATATATAATAAAAAAAAGGTCCATAGATGGGTGACCGTTTTCGTACATTGTCGTACCCTGCGTGCCTCGGAGAAAAGCTTAAGTTTAAGCAAGCCGTCGGTCCTATGCCTAATCTCTCTACGGTCATTATGAGAGTGAAGGAATAGAGAGTGCACTTGTGTCAGCGCACACGCTCGTGCACTATAATATCTCCTGCGTGGATGGCTAGTCTATAATGAGATTGGGCGCCGTACAGTTGGATCAACGCAACTAGGCCGGACTGAAGTAGGCGACATGTGGTTGCGCAGATGCATTTTTTGGAAGTAAATGGTTACAGGAAGCGGGGGGCGGGGTCGGTAACTAAACCGAGAGAATTAGAGATGCGATTACGCATTACATTGTCATAATTAGTATTACCAACTCATTTTTTTTTTGTGATTATTTTCCTAAAGAAATTGTTTTTCAAAGTTTCTTTAGTGTTTACTGTAACTGTTCTAAATTTAAACTTTTATGACCTCATTTAAATAGTGTTTTTTTATTGTTGAATTAAAATGTTGTTAGTATTTTTAATCGATTAAACATATTTAGTCGTTTTCGTAAGTAATTTTAGGGTTGTATCTCTATGACATGCGCGAAAGTGATAAAAACCTAACTTCAATCCGGTCAAGTTACGTTGATCGTACTGTACCTAACCGAAATTAAACTGATGATGAAATCAAACGAAAAGATGCTAATGTTTCTTTTATTCAAAACAGAAAATAGCCCAAAAAATGGGTTTGGATACAAGGACCCCTATCACTTTGTGGAAAGACAAGGCTTTAGTGGAATGCAACGTTGCCGTTCTGCACAGTTTCCAACAGCACAATGCTACGATAGTGGACCATCATACTGCTTCTGAGAGCTTCATCAAACATCTTGACAATGAGAACAGATTGAGGTAAGCTATTTTCAACCTTGCTAGAATAGATTCCAACCGATAAAAAAACGACTTGTATTGTGGGGAGACATCAGGAGAGATCAGATTTTTTAATCACTAAACTAGACACTATTGAGACGAGCACCGAAAATATTATTTATAAAAAGATCTAATGATTTTTACAATCCAATTGCCACCCTAAACTAACGAAGACAATTAGATTGTAAAAAATCTAATGTGATCTAAAAGGGAGATTAGAAGAGATAACAGTCTGAGATTCAAAAAAACATGTTTTATAATAGAAGGCAGATTGACATTAGAAAATAATTGTGCTCCGTACACATTGTGCTATTATAAAAGTCAGGAGCTTGAAACAATGATTGTAAAAGTCTTACGTTTTGTCTGCCTTTGGAGTTGTTACGAAAAAATGTGTTTTTTTTAATAATGATCATGAACAACGATGAGAAAATGATGCACTTAAAATCGAATCACTTCCTAAATTTGTTACTTTTTTATAATATATATAATATATAATAATAACATTTATTTCAGATTACAAAACCCATAATTGTTAGTAAAACTTATTCTAAGTGTTAGTTATACATTATTTTACCTACTTATTGTTTAAATGTTGTGACATGTATGTCACAACATCTACGAATATACGGACAGTCAAGCCTGTCCGCAATCATTGCTAGGACAGTGTTGGCACTAGCCCGCACCCTGCGCACCAGGGATGTGCAGCGCTTGCGCATCGTAGTATAAAAGCAATCAGTGCGCGCTGCCGCGAACATCCCCGAGGCACTGCAGTAGCGGGGTAACCCCATCAGCGCCCTGAACGCGTTATTGAACTGGACGCGGAAGGCGTTGTATGACTTTAAAGTGAAGGTCGCCCACAGGCTGCACGTGTAAAAAGAGGTACAGAATGCCCTGAAAAGCGTAATTTTCACTTCCGTGGAGCAGCGTGCAAACCTGCGGGCTATCATATTTGCTCGCACTGACAAGGCCCTCCGCTCCTTCTCAATGTCAGCATTGTCCCTGAGATCGGTGGTAACTATGTGGCCCAGATACTTAAATTGTTTTACCCTAGCTAGAGGAACATCGTAGATCTTGATGGGAGGTACGTTCATGGGACATATCCCTCCGGCCCCAAAGACCATGTACTGACTTTTGGTCACGTTATATTTTAACCCATGACTTGTGGCATAGGACTCGCAGGTCTGTAACAGTGTCCTGAGGCCACAGACCGACGCACTCAGCAGAACCATGTCGTCTGCGTAGCTTAAGTTGTTGACGCAGACGTCATCTATATGACAACCCACCCGCTGGCTGCTGAGCGCGACGATCAGTGCGTTTAAATAAAGGTTGAAAAGTGAAGGCGAGGTCAATCCCCCCTGCCTCACCCCACACTCCAACCGATACGGTTCAGATAGTGTATCTACCCATCTAACAGTGTTGATTTGGTGTTCATACCAGTACTTAAAGATCTTAATAACTTCTTGTGGTAAGTTAATGCCCTCTAGCTTTTCCCACAGGATATCATAAGACACCAAATCAAAAGCCCTTGACAAATCGAGGAAACAAGCATACACCGGTGTCTTTCGACCAGTATAGTACCTAATAGTATGCTTGAGACACAAAATTGCACTCTCTGTAGACAATGACGGTCGAAACCCAAATTGATTGTCGTGCAATACAAGGTAATTATTTAACTGTGTCTCAAGCAGACCATCAAATACTTTTGCGATTATTGTTGCTAACGAGATAGGCCTATAGTTATTTTTGTCGGAGACCTCGCCGGTTTTATTTTTCACTACTGGAATCACAATAGTTTTCAGTAGCTCTGGTGGTAAATAAGAGTGACTTATGCAAGAAGTATAAAACATTGCGAGAACTCTCGATATGTGCGGACCAGCATGTTGAAGATGCTCAATGCTGAGGTCATCGTGTCCAGGGGACTTGCCTCTAGTGATACTTTTGATGACTTTAGCCACATCCTTGGCAGAGAATCGGGTCCCCACATTGCCTACTAGTACCTTATGATCTCGATTACTTTGAGCCTTCCCCAAAGGAGACCGAACATGAAAGAGTTCCCTAAACACGTCGGCAATATCTTTTGAATTACTCACTCCATCAATACTAACCGGGACGCTGGCCTGAGGTTTCATTTTATTTGTGGATTTCCAAAAACCTCGAAAGTTGTGAGACGAGTGCTGTGAGGCTAGAATGTCCATCTTAATTTGGTCTTGATGATTTTGACACCATTTTAAGCGGGATTTGAATATTCGGCGAGTTTCACACATTTCATTATAAATATGGCCCGTTTTAGGTTTACCAACCTGAACCCATTTCAGAAACCACGATCTAGCAGTCCAATGAGCATCTTTGACATGCTTATTCCAACCTACAACACGCGAGCCGCACCTACGCTCATTCCTATTTCCTCGACTTGTCGTAGCCGCACCGCTTAGAGCAGTAACAATGTCGCAGTAAAGCCTATCAAGCACTCGTTTATGGCTAGGGTCATTACAATAGTGATCTGCACAGTTCATAAATTCAGTAGGAAAGTATATAGAACGAAGACTATTGTGACATTCCCTGTTATAATATTCAATCTGATCCTTATTACGTTCCCCCCACACAACTGATTTATCTACAGCAATCCTGCTGGGCCGTTTAGTTGGTAACAGGTTAAGGTTACACACAAGTATTAAGGGAAAATGATCAGACCATAAAGTATCATATTTCACGTATACTTTTGTTATACAAGGTAAGGCGGAGTGCGTCACAATACAATGATCGAGCCACCGCTGCGATCCAGACGCCTCACACACAAACGTATAGGTATTAGACATGAGACCTAACCTATCTATATCAACACATGACCAACATTGTTCATTACAAAAATCTATCATTTCTTTATAAAAGAGTTTATGCGGATGTGCGTTGAAATCACCCAATATAAACACGGATTCTATATTATATTCATCTATAATAGCGCTCACCGTACCGAGGCAGTCCGTAAGTTCAGGTAAGTTCTCCTTCTCATCCGTTGGCATGTATACACTAATCACAATAATAGGGCTATCACTTGTCACTATTTTTATGGCACAAACGCGGCTATTCTCACACTGTAGCACAGTTACATTTGTGAAGAGGCTACTCCTCCACAGCAGCGCGACGCCACCGTATTTTTGATATAATATGCCATTTAAGTATTTCAGTTCTTCATATGTCATATATCCCAATTTCAATCAGTATGATGCCCAGTACAATTATCATTATATTAATACCTATCATCTAAATATATAAAAATCTCGTGTCACAGTTTTCGTTGCCATACTCCTCCGAAACGGCTTGACCGATTTTGATGAAATTTTGTGTGCATATTGGGTAGGTCTGAGAATCGGACATAATCTATTTTTCATCCCCCTAAGAGTTTGTTTGTTTGTTTGAACGCGATAATCTCAGGAACTACTGGGCCGCATTGAAAAAATATTTTATTGTTGGATAGCCCATTTATCGAGGAAGGTTATAACATCACGCTACGACCAATAGGAGCGGAGCAGCAATGAAAAATGTTATAAAAAAAAGGGAAGAAAAAAGGGAAAATTACTATCTATTATTCATGCCCATAAGTGATAAGGGTTGTCCACCCCTAACATTTATAACACTATACTATAATATTAGAAGAGAGAGAAGAGTTTGTTTGTTTGTTTGAACGCGATAATCTCAGAAACTACGGGTTCAAATTGAAAAAAATATTTTACTTTTAGATAGCCCATTTATCGAGGAATGCTATAGGCTACAAAACATCGTGCTACAACTAATGGGAGCGGAGCAGCAAGGAAAAGTGTTGCAAAAATGGGGAAAACTTACGCAAACGAAGTTACGCGGGTCAGCTAGTTATTTATAAAATTGAAAAAAAAAATCAAATTAGTTCGACTTTAGTGTCCGGATATGTCTAAAGACGAAAACATTCTCCTAAAATCAAAGTACAATTTAGAGAAATGGATTACAATGATATTAACCTAATTTATAATATTTGTAAAGCAATTGTTTGCCATAAAATTACCTGTTTATGCGAAGCCATGGGGACCTTTCCGGCTGTGGTCGACCCTGTCTCCATAAGCTGTTAAATAGCTGTTTTAAAAGCCGTAGAATAAACAGATACCTAATAATCAGATTAATGTCGCTGTGTCAACACATCCGTTTCCGGCGTTAAAAAATACGCAAATGAGCAATTGCTTAATGTATCTGCGAACTGCTGTTTGTGTGTGAAAATAATGCCTTCTTGGGACATAATTGGTACCTTATTAAATGACGTAATATAATTATTGCTGGATACTTGGTTTGAAATATAAAATTTAGGTACAGTTAATCTTTTTCTCTTTAGTCCAATTAACATGTCATTGTACAAGCATTACCTACCATTGTCAAAAAATATGATCAAAAATTCACATTTAGTTGGTTTCATTGTTTCTACTGGTGCTACTTTCTTTCTACCTACTTATGAAATTTTATAAATGATTATGTTCGTAAGTGTACTTTAATTTTTTCACATCCAATCAAACAGATCAACTCGGTAGGTATCTGACGTAGTAAGAAACTGACGTACTCAGAAAATTATCTAATACGAACTTGACGTACTTAGTCTAAAGGCTTAGCTGAGTCGAATGAATAATTAGGAATTGTTTCTGTCTAAAGAACGTTGATGGTATAATACAACGTATCGTATAATGACGTAGACAAAACATTTCGACATTGTCTCGACGGAACGTAGTAAACACATATTGCGGATGAGAAAACTGGACTTTATAATTACAACCAGACTTAATAGATCATTAATCTGTCAACACTAGAGCCTTGCATACAATAACTTAGTACATATGGTCAGAAGGACATAATAATAAACAACATGTTTGATTATTTTCAACTATCGTGTGATTGTTTTGGTTACCCGATTTACCACGCGACTGTACTTTGATGACGTCATTTCGTTTGTCTGTACCTTAACATTTTGTCCAATCATACTGCGTGCTACGGGTTATAAGTTTTTTATTGGAGATGGACAGGATATCAACAAAAGTGTTGGGTTTTTACGGTAGCTCGAGTTCTACAGGGAATAATATTTGATATGGTTTATTTTAAAGTTCATTCGTTTTAAGACGGATAGCAATTGCTGACTAATGCGTAGTCATTGTCATAATTTGATTATACGGTTTATTTGTCATGTAGTTGAATGATACGAATATGTACAAGGTCAATTGTTTGGTCAAATAACGTCATGTCCACCTCGTCATACTTACCACCAAATCTGTAGAAATGATTTTCTACAGGTAGTACGAAATGGCTTTCAGATTGTATGTTAGCCAACTCTAAAAACTCAACCCGTGAGGATCACTATAAACCTATGGCACTATAACCTATGTCACTTACAATTCTAACAATTTCCATACCTTAACTTAAGTTTCACCTATCATGTGTACCTGAAATCCAGATATTAACAGATAATTAATGACCGCCATCCCCGTGATGCCATTTTCTACAAGTCTATTACTTTCGAATGGTACTAAAAGTAGTCATAGAAAAAGTATTTCTATGCTATATAAAAAAAAACAATTAAACGTATTATAATAATAATAACCTGGATCAATTTTGGTAATGATCCCTCTGGGTCGTGTTTGTTACTATATTTTATTATATATAGAATAAATTTCACCTGAAAATTACTGAGGGGTCCACTACATCAGGATCTAAGACCAATAAAAAAATGCTTTGAGATTGAATGCATGACATTACTTGAAATTTTCAATAATGGTATCATGAGGATCAACACATGTTACAAAATTGGTTTCCAAGACTCCGAAACACTATCTGCAAACGTCACGAAAATGCTTAAAAAGTCGTGAATTAGATAGTTGCGAACATCTTAGTAAACAAATACAATATTAAAACAATGAATCACTTCATTGTTTATACTTACTCGATTTACGTTTGGTGTACGTCACATTTTATGGCCTAATTAAACTTATACTGCGTAACTTTGATTCAGTTCCATAAATACGCTGTAACAATAGGATGCGCCTAAAATGGACCGGATAATTTCGTGAGCTAATCGAGCCAAATTTGTTTCAATTTACGTTCCCTAGGTTCATGATTACATTTGTAACGCCAGTCTCTGAAATTACACGGGAATTCCGAAGGCCCCTGTGGTACTCCACCATTATTTAAATATACGGTCTGTTATTTATATCCAGACAGAGACAATTCAATGTATAATTATAGTTCCACAGCATAGTTTCATTTCGACAGGTTTTGCTAATATTGACCTTTGCATTAATTAAAACTTGGTTCTAGCTATTTCGTTTTAACATTAATAGAACACGCATAATTATTATTTATGTTCTTGCACTCGGTATTGTCAATGCTGAATTATTAACATTTGTTATATTCATAATAATAAGGCTAAAATTGTTATAATAATGTTTACTATCAAATAAAATTAATAATACTCGTCTTGTCTATGTTAGGTATCTACATCATAAAATTAATTGAATACCTACATGAATATACTAAAAAGTATAATCCATTTTTAACAATAATATTATTAATTTTAATAAGACCCATACATTTAATAAGTAGGAATAATCGTTCGAGATCGTTTTCAAGTATTAACTTTTTACTACTAAGTTAATTTGATAAAGGAAGTCACGTCTAGTTTGTCACGCATGACCAGTTTTGATTTAAACTATGTCTTTGTCATTATCACCGTATTTCCGCAAAACATTTTTTCAACGGGTGTCAACTCTTTGATCATTTTCAATCCTTTCCTCTATCGTGATTTCTTTGTAACTATCAAGTGCGGTGGAAAGCCATGAATGCTTTGTAACATTATAATATTTGTATCTATCAACAGGTCTGGATGTCCAGCAGATTGGATTTGGATTGTTCCACCAATGTCATCATCTATTACTCCAGTTTTTCATCAAGAAATGGCACTTTATTATCTGAGACCTGCTTATGAATACCAGGTTTGTTATGAGTTCACTAAAACCTATTTAAATCTGTTAAAGTATATATGGCTTTGATGTCCTATAATGAAGATATTTATTTTGTTCATCGTGGTATAAACAGGAACCTGCCTGGAAGACTCATCAGTGGCAGAAATCAAAACCAATAACTGGAAAAAAGCCTATCAATAGGAAATTCCACTTCAAGCAAATAGCACGTGCTGTCAAGTTCACTTCAAAACTGTTCGGACGCGCTCTTTCCAAAAGGATCAAAGCGACTGTCCTGTATGCAACCGAAACTGGTAAATCTGAGCAATATGCCAAGGAGCTAGGAGTTATTTTTGGACACGCCTTTAATGCCCAGGTATGTAATAATATACGTAGACGCAAAAGTATCGTCTAGAAGTATTTAACTTCAATTAATACATATTGTTCGTTTTAGGTTCACTGCATGGCTGATTACGACATCACGTCCATTGAACACGAAGCGCTACTTTTAGTAGTAACTTCAACATTCGGCAATGGTGATCCACCAGAAAATGGCGTTGTAAGTACATTAATTCGCTACAAGTGGCAATGGCAACCTAAAGTATGACTTGTTAATAATCAATAAAGTATATTTTACTCAGACTAAATGTTTGAAAATTTCCCTCAGGCTTTTGGAGAACATCTATGCGAGCTTTTGTACGCCGATCAAGTTGAAGAAAACGCTGGGTAAGATCATCATTAAACAAATCCTAATCTAGTAGCTGTTATTCTGATCAAAATAATAAGAATTGGTTGTTTTCAGGAATCAAATGCTGACACCAAAATCATTTATTAAAGGTAACAGCCAAATCGAACTGCAAAGATATGCATCTGGCAATCCAAGGAAACTAAACAGATTAGAATCGTTAAAAGGTAAAAAGACAACAATGTTCAAATCACTAATAGCGTACTTTGATTTTAGATTTCTAAATCATTTGTATATTTTAGGAAGTACAACAGATGCCACATCCATAGACAGCTTTGGTCCTCTGAGTAATGTTCGTTTCGCTGTGTTTGCTCTTGGTTCAAGCGCGTATCCAAATTTCTGTAATTTCGGCAAGTATGTTGACAAGTTGCTTGTTGACCTCGGAGGAGAACGAATCCATGACCTTGCGACCGGTGACGAGATGTGCGGACAAGACCAGGCCTTCCGGAAGTGGGCCTCTAGCGTCTTCAATGTAAGTTCTATAAAATAACGTGTCTAATTGAGGACTTTTTATACTTGTATAGTTTTTGTTAGTAGCTTGCAATTTTGGGTAATTAATTTCTATTTTAATTTTGTTAAGTTATTTTAGAATAAAATGCGATTAGATTATTATCAAATCATCAAAGAAAATCCTCGCAAAATTACTTATTGTGTTTTAACAAACGAACATTTTTAGCACAGTTTAAATAATAGTGCAAAAAAGTATTTTTTCTCTTTTAAAGATGTAATCGCATTGAATCGTTACATGTTGTTCTAATATGAGTTTTTATTGTTTATATTTTATTGTAGAAAAGTGTCTATAATCAATAACACCAATAAAACACAGCGCATTAAGTTAATTAAGTAGCTAAAAATAGAAGGGATGATATGACATGCACAATAACAGTTTTGTAACGTATGGTTAATAGGTATCATGTGAAACTTTCTGCTTGGATGATGATGAAACTCTGCAAGAAGCTAAAAGAGCTCTAGGCACAGTAGCACTTAGTGAAGAAACAGTACGTTTTGCGAACCCAACTGGACGTCCACCAACATTGCAGGCTGCCCTAAAATCTGCATTGAACAAGAAATTCGTTAACTGTGTAGTAAGAGCTAATAAGGATTTAGGCGATGCTTCCGCTGAGAGGTCCACTATATTTATAGATATGGAACCTAAGGTAACAACAAAAATAAATTGGAACATTTTTAAATAAAGTAATATTAAAGCTTGTGAATATACTTAATTGTCAATTTTTCGAATTTTATAGGAGGAAATTAAATATGATCCAGGAGATCACGTAGGAATAATTGCTTGCAATCGCAAAGAGTTTGTTGACACTATATTAGCTCGATTGAAAGATGTTGATGACTATGACGAACCGATACAATTACAGCTTATGAAAGAAACACATACATCAAGCGGTGAGTAACATTTTTTCAAATCTATCTAACACTTTTTAATGTACAACTTTTGTATAAATGTATATATAATACCAAGCAAATCTCAGTCATTCAGGTACTTCTAATTTGTTTTTACAGTAGCACTTGCAAGTATGCATAATAATTTACTTTCTTGATATTATAGGTCCAGTTAAATCTTGGGAGCCACATGAAAGACTCCCCATAGTCAGTGTTCGGGAATTGTTTACAAGATTTTTGGATATCACAACTCCACCCACGATAAATTTGCTCCAGTATTTATCCAAGACTTGTGATAATGAAGAGGAGGCAAAACAGTTGAACACGCTTGCGACGGTAAGTATTGAATAATTAGGTACCTACCATTGTAATATTGTGGATTATTAAACCCTTGAGGTCACTTACATAAATGATTATTTATAGGATCCGGGAGCTTACGAGGATTGGCGTCATTTTTATTTCCCAACTGTGGCTGAAGTATTAGAAAAATTCCCCTCAGCACGTCCAAGTGCATCGTTGCTCACTGCACTCCTTTCACCACTACAACCAAGATTCTATTCGATCTCATCATCGCCTATAGCTCATCCCAAAAGACTTCACCTAACCGTTGCAGTGGTTACCTACAGAACACAAGGTACGTCTTTCCAAACATTAAATTTAGCTTTCAGTGAAAATTGTGTAGAAATAATAGCTCATAGTTTATTTATTACCGATTCTCATAAATATTTGAACAATGAAATCATTGATTTCATTTAAATTCATTTTACAATATGATCTAATTTTGACGACGTCCGTTCTAAAATTTGATGGATGACTCGAGTAATATTAGCGACATTAATATATGGGAGGTTAATTAGTTTACTATTTATGATGCGGTTAGTGGAAGTAAAACAATGATGTCATGTTCGAACAGATGGCGAAGGACCTGTCCACTATGGTGTTTGCTCGAATTATCTCATGGATCGTAAACCTGGCGATGAGGTTTACCTATTCATCCGAAGGTATTACTTTATACTTTTCTCACTTAAATGATTCTGCATAAGTCTTAGTATGTTTTCTAAATTGTACATTTGTTGCAGCGCTCCCAACTTCCATCTTCCTCAGGATTTGTCGGTTCCACTCATTCTGATAGGACCTGGAACTGGTATAGCTCCCTTCCGTGGATTCTGGCATCATCGACGATCTCAACTTAATTCCCGAACTCGCTCAAATGCTGGTCCCGTGTGGCTATTCTTTGGATGTCGAACGAAGAACATGGACTTGTATCGTGAAGAAAAGGAACATGCTCTTAAAGAAGGAGTTCTTTCTAAAGTTTACCTTGCTTTGTCTCGTGAAAAATCGATCCCAAAAGTAAGTCAGAAATATTAAAAGTAACAAGTAAAAATTATATTTGTCGATTACAATTTATTCTAACGAGCTGGTTTCATTATAGATGTATGTCCAAGAATTAGCAGAAAAAGAAGGACCTGAAATTCACGATCTATTAATAAACCGAGGAGCTCATTTCTACGTCTGTGGTGATTGTAAAATGGCGGAAGACGTTCATCAAAAGCTTAAAGGAATTATAAAGAAGCACGGTAACATGACCGATGAACAAGTACAAAACTTCATGTATATGCTAAAGGTTGGTAATGTTTTTTTTTTATAAAATGGTAATGTTATTAGTACGTCTATTCGTACCAATAGTTCTAATAACCTAGAATCCTCGTTTTACAACGCCAGGCATGTAATACATTTTGGAATCAATAATTTTACCTCCTCTATCAATGATACCTAACGTAGATATTTCAGGTCCCGTTTACTTTCTTTTACCATTGAACGCTACTGCAACAGACTTATCTAATACATTTTGTGTATGTCATAAAGGAGGAAAATCGTTATCATGAAGACATTTTCGGCATCACGCTACGTACTGCCGAAGTCCACTCCGCGTCCCGGGAATCAGCTCGCAGGAACCGCGTCGCCGCACAACCATGACGCCGGTCTTCACGCTACGTCACCAACACGCTCACTTAGCCTACCTAGTTCTTCATCTATCTCATCGTCTACTCCAAATCATAGACATAGAGACTGGACTGCGCCTTACCTTTCAGGTTTGTAGTAACGGTCTTCACACTACGTCACCAACACACTCAAAAGGCTCACAAGTCCTTCATCTATATCAGCGTCTACTCTAATACTGGACTGCGCCTTCCTTTTTAGGTATAAAATAAATACTGGCTGCAAAGCGTGAGAGAAACAAAACACGTGTGGTCAGTAGTTGTCTCTTTCTAGAAATCTCATTGGTCTGATGTAGACCATATCACATTGACATTACAGAAAAGAAACAGGTATTGGCCGCACAGTTGCGTTATTTCTTTCTATTGAGTGGTCAATTTTGTGAGGTTATGGTGGAGTCCAGTCTCTATGACTTCAATTCACTTGACTCTAATCAAATATACAGGTATATCGTCTCTTTTCTCTTCATCAGCAATTTTGAATTCGCCAGCTTTTTTCCATTGTTTAGCATCGACAATTTATATTGCTGATTACAAAGAGTCAATTATCTCTATTTTAGCTTTGGTCAAGAATTATTTGGACCGCTCGGTCGCTACAGAGGTTGTGCATTATAATGGGTCTTGAAATTTATTGTACATAGTCCTCATTAGCTACGACAGTTACATTCCATTCCAATATTATTATTTTTTGATTCTCACATTGAGAGGCTGCTGAAATGTTTATAAATATTTGTAAAATTGTTTTAAATGAATTCCAAGCAGGGTGATTTTATATTTAATAACGCACAAAATGCATTACCATCTGATAAGTTCTCCTTTAAAGCTTCACAGTTTATCGATCAAGTACATCGATCAACTTCAAAAATATTTAAAAAATAATGAGAATTTACCAATTACGTAGTTATTTAGATGTAATTTTATTCCATTTAATAATAAAATAAAGTTATAATGACTTTCATTGACGTCATAAAATAAAATATTGTCCATTTATTGCTAACAATATTTTGAAATATATTTTGTTAGTAGTATCGTATAAAATTTAAACTAGACTAGTTAATCGCTAAATAATTTCAAAATTATTTTTATTTCGTTGTAAAATTGCGGATCAACAACGATCTATATTGTAATGCTTATATTGCCAAATGTTGTACAGAAATGTGGTACTTATAGTTATTTTATGCTATCAATGTAAATAAAAATATATTAAGTTGACTGTAATTGTGTCTTGTATTATTTTAGATATAAAACTTAATTTTAGGTTGAAATCATTTAGAGATTTATCTAAAGTATTATTTTGATTAAGATTTTCTATCAATGTTATTTACCAAACGACCATGTATTACGCGTATAGGATATATAAAATTATAATGATCATGTGCAGCTATATATTAATGTTTATCCAAATGTATTTTAATTCGTATGTCCTTTATATTTGAGTATTAGGTGTGAGTGTTGAATTTGTGAACCTTTAACTAATCTTAAGAAATGTATTCATATTTTCTATTATTCTTATTATGAGAATTTAATATACAATAAAAAAACTTTTCAGATGTTAATTAATATTTCTATATTAAAATAACATATATTAACTGTCTTTGCCGGATATTTACGGATGCGGATTTCATATCTTCTAAATTTAATCAAGTGCACATTTGAGAATAACAATGTTATTATCGAATTCATATCACGCAAAATATTATTGTAACGCACTATTTCATCTAATAAAAACTGTTCGAAATGTTAAAGAAAGAGATATAATGATTGAATTACGAAAATATTTGTCTGTTATTGGTCAAATAAAGTTCCTTCGTATTCGAAAATGCAAATCACATTTTATTTATCACCTCTATATTTTCAATCTGAACAATATGAACATTCTGCGTCAAATATCGCCCAAGTTAATATTCATTCACTTGGCTACTTGGGCGATGTTTGAGGTGTCGAATATCAAAAGGGCTTTTCCTTTGTTTTCTACGAGTTCAATTGGGAAGGTGTCACAGATATTAGAAACCTACGTAAGATAGGCATAAATAGAATCTTGATTTAAAAGTAAGCCAAGTATTCTTCACATCTCTTCGTCTTTTGTGGAAATAAAAACTCACAAGTACCTACTCAGATAATCCCTACTAATATATAAATGTGAATGTAAGTTTGTTTGTTACGCTTTCACGGGAAACCTACTCAACCGATCATCATGAAACTTTGTACATATATTCTTGGAGGTATTAGAAGTAACATAGGATTATAAAAAAAGGGGAAAATTTACGCAGACGAAGTTGCGCGGGACAGCTGGTATGTTTATAAATGACTTACGTATTATGTTGTACATCAATTACTATTTATTTATTTATTAATAAAACATGGAATACCTACAGCTAAACAAGTCATAATAAAACAGTTTCTGCGATAATCAGCTAACTAATCAATACTAATATTATAAATGTGAAAGTAACTCTGTCTGTCTATTACGCTTTCACGCTCAAACAGCTAAACCGATTTGAGTGAAATTTGGTATGGAGATAGTTTGAGTCCAGGGGAAGGACACAGGATAGTTTTTATCACGATAACCGACATCCACGCGGGCGGAGCCGCGCTAAAAACCTAGTTAGATATAAGTCTTCGTGGATAGATCATATTATGTTAGGTACAGCTACTGGAGAAAAACACAATAATTAGGTATGCTAGTTTACCCAATCAACAGAGTAGCGTAGACGACAGTATTGTATATCCTCACAATTAAAATATTACTTATTTAAAATTACACTGGTTATTTATACATTATTTCACAGATTACTTTACCTAAAACTTAACTTATATCTGTTCGTTTGATATTTTCGCCCGAAACTTATCTGATTTACCTACATGTGTTTTTAGGGTTCCGTAGCCGAAATGGCAAAAACAGAACCCTTATAGTTTCGTCATGTCCGTCTGTCTGTCTGTCTGTCCGTATGTCACAGGCATTTTGCTCAAAGACTACGCAATGAATATTGATGAAATTTGATGAAGAGATGCCTTGTAGCAGCCGCTACTTAGTTTGTACTAAATAATAATAATTAATTTTTAAGAGCATTTATTCGAGGCTGCGGAACCCTACATTAAGCATGGTCCGACATGCTGTTGCCCGGTTTTTTTTTACTATCTATAGCTCTGTTATCTGGTCAAGTAATAGAATTTATTTAGTGACGACACTGGTGAATCAAGTCTGAAATTTATGAAGATTTTTCACGATAACCAATAAAAGTTAGTAGATGTTTAATGAATACTCAAATGATGCCATAAAGCTGCCGACAGATAGACAAATAGACGCCTGCAAGGCATATGTTGTAACAATTACCTAACAATAAAATATATTTATTGCACATGTTAAAAGGCGCCTTACACTCAATCGAAGCGGCATCTATGAACTATTTAATTAATGACTTATTAAAATATCTACAGCTGCATTAGGCGCGTTAGTGAAACCTGAAAATTTACAAGGAGCATGGCATTAGTTCTGAAATATTAAAATTTCAGCTATTTTTACAGATTTTATGTTGACTAACAACTTTATAAATGATGTTATAAGTGACCGTTCGTTTAATAAAAGGTACTAGTTCCTATCTATAAAGTAGGTATCTACTCATACCTTACAAAATGAATGAGTAATTACTGTACGTTTTAAATAAATTCGCCTTAAGCGTTTGTGGTTTTCCTCCGGACGCGCAAATGTTCTATGCAATATTATAAGTACCTAATTATTGTACTTTGTGTGACTTCATCACTGCGTCACTTTACTGAAAGTGTGTCTAGGTTCACGTAGATCAAAAGTAATTAGTGAAATCCCAGATTCAAAGAACGTTCAATGTTCTTGATGACTACATCCAAAGGTTTTGTACCGTTGTTTATTAACACCTGATGACACTTTTTAAATTATGTAAGTAGCATCACTTCGTTAAAAACTAAATCTATACAACATTTTACCAAAAATGAACCAGTCTGTTAGCCATGAAGAGAAAAAGAAACTGCCTACTTTCATAAACTGAAATGTAATAATCATCAGGCTATTGACCTCTACCACATAAAATGCCTTTGACGTATTCTACTTCGGACATTCGTTTACCAATGGGTTTTTTAAATAGATAGAGATCATTTTGGCCTGCCGGACTTTTGACATTTCGATATTCCTTGTATGTTGTTTTTATGAGTGTTCAGTGAACTATATACCTAATACGTCATAGTTTGACGTCAAATGACCTTACTAAAGAGTTAGAAAGTTCTTATGAGTTAAAAATGACATTTATATTAAGTGTTCATGGAATCGAACTAGGAAATGTAAAGCTAATCTAACGTGATTTTTTTTACATACCCAACATCAACCATTTAGCTGGCTGGAGGGAGGGGACGGACACTTGACTCTAACAAAAATTTAAAAATAGTCTTTACAACGTTTTGCAAAGACCTATCTAATGATCACACGATGAGAAAAAAATTACATCCCCAGTTAGCCACCGTACAAACATTTTTTTTTTAAAGATTTTATTCTTTCACTTTGATGGCGTAAGTAATAATATCCATGCTAAATTACATCCTTCTAACACTAACAGTATCTGAGCTAAGCTGCGGACGGACGGATTTGCCATTTTGTTATGGAACTCTAAAAAAATAAGTAAAAAAAGCTAAGCTAATGGCGGACCATCAGTCAGTATAGGCAGTGTAGGGTTCCGCAGCTGTTCCGCAGTGTTACACGGTCAAATACAAGGTAGCAAAGTGATGATTCACAAGCCGTGGTTACCCAAAGCATTTCAAGTCACAGTAACGTACATACAACATACCTATGGTGCAAATTTCATTCATTGAGTAGTTTTTGAGCAAATAGGCCTATGACATACAGACAGACAGATAGACGGAACTGATTGATGGCTGCGGAACCCTATAAAGGCGGTACAAAGTTCACCGGCCAGCTAGTCATATTATATTTGTAAGCCACGACACGTTAATACAATCAATCTGTTACACCTATAATAAGAAAGCATATTAACCATGTTTTATTAAATTGTACACGTGTTTCAGCAAATCAATAAATTTTATCTTATCAATAGATAAGATAAAGATTTACCAATTGAATTATTGTTGCCAATAGCCAACAATAATTAAATTGGAAAATGCAAAAAAAAAACAATAAGAATCAATTTAAAACTTTAATAACACGCAAATCTGACACTAAGCATAAATTGTCTATTCCCGGCTATAACCATTTGTTTTGCTACCACTAAATATCATTTCGTTTATTTTCACACAATTAATATTAGAAATAAAGCGTGACAAACGCGACGTATATTCTATATGAATCCGTTGAAGTCATTTTCCATAGGGTAGAGTTTTATAATCAACTAGCTGTCCCACGCAACTTCGTATGCGTAAATTTTCCCCGTTTTTGCAACATTTCTCGTCGCTGCTCCGCTCCTATTAGTCGTAGCGCAATGTTATATAGCCTATAGCCTTCCTCGAGAAATGGGCTATCCAACAAAAAAAGATTTTTTTTACATCGGACCAGTAGTTCCTGAGATTAGCGCGTTTAAACAAACAAACAAACAAACAAACTCTTCCGCTTTATAATATTAGTGTAGATTTATTTTTATGGTAGGGCACCCAGCAACTCGACCAACTAAATCTCTCATTAAAAGTCAAAAACACAAATAAAAATTACATTCACATGAAAATCATACTAAATCAATGAAAATGACAAAATCATTTACCTAAAATGGCTTTTAAATTCTTCTGAATAATGTTTAATTATAAGAAAGTAGGTATAATTAATCATTATTCACATGAGAAATTAAAAAAGATGAAAATATTTAATAACATGTGGCATCAGTTTTAGTTTTAAATGATCGCGATTTTGTAAGACTGCATTCCACTCATAATCAGCACTAAATGAAGTAGTTTCTGAAGCATTATTGCGCTGCATGAACAAATATCCAGCCAATCCAACTGTCGTCGTCATAAAAAAAGCATTTTGATCATAAATTAATAACGTAAGCCTTTTTTCTTACGGAGTCGCGATACTATTTACTTTAGATGACAAAAATGCGCAAAATTAAAATTAAACTTCAAAAAGCGCGCATTTGTTTGAATGTGGTGGCGCGAATGTAGAAAAACTTTAAAGTAAAACCAACGTTGAATTAGTATTAAAAAAAAATAAACCTTTAGATTCTTACGTAATATATATATATAGTATACAGGGGGGGAGGTAGTCAGCTTATCCCTATTTTTTTGACATGGGGGGGGGGGATCAAATCGTCTTACGTAATAAGTTAATGGCGCCTAATTAATAAAAATTTCTGCCTTATTTTCAAGCTAACTTGCTACTTTTTTTTTTATAATAAAGATAACTAGCAATCTAGGATTGAGACTCACATTACTAGCAATCTAGTTAACCATCCAGTTAAAGGCTTGTGTTAGGAGTGGGTTCACGTCGGTAGTATAATGTGTAGGATTCGAACCCGCGACCTCACGATTGCGAGACCGATGCCTTAGCCATTAGGCTACCGCCGCTATACTACTATATAGATATACTATCAACTGTAGGCATGGAGGATAATTGTAACGCTCCTAAGTGGAATGTGCGAAATCGCGGTGGTGTGCGTGACCGTTGCGCTTGCCAAGTGGAACGGACTATTGTGCCTGTCACTCGAATCTATCAATACTTGTTTCTCGGTAATATTGACTTTCCAAATATTTTTTGTATTTTTGATAGATTATAAACTATACATCGTGTTTGGCGCATGGACCGAAACAAATTTTCCTGAGATTTGGGGGGTCACTAGCTCTAGCTAGCCTTGGAAAACTAGTATAATTTGACACCAACAGAAACGAGAATGAGATAAACAGAAGAATTAACATAACATGGAAAAAGTATTGGGCACAGAGAGAAATCCTCAAAGGAAATTACAGTCTTAAGCTCAAGAAGATCATAATGAACTCATGTATATTGCCCTCCCTAACATATGCAAGTCAGACTTGGACTTTCACTAACAGAACTAAGAGCAAAATCCTGTCATGCCAGCATGCCATGGAGAGAAGCATCCTGAAACTAAGGAGGATTCATAAAACACGAAATGTTGACATACGCAATAAAACTAAACTTATGGATGCACTGCAACATGCCATGATACTGAAGTGGAAGTGGGCAGGCCACATAGCAAGATTTTAGAACAATAGATGGACATTACAAACAACAAAGTGGCTCGGTCCCACTGGGAAAAGACGAATAGGAAGACAAAAGAAAAGATAGGTCGATGATATTGTACAAACAGCTGGGAAAAACTGGATAAACACTGCCCAAAAAAGACAAAGATGGAGGAGGCTTTTTACCCTATAGGGGCCATGTAATATAATTGTTGCCATATAAATATATATATATACAAATAATTCAGAATGTAAATATTAATAATTGTATGGATAAATAAAGCTATAATAATGTGGAGGGCAAGTTGTTAAGTCCCTCCAACACAAAGGGAGGATCCTCCAACCAGGCGAGGTGATCATGCCTGGTGGGCAGCGCGGCCCAACGGTTAACTTTGGGAACTTGTCTATATAGTTAGCATCTGTGAAATCTTCTATATCGCGATTCAGGATTTTGACGCGAGCTGTCAAGTGTCAGTTTATTTATATTATTATATGTGGGTACCGCCGCAATAATAATATAAACAGCCCTAGCTAAAAAAGGTAAACTAATCTTTAATAAACATATTGATACAGTTGAAAAGAAGTTATTTGTTCGTTTGGTTGAACGCGATAATCACAGGAACTAAAGGTTCGAATTAAAAAAAATATTTCAAAGTTGGATAGGCGATTTATCGAGGAAGACTAGGCTATAACATCACGTTACGACCAATAGGATCGGAGCATCAATGAAAAATGTAGCAAAACAGAGAAAATTGACACAGACGAAGTACTAAAGTAGATACTCTCATAATATTGATCGATTAAGTTAAGTATTTACATTATAATCCATTTAGAATAAATAGCATTTCTATGTGATAATCGCATATAATCATGGTTGTGATAACAATAACATAAAAAGCATTAAGATAAGGCTTCTGGGAAAATCACACCTGAAAAATAGTTTTTACATAGAATATTGAGAATACAGAAGGCAACCTTCATATGCAGGTAGTATAGTTCGTGAGAATCTTTATGACCGTCCTGGGCGTTGCGCAAGTCGTTGCGCAGTAACTTATTTTATAACGATCGCGGACATTCCTACCTGCGCAATTGCCTGTGTG
Organism: Herminia tarsipennalis; assembly: GCA_945859575.2. Taxonomy (NCBI): domain Eukaryota; kingdom Metazoa; phylum Arthropoda; class Insecta; order Lepidoptera; family Erebidae; genus Herminia; species Herminia tarsipennalis. The sequence goes on from OX243840.2 coordinate 6,319,531, forward strand.
ACTATATTCAGAACGGTCACAAAGATTCTCACGAACTATACTTTACTCGATCGACGCACACACAGACACCGTTCACGGACATGAATCGAAGACCATTGCGGGCATTGACCTCTAGAGTACCTACTAGTAGGTACGCAAGACTGGCTACTCGTACAAAGTAACAGAAATTTCATTCTTCTGCTTCACTAAATGTTTCACAATATTAGTTGATAAACAGTAGGTAGATACGTGTATAACATCTAGAGACAAAGCTAAACAGGATATTCTTAAGAACAAACCTCTAACATACATACTCACACTAATATTATAAAGGCGAAAGTTTGTGAGTATGTGAGTGTGTATGTTTGTTACTTCTTCACGTCTAAACGGCTGGAGTAATTTTAATAAATTTTGGTATGGAGTTAGCTGACACCCTGGATTAACACATAGGCTAATAAACCGCGGGTAACATCGCGGGGCACAGCTAGTGTCTCATAAAATTATGTGATTTCTATGTACTGTAAGGAGAGCCATAAATCAATATAACACTAGGATCTAATTCTTTTTTTGTTAAAAAAAATGACATTAGTCCATACTTATGTAATTTTTTTAGATTTCATAATCTTTATAAGGAAATAAAAATATTAAAAAAAAACTGGCATTGTAGAGTTCCGGAGCCGATGCCGTTTGTAAAAATCCGATTTGATTAATTGCACTAGCAGAAGAGCGTATGTTCATGGCACTCTTGCCCAGTTTGTCGGCAATAAAGCAATGACATAGAATAATTTTAGTTTAAAGTATTCGTTAAGCGCTTCTTTTCCGATTTGATGATTTGATTCATACTTTTTGGTCACATGGTTCAAAAGATAATTAAGAAGTATTTTCTGCAACTTTCGGAGCGATTATTTCCAATATTATATTAAAAACCTTGATTTGTTTTAAAAGACCTGTCAAATGATGTGCCACATGTTGATTTTCAGCTTATGCTACATGTATGGAGTTTCCACTTAATATATTTATTTTTTCTATTTAGCTATCAAATTAAATAGCGGCTACTACAAGACACCTTTTCTACCAAATTTGAGTAAATTGCCTGTGAAATTTTACGCGATTTGACTTTTTGTTAAAGGGAAAAGATAATATTCGGAAAACTGCAACTTTAAATAAAAACAAAGTAAAATGCATATCACAGAATGTTTTAAAATGGACAACGGTATCCAAGAATACGATAGTGGAGTACATGAAGAGCATTTTTTATATGACTGATTGTAATTCAAGGCCTCGTGTCATTCATCTTGAGTTATTAAGAAAATAAATCATGTGTGGGAGCACTTATTAAACGTAATTATACATACATAATAGCTCACACTTGTGTCCCATTGGGGTCTGCAGAGATTACTTTGTATGATTGGCTATAATACCTACACTCTACTTATGATTCATCTGCAGTCATCGCATTCATAGTGCACGCTTGCTGGCTACGGATACCTACCTACTCCTGACTAGGCCGTTATAAGGATTTCTTCTGTTCGGTCCAATTATGATAAAGAAATATCACGTGCTTCTATGCCCGATCTTAGAACAGATACAACAGAATGCTGTGAAGATATGCTGGTACAACTATCAATACCATTGTATATTACTATTTCTTCATACCTACCTGTTTTATTCAACTGTTGCGCCACAGAATAAAGATATAAAATAGGTATAGGACCAGCAACGCAGCGTCCCTATCATTCACTTCTTGAAGTCAGGTGATGAAGATTGAAATGCAACTTAGTCCGATGTTTAAAAAGGTGATAATTTAGCACAATAACAGTAGGTACAGAATGGTTACAGTCAGACATTTTATGGGCAATACTTCTACAATGGTTTAGTCACAGATTGGGTAATCTGTGGGTTTAGTCCAAGTCTTAGATCAAATATGAGAAACCATGCAATAATCTTGTCCGTCGTTTTACACTTGTTGTTTTTTGGTCTCTGCGAGCCAATTAGTGATGGGCTCGCGCGTAATATTTTTCAGATGAAATATCGACCAAAACTTATAGGGTCACAGATTAACGGCCGATCTCAATAATCTAACTAACGATGGTTTTGGCTCCTAGAGTTATGTATTTGACATAAGCTCCATACAAAATATGTCAAAATTCTACCTCTAGTACCAAAATCCATCGATAGTTAGATTATTAAAACCGGCCGTAAGTAATGTGAGATATAAGAACACCACATTAAAATACTTATTGCTACAATAAGTATTTTAAAATAGATAGGTACTATTTTATGCTCTAGTAACGCGTTTTCCTCGTAGGTACTTATTATTGTGTATCTGATAACTTTCACAAACACACTTATTAAAACTGGTAGATCAACCAGATTTGGAAATACATACCTTTACCTTTTACTATTTATTCTATGCCTTTACCTTGTTAAAGGGTTTAAAGGTTTGTGGACTGTCTGCTAGGGAATATAGTCGCCATAACTCATGAGGTACTGTCAATGTTAACAAGGGGACAAACTGCTGACCCTGAAAGAGTGATTTTTTTTTAAATTTGAATCAAAATGTTACACACATATGTCATGCTCTACATAACAATAAAATGTATTTCACCTTATTATACTCACTGTGAACGTGAACAAAGGTCCATATATATATAATACTAGCTGTTGCCGCCACTTCGTTTGCGTGAAAATGTTGAAAAGCAAATTTATTTCATAGTTTTTTTTTCCGGGATAAAAAGTAGTCTATTCCAGACTATAATCTATCTCTGTTTCAAATTTCATTTAGATCCCTTTACCCGTTGTGGCCTGATTGAGTAACAAACATCCATCTACACATCCATACATTCAAACTTTATGCATTTATAATATTAGTATAGATAACTATAGGTACCTACTAGTGTTCATGAAGTAATTAGTAACCCTCAAATCGGCTATTAGATTCAAAACCTTTGTAATATTCTACGTACAAGAAAGGAAAAACTTATTCATATCATACGTCATTGTGAATCATAATTCATAACGGGTTCGGGGCGATTTGCAAGAACTATTAAATCGTCAGAACATTTGTTTTTTATGTTCTTTATTCCAGGATTTGATAGATCCGGATTTGTTGGATGAATTGGTTTGACATCATGAGATAGCTTTTAGAGAGGACATTTTATATTATGTAAAAAACGGGCAAGAGCATGTCGGACCACGCTCAGTGTACAGTGTGGGGTTTTGGAGCCGTTGCCGTATGGAATAATCGAATTTGTGTCATTGAACCAGGAGAAGAGAGTATGTTCTTCAGCTATAACTCAATGACGGTATATCCGATCATGTCCAGAATAACTTTTGTTTCAAGTATTTGTTAAGCGCTACTTATGTGATTTTTTTTGATATTTTTTGGTCACACGGTTCAAAAGATAAAGGGGGGGACACAATTTATGGAACTTTCGAAACGATTACATCCAAAAATATTCACTTAAATAAAAAAAAAATATTAGGAACCTTAAACTGTTTCTAAAAGACCTGTCAAATAATACAATACACGTTTATATTTGCTCAAAAAAAGAGTGCTTCCCCTAAGAATATTTGTTAGTTTAACTATCAAACTAAGTAATGGCTACTACAATGCCTTGTCATTAACAACCAATTAACACCTTTTAACCAAATTGAATCAATATTAATTAAGTAGTCCTTGAGTAAAATGCCTGTGACATACGGACGGACAGACATACAGACAGACAGACAGACGGACATGACGAAACTATAAGGGTTCCGTTTATGACATTTTACCTACGGAACCCTAAAAATCACGACAAGTGTCGATGTTAAGTTTGATGATAATAGTAATAATTTAGACGTAAAGCTTGTAAAAGAGGAGTAAGTCAAGCTATAAAACTTGATCGCTGAAACTAATAAAATGATTGTTATAATAACTTGATTGTAATCAGATCATATGAAAATCATATCGCTATATGTCAGTTCGTAACACTCGCAATAACTATATGTTTGCACCCAAGAACTTTAAAACAAATACAGGTGAACCTTGTCCCATGCGTATGCGTATCATACCGATTTTACTGGTGTGGAAATATTTATATAACTATATGTGTATATGTTCACCATTTACTTTTAAAAAATAAAAAAACATTATTTATTTGCTGTAGATCGTTTATTATACGAATAAGTTGATTATGGTGCTATTAAGGTACAAAATACTATATATTTAATGGGTGGGCAGCGGAACTCGTTGCACTATAATTAAGTTTGTTTTAGCTGTAATTATTTTAAAAGCTATATAGTAACTGTTTAAAAAAAAGTGTGAGTTAAGTACACCTACTGCTACTTTGGATTAAATGCTTCTAAAAATCTGGGTCTCCTAAATTGCGATGGTTATTTTTTTCATTCATGTATTTAAAAATAATAAAACTGTAAATTAAGTACCAGCATATTCAAATTTAGGTGGTACTAAGTTCACCAGTTCATACTAAGAATAAAAGGTCAAAATATATTTATACGTAGATGATGAGCATGAGTATAATCACAGTAATACGTGATAATGTATCAACAGACTATTCACAACGTCTCCATAATGACAAATCAATCATTGACACATCTGTACAATACATCCAGGACTTTACCTTTCCAAACAAATTAATGATGCAAGCTGACAAAGTAATACAGGAAAATATGACTACATTTCCTGCTAATACAGCCTTTGATTACTTTCTAATCATTTTAATCACTAACAAGCACCGAATCCGGATTAGAGTAACGGCCATAGTATGTGTACCTGATAATGCCTCTTACGACATAATTGTAGCCTTGATCCAAGCTGATAACATCCGTCAGCCAATGAGTCGTAGTAGCGACTGTGAGGAAGGCAGCGCGGGCGCGCGGACCGCCACGCGATTGTTGATATTTTTTGCAGACTTATTGGAATGCCCACAACTCAGTTGCCGAAGCAACCGACGTTAGTTCTCCTCCGGATCTGCTCCGGTATGCATATATAATATGCTGCAGACCACGCTGCTGCCAGTTTGACCGTTACACACGCGAGTGATAGAGTTTGCGTCTAATGTCAAATTCAATTAAATATCGTCGCGAAGAGGACGAGCCGGTTATTGTCGATAAAATGGCGCAAATAAGTTTAGGAAAATGTCCTTTTAATGAAAGTGAACAATTAAATGGCGTTAAAAATGATAATAGTTTTGTGAAGCCCAAATTACGTATAAAAGTCCCTCAGGCGCTTTCGTTAAAGAATCATGTTGTTGACTACGAAGCGGTGGACAGCTTGCATTCGAAACTCGAAGATGAATCCGCTATTATCGTAAGTAAACATATATTTTTTTAAATAGATTTATTAAAGCGAATGACTACATTTTTATTCAGATATTTCAATACACTATTAGAAATTTACGTGAAAATTATGTGCTTAGTTACATTTTAAAAATCACAAATACCTAACAATCGCTATGATATTTAAATTTGAATAGATTAAATATCATAGCGTACCATTTTTTTTAAAGTATCATTAACATACATACCAATTTTAGACAACGAATCATATATCGTATCAATTGTATCGCAAAACACCAATTTTAAATCTTCGTTCATCATTAGATCAATGACAAAACGTGTTTGTACGCTTAAACAAACACTATTTTTACTGTTCAATCAATCATTCTATTAACTGGCCTATAAAATGGAATTCTACTTCAGCATAAGTGGGCAATTTAACTCACACAGACTGCTTAGATCGTGCACATCTAATTAACATTAATTTGTACCTTGACAAGAACAAACTAATTTGATAAACAAAGACGTAAATCTTAATTAGCGTAGTATAGGTAGGTATCGAATGCTTAAAACATAAACAAACTAAATATACCTACCTAATCTTTTCTACGTAAAACGTTGGTACCTGATTCATCATGATTAGATATGATATTGGTTATCATATAAAATCTATTGCTTGTTATATTACACACTGTTGATAAACAATCTAATCCTTAATCTCGTTATCTATAGTTACGCCTTCAATAAAGAAAGTATGGCATTTTCTGTGCCGACAACATGAGTTCATGGTAATTGATATACCTTAGTAGAATGATTATCAAAATGATTTCACCCTAAAAAATATTGCTGCGTTAATATAAAACGAAAAATCATAAGTAACTAAACTTACCAATTTATAAAGATAGCAGTAATAATTGTTTATTAAATGACACTAGGAAAGCTATACAATCAAAACAAAGTCCAAGACGAAGATTAAAAAATAAATTCTAGAATAGTTAAACATTATTTAAATGTCAAAAATGCAACTGTCAAACTGGTAATAATATCTAATCTATTAATATTTTAAAAACAAGAATGTTAAAATGTCAGAGTTGACAGAGAAAAATAAAGTTTTATTAGTGTGGTTTTTCATCATAAAAATGTTTATGTATAGATTTCATAAAAAAACATTTGACATAGATTCTTTTTTGGGCAATGACTATCGCTGACGATTTTTAAAACTTGATTTGATATTTTAGATAGGTAGATAATAGATAATGACGTGCGCTGGTGAAACTGATCAAATTAATAATTTCCATGTTTGGCAAGCTACATAAAAGAAATTTAATTACACTTTCAAATTTGTCGAAAACTGTATACACTTTCAAAGTAAACACTTTCGAGATAAAAATTGGAGTATTACTTAGGTTTATTTTTAAAACTTTTATGTCATAGGCAGTTGTTTTTAATTTAGCATCGAAATCGCTTGAATCCATTTTAATAACAACATACGTAGCGAATATAGAAAACCTCCATTTAAAGTTTTTAGATTTAGTGATTGCTATAATTTATTTTTCTAAATTATAAATAATATAATATTATATTTACACTATGTACAAATTACTACATAAAATAAAGTCAAAACAAATAGGCGTCATAGAAGTGATTGCTTAATTTCATAAAGAGAATATGCTTTTTTGGCAAGTCAAAATCAACATAGCCATCATAGGTTTGTTTTGCTACCTTTAACTTTAGAGTACATATATAGATACTAGCTGTGCCCCGCGGTGTTACCCACGGTTTATTAGCCTATGTGTTAATCTAGGATGTCAGCTAACTCCATACAAAATTTTATTAAAATCGCTCCAGCCGTTTAGACGTGAAGAAGTAACAAACATACACACTCACATACTCACAAACTTTTGATTTTATAATATTAGTGTGATATAAATTTGCAGACGTTTTAACAGTATTTTAACTAGCGAATGTTTTGTCCTCTTCTATTTGAAAATGGAATGAAAAATAAAGATAAAACATTCGCTGCTTAAAAAGCTGAATTTCCTACAAAATGTTATTGGTTGTAGCAAAGTAGTTGGAAACGAAAATAATAATTAAGTTACACAATATTTGAATTAGATTCAAATGGTAAGAACTTAGCGGAAAGAACCTAGAATACGGGTGTTACCATGATGCCGATGTGTAAACAAAGACACATATGATCGACAATGTTTACGTTGCATTTAGCGAGTATTTACTAAACCATAATAATGTTTAGAAATAAACCACTTTAACTGCGCATGCTTATATGAATATAGCATATTATAAAGGATACAAGTAAGCCTTGCTATTTGTACCTAAGTAATAATAAAATATGAAAACCACGGCCGTTGCAATACGGTCGAAACGTCGGACAATAAACAAAGGTATTTAGCCTTAAAATAAAATATTAACGCGATTAATCCAGTAGCTTACAAAATTCTATAATCAATTTTCATCAAAAAGTGACTAGACAAATCATAAATTTCCTGGCCTATCGATGAACTAATTTCTAAACTACATGGTGATTTTTAATAACCGAAATCGCGTGAATAACTTATGGTAAAATACCTTGTTTATTGTTTCGACCGTATTGCAACGGCCGTGGTCACGGGTAGACTGTGGGGCAATGAACAAGGTATTTTACTATAAATTATTTACGCGATTAAGACCCGTAATATATATATATATATATATATATATATATATATATATATATATATATATATATATATATATATATTATATATATATATATATATATATATATATATATATATATATATATATATTGGAGAGGCCTATGTCCAGCAGTGGACTGCGATAGGCTGATGATGATGATGATGATATATATATATTCATAATAACAACCTCCCGCTGCTGGTGGCTTCTTTACATAACACCAAATAACTTTGTCATATCAGTTTTGGAAAATATTTTAATAAAATAACACTTAATCACCTACCATATGCTTTTGGAGATATGACCTTAACCACGTACATACATACTACTTTACTGGAGTAAAATCATTGTTTATTGTGAAGTTAGGGCCCTCAATTTGACAAAGAAACATCGATTTTACTCCAGAGTCTCTCAGATGTGTGGTAAATGGTTTGTAAAAATGTAGGTGGTGAAGGGTTAATTCGTTTTTTTTTTCAATTATATTAGAAAGTTATTTGGTGTAATGTAAAGAAGCCAAGAGCGGGAGGTTATTAATATATTAAAAATCATCCTGTATTATAACCAATATAAATCAATACTTTTAACATGTTCTTTGTTCCATGATATAGCTACCAAATAGGTAAATCATTAATACTTTTTTTTTAAGTATACAATAGGGGAGACGCGTTTGGAAATATTTTAACACACAATGCGCTGTGATGTGATCATGATAAGACAACTTAATCATGAAAACCGATCTCCAAGATAGCGGAGAAAATAAAACAGCGGCTTAAAATCTAAGATAAAAACCGGGCTAGAACATGTCGGACCATGCTCAGTGTAGGGTTCCACAGCCTTAAGTAATTGCATAAACAGATGATAATATGTTATGCAACTTTCGGAGCGATTATTTCCAAAAATATTTACTCAATCAAAAAAGTTTATAGAAACCATAAATGTTCTTTAAAAGACCTGTGGAATAATGAGCCACATGTTGATGTAAGCCGAAAAAAAATTAGCTTCTGTTACATGTATGGAGTGAAATATTTATTTTTTATTTAGCTATCAAATTAGGGAGGCCGGCCACTTTAAGACACTTTTTCATCAAATTTCATCAATGTTCATTGAGAAGTCTCTGAGTAAAATGCCTTGTGATATACGGACGGACATGACGAAACAATAATGGTTCCGTTTTTTGCCATTTAGACTAGGGAACCCTAAATATATCATTTATATTTCCACCAGTACACTAAGATACCTCATAGAGAGGGACTGAACTACGCATTCGTTTTCAGGTATGATGCAATTACAGGCTGCAAAACGTGTGAGAGACAAAACACTCGTGCCACCAGTACTTGTCAAAATTATTGAAATAAATTGTCCAAAAAGAGATACAGGTACTGGCCGCACAGTCGCGTTATCTCTTTCTATAGTGGTCAATTTTGTGATGTTGTGAAGTTATTGCTGATTCTCTATCTTAGCTTAGGGAGAATAGGATCCCTAACAGACAATCTGATTTGGTCTATTACATTTTCATAAGTATATTGCATACGCGATTGATCAAAGTGCCCAGTAAAAAGCAACAAAATCAATTAGTTGCTTCGAGTTTTTATACAACACATAAAAACAAATTAATGAGATGTATTTTGATCATTTAATATAATGCAGTAGACCGCAATATTATGGGCAATGTTCTGTGGTCCCGTATAATCGTATTGCGAAATGAGGTTTTAAATATTTTAAATTGACTTTGGTCACCGATGATTACGGTTGTATCTGCTCTTGATCAGAAAATTGTTTAAAATATACTCGTACATAGCATTTATTATAAGTGACCATGTTTGTAGGCTGGCAGCTGAAATCGTAAATAACTATTTTACCTGACTATAGAAAACTTAGGATAATGTTTTTGAACGAATTAATACACTATATCTGTACTAATATTATAAAGCGGAAGAGTTTGTTTGTTTGCTTTGTTTGTTTGTTTGTTTGTTTAAACGCGCTAATCTCAGGAACTACTGGTCCGATTTGAAAAATTCTTTTTTTGTTGGATAGCCCATTTATCGAGGAAGGCTATAGGCTATTTATATAACATCGTGCTACGACTAACAGGAGTGGAGTAGCGACGAGAAATGTTGCAAAATCGGGAAAAATTTACGCATACGAAGTTGCGCGGGACAGCAAGTAGTCTATAAACAACTTCTATTTTTCTTTGTGTGATGAGCACGATGGTTTATTCTGTGTCTGGGTGTAATTTATCTATAATATGTATGTGTTTAGAAATATATAAGTATGTTTATCAGTTGTCTGGTTGCCATAGTACAAGCTCTGCTTAGTTTGAGATCAGATGACGTTGTGTGAGTTGTCCCGAGATATTATTATTATTTTATTACTATAAGATGTAATTGCATTCTTAATCATAGAAGTGACATTTGTAAAAAAAATTGACATTGACGCCATTTCATGACATCGCTGTCGATCTGAATTTTCTACGATGGTCATTCATTACTTAATGTTTAAAATATTATAACACTTTTATTCAGTTGTCATTATAGTACGTGACTATCGATGAAGATGCAATTCATTATTTCAGTCTTTATTTTTCACCAATAAATAAATCCACACATTTATTTACAATAAATGAACAATTAACGTAAACCCACTCCTAACACAAGTCATTGAGCTTATATGAAGGGGTTAGCAGGATTTCTAGTAATATGGGACCACAATCCCACATTACTAATTCTCTTTAAAAAAATCATCATCATCATCTATCTATCGGTTCACTAGACCTGGACATAAGCCTCTCCTAATTTTCCCCAGAACAAGCTAAGCGAATATGATGCACAAAAGCTTACCAAGATAACATTTATCAATAGAGCATATATTTGTGTGCATAATAAGATACATTTGCGCCATACTACAGTGTATATTTAAAAACAGGTATCTTATTTTGAGCTCTAGCATAATATATTCATTTTGTGAAATAACATTCAAACTGGTTCAGTAGGATTAGTTCGAGGAGAAGATAGCTATATGTTTAAGATTATTACCTACATTGAGACATCTTTCCGTTAAGTCTTGTAGGTTATTATAAAACAACCAATAATAATGAGTAGAAATATTTAAATTTGTTTATCAGTTGTCTGGTTTCCATAGTACAAGCTCTGCTTAGTTTGGGACCAGATGGCATTGTGTGAATAGTTTGGGATTATTTTGATTATAATGTTTAGCAGTCCAGTCCAGTCCCGGTTTATGACCTATAAGATGTATCCTTTCTAATATTATAAAGCTAAATAGTTTGTTTGTTTGGTCGAACGCGATTGTCTCAGGAATTATTGGTCCGAATTCAAAAATTATTTCACTGTTGGATAGCCCATTTATTATTATTTATGATAGCCCATTTATACTTATTTTCATGGGCTATGTTTAATATTTTGGAAGATATCGAGATTTTCGTGACTCGGATTTTTTTCGCGTCAGTTTAATTATGACTACACACTTGTTTTTATTCTAACTAAAATCCAAAATATATCCTACAAATATCTGGGTAGGTAGGTATATCTGCTCTATATTATATCACCGGTAGCGCGGTGGGAGTGTATCTGACTGCTACGCAAGAAGTCGTGGGTATGATTCCTACACGGGACACAACTTTTTGTGATCCACAAATTGTTGTTCCGCCCGAGTCTGGGTGTAATTTGTGTCCCTGATTTGTATGCTTGTAAAGTCCCCGCGACACAGGGCTCGTATCCTATTGCTCGTATCCTATAAGACTTATTGAAAACATGTCTCAGTGTAGTAATAATTTTAAACGCATAGCTATCTTCTCCTCGAATTAATCCTACTGATCCAGTTTGAATGTTATTTCACAAAATGAATATATTATGCTAGAGCTCAAAATAGTATACCTGTTTATAAATATACATTGTAGTATATCACAAAAGTACCTTATTATACACACAAATATAATTATGCACTATTGATAAATGTTATGCTGGTAAGCTTATGTGCATCATTTTCGCTTAGCTTGTTGTGGAGAAAATTAGGAGAGGCTTATGTCCAGGTCTAGTGAACCGATAGACACAGGTGATGATGATGATTTCTTTTTAAAGAGAATTAGCAATGTGGGATTGTGGTCCCACATTACTAGCAATCCTGCTAACCCGTTTTCTTATGAAGTGAGAAATTTGAAAAAATACCAGTACGTACATGCCAGTAGCCACTTAACCATTTCATTTTTAAACACAAATAATTCTTAGCTCCCAATTTAAACATTTCCATCAAATATTGACGTCAATCGTATCAATCAAAAATAAATTGTGTTCGGAGTTAATAAGCTGTCGATAATATGCAAAGGTACCACTGTCTTTCCCTACCTGTAACGCTTTCAAGGCTAAACTGCTGGGACGATTTTGATATAATATGGAATGTAAAGAATGAAATGAAATAAGTTTACTTTTGTGGCAATAACCAACATCAACGCGGGCAAAAACGGCAAAAGCTAGTATGTAACATTTAAATGTGTCGTCTATAGCATAGAGCATTAATTACGTAATCACAACGAGTAGGTACCAAAAATATAATCATATAATATATCAATAGTTTGCGTGCTGGCTTTGATGATTATGACTACGTATTTTAAAATCTAGTAAGTAGATAATGAAATAACAAAAAATACGCTTACGGCTATATTAATTTCATACAGGAAAATTCCATCGAAAATTTGCACGCGGACAAAATCACATAGGTATCTAGTGAATAAGGAAAAAAACTGGGAAAAGTCAAAGCAACACTCAAGTTAACAAATGAAGGGAAGCTATAAATGTTGATAAACTTTCGCGGTTTGTACACACAAAATTATATATATATATATATATATATATATATATATATATATATATATATATATTTATATACTAGCTGTGCCCGCGACTTCGTTCGCGTGGAAGTTGGGTTTATATTAAGGTAGTTATTAAAATTCCCACGACCACACCTCGACAAAAAAGTGATTTGCATCACATCAAATACTATTAATATTGAAAAATTCCCCCACCACGCGAGTACTGGGGCGGTTTCGAGTTAAATGAAGCTCGAAACCGCCCAATTACTCGTGCGAAATTTTGAGTTAAGGAGCTTCGATTCTAACTCCGATAGGTCGAAAATTCCGATTGATTTTAAACCTCCGACTCCAACTTCGGCTCCGACACTTTTAAATCGGACCTTTTAATCGGAGGTACCTAGCCGCTCCTTCAAGATAATTTATACATAGGTAATAAAGGTATGATGGAAAAAACTCTCACAGATTCCCTATGATCGCAGGTTATGTCCTGCCCGAGCGATCTTTTCCGAGTCTAAAGTACACCTACTTTGTGTCCGTGTTTGTACCGCGGGAATGCAATGTTTTAAAACTATTTTGCGGGGGCAAAATAGTTTTAAAAAGTAAAAAAAGTTTAAACAAAAATTTCTAAAAGATATACTCAGATATCTTTTTTTGTGTTTAAATACTATTTCTAAACTTATTTCAATATTTTTTTTCACTCACTTTAGAAGATTAAAATATTATTTTATAATGTCTACATTGGTGAATTTAAAAATAGGTGTGTCAACCTGTCGCAAATTAAGATCATCATATATATATTCATATCCCTCTACGTAAGAATTTCAGTTTTTTTTTTTTTTAAATCAATCTTCCTGATTCTTTTTAATTTGTATTTAAACGCTATCTATTTTCAAAACTGGATAAGTTTATTTTTATAGTTGATGATTTTATATTAAACTATCGTGCATATTAAACGTAGGTAAGCAAGGTATTTAACCTTAAATTATTCACGCGATCAAGACCCGTAATACATATATTTTCATAATGTGTACAAATCGCGAAAGTTTATTAACATTGGTAGGTAAGCAATTTTGGCACTCAGAAGAAATCGAATCACAGATGGCGCCACGTGTTTTATTTTGATGTAACGCGGACTTAATCTTTCATTTTTTTTAAGCAATTAACATTTATAAATTCTAGAAAATATCAAGTAATTACTGTTTAATTGTAATGTAATATTGTTTTTCATTTCTACATTTATAACATAATCACTATTCATGCAAAACAATAATAAAGGTGCCTATTGGAAGTGATTATTAATATGAAAATTTGTTAAACAAAGTAAACATGTTAAAGTCGAAAATAAAAGCTTGTATAAATAAGTATACATTTAGAAAAATACTTAAAAAAAGAATAAAAATAATTTTAACACAACACAAAAAGAGACTCGCAATTAGGGAGTCGATCCTCCGACCTCGCTCGTTTAATACCGCTACTTGTGCCAATAGACCACCTCAGCTGATGCAAACACTGTTAAAATAGCTGATCTTAAGAAAATTGAAAATGTTGTGTTTAGCTCTTAATAGTTTTAGCGTGAAGTTATTGTTTCCATGGGTTACAATTGTAAATAATGTCTTATTGTGGAAAAAAATGTGAAAAACCATAATGGTTCGACAAAACATACGTTGCTGCTCACTCCCCATAGACGATAGCATAATGATTTATAGTGCAAGTAATGACCTATAGTATTTACAATAAAACTGCAAATTTTCATGAAGATCCGTCAAGTAGTTATTGTTTTATAACGATAAATAGCTACAGACATTATCCGTCATTGCTTAGCTCCTATGGGAAATAGCGTGATAAATTATAGCCGTGATAAAATAGCGTGATAAAATATATATGTTAATCCAGACTTATTAGAATACACATACAAAATTTCAACCGAATCTGTCCAATAGTTATTGCGTGATGCGTGTTCAAACAAACAGACAGACAGACAGACATTTCTAAAAATGTAGGAATGTGTTTAAATACTCTTTTCGAACATTTCCCAATATTTTTTTTCACTATGTTCGGCCATGTACAGACACGTGAAATTTACAATTTTATTATATGTATGGATATAGATAGATAGCATGATTCAGTATTCACGCGCGATGGCTTATTATTAGCGTATTTCATGTATAACTTTGGTGTTTCTATACCGATTTCTATTAGTATTTTTTATGGAATAGTTAATTATGTTAATTTTTTTAATTAGGTATGACTGAGAGTGTTATAAACGTAAGAGTAGACAAATATAATCAGAAAGCTTCGAACTACTAAGCTATCGGGAGTTACACGTGATATTGTGAGTCAACCATAAAAGATAGACATATGCTGTAGTGGGATATTTTGAATATAATTTTAAGGAGAACATTTCTGTCATACATGATTTCTGTGTAGCTTTAACCATTACGGTTGCACACGCGACGAAAGCTTAAAAAATGGAGTAACTTCTCCCGTTTTCCTTCACTGCTCTGCTCCTATTGATTGTAGCGTGATGAAAAGTATACTATAACCTACTCAGGAGTATGAAAAATAATTGTACCAAGTTTCGTTAAAATCCGTCGAGTAGTTTTTGTTTCTATAACGGTTATACAGACAGACAGACAGACAGACAAAAATTTTACTGATTGCATTTTTGGCATCAGTATCGATCCCTAATCACCCCCTGATAGTTATTTTGGAAATATATTTGATGTACAGAATTGACCTCTCTACAGATTTATTATAAGTATAGATTATTACGGGTATTAATCGTGTGAATAATGTAAGGTAAGAAAGTCTACCCGTGACCACGGCCGTTGCAATACGGTCGAAACGTCGGGCAATAAACAAGGTATTTTACCTTAAATTATTCACGCGACTAAGACCCGTAATATATATTTTCATAAAATCAAGGGAAAAAATTAACCTGCTCAAATGTTTTTTGTCTATTGTATCTCATAACGTCTAATACACTAAAACCTCCCTATAAATATATGCAGTCGAATAACGAAAATTTCATTCAAATCGGATCAGTAGTTTTTGAGAAAATCACGAACTTATGTACCCTGTCTTTCGAAGCTTGAAATATAAATACCTACGCTCGACTCTCATCATCGAGTCCCTAATTTGCTTCGAACCGGTTCAGTACGTAATTATAAGACCGTTATCATCGTAACAGGTGAAAAGGATTAATGATAAGTGATTAATATAATGTTTTATCGAGAGAAAGGGATGCGGGTCGACGTCCCATAAGAACTTGAAATGAACGAAATTTATTAGAAAGGTCACGGGAATGCTCTTTTGTTTTCTTTTGGACGTGCGCCTGATGGAAGCATCACGCTAGTCTGTAACAGTCAGTGCCACCCAAATCCTTGTTTGTCAAAGATCTAAATGTCACCGTACCGCGCTCTCATTTGAGTCATTAATTCGTAAATCTCGTTTGCCCAGTAATTTCACTTGGTATAGTGCCCTTCAAACGAAACACGGTAATGAGTTAACATTACTATTTCACGGAAGATTATCTGACACTTGTGGTACCGATCAAGAAGGTCTATGACTTAGATCTACTTCTCGTGTGATCAAATAATGTCGAGGCAGTCTTATGTAACTTAGGTGACAGTTAATATGCTTCCAGTAATCCAGTGATACCAATAAACAGGCCCAGTAATGAAATAGGTATTAATCAAGTTATATCGTACCTATACTGTGTATGATTGGGCATACATAAATTTGTATAATGTAAAAATATGCAACAGTTATTCGTATTGACTTATGTGTTACTGTTGCACATTTTTGTACGGAAAAAGAATTAATAACAACTACTTTCTGGTTTGCACTATCTATACTAATATTATAAAGCTGAAGAGTTTGTTTGTTTGAAAGCGGCAATCTCAGGAACTACTGGTCTGAATTGAAAAAATATTATTATTGGGTAGCCCATTTATCGAGGAAGGCTATAGGCTATATAACATCACGCTACGACCAATAGGAGCGGAGCAGTAATGAAACATGATGCAAAAACGGGGAAAATTCACGCTTAAGAAGTTGCGCGGGACAGCTAGTTACTAATATAACGTTGTATATTTAATCAAAATACAAACGTTATTTTAAAATCCTTTTGAACCAGCATTCGACAAGCATGATAATCAACAACATAATCAATAATATACTCATGAATATTAATTACCGTGTGTATAATATACCGGATTTTTCTTTACGTTGTGATATTCTAAACAACTTGTCTATATGTGACCTCTAACGATATAATCAAACAAATATAGTAGCTGATTTTACTATGAATATAGTCGAAAAAACAGAGCACAAATAATATTACCTAGTTTTTTGGCTTATCCTTTATTCGATAGATATATATGTGCCTTACTAGGTTATACAGCCCGGGCACTGTATAACCTAGTAAAGCATATATATACTCCCACACGGGACACCACTTTGTGTGATCCACAAATTGTTGTTCCGAGTCTGGATGTACTTTGTGTCCGTGACCTGTATGTTTGTAAAGTCCCGCGCGACACAGGGCTTGTACACTACTGCGGGAATCGTCTTTTAAAAAAAATGTATAGGTATATTTAAAATATGACAAGCATAATGCATGCTTTATATGGACAACTTAATCGCATAATCAAATCAAATCAAATTAAATCGCATATGTGACAAAACCCTTTCAATTTAAAAAAAAAATAACAATATTACCTTTAAGTCAGGACTTAGTCATAAATAACTAAAAAGATGCTGTCTCATCCTATTGATACATATCGGAAGCTTAGATCAGCTCGATGGCAACCAATTGTTTCAACTTGTTTTGTGGGCACCGATAGGGAACAAGTTTCCTATTAGCAGTCCTTTACCTATATTTTCATTGTTTTTACAGATATACTTTATATTTTTTGTAATAAAGACTAAACCAAAAATAAATACATATATTTCGTTAAATAGAATTTCTAAGAAGTTCGTTAAATTTGAATTCCAAACCTTCATAAATTTATTAGGTAGGTATCTAAATATTACAAGTGAATTGTAAAAAAGACAGGAGCAAGAACTGAATGAAGCGGCGGTAGCCTAATAAATGACTAAGGCATCGGACTCGCAATCGTGAGGTCGCGGGTTCTGAGCTTAGCTGGAGGGATTAACAGGATTTCTAGTAATGCGGTACCCAAAACTTTTTTTGTTATTTTTTTATCAAAAAAAAAATACAATTTATTAGGGGCCGCTTTTCTCTTTCGATGTGTAAACAAATATAAAATATGATAAAATGAAAAAGAATATCAGTGAAAAATCCTATGAAAAACTAGTAGCTCGATGATAGTATCAGTATCGTGAGAGTGGTCTCATGGTATTAGCCACTCTAAATTTAATTATAAAATGTTTTTGAATATAAAATTCGTGCTCGGTAAATCCTATTGATTCAGGTGTTATAATTCGAAAGGCAGACTAGTAGTGAATATCACTAATTAAATAGATACTGTGCTAAAACAGTGAAAATAGTACTTACAAACTAATATGAAGCGGCGGTAGCTTAATGGTTAAGGCATCGGTCTCGCAATCGTGAGGTCGCGGGTTCGAATCCTACCTATTATACTACCGACGTGAACCCACTCCTAACACAAGCCTTTGAGCTAAGCTGGAGGGGTTAACAAGATTGCTAGTAATGTGGGACTCAATCCCACATTGCTAGTTATACCGCTAAACCGAGTTAATTGAAATTTGGTATAGGTAGTTTGACTCCTTGTTCTTTGAGTATGTTTTATCGCGATAACCGACATCCACGCGGGCGGAGTCGAGGAAGAATGCTGGTAATTTAAATATAGGTAGTATACTGGATAAATACTTGAAAGGCCTATTTACAAAAAAAAAACATTTCACAATTTCATGCAATCGGAGGCACTTTACTAAGTTCATCGAGATTCATATCGAGAGATAATGCCTCCGACTGCATGAAATTGTATAGCTATGTAGGGGATCTTGTTTCCATCTTTTTGTGCAGGCGGGTTTTTTTATTTTTATAATTTATTTTTTTATTTAATACTTTTTAGTAGTTGTAGGATGAAACTGATGTAGCAACTTACTTTTATCGCAGCTATTGTCAAGTATTGAAAATTGAAAAAAGAATGGTTGATAATTAACGTTTTTAGTATTACAATCTCATAATCATGTTATACCTTTTTGAAATGCTTAAGATGAGCTCTTTCATTTGATACCCATATTGCAGTATTCGAAACAACTTTTTTTTTCACACCTCTTTATTTTGACATCTCATAGCCGCCATGTTTGTTTTTTAAAAACGTCACCTATCTAAGAACACTTGGGCAATTAAGACGAATCTAACGACGTGTGAATTGTATAAATCCGTTCAGTGGATTGTAAGATATCAGGTAATAAAGAATATTACATACATACATACAAGATACGCGCGAAAAACATAACCCTTCTTTACAGTCGGGTAAAAAGTAATACGCCATCAACACCATCTGTCGAACAACTATTTCTTTGATTTATGATGTTGTACAGTCAGCTACAAAAGCCTTTAACAAAAACAATATTTAAATGAATACAACATACCACTTTTAGGTTTATTTTATCAGATTATGTTGATTTTTGCTATGAAAGTATTGTATTATTGTTCATAATGTTATAATATTCCAAAGACATAGGACGTGCATGAAATGTATTTTTGTGCCTATTGCATGATCTGGATCCAAAAACTCATACAAGCTCAAGTTAAAAAAGCTTTATGAACACTACAAACTGAACACAATAAAGTCTCTACATTTCTAGTGCTAAGGAATTTTCTAACACATTTTTTTTTTCACTGATGCCCGTTACGCCAGTGCTCACAGTACGTGCCGGACAGGTAATAAAATTCGGCTGTCAGAGAAGTGAAAAAAACAGTTAAATTGCCTTTAAAGTTTCAACCTAACTGTAGGCTAAAAATGGTAGCAGAACCCCTAGACAAATGGTATAAACGCTAATCGAATAGAATGAGAATCGAATAAAATAACGTCACTGCGCGTTCAAAGCGACGAATATGAAAGTTTTTATTACGAGATTATCAGCATTGCGCGCGCAATGTGTCCTTCTATTCGATTGTCCTTCTATTCGATTAGAGTTTATGCTACTTGTCTTGAGGGGGCAGAACAGTAGGCAAACAGAGCTGTTATCTAACAAAGCTAATATGACCGGCTTGTTGGTCTAGTGATTAGTGACCCTGACTGCTAAGCCAGAAATCATAGGTTCGATCCCCACCCAGGATAAAACTTTGTGGGATGAGCACGATGGTTTATTCCGTGTCTGGATCTAATTTATCTATAGTAGGTATGTATGTATTTAGAAATATATAAGTATGTTTTTCAGTTGTTTGGTTGCCATAGTACAAGATCTGCTTAGTTTGGGATCAGATGGAGTTTTGTGAGTTGTCCAAAGATATATTATATTATTACATTTATAAAATGTTAAAATACTTAAAATCTTTAAAGCCAAATCTTTGAGAAGTTAGAAAAAAACATGTTGATGCTGACTCTTAGATACAGGTTTTTGTTTTTGTATTAGGAGTCAGAGTCTACATTTTTTCAAACCTTAGTTTTGTTTAACGGTTAGCTTAACGGTAAAGGAGAAATTATTATTTTTGAGGACTACTAAAAAAACGGGTTTTTCCCAATAGCAGAAGTTAATTGGAAGAAATCGTCTGCATTCACATCAAATAAGAAATAAAACGATAAATGGGAAAACTATAGATATGCTAGTGTAATGAGTGCAATGAAACCCATAGAGCCATACAAGTTCCTTCAGACCGCGATGGATGACGTCATAAATTGATGATGATTGCCATAAAATTGAATCATGTGGAGGCTAAATGACTATGGGGGACATGTCTCGGTGCTAGAGTCAGTAACGGCTTAGGGCCGGTACCCCTAAGGTCGTGGGTTCAAGTCCCGCCTGAGACGATTTTTTCCTCCATATATTTAAATTTATATGCTAGCTTAGTTACGATTTCTTGCTGACTTTTCAAAAAGGAAACTTTTTACACTTATTTTAATCTATTTTTCTTTACTTACAAAAATATATTAAGTACCTGCCGTTGAAATAGCAATTGCTAACAAACATCGTTTTAATAGTCTCAATGGTACCTTGCTTTTGAAAACACAATAACATAAATTACAAACAGATCATACAAGTTGTTTATAAATTCCGAGCCAAGTGATTGTAGTGTATGCCAATAAACTAAACATTATTAAACAGTAGAAATACATAAACTGATACATAACTACAAATCAAACATAAAAAGCCATGCTAAACTGATTAATTCTTATTTAACTCCCAATCCGGTTTAGATTAAGCTGAATATATTTATTCCATAATCAAAAAACTGCAAAACAGATTACCTAATATCAAGCTATACTCGGCAATAAACGGAGATAAAAAACGTGTCATGCGATAACATACTTTATACGCTATACCTAAAGACTTATTTGAGGTAGCTATTAATGTACTTAATCTAATAATGTACCTACTAAACTATTAATGTATTGTTTTCAGAACTAAAACAAAAAAACCCGTGCCTCTTGCCCATGTCAGACCATGCTCAGTGTAGAGTAGCTCAGCCTTGAAAAATTGCATCAGCAGAAGAGCCTATGTTCATGACATTTACACCCTTTTGTCGTGAAACGCAGTTTTTCGGCAATAATTCAATGACAGAATATCCGATCATGTCTAAAATCATTTTAATTTTTTGGTAACACGGTTCAAAAGAGCCATTATTTCCAAAAAATATTCACTCAATCAAAAAAGTTTTTTAGAAACCTTAAAAATGTTTTTGAAAGACCTGTGGAATGAGGTGCCACACATTGATGTTTGTTAAAAAAAATTAAGCTTCTGTTACATGAATGAAGTGCCTCGCTTAAAAATATTTATTTTTATCATTTAGCTATCAAACTAAGTAGCGGCTACTACAAGATACCTTTTCACCAAATGTCATTAATATTTATTGAGTAGTCTTTGAGTAAAATGCCTGTGACAAACAGACGGAAATGACGAAAGTATAAGGGTTCTGATTTTGCCATTTTGACTACGGAACCCTAAAAAGATGCATAGGTACTACGAACTTAGAGGCCTACTGTAATTCAATGAAAACGAAATTTCTATCACAAATGAGGTGGTAATATACACAGCCAGGGCATCTATTTAATCCACTCGTTTCAGAAAATCGTCCATAGGTTTGAAATTCTTGTGCTAATCCAAAAAATATTTAAAATAGTCCTCGTAAACTTAAGAAGTAAAAAAAAACCATGAATTTGTTTTAGGGAAAGAGAGTAAGTAGGCTTACTTATGACTACTTTCGTTTGTAATCATTGGGTTTAATAGACGTAAATGCCGTTTTAAAAATCCCATCGCGTGTTATTTTCTCTAGTGTACTTAGTTATTTTTGCCAAAAGTTTTCCTTATCCATATCAATCCCATGGTTTTTCCCATTCGAATACGAAAACTGCCATAGGTAATTTAACCAAAATAAATAACTGTTCCTCTTCAACCATGTATTTTACATACATATCATATTGTCCCACTGCTGGGCACGGTTCTTCCCAGTAGTACCTACTTAATTGATCTAGTGGTATGTAAGCGATCGCAATATGTGTGTGTGTGTGTGTGTGTGTGTGTGTGTGTGTGTGTGTGTGTGTGTGTGTGTGTGTGTGTATGTATGTGTGTATTTTACTATTTTTCTCGGCAACGGCTGGGTCGATTTCGAAACAGTTTTTTTGTATTAATCTCATTCCCGTGCATGTTCTAAACGAAATTGTAATGTTCTAGACCAGGGGGCGCTACAATAGACGCTACATATTTTTAGCAGAATAGCAGATAGAAACTAATATTAGGTACATAACAGTAAGATCAACCTTGAATAAAATAAGTTGATTTTATACATACATACCTCCAACAGAGTGCGGACAGAATGTTCCGTAACAGTTGTTAATTAAATTCTGATGAAAAAGTGTGGCAAAAAGACGGAAACGAACAAATATACTGCGTCGTATTTTTTTACAATTCAGATTGGCCTAGTTTGAAGACTACGGACTTTTTGAAATGGGAACGCAACAGTTCCAATAAGTTTCATAGTCTTGGAATATGTGCAGTAGTCTAAGAGGGAAGCGCTAAAATATGCAAGTACTTTATAAAGGCTGTTTTTTTATATTACGTCACATTAGTGGAGTCAGCTGGATTCCTTAGTGTTGGGCACCGAGGGCGGTTTTTTTTTAAATGTATTAATATATAACGAAACTGGTTTTTAAAACTCGATAATTATTTTTCTAGAAGTATATTAGTTTAAAAAAAGGTTTACGTTCGTCAGTAATGCAAAATCTTGTGACCAGGCGTGTCAGTCACGCGTTAAAGTTGTATTCTTTATTTGTGCTTGATCTGCGCGTGGTATCGAATGCGCGATATGAAATATTATCAGAATCACATACCATCAGTCTGTCAGCATATTATCTCGTAATAGATGCCATCAGTAGCCGATTAAAGTCCTGTACACCGAACGCTAAGGAATCCAGCTGTCGGATGGAAAGGTATTTCTTTACTCCACTAATGTAACGTAACACCAAAAAATCAGCCTTTATAAAATGCTTGCATTTTTTGGCGCTCTCCTCCTGGTCAATTAGGTATCTAGGTGCTTAATTATACATCCCTCAGTTAGTAAACGGCGTGATTAACTCTATTTATTTCCTTTAGACAAGATCGAATCTGGTTCGGTTCTTCGTAAGGGTTTGTCTAAAAGATCTAAAAATAATTGAAAAGTTATTTTGTCTCTTTCCATTTTAAACGAATGAATGAATGAAACATAGTCGGTTTATATTAAAAGGCACCAATAGAATCACGTGCAGAACCTGGCAATAAGAATTCAGATAACGAGGTCCCATAAAACCGAAACAGTAATAGATTATTATAAAATCCAGTGTTTTCAAAAACCCAACGATCTTTCTCAGCTTGTCAACCCAGAATTGAAACTTCGTAAGCGTCAACTCAAATATTAATCGCGAAACACGCTGTATACATAAGTCAGTAAATTTTCAAAGAAACATTGCGGTAAGAACGCAACTCATTTCAGCAGTACGATTGTGATTTTATCGCGAACGCTCGGCGCCCCAGGGAATGCCGTGGAGTTCCGTGGACCGTGAAACGAGCCAAACGTGTTTATTACTTATACGCTTTACCCGCCGATGTCGTAAAATGCATTGTAGGTTTGGTTTATACTAGATGTGTGAAAGGTCTTGATACTTTACTTACTGCACGGATGGTGTCGACGATCCCACGACTGCGAATCTTAGTGTTGTCTATATATCATTGCACTGTATTTGTTTTATCGGCGTATTGTTTGTGCTTAGGATTTGTATAGTATGTGACGAAGAAATTCAGTATCGATACGGAAGCAGACGTTTAATTAATGTTAAAAAAAATATATTTTTTTATTTAATACTTTTAATGGTTGTTGGATGTAACTGATGTAACTAACTTTTATCACAGCTATTACCAAGTATTGAAAAAAGAATGGGTGTCAATTTTCTTTTTTAGTATTACAGTTGTAATCATGTTACACCTTTTTGAAATGCTTACAATGAGCTCTTTCATTTGATACCTACCATATTGCAGTATTCGAACTCTTGTTTTTGACAACTCACAGCCGCCATGTTTATTTTTTTCAAACGTCACTTAACTAAAAAACATTAACATTAACAAACATTATACACATAAGTTTATTGCCTCTTGTGTTGACGTTGTGTTTGCCATGGGCGCGAAAATTTGCGTAGTTTTTGGAAATTCTTATAGATTTTTTACTAAGTTTAATCCGTCTTTTGTAGCCCATAGACGCGTAAAAAAGAGATATGAGCGTTTTTTTTAGAGAAGTTACTGCACGGACAACACAGTACAGCAGCACAAAGTACTAAATTGCGTTCGCTGTCATTACTAAACTGCCAATGAGGTCTAATATTCTTGTTTTGAAATATCCAATAGACCTTTGCTAAGATTATTTTGACCTACACCTAATGTTCGACCCAATGATGGACAGACTTCAACCAGTTTTTAATGAGTTTAGCTACGCAAAACATAATATTAATGTGCATAAATATGTGCCCAAATAATATGATCTATCCTGTATGACCGGAGTGAAATTAGCCTCTGAACTAAGGGATTGACGTGCTTTCTGAGGCATAAAGAGGTGTAACCTTTTTGGAATCACTTTAAAAAAAAAATGAACCGCCATCTAGGAAAAAATATATCAAGCACATCGCCGACTACAAATTTTGCTGACTCAATCCTATGTTTTAGTCTATATTTTTGATCTTTTATAAGCTAGGACAATGTTATCACATTAAAACCTTCCCAAAAAAATATGCAGTCGAATAACGAAAATCTAAATCGGATTCCAAGCTTTTGAGAAAATCGCGAACATACATACAGGTCAAACAGGGAACCACCTTTTTGAAGGTGGTTAAAAATGCCAACTTCACCTAACCTTGCCAATATCTAGATTTTCTCAGATTATACACGACTCTACTAAAGCGCTCTCAGCTATTTCGGAATCGTCCCAAGTTTTGTTATTGAAAACTAGGTAAACAATCAACGGTCATAGTTTACGTAGTTATACGAGTACATGACGTAAACCCAATGAACTTAAAACTAGCCGGCTTATCGCATAAGATTAGATATCCCCACGGATATAGCTTCGTAGATAAAGCCTTCTTTCTTGTTGGTTCACGAGCGTGATGTAATTCATCCGTGACGATGACCGGCAAATTTTATCTACCTATTCTGGTAAAATATAAAGTAAATTTTCGCTGTAATGATTCATTAAATATACTTTGTAAAATAATCAGCTTACGTTTGGCATGAGTGTAAAAGTAAACTTATTTTTTATTTAATACTTTTTAGTGGTTGTGGGATGTAAAGTATTTTACCACAGTTTTGAAAATTGTAAATTGAAAAAATAATGGTTGTTATTTGACTTTTTTAGTATTATAGGCATAATCATGTTATCTATACTAATATTATAAAGCGGAAGAGTTTGTTTGTTTGATTGTTTGTTTGTTTAAACGCGCTAATCTCAGGATCTACTGGTCCGATTTGAAAAATTCTTTGTTTGTTGGATAGCCCATTTATCGAGGAAGGCTATAGGCGCTACGACTAATAGGAGCGGAGAAGCGACGAGAAATGTTTCAAAAACGGGGAGAAATTACGCATACGAAGTTGCGCGGGACAGCTAGTACCTTTATAAAATGTTTACTATGAGCCCTTTTATACATACATACAAGATACCTACGCGCGAAAAACATAACCCTTATTTGCAGTCGGGTAAAAAGGCCTTTATCCGCATTGACACCATTTTGTTCATTCAGAATCCACAATGTAAATTATTATTACGGCAAATTTCTTCAAAATGGACACTGTAGAAAAGCAATAATTAATAAAATTAATTAAAAGACTTATTTAATTAACTAATGGTGTTCGAGTACGGTTCATGTTGCCAACCAGTGCATACCACTGATCGAAGTACATTCCTTTAGTACAATATCAGTTTGAAAAGAGAGGTCGCGAGTATTATATTGTCTTTTTTTTTCTCCGGCTTCACAAGCCTTATTAACTAACTTTGCCCTCCTAAATATAAAAATTAAAAAAAAAAAAAAAAAAAAAAAAATCAAAGATTATCACATCATAGAACTAGTTTTTGTAATAAATTATAGAATTCTTAATTTAAATTAACAACGACGTACAGAATTTTACTCAACCATACAGTAATGCGTGAATTGACATATTAATTTACAACCCATTGTTCTTTCATTATAAGTGAGAGTACAGCGTCTGCTCTAAAATTGGATGCGGTTCTGAGGACGCCCTGGTACGGTCAGCAACGTGAGTAGAATAGAATAGAAAGAATTTTATTTAGAATAGTAGCTGAACACGTTGAAAATTATGAAACAATTGAACAGGAAAACCTACCATCCGACACTTTTCAGAGCATGCCAGACATAAGGAACGAACGACGAGAACAGTACGTAGATGCGACGTTCTTTAAATAAACATTCATTTAAAACATAAGGTAGGTACTTCCTTACGTTTTACATGAACGTTTATTTAATGCGAATGCATTTATTTATACAATTTTGAACATAGAGAAGTCAGGGCACGGTGTGACTTCGCCCTTGTTGATCGGATCATGATAAAATCACCTACCTAACGTTTCTCAAGCTTCATATCAAATGTTATCAAAATCAGCTTAGTATTTTTGGAGATAAGTGCACACAAACAAACAAGCGTTATTATGTCTAAATGGCAATAATATACCATTATGGCTAATATATCACAATTAAAAGTTTTTGGTTAATTAGAAAGAGTACTTCGTCTGGTACGAATGGTGATTGCTGACTCTACCTCGCAGAACTGCGTACGAGTATGCGCCAGGGCAATCGGCTGCTTGGATGATTAAAATTTATTAACGGTTACTTACTATACTCCTGAACGCTATGCGCATTCCTTAGACACTACTTCAGTTTCATAAGGCCAATGACTTAGAGATCGCAGTTCACTGCATCAATGCACTACTTGAAAATTTAATCAGAAATCTGTTTTATGTATATAACCGGGCAAGTGCATGTCGGGCCACAAACAATGTAGGGTTCCGTAGCTGCCCAGCACAATAATGTGAACCTATGAGAAGTGTGTTTTTTGTTGTTTTTGATTCATACTACTTCCAATGTTTATACATAAGTCATTTTCAATGGAATTTTGTTACTTTTCACTTGGTCGGCTGTTACTCGTAAACTTGTAAAGCCTACTTAGCTGTGATCGTTTTTCTTTTAATTTCTTTGTAGATACTACTACGTTGATTTTTTTCACAGCTCCAAAACCAACTACTTAGATGGCAAGGGGGAGGAGAGAAGGGGGCTTGACTCTAACAAAAAAAATGTCTTTAAGGCTTAACATTTCATAAATCGATCCCTTAATCGAAAAAATTAAATTAACAACCCCATAATATTTTTAAAAGACCTATCTAATGATTTAGGAGACACCAGAACCGCTTTAGATGTAGGAGAGGCGTAGGCACAATTTTTTTTTTTTTTTTCAAAATTTTATACGACGCTTTGGCGGCCTGTTTAATATGTATCCATACCAAATTACAGCTTTCTAGTACTTAGGGTCTAGAAGCTAACCTACAGACAGACGGACATAGTTAAACTAGAAGGGATCCGTTTTGCCATTTCGGCTATGAAACCCTAAAAAGTAGTGCTTATTGCAGTTATGTGAGGTTATTAGATAGGTAATTGTTTACCATGTTATCACAATCTTATTCATCAATCGCGGGTGTCTTCGGTGGTCCGAAGAGACCCACGAATGATAAATATTTCAATCTAAATAAATTTCATACATTTATAATTTATATATTTAATGATGTAAAAGAATATTCTACCTATGTATGTTTTTTTTTTTTTTTTTTTGTCATCACTACAGTGATGAATAAGTGTGGACGACCGCCAGTTAACTCTCACATTGCCGACCTTGTCAAAATCTTTCATAACTTCTAAGTAATTGAACAATTTACTTTAGCCTTAAGTTTGACTGCTTACGTTATAATATTCTATTACCTTATTCTATTTATTATTTTGAATTCTATTCCCATAAACTCTAATATTTACTTGTAAACAACAAAGAAAACTTATTGTTTATTTTTCTACTATTATAAACTTCCAAAGCTCTATACCGATTAAATTGATTATTTTATATTTAGAGAGCTGTTATTGTTGTTATTATCGTTAATCTTTGGAAACAAGAATCGTCTTCAGCCAATAAGATTAGCTGCAGGTAAGCCCGGTGAGACCGGTCTCTCAAGTGTTTTGAGCTTATTTAATTTTAAATGCAGTCTGACATTTGTAAGTATATATTTTATTTATTACTAGGTATGTTACCTTTTTTAAAATATCATTTTTAAATTTTATGTGTTGTTGTTATTTGTCACCCTTAGGCACCCCAGCCGTTGAGGAGTGAACGTTGGGCAGATTTGGGTGAAATTTAGGTGTATATATGTGTGGGTCCCTGGATGGTTTGAAAATACAATTGAACCCGATTAACGAGAAAACAACGAGACGGTATGAAGTTCGCCTGAACAGCTATGTTGGATCCGATTGCATTATTATGATAGCATTTTCTTTTTGTCTAAATCCTACATCCTCCGCACAGAACTTAAAAAAAAAAAAATGAAAATTTAGAGACCTCCGATTTCGCTTAAATTAGGAATCAAATTTTGTATAATCTGTGTATCAAGTTTTCATAACCCTTGCATTTGAGTACATCTTTAGGGTCACCCTTACTGTGTAGGATAGAGACAAATAGAGGATTAAAAAATTATTATTTTCTTATCTATGTGATAAAAAAATCTTAATCGAAATAAAACTCGTACACTTAATGTTTTTTATTTAAGTCTCAAGTACCTCTTAGTACAGGAGGATCTGAGTTTTTGTAATAAACTCAGATCATCGTGTCTTAATATAACAAGCGTAACAGACCACGTGGGCGAGTATGTGTATTTAAAAACACAATAATTTGCGTTTCATAACAATGTAAGACAAATATTATTAGGTAATACCCAAATGTATTGTGTAGATATTATTTAAATACATAATACATCATTAGCATCAACAAGCATCTACCTACATAGATTTCAACGAGTCGCATCATGTCATAAAAATACTACTTGTATAGGTTTACCGGTTTCAATTTATAAGCATTAAATTAATAACAACTTAATAATATATTGCTATCAGATTCTTCTCGGAATTTTTGATTTCCTTATTTATTTTTACACCAGACATAAAAGGAGAGGTGTTATAATTATGTGTAGTTACGGCGGCTAATCTAATTAGAGACCAGCCAACTACGCAGGATATATTATAGTGCAAAAGAATGCGCAGACACAAGTGCACTCTCTTCCCTTACTTTCATAGCCCGATGGAATGGAAATCTGACACGAACGGTGAGAGATTGGGCGCAGGAACGACGGCTTAACGTGCTATGCGAGGCACAGTGGTGTGACATTTTTTGAAAACGGTCACCCATCTATGGAACGACAGTGGTAACGTTGCTTAACCTAGCGGAAACCATGAGCTACTAAGTCGGGAATTCCTCTTATAATATAAATATATGTGTGTCTGAGAGTGTGTACTGCCTATGTGCTCGATCGCTTAGCTCACGGAAGGGCTTGATCGCTCCCTCCAATAATGCAGTTGACGTGGCAGCGTTCTGGGCCACACCTGTATTGTATTATATCTGATGTTTCTTCAAAGTTTTTTTATCGTAACGCCAAGAAGAAGAAGACTTACAGCACAAACAGACATACGAAAATGATGACTTTGACATTATAAATAGATAATGATGACGAAAGATGATTGTAGCTGAAATATTTTGTCATAAAAACCTTATTAAATAAGATATACCTACAAGGTACGTAAACATTTTTACTACGTCCACTATTTGGATACCATTACAGCTATAGTCAATTCGAAGTGCTATTTGTATCCCCTTTTGGTAAGTATCAAATCAAATACCACTATAAATATGGCTTTATAATACCATAAAATACAGAAAAAAAATTGTTATGTCGACATCCTTCATAATATATTTAGAAAATATATATTACCATTGGTCCAAAAGCAATTTGCAACTATTCATACTACGAACTCGCAGACAAGATAACTATCGTAGTTATATTGTTATTGTTATCGTGTCTAGGTTTTGTAGTAATTTGTGTGACATCACCACTCGCTATTGTCAAATCATTTAATATAATTTGTATTTGTTTGAAGAATTAAGTTTTATTATTATCTGTAAAATATCATTCGTGATATCATTTTACGAAGAATTATAGGTTACAATATGGCCTGTTCAATGTAATAATTAAGTTTACCTTGTTCACAAAACTCCTTATTTATAGAAAATATAAATATAATAAATAAGTATAATATTATTCCTTACTACATATTTTAAAAAGGACACATATAACGAGATTTTTATGTTTGTTGTTAAATTATTGTTTATCAATAATTTACACCCTATTTTTAACACCAAACAGCACAAAATGTCTCCAAGGTCTAAAACCAGGCAGGTGCATGTCGGGCCCCGCACAATGTAGGGTTCCGTAGCCACCCAGCACAATTATGCAGTTTATGAAATGGTTTTTGGTTATTTTTGTTTCATACTACTAACAACATTATAGTATAAAATATCTTGGGACAACTCACACAATGCCATCTAATCCCAAACTAAGCAGAGCTTGTACTATGGCAACCAGATAATTGTTAAAGAAACTTATATATTTCTAAATATATACATATTATAGATAAACAACACCCAAGCACATAATAAACCACCGTGCTCATCACACAAAATTTTATTCTGGGTGGGTACGAACCCACGACCTCTGGCTTAGCTGTCAGGGTCACTAACCACTAGCAAACAGGCCAGTCGTACGGTAGGTATAAGTATTTTTCAATGGAATTTGTACGAAAATGTTGTTACTTCTCACTTGGTCTGCTTATATTCGTAGACTTGTAAAGCCTACTTCACTGTGATAGTTACCTCTTAATGTCATTATATATACTACTACCCTCAGTTTTCCCACATCTCCAAAAACAACCACTTAGCAGGCAGGGGGGACACTTTACTCTTACAAATTTACAATTTAAGGCTAAATATTTCACAAACGGATTCTACACCGAAAAGTGATATTCACAACCCTTAAATATTTGTCACGTTGGGGTAGGTGAAAAAAAATCACATCCCCACTATACCCGAAAAAAAAATGTATTTTTAAACATTTTATTCTCCCACTTTGTCGGGGTAACTAATAAATAACAAATTACACCATTCATGCTAAATTACAGCTTTCTAGTACTAAGGGTCTCTGAGCTAACCTGGAGATAATAAACAGACAGACAGACGGACTGACAGAGCGAAAATATAAGGGTTCCGTTTTGTCATTTGGCTACGGAACCCTATAAAAGATTGTATAAAACCGGTCCTATAGTTACTTAAACTATAATAGGTACGACACTTAAACCCCTAGTAATCACAGGAAGGTTACGGTCAGTATAGAAGGATATATTGCAATAAAATGTCCACAAAGATATATAATGTTTGCCCCTTAAACACCGTTTGAGGTTTTCGACCTTTTCAGATTACACGGGCCTATGAAATTCTATGATATTTGATGTCCCATATTTTGTATATTGGCTATTAAGTCTGTCAATATAAATGCATGTTGGACCACGCACGATGTAGGGTTCTGTAGTTCCGCATCCGAATAATGTGGCTTAAGAAATGGGTTTTCTGTTGTTTTTGTTTCATAATTACAACATTAGACATCCTTAATAATTTTCAATGGAGTTTGTACTAATTTTTTTTTACTTCTCATTTGATCAGCTGTTACTCGTAAACTTGTAAAGCTGTGATAGTTTTAACTTTAATTTTACGGTATATACTACTACAGTGATTTTTTTCACATACCCATCATCAACCATTTTGGCTACGGATCCCTAAAAACTGGACAAGTGCATGTAGAGCCACGCAAAATAGAGCGTTCCGTAGCTGCACAGCACAATAATGCGGTATGAGAAGTGGGGTTTCTGTTTTTCAGAGTCCCGTAGCCAAAATGACAAAACGGAACCTATAAAAAATCAGCACTAACAATCTATAAGCTAAGCTGCGAACGGACGGCTGGACATGGCGTAGCTACAAGGGTTATTTTGCCATTTTGGGTACGGAACCGGAATTGTAGAAATAAGACCGGATACTCAGTCATTACTATTTGTATAGTTAACGTAATCTATTTGCCAAACGGTACTTTTGTCATTCGCGTAATAAGTAGACATGTCGAAACTTACATCAAATTTGGTGTACTAAGTTATGGCAGGAGAACGGCTTCTAGCTACGGCTTCAATTTGGAAAGCTTTTCAAATTGAAGCCGTAGATAGACATTATAAAATCAAAGGTTATTTTCTTAGGGTATGCCGTAGCATCGTAAAAAAAAACTTATTAGGGCATTGAGGCGCCTCATGCTGTCACTGTCACTTTAAAGTGAAGAGTAGCGACAAAAATACTTTTGAGATCATCTTAAAGTTAAGTGTCGTTTGAAAATATGGAGGTTAGATTTTTGCTTACATCTGTAATTTTAAAGATTCACTTTTGAAATGAAATTCTGTTGATCAAAGATTGTTTTATCTTTGATATCTAATTGGATTACGTAGATAAAATGAAATAAAATGATTTATTCAGTTTCAAATGTTATCAATAGGTTAATTAACAATTACAACACTATTTAAAGGTAGGTACATTACTTTTAATGTTAAATTATATATTTATATAAACTTATTGGACCTTAGCTAATAATATGGAACTCGTTTTAATTAAGTGATTTTAATTAACATAAATAATTGCAATTAGTTCAATATAGATTGATTGCCTCCCAATATTTTTTTATCAAATTCGATAATATTTAATTTTCACGCACACAAAGCAATAAGAAGTGACATTCTTATTACATACATGATTATTGTACAAAAATAATGAATTATTATCGTATACTAAATAAGCTTTGTAAAATGATTATTAACTTTACTTTTTCACACACCTTTAATAGATTTTTTAGATTAGCAATTTAATAGATATCATAAATATTTAAAAAATCCACTATCGACTGCTAAAACTGTCTACGAGGCAGCCATCTACGTGCTTAACCGTGACAAAGTTGCTTAACTTCACTATCTATCAATTGAATATTTATCTTAGACTCAACGTTTATCAAGCGCGTTTTCTCTAATATCTTCAACGTAAACACAACTTTGTTACCCTTTACAAATACCGATACAAGGAGATTGGTAAACATAAAAAATGTTCTAAAATTAAAACAATAAAACACAAAGTAACACAATATTTCGTGTTACGATTACAAAGGAGGCATCTGAGAGCCGTCACACTGAGGCACTTGTCCAACTGCCAGCGATAAACGATAAGCGAATAGAGCTAGAAACTGGATACGAGTTGGCAAGTAGCGAGAAGCGAGTGTATAGTTTGTCACTGGACTAAAAGCTGGAGCAAACGAATCCTGGAGTAGAGGTAGCGCCTTGGTAAACGTAAGGTATGAAAACTCCTAGCCAGGTGGACTGATGACCTAAAAAAGGTCGCTCGATTGAATGAGGAAGACTGAATGTTCGTGGAAGATGTTGAGTAGTGGAACTATATGGGCTGATGATGAGTGCGAAGGGCAATTACTCGCTCGGAGCTGCCGAGACATACATACGTTGATCGGTCTCAGCGAGCGGCCTATCTGGCCACGACTATGTTTAATACCTATCCGTGGAAAAAGAGGCCAGAAGGCCGGCATGATAGTGTGGACAATTAGCAATCAACTTATATTTTTTGTTTACGAATTATCTTTTGTCATTTTGCAAGCGAGAAAATAGTCGACAGGTAGTTTCTCGCTTTCTTTTTGGCGGTGGGACAAGAGCCTGTACTTTGTAATAGGTATGTTATCATCTTGTCTCTTGTCTTGTATATTATCACTGACATGTATCGATACAAGATTGTAATTAAAACGAGTTCAAAGGGACGTCTCGTTAGCACACGTCAACGTTATTACATAAAGATATTTTAGATAGAATATCTTTAAATTATAAGGGCATGTTGTTATCGTAATTGAGGTGAGCCGGTCGTGGCATGAATACCTCATTATTATATTATGGGAGAACTCATACAAGGTCATTTTATCTCAAACTAAACTGAGCATTTTCTATATACTGACAGACAACTGATAAACCATTCTATATAAATAAATACATTATGAATTAATTAGACAGAATGAACAGTCATTATCAATAATCATCATCACAGAAATTATGTATCGCACAATAGATTGGAATCGAACGCACGCCCTCTGGCTTCAGTTCATAATTAATGGGACTATTATACTCGTAAAACAAAGATAAAGATGTACCTACCATTACACTAAACCGATCTTGATGAAATCTATATCTATATTAAACTTGCAATAAAGTAATAAAAATTACTACTTTCAAAGATAAAACAAGAAATGGATAAACAAACAACCACTCTAACCGATTCAATCACAAAAGCGGTATTAAAAGAAATGGATGATAAGTTAACACCAATTTTAGAAGAAAATAGGTTTTTAAAGAAGGAAGTAGAGAATTTAAATGAGAAAGTAAAAGGCCTAGAACTTGGAAGGAAGGAGAATAATTTAATACTCTACGGCTTCGATGAACCGAATGAAAATATTAACATAGTGGAAATGGTGTCAAAAACTCTAAACGATTCGGGTATCGAAGTGCATAAAACAGATATTAACAAAGCATTTAGAATTGGTAAAGTAAAAGACCAAGCACGCCCAATTTTAATTAATATGCTAAATGCATGGAAGAAAGATGAGATTTTGCGAAATCCCACATTGCTAGTTATCTTTTAAAAAACAAAAAAAAAAAAAAAAAAAAAAAAAAAAAAAAATAAGAAAAAGCTGCCGAAAAATATTAACGTTAAAGAGGATTTCAGTAAAGAAGTTTTAGAAAGAAGGAAAGAACTAATACCTCAGTTATAGGAAGAACGAAAAAAGGGACGTATAGCATACATAAAATACGACAAACTAGTTGTTAAGGGTGAAGGAAGTGGAATGCGAGATAAAAGGAAGAGAGAACAATCAGACTCACCAAAGACAACGAATAACACTGAGAACGCCCCGACAAAAATAAACAAAATAAATGCCTTCGAAAAGATGTACAAGAGCAGGGCTCACTCAGCACCCCATATAAATAAAGAATAGCAATCAACACCCATCGGAAACCGGAAGATCAGAACAAATGAACGAAAAATTACTAACAAGACAAACAAAACAATAACACCTCTCCCAAGCCGGCTGGTCACCGTGGGGGATATTGACCAATCCCTTCCAGCTCTAATAATAGAAAATACCAATAACACCAAAACACTAAAAATAAAAGAAAATAGGAAACTAGATATTTGTACATTGAACTGCTTAACACTAAGAACACAAGAGAGACTTACCGAATTAGAATTAGCTCTTTCAAAAATAAAATGGGGCATAATAGGTTTAAGTGAAGTAAGAAGATTAGGTGAAAGCATTGAAGATAGAAATGAATATGTCTTATACTATATAGGGGAAACAAAGGGAAGTTACGGTGTCGGCTTTATGGTTAAAAAATACTTGGAAAAAAATATAGAAGAATTTATAGGTATATCAGAGAGAATAGCTGTACTCAATATGCGTTTGCCGGGCTACAAACACAAATGGTCGATTATTCAAGTATATGCTCCCCCTGAACAACAAGACGAACGGGTTAAACACATCTTCTATGACCAGCTGTCATCAGTCTTACAAGATGCACACAAAATATTATGGTTATGGGAGATTTTAATGGTAGAATAGGGTCTCAACGAACTGGTGAAGAAAATATACTAGGTAAATTTGGCTACGGTAGAAGAAGTAAAAATGGAGAAAGAATGATTAAAATGGCACTGGAAAACAATCTTGCATTCATGAACAGTTTTTTTAGAAAAAAACCGAAGAAATAGTGGACCTGGTTATCCCCAGATGGATCTTACAGAAACGAAATAGACTACATAGCAACGAACAATAAAATTTATTTTCATGATATAAACATTTTAAACCAATTTAACTTCAATACCAACCACCGGATAGTGAGAGCAGTAATAAATATCGCTTAACCTAAAAAGAGTAGAAAAAAATACAGTGCAAAGACTAACTTTATAAATACACAACAACAATGTCTCATAAATACACCTAAAAACGAAATAGAAGATAAATATAACAATGTGATAAAAGAAATATATGGTCCACTGTTCAACAAATCCGCAAAGCCTGAGACAACCCATACAGAAAATGACACTAAAACATTAATAGAAGAAAGAAGAAAACTCTTAAAACTTGGAAAAGACAAAGATAATCTAAAGGCCATATTAGAAATAAGTAAAAAAATAAGTAACAGCATCAAAAAAGACAGAACTAAAAAAAGAACGAATATACTTTATTACCATATAAACAAGACCGGAGGAGTTAAAAAAGCTTTGAAAGAACTGATAGAGGCGAAAAAATGGATCCCAAATATTAAAAATAAAGTAGGAACACAGCAAACGACAAGAAAAGCTATAATACAGACAGCAACTGACTTCTATAGAAAACTTTATGCAAAAGAACGAAATACTGGAGACTTAACTATAAATCTCGATAATGACGACATGGACGAAAGCATACCAGTTTTCCTACAATCAGAGATAGAAAAAGCTGTCAACAGTCAAAAGAACAACAAAGCTCCTGGACTAGATCAGATTTCAAACGAAATGATCAAAACGTCAATTAGAGGACCGGAAAAGCTAAGAAAACTCATAGAAATATACAATTCTATTTTAAGCTCAGAATGTATACCATCGCAATGGACCAAAAGCACAATTATATTATTACACACAAAAGGGGATAGGAACATTATAGAAAACTACAGGCCTATAAGCCTCATGTCAAATATTTATAAAGTGTTCTCCAAATTAATATTGAACAGAATAACAGGAGTAATGGATGAACAACAACCTATAGAACAAGCTGGTTTCAGAGCGGGGTTTTCAACTACTGATCACATGCATGTCATCAAACAGCTAATAGAAAAATGTCAAGAATACGGTAAAGCCTTGTACATCGCATTTGTGGACTACAGTAAAGCATTTGATTCTATAGAACACGACTCGCTTTGGAGGGCTCTAATCCAGCAGGGAGTACCAAAAAAATACATAAGTATAATTAAAAATATATATGCAAATAGCACAGCGCAAATAAAACTGGAGTCAACAGGTGAAGAGTTCCCAATAGCCAGAGGTGTGAGGCAAGGAGATCCGCTATCGCCAAAACTTTTCTCAGCAATCTTAGAAAGCATATTCAGAGATTTTGAATGGGACAATTTTGGCATTAATATCAACGGCAGACAACTTAGCCACTTAAGATTCGCTGATGATTTAGTCCTAATAACTGACAACGCGAAGACCCTTCAACATATGCTACAACAGCTGACTGAGGCAAGCAGAGTAGTTGGCCTTACTATAAATAAATCAAAAACAAAATTAATGACAAACAGAGAAGAAATATTCATAAAAGTGGACAATGAAGTTATTGAATATGTTAAAAACTATACATACTTAGGGCAATTACTATCTTTTAGAAACCGGACGGACATAGAAATAGAAAGCCGAGTAGCCTGTGCTTGGAAAAGATACTGGTCCCTTAAAGAGGTATTTAAAAGCAAATACTTCCCTGTGGCAGCTAAGAAAAAAGTGTTTAATTCTTGCATTTTGCCATGCCTTACGTATGGGTGCCAAACATGGGCATTGACTCAAAAACATATTTTAAAACTAAGATCGTGTCAAAGGGGAATGGAAAGGAGTATGTTGGGCGTGACGCTAAAAGACCGCAAAAGAGCAGAAGACATTAGATCTACAACAAAGGTGGAAGACGTAATAGAGAAAATAAGACGGTTAAAATGGCGATGGACAGGACATATGACAAGGGAAAGCAGACTGAAATGGACAAAAATTATAACAGAATGGCAGCCACGTGATGGCAAAAGAAATAGAGGTAGGCAAGCTAGAAGATGGACAGATGATATCAAGATAATTGGAGGAACAATCTGGTCCAGAAAAGCTACCAATAGAAAATAATGGAAGCAGCTGGAAGAGGCCTATGTGTCACAGGACACGCTGATCACTGAACCGGGAAACCCGATATATTAGATTTAAGTTAAAACACTTTGTTACATGTTAAGTTATTGTTTAGTATCAGCAATAAAGGCTAATAATAAAAAAAAAGTTATAAAAATCTATTCACGGAGTTTTGTATTCAGCCCGAATAAACAAACAGACACAATGTAAAGCATAGTCAGAATTTAGAAACTCTTCATCAGTTGATCTAGGTTCGTTTTTCGAATATCAGACACAACTTCTTTACCAATTTACAAATATATGATAGTAGAGCTTTGAAAGTACCTAGAATTTATATGTTATAGCATTTTAAGGCTGCTTTTCTACCAAATTATGTGTTCTATGCTATGTTGCTATGGATGCGATTGATATCGGCCAATAATATTCATTGGTCCATTCATCTAAGTATGGTTTTTATCTGACTGCAAGGATGAGTTATGTTTTTAGGGCGTATCTTATTTTTATGTATGTATGTTTGTATGTTATTACATACAGACATACATACATAAAAATAAGATACCTTCCTTATTACCTCATATCTTTCAAACCACTGGACGGATTTAAACAAATATGACGTCTTTAGATTTGTCTTAACTGCCCAAGTGTTCTTAGATACGTGACTAAAAATAATAAATATGGCGGCTGCGTGATATTAAAAACAAGAAATGTGAAAAAAGGTTTTTTTCGAATATCGTAATATGGGTATTCAATTAAAGGGCTCATTGTAAACAGTTCAATAAAGTATAACACGATTATGACTGTAATACTAAAAAAGGGAAATAAAATTTCAATATTAGGGATTTGCTGAGATAAAAGTAAGTTGTTACATCGGTTACATAATAAAACCACTAAAAAGTATTGAAAAAAAACCGCCTGTGCGAAAAAGATATATTTAAGGGATATTTTATGCGCAGGCGAGTTTTTTATTTTTTTTGTGCAAATGTACGTGCTATGGATTGTCGCTAATGATGTAGCTATGTGCAGGGCAGAGTACCTTTTGATCAAACTCGCCCCTCTACATAGCATCAATGTAAACAGTCATATAGTTTCGTAGCTTAGCTTTCACATTCTCGCAGCATAGCTGCATAGCACATCTGTGGTGGAAAAGCGCCCTTAACATAGATCAAATATGCAATTAATAATATATTATTTTACGTTACTTTTTTCGCAAAGGTATTTTTTTGGCAATATCTGTAACAAGAAGCTCATCAATCGACCTCGCTACTTCAATCGAACGCCTCTTTTGCCCCTAGTAAATGAATACCCGCTTCTAACGAGCTATTAACCCAG
This sequence comes from Herminia tarsipennalis, assembly GCA_945859575.2. Classification (NCBI taxonomy): domain Eukaryota; kingdom Metazoa; phylum Arthropoda; class Insecta; order Lepidoptera; family Erebidae; genus Herminia; species Herminia tarsipennalis. The sequence continues at coordinate 6,359,453 of OX243840.2, forward strand.
TAGCAAATACAAACAACATCACGAACCAATGATTATCATTTGAAAGTCAATCAGCGGCAATCGTCTATGTTATAATACTGTTACTTCACCTGGCATTGTTCTAAAACAATGGCGAAACAGATGAATTTCTGTTCTGATTAAGTTATAATTGGTAATAAGTTTTGCGGTCAGCTGCGGCATTGTTACTGCGAACGGGTTTTGTACCTTGAATTTAAAGTATTAAGACAATACTCAAGTTACACCTACTTCCCTAGCTATGTGACCTTCTGTTGTGAGTAGATTTCTCACTTAACTTGCATACCTACCATTGATCAAGATTTGTCATTGTTGACAACTGTCAATTCTGACAGGTGTCAATTTTGTTACGAATTCAGACTTTGTACGCACTTGTGGAAATTAGGAATAGGCGATAGCATCTATTTTTTAGGGTTCCGTAGCCAAAATAGCAAAAAACGTAACCTTATAGTTTCGTCATGTCCGTCTGTCTGTCTGTCTGTCTGTTTGTCTGTCCGTCCGTATGTCACAGGCATTTTACTCAGACTTCTCAATGAATATTGATGGATTTTTGTGAAAAGGTGTCTTATAGTAGCCGCTACTTAGTTTGATAGCGAAATAATAAAAATAAATATTTTTAGGTATAAATGTATTTTTAGGGGGTTGCACTCCATAAATGTAACAGAAGCTAATTTTTTTTAACAAAGGTAGATAAATACCTTAAACTAAAATTATTTCGGACATGATCGGATTTACCGTCATTGAGTTATAAGCTGAAACACTGCTTTTCTCAACAAAAGGGCGTAAGTGCCATGAACATACGCTCTTCTGCTATACAATTAGTTAAGGCTGCGGAACCCTACACTGCTGCCCTTGTCTGGTTTTTTTATTAATTATATGTATTCAAAGCCTATTTCCACTAACTATTATGACTTAAAACAAGGATCGCTTAATAATATTCCTGATTTTTTTGTCGGTTCGGCTTCGACGTAGCCTCTCCTGTGTGTCGTCTCGAATGGAACCGTGTGGATTTTTACACACGTTAAAAAACTAAAGCTCTCGAGGAAAAAACAAGTATCATACTACGTAGTAATAGTTAGTATTATTTGACCATACTAAAGGTAGCACAAACAATGCGAGATCAACAATAAAACTTACAAATTATCGAAATCGACTGAGACTCTACTTAAACGTAAACGACTGTATAGGTACTTATTAAATAAATTATATCAACAAAAAACAGGTACGTATTTTACTTATAGATATTCAACTCAACAACCGGTTAAAATATATATCTTAGATTTTACATAACAATAAGTACATTGCCAAATAAGGCACATACATATAAAGGACACAGCGGCGGCCGTGAGAGTAAGTGACGTGTTAATTTTATAACAAAGCTTTGTTCATACCGCCATTCAATAATGAACGAGTTTCTCGAACACCTTGTTAGTATACATTAATAAATGACTACTTGGAATTTTGTGAATACATGTTTTTTACAAGAATATACGCATGATGAAGTTATGTAGATAGACCTATGGTGTGTGTATGGATTGCATAACAGTTATGCCAAACGGTAGTAATCATGAATGGAAATAATATTGGCTTCTTTCTCGTGGTCAAACTAAATAATTTAAATGGTATAATCTACAAATTACTATTTTATATTTTAAAAGTAACTAATTACAATATCCTACATGAGAATGGAAAACCATCGATTATGAGCCGATCGGTTAATAAACTTTTAAAATACCTGAAAAAATCTTATTAAACGTTATTTTTATTACAAGCTTGGAAACTATGCTATCATAGGCTTTGACTTTTTTTGAAACACCGATATTTGGGATATTACAAGAGTATTGAATAGCCTAAAGGCCAATCAGTCAATTACCTAATCCTCTAACTATCTGCGCAAAATTTCAACTAATCGTTGATATGCGTTGATAAATCAGTCAGTCAATCAGAACTACACAGCAGAATAAGAACAACATAGACTACGAGTCAAGCGCTGAAAGTTGAATCTTTCAACGAATTTAAAAATTGCTTCATATACGGTTAAATACGGATTTGTTCACAGTTCCACAGCATGGGTTCTTTCCTAAGACTATCGGCAGCCAGACATCAAACTCGTTATCCGATATCTTAAATATGTTCTAATAGGATGCCGTTTTTTATTGGCCAAGTTTCAATAACATGACTTTTATGCTTTTCTTTTGTTAGAATCTCATGTTAGGTACAGGTACCTACATAATACGCAAAACACCTTTTTTATTTATAAAACGGATCAAGCTTGGGTATTCGTCTAATGATGTTTTATACAGTATTAGTCATTACTATGTTTGTTTGAATGTCAATGCAGATAACGGAAAAATCGGCGGTGGTTTCAAAAGAAACTGCGTCATATCAGGCTCCATCTTTACATGGAAGGTATTAATACGGGAGTTTTCCATTAAGTCCCAAAATTTGCACGTTTGACATTTTTTGGTTCCTGGCTTTAACCTCTTGGAAACACTAAATTTATCTTCTATTATATGATGTCCCACTGCTGGGCACAGGTCTGCCCGGTAGAACCTACTAATTGTAGATCCAGGAGGTAATTGAAATAATCGCCACGCTTGGCGAGCTGGTTGGTGATTGCAATTAGGCTTTAAAGTACGCAGAGGACGCTGCTTGCCGTCCTCCGGTATAATATCCCTCAGGCGCCTTGACGATACCTATAAGAAGAGATGGGGTGGCACTATTCTTAAGCCGGTACCATACAGCATAATCTTCTTTACGCTCGCTACGTACGCTTACGTATGCTTCCAATTTCTACCCGTGGCCACGGCCGTTGCAATACGGTCGAAACGTCGAGCAATAAACAAGGAACTTTACCTTAAATTACTCACGCGATTTAGACCCGTAATACATATATTCTCATAATGTGTACAAATCCCGAAATTTTATCAACATTCAGATAATTTCTTACTTGAGTGCAATTATGTGTATAGATGATGTAGATAAGGCCGTGCAAAGCCGAAGCGGGCTGCTAGTTAAAATAAGAACAGGCGCGAATTCTATTTAAACTGCAATACTATGTAAGTAAGTAAAGTAATTTACATAGTTATTAATAAAACTTATTATCCTAGTCGTATCTATTTCAAACGTTGATGTAATGTTCCGACGCACCTGTGGGAACCATTTGTGTGATCCTTTCTTATACCATGACCTCTGTCTAATTAAAACATGCCGTCTAATACGATCTAAGTTATATCGTAGGATATGCAAATATTATTACTTTTCTCTTAAATATAGTAATTAGGGAAAGCCTGCGTTCGTTAGCTGAAAGGGTGTTTGTGAAAAACAATTTGTGACATGTGTCTGACGTGATTCTTCAAAAACATGCTTCTTCTTGCCTCTCGTTCTATTCTTATATGATTTTTTTTTCATTGCGTGATGGAAAGAAGATTTATTATTTATGAATAGGATTGTTGTATTAGTAAGAGAGGAAAATAAAAAATAAATTATGCATAAATAAGCATTAATAAATCTCGAGGAACTTAGTGAAGTGCCTCCGACTGCATGAAATTATATAATTATGTAGGGGATCTTGTTTCCGTCTTTTTTGTGCAGTCGGGTTTTTCATTTTTATAATTTATTTTTTATTTAATACTTTTTAGCAGTTGTAATGTGTAACCGATGTAACAACTAACTTTTATCACAGCTATTGTCAAGTATTAAAAATTGAAAAAAGAATGGTTGCTAACTAACTTTTTTAGTATTACAGTCATAATCATGGTATACCTTTCTGAAATGCTTAAGATGAGCCCTTTAATTTGATACTTATATTGCAGTATTCAAAACAACTTCTTTTTCACACCTCTTTATTTTGACATCTCACAGCCGCCATGTTTGTTTTTTTCAAATGTCACATATCTAAGAACATTCCGGTAATCAAGACGAATCTAATGACGTCTTAATTGTTTAAATCCGTTCAGTGGATTGTGAGATATCAGGTAATAAAGAATATTACATACATACATACAAGATACGCGCGAAAAACATAACCCTTCTTTACAGTCGGGTAATTACTCAAAAACCCAACATGTAATGAGCTAATTGAGTCCTAGTTTCAAGAGTAGAGAATAGTGACAAACTCTTTCAAAGCACCTATAGTTATAAAAGGTTATGAATGCAGTCTATACTAATATTATACAAAGGTAAAGTTTGTGAATTTGTGAGGTTGTGAGTTTGTGAGGTTCTCTGGATCTCCGGAGCTGATTTTGAAAATTCTTTTACCAATATAAAGCCACGTTATGTGAGTATCATATGTTATATAACGTCACGCTATGACCAATAACATATATGAAAAATGTTGTAACAACGGGGGAAAATGACGCAAATGAAGTTGGTCGGGTCAGCTAGTGTAGGTATAAATTGAAAACTCTTTGTTTTTTTTTAGGTTTCGCCATGTCCGTCCGACCGTCTGTAAATTTGCATGGATACACTTAATATTTACGCCGACAAAGTGAAAGTGAGGGTCCTCCCCTATTTGTGAAGTGGGATTGTGATTTTTTTTTTTACCCACTCTATCGTTTGAGGTATCATTAGATAGGTCTTTTAAAAACGTTTAGGGGTAATGATCATTTTTTGATTTAGGCATCCGATTGAGAAATATTAAGCTTTAAAGTATAAATTTATGTTAGTTAAAAATTGCCCACTGCTCGCTAAACTGTTGATGTTGGGTACCTATGTGATAAAAATTACGGTAGTAGTATCGGAAAATTAAAAGGAAAACTATCACAGCTTAGTAGGCTTCACAAGTTTACGAGTAACCGCTGATCAAATGAAAAGTAACAAAATGTTCGTACAAATTTCATTGAAAATTATTATTAAGTAGGTATAACGTTGTAAGTACATTGTGCGTGGCCCGACATGCCTTTGCCCGTTTTTTTTCTATCATCACAACGCGGGACATAGCTTTAAATGTTCATTTAATTTCTCGTAGAGCTTGAAAAATCCATAATGATATAAAAGTCTCAATAATAAGAAAATCATTAGGAACACGACAATAATATAACACGAACAACTGGTTTTTCCTCATCATGATAGACACAAAACGCTTATTATATAAATTATGAATTGTTTTGAACTTAAGTAGTTACGTGATATCGAACAAGTTGGCAAACCAGTTTTAATATTAGCTTTACAACTTGTTTGAATTTGAATCACATTCTTATCATAATTATTTCATTAATAAACAAAGTTCAGATTCTAAACCGCAACGTTCTTGAGATAAATGGCAACATACGTTTTTTCTTTAAATCCATATCCATACTAATATTATAAATGTGAAAGTAACTCTGTCTGTCTGTCTGTCTGTCTGTCTGTCTGTTACGCTTTCAAGCTCAAACAGCTAAACCGATTTAGATGAAATTTGGTATGGAGATAGTTTGAGTCCCGGGGAAGGACATCCACGCGGGCGGAGCCGCGGGCGAAAGCTAGTGTATTATATATAATGCATAGCAGCGCCTTCTGGCAAGTTACCACCATCCACAAAATTATAACCATCGCAGATAAATTACACACCTTATGAAAATATATATATTACGGGCCTTAATCGCGTGAATAATTTAAGGTAAAATACCTTGTTTATTGCCCGACGTTTCGACCGTATTGCAACGGCCGTGGTCACGGGTAGACTCACCCGTGATGAACAGTCTACCCGTGACCCGGCCGTTGCAATACGGTCAGGTCAAAGTGGTGTCCCATGTTGTAATCGAACCCACGACCTCTTGCGTAGCAGTCGGACACACTCCCACCGCGCCACTTGAATAAGACTGTAATACTAAAAAACAGTTAGCAACCATTATTTTTTCAATTTTCAATACTTGTCTTCTTCACTAAAAGTGCCCGTTTTTTTTTAAATTTTATACTTAAATTTAAAAAAACCGGCAAGTGCATGTCGGGCCATGCACAATGTAGGGTTCCGTTTTCTGTTGTTTTTTGTTTCATACTCAGAACGTTATATCTACATAGTAATATTTTCAATGAAATTTGTACGAAATTTTGTTAGTTCTCATTTGATCATCTCTCATTTACTCGTAAACTTATAAAGCCAAGTTTACGAGTAACAACTGATCAAATGACAACGAACAAAATTTCGTAAAAATGCTGGATCCATAGGCGTGAAAAATGTATGGATATTTTTTCGTTCCTCTTTATTCTAAAATTGATTGCTGCCATTTTAGATCCATCTCTCTGTAAAATTTCATCCAGATCCAATCTGCCGTTTAAAAGCGATTGAGTAACAAAGATGCTGTCATCGAAACTTTAACATTTATAATAGTAATAGCTGACCCAGCAAACGTTGTTTTGCCATATAAATTATCAAAGAAGAAAAAGAGTGTAGGGGTGAAAAATACTTTATTACCCGTCAAATATACAAAAAAAAATCGGTCTAGGTTTCGGAGGAATTCGACCACAAACACCGTGACACGAAATTAATATATACTAGAAAAACATATGTAGGTAGGTACTATGGTGTGTTCAGTTTTGAACACGAGTCATTGTAATAAGTAGGTACCTTTTTTATTGGACTTCACATCTCTTCCGTTACTTGTGAATCTATTAATATTTTTTATATTCTGTAATTAAACCAATGATTGCAGATCATGTTTCGTCAGCAATCGGTTCATTGTAATGCTTCCTATTGTTAAGAGCTTGCTATTACTGAATGACGAATATAGAATAGTTTTTTTTGCTCTTCGTTTATTTGTCTTTAGTTTATATACATGTTGGTACACGTACCTGTATAAACTAATGAATTATTAAAAATGAATCGCGTTACATCACCTATTAAAGTAATCTTAGTAGGTATCTGCACAAAATATCGAGACTACAGAAGTTAACTTTATGGGTTCATTTCCGTGCCCTGCGAACGATTGTAAGCCTACTTAGCTGTGATAGTTTTCTGTTTAATTTTACTATACATACCTATATACTACTACCGAGATTTTTTCACATACCCAACATCAACCATTTAGCCGGCAGAGGGGGGCACTTGACTCTAATAAAAATTTGCACTTAAAGCTTAATATTTCACAAACGGATCCCTAAATCTAAAAATGGTCTTTACAACCCTTAAAGGTTTTTAATATACCTATCCAATGATACCCCATACGTTGCTTTAGGTGAAATAAAAAATTAAATGAAATTATTTTCCAAGATTTTATTCTTTTACTTTGTCGACGGAAGTAATATGTGTATCTATGCACGACGGACGGACGGACATGGCGAAACTATAAGCAGTTTTGCCATTTTGGCTAAAAAGGTTCCCTGAACATAATTCTTTCAGCTGAGGCTATATTTCGATGAAGTCCGTTCGTCATTCATCTCATCCTATTATAAGAACATACAAATGACTATAGGTACACAACAACTAAATGTACTTATGTACTGTAGGTAGATAATAGAATTCTTTTTACACAATGGTACGACGAGCCGGATGCGGGAAATACCGACTCGAGCGCAGAAGACACAGTCAATAATGTTTGACGATACTTAGTTACAATGCTTGACACTGAACCGATTGTATCTCGAATTTCGCGGTAATCGATTCATGTTCTTTATTATTAATGTAATTTTGTTCCGCGGCTCAGCTCATGTATAGAATCGAATGCCAATTCCTCTTCTAGTGCCTCTCCGAATTTCGAAGGTTGACAGTCAGCTCTGAGCGCCTAGACAACTGGTATAAACAGTAATTAAATAGAATGACTTGTTTGTTTATGATTTTTTTTTATTACCCAAGGACATCATTTTATTCGATTAGAGTTTATGCCAACTTTACTCTAGAAAGATGGAAAAGCTCCGTGGCGCTTGATATCCAATTGTCCGCGATAGAAAGCCTCCTTGTGTTCTTTTCTGTACCTACCCGTGAAAATATATAGAAAATCTTATGATGATCGGTTTAGTGGTCAAAGCGAGAAAACGTATATAGTAGTACCTATCTCTAGCCTAAAAAAAAATTGCACTTTATACAATTTTTTTATGCTATTTCATTATTTTCAGTTTAAATTTGTTCATTGTTGTAATTTTTAAATAATACCCACTGTTATATTATAAAGAGCGAGGCGAATTCAAAATAATTTGTAAAGCCACTGTGGCGCGGTGGGTGTGTGTCCGATTGCTACGCAAGAGGTCGTGGGTTCGATTCCCACACGGGATTCCACTTTGTGTGATCCAAAAATTATTGTTTCGAGTGTGGGTGTTACTTTGTGTCCGTGAATTGAATGTTTGTGAAGTCCCCGCGACCCTTGTACCATAATGCGGGAGTCGTCTTTAAAAAAAGGGTTTTTTAATTGACCACAAATGACGTAAACAATTGACATATAACATCAATTAATGTAAGTACTCCTATTTACTTGGACAATAATTATGATCAGTTAGAACCAGTCACATTTGTTGAAATAAGATACTAATAAAATATGCTGTTAAAGAAGTTATAATGAGTACATAGTCCACACCCAATGAACACTACTATAATTACATACTGTAGTGATTGTTATTCGCTATTTTATACCTAATTATAACAAAGATTGTTATTGGAACTTTGATTACTTGTTAAACGTTACAATAATGTCTTAAGTATACAAAAGTCCTGTCCTTTAAATCAAGGATTAAGATCTAACAAAAAAATCTATCTGTTTTACAAATTTCATTAAAATCCATTTAGTTATATCGGTTCTTATAAAGTCAAAAATAGCCTAAGGAATCAAATATGTTATGTGTTACTTAGCTCCCACGGTTAGTAGTGTTATAGTTTGATAGCCTAACTTTTAATCAGGACCTACGATATTTTCCTTAAAATATTTCAAAAAAAAGTTGCCCAGTAGTTTTTTTGGTAATGCCTGAATATTAAAAAAAATGTTTTAGGTTCTATAATTTTTACAAAGAGTCACTGCTCCTCAATATATTTTATGTTGAGACATCGACCTGTAACAATTTTATAATATATATGTATTAAAGTTTCCAATAGTCACATTAGTTAACCATTGTCACGCAATAGTATAATTAGATGTCCTTAAATACCCTGAAATTATGTTACCCATTATTTCAACGTTTCTTTTTGAAACAAAGAACCAAACACAGAATAATTAAGCCCCAATTGGGATTATTTGGTGACTAAGGTGACGTAGTCGTAGTATCATAGGTCTAATTAACACGGTTCAGACTTCAGACATAAATCGGTTGGGGACACCAAATTACAAACCACTGCCACTGTACCCAGTTTGCCTAGTGCGAGTTTGTTTTACATTGACGCGATCAAAACGTTAACCGCGTTTGGCTCACTTATTGGTTAAGAACTTGCAGCGGGCCAATCGAAGCGCCAAACGTCCTAAACGTCTCGATCGCGTAAACGTAAAACAAACTCGCACTAAGCTCACTGTGCCTAGAATTCGCGTTGTCTTTTTGTTAACGCGATCAAAAAGTTTACCGTGTTTGGCTCTCTGGTTAAAGCTTAGAGCGGGCCAATCGGAGCGCCAAAAGTCTTAAACGTGTCGATCGTGTAAACGTTAAAAAACTCGCACTAAGCTCACTGAAGGGTTTCCAAAATCCCGTGTCGGTATCCGTTGTCGTACAAAGATAACCTGCTGCCTGTACTCTAGGTATTTTAAGCAAAGGTTTATAAAAAGTATTGCGATAAACTAACCGTGTGAATATCTCAACACAATGCCATAATGTTATTCTAAGAACACACCAAGTGAATGTCATTACACTAAAATTAGATTAAATAGTTCCGATACGGTATGAGTCAGACCTTCGTAGCTGCAACAAATAGTTACTGAACAGATCAAAGACCTTTCGAATGACGGTACTTGCACTTTGTGGTCGGTATAAAAAATCCTATAGTGTTAGTAATAGGTAGTTTCATGCAGTAACACTACGTGGAAACTAACATTACAGTATTGATTGGTTAAACTTTTATTTGGTCGAAATTTTGGTGGGAATATTATAATTTGTGACATTTTAAATTGTTTAATTACAATGTATCGCTGAATTCGCTTAAGTAAGGTCACCAAAATTCGTTAAAGAGTTTAAAGAGTTATTGTATCTTCGATTTAAATATTATTCAAACTGATCAAAGACACGTTATACATGTTTTATTGCAGGATTAATTAGAATCGCATACTTAATTCAATCTATACAAAGCACAACAGCACAAGTCTTATGATAATGCCCAATAGCTTTTAAATTGTGCAGCACAACGCTTAAGGGATATATATTTTGTTTTGTAGTTACTATACAGACAAGACAGTACACATGTTGCCAGCTAAGTTTGCGTGTCTGATGTTGGCGCGTAAGCTGCGCACGACTCGAATTTAGGTATGGGAGAGGATGAAGGAGAGGGGCGCGAAACGACGTCCCTACGCAGAATTACATTCGAATACGACTTCATAAACGCAAACTTAGGTGGCGCGAATTGGAAGTATGCTCTCGCCAAAAGAGTTTAAGCGCAATAGCTTTTTTTTTATTTCTTATTTGTTTAGGGGATTTTTGTACACGGAATTTAGGATTTTAATTTTTGGAAGTGACGATGCCAATCCCATCGTAACTTATACTAACTTAACTACTAACATTGAATAAATGAAAACAGGATTTTGGCTGAACGCAATAGCTTTTAAAATGTGAAACTCCGAAGTGCATAAACTATGCATTAACGAGGGCGTTGCAGATTACACATTATAAACAGATAACACCCACGAGCATATCAAATCACTTCCCTGATAGTAATTACGTTATTCTTATCACGTAAACATGTAGCATGTTCTATACCAACATATCATTGACGCATGACGGCATGACAGAAAGCTTTTACGTTCGTTTGATCAAACGGTAGATAACAGTATGGAAATATTACTTGTAGCGGTAAACGACGTTTCGTGTCATAGTTATACATGAAACTTGATTAATTGTATATTGTTTATAACGTCGTAGGTATGTCTATGATGCATTGGAACTAGAATTTATGAAGTGTTTCATTCATAAATTGGTTTGTCAGAGAAATGTTGAGATTTAATTTAAGGTATAATGCAATAATTGCATTTTTGAAAGATAGAAACAAAAGTATAAAGTATAAATTCCAGACCCAGGAATCGAACCCGAGACTTCCATGTGCCAATCCGTGGCCGAAATCGAACCACCTATCTGGACAACACACTACACTAATAACATAGTCCAAGTCCAGATAGATGGTTCCACCTAATGATAAAACATTGAAGCGGCAGTAGCCTCATGGCTAAGGCATCGAACTCGCAATCGTGAGGTTGCAGGTTCGAATCCTACCCATTATACTACCGACGTGAACCCACTCCTAACACAAGCCATTAAGCTTAGCTGGAGGCGTAATGTTGTACCCGCAATCCCACATAGCTAGGTTTCTTTAAAAAAATGCGCCTCATCATAATGTAAATGCCTAATTTGTTTTAATGATGTCATAATTACTCAACTTATTCACGAGACAAAAGTCAATACAGTAATTATTGTTCAGTCAAGGTTTCTACTAGGATATCGACATAGATGTTGTTTAGGCATGATACATACATGCGTGATTTAATCAATAGAACAGCTTGCACAAAAACCTTAAAAAAGTTTGTAATTAATTTTAATTAAGGTCACTAACCGCTTGATGATTCAAAACACGTATCATATATCCCTGATACCACGATATTATAAACTAGACTCGCAAATAAAATACTCTGATTTAATTTTCCAATGTTAGAACTACAATATTAAATAAAAAATGTCTTTACATATGCATCAAACCCTTCCTTGCAGTCTGACAAAATATATCGCTATTAACAAGAAAATTGACTAAAACTTTTCTGTATCTGGTAAGAACGTCATTAACCATAAAAAGGCCAACGATACTCGAACGTATTATATAATAATGATGACTGGTAATGATTTCTTGACATGTAATGCAATGCATGCTCAACAATTATCATAACAAATACAATAATTGCATTTTTGAAAGATAGAAAAGATTGGAGGCTTACGGAAGTCTCAGGTTCGGTTCCTGGGTTCCTGGATTCTAGACTTCAAATTTTTCTATCTTTTTATAAAGTAATTGGCAAGAAATGCCTATAAAAAATACTACTAAATACTTTATTATTCGGCCTGCGACATTATAATTTGTTAAAAATTCTCTCTGTAACAAAGCAATAACAAAAGCCGTGATAGTTCTTTACCTACCGGCTAGATGGCGCATGCGAGGGCCCAACTCGCGAACAAAAAAGGAAAGAGAAATTTGAGGTCTAGTAACATAGTCCAGATAGGTGGTTCGATTCCGGCCCCAGTTTGGCTTACGGAAGTCTCGGGTTCGATTCCTGGGTCTGGAATTAAAAAAATTCTATCTTTCAAAAATACAATTATTGTATTTATAAAACAATTGGCAAGTAATGCCAATAAAAATAACTATCTATGTTAGTGTGTATCACACCTTACGCAGAAGGTTGCACAGTTCGTTGATTGGAAACCGCCATGATTACTTCCAGTGAACACGATATACACAATGAGCACTCGGCAACAAATAATTAGCGGCAAACTGAATACGTACAACTGACAACAGTTGGAACAAATCGATTAAGAATAAAAAATGTTAATGTGGCGATTATATTCATTCATTGATACTTTTTGTTCACTTACGTCAGATATCCTGGATGAATTTCCAGTATTTGATTGCATTATAATCAATAGCCAATGCCTTATAGTTCCGTAATTCAAATGTTAATATTTGCATGTTTTTATGTCTTGATTTGTAACTACCATTCAAAAGAGGCTGATGAAAAAGGTTCTATGAAAGAGGCGGATTCGGAAAAGTTGACTTAAGGGACAAATCTTGTAGTTGTATGAGCTCGAAGTCTCATCAAAGATGTTTTGTATGTGATGTTGAGTATCATCGAAATAACCAATTGATTGATAACAATATATGAGAATAGTATTAGATTATTTTAACGGTTTCGTACCAAAAGGGTAAAAACCGGGCAGGAGCATGTTGTTCATGCTCGGTGTAGGGTTCCGCAGCCGTTATTACAAGGAATTGTACCAGCAGAAGAGCGTATGTTCATGGCACCCACGCAGTTTTTCGGCAATAACTCAATCAGGGTATATTACGATAACAACGAAAATAATTTTAGAACGAAGTATTTATAAAGTGCAAATTTTTCTTACACTCAAGTGTTCCCCAAGCTAAATGGTTGATGTTGGGTATATAAAAAAATCACCGTATTAGTATTATAGTGAAATTAAAAGGAAAACTGTCATAGTTATGTAGGTTTTACAACTTAATGACTACTACATACTTATATAACATTGTTAGCAGTATAAAACAAAAACAACAGAAAACCTTTATAATGTGTGTTGTATAGACAATGGTAAGGAACCCTTAGTGCGCGAGTCCAACTCGCACTTGGCCCTTTTTTTTTAATATGAAGCTACTTCAGGCCCATATTCATGTACAAATCACACATATGGAGTCTTAGTCAAGTATAATGCATTTTAGTCAATGTGTTATCCGTAATCTAGTAACGTATTTAGTATCTAATTGGTAGGTACAATCAGCTATACAATTCGCTTACAGAAGCAACATTTAAAAAAAGCAAGTTTTTTTTTGGTAGACTTATCTAGTTTAGATCTGAGTTTTTGTGACCATTTGGTATGAAATATTTTGGTTAAGATGGTTTGAAACTTTGAATATTTGCTTAAATAAAAAAAATGTTAAGTGACTTATGTAGATGATTACACATCAGTAAACTACTGACCACGGTTGGTGCAACCTACTTATCGAAAAATCAAACAACCGAAGATAAATACTCTACGATCACGTAAATTCACATGTTTTCCTAATATATTATAACAAGCCTACTGATTTTCTCACATATGACATAATCTGTCAAATAAAATTATCGACGGCATTCTAAATGAAAATTATGGAAATATCGGACGTTTGTCGTTTATTCCAACGTTTTGGTCTAGTTATAATGATCGGGCATTATTTGGTGTTCGCGTTCAATTCAAAACAGTTGTCAAAGTATTCAACAGTAGGTTATGAACTATTAGACGCAGGCGACTCCGTACGGTAAGCGTATGCAAGAATGAACCTTGCCAAATGAGCCAATGTCCTGGGAGAGACTGAACGCGGAAGAAGGAGGAGTGGGTGTCACAAAAAATTGGGAGAGACATAGGTCTAATATCATAAAAAACCGTCCCATTTGGTTCCTACAAACAAAAAGGGGCGGATCAATAATATTTTAAATAAACCAATAGTCGAAAGTAAAGTCAAAATGTTCATAGGACTGCTATTCTTTCTGGGATCTATAGAACTGAAGGCAGTTCGATTTAGGGATAATGTAATGTAAAGCCAGTTCTAAAACCTGTGGTTACCATTTTCCTCATATAACTTAGGCCAGTATTTTTAATTTAAAATAAAACAAACCCTGTATGGCCTCTATTTTATTCCGTTTATAAATATAATGCTGTTTTATAAGGAAAATGTCATCCAAGTGCTTTAAAAACGACAGTTTGATCATTTGATTAATTAATCATGCTACGCCTCTTGTCGGTTCACCTTGAGGAACGAAATGTTATCTTGACAGCCTGCAATTACGAACTATTTTACATGTGGTCATAATTGATACTTATAGTCTTTGTGTTATCATCTATATAAAATTCTTTTTGTAGGTAGATTTGAAAGATGAATAGATATTAGCAGCATAGTAATCTAAAACGAATTAAGCTTTTTATTTTAGTAAATAGGTCTTATTGCGTGAAAAGTCAATGTCCACGATAAATATTTATAAATACGTTAGGTATCTAATTAACGAAATATCGTGGTAAGGAAGAGCACGTAGCTCTATAGAATTCGAAGGTTTTTTGGTAGAAAAAAACATGATCGAACGAAGAGTTATAATAATTTGAAGAAGAAGAAAGAAGAAAACTCCATTGACGTATAGAGCAGGACCGCGCAATCCCTTTCTATTTAAAAGTAAATATTGACTCAGAGCGTGAAAGAGAAAAATAACTCGTGCGGCCTTTGACAGGTATTGTCCACAAAGTAGCGTTGTCTCTTTCTAGAGAGTGGTCAATTTTGTGAGGTTATGTCCCAGTTCTGTACTCTACGTCACACAGATACAATTACTTGTAAAAAAATACAAATAAGTAGGTACTTGCACGTCGTATCTGCGACAAACGAGGTTTCAACTCAGCATAAAAGCCTTTTTCTGTGTGAACCCCAACTGACGTCAGAAACCATTATTGTGTCTCCTTAAATAAATAAATAATATACAGGTATTTGAAGCATAAAATACATAGCAATAAATAAATAAATTTCAATTGATATATACTTAATTTACTGTATATATTTATAGACTAAATGACAAACAAATACACGGTGCGTCTTGTGGCGAATATGTTCTTAGGCTAAATAAATAGACTTTATATGTACCAATGTGGACGTTATTGACAAGAAGTCATTATGTTCTGTATATTTGAAGTTGTTCAAACTCTTTTGTTCGCACACACACACACATATACACGTATTACTTGCACATACAATACAATAGATCCCACAGTTTATTTTGATGTTTGTATGGAATTTACCGGTTTTTGCCTGACCTTTGTTAATTGCTTTTATGTAAGAACTCATAATAATGTACTTACAATCAGCTGCTGATGTATGTATGTATGATTGTATTCAATAACTGGCTTATGCCGGCGGCTCCGCCCGCGTGGCAATATACGCTTTGCTCAGGTTTCAAGGAAACTAGCGTGATGATATATATAATCTAACTTAATCCGGACATAGGAGATTACGCTCCAACAATTTTAATAGAATTTGTCTGTAGTAGTTTTTGCGTTAACTTCGAACAAACAAACAAACATACACAAATTAAACTAAACGTAGTTTTGGATTCAGAAACCCTTAATTTGTCGATCTAGGTTAGTTTTTTTTTTATATTTTCAATGTAGGTACAGACACATTATTTTATAATTTTATAATTATTTAGTTTACGCCCGCGGCTTCGCCGATGTGGATGCCAGATTGTTACCAAAATATTTTAACTGCAAAGTTTCACACTAACTTTGCAACCCGTTAGGTAGTGAATTTTCAAAAATCCTTTCTTAGTGGTCCCCTACGTTGTAAAAGGAACCCTTGTGCAAAATTTCAAGTATAGTTTAGGCCTGCGTTGATATGTCAGTCAGTCAGTCAGCTTCTCCTTTTATATAAATAGATAGTATAGATATATACCTACTATAAATTCGAATACCTTCATCTATCTAGTTGAGATTATTTATTTACAAAATGTGATCGGTGAATGCGTACATGCACACACGGCCTGTCAACTGTCAGTGATGTAACCATATAATTATGGTCCTGCTCGGGATCATTTTGTTTAGATTTATCAATCGGCTTTTTGTTCTATGTTGATGCACTGGAATTTATCTCTGAAAACGGGCACCGATAGTGTTTGTTTCATTGCACTGAACTGTCAAATCACAGACTAGTAATAGCATACGTCATAATTAGGTAGATGACTACAATAACAATCAATTATTTTACAATATACAGGAAATAGCATTTGCAAAAATATTCTGAAAAACGATGTTTCACCACAATTTAACGTTGTCATGAATTTAAAAACATCAAAACAAACAGTGAATCTAAATGATTTGACCTTATGAAAGAATGACATCATTGATTTTGCATTTCATTTCAGGGAGCATCGTTTAGACATTTCTTAAAAATATACTGATTTGACTTGACAGTCATCTACCCTTTCGATGACGATATAATACTGAGACTTTACCCTGTGTCAACAAATTCTAAAGCGGGATCGTGTAACAAAAAACCAAGGTTACCAACATACTCATAACTCACATGTACTCTGAAGTGGGCGGATCATATCCTATTCGGAGTCGTAGAGTCGAGACCATGAGTCGATAACCGTAACGCTGAGGAAGATGGGCTGACGACGTAAAGAAGTGGACGGGATGCGGGTAGCGGTGAACTAGGGTGACCTAGCATAAATTGCAATAGGCCAAATGTCTAGTAGGTAGTGGAACGATACATTTACACTTTTCACAGTACCTAGATAGTACACTTTAAGTATACAGTCATCCTTATCTTTCCTTAGTTTGTGCCTGTCTGTATATCCACTAACCACACACTGGATTATGACTTGGTTTTTACCATCAGTTAGATAGTTTCTTCTATAGTTATACATATAAACAATTGTTTATATGTTTGTAGCGGCGGTAGCCTAATGGCTAAGGTATCGGTCTTGCAATCGTGAGGTCGCGGGTTCGAATCCTACCCATTATACTACCGACGTGAACCCACTTCTAATACAAGTCATTGGGGGTTAACATGATTGCTAGTAACGTGGGACCAAAATTCCACATTGCTAGTTATCTTTAAAAAAAACACGTGTATATTATGTGTGTAAATAGCAGAGAAATATCCGTGCGAAGCCAGGGTGGGCCGCTAGTATATTTGATCAAAGGCCGTACTTTAGTCAATAACAAAAGTTGTGAATAGACAGGTATTAATACCTAATACAAAATTTAATTTAATTAAAGACTTTGAACATAAATGTTTAATACATCTTATGTTTACCTTTAGCACATTTTACAATCTACTAATTGCCATTATATCTATACAGAGTCAATCTGTGTTAATTAATTGAACAACCTTTTAAGCACATAATTGCGAAGTATTTTGAAATGACTTTGTTCTACAGTTTCCTTCGCTTTGATTCCTGTTTGCGAGAATAAGATGTTTCTTTGTGCTTGCAATTGCTAAGTTGCTCAAAGGTTTGGCAATTTCAGGGGAATACTATCAAAATATATGTATTTTTTTTTTATCTAAGTTTTCTGGGCACATTATATCCAATGTAATTTCTTAAGGTAAAGTAATAACCGACAAATTTGATGAAGCAGAAAATTTACTAACATATGCGTATCGTGAAAACCCACATTCAAAACAAAATTCAACATTTTGAAAAACCCACGACGAACGTAAACTTTATAATAGAAAAATATGAAATAAAATTTTAGAAACCTCCAACTAATAGGAGGTAAGTAACCGAAGAAAACCCGTCGGGGGCTACTTAATGAGACCTTCTCCATTCCGTCGTAGGTAAAAAAGCGACCTTGCGAAAAAATCTAAGCTGACATAGATCATCATCATCATCATCAGCCTAACGCAGTCTACTGCTGGACATAGGCCTCTCCAATTATACGCCACTTTAGGTATTGCGTATAAAATATCTAATAACCAATGTCGCTTACGGTTGCCAACATTATCACAGACACATGTGCACTCTCTATTCTCTCATAGTCATAGCTCAATGGGACGGAACTCCAACACGACCGAAAAGAGATTGGGTGCAAGACCGACGGCAAGAAAACATACAGCCGAAGACAGCTAAAGTGCTTTCTGCACGAAGGGGTGTGAATTTAAAACGGTTGACAATTTGTACAGACAAAAACGAACCAACGAGGTTCTATTTATTTATATTTCGTTTTATATCAGTTTTGTAATATTATCACTAGTAGAACTGGCTCCCAGATGTAGACAACCAGGTTTTTTATATCGTTGTCTAAGCATCAGCTGTCAATTATAACATAACATAGTTTTTATGATAATCTTTGGTCATCACTAAAAACAGGGCCATGGTGATGCAATAACAATACTATTTAATCATGTTTGTTTATTAATTATGTTAGATGTAGATACATACGGTACTCAATACATAAGTACATACGTTTTGTCACACACAACTAAAAAACAAAATACCTACCTTTAGGCAAATTGTTTCAAACTGACTACGAATATAGAAGGAAATCAAATCGATGAAGGTGCCCACATTCCATGCTACATGAACCATTTAGGTAATCAAAACAAACAAAGAGCAAAAGTAAACTATCATTAGGTAACTAAAAACTAACAAAATGAAAAGTATCGTTGAATAAATCTATACTTAATATTATAAAGCGGAAGAGTTTGTTTGTTTGATTGTTTGTTTATTTGTTTGTTTGTTTAAACGCGCTAATCTCAGGATCTACTGGTCTGATTTGAAAAAATCTTTTTTTGTTGGATAGCCCATTTATCGAGGAAGGCTATAGGCTATATAACATCGCGTTACGACTAATAGGAGCGGAGAAGCGACGAGAAATGTTTCAAAAACGGGGAGAAATTACGCATACGAAGTTGCGCGGGACAGCTAGTTATTAAATAAAAATACTATGATTTGTATGATATAAAAATAAATACTATCGTGGAGTGTCACACGAGTGATAGAGCTCACTTAACCAACGCCAACAAACTCATTAACTGTCGCTTAAGTTACCAGTGTATTTTGAATTTTACAGAATGCATCTTAATCTTCTAAAGAACCAAGATCCCTGTTTATGGTTAGTCCAAAAATGGAGTTTGTTAGGCCTCATTTTCAATTATTTTTTCTCTTGTTGCAGCCTTTGTCATGCACAGACAAGCTATGTCAGTCGAGTGTAATGAACATACCAGGGAGAGGAGACACGCCACGGTCTCCTGAAGAAGTGTTTAAGGAAGCAGAAGTGTTTATTAGGCAGTTCTACCGATCAGTGCACAGGTAAACAAAGTAAACATTTTGCTGTAGAAGATGCTTGGATTAAAGTAAGCTGTGAGTAGGGCTTCCCATCCCGGTATTGTGGGATACCGATATGTAGGGTTTGCACCTTACAAGCCCTGTATCCTGAATGATTTTGTAAACTTACAATCACGGACATAAAGTTCACCTAGACTCGGAATATCAAATTGTGGATCGCACAAAGTAGTGGAACACCACTTTGTGCACCCGTGTGAGAATCGAGCCCACGAGTTCTTGCGCAGGAGTCATACACACTCTCACCACGTCACTGAGGCAGTTAAATACAAACAAGTTGATTATTTCGTTGTTTTATCGACCTTTTACAAAAAATAATGATTTGCATGCGGGATCCTACAAATACCGGGATCCTGCGGGATTGTAATTGATCAGTCCCGTAGATACCGAAATTGCCTTTTTTTATTATATATTGGCTGCGGGATTGGAAGCCTAAGCTGTGATTACTAACAGTCATCTATCGATTAGGATACCTCTAATTATAGTTTAACTATAATGGGAGGCCATCAATATTACTAGTCAGTAAATATTTTAAGATACTATGGAATTGCCATGTCTATCAGGACAAAAATCCAAAAACAATAAACGGTTTAATTAAATTCATTTAAATAGTGATTTCCTTCGTTGAGGAGATATTGACTGGCACTAAAACAATTGGTCTTAAAATATGTTTTTCTTACAGTGAAGACACTCATCGACATAAAGCTAGAATAGAAGAGATAAGGAAAGAACTGAAAAATACGGGCACTTACCAATTGAAGAACAATGAGTTAGCCTTCGGAGCTAAGTTGGCCTGGCGAAACGCAACTAGATGTATCGGCAGAGCTACATGGAAAAATTTAACAGTAAGTTTACAATGACCTATTTCATCTGTCGTAAATCTGTCTTACCCTCAACGTCACACAGAATTACGACGTAAAAAGCGCCGCATATTTCGGTGTTAGGATTAGAACGTAGTGTTTTGTTGTCTTGGATCATCGCAATTGTATTGGACTGACGTGACTTGTGTCGGTTCCTTTTCACATAGTTTGATAAGACGAAAGACACATCAGTTACAGGTAAAATATGTCCTGATACACGGATAAGACTTTGGGAAGAGGGTAACCCTTCTACAGATCGTCGATATTATACTAAACTTCTACTACATATAAAAGTAGTAACACAATAATACATTATGATCACAAAAACAACTGTAGTTTCCTAAACAGTGAAGATCGCATGTCTTCCAACATTTATCAGTTGCCATTCCTTTACGCAATGTAGACATTGACATACAACGTCACATTACCGAAAACGTACAAATTAGTTACCTACCTACATTTTTGTGGAAGATTCTGAACATATCTTTAATAGTATACGAATGATCTGGTGTATTTATTTTCCTTGATAATGCTACCAATTTTAAAATTGCCACTAATGTTAGCTTAATTGATTTCTTCTATTGCTGCTTCAAAATTAGCAATTGACAACTATTTTCTATTTTCTTATTTTTCGTTTCTTAAATTTTAAATACCTCTATGTGGTTTAGCAAAATCAGAAATAGAAGGGGTGTATTTTAAAAGTGTACATTTTAGGATGTATTTCCACAAAATGTGACGCAAATAGACACACGCCAACTTTTAATTAGGGTGCACGGCTTACCTACAACTTTATAACGAGCCACAAACTAGATGTCATTAGTCCCGTTTACATGCCTCATAACTCTGATACAAGTTTGTCTCTCAAAGATTATCATCTTATTACATTTAAGTTAACATACTTACATTACTTGGAGATTTAAAATTGGGTGTACTCATTTATGTGGGTATACCTAATATCAAAACTAAAAATAAAATGTTGTTCCGGTTGACTTAGTGTGGTTCAGTGGTCATATATTTTCTTAATATCTTTACCGTCAGCTCATCCTTGCCTAGTTACAGCTGATGTAATTACTTAAATAAAATAATTCGCCTCTTTTCAGATTTATGACTGCAGAGAAGTAACGACAGCCACAGGAATGTTCGAGGCGTTATGCACACATATCAAATTCAGCACAAATAAAGGAAATATTAAGTAAGAACGATTCATCTCGTCATTAATTAAACGTCAATTTAAGACGAATAGTGAAGACAGACACATTTTTGTGCACATTTCAAAGATTTGCACAAAAATGTGTCTCAAAATTATAAGTATATTTTGGATTTCATGGGATGCTTTGAAAACAAAAAACTTGCCAAAAGAGTTCAAAACTATGTTGTAAAAAAAATATTTGAATATTTTCTAAGTTGTGTTGTATATGTTTTTTAAGTTCTGTTGTATATCAATTCTTGTAACTTTACTGTGTCTCTGTCTACAGTTCCGCAATATCAATATTCCGTCAACGTACAGATGGCAAGCATGATTACAGAATATGGAATCCACAGCTACTTGGTTACGCAGGTTACCGGCAGGAGGATGGCTCGGTCATTGGTGATCCCGCCCGAGTAGAGTTTACTGAGGTATTGTCCAAAACCCTGGTTTATAGGTCGTAGACAGTATGACCTACGACCAGGTCAGAAGAAGTGTGTTATAGCCATACTGCGAAAACTTCTAACATCTTATACTCTTTGGCAGGTGTGTCAAAAACTCGGATGGAAGGGAAAAGGCACAGCGTGGGATGTACTACCATTGGTGTTGTCAGCTGACGGAAAGGCACCAGAGTTCTTTGATATTCCTCGCGAAATCATCATGGAAGTTAAAATGGAACATCCAGAGTAAGATTTATTTTACATTTTTATTATGCCAGTTTTCTGAAATCAAACACTAATGAATCAGAACAAAAATATATTGCTTCGATAATCATATTTATTAAGGAACCAATGTATTGGTAATTTTGAATTTTATAATTTCTCGATCATTCTTCGAAACCACGGAATTAAAAAATCTATTCTTAAAACACTCATAATTTTAGGTATGACTGGTTCAAGGACCTAGAACTCCAGTGGTACGCCGTACCAGCGGTCTCCAACATGAGAATGGACTGCGGAGGATTAGAGTTCACAGCCACTGCCTTCAATGGCTGGTACATGAGCACTGAGATTGCGTGCAGAACCTTCTGTGACACTAATAGATTCAATATGATTGAGGTGAGTTGTATTTTATAGTTTGCCAATAAAAGTTAAAACCAAGCACTTTCGCTGTAACTAGGTTATGAAGACGTAGTTAAGCAAAAATGACTCAACCCACAGTCTGGTCAAATATGAGTTATTGATGCCAAGAGTGTCTTTTAGGTAAGATCTTTCATCCAGCAAAAAAGATCCGCAAACAAGATAAGGACAGTTTACATTTCATGACATAGCAACCCACACATTATGGCGGGGATAGTTTTAGTTTTATATTTTAATTTACTTTAACGATTTTATCTGTTTAAACATTTTGGAACCAATTATTTTATACTGAAACAGGTCCTGAAGCATTTTTTTTGCCAATAATGTCAGACAGAAATTATATATTACTTCCTGAGGGCGTTTTTTTTTCAATACATTTGCAGCGCTAAACTCGAAATTATATTCACATTAATTTGAATATAATTTCGAGTATGCTGTAATGTGTGACCTTTTGACTTGCATGGCTTACTCAGTAGTGTGACTTGATGACTGAGATTATAGCTAAATTTATAAAATGATTCCAACTATTTTTTGATCTGAATCAGAAAATTCGGCCACGTTTGCTCTTGTATAATCCTATTCTAATTTCAATTTCCCAATTTTGCAGAGAGTAGCTTCAGAAATGGGCTTGGACACAAATGCAAAACCGCCTCTTTGGAAAGATAAAGCTTTAGTAGAAGTGAACGTTGCAGTGGTTCACAGTTTCTTGAGAGACCAAGTGACTCTCGTAGACCATCATACGGCTGCCGACACATTTATGAGCCATTTAAAAACTGAGAACAGAATACGGTAATAATTCTTGCATGCTAGTGAAACCAGAAAAAACAGATTATTTTATATCTAAATCAGATCATTACCCAGATATAATTATAAATAATAGTAAACAATTTATTACTACAAATTTAGTAAACAATTGTGCTAACAGGCAATTCAGTTAGCATTGTGCAACCCAAAAATATAAATAGTTTTTTTTTTTTTTTTTTTTTTATTGGTACTAAAGACGTTATGTATTTTTTTTTTTTTTAATTTAGTAGTAGTAAATTACACTTTAACCTTATGATCATTTACATATATTTTCCAGGGGAGGATGTCCGTCAGACTGGATCTGGATCGTCCCACCAATGTCGTCGTCACTGACACCTGTATTCCATCAAGAAATGGCTCTTTACTTCCTCAAACCTTCATATGATTATCAAGTGAGTTAAGCTAAAAACTACATTTAAAATCAATAATTCATATTTTCTGGCCTTAAAAATGTTTTAAATTTTCATAGCTGTCTTCTGGATAATTATGGTACCTACGTATCATACAGGTATTCGTTAAAAACACTTTTTCAAAATATATTTCTCTAGATTAAAACAAATAACATGAATGTTAGGATAAATTTTGATAAGATAGCGTGCCTAAATCGTGTTTCTAGATTATATAGGTAGAGTAGATATTCTCGAATACTAAGTTCAGTCCAGAATATTTTACTAACTTGAGATCATTGGTCATCTTCGAGGCGCCATCAATTCTAACATAACCAGACACTGTCTAAAATCTTCATTAAATACGTTTACGATAACGCTAAATGAAATGTTTCTTTTAGTTCAGATAGACCCCAAAAATGCCTGTTATAAAAAGTTAAATACTCTTGTAATTTTAGGACGCAGCTTGGAAGTCATATATTTGGGAAAAATCAGACTCCACGAGAAAAGTCAAAAGGAAATTCCACTTCTGGCAGATTGCTCGCGCTGTGAAGTTTACTTCCAAACTATTTTCGAGAGCTCTGTCTAAACGCGTCAGAGCTACCATCTTATATGCAAGCGAGACAGGCAAATCTGAACAGTATGCCAAAGACTTAGAAACTATTTTCAGTCACGCGTTTAATACACAGGTAAGTTTTTAGTTTTCAATTTTGAACTTTGTTGAATATCGCCGTCTCAAGCATGCTTGTATGACTTCGTGCTGGCTTACGCCCATTAAAAAGATGCTATATTTACAAGCAACAAGCAAGAAATTTAACGTTGTTTTGAACTTTAAGTATTCTATTAACTGTTTTAAGTGTTGAGAGTACTTACTACTCAGTCTTTTAAAACTTGTGTCAAAATTATTTACTAAACTTTTTTTAGAAAACACCTGAAAGTTTAATGTTTTCATTAAAATATATTCTTTAACAGGTGCAATGTATGTCGGAATATGACTTCTTCTCTATTGAGCACGAAACCTTGCTTATTATTGTAGCGTCAACATTCGGAAATGGTGATCCACCGGGAAATGGCATAGTAAGTATCTCTGACAATACATTGAAGAAAACGAAGTAGCGCGACTATAGTTATGAACAATTGAAGAAATCATAATAATCTCTTTTTGCAGGAGTTTCTGGATAACCTTTTACTAATGTTGAAAGATGAGAAGGAACATCACGAAAATGAAAAAACAGATTATAGTGCAGCGTAAGTAGAAAATATAATAATTTTAATGTGTTAATAGCTAAGCGATTTTGTATTTATGGATTTTTCATACAGTATATCATTGCAGGAGCTTCAAGACGCCAACGCCGAAAACGTTGTCTAGGACGAACAGTGTCCTAGCAGCCAGTATGGAATACAACAGACAAACAAGCAAACAAAGCTTACAAAGACAGCTATCTCGAATATCCGACAAGAGTAAGTAATAGATATATTATTTTTGTCAATGAAACCTTTAAATTATACTTTCAACAGCAAAACAATTTAACTACGCTTTCCATTGTAAAAACATCGCCTGAGACGCAATTCTGTGTTTTTCGTTGAAGTAGAAGAGTATGAAGCGTTAAAACGCTTCATACTCTTCTACTTTAAAATAATTTTCAACATTGAAAATAATTACAGTTTTTGAATGCCTGTTTCCGGAATTCCATATCCTAATAAATTTTAATGTTTTTATAGGTAGCATCCAAGCCACAACTCCTGAAGAAATTTCAGCATTAAGTAACATTCGTTTCGCCGTGTTTGGTCTGGGATCAAGTGCTTATCATCCTAAATTCTGCAATTTTGCTGTCACCGTTGACAACATTCTGGGTGAATTAGGTGGAGAGAGGTTGCTTCCTGTTGCAAAGGGAGACGAATTGTTTGGACAAGAGCAATCGTTCCGCAAATGGTCTACAGAAATATTTCAGGTTATTGGCTATTATTATATATTTTTTTCTTATATATAAAAGACGACTCCCGCAGTAGGGTACAAGTGTGTCACGGGGGACTTTACAAATATAAAGGTTATGGACACAAAGTACACCCAGACCCGGAACAACAATTTGTGGATTACACAAAGTGGTGTCTCGTGTGGGACTCGAACCCACGACCTCTTACGTAGCAGTCGGACACACTCCTACCGCGCCACAGAGGCAGTCAAATTTCCATAAAATACTCTGTTCTGTACTTCTGTGTGACATTGAATGACCATTGAATCTGTATAATTTTATTCTATTACTAACTGTGCCCGCGACTTCGTTCGCGTGAAAGTCGGGTTTAAATTAAGGAAGTTTATTTTACGAAATAACTTCTGTGTAAATATGTTGGAAATAGTCCTGTCGGGTAAGCCGCAATATGATCCAGCAGCGGAGAATCATCATAATTATAGTCATCTATTGATAGCTTCAACACCCAAAAGCTTTGTGAAAATAAATAAGTACTAAATACAGACTCTTTAGGTATTCGTTTACTGTGTTTTTCTGTCATTAATGTGTGTTATTTGTGTCTCTTTTCTTTTTGTCTATTGTTATTTTTATTATTTTACTGTTTTATTTATTGCTTTTTTTATCTTCTGCATGACTTTTCCTGTTAAATTATAATAATGTCTATACATGTGTCTTCTGTGTACTAAATAAAAATCGTTCTATTCTATTATTTTATATAGTTAATTTGGTGTGCGGCTTAAGAAGTGGGTTTTCTGTTGTTTTTGTTTCATTCTTTCAACGTTATACCTACTTAATACCGGTTCTTTCCCACCGTCCACCTACCCAGACCACCTGGGTGTACGGTAGTAATTTTTTTTTTACTACGGTTCACCTTTCTAGCATATCTTTAATAGATATTGGTGACGGTCCACCTCATTTCATGCTATTTTATATTTATATACCTTATTGTACAGTTAATCAATAATAACAATAATAATAAAAGAAATAATAGATTAGAAATAATAAAGGAAATAATAATAATAACTTTATATACTAAACTTATTACAGACGTACAGTTAATATTTTGAATCATTACATTTTTTTATTTAATTATACAATTTTAGTTTTGTATTTTTTTAATTAGGTAGGTATGCATTTTTTTTCATTTAACGTAGTTTTTCAAGGGCATAACCTACCGATATCTCTTTATTTATAAGTTGCAGTTGGATATGCATAAGTTCATCGTCTGTTTCTATATGCATTTTCCTTCTTTTGTTGTGTTGAAATCTCACATTGGACTCAATTTGTTTCAAATTTGTTAATAGCCTCAGAATTGACGAGTTTCTTTTATTTATATCTTTCTTTAGTTTAGAATGATAAGCTTCTGTTATATTGTTCGTTCTGTGACGTTCGCCGAACACACATAAAACATCATCGAATTTTTTAGTTAACCAGAACTCATCGATGTAACGGAAAAATAATTTTAATTTTTCTTTTCCTCTACTTTCAGTTTTAGCATAGCATAAGCCTTCATTAATGTGTTCGGCAGGCAACAAAGGCAGTGACGCAGTCAATCCAATTATTCTTTTATCAAATTTCGATTTTATTCCCATTTTTTTTGCTTTCTTCCAAACTGCTTTGCACCAGTGGTAGTAGCAACCTTTCAAATTTAAGGCTGGAAATTCTTTTCTAAAAGCATTTATTTGGGCTATTTCGAAATCACAATGATACTTTTTTGGTTGGAATGACGGCAGTTGGGATCGAATTAATTTTAATACTGTAATGTATGTTGATTCTTTTTTATCAGGCATTAGAGCATATATTAAAGGGACCGTTCTTGTTTCTGTTATGCTACTATCAACTTCGCCATGAATTATAAACAATTGGTAAAATGGATTTGGACAAGAGTCGAAAGTAGCATCACCGAAATATTCTTCAAAACGACTGATTTGCTCCCTTGCCTTTTTGGAACAAAAAATTAATATACGCTTTTTGCTTTCAATATCATAAAAATCGGCCAATATAAAATCCAAGAACTTGACGGGCACGGTAATATCGTCGAAGTTTTTAAATACTGTCTTATTGACTCCTAACGATTTGTTTCTTGCATAGTATAAGGTATGTTGGATGCTACTCAATGCCGGTATCTTTTCTATTAAGTCCAGACCTGTGTTCTGTATTTTTTCACAAGCCATTTTATATAACTTGGGTATTGGCTCTTGACTATTTTTTACTATGTGCTTCAAGTTGTCAACTTCGATAGCCATTACATTTTTTGTAGGTGAAGGAGTACAGAAATGACATTTTTCCTTTAAGACGCATTCATTCTAAAATTAAAATATAAAAATTACTTTTTCACTAAAATACTAGGTACATATTATATGACTAAGAAATATACAATATAACTTATATTTATTCAACATTTGTAAATACCTGTATAATAATGTTTCCCGTACATTTACTCTTTCTGTAAGAACAACACCTCCATAGACTGGCGCCATTCTTGAATGTTTTTACCTTATGATATTGGTATTCTTTATACAACAATACACAGCCACCATTTCTACTGATTAAAGTTATTTTATTTTCCTCCATAGTAGTCGTAAAAACAACAAAACAAATCCGAACTATAATAAGCAATAAATTATAATGCTAGATCAGGAAAATGAAGTAGGTAAATTGTCAGTGTCATTACTATCTTTTTATTTAATAAAGTAGTTAAATACCTATGAAAATAGTTTCTATAACAAGGTGTACCGTGGAAATTAAATAATTTCAATGGTACACCTAGGGCAAGGTGGACAAAGGTGAACCGTAGTTAAAAAAAAATTACCACCGTACACCCAGGTGGTCTGGGTAGGTGGACGGTGGGAAAGAATCGCTTAATACCTAATAATTTTCAATAGAATTTGTACTAAAATTTTGGTACTTCCCATTTGAAAAGATGTTTATCGTAAACTTGTAAAGCCTAAGTACTTAACTGTGATAGTTTTCCTTATAATTTTAGTATTTATACTACTACCGTGAATTTTTTCACATACCCAACATCAACCATTTAGTTGGCAGGGGAACACTTGACTCTAACAAAAATGTTCACTATAAAGCCTAATATTACACAAAGGAATCCTTAAATCTAAAAATAGTCTTCACAAACCCTAAACGCTTTTTAAAAGGCCTATCTAATGATACCCCACACGATGGGGTGGGTGAGAAAAAAATCACATCCCCACTTTACATATAAGAGAGTATCTACCTCTCTTAAATGTTACAAGAAAAAAAGACATGGACTCTCCCTCCCCCAGACTCCACGTTGACAGACAATGACCCCCCACCCCCCTCCTCAAGTCACCCGAACTACTCACACTTGGCCGATGAGTCATTCATTATCGTTGAATTGATGAACTTTAACCATTAAGGTTGCACACGCGACGGAAGCTTAAAAGATGGAGTAACTTTTCCCGTTTTCCCAACATTTCCCTTCACTGCTCTGCTCCTATTGATTGTAGCGTGATGAAAAGTATACTATAACCAACTCAGGAGTATGAAAAATAATTGTTCCAAGTTTCGTTAAAATCCGTCGAGTAGTTTTTGTTTCTATAACGCTTATACAGACAGACAGACAGACAGACAAAAATTTTACTGATTGCATTTTTGGCATCAGTATCGATCCCTAATCACCCCCTGATAGTTATTTTGGAAATATATTTCATGTACAGAATTGACCACTCTACAGATTTATTAAGTATAGACGAAGAAGATAGTAAAGTTAATAATATTTTGTATTAAGTAACAAATATACAAATCATTACATGTATATCCTTATGCTATCCAGCTACGTTATAAAAATGGAAGGATTTAAAAGAAAATATAACTTAACAATGGAAACAGAATTTTAAAAAAGTATTAAATTTCAGGTGGCGTGCGAAACATTCTGCTTGGATGAAAATGACATGATGAAAAACGCACAAAGAGCATTCGACACAATACCACTAACACCAGAAACTGTACAATTTGGCAAACCTATGTCAGACCTTCCATTAGTAAAAGCTTTGGGAGCATTACATAAGAAAGAATTAATAACTTTAAAAGTAAAAGAAGTGAAATGTTTAGGAAAACACGAAGCTACTAGAAGTGGGACTATCTATGTTAACTTGGAAGCAGAGGTAAAAAATATACCATTGTTAATCATTTGTTACTAAGCAATTAATGCTTAACCTATAGCGTATTAGCTACTTGTTATTCTACAGAAAATTTAATTATAACTTGAAATTTGCAGCAAAATGTAAAGTACAGTCCTGGTGACCACATCGCCATAATGCCTTCAAATCATAAGAAAGTCGTAGATGTCGTATTGGACCGAATAATTTGTGAAGAAGATTTCGACAAAAAAGTGCATGTTCTAGTTTTGAAGGAGAAATTAACAGCTACTGGTAATATTCCATATGTTATTTTAACAGATATATTTAGAGAAATTAAATATGATCTAATACATCCGTTGGCTACAAAAACTCTAATTAATTTCTTAAGCAGTACATAGCTTTTAAAATTGGCCAAATCATATTATTTATTTTTGGTTTCAGGTATCGCAAAGTCATGGGGAAGTCATGGCATGCCTCCAGCAACTATACGCAATATTTTCACCAAGTTTTTGGATATTACTAGCCCACCCAAAATCCCGGTATTAAAATATCTCGCAAGTGCATGTACTGATGAAGCTGAAGCTAAAAAGATAAGAGAATTAGTCGAGGTAAGTTAGAGCTTAGAAGTTAGTTAAAATTAAAATATACATTAACTTGGTTTGTTTCATTAATAATAATCTTCAACTTTCTACATTTTTATATGTTCTTTTCCAGGATTCAAATAAGTTGGATGAATGGACATACTTCTATTATCCGAATTTAGCTGATGTTTTGGAGCAGTTCCCATCGTGCAAGCCCTTGGGTTGTATGCTGGCCGCATTACTGCCTCCACTGCAACCACGGCGATACTCCATTTCGTCATCACCCTTAGTCCACAGTGAAAATATACACTTGACCGTTTCAGTTGTAATTTTTAGATCACAAAGTAAGTTTTTCTTATTAAATACTAGCTGACCCAGCGACCCCCCCTGAAATAGAATGTAATTCGTAGTATCAATTCTCACAATATTGCCAATTACGTTACGATTTGTTGTTTCCCTGTTTTTTTTTTAAACCAAACTGAAAGATAATAAGCTATACTCTATGACTAATAAAGTTCTTTTTAAAACGAAGTGATTATTTACTCTGTGTTCTTTTTGATTTATAGACGGTAATGGGCCACTGCGGTATGGTGTTTGCTCAACATACTTACAAAATTTGAATCCTGGCGACGAAGTTATGGCATTCATAAAAACGTAAGATAATCTTTTTTAATGATACAGCAGATACATACCTATATGACAAAGTAGCGAACAGGCATCAGTCTACAAATAAGTATTTCAAATAAGTATTATCCTAAGTTTGCGTACGCTTCAAAAACTAAAAAAAATCAGCGTCGACTGAGCTCAAATTTTGACAGGATATATCTGTTAATGTTTTTTTAAATTTCTGTTTCAAACATAACACGGGCGAAGCCGTGAGGAATAGCTAATTTATTATAATTTAATCGAATGTACTTTTACAGGACCCAAGCATTCCATATGCCTGAAACAATATCAGATCCCATGATTTTGGTCGGCCCCGGTACTGGGATTGCACCATTCCGAGGGTTCTGGCATCACAGAAGACATCAAATCCAAAACAACAAAGAAAAGGCAGGTCCAATATGGCTGTATTTTGGCTGTAAATACAAAGGAATGGATTTGTATAGAGACGAGAAAGAAAAAGCATTAGAAGATGGAGTTATTCACAAAGCAAGACTTGCTATGTCTAGAGAAGCAGGTATAGATAAAGTGAGTATATAATACAATAAATAATGTTTATTATTTCAAAAAAAGAAATTACGACGTAAACATGCAAAATTTAAAAATATTACTTTATCATATTATATCATCATCGCATAGAAAGAAAAAACGAACAAACTTCTGTCTAAATTTTTTGAAGTTATAGAAAGAAAAATCAAGAAGAATATAAGTTGTTTGTACTAATCGATGTCTTTTTTGTTGTTTTACTTTAGAAATACGTTCAAGCATATCTTGAAGAAGATGCCAAAGATGTCTGCCGAATGATAACCGAAGAACATGGTCACTTTTACGTGTGTGGTGATATTAAAATGGCGGAAGACGTTCGGACAACATTAAAACAAATTATTATCAAACACGCTGGCATGACAGAAGAAGAAGCCGAAAGCTTTTTGATTGAAATGATGGTAAGTATTTCCTCTTGCATTGTTAGAAACTATTTACAGTCAACCATTGTGCAGAATGAAAGACAGATTGAAAGAATCGTTTGAAAATAGGAAGGCATATTCAAGTTTTTTTTTTTATTTCTCTAGGCAAGATTAAAAAATAAATTGAATAAATAAAAAACCCGCCTGCGCAAAAAAAGATGCAAACAAGATCTACTACAAAATGTAGTATCATGCAGTCGGAGGCATTAATGAATCTCGATGAAATTACGTTGTT
This sequence comes from Herminia tarsipennalis, assembly GCA_945859575.2. Classification (NCBI taxonomy): domain Eukaryota; kingdom Metazoa; phylum Arthropoda; class Insecta; order Lepidoptera; family Erebidae; genus Herminia; species Herminia tarsipennalis. The sequence goes on from OX243840.2 coordinate 6,391,982, forward strand.
TGCATCTTTTTTGCGCGCGGGTTTTTTATTTTTATAAATTATTTTTTTAATTTAATACTTTTTAATGGGGATGTAAGGGGGCGCATCACCATCTTTCGCTCCAAGCCAACCTCACCTGCACGCGGTACATCCTGCTGTACAACAAACGAGGCTCTGGCGACCGGCTGGTGGCGGTATAACCATCCCAATTTAAGGCGTAGCTAAAGTAACAGGTCAGTGACGGGCAGCAGCGTCACTGATGCGAGAGCTACGCCCTGCGATCGCCAACCCGCCTGCCCAGCGTGGCGATTATGGGCATTACCTCCATATGCACCATGCACAAAAGCCACGGCCCCCAGTTCCCGGCAGTCACGCTATTCCTGGACATGGTGGCGTCCACGGTAACGGCGTGGCGGGGGGTGCTAAGAATCTCCGGGCTACGGAAGGCCACCACAACCGACTGACCCTGGCGACGTATAACGGACGCACGCTACGGCTAGACTCGCATCTGGCACAACTTGAGGTGGAACTTGGGAAGATTAGGTGGCATATCCTCGGGTTAAGTGAAGTCCGAAGAGAGGGAGAGGACACCATAACCCTCGAGTCAGGCCACCTTATGTACTTCCGCGAGGGAGACCAACAATCCCAAGGTGGTGTTGGGTTTCTGGTAAATAAGTCCCTTTCTGACAACGTTGTGGAAATGTCTAGCGTGTCGAACAGGGTAGCGTACCTCATTATCAAGCTCACCGAGAGGTATAGCCTCAAGGTAGTGCAAGTGTACGCACCGACCTCGGCACATCCAGACGACGAAGTGGAGGATATGTTCGATGACATATCGAGGGCCCTCCACTCCACCACTAAGACCCACTACAACGTTGTTATGGGGGACTTCAACGCTAAAGTGGGAGTACAAAATTGCAGCGAATTGGTAGTAGGATCCCATGGATTTGGAAGCAGAAATCATAGGGGGCAAATGCTAGTCAACTTCCTCGAACGGGAGGGGCTCTTCTTGATGAACTCCTTTTTCAAGAAACAGCCCCAAAGGAAGTGGACGTGGCAAAGCCCCGACACTATGACGAAAAACGAGATCGACTTCATCATGACGGACAAAAAGCATATATTTAGAGACGTCACCGTGATCAACAGGTTTAATACCGGTAGTGATCACCGACTTGTCCGAGGCTCTCTGAATATCGACTTCAAGGCGGAACGTGCCCGTCTGATGAGGTCCAGGCTCCGACCTACTTTGCTCCAAACCATGATAGGATCCGAAGCGTTCCAGTCAAACCTGGATAACCGATTTGCTGCCATGGAAACCACAACAGACGTAAACCAGAAGCTCGTAAATGTGGTTCGGATACTCAGGGAAGAAGGTACGAGATTTTGTGAAATGCAGCGTAAGGGCAAGAAGTCAAAGCTTTCGGAAAGGACTTTAGGGCTAATGAAGGAACGACGTGAAAACCCACCCGTCACTTCGTCGGAAAAGCGCGCTCTAAACCAAGAGATCAACAAGCTTATACGACACGACCTTCGGTGCTCCAACACTCTTTTGATTAAAAGAGCGATCGAGCAGAACCGGGGGTCAAAAGTGTTCGTACAATCTCTTGGAAGAAGCCACCTGACGAAGTTGACCACAACAAGTGGAGAAGTCGTTTCCTCGAAGCCGGCAGTCCTCTCCGAAGTGGAAGGCTTCTATGGCCGGCTATACGCTTCGCATGCATCTCGACCTGATCCAGAAGATGAGGGTCCTAGAGCCACTCTAACACGCCACTACACCGAAGACCTACCAGAAGTCAACATTGACGAAATCGTGCTGGCTCTTAGACAGCTAAAAAATGGAAAAGCCCCTGGAGAGGATGGCGTTACAACAGAGCTGTTAAAGGCTGGAGGTAAACCCGTACTGAGGGAGCTCCAAAAGCTCTTTAATGCTGTCCTGTTCGAAGGGAGAACTCCGGAGGCGTGGAGTAGAAGCGTAGTCGTCTTGTTCTTCAAAAAAGGAGATAAGACCCGGCTGAAGAACTACCGACCTATTTCTCTTCTGAGCCACGTCTATAAGCTGTTCTCAAGAGTCATCACGAACCGCCTTGCGCGAAGACTTGACGAATTCCAACCACCGGAACAGGCTGGATTTCGGAGCGGATATGGCACCATAGACCACATCCACACAGTGCGGCAGATTATACAAAAGACCCAAGAGTATAATCAGCCCCTGTGTCTAGCATTCGTGGACTATGAGAAGGCCTTTGACTCGATTGAAATCTGGTCCGTTCTGGAGTCTCTGCAGCGATGCCAAGTAGATTGGCGATATATCCAAGTGATGAGATGTCTCTACGAAGCCGCAACAATGTCCGTCCAAGTACAGAATCAGGAAACAAAACCTATACCATTGCATCGAGGAGTGAGGCAAGGGGACGTTATCTCCCCGAAACTGTTCACAAATGCAATGGAGGATATGTTCAAGACGCTGCACTGGAAAGGGCGGGGCATCAACATCAATGGTGAATACATCTCTCACTTGCGATTTGCAGATGACATTGTCATTATGGCGGAAACGCTGCAGGACCTGCAACTGATGCTGAATGACCTGGCTGACTCCTCTGTACGCATCGGCCTACGGATGAACTTGGATAAAACCAAGGTCATGTTCAATGAACATGTACTACCGGAACCGATAGCGGTGCACGGCGCCGTTCTCGAAGTTGTTCAAAAATATGTGTACCTCGGGCAGTCATTGCAGTTAGGTAGAAACAACTTCGAGGACGAGGTGAACAGGAGAATTCGGTTGGGTTGGGCAGCGTTTGGTAAGCTACGTCAAGTCTTCTCATCGTCGATCCCACAATGTCTAAAGACTAAAGTCTTTAATCAGTGCGTCCTACCCGTCATGACATACGGAGCCGAAACGTGGACACTGACGGTACGGCTAGTCCACAAGTTCAAAGTCGCTCAGCGGGCTATGGAAAGGGCTATGCTCGGAGTTTCTCTTAGGGACAAAATCAGAAATGAGGTGATCCGGCAGAGAACCAAAGTTATCGACATAGCCCACCGGATTAGCAAGCTGAAGTGGCAGTGGGCTGGCCATATTTGCCGAAGAACCGACAACCGTTGGGGTAAACGAGTTCTTGAGTGGAGACCACGGCACGGCAAACGTAGTGTAGGACGCCCTCAGGCCAGGTGGAGTGATGATTTACGCAAAACGGCTGGCAGGAGCTGGATGCGAGAAGCCGAAGATAGAACAAAGTGGCGTGCAATTGGAGAGGCCTATGTCCAGCAGTGGACTGCGATAGGCTGATGATGATGACTTTTTAATGGTGAGGGGATGTAACCGATATTATAATTGACTTTAATCACAGCTATTGCCAAGTATTAAAAATTGAGAGGCATACAGACTTATAATCATATTTTTTTAGGAGAGAAGGATTACACCTTTTTGAAATATTTACGATGAGCCCTTTATTTTGGTACCCATATTGCGGTATTTGAATTTTTTTTTTTCACACCTCTTGTTTTTAAAATCTCACAGCCGCCATGTTTGTTTTTTTTTCAAACGTCACTAATCTGAGAACACTTGGGCGGTTATGACAGATCTAACTAATCCGCCTTGCGGTTATTACATCCATACACACATACAAGATACGCGCGAAAAACATAACCCTTCCTTGCAGTCGGATTAAAACGGCATTACTACCAATTCAAATCACAAGCTCGAATCAAGTAGAAATATCTATGAAATACATTTTTTTTCGTATTCAATCTGCGGTAGTCACAATTTGCCACTGAAACAGGTGAGCAAATGCACGTTTTTGTGTAATTGGGTTGTCTTTACCTCTATTTCTCTTTCATTACGTACCGACAAATGGAAATTTAGGAAAATGTTATCATTGTCTAACAAAAGTGTGCCGTTTGTAAATTGAAACCAAAATATAAAATAATAAAAAGGTATATTTCCTGTTTCAGATTGAGAATAGATACCACCAAGACATATACGGTGTCACATTCCGTACTGCAGAGGTCCACAGCGCATCCAGAGAAACTGCTAAAAGAACCAGATTGGAATCTATTCGTTAAGATAATGACTATTTTAAGGAACTACTATTATAATTATAACTCTTAAGTTAACAAATAAAAGTTTTCTAATCTATATTTTTTTATTTTTGAAGGTTTTATTTGGTGCCTTGTTACCTTGCGTGGAACATCCATTACAAACACTACAAGAAAATCAAACAACATCTCAATCCAGATTTAATATAATTAAATCTTATATGATTTAACGGCTGAAATTAATCTTAATTTAAAGCATTTGCCTGGTCTTATTAAAACTTAAAAGCAAACCAATTTTGACTATTTTGTCATTTTAAAATTATAACAAAATTTTCTAGCAATTCTTGAAGTAGTTTGAATGTGTGTTTTAGTAATTTTCAACTTCTTCTTCTAACAATGTGATCATATATTTCGATCTGGGTATACAAGGGTGAATAAACTCTTTGCTTTGTCGTATTCTGTCCGGGGTCTTGCTGCGGGTCTGGGCATATAATCTTGTGGTCATGCCGATTTTGAAATATCAATCCTTTGTCAGGGTCCATCACGGGCTAGAAATAAAAGAAAATGGTAAGCAAAGTCATCACACAAAGTTTTATCCTGGGTGGGGACCAAACCCACGACCTCCGGCTTAGCAGTCAGGGTCACTAACCACTAGACCAACAGGCCAGTTAAGTTGCTTGCATTAGAAAATTTTGGTTTTCACCGATAATATTTAGTTTGTAAATAAAACGGAAATAAATTTTGACCGTTACAGTTTCATTATTAAGTAAGCCCGATAAGGCACGTAAAGTCAATAGGCTCTTTCAGAGTAAAACTTAGAGCTAGCAAGGAAAGAACATCGAATTGGAAAATCGAAGTTATTTAATTTATTTATCGAAGTTACTCATTTTTTTTATAAAGTTACAAAGAACAAAATCACTTAAGTGGAATTAGTCTCACTTATATTATTTTAGCAAATCAATTATGAAAGATGTTAATGTTCATGTTTTTGAATTTTGATTACGTGATGAAATACTATTAAATATTCTGTTATTTTACATAAAGTTAACTGTTTGTTCCACCGTATCTATGTTCAACTATGAGGCAGGTGTTCTAGTTTAATTCATTGACGCAAAATGATGTACGACTTCCCAAAACCATTCTAAGGTTTTAATTCCTCACGACACATTAACTAAAGCTTCTAAAAGGTTCGTTGGGTCCTATTTTCTACATCATTTCCAGGCTTACATTTAACGCTCGCTATATTAATCGAGAATAAAATAACGGATTTCTTGCTGGGCAAACAGCGGTTCGTCCTAATACGAATAATAATATGCGAAAATCCGCACGGATAACCATTACATCGAGTCAAAGTGACTACTGAAATATCTAGCTAAGGCTGGGCTTGTATCTTATCCCGTTATTATTTTTTCATTTTCGTCGTCATTAATAATGTATGTATATTTGTCATCGTCATCGCTATAATCAGCGTCGTTGTCATTAGTATCATCATAATACTATTCGTGATCGTCGTTGTATTATTTTTATCATCTTCGTCTATACCATTGTCATTCACCATTTTCATTCAAAATTTATTTTACTATGGGCATCATATTTATTACCATCATCATAATCATAATTATCAACCAAAGCAAACTGAAGCAACTAAGATAGTGCGCTTCGCCTGCACTACCATTTTTATTAACAACTAGCTGTCCCGCGCAACTTCGTATGCGTACATTTTCCCCGTTTTTGCAACATTTTTTATTACTGCTCCGCTCCTATTGGTCGTAGCGTGATGTTATTTAGCTTATAACCTTCCTCTACCAACAGTAAAAATATTTTTTTTAATTTGGACCTGTACTTCCTCAGATTATCGCGTTCAAACAAACAAACAAACTCTTCAACTTTATAATATTTTTTTAATTTCAGTTAAATAATAATTTCATCATCATCATCATCAGCCTATCGCAGTCCACTGCTGGACACAGGCCTCTCCAATTGCACGCCACTTTGTTCTATCTTCGGCTTCTCGCATCCAGCTCCTGCCAGCCGTTTTGCGTAAATCATCACTCCACCAGGCTGGCAGGAGCTGGATGCGAGAAGCCGAAAATAATAATTTACTCCACATTAAATTCGAGTCACCCTATAAAAACCTAAAAATCTGAATTTAGAAAAGGGTTATTCATTGAAATAAAACCAAAGTGTTATTTTACCGATATCACATTCACGATGTCGTGTGCACATTCCGCTCTCAATTTATCTCCAATAGTGCCACAATATCGTCGTTTTATAGCTGTATTTAGTTTTATTTGCACACTAACGTTTGAGCGCAGTTTATGGAGTTTAAAGTGTCACTTAACTATCGAGATTTACCTTGTGGAATATATTCTTTTTGTGCATGAAATGTGTTAAACCTCAGATAGCAGAACTTACGTGTTGAACTAGCTAGTGTTCGCGTGTATGTTATCGGGATGAGATGACCTCCTATTCTTAAATTATATATATAACTAGCTGACCCGCGCACATTTTTCATTGCTGCTCCACTCCTATTGGTCGTAGCGTGATGTTATAACCTATAGCCTTCCTCGATAAATGGGCTATCCAACAATAAAATATTTTTTCAATGCGGCCCAGTAGTTCCTGAGATTATCGCGTTTAAACAAACAAACAAACTCTTAGCGATATGAAAAATAGATGTTGGCCGATTCTCATAGATACCGGATAAGCACAAAAAATTTCATCAAAATCGGTCAAGCCGTTTCGGAGGAGTATGGCAACGAAAACTGTGACACGAGAATTTTATATATTAGATTATTTGTATATCAAATTTAATTAAAATCTGTTCAGCTGTTTTGGAGAGATTGAGTATAAGGACGCATAAAGTTTCAGAAATATAATCAATCGCATAAGGACGTACGACCACTCAGTCATCCAGCCAGACAACTCGGTCATCCAGGTACTTTTATTTTAATAAATTGAATCGTTGCTGTAAAATCATTCATTCTACCTACTTAATATATTTTGCCTGCACTCTTTTGACGTCGACATGATTTAATATTATGTTTAACGATGCAACACTAACGTTAAGGCTCCCAAACATTACCAGTCCGCCTGCAGTCTGTCACCTTTTCGTGCCGCCTGTCCTGGAACTGCATAGTGCACACGCTGTCTGTCTGTCGGCAATGGTTGAAAGCCGGCTCTGGGGCTACATACCAGTAGTCAACAGCCGGCAGTTTCAGACCGCAACATCACGCACCAGCAGGGGACTGTCTTCATACTAGCTGAACTGTTACCAGCCGGCTATCTGCTAGTGTGTGTTCTACACTGACGAGCTCACACACTATGGCTTGACTTTAATAGAAAACCGTTAGTATGTGGTCTATTGCCATTACTGACCGGCTGATATCCGCCTGCGGCCTGATAGTATAGGAGCCTTAATCACACTAATATTATAAAGGCGAAAGTTTGTGAGTATGCGAGTGTGTATGTTTGTTACTTCTTCACGTCTAAACGGCCGGAGAGATTTTAATAAAATTTGGTATGGAGTTAGCTGACACCCTGGATTAACACATAGGCCAATAAACCACGGGTAACATCGCGGGGCACAGCTAGTACACAATTAACATGAACACGGTGCCCGCTGGTATCAGATTTGTTGAAAGAACCTTAGCAGATCATCTGAAATTCAAATTTTTCTCTAACTTTTTTTATTTATGACTTGCGATCAAGCTAACACTTTTCAACAATTAAACTTGTTAATGAGCGAAAAGGCAACTTTAAAAGAGTTTAACGAAGCTATTAGTACTTCAAGTTTTTAATAAGTAAGGGCCGTTTGTATTAATCTCTTAGACGAAGCTTGAGAAAGTGAGTGAAAGTAAATATAACTAGACTAGACAGGTGAAAACTATTTTTTCACCTGTCTCAATGGACTTCAGGCGAGCACAGTTAAGCAGCGCCTTAAAACGCTACTGTATGTTTCTTACTTAGCACTTTTTTTTATAGGGCGGGTTCAGTTTTCGTCTCAAAAGGGAAACTCATACGAGATTTATTCAGGTGAGGCTTGAAAACCTATGGTGATTACGTCACCTACTAGACCCTATAGACCCGTATAAACCCGAAAATAACTAATGTTCCTTTCGGGTTTATACAAATATCTATAAATGTATCAATGCTGTATGAAATAGTAACAGTGAGTCAAAGTAATTTAACAAAAAGAACTAATTTTATCTGAAATAAATAGGCTAAATGTACAATGTGAATTATTCATCTAACTAATTATTTACATATATTTACAAACTAACAAAACCAAGTAAATAAAAAAAGGCAAGACCCGTTTACGCGTCGAAATATTCTTCCCCATCGATGTCGACTGGTAACGTACCCAGAAGGCTGGCAGCATTGCCACGTTGAATAGCAATGCTTATTCTTTGTGCAAAGAAAAACCCAGCCCTCGGGTCACGTGAAGAACTGATAAGCCGATTTGATATTTCCTTAAAAAGAAGTCGGGCACTTGGACCCCACGGACCCAGCGTCTCGACCCCAAACGGCTCAAATATATAATCTTCAATTAGATTTACATATTTGCGACGTTTGAGAGTCTCCGCTGATGCAGCAGCAGCGCAGGCACAGTCTGAAGTGCTTGAAAGATGGGAGGGCGCAAGGGTATCGACACAAGTTGCGTCCCATACCAATGGCCTCCCCATCCTCCATGGCAGCAATGTCATACCATCCGGTCTCTTGCCATCGTCGCGCGCCAAGCCATTTGGTTCAAGCATGGCTGGAACGTCGGCGGTGACAAGAGCCCGACGGATTATATCGTTCAGACTGGCATGCCGAGATATACGGCCTGAGCTCCTACTACACGATAGGCCGTGGTGTCCAAGGCCGGTGACCAGTTCTCCACAGTGGCATCGATGTGGAGAAACACACGAAGCGCCTAAACGTAGGCACGCAGCAATCCGAAATGTCGTATCATCCAACATAGTGCCTATATTGGGCGATGGAAGTGCCTGTAACCAAAGACCCGATTCCCATTCCCCCACAGCCAACAGGCGAGCGCGCTCTGCAGCATTCGATGATGTGCTAATTAAATGTTCTCTTACTATGCTGCACAGCGCTCTATCCCATTGCCTCTGGGAGAAGGGGTTAGCGGGTAAGTCAGTATTAGGGCAAGCCATTTTCCAAGCATTCAGCGCTTCAGTCTTACACAACACTTCAGAATTAACCAGTGTAGGCGTTAAAATATTTCTGGTTAATCCTTCGGTGCTGTGGACCGAAGACAGAAAAGCTGGTAAACTTACGTCAGAAATTTTGCGAACGCCGAGGCCGCCTAGGCGAACAGGTAGGGACGCCTGTTGCCACGCTCGGTCGTTCAAGGCTATATTTAAAATTTTGCATAGGGTGTTTTGAATGACTTTGTCCATTTTTTCTAAAAGTGCCGAATGTTTAAAAAGTTGGGTAGACCTAAGAGCATGGGTAAATTTTGGGACGAAAAGGCAGTGTCGAATAATTGTAAAGGCCGAGTGTATATTTATTTGGAGTAGTCGGTCCGAAACGTCACTAAAATTTTGGATTTTCTCTTCTACGAAGGGAACATAGGAATCTTCTAGAATTGGGGACCCAAGGAGGCGGAAAGAATTGTTTTCTATAATTTTTAAATTTGGAGCCAAAGAATTGAATTTTAAAAAAACTGTACCCATATAGCCATTTTTGAGAACATGACGTAACGGTTTCGACACCTAGTGTCTACACTGATTTATTCTCGACACATAATCTCGTCGCAGTTTCGTGTTAGAGTAGTCGCTGCAACTAAAATTGGGGAAGAGTCAACACAGTAACATGCGGTTTCTAATTTACCTCGCCGTGTAGTAACATTGTTACCATAATTTAACCAGAGTTCCCACAAATCATTCATTCAATCGCTCATAACCGCTCATTCCTTGACATTGACTCGTAAAGTGACGTGAATTATAATAATAAAAAACCGCCATCCTATCACCGAGATAAGTAAACAAAGATTTTGTTTTTATTGATTATAATGGTTTTTCATACTCAAATCTTAATGGGAAATTAAATTCATCGTGTAATTTAACGGGATAGGTTGAAATATACCAACGCGCCACATTAATAACATAATTTAACCATTCCGACGAAAATGAACATTGTTTTTTTTTAATATTTTTTTTTATTTTCTATTCTCAAAAGCTTCTATTTGAATGCAATACTAAAGTTGATATTTATTATCAAACTATTTTGACAGTAATAAACTGTTTTATCGTTACATAATGAAAAAATATATTTTGTTAAGTGAAAATATTCTCGTCACAACTAGTTACAAAGTGTACGATAATGTGTCGACATTGTGTGGACATGTTACGTTATGTCGTCACTAAGTAACTGAATTTTTAAAATGGTCTCTCCTTGATTTTTTGTTTACAGTTTCTCAAACTTTAGTTTGCAAGACAAAATGCCTTGCCTTTATCTGTAGCACATCGACTGAACACCATCATGGATTCTGATAGAGTTATGGTGATGGACTCCGGCCGCTTGGTTGAGTTTGATCATCCCCACAAACTCCTAGCTAACTCCGAGGGATACTTTAGCAAGATGGTTAAACCAGTGACAAAATGGCCGCACAGCTACATGAAATTATATACCTACATAGTACCTTTTAATATTTAATTATAATGAATAAGTATTATTAATAGTACCTACTATGTATTAATCTTAATTGCCTAAGAGTTTTTTGTGTCTTAAAGCTTTTATTATAGCTTCGTCTCTATATTGTAGTACTACCGACAAACTACCCATGTAAGTGTAGGTATAGATCGCTCCTCTGTAAACTATCGTATGCCTAAGAACATACATTTACAAGAGATGAATTCAAAAGTTTGTTAGTTTTTAAGACTCGGATTATTTTTTCTTACCCTTGCCTTAGTTGCTTTCTATTTAGTATTTTTCAATTGAATTACCGATTTTGAAGGTATGTGATGTTATAATGTTAGGTATTTAGGTTTACTAACTAATATCTACTCAACACGTGCAAATATATTATTTTTGATATCACTTTATATGAATACATATTAATCTGATTAGGTAGACTTATTAATAGCTCTTTAAGATTGATAGATGTAGGTCTTTAAAATGATCTGTGGATTATTAATAGTGTGCAAGTAGTTAATGCTAGTAAAGTTACAGTGCATAAAGTTTACATTTTACATCTTGCAAATTGTATTCTTTTGATTCTTCTACTTCATAATTCAGTGATGTTGCTTATATATTGATATGCGAAGAATTGAACAGCCGCTCAAAAAAATCAAATTTGTTTTTGATATTCCTTCCAACGATTTTAATTTTGTCATTGGCAGAAATTGCGTACTTCATTTCAACAATATCATTATGTACACTTAAAAACCATTTATCTTTAATGTTTGTGGACAACTGGTAATTCTCATTCATTTTGACAGTAATAAATACTTTTTCACCTGTTGCCAGGAAACTTTCATATTTGGCGACGGGATAGGTTTGGTTACATTTTTGGTTTTCAATATTTAATTTTGAAAGCTCCTGTATACGATTCGCTACTTGCTCTAATGGCTGATTGCCTTTTCGTAACAGGTTTTTTATTCTAAATAGCAGGCTTTCAAAGGGATATGCACTTAGAGAAGGTAAAGAACCAAATCTTGAGACATCATTAACAATATGACATAAATTGTGAATGTTACTGCTTACAGAGTCTTGGCCATAAATTTCAGCAAATTTTTCGCTGTAATTATTAAAAAGTTTTTCAGCTATGTGCCGGTAAGATATATATGCATCTGAATATCATATGGTGGTAGCACAAAATAATGTCAAAAAATGTTGATATTACATTAATTATATTAATGACAAATATTCTTTAAGCACAACTGGACCGAAGTACAACAAAAAGTTTTTTAATTCAGCGGCTTTCCAAAAATGAAGGGTATCTAGTTCTCTCATTCGTCCTTGTTGTATTTCAGTTGGAGTTGTTAATTTTATTTCCATAATTTTTTTTTAATGTATGTCTTTTAAGTTCACTCTTCTGTAAAATGTTGAAGTCCATCGGAATCTACGTGATATTTTGGGTTGTTTACTCATTTTTTATTTTAATTAAACGGTAAACCGGCAGTTAACACAAGACACCGTTTGAGAATGACTGGATCTGGTGATTTCTATCTATCATAATTATTCCGGAACATTGACGTAACGTTACTACACCTGTTACCACCCAGTTACTACACATTGTTACCAATATTGTACACTAGTTACATACAATACGCAAAGTGTGTAAAACGTGTGTACACATTTTTTTCTGTAACAAGTCGACACAGCTACAACACTAAATTACTAAAAGTACTTTCCATAACTTTGTTTCTAAACTGTTACTACATATAAAAAGGAACTCCCACACAGTCGCAAGGTGTCGTATAAGTAACGAAACTGATGCGACTTGTTACACCTTTAAAAAATCTGCGACCAAAAATGGCTATATGGGTAGTTCTATTAATCTTATCAGCAATGAAAATTTCACATTTAGTAGAATTTAACTCTAAGCCAATTGATTTAAATTTATCTTTAATTAAAGCCAGGTCGTTCAAGACTGTGTCCACGTCTCCTCCGAGAGTACCGTCATCCAGATACCAAACATTAAATTTAGAATTTAATTGCCGAACTATCGGTTGTATGGCTAAACTAAAAATGGCTGGTCCTAGCGGGTCACCCTGTTGACAACCAACTGCCGAACTTAAAAGATTATCTTTGTATAGTAATTTGGATGGATATCTGTAACATTGATAAAGAAATTTATAAATTTTGGGTGTTTCTAATTTTGCTTGTGTCAACAAAGTGTCCCTATTGACAGAGTTAAAAGCATTCTTCAGATCAACCTTTAAGACGACCTCTCCTTTACCACTGCCAAGGTAAGTCGACAGGGCATGAATGGCAGCCTCACAGCCTCCCTTGGAACCAAAGCCAAGTTGCAAAGGCTGTAATTTACTAGACAAATATTCGCTGTAATATTTACAACAAAGTTTGGCCGCCAAACGCCTGTAAGTACACCCTACGGCAATTGGGCGAATACCACCATCTCTCTTACACAGGGCGCATAAGTTAGCCCCATACAAAATATCAATGATGGCCTCGTCCACATTGCCGGAGAGCATCATGTTGACTAGAGCCGTCAGCTCCTTTAAAAGGCCCTCGCCAGCCGGACCAGCACTTGGGCATAATAAATCTTTTAAGTGCTGTGGCGACAAACCGTCAAAGCCGCCAGCAGATCCATTTCTAAAGGAGCCAACGGCTATTAGCACCTCCTTGGCAGTGACGCTGAGGCAGTCTGCATCAGCGTCAGGAGCGTCCGGGAAGGAAAGATCATCTAGAGGCGCTGGGTGCTTACTCTGCAGACCCGCGAGCGTATCTGGAGAGCAAGGCGCGACTTCGTCAGTACTGAAAAGTAGTCTGGAGGCACCTCTGATATCACCTTCCCTTAATTTGGATTCCACATAATGGAATTTGGAATTTCTGTGAAAAACGGTGAATTTTGCGTCAAAATCTTGAATTGAAACGTTACAATTTTGTTTAATTTGGGTCGTCAAAGTTTGCTTTCTAGATTGGTCATTTTTAATGTGTAGAATCCTGTAAGGGAAGGTTAATAACTGTTTCCAGGCACTTTCGGAATTCTCCCGGACAACGAGACCTATACAGCGGGCCAGATTTTGGGCAACTGAAGGTCTCGCGCCACGGGGTACACGTTTTAAAATCGGAACTGAATTTTTATACTTCGCGAGGGTTTGCCAAAATGGAATTTGGGTTGTCGAACTTGATGATGATGATGGAGTAGTTAGGCTAGGAAGTACATTTGGGGATTTATGTACTCTACCCAAATGTACTTTCAAGAAATAAATCAGTCATATCTTACTGACAATAAAGGCGCTATTCCATTAAATATTAAAAAATTGAATTGTTTAACAATGTATTATATTCTGACATACAAAATAATAGTTATGCCAATTTCATTGACACTAATAGTTATCTCTCTTTTGACATGTTCTCATATAAAACCGGAAAGATAAGCAATACCGGTGTAAAAATACTATACAACGCCATTTTAAATTTTATAAATAATGAATTAAAACGCCCACCAAAAGTAGTTTTTAACGATCTGTATCAAGTTAATAAGCATACCCCAATAGATACAGTAGAAGACTTTTTCGGTAAAAAACAAAAAGCTTTACATATTACACCAAAATATCGCAGGTTTACTGAACAAAACCGATGCGGTCTCAATATGTATTGATGAACTTGCGGATGAGGGTATTAATGTAGATATCTTATGTTTCACAGAACATTTTATTATGAGTGGTTATGAGTCACACTTAACTATTCCAAATTACGAATTAGCAGCGTATTTTACCAGAAAAGAAACCAAAAGGGGAGGGTCATGCATATTAGTAAAACTAGGTCACCAATTTACTGAATTAAATCAGATAGCAAAACTATCAGTAACTGGTATGTTTGAATGTTGTGCAATCTAAATGTTTTTCTTTCTTCTTCTTCTTTCAATACAAGATTGTAGTTGCATGTGTTTATAGAGTTCCTAATTTTAATAATCTAAGCATATGTATGGAAAGAATCCACATTTTATTGCAAACACTTACTAAGGAAAAATACAGGAATATTGTAATAACCGGTGATTTTAATATATTTTAAAACGTAACACCCAGTCTCTTGATTTTGAATGTTTATTTTTGACTCATAATTTAAAACTGGCAGTACGTAACTCAAAGAAAGCACATACAGTAGACTTAATAAAAAAAAATAGTAGTTCTTCTTATGCAATATACAAATTAGTCCCAATCCTTAACATTGATAGTCTTCTTACAGCATACCACGGTAATTTTAAAAATTAAAATTTCCTCAAAATTAAGGTACGGGGTTATCTTTTGGGGTAACTCCACAAATAAACAATTAGTGTTCAAAGCTCAAAAACGCTGCATAAGAATCATCTTTCAGTTAAAAGTTACTGATAGTTGTAAACCATTCTTTAAAAGATTTAAAATCTTAACACTACCTTCTCTATACATTTTAGAAACTGCAGTTTTTATAAAAATTAATACTAATTAGTTCCCTATAAAGTCTGATGTAGTTATTCGCAATAGACTAGATAACAGTAAACTCTGTCTTCATTCATCGAAAATAATGCTAATGAAATTATTTAATCCATTGTTATTTCTATTTATATTTCTGTTTTTTAGAATGTTAGTACTTTAGGTGGACAACACTCCGTACCATGTTCCATTTAGTTAGTATTTCAGTTAACATGAAATAATATATAGGCACTAAAATGGAAAACAAATAAAAAATAACGATAATGATGACGAGCCATACGTTCAGTATTGTAGTATAAAGAGTCCCAACATCAAGTTAAGTAGAAATACTTGAAAGGCTTTCAACATTTATCTAATCTTGGAGGTATCATCTTCATTGACAAGCTTTTTAGTACAGAACTTATGATATTTCGGCGCTCATAAAACCTGACAACGCTTTGCTAGTAAACATACGCTACGTATATCATGAATCTGTATTCAAATTCATACTCATTTATTTGATTTTAAATATCTTTTAGCATATATTTGTTTCGTATTTTTATTTGTAACTAGTCAACTATGATAGTTGATTCTGGAAGTCTATCTTTCTTTACGAGCGGTAGTTAGTGCAAAGCAGTTGGCCGTCTTGGTAAGTACCACCAGGCCGTCTTTGTGAGTTATTTAGTCTTCCGTGAAATAGTAGTGCAAACACATAACCGTGTTATAGTTGAAGGGCACTGTGTAATTACTGGGCAAATAAGGCTTAGGAACGTAACGGAACAGGGATTTGAGTTGGGCGCTGAAGCTGCGATGGGCTGATGGATGGCTTTATTTTGGTATATAAAAAAACTATAAACAATATTCATATTTAGATACTGGTTATAATTTTAAGTGATCTTTATTTTCCAGGATTATGAAACCCCCAAATAAAGCTACATAAACCAAATTGTTATTGACACATACTCGTATAATTAAGGACTGCTTTTATGATTGCGTCCTTTATTTACATAGCGTGGGGTAGTGTTGTAATCAGGGCTGGATTTGTAGGTGTGGAGGTCCTGGGGCAACAATGGAGTGGAGGCACTTGATTATTTTTCGAATATTGAAAACGAGTGCTCTCCATTGCAATTCGAGACCATCAAAACCAAGTACAGTGTTAGTGCGATATTTTTTATCTATATTGTGGGGGCCCCTCTCTTGTGAAAGCCTAAAGGCAGTAGCCCCGCCTGACCTCCCCTAAATCTGGTTTTAATAATGCAATCTGAATTAAGGTAAAAAATGTAAGAAGAACATCTCTCAACACTCAATAAAAATGTCCAGCAAAAACTACCGATTACCTTATAATTTCGACTTATGTTGCTCCTTACAGTGCCGTGCCGCCAATGATAGTACCCAAGATCATTGTCCTTTGGCCACAGCATCTTCTTCCCTTTGAAGAACGGGATCCAGTTGTCAGTTAGCAGTCGATGTGCGTAGTCTATGTAGCCTGATATTTCGAACCCACCCCTTGTGTAGTGTCGGATGAAAATGATAGACTGGAAAAAGAAACAAAAATTAATAAGTAACATATTTTAAGAGTTCCGTACCGTAAGGGAAACTGCTCCCTGATAGTGATACTTCATACGGACAACTAATAAGGTTCCGTTTTTTTTTACGACTGACTGAAGTGTCAGGCTATTTTTTGGATACGACATATCGTCGACCGGGACGTTAGATGGTTCAGGCACTCACAGTTGAATGAATGAATATTTATTGAAACAAAAACCATTTTTAGAACATAGTACACGTTAACACATATCAACCCATATGATGTCCCACTGCTGGGTACGGGTCCCTAGTAGAACCTACTTATTACAGATCCTGGGTATAATTGTCTTAACTGTCACGCTTGGCGAGCGGGTCAGCGATCGCAGTAAGGCTTCAAGTACACAAAGGACGCTGATGTCCATCCTCCGGTGTGAAATCGTTTAGTCGCCTTGACGACACCCACGGTAAGAGATGGGGTGGCACTATTCTTAAGTCCTTACCACACGGTCTAGTCGGTACACACCACTGTGTCGCAGCTATTTAAGCCCACCAACATAGAAGTTGTTAGTATAAAAGTAATAAGTCATTTAGATTCATAATAATTACATGTAAGATCCCGACTCTATTGGCTCGTTCTCTGACAGCGAGCTCCCTGTTGAAGTTATCGTCTACCTCACTACCCTCGCTGACGAGGACGTATGGCTTCTTCTTGGGGTACACAATATTTTGAATTACACTTCGACGCTTGTAGAACTCTTTTTCTGATAAAGTGTCGCCATTTGCTCTAGAATATTATGAAAGACAATGCTCTTAAAATCCCAGCGCAAACATATACAGAATGTAGTTAAAAATTATAGTGATATTATTCTGTAATAATTTCAGTTTAAGATTTACTGGCTTATTGTTTGATTTTGTTATTTGTTATTCTTAAGCACTGATCTTTTTATATATGAAGTATCTCAGATCTGGTGACGTAAAACTTTAATTTAACAATAACATTGTTAAATTAAAGTTTTACGTCACCATAGACTAGTATATTTAATATAACATATTAAATATACTAGTAGCTTAGTAGTCAAAACAGTAAATAGACGCCTATTTAATCATAAAAACATTGATAAAATTGATGAATAAAATTGCCTAAATGAGATGACTTGGTTTGTTTTTATTTAATCGAAGCTTGAGCGAAAGCTAAAAAATCTACGCTCTACAAAGTACTCGTAAAACAGAACTGCTAGAGGTGGTAAAATTTAATCAGCGGATAGTTTTAGGTAAGTATAAAAACACTGCGTGGACCTTGATGCCTTATAAAGGCTAACTACATTATAATGGCATTTAATTATGCCATGATAATGCAGTTAGATATTTAATAAACATTTAAATTATTATTTATGTATTGTAGGTTGTATTTCCCCTAATATATACCAAGTGCAAAATTATATTCAAACCGTTATAAGTCATACAATTTTTAATTCCTAACTTTTTAATTATAAATATACGATTGAAAAAATAAATTATAATTATTTTAGGGTGCTCATATTTCGATAAAAGTATCTACTCAACATCATGCGGTAGATAAATACCCAAGAATTTGATCACACCTATTTGTACGCTCTCAGTAGTTAGATGTCATCCACTTGCCGCTCTAAAATTTAGCGCGGCAAAACTTTAGAATGAATAAAATAGGAAATGGAAAACGTACGAATGAACAAAACAGTACCTGTATCCCAAAGCAGCGATAGTTCGGGCTGAAGCGATACTCCTCAGGTTCCTAAGATCGACAATGTCAATAAGGGAATCTAGATAGTCTTCCCATGTCTCGAATGGCAATAATCGCCTATCGGATTCAACACTTGGAGGGAACTCATTTTTCTTTTCTGCCATCGCCATGATTACGAAATTATAAACTAAAAATGTAGCTAAAAATATCAAAAATTAAAATTTCATGTCATATCTACCAAACGAAACCAAAAACTCGGATGCTTTGACATATCAATTATACTGATTCAACGAGAATATAATCTATAGACACGATGAGAAAAATAAATAGGTTTTATACTCAGGCAGATTCAGATGGGCCGTGACAAGTCGACAGTACAATCAATAAATTTCATTGAGGCACCTGCCTAACAGCATATTAAACTATGTACTTACTTATTTCAATAATAAAACGGGACATTCGATTCATATTGTATAACATTTGCTTTGTCTCTCAGTTATCCTTTCTCTACTTATTAAATATTAAGAACATCTCTTTATGTTCTGATTTTCAACTCTCTTTGTTATGAAAGCGTTATTTGCTAACTTAAATTCGTCGCGCACCGAAATAGCAACAATGTAGTAGTTTCCTCAATTCAAAATTTATTATTTACCAGTGGAAAAAAGCCAAACTGAACAGCCTCATTACTCAATTATTATTAGCCTTACAGGATACGGCAGGTGAATAACATGATTCTGTTAGATATATTTTGAGACTTAATCGCGTGAATTATTTAAAGGTTTTATTTACCCGACGTTTCGATCGAATTGCACCGATCGTGGTCACGGGTCGACTGTATCTAATATGTATAAAAATCGCGAAAGTTTAAAAACAATAACATGATGCTGTATTTCTAGCGATAGAAATACAGCATCAAGAAGTTAATTAACAATGAATGAGTATTGATATAACGTGGTATGGTCAATTCCTGCCTCGCCTTAAAAGTGACCTCATCCCCAGTGGAAACGTAGTTGCCGGCTGACAAAGTTATTTTTTAGGGTTCCGGAGCCGAAATGGCAAAACGAACCCTTATAGTTTCGCCATGTCAGTCCGTCCGTCCGTCCGCAGCTTTTGCTCAGAGACTGTCAGTGCTCAGTCCTTACGCCAACAAAAATAAAATCTTGAATTTTTTTTTTTGTGGAGTTTTTAAGTAAAGTGGGGATGGGATTTTTTTTCTCACCTACCCCTCGTGTGGAGTATCATTAGATAGGTCTTTTTCAACGATTAGGTGTGGTAAATACTTTTTTTAGAATAAACCATCGTCGACCTCGGGCTTAATAGTCGGGGTCACTATTCACGAGACCAACAATATATGAAGTAAAAATTTAGTCTCAGGCGGGATTCGAACCTGCAGTCATAGCACGATCTATCCCTACACCATTACCCTTTCCGAGACCACGCCACGTCTATATCGTACCATTTAGTCAGCAATCGTGGCGCCATCTACGGCGTCCCTCTAAGAACTTTTACACCTGTTTCCTTCATACTATTAAAGTATCTTTTTTAAATAAAAAAAATAAGGGTCTAGCTAAAATCAGCGACTGCATGTGAAAATTGCTTGCTGTGTGCAAAAATTGTCGCAATAACTCTATGGCGTCCACTCGATAGTGGCTTGCTTACACTACACACACAATATTTTTTGCGCAAACCGGATAGTGGAAAAGTTTGCGCATTTATATTGTACGATCTTCACATACCTACATGCTTAATTTAGCAAATCAATTTTGTACAAACTAGCGGTTTGTGCAAGCCATTTGTGCGGTATACAGCTTTGCCGGCTTAACGCACATGTTTCCTTGTACATACAAGAATTTGTGCAAATAAGTTTAACCGTGTAGCCGGGCCCTAATTATGTAGGTACTAGCTGACCCACGCATCTTCGTCTATGTCAATTTTCCCCGTTGTTGCAACATTTTTCATTACTGCTCCGCTCCTATTAATCGTAGCGTAGCCTTCCTCGAGTAATGGGCTCCAAAAAAGATTTTTTAATTTGAACCATTAGTTCCTGAGATTATTGCGTTCAAACAAACAAACAATTAGTATAGATAAATTAGCTTAAAAAATGTTTAAAAATCACAAATAGTTATATATTAACACAGTCATGAATACCTATCTGTATTATATTGTAACTCTCAAATAAAATGATAAGTGCTTATTCTCTGATACATAAATTCGCTATTACCGTGGGTACGTCAGTACATCAACTATCAAGGATTACTAGAACAGGTATATCCCGAGCTGTCATACAATTCCGTGGCATTCATCAGTCATGCGGTTTTATCCCACATATTTATGTTTATGTACTAGTACTATTGCTTCTTGTTAATAAATTCAATCTACATAATATACGTAGGATTTTGTTAGAAGTTGAACATTTAACTATATTTATAATAAATAGAGCAAAGATTTGTATTTTTGTATGTAACGAATAAACTTAAAAACTACTAAACCGATTTCAAAAATTCTTTCACTTATAGAAAGCTGCATTATCGGGAAGTAACATAAACTATATTTTACTCACAAAAAAAATAGAGATCCTTACAAAAACTGCGTTGTATATAGTAGAGAAAAGTCCGTGCAAAGCCGGGCTGCTAGTCGTTCATATTGTGTTTTTCTTCTTCTGTTTTGTTAGGGTACTAGTATAGTATTATATCATCTGTGGTTAGGGCTAGAGCTACATAAAAATGCAGGCAATCACGTTAGCAAGATTAAAATAAATTATTTGTTAGGATACTCGCAAAATCGGCAACCAATTACACCCTATCATACTGTACACACTAGATATGCAAGAAAGCGGTGAAGTGTCAATAACCATAAATTTAAGTAAAAATGCCCTAGAAATCGACGGGTTTCTACAAAGGTATCTAATTTAAACTCAATATACCATCGACATTTTCATTTATGACTATCGATAACATAATGCAATAATTATACTTCATTATTCTATACAAGCCACTGTTCCGCTTCAGCTCTTCCTTTTAAAAGTAAATATTTCACCATTTTATTTAACCTTCTATAGAAGGCAGAAGTAACAGACTTATTTGAGACTGATATACGCTATCTAAACTACAACGCGTCATGGGAAATAAAAACACTAATAGGAAAACTTTATCAAAGTGACTTCGATCTAGGATTCTTATTAGTGCAGAGAAAGTTAAGAACTAAAGGGTAATAAATATCGGCTCTGAACTATGTAACAGACCACAGCTGCAAGAAGTCGGCTCCTCGGGATCACTAAGAAGGTTAAGTTAGTACCAACTTTTCTTCTAACTGCTACTTTATCTACAGTATCCAAGACCTGAAGTTTTTTTTACTGTACTCAATGACAAATTGTGTAAATGTAGATGCTACCTTTTGAAATTTACAACAAAATTTAACAGGTTGGAATAAACCCAATTAATTCATCATCATTTTAGCTGCGTTAAATTTGAAATTAAATCTAAAGCTTTACTAGATGTGCCATGCATTGGAGAACTCAATTAGAATGGTCACAATAACCGGTATGCAAGTGGGTGCTGTTCCAGCAAAAAACACCCATACCACCCTTCTCATAATCTACACTAATCTATACTAATATTATAAAGCGGAAGAGTTTGTTTGTTTGTTAGTTTAAACGCGCTAATCTCAGGAACGACTGGTCCGATTTGAAAAAATCTTTTTTTGTTGGATAGTCCATTTATCGAGGAAGGCTATAGGCTATAGGCTATATAACATCGCGCTACGGCTAATAGGAGCGGAGCAGCGACGAGAAATGTTGCAAAAACGGGAAAAAATTATGCATATGAAGTTGCGCGGGACTGCTAGTAATATTATAAAGCTGAGGAGTTTGTTTGTTTGAACAAGATAATCTCAGGAACTACTGGTTCGAATTGAAAAATTCTTTCACTGTTGGATAGCCCATTTATCGAGGAAGGCTATGGGCTATATAACATCACGCTACGACCAATAGGAGCGGAGCAGTAATGAGAAATGTTGCAAAAACGGAAAAAATTAACGCAGACGAAGTTGCGCGGGACAGCTAGTTATAACATAATCTGCATTATAATGTTATCACTATTGGGACACAAACCTTTTCTCGAAAGAACACTAATCCGAGAGCCCACTGTGAATTTGTGGTCATTGCTAGTCTCACTAAATTTAAAAATAAGTAGATATCAAACAGTATTTAAATCATCTTCCAATATTCTTGAAATAACTTGACATTACGAAAACTCCTAACAGGTAACATTTTGGGTAAAGCCAATAAAAATAATTACATGTATCCGAAAATCCGGATAATTCAAGCTTGCGTGACGCCGAATTTTAAGGGGAATTACCTAAATCGGTTTAAAAGTACCCACCTAATGGTTCGAAGGTAATTTTTTCGAGTGCCACACAAGTAGGGTGAAGCATGTCTTTAAAATATATTCTTGCTAAAGATCTTTCCACATACGCAGGGAACAGAGTTGAGACGCTATAAAACAAGGATTTCAAGCTGAAGATAACACAGACTTATAAAATGTAATAAGTCGAAATAGAAGAAAAATAGGGACATGAAATAATTACGTAGTTTCATTTTTGAATCTCATATTCAAATGTTACGCTCGTAATATTTTTTTTTTTTTAATTTACAGATTCAGTTTTTTTAAAACGACTCCCGCATTAGGGTACAAGCCCTGTGTCGCGGGGGACTTTACAAACATACAAGTCACGGACACAAATCACACCCAGACTCGGACCAACACTTTGTGGATCACACAAAGTGGTGTCCCGTGTGGGAATCGAACCCACGACCTCTTGCGTAGCAGTCGGATACACTCCCACCGCGCCACCGAGGCAGTCAAAATACATCCAGTAATCATTTACATTTTGTGTTTTCGGTTACCGATAACGGATTTACTTTAGACTTTGTAACTTCTCGTCGTTCTCAACTATTCTACAGTTAATAACCCTGACTGCTAAGCCAATGGTCGCGGGATATTCCCACCCAGGGTAAACCTTGTTTATTCTGTGTCTGTAATTTATCTATACTTAATAATATTATAAAGCTGAAGAGTTTCTTTGAACGCGATAATCTCAGGAACTACAGGGTCGAGTTAAAACATTCTTTTACTGTTGGATAGCCCATTTATGGAGGAAAGCTATTGGTTATATAACATCACGATACGACCAATCGGAGCGGAGCAGCGATGAAAAATGTTGCAAAAACGGGGATTATTGACGTAGACGAAGTTGCGGGTGTCAGCTAGTATATTAATAAATACATACATATTATGGACTAGCTGACCCTAAAAGATTTTTTCAATTCGAACTAGTAGTTCCTACAAAAACAAATCTTTCAAAAATGCAATTATTGTATTTGTAAATTGATTGGCAAGAAATGCCTATAAAAAATTACTTCAATAGTAGTTCCTAAGTTTATCGCGTTAGTTCTTCAGCTTTATAATATTAAGTATAGATAAGTATGTTAATCAGTTATCTGGTTATCATAGTATAAGCTCTGCTTATTTTGAGATCATATGTCCGTGTGTGAATTATCCCTAGATATTTGTATGAAACAACAAATAGGAACAAGAGTGTAGCTATCTATCTTTTGTAGTCTAGTATCTGAGTATATCTATCCTTTTCTACTCTGCTCTGCGTCCCAATGCATTTGCCCGCTATTTTTTGCGACGTATGAAATTTCCTTTATCCGGTTGTATAACCCGCACGTAATTCGATTTGCTGGCTGAGCTGCAATCTTATGTACACAGTGGTTTTGTAAAGAAACGTTCAATCATTTTTTGATGATTGTTTCTTTGCCATAATATGGCGTAAATGAATTTAATATTAGGTTTCAGTTTATCTAGAGGGTTCCGGGATTAACAAGTCACGCGTTGCATTTTACAGGGCATGATTTCCTTCCTTTGATTATTTGGTATTTTATACCTTGCCAGCTGTGCCCGCGACTTCGTCCACGTGACGTTGCTGTGCTGCTCTCTCACTATAAACGTTAGCGTGATGTGATGTTGGCTGACAGTGAAATTCCCGTCAAATTCAGTCCAGCTGTTTCGGAAGAATCTTCTCCTCAAAATAACAGATTTTTATAACAAAAAAATACATTTCTGTTTGTCGACAGAAATGTGTTTTTGTTGTAAAGATCTGTTATTTTGACATTACAAATTAACACTTTTATTTGTATACTAGCTGTGCCCCGCGGTATTACCTGCGGTTTATTAGCCTATGTGTTAATCCAGGGTGTCAGCAAACTCCATACCAAATTTTATTAAAATCGCTCCCGTCGTTTAGACGTGAAGAAGTAACAAACATACACACTCGCATACTCACAAACTTTCGCCTTAATAATATTAGTGTGATTATCTTTGATTAGGTACCAGATTTTTTTAACATAGTCCTAAACTGATTCATATATTTATTTCTGACTTTGCACAATTCATTGTTTTCCTGTTTTTTCATCCTTAAATTTTTTTATCATATTTATTAACGTTAATATAAAAAAGTTTTTACCTAGGAGTTTTTTTACGGGTTAATATTTTAGTGGCAAATATATTCTAAACAGATTTAGTATGCAGACCAGTTCTGTCGTATGATAAATCAATTTACTTTCTGATGCAAATGTCCGTTGAACGAGATCTCGTTCATTCGTAGAGCCGGTGGCATAAGGCAGTGCCCTTCTGGCGACAAGCAAGGATTGTATTGTTAACTGGTACCGTCAGAAAATTACGTTTATAGTGAAGTGAACTAGCAACCTTCCCCGGCTTTGAAGAAATTATTCGGTTATGAACCGGCTATACAATTTTGCATGATTATGCTTAGTAGTAGTTAATTTTTCTGTGGTGTTGGAATCCTGCTACGTTTTGTGTTTTTGGCATGGAATCGAGAGAAGAAACTGTTTACATGAAAACACTGATATTACCGGCACGTAGTACATATCCGAAACTCTACTGAAACGAAACCATATTTTTAATTTTTATAACAAACTTCATTGCAAGGCTTCGATGAAGCCATAAATAAAGAAATATTTACATAAGTTGGGATTTTCAATGATACCCAGGAACTGATCTCATTCTATTACATTTTTGCGTTGTGATTATTAAGGTTATAAAAAGAGTTTGAAGCCTCGCAATGTTTTGAACTTATAATCACAACCTAAAGTAATTTTGTTTGTCCACAAACTTAACTGAATTCTCCAGGAGGTGAAGATAGGTCGACCGCCAAGTGCACTTCTTCACGAAAATGGTGAATCTGTCGGAAGGTATATTATCGAATATCGACGAATGAGATACGTAAATATTAAAACGGGGATTTTAATCAGCATTATTGGAAAATAATAAAATAAATTATTCATTCTTCGTAAGTCTAAGGTAAAAAACAAGGAGAGATATAAACTACGGCATGAGGTTATTTAGTGCAAGTTTATAATAGAAAAATTCGAAATAGGTGACGAAACTTGGTTATTTAAACAAAGATCCTGCATCCAGCCGACAGTGAAATGTATGATGTTTTAAGGACGAGTGTCTCCGACGAAATGCCGAACAATCTTGAAGCACACAGAAAAATGATTTCCTAATTTTCCTATAACGTGGGACATATTCCTATTATGATACTATATAATCAATAGGCAGTTACCTAGTAACTACTTTAAACGATATGACATAGTTTGTGTTCAAAGAACTCAGACATGTTAGAGTTACAAGTTGCCGACGTAAGGAACCGGATTGGTTCATTATCTGTCATCACGCCAAACTCAAAATCTTTTTCAAAATAAAAATGTTTATCCCACTTCACTTGATATATTCCTCAGATCGATTACCTTGTCATTATTACCATATTTAAGAAATCACTAAAAAGTGTAATGAAATCAAAGAAGATACCGGAGTTTCTTTAAAAAATTTCGAAATTACGCCATAATGAAAGGTTTATAGAAAACCTATGGCAATTTTTATGTAGATTAAATGGATAAAAAAGTGTAAAGATATTGAGGATGAACACATTAATAAGATCGATGACTGACATATAAAATGAAATGTATAATTTTTGAGTACTTATACAGAAACTTTTGACATGACACTCGTATGAAACATTCTGCTGGGTAGCTAGCTGTTGAACCCTAAATTGTGCGTGGCCCGACGTGCACTTGTCCGGTTTTAAACTGTATTCTTTTAGCAAATCTTTGTGTACTTTGTGTCCGTGACTTGAATGTTTGTAAAGTCCCACGCGACACAGAGCTTGTATCCTACTGCGGGAGTTGGCTTCTTTTAACAACAATTTAACAATTTTAGATATTTTGAAGTTTGTATTATAATTTTTTGACACGTTTGACTGTAAGTTTAGTTTAATGCTATGGACCTAACGAGGATTATAATAATGTACCTAATATTTTCTATGAAATAAATAAATCTTTCTTTTATGTACACCGTACAAATGTCGACTTAATGGATTATTGTAATAGCAAGGAAGTCAAGACAATAGAACAGGTGCGTCAAATTTAATTTGGGCAAAGGGCTGCACATTTAAATATGGATATAGGGACACCCTTGACATAACCTTTAATGAAATACATACGTAATAGCTTTGGATCAGTTTGTAACTACGGATTATACTTATTATATTGTTATAATTATGTTGGTACCTAGTTTAAAGTAGCTTGAAATACTTATGAATAAAAAACATACAATAATTAAAGGACATGTACCAAATACGGCCTGTAGCGGACAGAAAGTTGTGAAACGTTAAAATTAAACAAATATTTTTTGAAATCTGTATGTGGTTTTAATTTTTTGATAAAACTGGGGGGAAAGATTTTAGTTTTAAAGATTATTATTTCTGAGTCTTAGGTTACGGTAATGGCGGATGATTGTTTTATGTTGCTAGCTATAAAAAATAAACGACGTTTATTAGGTATAAATTGTTAGTAAAGATAAATTATCTTTATTATTTATTAAAAAACAATGTTTTTCAATTGTTTTAGAAACATATTCGGTAAAAAAGTAATTTAATATAATTGTGTTGTATAATTATTTGGTCGCAATCGATTTATATTTATACTATCGATTTATATTTATAAATCGATAGTATAAATCATTTTTCAAAGAATTTGCAACACTTTTTTCATCTGTCATGTCATTCGTGTTGTTTTTCATTATAATTGGTGTTGTAAAAATGGCGGCAAACTGACCTGCCATTATTTTTACAATTCCGAGTTTAACGAGTATAACTTGTAAAAAATGAATTGAAAACGTGATAATTGGGTAAGAACGAGACTTTGTGCAACTAACACAAGCCATTGAGCTTAGCTGGAGGGGTTAACGGGATTGCTAGTAATGTTTTCTGTTATGAAATCATTTCCATTCCAAATATCTCGTATCTCAATTCCACCAAGTTTTATGGGAAAAATAATTATACAGGGTAATAGAGCGGTAATTTATCTTCAAAACAAACATGGTTTCGTGTCTTCCTTCCTTTCCAGGCCTAAAATGTATGGGCAAATGGACCACTCCTTACTGCGATACACAATTTCACCTGATCCCAAGGTAGGAGGAGCTTGTGCTACGGTTACCAATAATTAGTTTTAAAATTTGTTTTTAAATAATTTATTTACATCCCGACACAGATTATTGCACGGGATTTGTCTTGCGTGGAAATCGTGCCCGCCGACTTCTGGCTTACTAATCATTGTACTGTAACTGTTACTAGAAACTGTGATGTTACTTAGATTCCGAAGCGCGCGAAATCAAAAATTAGAATAACATTACTGCACGCGCGGTTCTTTTTTGTTATTAGGGCCAAGTTACTACATTTGTAATTATATACCTAATCATAGGCGGATCCAGGAGGGGGGCACGGGGGCACGTGCCCCCCAGATGGTTGAACGATGATATTTGGGGCACCTCCCCCCCGTCGTGCGTGCAACCCGCACTTAGCTGGTGTCGGGCGAAACTAAATGCCAAAAAATATTTACAAGATATACTCATTCACACGAATGACTGCGGGAATGAACGCCTGAGCATAAAATGAAAAGAATGAAAGTCATTCCTCGTGTAATACATTACAATTTTTGTCACGTTCAGTTGTTGTTGGCAAATAATCAAAGTTGTGTATCAACGTAGCCGACTTGATAATAATATCTTTGAAGAATTACTTAGTTCTAGCATTATTTGTTGAAAAACAAACCGAGCTTGGAGTTTATAGTATTACAGTATAATTTCTACCGGATTAACTAAGTGAGGGCGCGTTTCTACTATCGTTGGACGACTGTCGTCTCTGCCTGTTTCCACTATAACGACTGCCGTGGTAGCCGGGCTGACAATCTGTCGTCACTGCATAAATGTCGTGGACGACAGTTAGTCGTGTCGTCCTATATGTAAACATTTCCATTTAGATACACAATAGCTACGACGGTTTAAACGACACGACAATCTGTCGTTAAGACATAGAGACATAGTGGGACGAAAATCACATATGACAAAAGTCATACGTTTCATTGCATGCTACGGAGCGTACGTTAAGCTATGATTCCTGCGCGACGAGACGATTGGAGAGAGATTAACTCTCTCCAATCGTCCCGTAGAACTATGAAATTGTAACTGAAATAAAGAGTAGTTGCCCACACGCTTGTGTATTACAATATCTCCTGATGTGATTGGCCGTTGCCCCCAAAACCAATTAGTAGATCACTTGACTGCCTCTGTAGCGCGGTGGGAGTGTGTCCGACTGCTACGCAAGAGGTCGTGGGTTCGATCCCCACCCAGTATAAAACTTTGTGTGATGAGCACGATGGTTTATTCTGTGTCTGGGTGCCATTTATTTATAATATGTATGTATTTAGAAATATATAAGTTTGTTTATCTGTTGTCTGGTTTCCATAGTACAAGCTTTGCTTAGTTTGGGATCAAATAGCGTTATGTGAGTTGTCCCAAAATATTATTATCATAAATATATTATTACTAGCTGTCCCGCGCAACTTCGTCTGCGAAAATTTTCCCCGTTTTTGAAACATTTCTCATTGCTGCTCCGCTCCTATTAGTCGTAGTGCGATGTTATATAGCCTATAGCTTCCTCGATAAATGGACTATCCAACAAAAAAAGATTTTTTTAAATCGGACCAGTAGTTCCTGAGATTAGCGCGTTTAAACAAACAAACAAACTCTTCCGCTTTATAACATTAGTATAGATAACATAATTCTTAGACAAAAGTATAATTCCAGCACATCTTTGTTTTATAAAACTTCTTCCTCAAAGCATATAAATATCGGGCGCGAATTCAATTCCTGCATATTTTATCTGTTACTCTGCTCCAGCGAACATGCATTGTTGTTTATTTTTACATCCCTCAAGTTTTCAATGCATAGGATTGTGTAACTTTACATATTATTTCTTTAACCAATGACATAATACCTAACTTTTAATTAAACATGACTGTAATACTTAACTTTAAGATTTAAACGATCGATATAATAAATATATCGAACAGTGGAGCTCTAATACTTATTCTAGTTGTTAGATCATCATCAGCATATCGCAGTTCACTGCTGACACATAGACCTCTCCAATTGCACACCACTTTGTTCTATCCTCGGCTTCTCGCATCTAGCTCCTGCCAGCCGTTTTGCGTAGATCATCATTCCACCTGGCCTGAGGGCGTCCTACTACACGTCAATTGCTACTTAATGTTAAAAACCTAGACCGAAACCGAGGGGTCTGAAATTCAGTGGCGAATAAGCAGATGGAGATATCTGCGAGGTTAATAAATGTTACCTCTGTCGGTCTATAGATGGGTGACCGTTTTTTAACATTATCACACCCCTCCGTGCCTCGGAGACTAAATAGGGATGTTGACTCTCACGTCAAATCAGTCTCTTCTTATGAAATGTCAAAACGACAAGCTCTATACAAATGTGTATGGAATAACTACCTATGACGTCATAAGTTCCTATCGTCAAATAATTACTTTTAGGATTCGTTTTCATGCTTTTAAGTTCAAAAACATGTTAAATTGTAAAAGAATAGTTATTTTTAGAGCATTTACAGATCTATTACCTGATTAGTAAAAATTAATTTACTTATAATGTATTCAATTACCCAATTGAGTCGTCGATCCTGAGCCTAATCTCTTTCCTGTCGTGTCGGATTTCCGTCCAATCGGACTACGAGAGTGAGGGAATAGAGAGTGCACTTGTGTCTATGCATATTCTAGTGCTCTATAATGTCTTCTATGTAGTTAGTAAGTCTCTAGTAAGAGATTAGCCGCCGTAACCGGCATCAGTTAGGAGACCACAGACACAGACACAGATCCTGGGTGGGGATCAAACCCACTCAGGATCTGGAAATATTATTAAAACTTCGTGTAATGAGCACAATGGTTTATTCTATGTCTGTCAATGTATGTAATTTGTCTATAACTAGCTGTGCCAGCAAACCTCTTTTTTTACGTAAAAACCTTTTACAGAGCCATCCATCTATCTAATAATAAGTCTATCTAAAAATAAAAATAAATCATAAATCGGTAAAGTCGTTCTCTAGGTAAATAGGGATTTATTTTGATATATATTTAGATATGTCTGTATTAAGAAATATAACTATGTTTATCAGTTGTCTGGTTGCCAAAGCCTATGCCTAGTTTGGGATGAGATAGCGTTGTGAGTTGTCCTAAGATATTATTATTATATTGTCATCCTAAAACTTCTTCGTTAAACACCGTGTATGGTTCCATATATTTAGCTTTGACATTTTGAAAAATTGAATTAAACGACTGTCTATCATTCACCATATGTTAATTTAGAGTGCGTACCTATATTTTGTCATATTAATTTCAATTTCAAACATGTTGCAAAGTACCGGAAGTGTTTGCGAGTGTCGTGTTTACTGTTTTATTTTGTTTATTTTATGTTTCATGTTTATATTACTCTGGAATTGAATGTCACAGTTGAAAATATATATTTCTAAAACTCATAAGTAGGCACCTTAAAATCTGAAACGAAGGAGTACCTAAACATTGATTTTTCTTATTAATTTCAATGTTTTGTTTATTTGTTTTCGTATTATCGTATCATATTTGTGTACGAGATCAAAAATACTCTCATATTTATTAAAATAACTCCAGGCCTTTAATACTCATTGTCATTTAAGTAGGCAATAAATTCATAAAAGCTAACAGTGAAACAATCATCGTAAAATAAAGAGAACACTCCACCTTTGTTACTTTACCGGTCATAAACTGAGAAACTCTAGATACACACTACATATTTGGTTACATAAGAACTTTACCAAAAAATTTACAAATAAGACAACCAGTAACATTGTTCTACCTTTGCAAAAATAATTTTCTATATTTCACAAACTATATTATAAATGCCTATAAAAATTACTATAATATTCGGCCTGCGACATCATAATTTGTTAAAAATGTTCTCTATAACGAAGCAATAACAAAGGCCGAAATAGTTCTCAAACTAACGGCTAGATGTCGCAAGCGAGGGCCTTACTCGCGTGCAGGAAAGGGTAGAAGAATTTGAGGTTGAGGTTTTTTACGGAAGTCTCGGGTTCTCGGTTTTCTGGGTTTGGACTTCATCTTTCAAAAATGCCATTATTGTGTTGATAAAGTAATTGACAATAAATGCCTATAAAATATACCTTAACAATAGATAACATGTACCATTTGACAATAAAAAGGATTCAAGATACCAATAATAAAAAGAAAATATAGTCTCCCCGGCGGGGAATCGAACCCCGGTCTCCCGCGTGACAGGCGGGGATACTTACCACTATACTACCGAGGATACATTAGCGATCGACTAATTAGCTATGTTGCCTATACTGCTACTACCTGTATTCATGTTTACGCAGCTGTGAATGCTTTGTTCTTTTTTCGTTTCACAACAAGACAAGACTATAACGGCTTATTCCCAAATAAAAAATAGTCAAATACGATTTTGGTTCAAATACGTAAAAAAAATGTTAGTACTCTTTCTGAATCAGTGGAACTGTCACAATACAACTACAAATTATAATAGGAGATTTTTTTTGTATTTGACACTTCCCAAACTGAGAATCACATGGATAATAATGAAGTAGGTAAACCAAAGACCTTTAATTTCCTCACGATTTCAAATTTTCGCTTTAAAACTATCTAAGAGATGACGGAATCTTGAAACCACAGCATAAAATATATCTTTACTCAATTTAAAATGAAGAACAGAGCCACTCAACCTCTGCAAGTGGCTCGATACAACTTAACAAGTTAAAGTTGCAAAAGCAGCCGTGGCCGTGATCGCTCGGGTGCATATAAAATTCATTGTAAACAGTTTTGTATAAGCTATTCGCAAACAGTTCTTTGCTATGCAAAGTTGGCGAATAGTTTGCTGGATTAACTCCTTGTTCTTAAAGTTCTTGATGTAAAACATTAAGTAAATATACCTAACATCTTAGAAAGATACTTCCCGTAGTTAATATGCGATAATCCATGTGTCACGTAAGACTTTAGGAACGTACAAATGAATTAAAGTACCTAAACTAGCCGACTTTCCCCCGTTTTTCCAACAATTTTCAATGAAAAACGGGTTATTATTAATAATGGTCGTAGCGTGATTACAATAACGTGGCTTGATTGATAAAATAATTATTAACATCGATTCAGTAGATCCTGAGATGACCCTACAACCTCAAATACTAATAAACTTTACCTCTTTATAATACGTATATGACGTATAGTTAACACACATTTGTTCACAGGCACTTGGTCATCATTATACTTACAACTTCAGATCCTGGTGAACTGTTAAAGATCAATAGAAAAATAACTGTGTTTGTCTACTTGTTACTTTATCTTGAACAGTGGTTTTTTGAACTAAAAAAATGTTAGATATCAGTCGTAATTTTATCACAGATTAAAGAAAAATGTAGAAGAACATAATAATTTAAAACCAGTCCTAGTCCTGTTTCAAATTAACATTATACATACATATATTACACAGCCAGTTTGACATAAGTAAAATTTTACAAAAATAGGTACAACACAACCTCCATATAGTGCTTCACATAATAACAACTAAATAATGCTACACTTTTTTCCGTCTTGCCGCTCAGCCAGCTAAAAAAAGTGTGATAAGGAACTACATTCAAATATCAGTTTAAGTACTCAAACTATTAATTACTGTATCCTTATCTCATTAGTGTAGGTAGCCTAATAAATCGTGTCGTGTTCAAAGTCTTTCTTCAAGTCAGGTTTCATCCACCACGAAATATTCGTGTCATAATCAATAGGTATCTCTTTCCTTCTTAAACAGACCGTCATCTATCTGTTTCATTATTTATGAAAGCTAATCAAAATATACGCCAAGATTAATTCGTAGGAATTAATATAATAGCATCAGCAAAGATTCGTCCAATTTAAGTTCGTAGAAGTTTCTGGTGTTAATTTAATTGAACTTAAGCTTTTATAGGGTTCCGTAGCCAAGATGGAAAAACAAAACCCTTATAGTTTTGCCATGTCCGTTCGTCCGTTTATCCGCAGCTTAGCTCAAAGACTGTTAGTGCTAGAAGGCTCTAATTTTGCATGAATACACCGTCATATTACTTACGCCAACAAAGTGAAAGAATAACATTTTGAAAAACATTGTTTTTTAGATTATCTACCTCCAATATATGTAAGTGGGAATGTGCAATATTAAGCTTTGAAGTGCAAAACCATGTTGGGTATGTGATAAATTTCACGGTAGTAGTATATAGGTACAACGTTAATCTTAGTATAGTGCAAACATGAAAGTATTTTGCTCAGAATCAGCAATACAATCGAATGGGGTAGTTTTGAACCATGTTATATTTTTCTAATAATTAGTTTATCAATTATTAATTAATTCATTAATCGGTCAACAGTTTAAATCTTGTTGATAACGTGGTGTAAACTGTAATCATCACTTATTTTTCAATAATAACCATGGATTACATATTGCGGGTCACTATGTGCACGATAGCGAGAAGAACTTTATACAACTTAAAGGGCTTATAACTCTGCAAGTTTTTATTTATATGATTTCTTAAAATAAAAATCTTATTGGGGTGTCTAAGCTTTGCACTACATCAAAAATAACCTTGTATAGTAAAATTTAAAAAAAAAGTAGGCTTTACAAGTTTACGAGTAACAGCTGATCAAATGAGAAGTAACAAAACTTTCGCACATATTCCATTAAAAAATATTATTAAGTAGGTATAACGTTGTAAGTATGAAACAAAAACAACAGAGAACCCATTTTTTAAGCCGCATTATTAATAGGGGGTTACGGAACCCTATATTGTGCGTGGCCCGTCATACACTTGCAGTTTTTAATTCCTTGATCGACTGGGACTGTGACAGTTTTTTGATCTGATCAAGTGTTGTGTCTTCCATTTACTTTGATCAAGGGTTTTGTCAGGTAATTAAAGGACTTATTTCCAAGTAGATAAGTATGTTACGACAGATTCTAACCTTATATACCTAATTTATCTGAATTTGCACTAATTAATAATAATAAAAATAATAATAATAATATCTTAGGACAACTCACACAACGCTATCTGATCCCAAACTAGGCAGAGCTTGTACTATGGAAACCAGACAACTGATAAACATACTTATATATTTTTAAATAAATACATATAATAGATAAATAACACCCAGACACAGAATAAACCTTCGTGCTCATCACACAAAGTTTTATCCTGGGTGGGAATCGAACCCACGACTTCTTGCGTAGCAGTCGGATACACTTACACTCCCACCGCGCCACAGAGGCAGTCAAATTTGCACAATTTTCAACCAATTTGCACTATTTATTTTCATATCACCCCAAATTTATTTTAAACATCATGTTCCACACCTGGGCACGGGTCTTGCCAGTAGAACGTAATTATTATAGATCCTGAGGGTATTTGCCATAATCGCTACGCTTGGGGAGCGGGTTGGCGATCGTAGCTGCTGCCCGTCTTGTGATGTGAAATCCCTTACTCGCCTTGACGACACCCACGGTAAGAGATGGGGTGGTATTATTCTCAAGCAGGAACATAAATATACAATGAAGAGTTCGACGTCCCCGCTGCAGTGATTTGCTATTAAGAATAGAGTATACGAGAAAAAAACACAAGAGTTCTTATTCTCCTTTAGACCTACATAGATAAAATTTACTTAGATACATCAAAACAATATAAAAATCATTTTCCTTCATAACATCGAGGTTATCAAAGGCATTCTGTGATGTGAATAAATATTGCAATACCCACGCACTACGTATTCCTAAAGGTAAACTAATGTATGTGCATGTATTTGCTTCAAATATTTTGTTTTCGTATCGCCTTCCAAGCCTTCCAAAATATTTAGAGAATGAGTATATTTTGATATGATTATTTTGTGCATAGAAGGGTAGAATATTTATATTGATTTTCTTATTAGTAAGCAATAAAATCAAACTCGAACCTTTGTTTGATAAAACCAAATAACTATCTATACTAACATTATAAAGCTGAAGAGTTTGTTTGTTTGTTTGAACGCGGTTAATATCAGGAAAAAATCTTTCACTGTTGGATAGCAGATTTATCGAGGAAGGCTATATACTATACATCACGCTACAACGAATAGGAGCGGAGCAGCAATGACGAAGTTGCGCGGGACAGCTAGTAATATATAATCCTTTCCTTATTCTTAAATAGTTTATAATAAATTTGCTTTCATACATAACATAACATTTTGTTAAAAGCGGACTACGTAGCGCTGTATTTTGCGACACATTGTGCGTTAATCTATTATATGGAGAAGCTGACTTACTGAATGATATATCAACGCAGGGCCTAAACTATAAGGGTTAGAAACTTGAAATTTTGCACAAGGGTACCTTTTATAACGTAGGGGAGCACTAAGAAAGGATTTTTGAAAATACACACCAAAAGGGGATAAAACAGGGCTGCAAAGTTAGTATTAAACTTTGCCGTTAAAATATTTTGGTAACAATCGGGCATCGACGCGGGCGAAGCCGCGGGCATAAGCTAGTCTATACTAATATTATAAAGCTGAAGAGTTTGTTTGTTTCTTTGAACGCAAATCTCAACTACTACTGGTCCGAATTATTTTACTGCTGGATAAGTTATATAAAATCACGCTATTGCCAATAGGAGCGGAGCAGCAATGAAAAATGTTTCAATAACGGGGAAAATTTACGCAGACGAAGTTGCGCGGGTCATCTAGTTAGGTATAAAGAAAGATTAGCACTAAAGTCTACAGTCAGTTAATCAATCAGTTTTCGCGTTTATTCAATTTGATTACAAAGAATCAGTCTCCTATACTTATATATTTGTTTTCTTCGATAACAAAACAAGGAAGTCTTTTTCAACATTTTGAAGTTTTTTTTTGTTTAAGTTACTATCTGGCGATTATTTAAAACGTGAAGTTGTTCAACTCACGAAAGAATTCCAATCAAGATTGTTTACGGAAGCCTTCATTAAATGGATCGGACGATCATTTACTTAATAATACGTCAATATTAGTGCAATGTTTTGTATTGATGGTTTTTTTAATCCCTAGCGTAAAAGGAAAAGCGTTACACAAAGCTATATTTAGCTTTATAGCTTAAACAAATCAAAGAAGCTGCTTCCCGACTACGGCGAAACCAAAAAGGAAGG
The DNA here is from genome assembly GCA_945859575.2 of Herminia tarsipennalis. Lineage (NCBI taxonomy): Eukaryota > Metazoa > Arthropoda > Insecta > Lepidoptera > Erebidae > Herminia > Herminia tarsipennalis. The sequence continues at coordinate 6,428,996 of OX243840.2, forward strand.
GTTATCCTACTAAGTATGAAATAATAAACGTTTTATATATTTTTCTGCTCATAAACGGCTGAACTGGTTTGAATGAATTGACGTGTACAGTTGATAACTTAATCGAACCCATCACCAATCTAGCGTAGCAGTCGGACACACTTCCACCGCGCCACAGAGGCAATCAGTTAGGTATGTTTAAGAAGTATGTAACTCACAGAAAATAGAGGATGATTTGTGATATGCCTACTAATAACCTACCTACCGCTCGTGGCTTCAATCCATTACACCAAATAACTTTGTAATTATAATTTTTACTGGCATAAGTTTTGAATTATGCCTTAACCCCCTACCTTTGTCACACAACCACCTATGTCTCTTACGTCGTAGTCTGTAAAACCCGGAGTAACATCTTTGTTTTTTTTTTGTCAGGTTTTGGGCCTAAACCTCACAAGAAACAACGGTTACACTCCAGTAAAATAGCATGTGCCTAGGTGGTTAAGGTCATAACTCCAAACAAAGTTAGGTTAAGGGTTAATATATTAAATATTTTTCAAAACTGATATAACACATTTATTTAGTGTAATGTTATGAAGTCACGAGCGGGAGTTTATTATTAATAATAATAATAATGATGAGGGTGATTAGTATAATACAAATCATTTTCTATAATTGAAGTTGTTGAAATCCCAACCTGTTTTCTTTACAAATTCTGTTATTAACAATACCTAACCGTTTTTATTTCATGGCAATGTCTAAAACTAACTGACTAATTAAATTCAATTAAAGCAGACGTTCTTAGGTAATTCGTTTCGTCTGTCAAGAAATCATTTTCAGTTATATTAAGGTACCTACAAGTTTCCTAAAATCGTATGTCTTCTAATCTCCTCTCTCGTGTTCTGTTTTAGCTTTTTCAATAAATCTAATCCAGTAGCCCAGACAGGTGTTGACTGCTTTAATAAAACCACTAACCTTTAAGGGGCCTAGGGAATACCTTTACGTAGTAAATCACTCACATTTCTTTTCTTGACACAACTTGTAGATGAATTTTCTTCAGTTATAAATTTATTTTGACATGTGTTGTATTAGCTCTTATGACGGTTATTAAAAGTATATATCATTTCCTTTTATTATGATATCTACTTTAAAATCTGATGGCTGACAGATAACTTAAAATTTGATGTATAAATTTGGATATTGATATAATTTATATTAATATTATAAAAAGGTAAAGATTGTGATGTTCTGAGATTGTTAATTTCTGGATCTATTGAATCGATTAGAGAACAGAAAGCAAGGTTATTTGTGAGTGTCATAGGCTATATAACATCACGCTACGACCAATAGGAGCAGAGCATTAATGAAAAATATTGCAATAACTGGGGAAAATTACGCAAACGAAGTTGCGCGGATCAGCTAGTACTTTAATAAGTCGTTTAGATTTGTAATATTGTCACAAGGCAGTTAAACAAAAGACTACAGGTACCGATTATAATACTGATGATTTAAGCGGGACCAATCAAACATAAAACGAGAAAACTAGAGTAAACGAGAAAAAAAAAACATCCGCTGTATATGCGTAAAGAAAGTACAAATTATATTTCATTTTGCGACGTAGTTGGCGTGACTAATATGTATATCTTTGGCAAATTTCAGCTTTTTAGAAGAAAGAGTCTCTGACTTAATGGAAATACTTGGCGTAACTATAATAATTCCTTGTTGACTACGGAACCCTAAAAAACGCTTTAGAACAAGGACTTTTGATGTAATAAAGTCTGACAGAACTAATGAACTTGGCTGCGGGGAGTGTGTGCTAGCATCTCATTTGAGCAAATGTAAATTACAAATCTTATTTACGTATATTTCAGACGATTAATAAATAAACAAACCTTATATTACGATTTTTATTCAATTCAAAAAATAAATAACATAGGTCTAAATACTTTTTATAAAACAAGGAATTTTTGGGAGGCTGTCAATTACATTCACGACCCCATGGCAACAAAAAAACGCGTATTTTTTTTAAATTCCTGTAACAGCCACTTCTGAGTGTCTGTACAAATGTGTTTTTAAACATTTGATCAGAGTTAATTTCCAACATTCTATGTAATCTGAGGTATATCCAACAGTTTCGAGTTCCGTTACTTGCTTTGTTTTATCTACTAGCAATTCTGTTATCCATTCCAGCTAATCTCAATTGCTTGTGTTAGGAGCGGGTTCACGTCAGTAATATACTGGGCAGGTTTTCACTAGTTATTAATAACAAAAGTCGTGGGTTTGATTCCCACCCAGGATAAATCTTAGTGTGAGCACTATTTTATTTTATAGTTTTCATATACAGACTCTACAAAGTTTGCGTATATGATTTATCCACAAAATATTAAGCAAGGCTCGGATTTATATGTAAATACATATTTTTATTTGAAACTATTTTCGTTTTTTTTATTTGTTTTCTCGATACATTTTTATTTTCCATATTTCATATTCGTATGTAGGTACGTCACTGAGTTTATAGCACATTTGCTCGTAAAGGGTCTCTTATTTCACCAATTTTAAATATCATTACGTACTTTTGCGTTATTGTAATGTAAAACGCACGAGTTTCTTTTTAATAACGTCTTTTTTTTAAGGTTTTACGCACGGTTTATCAAGATACTTCGTCTAAAACGAACGGTACTTAGCAAAGAGTTCTTATGTCAGAAAAGTGGCCAACATTTTATGAATAAAATTAACTTTGGGAGATAAAATATAAAAAATAAACATTTAATTCTGAAATTTAATTAATTTTGACTATAAATTACAACCATTTATCCGTAATAATACACAAAAATATTAATTTACTTTATTAGTAATACTGGCTGTATTTGTGCCTTTGCCTTGAAAAAATGATGCGCGAATAATAAGCGATGCGCTTATTAGTGAACAAGTAAAATTATTATGCGCGTTTTTTTTTTGGCTGTATTGATTTTTTATTTATTTCGTCGCAAATATGTTATAAAACGTAGTATGACATACGTGCGCTTTGATAATTATAGCCTCTGCTTTCTTGTAGCAATATTGCATATGCTGTAATTTTCAACTTACCGCACTTAAATCATAATGTACTATTACAGCTCGGAGTTTAACGTGTAAAATATATACGACACACGTGATAACTAGATAAGAACGAGACTTTGTATATTAAAGAAGAAAAGAAAAGAAAGAACTAATCTTGACACTAGAAGATGGACAGAAGGAAAAAAAAGTACGTCCTTATAACGGCGAATGGCGTTTCCGCATGCTGATAGGCTGAAGTATTGCATCCATTGGGTTTTAGTGGACCCGGGTCCACTAAAGCTGTCAATTACTTTTTTTTTTTTAATGACGACTCCCGCGTTAGGGTACATGCCATGTGTGGCGGGGTACTTTACAAACATACATGCCACGGACACAAAGTACACCCATACTCGGAACAACAATTTGTGGATCACACGTCCCGTGTGGGGATCGATTCTACGACCTCTTACAGCAGTCGGACACACTCCCACCGCGCCACAGAGGCTGTCTATTACAATGTCATCAATATTTTCCTACGAGGTTATCACGTAAAACGACTTTACAGACAACCGTTTTTTTGGTCAGTTCTAATAAGTAGTCGTATGGTGTCAATCTCAGAACATAATGATAGGTATTAATGTTCTGTCATGTCAACATTAGAGTCACAAGTTAAATTCATTTTGATAGCGACAATTTTCGAACAGACGCTACAATGAAAAAACAAATGACAGTCTTGCTTTTTCTAAAATAGTTTCATTTTCAAATTCAGTAACTGTTTTTACATTCTTTTATTGTAAGTAGCCAGATCCAAAAACTTTCAGTATGCCCAACGTATTTGTACAGTCGCGGAATGAAAAGGTTCGTCAGTTTTCTAATACACTCAATTAACGCTTTGCAAGCACATGTTACCTTTTCAAACTATGTATCACACCAGACAGTTATTATACCTGTATGCTATAAATTGTGCTTAACTGTTTGACAATAGAGTTTAAATTTACTGTTCCTTGACTATGAGTAGTTGAACTAAAACATCTCTTAATACATATTGCTTCGAGCCCTAGGGTTGGGTCATCATAAAAAAATATTATAATTGCTAAAGTTTCTATATACTATTGATATGTAAAAAAAATCATGTTAAAATTGTCCCGTTGTTCTGATTTACCTCTATTGAAAAACAAAGTTCTTGTTGAAAAGCCCTTTGACAGTTCTGACATAAATTTTGTTACATATCAATAGTTATAAGAAGCATTGGCATTTGTAACTTTTTTTTTAAAGATAAATTCAATGTGGGTTGTGGTCCCACATTACTAGCACTCCTGTTAACCCCTCCAGCTAAGCTCAATGGCTTGTGTTAGGAGGGGGTTCACGTCGGTAGCATAATGGGTAGAATTCAAACCTTGCGAGACCGATGCCTTAGCCTTTAGACCGCCGCTTCAAATTCAATTTTGCTCAAAAATGACATTATCATAATAAATATCCACTATGAAAATAAAGAATCTGTAAAGGTTTCATTTCTATGAGATATTTTAGGTCAACATAATCGTCCTTCTGAGACCGCAATTAACAAATTGGTCGATATATTTGAGTCAATAAGTTTGGTACACAATATGCCAACACCAACGCGTGTTCGACCGGGTCGTTCATTTGAAATTATTGCAGCCGTGAGCCACAGTGTTCAAAAAGATCGGAATTTTGAAATCGATCGAGATTACGTTAACGAGAGATGTTAACAACTTAATTTTGACCTATTATTGATGGTATAGATATAACTGATATTATGTGCACAAGTAACACAGCCACCGAAACAATCAATTTATTGCAAACCAAATTTCCCAATCGCATAAATTTCACGAAATTCAGCTGTAGCCGGCCCGATCATGTGATGATGTGATTTAATACCGCTGATTTTTTGGGGCTATGTTAAGGACAAAGTCTATACGGAGCCAGTCGAATCGAAGCCTTAAAAATTAAAAATCCGTGATGTGATTAACGAAAATAGCCAAAAAAGTGATTGAAAATTTCGATCAATCGACACCTGAGCGTGTTGTGGTGGACATTTTGTGCGATATATTTTTTATTTATAATTGCCAAACCTTACTCTATAAAATGCAACAAAATTGGAATCATTTTTATCGATTTTTATCTTTTATTGTGTTTCAAAAAAATAAAAGTTCTTGTTGAAAAATCCTGAATTCCGGACCAAAGTCTAAGATACAGATTTTTTTATTAGGTACCTACCATTTCGTCACAGTACAAATATCATGAATTGAAACTCCAATGAACCTTAAGATATCAAAAAGACGTGGTTAGGACCGGCGCAGACGGTTGTAACTACTCTGTAATTAAAACCTGCGGTTACAATGGTCTATGATTGCGTCGTGAAGGAAGCACCGATAACAAGACTGCTACTATGAGAACACATGTCGTATGATTCTCGTTTTCAAAATAAGATTCAAATTTTAAAAAGTAAAAGTAACCCTTGAAATTTAAGGATAACTTTTAAATTACCAAAATCCTTATCCCTTTTTTAACTGGAGATTTAGATAAAAAGATCCCCGAGATATAAAAATTGTTTCCTAGTGCGGGAGTCGTTCTTGTAAAAAAAGTTCCGTTTTTCAAAAAGAATACAAACCTAAACTCTTATTCCTGTGCCTTCACATAGTCGCTATCACGATACTAACTTTACTTTTAATTATTATTTTGCCCGTAACGCTATACGCGCTATAAAAAAACCGGTTTGTTCAGTACACAAAACCAAAATAAAGAAAGGCAAATAGTAGTTGCGTCACTGGTTATCTAAGTTCAAGTGTAGGGTGCAACGGCACATGAGTGCAGAAACCTTCATAATCCTCCAGAACAGCTTCACTGCTACCGCTAAACAACAAAGTACATTTTTTTTTAATCTTACAAAACAAGCCTTTATATTTGTAACCATATAACTTAATAGAAACAATTTTTGAAGCCATCCCATACGAAAAAGTAAACTCTCCAAAAACATTCGAACCGTTTAATACAACTCTTCAAGACGCTTCGTTCTACGCAACTCTACATTCAGAATTATGCAAAAACAATAAAAAAGTTAAATAAAAATATACGGAACGTCCCAACTTCGGCCGGGAAGTCTTTTTCTTGCAATTTATGTTTATAAGAAAGTAAAACCTGGAAGAACCGAGTACGTAATTGAAATTAATTAAGCTAAAATATTCAGTAATTCTAGGGAAAGGGAAGGCGCTCAAAATTCTCACGGAAAACTTATAAGTCTTTGTACCATTTTTTCTTTTTAATAAATATTTATCTACGTACTTCTTCACTCGCCAAAATGATCGGCTGTTACGCAAATCAAAATCGTATTATATTTTGTTCAGAATTCTTCTACAGAATTCTTCATCGAAGGTTATTTAAGTTATTAAAGTTACCTATACATTTATAATTAGACCTAGAGTTACCTGTGAATATTAACGTTTGAAAATACTTGCAATAATGTGCACTGGTCCTACGTGATAGTTATAAACCGTACCATTTTTTCTCTCTCGAAGAGGACGGTGTCCCTTGAGGCTGATGAGTAAACACGATAAAAACGAATTTTGTAGCAGTTAAGTGAAAAGAAATATGTATGTTGCTAGCCGAAAATTTCTGGATAATCGACTAAAGTGCCTTTTTGAAAAATACCTTTATTTGAACTCCTCGAAAGTCTCCAGAGTTCAAAAAATCAATGAACATCGGACGAATGGCCCACGCAAATGATATAATCTACACAAACTACCCTTTACTTTTATCTACTTCGCCATAGTCCAAAGTCCGTCCTATAAGAAATTGCTTTCAGCGATAAGAAGCCTTAAAAAACCTGTTTTGTATACTTACAATAAAGTTTATTTATATTGTGTGTTCGTTCCTTTTGTATTAAAGCCCTTAAACACCCATTCTATGTTATAGGAGATTTGATCATAATCATTACGCTTGGCAGGAAGATTGATGATCGCAATAAGATGATAAATAGGTAAATGCATCTAGCCATCACATTTTTTCATACATACCTACATATATAATTTAGTAGTTATTATGTATATTATCTATACAATCGCATCATATAACAATAATATGAGAATTGAAATACAAACGCACGAATAAACCCATTGGTTATATTAAAAAGGTACAATAAAAATCAGTTGTCACATATTTCATGGATCATAACTTGAGAACAGTGTTGATCAAATTGTTTAATTGTATGAATATATATCTGTATGTAAAATTGTTTAATGTATGTAAAAATGTATAACTGTATGTCAAAGACACTGTCACTTGAGAACAGTGTTAATCAAATTGTTTAATTGTTTGAATATATATCTGTATGTAAAATTGTTTAATGAATGTAGAAATGTATAACTGTATGTCAAAGACACGGGAACTAAGAGGTCAATTCCAACCTAAAAATTACAATCTTACCTAATTATTAGGCGTAACATAACCTTTGAAATATTATAAATTCAGAAACATAAACGTCCAATTTTAAAATAGTGCAACTTTAGTGAAGTTAAGTAAGTATATTTATGCAGTCAACAGGTGGAAAGTTTCACGTAAGGTATAATGCAGAGTATTAGAGTGCATGTTTATTTAATGTATGGGCTACGTGTACAGAATCACAAATGAAAACTGCAAGTATCTATTATGAATAAATATTATAAAAGTTGTTGAATTATTTGTAGTTTAGTTTTTAGTGGTGTAAGCAACGACCATACCTACAGCTACATCACATCATAATTGTAACGTCTGGGAATCCAGTTCGAGTCATTTCAAAAGTTTTTATAAAGATTTATATTGTTTTTATAAAGTATCTTTATAAAAACTTTTAAACTATGTTTTTAACTATGAATTGTGTGAGATCTCATTTTTTTTACTTTATCCTTTATTTGTACTAAAACTTTCACATCTCTACGATCAGCTGTTTAGGCTGTACCTTGAACCCTCAGTCAGTTAGCCAGAACAAAGCATTTTTATGTATGGGATAAAATTAATAAATTGATATCGTACAAGACATTTTTTTTAACACTCTATTTACTGTTATTAAATACATTTAGCTAGATTACCCTACGAACTAACTATATATAAACTATTAACATTATTTACAACTTACCTAGTAAACTACAAAAAAAATATCTCTATCTATATCTATATCTATACATATAATAAAACTGTAAATTTCACGTGTCTGTACATGGCCGAACTTAGTGAAAAAAAATATTATTTTGCTGCATTTTTAGAAATGTCTGTCTGTCTGTCTGTTTGTTTGAACACGCATCACGCAAAAACTACCGTACAGATTCGGTTGAAATTTTGCACGTGCAATCTAATAGATGCAGATTAACATTTAGGCTATAAATTATCACGCTTTTTCCCATAGGAGCTAAGCAGTAAGGGATAATGTATGTAGCTATTATTCGTTATAAAACAGTAACTACTAGACGGATCTTTATAAAAGTTTGCAGTTTTATAGTAAATACTATAGGACATTATTAACACTATGAATCATTACGCTAACGTCTATGGGGAACAAGTAGCAACGTATTTTTTGTCGCACCATAATGGTTTATCACAAAATTTTCCACAATTAGACATTATCTATAATTGTAACCCATGGAATACATAACTTCACACTAAAACTAAAAGGAGCTAAACACAACATTGTTAAGTTTCATAAGAACAGTTATTTTGACGTGGTAAGTAGCGAACAGTATAGCCTCGAAACTATGCCAGCGGGTTTAGACGACGAAGTCCCGGGCTCGAATCCGATGTCTGATTATGTTCTTTTTGTATTTTTTTAAATGATCTTTATTCTTTTTTAATATTTTTCTCAATGTTTTAGTTATTTTTTCGACCGTAAGTAACTTATTTACTTTGGTTATTATTTTTTTTTATTAAAAATCAAGTAAATTATGCACCTAGGTAAGTTATTTATAGGTATTGCATGCACTGCTGAAGGTAATGAATTAATTGTAGTAGAAATGAAAAACAATATTACATTATAATTAAAAAGTTGACACCTTCTGCCCGAGCGATCTTTTCCGAGTCTAAAGTACCTACACACACTTTGTGTCCGTGTTGTAAAGTTAACGTTAAATTATTCACGTGATCTTAATCACGTGAATAATTTAACGTTAAATACCTTGCTTACCTACGTTTAACATGCATGAAAATTTTTGTGTGTAGGTTACTTTAGACTCGGAAAAGATCGCTCGGGCAGGACATAACCCGCGATCATAGGAAATCTGTGAGAGTTTTTTCTACCATACCTTTATTACCTATGTTTAAATTATTTTGAAGGAGCGAGCGGCTAGGTACCTCCGATTAAAACGTCCGATTTAAAAGTGTCGGAGCCGAAGTTTGAGTCGGAGGTTTAAAATCAATCGGAATTTTCGACCTTTCGGAGTCAGAATCGAAGCTCCTTAACACAAAATTTCGCTCGAGTACTTGGGCGGTTTTGGGCTGCATTTAACCCGAAACCACCCAAGTTCTCGCGTGACGGGGGAGGTCTTCTAACGGTCTGGCGCCATAAACTTTGTCGGTCTTCATTTTGCTGCACTGGGCATTTGCTATTCTTGCCCTGCCATAGGTCGGGCCCTGATTAAAGCTAGGCCCTAATATCCATAGATGCCACACAGCATTGTGGAGCATGTTTCCAATATGTTTTACACAGAAGTTAAATTGTAATATAAACTACCATAACATAAACCCAACTTCCACGCGAACGAAGTCGCGGGCACAGCTAGTATTATATAAAAAGGTAATTACAACCAGTTTAGGCGTCGAAGAATTCGTCCCCATCGATATCAACTGGTATAGTGCCCAGAAGGTTGACAACATGGACATTTTTGTTCTTGACAATGCTTATTCTCTGTGCAAAGAAAAGGCCAGTCTTCTGGTCACGAGATGCAATGAAAAGACGCTGGGAAATATATTTGAGCACTTGGACCCCGTGGTCCTAACATCTCAACCCCAAACGACTCAAGTATGTAATCTTCGACTAGATTACTATATTTGCGCCGTTTGAGAGCCTTCGCAGATGCAGCAGCAGCCCAGGCACAGCTTGCAGTGTTTGGAAGATGGAAAGGTGCTAAAGTGTTGACTCAGGTTGCATCCCACACACAGACATACATTCACAGTTAAAAACACTACAAAACAAAAAACAAAACAAAACTAACAAGTATCTAAGAAAATTATAAGACCGTATCGTTATTAAAAATCCAAATATGAAAGAAAAGTTTCATTTGTATATAATTTTTTTTTAATCATAAATTTGGAAAGATTTGTAAAGTAAAACTTATTGTCCACATGAATCGTTAAAATTATTGTCCATTGATTTCGAAGATGCACTGTTTCGAACATCTCCTCGTTCTTACGTTACCAAAGCCTTGCTTAGCTGCTTATACATTTACTTGTAGGTGGCACTAGTTGAAATTAATCCATCATTTTTAATTTCGATTACAATGCTGCCTTACTTAAATTATCTAAGTTTATCGTTCTATATCATAGCGTTAATATTTATTTTTTAAATAAAAGCTGTTAAATCAAGGAATTGTATACAAATTCTCATCTAGGGACATCAAGTTTAGAGTGAACAAACTTCTTACGAGCGTGTTCCAATTATGGCCACGTCGCATTGCGTCATAAAACATCCTAGGGTATAAATCCTGCTTTCTAAACGAATTTTTGTATATTTGCATTAATTCTAAGTCGTTTGGTGGTAACTCAGGTGGATACTCTTCTCTATCTAGTCCCTTAGTTTGATGAAAGTTGAGACAAACGGGGCGATCATAATTTGTTTACTTGCCTTTGTCTGTGCAATTTTTCGCTCGCGTGGCGTGGGCAAATGAGAAGACTTTTCGAATGACTGCATAAGCTGTACACCCGAAGGTGATCGTTAGCTCTCACATTAGTCATAACTCTTCCACATCGGTATCGATTCCCGATCTTTCGATTATTATTCGACCTTACATATTAACTGCAAGCGTGTGAAAAGCTTAGAAAGCTGCACAGAACTGTACTTAGACATATAGCAGGCTTATGCTAGTTTCCTCGTAACCTGCTAACAAACTGATGCACTGCAGGACTGTCGACAGTTCACATTAACTTTATAATCTCAGCTCACAATATGGCTTACTGTAGATTTAGTACAAAGACGGCTATCTCAGAACGTAGATTACATAGGTACATTGTTAACTTTTGAATTCTGAAAGTATAACAAGTTTTAGATATATAAAATACAGCCTTTGTTGAGTTCAAAACCTGATTTCCATTTCAATTTTCTCTGTCTAAAGAAGTTTACTTGGCATATTATTTATGATTAAAAAACACGTAGAACATCGACCAATTTAAGGCTCGCACTGAATCAAAATGGAGACGGGACGGAGGAGGCGAGGAGATGTGTTGTTAACCACTAATAGAATTTCTTTAATTCTTAATAAAAGTTAGAAGACTGAAGCTAACCCATGAAGAACAACAAGACATAAGTTGTAGGTACAACACATTTACTCTCGTCTCTCTTGACTATATTATTGGTCGTGAGTTCGATTTGAATGTTTATTCTGTGCCTGGGTGCAGTTTGTCTTTATTATGGATGTATTTAATTAGAAATAAAAATCGTTTAGCAGTTGCCTGGTTGGCATAGCATAAGTTCTGTCTAGTTTAGAATCGCATGACTATGTTAGTTGTACCTAGATATAAATATTATGGAATTTGGACCTAAATATTTCCCTGAACAGTAGATCAAAAAAGTCGTCACATTTTTTCTATATTATTACCCTTAAAAGTTTCTGGCTTCCAAAAGCAATTATTTATATGATGATAACAAACAAAGGCACATTATTCAAATCGTAGATTTACCTTACCTTTCTCAAACATAAGCCGGGGATAAAAATAGTTGGTCCAATGTCCACAGTCGGGACTCGGGTACAAGATGAATCAGCGGCCGGCTTATTGCTTACAAAGGGTATACTTGTCATTTTATCTACTTTTGGTACCCTTGACATTGAATTTGAATATTGTATGTTTTTAAATTATCACTTGTATAGTTATTTATTTGTATACATTAGTTAATCGAATGTAAATGTAATTACTATATATATTTTAGAGATGTTATAAATGCTAGCTTCGCACGGGTGGCATATCGTAGTTATACCTTTTTTTTAAAGATTTTTTTGACAATAAAATATAGCCTATATTACTCTCTGATAATATGGCTTTCTAATGGCGAAAGAATTTTTAAAATCGGTCCAGTAGTTTTTAAGTTTATTTCTTACATTCAAAAATACAAAACTTTCCTCTTTATAATAGAAAATAGAATGTCTTTCTATGCTATTTTCATTTATATATGGCTCTATTTGTAATTTTGTCGAGCAGATTAGTTGGGCCCTTGCCACATTAGTGCACAATGTTTTTAATATTATAAATAATTTTATATACAATCACTACAGCTAGAAAAGAAGCCGGTATAAATAAATCTTCATTACTTAGTCCAGTAAAATGCAGAAAATGAAAACTCCATCGCACTTTCAGAACATCAAAGGCAAAAACACTAACATATCTCATAAACTATGTTATTTACTGCAAATTTTACAAAAGCAACATTCCATTTCTTCAACAAAATCGCATTCCGTCATACTGCGCCGTTCGTGCTTCCGCGCGCTTCAAAATTGCGTTTGCATTTTTACAAAAGGACAAAGGATGGAACTATTCCAATCTGCAAAACTGGTCCACAGTTCCAGATTCTTTTAATTTGTACCTGCAGAATTGAATCCAACAATTCAGATGCCGCGTGAAGTCTGTGTTCTGAAACTTGGTGAGTTGAAGAGACACGTCTGTCGGCTCAATTCCCTCAATTTGTTGAAATTCAGACTGCAGCTGACTGGCTGGCGAACATTTGCATGTTGTTAACGTGGATTTTAGTGACAACTAGTTGAGCTCTTTAGTTCTATTTGTAGATACGATGTTTGTCGCAGTTAAGTATGCGAATGTTTGTTGGGGAATAGGTCTTCAGAGGTTTTGGAGTTTTGTATTGCCTTTGAATTACAGGGAAGATCATCACGTACTTAGGGTATCCATTGGCGAAATAACCATTAATGACATTATAACTAGCGGTTTATGAACGGACTGTACTGTAACACAATTTCCGTTTTTAGGGTTCTGTACCTCAAAAGCAAAAAAAACGGAACCCTTATAGAATTAATTTATTGGTCGTACGTCTGTCTGTCAAGACCTTATAAGTCGGGAACACAGGTACGATATATCAAGTTAAAATTAAAACCAAATACTCAAGTCCACAGTCCCTTGAAGCTGTGAAAAAAACAAACTTCTAAGTTAACTTAAAAAAGGCGAGCATAACACTGCGAGACCTACAAATTTGTACGAAAAAAAACGGACAAGCGCGATTCGGACTCGCGTTACTGCGATTTTTTAATTATGTCCAAAAGATCTCGGTGTTGTAGGTGTGATATAGGAAACTTATTGAAAAATGTTGGGGTTGAGAATGTGTTCAATAAAATTCATTTAAAGAAATAAATTAGACATTTTGAATGAAGAATGCACGGTTATGTAGTGGGCATATAAGGATATTTGTAACTAATCGGGTTTTCACAAAGGACGCATTTGTAGTGTTAAATCTGCCCCACATAATGGGTAATTCAAGCGAGTCGATCTGCATATCTTAGGCTGGTATCGAACAAAACGGAATCTCAAAAGATGTTTCAGAGCCGACTTCAAATGTTGCGTTTTAATGTTAATTTTTCGGATATTTAAAGTGTTTAACACACTGTTATGGGAAAAATTATTTTGAGGCAAAAGGGAACAAAGTACAAAAAAAAACCATGGAAATGTGTTAACTCATAAAGTATTTGATAAAGTTCAGGGTCCTTAATCACTATGTTTTTTTTTGTTTTCGCGGCAATCCCGCGCGAAATGGCGCATGTGCGGTGCGGTCAAAGATGTCCGATGACTGCGATGCTTTTCTAAGCGCAGCTTTTTATTGGGCATTATGACAAGATTTTGACAGTTAAAAGCGCGGGCTTGCCGCCACAACGAAAAAATATAGTGAATAATAATAATAATAATAATATCTTGGGACAACTCACACAAGGTCATCTGATCCCAAACTAAGCAGAACTTGTACTACGGTAACCAGACAACTGATAAACATACTTAAATATTTCTAAATACATACTTAATATAGATAAATCCAGGCACAGAATAAACCATCGTGCTGTGGTGGGGATCGAACCCACGACCTCTTGCGTAGCACAAATTGATTTAAATAATTCTAAAACAAAATTAATAAACCTTATCCTTTCTAGGTAAAAAGGCAACAGTTACGTTGTAAATTGGTTCAAATAAGCATGTTCCATTTGTAACAGGCGTCACGCGAATGTTAACCCAATATGGGCGTGAATAAATCAAACGAATCACGATGTTTGCACTGTTAATTAAGTCCCCAACAAACGGCGGGCACAGGGTTATTCGTTCCCAACAATTATTTACACACGTTATCCATAATAAATGGAATTATTTGTTTCATAAAATTTATTTCCAACCTTTCACAGTTGAAATATAAACGATAAAAGTGTCGGTCTGTTGTACCGAAATACCTTTTGGTGCGTAAATGTGACAACAGTTTACGGCAGTTCCATTGAAATAACTCGTAATAATGACGAACGGCGAATTTGCATATTTTTAAACTGTTTTTATACAAACAAAAAGAACGATACGGCAGGCTTTATTTTTTACTACTTCGGTGTTTACTCTTGTTTATTTACGACTGTCATAAATAAGGACAAACAATAAACATAATTGGAGTTATAACCCTGTTTTTAAAGAGAAGTTTTTGTATATATACGTACCTTTAATGTAAGCTCGACATCACATTAGATATATATATATATATATATATATATATATATATACTAGCTGACCCGCGCAACTTCGTCTACGTAAATTTTCCCTTTTTTTTTTACAACATGTTTCATTGCTGCTCCGCTCCTATTGGTCGTAGCGTGATGTTATAACCTATAGCCTTCCTCGATAAATGGGCTATCCAACAATAAAATATTTTTTCAATGCGGCCCAGTAGTTCCTGAGATTATCGCGTTCAAACAAACAAACAAACTCTTAGGGGGATAAAAAATAGATGTTGTCCGATTCTCAGACCTACCCAATATGCACACAAAATTTCATCAAAATCGGTCAAGCCGTTTCGGAGGAGTATGGCAACGAAAACTGTGACACGAGAATTTTATATATTAGATATTTAACCCTGCTATGCTACATGTCATAATTTTGAGGGCGTTTCGACTTCAGTCGACTCAATAATTATGAAGTGTGTACCATATTTTAATGTGTATCAGTTGCTAATGTTAAACCCTAAATACACCATGGCATGTGACATTACGACTCACTCCGTACACACCATTCTGCAATGCCATGGCATAATTGTGAATTAATTCAAAGAACCGGCGCCAATTCTAAATGAATCAGGCGCAAGGAATTTTGCTGAGTTACTCATCCCTACATTACACTCGCTAATAAAAATACAATAAAGTAACAATAATAATAATAATATTTTGGGACAACTCACACAACGCTATCTGATCCGAAGCTAAGCAGAGCTATTTACTGTGGAAAACATACTTATATAATTCTAAATACATACATTTTATAGATAAATAACACCCAGACACAGAATAAACCATCGTGCTCATCACACAAAGTTTTATCCTGGGTGGGGATCGAACCTACGACCTCTTGCTTAGCAGTCGGATACACTCCCACCGCGTCACAGAGGCAGTCAGTAATGAATACCTAGTAATAAGTCCCTTGCTTTAAAAGGACATATTCCGAGTTTTCCAATTAACTAAAATGTCAGAGGAACCTAACAGCTGAAAATCTATGAGCAAAGTTAATAAACACTCAATCAGGACACCACACGTTGCGCAATTTAAATGACAATAATATAACGTGCTCATTATTTACGCCGCACCGTTTTTCTCTCGGTCCCGAGCCTGAGTAAATTGGTATGTGTGAAAAGCTTCTCTGAGTATAAAAATAATACTGGAAGTATACATTGAACCAGTAATTTGAGAATGGAGAAGATATACTGTTTTATATAGACAACTTTGTTTGTTAGCTCTCTAGCCTTAAATATCGGTTGAAGTAATTTTTATAGGCATTTCTTGCCAAAGACTTTACAAATACAATAATTGCATTTTTGAAAGATAGAAAAATTTGAATCCAGACTCAGGAATCGAACCCGAGACTTCCGTAGCCAAACCGGGGCCAGAAGCGAAGCACCTATTTGGACTATGTTACTAGATATCAAATTCTTCTATCTCTTAATGCTTACGGGTTAGGCCCCCGTAGCGACATCTAGTCGGTAGTTAAAGAACTATCACGGCTTTTGTTATTTCTTCGTTACAGAGAGCATTTTAACAAATTATGATGACGCAGGCCGAATATTGAAGTCATTTTTATAGGCATTTCTTGACAAATACAATAATTGCATTTTTGAAAGCAAAGCAGCAAAGCAGCAAAAGAAAATGCAATTATTTTATTAAATATCGATAATCGATCATCTTAATTGGGGTTAAACTATGATATTTATAAGCTCCGGGTCTTAATCGCTTAAATATTTTATTTTAAGGTTTATTGTTCGTTGCCTGACGTTTCGACCGTATTGCAACGGCCGTGGTCACGGATAGACTGATCGTCTCAGCTCGTTTTTTTGTAGGATCAAATATTTACCTACCCTCGGTATTTTTATATACATTTCTGCCATCTAATTAAAAGATCATTTACACCCTTGCGATATAATCTGGGGATCAAGACTCCACAAACTGTGTAAAGACATTTTGTACTGCTTTTAGGGATGAGGTGTTTTTTCCATGCAAAAAAATTACAGAATCGCGGAAAAAAACTAAAAAAAAAACTACTTACACAAACAATTGACTACGCAGTCCCGGTAGGAAATGTAGTATGGGGATGTGTGTAATCTATACTAATATTATAAAGCTGAAGAGTTTGTTTGTTTATTTGAACGCAGTAATCTCAGGAACTACTAATCGGAATTCAAATATTCTTTCACTGTAGGATAGCCCATTTATCGAGGAAGGCTATAGGCGTTATACTATCACGCTACGACCAATAGGAGCGGAGCAGCAAAGAGAAATGTTGCAAAAACGGGGAAAGTTTACGCAGACGTAGTTGCGCGGGACAGCTAGTTTTAGATAGAACTACTACATAAAGTCTTAATTGTAACGAATGTTTTACAATAAAATGTAATAAAATTGTTTTATAAAGCATTATAAGATTCAACTTCAAAAATATAGTATTAAATGAAACGTCTTGCTTTCTCCATCCGTGGCACTATTAAGTACCTTTTCTACATCGGGCATGTTTTCACTAATAAATAATGGAAGGGAGGACCCAAACAGCCCACTCACTGTTACCCCTAAACATACTGTTTGACCAAACTTCGGTGTAATATTACAAAGCTATAAACTTTGAAAGATTCAGTTAAAGTTAAATTTTATATGTGTGCCGTGTGGTGCCGGCTTAAGAATAGTACCACCCCATCTCTACCCGTGGGTGTCGTCAAGGCGACTAAGGGATTTCACCCCGGAGGACGGGCAGCAGCGTCCTCTGCGTATTTAAAGCCTTACTGCGATCGCCAACCCACTCGCCAAGCGTGGCGATTATGACAATTACCCCCAGGATCTACATACTAGTAGGTTCTACTGGGGAGACCCGTGCCCAGCAGTGGGCCATCATATGGGTTGATATGTAAATTTTATATGCAGAATAGTGAAAGTACTCGTAGTTTGTCTTTACTAATATTATGAAGAGAAAAGATTTGATTATTTGTTTGATTGTTTGTTTGTATTGAATAGGCTCCGAAACTACTGGACGGATTTGAAAAATTCTTTCATCGTTGTGAAGCTACACTAACCCCGGGTAACATAAGCTATTTTTTAACCCTGTATTCTCACAGGAACGGGAATATGACAATTTAAAAAATTACAAATACAACGACATGTCTGTTAAAAAGTTTATCTCTTAGAAAAATTGTATACTGATGAATTTGAATAATATTTTTCGATCTTACTGACATAATAATAAAAAAAAAATGAAATAATAAATCACAAATCAAAAACTAAAATTATAATCGAAAGGAAAAAAAATAATCGTTACTCGGACTCGAACTGGGGTCTTCTATATGGGGTCTAGTTATAAATAGTTCTAGTATCGTGACAACATACCTACATCTTCTTTACTATATAAAAATAATAAAAATCTCGTGTCACGATGTTTGTTGTTGAAATCCTCCGAAACGGCTCGACCGATGTTTTTTTTTTGTTTATTTGGTAGGTAGGAAGAATGGGTCGTAAAGAATTACAAAAACGGGGAATTGACGCAGATGCAGTTGAAGGGCTAGTAATAAGTAAATTTAGCTGTCAGAATTAACTATAAACTAGATCAATTATTAAAAGGTTTCTTAAAAATAAACAATGCTTGTTTCTTTCATATTTATTTATTTCTTCGGTGATGCTCCAGCTTAAACGCTGGTTCCGTGGAGGTGGGCAGGAGCAGGTGTGTCTACACATGGCGTCCCACACAACTACCCTCCCCAAACTCCGAGAATCAGATTTTGATTATTTTATGAAAACGGTTTGTAATTTTATAAGTTCTAATAACGGTTGATACAGCATTGATATTTAAGCCGAATGTAATCGAATTGGTTAAACCCGGCATTCACATGGATGATGCCGCGGATATAAGCTTGTCAATAAATCGAAGTGATTACTTACTCTGTGCTTGACATAACTATAGGTATATCATGTTTTCAATGTCACTTTAAGGGTAGAACCTGGATGATCGAGCTTTGCTCGTTATTTTAAACGACGTTTTCTAAAAATGAAACCTAGCTCAATCGATTTACCGCCCCCGAAACCCCATGCATACTAAATTTCATCAAAATCGCTGGAGCCGTTGCCGAGATTCAGGTGAAATATAGAGGTATTTATATATATTTATATACTTACAAGAATTGCTCGTTTAAAATATAAAATATGGTTTAAAGAGAGTAGTAGCAACCGATGATACTTTTTTAAATATCGATTAATCGGAAGATTTGTACGCTTTTTATAAATTACCTAGTACGAGCCTGGCTATGTGTGGTGGCATACAGTTAATAGCTGGTTTGACTACTGTCTGTTCCGACTCGATGTCTGCTTTGGATTGTAAGTAAGTATTTGAAGCGGTTTATTCGAAACCAATATAATAATTATATTCGATCCATAATTAGGGCAAAAAATACTTTTTTCGGGAAGCTTTTGTCCAACTATTTTGAATATATGAATGATAGGTAAATCAGGTCTTGTTTATTTGCACTTTTTACTCGACTGTAAAGAAGGGTTATGTTTTTCGCGCGTACCTTGTATGTATGTATGTAATATTCTTTATTACCTGATATCTCACAATCCACTGAACTGATTTATACAATTCACACGTCGTTAGATTCGTCTTAATTGCCCAAGTGTTCTTAGATAGGTGACATTTTAAAAAAACTAACATGGCGGCTATGAGATGTCAAAATAAAGAGGTGTGAAAAAAAAAGTTGTTCCGAATACTGCAATATGGGTATCAAATTAAAGAGCTCATCTTAAGCATTTCAAAAAGGTATTACATGATTATGACTGTAATACTAAAAAAATTTGTTAGCAACCATTGTTTTTTCAATTTTCAATTCTTGACAATAGCTGTGATAAAAGTAAGTTGCCACATCGGTTACATCCTACAACTACTAAAAAGTATTAAATAAAAAAATCAATTATAAAAATAAAAAAACCCGCCTGCACAAAAAAGATTGAAACAAGATCCCCTACATAATTATACAATTTCATGCAGTTTTTAATTAATGTGTTTTTTGGTTTGTAATATTCCCACATTATCTTGTTGCCTCCATAACGATTGTAATTTCAAAGTAAAAAAAAAAATGTGAAACAGAAATTATCATACCTACACTTATTTATCAATAAATTATTAAAAGATTTTAATAGTATTTAGGTTACTGTTGTTATCTTACTTAACTGAAGCCAATAAATATTTCCACAAGGTTTTTACATTAGATACTTAAACTGGACAAAGGTAGGTAGGTACTACAAAGCACTTCGACCTTCTAATTCCGAGACTAAATTCTAACTGAGCAAAGGAATTGCAGCAAATTGATATCCTTTGTTTTAATCTGCTTCAGTACTTTTACCTCCCTTAGCAGAACCTACTATTACTATCTGAAATATATTCTACATTAGATAGCCTGTTAATAAATTATCACGAACGTTGAAATCTATACAATATTAGGCTGCAATTTGAAGGAGAGTGAAAGGAAAAATTGAAAGTCAATAAATTGGAAAAATTCACACATTGAACTATTGAATAAATTGAAATCGGGGTCCGTATTCACTATCTTTTTTTTCGTTTTCGCCACTAGCCCGCGCTTTTAACTGTCAAAATCTTGTCATAATGATTAATAGAGAGCTGCGCTTAGAAATGCATCGCGCATGCCCGCGGACATATTTGAGCGCACCGCGCATGCGCCAGATCGCGCGGTCTTGCCGCGAAAACGAAAAAAAAAACTTAGTGAATAAGGACCCCGATTAAACCATAGGACACAGCTTAAAGTACAAGGTTCACACATGCAGCCTATGGTATTCCATGGAACAAAGCACATGTCATCCGGCAAACCACAGTCCTCGTACTGTTTGCCTTACGGCTTACTGTCCTTTCCTCTCTTAAATAGATACCTTTCAGTTTGTCCCCGTCACTTGTTATTTCTACAAGTCAGACCATTTAAGGGTTTGACAAATACTTCGGCTTTGTATTTGGAATCAACTACTTGGGGGCAACTGTGCTTTTTTGTTGTTCCACAATGTACCTACCTACTTAATTAAGTAATTAAAATTGGCTTTTGTTGTAACTATTGGGCTGGCCATATTAGCCGAAGAACTGACAACCGTTGGGGTAAACGAGTTCTTGAGTGGAGACCGTGTCTCGGGAACGTAGTGAAGCCCTCAGGCCAGGTGGAGTGATGATTTACGCAAAACGGCTGGCAGGAGCTGGATGCGAGAAGCCGAAGATATTACAAAGTGGCGTACAATTGGAGAGGCCTATGTCCAGCAGTGGACTGCGATAGGCTGATGATGTGATAATGATGTGTAACCATTCTGGTGTCCTAAAATACAAGCACCGAGTTTACCTTAGGCTTTTTTCTCACAATAAATTACTGTACAATGAAGCACTAATGTAAAAAATGTACCTAAATGTAATTGTTGTGATTTTTTTTTTTTTTTTAAAGACGGCTCCCGCAGTAGGGTACAAGCCCTGTGTCGCGGGGGACTTTACAAACATACAATTCACGGACACAAATTTTTATATTTACACAAATAATTATTATAATTATAATATCGTTTTCATATCACGGGACTAAGGAGTCCCGGTCATTTGCGTGGGGCCAAAGCCAACACGTAGAGGCCCGTTAGACACTTTAATCTAGGCGATTATCGCTCTATACACTATTGAAATGTACCCAAATACAATCCCCGGTTAGTTTAAAAACTATTGTAAAAAAGTGGTAACTAAGAAAGTGGGTTATAGAAGTGTCGTGTTATCAAATTGGTTAGCTATATTAATTGTCTATCTGTTAACTATTTATAGCTATACCGAGGACCTTATGTTTATTTTTCTGAATAGATGATCTACAACCAATGTAACTGATATGTTAATTAATGACATTTTACGAAGCGAAGCGAGACGAAGCGCGTGAAGCATGTGTACACTCTCATACTAGTCCTGCCGCCATAAGATATCTTTAAATTCTATTGATACCCATTAAAAATGAAAAAGTTTAATGTAAGGATGTGGTAGACATATTGATAAAATCGTTCACGCTAAAACTATCGTTTCCATTTTGATGACTTTTTAGGGTTCCGTAGCCTAAAACTTTTATAGTTTCGCCATATCCGTCAGTCCGCAAGTTTGCTCAGAGACTGTTAGTGCTAGAAGGCTGTAATTTTGCATGGGTACACATATTACTTACGCCGACAAAGTTAAAAAATTAAATCTTGAAAATATTATTTTTTTAGGGTACTTACCTCCCCTTTAAGTAAATTGGGGATGTGATTTTTATCTCACCTACCCCATCGCGTGGGGTATCGTTAGATAGGTCTTTTAAAAACGTTTAGGGGTTGGAAAAACCATTTTTAGACTTAGGGGCGTTTATGAAATATTAAGATTAAAATGCAAATTTTTGATTGAGGCAAGTGTCCATGCTAGCGAAATAGTTGATGTCGAGTATGTGAAACAATTCACGGTAGTAGTACGTTCTCAAGTAAAACTATCACCGCTAAGAAGGCTTTACAAGTTTACGAGTAACAGCTGATCAAATGAGAAGTAAATTTCAACAGAAAACCTACTTCATAAGCCGCATAATTCGGATGGAGAGGGGGAGGGGTGACTACAGAACAAGGGTTCTGTAGTCACCCCATTGTGCGTGGTCCGACATGTAATCTGAAATAATATTATAAATGCCAAAGTAACTACGTATGTCGGTCTGTCTGTTACTGTTTCACGCTCGGTTTCACGCTCAAACCGCTGAACCGATTTTGATAACATTTCGTATGTGTGTAGTTATGGTCCCAAGAAAGTACGTAGGTTATTTTTTTCACTATAACGCGAGTCCGCGAGTCATTATTCATCAGATAGTAAATATTCCTTTATTCATTAATCCGTAAATTTAATTATCTAATGGTAATAAAATATGTAAGTTCAATCATATCACCTGTACTAAGTCATTTATTTAACCTTTGCATATTACATGGTACCTTCCCCAAAGAATTAAAAAATACTATTTTGAAACCGCTATTTAAAAAACAAGACCGCGAAAATATTATCATTTTATAGACCAATGGCTCTTATACCAATACTATCTAAAGTACTAGAAAAATATATATATGAAAATTTATATTCTTATTTAGAAAAGTATAAAATTATTTCGGAAGCCCAGACTGGATTCAGGAAAAATGTTTCTGTTAACAAAGCTTTTCACAAATTTCTGGATGTAATTATGAAAAATCTTGATAATAAAAAACCAGTCTGTGCTTTATTCATGGATCTTACAAAAGCATTTGATTGCGGGGATCATGCTATTTAAAAAAACAAACTTTATGTAAATGGCATAGGAGGCAATGTCTTAAAATTAATTATGTCATATTTAAATGGTAGGAAACAAGCTACCTCTATAACAAAAGTGTGCCACGGGAAACGAAAAGAACTTACTTACCTGTCTGTCTATAGATTGGTGAAGTACGGAGTGCCCCAGGGTAGCGTCCTGGGTCCCTTATTATTTTTAATCTACATCAATGATTTCCCTAAAAGTATTAACTCACCAATGGTACTCTTTGCAGATGATGCTACTGTCATGTTTTCTGATAAAGACTATGATAGCCTCAAACATACCGTTAATAGTACTCTTGTTCAAATTGTAGATTGGTTAAAGATTAATAACCTTATAATTAATCTAGAAAAAACTAACATAATGGTATTTAGAAATCGTAGTAGACCTCCTGTTGGTTTTGATATTGTTTATTCAGGAATAAAGGTCAACGAAGTTGAAGTTGTAAAATTCTTGGGACTAAATGTAGACTTCAGCTTAAACTGGAAATCTCACATAGAAAATATATGAATGAAACTGAGTAAGAGTTCCTATCATTATATATGTTAACAAAAACTGTCAACCTAAATACTGCTATTACTGCTTACCACGCGTATGTAGAGTCCACTCTGCGATATGGTGTCCTGTTTTGGGGAAATTCCAGCGATTGGGAAATGGTATTTAAAGGCCAAAACGGTGTATTAGGGCCATATTACGTCTTAAACCAACAGACAGTTGCAGGCCTCATTTTAAAATTTTGAAATTGCTTACCTTGCCATGTATTTATATTTCAGAAATAGCTATTTTTATAAAAAAGAATTTTCATTTATTCGAAAGATTACGTGGCTGTCGACAGCAACATAAAATAAAAATTGTACCAAATAAAACAACATTGTTAAATAATAGTGTTTTCTGTATGACATCGAGAATTTATAATAAAATACCGATAGAAATATCTAAAATTGATAATATTCACGAATTTAAAAATAAATTTAATAACTTATTAATGCAAAAGGTGTATTACAGTGTGAAAGAATTTTTGGAAGATAATTTGTAAAATGACAGATTTTAATTAAATTGATATTTAATTATTTTAAATGTATTGTATATATTATATTTCATTATTATAATTGATTTTAAATGTATTGCCTGTTTCTGATGGATAATATTTTATTTATGTATTAATTATTGTCTGTATAATTATTAATGTAAAACTGTGACATAACTATGAATTAATCTAATGTATCCAGGAAATGTGTCATTTGTACCTGTTTAATTAAATGTCATTTAGGGATCTGCACTCAATTAATTTAGTTTAAATTTTAATAAGCCATGAATATTGTGTACCTAATGTAAAATTTTGCATGCCTGAAGGTGAAATATGGTAGCTCATCACAATTTTGTAAAACCTTATTTTGTACCTATATTTGCAAATAAAGTAATTGAATTGAATGTTTAATCGACTTCTATTCTAAAAATAATATAATTAATTGAAAATAGAATGAAAAACAAAGACAAGATATACGCTAATATAGTAGTCTATACTTCTATACTAATATTATAAAGAGGAAAGATTTGATTGTTTGTTTGTATTGAATAGGCTCCGAAACTCCTAGACGGATTTGAAAACTAAGTTGCAAGGCCGTCACGACAATATAATTTTAGTCCAAAGCTCCAAATCGAGTTGTTAGCGTTTTGACAGATTTTTGTTTCGTCAGATTTACAAAAAAAAACAAGTTGTGTAACAGATGATAACAAAAGATTAGAAATTGCATTACAAACATCTTCATAACGGACGACATCTCAATATTTAAATATAAGATTCTCTTTGACCACTTTACAATGGAGAAAAGCCCCATTGTAAAGTAAGAGGAATAATTTTATTTTCATAACGTCTTTACGTCTTCACCGAAGGATCTAAAGTATGGGATTACGTATTATAAAGAAAAAAGATTACATTTAAATGAAGCAAAGTATTATAACAGATTCGCTATGGAGCATAAACTTGAATCTTATTAATACAGATTTGGAAGGAAAATGTCGTTTGAATGTTTTACAAATCTTAGCTGGGAAATTGTGGAAAATGATAAATGATTAAAGAAACAAACCACACTCATAGTTGCTGATCAATGGGAATGGTATTGGAGTTCCTAAATCAGGTCATCTTAGTTATTAAAGACTGCCTCTGTGACGCGGTGGGAGAGTATCCGACTGCTACGCAAGAGGTCGTGGATTCGATACCCACCCAGGATAAAACATTTTGTGATGAGCATGATGGTTTATTCTGTGTCTGGGTGCTACTTATCTATAATATGTATGTATTCAGAAATATATAAGTTTGTTTATCAGTTGTCTGGTTTCCATAGTAAAAGCTATGCTTTGTTTGGGATCATATAGCGTTGTGTGAGTTGTCCCAAGATATTATACATATCAACCCATATGATGGCCCACTGCTGGGCACGGGTCTCCCCAGTAGAACCTACTAGTATGTAGATCCTGGGGGTAATTGCCATAATCGCCACGCTTGGCGAGCGGGTTGGCGATCGCAGTAAGGTATTATATTATTAGTATATTATATTATATTATATTATTATTCAATATTTTAAACAGTACATGTCACAGTCTTACTGTAATCATCAAACCATTTATTAGACTTTATACTTATTAAAACAGCTAACAGAACTTAACATAACATTGCGTTTACCATTAACATAAGAATACGAATAAAACCCTTTGCATAGGTACTCCAAGATAGTCAGGGTGCTGTGAAACTCATAATCAATGAACCCACGACCCGACCCGAAAGGATTTACAAGGACATGTATAATTACTTCTCACTCTTTAATTTAACATTGCTCAGTAATTAGCGCGAGCAATTTACTGTAACGGAATTACTAATGTTTCACGTTTTCCTGGCAAGTTAGATATACAATGTTATTCTTGTTATAGTGCAAACCTGAAAGTAGTTTGCATTAACGTAATCCAATGGGGTAGTTTTTGGACCAATATGTTATATTTGTCAACTAATTAATTAGTAAATCATTAAATAATTCATTAATCATCCTAACAGTCCAAATCCCAATGCTATGTGAAATATAATCATCACTTATTTTTCAATAATATCAATGGATTACATTATTACGGGACGAAATGAGCACGATACCGCGGAGAACACAAGACAACTTGAATGGCTTAAAACTGCTTATAACGTTATATAAGTATTTTCTATTTCTTTTTTAAAATGATTTCTTGAAGTAAATATCTTATTCTGAGCTTTGTACTATACCAAATATTGCCTTGTATATCTACGGTAGTATTATTTTGCATTACTTTTATAATTAACTTCTATGTACCTTTTTATTATCAATGTCACCGTGCTTGTAGTTATACCAAATTGTGTAGTAGGTATAGTTCGCGTATATTATCACGATGGCCGTGTGGTACAGGCTTAATAATAGTACCACCCCATCTCTTCCCGTGGGTGTCGTCAAGGCGACTAAGGGATTTCACTCCGGAGGTTGCGGACGCTGCTGCCCATGCAGCAGCGTCCTGTGCGTACTTAAAAGCCTAACTGCGATCGCCAACCCGTTCGCCAAGCGTGGCGATTATGGCAATTACCCCCAGGACCTATAATAAGTAGGTTCTACCGGGGAGCCTCGTTACCAGCCGTGGGACATCATATTAATAATAATATCTTGGGACAACTCACACAACGCTATCTGATCCCAAACTAAGCAGAGCTTGTACTATGGAAACCAGACAACGGATAAACATACTTATATATTTCTAAATACATACATATTATAGATAAATAACACCCAGACACATAATAAACCATTGTGCTCATCACACAAAGTTTTATCCTGGGTGGGGGATCAAACTCACGACCTCTTGCGTAGCAGTCGGATATACTCCCACCGCGCCACAGAGGCTATAGCAGTGGGACATCATATTGGTTAATATAATATGTGTTTCTCAATGAATTTGCGACAGGTCGATATGACAGTCAAATATGCAGATGGTGAATAAAATCCGGTATACATCCTACACCCGAATAGCGGCCATAACACCATAGTCTGCATCCGTTTTTTGCTTTTATGTCGATCTGTGGTGGATTATACGTGACGTTTTTCATATAAGTAATCAACAGGACTAAAGAACACAAATATACTACTGCAAATGCAAAAAAACAAGACAAATAAAATTTCGAATTTTGCAAATTAAAAACAAATGAAGTTATAATCATATGCAAACAGAATTTGAATGAAAGAAGAGAATCGAATGAGAGATACGGAAGATTTTAAATCGATTACAGGCCGTAACAAACTGAATACCGACTAGGTATGTCAATTAACTGCTAATTGTCGTATATCACTGCATGCGCTAGCTCGATATTTCAGAGCAACAATACTGATTGCGAATTTCATCCATCAAATTATGCACAATACCTAATGATTTAATGCTAATTGTTCGAATAGACTCTCGGCATTACCACTCTTCAAAATGCCAATATATCAACGAATTAGGGATGGAAAAGTCTTTAGTCAAGAATCGATAATAAAAAAAATCAAATTAACACGATTCGACCCTCACTCTATAACTTTTGAGTTTTCGGAAGTTTGGGTACTTTTCATGGTGTTCACATGCAAACCCCCTTCGTGCGAACGACTCACGCTTAACCAGTGTTGAATCAAGTTTAATTGTCTAATGTACCTAGTCCGGCCATAAGTACTGTTAGAAATGCAATTTTTTTAATGAAGTAATGTAATATTACTAAAATTTATATGTACATATTTATTAAAGTCTCAGCAAAAAATAATCACATAGCCACCTTTGGCATTTATACAGGCCTTTAATCTGTCTAGCCACAAATCTATGGATTTACGCACTGTTTCCATGGGAAATTTCGCCACTGCTTGCTCATATTCTTTAACACCCCAATCCATATTAAAATTTCATAATGAACACGAAAAAAAATGTGCAATGGCGCGAAATCGAAAGAACTTTCAAAAATAATAAACACGTTCCAAATTCAAAGTACTGAAAAAAAGAAAAGTTTTTATGTAACAGTATTTATGGCCGAACTAGTTATGTGTAAGTTCATTCTCATAAAAGTCACTTTCAGAGCGGATTAGTCGATTTCGGAATCGAAGTAGCTTTCGAAAAGTCGATTCTAAAGTCAAGAATCGCGCCAACCCTACATCGAATACGAGTACCTATTTGTGATTAACTTTATTGGCACGTGATATTGATGTATGTTCATTAGCGTTTTATGTAGTGGCATTTTGAGTAATCAACTATACAGAGGGACTTCACAACGAAGTATATTGAATGGCATTATTATGCAGCTCAGTTACTGAATAATCATCAATCATTCTGGGAAATCATTTAATTACTTATTTATTAATTATATCATCATTAGCATTTATAAACACCGTCCGACTCAAATGGTCTTTATGTGAATGTGTGTCTGTCTATGTTATCCTAACATTGAAACGGATAGAGGGATTTGATTATAATTTCTTAAAGCTAGTTTCATCAGAATAGTTCTTAGCCTTCTTTTGAAAAGGAGCGAATGGAGGAATGAAAAGCTAAAAGGGTGGGACAAAATATATGCCTATTTAAATATATAACTTTGGGAATTATTATTTCTAAAACTATTATCTTAATCAAAAC
Organism: Herminia tarsipennalis; assembly: GCA_945859575.2. Taxonomy (NCBI): domain Eukaryota; kingdom Metazoa; phylum Arthropoda; class Insecta; order Lepidoptera; family Erebidae; genus Herminia; species Herminia tarsipennalis. The sequence continues at coordinate 6,457,929 of OX243840.2, forward strand.
GTTTAATACAAACCTTACAATGTTTTAAAAATATCTGTCGAATTATGTACGGGTCTTAATCGCCTTTATTTTATTATCCGTGGTCACGGGTAGACTGATAGATTCAGCTCAGTGTCGCCTCCGCGAAGCGCGGGTTTCGGAAACTACCCTCGCTTGATTACTGACACTTTTCACGGAACTGTCGGTACTTCGACATACAACACTAACGGTGTCTTGCCAATGGCGTTTGTTTGGCGGTGTACAAATCGCGAAACTTTACGTACATAGGATGTACCACACGTTGATGTATGGTGATTTTTTTTTCAGCTTCTGTTACTCTCTGGAGTGCTAACCCTCAATATATATATTTTTATTATTTAACTAGCAAACTAAGTAGGCTTATACAAGACACCTATGCTCCAAAGTTCATTAATATTCAATGTGTAGTTTTTGAATAAGTACTCGTACAATGCCTGTGATATACGGACGGACAGACGAACAGATATAAAGACGGACATGACGAAACTTTGCTTTTGGCTACAGAACCCTAAAAATGAAATTATTTATATTTTATGGGTACCTAAAAAGAAAAAAACTAAATCCTTATATAATTTCACTTTGTTGTCCGTTCGTCCGTCTGTCTGTTATGACCCTTTATGTCGGGAACGCTTGGAGGGATAACTCGATAGAGTTGAAATTAAAACCACGTATATATATTTTTTCACAGCTTCAAAATACTGTAGACCAGTATCTTGAAGCTGTGACAAAATAAACTTCGAAGGTAACGTCAAAAAAAGATACGGTCGTTTATGCCGCAAAAAACGTATATTTCGACACTCGCTAGGGAATTTAAATTAATAGGGTACTTTCGCAAATAATACCGTCTTATACTGCAAGTACATATAGGGAAAAGTCTGAAAACTATACATTTGTAATTATATCATAAAAAATATAGTCTTTAAAAAACTGCGACACTCGGTTTCTAAACTATTTATAATATGTACCTACAAATTTGAACGAAACCCTCGGTGTGTCCGACTCGCACTTGTCCGGTTATTTTTATTCAATTTTAATATAATTTGGTAGATAGTTAGAGATAGATACAGTGGGGAATCCAGTTTCATCGTCCACAAACCCTCTCCACAGACCGCCATTTTTATTCAAGAATTGTGCGTGAAGCGATTGAAATTAAAAAACATAAAACTTTCAATCGGGAAGAGGGCTTCAAACTATCCATGACGTGGAATCCAGTGATTCGTAAAAATCAACCTCGTATTAGTTGGCAGTCGATTAACATGGACACAATCAGTGCAATGTGCAGTGACCCTAACATCTCGAGAAACAAAAAACAAAAAAATAAATCATCGGCCTTACGGAGTCTTAACATCGCTGCAGCAGTCCGCTTGTGACCACGGCCGGTGCAACCTGGTCGAAATGTCAAGCATTTAAAGTAAACAATGCGCGTTAATTCCCGTATAAACAGTTAAAATCATGCAACGCGAAAGTTTAAATGTTAGTATCTAGATTTTTGTTTTAGGGTAGAAAGGAAGGATTACCGCTAAGTAATCCAGGATTTCATTTTGGAAGCTTGACTTCGTTAAAAGTAATTTATCCTGAAAAGTACATAGGTGATGAATTTTTACAAGTCTACCCAAATGAGGAACATAATAATATCTAAGACAAACTGTTAAATACCTCTTTTATTAGTTACCAAGTACCTGCAAGAAACTAACCGCTAATATAAACAGCACGGTAACGGTTTCCCTAACTTTTCAATTTGCGGTCGCCGATAGAATGCAAGCTGTTTCTTGCAAGTTTGTCTGTTCTAGCCGTTGAGCGCATCGCACCTTTCTTGTGCATTGTTTGCGTCTTCGCTTCTACATTTAAGTTAACAAATTCTAATTTTACTTTTAATTACTCGTGATATAAATCTGTCTTTAAAACACTGAGAAGTTAGTGCTTGCGTAAGATCTAGCAGCAACAAAAGTTTATCTTCATCCCTGGTTTATTGCTAATTAGGTTTCACCCTAGGCGTCTGGTTTCAGTTATTAAATTCCGAATTATTTATTAACAATAAACTAAATTTGTGATAAATCATTAATGTCATTATCATTTAAGGAGATATATTTATTTTATTTTGATTGAATGGACCTAATGCCAACTTTACAAAGCAATATACGAAGCCGCAGAAAAGAACGAGCTAAAAGTATCATGTTGCTTACATGATATAACTTACTCCTTGTCCGTTTTAATGTGGCCGTTAAGGTTCATTTCCATGCTTCGTGGCCGATCACAGCCGCGCGCGATTGATCGCATACGGCTGGCGCGCGCGGCTGTTGTGACAATTATCACATAGTTCGCGCGCAGTCTACGTCAACCGTCGGCCGTGCACGTCTGTCGCAGACCTCGGAAACGGCACTATACATTTTCATACTCTGACTATTGTCGCATCAGCAGCAGATCAAACGCGCGCAGCTGCGATCGGCCACGAAGCATGGTAATGAACCTTTAGTCGTAAAAAGTAATAACCAGACATATACTTTCACGTTTATAATTTTTTTGAATAAAATAATCAAAGAAGCAGCGCTCGAGGACATGGAAATGCTTAATCTTCATATTTTTGTATATATAGACAATACTTCAGATTACATGTTTATAAAACAAAAATTACTTAAAAAGCACCAACTTTACAAATACATTTAACCAGCATACATAGCTAACTAAATATGCGTTTGTAAATACAGCGTCCTCTGCGTATTATAAAATCTTACTGCGATCGCCAACCCGCTCGCCAAGCGTGGCGATTATGGCAATTACCCCTAGCACCTATAATAAGTAGGTTCACAGGGGATACCCGTGCCCAGCAGTGGGACATCATAAATGGGTTGTTGATGAAATAAGAAAAGAAAATTGAACGCAACCAAAATCCAATACCCTGCAGCACTCCAGACATAATGTATGCAGTTTGAGTCATAATCCACACAAAGCTACGACTGTGAACAACACAAACAAACAAGTCCAGTTGACGTGAATGTGTAAATCAGACGCGGTCGAGTTTTAAACAAAGGTGACGGTTTGCCCCACTTTATTCAATAATACAGGTATAAAAATGTTAATATAAGTGCTTAACATTGTGAACAAAGTTCAACAGAATTGACGGAGTTATGTTGTACTTAACCTGTTGAGTGACGTTTAAAACCTGAAACTTACGTAATACATTTCAGTTATTTGGCTGACTTGTAATTAATCTGACAATATTGTAAGGGTCAGAATTGATTTATAATCGAAGAGACGAAGCGTCATAACCGAACTTTTAAGAGCAAGAATGCTGGCCATTATATGCTGTACAAGCACTGAATTCATTCCTAAACCCCAATATTTTGATTTTAAAACCGGTAAAGTGCATGTTGGGCCACGCGCAACGTAGGGTTCAGTATCCCCCCCCCCCCTCCCTTCCATCTGAATAATATGGCTTAAGAAGTGGGTTTTCTGTTGTTTTTGTTTCATACTTACAACTTTATATTTCAGTGCTCGATCACACCTCGTGCGATTTGAACGCGTTGTAAATTATTCGTATTGATTCTCGTAAACAATAAACCGGTTCGTTATCGGCTGGCGAGTGCGCGAGCGCATCTGCCGGCCCAGCGCGGTTGATTGGAATGTGAACTGTATTACTAATGGCGTACGCTTCAGTTCACAGTGTTAGTGATTGCGAAAGCAACATTAATGATGGGCTAGATGAACAAAACTTAGATGATGACCTTATACAATCAATGGAGGAGGATACTACTACAGAAGGAATGGATAGATTAAAACGTAAAAGAGAAGGGAATAGTGAAGAAACGTGGACAGAGGTTATAAGAAACTCGAAAAAAAAATCTAAAAGCCAGGAAAACATCCTAAATGAATTACCCATTCAAATCTGCGTTACTACAAAAAATGAATTGCCTAAACAATTTACCTTAGCTCGGTTATTAAAAGAACACGAAATAACGGGTATTATTAAGGTTAAATATATCAATTTATTTAAACTATTAATTACTTTTAATGACGAAATGAGTGCCGAAAAGTTCATGATATGTCCAGGATTTAATAACCTTGGTTGGCGTCGACAAAAGACCTGGGAAATAGGTTTCTCGTATGGTATTATACGGAATATTGAAATCGACTTGTCTGAGGAGGAGCTGCTTAAGCATATCTTTTCTGAGAAGGAAGTCATATCGGCAAATAGACTTAACAGGAAAAGCTCGGAGGGATGGACAAAAAGCGAAACGGTTAAAATTTGCTTTAAAGGATCGTCTTTGCCTAGTTATGTGCATTTATTCGAGTTAAGGATAAAAGTTGAAAATTATGTATTTCCTGTTTCCCAGTGCTCAAAATGTTGGCGTTACGGTCATTCAGCAAAGATGTGCCCTTCATATAAGCTAATCTGTCCAAAATGTGCAAACTACCACGCGAACTGTGACAAGATCGTCTTTAAATGTGTTAATTGCGGCGGGAAACACATGGCACTTTCGAAAACATGTCCTGTTTATAAGAAAGAGAAACGGATCAGAGAGTTAATGGCAGAGTTTAATTGCACCTACCAAAAAGCATTGACTGTTTATGTACCCCCTTCGCCTCGCCAAGAATGTAGTGTAGATCTCGCTGACAACATTAAAGATACAAACGATTATTCTACCCAGAGCAATGTGCTATCTACTGAACCGTATGGTAGACCTCAATCATACTCTGAAGTTGCTAAGACAAATCGACATTCAAGCTTTCACGAACAAAGTACACATAAAAAGAATATACGAAAAACTAAAAAGATGCCTGTATACTTAAGCAAAAATGTGATAGCAGACGTGGAAATTACGAATTCCGAAGAATCCACAGAAGAATATCAGGAAATAATAGTCGAAAAACCACCTCCATCCCTTAATAGAGGTCGAGGTAGTAGGCCTCAACAAAGAAGTACCACAAATTATTCATTTCAGGACCTCTTAAAATTACTTAAAGACAGCATTCAAGCAAAAAAAGACGATATAATAAACACGTTCAAATCATGGTTTAGAATAATTGTCGACTGGTTGACTACGTTTATGATAGAGGTTATCCCCGATTTTGCTAATATTAAATCATTTTTATTTTCTAATTATGGATAACCGCAGTCAAAAAGTTACCAAATTGAATATTATTCAATGGAATGCTCGTAGTGTAAGACCTAAACTAAGTATATTGGAACAATTATTGTGCCAAGAAAAAGTTCATGTGGCTGCGATCAGTGAAACGTGGCTTGAACCAGATACCCCGCTTAACATCCGTGAGTACAATATCTTTCGCCAGGATAGAGTGGACTCCTACGGAGGAGTGGCAATCTTAACACATAGATCTATTCAAGCCCAACTTGTACCCATTAACCCCAATATTCCCGACATAGAAGTAATCCACGTAAAATTACATAACTGTGAACAAATAGAAAATATCATTGCCGTCTATTGTCCACCCGAAATGAGAATAAACCCAGTGATTTGGCAACGTTTATTTTCTATTCAAAATAAAAAATCCTTGCTGTTAGGCGACCTTAATGGCCACCACTCTAATTGGTCTGGTAAAACAGACGTTAGGGGATCTCAAATTTTAGATGCAATTATTGATCATAATTATATTATTTTAAACGACGGAAGTCCGACACGCATTTAACTCGTCAATGGTAATTTAAGATCATCTTCTCCGGATATAACTTTGATTTCTTCAGACATTTCTTTAAATTTTAACTGGACAGTCCTAAAAGAGACGCTAGGTAGTGATCACCTCGTTGTTAAAATATCAACTTCGTTTTACTCTGACAACCCTCCACAACATAAACGAAACTTCAGACTAGCCGATTGGATAGGATATAGGAACTATTTGGAAGTTATGTTCAGTGCCTTTTCTTACCCGAATGATCCTCAAATTGCTTATGATATGTTCACGCACCTTTTACACAAAGCAGCTGACAAATTTATTCCAAATATTAAAATAAATATGTGTCCGTGTGATAAGTTTCGTCCAAAACCATACTGGAACGCGGAATTATCGAGATCTGTTGCACATAGACGGTTGGCGTTGACCAATTTTAGACGAAACTCCACCCCGCAAAATTATGAAATTTTAAAAAACAAGATTGCTGATTCTCAGAGACTTATGCGTAAAACTCGTAGAAAGGCTTGGGAAAGGTACTGTACGTCGATCGATGAAAAATCCACTTGTATCGAAGTATGGCAAAAATTGAAATGGCTTAAAGGTTATAAAACGCCGAGACAATTTGTTGATATAGATAAAATTAATTTTCTGTTGCAAAATTTATGCCCCGACTACGTTTCTCGACCCAAACCAACATTTAATTCTCAAAATTTTGTTTTGGATAGTCGTATCACACAAGTGGAATTATATAAAAATATTAAAAATAAAGATACAGCCCCCGGAGATGACGATATTTCGTACACAATGATCAAAAACCTACCCAATAATGCTCAATTGATATTAATACGTTTATACAATGAATTCTATTCTTTAGGATACGTACCCAAGCAATGGAGAATAATCAACATAATTCCAATTCCCAAACCCGGTAGAAACCCTAACGACGCATCGTCTCTTAGGCCCATCTCGTTAATTTCATGTTTGTGCAAAATATTTCATTCAATTATTCAAAAGCGCTTAGAGTGGTATGTAGAAAAAAACAATTTATTCTCAGATAATACTTTGGGGTTCCGAAAGTGTAGATCTTGCATTGATAACCTTTCTAGATTAATTATTAATATTCAAAAAGGATTTTGTAAAAATCATGTTACCGTTGGATGTTTTATAGACATACAAAATGCTTACAATAATATAGATACCTTGAGTTTATTAAAAAAAATAGATAGTTTAGCGGCGGGACAGAAAATATGTAATTATTTATGGCAATTTCTTAATCAAAGACAATTAAAGATTAAAATTAACAATTCCTTTCTTATGCGTACCACTGACCGGGGGGTGGCTCAGGGCGATCCCCTATCCCCGTTGTTATTTAATATAGCAACCATGGACATTTGTAAAAACTTAAACAATGACACTATACACGTTCTACAATTTGCAGATGATTTCGTCTTATATGCCACAGATAAAAATGTTTTCCTAGCAGCTAATAAACTACAAGAACCACTTAATTCGTTTTCACAATTATTGACTGACTTGGGACTTGAGATTTCGCCTTCAAAAACTAAAATTTGTGTATTTAAGAAAGGGGTTAATAGGTCTAATGTATGCCTTAAAGTTAATGGTGGGACAATTCAGGTAGTAAGGGTTATTAAATACCTAGGTTTGTGGCTAGATCGATCACTTAGATGGGCTAGGCATATTAATGAGACTACAGAAAAAGCTTGTAAATACCTCAATGTTTTAAAAGTATTGGCTAATTCTAAATGGGGAGTACACCCTCAACATTTAAGAAGGGTCTACATTGCACTTGTTCGAAGTCGATTGGATTATGGGAGCTTTTTATACGCAGACAGTTGTCAGTCAAATCTTTACAAGATAGAAAAGATGCAAAACCAATCTATGCGTGTAATCGGTGGGTTTATTAAGACTACACCGATACATGTGATGAATAATGAACTGAGCTTGCCACCCTTATATATACGTAGAATGTATTTAGCCGGTAAATATTGGATGAAATGCAAATCGTTACAAAGTAATTATAATATAATTGAGACACTAGAAGATTTAATATTAACAATACACTCTTGGAGTCGGGTAAACAATCCGATGCTGGTGGAAATTCATAAAAAATTTAAAGACACTAAGATACATACTACTAATAATTTGGAAATGTTTACATACAACACGTGGATTTCATATATAGATTTAACAAATAATATAAAAAGCGAAATTATTAACGTAGACAAACCTAAACATTATTATGATTCCAATACGTTAAAAGACATATGTAATGATTATTTGAGAGAATCATACGGTAATTTTTATAAAATATTCACGGATGGCTCAAAAGAAACAATTGAGTCTGGTGCAGCGTTTTTTGACCCTCAGCAAAATTTACATGCTTTATTCAAAATTAATACTAAATTGTCTATAATGTGTGTTGAACTCTTAGCCATTAATGAAGCTTTATCATACGCCAATTCGATTAATCAGGAAAAAATTGTAATCCTAACAGATTCGAAATGTGCACTCCAACATGTAGCTCGCTGTATCTCGACCATTCGAGGAACATCGATAGCATACTCGATTATAAATCAAATTTTGGAGTTGCAACACAAATCTAAAACGATAATGCTACAATGGATACCGTCCCATATTGGTATCTTCGGAAACGAACGAGTCGACTCATTAGCCAGACTGGCATGCTCCGATGGTATCATTTTAAATGTGAAACCTTATTTTTACGACTGCTTGTATTTGGTCAGGGAACACTGTTACAAGCTGTGGAGGGAATATTTTGACGAGAGATCTCAAGAAAAGGGTATCTGGTACAAGACTATACAGCCTGAACCTCTTAAAAAATCTTGGTTCATCAACCATTTAGCTGGCAGGGGGGGTTACACTTAACAAAAGTTTACACTTTACAGCTTATTATTTTACAAACGGATCCCTAAAACTAAAAATTGTCTTCCCAACCCCTATACCTTTTTAAAAGAAAGAAAGAAAGAAAGAAAAAATAATTTATTTTCGGCAAAACAGAAAAAATAAAATGAGTACATGTACGTTTAAAAACAAATACCTACTTAATTAAATACAATTTGATAACAACATGTAAAGTTTAAGCCGAAAAATAGGAGCTAGTTCAGCATATGCCAGGCAAGATGCCTGACGCTGGTTTTCAACTAGCCCCTTTTTATAAATATACTAATAGTATAAATAGATAAATAATATAATAAATTACAGAAAAGATAAATAAAATAATAATTTATAGTAAAAATAAATATAAATAATAAATACCATATTGATAATAATACATAAATAATACCTTTTAAACTACTACTATAACAGGACTATACTATTATTATACACCCGTCTTCATACCGCGCGTGCACGACGTACCTACGCTCACTAAAGAAATATAACACGACGCACACATACGCATACGCAGTTACACTAATATGCGCGTTTTGGCACAGTTATCGATTTCACTTAAATTAAGGACGTGTTTACATTTATCATGTTCCGCTGACAAAAGACTTATCATGTTTTTCAAGATTTTATTCTTTCACTTTGTCGGCGTAAGTAATATCTGTTTCCATGCAAAATTATAGCCACCTAGCACTAACAGCCTCTGAGCAAAGGTGCGGACGGACGGATGGACGGACGGACGGTCGCACACGACACTATAAGGCTTACGATTTGCCATTTTGGCTACGAAACCCTAAAAATCGCAATAAAGCTTAATTAATATTGCATTTTCGCATCAACATAATCTATACTGATATTATAAAGCGGAAGAGTTTATTTGTTTGTTGAAACGCGCTAATCTCAGGAACTACTGGTCCGATTTGACTCTGACCTCTGGTTTTCTGTTCTTTGGACGTTGAAGGTTATGCTTGTATCCGTTGCTTCTTAGTACCTCCCGAACGTGTGCAAGTTCAGTTTTGCGAACGGCAAAGGATGTTATTCCGCTCCAAACACCTGGCGTGTACAAGGTGGATTGCAGTTGCGGTAGTTCCTATATTGGACAGACCAAAAGGACAATCGCAGACAGGGTCAAGGAACATATCGCTGCTGTAAAAAACCGTCAAGTTTACAAGTCTGCTATCGCTAAGCATTTGTTAGAATCAGGACCAAATCACTGGATAGAATTGCATAAGCCACAGGTACTTTCCACCGATCGCCACTATTATTACAGAATAGTACGCGAGGCGGTTGAGATCAAGAAGTATAAGAACTTCAACCGAGAAGATGGATACCGGCTTTCACCATTTTGGAACCCGGTTATCAGCAAATGCAATCGTAGCCGTAAAGACACCGCGCCTCAGTGTAAAGACGTTGTAAGTGTAGTGTGTAGAAGTACCGACAGTACAAATTATCAAAATGATCAAGACCGGCGAGGGTAGTTGAAAAACCCCGCGTCTCACGGAGACATCGCTAAGCTGCCGTCAGTCGACCCGTGACCACGATCGGTGCAATTCGATCGAAACGTTGGGTAAATAAAAGGTTCGTACCTTTAAATAATTCACGCGATTATACGCGACGCCGAAATATATCTAATATGTATAAAAATCGCGAAAGTATAAAAACAGGATGCTTTCATCCAAGTTCCCGTCATGAACCTAAATTAAAACACCGCGACTAGCGTGTCCCAAAACCAATCTTATTTTGTTTACAAGGGTTAGCCAGTAGTTATAAAAAACTGGAAGCCGAAAGCCGAAAGGGTATGTCTGTTGAATTATCCCAAGTTTTTACATGTAGCGTAAAATTGGGCTCTTCTCATTAGACAAGGGCCATTTATTTCGCCCACTCTCTCCCCAACAATTGCTTGTACTTTACGTAATACTATTTTATTGTTGACGGATTTACATAATTTATGGGTACCTGACTTTTTTGTACGTTCAAGAAGCTTGTAATTTTTTATTATAAAACCTTTAAATAGAGTACAATGGACATTGAAGACAGAGGGAATTGTGATTTGTGTTCTTTTCCCGCAAACAGGTTTTCGAATGAATTGCTACAACATTTTTTTATTATAAAGCAAAGCCACAGACTTTTTGATACCTTAGTTCTGACAACTAAGGTATCAAAAAGTCTGTGGTCTACATGGTCTGTACTCATTAGACCAGTAGACATACATTATTTAAGTTCCATCTGAATATGAAGCCGAAGGGGTCCATGACATCAGTGGCGTCCGGGCAAATCGATTATGCAAGTTTAAATTAAGTCTCCATTATTAATCGATAGAGCGCCTGTCTTCAAAAAAAATCACACTGTCTCCGTGCCTCTTAGAGCACTTGAAGCCGAATTTCATGTCCTAGTCATAGGTCATGTCGAATTGATTCCATAGCTTGGAACTACTGGGAATAAAAAATAATAATATTTAATATTATTATTCCGCCACGGAACTACTGGGAACAATCGGAATTTCCCATCCATTCGGAGTTTAGCAGTCTAGTTGCTGTCGCTATACAATTAGCCGTCGCCTGAGACCACAATCGGTGAGAAGAACATTACATTATTTAGGAAATCAAGTGTGACGTCATAACGCTAACTATTTGATATTTCTGCGTCGTCCGCGTTTTTGCAATGCCTCTGACAGTTTATAACAAACGTGTTTCCCCAACTTTTCGCCGACGCTTGTTGTTGGTGACAATTATAATTGTGTACTGTGTCCCAGTGTATAATTGACACGCAGAAAGAAACTCATGATTAAGCTGTTTTATTCTTTGCTTTTGAAATAATATATTTACTATTAACTACATTCATAGAAAAATAAATAAAAATTAGAATATAATGTGAGAGATTTTAAACTACATTGTGTCAAAGGGTAGGGTTGTAAAATTAGTCAATAATATTGTAAAAGCGCTCTCTCTCTTTCTGTGTGTGTGTGTAATTTATATTGAAAGCGTGAGTTGGTCATTAAAGAAATGTAAGAAGCGGCGGTAGTCTTACTCGCAAACGGGTTCGAATCCTACTCTTTATACTACCGACGTGAACCTACTTCCTAACACAAACCATTTAGCTTAGATTAAACCCTCCAGGGTTTAATAGGAGGATAGCTAGTAATGTGGGACCCAAAATCCAACATTGTTAGTTTTCCTTATAAAAAAAAGTCATTTCCCAATTTTGTGAAATCTAGAAACCACAACCATTTTAATTATCTGGTGTAAGTTATTTGACACATTCTGAGATAATAATAAATTTGTATTATGTTTTTGTTATTGTTTGTACTATTTTTGCGTTAGGTTAGCTGGAGGGTTTAACAGGATTGCTAGTAATGTGGGACCCAAATTCCCACATTGCTAGTTATCTTTATAAAAAAAAAATGAAGAAATTATGACGAAAGTTTATAAGGTAGTAAGTAACTGAAGATTTTATTTATATATCTCTTTAAACATCATAAATTAGGCTAAATTTATACTAGGCACATAATTGAGTTTCTCGATTAAATATAATATTTTAAGAAACTCTCTCGCAGTCTTTGCAACATTTATGTTCTAATAATATAAACGTTAAGTATAAAGGCAATGTCGTCATTAACGTATGCCTAAATACCTCTACGAACTCTACGAATTCCTAATTACATAGATCTCGTCAGAACTAATCTTCCAAGAGCGCCTACGCCAGTGCTACGACAGTGCTACGCCGACGTACCCCGACGGTACCTATCGAGCCAGTTAATGAATGTCGTGATTAGTTTCATTCAGAGAACTTATGACTGTTTCTCGTTAAGACACAATTTAAATGCTGTGTTTGATATTCACGAATGTGTGTGTTTTGTACCTTGAGTCATGAGATAATTAAAGCGACTGGGTTGAAGAAAACTGTGTGTTATGTTATTTTTTACAGGAAACTATTTACTAGACTTAGTGTTCGTGAAACCAGTGATAGTGATTGGACCGAAGTGAAATTAATTAGTCAATAGTCAAAGTCAGAAGAATCGTACTGTACCTCTTAATTAAAAGGTGTTTAGATCGAATAGCATCGAAAGTGGTCATCCATACTAATACTAAAAATATGAGTGAGCGCGAGTGTGTTTTTATATTAACTTTTCACGACTAAATACCTGAACGAATCTTGATGAATTTTGCAAGGAAAGAAATTATATCTTAAGGACATACATAAAAAAGTATGTTATATCCGTCCCCAAGATATAATCTATCTTATTGTCGATAAGTAAAAGCTAGTCTATACTATATTCTATACACTATAAGATGGAAGATTTGATTATTTGTTTGCATTGAATAGGCTCCGAAATATCTGGACCGATTTGAAAAGTTCTTTCACCATTAGAAAGCTACATTATCGGGGGGTAATATTGGCTATATTTTATTGTCAAAAAAAATAGCGATCCCTATCAAAATTACAATAATGTAACTCAAGGTATGACACCCGTGCGAAGCCGTGGCAAGCAGCTAATATCCTATAACGTGTAAAAATTGCTAAAAACAAATATATTAGCCCTTATAAAGCCATCCGTCGAAGCATATGTGAATAACCTCATTGATATTCAAAACATTTTCTAACGCGTCTCCGATTTTACTGTGTACTAAAACAATAAAGTTGCCTAAGGAAACCGTACAGCCTATATAAAATATAACCGCCTTCAAAATCCTCCAATTTCTTATTAAATGTGAGATGAGAACAAACTGATGGGCTGCATTTTGTTTGCATATCTGATACTCGATTCATCATCCTCTGTATCTCTTTGGTTCTAATTTTTATTGTAGGCTCATGCCGATCAATCAATTGCCATTATTCATAAAGGCTAAAGTAGATAAACAGTTTTTTGTAAATTTGACTGTTTTAATTGTGCGTTTAAGTCGGTACGCGTGTGTACGGGTCGTTGTGGAAAATTTTAAATCTTTTAATATAAAGCTGAAGCTGGGTTTGTTTGTTTGTTTGTACGCGATAATCTCAGAAACTACGGGTACAAATTGAAAAAATATATTACTGTTGGATAGCCCATGTATCGAAGAAGGTTATAGACTATATAACATCACGCTACGACAACAGGAGCGACAAGACAAGATAACTTGAATGGCTTATAACTCTGCAAGTTTTTGATATTTTCATTTTTTTTTGTGTGTAAAAATCTTGCTGGGGTATCTGAGCATTGCACTATACCAAAAATAGCCTTATACGTACAGCATATGGTATAAAATATCTATTTAGCATCCCAAATGTTTAATACAATCTTTCATTTCTAAGCCAAGTAGATGCCTAATTAATTTCGTGACATCGAAACAGACTCATGTCTCAAGACATTCAAACACATCAAAGACAGTGCACAGAAAGTGCAACCACTCAATATGAATAATAACTGTCTAGCTACTTCATGAGTAACAGCCCGACACGTCAGGAATAATTCTAGCAAATAATTAAACTTGCATCGTGAACTCCTCTAGTATAAACACGTGGAGTGTGGAGTGGCTGTTTGAAACACCGCACTCCCACTGTACGCTATGATATTGTACGAGTACGTACCTTAGCTTTTATGCCGCGAATACACGGGCAAAGTAAAATTTATACTAAGTAGCAAGCTACATTGTATTCTCACGGAAGAAATTTAAAAAAAAATGTAAGCAAACCTCGAACCTTCGCGGAGTTTCTAAATTAATTTGCAAATGAAAATGAAACAATTAAAAATGATTACCAATAAATGGATTGGTAATCAAAACGACATGCATTAATATTATACAGACCATTAATATATAATAATAATAATAATATTTATTTCTCTCAAAAGGTTACATTTGTACAGTAACATGTATAGCTACAAACTTATAAAATTACGAACCTTGTAAGAGCTAGAGTCCGTAGTAGGTACAAAACCTGTGTGATGGGTAATATAATATATATTGGGGCAACTCACACAACGCTATCTGATCCCAAACTAAGCAGAGCTGGTACTATGGAAACCCGACAACTGATAAACATACTTATATATTTCTAAATACATACATATTATAGATAAATAACACCCAGACACAGAATAAACCATCGTGCTCATCACACAAAGTTTTATCCTGGGTGATGAGCACGAACGAACCGCTCGTACGTACGTGGTCGAACCCACGACCTCTTGCGTAGCAGTCGGATTCACTCCCAGTGCGCCACAGAGGCAGTTAAGGTTTGTTAGACAGAATGATTTGTTATATACTAATAACCTCCAGCTCGTCACTTCCTTACATTACACAAAATAACTTCGTATTTTTTTTTTAAATACAAATTATCCCTTCACCACCTACCACCAACTTTGGTCACACAACCATCTACCCATGTGTGAGACCCAGGAGTAAATCGATATTTATTTATCAAATTTAGGGCCTAAACCTCACAATAAACAACGATTTTACTTCAGTAAAATAGTCTGTAGGTGGTTATGGTCATAATTTCAAAAACAAAAGTAGGTGATTTAAAAGTCGGTCGTCGGCCGCGTGCGTCTGTCGCTGACCTCGGAAACGGCGCCATAGATTCTCATACTCTGAGTATTGTCGCATCGGCCGCGCGCGTCAGGCGTCGTTAAGGGTAATATATGAATTATTATTTTCCAAAACTGATATTACAAAGTTATTTAGTGTTATATAAAGAAGCCAAGAGCGGAAGGTTAATAGTATATTACAAATCATCCTTTATACGTCTATCTATGCAGAAAACAAATTACCTAATCTAAATAATACTTATGTATATAATAATAAGTACGTTATGAACTTTATAGCTAGGCTATTAATAACGTAATTAGGGATACTAGGGTGGCCACTGGACAGCATTAGTTTAGGTACTTGTCTATATTTCCCACTCACAAACTGGTTTTAACCTAGGTATACCAAAACTGTTTAGTTTAAACACCCTACCCGTGGATTCTCAGCATTAATACTGTTCACACGGCAAAGAGTACCACTGCAAATATCGGTAGAGTGGATGAACAAAATGCACTACAATGCAGCGTGAGTTTAACGTCCAGTCATTTTGAACACAGTTTTATTTCTTACTGCTCTAATACTAAAGATGTACATAACTACGTTGAAGTATGTGGACGACCAGATCCTAGGGAAACGGGTCGGTACGTATACAAACATCCAACTAATAAGTAAATGCCAGAGATACCAATTCTTTTCTGATTGTGTGCTGAGACTTACTAAATAGATTGGGGGTTACCATAAATGTATTTAGTCCCATACCTACACACTCATATGTTTTTTTTTTAAATACTAGCAATGTGAGTTTGTGGTTACAATACAAGCAATCCTGTTATCCCTTTCAGTAAGGGGCTTGTGTTAGGAGTGGGTTCACGTCGGTAGTACAATGGGTAGGATTCGAATCCGCGACCTCACGATTACGAGACCAATAAGCTACCGCCGCTAATTTTCAAAGTAATATAATTTTAACAACGTTATTTTTGGTATGGAGCAAACCTGAAATAAATTTAGAGGATCAATAAAACATTCTAATGGCCTAGTTTTTGGGCCATGATAAATTTTACAGTTAATTAATCAACCACTAATTAAACAATTAATAAATCATTATAACAGTCCAAAGGCTGTTCACAGTGGGATGGGAAATGCAATCATCACTTATTTTCAATATTATCCTTAGATAACATAACAGGTGACGCAATAAGCACATTACTGCATAAAACACAAGACAACTCTTCTTATTCTTATACTACTGCATGTTTTCTTATTTTTATTTTTTATACGGTATTTTGAAGTAAAAATCTAGTTGCGGGGTCTGAGCTTTGCACTCTATAAAAAATAATCGACCACTGTCCTGATGTTTATTAAAAATATTTATACATACCTACTTTATTTAAAACTAGCTGTCCCGCGCAACTTCGTATGCGTAAATTTTTCCAGTTTTTGCAACATTTCTCGTCGCTGCTCCGCTCCTATTAGTTGTAGCGCGATGTTATATAACCTATAGCCTTCCTCGATAAATGGGCTATCAAACAAAAAAACCATTTTTCAAATCGGACCAGTAGTTCCTGAGATTAGCGCGTTTAAACAAACAAACAAACAAACTCTTCCGCTTTATAATATTAGTATAGATAATACTACAAGAATGGTGTTAACATCCTTAAACAACGTTATTCTTGGTATAGTGCAAACCTGAAAGTAGTTTGCTCAAAATCAGTAACGCAATCCATTGGGATAGTTTTTGGACCGTGGTATATTTTTTAATTAATTAATTAATCATTGATTAATTCATTAATTATTCTAACAATGCAAATACTGTTCACAATGTGATGTGAAATGTCATTGTCACTTATATTTCAATAATAACCTTTATTATGTGCTACGGGACGCAATGAGCACGATAGCGCGTAAGTAATATGTACGTCCATGCCAAATTAAAGCTTTCTAATAATAAGGGTCTCTGAACTAACCTGAGGACAGACAGACAGACGGACATGGCGAAAGTATAAGGGTTCCATTTTGCCATTTTTGCTACGGAACCCTAAAAAACTGTTTAATTTCGTTTTGCCCAAAGGAAAACAATGCGGCAAATGCAACTTGTTGGTCCAGCTAAAAGAGCCAGATTTCCAGATAGTTCCCGTGGGATCCCATCTCATGGGTAGGTTCGATTTCCACGCTCAGTATTGAATTTCGTCTCTCATTTTAAAATACATATATTTGTAAGTGACTGATTCTTGGGAATTATATTATATTAGTTAACACTTAAAATTATTATTTTTAACGTGATCATGTACCTATATTATAGACCAACAAAGAATCGACAATTATACTTTAGCGTTGCGTTAATATCTGACGAATTTAATATGTGAGGTGTAGGTATGCCACCGATATTGGTATTTCGGACTTCCTCTCTTGAGAAATCTTCGTTTAAGGGCAAGCAACAATTCCAATAAAAGCAAATCTATTGCCAGATCACTGGTTCAGACTTTAGGGTCAGTCCTGCCGACATCTAACATCACTTTCTTGATATTGGAGCTGACAAATTTCATTTGAATTTGCCAACTATTTGACCGTGGTTAAAGGATATAAATTCAAAGAAACACTTTTCCATTTAAACGGCACATTTTTAAATATGTGTTTTTTATTGTCAAAGGAAAGATGGCGTATTGGCAATTTCAGTAGTTCAACAACAAACCCTTCAGCTTTTAAATATTAGTATAGATTAAGATTAAGAGAAAGAATGTAGGTATACATTCTTTATCTTAATCTAGTAGGTAAAATGCTGTCGTGTTTTTAGGATCAATTTTAGGAAAGAAGTGCCCTGTCATTCTCTGCCTCATTAATTTCTACTAGCAAATCAACTCATAGACGGAGCAGCGAACAAATATACTTCCGCACATTATGCTGCTTGCTTCTGCAAAGATCACGGAAAAATAAAGTTTATATTTTCTCGTAGAACGTAGAAGTACTTACACATTTTATTATTAAAAATATTATGTTAGACTTTGTGATGTCAGCTATCAATAAAGGTCGGGGCAAAAGTATTTTCGTATTTTTTATACGAAGAAAGAAAATAGGTATTATAGGTTTTTATTTATTTAAAATGTATATGGGCCGTTTTGATCGATGACTTTTTGCTATCTAGTGGGTAGTGCCATGATCCCATTGCTGTACAAAATTTGAGATTTTTGATTAAACAAATCTGACAGGTAGTTTTCACAGTGTCCTTTTGAGGTTAACTTTATGCTTCCTAAAGAGTTCTGAAGTGACCGAAACAGGTTGAAATCTGTTGGAGCAAGATCAGGTCTATACGAAGATGCATCAACATATCCCAGCCAAGTTCTCTTAATTGTTGCTGAGTGGCTATAGATGAGTGCGGTCTGGCATTGTCATGATGGAGCACCACGCCACGCAAGCCGGGCTTCATCAGTGGGGCTTGTCCATGCTTCGACCACAATCATTTTCTGACATTCCTATCGTAAGTGACCAATTTTCCATCAATCGTTTAAGAAATGGGTAGGAATTGTTACGTTTCAACAAAGAATCGCAAATGGAAACACGTTGCATTAAGTTTCTCTCAGTGATATCATGTGATACCCAAACATCAAGTTTTTTCTTGTACCCAGACTTTTGTAAATGACGTATAACTGTTTTGTGATCAATATCCAGCTCTTCAGTAATATTGTAACTACTAATAAGTTGATCTTGGAATAAAATTGTATATTTGCAAAAACACGGGCAAGTTGTAGATAGTGGTACAGTTTTTATGTTTCCACATGTATAACCACAAGTGGTATGCAAAATTATATTATATTTGGACTAATGTGAATTCAATAATGGTCCACAATTGCTCCACTTTTCCAAAGACGGCACTAATTTTATCCGTGACAGAGCGCCACAGCGAGCTTGAATCACATTTGTGGTACTCGTATTGATACCGCATTAGGTCCGTAAACCGCACAAATATTATTCGCAGCGTTCGCCGCATTTTTACCTTTTTTGTAATTAAACTTTTAAATGTAACAAATTTCTTCGTCACATACCTACATTTATTTAGCCTGCTTGAAAAACAATTGAAGAATGGCAGGTACTAGTTTTTTTTTAATTTATTGATTCTTCAGAGTGTCAACATTCAATGGTATTAAAACCAGCCACTTACATTCTGTACAACCAAAGAGGTTTGATTGCTAGCAATACATTCAAAATACGAAAATACTTTTGCCCCTATTATATTCCATCTAATTTTGTTTGAGAACTGATATTAATTGTTATTATAAATTACTATGACCACAAAAGCAGTTATTTTGATAATACAGTAGTACGTACAAACATGATGTTTTAAAATTAATAAAAGTGTTGTGGTTCTAAAGGGTCTAGGTATTGAAGGTTTCGCCAAAGAAACAGAAGCCCTAAAAATATATTAAGATTATCAAAACATGATGTCTCGTAAATATGCACCAAGAATCCGGCTCGAAGGACCAACACGTACGAACTGTTTGCCAGTACAGACATTTGTATTGTGTGATAAAATGATTTGTATTGTATGAGAAAGGGATGTTTCGAGAATAAAATCACAGTTTTGTCCGTTCTCAACGAGATTATGCGAGAACACATTTAAATATATTTTTACAAATGAAGTTGTGTAAGTCACAGACGCCTAATCAGCAAATCTATACTATTAGTATAAAGCTGAACAGTTTGTTTATTTGAACAAGCTAATCTCAGGAACTACGGATCCCAATTGAAAAATTATTTTACTGTTGAATAGCCCATTTATCAAGGAAGGCTTTAGGCTATATAACATTACGCTACGACGAATAGGAGTGGAGCAGCAATGATAAATGTTGCAGAAACGGGGAAAATAAACGCATACGAAGTTGCGCGGGTCGGCTAGTAACAAATAAGTAGCGATACTCGTACACGGGGAAAACTAGTCATACTCTACAAAATAATATTTTCTTTAAACACTACCTTTTGCGTATGCTAAACAGTGCCTAGGAAAATGTCTTTATATTTACCATACACTTTATCTCATATTATATTGGAGGCTCAAAGAAGCCGCAGCTGCATCCTGTTTACGGACAACAAAATACCACTTTAATAAATTAGCTTCCGTTTGAGACAACGTGGGCATAAACATTCGTTGCGACTATTTGCGACTAACGTATATTTGAGTTGAATTTGTTATTTCAGATGAATTGAGAGGCAGTGCGTTTGTATTGTTAGTTTCTGGAATGTTATTAGTCGATAAGGATAAATTATACGAGTTGTACCTATGTCAGATTTTTGTTTTATCCGAGTATTTTTAGAATAGACATTTAGGCATCTCTTTCGTTTCCAATTTTTACTCCACTGTGTAGGAGGGTTATGTTTTATGAGTGTATGTTTTGTGCTACATTTCTTTGTCATGCTGTAGAGCCTAAATGGTTTGATCAAGTTTAACTTTAGAGGTATCATTAGTTCGTCTCAGTTGTGAGTGACACTGGGTACCTACATCAAAATTGATAATGACGACTCTAACAAAAAAAATCACTTTAAAGCTTAATATTTTACAAACGGATGCCTAAATCTAAAAATCGTCTTCCCAACTCCTAAACGTTTTTAAAACACCTATCTAATGATGCCCCACACGATGGGCTACGTGAGAAAAAAAAATAACACCCCACTATACATATAGGGGAGGTACCCTAAAAACTCTTTTTTTCAAGATTTTATTCTTTCACTTTGTCGGCGTAAGTAATATCCGTAAATAATATCCATGCAAAATTACAGCCTTCTAGCACTAATAGCCTCTAAGCAAAATTGCGGACGGACAGACTGCCGGACGGACGGACGGACATAGCAAATCTATAAGAGTTCCGTTTTGACATTTTGGCTACGGAACCCTAAAAATAGTTGTCTGTAAATTCAGTTTACTGACAATGTATTAAACAACCATGCCTGTGACAGTTATTTTTTAAATAGTATCGCTCGTCGCTGCAATAGCCAAAACATTGATGACACTGTAATAAACAATCATGCCTGTGACAGCTTTAGTGCGTTGATTAGCAAACAGTCAATAACGTGACTGCTTAGCAACCAATCAATAACGTGACCGTTGCTTAGTGACTGCTTAGCAACCAATCAATAACGTGACCGTTGCTAGGTAACTGATTAGCAACCAACCAATAATGTGACCGTTATCATAACCTCTTACTTACTTTAATTTTAAGCAATCGGGTTTTTTGTTTTGTAATTATTTTAGCTTGTTATTTTCTTTTTGCCAATGTCGAATTCTAATTAAGATCAAGGTTAGGACTCCAAGCGTTCAATAAATTACCTACGTACCACATATGTAGCTGATTTTTTTATATATTCCGTATTCATTATCTCTTTATACCTGACTGCGTAACAAGAAGGATTATGTTTTTCGAGTGTAGTGTATGTATGTTTGTTTGTATGAACCTATGTAAAATAAATTAATGGATTCTAGATTTAGGGTCGTTCGTCATTTGGCACCGGGACCGCGGTTCCAAAAAGCGAATTGAATTTAATTGTTTATTTTGATTCGTCATATGGGACCACAAAATAAAAATATACCTTTTCTTTTAAAAGTACAGTTGTCAAAAAAGATAGCATGAAATATATTTCGATAATGTGGCGAATTGTATGTGTTTAAAATAACATTAAGTGGGATAGTGATTTATTTAAAAAAAAAGTGATATTAGGTAATTGCATTACATATTTAACATATTATTCCTAAATACATTTTAAATAAAAAAAAAACCCGTACAAAGTGAAAAATGTTTCTTATTGATTTGATTTATAATATTTTGAAGTAACGCATTAAGCCTAACCTAATTAGGTAGAGCTACATAGTACCTAAATATGTAGATTAGATAAATAAAATATGTTTTTGTATAGTTTATAAGGTTTCGTAGACAAAATGGCAAAAACGGAATCCTTATAGCTTCGTCATGTCCGTCTGTCGGTCCGTATGTCACAGGCATTTTACTCAAAGACGACTTCGTAAATATTGATAAAATTTGGTGAAAAGGTGTCTTGTAGGAGCCGCTACTTAGATTGATAGCTAAATAATAAAAATAAATATTTTTACGGGGGCTTGCTGCTTTTTTTTTTAGCAAACATCTAGGTGTGGCATATCATTCGACAGGTCTTTCAAAATCTTTTTAAGGTTTCTAATATTTTTTAGATTGAGTGAATATTTTGGAAATCGCTCTGAAGGTGCCTAAATTAGGCCCTCCCCTGCCCCTTTTAACACGCGAACCGTATGACCAATCACAAACTACTGTACTATAAACTAAAATGATTTCGGACATGATCGGATATCGTCATTGAGTTAGCCGAAAAACTGCGTTTCTCAGCAAAATGGCGTAAGTACCATGAAAATACGCTCTTCTGCTGAAGCAATTATTCAAGGCTGCGGAAACACCGAGCATAGTCCGACATGCTAATAATTAAAATCAATTCACTTTTTGGGACCGCGGTCCCGGTCCAGAATGACGAACGACCCTTAGATTTGTTTGAATTGGACGTCAGATTGTCTCCGTTGCGTAGGTACATCGAAATTAGAACAAAAGTAAAAGTGCGTACTTTTAGCGCCAAAATATTTCAGTTATAAATTTTATTTATTTTGTAATAAAATAATTCAAGCATTTTACCCGTCCTACGCTGATGCTGATGAGTAGGCTAAAGCTTTCCGAGAGAAATAAGTGTGCATGTTTTTTTGGCACGTTTAGCTTCTTGTTTGAAATTTGGCTTGACGGTTTGTTCTAATAATGATGTAGTTATCATTAGATTAGTTTTAAACGGCTATTACACTACCCTAAATCAGGGCCCTAAATAGAAGTGGCCTTGAAAATGTGTTAGAGAATTAGGGCACTAACTCTTAATACACCTCTCTTTTTAAGGATTTAGGGTCCCTGATTTAATGTAGTGTAATAAGTGCATTAGTTAAGGAAGTGACATACGTAGGTTATAGGTAGAAAGTATTCCAACATCAGTCCCGAAATATGGAGTCTGACACTAATTCAGTGCCGGAGACGACATTACGTACACCACAATTTATGTAATGACGTCACATGTACCTACAGGCATAGGACTTAACTTACTGTCTACTACTCAAACGATACATAAGTAATTTTAAGCTCTGCTAAGTAGTATTTCTCTCTCCACTTATATATATACTGACCCTCATCTAGCCCAGACCTCAACTCTTTAGACTACAAACTATGGGCAGTTTTAGAGGACATGGCTTGCTCTAAACGACACGACGACATTAAGTCTCTTAAAAAATCTCTGGAGCAAGCAGTAGCGAAATTTCCCAAGGAAACAGTGCGTAAATCCATAGATTCGTGGCCAGACAGATCAAAGACCTGCATAAAAGCCAAAGGTGGCCATTTTTAATAGAATATTGTTTTTATTTTTTGCTGAGACTTATGGCCGGTCTAGGTAGGGACACTACAACATGAGCGTTCAGGGCGACTTAAACGGCTATTACACTACCCTGAATCAGGGCCCTAAATCGAGGTGGCCTTGAAAATTTGTTAGAGAATTAGGGTCCTAACTCTTATTACACCGCTCTTTTTAAGGATTCAGGGTCCCTGATTCAGTGTAGTGTAATAAGCGCATTAAGACTTAATACACGGTTGTAAGTTTGTGTTTGTCCGTCCAACGTAAACGCTATTAAACCGAATAAAAGCGTTCAGTTTTTGTTTAGTCGATCGATTCTTGGCTAAGCTAAATAATTTGCACTCAGCAAGTCACCGTCGACTCGCGTTTACAAATCGCATTTTTCTCTTCCACGATTTATGAAGACATTTTAAAAGTGTTAAGCTGTTGCACCTGAATAATTGACGGCAGTGAGTGCTCATTCAGGTAGCTCAGTGCCTCTTCACTACTCCGAAGAGTGAATTTATTCTGAACTATCAGGCGTGTATTTTATAAGACACAATTTGTAAGACAATTTATTTATTTTGAATATTTTATTGCGACCGATGATTGTCACTAAATTGCTAATAGTTTTCGATTTTTATGTTACATGTTTAAGAATAAAAAAACCGGGCAAGAGCATGTCGGACCATGCTCAGTGTAGGGTTCCGCAGCCTTGAATAATTGCATCAGCAAAAGAGCGTATGTTCATGGTACTTACACCCTTTTGTTGTAAAACACAGTTTTTCGGCAATAACTCAGTGATCGTATATCCGATCATGTCCAAGATATTTTTTTTTCTTTTGAACCATGAGACCATAAACTCACGGTTCAAAAGATACGGAGTGATTATTTCCAAAAATATCGTTGATGTTTGCTAAAAAAAGTTTTCAGCTTCTGTTACTCTAAAAATATTTATTTTTATTATTTAGCTATCAAACTAACTAACGGCTACTACAAGACACCTTTTCATCAAATTTAATCAATATTTATTGTGTAGTCTTTGAATAAAATGCCTGTGACATACGGACGACGAGATAGACAAACAGACAAACAGATGGACATGACGAAAAAATAACGACGTGAATCCACTTCTAACAAAAATAAAATACGCGTAGGTATAAAGATAAATGTTGTTTGTTAAAAAAATAAATGTAACTAATAGAAATTTAGGAAGAATAAAAAATTAGGTTACTAATTAACTTTTGGATCGATTTTGGTGCAATTTGGTATAATAGAGCGAGAACCAGCGACGATAGGACCTTCGTCATTTTATAAAACCTGAAATTTTATCCGTGTATGTATGAAGTTTGGCCGACGGTTGCTTTGGCAATAAATTTAAAAAAACTAGTTCCCGCCATTTTTACCTTTTTTGTAATAAAACTTTAAAATGTACCGAATTTCTTCGTCAACATTTGATGGTATTTAAACCAGCCAGTTACATTCAGTACAACCAAAGAGGTTTGATTACTAACAATACATTTATAATACGAAAATTAGATTTAGAAAATTCAGATTTTATAATATGACGTAAGTATACTTACGTCATAGTACTAATTTATTATACTTTAAAGATGTCAGACAGAGGGTTGCAACCGTACTAAGTGTCTGACAATGGGCGAACGTGATTTTTATTTTTCCAAATAAGACATAAAACAGCTTTATATTATAACTAAAGAAAGGTGCAATTTTTCACCCCTTTCCTACCTCATATCTGCCTAAGCAACTCGGCCAAACTTCATAGTTAGTTATTGTTTTTACCTGTACTAGGGACATGTATAGAGAAACTTTTAGGTTTTATAAAATGACGAAGGGCAGATCATCGCTGGCTCTTGGGCAAAAAGGTTAAAGAAGTCACAAGCTATATTCTGATATTATGGCAGGAAAGACCTAGGTACAAATTAAAATGAAAGTTGGTAATTTTTATGTTTTCTTCTTCTAAATTAGGATTTTAATACTGGCATTTAAAAAAAATATTCACATTTACCTAAACAGGTAAGTATGAATACAATAATTGCATTTTTGAAAGATAGAAAAATTTGATATTCAGACTCAGGAATCGAACCCGCCGAGACGTGAATCCACTTCTAACAAAAATAAAATACGAGTAGGTACAAAGAAAAAAATTGTTTGTTAAAAAATTAAATGTAACTAATAGAAATTTAGGAAGAATAATAAATTAGGTTACTAATTAACTTCTGTATCGATTTTGGTGCAATTTGGTATAATAAACAGGTAAGTATGATTTTTTTTTTTAAATACCAGTAGATACTTCTTATGTACCTACTCACTTATTTAGTGGATTATTTTATTTGTTTTGAAGCTTTCAAATATATGAAAAACACATACCTACTTATTTGTACTACTAACCTACACAAAATGATTACCCGCACGTACCCTACCAACCTCACAGCAAATTAGCTAATGTTCTTGTAACTGAAGCGAAAATGCTGAGTCAGTGTTGTCTTGGTAATGTCAACAACGTATTACCGTAAACTAGGTACGGAAGTGTGTTGTTAACCTCAAGGACTCAGTAAGTACCTTGATATTATCTGCATTACAACTTCGTATCCACTCATCTAAGTAGGTTGGTAAGTAAAGAGTAAGTTAGTACCTACGTCGTAGTTATATTTCATAAATCACAAAAGAACGGTCTTGTAGAAAGGTTTGGGTAGATCCCTACTTTTCTAATAGCTACGTCAAACTAAATAATTATTACGCAAAACGGCTGGCAGGAGCTGGATGCGATGAAGCCGAAGATAGAACACAGTGGTGTGCAATTGGAGAGGGCTATGTCCAGCAGTGGACTGCGATAGGCTGACGATGGATAGCTACCTACTTAATACTTAGATAATATTATAGATCTTGGGACAACTCACATCAGATGGACGTGTTCATAATGTTGTACCAACGTTTACATGACAGGTATCTAGTAGGTACTTATAGAGGGTGGACTAAACGAATGCCCGGGTAGGAAAGTCCTTAAATATTTGAGTTATAAAATTTAACTGAAAGAAAACATTCTTTCATTTTTTAAATAAAAAGAGCTGCGTTCAAAGATTTTTTAAAAGTCACTTTTCAGAGCCGGGAATCGAATCCGCTAAATGTAGAAAACAATCATTATGTATTTTTATAACGCAAGTTTAAAGGGTCCAGCATCACTACATACCTAGTATAAAATAAAGTCGCTTTCTCTGTCCCTATATCCCTATGTATGCTTAAATCTTTAAAACTACGCAACGGATTTTGATGCGGTTTTTTTAATAGATAGAGTAATTGAAGAGGAAGGTTTATATGTATAATAACATCCATTAAACAGTGGAGAAATAAGGAGCGAAGCCGCAATAAGAAATGTTGCAAAAACGAGGAAAATTTACGCAAAGGAAGTTGCGCGGGTCAGCTAGTAAAAAATAAATCTCTCATAAAAACGTTGCGATAGAACAAAGTCGCGTGCAATTGGAGAGGCCTATGTCCAGCAGTGGACTGCGATAGGCTGATGATGATGAAAAACATTGCATCTAAAATCTAAATATGAGGTAATCATTCAATTTAATTCAATTAAATTTTTATTTTGATAAACATGGGTATATACATAATGTGTTAGTAGTTACATTAGGTACTGTTCAATCTATATTTTGCTATTGTGGTGTGCAAATTTTAATATAACATAAATAACAATAATCAAAAAACAACTTACGAGTATATTAAACCATATAAGGAATTACTGAATTACTCTACACGTAATGTGTAGTACTTGGGTACAGTGACGAATCCTCCGCAATCATTTCATAGGTTAGTTCAACAAAGACGGGTAAATTTCTTACAGGTTGAGCATATTGACTGTCTCTGTGGTTCGGTGGGAGTGTATCCGACTGGATTCGATCCCCACCCAGGATAAAACTTTGTGTGATGAGCTCGATGGTTTAGTCTGTGTCTGGGTGTTATTTATCTATAATATGTAGGTATGTATTTAGAAATATATAAGTATGTTAATCAGTTGTCTGGTTTCCATAGTACAAGCTCTGCTTAGATTGGGATCAGATCCCAAGATATTATATTATTAAATATCCTGTATTTTCACAGGTTAAACGTTGAGCTGCAAAAATGATAACACTCATATTGCCGCCATTTTCACAACTAGGTATAGGTAGATACTTAGGTACCTATACAAAATACGAATATCTATATAAGTACCTAAACTAATAAGAAATATTAACTTTATAAAACTAAAGCAAGTCTGCTTTTCGATTAAGTAGGTACACCTTTATGAAAGTCCTGTGCCGTCATCTCAAAGATTCCGCAGATTAATGAACATCTACACGGTAAAGGATCGTGCAACGACTAGGAAACAAATTGCTCGAACTAATTCCACCGCCAAGATTATGTTCCTTCCTTTAAGGTCTTTCATAAGTTTCTTGATTAATGTTAATGTAACCGTACCTGATCATGATCACTTCTTATTTAGTAGATATCTATTTATTTACCTACATAATTGAGAAGATTTGTAATTCAGGGTTCGAGGTTTGCGGTTGAAAATCACGAGATTCGGTTTAACAATACTTACCTAATGGGTAGGGTAGGTAAACCATCCAATCGTAGGCACTCGTCCAATTGGCTCTTTAGACTTTAGTATAAAAAACCAGGCAAGTATACCTACCTATGTCAGGCCACGCACAAAGTAGGATACCGTAGTCCCCCTTCCGATTAATGCAGCTTAAGAATTTTTTCTATTGTTTTTGTTTCATACAACATACAAAAACGCTATTTATGTATTTTTCAATGTCGAAAATGTTGTTACTTCTTACTTGGTCTGTTGTTACTCGATAAGTTGTAAAGCTTACTTAGCTGTGATAGTTTTCCTTTTAATTTCATTTTAAATAGGTACTACTACCGTGATTTTTTTCACATACCCAACATCAACCATTTAGTTGGCAGGGGAGGGGACACATTTCACAAACGGATCCCTAAATCGAAAAACGGTCTTTACAACCAACGTGTTTTACGACCTTTTTTAGACCTATCTGATGATACCCCACACGATGTGGTAGGTGAGAAAAAAAAATCACATTCCTACTTTACATATTGGGGAGTTAACCTAATTTTTTTTTTGTGTCTTCAAATTTTTTTTGCTTCCATATTGTCGGCATAACTAAGTAGGTAATATGTGTATCCATGCAAAATGCAAAATTACAGCCTTCTAGCACTAACAGTCTTTGAGTTAAGCTGCGGACGGACGGACGGACATGGCGAAACTATAAGGATTCCGTTTTACCATTTTGGCTATAGAACCCTAAAAAGCAAGGAAACATTAAAAAATAAAATAATGTATTCTTTTTCTGTTCAAAATTAGCAACTATGTCTACCAATAACCAGTATTAGTAATTTAAGTATATTATATAGGAATTAGAGACAACAGCTTAGATTAAATTATAGGGTAAAAGTTCCTAATCTACCCTAAATTCTGCCTAATCATGAGTAGGGCCAATGTATTTTTATTAAACCGGCGCCTGGCAGCAGTTTATAGGTGGAGGTGAAAGTGGTAGGATACCAAGGGATGTGCAACTCATACGGAATAAATATCCTAAAATATTTTAATTAAATCTTTTCAAAGAACTCTCCATCAGCCTTAATACAAAGTTTCATGCGTCTGAACTAATTTTCGAAACATTATTTTCCAGTCCGCCGCAACACCTCTGCCACGGCCTTCTCAAACGCTACACGATGCTAGATCAGGACGATAAGGAGGGTGATCCAAGACTCTGGCCGGTGTGATGTCCAGGAAGTCCCTTATTTTGAGCGCTGAGTGCGCGGGCGCGTTGTCATGGTGAAGCAGTAGCCCGCAGAGCATTCGGTGGCGTGTTGCTCATTTCAGACAAAACTTCTGGCAGGCATTGTGTAGTACCTATATCATTCGGCGTTGATGCTGCTTTGGTCTCGTAATGGAATTTAAACCAGATACCCCGTCAAAATGAAGAAACTAGCGATAAAAAAATCCCTGTGTTTCTCGATCGCTTCACTTTCGTAGGCGTTGCTTCGTTTTGAAACAGCCAAACTGTCGACTGACGCTTTGTTTCTGGATAGTATTGATAAATCCAGGATTCGTCACCAGTCACAATGTCGTAAACACGCCGAAACGAGCCTGCTTCAAACTTTTTAATCATATCACGGCACCAATGTACACGGGCCTGCTTCTCAGCTTCGGTGGGGTTGTGCGTTCTCCTCACGTGAAGGTGCTCGTTTAGTGGGAATGGTTCCCGAACCAATAGGTGTAGTGTATGCTGAATCTCTTCGTATGTAATTCGCCTGTTTGCTTGAATTATTTTTTTACTGCCAGCACACTTTCTTTCGTGACAGCCGTCGAAGGACGACCACTGCTTTGTTCATCCCCCAAAGTAAAGCGACCGCGCTTGAACTCGCTATGCCAACGGTAGATGGTTGCTTTTAAAGGCCCTTCATCCATAAAAGCCATTTAAAGTCGAACAAATGAGTCATCAGGTTTTAGGCCACATTTAAAATCGTAAAAAATCATCTCACGATATTATTCTCGATGTAGATCCATTTTTAAATGAGACACGATAATTTGTCTCTCGAAAAAATTCGAAATGTGGTATTTTTTTTCTTCAATAACCCAATTCTTCAAAATAATTACAAGTGGCCAGTGCCTTAAACAGACAAATTCTTTTCTGCGAAACTTTCTGAGAGGCCTGGTACGTAAAAGTGCCGATATCGTCTCATATCCTAAAGGCCTGGATATAGGATAGCATATCCAGCCAGTGCTGTTTGATGAGACGATAAAACGGTAAAAATTTGACGGTCGGACGAGACAGTAAAAAAATATAGACCTCTTTATTTTTTACCTTTAAAGTGAGTATGTGTGAGAGAAAGACAGTTCGTTCTAGGGCGAAGGCCTTTTCCATCATCTTCCACTCTCGTCTGTGTTTAGCGATTTTATTCTAGGTGGGACCAGACAGAACCACAAATGTCGTTGCAATAGTGGCGCTTGAAGCAGATCCAGTTAATTTATTTATATATTTTATTTCGAAGAAGGCTTACAGACTAATAACATGTTTTAAATAAAAAATAGGTACATTAGTTACAACATTGCTATTAACAAGACTCCACATTTAAATGATCGTTAAAAAAAGAGCTTCAGTTTAGAAAACATAATTAAAACATAAATATTAAAAAGACATGAAAAAAAGTCGTATAAAAAAACCTTTAATTAAATAAGGGTGCCGCTGTTACTGTTGTTGTTATTGTCGAAAAATAAATGATTTGCGTAATATATCAGTTGGATACCAGTGCAGATTGGTGGGTCTAGCTAACTCTCAAGAACTTATAACAAAAATAAATAATATGTCAACTAAAAACCAGGTAATAAGCTAAAATACGACACGAACATTATCCTTATGAATTACATAATATAATATGTATGCACGAAAAACATTATAAATAAAAAATAAAACTCCAGGTGTCAATTCCTCGAAAATGAAACAAACCAATTACCTTAGATACCATTTATTCGATACAATTAGATTCTTTAAGTGTACAATAAAGTATATAACATCAGGCATTCAGGTTTAGGTAGATTTGTCAATTATATTGTAGGCACTTGACATTTAGGCACCGCGATAGAATGTACTAAAATAGCTAGTTTCCGATGTATTTTAGGCACAACATTGTTATCAGATAAACTCACATTGATACCATCCCAATTGTAGATATTAAACAAGTTTAGACAGCTCCGCGGGATAATAAATTAACAAGGAGGTTCGTGATCAATCCTCAATTGAGTAATGACTACAATAAAAGTAAATTATTTTATACCAGATAATAGTAGATCTTAAAATACTCTGAAAATAACTGTTATTTTACATTTTAACATGTTTTTAAATTTAAAAGCATGAAATTGAATACTAAAAGTAATGATTTGACTATAGGAACTTATGACGTCATAGGTTCCTATTCCATACACTTTTCTATAGAGCTTGTTGTTTTGACATTTCATAAAAAGAGACTGATTTGACTTGACAGTCAATATCCCTATTACTAAAAAGAATTTCGGTCGCAATCGTTCACCTTAAAGTGACAACAAAAGACTTGAATCTAACAATAAAACAAGGGGTTGTGGCGAGGTTACACCATAATGTACGCCTATGGGTTATGCCATTGGTTCTGCGTTCCATCACTTACTCCCAGACTGAGCAGTCAAAGCCATGACCAATAAAACGAACTGACTGTTAGTAATGTAATTTTTCCTATCCTAACAAGAATAGTGTGATGCTAAATTTGAGCTAGGATCACACGTGTATATAGGTTTTTTGAAATCTATAATAAATAACTCTCATTGTGAAAATGAAAATAATAGTAACAATCGGATCGTATCAACGCAGTTTACATTTCAATATACGTTTTAAAAACGTAGCATTTACGGTTGTAAACAATTATTCATAGCATTTAGAACAATATTTTCATTCAAATCTTTACACTGGTGGGGGTTCATTACAACAGATAAATGCAATAGAGCTGTTATAATATTAAACATATAATAATCAATAAGATAAACATGACATATATTCCGATGTACAAAACTTGTATACTTAAATATAAATATTACAAAGTAGGGTAATTGACAGCAGTATGAATAAATTATTTTATACTGATCTGATGTCTTAAAATGCTTTGAAATTTATTTTTCGTTTTGCAATTTAAAATGATTTTAACTCAAATAGCACCCTATGACGTCAGTGTGCTATCCTATACAATTTGGTATTTGACTACTATCATAATATTTTTTTTTAAATGAACCATGCATTAATGTCATATAGTATTCAGAAAAATTATGTTCGTTCATATTTTAACATGTTTATTATTTTATATTCATCTAAAAAGAAACACTAAAAGTAAATCATTTGGTCATTGATATTATGACGTCACACGCTAGTATTTCATACAAAGTTGTACGGAGCAAATTGTTTTTGACGCTTCATAAAAATATACTGATTTGATTTTAGTCAAATACCCTATTTTCTATTAAACTTGTCGTTTTGACATTTATAAAAACATATAGACTTGACAGTCAGCTTACCCCATTTTCAATAATTATAAAGATCATTCCAGAATTCTCTCAGATCCCATGATTCTTATTTTATCTATAAAGCCATATAGTGTTAGATTTACTTTTAATGAATAAATGGAAATATACTAAGCCAAATATGAAATAATCTCGTCATTATAGAACTTATTACTTAGTAACAAACATCTATTATATTAAAACTTGTATAATATGAATATGCTCAATAAGAGTAAATGTTATTAATATATTATGGGGCAATTAAATTGATCCAAATATAATAAATGCTTAGCTTACAATTAATTGAAACAGCTTAAATATTTTGCGTGAAATAGCATATTTTCTTTCTTTTGGCAGCTTATTTTGTCCCAAAAATAGGACCTAGGTTACATTATGTACGTATTAAAATAAGCTTTTTAGTATAAAATGTTTTAATTACTTAAAATTAAAGATAAAATTTCAAAATAAAAGATTCACGATTTCACTAAACACTTTATCAGATCAGATCATACCGGACGGTTTGATATATGAAAATAATAAAAAGAACTCCTTTTTAGAATAAATATAGTTTTGAAAAATAAAGGCATTATCAAATGTTATTTAGAAAACGCCATTAAATAAAAGTAAATATTAATGTTATAATTCCAGACTTGTTCACATTGTCGATACATTCGGTAAAACGTACATAAACTACAGATTTGAAGTCAACTAGAATTATAGATACCTAGATAGAGATAGATAATGCATTCGACGCACGCACATGTAGACATGTCTTACAGGCGCGGAATCTCGTAAAGGGGCGTCCATTAATTACGTGAGGTGTTTAGGTGGGGGGGGGGGGGGAGTCGAGCCGAATCTCACGTATTCGCAATAAACCATCTACAACTGGAATAAATTTAATAAAATATAATTTTGTTTATCATAATTTTTGAGATTTATTATTAATTTTTTTTCATTGCTACTCCGATCTGTGAGGCCAAGCATACCAATAAATAATAAGTTTTTGCACTAGTACACGGTACATAACTCTTTTTTTTTACAGGAATAGTCAACACAATTTTGACGATGTAGTCCTACCTCCTGTGCGCTTAACTTTGGTCACCTACGCAGTACGCAGTAATTTTCAGCAAACTGTGTAAACAGGATGACACATTTAGCTTCATTATAAATTAGTAGATACGGTATCTAGTCTAGCCTTCTTCAAATCGGTGAAGTAAACACATTCAACACAACATAGTAAATAAAATAAAATTAACACTACTGTTATGACAAATAAAATATAATAAATCGGTGAAGTTTTAGCATTTCAATGGTCTAACGAACATACAATCTACCTGTTGGCAGCTGTTAGCGTATTATGTGGATGCTGGCAGCACTAAGGGTACCATTCGTATTGTCTCCCTGTTTTTGAGGAGAAGTTACTCAAAATATTGCCAGATGTGGTCTCCCTATAGCTTATTCCAACCTTTGCAAATCGTCGTTAATTTAAAATTTTGCAAGTTCGATTTTTTTCAAATCTAATAGATCAAAAAATACAGTTACAATTTCACCGATATTTTACTTATTAACACTGAGATTTCTTTAAAAGATTCTATAATATAAAATGTTTTTTATAAAACCATAACGTAATACATAACTTACATTAAAATTGACACTATAATAAAGAAATGAAATTATGATCAAATAATTATAAAATATTCAGTAGAATCTAGACTGTAGGTTACTACTTTTAAACACGTTCAAAAACAATAAAGAACTTAATATTTAAACTGAACTATAATGATGCAAAATTATAATGAAATCAAATAGAACTGATTTTAAACATAATGAGACTTTATGCTGACATATTACAGCGAGCATTATAAGCGATGGTATTAGTAGAGGCCTAGAAGACCTAACAGGCACTTCTTGTAGTGTCCGGAGCAGTCTCCCTGGAAAAGATACAAAAAGATTATCAGTAAGGAATGGCTGTAAGTTGTTACAAAAAGCCTCTCGCTTAAACCTAGGTTTTAGACTTAGTTTAGAGTGAGATCACTATATTTTGCAAACTCCTTTTTAGACACTGGAGGGCAGGAGTCGCTCCAATTATTGAGATTGTTATTATGGCCTTAGTGGAAGCCAGTCAATGACAGTTGCTACAAAAAGTATCTCGCTCAAACCTAGATTTTAGACTTAGTTTAGAGTGAGATCACTATATTTTGCAAACTCCTTTTTAGACACTGGCGGGAAGGAGTCGCTCCAATAATTGAGATTGTTATTATGGCCTTAGTGGAAGCCAGTCAATGACAGTTGCTACAAAAAGCCTCTCGCTCAAACCTAGGTTTTAGACTTAGTTTAGAGTGAGATCACTATATTTTGCAAACTCCTTTTTAGACACTGGCAGGAAAGAGTCACTCCAATAATTGAGATTGTTATTATGGCCTTAGTGGAAGACAGTCAACGACAGTTGCTACAAAAAGTATCTCGCTCAAACCTAGGTTTTAGACTTAGTTTAGAGTGAGATAACTATATTTTGCAAACTCCTTTTTAGACACTGGAGGGAAAGAGTCGCTCCAATTATTAAGATTGTTTTTATGGCCTTAGTGGAAGCCAGTCAATGACAGTTGCTACAAAAAGTAGCTCGCTCGAACCTAGGTTTTAGACTTAGTTTAGAGTGAGATCACTGTATTTTGCAAACTGCTTTTTAGAAACTGGAGGGTTCCTTAATATAAAGAAAAAAAACAAAAAAAAGAAACTGGAGGAAAGGAGTCGCTCCACTTATTCAGATTGTTATATATGTTAAGCGACCTGTTATTGAGTAAACAGATAACTCATAATCTTGAATTTAGTTGCCAGATAATGGGCTGTCTGTGTCGGTGTCCACAAGTAAAACGGAAATTTCCACGAGTAATCCGCAGACATTACAAACCGAGACCATACAATCTAATTTACTGTTAACACATTACCCTCCTTTGCGTCGCGTAGTCGGGTAAAAAGAGAGAGATGTCTTATGGACACACAGTTGGAACGTAGTTTCAACATAACATTTAAAAAAAAAAATTCACACATACGGTGATTTGCAATATACTAATAATCTCCCGCTAGTGGCCTCTTTACATAGCACATTTAGGAAAATATTTATCCTTCAGCGAGTTTGACATAGGTAAAATAAACATTACAACATTTTACAAAAAAATCATTTTTTTTCGTCTAGCCACTCAGCCCGCAAACTAATGATATTGTGCTATAAGGAACTACGTTCCAATATAAAAAATTACCTCTATCCAGCTCTGCAGCGATTCTCCATATTTGCTTTGGAACATGTCCGAAATGTCGCCAAGATCGATCTCGCAACGTGTTACAATAACACGGATGAGCTGACGGTCGTTGGTGCCGAGACCCTTCATGGACTTGTGCAGACGTTCCGCGAAGAACAGAGGCTTGTTGCGCACCACTTTTACTGAAAAAAAAAAAAAATGTATAATGGTGAGAGGTTAAAATATGCTTTTACAACACATACTGATTCCAGAGTAGTATAAAAATCAATTTGAGAGCAACTTGAAAGAGAAGTTGACAATTTTGGTACTTTATTGTCTTTATTTTCAACTTTTAACAGGCATTCACCGCTATTTGCGAGTTATTTGAATTCTCATGCGCTTAATTTACCATGTTATGAAAGACTATTACACTATTGAATACCTGTTCAAAATAGATCCATTTTTCGTATTGACATTTCTATAAATGGACTGTAAAAGTTACCAAATTATCAGATATATCAATTTGTTGACATATAATATAATGCATTACAATTTTAAAAAATAATCATATTAATTTGTAAAAAAAGAGTTTTGTCATTTTTTTACGAAAAAGGACTGCAGTTTACGAAGTTTCTGTTTTTTTTTTAAATATAATTTTCATTAATTTTAAACCAAAAACATAATCATTACCAATCCGAATTTCTATAAATTGTGACGCAAACGCATTCCCGTCAGTGCGGCGCTAGCCGTGGTCGACGATGGACCTTTGTCACATTTTGTAAAGAAATTATGTCTCGTTCCTTCCTATTGTTTCGCATCGATTTCTAAGAATTTTTCGAGCGCAAAAAAATGGGCGACCAAAACATTAAAAAATATAAAACAAATAAAAAAAAGTAATTGAAATCAATTACCTTTCTTAATCGTTTTAGATTTTTTATATGTTTTTATAAATAACAGCAAATAAAATTCTTAATTGCTAGATCTCCAATATCTCTATAACCAATAACCATAATTATTATACAAGCATGATATGAAGGTACTCTTCTACAAGAGTACCTTATATATTATATTATTTACAACAAAAATACTCTGTGGCAAGCATCAATATTAATAGTCGCGCTATGTCGTCAAGAGCTATGGCCGTGTGGCCCTATAGCTGTCTACTTCTTACCCGCTCAGCTAATAAGTTATTCTGCGAAATGGCTCTTAACAAAATATTTCTAACAAGAGAATAATTGATAAATCATAAT
Organism: Herminia tarsipennalis; assembly: GCA_945859575.2. Classification (NCBI taxonomy): domain Eukaryota; kingdom Metazoa; phylum Arthropoda; class Insecta; order Lepidoptera; family Erebidae; genus Herminia; species Herminia tarsipennalis. The sequence goes on from OX243840.2 coordinate 6,494,986, forward strand.
GTCCAGTCCAGGAAAATAGATTCAAATGCTGTAATGTGTAGTTAAATAGTATAAGTGTAAAAATTGTCATTTTAAAAAGAAGAGTAGTGGATCTTATTGTCACTTTCTTTCTTTTTGTTAGGCTATTAATTCGTCACCATTCGTTAGACAGAATCCGACATGAATATCGGTAGAGTACTAAAATCAATTCTGTTAACAAGTTATCACAAGTAGTGCATGACGAATAAAGGCCATTCTTTTCATCCTTTTGATATCAGAATTACTATTTTATATTTGATCATTGTTACAAGTACTTTAGCCAATATTTAGGGACATACAGTTTTTACATTTGTTGTAAGTAGATGCTCCATTGATACTATATTGTACCCACTAAGGCTGATTTTGGTTTATCTCATGTTTATAATACAAATTGTGTCAGTCCTTCATGGTGTACAGTATATTAGTCGCAGAACCTTACCTTACCCTGACCTTATATCAAGATTATAAACATGCAATTTGAAAAAATAGGCCGAGTTCTTATTGCCAGGTTCTTTTCTCCGGCTTTACCTATTGTTTGCGAACTTGGCATTACATGTACATGTAGAATCCCAATGTATCACAAGAGTTGTGTTGCATTCTAAGTGAATAAAGAATTTTGATTTTTTTTACCTAAATGAATAAAGTACTTATTTTAAATACAATAATTGCATTTTTGAAAAACAAAAGCCGTGATAGTTCTTTAACTACCGACTAGATGGCGCATGCGAGGGCCCAAACTCGCGAGCATCAAGGGATAGAAAAAATTGACGTCTAGTAACATAGTCCAGATAGGTGGTTCGCTTCTGGCCCCGGTTTGGCTACGGAAGTCTCGGGTTCGATTCCTGGGTCTGGACTTCAAATTTTTCTATCTTTCAAAAATGAAATTATTGTATTGGTAAAGTAATTAGCAAGAAATGCCTGTAAAAATTACTTCTACTTATTTTAAGTTGAAGTCATAAAGTGTTTTTGATACAAGACAGGACAAAAATTATTATAACTCTTTTTGGGGTTATTTTGTATGATAAGCATACAAAATAACCCTAAAAAGAGTTAAAATAATTTTTGAGTCAAATAAAAAAATCTTACCGATAGCTCTGAGCGCCTTTTCAAGGTCTCCAGAGAACTCTGCCTTGATGGCGTCATCGATGTCATGTCCTGTCAGACCATGGTACTCTTGGAATATGGCCATCAGCTGCGGGAACGATCGGGAGCATAGCACTGCGTTGAACACCGACTCATCTGTGCCAAGACGAAGCTCACCTGCAATGGAAAAAAAAATTATGGTTTAAAATTAGCACAGATTTAGTGCTACTTAATAGTAGCACTAAATCTATGCTAATATTAAAAAGCTAAAGAGTTTGTTTGAACGCGGTAATCTCAGGAACTGCTGGTCCGAATTGAAAAATTATTTTACTGTTGGATAGCCCATTTATCGAGGAAGGCTTATAGGCTATATAACATCACGCTAACCAATAGGAATGGAGCAGAATAAAAGAATCGAAACATAATGATGTAGTTGCATCACAATTTTACGGAATCACCTATTTTACTGGTACTTATACTGAGAGAAGCTGGTCTATCCCACTAGTCCCATGCTGTTGTCCCATGATATGACAAGGCGACAGTACCAGTGTTAGGTCTTGCTATTAAAAATTCCAAATATTTTCGACCACTTCTTTAATTGCTAAAAAAATAGTTATTAAATATTCGCGGACCTAAATATTTCACCATACACATAACATTTGATGTATAAAAGAAATATATATTAAAAGAAGTCGGGTTAGTTACTCCATTTATAACTCAACAACGGGTGGGCCGATTTTGATGATCTTTGATTTGTTGGATTTGTCTCCGTCCCGAATAGCAGAATACCTATTTAAAAATCGGCCAAGTGCAAGTCGGACTAGCCACACGAAGGGTTCTGTACCATTATCTATAAAAAGCCCCCTTAAACATTTATTTTATTCTGTTTTTTAGTATTTGTTGTTATAGCGGCAACATAAATACATCATCTGTAAAAATTTAAACTGTCTAACTATTACGGTTCATGAGATACAGGCGGACGAGTGACAGACGGACAGACAAACAGCGAAGTCTTAGTAATAGGGTCCCGTTTTACCCTAAGGGTAAGAAACCCTATAAGTTACACCAATATATCACATTTATTAAGATAAAAACATGTTATTTTATTATGCCAAAATATATTATAATATATCGATGTTACGCGCTGTCCATAACCTAGAAATATGCTATAGAGAGCAACGTTCTAGGTCACGCGTAAATAAACCTGCTTGTAATAAAGACCGTTTTGTTGTAACCATTGCATGACTAACATACAAATAGTAGTTCCACTAATGAGAACTTGTTACGCACTAGTTTTTCTATCTGTTCATCATCATTTGACTCATATCTTGTATCTTATATAGCTGTCCTGCGCAAATTTTCCCCGTTTTTGCAACATTTGTCATTGCTGCTTCGCTCGTATTGGTCGCAGCGTGATGTTATATAGCCTATAGCCTTCCTCGATAAATGGGTTATCCAACAGTGAAAGAATTTTTCAATTCGAACACGTAGTTTCTGAGATTACCGCGTTCGAACAAACAAACTTTTCAGCTTTATAATATTAGCATAGATTATTCAGTCTCCCAAAATGGTTAATGATATTGTTAATAAGATGAAACCATGATTAATATAACTACGTCGCTAGTGCGTCAGAGTTGCGTTGCTTTTTAGGGTTTTTTCCTTGGCAAGAGTGACTCATTAGGTACTTCCTTTGATACCTTTGTCTAGATAACCTTCGTATTGTATTTACAAATACTCTATTTAAATGTCAATAGATATGATAATTTCCGTACCAACTACACATGCGAAAATAACTAACGGCCGTGTTCAATATTCTACCTATCGATCGATTTGGTTATTAGAAATATATATTTGACATTAAGCTACATGCAAAATATGTCGAAATTCTATATCTAGTAGCCAAATTCATCGATAGATATATTAATGAAAATGGTCGTTAAAAGTCTGTTCATTTCAGCGGCTAAGGTTTGAACCAATTATCAGGGTTCCGTAGCTAAAATTACAAAACGGAACCGTTACAGTTTCGTCATGTTCGTCCTTCATACTTCGTCATACTTACCGATAAACGGACGTTTATCGGTAAGTATGAGAATTTCGAAGACGTAATTAAATTATGGTATGCTGCTTGTTTTATCGCCATAACCGAGAATCAGAAGGGGTTGTTATTGCCTAATCATCTGTAAATCCATTTTGATTTTTTTAAATCTAGTACCTACATAGCATTTATTTAATGTACGACTTAATTTAAAAATATAGATGTATAACAGAAAAAATATAATAATATTTGATTTTTATTTGTGCTAGATTTTGTTTGTACAAAATAGATGTAATAAAGGCTAAAGACCATATTATCTATACTTATTATAAAGCTGTAGAGTTTGTTTGTTTGAACGCGGTAATCTCAGGAACTGCTGGTTCGAATTGAAAAATGCTTTCACTGTTGGATAGCCCATTTATCGAGGAAGGTTATAGGCTATATAACGCTACGACCAATAGGAGCGGAGCAGCAATGAGAAATGTTGCAAAAAACGGGGAAAATTTATGCAGACGAAGTTGCGCGGGACAGCTAGAATTATATAACATTCGTGATTTGATAATTCAATATTCTTTTATGTTGTTAAATCAAGATACTTATGCTAATTCTATTCTATTGAAAGTTGAACACAAAAAGTATGAATGCACTTGAACTTTAACATTCGTTCTAATATCTGTTTTAATGGGTGTGCGCGTGATATTTATATTTCAATGTGTGCTTAATGTAATCTATACTAATATTAAGAGTTTATTTCTTTGCGCGATAATCTTAGGAACTACCGGTCCGATTGAAAAACTGTTTGATAGCCCATTTATCGAGGAAGGCTATACACTATATCACATCACGCTACTACCAATGGCAGCGGAGCACCAATGAAAAATGTTGCAAAAACGGGTAAAATTTACGCAGACGAATTTGCGCGGGTCAGCTGGTATAATATATTTGTTATAAAAGTAGTGTTACCATATTGCATAGCAATATAAATAGCAATGTGTGCAAGGACGTTGCCGTAACCGGTATGGTCACACGTTTGAAAACTCGTATATGAAGCTTGTCACACTAATTACTTCTAATAAATCAATTGCACTGCGTTAGTTTCACTAAAAGAGAAAAAAAGCTTAAGGTTTTCATCGTGATTTAAAATATAGGGAAAACACAAAATAACAATTTTAAATGAGAATTGTTACTTAAGACACAAAAGAAATATATATCTTTACATTTTTAGGTGGTACTAAGTTCACCGTGTCTGCTAATACATATTAATAAGAAATTATTTCAGTAAGTACTTATATGACAAAGACCAATAAAAGTAATATATCTGAAAAAAAAAATGATTTACACATTGTTATACATATATTATTACTAGCTGTCCCGCGCAACTTCGTCTGTGTAAATGTCCCCGTTTTTGCAACATTTCTCATTGCTGCTCCGCTGCTATAGGCCGTAGCGTGATGTTATATAGCCTGCTATAGGCTCTTTGTCGATAAATGGGCTATCCAACAGTGAAAGAATTTTTCAATTCAGATCAGTAGTTTCTGAGATAACCGCGTTCAAACGAACAAACTCTTCAGCTTTATAATATTAGTATAGATTTTAGCCTGCCAATATGGGCCAAAATGTCGCCGTGCCAAAAAAACTAGTCATTCATGAACTAATTTATAGTACAACAACTTAAAGAAAAAAATAGCGTATTACTATGAAATTATTCGCACGTCCATAAAATGTTTTCTTTAATACATAGCAACAGATTCACATATTTCGATTTATTGGAAAAGTAAACAGTCTGGCTCGTTCAGTATGAATACTAAACCAACGAAATATATTTTCATATTATTACTGTTGACACTGCTAGCGCATTTAAAGCTTTGCGTCATTGTATTAAGGTTCAATTTTCGGTAAATATTTTGCTATTACACAATATAATTTTATTTCAGTAAATGATTTTCCTGTTTGTCGTCGTCTCAGTATTCAGAGGCAGGAGTCGCTAAATATAACCTAATTTTTTTTTCGGAATCTTTGATGTTTATTGATAATGTTATTTGAAGTCTTCCTTTTTAATTGTTTTTTTATAATAGAACCGGCTTTTGCTCGCGGCTTCGCCTGCGCCAGATTTCTTTTAAAGCTATAAAACCAGTGCAACCAACTGATTTATCCCGCGCTTGTGTGCCACCTATATCAAATAATCATACCTCCGGCATAACCAGCTGTTGTCGCGACGACATAATAATATGACCGCATAAGTAATTTTTTGTGAGAGTCTGGATATTGCAAAACTCGATATAATTTTCGCGATTTGTACACATTTAGAAAATATATTTATTACGGGTCTTAATCGCGTGAATAATTGAAGGTAAAATACCTTGTTTATTGCCCAACGTTTCGACCGTATTGCTACGGGGTCACGGGTAGTCTATACTACTATAATTGATAGTAAAGCATTAAAATGGTGTACCCATTTAATAGTACATTTTTTATTTATTGCGATATTGGTTTGGGTTTAAAGATAATTTATTCTCAAAAAAGACAAGATGTCACTTACATGAGAACATCGTTTACAAAGTTAATTATTAGTTCACAATGTTTTATATTTGTAATTGACTCATTCAATGCATTCAAATCGTTTATCAACAGAAATATTAAGTAGTGTAGTAGCCTACAACATATTGTGCAAGTTTCGATTTAAAAACATTAAATGAGCTAACATTATTAATATTTGACGGTACTTTATTATGAAGTTGCGCGCCTTCATTTGTAAACATTTTTTTGCCATAGCTGGTCCTCATCTTGGGTAGCGCGATAAAACTACCTCGAAGTGTGCTTCGTTTAGTTAGATGCTTTAATTTTGTGAATGATAAGTCAGTATGGAGTGAGCTATTCAATATTTTACGAACCAGAATGAAACATGCACTATAGATTTTAACTGTAGGTGATATACTAATATAGTGGACTATAGATTGGCAACACTAGTTAATCGTCCTCTTGCTAAGTAGAATGGTTTGTGGTGTACTAGAAACTAGGCTACGAGCTACAAAGATGAATGGAGTTACTCACCAGCTTGCAGCAAACTCCTGGCATCTTCCCTAGCCCTCTCCTGGTCCACGTGGAAGTCTTCGGACCTATTACCCTGGAAATTTACAAGTACAATAGTTTTAAAACAGTCTTATCAACTTCTATAGGAGAATGTTACAAGTTGGTGATAAGGGAATAAGGTTTTCCTTAAGCCCCAACATGTAACTTTGCCAGAGATTATAGATTAACAGCTATCAATAATGTTCTGTAATAAAATTTCGATTATTTACCTAAAATAATGGACCAACAACCAATAATATGTTATACCATTATTCTAGATTAAGCTTACACAATTTAACTTATTGAATGACAATTAGTTTTGGCAATTTGTTTTTATTTATTTATTTATTCCACAATGTTGTTACAGGTTGTCCTTAAGGGTAGCGTACGCGTACGGTAGGGTACGCGAAACAGGGATCGGCTCTCTCAAAAAATTCTATAGAAACCTAAATATTAGGACACGAAAAAAATTGTGTCATTAGTCAAAGAGTTTTTCTAGTAGATGAAATAAAGAAATATAAGGATATGTCTTAATATGATCCCGCAAATAAATATTGCAATAATAAACGAGCATTTTCGTATTGTCATAGTCATGACGTTCGTAATCTAACATATGTACGAACGAATATTCTACTTTATTTTGACCTGCGCTTCTGCGCACTGTGAAGTAATGGTTGTGTGCGGAAGAGCGAGGCCGGCGATCGTGTCGCTATAAACGTAGCGCTAAATAAATTATTCTCTCAGTGTAATGCCCTAAAACAAACAAATAAATGCAACTTGTCCTAAAGATTACTAAACTGATGATGATGTGACTCACTAGTAATGTCATATGGGTAATTATTTAGGTTGTGTGACGTCACTCACTCGTCATTATTATTCTGTTACTCACAATCTACTCAAAAGGGAAATACTGTGACGTACCATTGACAAAGACGTCATTAGCCTCTTGAAATTGCCGGATGTGTCACCGCGTAGGTCGTCCTCAAGGAGGTTTCCGTATACTGTGAAAAAAAAAACAAAATAAACAATGTTCTCTGTTTGCCTAGTTGTTAAGGCATGTCTTATTTGAACAGTAAATTGAGTGCAACGGACTAGTCGCATGTGAGTATTTCAAGTTCATTACTTGATTCAAAACAAAGGAACACATTACTACATAATACAATTAAATAAAGAAGGGGTCTTAATCGTGTGAATATTTGTTATTTAACACTTTAGGCGCTTGGCGTTGCGTTCAAAGCGCGTTGATAGCATAGATACATACTGGGCGCTTAGCGCGGTGTTTTACAAGCGTTACCGAGGTGTCCATGCTACGGGCTCAATTAGGAAATGGACGTCGAAGTAATTGCTTATATGTGGCTCATCATGCAATGCAGTTAATTATGAAATATCAGGTGAACTTCTAAATAATTAGCGGCCCTGCTACGGGAAAAGCAATATGTTGTAAAAGGAATTAGTATTCATTCGGTAGTAGTAACGTAAATACATTACAAACCAACCCACTAAAATAGTTATCTTGTGTCTGGGTGTTATTTATCTATAATATACAAGTATGTTTATCAGTTGTCTGGTTTCCATAGTACAAGCTCTGCTTAGTTTGTGATCAGATAGCGTTGTGTGAGTTGTCCCAAGATATTATATTTTGAAGTCAGAAACTAAAAGTTTATTTTTTTCTAAAGAAGTATCACTTTCATCGATTTTCAACTTCCTATTTTATTACCCGACGATTAGATCGTATTCTAAATATTCACACGATTAAGACCCATTTGTATAAAATTGCTGTTTACATTGTTACATTTAAGGTCTTATACTTAAGTGTAACTTATTTAAAGACGCCTTTAAGTGTCATTCTATCACTGTCACTTTCAGGTGAATAATAGCGACAGGAAGACTTTTAAGAATGTCTAAAAGTTAAATATCGATTGAGAACCCGGCAATTAATCGGACATAAAGGCAAAAATCTTGTTGATTCATCAGGTTTAATGTTCCGATGACGTCACTATGACGGTTCGATATTTGGCACGGAGCCAAAAAACTGTTCCGGTTGTGAGTAGGCTGTTGTATATCTATCTCCTATAATATTACTTAAGGAACCTTGCCGTCACAGAGTCTCTATACAAAATAACAAGTCGTAAACATATTTCCAAGCCCTCTGAAGCCTTAAAATATTGGATGTCTCTTTTCCAATCTAGAAAACGCTACATAAACTATGTTCAAAACTGATGAGGGATTTTGGTTCACCCCAGAGTTATCGTACCTATGTATGTTATATATTATATTTATTATGTATACATTTTTATTTTATTTGCACTAGGTATTATACAGGGTGTAACAGAAAGGTGTGGTCAAATTTTAGCAGCGGATAGTGTATGTTATCAGTATTGCACCTACAATGGTGCCATAGCTGGATGCATTATTATAACATAGTTATAGCATATTCTTTTTGTCAAAATTCAGTAGTGAAAGGCGTATGGCATAAGAATTATACCTCCTCTGGTACAAAATTCGACTGGATTATTATGGCTTAGAACTTTAAAAGTCATACTTTTTTTAATTAATAACTTTTTCACTCATAAATAAATAAATGAAAAAATAATAAATATTTTTTTAGGGGCTCCGATTTTGATAAAGTTAGATATGTGCACTCAATATCGTGGGCACATACCAACCCTTGAATATGTCTTTACCTTTCTGTTACACCCTGTATATTTATGTAGGACACATAAAAACAATGTCAAAAGTAGTATCTACTTTTGACATTGTTTTTATGCTGACGCAGAGCTAGTACCAGGTCTGAATAACAGGCTCGTATTTATTTTGTGAGAAATCAAACGGCAACTTCCCCTTTTATATTCATGTATTGACAATAAAACTGATTTCTATCATAAATAAAATAATTTTACATTCATTCATTCAATACTTTTCAGGCCAATGGCCCTGACGGTTCTCCTTTTACAATTGTTTCTCTCATTTTGTTTTATATTAAAAATAGCTTTTAAAGGAACGTTAAAGCAAACAGTTCCCACTATCATTGAAGTTTCATTTGAGATGTTCGATCACTCGATACATCCTATGAGTATAAGTAATTTTTACAATTATTAAATTAATGAATTGTAAAGATTACGCATACTACCTAACGTGATGACATCTATTTTAATTATGATAATTTGTATTTAAATTTCAATACCATTTATTTGTTATTATTTTAATAATCTTGTAATGTTATTATTTAATTTTTTCCTTTAATTTATTCCATTACCCTTGTATGCATGAAACTAAATTTGCACACTCATAGTTGTATAACTCAGAGAATCTATATTTAAATGTGCCTTACCATGTTCTGTACTGTGCAAATAAATGAATATGAATCTGAATCCACCACAGTACTCCTATCACCACTATTTTCCTTAAAGTGACAATTACTAACTTTAATTAAGTTGCATTTGATTATTTGTCCGTTAGAACGCTGATTTGTGATTTATTTTAATAATCCCAATCCCAAATCACAATTAAAAACCCTTATATTTGGAAATCATGATATCACAGACCGACACACAGAAATAATAGTATAAAATTAGAAATCAAACAAGCGATAGTAACGTTTCATAAGTTAACTACGAGGTTACGACTGCCTCGACCACAAAATGCAACGTGCGTCACTACTGGACCAATGATCTGATCAAGGTGAAACATTGACAGGCCTAGATTAATTTCTATAGGTACATATACACAGGAGGAATAATGTTATTTCCACAGGAACGAAAATCCTGCATCAGGCATTATGAAGTTTTCTATACTATATACAATAAAACAAGGCCTTCTCCAAGGTCAGCCAACCACAGTAAACTGAAGGAGTACCGCATTGAAAGACATTTATATATAATAATATGTTTGGACAACTCACACAACGCTATCTGATCCCAAACTAAGCAGAACTTGTACTATGGAAACCAGACAACTGATAAACATACTTATATATTTCTAAATACAGACATATTATAGATAAATAACACCCAGACACAGAATAAACCATCGTGCTCATCACACAAAGTTTTATCCTGGGTGGGGATCGAATCTACACTTCTATACCTACTTATATTATAAAAAGGTAAAGTTTGTGATTTTGTGAGGTTGTAGGAGGTAATCTCTTGATCTGTTGATATTTCTTTTACCAATAGAAAGCCACGCCATAGAAACAACATCACGCTACGACCAATAGGAGCGGAGCATCAATGAAAAATGTCGCAAAAACGGAGAAAAATGACGCAAACTAAGTTGCGGTAACCTAGTTGAAAATAAAATGGAAAAGGCACTACTTTCTAGTTATGCAAAATTATTGTGTTAACTATGAGATATATAACGTTATTTTTCGTATAGTGCAAATTTCGGATTGTGTTACTGATTCTAAGCAAACTACTTTCGGGATTGCACTAATACCAATGATAACGTTGTATAGGTATACGTACAAAGATATTATTGATATTATTTTTGTAGAAATTTATGCAAATCCATTTCAACATCGGTTTCGATTTTTTCTTGATACCTACTAATTTCACTTTCGATCGATTTCTTGCCTTTGGAATTTGCTTTCCAGTTGACGCATTTCGAGTGTTTTGTTGTTGTTCGTAACATTAATGGGGACTAGAACGTAATTCAATTATTTTAAGTCAATTTTCCCCTAGGCATATGAAGCGTCACCGACCCAATAGGCAGTAACTACGAGTACCTACTTTAATATAATTGGCATACGCTGTATTTTTTCCTCCTATTACATTCAGAATAACAGAGTAATACGCTCAAACAGCTAAAATGCTGCCATTACGCGTTGTTACCAAGGTGTATAAATTCTAGTACATTACTTCAAAACATAGGTCTTATTTTAAGCGCCAGCGTTGTAGGAAACGAGTCATTAGGCAGATCGTAACTCCAAGGACAACGGAATGGTGGAAACCTGAAGTTTAACTGTTTGTGCAATTTCGTACCAATCGTAAGTATATTGTGAGTAAAAAGAATGGATATATCCTCTCTATGGTATTATTATTCCTCACTTGTATTTAGTCAACGCCATCAGTAAACAAAGTACCTACAAAATATACGCTTGCGTAAACAGACGCTATCGTTCATTCACATCAAAATTACATTCACGTCATGCATTATGATGCGTTACCTATTTCAACATACCTTTGTAACTTTCACTAACAAGTTTAAAAATGAGTCATTAGTAATAGATGAATCAACAGACTTCAAAGTAAATCCGGAGTTCCATTGAAAAGGATAATGGGAACGAGTCACAAGAACTCTTGAAAAAGGTTTTACTTTCCACGAAGAAAGAGTTTTAACTTTTTGAGTTCGGAGTCTGTTCCAATGGCAATTGAGACTAAGGTTTAGATTAAAAAATAAAATGATAAGTGTACTTACTGGCAGCATATGCCTGCTTGATGACGTTGATCTCATGATTAGACATAGTGCACATAACTTCTATGAGCACGTCCTCATCGGTGCCTATTCCCGAAATAGCATCGTGGAGCTCCTTAGCGTAGAACTGGGGCAGAGGTGTCATAAGCGCGACTACAAGATCTTCAAACTTCCCGGTGGTTTCACTCTTTAAGTCTGATACGAGATCCTGTTGAAGAATAGATTATCTTTATAAACATACATAAACGTTTTAATATTGGCGAAAAAATACTATTATCGCTGTATCGAGCTAAGTAATACTTTAAATATTGCAACTAAGATATAACGATTTTGTTAAAACACTAAAAAAACGAAAGTGTTTGTGGATTCTTGTGGGTTGCAACTAGAGCAACGGACACGCGTGATTTATGCATAGAGAGATTTCTGGGCAAACATTATAACTTTTTATTATGAAAAGTATGGCCAAAAGCTGTGATATCAAATTATAACCATTTACAAAAAAACTGATAGCTTCAAGTGTAAATACGAAGGTACTCAAAGTCGACACAAGGCCAACCAGTCTTCATAATAAGTGGTACTTGAACACCAGTAAAAGACATGACTGATGTTATTGATTACTCGATAGGTAGGTACCAAAGTAAATTTCTTCGTAAGTATACATGGACCGTGACGGATGTTCAAAGAAAAGCTTATTATAGAAGCCAACAAATCTTCATAGGTACTGAGAGAAACAACACGCATAATATATGCAGCGTAACGTATGTGTTCTAAGAACTATGATCAATACTGTTAAAGATATTATTGGCACACAACTGTGATATGATGTGAGGCTAATATTATCTACTTAGCAAGTCTTATTGTAATGTACAATTGTCTCAATGTAAGTTGGCAGCAAATGCAGTTTTTTGGAAATAAATGGTGACAGGAAGCGGGGGCGGGGGCGGTAACTAAACCAAGATAATTAGAGATGCGATTACGCATTACATTTTTATATTATTTTCGTATTATATTTGTATATTAATTGTTTTCCAAACTTTTTTTAGTAGGTATTTACTCTAACTGTTCTAAATTCAACTTTTATGAACTTATGTATAAGCATAGTATGTTTTATATTGTTGAATTAAAATTTTGTTAGTATTTTAATCGATTATACACAATTAATCATTTTCGTAAGTAATAAATAATTAAAGGGTCGCATTATGTTTTGAACCTAACTTCAATCCGGTCAACTTGAGTCAACTGTATCAAAGTTGAAGAATTGATTTCTTTGTTTACACGTTAATAATAATAAAAATATCTTGGGACAACTCACACAACGCCATCTGATCCCAAACTAAGCAGAGACTTGTACAATGGAAAAGAGATAACTGATAAACATACTCATATATTTCTAAAGACATACTTATTATAGATAAATAACACCCAGACAGAGAATAAACTATCGTGCTTATCACCCAAAGTTTTACCCTAGGTGGGGATCGAACCCACGACCTCCGACTTAGCAGTCATGGTCACTAACCACTAGACCAACAGGCCAGTCAAGTAATACATACTCACTCGTATCTACAATCACTAGGCTGTCTATAACGAAACTTCGTATGGGGTATTTTGAATTTGGACGGAACGGAACAGAAAGGAAAAAAAAATATAAAAATAAAAAACCCGCCTGCACAAAAAGATTGAAACAAGATCCTCTACATAATTATATAATTTCATGCAGTCGGAGGCACTTCACTAAGTTCATCGAGATTCATTAATGTCTGGGTGTACCTACTTTTTGTCCGTGAATTGTATGTTTGTAAAGTCCCCCGCGACACAGGGCTTTTACCCTCCTGCGGGAGACGTCTTTAAAAAAAGAATTACGTACATACTTATATACATACATACACATATACAAGATACGGGCGAAAAACCTAACCCTTTTTTACAGTCGGGTAAAAAGGTAAGGCTAATAATAATGCTTAAAGTACAAAAAATATTTTATTGTAATCAGAATGGTGTAATCATGCGCAATGGTTAAGTAAGGGTACGTCAGCGTACGTTTGTTATCAAAATTGTAATCCTATGAAACGGCAAAAAAGGTACGTACATAAATATTTTTACCAAGAGCGGTTAACTCGATATGTACCGATGCCCTTGGAAAATCCCGCAGAATTATTAAGTTTAAAAACAAAACCTACTTAGGCATATAATGGAAATACCGAGTAAAAAAATTGCTGTTATTACAAAGCTGAAGGTAATTTTAATTATTGACCGTTAAGCTTCTACCTTAAGGTTGGAAACAAACGTACAAACCAAGGTGACCTTGCTTGTTTCCAACAGTGTAGACGGCTGTTGCAAACCAAGTACCAAGTAATTTGGTTTACAATAGCCGTCTACACTGTTGGAAACAAGCAAGGTCAGCTTGACGGTAACGGTTGTTTCCAAACGTCTGGAAGACGCTTTATAGAGCGGAAGATATTTTTATTAGCCGCGATGATTTTCGATACCGATTTGAAACAAGACGATTCGTTTGAAATGAATCGTCTTGCGAACTGTTGTCTTGAAAAGTGGGAAATGAGTCATTTCCCAGTTTCAATACAAAAGTATTGAAGCAGTCGTTAATCTTAAACGTAAGTTTTCTAAGGTACCTATCTAAATTAAAAGTGTGTAAATACTTTAGGCGATTCAGGCGATGACATCACTATACAAAATGTCGTTCACCCAAAATACTAGAAAAAAGGCCAGAAATTCTTGGAAAATGGCCAACTGACACAAGTCTTTAGATTCATATTGTCTTGAAAATATGTTTTCACTTTCAAATTCTAATGTTTAATATCTTCAATTGTACGATGGGAAAATTCGAAATTCCAACTGGACATTGGGACGTTCATATCACTTTAGTAGCCTAGCTACTTGTCTCGAATTTATTTTCTTGTTGTATGGGTTTATTCTGCCTACAATACAGTGTTTCCCAACCAGAACCGCAGGAATCAAAAAATGGTCCGGGAACTTTAAATTTCGCTCAAAAATCACATAAATTTCAAATTTATATAATTATTACAAAAATAATGTGATCCTTACTTGCAGGGCTGGGCAAAGTCTGCTTTTTGCAATGTATTTGCAGGAAATTTTAAAATTAATAAATAACAAGTTTGTTTTCTATTAAAATAATGTAGCAAGCAAGTTACTTTAAGATTTTGGTTAAAATTTATTTTCAGATTGATTTAGTGATGATAACTCTTCAAATAATAATAATAAAGGCACATGGTGGTCCCAGCGTAGGTAAGTACAACAATTAGGTAATTAAAAGTGATCCATGCGTACACTCGGTGTTTACAATACGCTTTGATCGGCTAATTGTAACGCCTCGACAAATGTCTGAGAAAAACAAAAGTGGTCCCTTTTCAAGAAAAGGTTGGGAACCACTGCTATAATACATAAAGCTTATGTTAAAAACTTGTGCCAGAACCTACTTTTCATTCCCATTCTAAACCAGATATTTATCACAGAAAACCAAGAGTAGGTAATGTAAACCATGATGAAACCCTGCTTTTTGTTTGTTATTTATTGATATTTTTGTACTTTTGATCAAGTCAATTGCAAGGTGATTACCTATTAGGCTGGGCGCGCACTAGGCCGCCTAGATGCGGCAGCCAATCCTGGCTGCGGCAGCCACTTGAACGAGCTTACGAGCCTAACTGCACGACAGTTCATTAGCTGTGCGCAGCGAAAGCGAGTAGGGGACTACACTTGGATCAACGTAACTAGGCTGGACTGAAGTAGGCGACAAGTGGTTGCGCAGATGCATTTTTTGGAAGTAAATGGTGACAGGAAGCGGGGGGCGGGGGCGGTAACTAAACCAAGAGGATTAGAGATGCGATTACGCATTACATTGTCATAATTAGTATTACTAATTCATGTTTTTTTGTGATTAGTTTGGTAAAGAAATTGTTTTTCAAAGTTTCTTTATTTACTGTAACTGTTCTAAATTTAAACTTATATGAACTCATTTAAATAGTGTTTTTATATTGTTGAATTAAAATGTTGTTAGTATTTTTAATCGATTAAACATATTTAGTCGTTTTCGTAAGTAATTTTAGGGTCGCATATCTATGACATGCGCGAAAGTGATAAAAACCTAACTTCAATCCGGTCAAGATACGTTGATCGTACTGTATCAGGTCGAATGTATGTGGCTGCCGGCACGACTGGCTAGCGATTGGCTGCTTAAACTGACTGCTCAAATATTCAGTCGTATAACCGTCGCAGTCAGGCAGGCTGTCCAGTGCTTAGCATTAAGGGTAGATTACGCGAAACAAGGTTCGACACTCTCAAAAATGTAAATAGAAAACCTTTATATTAGGACACGAAAAAAATTGTGTCACTAGTCAAAGAGTTTTTCTAGCAAAGAAAAGGTATCTTCTAGTGGTCGCTACTTAATTTGATAGCTAAATAATAAATATATATACAGCAGCTGCTTTTTTTCGTCTAACATTAACGTATGGCACATCATTCCACAGGTATTTAAAAAACATTATAAGGTTTCTAATAAACTTATTTGATTGAGTGAATATTTTTGGAAATATTCGATCCGAAAGTTGCATAAATTGTGTCCCCCCACCTTGAACTTTTGAACCGCGTGACCAAAAAATATGAAAAAAAGCACAAAGGTAGCGCTCAATAAATACTTTAAACTAAAATTATTTCGGACATGATCGGATATTTCGTCATTAAGTTACAGCCGAAAAACTGCTTAACTCAACAAAAGGGCGTAAGTGCCATGAACATACGCTCTTCTGCTGATGCAATTATTTAAGGCTGCCCGGTTTTTTATAATGGTACATATTACTGACCTTAGAGACGATGTAGATATTGAAAGGGAGTGGAAGTGCATTGTACATACCAAAAGATCCTAGGATGTACTGTGCATCCAATCAATACAAATATTATAAAGCTGAAGAGTTTGTTTGTACGCGGTAATCTCAGGAACTACTGATCCGAATTGAAAAAATCTTTCACCGTTGGATAGCCCATTTATCGAGGAAGCCTACATTACGCTACGACCAATAGAAGCAATGAGAAATGTTGCAAAAACGGGGAAAATTTACGCAGACAAAGTTGCGCTGGATAGCTAGGTATAATAATATATATAGAATGTTGCTGGGCCTGCCCCGCTTTTTTAATCAGAAATGTTTGCGCATTATCAAACTGACGGCTTCCATGCCGTCATTGACAACAGTATTCTGAAAAGTATAGCGGAGAGTATCAACTCTTCTTTTCGAACGCCTTTGTTAAAAAACGTAATAATTACTCGAACTTTTCCTACTAACATTAAACATAAGCACTTTACTAACACTACGGATCTCTGTTGTCTCATAACTAGACTAGATTTCGAAACTAGACAAGTGGAACAATGCACAGTTGTTCGCTATAAGAACGTCGTCTTCAACATTGAAAACTCGCGTCCAAAGATAATGTGAACACGTTTATTCAATCGGCAAGATATCGATATTGATCACATTGCCATGATTTTATCTACAAGTACGTAGTACAAAGGGACATTGTTTGACATATTTTGTTGTAAAACACATAGATATACCAATGATTAAAATCTACCTAGTAGTGAATAGGAATGCTTTTTACGCATCTAAGTATAAAGGTGTTTATTAGGTCAGCAAGCGAGGCCAAACACAGTGCTCGGGTCAATTCACGTATTTAAAACTGTGCAGTTGCAGTTAAATTTCGATTAAAACGGCCATTTTTGTATTCTTGTAACTTTGGGATCGATCTCAAATACGCTTACGTCAAGTAGGTATGCGTTTCGAGAGCGCAATAACGACATTTTAGTACGGTGCGCAAGCGTTTTTGAGATAGATCAAAAGTTACAAGAAAATGGCCGTTTTAATCAAAATTTAACTGCAACTGTTCTGCTTTAAATGCGTGAATTGGCCTCCTGGTCTACTTAGTTATTTTATGTATACTAGCGGCCCGCCCCGGATTCGCACGGAGTTTTTTCCACTATCTGAACACACAATATGCATGTATCTATACATATAAATAATCAAGCAAACCACTGTTTGAATGATAGTGAAAACCGCATGATAATCTGTTTAGTACTTTTTGATATTATCGCGAACATACATACAGAGAGACTGACAGATGCGGCGATGGACTTTGTTTCATTATATGCAAGTAAGTAATGATTTCATTCCGGACGACGGGCAGCAGCGTCCTCTGCGTACTTTAATTTAAAGCCTTATTTGTGAACACCAACCCGCTCGCCTAATGTGTGTGGCGATTATGGCAATTACCCCCAGGATCTATAATAAGTGGTTCTACTGGGGAGACCCGTGCCCAGCAGTGAGACATCATATAGAAATAGATGAAGTAATAATAGTCTTTGGATAGGAGGCGCTCCTAGAGAGATTACGCACTGAATAAACGACGTTTACTCGGGCGCGGAGACCCGAGGGGAATTACGCATAGGACAAACAACCCAACGAGCTCTCTGAGGGGTAAGACTTATTGAGAAAACGGTGCCATTTAAGAACTTGCTAGTGAAAACGTTGTTTAATGTGCCTAATGTTTCAATCTGTTTGGTCGTGACAGAGACCTGGACACTGAGTCATATGTACAATGAGAAATTGAATTTGTAATAGCTAAGATAGGAACCTAACACAACAACAGCTGAAGAAAAGTCTAGGTACCTAGCTACTTCATATATGATCGATCGAAGTCTAGGTACAGACTAGCTTGTTGGTCTAGCGGTTAGTGACCCTGACTGCTAAGCCGGAGGTGATCCCCCACCCAGGATAAAACTTTGTGTTGAGAGCACGACGGTTTATTTGTGTCTGGGTGTTATTTATCTATAACATGTATGTATTTAGAAATATTAATCAGTTGTCTAGTTTCCATAGTACAAGTTCTGCTTACTTTGGGGATCAGATGTCGTTGTGTGATTTGTCCCAAGATATTATTATGATAAGAGGAACTAACAAATTTGTAAAAACATCGATTTCATGTTAGATAGGTATCGATTCGATTTTATATGTGATTGATGTGTAAGATCGATTACGTGTCGTACTCTGACATTGAAACTACATACCTAATTATAATTGCAGATAGTCTCGCCGCTGCCACTGTTATCGACGAATCCTGAATGCAGGTTTGGATTGGTAGTACAATCGCATGGGCACAAACCGAGAATGCATGAAATAATAAGGCATTATACCTACTACATATTATGAAACTACATGAATCAATCGCTACTTCAAAATTACACACATATTGTTCTCTTGAATGAAATTGAATTTAACAATGGGCAACTTAGATAGGTTAATTATTGGGACTCGGTTACATATAAACAAAACCAAATGCGACGACTGCAGGCTGCTAATTATAATTTTAGAGGACTGACGATGAATATTTCAAAAAATACTAAATGGATTTTCTTAATTTTATTATGCAGTAAATGGATAATAATGCAAAATAGTACATATTTATCCTGTTACAGCAGAAAAACATATTATCCTGAGTATTTTTAATTATGCCATAACCTACACTTACTAACCACGCCCTGACTTCCATCAATATTAGTAGTCTATTAGATTAATTACAGTATAATTAAAAGTAACTACGACTGGTCGATGACATCGCTTTTAAGTAATTGTCTAATACCCCGTGGATTAGGTTTTAAGTTCATATTCATAGAGTTGTATTAAAAGGGTACCTAGACGAAAGTATTTATTTATACGCTAACTTTTTAGGGTTCCGTGCCGCAAAAGGTAAAAACGGAACCCTTAAGGATCACTTTGTTGTCCGACCGTCCGTCGGCGTGCCAAGACCCTTCCTAGCTCAGGAACGCGTGAAGGTATCTAGTTAAAATTAAACCCAGATACTCAGCTCTAGTCCCTTGAAGCTGTGAAAAAATCAAATCAAATCGGCTGACGCAGGTACTCACGGGGCATGGTTGCTTTGAAAAGTACCTGCACCGCATAGGCCGGGAACCAACTTCCGAATGTCACCACTTTGGGAGCTGTAGCGAGGATACGGCACTGCACACATTGACGGAATGTCCAGCTTGGGCTGAGCAACGCCACGACCTAGCGGTAGCCATCGGAGTCCAAAGCCTCTCGCTAGGAAGTGTAGTAACGTCGATGGCACGCAATGAAAGGGAGTGGACATATGTCGATACCTTCTACCAGGAGGTTATGAGCGCCAAGGAGGAGGCGGAGAGAGAACTGGAGAGAACCAGCTCACATCCGTCCCGGAGTAGACGAACGGGGCGTCGAAGAGCATTAAATGATCTTCGGCCCCCCATAGGCTCTGGTCTGAGGGCGACAAGGAGGGCAACTTGTCGTCCTTATAGAAGTAAGCCCGAGATGGTGTTGCGACGTGTTCCACGCGCACCTTCTGTCACTAAATGGAAATGAAACCACCCACATTAGCCGTCGTAAAAATTGTCGTTGTAACCAACGACCAAGCCTGCTAATGGTGGAGGCACCAATGCCGCAACACCCTCACCATAGCATAGGCTTATTCGCCGGAACACCGTATGATTTTTAGTCGGTTCGGCTCCGACATACTACAATCTATAAATACTACATCCTGCGTGCCCTCGTGGGAGTAGAATCCGTGGTTATTATTGCACACGATAAAAACCGCTTTACTGTTCCGTGGTACCGATAACCAAATCATATAGGTGTTCAGAACTCTCGCAACTATTAGTACCTACCAGTAGCGAAGGGTTAAAAAAAAATCTAAGGTAACCCGACACCATATACACCCGCCAGACAGGGTTCTCTATACCAAAAATATTAAGTAACTACAATTCAAGGGGGAAACCGAAAAGAATGGTGTTCTGTTTCCCCCTGCCGCCCTAAGGACCCTCCGCCACTGGTATAGTTCGTGAGAATCTTTATGACCGTTTTGCTAAAGGTAAATGTCTATCATTTACATATAAAGCCTTAAAAGGTAAATCGCCGACTAGTACAGAAGCCAAAGGGACTTATACCTACTGCTGCTCGCTAGATTGTCTTTAAAATATACAGAAGTTTGGCAGCCGATAGTTTAGAAGTTCAGGAGGCCTACCCTAAATCAATGAAAACGAAGTTTCGATCAAAAATAGGGTAATGATATAGGCCAGGAACATCTTTTTAATCCAGTCGTTCCAGAAAATTGTCCATAGAATCGATCTCCTTGTGCTTATCTAACATTTTTTAGTAAAATTGTCCCCGTAAACTTAAGAAATTTATGCAGACATATCGAACTGTACTAACTGACCAAATAGTTAAAGTTTTACATATTTAGATTTGTCGACATTCAGATGTAAGTAAATGAATGCTGTTTTTTTTTATCTTTAACTCGACTAAATAACAGCAAAACCTAATGAAAGTGAAACGATGATGATTTTTTTTTTTTAAAGTCAACTCCTGTAGCCAAAAGTCCACGCGATAAAGTACACTCAGACTCGGAACATCAATTAGTGGATCGCACAAAGTGGTGTCCGTATGAAAACCCCACCACCCCACACACCCACCACGCCATCGAGCCAGTCAAACTCAATCAAATTGATTATTTTGTTGCTTTATCTATACTTTTTACGAAAAGTTTAAAAACTTTTTTTTTTTTATATATAAAAATAACATGATCCCTTAATATAAGTATCAAATTCAACTGGTGGATTGGGGATGGGAGAACCATCCACAACAAAAAACCACTTAATAAATTTCACCTATGTAGGTAAAGTATATGTAGAACGTAAACAAATTAAAAAAATATATATAGGCCCCATTTCATTGGGTGTTTCGATGCGTCAACTAATAACAAAGATTTTATCAGCAGACAATGTAAACAAGACCACTATCTTTATGACTACAATGTAAGTACAGTGGCACCTATCTTATGTATGACTCAATCAATCTTCATACTTTATGTAGTTGTTGATAACAAAATGACGATTTTAATTACAAATACTATACATTTATTTACTACAAATAATATGCCGCTGACATTACCTACGATATACTTGTTCATCAATGTACATTATCATAGATCGATGATTATAATCAGAAACAAATTAAATTATGAAAATACACAGTAGGGATTGCCTCTACGTGAGTTGGAGTGAACTTGGCGACAAGTGGTTGCGCAGATGCATTTTTTGCAAGTAAATGGTGACCGGAAGCGGGGGGCGGGGGCGGTAACTAAACCAAGAGAATTACAGATGCGATTACACATTACATTGTAATAATAAATATTACTAGCTCATGTTTTTTGTGATTATTTTCGTAAAGAAATTGTTTTTTAATTTTTTTTTAATATTAACCTACTGTAACTGTTCTAAATTAAAACTGTCATATAAGTTTCAATTTAGAACAGTTACAGTACTTGTATAAGTAGTTTTTTTTTTATATTGCTGAATTTAAAATGTTATAACTATTTTTAATCGATTAACATAATTAATCGTTTTCATAAGTAATTTTAGGGTCGCATCTCTAAGACATGCGCGTAAGTGTTGTGTTATGAATCTAACTTAAATCCGGTCAAGTTACATTGAGACAACTGTAATAATATTTGAGTATCTAAATGAATATCGGTATTGCCCTCAAAGAGTGCAACTTAAAACCGCATTATATTATAATAAGACATTAAACCTAATTAAACGGCAAATTTTAGCAAAATTGGAAGTTTAATTCATTTCTGTTTTTGAAGAGCATTTAATATAAAGATTAATCTGCACATACCTTTCCGTATAAAGTCTTGAACTCGAAAGCGATCCGCAGACGTTGTTCGTTGGTGCGTCTTGCAAGGACATGGATGATAGCCTTCTCGTCTGTACCGAAGCCTTTCATCGCCTTGCGGAGTACGGCGGCATCATCCCGAGGATCGAACGGGTTTGCTGGAGTGACGGTGGGTTTCGACTGGAAAAAGTCCCTAGTTATTTACACTGTTTAACTTTATTATTAATGAGATAGATACGTTAGTTATTCATACCGAATAAAATTGAGTGAAGTGCACAACTTCACTCAATTTTATTCGGTCAATATGGTTTACAATTCATGCTTTGTAGGTTTGTTAATCGGTGGCAATTAGGTGCAAATAAGATACACTTGTTACACGCAAACTTGGCTTGCATGTAGGTACCTAAGATTTGCAACTAACAACTTTTTACTTTAGATACACATAGGCAATATACAAATGCAGCACAATTGGCTGGCTCTATTAAAAATTGTGCCGAGAAACGCCTTAATTCGTTTCTATATTTTCTCATGTCAGCAATACTGGTAGAGTAACCAGTTTCCAAACAAAAACGGAAGTGAAATCTTATAACACAGAATCGTCTGGTCCAAATAAAATAACTATGTTGAAGCAATTAAGATCATCCTTATAGGTATTGTGTGGCTGTCCGTATATAAGTTACAAAGCTTTCCTGCTATTTTACTATGCCAAAAGTTTTACTGGCATAATTAAATAAGTAATTTTGAAAAACTACAGTTAAAGAAGTGCACAATTCAATTTCGTTTTAGCATATCTATTGCATTATCACCTTCACTTACAGAAACTTAACTTATGTTTATAAGCAAACGTTACTATTAGCAGATGAACACTCATCAGAAGGATTTAGTAGCATACACAAGAATTATGAAATAGTAGCAGATACAGTTAGCTTTGGAAATATCTGTTAACTTCATTACAGAAAGCGTGACGTACCGCTTAAATTTGTAAAACATAATTAGTACGGTTAATTTAGTAAGGTAAGCATTCGCATAACGCATGAGTAAGTGTTAATTAAAAATTACTTTTGTTTTTTTTTTAATATTCAGGCTTAGTTATCCTTATAGCAGACACCCCCTTTAATTCATAATACTTTAATAACAGTATTTTACCAAACTAATATTACGTCTTCTTCTATTCTATTTTGTAAATAGAATGAAAAAAGCACCTATTGTATCTTGTAACCGTTGTCAGGCAGCCTATCCGCCTATGCGGGTTCCACACCGAACCACAACAAAATAAACCCATCACGCGCTCGCCAGATTGGGTTTTAAACCCAAGATCTGACAACTAATAAGCCAGAGCCATTACCACTGTGTCACCACTTCTATTCTGCACCACAGGCCCATTAAATTGATAACAATAACATTGACATTATATCAACCAACTATCTGTTTCATTCTGGTCCTATCTTGTAATCATTGCCAGACAGCCTCTATCTCTACCTAGACCAACATCAATAACCTCAGAGCTTAAATGTGTACCAGAGCAATTTAGTGCTTGTTAACTCCATTTATACTTTTGCACGATTGGCTGCCAAGTGCATGACACAATTGAAACGAATTTGTAACAGCGAAGGAACACATAAAAGAAAATAAATACCGTATAACGAAACGATTTGAATCCTCGCCGTATACCAATTGAAGGTCTATAGGCACTGCGCATACTCGAATTCGAAGTTACAGATGACATATTAATTACTCGTTATTCTTCAAGTAAACGTATAATCACACAGTCACATCACTATAACACCATAACACTAGGTTTAATAGGGTGTAGAGGTGAGAACAGAGGTGTATTTAGAGATCACTACATCCATTGTAGCGGGGACCAATGCCAAGACTGAATCGTTGGTTGCTTTGATAAATGTACAGAGAGGCGAAGTGAGCATAACGATGTAATTGCCGCAAACTGTTCCTTGAATAGAGTCACAGTAGCTATAGGTACGATGCCAGTCTCCTGTGCTACGTTCCTTGTCGTGTTTGGCACAATTTTTTAACAGAATATGTATTTTTTCTGTTTGAAATTGAATAAAAGTTTAGAACAGCTGTTATTAGACCATGGGTACCTACTTGGAATTGAATTCGGTAGGGTAGGTGGCAAGATAATAATGAGATACTAACATAGTAGCTAGGTGTGTCCGCCCCGGGTGGTAAGTATCTAATTCCCATCGCAAATCATTTTATGGGGATTTGGGGGTTGAACAAAAGGTAGGTACATAGTACACATTTGACCTAAACCGACAGCCTTCTCAGTAAAATGATCCAAGGTACGGTGGTAGAATTTGATGTGGGTCAAGGTTTTTTGCAGCAGCGTCCTCTGCGTACTTAAAGCCTTACTGCTATCGCCAAGCATGGCAATTATGGCAATTACCCCCAGAATCTATAATAAGTCGATTCTACTGGGGAGATCCTTGCCCAGCAGTGGAACATAATATGGGTTGAAATGTAAAAGTTTTTGATTCCAGGAATCAATAAGAAAATAGGGCTCCTACTAGATGGTTATAACGTTTACACTACTGCAGGGACACAGGGCTTATCCCTGACAAAGGGGACGGGTCCTAATCCACAACGCAGGCCCCTACTGCGGATTGGTTGATGTCATGTCTTTGTAACATATGCCGGTTTTCATGGATCCAGGATTTATGAAGGGACCCAAAAGGCAAATGTCAGTGCCGAATCTAACTTGATTACGTGGGGGGGCACGCCCCCATGCCCTCCCCCTGGATCCGCCTATGCCGGCTATACCACAACAAAATACACCTATCACCGATTTTAACTAGTAGCAAACAAGTCACACTAGGTGCGCGCTCGGCAGATTGGGTTTTGAACCCAAGATCTGACTGTTAATAAGCAGAACCATTACCGCAGTGTCACCACTTCTACTCTGCACCACTGCTCCATTAAATTGATAACAATAACATTGACGTTATATCAAACATTTTCAAATTTCTGATGGTCATTATCAGCCTTTATCAATCCACTGCTGGACATAGGCCTTTCATAATTAACGCTATTACAGCCGTTCCTCCAGGTTCCTCCGCTTTCCGTATTGAGTCCACCTCAGCGACCTTTTTTTAGGTTGTTTTCCATCTGGCTGTTAGTTATTCTACCTTACATAGATATATTTATTTAGTTTCATTGAACTGTAGAACAATGACTAACTGCCGAGTACTAAGTACTTATTGAATTCATTTTGACGCTTTCCATTGGTATAAAATACAGGATGTTTATTTTTTCATATTTTACAGGCAATTATTTGAAAATTTGGGGCACGGTGGGAGTGTGTACGACTGCTACGCAAGACTTCGAGTTCGATTCCCGGGATACCACTGTGGGATCCACAAATTGTTGTTCCGAGTCTGGGTGTGGGTACTTTGTGTCCGTGACTAATATGTTTGAAAAGGCGCCCGCTACACAGGGCTTGTAACCTACTGCGGGAGTAGCCTTTTATATATATATATATTTTAAAATCAAAATTAAGTTGGTAAGTAATAAATAAATAGAAATTGTTAACACCATTATAACAGGGACTTAAGCAGTATCTCATTGGCTAGGCCAAAGGGCAGCTCTCAGCCCCAGGCTACTGGAGCCCCGAACGTGTGTACCAATTGCCCGTTCTACCTTCCGTGTCAGCGACACACACTGAAGAGTCAATTGCTTGGGCCTTGGACACCAAGTCCCCCAACCTAATTCTGATACACGGTCCATCTAAGGCAAGCTACGCCCCTGGCTTGACCCATTTTGTTAGATATACTTACACAAAGCTTTAACTTAGGTAATTTCAATCAAATTATGATGTAAATTAGGGAAGAAAGGATAAGAGCAAAGCAGAATAAAAGCTGCAACAAGTACCTACTAAATATGAATACCATTTAAAGCAAAAAAATAATTGAAAAAATGCATTTATAATCTAAATAATGTTAATAAATAAGTAGGTATTAATAACAATTTCATTAAAATATCTATTAAACCAGTTAATTAAATTGCACAAGAAGAAATGAGAAATGGCAATACAAAACTATTAGTAAATTTCAAAAGGCAATTTTAATGTTCCGTCAAATTCAGTTTAGTATCATTTGAGTATTTATACTTTGTCTGTTTAGCTTTTACAGCTAAACCTCTGAACAGAAGTTTATAAAATGTTGTGTGAAAGTAACTTAAAGCTAAAAACAAGTTAGGGTTGAACTACATCTGGCTGTAGTCCTTCCGTCACTAGAACCGTCATTTATCGTGGTGCCAAGCACCTCGTCGATACCGCCGCGTGCGGTGGCATTCCCACTCTATTTCTCGCTCTAGTAAATGATTGTTTTAAGAGACGGAATAGGATAGAAGCAAAGGAAAGTGAGATTTGGTGTGGCCAGATGTAGTTCAAGCCTTATATAGGTCAGCATGTTGTCAAGTCTACGTATGGACTGAACAACATGCTGACCGCAGTTAATAATAGCTGGTATTAAAATAAATTAGCAGAAACATAATAAGGCATGTCATTGTTAATGCAATCATGACCAAAAGTACAGTTAATTTGCATGCAAACTTAAAGAAAGTTCTGTTCTGCTTATCACAATAATAGCATATATTATAATTTATTAGCACAATGATGTATGACTAGAATAAAGAATCCTGGCAACTGGCTATAAATAAGTCTAAATAAACCTCTTTTTCCTTGATCTTGTTTACACAATCAGGGTGACCACAGCAATCTAATATAGAGCTATCATTTTGTTAATTTATTTATGATTTTTTTCTATTATTTTATTTATCTTAGGTACATAATTAAGTAAAAAAAAAGTAAAACAATAACAAATACACTTGGAGAAATATAAAAAATGGTGTATCATTCATTTATTATCTATTTTACATTATTATATGTTTATCTAACAGATTTTTTTTAATGCAATAAAAATTGTTTCAAATATGAATTATTTTCTTTTTAACTTTCATTGTTCATTTATTAATGTGAGTTGTCCCAAGATATTATTATTAAACACCAATTTCCTGGACTGCTCTACTATACTAGCCCTTGACATAAAAAAGTAATGGACACACATGTACAATATACTTGGTGAGCGAGTACCACTCACACTTGCTCAACTTTTGTTGTTATTAGTGTTTTTTTTTATCCAGCCTTAACCGCCAGATTCACCACTGAATAGACACCCTAAAAGTGTAAACTATTAAATGACTTAGGTACTATCATACATCTCTTTCTAAACAAGAGCATAGGAATGAAAGAAAAAGTTTCAAATTTAAGTCTAAAGAAGTAAAATACCATAATGATTACATAAAAGTTACAATAGAAATGATAAGTACATGTTTAAACTTCTAGCATTTTTGGACCATACAGTTTCTAGTTAAGAATTATTTTTCCTGTGTTCTTGTAACAAAAGAGGTTTATTTGGCATAAAAATTAGTAGCTTGACAACAGAGTATGCACCTTTTTCATAGACAATTGCCCAGTTAATAGAGCTGTTCAACATACCTTCGGTGTTTGTGGCACCGATGCGGATACACTGTAAGCTGGCTGGCTATGCATATGGGACTGATATTGATTAGTCTGTTGGTGACCACCTTGTGGGTAACCGGGCTGGGCTTGCTGGGGGTATGCACTTTGAGCAGAAGGATAGTCTGATTGAGCAGGGGGATAACCTGTTGAAGCGGCCGGGAATCCGGTTTGTGGATACCCAGTTTGAGCAGTGGGATATCCCGTTTGAGCAGATTGAGGATATGCGGACTGTGCAGGCTTAGGATAACCCTGCCCAGGGTACCCTTGGGTAGGAGTTGATTGAGGATAGCCTTGATTAGTTTGTTGAGTTGGATATCCAGAGCTTTGTTGTGGATAACCCTGTGATACCTGAGGGTATCCCGCACCGCCACCTTGCTGCGCTTGTGGGTACCCCATTGTTGGGAAGCCAGGCATGGGCATTGGGTTTCCAAAACCCTGGGGGGCTGTGTTGCTAAATCCAACATTGTGGAAGTATTGCTGTTGCGGGTATCCTGATTGGCCCTTGAATGAAATGAAAATGAATATCAAATTGCCTTGCTTTTACATTTAAACAGATACTTTTAGAACTTTAATAAAAAGCTTTTCATACTATGACAAAATATCTGTCAGATTAAATAAAGTAGGTAACATTACTCACTGGCCTGTTGGTCTAGCGGTTAGTGACCCTGACTTATAAGCCGGAGTTCGTGAATTTATCTATAATATCATGTATGTATTTAGAAATATATAAGTATGTTCATCAATTGTTTAATTGTCATAGTACAAGCTCTGCTTAGTTTGGGATCAGATGGCGTTGTGTGAGTTGTCCAAAGATATTATTATTATTATTTATTACTTTTTACAGGACTATACAACAAATGATTTATAAAAATTCTTAAATATACCTGCGCCTAAATGAAATGCGTTAAAATTATGCAAAACTCTTTGAAAACATTTTTTTATTCAATAGAAACAAAATCATTCCTCCAACTTTAAACTTCTTATTAGCAAAAAACAACATCTATTAGAGGCAATTTTTATTGTGATAAACAAAACAGGGGCATTTCTATACAGTTGCCTATCATTTCACCTAGTCTTTTTTGTGATAAGTTTTCTAGTCTACGAAAAAAACACTCACCTGCTGATATGGATTCATTTTTGCGGTGTGATTTTTCAAATACACTTGATTTCAAACAATGATGAATAGAACGCCGACACACACAACACTTAATTTAATGAATATTACTTCACAACACTTGTAGGAAAGTTTTATTTCAAAATCAAAAAGATGACTACGAAACACC
This sequence comes from Herminia tarsipennalis, assembly GCA_945859575.2. Taxonomy (NCBI): domain Eukaryota; kingdom Metazoa; phylum Arthropoda; class Insecta; order Lepidoptera; family Erebidae; genus Herminia; species Herminia tarsipennalis. Next base: position 6,524,149 of record OX243840.2, read on the forward strand.
ACACCGCTTCCAACAATGAAAATGAATTATTTCCCCAAAAGCCCACCGCGGCAAACAACGTCAGTCAAACAAACGTCAACGTCAAATGGTCAAGTGACAAGAAAGAATAGAAATAAGGATGTGCAATGTACAATGTTGTAGTTAGAAGATCAATTTATTCGAAGGATCGATGAAACGGTAAAATTAAAGAGGCGTCTAAACGGGCCATATTTCTCGGCTATTTGTAGCGGCAATGCTGTGGCCGGCAACATGGCAGTATTCTCCAATATTGATTTGATTTTATGGATTATCGTCACGTCGTTTATCATAAAAAAAATATATTGTAAAATTCATGCATGCAAAGCTGACGACATTTTTGCTACCATAACATATACCTAAACTGCACAATAAACCTTTTTTGCAACTACAACTTCGCTCTGGGAGTTTATGATGGAAAATTTGAAATGTTGTAACATACCATGGTATAACATATGTAAGACCACCACTCAATACTATGTGAAGACCCTGTAGGGTCACTCAATTGGTTTTTATTTTATTTTGTAAACACAAACTTAGAAAGCGAATCGAAAATGTACGATTTCTAAGAATCTCGTGCGGCCCTGTCTTTTTAGCAGGTATTACAGAGTGGTCAATTTTGTGAGGTTATGGCACAGTCCAGGTCCTTAAGTCTATGTTTACACATCTCTTGTCAGAGGGTTACCAGGTTTGTCATATTTGAAGATGAAGATAGAAAACAAGTTAATTTAGAATTCAAGGTAAAGGAAAATTTATATTAAATAATACAAATTGTTGGTATCTTTTAGCAAAAAAGCTTTACTACTTACTAGTAAATCTATTTGCTCGCTGGTAACTTTACATTGGATTGTAAAACAATGGCGGGTAAATTGAACATCATCAGCCTATCGCAGTCCACTGCTGGACATAGGCCTCTCCAATTGCATTTATAATTGTCATTATGGCGGAAACGCTGCAGGACCTGCAACTGATGCTGAATGACCTGGCTGACTCCTCTGTACGCATCGGCCTACGGATGAACTTGGATAAAACCAAGGTCATGTTCAATAAACATGTACTACCGGAACCGATAGCGGTGCACGGCGCCGTTCTCGAAGTTGTTCAAAAATATGTGTACCTCGGGCAGTCATTGCAGTTAGGTAGAAACAACTTCGAGGACGAGGTGAACAGGAGAATTCGGTTGGGTTGGGCAGCGTTTGGTAAGCTACGTCAAGTCTTCTCATCGTCGATCCCACAATGTCTAAAGACTAAAGTCTTTAATCAGTGCGTCCTACCCGTCATGACATACGGAGCCGAAACGTGGACACTGACGGTACGGCTAGTCCACAAGTTCAAAGTCGCTCAGCGGGCTATGGAAAGGGCTATGCTCGGAGTTTCTCTTAGGGACAAAATCAGAAATGAGGTGATCCGGCAGAGAACCAAAGTTATCGACATAGCCCACCGGATTAGCAAGCTGAAGTGGCAGTGGGCTGGCCATATTTGCCGAAGAACCGACAACCGTTGGGGTAAACGAGTTCTCGAGTGGAGACCACGGCACGGCAAACGTAGTGTAGGACGCCCTCAGGCCAGGTGGAGTGATGATTTACGCAAAACGGCTGGCAGGAGCTGGATGCGAGAAGCCGAAGATAGAACAAAGTGGCGTGCAATTGGAGGGTAAATTGAACAAGAATTTTAAATTCTTGGTGTAGGTAAACTTATTATCTTTGAGGAATTACTAAGATACTAAAACGAACTTTTAAATAATACTTATGGTGGATGGACCATGGAGGGCCACTTTAACGAAAACACAGTTATTAATCGTTTATTTACTGAATAAATGTAAGAAATTATTAACTCACACTTTGTTTCATTGTAACAAATAAAACACTATTTTATTGTAGATTTAATCACTATTTATTAAACATACGGTTTATTAAACACTTCCAAACGGCCTTACAAAAAGGCTCTATACAATGCCAATAAAATAATTAGTATCAGTCGTTAAACTTAAAACAAACGTTGTGACTGTCAAAATATCTGATTAAACTTAAAGTAGGTGTATAAAAAGGTCTTTCATTAAAACGAAACATTTAATGCTTAGCATATTATTATCCCTTAATAACATTCAAATATACAGGGTGTAACAGAAAGGTGTGGACATATTCAAGGGTTGGTATGTACGCATGATACTGAGTGCACATACCTAATTCTATCAAAATCGGAGTACTCTAAAAAAAATATTATTTGTTCATTTGTTTATTTAAGAATGAAAAAGTTATTAATTATGAAAAGTATGACTTAAAATTTCTATGCCCTAATAATCCAACCTAATTTTGTACCAGGGGAGGTATAATTCTTATGCCATACGCCTTTCACTACTGAATTTTGACAAAAAGAAAATGCTTTATGGGTAGATTACGCGAATCAGGGTTCGGCTCTCTCAAAAATTCTAGTAGATGAAATAAAGAAATTTATGGATATACTAACATTTAAACTTTCGCGTTGCATGATTATAACTTTAAGGTTGCACCGGCCGTGGTCACAAGCGGACTCACAGTCCGCTTGTGACCACGGCCGGTGCAACCTGGTCGAAACGTCAAGCAATTTTAAGGTAAACAATGCGCGTTAATTCCCGTATAATAAATAGTTATAATTTATGGATATGTCATAATATGATCCCGCAAATAAATCTTGAAGTTGCGGAAAAATGCAAAAAACGAGTATTTTCGTATTGTCATAGTCATGGCGTTCGTAATCTAACATATGTATGAACGAATATTCTACTTTATTTTGACCTGCGCTCCTGCACACTGAAGTAATGGTTATGTGCGAAAGAGCGAAGCCGGCGATCGTGTCGCTGTGTATGTAGCGCTAAATAAATAATTTTCTCAGTGTAATGCCCCCTTATCTATATAATAATAATGCAACCAGCTATGGCGCTACGGTAGGTGCAATACTGATAACAAACCCTATATAAATAGAAAGTAAGTATTTAGGTATTGTACGTTAGTACTTATTATCTCAGTGGTATAGATAACTATCAAATCTGCGACCAATTTTCAACGCATTGTCACAAGTTGACATTATGACACACAGGTACTCCAACTTACAGGTACCAGTTGGGCACTAGTCTTAGATTTGAGAGCAGTGTAGCATGTTGATCTGTTAGTACGTGTTGGATTCGTCAACGTTGTTTTTATATCTTGTCATTCGACTGAACTGCTGACTTTGGTCGGGATGTAGCAAAGGGGGTGCGCTAAAAATATTTTTTTTTTGAAGATAATATTTTATCAAATTAGGTTATGTTACGTTAGGTTAGGTTAGAACTGTGACCCTTTATGACACAAAGATGTTTTTATTTTTATTTTTTGCCAGTTTGGTTTTGAAACCCATGTTATTCGATATTTTGAGAAAAAATGTATTTTTAGTATACCCCCCTATGTACACCTTGACCCTGATTTTGTGTAGTGATTAGTGAGCATAAAGACTAATCAGTTATCAGTTTATCACTGTGCGCACGACTCGTACCGGTAGCTAAATAGCAAACTATATTTTGCTAGCTTTAGAAGCGATAGGTAGAAACTAAAGTAGTAAAATTTTTAAAAGTTGTTTTAATTGCAGGACCTATCTATACTTAGATAGACACCTACATAACCATTGTGGTGTAGTATATTGTGGTGTTAGTAGCGGCCGAGGAGACCCAATAAACACTTCTTGTAGTGACCGGAACAGTCATCCTGAAAAATAAAAACATTAATTGTACCTTTAAGTGTACCAGAATCTGATGAAAAACGAGGAAATTATAATAGGTCCTCAGAGTCCTATCGCAAGGGTTAAATGACCTTTCAATTAGATGGCAAAAAATGTAAAGACAACGAGGGTAAATACTTTAAATAAATATATACAATTTATGTGAATTTTGCATACAATATGCAAATGATCACTTGTCCTGACTGATTCATCAACGCAGAGCCTAAGCCGCTGGGTATACAAATCTGATTTTTTTGGTAGTAGATGCCTTATATGTTGAAACCATCCACTAAGAAAAGATAATTGGAAATTAGTCCCTTTTAAGGGTGTAAAATAGGGGTCAAAATTTTGTATTTAGTTTAAAATAAAGAAATACGTATTTCAGCGTTTTTGGAAAATCAACCATAGTGGGGGGTAAAATCTCCGTCTCGGGAATCCCGTCAGTTTTTTGCTTTGTTTTTCGCTTTGCGGTTTAAAATAAAGAAAGTTCCAGCGTTTTTGGAAAATTCATTCCAAAGGGCCCAAGTAGGGGTTGCAATGTTATGTGATACTCCGTCATTTTTGAATTGAGAAAATTGGAAAATCATGCCTTAAAAGGGTAATCTGATCCACGCGGATGAAACCACGAGCAACAGCTAGTTATTGATATACCTAATGTTTTTCATCTTATATAATAATTTATGGTGGAGAAGTCGTTTCTTCGAAGCCGGCAGTCCTCTCCGAAGTGGAAAGCTTCTATGGCCGGTTATACGCTTCGCATGCATCTAGACCTAATCTTGAAAATGAGGGTCCTAGAGCCACTTTAACACGCCACTACACCGAAGACCTGCCAGAAGTCAACATTGACGAAATCGTGCTGGCTCTTAAACAGCTGAAAAATGGAAAAGCCCTTGGAGAGGATGGCATTACAACAGAGCTGCTAAAGGCTGGTGGTAAACTCGTACTGAGGGAGCTCCAAAAGCTCTTTAATGCTGTCCTGTTCGAAGGGAAAAATCCAGAGGCGTGGAGTAAAAGTGTAGTTGTCTTGTTCTTGAAAAAGGGATATAAGACCCGGCTGAAGAAGTACCGACCTATTTCTCTTCTAAGCCACGTCTACAAGGTGTTTTCAAGAGTCATCACGAACCGCCTTGCGCGAAGACTTCACGAATTCCAACCACTGGAACAGGCCGGATTTCAGAGCGGATATGGCACCATAGACCACATCCACACAGTGCGGCAGATTATACAAAAGACCCAAGAGTTAATCAGCCTCTGTATCTAGCATTCGTGGTCGTAGAAGGCCTTTGACTCGATTGAAATCTGGTTCGTTCTGGAGTCCCTGCAGCGATGCCAAGTAGTTTGGCGATATATCCAAGTGATGAGATGTCTCTACGAAGCCGCCACCATGTCCATCCAAGTACAGAATCAGAAAACAAAATCTATACCATTGCATCGAGGAGTGAGGCAAGGGGACGTTATTTCCCGAAACTGTTCACAAATTCAATGGAGGATATGTTCAAGACGCTGCACTGGAAAGGGCGGGGCATCAACATCAATGGTGAATACAAGTCTCACTTGCGATTTGCAGATGACATCGTCATCACGGCAGAAACGCTGCAGGACCTACAACAGATGCTGAATGACCTGGCTAACTCCTCTGTACGCATCGGCCTACGGATGAACTTGGATAAAACCAAGGTCATGTTCAATGCACATGTGCTACCGGAACCGATAGCCGTTCTCGAAGTTGTTTAAAAATATGTGTACCTCGGGCAGTCATTGCAGTTAGGTAGAAACAACTTCGAGGACGAGGTGAACAGGAGAATTCGGTTGGGTTGGGCAGCGTTTGGGAAGTTACGTCAAGTTTTCTCATCGTCGATCCCACAATGCCTTAAGACTAAAGTCTTTAATCAGTGCGTCCTACCCGTCATGACATACGGAACCGAAACGTGGACACTGACGGTACGGCCGGTCCACAAGTTCAAAGTCGCTCAGCGGGCTATGGAAAGGGCTATGCTCGGAGTTTCTCTTAGGGACAAAATCAGAAATGAGGTGATTCGGCAGAGAACCAAAGTTATCGACATAGCCTACAGGATTAGGAAGCTGAAGTGGCAGTGGGCTGGCCATATTAGCCGAAGAACCGATAACCGTTGGGGTAAACGAGTTCTCGAGTGGAGACCGCGTCTAGGCAAACGTAGTGTAGGACGCCCTCAGGCCAGGTGGAGTGATGATCTACGCAAAACGGCTGGCAGGAGCTGGATGCGAGAAGCCGAGGATAGAACAAAGTGGCGTGCAATTGGAGAGGCCTATGTCCAGCAGTGGACTGCGATAGGCTGATGATGATGATGAGGTACCTACAGAAGATATGAAGCAATAAGAATTTATTCATTGTTTTTCTTAATTTTTCTTGTTCATTCATGTTTTTTTTGTTGTGTGGTCACAATATTGATCTCGAAACCTCGTCGCAATAGATTAAATTGTTAATTTTGTAAAATAATAATCCGTATAATAAACTAAAAACAAGTTTGATTCCTAGGAAATTTAGGTACGCGAATTTCAACCTAATTGTCTTCGAATGGGCATAGAAAAATAGGCCTAAAATTTGTTGATAGTGTATGTTTAAAGTTAGGTAAGTGTGATTTTTTTTTCATTTTATTATTCAGTACTAGATGTATACCTCTATCCAGCTCTGCAACGAACTGTTATACGTGCTTTGGAATACATCTGAGACCTCGCCCAGATCAATCTCGCAACGTGTGACCATAATGCGAATGAGCTGACGATCGTTAGTGCCGAGACCCTTCATCGACTTGTGCAGACGTTCCGCGAAATACAGTGGCTTGTTGCGTACAATTTTTACTGAAAAAGAAAATATAGATGAGGGTAAATACAAAGTTATGTAGGTAGTAAAAAAAAAATGTGCGTCTTGGGACGCCCGACAGAAGAGATAATTTAAAATAATCTACGGCGAGTGCTGTTAGAGTGAGATAGGAGGAGCCTACCGATGCCGTATGCGTGAGAGAAAGGGAAGCCAGCCAGATAGACTGGTGCCGTAACGCGTTACGTAAAGGTGAGTATAGACTACAACATTTACTTGTAACAGAACAACGAGCCGCTCTATGATATGTTGTAGTGTATCATCCTCTTACGAACTAAACGTCGAGCACGCTGGCCTTTTTGTTACAAACCAACGAGCATATTGGTGTAACATTTCGTCGAGCGTATTGGTGTAACATTTCGTCGAGCCATGAGTGCGGGCGATGCGCGGTTGCGGGGTGACGCGGAGGGAGAGGGACGAAAGACGCACGCGGTCCGCGCGGTCGTTTAGTTGTTCAAGTTGACGCTGTGATTTTACACGTGCATTGCATTAGCTTGTTATTTATACTTATTATCTATTTTCTATTCAACTATGTCGTGGGATAGTGAAAAAACTTTATTGTTTATTGAAAAATACAGGAATCATGTAATTTTATGGGATCCTAATCACGCTCAACATTACAATAAAATATTAAAAAACGACGCGTGGCAAGATATTGCTGCCGAAATGGAGATCTCTGCTGATGACTGCAGAAAAAAAATGACAAGCCTTCTAGCTTCTCTTCGAAGAGAAAAAATGAAGATTGAAAAAAGTGTTGGCACTGGAAAAGGTTAGTGATGACAATAAATGCAAATATACATAGCACAGCAGATATATTCAGTTTGGATAAAATTATTACGTAAATGAAAAAGACGAATTTTATTTTAAATTGTTTTTTTTATTTACATTTACAGGAGCAGATGAAATTTACAAAAGTTCGTGGTTTGCGTACCAAAGCTTACAATTTATGCTGAATAGGAATAAACCACGTCCCGTTGATGATTCGGTGAGTTATTTTTTTACAAGGTATTTCTATATTAAAATTTGTAAGTACCTACGCATATTGGTTTTGCCACTCCAACGCACCTTCTTGAGAACAGTATTCAGCAATTTCATCTCTCATTATTTTTGCAAAAGCACTTTCTGATAAGTTTCGATGTTGATTTGCAAGCGGAAGAAATGATGCATGGCCCTCGTTATAATCACTGGTATTATTGTCTTGTGAGATGTTTTCTTGTAAGCATACTCCTTCTGAATTCCTTCTAATGAAATTGTGCAAATGACATGTGCACTTTACAATCAATTTAGCTTTATCGGGGTTCAATAATATAGGCTTTCGCAAAACACGGAATACTGACGATAGTAGTCCAAACACATTCTCAACTACGCGCCGAGCTCTACAGAGTCGGTAATTGAACAATCTTTTAGTAGATCCTTTGGGATGCATTCCAGAGTAAACCATCATCATATTTTGCATAAGCGGGAAAGCTTCATCGCCAATGAAATAATATGGCATTAACATTTGCCTACCTGGCAGTGTAGAGGGCTGTGGCAAATTCAATGATTCATCTTGTAGTTTTTTGTATAACATACTGTTATGGAATACTCCACCGTCTGATATTCGTCCTTGGCAACCTATATTAATGTAAATAATTTTATAATTTGCATCCACTACTGCCATAAGTACAATACTAAAAAACCCCTTATAATTATAAAATTCACTGCCACTTGCAGGTGGTGCTTGAATTACTATATGTTTTCCGTCAATAGCGCCTATACAATGGGAGAATTGCCATATTTTCTCATAACCTTCTGCCACTTGTAACCACTCCTCAGGTGAATTTGGCATCTGCAAAAAAAATATATTTTATAATTTCAGGCTGATAACAAGACCGAGGAAAATCACATGCAGGCTACTACGGCTGATTGCGAGTCGCAGTCAGCACATCCTATAAAAAAGAAAAGGAAAATGGTTTCCAAAATCAATACAGATGACGACAAAAAAATGGAAATTGCATTTGATATATTGCAAAAAACCGCTATGAAAAGTGATTTTAATAATGACGAGTTAGCAAGTTACGGTACTTTTATCGCCAATAAATTAAGAAAATATAATGAATTTAACTATCCCCGTGGATACAGTCATCACTATAGAGATAATTATGGGAACGAAACATCTCGAGGATATAATACAGCTTCAACATCAAATGAATCCTTTGTAAGTCAGAACCGATCCTGTGACTCAAATACAGACAGAGGCTACACTTCCTCTATCGAAGAGACTAGAGCAGCTGCAACTTCCAATGAAGTCCGAGGTCCGAGTCGAGCCGGTGAAGCAGATACAGACGGGGGCGATACTCAAGATAGCAGTAACTTTGATATGATGAGTCAGATCTCAGATTATTTGAATGATTTGAATTGATCTTAAATAAAGTATAATGATACTCACGTGAATGTTTTCTTTCAGTTCCTCTGTTATTGCTTCACATACTTCTGGAATTATCTTCCCAATACTATGTCTTGATATTCTAAAAAGATACTGTAAACTAACGAAGGAATCACCTGTAGCTAAATAACGTAAAGTTAATGCTAATCTCTCCTTCGCCGTAATTGAAACTCTGAATCGTGTATTTTGCTTTGATATTTTAACACCAATTGAATTCAATAAACTTTCAAAATCACTTGAAGATAGGGCAGTAAAGTTCTTATATTGACCACTTAATTCCTGCGATTTTAAGTCTAACAATAATTGCACACCTCCAAGAGTTTGTCTTCTATTGTAAATGTTCATTTGCCACCATCTTCTATTTCTATTTTTCTTTTTTCTTCTAATATAATTCATCAAGATAAACTCAGCACACGCAGCTTGTAGGTCCGACATTTCAAAAAAGAATGAACGCAAGGTACAACGAAATGTTGGTAAATGCACACTCGCTGTGAGCATTTACCCGTAACATAACGCCGAGCATTCGCAGGAACGTTACATTAAGGTGAGTATAGACTACAACATTTACTTGTAACAGAACAACGAGCCGCTCTATGATATGTTGTAGTGTATCATCCTCTTACGAACTAAACGTCGAGCACGCTGGCCTTTTTGTTACAAACCAACGAGCATATTGGTGTAACATTTCGTCGAGCGTATTGGTGTAACATTTCGTCGAGCCATGAGTGCGGGCGATGCGCGGTTGCGGGGTGACGCGGAGGGAGAGGGACGAAAGACGCACGCGGTCCGCGCGGTCGTTTAGTTGTTCAAGTTGACGCTGTGATTTTACACGTGCATTGCATTAGCTTGTTATTTATACTTATTATCTATTTTCTATTCAACTATGTCGTGGGATAGTGAAAAAACTTTATTGTTTATTGAAAAATACAGGAATCATGTAATTTTATGGGATCCTAATCACGCTCAACATTACAATAAAATATTAAAAAACGACGCGTGGCAAGATATTGCTGCCGAAATGGAGATCTCTGCTGATGACTGCAGAAAAAAAATGACAAGCCTTCTAGCTTCTCTTCGAAGAGAAAAAATGAAGATTGAAAAAAGTGTTGGCACTGGAAAAGGTTAGTGATGACAATAAATGCAAATATAAATAGCACAGCAGATATATTCAGTTTGGATAAAATTATTACGTAAATGAAAAAGACGAATTTTATTTTAAATTGTTTTTTTTATTTACATTTACAGGAGCAGATAAAATTTACAAAAGTTCGTGGTTTGCGTACCAAAGCTTACAATTTATGCTGGATAGGAATAAACCGCGTCCCGTTGATGATTCGTTGAGTTATTTTTTTACAAGGTATTTCTATATTAAAATTTGTAAGTACCTACGCATATTGGTTTTGCCACTCCAACGCACCTTCTTGAGAACAGTATTCAGCAATTTCATCTCTCATTATTTTTGCAAAAGCACTTTCTGATAAGTTTCGATGTTGATTTGCAAGCGGAAGAAATGATGCATGGCCCTCGTTATAATCACTGGTATTATTGTCTTGTGAGATGTTTTCTTGTAAGCATACTCCTTCTGAATTCCTTCTAATGAAATTGTGCAAATGACATGTGCACTTTACAATCAATTTAGCTTTATCGGGGTTCAATAATATAGGCTTTCGCAAAACACGGAATACTGACGATAGTAGTCCAAACACATTCTCAACTACGCGCCGAGCTCTACAGAGTCGGTAATTGAACAATCTTTTAGTAGATCCTTTGGGATGCATTCCAGAGTAAACCTTCATCATATTTTGCATAAGCGGGAAAGCTTCATCGCCAATGAAATAATATGGCATTAACATTTGCCTACCTGGCAGTGTAGAGGGCTGTGGCAAATTCAATGATTCATCTTGTAGTTTTTTGTATAACATACTGTTATGGAATACTCCACCGTCTGATATTCGTACTTGGCAACCTATATTAATGTAAATAATTTTATAATTTGCATCCACTACTGCCATAAGTACAATACTAAAAAACCCCTTATAATTATAAAATTCACTGCCACTTGCAGGTGGTGCTTGAATTACTATATGTTTTCCGTCAATAGCGCCTATACAATGGGAGAATTGCCATATTTTCTCATAACCTTCTGCCACTTGTAACCACTCCTCAGGTGAATTTGGCATCTGCAAAAAAAATATATTTTATAATTTCAGGCTGATAACAAGACCGAGGAAAATCACATGCAGGCTACTACGGCTGATTGCGAGTCGCAGTCAGCACATCCTATAAAAAAGAAAAGGAAAATGGTTTCCAAAATCAATACAGATGACGACAAAAAAATGGAAATTGCATTTGATATATTGCAAAAAACCGCTATGAAAAGTGATTTTAATAATGACGAGTTAGCAAGTTACGGTACTTTTATCGCCAATAAATTAAGAAAATATAATGAATTTAACTATCCCCGTGGATACAGTCATCACTATAGAGATAATTATGGGAACGAAACATCTCGAGGATATAATACAGCTTCAACATCAAATGAATCCTTTGTAAGTCAGAACCGATCCTGTGACTCAAATACAGACAGAGGCTACACTTCCTCTATCGAATAGACTAGAGCAGCTGCAACTTCCAATGAAGTCCGAGGTCCGAGTCGAGCCGGTGAAGCAGATACAGACGGGGGCGATACTCAAGATAGCAGTAACTTTGATATGATGAGTCAGATCTCAGATTATTTGAATGATTTGAATTGATCTTAAATAAAGTATAATGATACTCACGTGAATGTTTTCTTTCAGTTCCTCTGTTATTGCTTCACATACTTCTGGAATTATCTTCCCAATACTATGTCTTGATATTCTAAAAAGATACTGTAAACTAACGAAGGAATCACCTGTAGCTAAATAACGTAAAGTTAATGCTAATCTCTCCTTCGCCGTAATTGAAACTCTGAATCGTGTATTTTGCTTTGATATTTTAACACCAATTGAATTCAATAAACTTTCAAAATCACTTGAAGATAGGGCAGTAAAGTTCTTATATTGACCACTTAATTCCTGCGATTTTAAGTCTAACAATAATTGCACACCTCCAAGAGTTTGTCTTCTATTGTAAATGTTCATTTGCCACCATCTTCTATTTCTATTTTTCTTTTTTCTTCTAATATAATTCATCAAGATAAACGCAGCACACGCAGCTTGTAGGTCCGACATTTCAAAAAAGAATGAACGCAAGGTACAACGAAATGTTGGTAAATGCACACTCGCTGTGAGCATTTACCCGTAACATAACGCCGAGCATTCGCAGGAACGTTACATTACATGGAAATGCTTTGGAAACTGAGCTTTTACCTGTATTGTATCATTCGTAAGAACGTTACATTACACAGAAATGCTCCAGAAAATGTTGTAGTCTATACTCACCTTTACATGGAAATGCTTTGGAAACTGAGCTTTTACCTGTATTGTATCATTCGTAAGAACGTTACATTACACAGAAATGCTCCAGAAAATGTTGTAGTCTATACTCACCTTAACGAAGCGGTTTACCCTCTCTTAATAAGTTATCACTTCAAAATTCTTGACCGACAACAAAATTACATAGGTACATAGTGCTTAGATAAAATTGAACTCGACTAAAGGTATGAATACCAATAATAAGCGCTCACAACTTTGCTGATAGGTATCTAAATTAAGACTTTTTCGCAAAAACTAACAAGAATAGGGTAAAAGAGGGTAATGGGGGTCACTTAAGCGAGAACTCAAATAAAATTTAAATTAAAAATAAAGTCTTTATTGCAACCGCCTTTAAACATAATTTACTTAATGAACTATAATTAGAGATCAATTTCAGTCACTTTGGCAATCAACTTTGGAAATTATAAACGTTTAAAAAAAAAACAGATTTGACTCCCATTACACCAACGTAGGGGTAATGGTGATCACCCTGGGGGCAATCGGAGTCAAATAAAATCTAGCATACATCGCAAACATAACCTTCGGCTGACTCCGATCCAGTGCACTCCGCGTGAGCCCATAGCCCACACGAGGTACACCTGTACCACATCTCGTTGTTTCTTCCGAATTCGTCGCATACTAGGCATCTATTTCCAGCATCTTCTGCGTCATCATCCTCATCGTCCTGGCATAAGTCGTCAGTGCCAACATCTGATACAGAAGTTTCGTTCTGTTCTTGTAATACTTGGCGCTTTGCCTTTTCAGGACCCTTCTTCTGTACTTTAGTCTTTTTTCCTTGTCCTTTGCCTTTCCATGTCTTCTCTTTTCCTTCACCTCCTTTTTTCTTAATTTTATTATTTTCCTTTTCTAGCAGATTTTCTTTAAGTGGCGTAGAAGTTAAAATTGTAGCGTGTTGCCTGTGTGTTGTCTGATAGGTGGAATGTACCCCCCAGCACTGCTCATAGCACACAGTAAGGTGATGTTTTTTCCTCTCTCCCAACTGGTTATAGATCCCACTCTCTTCTGTCCTTTTGCAGCCAAAATTTTTCCCGGAGTTTGAACCGTTGAAATACCGGTTTCATCGCAATTATAAATATTTTTTGCAACGAATCTATGCTTTTCCATCAGCTGCCCAAGTAGCTCAAAGAACAGACTTACCTCTGTTTTATTAAAGGCCGTGATTCTATTTATGCTGGTCGCCTCCGGTTTTCTAATAGAAATGTTTTTTCTAGTCATAAAAGCACGCAACCAATCGCGTCCAGCCATTTTTGAAGCTTGATTAAAATTGTTCTTTAAATGTAATTTTTCAGCATATTCGAAAGCGACTTTCCTGATTTGATTAGCAGTGCAACCATAGAAAATATTTGCCATTTTCTTCACCAAGTTCGCTAGCTCGGCTTCTGCCTCTGGACTAAAGACAGTGAATCGTCCTAGATGTGGTCCTAAGGTAGAACCTTTTTTTATCCTCTTTTGAAGACTTGAAAAAGGGATTCCCATTACTTTAGCAGCATTTGTTATAGAGGAACCACCATCAATGAGCTGTATAGCTTTATCCAGGCTGTCAGAAGACCAGGCAGCCTTTTCAGTTGTCCTTACGCGTATTTTCGGCATCTAGAAAGAAGTAATAATAACGTTATTCAACAAGCATAGTTGTGGGCAATAGCAATCACTTGCGGGTAATGGGAGTCACCTGACTCTCATTTCCCACAACTACACTAATGAGTAAAAAATTAAAATAAAAAAAATCTTTAACACACTGATATAATCTGAACTGCACATCACAATTTGGAACGTCTAACTAAGTAAGTGTAAATGTCATAATTGCATACTGCAACATATTCAGCACTTACCTTCTGATTTGCATTGACGTAAAATTACATCAGCGGAGCACTTAAACAAAACACGGCCGTTTCTCAGTGGCGCATCGGTCGACTGGCGCGAGCCGTTCGTGGCTGCGCGGGGACCCGGCGCGGGGGCAGAGGACGCTGTTTACGCGTCGGTCTCATGTAGTGTTTCGTGGTGGTGAGGGTGACTCCCATTGCCCGCTGACTCCCATTACCCTACTCTCCCCTATATAAGATCAAAAAAAAACTGCGACAACGCTACTTTGTTGACAATACCTGTCAAAGGCCGTACGAGTTTTTTTTTTCTTTTTCACGCTTTGCAGTCAATATTTACTTTTTAATAAAAAGGGTCCCGGTTTATACGTCAATGGGTATTATTTTGTTCGAGAATATGACTCAAACAGAAAAAAGGATTATCTATTTCCAATAAGTCGACGTTTAGTTGCTTATTGCCTAATTCGCAAAATGATACCTAAGTCTGGAAACGACTGATACTGAAATGGACCAATTCTTAAAAGGACTCATTCCTAAAAAGGCTAATTCGTGAAAGAACTTAATAAACGAATTAGCCCTCTTGAGAAATAGACGTTCCACTATTTACCTAGTACTTTTGAGAACTAGCCTTTTTGCAAATATGCCTTTTGAGAATCACTTAGTCGTTTCGAGACTATAGTGCCATTTTGCGACCAAACGTCCATTTATTTGAATCTTAAATTCTTGGTTGATTTTACAAATAGTTTCTTACCCATAGTAGTAAGTCCCTTTTTAATGTCCCCGGAAAACTCTTTCTGAATGGCTTTCTCAATGTCGTGTCCTGCTATAGTTTGGTACTCTTTAAATATCGCCAGCAGCTGCGGGAATGATCGGTAGCACAGGATTTGATTGAACACAGATTCGTCAGTGCCTAATCGACCCACACCTGCAATTGAAAAAATATAAGTGTTTTTCTTTGTCTTAATAATAGTCGTGTTCTTTCTTTAGAAAAAGTAATGTCAAGTTTGAAGAGATTATCATCATCACTTTACGTGTTAGTTTTCCCCTGTCCTGTTGGCTATAGTTCTCATGGAATCCACAACAGCCATGCCGGTAAGTTATATAACCTGGTACTTCGTTGAATAGGTGACAGTGATGAGCCCGCGTACTTAGACCGTTAACCTTACCAAAATACGGGCAGAAATATAATGTAGGCACGAGTAGTGAGCACTAATGACACTATAGCATTGTCTTTTGGAGTGTAATATGTCACTCAACTATTATTGACTCTATAAGATTGGTTAGTTAAATACTGTCATCTATGCTCAAGACTCATGCCCAGTGGCGATTCCAAGGCCCCTCCCTCCTTGGAACCTCTCTGTCTAGGGGCTCCAGAAGGTAGGTAGGTACGATATTATCTATAATTTGATTCATCATCAATAGTAATTACCAAAGGCCAATGCAAAACATTGGCATGATTTACGTTTTTCCTTTCGCCACAAATTAAACCTAGGCATGGACGTACCCAGCTTTTGACCCGGGGGGGGGGGAGCAACAAGTTTTTTTTTTAGTTTAGTCCCCATTTTCAATTTGCACGCCAAATGCAAAGAACTCGACTATGATTTTTAGAACTTTTTTTTTTACACAAATTACACCAGTCACAGTCTGTCGACAGGAGGGAGAGGGGGTAATGAGAAGAGATCTAAGATGAGATTAGTTCGATCCCGAGAGGAAGAGCATTTGAAAAGTGACATTTACGCTCGCCAGCACGCAGCACAAAAAAATCACTGCGCGAGTTGAGCTGGCGATCACAGCGCGACCTAAGAAGCCATTGAAGAAGCCAGGAAGCGTTAAATCAGCAGCGCGATGGGGAACTCAGCGTGGTCTCACACCACGCTAAGACATTATAGTCAGCACAAGTTTGTTCGCGTCACAACACAAACCAAGCACAGCCAAGTCGCAAGTTAAAACAAAAACGGTATTTAATGTATCGAAGCCAAGTTGTGTGTTGTACAAATAAACTAGGTACCTACGCACAGAATCCGAAAGCAGACAGGCTAACACAAAGAGTCCAGCATGCGCGGGATAGAGAGGGACGGCAGTATGCTTTTCTCTTTCACAGTTTGCACCGCGGGGCACGTCGAGATTTTTAAAAAAAAACACGCACCGCCCCTAGCTGTCGCGTGCGTAATCTGTATGATCGAAAACTATACGTACAGTATGAGGAAGCGGGGGCGCGGACTCATTACAGTGGCTGAGTATTATGTAAGAACGATAAATTTAAAGCATCACAACGGGGGTATTTTAATTTAAGAAAAATAACGCCTGATAAAAAAACAATAGCAATCTACTAAACACTCTCTTACATGGTTCGGTTACGGTTGGTAGAGCTAGTTCTTTTTGCAATTGATTTATCGTACAGTCCTTTAACATATGCCCCAAGTTTCACTTCTGGCGAATTGACACAAAAAAAAATATCCCAGCTATGTATAGCAAAAGTTACATTGCCCTGATAACGACTAGTTTTGGGTCAACTATCGAGAGTTAATGCAATGCTAGCCAGCATCATATTTTCACCTGTCCTCGATGGAAGACTTGTTTATTTGAAATATCTACTAACTTACATAATAAGGATAAGGAGTGTTTGAGTTGAAAACTCACCAGCTTTCACCAATGCTTCAGCATCTTGCCTGGCCTTCGATTGATCCACAAATGGGTCTTCTGATCTGTGACCCTAAAAAAAATATAATGAATAGGTGTATATAGTGGATATATAAACCGGGGGCGAACGTAACAATTTTCACGTGTAATATCTCGGTGAACTTTGTGAATATTAGATTTTTAAGCAGTACACCCTACATATATTGATATTTCAGCTATCTATTAACACTACCATAAATGGAACTGTCTATTTGGATTTTGAGAAAAACGGCCAAACAAAACTAGTGAGATTTGTTACAACCATCCCTACCCATAGGGTTAGATGTAACATTGTAAATAAAAACAAAGTTAATTGCCTAATATAGATTAAGCAATTTAACTTAGTTTTTATTTACAATGTTGCAATTGTTGCAATAAAATAAACTTATATTTTTTTTTATATCGTATACAAAAAGTATATTATGATAATAACGAAATAAGACTGCCTCGGTCGCGCGGTGGGAGTGTGTCCGACTGCTACGCAAAATGTCGAGTTCGATTGCCACACGGGACACCACTCTGTGATCCACAAATTGTTGTTCCGAGTCTGAGTGTACTTTGTGTCCGTGACTTGTATGTTTGTAAAGTTCCCCGCGGCACATGGCTTGTACTATACTGCGGGTTCCCTACCCGGTTTCATACGGGTGTCATATCGTAGTATTTTATACCTTGAGTTAACATTACTGCAATTTTCATAGCACCCTCTTTCTATTTGACAATAAGATTTAGTCGTTACTTCCCGATAATGTAGCTTTCTAATGGTGAAAGATTTTTTGAAATCGGTCCAGTTGTTTTAAGTTTATTCGTTACATACAAAAATATTAATCTTTCCTTTTTATAATATTAGTGTAGATGTTGTGACATCCTGTACTAACTGTGATGCAATGTTCAAATTATCAGAAGATGATGTTGAAATATTCGTATAGCCAGCTAGTATTTTTTCTAAATTGTCAGTTTAAACTTTTTAGTTCTGAATACGCTTTTATTAGCTTCATACGTACTCGTATGTAAGTGTTTTTCACCCACTTCAGAATGTTGGATTTAATTGAAACTTCGCACACTTAACTAGGGATTTTTGAACAATTATCCATAATATTGGTTGTAAGTTTATATAAAACTCTGACAGTTCTGAAGTTAGAATAAAAAAAAAACAAAAAAAAAACATGTTTAAAATAAAAAAAAAACATATTATGGTGTTCCTGAAAAATCAACCCCAAGGGAGTAAAACAGGAGTTGCAAGTTTTTATAAAATTTCGTTAGTTTTATAGTTAGATCTGTAAAATTTCCTATTTGGGTTTTTTCTTTTTAGTACAGCTATTTACACAAGCGATTTTGTTTTAGTTTCAGAAAAAGCTAGCAGTAGTAAATTCTTGAAAAACTGATGTAAATATGAAATTTTCAAAAGTACTCTAGATACTCCTTCAGCAACCAAATACATTGTTTAAGCAGCAATTCAATCTACTATTCATAGAATTTCTAAAATATAAAAGAAATTTAAATATAAAAGTATGGTTTAAGCTATTTTTTTTTACTAATAAAGTACTTTATACTACCTTATTTATACTACAATCTTAAAAAAAAAAAAATCTAACCTAGTGACTTATATGTAATTTTATTCTACCTTATTTTTACTTTAAAAAGATATATCTAAGAATGTGTCCATTAACACTCTTTCTTAGTTTATTCATGTGTTCTTTGTAGGCAGCACTTGTCACTACAGGTTATATGACAATAATAATCGGAATGAAAGTAACAAGTTGTTACTTTCCCTATCCCTACTTTTAAATTCTCTCGAATATGATAAACACGAGGCTATATCGTAAAAATTCGTGAGAAATGTTTCGACGTTTAATAATCAATAAAAATTTGAACAGTTACCTACATTTTACGGACTCTTGCGACGCAAACTTAAACCTACCATATCTCAGGATAGTCCATTTATCGAGGAATATAATAACATCATGCCACGACCAATAGGAGCTGAGCATCAATGAAAAATGTTGCAAAATCGGGGAAAAATAATGTAGACGAAGTTGCGCGGGGGCACCTAGTATTAAATATGACTGACTGTTGTTTCTTTTTTGTGTTATTTTATTTAAGAAATATTGGAACGAAGTTCCTTATCACGACGCGTTGCGAAAGGGGGCTAGACGGAAAAAATTATGACCAAAAGTTGTAACGGCATTTTTTATCATAAAGTGTATTTTATATTAATATAAAAATAAAATTTTATTACAATTCCTTCACTAATTAATTGAAAGGAACTTTGTTCCTTCCGGGTGTCCCTTGACACCTCTCAAGTTTTCTTAACATATTAGTCTTTTCCCCCCACTCTCCTATTCCGATTCCGACTACGACAAACCAAATTTGAAAACTCCGATTCCGACTTCGGTTCCGATAAAATTTTATCGGAACCGAAGTCGGAGTCGGAGTTTTCACAGTAGGGATGGTTAAGTTGCGTGAACTATGTCTAGCTATGTACAGTCAGCTACATAAGTCGCTTAACGTTTGCAAATATTTAAACCATCATAACTCAAAAAAAAGTCTTGATTTTTGGACCGCTTTTTGGTTCTTATTTATATTTTCGTGAATATAACGTATGACATATTATACTGAGATGCTTTGAATATTTTCAAATGTTAAGCGACCTACTTAATAAATTTTTATGGAATACCTATACTTAGGTATATATATTATATACATACCAAGCACAATGATACCAATAACCTCTTGAAGTGGCCGGATGTATCGCCACGCAGGTCCGAATCGAGACTTCCATATTCTGTAAAAATCCAAACAATTGGTTGATATTACATAAAACAATGTTACAGTTTTATTTAATTTTACAGACTAAAAAAAACTACGCACAACGTATTAATAAGGCATCTGTATATACAAAACGCCGAGTTATGCCGAAGAGTACCTATAATGGAGTAAATAGTATGTACCTACCTACCTACTTAAGGCGCACTACCAAAAAATAAATAATCTGTAATACCGGCCTTGAGCATAGTGTGGAAGTCGAAAAAAAAATATAGCACTACGCCACGCCGCCGAGGCTGTCAAGTGTCAAGATATAATGAGAGTAAAGCAGATGGCTTTACTAAATTGTATTTAGGTAAGTCCTTGTCATCGTTTTTAAACATTTTATTTATAAAAAAAAATAGCAGAGGCTGTCAAGTGTCAAGATATAATGAGAGTAAAGCAGATGGCTTTACTGAATTGTATTTAGGTAAGCCCTTTTTATCGTTTTTAATCATTTTATTTAAAACAATATTGCTATATTTTAGTTATCGCATAACTTTAAAGAATAAATAGGTTAATAAGACTTACATTGTTCAAAATAACAATAATGACGAATAAACAGTATAATTTACCCTTAAAAGAAGTAGCGATAACGTTAGCAAAGACAATATGTTAATTAAAACCAATTGTTAATGCTTTTGATTCTCCGATAAGTACATATACTAAGATAAAATATGCCAAAGAAAAGAGATTGATAATTTACCTAATATCTGTTTCGATTAAATAGCAAGTGTATTGCCTCACTTGGACATGGCCGCTGGCGGAATGATTTTCGTTTGACGTTGACGTTTTGTAATGCCGATAGTAGGGTCACAGTATAAAATAGGGTAGTCAGTCTGATTCGAACGGTTGAAGCAAGAGCACCTCTCCGGTGGACCAGTCGCTGTTGATAACCGTGTGTGTAAGGTTAGCGTTGCTCTAGTGAGAGTGTTGTTAAATTAGCACGTAATGAAAGTGATCTGAACCAATACGGAGTTTACTTTGCTCCAAGCATATCTATACCCACATTATGATCGATTAACGAAAATGTTAGTTCGAATACTAAGCCTCAAATATCTCATACATCCACTCCTAGACTCCGACATACCTAAGTAAACATTTTTGCCTCTGACTTTTAGGTGGTTGTCACGGCGTAAATTAGAAGAGGCTTATGTCCAATAGACTGCTGGACATAGGCCTTTTCTAATTAGCTGGCAGCAGTGTTCAGGTTGACCATGATAATGAATATTGTATGTCTACATAATGTTATATATATTCTAAACTAATATCCTAATAATAATAATATCACAAATATTTGTATTTTTGTATGTAACGAATAAACCTAAAAAGTACAGGACCGATTTAAAAAAAACTTTCACCATTAGAAAGCTACATTATCGGGGAGTAATATATATTTTACTGTCAAAAAATTAAAGATCCCTGCGAAAATTGCAATAATGTAACTCAAGGTATGAAAAACAACGATATGACATATATTAAGTGTGCCTGATTTTACAGTACTTACTGGCATCATAAGCTTGTTTGATAGCTTTGATCTCACTGTTGTATACGGAGCATATGATTTCTATGAGCACACCCTCAACGGTGCCCACGCCCGCAATCGCATCGTGGAGCTCTTTGGCGTAGAACTCTGGTAAAGGTGTCATGAGAGCAACCAGGAGGTCTTTGAATCTCCCGCTGGTTTCACTCTTCAAGACTGCTGCGAGGTCCTGTTGACAGAATATAATATAATAATAATATGTTGGGACAACTCACACAACGTCATCTGACCCCTAACAAAGCTTGTATTGTGGCAACTAGACAACTGATATACATACTTCTATATTTCTAAACATATACATAATTTACACCCAGACACAGATAAACCATCGTACTCATCACACATAGTTTTATCCTGGATGGGGATCGAACCCACGACCTCCGGTTTAGCAGTCAGGGTCACTAACCACTAGATCAACAGGCCAGTAATTAAAAATGAAAGAATAATATCAAATAATAGTATCAAAGACTTTACAAATTTCAATTCTAATGTTGTCCTCTGTATTAAGAATTATGATCGGTTCAGTGACACAGTAGTAATTGAGAAGAATAAGGGTTCAGTGAGGTTAATCTCTTTCATTATTAAGCTCGGGTATAAAAAACCAATATGAGAGTGTGAGAATAGAGAGAGAGAGAGAGAGAGAGAGAGAGAGCTATAAAGTCTGAATCTATAATATCCTGCGTATATGGCGCCTCTGTGGCGCGGTAGGAATGTATCCGACTGCTACACAATAGGTCTTGGGTTCGACCCCCACCCAGTATAAAACTTTGTGTGATGAGCACGATAGTTTATATATAGATATTATATATAAATACCACTCAGACATTTGGTGTTATTTATCTATATTATGTATGTATTTAGAAATATATAAGTATGGTTAGCGGCTGCGTGGTTTCAATAGTAGGTACAAGTTCTGCTTAGTTTGGGATCAGATAGGGTAGGTTGAGTCGCCCCAAGATATTATTATTATATATTATATGACGATGGGCCGCCCTAACCGAATTCGGTTAGGAGAACGTTCTCCTAACCAAATTCGAGGGCGATTTATAATGATGTCATTATAAAGCGCCGACGGTTCTTGTGACATGGGCTCATCTAGACGCCACCCCTTACACCCCCTGTCAACGAATGCCCTGAAAAATAATCCTGGGTACGTCCATGGTTCTTGGTATTCCCAAAACCCGATGTCCGATACCTACTAGGTATATCTCTATCAAACATTTCAATGGAAGAGCTGGATGAGAAACACTACATCATTTCATTCCCCAATGAAAAGCACTTATGAGATATATTTCAGGACTTAATCGCTTGAATTATTTAAAGGTACGCACACACACCTTTTATTTACCCGACGTTTGATCGAATTGCACCGATCGTGGTCACGGGTAGACTCGTCGGGAAGTTGAATAATTCGCGCGATTAAGTCCTGAAATATATACAGGGTGTAACAGAAAGGTGTGGTCATATTCAAGGGTTGGTATGTGCCCATGATACTAAAATTAGGTATGTGCACCTAATTTAATCAAAATCGGAGTACCCTAAAAAAATATTTATTATTTTTTCATTAGTTTATTTATAAATGAAAAAGATTTTAATTAAAAAAAGTATGACTTAAAAAGATCTATGTCAGTGTGTTCTATGTTCATGTCTATCCTATCGAATTTTCTACCAGGGGAGGTATAATTCTTATGCCACACGCCTTTCATTACTGAATTGTGAAGAGAAGAATATGCTATAACTATGTAATAATAGTGCAACCAGCTATGGCACCATGGTAGGTGCAATACTGATAACATACCCTATCTGCTGCTGAATTTTGACCACACCTTTCTGTTACATCCTGTATACATAATACTAGCTGTCCCGGCGAACTTCGTCTCCTCTCTTCTTTTTTTTGTAAATCGGGTTCAATGGTGAATCTAAACCACCCTCGAATCCCCTTCAACTCACACAAAAAATTTCATCAAAATCGGTCCAGCCGTCTAGGAGGAGTTCAGTGACGCACACAACAAAAGTACTTATTTCAAATTGGCAACTCTGTAATCGACTCAATACGTACCTTTCCCCCTAACGTCTTGAACTCTGTCGCGATCCGTTGACGTTGTTCCATGGTACGTCTTGTTAGCACTTGAATGATAGCCTTTTCGTCAGTGCCCAAGAATTTCATCGCTTTGCGGAGTATGGTAGCATCTTGTCGAGGATCGAACGGATGCGCTGGAGTAATGGTAGGTTTTGACTGTAAAGATTACAAGTAATAATAATAATAAAAATGATTTATTCACTTAAGAAGCAAATGTTACAACTGTGAAAAGTCGATTCTACATTTACTTGTAACGCCTGATTGCAAACAATAGGTAAAGCTCGAGAAAAGAACAGGCAATAAAAACATTGGCAATTTGAAAAAAGAGTTTTCAAATTGCCAATGTTTACAATGTTTCTCTGTTTATAAACTGTATATGCAGGTAAGGTGCTGCCACCATTATATTATACACCATATTAGAGGACTGATGCAAAAAAAAAGAGGTCAATAATATTAGAAGAGTACACGAGATTGGTTATATCAGCTTCAATGGGCACAACATAGTAGGAGCATCCACTTTTTTACATCAGTAAATTTTACTCTATGCTCAAAATATGATAGCGTTTTAAGTTGACTAGATTTTTCAAGCGGTTTTGCCTCCGTTTTATTGATTTGTACTTCGAAAGGAAAAAACGGAACCCTTATGGGACCCCTCTTTGTTGTTCGTCCGTTCGTCCGTATGCCCTTTATCTCGAGAACGCGTGGAGGTAATGAATTGAGTTGAATTAAAACCATATACTCAGGTTTCCCTTGAAGCTGTGCGAAAATCAAACTTCTGAGGTAACGTAAAAAATATTATTTTAAAAACGGCAAGACTCGATTTCTAAACTATTTATAATGTACCTAGAAATTTGTACGGAACCCTCCGTGGGCGACTCGCACTTGTCCGGTTTTTTATAACCTATATCCTAGTTTAATGTAGTAACTAGCTAGGTAGGTATTTTTTTTTTTTTTTTTCTTTTTATTGGGTAAACAAACAATATCACAATAACAAATGGATACAATAATATGATGTTATACAAAATTAATGATTGTGACATCCACACCGTTTACCACTGATATGTTATTTGAGGTTAAAAATAGTACAAGCTGGAAGTGGTGCTTAGGTTAATATAACAATGTTTTTTTTTTTTGTGCTGTATTGTAAAATATAGTGAATTATTAACATACTTAAAGCTAGTTACTTATTTAATTAATTTAAATGATGCATTGCCTTAACAACTAATTGTTTATAGGCACCCACACAATTCGCGTAATTATCGATGTTACTGAAATTGCAGTTATATAATTCAAGTACGCGTCGAATGGGTGAGCGCTTGCCGGCATTTGTACGTGGTGTTCGTGTTGCAAAAGGTGGAGTTTTACGTGAGGTTCGAGGGTTCAGCCTGGCAGGCACTCTGTATTTAATGTTATTGACAATATCAATACAGTCATATCTATTATGGCAGACGTCATACAAAAACATTGCTTGCATTTTTATTCTCCTAGATTTCAAATCAAGAAGGTTATATTTTTGTAACAGCATAGGGTAAGAGTAGTTACTATGGCTACATAATTTATAGTGCATGCAGCGCAGAAATTTCTTTTGCACTCTTTCAATGCTGTCAGAGTATTTCGCATACAGTGGGTCCCAAACGCATACAGCATATTCCAACTGGAAGCGAATTAATGTTTTATAGAGATGTAAATATGTATGTGGGCGCCTGAAATCGTTACTGCCTCTCATAACAAAACCGTACATCTTGTAAGCCTTACTGCAGATATAATCAACATGTGTATCCAGTGTTAGTTTAGTATCTAATGTGACTCCAAGGTCGCGGATGGTCTGTACTCTTTCAAGGTAATGGCCGCCTATGGAATAAGATAATGTACTACAGGATCGCTTTCTAGTAAAAGTGATAATTTTACATTTGTCGAAACTAAGCAGCAGTTTGTTATCATTGCAGTATTTGGTAAATCTGTGTAGGTCCTCCTGGAATTTACGATGATCATTTTGATCGTTTATGGTTCTGTAAATTTTTAGGTCGTCAGCATACAAAAGAAAATTACAGTATTTAAAGCACGTATGTATGTCGTTAATAAAGAGAACAAAAAGAAGTGGTCCCAGAATAGATCCTTGTGGTACTCCAGATGTTATAACAACCGTATCAGACTCGTATCCATTTATGACGACCCTTTGTGTTCGGTTCACAACATAAGACTTAAACCACCTCCAAAGGTTGCCACGTATACCGTTATAAGCGAGTTTTTCCAACAATATCCTGTGATCCACCCGGTCAAACGCGTTTCGGAAATCTGTATAGACGCTGTCTGTTTGTCTGTTATCGTCTAGGTTGTCAAATAACTCAGAGGTATACACGGTAAGATTAGTAGTAGTGGATCGTTTACGAACAAAGCCATGCTGTTGAGGAATAATTGTCTGATGTAATGTCGGATAGATGATATTATGCACCAGCCTCTCCATGAGCTTAGATAGTGTGGGAAGGATTGAAATTGGACGATAGTTGGACACGTCTGTTTTTGAACCTTTCTTATGTATTGGGGTTATTCTGGCTAATTTCCATATTGCAGGAAATGTACCCTCCATTAGGCATTTGTTAAATAGTACAACTAAGGGCTTACATATAGTTGCAGCAGTATTTTTAAGGAAAATTGGGGAGATATTGTCAAGTCCAGAACCTTTGGTAACGTCCAATGCCTTTAGTTCTCTCAATACACTCGATTCTGATATGTTTATATCACTAATTATATTATTATTAGGCATTTTGGTATCAACGTCAGGTATATCACCGATATTAAAGGAGTCGGTTATATTGGAAGGTATCATTAAAATTTCACTAAATGCGTGAAATGAGTGTTGATTCCGAATGTCTGAGAATTGTCAAAGTATATATTATTTAAATGCATGCTATAAGTAGATATATATAACATTTAGATTATACAAAAAAAAAACCGGGCAAGAGCATGCTGGACCATGCTCAACGTTCCGGAGCCTTGAATAATTGCATCAGCATATGTTCATGGCACTTACGCCCTTTTATTGAGAAACTCAGTTTTTCGGCCATAACTCAATGACGGCAAATCCGATCCTGTTCGAAATAATTTTAGTTTCAAATATTTGTTACATTGGTGATTTTTTTCATATTTTTTGGTCACTCAGTTCAAAAAATAAGGGGGGCGGGGGGCACAATTATGCAACTTTTGGAGCGATTATTTCCAAAAATATTCACTTAATCAAAAAAGTTTATTAGAAACCTTAAAACATTTTTAAAATATCAGTCGAATGATGTGCCACTAGTATGAGGTTTGCTGCAAAAAAAAATTGTTAAATGTATGGAGTGACCCCCCCCCACCAAGTAAATGCGTGAAATGAGTTACAATATGATAATTAAAGAATAATTTATTTTTATAATAATTAATGTGCATGAATTTTTGCGTGCTATATAATACATAGGTATAATATAATTGTAAATAATAATAAGTAAAGTCAAAGTGGGTAGATATACAAACCCTGTGTAACCTCAGGGGAACCACATGGTAAGTACCTAGAAATGTACTTATTAAACCATTTCGTAGAAGTCTAATTTGTTTAACATGGCCATTAATAAATCCCTCGTCTAAAGATCCTTGTCTATGTTGTCGGAGAAAAACTACTAACCTACAGTACATAGTTAAAAAAAATAATTATAAGAACCCGCCTGCAAAATGGCGGCAACAAGATACCCTTCACATTTAATATCATGCAGTCGGAGGCATCGATGATTTCTGTTGAACTTAAAAATTGTACCTCCGACTGCATGATATTAAATGTGAAGGTATCTTGTTTCCGTCTTTTGCAGGCGGGTTTATTAATTTTTAATTTATTTTATTATTTACATTGTTTTTAGCTTTTCTTATTCCAAATTTCATTTAAATATGTATACCATGTATACCTATATATATATATATATATATATACATGGTGCCATAGCTGGTTGTGTTATTAGGTATTACATAGTTACAGCATATTCTTTTTGTCAAAATTCAGTAGTGAAAGGCGTATGGCATAAGAATTATACCTCCCCTGGTACAAAATTAGATTGGATTATTATGGCATAGAACTTTTTAAGTCATACTTATTTTAATTAATAACTTTTTTATTCATAAATAAACGAATGAAAAAATAATTAATATTTTTTTAGGCTACTCCGATTTTGATACACCTTTCTGTTACATCCTGTATATATATATATATATATATATATATATATATATATATACAGGGTATGAAAAAGTATGACTTAAAAGGTTCTATGCCATAATAATCCAATCTAATATTGTACCAGGGGAGGTATAATTCTTATGCCATACGCCTTTTACTACTGAATTTTGCCAAAAAGAATATGCTATAACTATGTAATAATAATACAAACAGCTATGGCAACATGGTAGGCGCAACACTGATAACATACCCTATCTGCTGCTGAAATTTGACCACACCTTTCTGTTACACCCTGTATATATATACATATATATATATATATATGAACAAAGTGGCGTGCAATTGGAGAGGCCTATGTCCAGCAGTGGACTGCGATAGGCTGATGATGATATATATATATATATATATACAGGGTGTAACAGAAAGGTGTGGTCATATTCAAGGGTTGGTATGTGCCCACGATACTGAGTGCATATACCAAATTTTATCAAAATCGGAGGACCCTAAAAAAATATTAATTACTTTTTCATTCCTTTATTTATGAGTGAAAAAGTTATTAATTAAAAAAAATTTGACTTAAAAAGTTCTAAGCCATAATAATCCAATCGAATTTTATGCCAGGAGAGGTATAACTCTTATGCCATACGCCTTTCACTACTGAATTTTGACAAAAAGAATATGCTATAACTATGTAATAATAATGCAACCAGCCATGACACCATGGTAGGTGCAATACTGACAACGTACACTATCCGCTGCTGAAATTTGACCACACCTTTCTGTTACACCCTGTATATATTTTATTTGAAGATATATTTTTTAAACATAAGTTTATAATGGCGCCAAAATTCGCTATTTGACTTCAAAAATCCATCAAGCCGTTTAGGTCTAGGCCGTGCCAAAGAAATATAGATACATACATACATACATACACTCGAAAAACATACCCCCCTTCTTACGCAGTCGGGTAAAAATGAAACATAATTTAATATTTCCGTTACAATGTTACTTCACAAAAAAATGATTTTATGTGATGCATCTGTGTCTTTAATATTTCAACTCATTGAAAAGATATTCAACAAAACAGTAAATCATTCTCCAGTAAAATTTGGATTTTACGATTGCCGAGTTATTGCACGGGGGCGTCGAAATGTACCATGGGCGTACCAAAGGGGATTTGGGGGTTCCCACCCCCCTCCCTCCGATACTGCAAAAAGGTTTACATTATAATTATATTTGGCTGGTGTTGAGGCATTTGTACCATCTAAACCATCCAAAATTACGAAAATCTACTGAAAAATTATCCTGTGTGTACATACTACACAGGCAAATAATATATATGGCAAATACCTAATACGAGAAGGTAAAATCAGTTACAAATTGATAAGTGTCCCTCTGTTAAATAAACCCGATGTTGTTTTAATTTATTTTTCCTTCATTTATTCTTTCCTTGTGTTAGATAAGGTTAAAATAGTTGATATCAATAGGTTTTTTTCTGATGAAATGTTCATGTTTGTTGTTCATGTAAAATGAATATACTCGTACCTACAGTAGGATCAACGTAAGTTTTAGTACGAGTAGTATATGGTGGAGGTAGCGGGGGGCGGGGGCGGTAACTATACCAAGAGAATTAGAGATGCGATTACGCATTACAATGTGCAATGTCATAACTAGTAATAATTTTAATAATAATTTATTTTATTTACTCTCACAATGTTTTTATGATAAAATTATACACTACACATTCTATAATATAATTGTAACAGTAATTGTGAGAGACTGGTGCCTGTGGTTAAGAATAACCTGTATTACATTAATAATTCATGTTTTTTGTGATTTATTTCGTAAAGAAATTATTTTTCTAAACTTTTATGAACTCATATATTTATAGTATTTTTATATTGTTGAATTAAAATTCTGTTAGTATTTTTAATCGATTAAACATAATTAATCGTTTTCGTCAGTCATTTTAGGTAATCGTTTTCGTAAGTTATCTTTATGACATGCGCGAAAGTGATAAGAACCTAAAAATCAATCCGGTCGAGTTAGGTACGTTGATCCAACTGTATATAATTTGTTTCTTCTGTCAAAATATTTGTTTTTTTTGTACTCCTTTTCGGAGGGGAACGGTAACACGTGCCCCGCCCGGTTGTTTTGTGATCCAAATTTCTTGTATTGTACATAATTTCTTCGCCCATTTACCTCTTCTGCCGCCCCCCCTGCCCCTGAACATTTTAGCCATCTTTTGTTGTGCGTGCTACTCACACTTGACAGGGTGACGGCGTTTTTTTTTAATTTAAGACAATTAAAAAAAACCCCTTTACTACGATTGAGTCCCACATTAGTAGCAATCCTGTTAGTCCCTCCAGCTAAGCTCAAAGTCTTCTGTTAGGAGTGTTTCACGTCGGTAGAATAATGAGTAGGATTCGAACCCGTGACCTCACGATTGCGAGACCGATGCCTTAGCTATTAGGCTACCGCCGCGCGCCGCTTCAAAAAACGAAAATTTCCGGGTTATACCCGTCTCCCGTCGTAAGCAAAATAGTTCCGGCACTGCCATTTACCTCTCGTGCCCCAACCAGAATGAAATCCTGGATCAATTCATGCTCCTTCTTATGTTATTATCACTTGCATAACTATGTTATTTCTGTAGGTAATCTTATGCTTAGGTCCCATGCTCTCGCATTTACTTATGTGTAAGGAGCAAGCTGAAAGAGCGTTGTTACATGCAATCTGGCATTTAATAACTTTTGCTGAGCCCATTCCATTTACCCGAACACAATGTAGGTACAGTCAGTGCCGTAACTAGGGTGGTGCCATCGGTGCCCAGGCATTCCTTCCACCCCGGTGTTAAAACCAAATTTTTGAGATTTTGCGAGAATAACAAACACTGCTACGCAAGAGGTCGTGGGTTCGATCCCTACCCAGGATAAAACTTTGTGTGATGAGCCCGATGGTTTATTCTGTGTCTGGGTGTTATTTATCTATAATATGTATGTATTTAGAAATATATAAGTATGTTTATCAGTTGTCTGGTTTCCATAGTACAAGCTCTGCTTAGTTTGGGAACAGGTAATGTTGTGTGACTTGTCCCAAGATATTATTATTATTATTATTAAATGATTTTTATATAGGTAATAGGTAGGGAGTTCAGGGGGTCTAACCAAAGTCCAATTAGGTATTTGAATGTTAAATCAATCAATAACAATAAATTATTTTACACTTACCAAGTATTAATATGCCTTTAAATGATCTTAAAAATATATATTCCTGCACAATTTAATATGTTTTAGTATTTATAATCATTAAAATAAACACTAAAAGTAAATGATTTGAAACCAGAACATAATGACGTCACAATGTTAAATTGCATACAAATCTCTACAGAACGAATCGTTTTGACATTTTATAAAAAAGATACTGATTTGACTTGACATTCAAATACCCAATTAGAAAAGCGATGTCGCTAATGGTAAAGAATTATAGTATAGAATTTCACGTTTGAGGTGAAGACCATGGACATTTTTTTTTTATCTTTATTAGTACGGTATTAGGTATAGAATTGGCCACGGAACGAATGTACCTTGTCTAACCCCCCAGGAGAGAGTATACCCGCCCTCCACCAAAATACCTTTATTTCTTCTTAATCGACTTCAAAAAGGAGGAGGTTCTCAACTTGACTGTATGTTTTTTTTTTGTATATTTGTTCACCGATTACGCAAAGACGGCTGAGACGATTTGAAAATATACCTTTGTGTTTGAATGGGTATACTTCCAAGTTGGTCTCATTGCCATAAAATTACGATCTGATGATGGGATCCTGGAGGAATCGAGAGAACTCTTCAAATATACACACCTACAGTGATTTAGGTACATTTCATAGTAATTCGTGCATTTACTCTCAAAAAGCACCTATTGGTGAAGTAGAACTGATGATGAAGACCACACATGACAAGCAGACCTATTCAATATTTAACGGTTTGCGATTCAATTACTTTAATATGATATTGAGTAGCATTTTATTCTCGTCATACTACTATTATACAATGTGATTAGAGGTGATAGTGAACTATCATATGAACTCCTCAATCATTTATGGGCCCTGCATCGGGGAAAGCAATATTTTGTAAAGGGATATGAACAGTGACATATGCCTATTGTAACTTATGCGATTAAACAAAAACCACTATATTTTCTTGTCACCAACTTCAAAATGTTAATTTGTTTTTGTTATTCTAGGTAGATATTATTTTTTGCTTTTTAGTTGCCTTGTATTTATTTTTGAAGTCGGTAATATTTTTTTGTAAAAAAGTTTTTTTATACTAACAAATAGCGATTTTCAATTAACTGCACTATAAAGCTACATTTTCTCTTAAGAACGTTTGGTGCACCTTAAATTAATATTTTGCGAGTTATTTACGATTTCTCAAAAAAAATGGATTGGTATATGCGCCTGAGTGACTTTACCCTCCAAATAGGGAGCCATTACCCTGGTTTAAATGCTAAATAAAAACCATAATTTAAATTTTTAAATTATATATTATATTCCAAAGCACCTTTAATATCTATGTCGATGTCATAAAAATAATTTTAAATAGGTTTCTTGTCGAATCATTATTTTTAGAAGGTAGGTACTTAAAGGGCATTTCAGGTGTTAATTTATTTGAAAATATAAAAAAAAAAACACTATTAGAACACACAGTTATAAAAGGCCTTATAAACGATCAAATATATTTGACTAATATATAGTAGTCAAACTTCATGTTTCATCAAATAATAGCTAAAACGTTCAAAAAATCATCAAATATATTTGTCAAAAAATGTGCCAGTGCAACGATTAAAATGTTTGGCGCTTGAGATCTTATTTGACAAACACCGCCGTACACGTTCAAACATGTTTGTCAAACGATGGGGGTCTGACAAACATGTTTGAACGTGTACGGCGGTGTTTGTCAAACACGACATCAATCCAATTTGTAGGGTTCCATTGCAAAATCTACGCCACCTCCAATAATGGTGCCAGGATGCTTGGCGAGCGTCTGAATGCACTATTAACTTTACCTTTTCTAATTAAATTTTCTTGAAGTGGAGTCGCGGTCTAGTTCCTGTTTATTATGTGGGTGTAGGTATATTTGTTGGCACATAGTGAATTTATAATTGACGTACCTTATGAATATGCGGCAAACAATGACCTGGGAACTGATTCTGGTTGAACGCTTGAGGAAAGCCTTGCTGGGGGTAAGCTGCAGTAGGACACGGGTATCCCATTTGGCCTTGTGGGGGACCCACACACTGCCCACCCTGGGGTATCTGAGGATACCCCGGAAAGCTACCTTGCTGCACTGGCGGTATTTGTGGGTATCCCATCGTTGGATAACCAGGCGTGGCTGTTGGGGTTCCATAACACGGTGGGGCATTGGAATATCCCATGTTGAATTGACCCTAGAAATAAAAAGGAGGTCGGTAATAAAGTAATTAATCTCGATACGTACCTTTAAAAAATAAATCTGTTGTTTAGCCTTTACTAAATTTATACAAAGTGATAAATTTATTGTTCAACAAATTAATCACTTTATAATCAAAATAATAAACTCAACAAAAAAGTTGTTAAATTTTGTACACAACTTTTAAATGTAAAGTATGTAAAAGGTAATTAGACTTACTGAAAAAAAAAATTACTTATGAAGCAAAATACTACACTTCTGAAAAGTCGATTCTACATTTACATGTAATGCCAAGTTTGCAACATTGTAATATTATAAAGCTAAAGAGTTTGTTTGTTTGTTTGAAAGCGGAATCTCAGGAACTCCTAGTCCGAATTGAAAAAATATTTTACTGTTCGGTAGCCCATTTATCGAGGAAGGCTAGATAACATCACGCTACGACCAATAGAAGCGGGGCAGCAATAAAAAATGTTGCAAAAACGGGGGAAATTTACGCAGACGTAGCTGCGCGGGACAGCTAGTATTATATATTTTTCAATACCTACTAATATTACAAAGTTTTTTAATTTTAAGGTACCTAATGTAAAGAAGCCAAGAGTGGGGGGTTAATAGTAAGTATACAAGTCATTCTGTTTATATTTAAGGACTGTACTATGTGCCTATTCCCAATAAGAGTTCGTCATTAGGTAGTTTTCAATTTCACTTGTAAATGCTGTACCTATATGTTGTGGAATTACAGAGCTGGGGAGGAATTCTTTGGCGCCTAAAGATTTTCTATTTTCCTAAATTTTATCTTACAAATTACAAATTTACAAATTTCTTTACTCCCAACTAGATTATATTTTACTTTAGTTTAGTTAAAAAAACAATCAAAATGTAACTTTCAAAAACTTTCTGATACACTTAAGTGTAAGTACAAAAACATTCTTCTATTTAAAGTTAAATATAATACCTAATGAAGACTAAACCCAAAAATAAAATTAATCCTCTGGGAACCTCATATCCATATATCGTAGTGGGATGGTTTACTCATAACTTCCCAATCTGCAGGATGAATCAAATGATGTTGTAACAATCCGTATCTCAGGAACTACTGATCCAAATTGAAAAAAATGTTCACTGTTGTATAGCCCATTTATCGAGGAAGACTATAGGTTACATAACATCATGCTATGACCAATAGGAGCGGAGAAGCAATGAGAAATGTTGCAAAAACGGGGTAAATTTACGCAGACGAAATTGCACCGGACAGTATTTAATAAATTAACCCTTTTCACCTACCACCTGTTTTTGAAGTTATGAACTTAGCCACCAACAAACTATTTTACTGGAGTAAAATATTTGTTCATTGGGAGGCTTACGCCTTAAACCTGACAAAAAAAAAAACAAGAATTTTGCTCCGGGATCTTACAGACGTTGTACAGGTGCAGAAGCGAAGGGTGATTTCTGAGGTAACCCGATACAAAAATATATCTTGTTGGACATGGTTCTTTGTTGTTTTTAAACTTTCGAGATTTTTATACATATTATTATAAGATATATTTCGGGACTTAATCACGTGAATTATTTAAAGGTACGAACACCGTGGTCACTAGTCGACCCGTGACCACGATCGGTGCAATTCGATCGAAACGACGGGTAAATAAAAGGTTCGTATCTTTAAATAATTCACGCGATTAAGTCCCGAAATATATCTAATATGGTTCTTTGTACCATAATACTGAGTAACTACAAGCCAAAGGGAAACCGATAGTAATTGTGTCCTAAAGACCCTCCGCCACTGGGTAGGTGGTTGTGTCACAAAATAGGCGGAGGTGGTCAAGGGTATTTTTTTTTCAAAATTACCCATTTCAAAATTTCAACATTGCACCAAATAACTTCGTAATAAATAGATATTACGAAGTTATTTGGTGTAATGTAAAGAAGCCACGAATGGGAGGTTATTAGTATATGACAAAACATCCTGCACAGATATACGGATTTTCGAAGTTTAAATCAAAATAACTTATTATACACCTGAAACTCATTTCATTCGTTAGGAAGGAAGTCATGGGATATAAGGTAAGTAGTCTAGACTTTAAATGTACTAATTAGATTATGTAAATTAAGTTATAATTATAAAAATATTCAAAAAACAGTTAGATAGGTACTCACATATTGATTTGGATTCATTGTCAAATGTTGTCTTAGAATATTTTTTTTGTCTAAAAAACTTTAGAAAATAAATTGATAAAAAAATGCCAGAAATAAATCAGTAATTTAACTACAGCCACACGCTCTGTCAAATTCAGGAATAAGAATGGGACGATATTTAGTCCGACCGCCCGATAAAAACAGGAAAAATACAGAATTGCATACATTCTAAAAATAGTGTAGTTACCAGCAACGAGATTATCCAATAATATCTACTCTTTATGTATATAAAAACAGGAAAAATATTTTATAGATTACGTAAATCAACGTTTGGCAACAAAACTTGTAAGTACATAAGTTATATATTTTATTTTGTTTGCGTCACCTTTTGTGAGAAAAATAATTGTGATAAAATGTAGATATATACATACATACCCTAGGTAAGTAAATATTAATATGATCGAAAGACTTTACATATGAAAGAAAAAAAAACTGTTTTCTGAAAAAATCTAGCATCTATATTTTTATTTATAAAGTGAAGATTTTAATCAAAATATTAGGTAAGTAATGGCTATTAAAACATCTATACTAATATTATAAAGCTAAAGAGTATGTTTGTTTGTTTGGTTGATTGGTTGTTTGAACGCGATAATCTCAGAATCTACGGTCCGAAGTGAAAAAATATTTTACTGTTGGATAGCTAAATTATCGAGGAAGGCTAGAGGCTATACAACATCACACCAACACACACAATAAAAGGGAGCAACAATAATAAATGTTGCAAAAACTGGGAAAATTTACGCAGACGAAATCTATACTAATATTATAAAGCTGAAGAGTTCGATAGCCCATTTATCAAGAAAAGCATCACGCTACGACTAATGGGAGCGGAGCAGCAATGGGAAATGTTGCAAAAGGGGAAAATTTACGCAAGCGAAATTGCGCTGCGCAGCTAATTGTAATATAAAATCTAAATAAGTTGCTAACTTTGCCTGCGAATAAGACTTACCTGAACTTAGTACCTATAACACTACCTCTAACTAATATAAATAAATAATTACCTATAATAAGCCAGAAAATAATTATATATAAACAATGGTCTTTGTAATCGATAATTATCGAATAAGTAGGTATACCATTGTTACTACAACTAGAAATTAAAACAAAGAAAAAGATTTCTACAATCATATTTTGCAGTTACCTACTGCTTATACCTGCCTCTGTGGTGCGGTGGGAGTGTGTCCGACTGCTACGCAAGAGGTCGTGGGTTCGATCCCCACACGGGACACCACTTTGTGTGATCCACAAATTGTTGTTCCGAGTCTTGTATGTTTGTAAAGTCCCCCGCGACACAGAACTTGTACCCTATACGGTAGTCGTCATTTTCAAATACCTAGTAGCATATAATATAATGTTCATATAACTTACAAAAACGTACCATGAGCCATACCTCTAAACAAAGGCAAATTAGACAGCAGTCTCTACTTTGACAAAGAAATAATACCTAATTAAATACCTATACCTAGGAGGTATAAAAACCCATTGAACACATGACGTAAATTTACATAAATTAATGTGACATATAACACTAATTTTAACTAATTTTATATCATACCGATTACGGTATAAAATCTAAATTTAAATCGGCTATAAGAAACTACGATTACGGATTACCGTAATCGTAGTTTTTTGTAACTTGAGTTACATTATTGTAATTTTCGTAAGGATCTACAATTTTTTGACAATAAATATAGCCTATGTACTCTTCGTTATTCTAGCTTTTTAATGGTGAAATAATTTTTGAAATCGCTCTAGTAGTTATTACTTTATTTGTTACTAGCGGACGCCTCGCGGTTTCACGCGCGTTGTTCCCTTTCCCGTGGGAATACAGGGATAAAAAGTAGCCTATGCCACCCGGGGAAAGTGTAGTTTTCCAACGGTGAAAGATTTTTTGAAATCGGTCCAGTAGTTTTTAAGTTTATTCGTTACATACAAAAATATAAAAATACAAATCTTTTCTCTTTATAATATTATTAAAGTAATAAAGTATAGACTAGCGGACCCCTCGCGGTTTCACCCGCGTTTTTCCCGTTCCCGTTGGAATACAGGGTTAAGAAATAGCCTATGTCACCCGGGGTTAGTATAGCTTCAAAACAATGAAAGAATTTTTTAAATCGGACCAGTAGTTTCGGATCATATTCAATACAAACAAACAAACAAATCTTTCCTCTTTATAATATTAAGTATAGACATACAAAATACAAATCTTATCTCTTTATAATATTAGTTTATATAGATTAGTAAACATTGATATAACTTTAACGTAACATGTTAACACATTACGCCGGGAAGTAATATTAAAATAAATAAATTAAAATTGGCATTTAAAATGAAGTGGCCATGAGTTTTTGTTGTGAAGTTCTTTTCTCACTGGTATTATTTTTTGCGACTATTCAAAATTTTATCAGAGTTGCATTTGATAAAATATTTTCGACTTTGTTCTTGTAGTATTTTGGCATGGTCAAAAAAAAACTGCAGGAAATAAATATGTATATTTTGGTAAGTAAAGGAGCTACCTTTAAAGCTAGAATAACGAAGAGTACATAGGCTATATTTATTGTCAAAAAATTGTAGATCCTTACGAAAATTACAATAATGTAACTCAAGTTACAAAAAACTACAATTACGGTAATCCGTAATCGTAGTTTCTTATAGCCGATTTAAATTTAGATTTTATACCGTAATCGGTATGATATAAAATTAGTTAAAATTTACCAAAATATACATATTTATTTCCTGCAGTTTTCGAGAGTAAGTTTCAAATAAAAAAATGGTTGTCTGTAAGGTCGGTTTACGGACAATAATTTTACATGATAACGTCATAAGAAAACATTGATGACATTGTCATAAACAACCATGCCTGTGACAGTTTCAGTGAACCCCGACGCCACAATACTTCAGCCTATCAGCAGGCGGAACGTGACGGATCGTGACACTTTTTCGTGCGTGCACCCGGTCAATGATATATAAGACCTTATATCAAAAACTCAAATACGAGTACAGGAAATAAATATATAATACTTAATAACTTGTCAAAGTTTTTCAATAAATCAGCAACAATATCTTTACAATTTACAATGCAAATGTTTATTAGAAAACTAAAGTTGGTATGATATAACTAACTCATATCTGCTAGAGGTTGTTAAATTTGAAAGACCCTGAAAAAGAATACGATAAGACAAAGGATGTAGGGCGTTAGATAGTATCACAAAACACCGAAAGAACAGAAGGTTAGCTTTAAACGTATTTTACTCAAGAAACGCACAAATAGACATTGTTCACGAACATGAATCGAAAACCACTGCGGGCCACTTTTTTAGGACATTCCTCGTCCGTATGCGATGTCTATGTTTGCGTACATGGGCGGACCTAGGTTTTTTTTTGGCAACAAAGGCAAATAGCAGTGCCGTATCTAACGAAGAGCATTCAGCGTTTCACCCGACATCGCCTAAGTGCGACCTGCAGAATCCGACGTATCACTAGTGTTGTATTGCAACCCAAGTGAATAAACAATTTTGAATAGGTTTTTTTCAAATTCAGTACACGAAACCACCGTTACGGGGGGCGGGGTAAGTGCCCCCGTGCCCCCTCCGGATCCGCCTATGTTTGCGTACGCCAATTGCGCATTCTATAAAGCTTATCTTCTGTACTTCCGGTATTTTGTGATATTTAACGCAAATTGTCGCTTATATCGCTTTGCTTGCGAAACTAGCAGAGATATAAAAACAGAAGGCAAGATATGATTGAAATTCAGTAGTACAGCAATCTTAGCACAATAATCATGGTGTACGAATGGAAGGATCAAGTCGTTTTGATCACGGGGGCAGCGACGGGCATTGGAGCA
Organism: Herminia tarsipennalis; assembly: GCA_945859575.2. Lineage (NCBI taxonomy): Eukaryota > Metazoa > Arthropoda > Insecta > Lepidoptera > Erebidae > Herminia > Herminia tarsipennalis. Next base: position 6,563,254 of record OX243840.2, read on the forward strand.
GAGGTCGTGAAACTGCTAGTGGGAGAAGGGGTCAAGGTAACACTTTTTGTTTATAATATTGAAAAATTAACACTAAACAATTTAAAAGTGTTGTGTTGGGTGGGATACCTAGGTACATATTTGATTGGCAGTGAAACAAGGTCGGGGGGGGGGGGATTTTATTGTCCCTGTTTCCAATTCCCCTTGGATCAGCACTTATTACCTAGTAGCTTGTAGATACTAAAAACTTACCTACGACAATGCTAAAAAAAAGTAAATGCAGAGCGACACAGCATATGTTTTTTGTTTGATTGTTTGTTTGTTTGTTTGAACGCGGCAATCTCAGGAACTACTGGTCCGAATTGAAAAAATCTTATTCAGTTGGGTAGCCCATTTATCGAGGAAGGCTATTATAGGCTATATAACATCACGCTACGACCAATAGGAGCGGAGCAGCAATAAAAATTTTGGAAAAACGGGGAAAATTGGCGCATACGAAGTTCCGCGGGACAGCTAGTCTATACTAATATTGTAAAGCTGAAGATTCTATGTTTGAACGCAATAATCTTAGGAACTACTGGTTCGAATTGAAAAAATATTTCTATTGGATAGCCTATTTATCGAGGAAGGCTATAGGGTATATAACATCACGCTGTGCCCCATAGGGGCAGAGCAGCATTAAAAAATGTTGAAAATTTGCACATACGAAGTTGCGCGAGTCAGCAAGTAGGTTATAGTTCTGTAATAATTTCAGTTTAAGATGCGATGGCTAACAATATATTTTTTTCTTAAGGAGCGCTTTTTCAAGTAAAACAATATTTCATGTATGTATTTATATTTTTTGATGCCATTTAACTGTGTTTCTCATGACAATCATAACACTTTATGAGACCAACTGAGCTTCGAGTACTTTTAATGTCAGAAATGGCAAAAAAAAATTCTACATATTTCATAGACGGGGCTGAATGGGCATTTATTTGACGAGTTACCTATTTCAAACAAGCAAAATCAATTCCTCAGGTAAAACAAATAGCAAAATCACACTTAACCATCGAATCTTAAACTGAAATATTTTCAGCATAACATGTCTATATGTAGCAACAGCCTTTGTCTATTCGCTCTGGGTTTTTGTCCGAATATTTTGAGCATAGTCCTTTATACCTATAGATACCTATATTATACCAATTAAAATATGATTTTTCGTGACGTAGACCGTGTAGATTTATTTAAAAATAAATAATAATTTATAGCCTACGTCATTGGCGGCGGTAGCCTAATGGCTAAGGCAACGGACTCGCAATCGTGAGGTCGCATATTCGAATCCTACCCATTATACTACCGACGTGAGCCCACTCCTAACACAAGCCGTTGACCTTAACTGGAGGGCTTAACAGGATTGCTTGTAATTGCTAGTTATCTTTAAAAGAAAACCATCTACCTATAGGTATAATATTATTACTTATACGTAAAGCATTTCAACACCTATATTGAAAAGTACATTCTTAACCACTATTGTTCCACGGATTATAATGAATTGCAAAGCTTGGGCGGTGAAAAAAAAGGTTTGTTGTTCATCCGTGAAGCAACAGCGTGTGCCGTAATACTCACTTAGTCAATATATTACAGTCACCAGTCACAAGTGCATACGAAGCATGATGATTGCAAAATGACAAAAATACTTAGCTAGTATGATGGACAGGTTAATAAGATAATCCTGCAGATAAGATACACTTATGACCTATGTTAAAAGTTTCACCTTGCCCTGATTTTTTATCAACATGCAATCTGATAAAATGATACAAAAACATCATGACGATAGTTAGTATTTCACATCACGCGGTGTTGAATTCTGAAATGGAGGGGTAGGGGGCAATTAAATGGCATTTGGGGCCCCGCGAACGTGGGGCCCGTAGTACGGGCTCCAGAGCGCCCTCCTCTAGGTCCGCTACTGTAGGTACAATAATAGAGACCTTTGCGGCTTTACCCGCTTGACGGCTATAGAGTTTTCATCCATAACAGAACAAAACAAACCTTTCCTGTTAGTAATATAAAATTAAATACTTCTCTAGGATTTATTGTGTTTTGTCATTTTTTCACAAATATTTTATCCGTTGGTTTTCAGCCGATGTCAAAATGAATAAATAAACTAGTATAGGCAATGATGTTTTAACTAAAAAATAAATACAAGGCAACTAAAAAGCAAATGATAATATACCTAGAATAACAAAAACAAATTAAACATTTTGAAGTTGGTGCCATGAAATAGTAGTGAGATACGGCTGCAGATTCGCATCGTTCATCGAGTATTGTAATAAAATCATGTTTTTATATACAATCATAAAAAGGGCAATACGTTTTGGCCAGTCTGCCTATCAGATTTTGCCCGCTAGTATTTTTAATTAAATTAATATGAATCGACTTACTGGGAAACAAAATCTCACTTGTTATTGCAATGAAATACACTCTACTTTATAGAACTAGACGTAGAGAACTTGAAAAGCGATGGGTGCCTTTGCGCACTTGCCCGCAGCCCCTCGCAGCCAGGTGTAAGCAGGTAATATTTTGTTACGTTATTACGTTCATGGCGTATTTTCATCATTTATATATCAAATTAAAGCTATTGATTTCCTGTACATGATAAACTACCTCTGCCTATGCAAAAGTGCCCGCAGTCGGAGGTGCCGGCGTTTAAAGTTTGTTTAGAGTGAGAAAGACTTATCGCTCTACATCATTCGTTAGACGAGGATGGCAATAGCCTGTTCTGCTGTCGTAACAAAGAATGCAGTAACTGACAAAAAACATTATTTTAGTTATGTTCTTGAAATGGCAACGTAATCCATACACTATGCAATAATAACAAAAAAAAAATTAAAAGCAAATTGGAAACTAAAATGTTATTCACATAAAATGTAGTAGTTAGACCAAATTATTTACATTCATCAAGATGCATTGCAATTGTCGTCACTATAATAAACTAGCGGCTCGCTTCGGCTTCACACGGACTTTATTATAAAATAGCTCCACAATCCGGACCGTTCGATTCGCACTTGACATTTGAAAATGTAAACGTCGAACGAAAGGTACCCCATCCGCCGGCGGCCATATTCAAGTAAGTCAATACAATAGTCTCTAAGCAATAGTCTCTGTTTGCTGATAAGCTGCAGTCAGGAATCTCGGTAAGTATATCATATAATAGTTTTATCATTAAATTTATAAGATTGTCAGAGACAAAGGTAAAGTACACTGGTTGAGAGTGTAATAGTAGTATTAGGTACTGATAATAGTGGGCGCTGTCTGGGGCGGAGTGTCTGTCTAATGGGTGGCGGAACGTTTAGTGATATGTACTGTAAATGTGAGGGATTAGATAAGAAACCACGATTAAATTTTTCGTACCTAAATTCTTGTCAATACTTCATCAAAACATAAATGGGATAATAAGTAAGTCAGATATGTTGTGTGTTAATCTAAATGAAATGAATAAGAAAATTGACGTAGTGTGCATTACAGAACATAATATGCTTCCAGGGGACAAACCATATTTATATATACCTAATTTGAGCCTAGCGGCTTCCTTTATGAGGCAGTCTCGACATGGCGGATCATGTATTTTAGTAAAAATGGTATTAAATACAAAACTGTGCATGAAATGGAAAGTCTATCAATAGCAAACAAATGTGAATTTTCTATAATTGAATTGATTAGTTATGATATTTATACTGCCTGTATATATAGGCCTCCTAAATATAACTCATTAACTTTTGAATGTTTTTATGAAAAAATGCATACTCTCTTGTCTTATGTTTGTAAGAACAAAAACCAGAAAGTTATACTCTGTGGTGACTACAACATAGCTTTACTAAAAAATAATGGACTTTCATTAGAATTGCAAAATATTATTTGGTCATTCAATTTAAAAGCAGAATTCCAACAAGCTACTCGATATGCCAGTAATACTTGCATTGACAATATTCAACACAACATGCGGGGGTGCAAAAGTGAATTGGTAGTACTCAGTATATCGAATCATTCTGCGCAAATTATACAATGCCCTATTAATGCTAGCATGGTATTAGGTTTATACTTAAAAGGGATTTTTCCTCAGAATACAGATTTAAATTTAAAAATAATATAATTCCATTGAGTTTTTCCCAAGTATATGAACTGCTTTATAAACTTATTTAAGCTGCTATATGATCTATGTTTTCGAATTCATAGAATTAAAATTGTTTTATACAACTAAAACAAAATGGTTTTCTAAAGGAAGAAAACTAGGTAGTAAAAAAAAAGAGAATTACTTTAGAAACGCCTATAGAATAAAGAAAATAATTAGATTAACTCAAAGGTCACAAAATGATCACTATATCAAAATAAATGAAAATAAATTAAAAGCAACTTGGAGAATTATTAATGGCGCTCAAAATAAAAATACTAATTTAAACTTTACCGAGATAAAATATAATGGTGAAATGATAAAAAAATCCAAATTAAATGCAATAGTGGATAATGGATGTAACTCTAAACTTAGTAATAATTCACCTAAACATATTATATGCAAATATTTTTTTATGAATTCGATGTCATCTATTGACATTTTTAATATAATCATGGAACTAAATAATACAAAAAGCACTGGCATCGATGGGATAATAACAGTCAAAGACGTAAGTAGTTCTATAACACCTGTTTTATCTTGTTTAATTAATTTGAGCCTTGAACAAGGTTTATTTCCTCATGAATTAAAAAAATCAATGATTAAACTTCTGTACAAAAAGGGTGAAAAACAAATCATAGGTCGGTAGCAATAGTACCAATATTTGCAAACATATACGAAAAAGTGATTTATAACTGCCTCAATACTTTCTTAGAAAAGGAATTTATATTGATCCCCCAGCAATATGGATTTAGGAAGAATTAAAATATAAACATGGCTACTTATGATTTTTTACGATCCGTGATCCATAATATGGATAGGGGACAGCCAGTAGTTGGTCTATTTATGGACAGGAAAAAAGCTTTTGATCACGTAAGACACGACATTTTATTATATAAACTTTACTCCTATGGAATAAGGGGCAATGCTCATAAACTAATATCGTCTTATTTAACTGACAGTGAGCAGGTCATGCAAATAACAAGACTATGTACAAGAACAAAAATTGAAAAAGTGTATCAATCTGATGTAAGATAAGTCAAATGTGGAGTGCCCCAGGACAGTATGTTAGGCCCACAGTTCTTTATTATATATTTTAATGACTTACCAAATAAGTAATAAACATAAAATGACATTACTTGCAGATGATTGCACAGTATTATTCTCTGACTTGACATTGACATCACTATAATCTACTATTAATAACTCATTGATATCTATTATCCATTGGCTAAAATTAAATAATTTAAAAAATAATTTAGAGAAGACGAAAATTATTAATTTCAAACAAAGACAAGAAATTAATGACAATTATATAGTATTTAATATGAATTATCAGGGGGTAAGAATCTAAGAGTGTTTATATACTAAATTTCTAGGGCTACATTTGGATCAATAAATGAACTGGAAATTACTGAGCACATTTGCAAAAAGATCAGCCAGTTTGCGTATGAATTGTACAGACTGAAATTTATTACTAGTAGAGACGCGCTTATGACTGCCTACCCTGGATATCTCTTCGCAGAAACGCTGCATAAGAACAATGTTCGGTTTGAAGTCAAGAGTTATGATATTCAATATTCTATACTAACGTTACCTTGCAAATTCATTTATGAAAGCGCAATGTTTGAAAGCAGAATATAACCCTATTTAATAAGAGGGAACGTCAACAACACCTAGGTAAACTACGTGTGGTACTAAGCAAAACCGCGTTGATGTATAGTAGCATATTTTGTAAAGCACCGCTGATTTATAACTAACTACTGACATATATCAAAAACATAGACAATAAGGTAAAATTTAAAAATGAGCTCATTATGTACTCTTAATAAAGTGCTACTACACGTTGAAAGAATATTTTCATGATAATATTGTCATGTCAGTACTGAGCATGGTCGCGTGGGTATCAAAGCTTAGAAGTCTAATAAAGACGTCTAATTCGTGGTTTCTTATCTAATCCCTCACATTTACAGTACATATCACTAAACGTTCCGCCACCCATTAGACAGACACTCCGCCCCAGACAGCGCCCACTATTATCAGTACCTAATACTACTATTACACTCTCAACCAGTGTACTTTACCTTTGTCTCTGACAATCTTATAAATTTAATGATAAAACTATTATATGATATACTTACCGAGATTCCTGACTGCAGCTTATCAGCAAACAGAGACTATTGCTTAGAGACTATTGTATTGACTTACTTGAATATGGCCGCCGGCGGATGGGGTACCTTTCGTTCGACGTTTACATTTTCAAATGTCAAGTGCGAATCGAACGGTCCGGACTGTGGAGCTATTTTATGGACTGGAGAAAGTCCGTGTGAAGCCGAAGCGAGCCGCTAGTTTATTATAGTGACGACAATTGCAATGCATCTTGATGAATGTAAATAATTTGGTCTAACTACTACATTTTATGTGAATAACATTTTAGTTTCCAATTTGCTTTTAATTTTTTTTTTGTTATTATTGCATAGTGTATGGATTACGTTGCCATTTCAAGAACATAACTAAAATAATGGTTTTTGTCAGTTACTGCATTCTTTGTTACGACAGCAGAACAGGCTATTGCCATCCTCGTCTAACGAATGATGTAGAGCGATAAGTCTTTCTCACTCTAAACAAACTTTAAACGCCGACACCTCCGACTGCGGGCACTTTTGCATAGGCAGAGGTAGTTTATCATGTACAGGAAATCAATAGCTTTAATTTGATATATAAATGATGACAATACGCCATGAACGTAATAACGTAACAAAATATTACCTGCTTACACCTGGCTGCGAGGGGCTGCGGGCAAGTGCGCAAAGGCACCCATCGCTTTTCAAGTTCTCTACGTCTAGTTCTATAAAGTAGAGTGTATTTCATTGCAATAACAAGTGAGATTTTGTTTCCCAGTAAGTCGATTCATATTAATTTAATTAAAAATACTAGCGGGCAAAATCTGATAGGCAGACTGGCCAAAACGTATTGCCCTTTTTATGATTGTATATAAAAATATGATTTTATTACAATACTCGATGAACGATGCGAATCTGCAGCCGTATCTCAGTCTATTATGTTTTATTCGGCACCAACTTCAAAATGTTTAATTTTTTTTGATATTCTAGGCATATTATTATTTGCTTTTTAGTTGCCTTGTATTTATTTTTGGAGTCGGTAATATTTTTTTGTAAAAAAGTTTTTAATTTCTCACTTTTTAGTGGGTTGGTAACTATGTAATTCACTTATGTTACAATAGGCTTATGTAAACTGGTCAAATCATTTTACAAAATATTGCTTCTCCAGGATTCCATCATCAGATCGTGATCGGATGACAATGGGACCAACTTGGAAGTATACCCTTTTAAACACAAAAATATTTTTTCAAATCGGTCCAGCCGTCTTTGCGTAATCGGTGAACAAATATACAAAAAAAAAACCTACAGACTAATTGAGAACCTCCTCCTTTTTGAAGTCGGTTGAAAAGGTGTAGATAGGTTGCGCTCAGAAAGCAGCACCCTAAAATCTACACAATTGACTTAGCTTTTAAATTTAAAAGCGACGATACTGAAAGTGTTGCATCGTCAGCGTTATCAGATGAAAGTAGCGGATTACATTGTTCTCTTTTTGGCTCGTGATAATTAAATCATGCTTCCCTACTTTTTCAATTATTTTTTATAATAGTGTGACATTGCAATTATAGGTTATCACGTAAAAAAAGGTTCTAAGTGTGCATTATTTTACCGCTTTTTAAAAAACGAATGTTGTTTATGTAACCTATCTACACCTTTTTACTTCAAACAGCCGGTCTCAATAATTTATCTATCGATGGATTGTAAAACGGGAATCTAAAAAGGTCCCCCTTTTTCAGCACGTCGCAGTACTAGACGTTGCAGAGTCTGCTGGTGTTTCCCTAGAAAATGAACTGAATAGCAAACATAAAGAAAACACAGTAAAGTTCTACACGTGTGATGTGACAAAAGAAGAACTCTTCGTAAACATCTTCAAATCTGTGAAAGATGAACATGGATACATCGACGTGGTTATCAACAATGCCGCCATAATGAATGATAGACTTCATTTGTATAAAAAAGAAATTGAAATTAATGTCGTAAGTAAACCCAGTTCTTTTATACTAACACTTTAACTTTAAGTTACTTTATTAGGTACGTATTCATTGTTATATTGCGCTTGATCGGTTGAGGAAAAACCGTGCAAATGCTTGTAGGGCTACAGAACCGAGTTTGTAGCTACCCAGCTACTTCGTTTCATACTACTAACAATAACAACATTAAATAAGTAATTTTCAGTAGATAATGTAGGAAAATGTTGTTACTTCTCACCTGTTCTGCTGTTACTGGTAAACTTGTAGAGCCTACTTAGCTGTGATAGTTTTCCTTTTAATTTCATTATATGCTACTAGATTTTTCCAGATCTCCAAAACCAACCTCTTAGCTGGGAGGCGGGTGGAACACTTGACTCTAACAAAAACTTGCACTTTAAGGCTTAATTTTTCACAAACGGATCCCTAAATTAAAAAGTGTTGTTCACTAACTAACTAATATCGAAATATTTTTAAAAGATCACGATGGGGTAGGTGAAAAAAAAATATCGAATCCCCACTTTACGTGTAGGGGAGGTACCCGATTTTTTTTTTGCCAAGATGTTATTTTACCACTTTGTGGGCGTATCTGATAATCATGCCAAATTACAGCTTTCTAGTACTAAGGGTCTTTGTGTTAACCTGGGGACAGACATACGAACAGACAGACATGTCGAAACTATAAGAGTTCGGCTTAGTTTGGCTACGGAACCCTAAAAAAAAGTAAAATCAAATTACCTAATTTGGTTTTCTTAGATACTTATCCATATTAACATTTCCATGCCTGCACACTCCAAAACTATAGGCCCTCTCGGTTATTTTGCAAATGCCGAACGTATAAAATTCCCGGCATTTGTCTTTCCAACAGCGCTTATATTGTGCAGCTAAGCTGTGCGGCGTGATCAGTAAAAGAGCAGGAAAAATGTGTCGCGATCTTGTAATATAATGACTTTTGGCCTTGAAAGTTGTTTGGTCATAAAATCAAACCAGCTCTTCTTCCATCCATTCATCTAACTTTAAACACAATGGTTGTAAGAAAACTTGTGGCCGCTTCGCTGCAAGTACCGAAGTAAAGACTTCGTTTTCTTCTTTATTACAGACTGCTCTCGTCACGGGAACATTGAAGGCAATAGAATACATGCGCAAAGATAAGGGTGGCCATGGAGGTACAGTGATAAATATTTCGTCAATTGCTGGCCTCTGTCAGACTCCTTTGCTGCCAATTTACTTCGCGACCAAAAGCGCTGTTCTCCAGTTTAGCAACTGCATTGGAGTACGTGATATCGATATCTATATCTATACTAATATTATAAAGCGGAAGAAAAACTACTGGTCCGATTTGAAATATTTTTTTTTGTTGGATAGCCCATTTATCGATGAAGGCTATAGGCTATATAACATCGCGCTACGACTAATAGGAGCGGAGTAGCGACGTGAAATGTAGCAAAAACGGGGAAAATTTACGCATACGAAGTTGCGCGGGACAGCTAGTCTAAGATAGTAGTTATAACTTTTAAATTTACGTGTTGCATTGTATACACAATTTGTGACTGTGGTTACAAGCTGACTGAGTCGTGACGCCCGCACCGCCTCCCCTGTCAGCTTGTGACCACGCTCGGTGTAACCCGGTCGAACGTCAAGCATAAGGTAAATACTTTACCTAGTTTAAACGAGTTTATTCCCGTGTCAAATTGTGTATATAAGCTAGTAGTTTATTTAAAAAAATGTGCATGGCCTTGGTGCATCAGTCGAAAGTTTGATATTGTGCCACTTACTTTCTTTTGTTTTTACCCGACTGTAAGGAAGAAAGTAAAAAAGTGGTTTAGAATACTGCAATATGGGTATCAATATATGGGTATTAAAGGGCTCATCTTAATTTCAAAAAGGTATATAACATGATTATGACTGTAATACTAAAAAAGTTAGTAAGCAACCATTTTTTTTCAATTTTCGATACTTGACAATAGCTGTGATAAAAGTTAGTTGTTGTATACAACCACTAAAAAAATTAAAAAATTAAAAAACCCGCCTGCACAAAAAAGATGTAAACAAGATCCCCTACATAATTATAATAATTTCATGCATTCGGAGGCACTTTACTAAGATCATCGAGATTCATTAATGGCTACGACTGCATGAAATTATCTAATTATGTAGGGTATCTTGCGCAGCGCATTTTTTTTTGTGCAGGCGGGTTTTTTTAATATTTATAATTTATTTTTTTATTACTATTATTTCTTTCGTTTTCATAAATATTTCTAGGAAGATTTAAATCTGGAAGACAATCAGTCATTAATTTGTCCAACCCTCGTTTAAGAATTGACGAATCTAAATAGATAGCGATACGTAAGCCAAAAATGTATGTATTGGCCTTTTGCGTATTTGGCACTATGCGTCGAAAGGATATTAGGTATCAAGTAAGAACAATTAATATTAATTGAAAAAAACTTTTCCAGAAAAAATGGTTGTCTGTAAAGTCGGTTTACGGACGAAAATTTCACGTGATAACGTCATACGAAAACATTGATGACATTGTTTTTTATTTTTTTTTCAATGGTATCGCATGTCACTGCAAATGCCAAAACATTGATGGCATGGGCGCATACGTGTATGTTACACTTTTTCGTGCGTGCACCCCGTCATCGATTTATAAGACGCTATTACCTACGTAAAAAAAAAACAGTGTTATCAACCAAAATCTGAATCCTTTTCTTGACAACAAAATATGTGTCAATTTTTTATACAGTTGCAAGAATACTATTCAAGAACAGGAGTTAGGGTATTAGCCGTATGTTTTGGTGCTACGAGCACCCCCCTACTGACCGCACAAAAACTGGGCAGCTTTGATCCTGACTTTGAAGAAAAAATGCTTAATATATTGGAAAATGGAATATTTCAAACGTAAGTACTTATTTACAGTACCAACCGATACCATAAAAATATGATTTTTTAACTTCCTTTAAATATATAGTATAAGAAATCGGAAAAATATGTATCTAGCCTTCATTCTAATGTTTACCTACTCTATATTATTACTCAAAAGTTTCATCAATATCTATTCGATATTTTTTTTGTGAAAGGGTAAGGAACATCTTTTAACCTTCATTTATATAATCTTGAAAAAACTTCGCGTTTATGATATAACTAGATAAGTGCGCCAAGTGCGAGTTTGTTTTATGTTACCACGATTAACACGTTTAATACGTTTGGCGCTTCGATTAGTCCGTTCTAAGCTCTTAACTAAATCTAGTATAGTATTATATTATCTGTGACCAAATAGAGAGCCAAACGTGGTAAACATTTCTATCGCGTTTGGCACAGAAGGTAGTCACATATTTCCTAGTAGACGATGGACAGAGCGAATTCTAAAGCTAGTATCCAGGGCCGGCTTGGATACTAGCTTTAGAATTCGCAGGTACACTGGAACCCCGTGCAAGTCCTCGCTCGATAGACGCGGGGGTGGGGACTTGGTTGCATTTGACTCGAGGCACTGGGGCTTAGGGTGGCCCTTTCCAAGACGGAGGCCCTACTATTCCATGGGCCCCGTCGTGCCTCGATTGCCACCGGCTCGGTCCTCGTACAGGTCCGGGCCCAGATGAAGTACTCAACACCGGCCAAATGTGAGTCGCTTACACGATTTCAGTTGAGTGTTTCCTACTCTACCCCGACACAATATGAGTTTATCGCTGATGTTTAGCCAACTGTTCCCCGCAAGGGTGCATTTACACTGAGGCTGAGCGGGGTGAAGTGGAGCTGGGTGGACCGTCAATTGACAAATCACGGAAAACTCCGCCCCGTAACATAAAAATATCATAAAAAATCTATGGTCTCCACAGCAAACGTCAAATTCGACATTAACGACATCGCTATTCGAATGTGTCTCTATCTAGGCCGCCAGAGCGAACTTTCAAATAAAACAAAATTATTACGAGGCCCCGAGCTGGACTGAGCTTAGTCAAATGGAGTGCAGCGAAGTGGGGTGGGTAGGAAATTAAAGAGACTCATGACTTAATTTTGTCCAACATTAAAATTACAACAACATGACGTAAAATCGCTCAAAAAAAAAGATTTTAACTGATTGGAACACGGGTCAATGTAACTCCGGTCCATATGGCTCTGCTCCGCTTTACTCGAAATACTTGCCACTTTTAACAGCTCTTCTCCACTCCACTCCATCCGATGGTTGTTGCCCGCCTCAAAAAAATCGTAGATCCGGCTATGACTGATAATTGGCTGAAGGCGAATATGGCTAAAAGCAGGATGGCAATGATAGAGAGGGCGCATCGATCGAGTCATCTCCATTTTTGTTTGAGCAGTGACTCCGAAAAATACTTTTCCTTCTTTCTTTAGGCCCTTAGAAGCTCGGGTCTCCTGAAGTACTGCCCCTTCTCCATATCACCAAAGTTTCTCTATGATATGATGTCTATACAGGGTGTAACAGAAAGGTGTTGTCAAATTTCAGCAGCGGATAGTGTATGTTGTCAGTATTGCACCTACCATGGTGCTATAGCTGGTTTCATTAATATTACATGGTATATTCTTTTATGTCAAAATTCAGTAGTGAGAGGCGTATGGCATAAGAATTATACCTCCGCTGGTACAAAATACGATTGGATTATTATGGCATATAACTTTTTTAGTCATACTTTTTTTAATCAAAAACTTTTTCACTCATAAACAAACGAATAAGTGAATAATAAATATATTTTTTAGGGTACTCCGATTTCGATAAAACTAGATACGTGTACTACAGTATCATGGCCATGGGCAAACCAACCCTTGAGTTTGACCACATCTTTCTGTTACACCTTGTAGAATGTTTACCTTACAATTTTTCACTAATGTTTTCAGGCCGGACAAGGCTGCAAAAGGCTTGATTGATGTTTACAAACGTGGAGAAAGTGGTACAACTTGGTTAATAGAAGCTGGTCAACCTGCTCAAGACATCAGTAACGATATCCACAAAGCCTATGAAATAATGGGTTCTAAGATGTTGCACGCGTGTCCTTGAAAAACCCGATTTTGTATTAAATGGCTTATAAAGTATTTGCAGCAACAAAAAAAAAAAAAGATTGTTTAGAAATAAGTAAATATACCTTCATATCGACGGGTCCTATCCTAGTGCAACTGCAAAAACATTACCTTTCAGGAGTATGATTTAAAGTTACACATAACTTTAACATAAATCAGTCAAAATACTTGAAATTTTTAATGTTATACTTGAATAGCATAGGAATAAAAGTGCGTTACTATTTTATTTTTTTTTACTTTTAAAAATAGCTAGCTGAATTTGAGTAGTATGTTTTCTTACATTTATTAAGACACATAAACTTGTTTATGTAGTCACTTGTAATGCGCACCTTGTCTTTTTTTGCAAATCAAAGAAAATTAGTACAACTAACATAATGTTAATTAGTATTTCACAAGTAGGTATGTAAGTCAACTTGCTAGTACCGTATTTTCAACTATGTGAGATAATACTTACCAAAGAAAAAGATTTAGTGCTATACTCATAAATTTGAATATTTTATTCGGTTATTGAAACAAATAAATTGAAAAATTGCATCTAGAGCTTTTCTTTTACTCCAGATATATTTCTGCCAAGTCAACCTTCTAATATACAAATGCATGCTTAGATATTTTATAGTAACATTGTGTGAAATTTGTTCTTTACTTTGGGTATATGAAGGACAGTTGCCTTTTTTCAAAGTGAAAATGACGTGGATTTTCTTGATTTATTCTCCATATCCGATTTTTCTATCTCAGTGATAAGCTCCTGAGATTTGCTGATACGTTTCCTGGCATTTGCTGATATTATTGCAGTATCATTGTGGTACCTACAATATTGTCTCATTTGCATCAATTACTTTTTGAAATTTTTGGCCAACGTCATCATAAATCTGTGTTTAAATGGTTTCTGCAACGAAACTCACAAAGACAAATATAAGTTCTTCAAGAACACGGTTAGTGGTGCGATGATCGCCGAAAATCGTATCATGTAGAGGCAAAATTAGACTTACTGCACTGCACACGGCTTAGGGCCGATAGCCCTAAGGTCGCGGATTCATGTCACGCCTGAGACGAATTTTTCCACCACACATTTAAAATTATATCATTTGCATCAAATCAATATAAGATAAAAAAGAAATGAAGAATTAATGGATCGAATTGTGACATGTGAAAAAAAGTAGATTCTTGACTTGAGGCTGACTTCAGGTCTAACGCCGCAACATTCCCTAAAGCAATGCTTACCAATAAAAATGTAATGGTAACTGCTTGGTGGTCTCTTCAAGGTGTTACTCACTTTAGCTTTCGGTCTGCTCAAGCAATAATAGCAGATGTTTACTGTGTGGAACTACGAATTATGATGGCAAACTGGCAGTAAAATCACCCCGATTCGTGAATCGATCTTCACTATTATTGCTCCATGATAACGCAAGACCTCACCCAGAACGAGAACCGTAATAACTTCACACGAGCTGCAGTTTGAAATCACCTCCGTGCTCGCCAGATCTTGCTTCAACCTGCTAACATTCTTTTTCAAAATTTTGAATAAATTTCTACGTGGTAAATATAAATCATCCCATTAGGGAATACAAAATGCTTTCACACTGTTTGTCGGATCTTGATCGCAAAGGCATGATGAATGATGAACTTCCGATTAGATGACAGCAATGTATAGATAATGAGGGTAAATATTTTGATTAAATGAATATGTTACATGTTAGAAAAATTGTGTTTTAATTCTTCCGCACAAACCGGCAATTTTATAATTGAACCCCTAATACAACTATCTCACGGTTAGACAGCACTAATTAGAAAAGCTTTTTAAAGCCGAAAAAGTACTTAAAAAAATTACCGATTGAAAAGTTGTGCACAATTTAGGGTTCCGTAGTTGTCCCTCACAATAATGAGGCCTAAAAAGTGCATTTTCTGTTCTTTTTGTTTCATACTATTAAAAACGTAAACTTGTAAAGCCTATCTTAGCTGTGTTAAATTTCCTTTTAAATTTATACCATACCATAATTTTTTTCACATACCCAACTATAAATATGTAGGTGGCGGGAGGGAGGGGGAGCACTGTGAGGCCTAAAAAGTGCATTTTCTGTTCTTTTTGTTTCATACTATTAAAAACGTAAACTTGTAAAGCCTATCTTAGCTGTGTTAAATTTCCTTTTAAATTTATACCATACCATATTTTTTTTCATATACCCAACTATAAATATGTAGGTGGCGGGAGGGAGGGGGAGCACTTGCTCTTACAAAAATTAGCACTTTAAAAAATTAAATCAAAAAATGGTTTTAACAATATTTTTAAAAGACCTATCTAATGACACCTAATGGGAATGTAAGGGAAGAACCCCATTTTAGATTTATTATACCACTTTGTCGGCAACTACTATGTACCTACTTATATCCATGCCAAAATACAGCTTTCTCGTACTAAGGGTCTCTGAGCTAACCTGGGGACAGACGGAGACGGGCGGACAGAGGAAAACTATAAGGGTTCCATTTTACCATTTTGACTACGAAACTCTTAAAAAATACGATGACATGCATATTATGTGTTACTACTACTCCTGAGCCAAATATCTAAATGATGATCATGTAAACGTATGAATTAGTTATTGTATTTTGTAAATGTATGAATCCTATAATATACTTAATATTGTATTGACTTTATGATAATAATGTCAATTTTGCATTGAATGTATCTTATAATTTTATTATACCTACTTACACAAATGTTTGTACACCATAAAGTTATAAAGCATAGCGCACTTATTAACTTTGCAGCATCCAACACATTATTGTATTCATCTTTGTCCTTAAATAAATGCATTTGATTAATTGATTGGGGTCCAAAGGGGTGTCACGCAAAGTACAAGAAAATGTACAAGCTATTTTCCCTAGCCTCTGCACGTCGTGTAGCCGTATAGCGTCCAATTACCAATACCAGTATGGGCTATTACCTCGCTTAACAAACATAGGTAGTTACAACAGATATAACATTACGTGTAAACAAAATTGACTTGTATCCACTAACGTATATAGAATGTTCAACGGCCAAGTCACACAACATTAACTATAATAATAAAGAAATCGCAGTAAGGAACCTTAGACTTGGCACGACTTTGTCTAGATTTCATTACTTTTTAGAGATAAACAAGCAGCTCCATCGAGAATTGTCTAGTTTTTAAAGAGAAGGAGAAGTTTTCCTTATATCATAAGGAAAACTGCAGGAATGAATTGTGACTGCAGAATTAAGTAGCGCCAGACCGAGTTAGATGGCGCGATCTGAAAGAGGCCTACACCAAACTGGTTGAGAATGACTGAGAAGAAGAAGATTGATTAATTCGGTACAAGATGAAGACGATGACAAAAAGATTTGTTTGGTCATACAGAAGTAGGTAGGTACTATGGACTTACTAACGGCCGGTTTTAATAACGTATCTACTATTAATTCTCTGTTAAAATAGCTACTTCTAGTAGTGACACTGAGATTTGTTGTAAAATACCTACTTGTCTATGCTGAATTGAAAACTGAAGTTTGTATGATATAATAAAACGAAGTCATATTTGCTGGAGATTATTAAATTTATAAGACCATTGAAATAAATAAGATAAGACGAAGGATGTAGTTAGATAGTACCACAAAATACCGAGAGTAGGAGGTAAGCTTTAGGGACGCTACACACAAGCGGGTCGGCACATTCGCCAATTCAAAAAGCCGGCCTGAAACAACTACTACACATATTCGGCTATATTATTAAGTGCCGATCGTGTAGTTCATTCGGGCTGGCGCATCATTCGAATTTACCGCCTGGCGGTACCGATTGATGCCGGCCCGCTGTCGCTCGGCCTAGTATACGTGTTCGGCACAGCCGAGCGGCTTTTTTTCCGAACATTCATTACCCATACCCGTTCATACATATATACCACCCAGCCTGTGTCAGCGTCAGAAAGGCTGGTCGCCTATGGCAAGTAGCTCCTAATTGCTACAGCGTATTGTTCAAACTTTACAACAAACTTTTTTAAATTCTGCGTCCTTCATGTTGAACACCGAGGCTACCAGCCATCCTGACATCAGAATAGCTGGTCAAAAAAACATTTAAATTTCTCTGAAATTACCTTAAGTAGCAATTACTTAAGAAATGAATCAAATATAAGCAATTAGGTAGCAATTATTGAATATACTTTTAGAGCCACTTGCCAAGCAACCAGCCATTCTGACGCTGGTCAGCCTGTGCCGAATAATGCCCTCTCGAACTCTCATACGTACTTCATTTGAGAAGCGCGCATATCGTTCACGGATATGAATCGAAGACCATTGGGCTACTTTGTTATGATGGCTTACCCAGGTTCCGTGTGCTAGGTTTATGTGTGCGCTACCTTTTGCACTCGGTACTTGAGATGTACCTAAATACATAGGTAACGCAAAATTCAATGTCAAGTGTCGCTTATTCCGTTTTGTTTTTAAAGCCAACATCGATATAAAACAGGAGGCAAGATAAGATTGCAATGCAGTAGTGCAGCAATCTTAGCACAATAATCATGGTGTACGAATGGAAGGATCAAGTCGTTTTGATCACAGGGGCAGCGACGGGCATTGGAGCAGAGGTCGTGAAACTGCTAGTGGGAGAAGGGGTCAAGGTAACCCTTTTTGTTTATAATATTGGAACAAAAAATACACCACAAGCTTTCGGAGCGATATATCTTCTTAATATATATAAATCTCCTGTCACGATGTTTGTCCGCGATGGACTCCTAAACCGCTTAACAGATTTCGTTCAAATTTGCACGCAATATGCAGTTTGGTCCAACTTGAGAGATAGGATAGCTTAGATCTTTAATTATAGTCGCAATTACTAAAAAAAAAAGGGATCCCATGTCCACCCGTGCGAAGCCGGGACGGGCCGCTAGTATAATATACATTTCTTAGAAACCTTATAATGTTTTTGAAAGGCCTGTCAAATGACGTGCCATATGTTGAACCGGTAGCCTAATGGCTAAGGCATCGAACTCGCAATCTTGAGGTCGCGGGTTTGAATCCTACCTATTATACTACTGACGCGAAGTCACTCCTAACACAAGCTATTAACCTTTAACAAGAGGTTAACAGCTAGTAATATGGGGCTAGTAAAAGCCATTGAGCTTAGCTGGAGGGGTTAACAGAATTGCTTGTTATGTGGGACCCACAATCCCACATTGCTAGGTATCTTTGAAAAAAAAAATAATATGTTTCTGCTACTTCTTTAAAATGCCAAATTACATTATATTTGTTTGTATACAATTAATGTGCAGCAATCTATTTTTTTACGCCATGTAATATTCATGCGTCTAAATAGTAATCTGAATGTAGGTATATGTAGAAATGCGTTATATATAATCTATACTAATATAATAAAGCTGAAGAGTTTGTTTGTTTGTTTGAACGCGGTAATCTCAGGAACTACTGATCCGAATTGAAAATTCTTTCACTGTTAGATAGCCCATTTATCGAGGAAGGTTATAGGCTTTATAACATCACGCTGCGACCAATAGGAGCGGAGCAGCAATGAGAAATGTTGCGAAAACGGGGAAAATGTACGCATACGAAGTTGCGCATAAAAAGATAGCCGAATAAAGGCCCAGCAAAGGTTGCGCAGTGAAAAAAAGTTTCGCTGTACATACGTGAAGCAACGGCGCGTGCTGTAGACACTTCTTCGATATATTTCAGTCACCAGCCACCACAAGTGCATAGGAATTATGATGTTATTGCAAAATATCATGGCAAAAATACTTATTATGATGGACAAGTTAACGAGATAATCCTGCAGATAAAATACATTTATGACCTATGTTTAACGTTTTCACCTCGCCCCGTTTTCTTATCAACATGCAATCTGATAAAATAATACAAAAACATCATGACAACATATTATAGTAGGTATTGTTTCCGCTAAATTGCACGTGGTGTTTAATACTGAAAATACCTACCGCTTTTGGCAAAGATTGTACACTGATAGAGAACTCTGCGTCTCTGGTTCTGCCTGAGTGTTCCGAGGTAAATTGACAAATCCTTAGGTTTTGGAATTGTTAAAGTTGTTTATACCGAATACAAGATTGCGGCAGGCGCCCAGAAGTAAGGTGTTTGACGTTCAGCTCCAACGCTCAAGGCTTTAAATATTTTAAATAAGGTTTCCCGTTGAATAGATGTGTTTGTTTTTTTGCGGATTTTAAAAAGATGACACTGGACTATCTTAGCTATCTTTAGTTTAATAATAATTTAGTTTGGTATTATTTGTTGCTCTTGTTATTTGTTGATCTGTAATAACAATGTGTGATTTATAAAAATGCAGCCTATAGGTACCTTCCGCAAGCTTTTCAAACAAACTTTGCTCTTAGTATCTTATATGAATACTAGTTCTATTAGGAGAAGATCTGTAATTGGCTTAGGTATTGTTTGTATTCTGTTGAAAATTAAAGTTGTTGATTTTCCAATGTTATATTAAATAAGCGCCTACTTATATGTAGGTATGTACTACGGAGAAATAATATGTCAATGATCTACCTAAATTAAAACAATTGGTTGTTTGTAAAGTCGGTTTACGGACGATAATTTTACGTGATAACGTCATAAGCAAACATTGATGATATCGCCAATCGTGTTGTTTAGCTACCAGTCAATAACGTGACATTTTTTTGTGAGTGTAGCCGGTCATCGATTTCTTAGACGTTATCCAATACTTAAAGAAATTTGATAAGAAGACTGTCGCGCCAAATTAATAGTTAGTATAGATATTTTTATTCTTATCTGTAACTATTTACCTATTCGCAACTATTTCAGCATGAAACCTATCCTATGTTATACTAATAATATAAAGCTGAAGAGTTTGTTTGTTTGAACGTGATAGTCTTAGGAACTACTGGTCCGAATTGAAAAAATATTTTGCTGTTGGATAGCCCATTTATCGAGGAAAGCTATAGGCTTTATAACATCATGCTTTGACTAAAAGGAGCGGAACTTCGATGAAAAAGGTAGCAAAAACGGGGAAAATTGACGCAGAAGAAGTTGCTCGGGTCAGCTAGTTACACTTCTTCACACTTTCAGTTAAACTTCCCACTGATACTCATTCTATTAAGTAGGCATAGAACTTCTTATGCATGCAATGCAATTATATATATATATATATATATATATATATATATATATATATATATACATTTTTTTTTTTTTTCCAGGATGAAAAGTAGCCAATGTACTGGTTCATACTATAAACTATCTCTGTCACAGAATAAGAATTCAGATCCGCAAATCCTTTTTTGGTGTGATTAAATAACAAATATCCATCATACCATACAATCATTTACATATTATATTATAATGTGAGAGTAGTTTATGGTTCTGAATATTTTAGGTCGCAACATATATATATATATATATATTATGAAAATATATATATATATTACAGGTCTTAATCGCGTGAATAATTTAAGGTAAAATACATTGTTTATTGCCCGACGTTTCAACCGTATTGTTTTACCGTTTTATTTTTTTTGTTTTAACCGTATTTCAACCGAACCGGCCGTGGTCACTAGGTATTTTACCTTAAATTATTGACGCGATTAGGGCCCCTAATATATATTTTCATAATTGATGTATAACAGAATCTCATGAAACGAAATTAAACAAAACTTATGATTTTTTTATGGTAATGTTAACTTATAGTAGCTCCTACTGCGATTATGACCTTTGATACTTTTTCATTAATACAAGTATTCTTAAATTTACATAATATAAATGCGGCAGAATGTCGAGGTGATTTTTGAGCCAAAAGTGTATAGGAACGGGAAGAAGAAGAAAGTTTGAAAGCTTGTTGTGTTTAAATTTTTATTATTCAATGCAAAAACTGACATTCATGCGACCGGCGTTGCTGTACCTACAGAATATTTATTTTGTTCGACCAGTGACGATACTTAGTTCTATTGAAGCAGTAATTGATAATGAACCGTCAAATAAAACTAAATTAATTCAATGAACTAATTACAACAATCAAGACTTGTTCGTCCTAGTAGGTTTAGGACCTACTTATCCTTGTGTTACCAACTTTAAATTATAATTTCCTCATTTTTCATGAGATTCTGGTACACCTTATAGGCTGGTACCTAACTTTCAAATTGTTAAAATTTAAAAACGGAAACCTAAAAATATTAGCTTTTTACAGCATGTCGCAGTATTAGACGTTGCAGAGTCTGCTGGTGTTGATCTGCAAAACGAGTTGAACAGCAAACATAAAGAAAACACAGTAAAGTTCTACACATGTGATGTAACAAACGAAGAACTCTTCTTAAACATCTTCAAATCTGTGAAAGAGGAACATGGATACATCAACGTGGTTATTAACAATGCCGGCATAATGAATGATAGACTTAATATGTATAAAAAAGCAATTCAAGTTAACGTAGTAAGTATTTTTTTTTTTAAATCTTTATTTAAAGGAACTTCGCCTATTTTTATGTTGTACCAGCTTTTTTCATGTATCGGTTAACTCATTTAGTAATTTAATTTTTAAAGATCTATTGTTAGCGTAAGATTATGTCTGCGTCATAGTGACTATCTGTGATCTGATTTTCAAGGAAATCTATTCAGTGACTTGAGCTGTCAGTCATGGTGTTATTTTTATATACCTATTTACTTATGGGTACAGAAGCTGACTAGATGACTTTCATGTAGCTTCAGAATCAATGAAATATTAGCTAAATTCTGCTTTTGCTACAATAAAATGACTACGGTGCTTAAAATGAACTGGCTAGCGTCGCGTCGCGACAATAGGAAAACTAAATACATACTTATGAGTATATAAAATGGGAGGAAAATTCACTAAACAGGCAAGTTTGATGGATTGAAGC
This sequence comes from Herminia tarsipennalis, assembly GCA_945859575.2. Classification (NCBI taxonomy): domain Eukaryota; kingdom Metazoa; phylum Arthropoda; class Insecta; order Lepidoptera; family Erebidae; genus Herminia; species Herminia tarsipennalis. Next base: position 6,585,363 of record OX243840.2, read on the forward strand.
TAACAGGGAAAACCAATCCGCAATATTCAAGTGAATTTATAGGAGGTTACTTTATTAAGTAAGAACTCCTTATTAAAATGCGGTTGAGGAAAAAAAGAAATAACAAAGTACCAATCTAATTTGGTTATTTTAGTTTGCATAAATACAACATTTCCATGCTTACAAATATATACTACTCTTTTGGTTATGTAGCAAATTCGGAGAGCACGCTGGACATTCAATATTAATGTTATTATTTTATTGTTATTGATTTCACATTTATTCTAATTCTGTTATTATAGTACTTCTGTTATTTGGGAGATGTCAATGTAAATCGTAGTAAACCCTAGTGTATGTAATATATTTTTACACTAGGGCAGAAGCATGATTACTGAAGCATGGTGAAACAAAATAACAATGTAACAAGTACCTATATTTAAGACCCATGTTTCGTAAGAATAAATGATTTGATTTGCTATTGAGCTTGTAGACTCCTTGGCTGTTGTATTTCCAACAGTGTTTACAGCGTGCAGCTAGGCGGTGTTATCAATGGAAATGAAAGGAGTTCAAAATGTGTCTCGTTTTGATGCCATTTGGACAGTAGCGGGGTATTCGGTCCATCAAATCTTAAACACAAACAATGGTTAAAAATACTTGTGACCGTTTTTCTGCAAGAACCTAAGTAAAGACTTCGTCTTCTTCATTATTACAGACTGCTCTTGTCACGGGAACACTAAAAGCAATAGAATACATGCGCAAAGACAAGGGTGGCCATGGAGGTACAGTGATAAATATTTCGTCAATTGCTGGCCTCTATCAGACTCCATTGCTGCCGATTTACTTCGCGACCAAAAGCGCTGTTCTTCAGTTTAGCAACTGTATTGGAGTAAGTGATACCGATTACGTAAGCTTTTAGTTTATTTTAAAAAAATGTGCATTTCCTGGGTACGTAGTAATAGTTAGTATTCTTTGACCTGGGTGTATCAGTTTAAACTTTGCCATGTGCCACTGGAACACAGCACCAGTGTCAGGTGCTTATTATTTTTTTTCGTCTCTTTTGGTGTAATCTAAAGATTGTGAACCGTTAAATACTGCTTACAATTTAATGTACTAAATCGAACGTTAAACGTCTTCCAGACGGTTGGAAACAACCCTTCCCGCCACGGTGACCTTCCTGGTTTCCAACAGTGTAGACGGCTGTTGTAGACAAAATTACTTGATACCTGGTTTGCAACAGCCGTCTACACTGTTGGAAACCAGCAAGGTCACTTTGGTTTGTACGCTTGTTTCCAACCGTCTGGAAGACGCTTTAAAACTGTGACCCCCTACGCACGAGGCGAGCTAGCGCGGCACCCACGCTTCGCCCAATTCAATCTTATCCTCCTAGTCTCTCCTAGTATGTCAATTTGACATTTTACTCTAGTTTGAACTTATATTCATTTGTTTATATACTACCCTTTCTTTTGTTTTCATAAATATTTCTAATTTTTTTTTTCATTGTGGTTGTTGGGAAGTTTTTAATCTTGATGACAATCGGTAATTAATAGTCTGGGTGTCCTTTGTGTACGTAATTTATTTGTATGTAAAGTCCCCAGCAACAGGGTTGGTTCCCTAGTGTGGTAGTGGTAGACGTCTCTAAAAAAATTGTCCTACCTATCATCTACTTAGTACAAAAGGTAGTAAGTACAAAAGGTAGTAAGTACAAATTTTAATTGAAATTTAATTAAATATAACATTGAAAAAATAAACACAACATTTAAAAAAAAACATTTTTTTCTATGACAACTAAACTATAAGCTATCTCTGTGTCAATAGAAAAGGCGGCAATTCTGTATGTATTCTGTATGTATGTAAATTTGTAAAGTTTAACGCCGGGTCCAGACGTTGGCTCCAACGTTGGTCTGAACGCCACTCGTCCAATAGAATAGACTGCCTCTGTGGCGCGGTGGGAGTGTATCCGATTGCTAAGCAAGAGGTCGTGAGTTCGATTCCCACACGGGACACCACTTTGTGTGATCCTCAAATTGTTGTTCCGAGTCTGGGTGTACTTTGTGTCCGTGACTTGTATGTTTGTTAAGTCCCCCGCGACACAAGGCTTGTACCCTACAGCGGGAGACGTCTTTTTCTAAAAAAAAAAAAAAAAAAGGCATTGGCATGCTCGTCCCAACGTTGTTGTTGTTAGGACGAGCGTGATTCTAGATCCATACGTTGGTTGAATGTGTGGAGCCGGCGCAAGTATTATGCCTTGTTGGTTGCCCTTACATAAATAAATAATGCCCCTAGACAAGTGGCATAAACGCTAATCCAATAAAATGAAAATCGAAACTATGTAGTTTTTAATATGAGATGAGCAGTTTTGCGCGCGCAACGACTTTATTCCGACGTCATCTATACTAATATTATAAAGTTAAAGAGTTTGTTTGTTTGTTTAAACGCGGTAATTTTAGGAACTACTGGTCCGAATTGAAAAAATATTTCGCTGATGGATAGCCCATTTATCGAGGAAGGCTATAGGCTATATAAATCACGCTACGATAAATAGGAGCAGAATAGCAATGAAAAATGTTGCGAAAACGGGGAAAAATTACGCATACGAAGTTGCGCGGGTTAGCTAGTTATGTATATTCGATTAGAGTTTATGCCACTTGTCTAGGGGGGCTGTAAATTTTATACACATATTTTTATACAATTGCAAGAATACTACTCCAGAACAGGAGTGAGAGTACTGGCAGCGTGTTTTGGTGCTACGAGCACTCCTCTAGTGACCCCACAAAAACTGGGCAGCTTTGATCCTGACTTTGAAGAAAGCATGTATAAGCTATTAGAAAATGAAATATTTCAAACGTTAGTACTAATAAATACCTATCGAATGAAATCATAAAACACTTTGAACAAAAAATAAATTAACATTTTGAAGTTGGTGCCTAAAAATGAAAACTACATTTCCTGGCATCAACTTCAAAATGTTTATTTATTTTGTTTGTTGTTGTACGTATATTTTTTTGGTTTTTAGTTACCTTGTATTTAAGTTGAAGTTGGTTTAATATTTTTACTTTAATTAGTAGTTTTTACTTCTCAATTTAAGTGTGTGGGTTTGTAGTTGATCTAACTTACAATTGCATAACCCAAATTGCTCATTTCTTTATACAAAATATTGCTTTTCGCGATGCAATTAATTTTTGAGGAGTACAGAGGGGATATTGTTTCCATTTTTTTTGTGCAGGCGGATTTTTTAATTTTAATAATTTATTGTTTTATTTAATACTTTTTAGTGGTTGTAATATGTAACAACTAATTTTTATCACAGCTATTGTCAAGCATTGAAGATTGAAAAAAGAATGGTTGCTAACTATCTTTTTTAGTATTACAGTCATAATCACAAATTATACCTTTTTGAAATGTTTAAGATAAGCCCTTTAATTTGATACATGGGTATCAAATTAAAATAGCAGTATTCAAAACAACTTTTTTTTCACACTTCACTCATCTAAGAACACTTGGGCGATCAAGACAAATCTAACAACGTCTTAATTGTTTAAATATGGTTTGAAAGATATGAGGTTAAAGAATATTACATACATACATACATACAAACATACAAGATACGCGCGAAAAACATAACCCTTCCTTGCAGTCGGGTAAAATTACTAAGTGTAAATTTCTTCGTTTAAATTAACTTACAGGTATTAAATAAAATTTTCAGACCGGTCGAGGCGGCAAAAGGCTTGATTGATGTTCACAAACACGGAGAAAGTGGCTCAACTTGGTTAATAGCATCTGGTCAACCTGCTGAAGACATCAGTAACGATATCCACAAAGCTTATGAAATAATGGGTTCTAAGATGTTGAAAGCTAGTCCTTGAAACGAATGATTTTGTTTTAAATATGAAGCTTAGAATGATACACAGATTTTAATACTTAGGTATTTGTTTTTAAATTGATTTTTTTTGACAAAATTTGCAGGAACAACAATTTTGTAAGATTGTATATAAATAATTAAATATTTTTTACGACCGTTTTCGTTATTTATATTCATTCATAGGTAGGTACTCTACCTATCCCAATTACGAAGTCCCTGTTTGAAGGTAGAAACATATGAAATGTTTGGAGGAAAAATTCTTCTGAGGCGAGGTACGTGGTAGATGACGTCACGATTGCTCTAAAATCGTATAATAAGAAAGCCAAATTCGACTTTGTCGGAGATGTCTCGGAGCTGGAGTTGGTAACAGCTTAGTTACCCCTAAGGTGGCCGTTCAAATCCCACCTGAGACGATTTTTCCTCCATACATTTAATATGTTTAAAATTAGAAAAAAAATGCTTTAATAATCAAAAAGTAAAAGAAGTATCAAATATTAGAGCACTAATACGCGATAGTTTGTAAATGCGGGATTGAAAGTATAATGCAAACTTTGTACCTACTGAAAAAATGGTAACAAATAAAAGGTAGTATCTATAGTGCATACTTATTTACTTGGGTGCTATTAAACTGTTATTACGAGAAAATGTATAGGCGCAAAGAATTGACTTAATGCTACTGATCAAACCAAATGATATGTTGAAATAGAAGCGCCTGAAAACATTTTCATAGCAAAGGGCATGGGTGCAAACACATACCGTTGCGATTAAAATGTTAACTTGAATTTCTCATGGATTACCATAATTTCGGTACCAACTCTAACAAGCTATAAAAACCAATATTGCCGCTTAATCGAGGGCTGGATACGTATATATAGATTTAATTTTACATTAGGAGCAATAATTCAATATTCACTATCAATAACTAAATACTAACTATACGTTTATTGACTCTAATTATCACTAAAATTATATCTGTGTGTAGCAATTTTGCTTTTACAACGTCGATAATAGTCCATATAAACAATTGTTTAATCATTATAATACAGTAGTGAAGTGACCTTAGCACAATAATCATGGTGTACGAATGGAAGGACCAAGTCGTTTTGATCACTGGAGCGGCCACGGGCATTGGAGCAGAGGTTGTAAAAATATTAGTGGAAGAAGAAGTCAAGGTAATGCACCATTTTGATGCTAAACCACATTCATCAAATTTTGAGCGAGTATTTGAAATATTTTGAACTGCCACCATTTCGTCCGCATGGATGCTGGATATCCAGCAGTTTAGGAGGGCTATTAGATACCAACAACCATGTTCGACAAATAGCTAAGAACCGATATATACCAGCATGTGTTGAGCTACCTCAGGATTTTTTTTTACTCTTCGTTCGCTTATGATATCCAGATAAATCTTAGATACTTATTTTATTTTATTTTTTATTTTATTTTATTTATTTGGTTCACCAACAACTAATACATCAACAATAATCTAAACACAAACTTTTACAATTACTTATATCTAAATGATTAGTTACTTATAGGTAAACACTACATTCATATTTATAATGAGCCATTCGTTACAAATTATATAATTTGTATGTGCTAATTAACTAAGACCTTAAACAACGATTGATAGTTTTCCGAAACAATCCCAATGAGTCGTGGTGAATATCAGCCTTGTCACTGCATTCATTATATAATTTAGTCCTTCGGCAAAGAGGTGGGCTTGAGCCAAGCACTGTTCTACGCAGTGGAGAAATTATAGAATACTAAATTATAGCGTGTGATTCTTATGTACAATTTTTATACTACGGTAAAGCATGGGCCGATCCAGAACTTTGTCCTGGCAGGGGGGAGGGAGTGCATTACGTTTTACTCGGACACCGGCTAAGTGTGAGCTACCCGCACGACGGTGGGTGCCCCAAAAATGAGGGGCACAAGAGGCCAATGGTATTCAATTCCATAGAAGACAATAAAATTCAGTACACAAAACATCGTCTAGGTGTCTTCAAAACCCGTACAGTCGTGTTTGCTCTAAAGAGTAAAATACTTATTATTAGGTCTAAATATCTTCTCGCATCTGGCTACGGATCAATAAGTCACTTTTGTCTTGAATTCAATGAAGATTCCATTACATTCACAATTGATCCGTGGGGATTTTAATAAACGAAACTGACCGACTTTTTTTGAAATATGTTTTGTCACTATGACATACAATATTTATTTCATTGCTGTGTTATTCAGATTGTTATAGTACGATAACAGATAAAGCAGCTGTAGGTACATTTGTATATAGTTGTATTAACCAAAGTTATAAAATGTTATCTGTTGCTAATATTATCACTTCAAATAGTTGTCTTTATTTGTTTATGGCATGCTTATTTTATTTGCTTACAATTATATTATTTAGTAGCTGTCCCGTGCGACTTCGTTTGAGTAAATTTTCCCCGTTTTTGCAACATTTCTAATTGCTGCTCCGCTCCTATTGGACGTAGCGTGATATTATATAGCCTATAGCCTTCCTCGATAAATGGGCTATCTAACAATGAGAGTTTTGGGCTATTCAACAAATTTTAAATTCCTGAGATTATCGCGTTTAAACAAACAAACTCTTCAGCTTTATGATCTATGTATAGATTTATAAATAATAAAAAAAAACTTTTTTTTTTCTGAACCACTTACTGAATTTAGATAATAAAGCTGATACCTACATTCATATAAAAGACCACAACCGCACTAAGGTCGCGTATTAATCCCTGTGTCCTTCGAGACTTTATACTACAAACTCGAAACCAACATTTGGTATTTCACAAATTTCAATCGTGTCTGGAAATCGAATCTGCAATGTCTTGCACTACAGTGATTGTCCTGTATCTATGTTCTGTAGTCCTATTCATTTTGGAGCTTGTTATTTTGGAAATTAAGAGATTCTTTTGCCAAATGGACCTCCTGCATCCGACAAAGCTAAACCTTACATAATGTACTTTTTCAGCATATCGCAATCTTGGATGTTGACGAGGCCGCTGGAGTAAAGTTTCAAAATGAACTTAATACCAAATTGAAAGAAAACATAGTAAAGTTCTATACATGCGATGTGACAAACGAAGAACTCTTCATCGGCATCATAAAATCTGTGAAAGACGAACAAGGATACATCGACGTGGTTATTAACAATGCTGGTATTATGAACGACAGACCGGACGTATACAAAAAACAGATTGATATTAATGTGGTGAGTGGCTTGTTTGTGGACTCATGCTTTCTTGATATTCTTTCTTTCCCTCATCACTTACATTTGGAGTCGGGTCTCCTTATATATTTGCTCCAGAGCAATCTGTTCTAGGCTGTCACAGCGTCAAAATTTAAGGCCTGAAAGTCGCTTCGGATATTAGACCACCACGTTGCCTTTAGACGTCCTCCCCTTTGGAATGTTCTGGGAGATTTAAGGCTATTTTAACAATATGGTATTTTCTTCGTTCGATTTGGCTATGCTTTCTTGAGATAAGTTTCTTAATTCAATCTAAAAGCATTTGCATGTTTGCCAAGATGCCATGCCATCCCATCTAAACCATGTGTCACAGTCACCGGAGTCACAGAATATAATCGGACGATTGTTTTCATTGCAGACAGCTGTGGTCACTGGAACACTACAGGCAATAGAATACATGCGCAAAGACAAAGGTGGGCGTGGAGGAACAGTTATAAATATATCGTCCATTGTGGCGCTTATACAATCTCACGTGACGCCAATATACAGCGCGACCAAGAGCGCTGTTCTGCAGTTCAGCAATTGTATTGGAGTAAGTACACCCTGGATATTATTAACAATGCTTTAACCTATATCAATCCCTACTAATATATAAATGTGAATGTAAGTTTGTTTGTTACGCTTTCACGCGAAAACTACTCAACCGATCGTCATGAAACTTTGTACACATATTCTTGGAGGTATTAGAAGTAACATAGGATACTTTTTATTAAGAAAAAAAAATGTTTTTTACGAAATCCACGCGGGCGGAGCCGCGGGCGACAGCTAGTTCATATTATTTCTATAGTCTGTGGATAAATCGAAATAACAATCCGGAAATGAGGTTACACGTGGAAGACCAAGAGGGTACACGTTCTACACGTGTGCAGCGTTATCTGAGCTTGCACTAGTTTCCATCTGACATATTTACGAATTACTAGCTGTCACGTATCGTGGATGTCGGTTATCGCAATAAAAACTGTTCTGTGTCCTTCTCTGGATTCTCCCCATACTAAATTTCATTTGAATCAGTTAACATATAGACAGAAAGACAGACGAACAGAGTTACTTTATAATATCAATATCTAAGTTAACTTACGTTTTGACTTTCATTTCTACACTAAAATTTATTCAAATTTTGCAATGTCCGACATATCGCGGACTAAAGGTATGTAATAAGTACCTTCACAACAAATTCTTGAAATTACAATTATATACATTATATCTACAATTTTGTTTTCAAAGGACTAAATTTGGAAGGTACTCTGTGCATTCTGTTTATACACTTAAACGTTAATTAAAAATTTTAATTTGCAGGCAGATGAATACTACTTGAGAACAGGCGTGAGGGTGTTAGCAGTATGTTTTGGTGTTACAAGGACTCCTTTACTGTCCGCACAAAAGCTTGGTAGCTTTGATACAGAGTATGAAGACAAGATGATTAAAATAGTCGAAGGTCATCAAACGTATCAATCGTTAGTATTGAATAAATGTACCTAACTAAGCCAATAATATAGCGTCACTCATTTTGAGGGACTAAACAAGTTCTATTATTTTTAAACATTAACCCCTTCGAAAAGCAAAAATTTTATGGATTTTACATAACGTTATGAGAAGTTTTGTCTCAAGTTAATGTCCAACGCCTGCTGTCATAAAGAAACTCGACGTACAGTTAACACAGTTACAGTTAACAGTACAACGTTAACGTTTCCGGCAATGGAAGTTGTCTAGATTCACAGGACAGGGGCAAAATTGTTATTATCAAAAACATTTTTCTCCACAACTACACAATTATTTATTTATCTGTGCTTTCATTCAAACTATTGATCGCCTCGATCGATGGGATTGCAAATTGCCATGACGACTGCTGTGTATGCACTTTAGTGTTACAGATTTTGACTCGAAAACATTGAGATAATTACTAACATTTATTATCTCGATACACGGAACAGACTAGGTGCTAATAGTAATTCGGACATCCCGGTTTCGTAACAATGAATGTTATTTTCAGAAAATTAAATTTTAGACATACCTACTGTAAACCATCAATCTTTTGATGACCATGAAGTTTCATATTATCGGTGATCTCTCAATATTCTTAATATTTTTTCTTATTATTTTTAGCCCAGAACATGCAGCAAAAGGCTTAGTTGATGTCTACAAACGCGGCGAAAGTGCCACAACTTGGCTAGTTGACGCTAGTAAACCTGCTAAAGACATCAGCAGCGATATACGTAAAGGTTATGAGATGTTTAGTACGACGTATCGTAACTAGCACTGTTTGTCCTTTCTGGATAGAAGTTATTCTACAAACAATTTCTAATATTTACACAATTTCTAATATAATATTATAAAATTTGGTGATACTGCATTCCTAAATAAATATTTTTTTAAATATTGTTTTTTTATTGCCCTCTAGCTTATGCTTCAGACCTCTAATACAATGCAAGGCTAATAACAAAAAGATCAAGCCAATACTCGAATATGATAATTTATCGATTTTGATGAAATTTGTACCAATAATTGTTCTGCACTACAGTAATAAAATTCTAGTTATTGAAATTTGTGCCAACTGACAACTAACAGTATGACAGACATAAGAAGAACGCTATGGCACGCAGAATAACGATTTAAGGAGTCATTCTGCACATCAAATAATGATAACCTTACCATACGTGCGATCATACTTTGAGCAACTTGAAAAATCTCATTGTTATTAGAATAAGAGATGTCTTATGTATCTGACCGTGTTTAAAGTATTAAGAGTAGATTAAGTAGGTACTGCAAACAATGTTAACATTGTCAACGTCGGTTTACTGACATTGATAAGAGTCACAATAAGAGTAATTCGTTGAATAATATTACTATCTTATAATTACATTTTTATATACCATACATTCTTATTTAACTTGTAGATATATTTAAATTAAATTATCTAAATCAATAATGGACCAAAACTAGAACCCTGTAGAACCCCCATTTGATTACGCTAATCCAACGTGCGCCTAGCGAACCAATTCACATGGGAGGTTAATACTCAATGAATCATAAAATCGCAAACAGGGAAAGAGAGAGTTTTAAAAATAAAGTTATCTAAGTAATCAATGGAATCCCAGGTTACGATGCGATATATCGATATAAAGGGTATATCGCGTATCGATACAACCGAATTTGATACGATTACATTGCTATTTATAACATGGATACAGGGGCCGTACCATGAACGTTTCAAGTATTTGTGAAGTGCAGGGCAGTTCAAGTTTATGTTTCCCCAGCCTCTGGAGACTTCCTCTTTACAGAAGATTGCATTTGAATCACGGTTTATACCTGTACTGTTCCGTCTAAACAATTACAGGCTTATCGTATGTCTGCATTTATGAATGTTAGTCTTGTTTGGTTTTGTTTCTATGAAATGCATTGTTATGACGTCATACTTTCCCACAGTAAAAATACCAGTTCATTCTTTTTACCCGACTGCGCAAGAATGGGGGTTATGTTTTTCGAGTGTATGTATGTATGCATATTTCTTTGGCACGCTGGCTTAATAGATCTTAGCTTGAGAGGTATCATTAGATTCTTTTAGTTGTGAGGGTGACACTGGGTAGGTACATCAAAGTAAAAAAAATTAAATGACTGATTTTTGGCGCCGAAATATTTCATAAATACAATCATTTTATTTTTGAAAGTTGAAAATTTGAAGTCCAGACGCAGGAATCGAACCCGAGACTTTCGTATGCCAAACCGGGGCCGGAATCGAACCACCTATCTGGACTATGTTACTAGACGTCAAATTTTTCTACTCTTTTCTTGCTCGCGAGTTGGGCCCTAGTTTATAATTTCTAGCAGTCGTGTTTTTTTTGTTTTGTTTAAATCCGTCTTGTGGTTTGAAAGATATGAGGTAATAAAGTATATTACATACATATATACGAGTTCATACAAGATACGCGCGAAAAACATAACCCTTCTTTGCAGTCGGTTAAAAAGACTAGCTGACCTGGTGAACTTCGTATCGCCTAAAATTGAATATGATTCGAAGTGACAAAAGGGTCTTCGTATTAGTAAGCATTAGAAGTCATTTTCAATTTTTATATATTGTTGAGTATATTTTAGTACAAAAATATTAATATTTTTATACGACAGTTTATTTAGAATTTAACTTTAGACCTATTGTGACAGTTACTTATTTAAACTGATAGAAGACACGTTTAAAGATGCACCACCTACAAATTGAATGTGTCCTACTCTTATATCATATAATAAGTTCGACGTGGTTAGATGACTCATCTGGAATTGTGTCGAAACCCATTATCATGTGAACTCCTCAACAATTAACAGCCCTGCATCGGGAAAAGTAATATTTAGTAAAAGGATTTCAGCAGTTGACACAAGTTGACACAAGTTGACACAAGTTGACACAATTGTACAACCAACTAAAAAGTAAGAAATAAAAATCTTTTTTACAAAAATATATTACTGACTTCACAAATAAGTACAAGGCAACTAAAAAGCAAAAATAGTACGATAACAGTACAATAATAAAAAAATAAGAGTTATATTGTTATAAATAATTCATCTAATTATTTCATGATAAATAAAATTTATGACTGTCAACTATTGACATTTTTTTTCTGACGTTGTTTGTCGTAATTATGTTTACTTTTTTACAAATTAGAATATACTTATACCAACATTTGTCATTCGAAGAATTTTAAATACGCAACACTATAGAGTAAAAAATAAGTAGGTACCTACATAGCATAAAAAACTCGGTAATTTGGTAGTTACCACAGAGTACATTTTATATATTGGTAGTTACGCTCTTTGCGCCCATCGAGATAATACGTAGTAGTATCTAAACGTTTGCGCCACAAGGTACCGATACTTGTAACTATAATTTGAATATATTATAACTAAAGAAGTAGAGTGACCTGAGCAACAATCACGATGTATCAGTGGAAGAATCAAGTCGTTTTGATCACTGGGGCTGCGGCGGGCATCGGGGCAGCGGTGGTGAAACTATTATTGGAAGAAGGAGTCAAGGTTTCATTTACTTTATTTAGCAAACGTAGTTTTTTTAAGCGTCAAAAAGATTTTTATTAGTTAGTTAGTGTAGTTATAGTGAACAAATAAAACTGACAGTGCTTTAAATTTGCACAGGAGCAAACTGTTCTCCTTTTATCAGACCCTGAGAAATGCAACATACATTATTTATTTATTTATAACTTCCTGCAATGTGCAAAAGGCGGACATAATGCCATAGGCATTCTTCTTATATATATATCTATACTAATATTATAAAGCGGAAGAGTTTGTTTGTTTGTTTGTTTAAACGCGCTAATCTCAGGAACTACTAGTCCGATTTTTTATTGGATAGCCCATTTATCGAGGAAGGCTATAGGCTAAATAACATCGCGCTACGACTAATAGGAGCGGAGCAGCGACGAGAAATGTTGCAAAAACGGGAAAAAAAATTGCACACGAAGTTGCGCGGGACAGCTAGTATATAATACACTAGCTGCTTGCCCGGGTACAGGGTACAGGGTGTCATATCGCAGTTTTTCATTCTTTGATGATCTCTATTATTCTAATCTTTTGTTAATAAAATATAGTCTAAGTTACTCCCCGATAATTTAACTTTATGTGGTGGATAATTTTTAAAATCGTTCCAGTAGTTTTGGAGTCTATTCAATGCAAACAACCAATCAAATCTTTCCCCTTTTTGTAACATGAGTATAGTTAACAAGGCCATTCGGCCTTGTTAACTATACTCATGTTAATCTGACGAATCGTCCTGCTAACTTTTGTATAGTTGACGTACTTTATTTTGTTTTAGTGATAAAATTAGTTTTTTATTGTTTATTAGCCTTGAAGGCTACATAGTAAATAAATATAAAGAACTCTATTCTTTATACCCAAGAATAAATGAAAATAGATTAATCACTTTTTAGACTAAATTAGCCTTGAAGGCTACATAGTAATTAAATGTAAAGAACTCTATTCTTTATACCCAAGAATAAATAAAAATAGATTAATCACTTTTTAGACTAAATTAGCCTTGAAGGCTACATAGTAATTAAATATAAAGAACTCTATTCTTTATACCCAAGAATAAATAAAAATAGATTAATCACTTTTTAGACTAAATTATAAAAAATCCTAATAGCAGCTTATTCAATAAAATATTTATTTATTAAGCTATTTGTAGGGATACCTACCGACAAACATTTTACATATTTTTATTATTATCGACATTGTACATTAAACAACATTGATAAAGAATTCAAAACAAAACTGTATTTAAATCCGCATTGTAATTGACCTATATACTTAGGTAACTAGCCTTATTATGTTATGAATATAACTGTTTTGTTGTTACCTAAACTTATCAAAACCGTTTCAACTATTTTTCAGCATGTTGCAGTATTAGATATTGATACAGAAGCTGGCATTGAGCTCCAAAATGAACTAAATAGTAAAAGTGGCAAAAACATAGTAAAGTACTATTTGTGTGATGTGACAAACGAAGAAGTATTCATCGATATATACAAATCTGTGAAAGACGAACATGGATACATTGACGTGGTTATCAACAATGCCGGTATACTAAACGACAGCAAAAAAATCTACAAAAAAGAGATTGAAATTAACGTGGTAAGTTGTTAAAAATGAGATACTGCAAAATTTTATTTTATACGAGTAAGTTCTTTGATAAATTATGTCTAGATTTCTAGTGTGCTTCTCAAAATTGATGTGTTAAAACTTACACTATTACCTCTTTACTCATTATTAGAAGTTCTAACAGTTTTATTCTATACTAGCTGTGCCCGCGACTTCGTTCGCGTGAAAGTCGGGTTTAAATTAAGGTAGTTTATGTTACGAAATAACTTCTGTGTAAATATGTTGGAAACAGTCCTGTCGGGTGAACCGCGATATGATTCAGCAGCGGAGAATCATCATATAGTCATCTCTTGATAGCTTCAACACCCAAAAGCTTTGTGAAAATGAATAAGTACCAAACACAGACTCTTTAGGTATTCGTTTACTGTGTTTTGCTGTCATTAATATGTGTTATTTGTGTCTCTTTTCTTTTTGTCTATTGTTATTTATATTATTTTACTGTTTTATTTATTGCGTTTTTTATCTTTTGCATGACTTTTCGTGTTAAATTTTAATAATGGCTAATGTCTTCTGTGTAATAAATAAAAATCATTCTATTCTATTATTTTATATAGTTAATTTGGTGTGCGGCTTAAGAAGTAGGTTTTCTGTTGTTTTTGTTTCATTCATTCAACGTTATACCTACTTAATACCTAATAATTTTCAATAGAATTTGTACTAAAATGTTGGTACTTCCTATTTGATCAGATGTTTATCGTAAACTTGTAAAGCCTAAGTACTTAACTGTGATAGTTTTCTTTATAATTTTAGTATTTATACTACTACCGTGATTTTTTTCACATACCCAACATCAACCATTTAGTTGGCAGGGGAACACTTGACTCTAACAAAAATGTTCACTATAAATCCTAATATTACACAAAGGAATCCTTAAATCTAAAAATAGTCTTCACAAACCCTAAACGCTTTTTAAAAGACCTATCTAATGATACACCACACGATGGGGTAGGTGAGAAAAAAATTACATCCCCACTTTACATATAAGAGAGTGCCTCTCTTATATGTTACAATGATGCAAGTAAGAAATAAAGACATGGACTCCCCCCCCCCCAGACTCCGCGTTGACAGACAATGACCCCCACCCCCCTCCTCCCGTCACCTGAACTACTCACACTTGGCCGATGAGTCATTCATTATCATTGAATTGATGAACACTTGATATCCAACCATAACCCCAAACCATGATCCTCGATGCACCTGTGTGATGCGTGGTCAAACAAACGGACAGACAGACAAACATTTCTAAAAATGATAGCAATATGTTTCTTTTTAATACTATTTTGAAACTTCTTTTACTAAGTATAGAACATTATTGAATACAACGCCATCTACTTTCAAAACCAGTGAAGTTTCTTCTAATACTTAATGTTTTTTTATTAATTTAAGCAATTTAATTAAATAAATAGGAGAATGTTGCCACTCAGCAAAAAACTAATCCGTCATCGTAAGCACCTATACCCTAATAAATGTTTTCACAAATAAGGAGTTGTTTGATCACTGTGACCAATTTGATTTCATAGATGGCGCTACACGTTTTTTTTACGTGTGTAATGTCTTTTTTTTGAGCACGAACACATCAATTCTGGAAAATATCGAATACTTGTTAAATTGTAATGTAATATTGTTTTTCATTTCTACTACGATTAATTCATTACTCTCAGCAGTGCATGCAATACCTATAGATATCTTACATAAGTGCATATTTCACTTGATTTTTAATATAAAAAAATATTAACCAAAGCAAATAAGTTACCTATGGTCGAAAAAATAACTATAACATTGAGAAAAATATTAAAAAAGGACAAAGACAATTTTAAAAAAATACAAAAAGAACATAATCAGATATCAGATTTGAGCCTGAGACTTCGTTGTCGTCAAACACCGCTAGCATAGCTTCGAGGCTATACTGTTCGCTACATACCACGTCAAAATAACTGTTCTTATGAAACTTAAAAATGTTGTGTATACCTCCTTATAGTTTTAGCGTGAAGTTATGTATTCCATGGGTTACAATTAAAGATAATGTCTAATTGTGGAAAAAATTGTGATAAACCATAATGGTGCGACAAAAAATACGTTGCTACTCGTTCCCCATAGACGTTAGCGTAATGATTCATAGTGTAAATAATGTCCTAGGTATAGTATTTACTATAAAACTGTAAATTTTCATAAAGATCCGTCAAGTAGTTACTGTTTTATAACGAAAAATAGCTACAGACATTATCCCTTACTGCTTAGCTCCTATGAAAAAAAGCGTGATAATTTATAGCATAAATGTTAATCCGCATCTATTAGATTGCACGTGCAAAATTTCAACCGAATCTGTCTGGTAGTTTTTGCGTGATTCGTGTTCAAACAAACAGACAGACAGACATTTCTAAAAATGCAGCAAAGTGTTTAAATACTCTTTTCGAACATTTCCTAATATTTTTTTTCACTAAGTTCGGCCATGTACAGACACGTAAAATTTACAATTTTATTATATGTATAGATATAGATAGATAGCATGATTCAGTATTCACGCGCGAGGGCTTATTATTAGCGTATTTCATGTATAACTTTGGTGTTTATCTACCGATTTGTATGATTCTTTTTTATGTAATAGTTAATAATGTTAACTTTTTGAATTAGGGATGACTGAGACTTGTAATAAACGTAAGAGTAGACAAATATAATCAGAAAGCTTCGAACTGCTAAGCTATCGGGAGTTACACGTGATATTGTGAGTCAACCATAAAAGATAGACATATGCTGTCGTGGGATATTTTTTATATAATTTTAAGGAGAACATTTCCGTCATACATGATTTCTGTGTAGCTTTAACCATTAAGGTTGCACACGCGACGGAAGCTTAAAAAATGGAGTAACTTCTCCCGTTTTCCCTTCACTGCTCTGCTCCTATTGATTGTAGCGTGATAAAAAGTATACTATAACCAACTCAGGAGTATGAAAAATAATTGTACCAAGTTTCGTTAAAATCCGTCGAGTAGTTTTTGTTTCTATAACGGTTATACAGACAGACAGACAGACAGACAAAAATTTTACTGATTGCATTTTTGGCATCAGTATCGATCCCTAATCACCCCCTGATAGTTATTTTGGAAATATATTTCATATACAGAATTGACCTCTCTACAGATTTATTATAAGTATAGATAAATTTGAAAATGGAATGTAAAACAAAGGCTAAACCATGGCTAAACATTTGCTAGTTAAAATGCTGTTAGAACGTCTACTAAATTTATATTTAAATAAGAGGGTTAGGCTTTACTTAATAGGCAAACGTTAACGTTAAAGTTTTGACTTTTTTTTTGATAGTCTTACGAAATGAAAGGTCGACCAATGACTCCCAACCTTTTGGTCTCGTAGGCGTAACCGTTTATGAGTACCTAATTTAAAAGCGATTTTACCCCCAACATTATCGTCGTTCGAGCGTCTTACGCTCAAACGTTGTGAGATCGGGGTGCAATTTAAAATCAACATTGGCTCTCATTGGCTTTGTCCTTGCATGATGGGGTGCTGCTGGCAGAGACTGCTTTTAGCACTAAATTCGTCTTTGTACACTATTTGTAGGTATATGTAACGAGTGTAACAATTTTTGGTTACAGACTGCAGTCGTCACGGGAACAATAAAGGCCATAGAAGAGATGCGTAAAGACAAGGGCGGTCGTGGAGGCACAGTGATTAATATTTCTTCTAAAGCTGCTATCACTCAGTTACCGTTGGTGCCAATATACTACGCGACTAAGAGTGCTGTCCTGCAGTTCAGCAATTGCATTGGTGTACGTAACTTGATTTACGTTATTATGAATCTTTGCTGAGGATATTTATAGGACATCCCTAGGCTACGGTAAACATCAGGCTGGCTGTATGCATGTTTACCACCGTCACGTCGTCGTCGTAGGTAACTAGCATAAAAAAAATGGTGAAATTAAACAACTAGGTATATGAAATAGGTTAATGTATTATCTATCTTTATATTTAAAAGGAGAAGCTGACTGACTGACATATCAACGCAGGGCCTAAACTATAAGAGTTAGAAACTTGAAATTTTGAAAATTTTCCTTCTATAATGTGGGGGAGCACTAAGACAGGATTTTTGGAAATTCACCCCCTAAGGGGGTGAAACGGGGCAAAGTTAGTATGAAACTTTGCCGTTAATATATTTTGGGGGTGAAGATGCGGGCATAAGCTAGTCTATACTAATATTATAAAGCGGAAGAGTTTGTTTGTTTGTTTGTTTAAACGCGCTAATCTCAGAAACTACTGGTCCTGGTTTTTTTGTTGGATAGCCCATTTATCGAGAAAGGCTATAGGCTATATAACATTGCGCTACGACTAATAGGAGCGGAGCAGCGACGAGAAACGTTGCAAAAGCGGGGAAAAATTACGCATACGAAGTTGCGCCGGACAGCTAATATTATATAAATTACTAGCGGCCCGTCCCGGCTTCGCACGGGTGGGCATGGGATCTCTAATTTTTTTAGTAATTGCGACTATAATTAAAGATTTAAGCTATCCTATCTCTCAAGTTGGACCAAACTGCATATTGCGTGCAAATTTGAACGAAATCTGTTAAGCGGTTTAGGAGTCCATCGCGGACAAACATCGTGACAGGAGATTTATATATATTAAGATGTGTTTGATGATAATTTGCAAGAAAATTAGGTATTGCTTTACAAATTATCATCAAACACATACCTATAGGTTTGGGTTATGGTCTCTCTAGTGCTTGTACACTGGATAAACCACTACTGACAACAACAAGATTTCCATTTGATTTTGATAATGGGTATTGCAACTTTTCGCCGCCTTAGCCTGGTGCTCCAATTTTATTTTCAGGGTTTTTTTTTTATATATTTGGTACTAGTTGTCCTGCGCAACTTCGTATGCGTCAATTTTCCCCGTTTTTGCAACATTTTTCATTGCTCCTCCGCTCCTATTGGTCGTAGCGTAATGGATATAGCCTATAGCCTTCCTCGATAAATGGGCTATCCAACAGTGAAATAAATTTTCAATTCGGACCAGTAGTTCCTGAGATTACCGCGTTCAAACAAACAAACTCTTTAGCTTTATAATATTAGTATAGATTACAGGTTCGTTATAATAGCTAGTGAGCGAATCCTTACACTTAGATCAGCGACTTATTTTCTTATCCGTAGATGGATGCACACTACTCAAGAACAGGAGTGAGAGTACTAGCAATATGTTTCGGTGCTACAGACACTGCAATTCTTAGCAAAGAGAAACTTGGTTGCTTTGATCCTGACTATGAAGATATCATGAATAAAATGTTTGCAGGAGAACACACTCAAAAGTAATTAAGTTTTCAATCAATTTTTATAATACTCGTATTACTAGCTGTCCCGGCGAACGTCGTGCCGCCCCGTTTTATTTGTTTTGACATAGGAACCTTCTACAGAGTATTAAAAAACTAAAAAAAAAGAATACATGAATATATGTTCGTAAACTTTTGGGTTTGTACACATTATAGAATTATATAAGCTTCGGGTCTTAATCGGGTAAATATTTTATTTTAAGGCTAAATACCTTTGTTTTATGGCCCGACGTTTCGACCGTATTGCAACGGCCGTAATCTACCAGTCTACCCGTGATGCCTTAAATTTAAAATAAAATATTTACGCAATTAAGACCCGTAGCTTATAAATTGAAAAATCAGTAATGTCGTTCTATGGTCTCGTATCATGACCAAAGGAAATAGATATTCATTTTTATATTTAAAGAAGATATAAATGAGCAAAGTGTCTACCATCTAAACTAATACTAGTATTCGCCTGCGGCTCCGCCGATGTTGGTTATCGCAATAATAAACTAAAGGTACTATATCCTTTCCTGGGACTCCAACTATCTCCATACCGAAGTTCATCTAAATCGGTTCAGCGATTTATGCATGAAAACTTAACAGACTTAATACTAGTTTTATTAAGGCGTAGTCACAGGCGAAAGTTAGTTAAAATATAAGTAGATATTATAATACCTACAAAATTATCGACTGCCTCGGCGATGAGGTGGAATTGTGTCCGACTGCTACGTAAGAGGTCGTGGGTTCGATTCCCACACGGAACACAATTTGTGTGATCCACAAATTGTTGTTCCGAGTCTAGATGTACTTTGTGTCCGTGACTTGTATGTTTGTGAAGTCCCTCGCGACACAGGGCTTGTACTTTATAGGAGTCGTCTTTAAAAAAAACAAAAAAATTATATGACGGGTAACATTAACTAACAAAATTACTCTTCCCAGGTCTGCTTTAGCAGCAAAAGGTTTGGTTGAGGCGTTCAAGCAAGGAGCGAGTGGTACAACATGGCTGGTGGACGCTGACAAGCCTGCGCAAGATATAAGTACTGATGTTGGTAAAGCATACGACATCATGGGTTCTAAATTAGATGTTTAAGGAGATAACTGAAAAAAATAAATGAGAGAATTATGATTTCAGATTTGTTTTTATAAAAATAATCATTTTACTACCGTACTCAAAGTCATTTATTGCTTATTTAAATCATTCGTCAGTAACGATTTTATATGATAAAAACTAGCTGACCCGCGCAACTTCGTCTGCGTAAATTTTCCCCATTTTTGCATTCATTGCTGCTCCGCTCCTATTGGTCGTAGCGTGATGTTATAACCTATAGCCTTATATTTTGCCTCTATAAATGGGCTATCCAACAATAAAATATATTTCCAATGCGGCCCAGTAGTTTCTGAGATTATCGCGTTCAAACAAACAAACCAACTCTTAGGGGTATGAAAAATAGATGTTGGCCGATTCTCATTGATACCGGTTAAGCACAAAAAATTTCATCAAAATCGGTCACGCCGTTTCGGAGGAGTATGGCAACGAAAACTGTGACACGAGAATTTTATATATTAGATTGAAAAAGGAATGATATAAATAAGCATTAAACGGCTGTGAGCAGGGGCGGATCCAGTGTTTGATTCTGGGAAAGGCACGAGAGGAAATGGCAGTGGCTGGGGAATGCATTTAGTTCCGCCCAACACCGGGCATGTGTGAGTTGCACGCACGACGGAGGGGTGGGTGCCGTTCTTCACAACAGGCAAATGAACAAACATCAATATAATACCAGAAATTCAGTACACAGTCAACAAACGTCTGGGACCCACAAGTGCCCCCGTGCCCACCCCCCCTGGATCCGCCTATGGCTATGACTTTAGCAATATGTAGGTAAAGTCTATTTAATTAGATTGTTCCTATGTGTTTTTTTAAATATTGTTTTTTTTTTAAACAAGCGGCGGTAAACCCACTCCTAACACAAACCATTGAGATTAGCTGGAGTGGTTAAAAGGGTTGCTAGTAATGTGGGACCCACAATCCCACATTACTAGTAATCAAAAAGTTCGTGATCTGTTTGATCCGATTGCAACTGCGATCAGTCGTTTTTGGGAAAATCACACTTTAGGTTTTCGGTATTCGACTGTATATTTTTTAAGGAAGGTTAACATTTTGGTCTAGATTAGGTAGATATAAGACAGCAGAGCTAGAGACTAAAACATAACGTATAGGTCAGGATCCCTAGAACAAATTTTAAAATGATACTTATCAAAATGGAATTGTCATGGTAGCTTCGTTATGACGAGACGCCCAACTTTATGTATACGACATCTTTATATGTGATACGTCAGTGACAAAAAACCGGGCAAATCGGGTACCTACGGGAGTTGTCTATTGGACTTGCACATTTTTGAATCGAACCTACGACCTCTTGTACATGACACTACCTTAAGATGTTCTGCAATGTCTTAGGTTCATAATATATTCAAACTCAACAGAGATAGCAATACATAGTGTTATCGTCATCACTGCAATGCATAATTTTGTTAAAAACAAAAGTTACATAACAAAGTTATCCGATAAGAATACTGGGTTATCTAAGGGCAGAAACACATAAGTATGTTACCATGAATTTCCGAAGTGTAGTGAATCTTAAGACACATTAGTGAAAGTTGACAATCAACAAGATTTTTAGTGAATGTCCGAAATTTATTCCGGTCATTCGCCGGTGACTGAACATACACCAAGACGGCTTGGTGAATGTTCATTACCTATAAGCAAAATAATAGGTTAAATCATGAATTCTAGACTGATTTCAAAACGTAATGTAGTAAAGTAGGTTCTGAAATTATGCGAGGCAAGGCGAGGCTGAGGAGGCGAGCATAGGTGCCTGCGCCTTACGTAAGTAAGGGGAAAGAGGATGCGCTTACCGCAGCGCCGGAAAAGATAATTTTATTTTATTACTAGCTGACCCGTGCAACTTTTTATGCGTAAATTTTCCCGTTTTTGCAATATTTTCATTGCTGCTCCGCTCCCATTGGTCGTGGCGTGATGTTATATATCCTATAGCCTTCCCCGATAAATGGGCTACCCAAAGATTTTTTCAATCGGACCAGTAGTTCCTGAGATTACCGCGTTCACACAAACAAACAAACTCTTTAGCTTTATTATATTAGTATAGATTACGAATACTTACAGCTAATACAAATAATAAATCAAATGAATTAAGCAAGAGAAGGCCAATTACAAGTTTTCACAGTTAAGGACAGTGACTAATTTCGATTTAGGGTTATGCGGCTTATGCGACCGAGCGCGAGGCATGTCACGATAGAGGCAGTAAGGCCGATAATGGAGGATTGGCTGGAAAGAAGACACGGTCGATTTTCTTACCGGCTAACGCAGATACTTACGGGCCATGGCTGCTACGGAAAGTATCTGTTCCGCATAGGTCGAGAACCGACGACCAACTGTCACCACTGCGAGGGCTGCAACGAGGATACGGCGCTGCACACCTTAAGACAATGCCCAGCTTGGGCGGAACAGCACCGCGACCTTATTACGGAAATCGATGTAGAAAGTCTCTCGCTTGAAACTATGATACTATTGATGGTACGAAACGAGAGGTCATGGGAATATATGGATACCTTCTGCCATGAAGTTATGAGTGCCACAGAGGCGGCAGAGAGAGAATGGGAGAGGTCCAGCTCATTCCCATACCGCAGCAGACGAACGGGGCGCCGAAGAGCGTTAAAAGACCTTCGACCTCCGTAAGTGTTTGCCTGAGGGCGACAGGGAGGGCAACCTGTCGTCCTAAAAGAAGAAATGCCTAGACGGTGTCGCGACGTATACTACGCGCGCCTCCTTACAAGAAGTCGCAGTAAAGCCGCCAACGTAAGAAACACCGATGTCGTCGTTCTACGATGACCGAGCCTGCTGATGGTGGAGGCACCAAATCCGCAAGGGACACCCTCACCCTCGGCCATAGGCTGTTATGAAGAAACATCGTGTGATTTTTAGTCGGTTCGACTCCGACATACCCTCTTCTACGTACCCTCGTAGAAGTAGGATCTGTGGGGATTTTTGCACACGTATAAAAAAAAAAGCTTATACAACAAAATAAAAATAACACCAAAAAAAAATTGTACAAGATGAAGTCAAACACAAGTTAACACAGTTAAAAAAAAGGAGAATAATAATGATACAGGACAATTTTGACAGTTTAAAACAAAAATAAATAAACAATGGTATTAAATGTTAAAATGTTAAATTTAAGATTCACTGTAACGCCATCTTAACATTCACCGATGTATTTTCGAATTAAGTATAAAATAGGAAAAAACCGGATATACGCCATCGATATCTGTGAATGTCTACATACACCGTTGTATCATAACATTTTCCAATTTCGGACATTCCCAGTAATATATACAATTTCAAAGTTCCACAGCCAACAAGGAAACCTTAGTATTTTTTATTCCAAGAATGTATTCTTTAGCCATGAAGTGACCTGATGAACCTGTGAATCTGATGACCTTATCTTGTAGGTCAATCATGAAGTGTCATGATTGACCTACAAGATAAGGTAAAACTTTAATAGAGAAGATCTTATACATTATAAAGAAGGATACGTTTGCCTGTCGTTATTAAAACCTAACCCACTAAGAAACTGCCTTAGATTTGATTTGATTGCCTAGATAAAAACTCTTTACAGGACTTTCGAATTATTAGTCGGATATTTCTTTTTTAGTAAGATATTTTTCTAGAATTTCAGATTTGGCACATTGGATGAGTTAGAAGATATCATTTCCAATTTTATATTTAGACTAGCTGACCCGCGCAAGTTCGTCTGCGTAAATTTTCCCCGTTTTTGCAACATTTTTCATTGCTGCTCCGCTCCTATTGATTGTACGTGATGTATAACCTATAAATTTTCTCGATAAATGGGCTATCCAACAGTTAAATTATTTTTCAATTCGGACCAGCAGTTTCTGAGATTATCGCGTCCAAAAAAACTCTTCAGCTTTATAATATTAGTATAGATATATATATATATATATATATATAGAATATTAGTATGAGTATAGATAAATATTAAACTAGATATCAAGTTTTCATAATAAACATCTACTTATCACACTATTATCATAAGATAACTTATCGATGTTCAATTATTTAATATAAGTACAAGAAAAATACCCAAATGGTTGACTAATTTCAAGAAGCTATTTCCAACCAGTGGTCAATATGGCAGTAGAATGGAAAGATAAGGTTCTTCTCATCACTGGTGCATCTAGGGGCATTGGTTCACATGTTATTAGATTGGCTTTGGATGAAGGTGCCAAGGTAAGTGTATAAAATGTTCAGTGTAGGGTTCCAGAGCCGTTGCCGTATAAAAAATCCGACTTGAAAAATTACACCAGCAGAAGAGCGTGTTCATGACAATAACTGTATGACGGTATCTTTAACGATCATTTTTGAAATAATTTTAATTTAAAGTATTTTTTAAGCGCTACCTTTTTGATTTTTTCATATTTTTTGGTCACACTGTTTAAAACATAGGAGAGGGAGGGAGGAGGGCACAGTTTACAACTTTCGGAGTGATTATTTTCAATAATAGTAAGTATTTTAATAAAAAAAAGTATACACATTTAAATATTTTTAAAAGATCTGTCGAATGATGTGCCATACGTTAATGTATATTCAATTTTATTTTTCAGCTTCTGTTACATGTATGTAGTGCCCCCCCCCCCCCTAAAAATATTTGTTTTTATTATTTAGCTACCAAACTAAGTAGTGGCTACTACAAGACACCTTTTTCCTAAATTTATTCAATATTCATTGGGTAGTCTTTGAGTAAAATGCCTGTGACATACGGACGGACAGACAGACAGACAGACGGACATGACGAAACTATAAGGGTTCCATTTTTGCCATTTTGGCGACAGAACCCTAAAAAGTGTTAGAAATTACATCTCCGCTTTTTCATTGCTGGATCATAAATCTGTCAATAGGTCTTCAGCTTATCTTACGGTAGTGCAAATAATAAATCCCGTTATCATTTTGTTTTGATCAGACTAGCGATTAGGTGCTTGCTCACGTGGTCTCGAGCCCTCTAATTTGTCAACTTCAACAAGTTTGTAGAAATAAGATATCGATGCCTAGAATTATACCGTTTCCATCACGAATTCAACGTTTTTCAACTTGATCCATATTAATATTTGAAAACTAAAGAGTTTTTTTTGTTTTTTTTTGTTTGAACGCGATAATCTCAGGAACTGGTCTTAACAAAAAAATCTTGTTGGATATCGAGGAAGGCTATAGACTATGTAACATCACACTGCGATAGTACAGCGTAGTAGCAATGCAAACACAGGGAAAAAATACGCAGATAAATTTGCGCAGGTCAGCTAGTCTTTCTATTAAAAAATAAGTGATGATTACATTTTACATCACGTTGTGAATAGAAGACTTTTAGAGTATTTAATGAAATAATTAATGATTGATTAATTAATTAAAATAATAACATGGTTCCAAAACTACCCCATTGGATTGTGTTACTGATTCTGAGCAAACTACTTTCAGGTTTGCACTATACCAAGAATAACGATGTAAAATTAAATAAAAACCTTAAGCTTTAGAATTTTTGTTTTAGACAGTTAAGAGGAAATATATTTTTTCTATAATAACATATATTTTCGGCTTTCAGCAAGTTGTAAACTTAGATATTGATGAAGAAAATGGTGTTGCACTGCAAAATGAACTCAATGAAAAATATGGAGCTAATAAAGTCACCTTTATAAAATGTGATGTTACCAATGAAGAACAATTGAAATCCAACTTCGAGACTGTGTTGGGCAATAAGAGTAACAATTGCGTGGTCATAAACAACGCCGGTATTCTTAATGACAGTTTAAAAACTTATAAAAAGGAAATAGCAATTAATGTGGTAAGTGCTGTTTGCAATTGATTGAACGAAAGGATTTTATGAGAAAATAATAATTCCGGGATCTCAAAACTAGCAATATCTGACGACTCGTATGTGTACTTACTGAATACACCTGGGAACAGGAAATATAGTACCTATCGAAGAAAACCGTCACATTATTATTGATATACTCGGATTTGCTAGGATGATGCATAATTTGTGATTATGAAAACATTATCGTATTTACCTAATTATTTTATGTAATATTTTACAGACTGCACTCATCACTGGTAGTCTAATAGCTCTAGAGTTGATGCGTAAGGACAAAGGAGGAAATGGAGGCGCCATCATAAATATTTCTTCGGTTGCTGCTATGACGCCTTTACCTTATACACCTATTTATAACGCCACTAAAAGCGCAGTTCTGGTGTTCAGTATTGGTATTGGGGTATGTACTAGTATAAACATCACTACATAGTATAAAACAAAGTCGCTTTCTCTGTCCCTATATCCCTATGTATGCATAAATCTTTAAAACTACGCAACGGATTATGATGCGGTTTTTTTTAATAGATAGAGTGATTGAAGAGGAAGGTTTATATGTACCTATATAATAACATCCATTAAATAGTAGAGAAATAATAATGTTGCAAAAATGGGGTTGTATTTATTTTTATTTATTTATTTAACTTCTTGCACACAAAAAATTGTACAAAGGCGGACTTAATGCCTTAGGCATTATCTACCAGTCAACCTTAGGGTGATGCAGAGAACTGTTTGAGGTGGGTGCTAAATCGACTTATATTTCTAATGCTAAATAAGCAAGAAAGTGATTAAAAAAAAGTAATAATAATAAATAAAGGTTGTGTGTTGCGCACAAAGTTGCGCGGGTCAGCTAGTATATAATAATACGTACATTTTATTCTACTAAGTTTAGAGACGAGCAGGTCGTGAGCCTGATGGTGTCCGTAACGCTAGCCCATAACAGTATCAGTGACACCCTGATTCTTGTTTGGCAAAGTTACTGCACAGTGCTCCTCATTGGCCGAGTAATTTCAATTGCTATAATGCCCTTTACCCGAAACACAGTGATGTGTTAACATCACTATTTTACTGAAGAATAACACCCTGTTGTGGTACCCACCAATATGGCCTATGGCTTAGACCAAACCACCTTTATATTTACTTTTGTTTGTTCCATGAACCCTGGTTGAATAAGGTTAGGTTACTTAGATTTTGTATTCTTCTAGCAGCATGTATGATGATGGCTTTTTTGATTTCAGAGCAAATATATAAAATAAAAAAATAAAAATAAAATAAAATACTTTTATTTCAGACTGTGGTCCATATTTTGTTAGCAAATACATTGACTTAAAGACTATGTTAGTATATAATTCTAGTAACTAAAATTAACTTAGAAATCTGCCACCATCAGGGGCACCGGGAACGAGGACATGCGTTCGTACCCAATGCCCCCGAATGGGACAGTCTGGTTTTTCGGCAATGACCCTCAGAATAGTGTTGGCGCTTCCCTGCATCCTATAGAGCCTGGTATATCAGCTATATTTTATTTTCAGGCAGATGAATACTATAAACGAACAGACGTTCGTGTTTTGACAATTTGTTTTGGAGCCACAGATACAGGACTTCTTTCACTTGATAATATGGGAGCATTTGATGAAGAAATTCATAAACAGTTGTATGTACCTCTACAAAAGTATCCAGGACAAAGGTAATGTAAAAAGCAATTCTTAATCCTAGTTAAGGACATTTTTAGGATGATTGATGGAGTGATTTATTAAATTTAGGTGAAACAATTAACATTAATCTTCTCAGTTGTCACTCTTGTATTTCAATTATCTCCTGATCTATAGGGTGTATATTTAATCCCTGTTAATGTGTTGTTAGGAATCATGTACTCATTCGATTTACGTCTTTTTTTAAATTTAAAAAAAAAACTTATTTTTTTTTCTTGACAAAAGTCATAAAAGAAAACATGCAGAGGCGGAAAAGATTGTTTTGATTGTAAAGAGGCCTTATACAAAAAATGTTCATAAAAAATATTAAAAATTTACACATTTCGACGAGATTGGGTACAAAAATCGCGATTTTCAATATTCAATAAAAAAAAACATTTTGACAGATCACCTACACAGAACAGAATACCTACACATCCGACATGGATTAATTTATACCTTGTATAGATTTTGTTGCCGAAAGATGCCATGAATAACAAAAACATAATTATTATTTTCAGAGTGGATTCAGCAGCTCGCGCAGTAATCGACATGTACAAGCAAGGTGCAAGTGCAAGTGTCTGGCTATCTAATGCTGACAGACCAGTCGAAAATATCACAGAACTCGTCGACAAGGCCTTTGGTATTTTGGCAGAGCCAGTCTTCAGATAGAATGTATTAAAGACTTCTGTTAGTCTATAACTGCTAAAAATATAATAAAGATTAAAGAGAAAGAGCTGTCATTTTTGTAACAATAGTTCTGTGCAAAGTTAAATGAATAAATTGGGGCAGTAAATGAAATTTAATTTGAATAAGTCGGCCTGAGCAAGAAAAACATGGTCAGATAGGAACCTGCTTCGGAACTCTTAGGAATTTGCTTATGCAATACAAATAATGGCCCATCTAACAGCGTCTCCTAGATGTCCAATCACCTGCACATAGGACTTCATGGATGGCAACCTCCGACAATGCTGTGGACATAGTCGCGTTCTGGGCCACATCCATTTAATTTATGGAGTATAAATATTTATTGCCTACAATGTTTGCTGTCGAAAGGCCAAGAATAAGAAGATACTTTTTCTTTTAATTTAGGTAGATGTTTAAGAACTGGTAACTCAAACATCATGAACTCAGATATCCAAAATGCGTATCACTTGATTTATTAAATAACCAGCTTCGCCCACGGACTCGTTGTTTTTGTGACTAAATAACACAATATATGATATACAGTTACGTATATTTTTTTAATTCATACTAAGTCACATTTTACTTTTTTAATTAGATTATACTGAGTACAGTATATTCTATAAGAACAGTAGTTCTTATTTAAAAAAAATTAAAAACAGTACAGTTGAATATTCTAATTAGTAAAAAAGTTACTTGTAATAAAATAAAAGAGATTAAAGAGAATTGTAATAAAATAGTGAATGAGAAGATGTTACCAAAGAATATTTATAGTTACAGCCAACCGTATAAAAGAGGGTTAAGAGCCTCATAAGTAATTATAATTAAACTTATGAGCTGAATTTACAATTGCTAATAAGAGAGGGGTTCGATTACGAATACTTCTTAAGTGATAGTGCATATGGGTATGCAACTGCCGTAGCGGTGAGCGCCGATACGCCGATACTCAGATTGCAGCGCCGATACGCCAATAAGTATGCAGCTGCTGTAGCGATGCAACCTCAGAATGCAGTGCCGAAACGCCGATAAGTATGCAGCTGCTGTAGCGGTGCATTCCCAGAATGCAGCGCCGATGTGTCGATAAGTATGCAGCTGCTGTAGCGGTGCAACCCCAGAATACAGCGCTGGTTTGCAGGAACGCACTTCTTGCTGTATAGTATTCGAGAACTCTCCCTTCACTGCCATTTTTTCGATTTTTCCCCATAAAGAAATCTCTCTAGAAGCATACAACGTTTCAAAACATGCAAATTACACATCCAGATTGTAATAGGTAGAATAATAGTACATACTTTTACAAAAATACATTAGACCTATATGCTAATCTATCGCAAAAGTAACAAAAAAAACATTGTCGCACAATGACAATTCAATTTATAAACCAAGAGTTTATAAATATTAACAATATTAAATTAAGAAATATAATAATAAGATGAAAATGACAAAATACCAATACCTGGAAGGTATGAATGATCACTACACACTGGCTGACAGTGGTCATACAGGGCGCATTATGGGATTTGAATGGAAAGATAAAGTTGTTCTCACCGGTGCACATCGAGATAATTATGTTAAAGTTAAAGACTTTAGTCACTAAGGTTACAAAATTCAACGTTTATGAATGTCAGACTAAATTTGTACACATTAACTACTACATTTAATGCCAAGTTCACAAAAGTAAAGCCGTGCGAAAAGAACTTTGCAATAAAAACTCATGGCCACTTTTTTTAAATGCCATGTTTTTACAATATATTTGTATATCTTTAAATATATATATAAACAGTTATTCCAATAAAGTGCTGCAACACAATTACAAAATGCCGGTACATCGGTGAACTTAGTTAGATTTGCTTTGGATGAAGGTTTCCTAGTATCGCTATCAAAGAGAGTAGGTTACGAAGTTCAATATTCAATCAAATATCTGCAAACAGTTTCTAATAAATATTTTATTCGATTCTTATTATTATTATTAATAATATCTCACTTTTATTTTGGGGTTTTTGTTCTATGAGGACATGTCAACCCCATCATAACTTATTAGGGAAGTTCTTATAAATGGCTAATGAATAAACTTACATTTAGTTAATGAAACGAATCACTGCTACACTAGCGACATAATTTTTTTAGCCTCCTTTGATGCCGGTCTTGCTAATATGCTTTGAATTAAGCCTATATTCACCTTATTTAATTCAGTCAGCAGCGATTCGCGTTCATTTTATTTTCGGACACACTCCATCAGCAAATGTTGTAATTTTGTTGCAGTTTGGTGATAAATCATTAAACTGCAACAAAATTAAAGATGCTTTTTTCATTAGGTATGCAAACTTTGCTGATGGATAGTGTCCGGTTCTAAGTCGTCCAACGGCTAGCTTTACATAGGGAGGCCGAGGAATTTCACTCTGTATGAATTCAAATTTATACCGTATGCCTTTAACTCCCAATGGTCCGGTGTTTAATTAATTAAATTACCATTTACTGCTGCCAGTATAGGTCAGCTTCCTCATTCCCTTTCAGGCCGATATGTGCTGGAACCCATTGCAATATTACATCTTTACCATATAAATTACTAGCTATAATGTATTTAAGGATGTCATAGGCTATCGATGCACCTCTGCGATCAGAGGCGCACTGAGCCACATGTTGCAAGGCACTTTTTACTGTCAAAACCACTATGACAAGATTTTGACAGTTAAAAGCGCGGGCTTGACGCGAAAACGAAAAAAAATATTAATTAAGGACCATGGTTAGATAATGAAACTCACAATAATGATTTTCCAGAAAATAAAATAGATCTGGCATCACTGGGATCTTGTTCTATAAGGACCCAGGCCTTATCTTACGCAATTAACCTAAACGTGGACAAAATAGTTATCTTTTCCTATAGTAAAAGTGCACAGAGACCGAACTGCCCCTGAACATTGGATAACTGGAAATACGTAAGCCTCAACCTTAAAATGACAGTCATACGCGTATATATATGACGGTAGAATGTTTCCTTTAAAACTAATTCTTATAGACTCACTCTCTACCCACTTGCCATTTATACCTAATCGTTTAAATCGTTTAATTGAAACTATTTCGGTTTGACTTTTTATTATATTTTGTAATTCCTTTTCTTTTAGTTCCAAATCGATACCTTTCACAATACCATACGAAAAGGACATTTCATTCACTTTCTGACATCTAAAAACCATATCTTTAAATTTGTAACATTCTAGTAATTTAATTGAATCTTCGTTGTTCTTAAATAGCACTTGTACTTTATTGTGAATTTTATATTTAATTCGAGTAATACTTTTTATATTCTCCGAACAAAGGAAGTTTTGCCAAAGCCATTTGTTTGGATAAACATTCCTTAGTACACACTTCGTTTATATTATTTTCTTCCGCTAGGTTGCTCTGTATTCTATGTTCAACTACCCTCGAACTATTTTGTAATTCTGTTGAAATGCTTCGAATAATACGTGTAGACCGTCTTCTATCTACAGTAAAAGAAAATTTCCCGGAATTTGTAAGGGAAATAGAAGTCAATATGATAAGTGCTATTTGCGATCATGACCAATGGGTAAATTCAAACAGTAGGTAACTTTATACGATCTGTACAAGGAAATATTACTTTATGACATCATCTGTTTCACTGGTCGAACCGTTAACTTTATTATTTGGTTACATAAATACGGAGGACCATATTTTTTCTGATCAATTTATGACGACTTACTGTAACAGCTGATATTTTTTTTGATTAGTACGAGATAATTTATTGTGATTGTAGTCATACAATCAATAAATTGGCTATTGGGATATCGTATATCTCATAATTTCGTACTTTATTGACGTGTCACGCCCACTTAGTGAAGTGCCCTGTGCTTATCAAACAACCACAGACTATAAAACAGGTCTTGAAATAAGATAAATCGATCATATGAAAAAATAGTTGACTATATGTAAGTATTGTTTCTGTAAATGTAATAAAAAATAAAAAAGTATCTGTGACTCTATGATTAATTATTTGTAAGGAATTAAGTCGAAATCTTGGATTTTCAGTTCAAACCAGGAGGAATAAAGAATAAAAACTCTATCCTGTCATTCATTTTTGTAACAGTTGGAACACTGATTCCTAAGGCGGCAGCAACGCGGTTTCGAACCTGCGCCATTGGTAGTAGCGGAGCGCCATTACAAAATTCCTTCTCAAAGTAATCTTGAAGGCGTCTCACAAACTCCCTCGATTGTCCTTTTAACACAGTTCCTTTCGGCATGAATTTACATATTAATACGGAGGAATACTCAACTCACCGTATGATATTGTAAAAGTATACTCAACGAACCGAAAAACAGTGAATGTCACACAAGCGTCGCTTGGCAAGCACAGGTAGCGAGTGACAACAAAATGGCGCCCCCGGGTTCAGCGCAAAGAGAATTAATACTTCGATGCGTTGCGTTATGGTATTGCTAGTGATAACCTGTTGATAATGCGCTTAAACGTTGTATTTTAATTTTAATGATCCTTTTATTTATATGTTTATTTATTTTATATATAATTTAAAAAACTAGTAAACGTATAATTAATATTTAAATTAAAAATATATCGATGCATTAAATCGACTGAAAGTTCTTCTTAATTGAAATCGATTTTGATTTCAAATCGAACCGCCAACGTATGAGCGCGTCACTATTTTTGATTTATCTCGAACTGTCAAAAAGAAAATAAACAAATGGACAGACTTTAGCAATGCGTAAATACTAGATTAACATGGACGTTCGAACATCAACAAAATTCGTGTCAGACGTTCGTGTCTTGACAATGTGTTATGGATGGCCACTGAACTTATTTAATTAAGCAATATGAAATAATTTCATAAAGTAATTAAAGCCGGTTACACATAGCTAACGAAACATATTCATGTCACAGATAATGTAAAAAGTAACATCCTTTTAATAGCTTCGTAGTAGAAGGTGCTAAATTCAAGTGGATGAAAAAGTGGGTGACTTTTTCATCCACTTGAATTTAGCACCTTAATATGTAGCGTATCAAAACTCTAAAAACCTGAAGTCTGAGACCTGAATGCCGCGCCTTGCCAGACATGCAGTTTTTGCCTATTTTCCAGTCGTAATCGGTATTTTTTCTGGATAATGTTGTTGTAGCGTTGGTATGACGTTACGCATCTACGATGTAAACCATATTTTCATAATGTACAGTTAGTCGTTCCGTGTACGTATCCCAGACCGGGCGGTTACTCAAGACCGAAAATTGTAAAGTGCCGTATTGTGACTTAGTGTTTGTAATCCCTAATAAATTGTAACATTATTTCATTGTATTTTAATTTTATGCTACGATAATTGTTTACGTTCTTATTTAGTGCTATGATTTTTTTACACTTTTCGTCAATTTTGAGTTGTGTATGATGTATGACTATAGGTAGTTTAAAATTTTGTAATTTTATTTTATAAACTAAAAAAAATAAGGGGGGAATATTGTAGCGACGGTATGACGTCACGCAACCACGATGCAGATCATTTTTCATAATGTACAGTTCGTGTACGTATCCCAGTCCGGGCGGTTACCCAAGACCGCAAATTGTAAAGTGTCGTATTGTGACTAAGTTTATAATCCCTAATAAATTGTAACTGACATTGTGTATAACTAGATATCAATAAACGTTATAGTGAACAGTTCGGACTTTCTCATTTAGCTCCGAAAAGGGAACCCCAAAAGACTCAGCGGGTCAGGCTATGATTGTTGTTAATAGACCTGGGTCCTTATTCATTATCTTTATTTCGTTGTCGTGTCAAGCTTGCGCGAACTGGCACACACGCGGTGCGCTCAAAGATGTCCACCGCGCGTGCGCGTTAATGCATTTCCAAGCGCAGCTCTCTACCGCTCATGCGCGGTGAACATATTTGAGCGCACTGCGGATGCGTCAGGTCGCACGGGCTAGACCCGACAACGAAATAAATATAGTGAATAAGGACCCAGTAAAAAATGTCACAGATGTTTCTCTCCAATGTTTAAATAAAATGCACTAAAAGCTTCAGTTCCTGCTTTCTGAAATTCAAATATAAATAAATTGGTATTAGTAACATTAATTTGATATAGGTATTATTTCCATAACTCACCCATGTATAAAAAAACACGTGTTGAAACGTTTTGATTGAAAGCGAAAATCGAGATGAAACGGGGTAAATTCATCCATGCGGGCGAAGCTGCGGGTAGTAGGAATAAAACTGTTGTTGTGTTCTGCCCTATGCGATTTTGAATGTTCTGGCAATATTTCAGTATTTATAATTTCAGTATACTAGATAAAAATATATTAAATAATATTGGATAAGAAAGAGAGAAAAACCGTGTGTGTACACAAGTTTGTCCGGCGATTCCTCGATTAATTTATAATTTATTGCTTTCGAAATAACTTCCAACTTGAAACAAAAATGGTTGACGTCACGACAATTATGTTAATGTTAGGTGTCGTTTTATTTAGGTCAGTAAGTAGATGTAATTTCAGTAATTTGGTGTCAGAACTAGATGGAGAGATAGAGAATAATTTATTATAGGCAGCTTATTGACATCCATGAATTTTTACTTGTGGAGGCCAATAAGGAAACAATCAATAATTTGACTATTATCTACCTGACCACTGTCGTTATAGTTTCGTCACCTACAGTCGTAATTACTTATTTAAAAAAAGATAATAGTATAATTGCCGTAGAAGATTTTTCAACGCAGTCTTCATTAGTAAGGCAAACGCAGTGTAGTGATGATGTATGGTCTTGAAGATAAAGTTGTTTTGATTACCGGTGCTGCGAGTGGCATAGGCGCTGCAATTTCAACAGAAGTGTTGGAAGAAGGGGCTAAGGTATATATTACTTTTTAGGGTTCCGAAGCCAACATGGCAAAACGGAACCCTTACAGTTTCGCCATGTCCGTCCGTCCGTCCATTCATCCGCAGCTTAGCTGTAATTTTGCATGGATACAAATATTACACAAGTGACAAAGTGAAAGAATAAAATTCTACAAAAACATTTTTTTCCCCTATATGTAAAATGGAGATGTGATTTTTTTCCCCTCATCGTTTGAAAGTCATTTTTAGATTTAGGGATCCGTTTGTTAAATATTAAGCTATAAAGTGCAAAATTTTGTTAGAGTCAAGTGTGCCAACTAAATGGCCCAACCATTTAGTTGGCACACTTGACTCTACGTGAAAAAATTCACGGTAATGGAAAATTGAAATTGAAAATTGTTTATTTGTCTCAAAACAGTTACATTTAATTTGAGACATCCCCAGTAAGTAATTAGGAATACTTGTGTTGAGGCTGTCTTGCTCCTTCCCGTAGTATTAACAATATTGAGACTATTGTTTAACAAAATATGAGTAAAATTAAAGTTACAATAAAAATCAAAATACAAGAAAATACAGAAAGAAAGAAAAAAATAAAATTCGAATCAATATAAATTATAATATCAAAATAAAAAAAAAAACAAACTTTAAATCAGAATTAAAATCTAATTTAAAACCAAAATTAGAATCAAAATTAAGATCAAGTTTAAATATATATATAGTGGTAGTAGTATATATGGTGAAATTAAAACGAAAACTACCACAGCTAAGTAGGCTTTACAAGTTTACGAGTACCTAACAGATGATCAATTGAGAAATAACAAAATTCCATTAAAAAATATTATTATGATAACGTGGTAAGTATGAAACAAAAACAACAGAAAACCCACTTCATAAGCTACATTAATCAGATGGGACTACGAAATCCTATATTATGCGTGGTCTGACGTGCACTTGCCCGGTTTTTTTATTTTGATTAGTAACACATACTGTTTCTATTTGAACTAATTTTGTTATAACACTATTAAATAAGTACAATTAAGATTCAAAATTGTGTAGGTACACGAATGCTAGGTTTTGGAGTATTTTATCATTTATATTTGTACAAACGATGTTTTATTATGATAACTAAATTATATGATAAAACAGCAATTAAAATAAGATAGCAGTTTTAATCTTACTATTTATGATATCGCTATGGGAAAGTATGTTTGCTTGAATGTTTGTTTGGTAACACACAAGAACTTCCCAATTTTTAATAATATTTTTCTATCTTTCAAAAATGCAATTATTGTATTTGTAAAGTCTTTGGCAAGAAATGCCTATAAAAAATTACTTCAATTTTTAATAGGTTGGGAGACGAAGATTGTTGTACAAGATATTCAAAGATTTTCGTCCTACGCGTTGATGAAACTATTATAAAGTCGAAATTCATATACTGCGCACAAAGACGTAAACTTTCTATTAAAACCCTAAAACGAGGTGGTTTAAATAAACATGCTTTCGGGTACAATCATATCTTAGACTACAGTAAAATCGATGGAACGAATAAAGAAAGATTTGTTGTTCACATTAATAATATAAACGTTTATAATGGCATAACAATATAAAATTATAATGGCACTCACACGGAACTGGGCTTATATCTTGCTAGTTTAATGATGATAATAAGTTGAACAGAGATCCTGAAATGATTAGATGCGGTACTATATAGTCCATGGTATCAAAGATATATATCTATCGATAGGAAGTATAGTATTTGACGACAAGGAGTTTATAATATAATACTAATAAAATATAAATTATTTTATTTCCAGCATGTAAGACTATTGGATATAAATGAAAATGATGGAGTCCAACTGGAAAATGAATTGAATAATAAATTTGGAGAAAATAAAGCAAAATTCGTTAAATGTGATGTATCTAATGATGAACAGCTTTTTGAAGCTCTCACTGACGTTAAAGAAGAACAAGACTATTTGGACCTAGTAATTAACAACGCTGGAGTCGTCAATGAAACAACATACGCTGCACTGCGGAAGCAGACTGAAGTCAATTTTGTAAGTGATTTTGACATAAATTACGAATATTTAAACAAAAATAATATTTTTAAAATTTATTATTGTTTAATCAACTGGGTTCGTATTCGGTTGAATAACAAAGTATTATTTATTTTCAGATAGCCGTCGTCAATGGTACTCTTAAAGCTATCGAATTCATGGATAAAAGTAAGGGTGGGCGAGGTGGTACAGTCATCAATGTGGCGTCTATTGCTGGACTATACCCAATATGTCCACCAGTTTTCAACTATTGTGCAACTAAGGCTGCTGTGTTGCAGTTTACCTGTTGCATTGGCGTAAGTATTATGTTAATCGCTCAGATTAATACTAGTAAGTTGAAAAAGTTCAACGGAAGTCAGTCTCCGGTAGACTACCACGTCACTAAAATTCTAAAATATCCATATTGACTCTGATAATCAGAATTTAACATTTTGTAATTAAGTTTACATCATTTACTTTTTTTTTAATTTCTTTTATTTAATACTACCAGCCACTAACTTGAAGGTCTTACACGCATAAATTTGCTGGGGAACAGTAAAATATTAAAAACATCTTCATCATTGCTTATGTTTAAATTTGAAGGGTATTTTTTTGGAAAGAAGAAATCTTATTTTGTTTTTTTTTTGCAGAAGGAACCGTTTTACAGCGATACCAATGTACGAGCCTTAACTTTGTGTTATGGAGTGACAGACACTCCAATAATATCAGCAATGAAATGTTTTAGATCAGGTGATGAGGAGACACTTCACAATACTTTGCAAAGTCTCTCTGTACAAAGGTTCGTATCAGTAGCATTTTCAACTTTCACTGGCAAAATATAGTTTTAATTGCCCCAAAATGCTCAAGAATGTTTAATGAAATGTTTAGTTTTACTGTTGGAGCTGGAAAAAAAATATATTAAAACTATGTCATTGCAGTGGGAACGTTACCAAGCTATTAGGCTTCCCTCTACAGCAATACAGAACTTCTTTCTGACTGAAGAAACTCAGAGGAAATTTTAATACTTTAATTTAATTAATCATTTCAGTAGGTACGAAGTATGAGGCGGAATATTTTAAAGATGCAATTATTTTTACAGTTCCGTATCAGCAGCTAAAAGTACTGTGGAAGCTTACAAAAAAGGCAAGTCTGCCAGTGTTTGGGTTATACAAAATGGTGAAGCTTTTGATGTAACTGAAGAAAGAGAAAAATGTGATGAAATAATGGGAAAACTGCTTATTTAGAGAAAAAAATCTTCTAAAAGATATTAGAAAACATAATATTTATGTATTAATACTTACACGTTTTGGACACTGTAGGATTTGTTGTCAGCACCATCTCACCAAGGGACACTTGTAAACATTTTACTTTCGTCTGGTTCATTTTTGACTGCCTGACGTTTCTACCAGGTTGCACCATGGTCTAAGCTTGTATTGTCTTGACGACAAAGTTTTATCACCGACGAACTTTAAGTATACATCTACTAAATGAAACTGGTACAAAATGTGCCATATTTTGTTGATAATTGTATTACTAAAATCAATTCATCATATTCATACGGTAATAATTGTTACACAATTTTGATGATTTCGAAATAAAAGGTTTCTGTTTGTACCTACTTGTTTTTTTCTTTCAGTAAATGTGTGAAAAAATAAATGTTGATGTTTGTGAAAAGATAAAGCTTATTTAGTATGAGTAGGACTCAAAGGTACTAATAAAATCCTTAAGGTATTTTGTCATAGACATAGGAAAGACGGAATTGCTGCCATCTGAGTGTTTACCTTTATTAAACTTTGAATATGTCGACGAAATAATAATACTGTGACAACTCACACAACGCCATCTAATCCCAAACTAACAAGAGCTTGTACTATGGAAACCAGACAAATGATAAACATAATTAAATATTTCTAAATACATACATATTATAGATAAAAACACACCCAGACACAGAATAAACCATCCTGCTCATCAAAGTCTTTTCCGGGGTGGGGATCGACCCCACGACCTCCGGCTTAGCAGTCAGGGTCACTAACCACTAGACCAACAGGCCAGTCGTCAATTAAAGAAATGTCTCTAATTACCGTCACACCAACATAAATATAAAATGGTCATACTGCGTAGTATTACCATTGGCGTCTATTTAATTAGTGCATACAAAGTATTAGAATGTGAATACCTAAGTGGCAATTACAACGCTGAAGGAAAAAAATACCAGTAAGGTTTGTAGGATCGAATATCTATAGCAATAGCGATCGATGGAATAGTTACTAGTTTACTACGAGTCTTTAAAAGCGCGTGGACTCTGCTTGTTCTTAACTTTATTAAAAACCTCGAATAACAAAACGTCGACAAGGAACTGTCATTGTAGAGAATACTTTTTATGAAATTTTATCATTTTAGTAGTAGTCAACATGCATGACTTGAACGGTAAAGTTGTTTTGATTACTGGTGCTGCTAACGGAATCGGTGCGGAGTTTGTTAAAGTGCTCGCGGAAAATGGAGCCAAGGTTTGTGAAACTTTAAATACGAGTGCGTTTAGCTTTAAATACATCTAATTTCTTTTTTTCTAACTAACTGGTTTATTATCCTATCGGACGGTATGGAGATTGATGATTATTATGGTTGCGGTTATTACTTTAATAACACCAAAAAACACAAACACATTCTTTTAAGCGTTACTAAGTATAAAATAATTGAACATAATTTAGAAACACTAAGTTTTTATCTGTCTTTATGACTTAATAATATTTGTATTCGTCTTTTGAATCATTTACTCGAATATTACTTTTCCGTTTCGTTAGTTTCCATCTATTCCTACATGCATTTTCTGTGGGTATTTTTAGAGTTTTTTTTTTGTTATTTTTATTATTTTGCTCGAGCCATCTAGGTTTTTGGTTGCCTAGGCTTGCCTACGATTAGGAAAATTGCCGCGAGAAACTGCAGGATTAACTTTCTGGGGTGGCCGATTCGATTCGATTGTTGCAAAGCTATCTGTCCCCATTCACAATTGACCTGGTAAACCAGGCCTTATTTTTTTCTTTATATGCAATATATGTGAAGGAACACAACACCATAAAGATACCTAATTATTTTAATCTGTCTTTCCTCTCTTCTTACTATCATTGTGTTTTAAATATATCTGTACACGTTGATAATGAGACCTAATTGTATTTAATGAAATACAATTGGATTGACGTAAATGCTTTTTATACTTGTTTAACTTGTTTTTAAGTACCTATTTCTGTATTCAAATATTCATGTCTTTAACATATTTTAACTGGTTTAAGTATAGTCGAGCCATGTGTAGGTAGCTATTATTTTTTAAATGAAATCAAATTATTTATTGCAACTAAGTGTACAAACAGATGTTACATATACAGGGTCCTTAATCACTGTGTTTTTTTTTCGTTTTCGCGGCAAGTCCGCGCGATTTGGTGCATACGCGGCACGCTCGGAGATGTCCGCGGGCATGCGTGATGCATTTCTAAGCGCAGCTCTCTATTTACCAATAAGACAAGATTTTGAAAGGTAGAAGCGCCGGCTTGCCGTGAAAACTAAAAAAAGATAGTGAATAAGGACCCAGATAAAGTACTTTAATAACTTAGTGCACATTACAAGCATTGAAATATAGCGAGAGGGGAACTAAAAATTAATGTCAATATTATTACTTAACTAAAAGTCCCAAAAATTTGTATGCAAAAATTTTCCCCGTTTTTGCAACATTTCTCATTGCTGCTCCGCTCCTATTGGTCGTAGCGTGATGTTATATAGCCTTTCTCGATAAATGGGCAGAAAAATATTTTTCAATTCGGACCACTAGTTCCAGAGATTTTCGCGTTCAAACAAACTAACAAACTCTTCAACTTTATAATATTAGTATAGATTACTATGATTTCGGGATGATCTCCTGAACAAAACTATGAAAACCTAAATTTCATAGCAGGTACTTTTTTTCAGCATGTAAGGATATTAGATATAGATGAAAATGCAGGCGTTTCCTTAGAAATAGAGTTAAATGCAAAGTATGGAGAGAACAAAGT
This sequence comes from Herminia tarsipennalis, assembly GCA_945859575.2. Lineage (NCBI taxonomy): Eukaryota > Metazoa > Arthropoda > Insecta > Lepidoptera > Erebidae > Herminia > Herminia tarsipennalis. The sequence goes on from OX243840.2 coordinate 6,626,689, forward strand.
GAAGTTTACCAAATGCGATGTCTCAGCCAATGAAGAACTATTTAAAGCATTCAAAGATACCACCGATGAGAATGGTTACATTGATGTAGTTGTCAATAATGCTGCTGTGACAGATGAAAGCAATAGCGAATATATTCGTAAGGAAATAGAAATTAATGTTGTAAGTCTTACCTACTTATTATTTGTCTCTTATATGTAATGTTACCTACTTTTCCAGTGTCTTATCGGTGCATCTCGTGACCAGAAGGCTGGCCTTTTCTTTGCTCAGAGAATAAGCATTGCCATACAACGTGGCAATGCTGCCAGCCTTCTCGGCACTATACCTGTTGACATCGATGTGGAGGAATTCTTCGACGCTTAAACTGCTTGTCACTCCCTTTTTTTGTAATCCTTTTTTTTGTAGTTTACTAGGTAAGTTGTAAATAATGTTAATAGTTTGTATATAATTAGTTCGTAGATGAAACTCTCATCGATGAAATGAAGAACAACGTAAATTTTCATTGTAATACTGCCTCTGTGGCGCGGTGGGAGAGTATCCGACTGCTACGCAAGAGGTCGTGGGTTCGATCCCCACCCAGGATAAAACTTTGTGTGATGAGCACGATGGTTTATTCTGTGTCTGGGTGTTATTTATCTATAATATGTATGTATTTAGAAATATATAAGTATGTTTATCAGTTGTCTGGTTTCCATAGTACAAGCTCTGCTTAGTTTGGGATCAGATGGCGTTGTGTGAGTTGTCCCAAGATATTATTATTATTATTATTATTACTTATGTTAAAAAAACCAGGCAAGAGCATGTCGGACCATGCTCAGTGTAGGGTTCCGCAGCCTTAAATAATTGCATCAGCAAAAGAGCGTATGTTCATGGCATTTACGCCCTTTTGTTGAGAAACGCAGTTTTTCGGCCATAACTCGATGACGGTATATTCGATCATGTCCGAAAATCCTGTCGAATGATGTACCACACGTTGATATTAGCTGAAAAAAATGTTTTTCAGCTTCTGCTATATGTATGGAGTGCCACCCCCAAAAAAATATTATTTTTATTATTTAGCTATCAAACTTAATAGCGGCTACTACAAGACAACTTTCCACTAAATATCATTAATATTTATTGAGATAAATGCCTGTGACAGACGGACCGGTTCCGTTTATGCGACTTTGGCTACGGAACCCTAAAAACAAACACGTCAATTTGGTTGATCCGGTATAATTTAGAAACTATGTCGCATTGGTACTTACGAAATTACCTACTGTGCAGCTCACGCGTATCATAAAAGTTCAGACATAGTCCGATAGATGGCGTACCTATGTAGTTTACGTTATATATTTTTTACACGACAAAGTACAATACATCAATTATGTTAAATATTAACTAGTTAATTTTGTTTTTTTATACTTTTCACAGACAGCTGTAATAAATGGCACTATAAAAGCCATAGAAATGATGAGAATAGATAAAGGAGGAAAAGGAGGTACTATCATCAATGTGTCGTCTGTAGCAGCACTGATCCAGCTTAGTCCACTATTGTTCGTGTATGCTGGCACTAAAAGTGCCGTGCTGCAATTTAGTGCGTGTATTGGGGTAAGTTTTTAAAAAAAACAAATTTAATCTAAAAAGAAAACATCTAAACACGACTGGCCTCTTGGTCTAGTGGTTAGTGACCCTGACTGCTAATCCGGGGGTCGTGGGCTCGATCCCCACCCAGGATAAAACTTTGTGTGATGAGCACGATGATTCATTCCGTTTCCATGTGTAATTTTATCTATAATACGTATTATGAAACATATAAACATATTTATCAGTTGTCTGGTCACCATTGGGATCAGATGACGTTGTGTCAGTTATCCTAATATATTATTATTATTAAAAACAATGAAATCACAATCAATCAATCAACTAGCCTGTAGCGGTCCATTGCTGGACATAGGCCTCTCCTAATTTACACCGCAAAATCCAAGCATTTCTCATCATTATTCATCCTTTGACCTTCTTTAGGTCGTCGTTCCATTTGGCTGGGGGTCACACCTTACTTTTACCGAGTCGCGGTCTGCACTCTAACAGCCGGTTTCAATAATCTACCTATCGATGGATTTAACTACTAGAGGTAGAACTTTGACATATTTTGTATGGAGCTTATGTCAAATATATAACTGCAGTAGCCAAATCCATCGATAGTTAGAGTATTGAAACCGGCCGTAAGACTCGTTTGCTCTAACGCCATCGGTCCGATGGCAAATATAGCCATAACTTTGTCGGATGAGCCCGTTACGAATTTTGTTCTTTAAAAAGATTCCAAGCATAACTAGCTCTATAGCCCACTGCGCAACTTTGAATTTGAAGTTTAAGTTTAAGTTTTCTCGGCACCGTAGGTCACATCACAGGTTGGACACATTAGTTAAATACTTTGGTCCAGTCAGTCTTTGAAATCACACATACGAAAAATTTTCGTATCAATAGGTATGTGCTTTAGACCCTAGTGAATTCAAGATATTTTAACAGTACCTACATGCATCTCTGCCTGTACAGTTTAAATATGTTTAATTCACACACACTTATATCATTGTATAAATCTTCGTTGTTAATTTGATACTGTGTTGTTTGGTTTCTGCTAGAGATAAACTTGTAACCGCAATCAATAGCACAGGATCAATTTTCCAATATGTTTTGCCGTTTATTAACGATTTGTAAATCATTGTTTCAGAAAGAGCCATATCATTCAAAGACTGGCGTGCGAGTAATCACAATATGCTATGGACCAACAAAAACTGGGATTATGGATAAGATGGCTAGTTTTGATGAGGATGTCAAAATAAAAGATCTTGTTGCGTTATACCCAATGCAAACGTAAGTATTCGAAAATTATATAAATTATTCGCCTCAGACACAGTCTATCCGTGACCACGGCCGTTGCATTACGGTCGAAATTCCGGGCAGTAAACAAGGTATTTTATTTTAAATTTTCACGCGATTAAGACCCGTAATATAAATATTTTCATAATGTGTACAAATCGCGAAAGTTTATCAACATTTTTTTATTTAGTTTATTAATACGAGTATTATTTACTTTTTTGAGAGTTTCTTACTCTCTACCATAATATTAGGTTTATTTTAATGTGTTTTCATTATTTAAGTGGAGTGATTGCTAAATATTACCATGAATATTAAGCTCAGAAAAAAAAAATTAAGAAATTAATTATTACTTTTGCAGAGCGGAAATAGCAGCTGAAGGGACACTTGAGGCCTTCAGGAAAGGAAAAAGCGGGAGTACCTGGTTGATCAATAACGGGAAGCCAGCTAGAGACATCACTTCGACATTGGACAAAGTGTATGCAGATCTGGCTGAGCTACTTGAAGATGAATAGTTATATGAAATAGAAGTTAAAATTTTTTGTTTTTTTATTTCTTCATTGTTTTCGTATTTATTAAAGTATGCTATAGTTTGGCTTAGTTTTAACATAAACACAACATGCCATTACAAAACACGGGAGATATTTTAAGTTATCCACAGTATGACAAAACTTACTATGGTAGGTTGCCTGATACTACCATAGACCTCATCTCTATTGTAAGTATAGCGGGGTATAAGTTTATTTATAAAGAAGTAGATAAATATTTTTGACAGCGATATAGTCCATCGTCATTTACTGTCTGAAATCAAAGCTGCGGTAGCCTAATGGTTAAGGCATCGGTCTCGCAATCGTGAGGTCGCGGGTTCGAATCCTACCCATTATACTACCGACGTGAACCCACTCCTAACACAAGCCTTTGAGCTTAGCTGGAGGGGTCAACAAGATTGCTAGTAATGTTGGGCTCAATCTCAAACTGCTAGTAATATATTAATAAAAAAAAAAATTGCTATACCGACACACGTTTATCATATATATTGTCACAAGCATTTTAAAATCACCACCCGCGAGTAGCGAGCAACTACTTTATCGTTCAAGAAACGTACAATAGATGTAACTATATTAGATACTGTGATCTTGTAAACTCGCCGGCACGCTTTGGTTTAAAAGTCGATTCAATCGCGAATTAAAATAAAAGTGCCAAAAATGACTGAAAAATTTGCTTGATTATTAGTTAGATAAGTATCTATACTATAACGTAACAGTTAAAAAACTTAAGTTACTTCGTCTTTAGGCTCTAAAAGTTATTTTATTTGCGAGGAGATTTTGTCTTATTTTTATGATTTAGTTTTATAAATTCAGTAACAAAAAATGGTTGTCTGAAAAGACGGTTTATGGACGGCAATTTTACGTGATAACGTCATAAGAAAATATGTCGTTCCAATTGCACCTCATGTCGCTACAATCGCCATTTGCTGATAGGCTGATACTTTAAACCTCAGTGCGGCCGTGCAAACAATCAGTGATCACTTGTTAATCTGTATCTCTTTTGTTTACACGTTATCTACATATGTATGTGCGTTTCTTAAACGAGAAAATAGTTGATAGCTGCTCGCTTTCTCGCCGTACGTGGGACAAGTGCCTTAAAAGTTTAGCCTGTCCCATCAACGACGATGAGCGAGAAGCGAGTAGTGCACTACTCGCTTCTCGCTCATCGTCGTTGATGGGACAGGCTAAGCAACTACTTATTAACTACTTTATCGCTCAAGAATCGTACAACAGATGTATTTCGTAGATCCCGTCCGTGTAAACAAAAGAGATGCAGTATAGAGCGAGTACTCGCCGGCAATGTGAACACTCAGCGAACAACTAATAATATATGTATCTCTTTTGTTTACACGGGATCTTCATTAGTATGTACGTGTCTTGAGCGATAAAATCGCTACTCGCTACTCTTTTTCTCGCCGTCGTTGGTCGGACGGGGCCCCTAGACAAATAGCATTCCATTCTATTAGACTTTACGCTAAACGAATAGAATGACGTCGTTGCGCACATAACACTGTAAATAAGAAAATTGTTATTAAGAGATTAGCAGTTGTGCGCGCGCAATGACGTCATTCTATTCTATTAGCGTAAACTCTAATCGAATAGAATGCCATTTAACTAAATGCCCAGGTGCCTTAGAATTCATCAACGTTACAATAAAAAATATTGTTCTCATAAATAAGTACTGAGTATTAGCTCTTTATTAAAAAAACTGTGGCACTCGGGGACTGCCGCGGTAAAGCTATTGCATAGCATTTTATATCAAATAAAAAAAAAAATATATGTATTTTTTTTTATAAAAAAAATATATTTAAGAAAAAATAATTATTTAAGTAAAATAATAAAAAAAAAACTAAAAAGTATCACCGCTGTACCGGTCGGAGTGGCGGGTGTTAGGTTACTTTCGTTACAGAATTTCTGGATTCGGTCTCCACGCTCAAGGCCCACGATAGAAGCTATGCAATAGCTTAAAAATAATTCTTAATACAGTTAATCATAATATATGTCTGGACCTAATGTAGTAGTAATGCACTGTCCTTTTAGTTTAGGTGCATTATTCGGACATGGGTTTTCTCCACCCCAGGTAGCTCCCTCTTTTCGTCCAAAACTTACTAGGTGTGGAGCTTGTATCATTGAGACCAGTTGCAGCAATATTTCACTAGCCTTATCATCAACCAACATTGCTTGTGCTTCAATTAAAATTACAATGGCTGAGATTATTATAACTCGACGAACTGAGGTCCACATTGATGCCATTATTCAACTGCAAAGACAAAAACATTTTTTTAATTAGGTAGGTATATAATGTGTCTTAGTCTCGATCATATTTTGTTCCCGTTTATGTAGGTTTTCATGTGTAGGTATATACAATAAGTATATTTAATCCCTGTCCGATCCATTACTGTGCTATTATGTATCATGTTTCAATTTACGTAATTAGTTAGTTAATTTAATGATGAAAGAAAACACGGAAGTCGCATGGCACATTTTCTACACGGAAGTCACATGGCACATTTTCTAAATGGAAATCACATGGCACATTTTCTACACGGAAGTCACATGGCACATTTTCTAAATGGAAGTCACATGGCACATTTTCTACACGGAAGTCACATGGCACATTTTCTACACGGAAGTCACATGGCATACTTTCGACACGAAAGTCACATGGCACATTTTCTACACGGAAGTCACATGGCATATGCGGCGGTGGAAAATAACGTTTTGATTGTAAAGAGTGCTTAGACAAACAATGTTGATGACATAATATTTTAAAAAAAAATACACATTTTTGGCAAAATTCGGTAGGTACCTACTATAGGCCGACCGCTTAACTCGTATATCGCCTGCGCGGTGAGAAGGGAGCGCGGGGTGATGTTAACGGGTGGGTGAGCGGGGTGCGCGGGACAGAGAACGTGAGTTCTCTGTCCCGCGCACCCCGCGCTCCCTTCTCACCGCAGGCGATATACGAGTTAAGCGGTCGGCCTATAAAACATCTCATTATTTCAATAAAAATGTTTTTGACGAATATATTTATTTTTTAGCATTGTTATTAGAATATATACACCGAACATATTTGTATGCATCTACCAAATCTACAGCCGAATATTTCGTCTCAAAATTTATTTTCAAACATATTTTTCTTACAGGAATATTAAATTTAATAGTAATGTAAATACTAAAACTGAATTCATCGGAATAAACAGGCACACAAACATGCAAATTTGAAACACACTGATAGCTACGGAGAACATAAACATGTCACCATTTTAGGATTCATTCTTTAGACGAATAATTATGTTATATATCACACTAATATTATAAAAGCGAAAGTTTGTGAGTGTGTGTGTGTGTGTGTTTGTCACATCTAAACGGCTGGAGCGATTTTAATAAAATTTGGTATGGAGTTAGCTGACACCTGACTGGATTAACACATAGGCTAATAAACCACGGGTAACACCGCGGGACACAGCTAGTATACACATAAATACAGATAGTTTAGTATTAGATAGATTTATCAGGGCAAGCGGAACTCTTTAAACGACTATCTTACAAATGATTGCTTGGTAGAAAACTTAGCGAGCTCTCCTAAAGCACCGATTTTTGCTAGTAAGTATAGTCGAGTATTGATGTTATTGTGTTGATTTGGTGTATACCTGTAGATAGGCATTATTATATGTATGTAAACAAATAAAATACCTTTTACAAAAATCCTATTGTCTCGAACTCACAAAACACTAACGCGTGCGTGCGTGACTGGTCAAGTGTTGGTTTATAAAATAATGTTTCCTTATTTTGTTAGAGGAAAATCATATTGCGTAATGACATGTAGCTATCATCTTAATAAATGGTTAATTAATGTAATAATGTTCAAGTTTACATAATAGTAGCTGTTACGCGCGGCTTCGCCTGCGTGGATGATTTTACACCCTGTCCGGTTTTCCACCGGACGCCGGATGAAATTTTGTCGTCTTTCTAACGTTTATTGCCGGTCCGGTGAGTGTGAAAACTCACAGTCCGGTGAAAAAATGGATGTCTAAAATAGCTCCATTTTCGCTTTCGATCAAAACACCGGTCCCCCTGTACGGTGTTTCTTTATGAACACTAAAGCCAATGCGAAATTTCAAAGATCTAACTACAAAATTGACTGAGTTTTATACAAACTTGCACCCATTTTACCTTCTTTGGACTGGTTCTCTAAAAATGCTGAAACTCGTATTTATTTATTTTAAACCAAAAAGCCAAACACGAAATTTCACAGATTAACTTCAAAAGTGACGGAGTTTTATAAAAACTTGCAACCCTTTAAACGCTAAAACACGTTTTTGTTTTTCTTTACTTTAAACCATAAGGCTAAATTTAACAGAGCTCACCTTAAAACTGAAGGAGTTAAATAAAAACTTGCAAATTCCATTTTATGCCCTTAACAGACACATTTCGAAATATCTTTTCTTAGTGAAAGCGTACAACATAAAAAGCAACAAGTGCCAAAACCTCAGGTTTGTAGCCACAGCGGTTTAGGTTCTGCGTTGATGAATCACTCAGTCAGTCAGAACAAGTGATTATATAATTATATGTATGTATATCTAATAGGTACATTAAATTGTGTGAATATTGTATCTATACTAATATTATAAAGCTGAAGAGTTTGTTTGTTTGAACGCGGTAATCTCAGGAACTACTGTTTTGAATTTAAAAAATATTTTACTGTTGCCCATAGCCCATTTATCGAGGAAGCTAGGCTATATAATATCTCGCTACGACCAATACGAGCAGAACAGCAATGAAAAATGTTGCAAAAACGGGGAAAATTTACGTAGACGAAATTGAGCGGGTCAACTAGTATCTTATAAAATTAAATGAATCACTGCAACATTAGCATTTATCTTTAATCTACACCTACATATTCATATCCTTACCTCACCCAAAGGTTAACAGGTAGAGAATGCTTTAAGCATTAAGTCTGCCTTTGTACACTATTTGTACAGTCGCGGAATGAAATTGTTCGTCACCTTAAAGTTTAATTTTGCTTGAACCTGCTTGAACCGAATCAAGGAACAATAAGGCCAACATGTCAATGTGGTCAAACTAATAATGAGGTTTTAGTCAGATTGGAAACTAAATAGATAAAACCTTGTAATAAAATACTTTTTCGTTAAGATAGTAGACCATGGAGATAGAGTAAATAATAGTAAACATATATACCACATGCAAAAAAGTTTTTACTTCAAGGTGATAGACAAGAATAACTTTTTTTTTATCGTAGGTATTTTATTGTCAATGCAAATTTACAATGTTAATAAATACAAGCTAGATAACCCTACGAACGAACTATATACATACTATTTACATTATTTACAACTTACCTAGTCAACTACAAAAAAAAGCATAACATAAAAAGAGTTAGGCGTCGAAGAATTACTTTTCATCCATGTCAAGGCTGGCAGCATTGCCACGTTGTATGGCAATGCTTTTTCTCTGTGCAAAGAAAAGGCCAGCCTTCTGGTCACGAGATGCACTGACAAGACGCTGGGAAATGTCTTTGAATAAGAGGTGAGCACTTGGACCCCATGGCCCTAGCGTCTCAATCCCAAAGGGCTTAGATATCTAATCTACGACTAGATTACTATATTTGCGCCGTTTGAGAGTCTCCGCCAAGAATAACTGAGAAAAATAATTGACAGTTGCATAATAGACAAAATATGTTTTTTTTTGTCTGTCTGTGAAATGTCACACCCACAACGGGAGTTAATAACAATAAACGACTATTTCTCGATTCGCGTATAGAAAACATGATGAACCAAAGAAAACATGGTTGGCAAGAACGATATTTTGACGGATCCAACACTGCTACCTATATTTTATGTTTTTAACACATTATTTTCACATACTTAATTATTGCAATTAGTAAACTAGCTGACCCGGCGAACTTCGAACCACCTTGCAGTGGATTCTTTATTATTTTTTTTTTTTAATACTTATTCTGCTTTTCGGGACGCCTGGTCAGCTAGTAAGATAAAAAAAAATAAAGTTTTTAGGAACTTTTAGGTCTTAACAAGAAATCAGAAATTGTAATATTTCATTGGGATTTTTTAGTGACTTTTAAAAAAAAATAGGTGTTTTATAATTTTTATTTTTTGACTTATTGTAATAGCTGACTTATTAACTTTCTTTTTTCTTTTTTTATCTTACCCGGCCCGAAAAGCAGAATAAGTAAAAAAAAAAAAATGAAAAAAATAAGAATCCACTGTTAGGCGGTACAAAGTTCGGGCGGTACAAAGTTCGCCGAGTTAGCTTGACTTAATAAGTTAGTCAAAAAAATAAAAATTATTTTAATAGTCACTAAAAAATCACAATGAAAATTACAATTTCTTAATATGATATCTATTTAATATATTTTATTTTATTTTTACTTATTCTAAATTAAGTTTCATTATATTGTAGTACTTTATGGTACCTACACGATATTTTGATTTTGATTGATTCGATTTTTAGTATGATTACCTGGTTAATATTTATACGATACTAACGTCACTCAATTGTTTTGCCTTCCCGAAACCTCTCCACTAACACTTAAACTTTATAGTATGATATTAAAGTTCAAATTGACTTTTATGTATTATTACGAATCGATTGTATGGTAGTATAGAAAGGTGTTCTTTTTAGACTTTTTCATTTTTTTTTCTCTCCGTAAGAACCATCCTCATACTTCAAGAAATATTCTAAAAAAAGAATTAGCGAAATCGGTTGAGCTGGTTTCGAGATTCACGCTTAGCAACACATTCAGCGATTCATTTTTATAGATTAATCCGAGAGGTTTTAGTTAAATTATTCATAGTCAAGGAATAATGGTTTGAGTAAATTTAAACTCTGTTGTCAAACAGTTAAGCAAAATTTAGGTACAGCATATGGGTAGATAACTGTCTGGTGTGATACATAGTTTGAAAAGGTAATATGTGCTTGCAAATAAGTGTATTTGAAAACTGGCGAAGATTTTCATTCCGCGAGCGACTGTACATTAATTGGTAAATAAATAAATTAGCTCTGTTTCTTCTTGTTGCCGACGATTTATACCATTGTCATAATCGATTTAACATGTAGGTATTTCCACACGTTATATACGGATCTGTAGAAATAATGAAAGTTTACCTACATTTTCACAATTCTGCCTGATTTATTATTTGGTTTTCTAGATGTTCAAGACATCCAGAAAACCATTGAGACCTTGGGCAATGTATGTACACTACAGTGTATAAAAAAGCAATAGTAAAGAACATGTATTAAGATATTTTGTATTTTTAGTATTATTTTATATCTGGAAATTCATGATTTTAATACTCAATTTCCTCGAAATATAACACATACTTATTCAAGATTGTCGTTATCGTTGTTGGTCAAAAGACATTTTACTTTTTGCCACCACCGCTATCAAACGCCATGTGAGTTCAGTAAAAAAATTAAATGTTGTACCTAATTTATGTTTTCGGGATAATTTTTCAATATTATTGAAAAAAAAAAAGGTTTTTAACAACAGATTAATGGATGGGACGAAGTTTTTCTATCATGTGGTACCTATACCTAATTTCAATTGAGTCGGGTTTTCTAAAGGATGCCACTTGAATTGTAACTTCAAAGGTATTTAGTTCCTTGAACTGTATTTTCCTACCATTGAACGAGTTTCTGACTCAATATTAGTTCCCATAATATTGAATCAGAATTTCTTAGTCACACCTTTTACCTAAATAACATAAAATGCATCATAATATGTCATCATTCTTCATTTACATTTAGGTAGTTGCAACGGGCATATCTATAAAGTAGTTACTTATTTTCTTGTATTGTATTTGCTTGCTTTACTTTGGGTTTATGGAATACTTACTAGAAAATACCTACCTAAAAATGGTATTAAAAATCTTCTGAATGTACGATGGAACAAACTGTCAATGTTTATGTTCCCTATTTTTAGCATTTTTCCTGTTCAAATAAATTTCCAAACACATCATGACTTGGAAATTTATTTAAACAAAATCAATGGGAATAATGTGGTTAGAATATCAAATATTTAAATTACTTTAAGTAAGTACCTACAATAGCAATAATTTGAAAACAAACAATGTAATATGGTGCAACCAAACAAATAATTGTGGATAATATAAGAACTGTAAGTCAAAGTTTTTGCCCAGCGTCGGTCGGTGCCAGCACATATATCACCTGTCGGTACTACCTATAAAATTTAAAAAATAATGTTACGTAATGTCGACAAACACAAAAAGTTCAATCATGTTTCTCAGATTATTGTTTTTAAACTTTCGCGATTTTTATTCATATTAGATACGTTTATGGACTAAATCTCTCTAAACTCTACGTTTCGATCGAATTGCACGATCAATTTATAAATAAAAGGTTCGTACCTTTAAATAATTCGCGCAATTAAGTCCCGAAATATATCTAATATGTTTCTCAGAATTTTAATACAAATCTTACAAGTACTGGTACCGACTTATAAGTTATTTCATTATTTTCAGTTCACTTTTGATGTCTGTTTATTTTTAATTACTATTTATTTACGTTATTGCATCAGGCATACTCCACTCTCCAGGATATATTGTCATTTGATTCAGTTTCAATAAATACCTATATAAGTAGTTGCTACTCTCCAAATTAGTCGCATAAGTAAAAACATTTTTATATCATTAACAATCACATTTTAAGAGTTTTTTATTCTAATTGGTTTAATATTATTAATATTATTTATATATGCAACTAATGTCATATATTTATTACTGCCACAAACTAATAGATTTTATTGTAATGAGTATCTTTTTATTTTTTTATAACTAAAAACCGGCCAAGAGCATATCGGGCCACGCACAATGTAGGGTTCCGTAGTTGCCCATTACAATAATACAGTCTCAGAAATAGATTTTCTGTTGTATTTATTTCACACTTACTAACACTTCAGTAATTTTCAATGGAATTTGTACAAAAAATATTTTTACTTCTCACTTAATAAGCTGTGAGAGATTTTCTTTTGGTTACGTTATTTATAGGTACTACTTACTAAAAACAACCATATAGCTGGCTGGGCCGGGGGAGACTTGTACCTATTTTAAAGCTTAATATTTCAGTACCTGGGTAACCGGTAGCTAGATCGATTTATCGCCCCCGAAGCCCCGTGCAATCTAAATTTCATGAAAATCGTTGGAGCATATACTTAAATACAAGAATTGCTCGTTTAAATGTATTAGACTATGTAAATTGATCCCCAAATCATACGATACCCCACAATATGGGGTAAGGTAAGAAAAAATATCGAATCCCCTCTTTACGTAGGTATACCAAAAAACTTTTTTTTTTTATTTTTTGTCGGCGTAACTAATAAGTGGTATTCATGCTAATAAATTACACCTTTCTAGTACTAAGGGTCTCTGAGCTGACCTGTAGACAGACAGACGGACGGACATAGCGAAACTATAAGGTTTACTTGTATACTTAAAAAAATTATAACATAAAAAGGACAATTTACCGGACCTTATACATCGAATGTGTAGTCTCTTTTATATATAATCTCTTTAATATATTTATTTCATTACCCACAATGATATCAGTCACACATATTATAACAGCAATAATAAAACACTACGAGAATGTAAATAGGATAAGATATCTATTTATTTAACACATTAAGATAATTGCGCAACGTACCCTTTGGCGAATGCATAGCGTCAACGACTCGATATAGTAGTTAGTAGCTATCTGGGTGAAGGTTGGCATCTTTTAAGTTGACTTTTCTTGTTAAGGTTTCATTCCATTACGATTTTTAGAAGTTCGGTTATCAATCAGGTTTTCTATTCTATTGGACTAATGACATAGCTACTTATTTATCCAATTTCAAAAAGGAGATTGCTCTCAAAAAAAAAACTTAATTCTTTATTCACTTAAGATGTAAAACCAACTCTTGTGATACGTTGGGTTTCTACATGTACACGTAATGCCAGATATATAATAATCAAATTCTTCTATCTCTTAATGCTTCTATCTCTTAATGCAGCATTAAGAGATAGAAGAATTTGATATCTAGTAACATAGTCCAGATAGGTGGTTCGCTTCTGGCCCCGGTTTGGCTACGGAAGTCTCGGGTTCGATTCCTGAGTCTGGATTCAAATTTTTCTATCTTTCAAAAATGCAATTATTGTATTTGTAAAGTCTTTGGCAAGAAATGCCTATAAAAATTACTTCACGTAATGCCAAGTTCGCAAACAATAGGTAAAGCCGGAGAAAAGAACCTGGCAATAAAAACTTGCGGCACCTCTTTTCAAATTGCCAATTTTACAATGTTTGAATGTTTATAAACTTGATGTGGGGCAAGGTGCTGCGACTAATATACTCTCAATTTATGTATGTTCGGGCATAACTCAGTCATATATAGACGGATTTTCAAATTTCTTTTTGTGTTCGATAAGGTTTAATTGGAAAATTAAAATGGTCCCATATAAATATTGTAAAGATCTGATGATGAGTTTCGGAGACAGAGAATGAAACTTCTCAATAAATGCTAGCAAAGCAACCGTGATTAAAGTCGGTTAGATGTTTTTTATAAAAAAAGTTTTACTTAATAATTAATACTTTTTTATAGGCAATGCTAGGGAGGTTATTATAAGTCCTTGTAGCATAATTATTAGCTACGTTTCTTTTTTAATTTATCTTGTAACTTCATTTAATTTCGTAATATAATCTTTTCTTGTAAGTAATTTATTATTATTAATTAAGTAATTTATTGTTTTTTTTTTCATTACTTTTTAATTAAAGATAACATTTTTATTAAAATTTACAATGTTAATAACTACAAGCTAGATAACCATACGTACGAACTATATACATACTATTAACATTATTTACAACTTACCTAGTAAACTACAAAAAAGAGTTAGGCGTCAAAGAATTCCTCCCCATCGATGTCTACCGGTATAGTGCCCAGAAGGCTGGCAGCATTGCCTCGTTGTATGGCAATGCTTATTCTCTGTGCAAAGAAAAAGCCAGCCTTCTGGTCACGAGATGCACTGACAAGACGCTGGGAAATGTCTTTGAATAAGAGGCGAGCACTTGGACCCCATGGCCCTAGCGTCTCAACCCCAAACGGCTCAAATATGTAATCTCCGACTAGATTACTATATTTGCGCCGTTTGAGAGTCTCCGCAGATGCAGCAGCAGCGCAGGCACAGCTCGCAGTGTTTGGAAGATGGGAAGGCGCTAGGGTATCGACACAGGTTGCATCCCACACCAAAGGTCTTCCCATCTTCCAAGGTAGCAAAGACATACCGTCCGGCCTCTTGCCATCGCTGCGCGCCAAACCATTAGGTTCAGGAACTGCTGGCACACCAGTGCTGACAAGAGCCCGACGGATGATGTCATTTAGGCTAGCGTGTCGTGATATGCGGCCTGCGCTCCTGCTGCATGATAGACCATGATGCCCAAGGCTGCCTACGGCTTCTCCACAGTGGCATCGATGAGGAGAAACACATGGGGCACCTAAACGCAAGCAGGCAGCAATGCGGAACGTGGTGTCGTCCAACATAGTGCCTATGTTGGACGATGGAAGAGCCTGAAGCCAAACACCTGATTCCCATTCACCCACAGCCAGCAGGCGCGCTCGCTCTGAAAGATTTGATGTAGTATTTAAAAGGTATTCTCTTACTGAACTGCAGAGCGGGCCGTCCCACTGTCCCTGGGCGAAGGGGTTGGTGGGCAAATCAAAGTTTGGACAAGCCATTTTCCAAGCGTTCAAGGCCTCAGACTTGCACCGGACTTCAGAACTAACCAGTGTAGGTTCTAAAATTTTCCTGGTTAACTCCTCAGTGCTGTGAAGTGAGGACAAGAACGCCGGTAAACTAACGTCAGAAATTTTGCGAACGCCGAGGCCACCAAAGCGAACGGGTAACGACGCTTGAAGCCACGCTCGGTCGTTCAAAGCCACATTCAAAATTTTACACAGGGTTTTATGAATAATTTTGTCTAGTTTACCCAAAAGCTCAGGATGTTTCCAAAATTGAGTAGATCTGAGTACGTATGTGAATTTAGGAACAAAAAGACAATATCGAACGATTGTAAAAGCCGAATGCATATTAATTTGAAGAAGTTGGTCCGAGACTGTACAAAAATTTTGTATTTTTTCCTCTACGAACGAATCATAGGACTCCTCTAAAATTGGGGCCCCTAGGAGTTGAAGAGATTGATTATCTACAATTTTAAGATTTGGAGCCAAACAATTAAATTTAGAAATAACCAAATTTTTATCTATTTTATCATTCATGAATATTTCACATTTACTAAAATTTAAATCTAAACCAATACCTTTGAATTTATCTTTTATAAAAGCCAAGTCTTTGTATACTGTCTCAACGTCTCCCCCTAGGGTCCCATCATCCAGGTACCAAATATTAAATTTAGAATTTAGTTGCCGAATTATGGGATGAATCGCCAAACTAAAAATGACTGGCCCAAGAGGATCACCTTGTTGGCATCCTACCGATGAACTCAAAAGGTTGTCCTTATATACTAATTTTGAAGAGTGCCTGTAACACTGCCAGAGATATTTATAAATTTTGGGGGTTTCTAATTTTACTTGTGCCAACAAGGTATCCCGGTTGACGGAATTAAAGGCGTTCTTCACGTCAACCTTCAAAATGACTTCTGCCTTACCCGAGCCAAGGTAGGTGGACATGGCATGTATGGCAGCCTCACAGCCTCCTCGCGAGCCGAAGCCTAATTGAAGAGGCTGGAATTTGCTCGATAAAAACTCTCTATAATATGTACAACACATTTTGGCTGCCAAACGCCGGTACGTACACCCAACGGCGATTGGACGAATGCTACCATCACTTTTGCGCAGGGCGCATAAATTGGCGCCATACAAGACATCGATGATGCCATCGTCCACATCGCCGGAGAGCATTAGGTTAATCATTGCCGTCAACTCCTTTAGGAGAGCATTGCCAGCTTCTCCGGCACCTGAGCTCAAGAGGTCTTTTAAGTGTTGAGGTGTCAAGCCATCTATTCCTCCAGCAGAGCCACTTCGAAAGGAGCCGACGGCTGTCAATACGTCCTTGGCAGTGACGCATATGCATTCCGCATCAGAGTCAGGCGGCTCGGGGAAGCAAAGATCATCCCTTGGCGCTGGATGCTTGCTCTGCAGACCCGTGAGCGTTTCTGCAGAACAAGGCGCCACCACGTCGCTGCTAAATAAAAGCCTAGAGGCTCCCCTTATATCACCTTCCCTTAGCTTTGTTTCTACGTAATAAAATTTTGAATTTTTATGAAAAGTTATCGAAACAGGTTCAGAAATGTTGGCTGGACTATTGCAATTTTCTTTAATTTGAGTTGTAAGAGTTTTTTTGGTAGTTTGGTCATTATTTACATGCAGAATTCGGTAAGGGAATGTGAGTAGTTGTTCCCAAGCCCTTTGAGAATTCTCCCGTAAAACAAGACCTATGCAGTGGGCCAGATTTCGAGCCACTGAAGGTCTCGCACCACGGGGAACTCTCTTTAAAACCGGAACTGAATTTATGTATTTTGATAAGATTTGCCAAAAAGGAATTTGGGGCCTTGGTGGTTCAGTGAATAGTGATGTTGGACTTGGAAGCACATTTTGGGATTTGTGGACTTTACCAAAATGTACTTTCAAGCCCCGTTCGCCTTTAAAGAACCGGGCTTGGGGACAGTTAGGACAACGCACTAGGGACGTGGAAGGTTGACTTACATCCGCGTTACTGCCGCTGTGGTTAGGTAACATAAAAATACACTTACACTATATTTACACAGAAAATATTTAAAAAATCACAATATACACAAATACAATAAATAAACGTTTATGGAAGAGTGTCATTATTTGGCACCTCTTCACTGCGCCGCCGCGTTGTGCGTGGGGGACTCCGCGCATGCCCCACCATAGATTTTAATATGAATGTAGTTTGTAGATAACAAGTATGAATTTATTTATTATTAAGCCGTGACAGTTCGCACAAACCCTTCAATACCAACGTAATAAAAGCACAGCTGTATTATAACTAATTACACTTTTTTTGCAGCACATAGAAATTTTCGTTTTCCAATTTTTTCAAACACATTTTAAAACGAGCGTTTCCCATGACAAAAAATTGCATTGAATCCTGTGTATACCTTTTTATCTGCAATTTCAGCAATTTTGTTTTGAGCAGGCAATGTATTTAAATGTGATATTATTTTATTTTTCGCTGCTGTAGTATTTGGGCAGCCGCCATTTATTGTTATATTTAATTAATACAAATATTGTAATTTATTTTCTTAGAGATTATTCCACCTTGAACATAAATTTTTCATTCCTTAGCATGAAATAGTAGAAGATACAAATTATGCATACAGCGTAGGTACTTACAACCGAACATGAAACACCAATGGGCTAGTTTTCAACTAGTCAAAACAACAACTCTTTATGGAATGTCAAATCGCAGATTTTCTATGGAGATCTAATACAAATAGTGGTCTATGACGTCACTATTTTTTTCATCAAATCTCTTATTTTTATTAAATGATTAATGCAAAAAAATCCAATTTAACAAAAAAATGTGTGGCACTCGGGGACTGCCGCGGTAAAGCTATTGCATAGTATTTTTATCAACTTAAGCAATTAAAAAAAAAAATATATATTTTTAAGTGTTTTTTTTTAATTATAAAAAAACAATGCTTGAATTTTTTTTTCTTTAAAAAATCATGTTTTTTTTTTAATTTAAAAAAAGCAATTTAAAAATTTTTTTTTTTTAGTTTTTAAAAAGTTTTTTTTCTTTAATTAAAAAAAAAAAATCATTAAAAGTTCTGCTATTCATTGACAGATGGCAAAAGTAAAAAGTATCACCGCTGTGCCCGTCGGAGTGGGGAGCGTGAGGTTTTTTCGTTACGGAATTTCTGGATTCGGTCCCCGCGCTCAAGGCCCGCGATAGAAGCTATGCAATAGCTTAAAAATAATCGGGACCTAACTGTTGGCAGTTGAAATGTCAGGTTTATTTCATAATTAGTCTTTTGGATTTTTTTGTTTACTTAGGAAACAAGCCTATTGGGGAATCACTCACACAAGCAGATTCCGTGCTGGGATTAAACCTGCAACCTTTTGGTTTGCAGTCGTTCAGTAGGAACGCTGTGCTAATTTCTCAAATTTCAAAATACCTACTTAGCTGAATATACGTACTTCCATACAGCATGGAGGGAAATCAAATTACCTTAATACCTACAATTTGTTTGGGATTTACCAACACAACAGGTAAAGTTCATCATTCATTTTTATTTATATTATAAAGCTGAAGAGTTTGTTTATTTGAACGCGATAATCTCTTAAACTACTGGTCCGAATTGAAAAAATATTTTACTGTTGGATAGCCCATTTATCGAGTAAGGCTATAGGCTATAGAATAGGCACTATTTGGTGCCAAAAGTATTTAATAACCTACCGTCCTCTTTGTTAGATAGTACCATTACTAAAAGATTGTTTAAAAATATGACAAATATTTTTTTATTGAAAACATTTACCTCCACACACACATATACCTACAAAGTGTTTTAAATGGCTATTAGTATGGATTGTTTAATTTAATATAATTTAATTTAATAATTTGATATATAATATACATATATATATATTTATATTTATTATTATATATATATATATATATATATATATATATGAAATGTAGAATTTGGCAAATTTGTAACTTCATCTGCCAACAAACTGTTAAACAGTTTGGCAGAAGTAACGAGTGCAGATTGTAAATTCTTTCGGTGAATAATTTTTATTTCATTTCATTTCACATCACGCTAATAGAAACGAAACAGCAATGAAAAATGTTGCGAAAACAAGGAAAATTTACGCAGACGTAGTTGCACGGGTCAACTAGTGCAGAGTATGAACTCCAGTGCACTTTATGTACATATAAATGAAGGTTGTATTAATTCAACGTTAACCAGTCAAACTGTGACGTTGTCCGCTTAGTACTACGCTTCACTCTCAAAGAGATCGGTTGTGTAATCATGTACGAGGTTCAAGATAAGGTTGTGTTTGTTACTGGAGCGGCTGCTGGTATCGGCGCTGGAATTGTGAAGGCATTTTTGGAAGAAGGCGCTAAAGTAAGTTGATTTAAAACTTTTTTTGCAATGAAAGCCGGTGATTTTTTTTCTAAATGGAAATCACTTCAAAATTGTTAGGTATGGTTTGTTTATTGTTTCGTCCAAAAAATATTGTGATTTTTATTGCGTCGTAGCTAATAACTGGATAAATAAGTTTGAATGCGGTTTTTTTAATATAACAAGTATGTTTAATTGAAGTACTTGTTTGTTATCTATTTTGATAAATATTATATTCAAATTAAGTTTGAATGAAGTTTTTTTTAATATAACAAGTCAGTCGAAGTACTTGTTTGTTATCTATTTTGATAAATATTATATTCATGCGTTGAGTTTGAAGATACCTAATCAACTTTTTGTAAGTAATTTTTTTAATGGTTTTTACGTAGGTTTTATGAGGTTTTATGATAATGGTTTGAGCATTTGATGTAAACACAAACATTTGATATATTTTTATTAAACGATAACGGAATAGTATTTTCTTTTTAATATTTAGTTTAAAAAATAGGATCCTAATCCCAAATTACCTTTTTTACCAACTATTCGGGTGTCAAGGTTCTGTGTTGAAGCGGTTTATTAATTAGTAAATTAGTATGAAACGTCTTAATTTTGACTGGCTCTGTGGCGCGGTGGGAGAGTGTCCAACTGCTACGCATTACCACTACACCAATTTGTGTGTTCCACAAATTGTTGGTCCGAGTCTGGGCGCACTTAGTGTCCATGAATTTTATGTTTGTAAAGTCCCCCGCGGCACAGGGCTTGTACCCTAATCCCGCATTATGTCAGTATTATTACAGTCTTCTTTTTAAAATTAAGAAATTAATTAAGATATTAATATTTAAAAAAATATTGTTGAATTTCGACCACCGGCGACCACAAGTTTTATCTAATACGTCTAGTAACTATAGTCATTAACACTTTTACATTTGTTTTTCATTGCGTTATCACTAAGAGTAAGACTCTAATTTGTAATTGTATTAGCTAAAATTACATAATATACAGATAACAGATGTAATACAGCAGTAATGTACCTACAGCTAATTTTACTCGTCTAGGACACTAACTAAGTAAATAAAGATATAGTAATGGTCTCCTAACCAATGTCAGTTACGGCGGCCAATCATAATAGAGATACTAGCTGACCTGCGCAACTTCGTTAGCGTAAATTTTCCCCGTTTTTGCAACATTTCTCTTTGCTGCTCCGCTTCTATTGGTCGTAGCGTAATGTTTTATAGCCTATAGCCTGCCTCGATAAATGGGCTATTCAACAATGAATATTTTTTTCGATTTGCATTAGTACTTTGCGAGATTACCGCGTTCAAACAAACAAACAAACTCTTCAGCTTTATAATATTAGTAAAGATTATAGTGCACAAGTATGTTAGCAGACACAAGTGCTCTCTCTATTCTCTTACACTCATAGTCCGGAGGGACGGAAATCCAATGCGACCGGAGAGTGATTGGGCGCGGGACCGACGACTTAACGTGTTCGCTACGAGTTACGGAAGGGTCTGACAAATTTTGAAAAGGGTCACCCGACTATGGACCCACAGTGGTAACGTTGCTTAACCTCGCAGATATCTCGATATGCTTGGTCGCCACTGAGTCAGGGACAGGGACATAAATAGTTAATACCCATCAATTTGTAAATTAATTAAACGATTTCAGTCACGGCGACTGAGTCTCAATAGTCTATAATATCTTTAATATCTTGGGACAACTCACACAAAGCTGTCTGATCCCAAACTAAGCAGAGCTTGTACTATGGAAACCAGACAACCGATAAACATACTTATATATTTCTAAATACTTAGGTACATAATATAGATAAATAACACCCAGACACAGAATTAACCATCGTGCTCATCACACAAAGGTTTATCCTGGGTGGGGATCGAACCCACGGCGTAGCAGTCGGATACACTCCCACCGCGCCACAGAGGCAGTTCAATAAGAACTAGCGTGTGCGCAATTACAAGTGCTATAATCTCTTAACATAAAATATTACTGGAGTAGGTACATAAGCTTCACTCGGCAACACCTGCGCAAGTAAGGGGTGAAGTGATTCGAGATTAAGTATTAATGTGTGGTTGTTATTAACCAGATGGACCGATGACATAAAAATAGGACAAGAGCGTGACCATGCTCAGTGTAGGGTTCCGCAGCCTCAAATAAATGCATCAGCAGAAGAGCTATCCGATCATGTCCGAAATAATTTTTGTTTAAAGTATTTATTAAGTATATATTTTTATATATATTGCCGTGTGGTACCGGCTTTGCCGTGTGGTACCGGCTTAAGAATAGTACCACCCCATCTCTTCCCGTGGGTGTCGTCACAGCGACTAAGGGATGTCACACTGGAGGACGGGTAGCAGCGTTCTCTGCGTACTTAAAACCTTACTGCGATCGCCAACCCGCTCGCCAAGCGTGGCGATTATGGCAATTACCCCCAGGATCTACATACTAGTAAGTTCTACTGGGGAGACCCGTGCCCAGCAGTGGGACATCATATGGGTTGATATGTAATTATTAAGCACTATCTTTGTGATTTGGGGGACACAATTTATGCAAACTTCGGAGCGATTATTTACAAAATTATTCTGAAAAAAAAGTTGCATGAATGGAGTGCTCCCTTAAAAATATTTATTAATGTTATTTAGCATTAAAACTAAGTAGCGGCTACTACAACACACCTTTTCACCAAATCTTATCAATAGTAATTGAGTAGTATTTGAGTAAAATGTCTGAGACATACATGACGAAACTTTGCGTTCCGTTTTTGCCATTTTGACTACGAAACCCTAAAAAAAGGTCGCTGGGATACATTTAATGTGGTACGCGGAGGAACAGCTGTTTTGGCGTAAATTAAGAGAGACCTATATTCAGCAGTGGACCAATACAGGCTGATTGGTTGCGCATCGACTCGCGCAAAATTCCGAGCCACCATAAAGTTTGCATCGGACTGTAATGAAAAAGTACTCGATTCGTACGATCTACACAACAGTGGCTAAAGTGGGCAACTTGGTGGGCACTCCGAAGGATATTAAACCTCTGCAGACGCCCGGTGTCTACAAAATTGATTGCAGCTGCGGTAGTTCGTACATTGGCCGAACAAAGCGAACTATAGCGGAAAGGCTACGCATAAGAATGAAGTTTTATCTAAAGCTAGCTTTCGTCCACGGCTCCGCCCGCGTGGATTTCGGTTATCGCGACAAAAACTATCCTATGTCCTTCCCCGGGACTCAAACTATCTCCATACCAAATTTCATCTAAATCGGTTTTGCTGTTTGAGCGTGAAAGCGTAACAGACAGACAGACAGAGACAGACATAGTTACTTTCACATTTATAATATTAGTATGGATTAATAATAATAATTTGACCACAGAACTCTTTTTGACTTACCTAAAGCGTTGCGTTTAGTTTCACAAGATATACTTCTACAAAAGCTGGAAAATAGTGGAATAAGAAGACCTCCTCTACAATTGTTATCGTCTTACCTTAAAAACAATGCGTAGTTATTAAACAATAACTTAAAAAAATTGATAACAATAAGGATATGAGATAACATACTGTTCAGAATCTAAAAACAACAACTGCGGCGTGCCGCAAGGCAGTATATTAGGTCCTATATTGTTCTTTATGTATATTAATGACATAGTTGATGCCATGGATCCTAAATGCATTTTCTTTGCTGACTATACCTAGTCTAGCCATAAATATTGTTACGAAGAAAAAACATTTTTTTTTATTGCAAATAATATTTATTACTTTTACAGTGTGTTAGTTTAATACATAAATAAAAAACAATTCAAAATATAAAAAGCTTATTCGAAGTGGTCTCCATTGGCTGCAACACAGTCCTTTAAACGTTGAGGCCAGTTATCAATAGAAGCACGCACTCTTTCCATGGGAAAATTCTTCACTGCCAATCGTATGGATTGTTTTAGGGACTCCAAATTATCATGGCGTTTAGAGCAAGCCATACTCTCTAAAACTGACCATAAATCATAATCCAGCGGATTAAGATCGGGACTAGACGACGGCCAGTCTTCAGCTCTGATGAAGTCCGAAACGTTCACTTCCAACCAAGACTGCGTGGACCGAGCTTTATGACCCGGCGCTGAGTCTTGTTGGAAGGACCATACTTGGTTATTGAACATGGTGTTGTTAAGGGGTTTAACTACCTTCTCAAGAATGGTATCTTGATACACTTGTGCCGATGTTTTGATACCTTTTTCACAAAAATATGGCTCAGTCACTCCTTCATAGCTAACACCCCACCAAACCATCACTGAAGTCGGATAATGCCCACGTTGCACTCTGTCGACTAATTGGGAAGCTTCCTTAGAGCTTTGAGCATAAATACGGTCATTTTGTTTGTTAAAATGTTGCTCAACTGTAAAGATTTTCTCATCCGTAAACAAAATTTTTCTGTGACCTCTCTTTGCGTACCGCTTCAGTAGTTGCTTCGATTTTACCACCCTATTCTTTTTTAAATTATCAGTTAAAAAATGACCAGTGCGTCTCTTATAGGCTGCAAGTCCTAAGTCATCTTTTAAAATGCGTGACATGGTTCTGGGTGCTATCTTCATCTCCCGAGATAAAATCTTTTGCTTTCGGACAGGATTTCTTCGAATTCTTTCCCTTACTGCTTTGACCACCATTTTCGTACGAAAACTACGTGGACGGCCAGATCTTTTTCTGTCACAAACAGAGAAGGTCTCATTGTACCTATTAATAGCCCGGTACACAAACATTTGACTAATACCAAGCGTATGAAGAGTTTTAAAAATTACATTTGGCTCCATACCAACTTTGTGTAATGCAATCACAGCGATTCGGTTTTCTTTATCACCCCACTCCATTTTAATATAGCAAAATATTGTACAAAGTATTGGCGCCAAAATTAGAAAATACAATCAACAATCGTATAAAAATGACAGATTCCAAATTCAAATGTAATATCTTTCTTATTTTTAATTGTAACAGTATTTATGGCCAGACTAGGTATATTGATCATTGTAGTAACCAATAAAAAGTCACATACTGTTAAGGACCATGAAGCAGAAATAAATAATACAATAGACAAATTAATTAATTGGCTTGACATGAATAATTTAAATAAAAATCTTAATAAATATGTGTATATACATTTTAATAAATCCTACAATAATAAACATAATGAACATCTGAATTGGAAAACGTAAGTAGATTATGTAGCCTCCAAAGTCAATAAATTTGTGTACGCACTTAAACAGGTTAAGAGTGTAACCAATTTTAAATCTGTTGTAATATTATATCAAGCAAATGTTGAATCTTTGTTGCGATATGAACTACCATTAAGCGAAAATACCAATAAGTATATCTGAACATTTTTAACTCCCATGTGAATGATCTGTGTATTTGGGTGTAGGTTGTATGTCTCTAATAATACTAGAGACATACACCCTACACCCAAATACACACAGCAAATAGCGCCCAAACGAATAGACTGATTTTAGTGTGGATTTTTAATTAACTAGTTTAACTGCGATGGTTTTTAAAGTTGACAAAAATCGATTTAGCTATTTAAAAATTATAACTGTTTGTGTCAAAATATCGGTTTTCAATGAATAACAATGTAAAGCCGATGTGTGCCAAAATTGGTCAAAAGTGAGTACTGTACGACTAGGGGGGGAGGGCAGATATTTCACCTGATACCAGCTGATACTGAAATTCAATTTAATGCTTTTAGATAGCCCTGTGTATAAACATTAGTTTGTCAGATTTGTCTGAGCTTAATAGCTGATTGATGAGTTTAAATAAAATAGCAAAGTCATTAAAACTGTTTATGAGCTACCAAACTTCTCTATAATAATAACAAACCTCTTTAGGTAGGTTTACGTACCTACCTAAAGAGGTTTACAGACCTAGACGTTATAAATTAGATATATTGTTTACTTCTCTCACATTGATGTGAAATTTTTGTAATTCACCTTTCCGTTTACGATTTGTTTCAAAACTACAAATGTACGATAAATATTTAAACAAAATGTTACAAGTCCTTTTCTATTTTTTTCCTAGTTTTATTGCAAGAAATTGAGAACGTAGTACAAATTGTGCACCTTTATTTTATTAGTGGCTAATCGAGCAAATCATAGCAACATGAAAGCCACTAATAAAATAAAGTTGCATAATTTTTGAGATAAATTGTTAGAAATGGAAGGGAATAAATTAAGTTTTTAAACATTTTTGTCATCAATTGTTACCGTCTACATCGCACACGTTCAATTGAAATGAAAAGAAGAAAAAAAAAAACAATTGACCCTAGTCCATGCAAAACTATTAGTATCTATTACTAACTTAATGATTTATTTTTAATTTTGCAGCATGTAGCAGCGTTGGACATTGACGTTATCAATGGAAAAGCCCTAGAAAAAGAGTTAACAGAGAAACATGGCGATAACAAAGTGAGGTTTCACAAATGTGACGTTAACACAAATGAGTTAGATGCAGTATACGACGATATAGTCCAAAACTTTGGTCATGTTGACGTTGTGGTCAACTGTGCTGGAATTATGAACGATAGACCTAATGTGTTTTTGAAAGAGATTGAGATTAATGTGGTAAGTTGTACAAATTGACTTCTTCTTATCTTGTTCATGAGCCTTCTTTTGGTTTCATTGTCTGGGTTGTGTCAATACGGCCCGGAGAGCACTCTCTTGCTAGTAGCAGCAGGTTGTGGTGAATAAGGACTACTAATAATAACTTCTTCATAATATTGCACTCACGATCTGTCACTCTCAAATATTGAAGTAGATATGGAATGCCTTCTTCTTAGATTGACAGGCCGAATACCCTTACGATTACTCATGTCTTGAGGATAAGGCAAAGCACGTATCAAAGTTTCACTTCGTGGCAGTGGTGTAAATTCAAATTAAGAATCAACATAAAAAAAAAACAAATAAGTGGTTGAGAATATTTGATTTACGATGTTGTTGATTTCTCTTCTGCAACTAAGGGCATTTGGTTTGTCAATATTTTTTTCTTCATGTATTGAAGATAAGTATTACCATACTGTTTACAACTTTGAATTTAAGTGAAGGTGAGTAGTAGGTTTCCCTTCTTAACAATCATATTGAAATAGATTTCCGCCATGTGACCCTGATTTAATCGATTGTTTACATGTTTCCCTTGTATGTTTTTCAGTCAGCCTTGATAAAGAGCTCTTTTAAAGCATACGAGTTGATGCGCAAAGACCACGGTGGTAAAGGAGGGACTATAATCAACATTTCATCCATCGTAGGCCTGTTTCAAGCAAAATTGTTACCGGTATATACAGCTACTAAAAGTGCTGTGTTGCAGTTCAGTAATTGTCTTGGGGTAAGTGATTTAATAATATCTAACAAATTATTTTTTATATATGAAAGTCCAGTGAATCAGTCGTGTTGTAATAAACATGTGTAATCTTATCGATTTGTTTAGTTACCCGATAGAATCGGGTTTATCTAACTAATTGAAATCGGGAAAAATATTGATGAGTGTTTTGAGAATACTGAAATATTGGATATTGGCTTTAGATAGAAGCGGTTTTAGCATGACTGTGATAGTGATATATTAATCTGTGAAAGATTAAATACCAACAGCCAATTTCCTAAACACAACTTGATATATTATTTTAGAAGCGGCGGTAGCCTAATGGCTAAGGCATCGGTCTCGCAATCGTGAGGTCGCGGGTTCTAATCCTACCCATTATACTACCGACATGAACCTACTCCTAATACAAGCCTTTGAGCTTAGCTGGAGGGGTTAACAAGATTGCTAGTAATCTTTTAAAAAAAAAAATTGTTCGAAAACTTTTGCGATTTGTACACATTATAGAATTTTATAAGCTACGGTCAGTCTACCCGTGACCACGGCCATTGCAATACGGTCGAAACGTCGGGCAATAATGAAGGTATTTAGCCACAACTTAATATAGGTACGTTGTGAAGTCTTACTTATTGCGCGTGCACTATTGCTTTGGAGAATTGTAGAGACAACAATACCTACTGTAGGAGATCGTAGAATCGTAAGAGTTTTTGGGATTTAGTTACTCGATTTAAGCTAATCGTTTATTTCTATCAAGATAAGTCCCTATAGTGGATAGATAATTTTCATTTTTATGAGGTGTAGTTGTAGAGGTAGCAAAATGTAGGCACAATAAAATTACTTCGTAAAATAAACCCGCCTGCGCAAATTAGGTGCAAACAAGATCCACTACATATCTTTGTAATGTCATGCAGTCGGAGGCATTATTGAATGTCGATGAACTTAGTATTGTGTTTCCGACAGTATGATATTAGGTACTTAAAATTGGGTCTTGTTTGCAACTTTTGACTTATACTGTACTGTATTTAGGTCATCATCATGTTATACCTTTTTGATATCCTTGCGATGAGTCTTTAATGTGATACCCATATAGCGGTATTAAAAAAAAATCACACCTCTTGTTTTTGATATCTCACAACTGCCATGTTTATTCGTCACTACTAACGTCACTAATCTAAGAACACTTGGACAGTCAAGAAAAATCTAATGACGTCTTAATTGCTTAAATCGGTCTTGTGGTTTGAAAGTTAAGAGATAATAAAGAAAATTACATACATACATACATGTATCAGATACGCGCGAAAAACATAACGCTTCCTTGCAGTCGGGTAAAACTAGTTAATTGGTTTTTATTTTTTTACCTAAAATTCCACGTTACTAATTTATATTCTTAACTACTTCCAGATGGAACCACATTATGCTCGATCAGGTGTTCGTGTGCTCACAATATGCTTCGGATGTACCGACACATCTTTGTTTAGCACTTCTAAAATGGGTGCGTTTGATAAAGAAACAGACGAGCTGCTCTTAGCAAGCATGGGAATGATGCCGATGCAAAAGTAAGTAGTTTTATTTAGTGCTATAGGTTTATACTTACATAAGGCACTTGTACCACCACCGGCAAGTAGCGAGCAACTATCAACTATATTCTCGCTCAAGAAACGTACAGCAAATGTAGGTCCCGTGTAAACAAAAGAGATACATATGTCGGAGAATTATTAAATTGCTAATTGATTTCCGTTGATCTAGAACAGAAAAGAAAAGAAGCATTTATTTGTTGCACAATATGTCATAACTTTACAGCATTAAATATTTGATTAAATAGCAAGTCTATTAACTCATTTTAAAAATGGCCGCCATGATGTCGTAGCGACAACACGTCTTTCTTTTGTCTGATAGACGTCGCTATTTTTATAGTCGTGTGTGCAAAGTGTTAGCGTGGTTATTATAGCGTCAGTGATGCAGTGGCATTTCTATAATCAAAATGATTAGAACTGTTGGCGGATTTTACCTTGTTCGAGATATCCATGTTCATATGATCGATTACCATAATAGCTCGAGCTTGAGCCACTAATACCTCAAAGGGCAACCTGGCACTTCGACACATAATATTGTTAGTTGATAGCTGATTGTTAATGCCGTAATACGTTATCTCTTTTTTTACACGGGATATATATCTATTGTACGTTTCTTGAGCGAGAAAACCGAGGGTAGTTGCTCGCTACTCGCCAGCGGTGGGACAAGTGCCTAAGGGTGCAGTTCTTGATCTTTCTTGTACCAAATGTAAGATGCAGCGGTTTATGACTACCTATTTAACGATGGATAAGGAGCTGGTATCAATTTTTCTCCATAAACAAGTTTATTCACGCCGCGCGCCGCCTAACTGTTCAAAGGAAAAATTTAAGGCGTAGGCTTAAAAGGCTTTTAAAGCTTATCATAGGTACTCTGCACGGCTGTGATGAAAGACGGTTACTCTTATAGACCTAACAATAACACTGTTACTTAACTTTCCTGATCTTTAGATCTAATCGGTTGCCACTGAACCAAATGTAAAACACTTCATAAACCTACATCGAAATATCATTTTAAAAAATATGTTTCAGGCCCCAATCAGCTGTTGATGGACTAATCCACGCTTACAAACATGGCGCCACAGCCTCGACCTGGTTAGTGACATCTGACAGGCCTGCAGAAGATATTTCGGAAAACGTCACCAAAGCCTACCAAATTATGAGTCAAGGAGTTTTTAGTTAATATTTACATATTAATTTATGCGTTAAGGTCAATCTAGGCCCAATGTCGGTCAAATGAATATTTTAGTTTTTAAATCAAATCAACGAATTAATTTGAATGTCTTTATTGGTTAAAAGGTATTTGAAAATAACCAAACTAATGTATTTAGGTTAGGACATTATACGTATCTTGACACAGTGTAACACCGAATCCACAAGTTGGCCCCAACGTTGGTCCCAACACCACTCGTCCAACGTCTGGATCTAGAATAACGCTCGTCCCAGCGTTGGCGCCAAAGCTATTTTCTAGATCCACACGTTGAGGCGTAAAACAAAGTCACTTTTCGCAGTCTCCCCTTATGCAAAGATAAATTTATGATCATATTGACTTTATTCCATAAATTTATCCTTTCACTACTGAGTAGGTAGTTCAACTAGTTTAGATGAAGCATAACAAATCCAAGTCAAGTAGATACCTACAATAAGTTTTATCTAAATTTGTTATGTGATTGGAGTGTTGCATTGTTCAAGAATAAACCCTTTCGGCGTTTTAGGACCACAATGAGAAATGACCACAATTAAAAATGACCACTTCTTGAAATGACCACTTCTTAAAATGACCACTTCTTGAAAAGACCACTTCTTGAAATGCCCACTTCTTGAAATGACCATTTATATATTGCTAAGCTTTTTCTAGTATATTTAGATGCTTTCATTAATTTAGGACCATTACCAGACAATGCATTCCATGCTGCAACTGTCTTATACTACAAGTATAAGGAAAAGGTGTAAAATCTATACATTTGCAATTAATAGTCTTTTAAAAACGCGAGACTCGATTTCTAAACTATTTATAATATGTACCTACAAATTTGTGTACGGAACCATCGGTGGGCGAGTTCGACTTGCACTTGCAAGCCGTATTGATGCTTTTAACTTTCTTATAAAAATAAACAATTTATCATGTTTTAAATGCAAACATCGTAAGCCTGTTTACTAGATTTTCACACACATTATTGAAGACATAAACGGATATAAATGACAGTAATGTCATTAATAAACTCTAGTAGGTATGCTAGCCCCACAAGCGGCCAGTTACAGTTATCAAGTCAAAATTTAAAGAAAAGGTGGTTTCATGTCTATTGTTATATTCCCAGAAAAAATCAAGAAGTGGTCATTTAAAAGAGTGGTCATTTTAAGAAGTGGTCATTTTAAGAAGTGGGCATTTTAAGAAGTGGTCATGTCAAGAAGTAGGCATTTCAAGAAGTGGTCATTTCAAGAACTGGTCATTTCTCATTGTGGTCCTAAAACGCCGAAAGGGAATAAACACTCACATATAATTTATCATAGGTAATTATAGACACTTAGATACAAACATTGTAAACTTATGTCAAACCACTAGTTACACAATGACGTAACTCTACATATATGTATTGTTTCGTTATAACGTTGAATATTATAAGTGGTTAAGTAAATATATTATCCAAAGTTATAAAGATAATATAAATGTCGCTATATGTTATACAGTGTATACCTATGTTTAAATTTGTATAATGTTGAGTACCTGGTATAAAGTGTTTGTTTTTATCATAACAATGATTTAGTCAGACGCTATTATCCGAATAAGTAGTCAATTTTAATTTGAATGTATTGACCTTTGATACCTAGTAACTGCTGTGCGATCTGTATTTTGCATTGTGGGTAATTTTATTTAAGTACGCGTTAGAGGCGACCTAGAGACACACCTATTATTTCAAAGTCGACCTTCGTGACTAGGTCGCTGTTTTTTATATGTTTACCTGCTCAAAATGTTTGTTTAATTTTCAAGGCAGTAGGTGTGTTCTTTTGATTTGAACTCTATTACGATGGCTTAAAGATTAAATGCCATAGCAAAAATATCGCGAAAAACTAGGAACACAATAAAATAATGACAGAGTTATGAAATCGTTACTAATTTGTCTTTGAAATAACTAAATTTATCTTTGTTGTCATAATTTTTACTAAAACTATTGTTATTAATATGATACATTTGAATGTTGGCTGCTAAGATGTGGTGTTTATTTACAGTTGAAATGAAATCTTACCTATATAATTATACTAAGTGTAGATAATTAGATTAGTATATGACTACTATCAAAATAAAATATATTTAAAATATTAACCATGCAATAATGTGTCATAAAGTATTTTGAAAAAATATGTACATCTTTAACGTGTTTTTAACTTTTAATAAAAAAAAAATTAAAAGTAAACATTTGCATAAATTATGTCTTATTATGATTAAAAATTAAGAAATAAGTTAAAATTTCTATAAATTTAACGTATTTATTAATTTTTAATCATAACATTTTTTCAAAACACTGTATGACTTATTATTGCATATATATCAAACCCATATGATGTCCCACTGCTGGACACGGGTCTTCTCTGTAGAATCTTCTTGGGGATATTTACCACAATCGCCACGCTTGGCAAGCAGGTTACTAAGCAGAGGATGCTGCTGCCCGTCCTCCGGTGTGAAATCCCTTAGTCGCCTTCACGACACCAACGGGAAGAGATGGCGTGGTTCTATTCTTAAGCCGGTACCACATGGCACTATTACTATCATTATTATTATTATTGCGTGGTTAATACAAAATATTTTATTTTGATAGGAGTCATTTGTTTGTAATTCTTCTTAGAGTTTTACCAATTATAATTATTTTTAATGCACTTATTGGTTTATATGGATGATTATTGTTATAGTTGCACCTCAGTAAATGATGGACTTACCCAGTTTTTTTTACCTATGTCTTTGGCCGGAAAACGTCTGTCGAATCCACTGTTTTTAGTATTACAATTTAGATAGTTAACATACGTAATGTTAACTACCTGATATATCGGGTATGGAAAAT
This sequence comes from Herminia tarsipennalis, assembly GCA_945859575.2. Classification (NCBI taxonomy): domain Eukaryota; kingdom Metazoa; phylum Arthropoda; class Insecta; order Lepidoptera; family Erebidae; genus Herminia; species Herminia tarsipennalis. The sequence continues at coordinate 6,659,211 of OX243840.2, forward strand.
GACTGGCACTTAAAATTACGTGTAGCTACTAAAATAAAACACATTCATCATGCAGTAAATACTTTTATTTTTAAAAACTTCTTATTATCACCATAACTCTTCGTAATCATTGTTTTGAACGTGAAATTATGTATCTGCTTATTACAGCTATTATCCATCATTATTGTCTTCCAGGATAACACCTGATTCTGTTTAATTAGTAGGTATCCGTAATTGTCTTCATTATCGTATTTGATATGGCGCAACGTATTGGAGGAAAGAAAACCGGAGTTTACGTACATTATGGAAGACGATACAAACGTTCTACTCCATTTTGACTAGTAATACTTATAATTATTATAATTATCTATTAAAAATAATAAATTAGTTAAAAAAGTTACAACTTACATAAAAACTTCGCTCAGTAAAAATGGCGCTTCACTGCCGCCATCTTTTTCTAATGTCAAATCGTGGCGCGAAAATTCATTGATAAAATATTTAAAAAAGTTTTTTTTATTATTGTATCAATAAATTTTCGTGCAAGTATATTAATAAGCAAGAATGCGTAAATTAGTCCATCAGCCAAATTATATTTATATCTTATAAAAAATCCTTCTAATTATAATATTTAACCTTCGCGTCGCCAACTCAAAATATAATTATTTTAGAATATAATCATTAGTTGCTCTCATTATGAACAAATTATTTATCTAGATTGTCACTATTAGTTAACGCGATATAATAAACTTTAATAATTTCCTTGGGAAACAAACATATATCACTTTAATACATTTCTAAGATATGAATAGTTTTTATTTACATCGCTTTTTATTCGATAAGGATATACCATAAATTTTGATGTTCCTATAATATGAAAATTCTTCTTCAAATGTATTAATAGGAATATTTATAGAATATCTCTATTATTTTATAAAGCTTGCAATACAGTTTTGTTTAATTATTGTTACGTAATGCCATCTGTTGGGCAGTAAACAGAACAGGAGTGCCAAAAATGGTTCAAAAATTAATAATTTGAAGAATCATCTGAATAATACATAAGTATTTATTGATACATAATATTATAACATTTTGCTAATTTCGTTAATTGAACATGAATATTCTTACAAAAATGGCAGTTTCATATCACGTATACGAATTTAGAGTAACATTTAGAACACAGATCTTTATTCGTTTTCATTAATCAAAAATAATAGAAATTATTGCCGCGAATTCATTTACATAAAATCTACTGCGGAATCGTGAAAAATCTAGTAATAACTATGTCTAATTAAAACTACCCTCCTTTTTAAATTGCCCCTGAACTTGAAATCTTAAAGTGTATTTTATTTATCGATAAATCTCGATTTCGCAGTAGATCTCGATATACCTAAATAACGAATAACGAACCTTGATTAAGAGACTCTACTTATTTACAACATGCCAATCTTTAACTGAAATTGTGCCTCGTCCGATCGGTCAATCATTCAGCTTGTGCGTTTGTATATCGGCCATTTTTATTTTCTTTTTATAATTATATATCTATTTCAATTTTTTTCTCTCGCATACCAACGATAACTAAAACTGCAACCATTTACCCACTTATTCGTAATAAATTAGAAGAGGTTTCAAACACATTTTAACTAGCAAATGTTTTGTCTTTGTTTTTCATTCCATTTTCAAAATCGAATAGAAGAAGACAAAACATTTGGTAGTTATAATGTGATTGAAATCGCTACTAATTTATCATGAATAAAGGGGTTAAGTCTTTAGTCGCTCACTTCCATTAGGTAATTTCTTCATTTTGTACAATCATGTATCACTCTCCAATGCCATCGTTAGTCTTTGAGACTAATTGCTGCTCTGAAGTTATAGCTGCTTCAATTTGTAAATTACCTAACTCATTTATACCCATCCTTGTCGTCAGACGAAAAGTTTATTGGTTCTAATTCTCGAGTGAGTGAGACAACAGAACGAACATCATTCTTCATAGCGACCTGACCTCGACAGCACTTGGTCCAAAATTTATAATCGCACTAATAGCTACTTTATTTTAATCACATTTATTTACATTATTCTCATTGACCTGCGTAAGGTGCTAACAGACACTCCCTCGAAAAATTTCAATTCAAAATTTTATTTCTAAATACCCTCAATCAACCAACAATTGACCCACTACTTAGAGGAATCGGTCAAACATTTTACTACTTCAATTTTTCGCTAACCTTGGAAGTGTCTCGATACATCGAGTGTCTTGACCACAGACTTGAAGTTAAATGTAAAGGACTCTGAGCGGGAAGCCGGTCACACAGTGGTGACACGGTCTATTTCCACGTATCGCACAGAGTCCTCGCTTGGTCAGCAAATCACTTCTTTTTCATCAAAGATGGCGGTGTCGGAGGAAAGGCTCTTGAGTCGCTGCTGAAGCGCTGAGCGACGTCTGCGGCATGACCGCGCTGCTGTTATCTGGAATTATTGGAACAAGTGTTTGACATTCATTTATTTTGGACCAAAAAAAGAGCTATAAAAAGTATTATTGAAGTGAAAACGTTAGCGGCGTTGTGCACTTTTTGAGATGGGTAAAAATGTTATACACGCACGTCACGACACCTGACCTAATCGAAACTTTAAGACGGAGGGTGTGCAATAAAAAACTGCTAAAATGTCTTGGAATGTGAGGTGTGAGTATTATGTGTTTGTTACTCACAACAGCGGCAGCAGCAAGGATAGTGAGGGCGAGTAAAGCAGCGGCGTAGTGTGCAGGCACCCGCAGAAGCGCGGAGCAGTGAGCGAGACGTTCGTCTTCACCACGCGGACAGTGCGGGATGCCGTCACACCACAGTGCGGCTGCAATGCACGCATCTAGCGAGGGGCAGCGGTACTCGCATTCACCTGATAAGGCGAATACACCGCCGTGGGAGCTTGCGTGTCTGAAATGAGATTAGCTTAACGATTTATTTACGTTTCTGACAAGTGACAATAATTTATCCAGCGAATCCAAAGGCCCTCAAAACCAGAATTTTGGTTTGCAAGGGGCTCGATCCCACTGATGGTAGGTTTTATCAAGATAAACACAAAAAAGCCTTACATAGACTGGAATACTTTAGGCAGAGACTTAAGCCCATTATCCTCCATAACTACAACGTGTTTATATAAAGTGATTGGCAAGAATTGTCTATAAAATTACTCAAACATAAAACAATCCCTGTAAGTTTTTCTGCATACAGTATATAAAAACGAATTTTATATAGCACTTCTCCAACTGTAACGCGACCACAAATAACAATCTTCTTTCTCCCTTAATTCCTACCAGATTTTTGTACATATTATTCTACTAGCTGACCCGCGCAACTTCGTTTACATAATTTTTCCCCGTTTTTGCAACATTTTTATTTTGCTGCTCTGCTCCTATTGGTCGAAGCGTTATGTTACATTACTTATAGCCTTTCTGAATAAAAGAGTTATCCAACGCGAAATACATTTTTCAATTTCGAATAATAGTTCCTGAGATAATCGCATTCAAACAAACAAACTCTTCAGCTTTATAATATTAGTATAGATTACCTTCTAGAAAGTTCCAACCAAGAGACGTAATAAGATCCAGGCTCCACTGCTATGAGTTCGGCACTCAGAGCCCTCGGCCAGTCTAAGTCAAAATGATCTGAAGCTGAAGGCGACGCGAAAACGTGTCGAGCTAGAGGATCCACTTCTTTAGACCAGCCTTCTGAAAATACTTCTACCATGTCTTCTATCTGAAAAAATCAAGATATATAATTAGACTAACTATGTGAAATAACCACTACTTGAAATCTTCGATTGCTTTAGTAATATTTATTGCCGAAAAAATATTCTTGATTCATTATCAGCCTGAAGACTGCTGAACATAAATCTCCCCCAAATACTTCCACAATGACTGATTTTGAGCGGTCTTCATTAAACCGATTATTCCATGACAATTGTAGCTTGGCTCAATTAATTTAGATGGCCAGGATCTCTGGGAAAATGTGTCAACTTCGATTTCTCGTCTGAGGTTCATGCATTTTTCTCTCATATTTAACAAGAACATTTTTTATAAGAGCGGAATTCTAATTGACAGTTTAAATGAGATAGTATAATTTTATACGTACTTGTTCTTCTGGGGGATCAGGACAAATAAACGTTGGAGTGAGTCCTCCAGTATATACAGCTATTCTATTTTGCGTTCTACACAAGTGTCTCATGTCAGGCGCTACGGTGATGTTGTTGAGGAGTGTGAAGTTATCCAGGTCTGGTTCTCTGATGATACTGCCACGGATTTGCATGTAGAGATACCGTCCCGGAGAGGGATCGATTAGCCACGGACGACGTTCACAACGTTCCTGAAAAATTTAAGAGATAAAATTAATTAACAAAATCATTGTGTGTTCTTGGTTCAATCTATCAGAAATAATAGTATATTGAGACAAGTTACACTTGGCTATCTGATCTCAAACTAAGCAGAGCCTATACTTACTACAGCCACCAGACAACTGATAAACATACTTATATATTTCTAAATACATGCAATAATAATCTCGTGTTAAGGTGTTTGTGGCCGAACTCCTCGAAACGGTTCGACCGATTTTAATGTTTTTTTTAAAACGGGAAAAATTGACGTAGTCAACGTTGAGTGGGTCAACTAGTATTATAGCCTGGTATAGAATAAACACTGGTACTCATGATACAAAGATTTATCCTGGGTGTGCATCCACGACCCCTGGTTTAGCAGTCATGGCACTAACCACTAGACAAGTAAGTACTAATAGGGTAGTCAGACCTACGTAAGTAATTGAATGTTAGACTTGACTTAAATAGTGATCAAATTATACTTACTGTTTCAGACATAGGTGACGAAGATGACAGTCTTAATTCTCCACTAGCTCCATAAACTCTATGTGTAGTTTCACAGCCTGTGTCCAGTCTCACAAATTCTACTGAAGCTTCAAAGCCGAAAGATCGAAAATCGTCAGTAGCTGACATATTGACAACGTCAAATTTTAATTCCGCAACTGTAGCTATTGATATAAATTCGTAATCACCTACGTCACTGAAAATGGAAATATATCTCGAAATTTTGTTCAAATATACGGGCACAATGGTGAATGGCTTTATTATTATGTAATAGAATTGGAATTTTATTTGCACAAAAAAGTTTAGTCCTTATTCCTTTACCACTTGTGTAGGTAGGTATAATCTCATTTTCCTTCCTCTTCGGCAAATCACAATAAATTAATTTATCAAAATATAATGGGTCAACGTTTCTTTATCCTCGTAACACATGTTTGTTATTAATATTAAATTATATTAATTAAACATATCAAATGTATGTACTTATTTTTCCTCACAAAACTTACCCAAGACTAAGGCATTTGTCCTACTAACGGCGAGTAAGCGAGTAGCGACTTTATCGCTCAAGAAACGTATGTAATCCCAAGTAAACAAAAGAGATATAGATTTTAATAGCTCAAGCTGACCGTTCACACTGCCGGTTCTATACTGCATCTCTTTTGTTTACACGGACGGGATTTACAATATACATCTATTGTACGTCTCTTGAGCGATAAAATCTGGGTAGACCTAAATGTCACAAGTTAAAATTGTCTATATTATATACCTGCACAAGCAATCTCTAGGTATCCTTGAGCCAGCATCTCTCCAAGGTTTGTCGAAGATCCTAACAGCCGCAGTTATGTCACCAGCGCATCGATACCAAGAGGAATGGGCAGAATGAACAGATCGACATAATCTGCCACCACTACGAATGCCCCATACTCGGAGTCTAATCACTTCACCAGGGTTGGCTTCAAAACGGTATGTGCAACTGAAATTGATTAAATTAGATTTTATTAATTTTATGACTTCCTTGCAGCACTTAGAACTGCTAAGCAATATTTTCAAATTTGACGGTTTCAAACAACAATATTGATTTGGTTTTACCAAATAAAGATATTGAGTCTTGAGTGAGTTTTAGACATTAAAAGTCGTTTTACTGTACCAGTGAGGCAGAAGGAGTATATAACTACTATGCGTAGGGTTGTGTGTTCGATTCCCTCAAGACTTGCAAAATCTGCAAATGATAGTTCCGAGTCTTGATGTACTTTACAGTAAAGTACAGGAGTTTAAAAAGATTACTCGGTATGGTTTGTACACAAGTGCGTGAATTACAAATTATCTCTTTTACATTATTGCTCTACCACATGCAAATACAAAAGATAAAAAGACTAATCTTTTTATATGAAATACGTTATGGGAAAACATTATATTCCCTTAATGTATGCACTCGTAACCGTTCCCCAGTCTCAGATCGAAGTAATATTCTGTCGTAAAACAATATAAAAAAAAACTGTTGTACATCTTACCTTATATTTCGATTGCCACCTCTACCGTATAAGAAAACATCTCTTGGTGATGAAAAGGTTATTGGCGGATCTGGAGGTGCTTCTGGAAATGATCTTGAAGCAAATCTACGAGAACATAATCCTCGACCCCAAGGCTCACCATCTTGATGCAAATCCACGAATTCGTAAAGAGCTTTGAAGTACACGGGTCTAAAATAGTAAACATTAATTTCATTTATTTGGAGATAAGAGTTTAAATTATTAGTTTAAAATCGTAATGGCTTTAGAGTTGTCTTAAGAACAGAGTAAAATAAATAATCAATGAAACAAAAGATACTACACTGGTCATTAGTAAACTACTTTTCATTATTACTTGCACAAAATTCTACATTACCACTTTACTATCGAACGTATGCTATAGCACATTCAACTTACTTCAATGCGGTACCCTGCGTCAATTTCAGTTCTAAAGTCAAGGAGTCTCCTTTTGATAAAAAGCTTTCAGTTTTGGCACAAGCTCTAGATTTTCGTAAAAGTGCATGTTCGCAGGTCCTTGGGGCTCTTTCACGACAGAATCTGGCTACTAGTGTGGCGTTTGTAGGAGGACGACCAACTATTACCGATTGAGGGGATGTTGCTCTTGACATTTGCACTGAGCGCTCTTTATCACTAAAACATAAGATAATTAATTAATTGTCATGATCATGAAGATAACATACTTTCATATTTCAACCTACAATGAACTTTAACATCGACAATTTCAAAGTAGGTATACTGCTCCATAGTATACTGAGATCTTATTTGCCAGTTCATTTTATTTTATTCCCTAGCAAAGTTTCCAACAATAAAATTATATTCGAACTTTTTCCGCAGGAATATGACTCACCAAAATATATCACTGCAGCCAGGCGATATTCTCATCGGACCGTCCCATATATTCAAATGACTCCCGCAGTACTCGTCCTCAGGCAAGTTAGGGTTCAGAGCATTGGTCACATAAAATTTCAATACTGAAAACCACACTCTGAATCGTGGAGCTGAAAACGACGGTCTCCTGTAAATTATGTTCCTTCCCGACGGCCCAGATGTGTCTATCCCCTGCATATGATATAGGCACGTTGTGTTTGGAGGTAGGGAATGTTGTGGGTGTTCCAAAATTCCCCGCCCTGTTCCTCTAATCCAAAATTCGCAGGCCCTTTTGTTCTTTGCGTATGTAGGCGACTGTTGATCCACGAACCTGACCTAAAATTGATTAATTATGTGATAACCGCGACAAAGATCCCTTACCGTCGTTTATTATAACTAATGGAAGGTGTTTTAGCAATCTGAATTATAAATGGATTATGAGTGCGTGTGTTTCAAATCTAAAATCAAATCAAATTTTGTTTTGTAGTGTCCACTATAATCTCAGCTTAGATAAAGACTGTAGAAAAACGGACCATACATATTATAATTTAAGTTTTTGAATGTATAAAATATAATAAGTTGAAGGGTAAAAAGGCTAAAGATGTGCCAAATAAAAAGTATTTTAATGGAAAGAGAAAGATGGGGCCGTGGCCTAATTTCATAAGTTAGAACAATGTGGGTTGGTGTAGAGTTCGCTCGCTTCATTATTGTGACCGACCGTACGAGCCTACGTTACTAATTACACTTTGGCAGGGGCCCAAGCGAGGCCTCCAGGGCACTACTTGATTTATTATTGTTCACTGAGAACGAAACACTTTAAATAACACTTCATCATGATATATTAGTCCATTAACCCAATTTTGGCATCATGCGAGTGCCGATTAGTTTTAGATAACTATTATTTTGCAGTCAGCCAATTGGTTTAAATGTATTAATTTTTAAGACTGTAGTTAAGTTTGCAAAACATCTCCATCTTAAGAAAATACTTTTAGAAAAACTTAGTCCTGAATTTTAAAGAATTAAAAGATACCATTTCCTATAACAACGTTTTGAATACAGGTTTTGAAATCTTTAACGGAGATAAAAGTATTACAGCGTTCAATTGAAATAATATAAAATAAAGAGTACTTAGGTATGTACTTATGATGAAAAAAAGCAATTCCACCTCGTAATTCGAATTTGGCCCATGTCCAAATATAAAACGCTTTTGGGATCTCGTTTTAAAAGTCAGCCCATTATGGCAACGGGTGACTATATTTAAAGAAAGAAAAGACTAAATTATACGCTGAATAGTATCTTAAATCGGTAAATATTTTAGGATTTCATTCTCCAACAACGTTTCGACCGATTCGCATCGGCCTTTTTACCACAAGCTTGTCTTTCATCATGTGGCCATATTTTATTTTAATAAAATTAGCAAGACTATCGCTCTGTACAAAATATAAATTTGACAGCGAAAACTTTGCCTTGACTTTGTTGTATGGAATCGGTAGCGAAAACGTGTAAAGCAATACCTCCACTTCTAACTGGAATCCGTGTAAAGATTGTGATGTCACTGGTTGTAAAAACGTCCCAAACGGTGACGTTGTAAATTCCACCAATAGTTCGGGTCCACTCGATATCGCTTCCGGGACAGACACGCCTCCACCGCAAAACCTTAAAATTACTGGGTCCCTTGTTGTATAGCCATCGTAAACAGTTACATAGTCTTGAACTTCGTCACACTGTTGCCAAAATTTCAACTCTCGTCCATTGTTTCCCCTTTCTTGTTGTGCTGCATACATAGCCTTCTGGCTCCTAATTGAAACAAGTTGGCCGTTCGGCTGCTTCACAACTATCAGGGCGTGTTTTCCTTGAGGCACTTCGTGTTGTCGTACTGCATAATAACATGTCAAGTTCCTTGGGTAAACGCCTGGGAAATTCGGTGACTGTAACCTACAGTTTTTACGATCACAGTCGCTGAATATCCGCGAGCAATAAGTTCCTGAGATCAAATCCCCGAGGTAATACTCTGGAGTTTTGGTCGTCTTCACCGCGTTCGTATCCTCGCCACGTGATATGTTTACGGGATAAGGCCTCAGTTTGAAAAAAGGCCGTTCTGAAATGAGATACTATTATAAGATATATTGATCGTCGAATTTTATTAGATAACTAGCGGACGCCTCGCGGTTTCACCCGCGTATTTCCCGTTCCCGTGGGAATACAGGGATAAAATATAGCCTATGTCACCCAAGGTTAATGTAGCTTCACAACGATGAAATTTTTTTTCAAATCCGTCCTGTAGTTTTGGAGCCTATTCAATACAAACAAACAATCAAACATACCATCAAATTTTTCCTCTTTATAATATTAAGTATAGATATAGATATAAAATAGGCTCTGTTACAGCGGGAGGATCGATTTAATTAGCATCAAAAGTGTGATATTTTTCCTCTGATTGTAACGATGTAGATAAAAAAAATATAAATTATACACTTACCTATGTATTGTAAGGTTATGTAAACCTTACAATACATAAGTGTATATTAAATACAGCGCCCGTTATTACATCACAGCAGAAAATATAAAGGTATCCATTTGTCAGCATCAAGATGATTTACGTACCCGACGGAGGGGTCCCGCCATATCGCACAGTGGCATATTCCCTTCTCAAAACCTTATAGGCCATTCTGAAGTTGAAGTTATAGTTATTTTGTTCCTTTGATAGATGTAGGAGTCGTAATATAAGGGTGATTGATTTTGTTTCGCTGTAGTAGATGGATGGGCCCCAAGAAGTTCCGCACCAGGAGCCACCAACTTGAGGTCTTGAGGCTTCTTGAATCTGCATGTAACCGTCTGGGCAACCATCTTCAGTGAAGGAAGTAAATCGGCCAAGAGTGAAACTATCGAAGAGTACCTGCAAAAAAAAAAATAGAATGTGAATGCTAAAAATTCATAAACGTATTGTTTCAACTTTCCTAAATGTGGAAAGAAAATAAATAAACATTGGTATATACAGTATGCTTTGAATGAAACTTTTGTTACCTTGGTATATTACTTAAATTTTAATTCAGAATGGTAGAAGTTTAAATATAAACAATAGACACAATTGACAGGCAGTTTAAACTTCAGCTTTTTCTCTACAGTAATATTAGACACGAGTATAAATCTGCATCTAAACGAGATTTGGTAAGTAATATATTGCACTAGCATACATAACTTTTCTAAGTACATTCCAAAGTTAGTCTCATCTGTAAATTAGAACGAGGCCATGGGCCACTTGCTTAATGGTTCAATTAAATCGTACGCCGCTTTATATAGACCAATTAAAATCAAAGAGCATTTGGAGAAGTTTAATAGTGCAGCCAAATACAAGTGGAGTTTAATGACAAGTAATGGGATCTATTATTAAATACTAAATTCTGAAGCTAAGATAATTGTAGGCAAGAGATTGGTGGGAATTTGTATTACTAAAGTTTGTTTAAGTACCATAAAGTTATACTCAAGTGGAGTAGACAAGGCTCTTTGGTATGATGGTAATGAGCTCAGTTTGTAATGTAATGTAACATTCAATGGTTCAAGTTTCGTCGAAATATGTTGATTGTGCATAAATTAAATGGTTACGTGCTTAAAACATTATTAGATCAGACTAATTCTATCGGAACGTCCTGGTTACCAAGGATTTCAAACGTTTTCACAATCCTCGTTTTCACCTTTGCAAGGTTATTTTAATCATCAATACTACTTTTATGTCTAGAGATTTTCTTTTATAGAATTGCAACTACGCTAGAACATTTATAATAACATAAATGTTTCTCATTATGTTATTTTGTAACTACTCGTATAAAGACTGAATATTAGGAATATAGTAGGTATATTAAAATTTAACATTGAATGCCGAAGCCGATTGGAGTACTAATATGGCAAGAATATTAGTCAGATATATTTTATTCAGCTAATAATATTGAATTACTTACTAGGGAATGGTAGCAAAATTTCGTATCATATGTTTCAGCCGAATGGTGTTGAGTACTTTGGCAGCGAAAAGCCGAGATTGGAAAAGTAATGGAATTGCATTTCGCAGTTTCATTTCCGAAATAATTTTACGTTGATCGTAACTGTATGTCTTTTATTTATTTGGAAAAAAATATTTATAGCGAGATAAAATCGGATTATCTTGATAAATTAAATCATTTTTGTTAAAATATTCAGTGAAAACTGAAAATATAAATCAGCGCAGAAAACAGAAATGTACATTTAATTTCTTTAAGTGATTTTACTTGAAAAGAACTCGTATTTCATCAAGGACTGACGTGTTAATAGGCCGCTATGCAATATATTTTTATTAAAATCTTAGCTATAAAAGCGGCGGCGAATATTATGATTTAGTTTCACTACGTTCAAAATTCGGGAGAGCAGTTGGCCAAAATGGGAATAGGCAACGAGGAAACGTAATTTGTGGGTGCAAATTGCATCTCTGCTCTGTATCCACCGGATAAAGTGTCGATAAGGATTCAGTACCATCGAGAATTTATGCTTTGGTGCAACAAAGAAATTATAGATTTTATTTTATCAACTCGCTCCAGATCGTATAGTCTTCTGCCTTTTCCAATTTGGTATACGGTTGAATATTTATTAGTTTATTTAGGATAACAACAGCCTTGCCTTTACAGGCGATATTATAAACTACTATTGACAGAAATCAAACAAAATATATTAAGATAATATTTTTGCAAAATATGATTGGTAGATTCTTTGTTTTAAACCAGCAAGGCATATAAAATAAGAGAATCTATAGTCCTCCTTTCAGAATAGAAGTAACTGTTCTGAGATTGTCCTTGTTATTTTATAACTTGACCGAAGTATAAAGCAGTGTATAATTTGAAAATAATTAAATTGAATAAACCAGCTCGCTGATATATATTAATAACCAGCTGAAAAATCCCGAGAATATTACTAGTATCAACAAAGTAGAATCTGATATGTAGAAAATGAAATACGAATCGACGGCGGGGACTCGAAATGTGAAAGACATGTCCCTTCATATTCGCTTCTCTCAAGCAGAAAATACAATTTTGCACCGCTAGGGATGTTCTCGTGGGTCTTTGATGAAATTTAAATGTGGTGCTGCCGTCGGAAACACGTTGTGGCGTTTCAATTTATGTTCGGAGAACGTATGTGAAAAAAAGTAAAAAAAAAAATCCGTCTAGACTTGGATACATTTTAAAAGCTGACTGAAAATTAAATAGGAAGTTTTTAATTAAAGTAAAATCTTGTATTGTCGTCTGGATTTTAACATTTTATTTATATTTAAGCGACATTTGTAATACTTTTTCCACTTTTAATTACTTATCTCTTTTCTAATTTGGTTAAATAAATTTAGAATTGTGGTGTTTTGTACTTTAACCCCTTCTTATAGAAATGGTTTTTTTTGACGTAATATCTAATCACATCAGTAAATCAGATACAATTGTAAAATCACTGAAGAGTATATGTAAGATGCACTTCATGAAATCTGCAAAAAAAAAACCTACTATTTTTTTAACGTAGTAGGAAGGTTATTATGATTATATGAGACTAGCGAACGTCTCGCGGTTTCACCCGATTAGTTCCCGTTCACGTGGGAATACAGGAATAAAAAATAGCCTATGTCACCCGGGGTTAGTGTAGCTTCACAACGATGAAATAATTTTTCAAATCCGTTAAGTAGTTTTGGAGCCTATTTAATACAAACAAACAATCAAATCTTTCCTCTTTATAATATTATTATAGTATAGAAGTATAGATAACCATAAGTACCTACAACATTAATTTGTGAGTAAAGTAAACTAATACGCGTGTACTTGACCAATAGGTACTGACTGCGAGATACTATACTTACGAGTAGTAGCTCCTCATAAGCACCACTGAACTACTCGTAAAGAAAGGAATGCTGAATAGTGATTATTTGTCATGTATAAAATAGTTCCCACACAAAAAAACAGTAAGAAGTAAAATTAATTGTGATTAAAATGAATGCATTCTACTTCTTGCAGCTTTTTGTATGAGGACTGCTTTGAATATAATACCTACATTTGCTTAATGACTGAATTCTAGATAGCTTCATGCCACAGCATTATTCAAAGATATAGGTATTACAGAACATTCGAAACATTTCGCTTTCACAGTCTCTATTATTCAGTAGGAAGGAACGAGATACACAAATTTCGTTCTGTATTCTGCATTTCCAACAGTTCTGAAAATTCCAATTTAATCTCCTATTGTTACGCTAATCCTAGTGTCTACGATACGAGTACCTACTCGTAAATCATTTTTCAAAAACCACCTTTTGAAGTATCACTGCTCTCAAAATTGTAATTATGCGAAATTTACCAGCTTTGCATTTCAAATGGGAAGCAATATGGTTTGATTCAAGTATCGGGCTCGATGCCGGTACGATATTGGCATGATCCGCATGTAATAAACGCAGTACTGGCAGAGTAAAGTCAGAAGTCATTTCTAGGGATAGCTGCATTCGGAATTCATATTGGATACCCGATTGTTTTAGACTGTTCGGATTGGTTGATCACTCCTGGGAATAGAGTGTGATATTGGCGAATGAACGTACGATTTGATTTTAGGAACTGTCTGTATTATATCGTTTATGAATGTTTTGTTTACTATTCTGTATAGTAAAATACACAGAAAGAAAGTCGACAACTTCAGTATCATATCAGCAACATGCGTTGATTGCTCTTTCTTTTGGACAAGACGTTGTTAAGATGCTAAGAAAAATTTCAACAAAATTTAAATTAAGATGAGTTGATTGCGAACAAAAGTGAGCACACGAATTGCCCCCGCATTTGGTAGATACAGGGTCTTGTGTTACGAAAGCAATCGTGTCCGCAACGATCGTGAACTAGGATAATCTTGGAATAAACATCTCTTGCTAATTAATTTACAACAGTACCAAAGCGTATCGAACACAAGTCTCAGTCGTGCATTAGAACCACATCAACAACTTGTTCGAACTTTACCTATCTCGAAACTTGGGAAGTTTCATACCACCACGTTTTAATCACAGTTTCTTTGTTAAACCCTATTTCTTGGTTGTGAGCTCAATATACGAAACTTGTATTTGGAATTTTAATGTTGAGATGTTGTTCTGGATTCTAGAGTTATTCTGCTTGGGAAGAATATTTTATAGACCCTTTTTAATACCGGAATTTTAACTAGCGAATGTTTTGATGTGAATTTTATTTTGAAAATAGAATGAAAAAAAAATCGGGCCACGCACAATGTAGGGTTCCATAGTTGCCCATTACAATAGTGCAGCCTAAGAATTGGGTTTTCTGTTCTTTTTGAAAATTTTTGTTTTTTTTTTCAAGTGTTTAGTTTACCACTTTGTCGGCGTAACTTATATGTATATCCATGCCAAGTTACTGATTTATAGTACCAAGGGTCTCTGAGCTAACCTGGGGACAGACGGATGGACGGACAGAGCGAAACTTTATGGGTTCCTTGTATAACCCTACTTACTGTTGTTAAACTATTATGAAAAATTGTTTGTCAATTTATTTATTTTTTTATAGTGTTTATTATGTTTGTATTATTCTTTGTATTAATTCATTATATTCTCAATTTAATGGCATTGTAATTTTTATTGAGAATAAATATTTTAAGCCTTATTATAATTTACTTCCTTTTTTCTTTCTATACATAATAAAACTTGATCATGAAGAGAACGAATTATTACTGACGCTATATTTGTACTAGGTTGAAACCAACACCATTTTCCACTGTAGCCACTCAAAATTTTCTTTCAGAAAAAGTGTAAACAGGAAAACCAGTATAAAATATTCACGCGTTTAAAATTTCGGCTTTACTGTTGAAGTGCTCTCGTGCAGTGTTTGCACCTCAACGCCATCTGTCGACTGGTAAGTACTCCAGTGGTTTGTTTACACAACTGTGCTACTGTAAGTATTCCAGTGAATTGTTTACACACTCTGTAACACTGTTACTAGGTTTAAACACTGCGGAGTTGTTTACATTTTTAGTAAAATGATTGCGAACAGACTTTTTTCATATTTCTCACAAATAATCAAGTCTGTGGGATGAAATTCGCAATGAATATGCAGTTTTCTTATGTATATTCGTAATTTTCTAAGCAGTGTCAGTCTTTTACGGACGTCAAAACGCCAGAACCTCGAATCATCGCGTAGTCTTTGTCGATTGTAGTTTTCCACACATTCACCGATCTTTTCAAAACTGACAAATAATATCGCAGCAAAAGGGTTCGCAGATGAATAAGAATTGCCCACGTAAGAGGTACCAGGGACCGTGGTAGCACTATGCTGGCCAATAAGAATACGGCTGATGGCAGCAGTCACCTTTGTTTAAAGGCATATCATTCACATATTCTCTTTTATTCCAAACCGAAGCAAACATAGGGCGGTTATCTGTTTGTCTGACTTTGGTATCGTAGGGCCCAAATGAATGGACGGATAAATACGCGCGCGTGACCGCAGGGGCTACACGTGCGCGGTGCGGCGTGGTGCGGCGCTGGCGGATGCACGGATGTATGATTGATAGTATATATATATATTTTTAATCTTGTAAATGGGTTGGTTATTAGCTATGTCTGAAGAAAATCTGTTCTGTTGTAGTAGATAAAGTAGGTATGAGGAATTGAAGTAGATACCTACTGATAATTCAGTTGTTGAAGTGAAGTGACCCTTGACTTAATAATTACAATTAGGTGAATATAAAATAGGTAGATACTATCTTTAAGATGTAACAAGATAACAGACAAACAGACACATTTTTGCATTTATGGACACATCTTGAGATAATAACGTACTCGTGCTTCAATAATGTAGTGAAATGTGCATATCTTCGAACACAAGTAAGTTTTATGTTTACTCAGGCAGAACTATTATATTCAAATAGCCTCGGTCGCCACTTTCCATTGTTTTAACAGCCTCGAGTCAAACACAGCCGACTGAAGTGCTAAGTGTAAATTATACGCCGCAGCTATATATATATGATGTTTTAAGTAAAAAGGTGAAGATAGGTTACAAGCGCTCGGCAAGCCAGCTTAAAATCTAGACAATTGACCAAATTTTTATATGTCAGTGTCGCATCGCCGGCGTCAATAGATGAAAGCAGCGGATTACATTTTTCTCTTTTTAGCTCGTGATAATTAAATCATACTATCCTACTTTTACGACTCTATAAAATAGTATTGTTCCGTAGATTATACAGGACACACGAGAGTCCAAAATAAAATGACTTGCAGATTTTTAAGAGCCTTTAATTGTTATACCCAAAACTAACGAGTTACAGTGTTACTAGGGCTACGGCTCAATGACAAGTGATTGCTATTATACATTATTTAAATGGCTAGAACGCCTAATGAATTTATGGAGCAAAACATAATACATAAGTTAACTAAAATATTGATTGTAGGCTGTGAGTATAATAATATTTATGAAGGAATTTGGTATTATAAAGGCAAACATTATATGAACTATATTTTAAAGCTAAAACTATAATTATAAATTAATAAGTAAAACTATCAAGACCGTACTAGGCGGCAACAAGTGTGACATTGCTCTTTAGGTATAGGTTATCTATGTGTGCATTAATTTGCCGTTTTTAAAGATCGAATGTTGTATATGTAATCTATCTACACCTTTTTACTTAAAACATCATTAGCAGCAGCGCCTTGAGTTTCCACTAGCAAGGTTACGACGAGTAAATATTACCGTAGGTACTAGGTAGACGCGTTCGCGATAGGCGCCAAGTTGATGGTCCAAGATTTATTTTAGACTTTGAGTTATACTGATCATAATTTCTCAATATATAAGTAAGTTATATTGTATTTTTTTTTCAAAGATTACTAGCAATGTGGGATTGTGGTCCCACTCTACTAGCAATCCTGTTAACCTCCAGATAAGCTCAATGGCCTGCATTAGGAGTGGGTTTACGTCCGAGACGTAACCAACAAAAATGAGTTTGTAATCTATTTTTTTTACCTTCGACGCAAACAGTTAAGTTATAAGTTTATGGTTGTATAATCTGTGCTGTACTTCTGAATGTAACATCTTAGCACCCAAACGTTTTATTGCACGTATCGGTATTAATTAAACAGCTACACGAGAACTAGTTAATCCATGCGGCTGGAATTACTGTCGGGTAAAAATTGTTTTATACTAATAATCTAAACTTATTTAGTTACATAAAACATATGCAACATAACTTAATATACCTATAGTATCTGTATTAATATTAATCCACATTAGAACAAATTGACTGCCTCTGTGGCGCGATCGGTGTGTATCGATTACCACGCAAGAGGTCGTGGGTTCGATCCCCACCCAGGATAAAACTTTGTGTGATGAGCACGATGGTTTATTCTGTGTCTGGGTGTTATTTATCTATAATATGTATGTATTTAGAAATATATAAGTATGTTTAACGGTTGTCTGGTTTCCACAGTAAAAACTCTGCTTAGTTTGGGATCAGATAGCTTTGTGTAAGTTGTCCAAAGATATTATTATTATTATAAACATTAAGTAATAAGCATTGTATGAACGCATCTAGCGTAAGTTATAGAGACTACACACATGTTCGGGCCTGTATCATTCGGCATAGGCCGGGCGGTATATGTATATTTATGTAGATGAACGTTCGGCAAAAAAAAACGCTCGGCTTTGCAGAACGGCTTTTTAGAACCACCCAATCGGCACTTGTTAATGATGGCGAACATGTGTAGTAGTTGCTTCCGGCCGGCTTTGTTCGGTTCGACAGGTACCTACTGCCGAACGGAATGTGCTCCTCCCTTACACGGTACGACGCCTGTAATTTCCTCTACTGAGTTTACATCAAGTAAATATTACACCGAAGAACTCACTGAACAAATAGGTGCCTACATTAATATGCCTACTAGTGCAGAATACCGTTTTGCATTACAACGAGGTGTAGGCGTTATTGTAATAATTTTGAATACCTACGCCAACCAGAAAGTTTACTAGTTAATATAGTTAGTTAAAGTGCTTACTTAATTTTTATCATCTTAACAGTTCTTTGTAATTAGCCTGATATTGCTTGTAAAATTTATAAACCCACGCAGGTAAATCAAAGTTGGGTACCTAATGTCTTCCTTAATTGAATTTTTATTGGACCTAATTAAAATTTGTGAATTATAATTATGTTAGAATCAAGTTAAATTAATAAGTTTTTTTAATGAATAAGAAAGGAAATAATAATTAATCCCTACCTACCTAAGTCTTTTTTTAAGCATTGCGTTGTTTTATCTCTGTAATAACAATTCCATCTGGAATTAAGTCCAAAAGATTACCTGCTATTTCAATAAAGTTGATTTTATTTGTCGGAAAGTAATAAGATTTTGTAAGTGGCCTCAAAATCTATAAGGAGATAGACGATCTGCATAGCTACCTATACCTACCTATAACAATATCCAAGCACTTTACTGTCCTATGGTGGTTCATTTTACGTCGAGGGGTTGACGCGGCGAAGCATTTTCGAGTGCTGCGTCCATTGACTACGCAACAATAACGTCTAATAGCAAGGCAGCTAACGATGCCTTTTTGAGCTTTTTACAAAGAAAATTTCTTTAGACAGGGGCTGAGAGAGCATAGGGTTTCAGTGAACCATAGGATATTATAAATCTTAAGCAGTTGTTGAGATTTCCTTTCCGATACTGTAATTTAACGACTTTCTGAACATTTCCGTATCTATAAATATGTGTTGGTTCATATAAAACGGACTCGCTACCCGAAGAGTTCCGTACCATGAGACACTATATTACAACAAAATTACATTTGTTGTATGGGAGCCCACTTTTATTTGTAAAAATTGTAAGTGTCTAGCTATCACGGTTCATGAGATAGGTACAGCTTGGTGACAGACAGATGGACAGTGGAGTCTTAGTTATAGGGGCTTTAACCCTTTGGATACGAAATCCTAGAAATCAACTAATCTTTGACACGAATAAAGCTATAGCTAAATTAAGACAATACGACTGCACATATTTGAACTCATTTTAAACTCCTAAATTCTATTTACGATTGTATCTGTCGATCTATCGATTCTTTTCATAGAAAAGTGTTTTAATCGGGGCGCTTCTAAGTTTTGTTTCAAAAAAAATCGTTCAGTCATTTCGAAGCTTCTCCAGATTCTTTAGCTTTTTATCTCAATTCAGGAAGTTTACTTTTGAATATTAGAGATAATACGTAAAGACCATTGAAAGGGTACTAAACAAAAGAGTCAACTAAAATGTAAGTAAGTTGATAAGCAAGTAAGCAAGAAAACCATTCACAAAAACAAATTCTACGTCTACCAATTTAGACGAGTTTGCGTGTTCAACTTAGAAACAAAACACAACGTTTTTACTTCCAACATTTAAACATGCATTCCTCTTTTATTTTAATTATTTCTGGCTCGTACATGCCCTCTTTATTAACGCGAACCGCGAAATAATAAAATGTATACAAAAGGGAACACTTCACAGCGGGAATGCGAGACAAGTCTGCTATGCTCATGCTTTAAGTACGCAAATGTAAGTACTTGTTTACTTATGCTAGTACTAAGTCGCCTTATCCCTTACATGAGCTACGAAAGGAACTTGTGCAGTTGTCTCTTTTATCCCCGTGTGAAAAGAGGGAGCTAGAATTAAAGCTATGGTTATCTGTATTATATTTATTTGCTGCACTTTATTAATGCTATAAAAAATAAAAACTGAAGAACAGGGAGCCTAGACAAAGTCACATTCGAACAGCAATGTTGTTATTAGAAAAGTAGGTACAAAATGTATGAAATGAAATATGTCAAGTGGTCAATCCAAGTTAATGCTTATATAAACTGCTCTTTTGATAGTATCTTCGCTATTTTTTCATGATCACTAAACTAGCGAACGCCACGGCGAGACCATGTAGAAAACGAAATTATATTGGGACAACTCACACAACGCTATCTGATCCCAAACTTGACTTGAGACTCCAAACCAGAGCTTGTACCATGGAAACCAGACAACTGATAAACATACTAATATATTTTCTAAATACATACATATTATAGATAAATAACACCCAGACACAGAATAAACCATCATGCTCATCACAGAAAGTTTTACCCTGGGTAGGAATCGAACCCACGACCTCTTGCGTAGCAGTCGGATACACTCCCACCGCGCCACAGAGGCAGTCAAACATAATAGCGGATAGAAATACAATGGCGGATTCTATTTTTTAAGGATTGGACGTAGATATACGGTGGAGACCATATACATTTTTGTATTGTTTGGAATCGACCTTTTGTATGCGTTAGCGAATTCGCCACGGAACGAATAACTTATCTAAGTTTTCTTTGTCGCCTTCAAAGGACAAGTACTCAGTTTCCTTTGTTTCAATTTTTATTAAAGATATAGGCACAATATAAATGTGATATTGATCTCCATTTATTAAGAAAACGAGACTCTATTCCACTCCATTTATTAATAAAGAATGTTTGGTTGTAATTTCTAAAAAGGGTAGTAATAAATATTTTATGTTAGTGAAAAAAATCATTGCATACTTACACAAGAGTAGACTTACGGCCCAGAACTAGTGATATAATAAATTCAACTTATACTACCAACTGGCACTCAGTCATAAATCGCACATTTTTAGGACCCACTGCATGGATTACGACTCGTAAATCTTTAGAGAAAATCCCTCAGGATACTCCTTGAGATACCTATCATTTGGAGCTGGTGCCGAATGTGTAATATTTCTTTTCACAATTACAGGTCATAAAATTAATATGGATTGGCCATGTTACTAGTTACAAAGAGATAAACTACCTGCAATAAAATGACGACGAAATTCGAGGCAACATGTCGAAATTCGGACATGTTGCTTTAAAATTGAAAACACTGTACATTTGGAAAAATTAAAAACATCGCTGACTTTGGAAATGTTCCGGATGTCTATTGTAAGCTGTGGAAGGATTAATAGTTAATTTTAGTAATCACTTAGTAACTAGTTTCAGTTTCATGACTAATGTCTGGAACCAGAAATAATAAAAAAAAATGAACTACCCTAAACTGGCAATCGCGCTTTACAAATGATGGAATGGTAGGGAAAAAAAAAATACAGTATGGTCATGAAAAAAATTTAATGTTTTAGTTTAACACAAGTTAAATACAGGTAGAGGACGGTGGGTGTCTCTGTAAACAAATCTCATATAGGTACTAGTGTTTAGGGTTGATTATAAAATAAGTATGACTAATTTTATGCTTCTACAAAACAGATCTATATCAAGTGATTTTAGCTTGGGTAGAGGTAAAATTTATTGACACAGATAAATTTTAACACTACCTAAGCCTATACCCTATAGATCTGTATTGTAGCAGTAGTAAACTGTTTTTCTTGTATCTTTTTTGAGTTATAGAACAAGAAAAACCGAGTGCATGTCGGGCCACGCACAACTTAGGGTTCCGTAGTCACTCCCCCCCCCCTCCATCCGAATAATGCGGTTTATGAAGTGGATTTAAAAAAAAAAATTAAAGATTTTATTCTTTAACTTTGTCGGCAAAATTACAGCCTCCTAGCACTAACAGTCTCTGAGCAAAGGTACGGATTGACGGACGGGTGTACAGTGTTTCTTATTAAGAATATATTTACAATATTACTAGACTAGCACCCTTGCTACGTTATTGTACCTAAATTACTCTCTTGAAACCCCAGGAAACATGCTTGGGAAACCCTCAATTTTTTTGCATAAAAATCTGTAACTCGTGCTAATCTGTATCCCATATCCACAATCTGTATAAATACAGAGAAATCTGTATATAAAAATATGTAATTGGTGACCGTGAGAGTTGAGAGTCCCTCAACCCTGAATAATTGTACAATAGTAATATTAACTATGAATGTTACAATAAAGTTTAAGTGAACAAAAGTGAAAGATATGTCTACACAACAACATTTCAAAGTCCCTAATGTTTATTTCTTTAACAACCCTAACCACGTTGAAAGGCTTTCTTTGTCCTTGCCGAAGTGAGACACGCAAATACAAAAACGCAACACTCCGTGAAATGCCTTAGGCCTTCCCAAGTGTTATGTATGCAGATAAAGAAAACAAATACTGCAAAGATTTAGAGGGAAAAGTTTCTAAAAGAAAAGTTCGGATGCATGAGGCCGCAGGTATTTTTGACTGCGGAAAATGCGAAGGGTGTCCATGTAAGTATTTTTGTGAGTGCTTTTATTTTCTTGTTTCGTGAATGGTTGGGCAAACATATATGCGAAACAATGTTGCTTTGAATATCTTCCACATTTTATTTTTCCGAAGAAAAACTCTAGAGAAGACTCTTTTGAATTTTTTTCTTGAATCATTTTAAGTGCTACAAATAAAATAAAAGGAAAGTCCGATGTGTTTTCAAATTAGATATAACAATTTATACAGATAAAGGAAGGACAATACCTAAACAATAGAAAACTAAATAGTGAAAAAGTGTATTAAATTCATTAAAAACACTATTGCATAAATTTTCTAGAACCTATATCGGCTGATATTATAGGTAGGTAGGACCTGTATAACATTTAACAGTTGATGGAAGTATAGACCATTATTTTGTCCAGTATTGTATTTGTTCGACGAAATTCCAAAGCCTCAACTGAAGTTTAAGGAACAATTGTCAGTTATTTAATTCCTTCTCAATTTCGAATATTATCATCAAAGTTTCAGAAACAAGAACCGGAAACGGAATTTCTGTTGTTAACTTTTATTTCGTAACAATTGAAATAAATATCAGCATTTGAAATTATATTTGGAAATAGATATTTCGTTTGAGAATTATATCTGTCGATTTGCAAATACGCTTAGTTCGTGTTCATTCACCCCAAATTTCTGCCCCCGTTAATTTTAACCTCTAAGGGCGCGTTCCTTCTATGTCGTAAGAGATTATCGTGTCGTTTAAAGTGTCGTGGTGTGTTTATTTAAATGGAGGTGTCCGACGTTTTTGCAATGACGACAGTAGTTATAATGGCCACAGTTAGAGATGACAAAGTCCAACGATACATTAATCATTACGAAAGTGGGAACGCGCCGTAAGTCACGCATTATGATTTAACCGGTGATGATTAAGTAATCAACCGATGAAATGTTATCCATGTTCATGGACAAAACATTGAGCTTGCCGAAAATCCTAATCGCGCATTTGCGAATGTCATATTTTTTCTTACGTAGGTCTTTGTTCTTCTTCACTTTAGTACTACATAAACTAGCCCAGTATCAGTCAAGGCCACGTTGCACACTTACTAACAAAACTACATTAAAATTGAAAGATAAAGAGCAAAGTAATTAATGCATGGCAATAAAACTGTTTTCAATTTCAATTCTCATCCTTATCGCGCTGATAACTTCTGTATCAGATTGAGAAATTAGTTCGATAAACACCTTGGTATATTGTTTTCATTCAGTGTCGATTGTGGTTCTCTATGTGGGTGATGAAATAAGTGAAATTATGGCTGTTGATTTGGTTAAAAGATATGTTGGTGTCGATGATAAAGTGTTTTTGGTGACCGGTGGAGCGGCCGGTGTTGGCGCTGGGATTGTTAGAGGTTTGCTGACAGAGAATGCTAGGGTACGTCAAGTTTTAAATCGTTTTATATAACTCATATTCTAGGTATTATAGAGATAGAACTGAAATAAAATATCGAGCCAGTTTAAGATAAATATAGTTTAATAATAAAGCCATAATGTGCACTACTAGTTCTAAGCCATGCATTTAGGTTTTGTAAGAAGACATTTCGTTTGAAAGTAGTTTGATTTGTGTTTGCCGTATTCATGTACCAAAATGATAACCGCAAATTATCGGATTTATTTACATTGATCTTGCCTATAGATATAATATAGATCTTAACCCAGAAATAGTAGATATGTGTAAGATAAAATATCTCTTACACGTTCCTATTATTGTTGGGTTACCAAATTTCACGAATTTCTGCGTAGTAGTTTAGTCGTGAAAACGTTGCAGAAAAACAATTACTTTCGACCGGTCTCAATAATCTATCTATCGATGGATTTGGCTACTACAGGCATATATTTGTCATAAGCTCCATACAAAATATGCAAAATCGTACCTCTAGTAGCCAAATCCGTCAATAGATATTGAGACCGGCCGTTAGAAAGCAAGCACAAGTTACTTTAATAATTATGGATAATATTGAACTGCCTAGAAACAATACAACTAAACAAAATATCATGTAGAAGAATTAGATCGTCCCCTAAAATAAATAATCTTTGTAAGAATACAATAACAGAAAAAACAAAAAGAAGATTACAATAAAATATGGAAACCAAATCAAACAAGTTGCTGAATAGAATATTTTAGTTCAAAATAGCTATACAGTTTAACCGCAGTTTCCTTCAAAAACACACGGACAGTTGTATCGTATAATTTAATTAACAAAATGTTTTTCTCTGGTCCCAGCTGTTGCTAACTAAAAGGTCTGTACCGGGACTCAGTGGTAGTAAAGTTATTAGGGCTCAACTTAGTTTTCTTTATAAAAACAAAATTTCAATATTGGACGACTTTTCATTATTTTGGACTTGTACTTTGTTTGTATACAAGCAGTAGGTATAGCAAATATCTTTGATAAGAAAAAAAAAATGACGACGTTTTGGTAGATCTACGAAGCTATGTCAAAATATTTATCTTAAATTCTAAATAACTTCTGCCCGTGGTTTCCTTCCCATGGATCTGATCTTTAAAAGTAAACATATAATCTTTTAACCGCGTGGTGACGTAGTAAGAATACAAAATGCCATCGAAACAAAATGGTGTCGTAAGAGGCGACTAAAAGAAATACACCACAAACATTCGAGTTTCCCTCTCTTCGCACAAACAGTGCAAACTCGAAACAAAACCCGATATGGTACCTCCGGTCCTATGGTACTCGTGTCTTAAGACACGAGTCATGTTCTGCAACCGATCTGATACCGGACGTATTCACTAGTCATTCCAGTGGGTTCTGTCAGTTAGGTCGAGAGGGTAACGCAACTTCTGGGCATGATACAGCGTCCGTGATATGGTTAGTCACCAGCGAAAATGCTGATGCTCTTGTAACGCTGTTTAAATAATCTGATCAGGATGCTATAAGCAATGATGATACTCTTTTACAAATTTCAAGCAGTACTCCCCAGTATTTAATATTGACCTTGTATCTTTGGAGATTAGCTCATATAAACAAAGAAAAAAAAATCTTATTGGTATATCTATAAATACTATTAAATTCGTATTTTTTTTAAATATTATGTGGGTATAATTACCATTAAAAAATATAGGTATGTAGGCTGGAAATGATATTGTCAGATAATGTAATTAAAACAACACTTCAAAATATTTGTTGTAGTATAATTTAACCACTTGTTATCAAAGTTATCAAGATTATAATACATGATGATATAACGAATAATAAATATGCAGGATATGTTTGATATAACGGTTGATGCATAAAGTTATGTTGAATCACACGTGTAGCTGTACCTATTCTATTTGATAAGTTATGACTATTTTTTCAAAATATTGTGTAGCTACCAGTTTTTGCCGGATATATGTTGGTTGTACCGTTAATAAGTATCCAATGTCACTCTCTACAAGCCTCTAAATCAAGTTCAACAAAATTTTATCTTAATTAGTTCAGGGGTTTAGGAATTACCACATACTAGGATTACTTTTGTTTGTATCGTATTTTTTAGGCTTCCGTAGCCAAAAGCGCAAAAACGGAACCTTTATAGTTTCGTCATTTCCGTTTGTCTGTCTGTCTGTATGTCACAGGTATTTTACTCAGAGACTAGGTACAGAATGAATATTGATGAAATTTAATGCATAGGTGCCTTGAAGAAGTAGCTCAGTTTGATAATTAAATAATAATAATAAATATTTTTAGGGGGCACTCCAAACATTTAACAAAAGCTGAAAATGTTTTTTTTTCAGCAAACATCAACGTGTGGCACATCATTTCACAGATCTTTTACAAACATTTCTAGCTTTATAATAAACTTTTTTGACAAAGTGATTATTTTTGGAAATAATCGCCTTTATCTTTTGAACTGTCTGAGCAAAAATATGGAAAAAATGCGTTTCACAACAAAATACACGACATACCCCCTTCTACTAATTATTAAATCGATTTTTTCAGTTATGCATTTTTTATAATAACGACTGCGGAACCCTACACTGAGCATGGTCCGACATGCTCTTGCCTAGTTTTTAAATCTTTATTAAACTAAGCTTGACAATTTGAATAAAAAATACCAAACTGTAATAAAATGACGACACTAAGTAACTACTTTAAATGTTAATAAACTTTCGCCACTTGTACTCATTATGAAAGTATATATATTACGGGTCTTAATCGCTTGAATAATTTAAGGTAACTATTATCTACCCGTGACTACGACCGTTGCAATACGCTCGAAACGGTGTGCTATAAACAAGGTATTTTACCTTAAATTATTCATGCTATTAAGATCCGTAATATATTTATTTATATTCACTAAGAACTATTTTAAACTTATATCCTTCTTTCACAGCATGTCGCCTTCCTCGACGTTTTGGACCGTGAAGGTTCTATCCTGGAGTTCGAACTTCTGAACAACTTCGGCGCTCTCAGAGCAAAGTTCATCAAATGCGATGTTTCTGACGAGAATCAACTCGCTGGCGCATACAAGCAAGTCCTCGACAAGTACCGAAGACTCGACGGGGTAATAAACAACGCGGCGGTTTTGAGCGTAGACGAGAGAATATACAAGAGGATGGTCGATATTAATTTTGTGAGTAACGAGTTCTTGCGTGACTTGCTTTGAGTTATTCGTCTGATATATTAGACGAGTAATGTGTGTCGTGTTTGGCTTTGGTAACTTGGTGGAATCGAGTTGCATAATTTTATTTGCATGTTGGCTGATATCATGTTTTCAATGCAAATACCTAATACGTGACATAATGAAATTAGACGTTTTTAGATGATGATAGAATCTAACGACAATAATAATATCCTAAAAAGCGAATGTTGTAACCTTTGATATTATTTAAAAAAAAAAAATTGCTAATTATAATATTGTAATTAAAGGGATTTCGTTATAATTATTTACCCATTTAGTGTGTATTGAAGTGAGAGCCATCACATTATTCAACAGTAAAAAAATATTATCTAGATAAGTGTGCAAAAAAAAATTTGGATTTTATTCTTAAATCGAATAGATAAAAACATACTTTCGCTAATTAAAATATTGTAATTAAAGGGATTTCGTTATAATTATTTACCCATATAAGTGTGTATTGGAGTGAGAGCCATCACATTATTCAACAGTAAAAAAATATTATCTAGATAGGAATGCAAAAAATTAAATAGCTATGAATCAGCGTGAAATAATTTCATTGTCAGACGAGATTAAATTTATCATAGATTAATCTAGTGTTTTACTTACTTTTTACACCTGGTGTCTGTCAGGCTGGTCAAGGCAAAACTGAAGTAACAGCTCTCATTTTTGTTAGTATAACAATAAATGTTGATAAACTTTCGCGATTTCTAACAATAATTTGCTGAAAGTATAACAATAATTTGCTTCGTCAAACTTTTCATAAATTTGATGTTGATCTTTTATTAGCTAAATCAGTCAGTTGTAAGTGTTTCTAGTGACATGGTCCTTATTCACGTTTTTTTTCCATTTCCGCGGCAAGCTCGTGCGAACTGTCAAAATCTTGTCCTAATGGTAAATAGAGAGCTGCGCTCACTACATCTTTGAGTACATCGCGCATGCGCCAGTTTGCATGGGCTTGCCTCAAAGTCGGAAAAATAGGACGTGAATAAGGACCCAAAGGGTTGGACCTATCTTTGTACAGAGAATTATTGGCAATGCTCTACAACGTGACGAAACGCTACCAGCCTTCTGGATGATGGAAGTAATTCTTCCACGCCTAAATCGGTCGTGCCTCCCTCCTTATTTGGGGTATTTTTGTTGTTTTAGTAGGGCAATTTATTTATAGTTTTGATGTTTTTACAATGAGATACTCACAGATAATTTAAAAAACTAAATAAATAGCCTAAGGGTAGTTACAGACTAGCGTTTTTTAGGTAAAAAAAACGCTCGTTTTGGTGTACGCGCTTGCATGCCTTAAAACTTAGACACGCGTCCACAGGCATATTCCGATGTAGCCGCTCGAACGGGTAGAGGTAAGCCAGTTTTTAACATGCTTATACATACGTCAACGCTCAAAATGTGTTGGAAAAGGCACACCTGCATGCTCTTCCAAAAACAAGCTTACACACATGTAAAGTCTAAAACCGCCCTTATCCTAATAACCACTTTAAACCGGAGATTCAAATGACAGTGAAATAGCTATTATTGAAACTATGCCACTTATCATTCAACTTGGGTTTTAAATGCCAAACTTGTTACATTCGAAGTAAAACTTAATTAATAGTGAAGTCACTCGACAATATCGTTTGAAATTAGATATAGGATATTTCGAAATAATTAAATAAATCGTTATATCTTATTACGCACTTTAAACGGGAGATCTAAATGACAGTAAAATAGCTATTAATGAAACTATGCCACTTCTCATTCAACTTTGGTTATAAATGCCATTCAATCCAACATTGCCAACATTCGAAGTTAAACTTTATTAATAGTGAAGTCACTCTACAATATAGTATTGAGTTGCTTTGATACTATAAGGGTATTAGCGGCTACACTTATCTTATTCAGAATGTGTCTTATCGTAAACTTAGATTAAATTGACTGCGTTTGTTTACATTGTTAGTAATTTTGGCATATCCAAGGCAGTTTTAATCTTAAAAATTAAAATACTTCATTATTTAAATACTAATATATTGTCGCTCCCGTAGAACCTACTTATCATAGATTTTGGAGGTATTTGCCATAATCGCCACGCTTGGCGAGCGGGTTGGCAATCACAGTAGGCTTTAAAGTACGCAGAAAATGCTGCTGCCCGTCCTCCTGTGTGAAATTTTCGCATTAACGACACCCACGAAAACAATGGGGTGGTACTATTCCTAAGCCTGTACCATACAGCTCAAATTACTTCAATATGTAACAATAACAATCTCGTTAACTATTTCGGTCATAGCATAATAGAATATAATAATAAATATGTATAATAGTCTAATTGGACCTGAGAGAGCCTTGGCGTAGAACGGGCGACTTAACATGTTCTCCATAGCGTGATGGTTTGTAGCATTCTAGAACAGTCACCCATCTACAACTCAACCGTGGTAATGTTGCTTAACTTTGTTGTAATCTTAATCTTCTTGGTCGCCAATAATCCGTCAAGTAACAAAAACAATAACAATAAAAGCAGAATATTTTACTTTTATGTAAACAACACCAGTTCATCATAATAGTGAGTCACTCAAGTGACGGTCGATTTGGTTTTATTACCGGAATATGTCAATTACGTCTAAAACTAATCGCTCATGCTCCTTTTAGCCCAGTTCCCCGTATGTTCAGTTCCCCAAACGTTCCATAAGTACATATAAAAAGACTACAAATATACTAACTTAACATGTTTCTTACTTTTCCAGACTGCAGTGGTGAACAGTACAATAAAAGCCTTCCAATACATGGGACGGGATCAAGGAGGTAGTGGAGGTCTGGTGCTAAATATATCATCGTTGTTGGCTCTCAATTTGGGCACTCATCTGCCGGTGTACGCAGCCACCAAGACCGCTGTGCTACAGTTTAGTATAGCTATGGGTGTAAGTGGTGTTTATTATGTTAATGTTCTAGACAATCATCATAAGTCTGGAAACGTCTACTGCTGAATATAGGCCTCCCCAAAAACTTATACAACGACCGAGCGGTCTACATCCAACGGCTCCCAGCAACTTAGAATATTATAAATCCGAAAGTTTGTGAATAGCTGTTTGTTACTCTTTCAGGCATATAACTACTGAACGGATTTTGATAAAACTTTGCAATCATACAGTTTATAAGTATAATCAAATCAAACATAATGCGGGCGAAGTCACGACTAAGAAACGGTACCTACATTATATCTAAGAGTACTAGGTATACCCTCAGCATTCTTACCGATACCTACTATGTTCTAATTGGTGATGTACCTACCGTTTAAAAAACTATAAATAAAATTTAAAAAAAAAATATATGATTTCAGTTAATTATTAACTATGCAATGTTTTTTACCAATACACTCTTTAATTGATTTAATTGAATAATAGCGTTCAAACAACAAAGCATTTTTGTATTTTCTTTGTAAACGCTTTTGTAGACGGCTCCTTAGAAATTTAGGGTTTCTTAAACAGTGTAAAAAAAAATTGAAAAAGTAATTAATTCAGTTACTGAGTGAGACTGATTACTAATTTCCAAATTTCTAATATCTTACAAAAAAATAGGTAATTATTAAGTAAGTCTTACAGCCACCTAATATATTTTAATTCCCTTTTCAGACAAAAGAGCAGTATTCAAAGACCGGGGTGCGTGTGATCACGACATGCCTTGGTCCGACTGACACAGCAATACTGGACAGAAGCAATTTGGAGAACTTTGATAAGGATTCCGTTGAACGTCTTATTTCCCGAGTAGCCGTGAGACAGAGGTAAGAACTTAATGATAAACTGGCAGCTACATACCAGCCTCCATATTCATAATAGATTAATATACTTGATTAAACTATCGAATGTTTTGTTTACGTCATTTAAATTTTGAAATTATAATGAAATACAAAAACAAAACATTTGCTTGTTAATATGTTATCAGATATTAAATTAAAAAAACAAGGTAAGTGTTTACATGTATGGCTGTAAATAAAATTCAGTGCTATAATGTGGCACTATCTAAAATTATCTTCTAAATTGTGAACTCGATCTGCTGATTGAGTCGCTAATTTTGGTACAGGGTTCTTATTCATGATCTTTAAGGTAAGCCTGCGCGAATTGTCAAAATTCTGTCTTAATGGTAAATGGAGAGGTGTGTTCATTAACGCATCAAGGCGCATGCGTGTTGATGCATTTCTAAGGGCAGATCTACACTTAGGATAAATATCAATGATTTGATAGTTTGTACAGGCTTGCCGTGGACACTGAAAAAGATCATGAATAAAGCCTTAGGTGTGGAATCATATCATTAAAATTAGATTCAAAATGTGGCTATCAAACTGTCGCTACAGGCACACTAACCTACAGACGTATACATCGTTAAATGATACACAAAGTCTAAAGCTCACCCGACAAGACTGTTTCCAACATATTTACACAGAAGTTTTAATCGTAACATAAACTACCTAAATTTAGACCCGTCTTTCACGCGAACGAAGTCGTGGGCACAGCTAGTGTCTAATATGACTCATATTGCCTCAATCGTATATTCTAGATATAAACACAATATCTTACCCGCGCAACTTCATCTGCGTCAATTTTCCCCGTTTTTGCAACATTTTTCATTTATGCTCCGCTCCTATTGGTCATAGCGTGATGTTATGTTATCCAACACTAAAATAATTTTTCAATTCGAACTAGTAGTTCTTGAAATTATCGCGTTCAAACAAACAAACAAACAATATTTGTATAGATTAACATAGTCGACCCAATTGTGTCTAAGTGTTGGGGAACAAAATAATAGGTATTTAAAACTTAGACTTTATTGAAATTTGTATTGTGGCTTCGGTAGTTCAGTTCTGTTTTGAAGCTATTAACATCAAAGAAATATTTTCTTTAAAACTTTCAGAAAAAAGGCAATGCTACCATTTTGTATGAACTGAAACAAACCCAAGACAAAGTTAATGTTTCTAATGAAGTTAATCCAGGAGTTTTCAGTTGGATTCTAAAATTCCGGGATAAAACTTTGCGAGATGTGAATGAAATGTGAAATGAATTTAGAAAAGTGTATAATAAAAATGTTATGAGATAGAGCAAGAATATTATTATATTTTAGAGCTGCTGAGCTGTGCACAGCCCAGCAGAGGATTTCCATTTTATTTAATAGTCATATCGTAAAATGTTATTTTAAGAGATGCTCTTTCTTCTACGCGGTACTTAGTTATACTCAGTGATGACTGTGCAGACAAAGAGACCAGTAATGTTAGGCAAAGTAACCATTGACGATCCATAGATAACAAGTTGTCTTGTCAACTTAGCATAAGAAATACAAAATATTATGTAAACTAATAAAAATCTATGATCAAATTATTATGCCAATAAAAGTTATTATTATTATTATAGATGGGTGACTGTAATCGAATAATGTCACATCCCTCCGAGTCTTGGAGCGCATGTTAAACTTAACATGAAACTGTGCCTTGTCTCTGTCGGGTCTTGTAGGATTTCCGTCCCATCTAGGTAGAGAGGGAATCAAGTGTGCACTTCTGAGCATGACTAGTCTCTGCTGACATTCTTCGCTGAAATTAGGGTTCTTAATCACCTTCTTTATTTCCGTTTTCGCGGCCCGTAAAAATTACAATCATAGATGTCCGCCGCGCATGCGCGTTGATGCATTTATAGCGCAGTTCTCTTGTACCATTATGACAAGATTTTGATTGTTCGCACGGGCTTGCCGCGAAAACGAAAACAAAACGTGATTTAGGACCCCGTTAAGAAACCATTGTTATTAAACGTGGTTTTAATTTTGAATTAAAAAAGAATACTATAAATACACACGTTGTTAATTCACTAAACAGAATACCACATTGATATTATTATTTTTGGGGTTTCGAGAAATGCACATAAACTATTTTCCTCTCTTTTATATTTTAAAAAGACAGCTCCCGTACTAAAGAAAGTGTGGAAATTAGGATGGCACCCAATCGCCTTAATTTTAAATGGAAGGTACGCACTTTATTCCTTGATGGATCAGCTGAATCATCACAACATTAGTAACATAAATATTAGTCTGTATCTATGTATTTATTTATGTATGTATGTATGTATTGCTGTAAGTATGTATACTATTGTATAGTTATGTATGTAGGTATATATGTATGTATGTATTTTTGTAAGTATGTATAGAATGGTATAGTTTTATTGTTTTATTTGTGTATTATGTAAGAATAATAAGGAAGTTCTTATTTTACAATTAGGTTACTGCACCTTTCACACATTCCATTTCTACATCACCCTAAGGTAGACTGGCAGAGAATGCTTTTAGCATTAAGTCCACCTTTGTACAACTTTGTGCATAAAGTTTTAAATAAATAAATAAATAAATAAAGAACAAGGCCTGCGTCACGGGCTTTTTTACAAATATACAATTATTAGATAAAAGTACACCCAAACTCGGGATCAACATCATATGGATCTCACAAAGAATCTAAATACTATTACTCTATCTGTCACTTTCCAAATAGTTTCAATAATGCAAATGTTTTGTTTTACAGGGTGGAGTCAGCTGTGAATGGTATTCTGAGTGTAATAGATAAAGGAACAAGCGGATCAACATGGATTGTAAAGAACGACCAACCAGCTTACGAATTCTCTGAAGAAATATCACAAGCATTTCATGTTCTATCGGAAACTTACATGTAGAATTTAGTTATAAGCACTTGTTTTTATTTTGGTTACTTGAATCTGTTCATTATTATCTGTATTTATATTTTAAAGAAACTGTTACAACCAATGAACGGATTGGGTTGAAATTTTATGGCCAAACTTGGCGTGGGAGAAGACAAAAGTAAAAATTAGTTACATCAATAAGATGATTATAGAAATATTAATAGAAAATGTAATTGCATTTCAGGCTTTACAAAATTTATGGAATTTCCTATTGAATATTTACTTTGCAATGAATATGCTCATTCAAAATAACTACAACTAAATTTATGTAGTGAAAATATTCTCTTTATTCCGACATCCAAATAATATTAGGTTGAAATTATATTAAACCTAAAATTGGTAATATTTAGTTGGTATTTCCAATGCTAAGCCAAGCTACACAAGAAATATACGAGTAATACATAACCAAGCCAATGTAGCAATCAATAAAACATTTCTACTGCGCAATTCTGTTTTATTTTGTTGTTGTAGTGCGCTTTGTTATTGCTGTATCCATTAAGGATTTCGGAAAACTTTTGAAAATAACTTTGTTACAAATATTTGCATTTTACATTTTGATTTAATACCCAATCATAACATCATACACTATACATATTTTAGCATTGTGTGCAGCACAGTGTAGTAAATTTTGAAATTAATTATAAATATTGTTATAAGGCCTTCAGCAAATATCTACCAACCTCAAATTAAAAAGGTTTTTTTTTAATATTATTTAATCTTATCGTTCAGACTGATAACACTAACACTACTCCACCCTACACGAATTTTATCTTTGGATTTAAAGTGAACCCCGATAGCCTAAACAGAATTAGAGATTGTTTCCTTGATAACACTCCTGTTGATTTGACTCACATATCGACTCATGTACTAATGTGTCCACTGTAGTCATCATCATCATCTACTACTATTACTACTACCTTTATTACCCTACTCCCAGATATAGGTCTCTTTCAATTTTCTCCAAGAAACCTTTGTTCTTCATCGTTCGCATCTAGACCTTCCCTCGGCTTCAGATAATATGTTTACGCTTTTGGTTGGTCGTCTTCTAAAGTAATTACAATAACTAAAACATTAACCAACTTTATACTTTTCTAATTTGGAACGAACAAGAAACATAGAAAATCTACTAATTCACCGTGATTATACTAGACCACGAACTAGATAGTACTTGGCAGGCAAAACGCGACTGTTACTGTCAGTGCATTCGCTCTTCGGGGATTGTGTTAATTTATGCCAACGCTGTTTAATCCATCCTCAAGCAAGCCTGCTTCCAACACATTGCTCGCTTCGGTTGAATTATGACTAAAGTTAGCTTAAGATGGATTTTTTTAACTTTCCCGAAGTGTAAAATCTTCATAAATGATACGGTGAACAACCTTCAAAGTTCTTGTTCGGGCTTAAACTTACCTGTATAAGTTAAGTAAGCTTAGCGAACAGTTTCAACGTGAGTTATATGTAGTCGTAAAATGTATCGTTGTCAAAACTGACTTTTAAGTTTGAAACATCTTGTTTCGTAAAATGGAGACAGAACTAGATGATTTAAATTTTCTGTTATTTAGTCGGATTAATAATAATTTTATAGGCATTTTTTTGCCAATTACTTTTATACTATAATGGCATTTTAATGCAATTTTTCTATCTTTCAAAAATGCAATTATTGTTTTAATGAGATTTAGCCAACCGTTTTTTTTAGCTCCCAAAAGTGTAAAGAGTGACTCTCTTTAAACACATTATTAAGATGTCAGTGATAATAATAAAGTAAGAGCATACTATATGGTTGACAAGTTGCTTCATACAATTTCAAAAGTTATCAAGTCAGTTGCTTTTAATTATGGTTATTGCTAAAATGTTATTAAAATCAGTGCTGAGTTATATGAACGAAAACGTGGATAGTATTTCACAAAAGGTCATACAAGATTTATGGCAACGAAGGTCGTGGAAAATTAAATTAAGGCAGCTGTAACGTCTTAATAGCCGGAACCGGCTGACACCCGGTCGACACTCGATATCAATATATAACTAAACCACGGGTGGCTGAAATTCATTTAAAGTACGTCATCGGGTGTCGGTAATTTATTTATTTACCATTGCTAAGCCAAGGCACAGCATACCGAGAGTATAGAATGCAACCTTCATACGTCCAGTCGCGGAATGAAAATGTTTGTCAATTTTCAATACAGTCATTTAATGCTTTACAAGCACATGTTTGATTTTCGCATTTATGTATATATGTTATAAATTATCCTTACATAATTGACAACAGAGTTTAAGTTCATTCAGACCAATATTCCTGGACTAGGAAAACTTGAACTAAAACGTTTTTCTTAGTTTGACGGTTGGCGTTACTGCTACTTTTATCTGGTTCAAGCAGAAGTGGACTTTGGTGACGAACGGTGACGAACCTTATAATTCCGCGATTATACTACATTCGAGTGCCGCATTCATAGACATCGTTTACCGACAAAGGACAAACAATTCCTCGTGCTCCACCCAGGTGGAACACCCGAATTGCAGACCACAACAGTGCACTTTCTTCGGAAGGTGTGCCCCGATTCCACGTCCATATGCGATGTTAATGTGTGCGTGTTTTAAGATCGTATTCTACGTGGGTTGTATTTTTTACTTTCGGTATTCTGTGGCCAAGGCACATCAGGGGGAAGGGATCGTGGATAGCAACTGAATGTTTGCCAAATCCGAGCCCGCAGTGTTTAACTATTCACAGGCATGTTTCAGTAGATCTGAATTAGAGCACTGATTCCGCATAAACGTGAGCTCGCAGTTTTTTTCTTGTTTAGTTTGTTTACAGAATTTGTCATATTTATGGTACTTAAGATATACCTTTTTTTAAATATATCAATACATTCATTCAAAATGCAATAAATGTGTTATCGTTCTAAATACAGTAGGTATATTCTCGATGAGTTTTCGGTACCATTTCCTCTGAAACACAGTACTTGAATCGGTAAAGAAATAATATTTAAATGCTACCTGCAAAAAATGCTAATGATTCAATTTGCGTAGAAAACCCGAAGGACATTTTCCATCTTAAAATAGGTTTATGAAATGATTGGGGACATTGATATTCTGTCCCAGGAAAACACGGTCCATTTGTGAGAGCGGTAGACCCTAAAATTATGCAAAATTACGACATGGAGACCCGAAAGTCCGCTGATTTCGAACTGATGTTCCGTCTATTTTGGGGCTATATATCACTATCTATCTATTAATTGATAAATTACATAAGAGAAAAAATCAAACAACAAATTTGGCAGAGACAACATCGGGTGTTGTGGCTAAATTAGGAGAACCGATATAAGCTGGTGATGACGACGAAAAATGTTGACTTGTTAGTTTCGCATAAACCATTTAAATATTGTATAAATGAATTGTATTGAAAAAAGAAAAGCGATTAGGTATTATATAGCTAATTAATATTTGGGTGGTATATATATATATAATATCAGTTGCTGTTTGCGGTAAAAACCAGGTGTATTTCGAATAAATATTAAATAAAATACACCAAACATCAAACCGTCGATTTTGTGCCTGATCTATTTCTGGTCGTACCAGATTTCGGAAACATTATAACTATCCGAGTAAGCAAGCAGAAAATGCACTTTGTATATTCATATCACGAGGTTATTGCAGAAATACCTACCTAGTTAAATCAGAGCAGAATACCTACTTAGTTAACTAAGTAGGTATTTCTGCTAAACTTCGTGATTTATCCGACTAGTTTCGTATGCGTCATTTTTTCCCGTTTTTACAACATTTTCATTGATGCTAAGCTTCTATTGGTCACGTGATGTTATTTACCCTATAGCTTTCCTCGACAAATGGGCTATCCAACACTTATATATATAGTTTTTTAATCCGAACCAGTAGTTCATTCAAACAAACAAACAAACTCTTCAGCTTTATATGACTGCCTCTGTGGCGCGGTGGGAGTGTATCCGACTGCTACGCAAGAGGTCGTGGGTTCGATCCCCACCCAGGATAAAACTTTGTGTGATGAGCACGATGGTTTATTCTGTGTCTGGGTGTTATTTATCTATAATATGTATGTATTTAGAAATATATAAGTATGTTTATCAGTTGTCTGGTTTCCATAGTACAAGCTCTGCTTAGTTTGGGATCAGATGGCGTTGTGTGAGTTGTCCCAAGATATTATAAGATATTATTATTATTATTTATGTAGTGTAGATTTGTCTCTTAAACGATTTGAATTTTATATTCGGTAATATACCTATATTACTTAAAATAAAACTCAAATCGCTTATAAGCGTAGGCAAATAAAATATAACTCCGTCACAAAGTTTTTTTTTTCAAAAGCTTACATCTTTTCATATTTAGGCCGATACTATAAGTACCTAAACAAAGTTTCTTTCGATTGAGGAGTTTACGAGTAACGTAAAACTTTGAAATGATTTCAAAGGAAACTGTGGAAACAAGTAATGAGAAGGTTGAAAAACTTTTTGTTTTCCTTTATAATTATTTTCAATTGATAAACACTTGAAGCAATAAATACAAATACTTTTAAGTCCAGAACAATAACGGATGTTAAAACGAATCTGGATAGATCCTATTTCCTTATAAGTTTTTGAAGAATTTTCGCACCTTTATTTTGTCTAAATTACATTTTTTAAATATAATCAAAACAATGCCCTAGATGAGCCAATATAAAGAAACAAAAAATAAATTACAATGACCATATTAATACTAGTTTAATAAAAATTGGTTACTTCTAGTCATTATATCGTCTTCAGGATCTTCTTTGGAATCTGAGTCATCATTCATAGGGGCCTTTGTAGTCTTGCCCGTTTCGTACAAATCCCACTCAGGCTTGTTGTTGGATGCCGAAGGAGTCTCAGGGTTACTGATATCTGAGTGCCAAGGTCGCATCTCTGGTGCAGTCTCTGTCACAACAAGTGGTCTGTTTTCTGACTGAGGTGTTGAATACATCGCTTTATGTGTTGTCTTGAAGTAGTCGGAAATTTCTTCAGAACCCCTCGGTCTTGGAGTTGGTCTCGTTATTCTGATAGGGGTTTTAGTTGGCCACCTAATTGTAAACAGTTTTATTTCATCAGCCGGTTTTGGCTTGTTCGAAGGTCGGAGAGGTCTCTTTGGCGAAGGCTTTCTTTTAGATATTATAGCTGGCCAAATTCCAGGAATCCACTTAATTTGAAATGATCTAGCATCTTCAGAGGATGTAGGTTTTTTAATGCGTGTATCGCCAAGCAAGCGTGTTTTCTTTTGCGTTTGCTTTGTTCTAAACTTACTAGGCCATTTCCAGGCAGGAATAATATAATATGTTTTTTCTTCTGTCTCTTTAGTTATTTTCGGAACTGTCGGTCTTTTTTCGACTGTTATAGGCCAAGAAAACCTCGGTGTCTCTTCAGTGGGTGTCATCACCCCAGAGATTGGGAATATCCGAGGTTTTGCTTGGTTTAACTTAGATTTAAATTCTGCATAACGGAATTTAGATATAGTGTCTCGTATGATTTCTTCAGAAGTTGCCGATGTGGTCGCCTGCGTGCGAGCAGGGCGTCGGAACTTTTTCTTCGGCTTAATTTCAGAATCCATTGTTTTCTTTGAGTTCAGGTAGTTAGAGAACCATCCAAAAAACTGCGGTGATACCTATACTCAAAAATAAATGTAAATTTATATTAAAATTAAAATAACCAATTTTGTTTATTTCATATAACTCAATATTTGAAAGAAAAGTTGGGTAGATAAAAAAATTACCATAGACTGGCAATTGCAAGGTTCTTTTTTTTCTTCATAATGAGTTGGATAGTTTCTGCTCTCTAAAACCGATTCATCACTATTAACCAAACGAACAATATGATCCTGTAAATTATCGTCTCTGTTTGATGCGCACAAAAATAAAGGAGATTGGTGTGCTAAAAACCACCAAATGACTGCAACATAAAGTATAAAATAAATAAACAAATTAACAATTTATATATTTTAATTAATTATGTAGATAGGAGAAAAAGGTAGGAAATACATTAATTTGGAACCAAAACCCGAAACTGGAAGTAATAATAGACAATAGAAATGAAAAAAAACATAAGTAAAATTAATAATTAAAACATTCAAATTATAATTAAGTCATTAGAAATAAAAAATAATAAAAACATACAAATAATTAATAAAATATCGGAAAATAAATGGGTCTCGTAATAAAAAAACTAATATCCATAGCTTATAAAACATACCACAAATACGCAGATCTAGCGTATTTAATAGGCATAAACTTGTTGATTTATTTTTTATTATGTTAATAAGTATATATTTTTAAAATACTTACAAAGTAATAAATTCTTCATAGTTCATTTGCTATCGCACGTAAGAATCCCATTGAATGAATTATGCAATTTCAATCTTGTGTTTTAAAACTTATTTGCTAATTGATTCGGTATTCATAATAACAGGCGTGTTTGAACGATTAATCAATTAAACGTGTAAGTCTTTAATTTAAGTCTATGTGCATCGAATTTTAATTAACCCTACAGTACTCACCATGGGAAAGCAAAAATAATTCTTATACCAGAAATTACCTTTTAGGACTAAATTGATGTATAACTTTTAAACTTACGCGTTGCATTATAAATACAATTTGACACGGGAATAAACGCGTTTTACCTAGGTAAAGTATTTACCTTATGCTTGACGTTTCGACCGGGTTACACCGACCGTGGTCACAAGCTGACGTTAAACGCGTTTATTCTCGTGTCAAATCTATTATATAAAATTCTCGTGTCACAGTTTTCGTTGCCATACTCCTCCGAAACGGCTTGACCGATTTTGATGAAATTTTGTGTGCATATTGGGTAGGTCTGAGAATCGGACAACATCTTTTTTTCATACCCCTAAGAGTTTGTTTGTTTGTTTGAACGCGATAATCTCAGGAACTTCTGAGCCGCATTGAAAAAATATTTTCTTGTTAGATAGCCCATTTATCGAGGAAGGCTGTAGGTTACAACATCACGCTACGACCAATAGGCTCCTATTGGTCGTAGCGTGATGTTATGGTCGTGGCGTGGTGAGCAGCAATGAAAAATGTTGTAAAAAAAAAGGAAGAAAAAAGAAAAAGGGAAAATTTACGCAGACGAAGTTGCGCGGGTCAGCTATTTGTATTTATAAATTTAAGTAGTTGTTTAGTTCGTCAATCGTGGATGTGTAACGACAAACCTGCAACTTACTTACTACTTACTTTACTACTTCAATTTCTCCAGAATTCCATCATCAGGTCCTGATATGATGACAATGGGACCAACTTGGAAGTAAACCATTCTATACCTACTACTATAATATAAAGCTGAAGAGTTTGTTTGTTTGAACGCGGTAATCTCAGGAACTACTGATTCGAATTGAAAAACTCTTTTACTGTTGGATAGCCCATTTATCGAGAAAGGCTATAGGCTATATAACATAACGCTATGACCAATAGGAGCGGAGCAGCAATGAAAAATGTTGCAAAAACGGGGAAAGTTGACGCATACGAAGTTGCGCGGGTCAGCTAGTAAAACATAAAAACATTTCAAATTAGTCCTGCCGTCTTTGCGTTATCGGTAAACAAACACACAAAAAAATACATTTAGTCGGATTAAGAACCTCCTCCTTTTTTGAAGTCGGAAATGATACATAACTAGTTGTTGTCCGACCTCGTTAGGGTGAAAAAATTTAAGGGCAATTTTATCAGACGGGTACATTTTCCGGGATAAAAAGTAGCCTGTGTACGACAGACTTTTCTCTGTTCTAATTTAGTACAGATTCGTTTACCCGTTGTGATTGAATAACGAACATCCATTCATCCACACATCCATACATCCAAACTTTCGGATTTATAATTTTAATATAGATAAGACACATAACAAGTAAGTTTTTAATACTAAGCCGGCACTAACAGGTTAGCCATACTCATTAAAATAATGAAATTAGTCGCATTGTGTATAAGAAAAAGAATTACCTACTGTTATGTCTAATAAAATTACAAATAAAAATTTAATTAAGTAACTACTTATCACTTCGTTTAGTAGGCTGCTAATGCTAAACGACTAGGAATGGTTATGCTTAGGTACTTAACTTTTTATTATGGTACTAGCTGTCCCGCGCAACTTCGTATGCGTAAATTTTCCCCGTTTTTGCAACATTTCACGTCGCTACTCCGCTCCTATTAGTCGTAGCGCGATGTTATATAGCCTTCCTCGATAAATGGGCTATCCAACAAAAAAAGAATTTTTCAAATCGGACCAGTAGATCCTGAGATTAGCGCGTTTAAACAAACAAACAAACAAACAAACAATCAAACAAACAAACTCTTCCGCTTTATAATATTAGTATAGATTTGACCATTAACGTAGAGACCAGGACTGCGCCATAACCTCACAAAATTGACCACTCTCCAGAAAGAGACAACGCTACTATGTAGACAATACCTGACAAAGGCCGCAGAAGTTTTTTCTCTCTTTCACGCTTTGCAGTCAATATTTATTTTTAATTGAATAGGGTGGCCTAGTCCTGGTCTATATGTCTATGTATTTGACTGAAGTTAAATCAGTCTCTAATTAAAAAACGTCAATAACGACCCGCTTCGTAGGTACATATTTGTATGAAATGCTAGCATGTGACGTCACGTTTTCTAAGGTCAAATCATTTACTTTTAGTGTTTTTTTTTTTATAATTAAATATAATAAACACGTTACAATAAAGATGAACATTTTTTTCAGAACACATAAAGACACAATTTTTACATGGTTAGAATACAACATTTTATTTTGATAGTAGTGAAATACCCAATGATGTGCTATTTAAATTATACAATTATAAGCTCGTTTATGCGTGTTGATACTGACTCACGCGTGTACGCGAGTCCTTTTGGAAGTGCGAAATCTAGCGCGCGTGTAAGCGCGTATGCCAAAAGAACCTTTTAAGTATACGGTTGTATATCCATTCTGAAATAAACGCTACATAGTCGCAGAAAAAAACCCTAGTCTGCAACCACCCTAAACATAGTTATTTTGATATCATAGGGTGACTGATTATATCAAAATTTGCTGTTAATTTGTGAACTAGCCGTCTGCAAATTATTTTCAAAAATCTAGAACAACTAACGAAGGCTTTCTAAACCTGAAACTACTAATACGCTTTGTAATTTTTAGGCTTATTTGTTTATTTGCGGTTGACGCAACTTTTCATTAAAAAATTGATTATTTTACCTGCAACTTTATTATAACAGCTTTTTTATAAGCCTCATTATATTACAGAGAGCTCTAATAGGATGGACGCAATATCTGGTATACACTACATTGGGTTCATCAATATTATTAGGTAAATTTTAGCATATATTACACCTATTGATCAATAGATACCTATGTAATGTTAAGTTCGGAATTCCTAAGCCACGAAA
This sequence comes from Herminia tarsipennalis, assembly GCA_945859575.2. Lineage (NCBI taxonomy): Eukaryota > Metazoa > Arthropoda > Insecta > Lepidoptera > Erebidae > Herminia > Herminia tarsipennalis. Next base: position 6,702,419 of record OX243840.2, read on the forward strand.
CAGCTATATTCCTCCTTCGTAATACACGAAAGAAGTGAAACACGCGAGGAACAATTTAGCAAATGAATAACGACCACAATTTGTTGCTGCTGACATTTTTACAAGAATTTGCATGGAAAAGGTTTGGAACAAATGAAAAATACAAACATTTAATAATAATGTTTCTGATTGAAATTGGGTCATAATCAAAAGTATGATGTAGTGCACAAATGTACCTATGTTCAAACATTGATACAGGTCAGAGCTTCCCAAACTTACAAACAAACAAAATATATACAGTAAATGAAAATTATAAGAGATATTGGTGGGCTACTAATGAGAAAAATGTGCTTGCATTTCTGACTGCGTTTTGCTTGATAGAATTTTAAAAGCTTCAGGCTACGGTAATCGCGTGAATAATTTAAGGTAAAATATCTTGTTTATTGCACCACGTTTCGACCTTATTGCAACGGCCGTCGTCACGGGTAGTCTGGTCTAGCTCAGCGTCGCCTACGTGAAGCGCGGTTTTCGGAAACTACTCTCGCTATTCTGTTTTATTGCCTCGTCTTACGTCTACCCGTGACTACGGCCGTTGCAATACGGTTGAAACGTCGGGCAAAAACAAAGGTATTAAGCCTTAAAATAAACTATTTACGCGATTACGTAGCTTACAAAATTCTTAATGTGTACAAATCGCTAAAGTTTACGAACATATATTGCTTTTTGCTTGCTCTTCATAGTTTCTCATACGGGGCTCATGTTTGGATAGTCATAATGCGCGCGGCGCTTACAGAACTCGGTCACGTTGGCATAGACAGGCAATCTACGTGGGTCGCTTCCCGATGCCTCTGGGATAATTCCGCGACGCCCTAGGCCGGCGCTACGCATAGTTTGGGATACATTTGCCAGCTCTTGTAATATAATAATATCTAATATCTTGGGACAACTCACACAACGTCTTCTGATCACAAACTAAGCATAGCGTGTACTTTGGCAATCAGGCAACTGGTAAAGATACTTTAATATTTCTAAATACATACATATTATGTTGTGCTTATCGCAAAAAGTTTTATCCTGGGTGAGGTTTGAACCCAGACCTCCGGCCTAGTCACTAACCACTAACGTCAAAAACGACCAGTTCCTTACAAGTTTGTATGAAATGCTAGCATGTGACGTCACATGATTAATAATTAATAAACACATTAAATTATAGATGAACATGTTTTTTCAGAACACTTTATATCTTACCAGCTTTTGCCCGCGGCTCTGCCCGCGTAGATGTCGGTTATCGCGATAAAAACTATCCTATGTCCTTCTCCAGGACTCAAACTATCTCCATATCAAATTTCACTTTATTTAAGTGTGAATGTGTAACAGACAGACAGACAGAGTTACTTTCACGTTTATAATATTAGTATGGATTATTGCATGGCATAAAATAATTTATTTTGATAGTAGTCTAATATCCGATTCAGAAGCATGACCAAAGACCAACCCATAGCTTAATGGGATCTTTAAGGCACGGATATTTGTCACTAATCACAACTAATTTCTGAAAGACTTTTCAAAGCAGAAATCAACTGACAAAGTTGTCAAATCTATTTTTTATGATTTTGACTTACGGCCGGTCTCAATAACCTACCTATCGATAGTCTACTAGAGGTAGAATTTTGACATATTTTGTATGGAGCTTATGTCAAATATATCCAAATCTCATCAAATACCTCTAGTAGCCAAATCCATTGATAGTTAGATTATTGAGACCATACGTTAGACAAGTAATTCAGAAACCGCGTGTCAGTAAGTCATTGAGTTACATATACATATCAACCCATATGATGGCCCACTGCTGGGCACGGGTCTCCCCAGTAGATCCTGGGGGTAATTGCCATAATCGCCACGCTTGGCGAGCGGGTTGGCGATCGCAGTAAGGCTTTAAGTACGCAGAGGACGCTGCTGCCCGTCCTCTGGAGTGAAATCCCTTAGTCGCCTTGACGACACCCACGGGAAGAGATGGGGTGGTACTATTCTTAAGCCGGCACCACACGGCAGTGTCATTGAGTTAACAGTGACAATTTTCTCTAAGTCCAAGTCTTCTAATAAATAATCAGTCACTAAAATGTGGTTAATGTCTACAATATTCATAAAAAATATACATACATAAAATAGAGTTGAACACATGACATGTAATTATAATGCAAATTGTGGGAAAGACAATAACGATGTTGAAATTAAACAACGGGGAAAACGAAACGAAATGTAAAGGCAATAAAGAGGCAAACGGTGTACCTGAACAACAATTATAAAGGTTTATTGCATGAGTTTGAATGTACACAATTGTAGCCTTGGCTTTATAAGCAGATAGCGAGTCAGGAAACATTTAAAATCTCTCGCATCCTTTTCTTTGTATAAACTTTTTGGAGGTCAGGAGTCAGGTATGAATAGAAAATTCACTTGTCCTGTATAAAATGCTGACAAGTGCTGTTCAAAAAAGAGATTATTTTTCTTGTAATGTAACAAAATATATTCAGTATGTAATCTACACTATTTATAGTAATATTATGAAGAGGAATGATTTGTATTTTTGTATGTAACGAATAAACTTAAAAACTAATGGACCTAATGGATTAAAAAATTCTATCACCATTAGAAAGCTACATTAACTGGGAGACCGTATTGGAATGGCCGTGGTCACGGGTAGCCTACCCGTGACCACGGCCGTTGCAACACGGTCGAAACGTCGGGCAATGAACAAGGTATTTTACTTTAAATTATTCACGTGATTAAGACCCGTAGTATATATAATTTTATAATGTGTAAAAATCCCGAAAGTTTATTAACATTTATAACATATGCTATATTTTATTTACAAAAAAAATAGAGATTTCAAGAGAGAGAGAAAATTACAATAATGTAACTCATGGTACAAAAAACTACCATATGACACCCGTGCGAAGCCAGGGCAGGCAGCTAGTTATACATATATTTCCAAGACTTAAGGTACTATCTGGTTTGTTTGCAGATTCGTTTTTCCCAATTTTCATAATAACTACTATGGATATAAGATACTTTAAAGCTATAAAACGAATATTAGGAGTTACCTATGTGATGTGTATAGCCCAAGTTAAATACCATTGTGAGAATTGCTTTACAACATTAATTGTCATTGAGGATTTTCACCCGTGAACGATTGAGTCATCAGAGCACATCTCTTCATCAAAATACGTGAATAGAATCACTTAGTCTACCCCAGCCTTTAAATTCAATACCTAGTACATTAGCAGTTGTTATGTACTCGCAATGTATTGGGAATTTGGACCCGATCCCATTTAACTATTGTGGCTAACCACGTTTTACGCAAACATGAGTTATAAGAGAGATTAACGGATAGCAGATTTATTCAGGAACTTGAGGTAAATTACAAGAGTTTCTTATTGCGCCCGATATCAACACTTGCTTGTGCGCGTGTATTCTTATAGAACTCGATGCTATATAGACGGTCTATTATGGTTATCTAGGTTTATAATAGATTTCGACCAATTTTATGCAGGTATTAGTAACTATATGAAAAAACTGGACAAGTGCGAGTGGAACTCGCCCACCAATTTGTAGGTTTATATAATAAATAATTCAGGAATCGAGTCTCGCAGTTTTAATATAAAAGGCCGCATCTTTTTTTACGTTTACTTAGAAGTTTGATCTTTTTACAGCTTCAAGGGACTGTAGACCTAAGTATGTGGTGTTAATTTCAACTCGATACCTCCACGCGTTTCCGAGATAAAGAGACTTGACAAACAGACGGACGGTCGGACAGACAACAAAGTGATCCAATAAGGGTTCCGTTTTTATTGCTTGATATATGGAACCCTAAAAAAATACAATAAAAACTACTTTTAGACACGACACCACTTGTACTAGGGAGCCGTCCTATAAATAAAAAAAAATGTAACTGCTATACAATGTGCGTTAAACTACCTACCTAATGGTCCTGGTAGGTATTCTCTAGCGTCATTCAATCTTTTTACTTGATGGTGTCATAAAAAAGCAATTCTGGCTACCTACTGTTGTAAGTGGTCTCCTCATAATCCTTTACGAATGAGTATAAAGCTCTCTCTCTGTGATGACTGCCTCTGTGCCGCGGTGGGAGTGTATCCGACTGCTACACTTCCACACGGAACACCACTTTATGTGATCCACAAATTGTTGTTCCGAGTCTGGGTGTACTTTGTGTACGTGACTTGTATGTTTGTAAAGTCCCCAGATACAGGGCTTGTACCCAAATGCGGGAGTCGTCTTAAAAAAAAAAAACAAAAAAATAACCTCCAAAGGAGAAGAAAGGGTAACTCAGGTTTCACTCGAAACAAAAGTCCTCCGAGACTAAAGAGAACAAAAGTTAACTTGAAGCTTAAAATTACTTATAAAATTCTATCAACACATATGATACTTGTACCTATTCAAGAATCGTTCCATTGTAGGTCGTATACCTTTGTTACTCGCTTTGAAGCTCATCCTATCTGTTGTTCGAGAACAAGTGATAAAACAATAGGAATGAATACGGAGGCATGTTCAATTTGAAATGTAATAAGGCATAACACAGACTGAATTTAATGCAGGATATTCCGACTTTTATAGCATTGGAATGTACTCGTAAGTGACGATACATTGAGAGTTTCATCTAATACAGATTTCCATCTGGTGTCACCGTTTTACCGTTTTCCAATGTATTTGCGGATTATATTTGAAAAGCGAAGAATAAGTTTAGACAAATGTGCTGTAGATAGCATGAATAGTGGTCTTGATCATTACAGTACAACGACACTGATTTGACTTTAGTCAAATACCCTGTGTATTTGACTAAAGTCAAATCAGTGTCGTTTTAAGAAACGTCCAAAACGGTACGCTCCTTATAAGTTTGTATGAAATTCTAGCGTATGACGTCATATTTTTAATGATCAAAACATTTACTTTTGTTTTAGTTTTAATAAATAAAAATCAATAAACAAGCTAAATTGTAAATGAACATATATTTTCAGAATACTTTATGAGATATTATTCCACGGTGAGTATAAAATAATTCATTATGATAGTAGTCAGAAAATGTTTTGTGAGCTCTATTTTTGGCAGTGCATTTTTAGCGGAGTGTGCTCAGTAGCGACCGAGCACTTCGAGAAATCTCGAAAGTTAAACATGTTACAGTTGTCAGATATACAGGTATCTATTTTCTAAAAACCATTTAAACACAGATTTTTGATGAGACCCTTTATTACTTTTTGTCAGGGATCTCGGCATTTTACTAGATGCAAACCTAAACTGGCAAGCATAAGTGACTTGTTAGTCAGAGGGTTATGGTTACTCCGTGGGCTTTATACCGTCTGAAGAATTTTCTTCCTTTGAAAACTAAAATCATGCTTGTCCAGACGTTGATATTTCCCTTGATTGATTAAGGTGATGTATGATATCTTGATCTGAATGCAGAGCTCCTCAATAAATATGACCGACTTTTAAATAACTGCATTCGATTCATCTTTAATCTTCGTAAGTTCGACCATGTGTCTTCTTACAGCTCCCAATTGAAATGGCTTACTTTTTACCAACGACGCAGTTTGCGCGCTCTTACTACACTTTATTCTATCCTTAATTCTCCTTCTTCCCCCCTCTTACTTGTCACACATTCAATTCTTGTGCTCCATCCACAGCAGAGATCTTCGATCTTCTTACAATTTCAATAATTGCATTTTGAAAGATAGAAAAAATTGAAATCCAGACTCAGGAATCGAAACCGAGACTTCCGTAGCCAAACCGGGGCCAGAAGCGAACCACCTATCTGGACTATGTTACTAGATATCAAATTCTTCCATCTCTTAATGCTTACGGGTTAGGGCCCCGTAGCGCCATCTAGTCGTAGTTAAAGAACTAACACGGCTTTTGTTATTGCTTCGTTACAGAGAGCATTTTAACAAATTATGATGACGCAGGCCGAATATTGAAATAATTTTTATAGGCATTTCTTGCCAAAGACTTTACAAATACAATAATTGCATTTTGAAAGATAGAAAAAATTGAAATCAAGACTCAGGAATCGAACCCGAGACTTCCGTAGCCAAACCGGGGCCAGAAGCGAACCACCTATCTGGACTATGTTACTAGATATCAAATTCTTCCATCTCTTAATGCTTACGGGTTAGGCCCCCGTAGCGCCATCTAGTCGTAGTTAAAGAACTAACACGGCTTTTGTTATTGCTTCGTTACAGAGGGCATTTTAATTTCTTACAATTTGCTCCTCCTATGTCCTGCTCATTCTTCTGGATTCGTCGGATCCTCTTTCCTAGTTCAATCTGTTTTACTCTGAAATGCACTGCCCCCGAAATTAGGATGGCACCTAACCACTTTAATTAAAGACGAAGGTTCATACTTTATTCATCCAAGAATTAGTTGAGTTATTACGTTAGTATATATATGTAATTATATGGTATGCATTTTTGTACGTATGTATATATCTTTGTTTGTATGGATATGTGTAGGTATATTTGTATGTATGTATGTATATTATTATTTCATTTTCACGTTTTGTTTATTAATATATAGTTTAGCTGCCAACAAGTTTACTGCACCTACTTTCATTTTTATCTCTACATCACCCTAAGGTTGACTGGTAGAGAATGCTTTTAGCATTAAGACTTTGTACAATTACTGCGCAAAAAGTTTTTAAATATATTTATTTAAAAACTTTATGCACAGTAATTGTTTTATGCTTTAACTTTATGCACAGATAACATTATTTATTAATAATGTTCGGCCCAACGTCATCAAAAATCTGTGTTTAAATGGTTTCTGCAATGAAACTCACAGAGCCGTACAAGTTCCTTAGGAACGCCGTAACGATTGCCATAAAAATCGTTTCACATGGAGGTAAATTCGAGTTTGGCGGACATGTCTCGGTGCCGGAGTTGGTAACGGCTTAGAGCAGGTTAAGGTCTCGGATTCAATTCCCGCCTGAGATGATTTTTTGCTTCATACATTTAAATTTATATGTTTAAAATTAGCATAAAAATGCTATAAAAATTACAAAAAGTAGGTAATGTGACTAACCAAAGAGTTCGTTTGTTCGAAATGTCTTAATAATAACCCGTAAAAAAAAAAATACGGAAAAATGCATAAAAGGAGGATTGTCGTGTTGTCGTTGGCGTTCATAATCTTACACATGTACGAACGAATATTCGGCTTTATCTTGTCTTGCGGTCCTGCGCACTGTGAAGTGATGGTTATGGGCGGGAGAGAGATACAGGCGACCATGTCGCTGTGTGCGTAGCGCTAAATGAATCACTCGCTCGGCGTAATGCTCCCCTAAGAATAACTACAAACTTTAACATTAATAGCCAGTTAAAACCATCGTGAAGTTGTGACAGGAAACGTCTTTTAAGCTCTTACTTGAAGTTCTGATAGAAATTTTGAAGAATAATAACACAAAGCCTTTAAAAGCGACAAGGCTCTAGCTACCTATGAGATTCATGTTGTACAAAGATTGAACTCGAAGGGTATTTGAAATATTGATAGGTCTGATGATAACATCGGTACAATTCTATCCAGCCTGTCAGCTGTAAATGACAGCAGAAGATATATTGATTGCTAGAAACCAATCAGGATATTGATTCAAGAATTATGTTTACGGAAGGGAAGGAAATATAAATGATTATTGTGTTTATTTATGATTAAATTTAGTTTGTATAAAGATAATCTGCCGCATTGCTGTAAACCGATTTAATAACATTTTATTTTTAAACTGAGATGTTTTTGTTGACTCTTATTTACATATAGTTTGGAATATTTGAACGCAACATGAGACGAGATGTACGACTTTTATTTGATGTGGCTAAAGCGTGCTTAAATTTCTAAAAATCAGCAACCGTTTTCTGTAACATACACCCTTTTTTTACTTATAATTTAGAAGAATAAGAAAAGGGATTTTACTTATAAAGCACCCAACATACTTACACGGCAGACGATTACCAACAAAGCACGCCGTCCCACATCACATCACCTTTGCAGGTAAATAAAGATTTAAAATAACCGCAGTATTCTATAATAAATACGAAATTTACGCTACCAGACATATCCTTTACAAAGGCTTTTATTAATACTGTAACACAAAGGCACATTTTTAAACAAGACTCAGCTAAAAATACGCATAATCCAGAGTCAACTGAACCGTACGATCTCACCTCATAATTGCGAGGGCTTAAAGGGTCGAGCGAGTGTTATCTGGGCTGTAACGAGGCCTTGCGTTCTAAACTAAATTATTTTTTCTATGTAACTGCCACGTTATTTTTCATTAGGTGTAAGCATCGTTCCAAGCCGTGATATCCGGTGGATGTTTGAACAAGTTACAACAAGTCTATCTTGTTTAAACTTTGCAAATGTTGAATCGTCGGTTGGTGTAGATGTGGTTACAAATAAATTACTTCAATGCTTTTGTTTGAACTGGTACAGTTTAGACAAAGGCACTGAAGTATTTTCTTAAAACAAAGTAGTAAATTTGATTGATTAGTAATATGTATAGGTACATAAAGCCTATTTTATGGGAATTTTAACCGATGTGACGTGAACTTCCTGGCTTTGGGGTGCGCAGCCGGGATTACTACTCTCGGGGATGAGGAATTAAACGCTTTCTTATGCCCAGAACGATATTATATATTATACAATTTGTAATATTATTCCTTTACATTTCAATCCTTTTCTTTGACCATTCGTCTTGACGCTTCCTTCAATTCTTTATTAATCTGTATAGCGTCTTTTGGACACCGTTCTGTTGTCTAAAAGATTAACAAGCTCAAAAACAGGACTACGGAAATTTACTACGGTATAGTAGATGCCGCCACCAAAGATAGACGAATCTGAATCGTGTTTTATCATCGGAGTCATACTTTTAAAGAGGATATATATAAATATGAGAAACTAGAAAGGCGGGATTTTGTAAATGTGCTCGCGTTATTAGCTTGTCATGAATCTGTCAGAGATCTGGTTTAGGTATCTTTATTTTCATGGTATTATTAAACGATGGAACAATTGATTCTGTTTTGTCTTAGCAGATCCTGTTGATTTTGGTACAGAACTAGTCATCATCGTGATATGAAATATGCGGATTTACAGGGTTTACAGTTCAATTTATTTTTTTAACTTTATGTGAACCTTTAAAAATTTGAATTCCTATCGATATATTATTTTATTACACATACATATCAACCCATATGATGTCCCACTGCGGGGCACGGGTGTCTCCAGTAGAACCTATTTATTTTAGATCTTGAGAGTACATAATTGCCATAATCGCCATGCTTGGCGAGCGGGTTGGCGATCGCAATAAGGCTTTAAGTAGTCCTTCGTTGTGAAATCCCATAAGCGCCTTGACGACATCCACGGGAAGAGATGAAGTGGTTACTATTCTTAAGCCGGTACCACACGGCCTAATATATTATACTTATACGATAATTGAAAGTAATTGACTTTAAACTGAACCTATTCGTTTAAACTGCCAATTAAAAGAACGATCTTAGACCTCTTACGTTACAAAGGTAGGATAGACTTTTTTACAATAGTTAAGCTTCCCCGAATAAAAAGGTCTATTCAAATGAATACGGTCGCATTTAAGCTTTTGACAAGATCTGAATAGGTAAGCGTTTTCAATTAGTGTAAAACGGATCAAATATAAAATAAAATGCTTCAAAGGTTTTATACTAGTGTGATGAAATGCAATACGCACATGGACTGCTGTTCATATAAATATCACCCTCTGTATCCTGGCACCTGTCCCACCAACGGCGAGAAAGCGAGTAGCGAGTAGCGATTTTATCGCTCAAGAAACGTACATACTTATGTAGATCCCGGGTAAAAAAAAGAGATACAGATATTAATAGTTGATCGCTGACGGTTCATACTGCCGATGAGTACTCGCTCTATACTGCATCTCTTTTGTTCACACGGAAGGGATCTACAAAATACATCTGTTGCACGTTTTTTGAAATTTGCTTGTTAGAAATAGTAAAAAAATAATAAACAATTTTGTTCTTAACTGGATCCGATCTTACGACGGGTTATATTGTATTTTTACGAGGCATATTTGCGAACCTATGTGTATGTACATACGAACCGTTTTGTTATTATTAATAAAACAATATAAGGGTTCAATTAACGTACTTACCGTACCCCGTAAATATACCATTTATATATACACGTCGTAAGATCAGATCAGGTTAGGAACAAAATTTAACCGGGTTAGGATTTCGGGTCAGGTTATGAATATTTTCGAATAAAAGGGGATGGTTATACAACATTTTTAGTCGTTATGTAGTGAAAAAGAAAATGAAACTTTTATTGAGATAAAAGGTTCATTTTCTGTCGTCGCGTGGAAAAGTATTTGTTTATTGTACAACATGTAACAAAAAGATGTGGTCAAATTTTAGCAGCGAACAGTGTATGTTATCAGTATTGCACCTATCATAATGCCATATCCAATTAGAGTTCTTAAATTGAAAAAAGTTCGTGTGAAGGGAGTACAATAATAAATAAACGTAGACCACAAAGATGTATTTTTAGCTTCGATAAAAAGAGCACAGGTAAATATATCTCGTACATAAATATGAAAATCATTTTATCAAAGAAACTGACTCACAAAGTCAAAAGAAAAATAATATTTTAAATTCGCTTTTTTCTTGGTTTAGTAAACAGTTTCAGGTAACTTGCTTTACCTTATTTTTCTTGTTACTTTTCTGAATACTTGACCTGAATTACGTTGGCTAATAATGAGTTTTTACTGTCTACAAGCTTGAGATATTTTTTGTTTTAGAAATTGTTTAATTAAAAAGCACTTACAGTAGCAACCTCTTTCGTTTGTTTGGGGCGTTTATTTAAAAAAAAGTTTCTAAGAATCGAAGGATTCTTAAAAATTCTAAAGCTATTTAAGTAATAATTTAAAGGGAGAAAAGGTCATCGATAAACAATGGTTTCAAATATAAAGTAAATGTATTTAAGAAAGGATCTGTCCCAGTTTCTATCAAACTGAATATTCCGGTAAAGATTTAGCATGAACTAATTACATAATGTAGGTAATAGGGCAAAACGAATTTACTTTCTATCTGATGAAGTAAACCGTACTCAAATCTATTTAGTATATCTACTTTAAGCTAATGTAACATAGACATTATTCATATTCTAGCCCAATTTGAACACGGCGCCCAATCTCTTTACAGACAGTTATGTACACTCTGCTCTGTTTTCGAGATCAAAAAAACTTTGTAATACTCGTACCTACCGAAAACCTGCAGTCCTGGTATCCTAGCCACTTAAATTTGAACAAAGAAATAAAATAAAAACAAATGACTGCAAACGTCGTACCATCTTGTTTTTCGATTCGCGGTTCACATATATTTTTGATTTCAAATCAGTCAGTTTGTTTCATTTTAGGTGTTTAGCTGTTGTTATAAATAACTAAGCAATATAGTGATGGGAATGGAAATATTGAGACCAGAAAAATAAATATTACAATTTTTTTTTCAAAATAAACAATGATCCTTGTTTATTAGAGTCGATTGAAATCTGAGCTAAGATAACAATTTAAACTAGGAATTTAAGACTTATAGAATCTTGAGAACATACAGAATAAGCACTTAATGTTGTTCACAAGTGTGTGTAGCAACTAACTTCAGCTTCCCTCTAAAAATGCCTTATATTAAAACAATATACATAATATCTATACTAATATTATAAAGCTGAACTACTGGTCCGAATTGAAAAAATATTTTTCTGTTGTGTAGCCCATTTATCGAGGAAGGCTATAGGTTATAATAACATCCCGCTACGAGCAGCAATGAAAAATGTTGCAAAAACGGGGAAAATTGACGCATACGAAGTTGCGCGGGTCAGCTAGTTAACCTATAGGCATACAGGGTGTTTTGAGGGTGAGTAGCCATAGGAAAATAATAATATAATAATAATATATTGGGACAACTCACACAACGTTAACCCAAACTACTAGTATAGTATTATATTATCTGTGCCCAAACTAAGCAGAGCTTGTACTATGGAAACCAGACAGCTGATAAATATACTTATATATTTATAAATACATACACACATACATATTATAGATAAATAACACCTAGACACAGAATAAACCATCGTGCTCAGCTGCTAAGTTTAACGAGTAATCATTTTTTCGCTATTTTGTAGAAAACCCCCATTTTTTTGTTATTAACTTTTTAGGATTCAGTAGCCAAAATGGCAAAAACGGAAACATATAATTTCGTTATGTCCGTCTGTCTGTGGTGGTGAAAGTTACATCAATTGGGTTCATTCCTTCCCCTTTGAACAACATATAACAAATAAGTAAAGTGCCTAATAAATACTTTAACTTATTAATTTTCGACATGTTAACCCCCTAATAAGTTTTTTTTTATTGCCGAAAACTGTTATTCTCAAAAACAGGGCTTTAGTGCTATGAACATACGCATTTCTGCCGCAGCAACTATTCAAATCGGATTATTTCATAAGTAGTGCATTTTTTTGTGATAAAGGTTACGGAACCCTACACTTAGCATGGTCAGACATGCTCTTGCCCGGTCTTGTGTCCTTTTTATTGTTGCGTATTGGAAATAAGATCGATATAAGTGTGAGGTGGAAAAATAAAATCAACAAGGAAAACATACATTTTGTGGCCATAGTTGTTCATAATGCTTCCTGCCACATTACTCTTGGTTACTGAACTGATTTTGACATGTGAACGGTCCAGTGAATTGTGTAGGGATTTGCTTGGATCAATGATTTTGGTTATGGTCTGTAGGTAATATTTTTCAGTTAGTTACACGCTTTGGTTCCACAGTGCTTACCCTCGTATGGCTAATAGTTTAAAAATACTAAAAAGTTAAGCTATAAACTCATTTTAGTGCTTTTTTAGGTGTTCAGTTCTATACCTCAAAATCAAACAAACAGAACTCTTATAGGATCACTTTGGAGTCAGTCTGTCAAGACCGTATATCTCAGGAACGCGTGGAGGTATCAAGTTGAATTTAAAACCATATAGGTACTCAGGTCTACAGTCCCTCGAAACTGTGAAAAAAACATTTTTTTAGGTTAACGTAAAAAAAAGAAACGGCCGTTTATGCCGCAAAAGAACGTATACTAGGAAAAAATCATAGGGTACTTTTCGTTGATGTAGAACTATAAAATTTGGCAAGTAATACCGTCTTATACTACAAGTACAGGGAAAAGTCTGAAAACTACACATTTGTACGTAAATTGTTAAAATATGGTCTTCAAAAAACTGTGAAACTCGATTCCTGAATTGTTTATAACGAGTGGCCCGTCCCGGCTTCACACGGGTGATCCCTATTTTTTTCTAGTTATAAATATAGCCTATGTTACTCAGGAATGATGTAGCATTTTAATGGTAAAAGAATTTTTAAAATAGGTTCAGTAGTTTTTGAGTTTAAGCGTTACAAACATACAAAAATACAAATCTTTCCTCTTTAAAATAGAAGTGTAGATATGTTCCTACAAATTTGTACGGATCCCTCGGTAGGCGAGTCCAACGCGCACTTATCCGGTTTTTTAGGGTTCCGTAGTCAAAATGGCAAAACGTATAGTTTCGCCATGTACGTCCGTCCGTCCGCAGCTTTGCTCAGAGACTGTTAGTGCTAGAAAGCTGTAATTTTGCATGGATACACATATTACTTACGCCGACAAAGTGAAATGAAAAAGTGTATAAAAATAAAAATTTAAAGACTTTTTTCACTTTGTCGATGTAAGTAGCTAATATGTGTATCCATGCAAAATTACAGTCTTCTAGCACTAACAGTCTCTTAGCAAAGGTGCCTACGGATGGACGGAGGTACCGGGTTCCGTTTTGCCATTTTGACTACGGAACCCTAACAAAACGCGAGCTTCAAAACTTCCAAATAACGTGGTGTATATAAATTAGCGTGTTATGTACAATACCTACACCTAGCAACTGACATATCTACAGATAATATACATAATTATTATTAGGTGTTATACACAACATCTTTGTTCTTACCACCTGTTGAACTTGCATCCATTAATAATTCTCCTAGTTTAGTATTTCAGTACCTACAGCTTCAGCATTAAGTAGCGTCAGCTACACTGGTTTAATTGGTTTATGACTGCGTAAATTAAATTTAAGCGATTATGACTATTACGAGTAAGTATATATAATGAGATAGGTATATATACAGCATTTTGTTAGCTCTTTAGTTGCAGATTTCTACTTTATAACTCAAAACTCTGATGGTATAGATCTGAGTAGTTTGCGTAATTAATTTGCCTTTGCGTTTCCATTCTTCTTGATTGATAACATAATCATATTTCTAATAATTATGTTTGAGGTAGAAAAAATAATTAAAGGAACACCAGTCAATGTCTAAATTATTTGGTTATCACAATACAACTTTAGAAAATGTGCTTCCTCAATCGTTTCTTTCGATAAATAGCGGTTGCACATAGTTCAACAATAGAAGTTCATCATTGGTAATCAATAAAATCGTATCTAATGTTGATTCCGTGTTTCATTTTGATAGCCATTTCAATACAATGAAATGCGTTACGAGTATTATGCATAAAGTAGTAATAAACTTATGACACACATTAATATCATTCCTATATTTATTGACCAATATTTCCACGTAGCATACTAAAGTATGGAAATATTGGTCCTTAAATCTAGTGGATCCAATCACTATTGCAAGTATATATCATCGAAATGCACAATTTATTTCAAACTAGCGAATTTGAACTAGTAAGTACTCTGAAGACAAATTGAACAGTACATAAATTGCCTAGGTAACTAATATTATAAACGAGAAAATTTGTAAATTTTAGAGGTTTGTTCATCAATCACGCAAAGAAGGCTGAACGAATTTGGATAACATTTGGCAAATGGTTTATAACCCAGTGTTTTTTGTTACAAAATACTCCCAGAAGCCCACAGTAATCTGGAGAAACTGCTAGACTTCTGGAAGTGTTTAGGCTGGCTGGAATGAGATGACATGACTAGACAGTAATGTAAGTACAACTGCCCAATCAAAAGGCGATATTACAATGTGCGATAATAAATTTTAGTTTCGATAAAACAAACAATAGGTTTGTTTGTTTTAACGTAGCTAAAATGTGAGAAGCTGTTATGCAAAAACTTTTTATCGCGATTGTTTATTAAAAGCTAGTGCCAGTGCACTAGTCCTTTTATAATATTCAGGTAATCCTAGTATCTGTTGCTATGAAAACCTAATTTATTATACGGAAATTAACACACATTGTTTACCTTAAAATTGCTTGACGTTTCGACCAGGCAAAGACAATTTAAAAAAAAATCAATCGGGAAGAGGGCTTCAAACTATCCGTGACGTGGAATCAAGTGATTCGTAAAACACAACCTCGTATTAGTTCGCAGTCGGTTAACATGGACACAATCAGTGTAGTGTGCAGTGACCCTAACTTTTCGAGAAACAAAAAAGTGAGGGTAGATGAAGATTCATCGGCCTGACGGAGTCTTAACATCGCTGCGACAGTCCGCTTGTGACCACGGCCGGTGCACCCTAGTCGAAACGTCAAACAATTTTAAGGTAAACAATGCGCGTTAATTCCCGTATAATAAATAGTTATAATCATGCAACGCGAAAGTTTAAATGTTAGTATGAAAACCTAAGGTGAAGAACCCTTAGCTTCTAAAAATATTGGATGATTTTTAATATACCAATAACCTCGCGCTCGTATCTTCTTTACATAACACTAAATAAATTTGTAATATAAGTTTAGGAAAATATTTAATATATTAACCTTTAATCACCTACAGACTATTTTGGTTTAGGCCCTCAACCTAACAAAGAAATATCGATTTCACTCCAGGGTCTCTCAGATATCTCTCTTCTATTAATATATTAAAAATCAACCTGTATATGCCTAAGCATCTCATAATCTGTACTATTCTCAATTTATGCAACAATTTCACTCAGTCTTCGTTTAAAATATAAAGTGATATACTTAAAAGAATATCACTTTATATTTTATCGATTCCATTACTGCGATGCGAACAATATCAAATAAGATTTGAGGCAAAATCAGAAATAAAATATCGTGACACCAATGTCTTTGCTACGGACGTAAAATCGGGAACAAATCATGTTGGGTAGGTGGGATCTATACTTATATAGAGTAATAGGTAGGTATTGGTGTGCATTTTATTTCTTTTGGTATGTTTTCCTGTAAGGAAGATTTATCAAAGGTGAACGTCTGAACCAATTCGAATTCATTGAACTCCAAGGAGATTTTTATAATAAAAAGACGGAAAAACGTAAAAATACCCATTTTTTATTTGCCCATGCAATATGTACCAGGTTGATCTTCATTTTAGTAGCCACGCCTTTTATTAGAGAGCTCAAGTAAGATAGTCACAATGACGGGTATCCATGCAGGGGGAGCCGCAGACGTAAGCTAGCAGGTGTCGAAAATGATAAAGCGAAGAAATGTTATTATTATGCTCTTTATTTACTGTAAAACCATGTTAAATTACGTTTTTAAATATCAGTAGGTTTAAAAAAAAACAAATGTATTTAAAAAAAAAAACAGTCTCCTACCGGTACAAGGGCCGGCACCGGGACCAAGGTACCGGTGGTTACGGCCCCAGAGAGAGGAACCTCCTTACTAAGCGGGCTGTATTCAGAAGTCTTCTGCATCAAGCGCTTGATCTGACTGCCTAACGCGAGCCTCTCAAGGTATTGGTCGAGAGACTCTTGGCAATCAGATCATTAACGGATACGACTATCTCACATGTTAACAATCTCTTGCACCAGATCCCGATATTAAATTTATTTATCTTTTTCGGCTTTGACGAGATTTTTGTCATGGGGGATTGTGATATCGACAATCATTGCACGACGCTGTGATCGGTCTATCGCCACAATATCATGCTTGTTGGTAACAACAGTCCTGTCTGTGATAATAGAGCGATCCTAGTACAATGTGATATGACTTTTTTTAAGAACTAGCTCAACAACGTATCTGTAGTAGCACTTCAACGTCCACAAGGTGGTATTTCAGAGCAAGTCGCTGGTGGATTATTCTGGCTACTTGTTTTTGTTCGTGCAAGTACTTGTGGTTAGCAAGATTTGAATAGCCGGAAATGATATGTCTGAAAGACTCACAGGTTCGGTGACAGGCACGACAAATGTCAACAGTGATAATTATTCGTCAGCAATTGCACAGACAAAACCTTTGGTTTCTCCGAAGAGGTCACCGAACCGTAGCCAGTCTATGAAGAGCCCGAAAGAGTCTACCCTGAAGCTCCTTGCTCTGCCATACCTCCCTGCGTTCGCTAACACCAAGTACTACAGGCCTGCACCAGTTATTTTTAGCCAAGTTATTATTATTGTTATCATAACTATCCCTTCGTCGTTCAACAACTTAAATAGAGAAACATAACGTTCTCACAAAAACATCCGATATGTGGTAAAAATCTACGGTAGATTTATTAAGTAGTATGTACACCTACTTATTCATATTTATATTGTATTCATTTCCAATAAAAGATCTCTGTAACCTTTACCAAATCCAAATCAATACATTATAGTTTAATAGTTACGTACCTATTGGTATACCAGTTATAGATAACAAACAAGCTTAACTCGTGTTCAATAATTCATTGGACCCGCGGCTTAATTTAAATCGGTTTAGCGGTTATCCGTGAAGTCGGAAACAAATTTACTAACCCAGTTATATTACCTGTTTGTTATAAAACTATAGATATCTAGTTTCATAACTAACAGGTATTGTTAAGTGGGTCTTGTAATATTTTAAGATACCCATTTAACTGTTGTTATAATTTTACATAATGCGAATTATCAAATCAATAGGACAAAAGAAACAGGTTAAAATCACCCACCGAAGAATACTTAAAAAATAATATAATTTTTCTTTCTAAAAAAAAAACATTTTATGACATCGTTAGATCTCATGCTATTATTGTCACTTAAGACGATTAAGTAGCGACAGAAATATTTTTAGTGGGTACTAGATAACATAGATAAGTACATAGCGGGTACTAACAAAAACAAAATTATAGTTACGCCTGTCAACTCAACTCAACGCAGAGCCTAAACTGCTAGGGTTACAAACTTAAACATGGGTGTAAACACGTTTTTTTTAAATGATAAAGTCAAATGTCGTATTTGGCTTTTTCATTTAAGAAAAACGTGTTTAAGTGTTTTTTAGAAAATTAACCCCTAAGAGGATAAAATAGGGGTTGCAAGTTTGTATGGAAAACCGTCAATTTCGAAGTAAGATATATAAAATTTCGTATTTGGCTTTTTGAAAATTAAACCATAAGTAAATTCACCTACGCGGGTGAAGCCGCGGGCGACAGTTAGTGTATAATATATTTGAAATCGTCTCAATAAAACTTTTCTTTCGCCATGTTGGACCAATCAGAAAAACAAAATTAAGTGTGACTTTAATCGCGTCTGATTGCTTTTTATAAATTAAATCTCGCCTGTGTTTATTCTGATATCAGTCTGACAGTTCTAATAATACACTTTTCAAATAAATACGAAAACGGTATATTTATGAATATTCCAAACATACATACAAACATTACACCTAAAGGAATGCAGTTATTTTTTTGTGGCACTCGTGTAAAATATCATTGTTTTCTAAGAAAAGATACAATTTTGATAAGATACGACAAGATAATCCAGTGAAGATAGGGCCATTTCTCATTGTATTGACAGTTTTAACAACATCTACCGCAGTTTCCGCATAGCAACACTCATAAATATTTTTCCATAAGATTTTCTTTTTAACAATCAGGTACTTTAGTAAAGAAAGATGTATCAGTAAGTTTGGTTTAGTTTTATTGACTAAATTTGTCCCTTATGTGCAGTTTGTATGTCGGTAGCATCTAACTGGGTAGACGGAATTGAATTATTTGCTGTTTTACTGATGAAAATCTGCTCAGCCATTTAAATTGCATAATCTGCTTTAAATCTTAGTGAGTGGCACTGCAATATAGCTCACAAAATCAAATTGGTTTAAACAAGTTGTGTTTTTTTTAAATTGCTAATTTAATCAAGGTGATCTATAGCTTTGTTTGAAAAAATCTGTACGTCCGTTCTGACGTTAATTCATCAGTTTATCTCAAGTGATTTCTAACCATATGCAGAGTTTAGGTTTCCAACTTTTAATCTAGCCTATTTAAAGGCTAATTCCTGCCAGGGTCGAGTATATAATACAACAATCCACTTTATCTGCATGTACAAAGTATTTTTACATGATAAATGTGGCGCTGTAAAAATAACGAAAACGACAGGCTACTCTGCAGACATTTTTACAACTCCCTTCTAAGATTTTAAAGTAAGGTATTACGATTATTATAAATATGAAAAAGTTTACAATCCGTGACCAATATACCTATACAAATAAACCATGTCCCTAATGATTACATAGATTTGGATGCCGAAACCAAAACCCAAAGCAAAGCCCCGGGCATAGGCTAATCTGTCGTAAACGATACTAAAATGTCCTACACCACACAATGCTAGCGAAGTTTTACTATTATATAACACTCCAGAGTCATTGTGCCCTGCCATTACCTTTCGAGCGTAGATATAAGGAGGCATATATACTATATGTACCTATAACTAAAGGTGGGTTCAAAACGACTACTCTGACAGCGCATTTTTCATACTCGGGCCGTTCTCGAGACGTGAAAAGGCTCAACTATATTTCTTCATATTTTTGGCACCAGTGTCGGACGCCGCGTTTTTATATTATAAGAAAAATAAGTAAACAAAAAGAGTGAAGTAATGGGGCAAGGGACATAGTGATATTGTTTATAGTGACATTGGATAGGCTTTATCTGGTGTTATGTTTGCCTTGTTAGTTCCGCTTCATAAATGGTTTGAAAATAGACTAGGAAAATTGTTTGCTTTTTGATGTAGAAACAAGAAATTGCTTTCATCTAATAAGTACAAGTTTATAGAAGATCAGCAATTAGCTCCATGGGTTTTTAAGAACTGTTTATTCCTAGGACAGCCAAAAAAGTTTTTTTTTTTTCATTAATACTCATGTTTAGGCCCCAAGACAGCATAACTTTGTAATTAATCATAGTACCTATCATAGTACTTTTTCGTAGAACAAAGCCGTGAAGACGTCTTAAAAGAGCGAAGAAGACTATTAAACTTGGCAATAACTTCGAGTAAGCCATAAGTAATATTTGCTAGGTCGCACGTGTGCCTTCCCATAAGAATTACATTCCCCTCAACGACGTAAATTTCCCATAAGTCCCAGAGCTATTTAGGGGGAAATCCGCGCTGTTTACTTACTGGCTTTTTTACCTGAACACCCGAGAGAGATAAGTTTTGTATGTATGTATGCATTATTCAAGGAAAATGGTGAAATCTATCAAGATATGTACCTATTGGTTGGGTCTGGTTAAAATTTATTTTGCATTTTCTGTGTATATAAAAGGAAATCGCGACTGACTGATATATCAATACACAGCTCAAACCACACTGTAAGGTTTGGTTTGAAAGATATAGATTTTAACGTACATTTCTATCATTATCATCCATTATGATGTAGACATTTATCATTATGGCGCGGTGGGAGTGGGTTCGATTCCCACACGAGACATCACTTTGTGTTATCCACAAATTGTTGTTCCGAGTCTGGGTGTCCATTTGTTTGGTTTGTATGGTTGTATGTAAATTAGATTAACTGAAGGGTTTTCAAGGTCTAGTAAGGTTCGATTGCTAACTAACAAATTAAAAAACAAAAGCAGGCGAAAGCTAGTCTTCATACAATATGTTGTTTAAGATTTGTATTTAAATTGTGAATATAAGATTTGACCACGTTGCCGAAAAAACAAGAAATAGATCAAAGATTGACGTGAAAAGAAAGACACGTTTTTCAGATAATTGTAAGTAGTGTTTGGCAAATTTAAATGCACGCATTGCATATATGCAATGCAATCGATAAGTGGTGAAGTTTATATTTCTAAATAATATTCAGTTAAGTACATTTTTATATAGATACCAATACCTGTTATTCAATACAATTTAATTAGAAAATTCAAAAACGAATAATTTTTCGACAAGTTGCACAAGTGGATTTGTTGACAAGAGCTCAATTTCCATAGCAAACTGTAAACTATATAAATATTTGTAAACTTTCGCGATTTGTACACATTATAGAATTTTATAAGCTACGGGTCTTAATCGCGTAAATATTTTATTTTAAAGCTTAATACCTCGGGCAATAAACAAAGGTATTTAGCCTTTAAATAAAATATTTACGCGATTATGACCCGTAGCTTATAAAATTCTATAAACTGTAATATTTTTTAAACATTTTAACAAATTTTACTTTATAATGAACTTGAAAGATATGGCTACTTAAGTACCTAGTAACGCGAAAAATGTTTCTAAAACACAATAGTTTATGACAGAAGAAATTGATATTATAGAAGTAGGTTATGTACAGTTTGTTTATATAAAATGACAGACATGGCTATGCAAGTAGCCATGTCTATTGTGTTATAAGTAACGTGAACAATATTTGTATCACGGAATAGGTTAAGATAAAGTAAAAGTACTTACTTGATACTTGCCATTTATTTATTTGTACGTATTATTTACCAAACTGGTTGTGTTAGATTACCCCTCAATACGAAGCGTATTGAAGAGAAGTTTGCATATCCAGACGTTAAAATGTATGTGCAGTTTCAAAATAGGAGTCGTAGCTGTTCTACATAGTTCTAAACTAAAAGTTTATTATATACATTTTTGAAAAGACAACTCCCGCAGTAGCGTACTAGCCCTGTATCGCAAAACATACAAGTCACGGACACAAAGTACATCCAGACTCGGAACAACAATTTGTGGATCACACAAAGTGGTGCCCCGTGTGGGAATCGAACCCACGATCTCTTGCGTAGCAGTCGGACACACCCCCATCGCGCCACAGAGGCAGATTATGTTAGAAACTCGTAGAACTCTACTCTACAGCTTCTACATTCCTTCTAACAAACTAAACAATTTTGCGAAATTACGATTTGACTCTACCTAAAGTGCAAAAGTTACTTTTTAAATTCCCGGTAACAATTTACATACAGTTACACTACCATACTGTCACTACCGTAATACTCCAACATTGTGTACATACTCAAACATTAAACAGATGTCCACTTTGTATGAAAGTCGCAACTTTAAAAAGCGCACACCTAATTGTTCGTAATAACTCCAGTACAAACGGGTCCAGTTTGTTTGAAACTAGTCTTCCGACTGTTTACAAACTTAATTTATTTGCCAGTGTAATTAGTATTAAAGTTGTGCAGCTAAACGGGTAACGTTGCAACCCACTCACTTCACTACAGTGTAATTAATCAAGACAGTGTTTACGGCATTCTTCATCAACACTTACTCAAGTTATAATACCCGCGGCAAAGATTATTAAGTACCCGCATTTGTGTTTTCTATTTTGTAGTATAATGTTTAAACTAATTAACTTTGTAGCTGTAAGGAAGACTGAAAAAAAAATAAAGATAAAAATTAGATGATGATTGCTAGATATATAGGACGGTCTCAATAACCTATCTATCGATGGATTTGGCTACTAGGGGTAGAAATGTTGACATATTTTGTGTGGAGCTTATGTCAAATACACAGGTTAATTCCTGCTCTTGGCTTCTTTACATTACATCAAATAACTTCTTAATACAATTTTTGAAAAAAAAATACAAATTAACCCTTCACCACCAGCTAATTTCGTCACACAACCATTTACCACACATCTGAGAGACACTGGAGTAAAATCATTGTTTCTTGTAAACAATGATTTTACTCCAGTACAATAGTATGTGTAACAAGTAGGTGGTAAATAATTTATTAAATATTTCAAAAAACTGATATTACAAAGTTAAATAGTGCTATGTAAAGAAGCCACGAGCGGGAGCTTATTAGTAAATTACAAGTCATCCTGTAAAAGGCCGGTTACAAAGAATAAAGCTAAGTGGGTATACCTACATACATCATTACTCATCGATGTATAATGACTCCTCGATCTAGTTTTCGATGTAGAGACTATCGATCGTGAGTTTCAACAGAAGCAGAAACTATTTGAGTTAGTCGGACAATCACTTAGAGCCCAAAAAATCATAAGTAATTTTGAAGACCTTTGATATGACACCAACGTAGAAGACGTAAATTAGGTAGGTTAAATCTGTAATTCATTATTCTAGAAGCTATCAGAAGGAGCCGAAATTATTGCCGTAAACGAAGATTCATCATAAAATTACGAAGTACTAAATTATCTGTTGAAAATTTGATGTGGAGCAGAAATAGAGATTGGTTTCCTGTTCCTGGTAGATAAAATGACGCCTGTAATGTAGTAACTTAAAATATAAAATACACAACGCCGTCTTACGCTCTCATTTATAATCCTGAAACTTTTACTTCTAAACCACAATATTTTAATAGCATATTTAAATTTTTATAACCGAATAAATGGATCTACCTACCGTTGCTTTGCAGAATAATATTTTTGGTTGAAACTTTGAACGCAACCCATATTGTAGATGGAAATATATTAGACAGCAGTTGGTTTTGTATGATAGCGCATTGCACCGAATGCACTAGAGTACTTCCAAAATACAAGTAGGTATAAGTGCGACTAAAAATAAACTTTTCTTAACTATTCATAATGTTTGTTGTCACAGTTTGAAGCATGAAATTAGTGTAAAATTAAGTACGTATAAATTTCATATTAAAACTGAAATAGATATTGCCATAGAGCCAATTAATAATAATATCTTAGGACAACTCACGCAATGCCACCTGATCCCAAACTAAGCAGAGCTTGTACTATGGAAACCAGACAACTGATAAACATACTTATATATTTCTAAATACATACTTGTTATAGATAAATAACACTCAGGCACAAAATAAACCACTGTGCTTATCACACAAAGTTTTACCCTGGGTAGGGATCGAACCCACGACCAACTTAGCAGTCAGGGTCACTAACTAATAGACCAACAGGCCAGTCAAGCAATTGATAAACGTTTGTCTTCGTGCTATATTGGAATAGTCGAGAAAACAATAAAATTAACCATAGTAGTAGACACTAACCTGCACCAAATCCCCATGAACTCCACCAGCAGCAGTGATGGTTAACAGACAAACATAAGGCACCAGGTCTTCCCGAGGACGATGAAGCTCCAACTCGTATGTGCGTCCTATATCACCGTAGTACGTTTTGTTGCATACTGAGGACAAACAAAAAACCTCTTATATTACGTTGCATAAAAAATAGCTTCAGAATTATAAACGACATAAAAAAATCTGAGTTACTTTCTGAAACAAGAGGTTTACATAGAGTCATACAAGTGCCTCGGGACTTAAACTATGGATGGACTAAAGTTTTTTACGGCTATTTGTGGCACCAATGCTGTGGCCGGCAACATGGCAGTACTCTCCAATACTGATTTGATAGTTGCCGGACGATCTCTGAGCGATCGATTTTTCGCGATGTTTCCCGGCCAATTTTTTTGTTATTTCAGTCGCTCTCTATTTTATTGTTGCCGGGTTGTGTAGCCCGTTTAGGAGACTGGATCATGCGTAATACAATTGCAGACATATTGCCATTATTGACCGAGCAATTAGTATCCAACAGTGCCGCCACAAATTGCCGTAAAAAATGGCCCGTTTAGACGCCCCTTTAAATTGTAACATATTATGAAAGAAAAATTCGACAACTCCAAGCGTGGTTTGGTTGGGGAGTGGTTGGAACCACCATGGAAACGGAAAAACTTTGTCTACGGTTCAAGTCCCGCCGGATTTACCTTTTTATTCAAAGATTTATAAATTTAATTCAAAGCTTTACCATACGTGGCCTGTGCCTTTACGGCTAAAAGTCAAATTCTTATGAACCTTTAGGATAGAACGATTTTACATTTAATGCCAAGTTCGCAAGAGTAAAGCCGTGCGAAAAGAACTTGGCAATAAAAACTCATGACCGCTTTTTTTTAAATGCCAATTATTACAATATATTTGTATAAATACAGTTACGCCCGTAAGGTGCTGCAACCATTACACCATGAAACTCACGCAAGCAGTAAATATAGTACGTAAAGAATTGGAATGAAAATGGAATTAGCCTCCTATGATGTGAATGACAGCATCAACTTCCAAAAATTACAGAATAGGGTAAAGGAAACATGCGATGCGATTATTGTAGGAAAAACTACTTACTTAATATATATTCGTAAACTTTCGCGATTTGTACACATTATAGAATCTTATAAGCTACAGGTCTTAGTCGCGTAAATATTTTATTTTAAAGCTTTGCCTTTGTTTATTGCCTGACGTTTCAGTCGTTACGGTCGAAACGTCGGGCAATAAGTCTTAAAATAAAATATTTACGCGATTAAGACTCGTAGCTTACAAAATTTAAAAAGAAACCTGACAACGCCAACCAGTCATACCAAGAACGTTCACGACTTTGACGCATGGGTCAGCCATCATTCCCTTCGCTATATTGGAGGGAAGGAAGATGACCCGCTCATAGAAACGAAAATAACCTTAAATAACTTAACGAAGTACTATCGCCAGTTGCCGTTACTGACAATTTCAATTAGTATTATTGGTAGTCTACTCTGTGAATATAAAATGTAAACGAATTTTAATATTTAACACAAATACATTATTCAGTATTTTTATATCTACGACCATGAATTTTACATCATACAAGTAACTTCTAATACAATTTAAAATAAAATCGGGCAAGAGCATGTCGGCTCATCCTCAGTGTAGGGTTCCGGAGCCGTTGCCGTGTAAAAATATCCGATTTCAATAATTGTACCAGCAGAAGAGCGTATGTTCATGGCACTTACGCCTTTTTGTTGGGAAACGTCCGTCATTCAGTTATTGACGAAAAATTGTTTCGTCAATAACTCAATGACCATATATCCGATCATTTTTTATTTTATATTATATTATGTTTTATAAATTCTTTTTTAAATGAAAATTTTTAAAATGATAAAAAAAAATATTAAGCGCTATCTTTTCGATTTTTTCCATACTTTCTAGTCACACGGTTCAAAAGATAAGGGAGGACACAATTTATGCAACTTTCGGAGAGAGCATAATCAAAAATTGTATTAAAAACTTTAAAATGTTTTTTAAAAGTCCTGTC
Source organism: Herminia tarsipennalis (assembly GCA_945859575.2). Classification (NCBI taxonomy): domain Eukaryota; kingdom Metazoa; phylum Arthropoda; class Insecta; order Lepidoptera; family Erebidae; genus Herminia; species Herminia tarsipennalis. The sequence continues at coordinate 6,728,648 of OX243840.2, forward strand.
GAATGATATACCACTCGTTGATATATGGTAAAAAAATAATAATTCAGCTTCTATATGCTTGTTTTCACCTAATTTAATCAATATTCAATGGGTAGTCTTTGAGTAAAATGCCTGTGACATACGGCTATCGAACCCTAAAACCGAGCAAGTGTATATCGGGCCATGCACAATGTAGGGTTTCGTAGCCCCCCCCTGCCCATCCGAATAATGCGGCTTAATAACTGGGTTTTCTGTGATGATAATATTTTTCAATGGAATTTGTGTGAAAATTTTTTTACGTCTCATTTGATCAGCTTTTACTTGTAAACTTGTAAAGCCTACTTAGCCGTGGTAGTTTTCCTTTTAATTTGACTATACTATATAATCAACTATTACTCAACTGTGTTAATTGTTATTTATTTAAATGTACCTAATGAAAAGTTTGTTTTACCTTTACTTTCATGTATAAATTATTAATAATACTATATTTATTATAACCGTATATTTTTTCACATATCCAACATCAACCATTTAGCTGGCAGGGGGACACTTGCTCAGAACACACATATAACTTGACTAAATTTGCAGTTCAACGCTTATTATTTCAAAATAGAGCCTTAAATCGAAAAATAGTCTTCACAACCCCTAAATTATTTTTAAAGACCCATACGATGGGGTAGGTGACAAAAAAATCACTTCACTTTACATATAAGAGAGGTACCCTAAAAAAATGATTTTCAAGATTTTATTCTTTCACTTTATCAACGTAAGTAGGTAATATGCGTTCATTCATTCATGCAAAATTGCAGCCTTCTAGCACAAATAGTCTCTGAGCTAAGCTGCGGACGAACCGACCGACTGACATGGCTAAACGCTTTAAGGGTTCTTGTAAATTGTAAAACTTTTTTACAAAAAAATATAACCGACTTCTAAAATAAATATAAGGCAACTAAAAAGCAATAAATAATATTGCGTTGTATTTATTTTAGAATTCGGTTATATTTTTTTGTAAAATGTTTTTTTATTTCTCACTTTTTAGAGGGTTGGTTTGTAATTCACTTAAGTTACAATAGGCTTATGTCAACTGCTGAAATCCTTTTAAAAAATATTGCTTACCCCGATGCAGGGCCGTTAATTGTTGAGGAGTTCACTATCAGCTCTATTAGATTGTGTAATAGTAGTATAACGAGAATAAAGTGCTACTTAATACCATATTAAAGTAACTGAATCGCAAACTGTGAAATATTGAATAGGTTTGCTCGTCATTTGTGGTCTTTATCATCAGTTCCACTTCACCAATTGGTGTTTTTTAAGAGTAAATGCACGAATCACTATGAAATATACCTAAATCACTGTAGGTGTGCCTTTAATTTTTAAGAGTTCCCTCGATTTCTCCAGGATCCCATCATCAGATCGTGATCTGATGACAATGGGATCAACTTGGAAGTATACCCTTTCAAACACAAGAACAATTTTTCAAATCGGTCCAGCCATCTTTGCGTAATCGGTGAGCAAACATACAAAAAAAAAGACATACAGACGAATTGAGAACCTCCTCCTTTTTGAAGTCGGTTGAAAATGTAATTCAACTCTAAGAAGAATAATGAACGGTTCAATATTTATTTTTATTCAATATGTGTTAAAACAATTTCAACTATCCCCTGTACTCAGCTACGTTGGTTGTCAAAGTATGATCTTCAAAAGATTCGACAGGAGAAATATTAGCGTGTTGGGAGGTAGTGCTTAAACATATTTGAGTAATGGCTTGAGATGTTTTATTAAATTTTGTAGTAGCTATGAAAAGAGGTTATTATAAAGTTAAAGCCTTTGAAATTCGTTGAAATTTTAAAAGTATTTACAGAGGAAAATGAGAATTATATTTTTAGAGGCTGATTATAAAGGTACTTCAGATAACAAAGAACTGAAAATGATTTTTCACGGTTTTTTAGGTATAATAAACAACTCTGAGACGTGACGTGTGTCTGAAAAGTGGTTCTTAAGTGCTGTCAGAAAATCTTAATGGGTGATTTGCCATACTGTGGAAGGCACAAGAAAGTGCAAAGGTAATATGTTCCGACAGATATGCATAGACTATCTAGACCAGTGGTTCCCAATCTTTTCTTGAACAGGGACCACTTTTAGTTTTTTGTTGTTCTCAGGGACCATCATCTATCCCTATTATTAGAAGAGTTATCTACACTAAATCAATACGAAAATAAATTTTAATCAAAAACTCAAAGTAACTTGCTAGCTACATTATTTTAATAGAAAACATACATTTTTTTTTTAACAATCCTAAAATTTTAAATCAATGTGATTTCTGAGCTTGTGCACTCGAAATTTGAAATCGTTAGTGGGCCATTTTTTTATTCCTCCGGGCTGGTTGGGAACCACCGATCTAGACTATAATCACTTTCATATTAACAGTGTTGTTGAACCAATTCCCAACGCACGTTCATTTGATATGTCTATTCTAAGGTCGATAGAGATAGCAGCCTATCGTCTGTCTGACAGATGGTAGACTACGATCTCTATTGTACTATCGAAATGCGAAATTGCTATCGAAATGTGAAATTGGATCCATTTAAACTGTTCTCTTAGCTTGATGTGAATTATAGCGTACTGCATTATTGTTATTTTCCGTAATAAGTAATATTTAATCTGTCAAAGTGTATTTTTTTTATTTTAATACAAATAATTTTTTTAATGGCGATTACCATAAAATGTATCTCGGGGGTAGTTTTTATGTACGACATCCCATGTTGTAAAATTGGTCACAACACATTTGTTAGGAACAAATGTTAGTTATGTGTCCTACCTCAGTCCAAAATGGCACCTACTCAAGCACTTAAATATTCTCGATATTATTTATCATAAGAAAAGTATTTCGAAAATGTACTACATCATCACAACTTTCGGAAAACCTGAATATCATTGTCAATGGAAGTCCGCGTAGTCTACCTTTATACATTTTCTGTTGTATCTACAAAGTTTTCAATAAAAGTGTGAGTTTGACAACTAATCAATATACTTATCTAACTTTGTGTTCAATCTCATTAACATTTACGACAATTTCAACCCCGTTAGTTTATCCACAAAGACATTTTGAAATGTTTGTTTAGTTTCAAAGTTTTAGTAAGCGTACCTTCTTGAGGGGATCACGTCGACAGAGTGACTCAACTTCTGTAATATAAAGACGGATTAGAATTCCAGGTCAAAACGGGGGAGGGGGAATACTCCTCTTCTTTACTCGTTTACTCGTATATCTTTAAGTTTTTCAGTGAGAGTTTAGTCTCAGGAAAAAAAGAATTGTTTAGTATTTTTAATGGTTACACATAAGGCCGGCTACTTATCTAAAACGTTGAATGTTCATAGCTTCCAAATTTAGATTTTTTACATCTACCATGCTACCAATTTTATAAACTTTGTATACATTGTAAAGCCATTAGCGTGAAATTCTAAACCTTTTCAGTTCGTACTACTATCGTAAGCACAGTATCAACAAAAGACGTGGTATAAAAGCTCATTCGATCTATTAGACGTTTTTTTCGTAGTTCATGGCCCTTTTACAGGTGATAGACATAAAATATATATCGTTTCTTTACTTCAATACTTCTCTTTAGAATATTAAACACTAGCTGTTGCCCGCGATTTCGTTTGCGTAGAAATTTGAAAAAAACAGTTATATCTAACGGGAAGTATACCCATATGCTCTTCCAGACTATAATTTATCTCCGTGCTAAATTTCATCCAAATTTGATTAGCCGTTTTGGCGTGCTTGAATGACAAAAACCCATCCATCCATGTATCTAAACCTTTCACTATGCAATACACATATTTTTATTTTAAACACAAGGAAAATTCTGGAAGATTTTCCAAAAGACAGTTACGGATAGGTAGCCAAAGATAAAGTTTCAGATGGAAAGTTGAAGGAGTTATGAAGCACTTTAGGATTCGCAGGCAATCGAAACTTGATCGGTTAAATTGTTTGTTATGGGGCTGGTGAGGGAACAAAGTTCACGGATTGGTTTGTAATATATTTACGTCACGTCATGTCTTTCTTTGATATCCAGAAATTAAATTCTAGTGTAACATTAAAAGTCTCTACATAAATAGGTATATAATCTACGTAGGTATTTGAGAATGCACGAGTTTCCCGTTCCAATAAAAAAAGGGATTCATAAATTGTATTTCCGAGGCAAAGTTTTACAACTTCGTAGTGGTTGTTTAACAATAATAATAAAAGAGAAAAAAATAACCAATAAATAGGACACAGGAGAAGTAGAGCTTTTTTGAATATTATATCCTATCTCATTTTCGATTTATAATGTCTTCATCAACTCATTAGCAATAAAGCCTTGAAACGTAGAAATAAACTAACAATAAAATAAATGTTTGTATTTCAACGTAACTGCGAATATTTCACTCGACTGTATCAAAAGCTGTGATCATTTGTATAAGAGTATTATACTTAACAAATAAAATTTTATAGATGCCACTATTGACCAAATTTCACCCAAACAACATTTAAAATGTTTTAAAAGTCGCAATAACGGGAAAAATTAACGCATATAAAGTTGCGCGGGTCAGCTAGTGAGATTTAAATGTATAGAACTATGCCTGTAACCATTTTTCTCAATTGACACAATTTTCATCAACAACCAATTAAATGATTTCTTAACAAAAATATTTCAGAAGCCATCGAATAGACATAATCGAATATAAATTCAAAATTCTTTATTCACTTAGGATGCAAAACAACTCTTGTGATACGTCGGGATTCTACATGTATATGTAATGCTAAGTTCGCAAACAATAGGTAAAGCCGGAGAAAAGAACCTGGCAATAAAAACTCGCGGCCACTCTTTTCAAATTGCCAATTTTACAATGTTTGAATGTTTATAAACTTGATATGGGGGTAAGGTGCTGCGACTAATATACTATACACCATGTTATAGGACACACATGAGATAAACTAAAATCAGCCTTAGTGGGTTATATTCCTCAAATCGATTTTTCAATATTAAACCAAGCAAATGTGTCTTATCATCTCCAAGCTAGCGAAGTATTTAAAGAGCTCCTAAGACTTCGCGCTTGGATACTCATAGAGAATATTTTTCCCTCACTGGAAACAAACGGGTGTATCACAAACAAAGCGAAGTTCGCTAAGCGTAACTTGCAAGTGATGTAGTGTGAAAAGTTGGGAAGCTTTCAACTTGATTGCCCGAACAATATATCATATGTTCTCTTAGATTCTAGAATGAACAACGCATTTGACAGTAGATTTTCGATATTAACGTTATTATTTGAGATACGAAAATTTGGACTCCATCATATATAGTCTTCTTTGTGTCTAAACGTTATATATGCGTGACTTCTAGTTTTCTACAAGATTTACCTTAACAAAAACTTCTTTTTTTACTTTACTAAATAGGTACGTCATGTATGACTGCCAATCTTCTTACGGAATGGCTTAGTATCATAGGGTCTAAATGTATTTTGAACAATGTTAACAGGAATTTCGCTTTATCGAAGCAGGGTGATGCCAGAATATTATTGCATTCCCCAGTGTCAAGCACAAAAATGTAATCTATACTAATAATATAAAGCTGAAGAGTTTTTTTTTGTTTGAACGCGATAATCTCAGGATCTACGGGTCAGAATTGAAAATTATTTTACTGTTGGATAGTCTATTTATCGAGGGAGGCTATAGGCTATATAACATCACGCTGCGACCAATAGGAGCGAAGCAGCAATGAAAAATGTCGCAAAAACGGGGAAAATTAACGCATACAAAGTGGCGCGGGTCAGCTAGTGAGATATAAATGTACCTATAGAAAAAACTATGCCTGTAACCATTTTTCTCAGTTGACACAATTTTCATCAGAACTAAACGAGTGCAAACTTCAGAGAGCCCAAGTGTCGACTGCGACTGCAGTCCAAGTACTATTTATCTTTGGTGCAAAGTTTAGGTGTCATCTCAGAACTAAGGAGGATTTTGATTTGTGTTGCTTCCATTCCATTTATAGTCACGACGTAATGTGAAGTAAGCTTTAGGGGAAAAATGGAAACCGTGTTGGATTTTTCTGCGAGATAAGGGGTGAAAACAAATTATAAAAATTATATAATAGTAATGATATCTTTGATCAACTCGCACATTACACCCAGATAGGTACAGAATTAACCATTGTGTTCATCACACAAAGTTTTATCCTGAGTGGGGATCAGAACCACGACCTCTGGATTAGCAGTCAGGGTCACAAACCATAAGACCCACAGGCTAGGCTACAGATCTTAATCGCGTGAATATAATATATTGACATTTTAGAATATTATTATTTATAGTATATCGAAATTGTGAAGCTAAATGTTACGTAAAACAAATACATCAATCACGTCGCTTTTCATTATCGTTATTTTCCCACTGAGTTGCTGTTCAACTCAGTGTCAGATGTTAACATTACTGGCCTATTTATGATACAAGAGGAAATTCTAGCGGCCTTAGGATGAGCTAAAAAATCACCCATTTTTTATTAATATGAACCTGTTCTGTCCATGTCATAAAGATGACATAAAATGCTACTGCACGAAGCTATTTTCCTTAAACCCACGTCATACCGTTTGGAGTTTCCCGTCACCTTCAGTGCGACGGTAACTTCGTTGTAACGTCTAAAATTACATAAGCTTTGAAAATTCGTTCCCGTGAGAATACGTACTGAACATTATTTCATTATCTTCTTGCTAAACAGCGCGTAAAAGACAAGATTTAATAATAATAGGCATTTATGAAATATACTAGTGGTCTATCGTGTTTTGCGGATGTGGCCTTTTGAAAATATGATATTCAGTGACGGGGGGAGGGGTACTAGCGACTTATCTGAATGATAGTAAAAACTGTATCAAACGTAGTTACGAGTAATAAGACACACAGGGACAGACAAACGGAAGTGAGTTGGTAAACACACAGTCAATATTAATTAGTCCTAGAAACGAATGCTGTTCAATTAGAAAATGTTAATTCTATGATCGTATATAGAGTGATTTGTAATATATTAATAACCTTCCACTTGTGGCTTCTTTACATAACACCTAAATTTTGGAAAATATGTAATAGAATATTAACCCCTAATCACATACCACTTGTTTTTGGAGTTATGACCTTACCCACCTACAGACTATTTTACTGGAGTAAAATCGTTGTTCATTGTGAGGTTTAGGGCCTAAACCTGACAAAGAAACATCGATTTTGTTTCGGGGTCTCTCAGATGTGTAGTAAATGGTTGTGTGACAAAAGTAAAATAATAAAGGGTTAATTTGTATTTTTTTTTTTCAATAATTTGGAATATTATGAAGTAATTTGGTGTAATGTAAAGAAGCTAAGAGCGGGAGATTATTAGTATATATAAATCACTCTGTATAACAGTAGGTACAGGAACAAAACCGCTACGAAGTGAGTACGTGTGAGTTGTATAAATGGGAAAAACTATTTTACTTTACTATTATTTTGTGTACGAGTTGCTGGGACGAGAGTTAGCTTGCGGTAGACTTACCGCCACATTTGTGCAATTAAATTACATTTTTAATGGGTTAAATACCGTCCTCACGCGATTTTCAGGGAAAAAGTAGTATTTAAATTTACACTTAAAATTACTTTAAAAGCCGCCGTGTATCTCGAATAGTATTTTATTATAAATGAGCAACTAAAAAAAACTTGGTTGTCGGTAAAGTCGGTTTGCGGACGATAATTTTATGTGATAACGTCATAAGAAAACATTGATGACATATTGTAATAAAAAATTCACTGTTGCTTAGCCACGATACTTGTGACAGCTTTAGCGGACTCGGACAAATTGAGCCATTGGCTATATGACCACAGTACTTCAGCCTATCAGCAGGCGGAACGTGAACAGTGACTGTGACACTTTTTCGTGCGTGCACCCAGTCATCGATTTTTAAGACGTTATCACGTCAAAATGGTACGTTCGTTGTATTTAAGTTTAAAGATAATATTTGATGCATGGATATTACATGTCATCATGATATAGTTTATTTCCGGCTCGATAACAAGTAATTCATTAAATATCAAAACCAACAATAGCTGTTATTTTCAGACATGTTTGAATATTATATTTTACTATTATCTATAGATTTGCTCACGGCTTCGCGATAGTTGGAGCTGTGTGTTAATATATCAGTCACTCATGGCTTCCTTCCTTGTATGTACCAATTTGTATATATCAAGCTGTTTGCTCGACATACACACAAACATATGCACTCAAAAATCATTACCCTTGTCCTTCAGCAGTCGAGTAACAACATAGTGATGTAACACAAACTTAGCCACTAAATAATACCACTTTAGACTATACTATGCAAACTGCTAATTCAAAGGCCACACCAAATGAGCATACCTAACCCTCCGTCGTTTCAAATGAACATTACTGTCATATTTGATTAGCGTGCTTGTCTTACATAGAGATAAACACAGTGACGTGTACAAAGGATACATTTCAAAAGCAATGTTTGTGTGGGTGAAGTAGGGCAGACCACTGAGGAGTTAAAGATGAATTTTATCTTAAACTCTTCGTTGAAAACTATTTTTACAAGCTTTTATTTAACTTGTCTTGTATGTTTGTTAGTTTGTATGTAAATTTGTGTGGGTCAAATCTTGGAAGCTAAATTAGTACCATATCCTGACTGGGCTCAAATATGGTACACTACTCTTTGATAACAATGCAATATTATGGTACGTCGTGAGTCGGAAGGTGGCCATAGGAACTCTTAAACTAAAAATAAATAATTAATTAAGCGTGGCCAGGGTCACTGGTATTACATAAAAGCTTGTCGCGAGGTCGATACCAAGATCTAGCATTTGACTCTACCTAAAAGGCCAATGACTTTGGCTTTTGACTGCCTCTGTGGCGCGGTGGGAGTGTATCCAACTGCTACGCAAGAGGTCGTCGATCGGGTTCGATTCCCACACGGGATACCACTTTGTGTAATCCACAAATTGTTGTTCCAGGTCTGGGTGTAGTTTGTGTTCGTGACTTGTATGTTTGTAAAGTCCCTACTGTGAGAGTCGTTTAAAAAAAAAAAAAAAAAACTTATCAACTGTAGGTAGGAATCACTGCATTTTGTGAATGTTCAGTACAGCATTCATAAGATCTCGCTACAAGCTTTTATGTCATATAAATGGTATAATGTAACAAATTGATGGGTTTGTTTTAATTTAAAATGATTTTCTTAAGTTTAGAGCATTTAAATACAAGGTGGTTTTTAAAAATGATTTTTAAATAGTTTATTTATACTGTAGTTAATAATAATATGTTAGTATGTTACATTTAATTTGGTACATGTACACCTTCACGCACATGCCTACCTGACCACAGTCTAATAAAGGGCCCATCGATTTTGTCCGCCAGAATAGTTAGAACTACCCCTGAGTCGCTGCAGCATAGACGCAGACCGCTTTCGTATGATTGCATGAAAATCATCTAATCTCGCTTCGGCGAACATGGCCGAAGCACTGCAGTACCGAGGCAGTCCCAACAACATTCTAAGTGCATTATTATACTGGACGCGCAATGCATCGTAAGCCACATTTGCGTATATCTAAGCCACAGGCTGCAAGAGTAAAAAGATTGACAGTAAGCTCTAAAAAGAGTCAGCTTAACATCGTGAGTGCATCCTGCAAACCTTCGGCCCAGCATATTGCCTCGGGCTGCCAACGCCCTGCGCTCCCTGTCTATATCTTGGTCGTCTTTGAGGCGATCCGTGACTACATGACCGAGGTACTTAAACTGAGTGACAGCTCTAAGTGGCGCTCCGCTTAGCTTGACTTGCTGCATCGTTATTGGCACAGTCGTACTGTTTCGAGATTTAAAATAAATTATTTCACTCTTAGTGGCATTGTACCTCTGTAGTAACATGAAAGATTAGATAGGAATAAACTACTTAAAATGATTTACAACTGAACTTAAGAGGTAAAGATGCATCGTCGTCGATGGGTAGAAATGCACCTACAGTTTATAAGTTGCCCGTTTTGGATTGTTTTTAAATATAATTTTGTAAAATGAGAAGAATTTAATTGGAAGTGGGCGGTAAATACGGGCACAAATCACTGTTCAGTGAATGCCTGATGAAGACCTCGAGAATCAATGGAAGAAGACAGCTCCAGAACAAATAAATATTACTGTCATTTTTGAACAGCGTGCTTGTCTTACAGATATACATATAGTGACGTGTATAAAACATACATTGCAAAAGTAGAGCAAGTGTGTATGTGTGGGTGAAGTAGGATAAACAGAAATTTAAAACTGGTTTTTTTTCAACCGTTTATAACTTGCCAGTCTTGTTCTATTTATACATTTTTTTTTTGCATAAGGAGGTGGGAGAAGAACAGAACAGAAGTAGATCGTATTTGTTCAATGTGTTTCTTTTTTAGATAATACACGTCGGGATTACATTACAACTGGACCATAAAAAAGACGGGCAAGAGCATTAAATTAAATTATTTAAAAGTTTTGTGATTTTTTAAATATTTTTCGGTCACACGGTTCAAAAGTTAAGGAGGAGCGATTATTTCCAAAAATATTCACTCAATCTTAAAATGTTTTTGAAAGACCTGTCGAATTATGTGCCACACATTGACGTTTTCTGAAAAAAAACAGCTTCTTTTACGTATTATGGGGTGCCCCCCTAAAAATTATTACTTTTATAGTAAGTAGCGAATACAAGACACCTTTGAACCAAATTTCATCAATATTCATTGAGTAAAATGCCTGTGATATACGGACGGACAGACAGACAGACAGACAGACGGACATGACGAAACTATAAGGGTTCCGTTTTTGCCATTTTGGCTACGGAATCCTAATTATAAGCGAGAGCGTAATCGAGTAATGTGCTTTTGAGGGTGAATACTAAAGGGTAATTTAAGAATTTAGAAAATAAGATCATAGCTAAATGTTTTCTAAATTTCCTATTATATTATTTGTTTAATACAACGTATTTGGTTCGATTAGACGTATATGATTACATGTATTTATTGACTAATATTCAGTAACTGGGCCACTCAAGCAAGGCTGCGACATTGTTTAATCAGTCAGTAGTGTGTAGGTACTCAATGATCTGCATTAATTACCTACATACAAGTCGTGTAGACAGTTCATCGTTGTGTTTTCTCTGTTAGTTTGTTTGTGTGCGAGTAACAAATAAGTTAATTGTAAAAAAAATATTTTTAAAACAGGCTTTTAACTGTAGATTTAGTGTTATAAAAGAGACTCAAGACTTATCAAGAAATATACAAGGTTTATCTTGTTTAATTCAGAAGTTCTTATGGCCACCTTCCAACTCCATCATCAGACTCTAGATATCATGCATCACTAAAGTACTCACTGAGACAAAACACATGAGCCCAAACTCGATGGGTTATCTTATTTAGTTAAGAAGTTCCTGTGCCCATTTTCCGGATCTATCATCAGAACAGCTAAATGGAACCATGTTATTGTATTGACACCGAAGACATATAGTATACACTAAATTTATGTGGTTCTAATTTAGCTTCCAACATTCGTGCCAAACAAACAAACATTACAAGTTATTATATGACACTAATATTATAAAGGCGAAAGTTTGTGAGTATGTGAGTTTGTATGTGTGTTACTTCTTCACGTCTAAACGGCTGGAGTGATTTTAATAAAATGTGGTATGGAGTTAGCTGACACCCTGGATTAACACATAGGCTAATAAAACGCGGGTAACACGCGGGGCACAGCTAGTAAAATATAAGCCTGTAAAATGTTTATCTATTAGAATTAGGATGACGTACCAGAATTTTACATAGAACACGTAAATCGCGTAATTCATTTCTTCTTTAAATTTGTGTTTTTACCCGACTACAACGAAGCCAAAAAGGAAGGATTATGTTTTAGCTATTTATACAATTGTTTAGTATTATGTTTGTATTTACCTAAATTCCACCGTAGCGCCAAAATTATTTTTCCAATTTCGATGAACAAGGTGTCAATCAATTCGTTATTATAGTGCGGGTGAAATAGACTACATTTTCTTCCATTATGATGACCAAAAAGCGTATGGTAAGCATGTAAATGGATATTTTTAGTTATTGTTCTTAAATATGCTGTGTTTGGTATCAAATAAAAGGTCATTAGCACATTCATTGATACCAAACACATTGCTAGTTTTGTAACTCTATAATTGCGTAGTAGATATCTCCGTATTCTTTTCATAAAATAAAATGTAATGTAATAAAAGACGTCAAAATAACTTAAACCATGACAATAAGTAAACAATTCATCGAACAATTCTTATTTCTGGTTGGTAAGTGTTTAGAGCTTAAACGTGGTTTAGGCTTTGAAATGGCATAAAAAGACTGTCGTAGGCGGGTATATTTTTTTAAAGTCTCATTCAAATTCATCGTGTGTGCGTATACACCGCAATCATGTGCATTTCAAAGTTATACGACATGCCATAAACATGGATAACAAATTTTCTTTCCATTTTTTTTTTATTAAATAAACGATTGACTAAAAATATCGTGAAATTATAACTATATAGTAGGAACTTATATTTGAATTAAATTGAATTTGGCTACACAAGGAGAGATCGAATCTAAAAAGTAAGTACAGAAGAATAATAATTAGTAGTAAAATACATTAAAAGCACAGATGTCCATTTTAAATAACGAATTCGAAAAATTTAAAACATGATTTATCCAAATTGGAACGTTAAATGAATTTAATGTTGCCGTTCAATTACATTACACAGATTCGTTCGAAATTGAAATCATTTTGTGCTTAAATACATAGCTCGTAAAGGTATGCTTTGTCACGTATTTAACCGCGTTGTAACCAATAATGAATATTGCATATCTCTTGAACGACGATTAGGTTCATTTGATCGTAATAGCTAAACAGTGTTTGTTAACACAGTTAAACATGTTAAGTACCTGGATGTCCGAGCTTTTCTCGGTATTTTTTTAAACGACGTTTTTTTAAAATACCTAGTTATATCGATTTATTGACCCCGATGCATACTATATTTCATGAAAATCGCTGGATCCGTTGGTGAGATTCAGATTATATATATACAAGAATTGCTCGTTTAATGGTATTATATATATTATTAATTAGATAGATAGATTAGATACAGAATGTGGATTTTTAGGTGAGCTGGTTAAGAACTTGATCTTTTGTAGGTAATGGGTTTTAATCGCCCTATTGGTTGATTTTGTAGTGTTGTGTATATCGATCTTGTTGTAACTGTAGTCTCTATGAGTGGGTACTACATACTTAAAGTTTAAAGTAAACTCGCCTTCTGAGTCTGCGTAGTTTGAAGCAAGCCAAACAGGTTTGTTTTAAACTATGCAACGAACTTTGATGCTCTTCTCTCTGTTATGATAATTTCTTCCAGAATGTTTATTTGTAAGCGATAGAACTTAACCAACTCATTAAATTTTTTAAAATAATAAAATAGAAAATCGGATGAAGAGCTCCGCATAATGAGTCAAGCGATCGTAGTGGAGGATGATTGTAACATATTACCTATCAAATATGGAAAAATATGGAAAATGAAAATTAGTTTTTCCCAAATATCATAATTTATGTAGAGAACAACATAAACACCGAAAATACTTTAAAATAAAAATATGTATTTACTTTAATAGTATTATCTTTAATCTTATTATATTCCGAGCCCTACTAATGACATGAATATATTGATACAGGTGTGCTATTCCCCGCTTCTGTGAACAGGTAGAATAAATCATTTCAGCACGATAAACCTCCAAAATTAGTGTTGCCCAAATGCAAGAACAAGACGAGACTTAGCCAGTCTTGGTCTTGGTCTTGCGCCAATACACCTGGTCTTGGTCTTGGTCTTGGTCTTGCGCTCCCAGTCTTGGTCTTGGTCTTGGTCTTGCAGCAAGAGTCTTGCAAGTCTTGCAATTACCTATTAGTCTATTACTATTTATTAAAGTTTACTTTAAATCTTAGAAAAACGTATTAGAATTGGAACATTGTGAGCTTGAATTAACATAGCCATAGTAAAGATCAAGCAGATTAATAAGTAACTGAAGATTTGATAAGAAATTCGAAAAATCAACTGACCTATATGTCGTTTTCCATGGAAGTAACTGTTTCTTAATAAACATTTATGATTTATAAGCTTACATTTGCTAAAACATGTAAAAAAACAAATTAATTACAATAACTTGACTGTATTTTAAAGAACAATACTTATCTGTCTAGAAAGAGATTGAACCCTCAACTTATAAGAAATTTAATAAAAGAGTTTACGATTTATCATTTATTTGAATAAAAAATAAAATACAACACAAATCAACAGCTTTATCATTAGGTTATGATACTTTATATAATTTTTTTTGACCAAGAATTAATACAAAGTAACCATCTGGCTGACTCATCACTTAACCTATTTCTATGTTTTCTAATTACTAATGATGCTTTAGAAAATAACCTCTCAGCAGGTACTGAAGTTGCAGGTATTGAGAGAAAATCACGGGCCATTTTCGATAAAATCGGATACTCTGTCTCATGCGTCCTCCACCAATCTAAAATGTCTTCCGAGCTGGCAGTTCTTGGTTTTCTCAGGTACTCCTCCAACTCGTCTATCACTAAGCCTTGAAGACAAGATCCAGATGACGTCGAGGGACATTCATAGAGTTTATCAAAGTCTATTACGTCTTCATCTTCATCACATACTTTATTTTCTTTTTCTGGTAATTCCAGAGATTTGTTCAGTGAGTGTAGACTTTTATATTCTTCATAAAGTTCATTGAACTTGCGCAGACTTTCTGTTTTAAGTTGCTTCCCCCACATTGTCAGGTCAAAAGTCTGAGCCTTATGCCTTGGGTCTAAAATTAAAGAAGTACAATAAATCCAGTTGCTCTTCTTGTAATGTTTAAGCATTTTGTCTCGAGCTGCTTGGAAAGCTAGAATGAGCCTTTCATCCACTTCAGATCGATTAGGTTTCTCATCTAACTGTTTTACCATGGATTCAATTTTATCTAGCAAGAGATTGAATGATACAATGACTAGCGGTAATGTAACATATTTGTCTCCACCAAGTTTTGTACTTAAAAGTTTAAAGTTTATTAGAAATTTATGTAATTTTTCGAGTACCTGCCATTCATTAGCTGTGATTTGAAAATCATTTAATTCGGTGACAGAACTGCACAATATGTCAATGCCCGCTCTCACTTTTAAACCAAATCCAATCATATCATGTGTGGAATTCCATCTCGTTGGACAGTCAAGAATGGCATTTAGATTTGATGGCACGCCAGCTGCTTCACAAGCAGACTGAAACTTCTTCTTCACTATCTCACTTCTTTTTATTTTACTGGAAATACTGCGTAACTTTGTTACAGATGTACGCGAGTCAGCAATATTTGGTGCAGATTCTTCATCTTCCTCATCCTCAGTTTCGTCTGCATAGTCTTCGTACTGCTGATCTTGCGCGTTAGTGTCAGACTCACAGTGTAATGCTAAGGTCTTTAATAAATCTTGTACACCAAGGTTTAAAATGTGAGCAAAGCACCGGAAATGTTGATTGTCTGAATCAAAGTGTGGCGGCAGCTGTTTGCCCAGTTCATACATGAATTTGGTATTTGCAGTTGCGTTGTCGACCGTGATACCTTGTATTTTATCAATTATGCCATATTCCAATAAACATTCATGGAAAATCGTTGCAATATCTTCCCCAGTATGTCGACCGCGTGATGGTATAAAATCAAGAACTACAGATTGATACTTCCATGCGTTGTCTATATAATGAATAGTAACCCCGTAGTAACTCCTACCAGCAATTGACGTCCACCCATCAATGGTAAAAGACATTTTAGATGATAATTGTTGAAGTCGTTCCTTGAGATTCAATTGGAGCTCTTCAAATCGCTCTTTGACTTTCCTTCTAAGTGTAGACCTTTTAGGAAACACCATATTAGGGCAAATACGTCGAAAATATACTTGTGTAGCTTCGTCATCGAAAAATGAGAAGGGAAGATATTTTTTCACCACCCAATCAACTGTAGCTGTCGTGATGTTGTCACTGCTGTTTTCCGACTGAAACAAAACAATAAATCTTGTGTTATTAGGTTTGAGCGTATAAGAGGAGGAGGTTTGTTGTTGTTAAATCGAGAAAATCGTTAAATTGATATTTGTTATATTAAGGTTGCACTGTACTGTAATTTACCAAAATAAAGTACTTAGTTGTTACTGGCCGATTAACTGAAAATATGGGTGTTTATAAAAAATATTTAAGACGATAATTACATACTTAATATGTCGCACCCCTAGATGAAAACTGTGAAAACACCACTAACTCAAAAATACTTACGTAAGTTAATGGCGTTTTTGAAAGTATCGCATGAATAGCTACGCGGAGTTAAAATTCTTTTAACTGTTAAAAAAATATTCTTACCTGTCCACTTCCAGCGGTTACTAAAAAGCTTGTGATATCTCCACTTAATTTTGGTTTAACAGGAAGAAATATTTCTGATTCCTTTTTGTGGAAAGATATTACTTAGATGTTTCCTTAAGCCTGAAGTGTTTCTGTTTTTCATTTTTATTTCAATCTTTTTATGTTGGCACAATTTACAGAAGGCAGTTTGGGATGCATGAATTATTTCGAAAAACTCCTCAAATTTGCTTTTGGGTCTTTTAGATCTGTGACTCAAACTCTCGTTACTCGGACTAGAATAATTTGAATCTTCGTCACTCATATTAAATTGTACACGTGATACGTTTTTAGAAAACAACGAGAATTAGTAAAAACAATTATCAAGTTAGACTCGAAGCACAGCTCAATTGGAAATGACTGGAATTAAAATAATTCCTTTATTTATAGTACGTTTCCTTGCTTTACCGCGCCGCCTCGCCACGTGCCGGCTCTATGAAAAGGATGCCGCCGCAAATCAAACAATGCCGCGTGCGGCGTACAAACACACACTAAATATTACCTACTTGTACAGACGCGACGCGTGAATAAAATAGAATTAGTGCCAATCACTATTCTTTACATATAAGTGAATGTTTTGGCGTACATCTATACTAATATTATAAAGCTGAAGAGTTCGTTTGTATGTTTGATGACAGAAGTTTTAAAATAAATAAATAAGTCCTGAACGTCACTATACCTCCAAAGTTACTATTCCTCGTGGACGAAGTCGCGGGCACAGCTAGTAAATACTTACTCTCATCATCTCTCTCAGAGATATTCGGGCTGGTAAGTAATACAAAACTCTTATCGCAGGCTTTTTATTTTATTAGTAGGTAAGTACCTACGCTTTTTATATTATTTTATTAGTTTTGTAGAATTTTTTTACACGTTTCAAGTATATTTAAAAGTGGCTACAATATTTATTAAACGGGTGATATTTGAACACTTTTTTGCTATTTTTTCTTGTAAAAACTTAAGAAATATAATGACTAAATGTACAATAATAGTACCTAAGTAATTAGTTTAAAACCATATAAGTAATCAATATTATAATATATACTTACTAGAATGAATTAATATGACATCTACTACCTATCCTTACCATTTTATCCTAATCATAATACTACTTGCGTGATCAGTATAATGTATTCATTTTCATTCTAAGCACTCTGAAACTTATTTATTCTTTGGAACACCTGTAGGTACTCTACTAGGAAATTATTTTGCATGAGTATACCTTCGCCCTATGGCGGCAATCAAATAGTGTCAAATGTTATGATTTCGGCGTGGCGGCAACGATTGTTTTAGATTTCAAAAGAAGCCGCCGGCGCGTGTATCATAACCATGTACTTCCGAAAAGCGGCAAATTTCTTTGAGAAGTAAGTACAAAACCTTTGATGCCGCATTATCAAAGTGCCGATGGTTAAAACATAACTATGCATGCACTCAGTTTGATTTTAATAGATATTTTTTTATTCGCTATGTTTATGGTATTAGTCGTAATGCGCATAGGTCCAGTTTTTCATATTCTTTGATACAGTTTTTTGCGTCTCATAGAATTCCTAAGCGTACCTACCTATACACCGAACTGTTACACCTAACTACTCAGTGAAATAGCGCTAAGTCCTAGCTGCAAGACGCAAGAGTCTTGCAGGCTATGTCTTGTTCTTGCTCAAGTCTTGCACGGTCAGTCTTGGTCTTGGTCTTGCTAAAAATACGCGGTCTTGTTCTTGGTCTTGGTCTTGCAAAAACGCAAGAACAAGACCAAGACTGCAAGACCAAGACTGAATTTGGGCAACACTATCCAAAATACGTTCTAAAAATCTAGAAATAAGACACCGTCGTTTGTTTTGTATATTTTTGAGCTTTAAATAACCTTTTTACGTCGCTAACTTTACCTAGTATGTATTATTGTAGTAGGTAGGTATTATTATTAATCATGATTTTAAAATAAGTAAAACATACCTAAACAAATAAAAGAGTAAAGCATGTACGTGAAGAACGACCGTATTTTAACAAAAATCTGTTGCTAAATTATGATAGCTAGAAAATCTTTAAATTTTTGCTTCAGCTGAATCTTTTTTTTTCAAATCAAATACACGCAAACACTGGAAGCCGAAACAAAGAATGCAAACTTGTCTAAAAGCTCTCTCTTTGATTGCAGACGTGTATCGGTATCCAGTATCCAGTGTGTTTGTGGGACACGGCACTTGGCAGCCGAGGGTCCTACAGTTGATGCATTTCGGTACTTGCGGCTCGTGCTACTTTTTAAGTTACCGTAGATTTTCCTTTGCGAGTTTACAGTTTTTTTGTATATGTTTTTTTAGAGGTAAGATAAAAGTTTTGATGAACCTTTTTGGATGGGGAACTATATGCTGAATTAAGTTTACGAAGAAACTGGATGGTTAGATTTGTGTTAAAATATGTGAGGTGGAACCATTGACGTAGACACCAGGACTGCGCTGCGCCATAATCTCACAAAATTAACCACTCTCAAGAAGGAGACAACGCTACTTTGTGGACAATACTTGATAAAGGCCGCTCAAGATTTCTTCTCTCTTTCACGCTTTGCAGTCAATATTTACTTGAAAGGCATGGTGTGGTCCAGGTATATACAGTAACTTAAACTATACGGTTACTATTTATACTTCTTTGTGACATAATAAAAGCTGAAGATTTTTGTTTGTTAATGTTTGAATGCGCTAGGTAACGGACCGTTTTTTTTTTATTAAATTTGTTATGGATGTTTTATTTTTATTGGAAAACATCGTATGGTAAAGTTAGTATGTATTCAAATAAGTGCTTTGTTTTAAAAACCCATGATCGAACCATTCTATCTCCTGATTTCAATATTTTTATATTTGAGTTTCCTGAGTATTTTTATACTTCTATCAGTAAGTCTAGACTACAAAAAAAAAAAAAAAAAAATAACCCGCCTGCACAAAAAAGATGGAGACAAGATCCCCTACATAATTATACAATTTCATGCATTAATGAATCTCGATGAACTTAGTAAAGTGCCTCCGACTGCATGAAATTATGAAATTATGTAGGGGATCTTGTTTCCATCTTTTTTGTGCAGGCGGTTTTTTTTTATTTTTATAATTTATTTTTTATTTAATACTTTTTAGTAGTTGTAGGATGTAACCGATGTAGCAACTTACTTTTATCACAGCTATTGTCAAGTATTGAAAATTGAAAAACAATGGTTGCTCACTAACTTTTTTAGTATAAAAGTCATAATCATGTTATACCTTTTTGAAATGCTTAAGATGAGCTCTCTAATTTGATACCCATATTGCAGTATTAGAAACAACTTTTTTTTTTCACACCTCTTTATTTTGACATCTCATAGCCGCCATCTTTGTTTTTTAAAAACGTCACCTATTTAAGAACACTTGTGCGATTGAGACGAATCTAACGACGTGTGAATTGTATAAATCCGTTCAGTGGATTGTGAGATATCAGGTAATAAAGATTTTTCCCTTCTTTACACTCGGGTAAAAATGTGATATACCTTTTAACTCAATCTAAATCAAAGTATGCGCGTTCACTGCGAATTTGTCCTAGTGCCACAGTTCCAAGGAGTTACACTCCGAATCACCGAGAGTATTGGGATCCTCGGTGTCGCAATCTCCAGCAAAGTCCAGTTTGGGAGTCATTTGGAAAATAAAGCCAAATTGGCGAGCAAAAAGGTGGGTGTCCTCAACAGAACGAAGCGTTACGTCTCGCCGGCACAGCGACTTGTGCTCTATAAAGCGCAGGTTCGACCGCACGTGGAGTACTGCTCTCATCTCTGGGCGGGTGCCCCCAAATACTTGCTCGATCCATTTGACTCCCTCCAAAGGCGAGCTGTTCGGATCGTTGATGACCCCAATCTCACGGACAGACTGGAGCCTTTACAGCAGAGGCGTGACTTTGGTGCACTTTGCGTACTCTACCGTCTGTTCAACGGGGAGTGCTCTGAGGAACTGTTTGACATGGTGCCACCGTCACCTTTCTACCACCGCACCACTCGACATCGTAGTAGGGTTCATCCATTCCACCTGGAAACAATACGGTCCTGTACGGATCGATTCCGGCGTTCTTTTCTTCCACGTACGTGTAGACTCTGGAATGAACTACCTGCTGCGGTGTTTCCCGAGCGCTACGACATGTCTTTCTTCAAACGAGGTTTAAAGAGTGTTTTCAGTTCACGGTAGGCAGCAGCTTGGGTGTGACCCTGACATTCCTGTAGTCCATGAGCGGCGGTTACAGCTTACCATCAGGTGGGCCGCTGGCTCGTCTGCCAACCATAGGCAATAAAAAAAATAAAAAAAAAATCTGATGTGTAGCGGAGTTATACTATTAATAAACTGGCGAAATTTGAGCCACGTTAATCTATAATCTATACTAATATTATAAAGCGGAAGAGTTTGTTTGTTTCTTTAAACGCGCTAATCTCAGAAACTACTGGTCCGATTTGAATTTTTTTTTTGTTGGATAGCCCATTTATCGAGGAAGGCTATACGCTAAATAACATCACGCTACGACTAATATAAAGGAAGGGAAAATTGACGCATACCAAGGTGCGCGGGACAGCTAGTATTAAAATAACAGCTGAGAATATATTTCATCACCAGAAAAAGTTTTCTCGCTGTATTTCTAAATTACTGTTCACAAGAATATACAAAACAAGTTGAAATATTTACATATAGTGTGTCTATTCATAACCACGGGTGTTGTAAAGTGCTCGTAACATCGGGGATATAAAACAATAAAAGCAAAACGTGAAATGAAGCACGAAATGAAATATGTAAAGGAACAGACTGCATTTTCTCATAACTTTACGGAGACGTAAACTTAGACTAAGGAAAGTATAAAATGTTAAGATTTAATCGTTGGAGTCTATGAATTGAATCCATACTAATATTATAGATGTGAAAGTAACTCTGTCTGCCTCTGTGTTACGCTTTCACGCTCAAATAGCTAAACCGATTTAGATGAAATTTGGTATGGAGATAGTTTGAGTCTCGGGGAAGGGCATAAAATAGTTTTCATTGCGATAATCGACATCCACGCGGGCGGAGCCGCGGGCGAAAGCTAGTAGGATTATAAAGTAACTAGAAATCTAGTTGCGGGAACAAGATTGAAATATGTCCTGCTGCTATTCGGTTTTTTCATGTTTCAATCCAAGTGAGTTTGTCTGCACGTCTTGTTGATTAGACCCTTGGTTGAGTTGGTGAAATCTAAAATGTAATCTCAGCAATAAATCTAATGAAATGACAATTGGCCTAAAGTAAATTTATAGAGGTAGAAATTGTAATAAAATAGAAATAGAGAGTCGGCGGTAGAATCTGAAATATTATCCTGTAAAATTATTTTATAAATCTAACTAAGTAGGAAAATATATATATATTTATTTTGTAAGTGAAATACTGTGTTTGCTAAATGTGTTTATCTATATTTATATCTGTACTTACCTAAATTACAAAGAGGAAAGATTTGTATTTTTGTATGTAACGAATAAACTTAAAAAATAATGGACTGATTTCAAAAATTCTTTCACCATTAGAAAGCTACACGGGGAGTAAGATAGGCTTTATTTTAATGTCAAGAAATTTGCGATCCCTACGAAATCCCTAAAATTGCAATAATGTGACTCAAGGTATAAAAAACTACGATATGACAGACGTGCGAAGCCGGGCAGGCAGCTAGTATTTACTAATTTTAGAGTTACGTAAAGTATTATTATTCAGCTGTCCCTGTTTTATAAACGGTTACATTCACCAAACACACTGGTTCGTTTATTATAATTACTACTGTAATTAAAAACTTCATGATTTAAAAAAAGAGTAGTCCATGAGTTTCTTGGCAGCTTCTTTCCATGAGCTTTACACTTGGAACTGCCGCCTAACTTCATTTTTTTTTTTTATTACAAATCATAATTTTATTATTTTTTTAAGTGTGTATTAATTACCCACCAAATACCCACTTCTTATAAAATATCTGCTAATGGTCGACAGACCGATCGCACGACATAATTATTAAAAATTGTGTATTAATTTGACATTTTCATAACCGATAATCATTAATTTAATTTTACGAAATAAAAATATTTGAAATTTAACAGTTCAAAGGATTTATAATCATACACTAACTTGTATTTCAAATTAGGTACAAATCCAGATTTAACAAAACGTCAAAACTATTTAATCTAGTTACACAGAAATCACATTAATTCATTAAAAGTTGGCGTAAATGGGCCTACGAACAATCTCAAACATTGTTGTTAAAAGAGAAACATTAGCTATGAAACCTAAACTCTTACCCACAGACATGCTCAAACTTATATTTACGTTAGTTTAACAGTGGCAAATAATAAACAAAGTGTTTATAGAACAAAAGATTCTATACAAACAGAAGCAGAAATCTAAATCTCACCTCTTTGTTACAACACTATTTTGTAAAGAGAAACGTTCCTTTGTTACCGACAAGTTTGGTCTGCGCAAAATTTACAATGCCGCACAGTTGTCCCGATAAAAGTTTGCTAGTACCAATTGTTTGGATACAATTTATCGGATTGATTGAAAATTAAATTGTTGACGGATAACATGGGGTATTTTACTTTAATTAACAATGAGTAAAATTGGGATGTAATCTGTTCGGTCGTTTGAAAGATCTTTCAGCATTTTTTAGGGTTCCGTAGCCAAAATGGCAAAAACTGAACCCTTATAGTTTCGTCATGTCCGTCTGTCTGTCTGTCCGTCTGTATGTCACAGGCAATTTACTCAAAGACTAATCAGTGAATCTTATTGAAATTTGGTAAAAAAGTGTCTTGTAGCAGCCTAAGCTAATTTGCACGCCATTTTATGGCATAATTTGTCCGAACTCATTCTTACTGTAACACCAATGTACCACCATATTTTAGCAAATAAATAAATATTCTATTCTATTCTGAGTAGAGCAAAACTAAGTAGAGTTTGATAGCTAAATAATAAAATAAATATTTTAGGGGGGCTCTCCTTTGTAACAGAAGCTGATATTTTTTTTTTTTAGCAAAAATGAATGTGTAGCACATCATTCGACAGGTCTTCTAAAAACATTTTAAGGTTTTTAAGAAACTTTTTTGATTGAGTGAATAATTATGGAAATAATTGCATAAATCGTGTTTCCCCCCCCCCCCCCTTTAACTTTTGAACCGAGTGACCAAAAAATATGAAAAAAATCACAAAGATAGCGCATAATAAATTGTTTAAACTAAAATTATTTCGAATAAGATCGGATATACCGTCATTGCGTTTCTCAACAAAAGGGCGTAAGTGCCATGAACATACGCTCTTCAGCTGGTGAAATTATTCAAATCGGATTTTTTCATACAGCAACGGCTCCGGAACCCTACACTGAGCATGATCCAACATGCTCTTGACCGTTTTTATTTAAAACCTAATTAGTATTACTCCCTCTCCCACTTGCTGATGGGGAGTATAACCCTCTGAATATTGATGTTAGTTCAGAATTACATACAATATTACTTGAGTATTAAGAGGTAATGTAGCGAGCAAGCTATGCAATCTTAACCGGAATAACAACCCACATTGCTAATAGCTGCACGTAATTGCCGCTTTAATTCATTCGAGACTACATCGAGTAAGATGAGAGTCTATGATTTGGATAAATGTTTTGGTAAACAGAGACCCAGCATTCCGCTTTTTTTAGTAAAAAAAAATAGGTATACGTGTTTTAAGGTTCAGTATCACGGTCTGATCAACCCCCCCCCCCCTGCAACGATTTGACTGACAATATCGGCACCCTGTATAAGAGATATTAGCAAAATTTAAAATTAACTTTGACGACGATATAAGTACAATGGATACAGGCAGTTTTTGTCAAAAAACATATGAATCAATCAAAAAGGCAAACGTAGTGTAGGACGCCCTCAGGCCAGGTGGAGTGATGATTTACGCAAAACGGCTGGCAGGAGCTGGATACGAGAAGCCGAAGATAGAACAAAGTGGCGTTCAATTGCTGAGGCTTAAGTCAAGCAGTGGACTGCGTTAAGCTGATGATGATGGTGACGAAAAATCAATATTAATTCCAGAAAAAGGCAACGCAAAACCTATCAGTCAAACCATGGCCTATATTCCATTCGTTCTAAATCGGTAACATCGATAGATACGCGATACCCGAATGAAACAGGATGTTTACTGTCAAACACGTCGTCAGTGGAGTACAATTTGATCTTTGGGCTGTATTTGACAGACCATCTTTGTCAATACCGACTGATATTCACTATTTGAATTTCCGTATTTTCCTACTTTATACGTATTCCCTACTTTGTTTGGGGCTTTTCTTTGAATCGTACCGGTATTTGAAAAGACATCTAGAAAGCGCAAGGTATAATCGGGTACCTAGTCTGGTAAACTATCCATAGGATCAATTAATTACGGGGCCGTGCCGTAGACAGTTTGTTTACTAAAGCCACTCGGACCACAATCAATTACAGTCACAGTAAGTCTCTAACTATAATATACTCCAAATGACTTACTAAAGACGGAGTAGAAGGATACCGAAGGTTTCCTGCATGCACTGCCAGATAGACCAAGTCAGTCTTGATTTTTAAATACATAGGGATATTTGTAATAACATTTTTTTTTATTATTAAAAAAAAAAGATACTAAGAACTAACAATGTGGTATTGAGTGCCACATTACTAGCAATCTTGTTAACCCCTCCAGCTAAGCTCAAAGGCGTATGTTAGGAGTGGGTTCACGTTAGTTGTTTAATGGGTAGGATTCAAAACCGCGACCTCACGATTGCGAGACTGATGCCTTAGCCATTAGGCTACCGCCGCTTAAAATAAACATTATTTATGTTAATATTTATTTGAATTAAAATAATGGCTCTGTGGCATTTTCCTTCGCACATTTAGATACGCGCAATGATTTTTCGTCATTAAAAAGTAATTCATAAGTTACTGACGAATACTTTTTGACGTAGGTACGCCTTCACGCGGCCGGCGTTGGTAACTTTATCAAAATGCAAAATATTTACCTACTTATAAAAAGTAGAACATTCTTCTCGTGTTTTGTTTTGTAAATACATTATATAAAGTGCCGTTGATAACTTACCATTATCCTGGCCAGAACTTAACGCACACGACAAGCTAAATTCGATATCTTCAATTTTTACGAGCGCGCCTCTATTCATCTTATCTATCGGCTTCGAAGGCGGGAACCGGTAATGGTGTTTGCCAAAGAGGGCTGCCCTCATCGTCATCACCCTCAAAATTGCGGTTTTTTATTTATTTATTTGTAAAGTATCTTCATTATTGGGTCTCTGTTTATTTTTATACGCAGCAGTCGCAATTTTGTTTGATATCGCCTTAATAAAACGACAATCCAAGTCCCCCTTTTTTATTTATATTCAGCCTTCGCTGTGGTTATATTCAATTACTAGGGATTTTAAAGGGAGCATCCTCTTGACCTATTTTGCGTTGCGATTATTCAAAACGGTAATCAAACCGAATTATGTTCGGGCCATTTTTATTTCGATATAAAATTTGATAGTATTTTTATTGCTTTGAAAGTCTCAAAGTTGTAAAGAATTTGTGTAAATATAATTGAGTTGTTTATGACTCAGCTGATGTTACTGCTCTTTAAACCTGAAACTAGACCTTTGGTTTGTAGGTAATACTTATCAGGTATATAAAACAAAAATAATTGTTTATTACAAACAAGTAAGTGGGTACGTAACTAAATTAGTTTTCAGTCTGTTTGTTCAGAAAAAGCAATATATTTTTGTACTTTGACACGATTGTCACTCAACTCAGGTATAAGGTTATGTCGATGGGAAAAAATCTTGTGATCATTTATATCGTATCATTGTCCACTGTTGGCCAAAAGTCAACTCTATAAAAAAAATGACTTTGACTTTCGCTTTTGTTAACACCCCTACAACAATATTGCCATCTATAAAAAGATTACAATCAACACACCAATGAAGCAAGGATGAAAACAAGAATATTATTCTTCTCTTATTATACCTACGGCAAAGTTACAATGTTTGCGCAACCCACGTAAGTGAAGCGACTTCATTACACGAGATTACACGAGGGATGATTGTATTGGCGTCTCAGAGTATATCCGTCGATACTAAGAATAGTACTAAGTTTAGCTTAGACATGGGCATTGGAAGATATTGCGGTTAATTTATCATATTACTAATTTGTTATTTGTTTTCCTTTGTGACTTTAGTAGGTTAACTAAATACCGCTCGTTTAAGAAACTTCTTCAGATTCACTTGAAAACGGCTTTATCAATTTGGTTATTATTTTATTTGTATGAAAGACATTTCTTTGGAAAATTAACCAGAAAAGTCGACAATTGTTATAAGAAAATCTTTTATTATAAATGTGACGTTCAGTTCGATAATTAATACCCAATAATGTTTTAAGTAATAAAAAATAAATTATAAAAATTAAAAAAACTCGCCTGTACAAAAAAGATGAAAACAAGAAAATTAAGTAGGGGACTACTTAATTTTATAATTTCATGCAGTCGGAGGCATTATTGAATTTGATGAACTTAGTATAGGCCTTTCCCAATCTGCGCCACCCATGGGGCGGGTCACAAGTAAATAAATACTAAATACAATTTGGTGCTTAACTGTTTTATAGTAATTGTGTAGCGTCTTATGAGCTTTAGAGCTCATTTACTTACATGGCGGCCGATCGGCTGACGTGCGCAGCTGATGTGACAATAGTCAGAGTATGAGAACGTACGGTGCCGTTTCCGAGGTCTACGACAGACGCGCGCAGCCGACGATTGACATAGGCGCACTCTGACTGTTGTCGCATCAGTCGCGAGTGATAAATTTATGGCCATATATATTATATTAATCAATTTGTTTAAGTTTCTTTATTTATTTACAAAATACTTACATCTATCTTTACAGGTTATAACCTAATGCTACATGCATATATTATTAATAATAGCCTTAAAATACGTAGTGACATAATATAAAGAAGGTAGCCCGTGTGAATTCGCTCAGTGTGCACGAAAATATATATATATGCTCCGCAACGAGTTTTTTAGTTAGCTCTATGTTGTGCTAAATGATATAGGGCAAATGATTATGTTTAACAATATTAATTATGTACAATATATTACTTGTCCTTCATTAATTCGTATTACTTGAACCCCTTAAGCAATACTAAGCTACATTACAGTCTAACAGTAGGTTATATTACATTTGAGACATTAGATAACTGCTTATTTTTTTCTTTCTTTTTCTTTTTATTTTAAAAGACGACTCCCGCATTAGGGTACAAGCCCTGTGTCGCGGGGGACTTTACAAACATACAAGTCACGGACACAAACACCCAGACTCGGAACAACAATTTGTGGATCACACAAAGTGGTGACCCTTGTGGGAATCGAACCCACGACCTCTTGCGTAGCAGTCGGACAAACTCCCACCACGCCACAGAGGCAGTCTACAGCCTGTATTACATCCTGACATAGCAGTTCTTCATTTAGCCGTAGCTGTTTTATTCTAAATATTTTTTATATTCTGCTACAAACTGCTACAAATCCTAGTAAGATAATCCGCGCGTCAGCCGCACATCGTCAGCTGCGCATAGTCGCGATCAGCCGCGATCCACGGAAATAAACCTTAAATGCTACATTTATATTTTAAAAGCCTCCAGGCCAAAATGTATGCAAACACATTATAATATAACACTGAAAATTATATTAACCCTAAGTGAAACCGCGTGTTAAAGCTATTAACAACAACCGCTGACCATGAGGTGTGTCTGTAATATGCAAATATAGAGGACGGGCGCTTAGCCGCCATGCATTGCAAATACATGCCGACTTTGTGAGGTAGATCGTTTGCTCAACAAATTTGATCAAGGTTATTGATGAGTTTGCTGTTAAACTTGTAAATGAGGGTTTCAGATAATTAATGCAGGAGACTTGTAGGGAAAATGAATAGTGTATGAGTGTGTATCTATTGTTTATTGTACACCGTTTTGGAGCAAACAATGTTGAGCTTACATGTACTAAATGTACACAATTTATTGTAAAGTATTCAAACCACATCATAACTTGATGCGGCTTTCCCGTTTTATTCATGAATTTGATCGCTCCCGTAACTAGTATATTTCAACATTGTCTATATAATAGTACTTTCATATAGTGACGAAAAGCCCTGCGAAAATTCGTTCAATTCATTTTACACAGCTCAGCTAAAGAAAGCCTGAGGTACTCCTCATGCTTTCTTTAGCTGAGCTAAAAAAGGGCGGGACATTTTTAAACTTGAGGTAATCTTATTCAAGTTACTACTTGAATAATATTAACTAAAACAACCTCAAGTTTAAAAATGTCCCTCCCTTTTTAATATATGTACTTCACAACAATTCTAATAATTGACTAACATTTTTGACTTATTTTACCTCCTTAGGGAAAAAGATTTTTTTGGGCAATTTTCTTGCACCTTGAGCCCACGGCTTCAGTTAGTTTTATATAGATAATTCAATTAATCAGCAAATATTTTAATGTAAGGGAATAGTGACTAGGGAATAGTTCATTAATAGGCCGGTAAGTTTAATACAGTCCATTATAGAAAGCCGGTTTAAGTCCATTACCGCTGAAATAATTAAATATTTACTCATACGAGTATTAAAACGAACGCGCACGTAAACAACGAACGAAGAGAAATTAATTATTATTTACTTCCAACCACAAACGAATACAGGGACTTTTATCCAAGCTCAGTGAAACTCACTTTTATTCAAGAACAAAAGAATACATAAAAACACAATTCTGGAAAGATTGTATCTGAAAATATGGCTGAAGTTGCAGCTTTCCGTAGTAAATTCCAAGTTTTCCTCAGTCGTCCACATTACTGTATAGGCACAGTCTACCAGGTCTTTCTGAATTTCAATTTAAGTTGTAATAAGTTGGGCAACTTGTCGAAATTAGCCCGAGGGTGAATTTACGAATTTGCCAAAGAGAAAACGATACGGCGTCCGTCTGGAATTTTGTATAGATGGAATATTGGAGTTCATTTCATTTTTTATTTGAAGTCTTTTGTTAAATTGATTCTTGTTTTCTTAACACTTACTTAAAGACGACGGAAGGATACTGATTTTAATTTTAATATTTTGCATTATATTATAAAATTCTTTGTCCTGACTTACTGACTGAGTGATGGATCATCGTAGAAACTTGAAATTCCGAATACGTATTCCATAAACAAGGTTATTTTCGGTATAGTGCTAAGCTCAGAACAAGATATTTATTTAAAGAAAGAATATAAAAAAGTTAATGAAAATATTTGAAAAATTGCAGAGTTATAAGCCATTCAAGTTGTTTTGTGTACTTCGCTATTGTGCTCATTGCGTCTCATAGTGCAAAATCCATGGTTATTATTGAAAAATAAGTGATGATTACATTTCACATCAAATTGTGAACAGGATTTGGACAGTAAGAACGAGTAATGAAATCCAAAAACTACCCCATTGAATTGTGTTACTGATTCTGAGCAAACTACTTTCAGATTTGTACTAACGAGAATAACGTTGTAAAATAGGCATCCGAAAAGAAGGGATTTTTCAAAATTCATCCTCTAAGGGGGTAAAACCCCCCAAAGGGGGTTGGTTGTAAGTTTGTTTAAAAATTCGTCAGTTTTAAAGTTAGATCTTTGATATTTTGTATTTGGCTTTATGATTTTAAAGAATGAAATACGGGTTTCAGCGTATTTAAGAAAACCAACCCGTAAAGGGGTTGCAAGTTTATATAAAACTCCGTCACTTTGAAAGTTGTATCTGTGAAATTTTGGATTTGCCTTTTAGATTTAAAATAATAAAACGTGCGTTTCAGAGTTTTTGAAAAATAAAATCCTCCGTTAGTTTTAGAGTTAGATCTACGAAATTTCGTACTTGTGTTTGGCTTCGTGGTTGTAGGTAAATAAAACAGGTAGGTACATATGTTTCAGCATTTTGATTAAAAGCGAAAACCAACCCTTGTCGAGGTAAAACACGGCCACATGGGCAAAAGCTATAACATTTTATGAATAAAGAAGTAGTAATGAGATAGTCTGTCTGTTACGTTTTTACGCTTAAACAGCTAAATCGATTTAAATGACATTTAATATAGCGATAGTTTGAGACTCGGAGAAGTCGACTTTTCGATTTGATCGCACCGATCGCGGCCACGGGTCGTTAGATATAGCAGTTATAAGGCACAGGATTTTTAAACTACCTTGACCTGGTTTTTACAATTTTGTTATTTACGTTGCAGTCACTGCTTGAAGTAGTCGATTGTTGCAGTTTAAACTACCCATGCTTTCCCAAAAAGGACACACATGGATACATTCACTATGTGACAATGACACCATAAGTACGGTATGACAGTTTGACAGACCGTTAAATAACAGTAAATAATATAAAAACTGACCCATATCATTTTATATTAAAAATCTCTAAAGGCTTTTGGCGGGTTGAACCGATGTCTCCGTGTAAGCTTCTCAAAATTAAGGAGATGTCTATGCATTGTATAGACATCTCCTTCATTTCCTACACATATAGGTAAGTATATGTCATATACTTACATATGTGAAGAGGACCAAGTATAAGGCCATTGTTAAACTATGATACAATTTTTTGTCTTTCTTTCACACAGTACAGTAATATCAATAACTAGCTTTCGCCCGCGGTTCCGCCCGCGTGAAATCGATTATCAACAAATAAATAAAAGCCATCGTATGTCCTTCTCCAGGATACAAACTATCGCTACGAATCGCTACGAAAGGAAAGGTATTTATGTACGTACCTTTAAATATTTCACACGTTTAAGCCTCGACATTTTCCGTACTAATACCATAAACTAGCTGCCCCGCGCAACTTCGTCGTGTCAAATCTCCCCGTTTTAGCAACATTTTTTGTTGATCCTGATGATTTTTGAATTTTACCCAGTAGCTCCTGAGATTATCGCGTTTAAACAAAGGAACAAACAAACTTCAGCTTTATAATCACACTATTATTATAAAAGCGAAAGTTTGTGAGTGTGTGACTGTGTAGGTTTGTTACTTCTTCACGTCTAAACGGCTGGAGTGATTTTAATAACATTTGGTATGGAGTTAGCTGACACCCTGGATTAACACATAATCCTAATAAACCGTGGGCAACACCGCAGGGCACAGCTAGTATTAGTATAAATGTGAAAGTAACTCAGTCTGTTTGTCTGTCTGTTACGTTTTGACACTTAAACCGCTGAGTCGATGTAGTTAAAATTTGATATAGATATAGTTTGAGTCCCGGGGAAGGACATAGGATACATTTTATAGGATAAAACCTAGTATGTAATATAGTAAACTGCAATCACCGACTCATCAATACTAATATTATAAAGTTGCAGAGTTTGTGTGTTTATTTAAATGCGCTAATATCAGGAACTACGGGTTCGAAGAAGTTGGATAGACCATTTATTAAAGAAGGCTTTAGACTATATAACATCACGCTACTACAAATAGGAGCGAAGCAGCAATGGAAAATGTTACAAAAACATGGAAAATTTACACAAACGAAGTTGCGCGTCTCAACTAGCTCGAATATACGACACCGTTAGAGCAGTCGCAGCCTGAAGCAATCTGCTGCTGCTGCTTTTGGGTACCCATGATGTGTGCCTGTTTTTATAGTCATGAGCTAGTCATTAATTATTTGTACGTGTATTTGTAGTTAACATGGCTTTTATACCCCGAGGTCATGTAACTAATGGAACACGACAGCACGACATGTTTTCAATGTCCACCAATTTACTAACTGCAAATAACACGGATAAAGAATAAATGGAGCGAATAAAGAAAGATTACTTACGGGAAAAGTATTACAGTTTAGTCGCAAGTTGTTCTATAGAAATATTTATGCTGGCTATTTCGTAATGGCGTACGTTTTGTAGCCAAGCGTTCCGAACTGATTATTTTGAGAAAATATTGGACTTTGGCTAAAAACTTTAAACTCTTTATATTATGAACATAAATATTTTATAGTGTTATCACCCTTTTTGTCTTTTTTCATTCTCACTAAACTCTTTTACTTTAGATTCAACTCAAAAGAATATAGGACTGTTTAACTCTGTGCTACGCCGTAGCAAGGGGTCTACGCTGCATAAAAGAACATACGCTGCCTTCACGCCATTATTAAATTATTATTATTTTTTCTATATTCTCATACCTATTTGCATCATCCATATTTGCAAATATTATCGGCTTAAAATATTTGCTAAAATGGATGATGAATGGATATCAAATATAGCTCACTGTTTAGTCCCAAATATTTTATTCATTCAGCAACGAATAGAACTGAACAACAGATTTTAATATTTGGATATATACCACCAAGCATATCAACTGATTTTCCGAATAAAAATCCAAAAATATATCTACAGTGAACGCACTGAAGCTTAAAAAACAACTATTAGCCTACTAGCAGAATTATTCGACCGTTTCCAATACAAAAGTTTTGTTGCGTGACGAACATGCGTTATGGTTCCGTGGTTGTGATACAATCGAATAAATGTTGGAATACTAATTGTAATTAATCAAATGGATTCTGTTTCACGTTAGATTGATTACGATATTCTGATGTACGGATTCAAATTCATGTCGATTGAAAAAAGAAAAATAGGAAATGATTTTTATTTTGAATACAGTAGTACATAAAATACGTGTTTCAAATTCAGCGAGGAAATATTCAAAATTTCCTAATGCACAAACTAAAAAAATCGTTATATTATATCTTCAAAACGATTGGGCAGATTTTGCTGCAAGCTAATGTGTATATATAACTAATAATTATTGTATGTACGAAAATTTTCGGAAATGAATGATGATTTTATCAATTTTTGTACATAAATAGAATTCTAATTTCTGAAACCTATTTTTACGATTTACATACTTTGTTTATGTCATAGGTTACCAGATGGAGGTGAGGGTTCTGGACCCCCGGCACAACTACAATGCTCAACTGGTTGTGTCGTTGATACTTTTGATTCCCGTTTACACAACTAACGTACCAATTACACGACCAAGATCCACGGCACAACTATTTTGAGACATGCTTCCGGCAACTTCTCGAAAAAAAACAATTAGAGCCAATTTGCTAAAAAAGTAACATTTTTAGTGGGTGACCCAATCCTGTTTTTTAATAAATTCTTTACTGTAGCACAATTACATTTTAAGAGAAATTACAGATAAGAATAAAGGAAATACTGAAACGAATACACGGTGAAACAAATGAAAGTTTTTCTATAATATAAAGAGGAGATTTTCTAGAAAACTTAATTTAATCCTCGCTCTATATGCAAAGCAGTATGTTGTCCGCTTGTGTGTATCAAAGAAAACCCCATTCTGTATCCTCTATTTAAATATTCTTATTTCAACAACACACTACTAACTACTACCTAGTTTATTTCTTTCTTTCGTGTTTCTAATATAAAATTAATTTAAGTTTGTTGAAATAATGTTACTTGAATTGAGCATGTTTAAGCTGAGCTTTGACAGAACTGGACAAATTCTTATCATAGTATATTTTATGTAGGTCAGTGGTTTCCAACCAGGAGTCTGCGGTTGGGAACCACTGATGTAGGTATATAGATAGGAGTGAAAAGTCTGTGAAAAGCCAGAGCAGGTCACTAGTACTTAATACACAGTATATGCTGATCATAGCGCAAGCTCAGCATAATATTCGTTCAAACATCCGACTGCTTAAAATTAATAATTGAAACATTTTGGTGCCAAAAATGCGCTATTGTATTTTTTCCTAGTTTTGATGTACTCATTGTCACAACTGAGACGAATCTAACGATACCTCTCAAGCTAAAATCCATCAAGCCATTTAGGCTCTGCAGCGTGACAAAAAAATATACATACATACATATATTTAAAAATATATAACCCTCCTTCTTACGTAGTCAGGTAAAAATACGAAGACATTCATCTAGCAATCCCAACTGGGTCCGAGTGGAGGATTACGACTCGTATCTTCTCGCCGAGATGAGATCTATGCCATAAAATTATAAATACTACGGGTCATAATCGCGTGAATAATATAAGGTAAAATACCTTTGTTTATTGCCCGACGTTTCGACCGTATTGCAACGGCCGTGGTCATGGGTAGACTTTATAATTTTATACCATAGTATTTATAAATTTATAACGTGTACAAATCGCGAGAGATCTATGTCCTTGTAGTTACAACTTAAACTTTTTATTTTACTAAACTAATTTAAATGTTTAAACTTAAACGATATTGGCTACGGTTATTAGATACTCCTTACTGCGTTTATTAGGTGAACTAAAACTGCTAAAAGGTATTTAAAATGACACAGATACCAACGACATTCAGTGCTCGCAGTGCCATGTGTTTGGGACATAAGTTAAAAACCATCATGCGAGCCTGTAATCAACATACATTACTTACTATGTTGATAACATAGTGCATAACAAATGATGGGACAACACGTAATATCACGTTTAAGCTACCTAGAAACTACAAATACTAATATTATTCTTACTTTTTCCATAATTACTAAATTAGAGGGTGTAAGCATTACAATATTTTCTACCTTTCCTTTATCATCTGCCAACATTTTAGGTTTTTTAGTTCATTTTTAGGCTCTGCGTCTATGAATCAGTAAGTCTGTCAGTCAATCAGTCAAGACAAGTGATTATAGATGTATAGATTTAGTTAATTAAGAGTCACTTGTAGTATTATTATTTAGTTATTCTTGATTTATAAACGTTTACAGCTACCAAAAACACTTGTTCGATCGATAAAATTATTTCTGTAAAGACAAACTGAATGATTTTAAAAGAGTGGCCCATGAGTTTCTTAGCAGCTTCTTTCTATCTTCTTTTTGTTTTTTTTTAAACATATATCATAGTTGTATTATTCTTTTAGTATGTATTAATTTTAAATTTTTAAAGAATCATTGACTTCGTTTTACGAAATAAAGTTAATTACGTTTGAGCTGTTAAATGTATGACGTGGCCAGTAAAGCTGCGTTAAGCACTTAACACACTTAACACATTTAGCGATTATTTTTTAACAGATTTCAAAAAAGTATTATGTATAGATACGTATATAGGGTATGTAATATTATTAAAATTACGTACATATGACATATGATAATCTATTAGGACTTCTAAACAAATTTACGAAATAAAAGGTATTTATGTTTGTCCAATAATTTCTCCGAAACTAGAAATCTCATTGTGACCATTCTTTTCTTATTACTTTTTATTTACTCCAACTTGGAGAACAAAGCAAGTTTAGGCACCGGCCTCAAAAAAAGTAACTTAATTTCGTGTAGGTACATAAAAGTGTTATTTCATTACTTTCAGTTTACTTTTGAAGGTCTTGGTTATTTATATACAGAATTACTTATAACTCAGTCGACGAACTTTAAGAGGTAAACCTGAATGTATGTAACCTAGTAAAAAAAATAAAAGTATTTTTTTCACTAGGTTAATTCATAATTTTATTATAAATTGATTTGATTAGGTATTGTACATCGTAGGTATTAAGTCAAGCGTAAGTAATAAAACGTTAATAATTTCAGTTTTATTGTTAAATTTAATTTAACTGGCAATATTTCAATGTAAAACTATTTACAATCTCCCCTATCAATTTGTCAACTAATTTCAAATTCACCCTGTATAGACTAAACTTTGCAGGTGGCTCCGCAGATATCGCAATACTACTAAATATAGCATCATCTCATGCTAGGCACGGGTATCTACCGTAGAACCTACTTATTAAAGATCTTAGGGGTAATTGCCATAATCCATAATCACCACGCTTGGCGAGCGGGTTGGCGATCGCCAGTAAGGCTTTAAGTACGCAGAGGATGCTGCTGCCCGGCGGTGGGAAACCCCTTAGTCGCGTTGACGACACCCACGGGAAGAGATATATATTATATGGTGCTGATATATATGGAGCTGACTCTCGCAACTTCGTCTGCGTCAATGTTCCTCGTTTTTTCAATGCTTAAAAAAATAATAAAATCGCAATTAAAAAAAATACTTTGTGACTATATTATTACTATACTTATTACCCAGCACATTTACAAAAAAAAACAAATAAATAAGTCCAGCCGAAGTTTTTATATGTTAGATTAGAAGATTCAATATTCGCTACATTTCTGTAAAGTCCGTTCAATCGTTTTTGTGTGAAAGTGTTAGTAAAATCCACAACATATTTTTTTTTGCTAAAACAATTTTAATCGGATTTAAGGAAAAAAGGACGAAATAGTATAATGCTTTCTTCCAAAACATAATATGTAAAAATATTTGCTCCCATGTTCTTAAAATTGTTAAAAAATATGTAGGTAGCGAGGCAGGGGAAGGGCGTTACAACACAGATTGGTTTTTCCAATTTTTAATTCAATTTTCCTGCAGATTTGATCGTGAACATGTAAATTTTCATATTCCTACCAAATTTCCGTATATTATGTTTAGTGATCACTGTATAAAATATATAATAATATATATAATAATAATAATAATATATCTTGGGACAACTCGCACAACGCTATCTGATCCCAAACTAAGCAGAGCTTGTACTATGGAAACCAGACAACTGATAAACATACTTATATATTTCTAAATACATACATATTATAGATAAATTACACCCAGACACAGAATAAACCATCGTGCTCATCACACAAAGTTTTATCCTGGGTGGGGATCGAACCCACGGCCTCTTGCGTAGCAGTCGGATACACTCCCACCGCGCCACAGAGGCAGTCTGCAGATGTAATTGATGTGATCCAATACACAACCTACTCGCTGAGTACAGGGCTCAAGGGCTTGGCTTTGAGTGAAGCGAATACATACCAGAATTTAGCATATTTACGTTTGAGTTGAAGACTGAAGTTTCGTCTATTTTGGTCGTAAACTGTATATCCTTTATCTTCTTTGAAGACGACATCCACTTAACCGTTTTACATATTTTTTAGGGTTCTGTAGTAAACAAGGAACCCTTATTTAAATCTTGAGGATGATTTCTGAAGACCAAATAAAACGACACAACTCCACGTATGTCCCATGATAGCCGCAGTGCGAAAGGAATAGCAACAACTTGTTATGCGTGTCACCAACCCTGACAAGACAACTACTCTGCCAAGAGTGTAATGACGAAGAAACGAAAATAACTTAAGAAACAAGAAGTGACAATTGGGTATTTGACAGCTATCAAAAAAAACAATTTTTCAAATCGGTCCAGCCGTCTTTGCGTTATCGGTGAACAAACATACAAAAAAAAAAAACATACAGACGAATTGAGAACCTCCTCCTTTTTGAAGTCGGTTGATAAAATATTTTATACTAACCTTGTAAAAATGTATCAATACGTGTTCTGAAAAAATATATTCATCTATAATTTAACGCGTTTATTAATTTTTAATCATAAAAATAAACAGTAAAAGTAAATCATTTGACCACAGAAAACGTGACGTCACATGCTAGCATTTCATACAAATTTGTACGGAGGGAATCGTTTTTGACGTTTCTTAAAAAGAAGCTGATTTGACTTCAGTCAAATACCCTATTTGTCACTATACTAACATTTAAATGGGCAAAATCTCGCATAAAAGCTACTCATACCTTTCCTAAATATTACAGAGCTGCAGAGTTATAATAGCTTTTAACTCCAAAACAAATAGAAGCTGCTTAAAATAGATTCCATTACATTACTAATCCAAAAATTCTCAGAATGAAATAATTGGAGTACTTCTTTCTAATATTCCGTTTCAAGAATAAGATTAAAAAGTAATACTGCTATTAATTTTGAAATCTAATTTTATTCCAGTTATTGTTTGAAGAAGCTTGTCGACAAGGGAAGAGGGTTACAAAATTATAGGTATATTTTATTTAATAGATAGGTACCTACTTAAATACAAAATAATGTGTGAGACAACATTCGATTAGTACCTATTTTTACCCGACTGTAAAGAAGGGTTATGTTTTTCGCGCGTATCTTGTATGTACGAGTATGTATTTATTACCTGATATCTCAGAATCCACTGAACGGATTTATACAATTAAGACGTTGTTAGATTTTTGTCTTGATCTCCCAAGTGTTCTTGTGTATGTGACGTTTGAAAAAAACAAATGCTGTGAGATATCAAAATAAAGAGGAGTGAAAAAAAGTTGTTTTGAATACTGCAATATGGGTATCAAATTAAAGGCCTTATCTTAAGCATTTTAAAAAAGTATAACATGTTTATGACTGTAATACTAAAAAAGTTAGATAACAACAATTCTTTTTTCAATTTTCAATACTTGACAATAGCTGTGATAAAAGTTAGTTGTTACATCGGTTACATCCCATAACCACTAAAAAGTATTAAATTATAAAAATAAAAAAAACCCGCCTGCACAAAAAAGATGGAAACAATAACCCTACATAATTATATAACTTCATGTAGTCGGAGGCACTTTACTAAGTTCATCGAGATTCATTATAAAAACCGCATCTAATAACATTCGTCTCTGTTTGGGCGCAACTATGCAACAGACATACACACATAGACAAAGATACAAACATTGCATTGTACACTCCCCTTTTTTAAATTGAGAGTTTTTGGGGTTCCGCAGCCAAAATGGCAAAAATGGAATCCATAAAGTTTCGTCATGTTCGTCTGTTTGTCCATATGTCATAGGCATTTTACTCAAACAATATTTATTGAATATTGATGAAATTTGATATAAAGGTGTCTTGTAGTAGCCGCTATTTAGTTTGATAGCATAATAATAATAAGTGGGGGGCACTCCATACATGTAACAGAAGCTGAACAAATTTTTTAGAGCAAATATAAATGTGTGTAAAAAAAATGGTCTTTGAAAGACCTGTCGAATGATGTGCATTCGACAGGTCTTTCAAAAAGCATTTAATGTTTCTAATAAACATTTTTGATTGAGTTGCATTAATTGTTTCCCCTTAATTTTTGAACCGTGTGATAAAAAAATATGAAAAAATCACAAAGGTAGCACTTATTAAATACTTTAAACTAAAATTACTTCGGATTCATTAAGTCATTGCCGAAAAACTGGGTTTCTCAACAAAAGGGCGTAAGTGCCATAAATATTACGCTCTTCTGCTGATTTAATTATTCAAAGCTGCTGCTGCCCTACACTGAGCATGGTCCGACATGCTCTTGCCCGGTTTTTTTTTAAAGAGCAACGTTGGTCTTGTTTGTCATATCTATGGTAAATAAAAGATACATGACAGACAGACGTACATGATCAAACAATAACGGTTCCTTTTTTACTACCGAACCCTATAAAACTTTGGCATGATTTAAAAACAAAGGTAGAGGAAACTGGACAGAGGAAAACATCGATTACCTATTTATAATTTTAAATGAAACGAATAAATCGTCTCACTTATCAATGAAAAATGTTTAAATTCAACAGGAATCGTGAAAACGAATGTTCAGATTTTCCGTGTAGTCGACTGAGCATGTTGTGGCGTGCCTAATGTTCTATGGCGTCAACCAGACGGAATAAATTAATGTTCAACAATGCAAAACCACGCTTGCCATTGCGATTGGTAGTTATATGCTTTGATTGTATTTTCCTTTTGAAATGAGGGTTGAATGTTATGATAATAAAGTTTATTATTACATTCAACCCTTCATAGTTATGGTTACAGCCATATTTCAGCCGACGTCCGTTAGTATTTGTATACCTGACACATGGCACAATTCGATTAGCATAAGTACATAATATATCAATTTTACTTTGAAAAATAAACAACGACGTTTCCAATGTTAATGAAATTAATGAACGTCCATTTCACTCCAATAATACAAAAGGATAAAAAATAATATATAATTTTGCTCCAATTATACAAATGATTAAAAAATATATATGTGGGTGAGTTTTGCGAGGCATCATTAACAAAATGACTAATACCGAACAATACTCGAATCTGACTTGTCGTAATTGCATTATACTCATAAGATCACAAGCTCAGGCAATGCAAGTAATAAACAAAAAACAAATATCTGTCAAATCCAACTAGTATAGAGTTTATTGAATCCTTGAATTGATTAATTGGTAAAGTGGAATTGCTAAAACTGCACAGTTTAGATCATTTTGGAAGCTAGAAGCGTTTAAATTCTGCTAAAAGGATGAAACAATTGCAAGAGCATTGAGCATTATAGCCCCTACCGCACTGCTTAAAGTGGGGCAGGTCTCTATACACTGGCCGCTGCCGATATTGCATCTGCCGCATTGCGATGCATCTGTCCGGAACTTTCTAGCCTGAGCCATATACTGTCGCTAAAGCAAATTATTCTCTATTTGTGCGAACCGGTTCAGGCAATTGGTTTGGCCAAAAGGCATTTTCTTAATGCTTTCGTGCAGCTGGATAGAATCTCAAGACTGTTTTATCTGTTTTCAGACCCGTTTACCTGCTATGCTTGAATTTTACATCTGGTAAATCCGTGAAAGTGTAGCATTCAAGGTTCAATGGGCTTTGAAAAAAGAACTTTCTATCCATGGAAACAATAAAGTATAAACATATTTTAAAAACAAGCTTTTTATTGTGTTGTGTTATTCATATTAATCAAATGCATTAAAATAAGAGTTGTACCATCCTGTAAAATATTAACTTCGAAAATTTAGAGGTTTGAAGTTGAAAAAACATAGTTTTTCAGCAATAACTCAATGAGGTATAACCGATCATGTCCAAAATAATTTTTGATTAAAGTATTTATTATGCTACAATTTTTAATTAAAATACAATTTTTACAACTTTTGGAGCGATTATTTCCAAAAATCTTTACTTAATTCAAAAAAGTTTTTTAAAAACCTTAAAATGTTTTGAAAGACCTGTCGAATGATGTGCCACACGTTGCCCTTCCCAAAAAATATGAATATTATTATTTAGCTATCAAACTAAATAGGGGTAACTACTACAAGACACCTTTTCACCGAATTTCATCAATATTCATTGAGTAGTCTTTGAGTAAAATGCCTATGACATACGGACAGACAGACAGACAGACGGACATGACGAAACTATAAGGTTTTTGTCATTTTGGCTACGGAACCCTAAAAAGTATCTATTTATTTAAAATCTTCTTATGTTTAGGAAATTCGACTGCTTATCATATCTTTCTATATCCAAAGACCTTCGGCACCATATTCATATTATCGAAAATCACGAAAACAACAAAGCGAGTATAATACCATCTTAAATCACCTTGTTCAATACGTCACCCATATTTTTTCTCAAAGCAAATTTACTCAGCTTCAATATATATCCCTTGTGACCTTGGTTACATAACAGAGGTTCGGGGCTTTCAGCATGTTCGTGTGTTATGTAACCAAACACGAAGGTAGGCAACGAATCATTACCCTAACATAATATGAATGAGGAATAGTTTCAAATGTAGTACAACGTACCTACTGCTATATGTTTACTTCATTATACGTCACCAGTTTGAATCGACGTTGTATCAATGTTGGTTTCTAAAACATGTTATACGTTGAATAACATGAAGCGAAATCAATTCAGCTCTTATTGTTTATTTATTGAAACGGCAATTAATACCTTACAGATTCTAAATACATATACAGGTAAATGAAAGTAAATGTCATTAAATACAAAATGTGAAATGTTAGCTATACCGCTTCACAAAACTAGTTTTCGCCTTAAAGTACATTGGCAATGTAGTAACAAAATTCTTATATCCTGCAGAATAATATTTTCCACTAAAGTCCACATCCACGCAGAAACTGTGTCTAGAATTTCTCGTCGAGAATCTGGATATGCCATTTTGCATAATGACGTCAGCTGCATTCAAGATAAACTCACTTTTGCTAGTTCAAAAATTTTCACCATTTCAAGCAAGGAGTACGAAAACTTTGTCGTGTACCGTATATTTTCTTTGCAACTAGTTTTATTTTCTCTGTATCCCAGTTTCTTAATTGCATAATGCTGTTGAATTGCACAGTTGGATATGTTCCAGTAAAGGACATGGAATTTGTTTTTATTAACTGGGCGTTTAAATAATTTGTTTCTGTTTATCTCACAGTCACTTCACAAACTGTGCCTTGTGTCATTGTTGAATATGGTCATCTTTACATTCACTATCAATATTAGGATAGGTACATTTTTGTAAATAAAACTATCATAATGATGAACTATTTCAGTCATTGTCACAAATACAAACACAAACAATATGAAATAAGTT
The DNA here is from genome assembly GCA_945859575.2 of Herminia tarsipennalis. NCBI lineage: Eukaryota > Metazoa > Arthropoda > Insecta > Lepidoptera > Erebidae > Herminia > Herminia tarsipennalis. The sequence goes on from OX243840.2 coordinate 6,771,364, forward strand.
ACCTTTTAACAGACTTCAACAAAGTATGTTACGTATTCGATATGAAATGCGTGATTTTCACATAATGATGATCTTTTAGGACTTCAACAAATTTACAAAATAAAAAAATTTACGTTTGCCAAGGTGTTTTTCCAAAAGTAGTGATCAGATTGTTACCAGTGGATGTTAGTGGCGAAAATACACCCATTTTGTTTCAAGGTCAAGTTATTTTTAAGGTCAAGTTCATTCTTGGTATTGTAGCGTCGAACGGCCGCAAAACAGGAATGCTAAATATTTTTTTTACTATTAAAACTATTTTTTGTATTTTTAAGCATTTTATGCAAATTTTACCTAAACAATTTTTCAAATGTATTGAGGAAAAATTCGCCTCAGACGGGACTTGAACCTAACTTGCCCTAACTTCTTGGCTTAGGACAAGTTAGGGCTAACTTGCCCTAAGCCGTTATCAACTCCGGCACCGAAATTTAACCTCCATTTGAAACCATTTTATGGCAATCATCATCATCCACCGCGTTTTTAAGGAACTTATACGTGTAATTTTAATTATTTGCCAAACATTGTAAAAAACAACAGCCTATCAGCAGGTGGAACATGACGGACCGTGACCCGGTCATCGATTTATAAGACGTCATCACGTCAAAAGGAGGTTATTTTTGTGTATATAATAAAATTATTTCATTGTTTTGTTTTGTTTTAAAAAGACGACTCCCGCAGTAGGGTACAAGCCCTGTGTCGCGGGGGATTTTACAAACATACAAATCACGGACACAAAGTACACTCAGAGTCGGAACAACAATTTTTGGATCACACAAAGTGGTGTCCCGTGTGGGAATCGAATCCACGACCTCTGTGGCGCGGTGTCTGCTACAATCGGAAACACTTACACCGCGCCACATGTGCAGTCATTATTTTCAGTTATTTTAAGAAGTACTTTTTTAAATTATATAAATGGTGGATGTAAATAATATAATAATGTTACGATAACATTTTAGCAGTAATACTATAAAGATAAATAGTAAAAAATAATTATAAAGCCACAATAGAACTTAATTAGTTTCTAGTTTAGTTAAGTTCTTTGAAGTTTTTAGGACAATAATATATCTACTAAAGAGTAGGGCATCAGTTTCTGAAATCCCTTTGACATTTTATTGGTCGTGCGCTGCCGGTTTGTTATTTGTTAGACATTTAGGTTGCTATGGAGATCCTTCTGTAGCCGACAGACTTTAGAAAAGTGTGAGTTGTAACATATAATAAATGTGAAAACATAGAATAGTTTTTATCGCGATAACCAACATCAACGCGGGCGGAGCCGCGTGCTAAATCTTGTATATAATAAAAACCAGGCGAGAGCATGTCGGACCATGCTCTCAGCAATGTTTAGGGCACTTACGCCCTTTTGTTGAGAAACGCAGTTTCAATCTCTCAATGACGGTAGGTATAACCGATCATGTCCAAAATAATTTTAATTTAAAGTTTATTTTTGGTCACAAGGTTCAAAACATAAGGGCCCCTTATGTTTTGTTTGTTACCTTACCTTATGTTTTGAACCGTGTGTCCAAAAAATATGACAAAAATCACAAAGGTAGCACTTAATTAACATTAGTTGAGAAACGTAGTTTAAATATCTCAATGACGGTATTACCGATCATATCCGAAATAATTTTAATTAAAAGTGTTAATTAAGTGCTACCTTTGTTAATTGACCCCCCGTCAATTCATGCAACTTTCGAAACGATTAATTCCAAAAACATTCAATTAATCAAAAAATGCAATTATAAACCTTAAAATGTTTTTTAAAAGACTTGTCAATTGATGTTCCATATGACACGACGAAATTATAAGGGTTCCGTTTTTGCCATTTTGGCTACGGAACCTTACAATAGGTCAGTAAATGTAAAAATATTCTATTTACACTCTAAGGAATATATCTAATACTAAGTTATGGTTCTCAATTTCATTTTATACTGTAAACTAGGAGAAACATAAATATTCCTCTAGAAAATTTTCCCCTTTAAAGATTCTAACACATAACTAAGTTTTAAAAGCACTTTATCATTTTTCGAAACCCACTCGTATAAACTTCTCTGCGGTCGAAGATTTAAGTGGCATAGTAGTGGGAATCTGATACACGAACATAGATTCTGAAGTTCGTATCAGTAGCGTGAGAGCCTTTTATCTTTTTGCAGTACCTATAGCTGTAGTTTTTAGGGTTCGTCTTTTTCAAAAAGAAAAAACGGAACTTTTAAAGGATAGTACTTTAGTGTCCGTCCGTCCGTTTGTATGTTTGTCAAGACCCTTTATCTCGGGAAACCATATATTCTACTGTCCCATGAAGCTGTGAAAAAAACTTGCTTCTAAATTCACGTAAAAAGAAAAACGGCTATTTATGCCGACAAAACGTATATTTCGACACTTGCTAGGGAATCAAATTATTTAGTGTACTTTCCGTTAACCTAAAACTATGAAATTTGGCAAGCAATCCCGAAAGGTCGTGGGTTCGATTCCCACACATGACATCACTTTGTCTGATTCACAAATTGTTGTTTCGAGTCTGGGTGTACTTTGTGTCCGTGAAATGTGTGTTTGTAAAGGCAGGCTATATTACTTACGATGGATGGATCTTTGTTACTCAATGATGCCAGAATGGTTAAACGGATCTGGATGAAATTTGGCTTAAAGTTAAGATCTTCTTAGCGTTTCGACAGCAAACATTATAAATAAAAAAAACAAATAAAATATATTATATTGTGAAGGCCCAGAACATGGCCACGTCAACTGCTTTGTCTATGGTAGTCATCAAGTCCTCATGTGTACAGGTGGTCGGGCACATAAATCACACTAATATTATAAAGGCGACAGTTTATGAGTATGTGAGTGTGTATGTTTGTTACTTCTTCACGTCTAAACGGCTGGAGCGATTTTAATAAAATTTGGTATGGAGTTATCTGACATCCTGGATTAACACATAGGCTAATAAAAACGCGGGTAACACCGCGGGGCACAGCTAGTAAAATATATTTATAAATTGAAAAATAAATGTCTTTGTATTTACAAAATTGGTTTCTAAACTTCAGGCAACAAAATCTTATAAACAACAATTAATCCGTCTTAAAAAGGAAAAAATATCATAATATATATTTACGAAATACCGCCTTCATATAAGGTATTTTATATTTTATTTTTATTAATATATCTTAGTTATTATTTAATTAACTTTTTGAATAGAAGTCTAATTTATTATGACAAATCATGAATATATGGATATTAAGAATTCTTTTCCATTTAAAACTGGCCGCTACCAGTCACTAACTTTATTTTGCTCTTAGAATGAAAACGTAGCATTTTGAAAGCATAGATTTCGTCGGTAAAACGCAAGTAAAACGTCATGAACGTCGCTCGGTCACGAAAGCTGAAATACGATACTTTTTCAAGTGCTATGGAATGCCGCCATTTGTTTTTGAGGGCGCCACGTGAGAAGAAGTTATATTACTTTATTTCAGGAATTTACTGTTCTTTTTAGGGGAATGCGAGTATTTCTGGGATATAAATAAGTTTTTATGTGTTTGCTTTGCTTTTAACATTACAACGAATATTTTCTAACACCACGAATAAATCATGCAATTCAAAATTTTCGTCTGAATATCTTATGTAGGTCATTGGCCCTCTTCTCTTTTTTACTACCACAGTGTCAGTTAATCTTCCGTGAAATAATGATGTCTTCACACAACTGTTTCTGAAATGAGGAGGACGCTCCTCATTGATTAAGGGTCTTCACCAAAAATGAATTTGGGTGTCACTGATACTGTTAAGGGCTAACTTGATGCTTACCATCAGACTCGCGATATGCTCGTCTCAATCAACATTATATTAAAAACTGGTAATTAAAAGCAGGATTAAAAAAAAGGCAGGGACAAAATTACGTGAAAGCTACCAGGCTACTGCTACATAAATAATAAGCGTGAAATGAAGAGGTTTATGTCGAGAAGCTTATTGTTTGGTTTAACATCCTCCCTTTCCCCTCCCCTGTACTAGAACAACATCTACAATTTTTAACTAGATATGTATTAATTAATACCTATTTAGAAGTTGAATATTACCAAATTTCTTAGTGTCACAATAAATCTGTGAAATATTTTTAGTACTTTCTTTAATTTTACTACATCTGAAGTTGAAATGTAGTTGAAATGTTCTTTTTTGGAGTTCATCCACTAGATTTTAGTCATTCGATACAAGATTTCATCCAACATAGCATTCCAAAACAAATGAAAACAAACTTTCTTTCTTTAGCACCTTTCAATAAAGTCAGTGAAATAAGTATTCGAAGAGCTACGGGCTTAAATCCGCGCAAGTAATCCGATTGGCGCGGTCCAAGGGATCGGAAGAACACTTTGTAGTCGTTCGCATGTCCTGAAGTAATTCAATTATCGTAGCTGGTGACCCACCTATTATGATGTAATGAGTAACTAGTTCCTCCTGTCGTGTTACATAAAAAAATCCTATTTCTGGATCGCGGAAAATTGTTCCCCTAGATGCTTTAAAATAAAAATAAAAAGTTAATTACGGTATAGTGTACCTTTTATATTTTGTTCTGTTTAGGATAGTGTGAATGTTACAAGTATATTTAACTAAACTTCTAGTACAAAATTATGAATGTAAAAAATCGTTTATAATACGCAAATCTGAGCATCGCTTATTTCGCGATAAAGAATCTTGGACATAGCATTTACAGACATCTTCGGAACAAATGTTCCGAAGATGTCTGTAGACGTGAGCTAAGCTACGTATGCGTTGTTGCGAGTATGCATGAAACTCTCCTTTTGTGCTCTTGGTGTTTTTTACAAAAAGAAATAAAGTTTAGTAGCTCCTGCTGTTTTACTAATGCAACATAGATATACATATTATATATGTATTAATGTCGTCTACCATTACGCACCAGCAATTACATGTATACACAACCAAAAGTAATAACGTAATCCGTAAGAAATGTATCTTCCTACAAAATAATACGAAAAATACATTACATTTTCAAACCATAAAAGTACGTACATACATAAGCGAACCATTTAGCGCTCAAATGTTTCAAAAATTCCAGGGAATAAGAAAAAAATGTTTAACAACGTGGATGTATAAAACTCTAAAGAGGATCTTTAACAGATATCAGGACATAAAGTGAGGGTTTTATCGAGTGCCTTTCACGTCTCTAGACCGATCTATCTAAGGGTAATTCTGCCTGATGATAATGTAGGTACCAATGAACGCTAACAGTGTTTGTATAAGTAGATTCAATTTGGTAGCGTATTATGTCGACCATTTGTCCTCGTTAATTCATAATATGATTGCTGATTGCGCGTTGTGGATATGAGCCAGGTTTAAAGCGTTTACGGGGCGTTAATTACAAACTATTACATCGAAGTTTAATTAAATTTAAAATTAATGTGTATTGGTTGAGAGTTTTACTGTTTATTTTAAACAAAATTGAACAATTTTGCTTGCTAAAATTTTAAGCTAACAAAACTGGTCACATTACAGAAATTAAAAGTAGCTGCAATAGACTGATTATTATTTTACTGACTCAATATACATTTATTTTGTTGGGTCTATCAAAATATTTCAAAAAAGTCAATCTCTCCATGTAATATTTATGGCTCACATAAAAATATAATTAAATTTACAGATTATAGCGTAATAACATAGCGATCTATAGACAGATTACTTCACTCAATAATAAAACAACAAAAATGACGTGGTATCGTAAAAAAATATTTTCCGAGAGCCCCTTTAATAGCACGCGGCTCACCGTAAACTGTAAAATTCCTTTTACTCTCGGAAATGTTTCTGTTTTCCAACTAAAGGTTTATAGGGGCATATAACCCAGTGGGTCGATCATAAATAGAAAGCCTTTACATTGGGTTCTGAGTTCGGACTTGAACACTGTAACGCGTTTGAGTTACAGCGTCATGTGATAAAATAGGGTAGCTTGTGTTAGATTTAGGGCACCGTCGAAAAGGAAGTGAGGGTCGTATAGCTGATGTGTACTGCGTTGCGTATCGGTTGGATGTTTTATACTCAGGATTTGTGTCACTGAACAGATTTGGATGAAATACGAGGCGGGAATAAACCGGTTTGTTAACTTTGGCGTTGGATGAAACGTAGTACCGATAGACCATTTTCTAAATGGATTCGGTAACTAAAAGAGACGTAAATATGATAGAACACATTCAATACTATCGATTAGGAATAAAGGGCAAAAAGTTCCAAAAATATAAAAGATAAAAAAGTACTTAAGTGACACATAATGACAAATGCATCTACTCTTTTCAACCACTACGTAACATGACACAACCGAAGAAAAAATTGATGCAGCACCGGCTGAATGTCATTGTCGAGGTTGACAATGTTGATGTAGATCAACAATATCAACCTCGGCAATCACTTTCAGCCAGTTTTGCACCTAATTTGGGTAAAAAACTTAGGTTGCCGAGGTTTACAGGAATATGATATTAAACATTTTTTATTCGTATTTTTGGATCTGACAAAAGTAACGTGAAACCATGGATTCCCTCCGTAAATAAACTAATATCGTAGGAGTTTAACGCATATCCGATAAAATATTAAAGCTAGACCCAGATATTAAATCCAGAGTTAGTACAACATAAAGTTTATGGTGATCCTTGAGTTTCGGTATCACCATTATTTGCACTCCGCTCATAACACAACCAGCCGAATCCACGAAAAGGCCTGCTAAACAAAAATCCTCAAATTATTTGTGTGTGTTTATTTGAATTATCGCACATAACGGGACGTGGAGAATACCACAGAGGATTATCTTGTGAAAATATGTGCTTGGATGTTGGGTAAAGGGCTTTTCGCCGATTTATTTCAAATGCAAAATGAGTACTTTTTACGATGTCCCATATGATGTCCTAATTTATTTACGTGTTTTATTGAAAAAACATATACCTCTGTCTGTCTGTTACGCTTTCACGCTCAAACAGCTAAGCCGATTTAGATGAAATTTGGTATGGAGATGGTTTGAGCCTCGGGAAAGGGAATCGAATCCCGGGGAAGGAATCCATACGGGCGGAGCCGCGGGCGAAAGCTAGTCTATAATAAAATGGGTGTAATTCGGACTTTGAACGAAGTATTACCTATCGCTGGTGGCTACGCCAGCATAAATATCGGTTAGGTTCTGCATTTAGGTACCCCATATCACAAATTCTCTAACGATACTTATAAAAAGAGTATAAGTACTCAGCCCCGGAAATATCATATGATACTTTAATATGGTTTCAAAAGTATTTTCGTTGCTACTATTCACTTTCAGACATCATGAGACATAACCGTCTTAGGATTTAGTTATCTTTGATACATAAAATCCGTAATACTTATAGGCTCATTACCGTGCATCGCGGCCACGCGCGGCTGACAACATGCGGCTGACGCGCCCGGCTGATGCGACAATAGTCAGAGTGCACGCGCAGTCGTCTGTCAGACGTCGGGCGCGCGCGTCTGTAGCAAATCTCGGAAACAGCGCCATACATTCTCATCCTCTGACTATTGTCGCATCGGCCGTATAACTTCTACATAAAATATACGTTTATGATAACATAACATACCTACATGATATATAAACATAATTTTGGGACTTAGTAAGTATATAAATATCGTTTACTGTTGCCATATGTATTCTTTCTTACCATATAAAACTGCCAAACTCTGCGGCTTAAATCTAAAATATACAACCTTCCCTATAAGCTTCATTTAGCGAAAAAATGTTCAATGGATTTCACTTGGTCATAAAAATGTTGTTTTACAATGCTATGATATTGTGTTACACGATTTTATTAACCTGTATTGTATGTTCAATATATAATGCGTGGTTATCATTGGGCAGTAGATGGAGTTTAGTTAAGTAATAAATTATGTCTGCAGAAGCAGGGCTTGCGCCAAGTAGGTATCAATGTTCTGTGGCACTAAGCCTAGTTATGAATATTTTAAACTACGGTACCTATTTTTGGTTGTTTGACGTTCCTATTGCATTTGAACCTATTATATATATATGGACTACACCCGCTGTAGGCTACAAGCCCTGTGTCGCGGGGGACTTTACAAACATACAAGTCACGGAAACAAAGTACAGACTCGAAACAACAATTTGTGTATCACACAAAGTGATGTCCCGTGTAGGAATCGAACCTACGACCTCTTGCTGGCATAATATCAATGTTCGTATAGAAATATTAGAGTTATCTATATTTCGAAGAGGTACCTAAGTATGTAAAAACACTGAACGTGATAGGGTGACCAGGCCCCATAATAATTTGCCTCAAAATATTTGTTTTTTCTATGAGTCTGTATGCACTTATATCGGAAGACACAGATCTATTATATAATATGAAATTATAAATTAAAAGCAAATTGTAAACTAGGGGAACCGAGAACTTGAATAGTACCTATTCACAGAACATGGTTCCTACATTCAGTAATGGACAGTGATTAATGAAAAAAAAATGTTTAGTCACGCCCTTCTACTGAATAGAGCTGGGTTCGGTTTAATTTTAACAATTTCTATAGAATTGTTTGCCAAATAGAGGCTTGACATAGTTTTTTATTTAATAGGGCATGCCTTTTCGCTATACTTTTGTTTTAAAATCTAAAGACTATTAGAAGAAGATATTATTCTAAGAAACAGTCGGTACACACACGCATTAAACCTCGTAAAAGCTTCGGTAACTAAAAGAGAAGTGACGTCAAGCGGAAAATATAGGAAAGGGAGTCCTAAAAGTCCTCGTTAAGTACGAGGACTTTTAGGACTCCCTATACTCCCTCTACAATGTAGAAATAAGGAAAGAAAGAAACAGACAAATTTATAACTGCCAGGCTGTTTATTTATTATTCATTTATTTCGTATATTTATTCACGTCTGCTTTTTTACATAAATGTAGGTAGGTAATCTTTTGTACAATACATATTAATATATTACCTTACCGAACCGCCGAGTCTAGAAAGTCTAAAGATAATTGGAAATATTAGTTTATCGCTGAAACATATACAAGTACGTCTTCACAATTGAACTGTTATTCAGTGCAACATAAGTCCATAGCCGTAAAGGTTTTATTAATACGTTTTCATATTAAGTTGATGATGGAAGTATTAAAGAATGAAGCTCTTAGTTGCAGCTCTGGCACAGCGCCAAGCTCAAGCCGAACTATTATTTCCATTCTGACTTATTATCGCCAGTGAGAAACTGTTTAATATTTTACATTGCAAATCATAGGCTGTTAAAGATTAAGTGATTTTGTTAGTAATATTTGCTGTTTTGTAAAAGGTTTAGGTACTGTTTAACTTAAGCTAAGTGGTGATTCAGTTTAAGCTGTTTTATGTAAATACCATTTTTTTTGGAAAGATAACTAGTAATGTGGGATTTTGGTCCCCATTTACTATCAATCCTGTTACCCTTCCAGCTAAGCTCAATGGCTTGTGTCAGAAGTGGATTCATGTCATTCAAACCCGCGTCATCACGATTGCGAGGCCGATGCCTTAGCCATTAGGCTAGCGCCGCTTCATGTACCTTATCTGTGTATCTTATCTGTCATAATTATATTTGTAGTTTCATTCTAAACTGGCTTGTGGCTGCAGCTCCGCCAATGTAGATAGATACTTGTTATTACGACCAATTTTTCTTTAGCTATCTGATGTACTACCTGACCCGTTTGTGCAACATTTTTCATTGCGGCTCCGCTCCTATTGGTCGTAGCGTGATGTTATAATAGCCTATAGCCTTCCTCGATAAATGGGCTATCCAACAATAAAATATATAATTTTTCAATTCGACTTACTTGTTCCTGTGATAATCGCGTTCAAACAAACAAACTCTTTGGCTTTATAATATAAGTATAGATGACGCAACTAGCGAAACGGAAATCAAGCTGGAACATATTATATGATGTGCAATAAAAGGGCTTTTATGTTTTTTCAGAGAAGTTTTCTCCCTAAAAGAACGTTTCACGGAATTCAATGAAAATTTGAAAAAAAAAAATGCTTTTAGCAACACGTTTATAAAGACAATAGAAAATAATTATGACAGGCGTATTACAGAAACAATTTTTTAAAGTAAACCTTTTTTGTAAGAGAGAAGATTCGCCATTGTAATGTGTGTAATTGCGGACCCATTGCTCAAAATGAATAAGGTCCTAGCTTACAAATTGTCACGGAACAGCTTAAAATTAATAACAGCTTCCCCAGCATTGATACATTGCATCAATTATTCATAACCCTGAACCCGTTTACTTCATCTTAAATTTTAAGTCACTAAATCAAACTTAAGGCAATAATAATCAATTTGGAGACTTAGATTCAGATATCTACCTTACAAGTTTAAGTGAAGTGGGAGCAAGTTGTTCCTTTACTAAACCGAACACACGAACTTCGCTATTAACTATGCTATAATACTAGTTGAGAACCTAATCGAAGTACAAGCTCTTTTGCTTGACAATATTGTTAATCGTGTATCTATTAGTTTCTATAAGGGAAGGTTAAGATTGAGGTTTTTTCAGACAGCAATATAATGTAATTATTTTGAAAATTTTTGAATTACATAGTTTCTAAGGTTATTAGACTTACATGTTAGATGTTGCTCATTTGATAGAAATAGAAAGTAAAATTTAAAAAAAATGTAGTGGCTACTGACAAACTATATATCCAATCTTATCATGGTTTCCGCTGACCTGGTCCTTATTCATGATCTTCTTTCCGTGTCCGTGGCAAGCCCGTGCGATCTGTCAAAATCTTGTCATAATGGTAAATGGAGAGCTACTATTTGACTGCCTCTGTGGCGCGGAGGGAGTGTGATCGACTGCTACGCAAGAGGTCGTGGGTTCGATTCCCACACGGGACACCACTTTGTGTGATCCAAAAATTGTTGTTCTGAGTCTAGATGTACTTTGTGCCCGTGGCTTGTATGTTTGTAAAGTCCCCCGTGACATAGAGCTCGTACCCTAATGCGGGAGTCATCTTTTATATAAAAAAAGGCCTGCGCTCAAAATTTGATTTTTATTAATTTGAGCGCACTGCACGTGTGCCAATGCGCTTGTCACGGACACGGAATAGAGATCATGAATTAAGCCCAAGGTCATCATAAAATATGGTAAAAGCTAAGTCTTACATCACAAATATACAAAAATCCGAAAATATATTGTTACATCACACAAAATGTTATTGCTTTCAACGAAAACAACTAAATATACAAGAAGATATCAATACTTAAGAAGATCATATTGCTACTAACTTTTATATTGATGATGTACCTGTTTTATTAATTGTTTTGCCTGACTATAAAAAAAATCTACTAAAGAAAAACCGTAGTACAAGTTAATTTCCTTGCAACAAAATCAAATAATTACGTACCTACTACCAACGACCTTGTAGTACCTAAGTATTTGCGATTCCCCAAGTCGAACGGAAATAAATTTAACTTCCTCACCTAGTTATTACTTGATCAGAACACGAACACGTACGTTCAGAAACATCTTTCGAATTTGTAATCATGTTACAGTTTAATTAGTGGAGGGTTCATTGCAAATGAGACTCTCCTATTTAGGGAGGATCTGTTTTCTTGGGACAATGTAAACGGTGATGGGAGTGCCATTCTCATTAGGCTTCCAAATCGGAATGTGCTTATCATTAGAACACCCAAATAAGCGATCTACACATTTGAAATGATGATGTATTACCGCAAAAAATGGCTATTTTTTTGCGTGGCACATGGGGCACGTGACACAGGCGAAACGGCAGGCAAAAGCTGCCTTATTAACCCTAAAAGTCCTAATCTACGCAAACGAAATCGAAAAGTCTTTGTCTTTTATTAACGGTTGAAGCCAGCGCGTCGTCCTCTTTAGTCAACTTGGTGGTCAAAAGAAACTTGCGGAAGGTCCCTATGTCACTAAGGTACCTACCTAAGTCCTGACGTTTTTGACGGATCGAGGTAATGTACGCCTTCCAGACGTATGTTCAGGCGTTATGAAACTTTTACCCAAGACTTTCAAGAGAAATTATTAGCCAAATGCTAATAAAATCTAGACTGAGAATGTCACACTTAGTGTGCAGTAAATGCGTATAGTTTGTATGGGGCGCGCATAAAGTTGATGTGTGTGTAAAAAGTTGTTAAATTATCACTAGTAACGAAAAATCTGATTAAGTTTAATGTTTGCCTTAAAAATACATATAATTTACATTAAATACTAGGTTGTTTAAAAAAATATTATGTTTCAGTTGATTTTCCATAAATATATATATTTTTTAATTTACACATAATTTTATGTTTAGTTGTAATAACTATTTTACGGAAAATGAATCGCAGAATGCAAAATTCACTGACTCACTCCTGTGTTTTAGACTATATCTCTGGTATTTTATCAGCTTATACAATGTTTTATATACTAAAACCTTTCCACAAAAATATGCAGTCGAGTAGCAAAAACCCTATTTAAATAAAAATACTAGCTTTCAACATGTGGGGTCAAACAGAGAACCATTTTTTTTCCTTTTCTGAAGGCAGTTAATAAATAACTCTTGTTGCAGTTTTGATTGATAACAGTGTGTTTTATTAAGGCGCTGCAACCATTACACCTGAAACTCACGCAAGCAATAACCATAGTACGTGAATAATTAAATGAATTAGAATCCTACGGTGTGGATGGGAGCATCAACTTACAAAAAATACAGAAGAGGGTAAAGGCAACATGCGATTCGATTATTATAAGAAAAACTACTTATTAGACAAATATTTATAAACCACCAATAAAAAAAAAACCTATAACGCACGGCCATGGAGGAAAAGGTCGTCCTGTCACCCCAAATAGCACTCGTTCACAAGTTTGACGCATGGGTAGCCATCATCTCCTTCACTATATTGGACGGAAGGAAGACGACCCGACCCACACCGCCACCACAAGCAATGACATTTTAGTGAGCATGACGATCCCTGACATTACATCTCATAGAAACGAAAATAACCTTATATAATTTAATGAAGTAAGATCGTTGTTACCGTTCCTAAAAAAATCAATAATCTAGGTACTCTGTGAATATATACGCCTTTCACTACTGAATTTTGACAAAAAGAAAATGCTATAACTATGTAATAATAATGCAACTAGCTATGGCACCATGGTAGGTGCAATACTGACCACATACACTATCCGTTGGTGAAATTTGACCACCCCTTTTTGTTACACCCTGTATAATTTAATGAAGTACGATCGCTAGTTACTAATTTCAATTACCTAGGTACTCTGTGAATATACAATGCAAACAACATTTTAATATTTAACAAAATTTCATTATTCTGAATTTTTATACCTTAACGCGATATATCTACATATATCGTGTTTCTATACCACTACTTTTACTATGCTTACACAACTATTTAATTAAAGCATCATTTTGTGCTAGAAAATACAAAAAGCCAAATCTAAAACAACGTGATAATGCTTTCAAAGGAAAATATGTATTACAAACGTTACATGGAATCCTGTGCTTTATAACATTAAAGAGTGTACAACAACAAACAAAATAACAGGAATTCTTGTCACTGTACTCATTCTCACATGCAAAATACCTTGCATAACGTAATTACCAACTCGACCAACATGCTATAAAGTATAATAATGTGTTTGTATGTGTGTGAATTTGCCTTTAATGTATACATGTCCAATGTGGAGGTAACTTTTGAAGGTAAAGGTTCATTTCCGTGCATCGCGGCCGATCGCGAGTCGCGCGCGGCTTACGACGAACGACTGACGCGCGCGGCCGATGCGACAATAGTCAGAGTGCCGTTTCCGAGGTAACCTTAAGTCAAGTTGTATTTGTCATTTTTACCAGTGAATAAGAACATAATTAGAAAATTATGAAAATACGCCTGCATTTGTAACTAATACAAACCTGCTAAGTGAATATACATATTTAAAATTGACCCAATGTGGCTTTAATTTTGATACTAATATTAAAGTTTATAAATAAATAAATAGGCGTCTTTCGTTACTTCTGACGGCAATCAAATTACTTTTTAAATTAATAACCTGTGTTACCCAGATTTTATTAATATTCAATTCTCACAAAACCCCAATTATCTAAAACCATTCGGGCGTTTACAAGTTACTTTGGAATAAATAAACACGCATACATACATACTATGTATAAACATGAGCCGTCCTTTTATCGAAGCAATCTTGTAAAAAATATTAAATATTACACTCATTTTGGGTATCGATACCCATAAAATTATTTTTCTATATTTCAAAATGGTCAAAAACCAATTCAAAACTATAACAATTACTAGCACTAGAACGTACCTAAAACTATTGCTTTCATAATAATAAGTGCTGCAATGCTATACTTGGTGTGTACAACGGTGAATTAGAGTTGAAAACTTTCTCAATAAACGGGCGGTGCAATGGCTGTATTGTCGACTAGTAAGCTTTGTTGACAGTGCTTTAACGACTTGAGCATTTACTGTTTATTTATATTCCTTAATATACAGCAATATCAACATCAATCATGAACCTTACTAACCTGAACTTCTTATACGGTTCAATACAAATAAAGTCCCATCTTACATAATACATAATATTTTCCTGAGACTTGCACTGCACTCGTAAGGACTTGACGGCTACCTCCGATAATGCAGTGGTATTTAGAATTCCTCATTAAAGTGGTCATTATGTCTACGATTTATTGACAGGCTAAACATATTCACCCCGTAGTACACAGGTATATTATCTACCTGAATTTATTTATGCTATTTATCTATGTAAATAGCCATTAATATACCCCTTATCTATCACGGCCATACTGACTTATATTTCGCTCTCGAAGTATAAACACACACATTAAATATATAAATACTAGCCTCTGACCCTGACATGCCATACCTATCATCTGCCACACATGACTTCCAGTACAGCATCAGGCCACTGACATGGCCACGTTCTGGGCCAAATCTTTATTAACAATTTAAGGGCAGAACAATTTTAGCTGTCGAAACGCAAATATAGTAATCAATAATTAACTTCTAATGTAATCAAAAGTATCAAAGATACATGGAAAGTTGATTGAACTTGATTTTGTGTAGGTATCTTCTATTTCCTCCTTCAGAAGTCAGTGTACTTATCACAAACTAGGTTTCTATGAGAAAGCTCAGATACAGAGCAAGACTCTTTAGTATTATTACGCGTTTAAAGACGCCTATGAGTCTAAAAAAGATTACTAGCAATGTAGGTCGCACATTACTAGAAATCTTGTTATTCTCTCCAGCTAGGCTAAATTGTTTGGGTTTAAAGTGGGTTTACGTCGGTAATATAATGGAAAGTGGTCGAACCCGCGACCTCACGATTGCGAAACCGATGCCTTAACCATTATATAAAAATTACCTAAATATCATAATTTAATATCAAGCATAAACAGTAAATATGCCAAGTTGCAAATTAAAGCTCATAATTTGCTATTTTGAATGATACAGAATTTTATTCTGCAATGCAGGCGTAACAGCCGCGTAAAATATTACATTATTCATTAAATTTATTGCTACTATTAATAATATATGAAGAACGGAAGCGAACCATATTAATTACAGAGTTTAAATTAAATTTGTGCCACTTCTTCAAAGACTTCATATTTCTTTACTGAAACAGAATATCTTTACTGAAATTGTGGTAAAGTTGCTTTACATTATTTAGTACTTACACCGTTACCGGTCGATAGCGATACCGAAAAGTTCTTTTGAGCCTACATACCTAAATATTATTTTAATTCATAATTCAATTTTTGTAAAATAGACAGAAGTGCAAGAGGTACAATTTTAAAACGTACTGTATTCGGATGAAATAATTATAGATACGCATACGTATACATATTTATTTTTTCAGTATTTAGGTTCTCTATGGTTGTTTACAAAACGATTTTGATACCCTCTACCGCATACCAACCCATATATGAGTACACCGACTTTAGTAATTTTTTTTCACGTAACAATGCTTAAGCAATAAATAAACGCATCTTTTACATTATAATTAATATGTTGGCAATACGATAACAATATTTGTTAACTATGGTCTAACGTTAGTTTAGTTAAAACCTCAGTTTTTTAAGCGCCGGTGTGAAGTTCAACACAGTGTCTGTAAATCCATTTTTAAAAAAAGTTTTTCTTCGTGAAGCAGGTAAGTTTGGCTTGATAAAAAATATAATACAGTGCTATTATTGTTCTATTTCAATAATGCTTAAATTTTATGTTCTTTTTTTGCAAATTTCTCGTAAAATGGGGGTCTTTTTCTATGAAACCATATATGGTTTCGCATGCATTCCAACCTAACTTAACCGCTTTTTTGTGAAACCAGATATGGTTTCGTATGCGATTACAATTTTTTGTGTGATAGGCAAGGCTTTGATTTTCCTTAATATAATTGGTTTAATAGCCCTAAACTTCAGGTATATCTTTCACAGATCGGACTTTTGCCTTTAGGTACAGTGCGCCTAAACAGAGTTCCTAATATAGATATGCCGCCAGAAAAGGAACTGAAAAAACGAGAACGTGGATTTTTCATTGAAAAAGTTGCTACCATTGATGGAGTTAGTGTAACTGCTTATGTAAGTAGTGACCCGACCACTACAAAACGAAGATACTTCAGAAAAGAAAAGCCTTATAAAAATATTAGTTGTCCCCAAGCAGTTGAGGTGTATAACCAACAGATCGGGGGCGTTGATTTGTTGGACTCTATGCTGGGACTGTATAGAATTCACTTGAGATCCAAAAAATGGTATAAGCGAATATTTTTTCATATGGTGGACATGTGTATTGTGAATGCTTGGATTTTATGGCGCAGAAATAATCCAGACAATTACATGCCTTTATTTGATTTTAAGCAAGCCGTTTCAGAACACTTACGCAAATCTGGTAAAGCTGTAAGTGCACGAAAAAGAGGGCATCCTGTTAATAATAGTAGAGATGGGCCTGTAAGTTTTGCCAGCCACGGAAGTCCGGCTCCATCTAATCCAGGAACACCAACTGGTCCAAAGAAAACGAGGAAAGTTCCTACCAGGCATCAAGATTTACCTTTAAATTCTGTTAGAACTGACAAAATGGACCATATGAAGAATGGATGACAAACGACAAAAATGTCCATTTTGCGGCCAAAAAACTTATACAAAGTGTTGAAAATGTATGGTTTTTCTAAGTTATAACGACAAACGAAACTGTTTAACGGCATTTCATGACTAAAATGAAGTTGTAATTTAAAACTCTAAAATTTCTTTATTTCATACAAACCCATATATGTCTCATGTAATTTTGATTAAAATTTGTTTAGGTGCATACGAACCCATATTTGACCTCAACTTTTTTTTCAGTATCTGTAAGTAATTTTTTTAAAATTTTGTTTTTATAATAAATTTTATCCTTAAATATAGCCTAAATAACCATCAAAGATTTTTTTAATCATTTCCTTCATAATTCATGCAGTAGAGGGTTAAAGAAGCAATCAAAGACAATAAATATAAAAAAAAAAATACTTAAATATTTATCATTGAAACTCTATGAGATCGACTATGAAATCATGCTGTTTCAGTTGATTGCATATCATATAAGGAGCAACAAATACACAAATTGGATTTCACGTCATTATTCGAAATAACTAATATTATTCTTGAGATAATAGCAAACGATCCAATGCTCACCATCTACAACTATAAACGTTGAGGTTGTATTAAATTTGCATTGGTAATGGGAATAATGTTAGTGCCTGCTACACTCACAGCTAGTAAACATGGAACGGGGCAAAGTTCTCGCCGAAAGCAAATTGGTCGACGGGGAGTAATACCTCGGGTGCCATAGGCCTTGACCCGAAGAGAAGAGATAGCGGGGCGGACTTGAATTTGCTTGCTAATTCAAAATAAGCACAGGTGTTATAAACAAAGTGAAGAACATTTTGTCTGATATATAAGTATATACTGTTCCGAGCTTGGGTGTGCTTTATGTCCATTAATTGTTCGTTTGGAAAACATCCTCCTCGACACAGAACTTTTTTGAAATGCACATTAAAAACTTATCACTCATTAATTAATTTACATCAATTAAAATACTAATTGCACAGTTTGCCAAACTTCTTGGCAGTATATATATATATATCGATAAGGAACATAAGATTGTGATGTAGATTGTAGATACAGCACAAAGATATTGTACTGTAACACACAGCAGAAAAGTACTGATTGCATAGCAAATTAACCAGAGACACTAACAGCCAGTATCAATAATCTATCTATGAATGGATTTGGCTACTAGAGGTATATATTTGACGTACAAAATGTGTCAAAACTCTACCACTACTAGCGAAATCCATCGATAGATAGATTATTGAGACCGGCCGTAAATCGGTAAGTTTAGGTTAGAACTGTGACCCCCTGCCGTTCAAGATAAAAAACCATGAGAAAGCTTGGGTTTTCAATTAATAGCGATGCGCTACGAACTTAAGTTGTTACTAAAAGAATGATATTTTGAGGTAACTATTTCGCTGCGCAATCAGTATTTTTGATTAGCATTGTGATTGAGGTTTTTTTTGTATATAAAAAGGAAGATTTTTTTATTTGCAGTAATTAATACACGTGATATCTCACTACAAACACCCCCCCCCCCCCCCTCTCACACGATTGTGATATGGCGAGATTTTTTACGACCCCCTTTCGATCCTTATGTCATTAATGGACGACACCATACCAACGGGAGTAGCATTTAAAAAAAATGTAGCATAGTGATTATTTAATAATTATTAAGTGTACAAAACACAACACGCTAAAGCACTTATCTTTGATTAAATTAATTACTCATAATTAAATATCCTCCACCTGCCGTGTTAATTAAATTAACAAAATAACTGCTAGTAATTAGTTAATTGCTTGACTGTTGTACTGTACTGTCATACATCACATAAGTACCTGCCCACTTACATTTTTGTACAAGCGCTTAAGATAAATCAACCAGAAGTCTAGACTACTGGTATCTTTACAACATGCATAATATGAAGTCATCATGTAAGCTAGCACGTATGTATTACATGTTCCAGTTGAACGCATTATTAAATACCAGCCTTTTTATGCAGCGCTTTCCAGGCCACGGCCTCACAATTTGCTCGAACAGAATAGCCATCTATAAACGACTAATCAAATAGCTGAGCTGCGTTCTACTGGTAAATTTTACAAGAGAATTCTGTGATATTGGGAATGTTCGACAGCGGTATTACCACTTTGACGCATTACCATTCGAATATCGCTCTTTCTATGTTCGTTGAGCCATCCACTTCATGGCCTTATGTGAACAAAACTGCAGTCCGTAAACGACTGGTGAAATTGCATTGGTGCTGTGCTGGCAAATTTTACGAGTATCAGTGAATCTTACGTTCTAAGAGCACGTATTGCGGAACATGTGCCCCATTTAAATCACTTTCAAACGAATTTCAAGTCTAATGGGCTATCGATTACAGTTTTTTTTTTTTCAAGAGACCACTCCCGCAGAAGGGTACAAGCCCTGCGTGTCCTCGAGTTCTAGATAAAGATCATTATGCAAATTGTAAGCTATAAATTTTCATACTAGTTATTGCAGAAAATCTTTTCTCTATAATCTTCTTCAACTATTGGAAACTTTAATCTATTCTTGTAGATAGTACATCGATATTAATTTTCCAGCTTGATTCATATTTAATTTCAGCTTCTCAAGATTACACAGCCGCGTGCAGCGGGGCAGATTGTGATTGCGGTTATTTATCTTATTACGAGCGACACAACGGCCATTATCCTTTGTTTATCGCCTCGGGGTCTGGCATTGTGGTCGACGTCATTAAAACTTAATAATGGTGGATTCAATTCGCCATAGGCCGCGTTTTACGGCGCAACGACCATGTGTTTATTGTGAAAACGGGAGGAAGAACCCTTTGTGATTTCTATTTGCTCAGTTTTTTGTGCGGACAGACGGTCAAACCGGATAATTGAGTTTTTAATCTTGACGTTACATTTCGGACAGTGCGCTATGAATTTTGAATGTCGGTCGAATCGTGAAATGTTTCCCTTCATCGTTCTGGTTTGACAAGAACATTGTCGCATTGTAGACTTATTCTTCTTTTATTCTATTTAAAAACCGGGCCATGTCTGACCATGTACAATGTAGGGTCCGCAGTTGTTATTAAAAATAAATGCACTACAAATGGAAAAATTGAAGCAGAAGTTTCGATTTGAATAATTGAATCAGAAGAGCGTGCGTTCATGGCACTTACGCCCTTTTGTTAAGAAACGCAGTTTTTCCGATCATGTCGAAAACAATTTAAGTTTAAAGTCTTTGTTGTGATTTTTCTAACTTTTGTGATTTTTGTCATATTTTTCGATCAAACGGTTTTAAAAAAATCAGCTTCTGTTACATATATAGAGTGCCCCCTATTTTTTTTTTTTATTATTAGCCAGCTATCAAACTAAGTAGCGGCTACTACAAGACACCTTTTCACCAATTTTAATCCATATTTATTGTGTAGTCTTTGAGTAAAATGCCTATAACATACGGACTGACAAACAGACAGAAAGACGGACATGACAAAACTATAAGGGTTCCGTTTTTTGCCATGTTGCCTACAGTACCCTAAAAAATTGTCAATGTTGTGATTTAGATTTACGCAACATAGAAGCGAGCATTAAACTGACTTAAAATTGAAACAAATGTCTCAAGCAATACCCAATTTCGACAACATCGGACAGTGAATGTGGACGTTCCTAAACAGCTCCCGGAAAAACATCAAATCATGAACGAAACTCGCAGTTTATTATTTCATTTAAGTACGACCTACCTTTCGGTAAATTAGTGAGGGAAGCCGGGCTAAATTAACGAACCGCGTGATCTTATTAGCTACCTCACTCAAGTCATTAGGCTGGCGCTAGCTGGGACGCTATTGTACTTTACCCGTTCAAATTTAATAGGACCCCCTTTCAGGATGTAATTTTGCCTGAAATCGTCTAAATATGCCTTTAAGTTTGTGTACATTTTCTTAGCAAAGATTTAATGTATGTTTTGCTTACTTTAACTATACAAATGCATAACCATTCGTCAAAAATACGAGTATTGATAGCTTTTTACAAATTGAGCTCTCTAGTGCTAAGAGCGCTTAGTAGAATTGAAAACTTGCTGTATGACGTAAACTCACGGGATAATACTTTTTCAAATCAACGTTTTCATATCTATACTAATATAATAAAGCTGAAGAGTTTGTTTGTTTGAACGCGATAATCTCAAGAAGTACGGGTCCAAATTTAAAAATTCTTTTACTGTTAGATAACCCATTTATCGAGGAAGGCTAAAGGCTATATAACAAACGACCAACAGGAGCGGAGCAGCAATGAAAATAGTTGCAAAAACGGGGAAAATTTACGCATACGAAGTTGCGTAGGTCAGCTAGTCAACCAATATGAGGTCTCACTGCTAAGCACGGATCTCTTTGGTAAAACCTACTTATTATAGATTCTGGGGGTAATTGTCATAATCGCCACGCTAGGCGAGCGGGTTGGCGACCTCAGTAAGGTTTAAAGTACGCAGAGGATGCTGCTGCCGTCCGGTGTTAAGTCGTAGTAGCATTCTTAAGCCGGTACCACACAGCAAACACTAAGTGTAACGTATCATTATTTGTAATTCTAAGTCTGCGTGTACTTTGTTTCATGATTTCTATTTTTTGAAAGTTCCCCGAGACACAGGTTTTGTACACTAGCGAGGGAGCCGTCTTAAAAAATCTATAGGTGTTTTTACGTCACGGATTTCACTTACTTTTACTTTCAAAACTACAATACTAATCAAAACATTTTTGCCTCAATCTTCAACAAAATAACAAACAAACATAAAAAATTAAAGCATAGTTTCGGATTAAGAAACAGTTACTTCGCTAATTTAAGTTAGTTATTTTTACATATTTCCAATGCACAAACAAATCTACGGGTACTCTACAATTTCATAATAATTCAAAAGTTAGAAAAGAATAAATAGATACAACGACGATATATTTGTATCTAGAAAAATGGTCTTAACACAGGTACTATAATCTAATGCGGCATCTTAACTCCCTATTGCAACACATACACGTATCTTGTTACTCGCGGTATCCAGACGTGAGTTGAATTGTATTACCTAACCAGAAACAGAAATTGTTTCCATCCTAGATCATTTAATATGCCTACATGAAGAAATGAACTAAATAATAGAAAAAGTAAGACTTATTTTACGATGGAATGCCGTTCGTAAAAGTTTTGATGAAATAATTTAGGTGTCATCAATATTCTTCGGTAATATTCCACCACAAATACAGCACACAAAAGAATCAGACAAGGACATCTAGTTTGAAAGTCAGAGTTTATCCTATCATTGTGACCTTTAACGACCAAAAATACAACCTATTTTTAAGATTATTATTAAAGGGTTATTTAGATCAATAAAATATTATTATTACACTGATAAAGGATCAAAACTAACAATATAAAATCCACCCCTAGCCCAAACTCTTGTCACTATCTAGAGAGATGATCAAATTTACAGAAAGGTTTTATTTTGTAATATATGGATCAAGGATAACTCAAGTTCTGTGATGTGAATAAACTAAACGCAAGTGAAACCACGGGCACAAGCTGAAAACATCTGATAGCTAGGTAGTTATAATCGTAGTATAAATCCACCGTTCACACCAAGCTATAAAAAGTAACAAAATATTTTTAAAATTTCGTGCTCACCAGTTGGCGCCACTGTTGAAGCAGGTCTGACTGTTAAAGTTTAAATTATATTTAAATCATTTAGGTATATATAATACCTTAAAATCATGTAGTATAGATATCGAGCCTGCCGCCGCAGTCTAGTGCAGTATTGCGCAGTCCCATTTTATTCGAAAAAAAAAAATGTTTATAAGCGTCCAAATGATAAAACAGAGCCAGTTTAGTAAATATGCGCAAGTTGTACTTTTTTATTCATTGGCCATAATTTATCTCAGGCACTGCAAAATATTTACAACAGTCATTTATTTATAAAAAAATCAAATAGGAAAGACATTTCGGAGACCTGCATCTACACTAGCGCCTCTAGCGGCGAATTCTCATGCGAAAGTCTTCATTGAAATCACAATAAACGATAAATAATGATCCCTTCAAAGCTTGATTCAAAGTATTAATAACACTTGGTAAGGTCTAAATTCGCTCAGCAAAATAAAAGTTCATATCCACGATGAAAAATATGAAGTTTCCAAGTAAACACATCAAGTGGCGGCCGACTTGAAATTAGTTGCCGTGTTCTATTGACGCCAGTGTGAGAGAGAGAACAATAAAAGAGGAGAAACGTTTTATCTTGCCAATGCAGTCCACCCTTTTATATCGTTTTAGCCTTATATTTTCAAATTTTAAATAAAGAAAAGAAAACATTTACATTGGAAGAATTGTATTATGTAACAACTGTAATTAGTGAAGGTTTTGTTCATGAAGATAGAAAGAAGAGTGGTCTATTTATGTGCAGACATCTTAGTTATATACGAGTAGATCCTAACTCCTTCAAACTATAAATATTATCTACATGGTTTTCTTTTCACATTATACTTGAATATATTTTTATGCCAATTTGTAAAAGTAATAAAATGGTTCTCAAACGATCAAAATTTAATAAATACTTCTATGGAAGCGTGTAAGTTTCTAAATAATTTATAGCTTTATAATATACCGTAAGGCTTTTGGGAATAAAACATTCACAGGTTTATTTCCAAAAGCCTTACGGTAAAAATCTCCTGTCTATCATTTATATCCTAAACTGAGCCATAATAGCACCAAAAAATGTTGTCTTCAGTCCTCTTCTGATTACAAAACCACATTTATATTCCGACCCAGTTCTAACAAATGTTATTATGGAAGGAATATGGAATTATATCATGCCTCTATCTGTATGGTGTCGTGGTTACAGCCATTTCGCTCGGAGATGGACACAGAATTGAATTGGGAGTAGTTCCATGTTTCCTACGTTCCCAAACTCAATTATTATCTTCATGGCAGATAAATAATGTTTTCTTTCAACGTCACTTTATGCCATCATGTTTGGTTCTAGAGACGTACAATGTAGTCGAGTCCAAAACTTGACTATATTTTTTAGAACCTGGCTTGAAATAATTAGTAACTATCATAATATTTTTTTCTGGCACATCAGAATAGTTGTTCAGGTTAGTCAACAATGGTTATAAGTTTGTAACAAAACATTGATTACATTTTTCCATTGAATATTTTTTTTTTTTTTTTTTATTTATTTAACTTCTTGCACACAGAAAATTGTACAAAGGCGGACTTAATGCCTTAGGCATTATCTACCAGTCAACCTTAGGGTGATGCAGAGAACTGTTTGAGGTGGGTGCTAAATCGACTTATATTTCTAATGCTAATTAAGCAAGAAAGTGATTAAAAAAAAAATGTAATAATAATAAATAAATAATTATAAAAACAATATCATACATATAAATATATAAATACACATACATACACACACAACATACCAATACATACATTTACATACATAATACATACTCATAACTATACAAATACATACTTATTACATATATAACCATAGATTACTATAATTGTGATGATTCCGCCAATAACTTCGTATAGAAATTACGTACTTGGAACTTAAAGGTGACACGAGATGTAGACATTCTTATTTCGAGAGGGAGCGCATTCCAAAGGAGAATAGATTGAATAGAGAAGGAAGAATGCACCAGAGTGGAGCTGTGAGCAGGACAGAGAAGCAACAGATCATTAGAGGAGCGTAGATTCCGATCATGACTAGAGCAGAGAAATTGAAAGTGAGGTGTTAGATAAGTAGGGGCATGAGGAGAAAATAGGATTGAATATAGCGTTGTAAGTGCACGCAAACTACGGCGCTGCCGGATAGGAAGCCAATTAAGCTGAGTGCGATAGTTGGAGACATGATCGTACTTGCGAAGGTTGAAGACGAACCGAATGCAATTGTTGAGAAGCCGGTCAAGTTTATGGAGCAGATCAGCATTCAGGTCGAAATAGCACACATCACCATAGTCAATGATAGGAAATATTAAAGTCTGCATTAGCGTTACTTTAGTATTAACTGGTAGAAAGTTTTTGAGACGATAAAGACACCGCAAAGTGCCAGTGACCTTCTGACTGACGTTAGCAATTTGAGTCCGCCAGCTAAGGGTGGAATCAATATGCAAACCCAGATCCTTGACATCATGGCTAACAGGAATAGCAGTGCCGTGGAAGATAATAGGTGGTAATGAATCAAAATCTATTCTGCTAACCATGTGAGGACTGCCAACAACGATTGCTTGACATTTTTCAGGATTTACCGAAAGACCAAACTCGTCCGACCAGTTCTTTATCGCCATCAAATCTCGATTCACATTATCGATAGCTTCATTCAAATTGTCTAGTTTTGTCTGAACGTATAGCTGAAGATCGTCGGCATACAAATGATACGTACATCGAAGTTCCTGAGTTAAAAGATTGATAAACAAGGAGAAAAGCAGAGGAGATAGAATACCGCCTTGAGGAACGCCCGCAACGAGATCACGCCAACTAGAGAATGTATCATCGATGCGAACCGACTGCTGGCGCCCCTGAAGATATGAAGAAAACCATTCCAATGCACCCGATGAAATATTATAATACGAGAGTATTGATAGGAGTATATCGTGGCTAACTGTATTAAAGGCGTTTGAGAAGTCCACCAACACCATGACAGAAACTTTTCCATCCTCCACACCGGCTCTGATATCGCCAGTTACTTTTAGCAATGCGGAGATAGTACTATGTCCAGGCCTAAAACCAGATTGGAAAGGACATAAGATGCCATTAAGCTGTACAAATGCGGATAATTGTCGGTGTACACAGGCTTCAAGGACTTTAGACAGAAAAGGAAAAATAGATATTGGACGGAAATGATTAGGAAGAGAAGGGTTTGAGATCTTAGGCAGAGGTCGCACGTATGCTTTACTCCATAAGTCGGGAAAACGTCCTGATTGTAAAGAAAAGTTAATAATATCCGTAATTCCAGGAAGAAGCTGGTCAAGGATGGTAATGATCATACGGCGGCTGATGCCGTCACAACCTACAGCCTTCGACTTGATGGAGAGTATAATTCTCTTGATCTCATCGGGTGCAACAGGAGAAAAATAAAAAGGATCATAAGTGACTTTAGACAAGCTTGATATATAGTTAATTGTACGACATCTGGTTAGATAATCTATCGAAACAGACGTGACAAAGTGGTCATTTAGATCATCTAAACCAACTGTAGCAGGCAAATCGGATTGTTGCTCTTTACCGATACCTAAGGTTCCTAGGAACTTCCAGATATCGGCAGGAGATGATGAAGAAATATTATCAAGAATATGTCGGCGTTTGGCGTTACGTATCATTTGATTACACCGATTCCTTGCAGCTTTATATGACGACCAGTTGACATAAGATCGATTTGTCTTAAACCTCCTAAAAGCCCGATCACGGCGTCTAATAGCAATCTGAATAACTTTTGACATCCAGGGCGCCGGAGGCCTTTTTACTTTAATTGTGTTAATAGGCGCGTGGACGTTGTATACATTCGTAATGAGTTCATTAAAAATGCGAACCTTATCATCTACTGAACTCGACATCACTAGGTCTCCCCAATCGACAGCAGAAGCATCCTCACGCAGCCTATCAACGTCCATCCGAGCAAAACAACGCATGAGTAAAAGTTTTGGTTTAAGTTTGGGAGGGTTTAAAATATAAGTCAGGAAGATAAGATCATGAAGAGAGAAACCGGGAGCAGAAAGTTGACCGTGAGAAGAAACAAGAGAAGGAGAAGAAGTAAGCATAATGTCCAGCCAGGTGTCAATTCCGTTGATGTTATGATGAGTGGCTTGAAGTGGGAGTATATGGAGACTGGCGGATTCCACGATGTTGCGAAATTTAGTAGAGCGAAGAGAAGTGCGTGCAAGGAGGTCTGTGTTGAAATCACCCATGATGATGTAATGCTCATATTCGGACCCCAAAGATTCTAAAACGGACTCTAAGTCATTGTAATAGTCCACAGAAGGAGGACAGTAGACCACGCCTATAATGGTTTTAACTCTCTTGACCCAAACCTCTAGAAAAAGAAACTCAGCCGACGCTGCGTAGTTAGAAGGAGATGAAGCAATAATTTTAAAGGGAAAATCGCTACGAAGATAAATAGCAACCCCACCTCCACGCTTATCAACCCGATCGTTTCGGATCAAGATAAAACCAGGGAGGGGGTAAGTGGTGGAAGGTAAATGAGGTTTGAGCCAGCTCTCCGAAATCAGAATGGCATGAACGTTGGTACCTGGAAAAGTATTAAGGAGATCACTGTAATGCGATGGAACACTTTGGGCATTTAAGTGACACACATTTAGGAGTTTGCCTGATTGTGACCCAAAGCGTTGACGCAAAGTATCACCAAGGGTATCAGTAACCGAAGAAAAACTTTCATTGGCAGAAGATCCAAAAGAATCATTGGCAGAGTGAAATGAAGAATCATCATCAGATAAAATCATAATACATGTAAAATAAAATAAATAAATATGATAATTATAAAAATATATTATACTTATACAACTAAGAATGTAGAATAATACTACAAAAAAAAGACAAAAAGCAGTCCTATCCTATCCACCCACCAGTAGAGTGTTAGAGAAACGAAATCTATACAACACAATTAAATTATAGAGGAAAAAAAAAAAACTCTTATTTAACACTTAAACACAAAATAAAATAAAGAAAACAATTAGCAGGGTCCGGTACTAAAAACATAATTGAATTACTTGACGTGCCAAAAGACTCATATCCAAAGCCTAGACAGACTGATATGTCATGTGTCAAAAAAAACATGTGTGAAAGTTTATTATTAGGTACTAATCTTTAGAGCTAAACAACTAATCAATATAAAACCAAAATATATACGGCTGTATAATAATCTCCAATTTAATATGTAAAAGCAATTCCGAAAAAAATAATTTCCTAATACACAAAACGACTGAAGCATTCCAGAAGAAACATCCCGGCACTGAATGCCGCTTGAATGGGCGCTTCATAATACAGGGCCATGTCTCAAAATTCTAATTCCCTCCATCTGTACTTGACGTCTAAATGAAATGAGAGGAGACAATACTGAGATATTGAGGTAATAAATTCATACAATTATATAAGGCATCTGTGAGCTTTTTCAATAAGACTGGAAGCAAAGAATACCATTAGTCTTTGAAGCAATCGGAGGTGAGGTCAGGTGAGGTCAGGCTCAAGATTAGTTACGTTTTCTAACTTGCATCGGATTGAAAGGGATTCACATAGAGTAATAGATGTTGATAAAATCTAAGCTTTTAGCGGTTTTCTTTGAATCATGCGTCTTTAGAATCAGGTTACTTAGATATATCGGTTTTTACGATCATTCTCGTCACGGTTAAAAAATTGGAACGTGTCTGTGATGGATGACTTACGTCGAGATGGTTTAGATAAGATGCTGGCACATATTACTGGGATATTTTGAGTTCTTATTTTTGGCCTTGGAATAATAATCTATTTAAATTCTAATCAAATTAAGAAAAATATAGGTAAGTAGGTTAGTACCTCTACTTACATACATTTGATTGTCACAAATGTTTTATCAATCCAGGTTAAAAATATGTAGGAATTTTCTATATATTTTTCATTAGAATAACATCCACATGTTCCTAATATAATTTTTCACCAGTGTGAATTGAAAGGTTTCTAATCCTAGATTATTAAGTACCCTATTTTTTAGACGCTACGAGCTACGAAGACATTATTGCCTGCTTTTCAAATCGACTGCTATCTACAATTTAAAACAATAATATCTTGGGACAACTCACACAAAGCTATCTGATCCCAAACTAAGCAGAACTTGTACTATGGAAACCAAACAACCGATAAACATACTTAAATATTTCTAAATACATAAATGATAAAGATTAGTAGCACCCAGACATAGAACCATCGTGCTCATCACACAACGTTTTATCCTGGGTGGGGATCGAACCCACCTCTTGTATAGCAGTCGGATACACTCCCACCGCGCCACATAGGAGATTATTACCAACTTTCAATCAAAATATCGTACGCCTCAACTATCCTTAATCTCTCTTTAACGTTAAAGCTAGACCTAACAAAACCTATAAATCATTAGCCGAGGACGGAATTTAAATCAAAGAGGGAGAATAAATTTCCATTAGGCGATCATGAGAGTTTCCGGTTGGAGGAACGGCTGGCCGCGGACTGTGATCGTTGCAAAAACTCGGTTGACGTTGAATCTCGTTGAATGTTTAATATATACTGGCAGCGTGAAGAACTAGAGCGATAAAATATAAAAAAGATTTAAGTTTCAAGAATGTGTAGATGAGTACCTTTAATAAATTAAAAAGTAAACAATGTTTGTGTGTTAATGATATTTTTACGGTTACTTACTTTGAAGAGCGTCTGTTATTTAATTAGGCAATCTTTACCCACATTAAGATTTTTTTACGTTGTATGTGTCAGCTCTTATCAGGGAAATACTCAGTTTTCTTACATTTCTTCTGATCTATTAAGATCTTTACCTTTTGTAAGTGTATTCAAAAGAAAATCATTTTTAATATTTGACGATATTACTCGCGTACTATCGACAAAAATCAAATTATTTTGTATGGGGATTGCCACTTTGGATAAGGGACAATTTTTAATTATAGGTAGTAGAAAGTTCATCGCGTCAACTGGTATAGCACCAACGTTAAGGTTTTAGGACGAGACAATCAAAACAATACCAAAAACTGGTTTAGTTCAACGTAGAACATTTCTTGATCTCTTTATTCACTCATAAAAGAGACCAAATCCCCTTCACAAACGTTTCTCGTAGTCGGAAATTGTGCATTTATTTCTCGTAGCTGTTTCCTTCGAATTAATTCGTTACTAGGCAGACTTAAATTTCCCTCGGGGAGTGTATTTAACAAACCGTTACCATTCAGTATATTTGTTAGTTCTGCTATACGTATATACCGACATTAAGTAAAATGTCCATGTCCGCATAGGTTGGTCAATTGCAAAAAGTTAGGGTTTTTTTTTAAATTAAATCCATCTTTGAATATTCACAATGAATATTATTAAAGCCACGTTTGTTAACCAATGCCGTCACTAAAGGGTTTAGTCACTAGTTGGATTTAGCGTTAAACGTCTACCTAGCATATTATGCTGATAAATAAATCTGATATTCGATCCATAGACTGTTACATCCTAATAGTTTGTTTAATTTTGATATGTAAACTTTTTGTATCATTTTTTATAATAAATAATATCTACCTAACCCCTCTCACACAAACTACAGTCGGTCTTTAAATCAAAACAAACAACCAGAGACCAGAACCAATAATATCGGTCATCTGTCAGCACACTAAATTAAATTCCTCATTTCTGAATATGTGTTGAAACTCATATTCAGGAATGAGGAATCGTGCATCAGCGCTAGCGTACAATTTCAGTTATCCGAATTTTCGCATTCACGTATAAAGCCATACAAAGCACAAAGATTTTACTGAATACTACAAGAGTATAATAAATAGATGTGAGTATAAAATATAGTCGTTCCCGTTCCCTTGTCAGCTGTTGCCACGTCATGTTGGAACCACTTCCCCAGAAAAAGGATTATGGAAGTTAAATTTATGCTTGCGTGTGGAGGGATTATTTCTTTCTACTTTGCTAATGCCTCGTTTCAAATGGAGGACGGTCGAAACTCCATTTTACATTATTATAAAATATGACGTAAGCGAATCGTTATTATATATTGATATCGTACTGTACTACTTCAGCATTTACTATGATACCAAGGCTAAGAAAAACAACAGTTGCATCATATAGATTTTGGTATTGGAGAAATTGAAAAGGTAAAAACCAAACGTTATTAGCGATAAAAGTACAGTCAAAATGACCAATTCGATGATGATGATCGATGTTATTCAATCGATTGTAATTCGCCCTATACGTGCAAAAATCCAATATTACTGAGCACAAATATCACAGAATTCATATTACAACAAGTTAGTCACCGCGGGATTAAAATATATTAATTTAAATCAATAAGGAGCTACATATTTCTTTTTATATCGCTGAAGACTGTAAAATGTTAAACGCGTATTAATCACAACTCATTTGCGCCACGCAATCATATAGAAAGAAGTAGCAGTAGTAAATTATTGCAGAAATGTTCTTCATAAAACAAATTAGAAAATAATAAAAGTACTTACATGTGCAATGTCTCGGTTCGTCAGACGAGTCCCCGCAATCGTTTGAGCCGTCACAAAACCTATTTATCGGTATGCATTTCTTATTTGCGCACAAGTATTCAGATATACGACATCGAGTATCATTTCCGTGGAGAACCGGAAGAAGTTCCGGCTCTGGGATATCTTTGGGACCATCTCTTTGGTAAATGTATACTTCTTTGGCTTTCGGAGAATCGGTGACGATGTCGCAATCCGTAAGGTTGAGAAATGTGATTGTGATGATTCCGAGGCCCAAGGCTATATTGCTGAAACCTGTAACAAAAGAGCATTCACATTAATTCCACATTTGGAGAAAATTGTTAATGGGTGCAGGTGTGTTGGGGTGTATTTGAGCGCCAAATGACGCGGGTATACCTGATGAAGAAATTGTCTTTTTTGATACATTAATGAAATATCTGAAAGTATCTACAGGAGAACCAACGTATTATCCTATCGACTCATGAGTTTAAAGTATTGGTCTTTTTTGTTTAACATAGCCACAATGCAAAGGTTCACCCTTGTTTGGTAGAACAACGTTTGGTCGAAAATCGCTTCAGCGAATTTCAGTTGCCATAAAGTCGTTTTACATAATTATTCATTTGACCGAATAATTAATTGGTAGAATTTTAGTTAACATAATTATTTGTTTGAAATAATGTCATGTCACCGAATTTTCAAATGCACTAATTTTATTTATACGAATGTTAATTTTGTTTTCTGATTAATTTAATTGTTTTTTTTTTTAGTAATTGTAATAAATAAAAGTTGATTTAATGATAATTATTTGGTTTTTATATCCTTGCCCATGAGAGCATGTTCGTTTCTGGCACTCGCCGGCCGCTGCCGCGGCACGCTCGCTTCGCTCGCTCGGCTCGTGCATAAGAGGTCACAGTTCTAACCTAACCTAACCTACGCATTTAATTAAAGAAGAAAGTAACCCAATCTATATTATTCTAATTGAAATTCTATGATCTTCATAGTTTGCGTAGTCAAATTATGCCAAATAATCTGTACTCTAAATGAACGTTATGTACTAATTGGTACATACATAATCTGTACTCTAAATGAACGTTATTAGTGTAGTCTACATTACACCAACTGAATATTCGATAAAATACGTGTTATACCACCTGAACATTACATTAAATGAACATTATACTTTTTGATCAATAGCGCAAATGTTGTTATCGCAAATAAATATTCGATGAACTGAAAATTATGTGAATCGATATTATACAAAGTGATTATTATCTTAAACGTTGTTCGAACAAGTGATTTTCGACCAAACGTTGTTCTACCAAACAAGGGTGAACCCAATGCAAATATGTCGTGAAATAAACAATTTCTATATCTGTCAATATGCAGACGATTTTGTTTTATACAGCTGTAATAGGAATCTGTTAGAAAGCGTTAATAATATTCAAAATACGCTAAACACGGTAGTCGCTGTATTAAATGAATTAGGCTTATCTTTGTCAATTAATAAAACTAAGTTGTGTTTATTTAGCAGAGGGCAAAAACATCTTCAATCCCAAATTCAGGTAAATAACCATGTGCTAGAATTAGTGAAATCATATAAATACCTAGGCGTTTGGCTGGACAGCTCCTTAAGATGGGGTAAACAAATAAATGAATGTTACCAAAAAACTCAAAGACATCTTAATCTTCTAAAAGTTTTGGCGGGTTCATCATGGGGAGTACACACAAAACATTTGCGTAATCTTTATCTATCTTTATTAAGAAGTAGGCTTGACAATAGTTCATTTTTGTATGATAGTAGTGCTAAGGTTCATCTATATAAATTAGACAAGGTCCAAAACCAGGCTTTGCGCATTATAGGCGGATTCATAAGAAGTACGCCAATACATGTAATGGAGTCGGAGCTCTGTGTTTCTCCACTGCATTTACGTAGAAAATACCTCGCATGCAAATTTTGTTTAAAAGCTTTCTCTCAATCTAACAATATAACTATATCTTTGCTGTCTGAACTTAACTCTTTATGTAATAACAATAATTATTGGCGTAGAAAAAAAACTCCACTACTTGTTCAAATTTTTAACCTAATGTTGTCTATTCATCCTCTCCACTCCGTATGTTTTCCCTTAAGACCTGGGAGACCGACATTAATGTTACAAATGTAATAGTATTTCATTTATATAGTCTGGTCGGTGCTAAGAAATTGAGTGATTATAATACTTTAAATTATAATGTAATGTCAGAACTGACAGCAAAGTATCATGATTGGCACATCATATACACAGATGGGTCAAAAAGCCCCAGCGGTCGAGGCGCAGCATTTTATGACCCACCTATGTATACCAACGACTATAATAATCGTTTTAAGTCGTGTCATGAGCTCTCAGTTATGCCGATGGAACTCATAGCTATTCTAGAGGCCCTGGTATATGCTCGATCTAACCAACATAATAAGATGCTTATTTGCACAGACAGCAAAAGCGCTTTATATCATATAGCTCGATGCGCCTTTGGCTGCAGAGGTACATCGATTGCTTATGATATCCTCTCGGAAACACACGAGAGTTATTTGAAGGGCGTGGAGCTGAAGATGCAATGGGTTCCATCGCATACTGGCCTCCAGGGTAACGACAGGGCTGACATGTTAGCGAAAAAAGGAACATTAGACGGAAATGAGGTTAACGTTTTGCCACATTACACAGAATTGTTACCAAAATACCAAAATTACTGCCACAATGATTGGAAAGAATACTTCAATGAAAGGTCTTTAGAAAAGGGTATATGGTATAAGACAATACAATGTGAGCCCCCTCGTATACCTTGGCCAATTCCAATGCAGCACTTGGCAGAAAACTAATTGTGATAGCCTTCCGTTTGAGATCTGGACACATGCCATTAAAGAAGTTTGCATTTTTGATGCGAAAGGCAGATTCCCCAAATTGTGACCTATGCGGTGTAGTGGATGGCGTACATCACCTACTGATGGAGTGTGTCCGGTATCAAGCAGACAGGGAGTCTCTGATGAGGACTCTTAGCTTAAACAGACTTGATAAAGGAATGTTTCACACATTATTGTCAGAACCCCAATCCGAAGCGTCGAAACATCTGTTTATAGCCTTAAGTCCTCGTCAGTAGCAACCCTCTTCGTACTAGGTAGTTATATTACATTTATTAAAGGTTAAGTTAGATTACAATCATTATTTTGTTAAAATAGCATATATTAGGTTATAATGGAATTGGCATATACTCAATGTATAAAAGTTCCTTAAAATAAAAGAAAAAAAAAGTAATGGTCTTCATAGATTTAACGATATAAATAGTCGATTTCATAGCTTAAACAAAGTAACATCGTCAGTACGTAAATTTGAAGCAAGACCAGAATTCAGAATTGAAATTCTTCCAAAATAACGAAATGTTGTAAACAAAAGAGTTAATAACGTACAAGTATAATTCTGAACATGGTTAGGTTTTGAATGAAAGAATTCTGTTTTATGCATCAAATTTCCAGTTTTTAAAATGAATCCAATTTATTAAATTCCATCTTTTGGTATTATTGTATTTTCTTAGAACGAAAACTTCATCAGGCTTCGTTATAAAGGCAAGGCAAATATAGGAGCCAGTGGTTACACAACTTGATTAGACCCATAAGCACACAGCGGGCGATAGTGTTTACTTTTAATGCATTTGTTGTAATCGTACTTTTATTTATCGCAATCTCATTTAGGTATATTGCTTTTATATTTTCGCAACGCGGCTGTATTATCATTATTTCATATTAAAGTTATTTTGTATTATCGCTGTTTGGGTTTGAGTGGATTGGAATAATCCGTTCATTATAGCTATCTATGTTATCTGTGTTTATAAAAAGTAAATATGCAATACTAGCTTAACCTCGTAAAGCCTATAATGCTATTCTGATATACATACTCATAAACTTTCCGATATAGGTATATATGTTATGGTAAGAATATTTAATTGAAAATTATGAATAATTATCTATCAAAAAAAAAAAAAAAAAAATTACCTCATGATACATGACAGGCTAAGCCAAGTATGGGAAGTTTTTGGTAAAACCAGAGAAGTTCACAAAAGTAACTACCAAATTGGCAATGAAATTGTAATAACCTTGAGCATATAAGAACTGTACAATTAATTATAATGTGATAATTACATTAAAATTCTTATTTTTTTTCGGTTGTTTTTAATTAATAATTCTCTATTTTCGTCGGTAAAAGTAATAAAATCAAAATAAGACTCGACTTTATTTGTGTTTATAAATATATAGGTACCCACTGTGGTGTTATACACCGCAGTACTTACCTTAACCTGGCTGATGTACCTGACATAAACCACTGAGAAAAAAGTACAGAAACGAGTTAGTCCACTACATTACAGTCAGGCACTATACTTTTTTTTTTTTTTTTTTTTTTTAAATACTAATTAAACGTTAGTTAGTTCAGCTTGCTACAAGCCGAACCTGCGAAGGTGACCATAGTTGCTGGCGTTTTGTAACGCAAAGGTGATTAGACTGCACTTCCCATAGCGCCGAAGAAGATGTGATTCTTAAAATCTGGGCAATAACAATTTTGACTAATGTGAACTTGACAGTTAGTTCATCATCTTCATTGATCATCATCATCATCATTAACCAGTAACAAAAAAATATATACAAAATATAATTAATTTATTACATTTATCGGTACAATGATTCGTAATTACCGGTAAAGTTATAAATTTCTTACTTTTACCTTTATTAATAACTAGCTGTGCCCCGCGGTTTATTAGCCTTTGTGTTAATCCAGGGTGTCAGCTAACTCCTTACCAAATTTTATTAAAATCGCTTCAGCCGTTTAGACGTGAAGAAGTAACAAACATACACATTCACATACTCATAAACTTTCGCCTTTATAATATTAGTGTGATGATAGACAATTATTAATAATTTTCAATAACACTTACAGTATCATAATTATATAATATTAGTAGAATTACTGAAACGATACATAAAACCATTTTGTAATTTCACAGCTATTTTGAGAGTCGTATTAATATCTATTCATGTTGGCTCAATAAAGAAGACGGAAAGCATGAAAAGATGTCATTTAGACAGGACCAAGCAAGATTGATGACAGTTCCGTTCCGAAATGGTGTTATTCAGTTAAAATCCCGATAGAATAAGAACTTTGTATATATATTAATACCTTTCTATATATATTTTGTATAGCATATACATTTTTTTTGCTTTCGTTAACAAGCAAGTGTACTGTGTGAATAATGTTATCTTTGTGTTTCGTTTTTTTTTATCATTAGAGGTTAGCGCTTTGCTTGCAAGTACTAAACTCACCTGTTCAATAAAAATAATCTAGAGGTATTTCTCTAACACATACCTATATCTAAGTGTGATACCGCGATCGTGCCTAGCGGGCCGTGTTCCAACAGTTATCGTTGGGAACTTCAATTGCGCGAATGATATTAGATTATTATTTATGAAAAAAAAATACTGAACTAAAAACTTTTTAATGAATATTTTAGTGGGTACCGTGGAAATGGAGCACTGTATAACCTTTTTATTACAAATTGGTACATCCTTTAGTGTCTTCAAGGAGAGACAGCGTGTGAAATAAAGGTATAAAATTTTCTAAGCTAAGCTATCCACATTAATCTGTCGTTTTCTTGGCGTTGAATTTCGTCCCCCTTAAATTTGTAATTAAAAAATCGTGAGGTCTTTGTTTCGAATCCTACCCATTATACTACCGACGACGTGAACCCACTCCTAACGCAAGCCTATGAGCTTAGCTGGAGGGGTTAACAAGATTGCTAGTAATATGGAGCCCAATCCCGCATTGCTAGTTATCCTTACTAAAAAAATAACAAAAATAAAATAGCTTTTGCTCGCTACTTCGCCCGCTCGGATGTCTCTTATCACGATAAAAAAATATTCTAGGTATGTCATTGCCCGCGACTAACGCGTAACTACTAACGGCCGGTCTCAATAACCTAACTATCGATGGATTTGACTACTAGAGGTATACATTTGACATAAGCTCCATACTGAATATGTCGAAATTCTACCTCTAGTAGCCAAATCCACCGATAGGTAGATTATTGAGACCGGCCGTAACTGGTTAAGTATGAAATCGTAACAAAGAGGCAGATAGACAATGTAACTTTCACATTTATTAAATTAGTTTGGATTATTCTGTTCGAATTGAACTGAGTAACCATTCACACTATAAGTTATCTGTCGATCGGATACCCGTATGTTGGGCAGTTGGGCCCGAATTAAAGGCGGACAAACGTATGTCCGTTAGACGCTTGGAAGGTTTGTATAAATTACTGTGAACTTTGAGAAGCTGTGGTAACAATTTATGATATAATAATAAATCAAATAAGGCTTTGTCATCGTTAAACACACCGACAGCGTTTAGGATGTGGGTGGAATGGATTATTGTTTAGAGAATCATCAACTCATCCGACCTACATACTCCGCTGACGTGTCTGTAATCTCTAATTATAATTGGATCGAGTTACGTCAGAATTACGTATCCTTTTCTCGTTATAATTAAGACCGTTCAAGTACCCATACAGTATCAATTTTAATGAGAGTGAAAAGGTGTGATGTACTCTACAGTTAAAACCCTTTTTCATATTTATTAAAATTCGTAATAAAGACGATGTCGTAATTCATATCACTATTGAATATCTTAAAAATTAAAACATTAATAATAATAATAATAAGTTTATTGATCATTAAAAATATTGTACATTGATTGGTTACATAGTTTAAAAGTTTATTATATATTTATTTTTCTACAATGGTATTGGGTGCAGCTCTGCGCTCCTAACTAGGTTACTGAGTAACCTGTATGAAGGAGTTACAGTTCCGATCCCTCGTGTATTAGATACATTGGTGATAAAATTTTTATGTTTATATTTACCGGTACAATATTGTAATGAAAGTAAAATCTATTACTACATACTTAATATCAAAATTTACAAAGAAAATTACAAAAAGTTGAAAAACAATCTTTAATTTTTAAAGAAATTCACAAACATAAACTGAAATCAATACGCTTGATTTTTAGGGCATTTGAGTAAAAATACTACCATACCACATACAACAACGTCTTCTTCCGTATTTGTCTGTACAGTTTGCCTTGAAATGGATTTGGAAAAAGTTTTTCCCTGTAGCTATAGCTGACTTTTTTATTTTCATTTCCGTCAATCACAGCCCCTAACTAAAAAAGCGCTGTTTAGAAAAGCAAGTCATCAATTATAACTCGAATTAAACTTCAAAAGTATACCTACATAAATGTAATCTTAAGTATAGTGCAGAATATAAGTCGCAAAAGTTTAAACACAGAAGAACAGAGCCTTTCCATTAGCCACTACGAAGTTTTCCTGCCTCTTTCTAAACAAAGTAAATCGTTGAATGTTTATAACCACAAATAGCTGCGGTAGCGGATTGAGTTGTGCCTGTGGGGAGCTGGAGAGGCATTAATTTTGATCCATAATTAGTTATAACATCGACATAAAGGTATTGACTGCAATGAAAACCACAAATATAATATTTGAACGAATTAATTACATTCATAATTAAACAAATACAATTATTCTGACCATTATTTAGTGCAAAAATATAAAACATAACTAAGTTTTGAAGGCCTACATTTAAAAAGGAATTATTGATTGCAAAACAATAACTATTGTATCATACATTCTCAATTGATACTTTAATTACGTGAAATGTTGTTAAATCTTAGCAGCTAAATTAAATCAGAGTAAAAAATACACAAGCTGCAGACGAAGTCATGGGCCATGGGGTCTGAAATTTTGCTTAAGATTTATATAAGTA
This sequence comes from Herminia tarsipennalis, assembly GCA_945859575.2. NCBI lineage: Eukaryota > Metazoa > Arthropoda > Insecta > Lepidoptera > Erebidae > Herminia > Herminia tarsipennalis. Next base: position 6,810,568 of record OX243840.2, read on the forward strand.
GGTTATTTAAGGGAGAAGATAATTAAATGAGACAAGACACTTGAATTTAAAAAGATTTTGTATATTTGAAAGGCATTAAGAGGAAATTAAGGGCATTTTTAAACCTCTACGTGGACAAAACATAAGCAAAAATGTTTTTTTTTTTTAATTACTTGTACATTAATAATCGACTTGTTTTCAATCTTTGTTTTTTTATGGCGCATAACTCGAAAGTTGGGTATCACGATAACGGCATTATAGATATAGGTGGATAGGTGTACAGTATAAATGAGTTTTTTTTAAGCGTTGAGAATAAATTATGGCGCGCAATTTGAACTTATATTAGGATGTAGAAACAGTAACTTTGTATAGTAGCTTTACAGCGCTATATTTAACGCGGGACCATTTACAGACTTGTAATTATACCATTATGTAGGGTAAGACATTTTAATTTTGAAGCATTTACAGTATTCGAGTACGTAGAGTCAGCTACAGTTGCTTAGCAAATGCTATGTGTCACATCTTCATAAATAGATCATTCATCTTTCGAATTAGACAAATCATTTCTGTATATTGTTTAATTTTCTTTCAATACTACAGAAACTATATTTCTGGCAATTTTTGGTAGAGTTGCGGGAAAAAAAATGCTTGGGCTTAGTTGGTTTAAAAAATGCAAATATTAAGCGACTAATGTAGATACAGTCTACATTAGTCGCTTAATATTTGCAGTTTTTGCGTTTACTTAAAACAAAATTTTGAAGGATCTATGCATTTGAAATTCTTGTATAGATGTCCATGTCACTTCTCAGTCTTCCAAGTACCACTAAGAGCAAATTTTACCAAAATTGTTACATTCGTATAGGCGTGCAGACGTAAAAGATACAATTATTTATGAGTGACATAAATAAGTGAATTACCCATTAATAAAAAATATTCACTCAGTTATATTACGATATTTATGTAACCAAGTTATCTAGGTAACGTTTCAGGAATGGTTCTGAACGAACAAGCGGAAAAATATCAATTAATCATAGTCGCCCATTGTTCGTTAGCAGCCATTTCCAGACGAATAGACATTTGTGTTATATTTGTACATTATTACCTTTATATCATTTATTCAATCAGGTATATATTGTATACAAATAAATGAGTAAAATCTATACTAATATTATAAAGATGAAGATTTTGTTTGTTTGTTTGAACGCGACAATCTCAGGAACTACTGTTCCGAATCGAAAAATTGTTTCACTGTTGGATAGCCCATTTATCAAAGAAGGCTATATAACATCACGCTACGACCAATAGGAGCGGATCAGCAATGAAGAATGTTGCAAAAACGGTACAAGTTATTAAATAAGCAGAAAACTGGTTGTTTAAAATAATTAATTGATCAAAGCCGATAAGGAGTTTTGGCTGAAGGGCGTAAAAAATGGATATAGATAGGTACATACGTACGTTCGAAAAGCTTTACTCTCCTTCTGAACACATGAGACAAAAACCTGTGTTTTCAAAATATATTCTGTGACAGGATCGGAACGTTTTTTGTAAACGTATCAACTAGCTTTCTAACACTAAAAAATCGTATTTAAATCCATACATCTGTTTGGCCGCTATCATGTAAGCTACTGACAAACAAACATAGATACAGACGTCAAACTTTTCACACGTTTTTAGGATTTCGTACCTCAAAAGGAAAAAAACGGAACCCTTATAGGATCACTTTGTTGTCCGTCTGTCCATCCGTCCGTTCGTCCATCCATCTGTCTGTCACGACCCTTTATCTCAGAAACGCGTGGAGATATCGAATTGAAATTATAACCATAGGTATACTCAGGTCTACCGTCTCTTGAAGTTGTGAAAAAATCAAACTTCTAAGTTAAAAAAAAATACGGCTGTTTATTTTAAAAACTGCGAAACTTGATTCCTGAACGATTTATAATTATGTTCCTACATTTTTTTACGGAAACCTCGGTGGGCGAGTCCGACTCGCACTTGTCCGGTTTTTTGCCCAACCGCAGAGGAGGGTTATATGTTTGACGTGTATGTATGTATGTATGTGTGTTCCTTTGTGGCACTATGTAGATCAAACTCGTGGGCTGATTTTGATGATTCATATGTCAATCGATTTGTATTAATCTTGCATATAATCGTTATATTTTTTCATTGAATTAATTTCATTTTATTTATCGGTTCATTATCAATTTCTATTTCAATTGTATTATCACTGGTAGAACAAAATAAATATTCTGTACAGCAACTCCGGCCATGTGAATGTCAGTTTTTGCATTGAATAATTCCCGTTCCTATACCTACACTTTTGGCGGTTAGAAATCAACTTGACATACTGCCGCATTTTTCTAATATATAAAATTCTCGTGTCACAGTTTTCGTTGCCATACTCCTCCGAAACGGCTTGACCGATTTTGATGAAATTTTTTGTGCTTATCCGGTATATATGAGAATCGGCCAACATCTATTTTTCATACCCCTAAGAGTTTGTTTGTTTGTTTGAATGCGATAATCTCAGGAACTACTGGGCTGCACTGAAAAAATATTTTATTGTTGGATAGCCCATTTATCGAGGAAGGCTATAGGTTATAATATCACGCTACGACCAATAGGAGCGGAGCAGCAATGAAAAATGTTGTAAAAAAAAAGAAAGAAAAAGAAAAAAGGGAAAATTTACGCAGACGAAGTTGCGCGGGTCAGCTAGTAATATATAAATTTAAGAATATAGTTTTCAACTAAAAAGTATCAAAACTCGCAGTGGGAGCCACTGTAAGTTAACATTGCCATAAAAAATCACAAGTTAAAATTACAGTTACTACAATACGTATGTCTCTCATATTACGATTGTAGTCACAAATAAACCTACAAATGTAGAATTAACTAATTCAGAGCATTTATCACAGCATACTATTAAACAACATTCACATGTGTCCAATAACGTTACTGAATAGAAACCATTCATCCTATTTAGAGCTTCTACGTCATACCTCCGTCCCTATAGGAGGGTATAACAGCATAAATTAGACATATACATATTGCCGGTTTCCTACAACGAGCGAAAACAGGCTCACACATTTAAAGACACAATCTACACATATCTCGGTCAAACTCGGCCGAACCGTCAACCGAGACAGCGCATGTTGTTGATATCACCGTGCTTGTTCGTCAATGTGTGCGTGGATTTTTTGTTGAGCTGTGAGCCGGCTTTCCGTACGTATAATGTGATAACAGGCTCCATTTATACATAGACCCTTGTCAACATAAGCGTGATCTTCAGATAAGTCATCGGGATTGATCAACCTTATAAGGAAATCTATTTACTCTGTGACAGACGGTTATGAAAAGATAGATAATGTGTGGACAGTATATTATTGTTTGTTGGGATCGGCATCGTACAAATATAGATTCGTCCCCTCCCTTTGTCTTGGAATGAGGCCATTTTAATCAAAAGGATATGTTATGAGTTAGTTTATTTCGTATCACTATTTGTCGCAGCTCAGCCCGTATGAATATTGGTGAGTATGTCACGTTTTTTCAGTTTCAAAGTAGTGAAGTAGTTTCAGTAATTATCTCCGTTAACCAAAATTTTTAAAAAATAATATAAGTTTAGTTAGGTAAGCCAGCTTATTCGCCATTTTATTTTTAAACGCAGATGTAGCTCCTGGTAAGGGCATAATGTTATTGTGTGTGACAATAAATGCGGTACCTATTACTTTTCCTATCAATCAATCAATTAGCCCTTATCAGTCCACTGCTGGACATAGACCTCTCCTAATTTACGTCACAACACGGTCCTTTTTCCTATTAAATACATGCATAGGCAAATATAATAAAAAAAATGTTTGTCTGTAAAATCGGTTTACGGACGATAATTTTACGTGATTACATCATAAGAAAACATTGTGATGATGACATTGTAATAAACAACCATATACCTATTTTTTTGTTTCTAATTGTATCGCATGTTGCTGCAATCGCCAAAACATTGATGACATTGTAATAAAAGTCTTGTGTGCCTCTGACAGCTTTAGTGAACCCGGGCGAAACTGAACTGTGAAGAGTGAACTACCACGATGCTTCAGTCTATCATCAGGCGGAACGTGACAGACCGTGAAGCCTTTTCGTGTGTGCACCCGGTCATTGGTTTATAAAACGTTATCACGTCAACAAGAATACAAAAAAAACACATTCATGTAAAGTACCTACAGTTGGGAACTTTTTCACTCGTTAAAGGTAAATAAGCATGAATAGAATTTGATATTTTTCTTTCATCTCTAATATAATATAAATGTAAGGGATGTCCAGTCAGTAGATACTTCATATTATATTCATAAATCATAGTATATTCTGTAAAGTGGGTCAGTACAAAGGGCTCCATAAAATGTATCGTGAAAAGTGACACAGGGTTATGTCAAGGGTCAGCTAATATTAAAACTATTAATGTTAATGTATGAGTAGAAAGATGACCGTAATGCGGACCCAGTGTATGATAGTGTTTTTTAATCGACTTCTAAAAAGAAGGTTATCATTTTTTATTTATTTATTTTTTAAAAGACTGTATGCACAAAAAATGGACAGAGGCGGACTTAATGCTAAAAGCAATCTCTACCAGTGAACCTTTAGGTGATGTAGAGATTATAATTGTATAGGTGCAGATTGTCAAATACAATTATCATAAGACTTATGTACAAAATCTTGTTTAAATATAACATATAAACTCCATTATATAAATAAAAATGTAATATACAGTATAATACTAGTATATACAAACATATATAGTGTATATATATATATCTATACTAATATTATAAAGCGGAAGAGTTTGTTTGTTTGTTTGTTTAAACGCGCTAATCTCAGTAACTAATGGTCCGATTTGAAAAATTCTTTGTTGGATAGCCCATTTATCGAGGAAGGCTATAGGCTATATAACATCGCGCTACGACTAATAGGAGCGGAGAAGCGACGAGAAATGTTTCAAAAACGGGGAAAAATTACGCATACGAAGTTGCGCGGGACAGCTAGTATATATATATATATATATATATAAGGGTCCTTATTCACTATCTTTATTTCGTTGTCGCGCGGTAGACATCTTTGAGCGCACCGCGCACGCGCCAGTTCGCACGGGCTTGTCACGATAACGAAATAAGGACCCAGTACATATATATATTTGTACATACATAATATACACACGTAATAATGTAAGTTGCTAACATTGTGATTCAGCTGAACCATCGAGGAATAGAGAACGAACGTTCATCTTGAATTTGCCATTCTGATTATCCATCCATCCTGATATGAAAATATGCTGGCTTCCTCGAAATGTTTCCCTTCACCAATTTTATGGTTCAAAAGTTTTTATTTGTTTGACGATTATGATCAATGTCGTGGAAGCAGATGATCCTTGAAACTCAGGTTTACTGTTGAACAGCTATTTTTCAGTCTATCTTTTATATGTGTGTAATATAAAGAAATATCTAAACAGTTCAAAATAGTATTGTGAATTTGGAACGATCCTAAAATAATATTGCTTCAGGAATTCGGTAAAGTTCAAGAGTTGTCTTTCAGCCTCGCTTGTTTTGCCATTGCGTTGTCGCGGTGTACCGCAATTCAGTCCCGATATAAATGGCTTCACCATTACGTAGTACATATAAAGACTTTTTGCTTTGTACTTATTTCATGTTAATTACGAATTTACCTATGTATGTGTCTATAATACATGATTATATTAAGAAAAAGTATTAAAACGAAGTCTTTAAGTAGATAAGGTATTAACAACCATAGACGTAGAAGTACATCAAGAAATCTACGTTGTTTATAAAAGTTTTACATGAAAATATTAATCAATTATAAATGCAAATAAGTAAGTAATATAAATCACTTCACTAGGTAGGTAAGTAGGTACTCATTGTTTCTAATGAACAGTTCTTAAACAGTATTAAGCTAGAAATGTATACAATTTGTTGCGCAACATGTTGACAACCACCCCAAGATTAGCTCACAAGCTTTGTCTTTTGTATGTCACGTCTTTTGTCGGAAAATACAAAACTGGTAGTTTCCTTCCACAAGAATGACCGTCGAATTCTACCCATTATACTACCGACGTTAACCCACTTCTAGCACTAGCAACTTAGCTTAGCTGAAGGGGTTAACAATATTGATAGTAATCAAATTGTCGCTTTAAAATGCCGCCTATGAGCGTTATTGGAACATAATGTCATGCACATAACTACGGTTACTACATGAAGTTTCAAAAACACCTATACGCTTCATTATAATGCCAAATGTGAAGCTTTGGAAAATATAATAAGCAGATAGAGTGCGAAGCAAAATTACGTCTACATTTGTGACAATATAGATACCCCTGTAGTATGTCTATCAACATGAGTTGCGCAACGACTGTTGCATAGTTTGTACCCAACCTTATGTGATCGTAATACACAGCTTTTGCTGTTAGCATGCAAACACTTGACTTCCTTTATAAGCAATTTATTTTTGCAGCCACGCAACCAAGAAAGTAGACGCTAATTTACAAGAAAAACGACCGAACATATTTTTATTTTAAATAGTTTCCAACACTAACAGAAGTTTATCTTTTTACAATTAGCATAATGGGTTCTGTTTAATTATTAAAATCTCAATGTATTTGACCTAAGTTATCGTACCAAAATTAAAACAATTTACCAATCCACAATAAAATGTTTAAATCTTACATTTAAAAATTTTAAAAACAAACAAAATATAAATGCTGCTATGCTATTTATGAACTCTTTTGTGATAAACTCTTATTTATTATTTCTACTATTTTATATGCTAAAGTAGACGCTTTAAATACAATAAATTAGTATATTTTAACTCTCTGAAATATATAGGTAGGTACTAGAAATATATATGTTGTACGCCTATTAAAAAGTGCATATTATATATTTGTGTCACAACTTGATGTTATAAAAAGAAACCAAATTGAAATCTCCAAAATTTTGCAGTTGTGTCTGCATTTTTTTCAGATAGTAATAATCACTAAAATTGGTTTCCTTTCTTCAATAAGAGAACTCATGTAAATTTGCAAAGAGTAAGATACCTATTGCTTTTAATGCTTTTAGTATATGAGTATGAACTCAATTCGCTGACATGTAACAGGTTCACCCCTATCTCTTGGTTACGTAGATATACGTGGCACGGTATCCCGTTCACGAGGCTTCACTAACTGACCCGAAAGCCCCGACCACCCGTGTTTGCTTTGTGTGCTCACTAGGGCATCGTATGCTGTGATTCATGGAAGTTTACCCACACTTTCCGAGCCTGTTTGTTCAGCCGTTCAAACTGGCTGGATGCTGATAAAAAAATAAAAACTTAAACAATTTTAATATGAGGTTTTATTTTGTTTTAATTACCTAGAAGTTCTAAATTGCAATCGTTAATATTAAAATAAAATGTTTTTCGTTGGTAAGTGCCTTTTTTAAATTGAAAACAAATTTGTAACAGTCTAAATTAGCGCTCGTGGTAAGAAAGAAATAAAAATTGGTAAGAAAAATTTACATTTTGGAAAACTCTTGTACGTTCTTTCTGTGTATATATACATCGTCGCTGCAAGATCAGCTGATTAGAAAAAATACAATTTTGGATCTTAGATCCTAATATTTAATGAACAAGCCTGTCTATTTACCTGTTTAGGTAAATAGAGAGACTTGCTCATTATATATTCTAAGAGTCAAAAATATCAAAGAAAACTGTGTGGGGCACAATGTTGAGTTCCGTAGCTGCCCAGCACAATAATGCAGTGTACGAAGTGCGTTTTCTGTTGTTTTTGTTTCATACTACATATAAGTAATTTTCAATGGAATTTGTACAAACATTTTGTTACTTTTCACATCACCAAAAACAACCATTTAACTGGAAGGGGGGGGACACTTGACTGTAACAAAATTTACACTTTAAGGCTTAATAGTTCACAAATGGATCCCTCAATTAAAAAAAAATATATTTACAAAACCTAAATAGTTTTAAAAGATCCAACGACATCCTACATGATAGGGTAGCTGAGAAATAAGTCACACCTCCACTGTAAAGTGGTCCCTACCACCCCCTAGTAGGTAAGGTTAACATATATTTTTTTAAGATATTATTTAACCACTTTGTTGGCGTAACTAATATGTATATACATGCAGAATTACAGCTTTATAGTGCTAAGGGTCTCTGAGCTAAGAGGCTCTAAGCGGGGATATACAGACAGACAGACGGGCGGACAGAGCGAAACAATAAGGGTTCCGTTAACAGGTTAACTGAACCCTAAAAACTTACTACTACCAATTAGATATTAGTACCGGTCTCGTTAATCTTCAATTATTACAACATCGTACACCACATATTTGTGTTTCAGTGTAACTAGAAGTTAACCAATTTTGATAATGAACAGAAGACTTGGGAAATTAAAATATTCCAAAGTAGAAGAAGTAAAACTACTTAACAGTTTCAAATACATTTTCGATTTTAAACAGAACAAAACTGATTAACTTCAAAAAGCTCTTAACAAACTTACTGTAAATTTCATAAAACGAGGTACTCAGGTAACGAGTTGAATTTACACGTTAGCTTCGTATTACCGCCCATTAAGCAAATTGGATGGTAATTCAAGCAGCATTTCACTCAGTAGTGCCGAGTACCCGGCGTGAGAGAAATCACGAATTTGCGTTAAAACTTTTATAGCTGATCACGTAGCCTAAGCTGATACATAAATAAATATCATAAATAATGTTCAGTACTATTTAGTTACTTTCATGAAAGTAACATAAGTTACTTAACTTCAAAAAGCTCTTAAAAAGTAACTTATATTACTTTCTAAAACGTAACTAACTATGAAAGTAACTAAATAACATTGTCAAGTCATGCAGTAGGTTTGCTTTCAACATTATTAATTTTTATTATATATATTATAATATTTTTTTAAATAGGTAGGTATATAAATACATATAAAACTCAGAACACAACAACATTAAACTAAAAATTTCCGAGATAATACTCAATATCAAAGTATTAAGCTGAATCACTGAGAAACGGAATACTTTCACATAGTTGCACAACATTGTTTCTATAAATATTAAAGACCAGCTAACCCACAAAACTTCGTTTGCGTTATTTTTCCCTATTTTGCAACTTTTTCATTGATGCCCCGCTACCCGTACCCGTAAACCTTCTTGGGCTCATGCACAACACTTTGCTGAAGATCATGACCTAATGCATAGTTTACGATTCTCTATAGGACATACAGACAATCATTTATTTTTTATATATAGATAATACACACTACTAGTATTCCTATCATCAGTCGTTATAGTTCTAAAAAGAGCGTAGGTAACATTTGTAGGTATAGTTTGAACTCGTAAACTTGCCTTTATAGTATACAAAGTAGTAAAAGCTAAATGTGTGTCTGTGGATTAGGCCCCTTTAAAACGAATACAACCCTTAAACAGGATTATAAACTACGAAAATTACAACTTTTGGGACAACTTTGATAATGACGTTACGTCTGGACCTTAATGGATGTTTATAACATTGTTAGTTAAGCGCCTAACTTACCTTCTTCTTAAATTGTCAAAGGAATGAATAAATGTAGCGGAAGGGTTAGTAATATTACACTTTCCATTTTCTTTTAGAATTATTGCAGCAGGAAAAAGATTCCAAATATTGTTATACACATTCTATTCAAAGCTAAAAGGAAAATTGGTAAATTTGTATGGGTTTTATCAATCATTGTCGATGGCAAATCGGTGGACAAACATCATCTTTAAAGATTACGTCACCATTCAAATACCATGCTACACTAGTTAACAATAAAATATCAAAAAGAAAAACTAAATATACAAATGAGAAACATGAATATTTAGTCAGTTTTGATCGAAAATACAAACAAGTACGAAAGCAAAATTTTCAATGATTAAATTATAGTCAACTATGAATTCGCTTTTGCGAACAAACTTTATTTAACCTAAAGGATTGTTTGTAAAATAAAAGAATAACAACAATGATTTCGATTGTACAAAAAAACAGAAAGGTTGGTTCGCGTAATCGGAAACAGTCCCAGTGGAAATTATAGAAAAAATCCAACGTTTTCTACAATAGATTATATTGTGTTCGTTGGATGAAGCTTATTCACAAGCTTCTCTGTTTTTGCTACCATTTTGGTTCGGTTGCTGGCTGTTAGGTGTAGATGCCGTACTTATTTTCCTTTTGGAAATCTTATGCTAAGGGATCAGAGCTGCTTCTATATCTCATTGTTTTGCACTTGTATTCCAAAACGCGTGAGAGCATATTGCAACTGGTACTGCTGTAGATGACCGGTGTACTTGTAACACCGTAAACTATATGAATTTCTATTATCACATTTTTAACGTTGTTTTTTTAAAGGTTTTTATTTATTGACTATAAAATACCTTACAATTAAAACAAACCATGTAAGTAATATTGTAGTAGTTCGTTCTTAAAGTCTAAATAGAAATAGAAAAAGTATAACTAGGCTATGAAATAGCCTGTGTTAAGGAGGAACAGGTGCCGCCCCCTTAAAGATAAAAGAGTTTCTTAAAACTACTTACAGTACAGTAGTACTAATACACTTACTATGTACTTATACACTTTGTTTTGTCTTCCCCTGAATATAAATTTTAATCTGTTTTACAAGTCTTAAACCTAGAACCAATATTCGTATTGAAAACAAATTATGTATAAGATCCATGGATTTGACTTTACCCTCGTCAAGATGTCATCAATTTGATAAAATCCATTCGGTTCGAACGTTTCTCGTTGAAACTTATTGGTGGGCTATCAGTTTGGTTCTGTGCAAGTTTCTTATTGGAAACTTGTCAAGTATAGGTGTGACAGCCGCGGAAATGTCAGAGCTACGAGACATCTGTCGCACAAAAGCAGGCAGAGTCGTACTTGCAGCGGCGAATGCAGTATATTTTTTTATTTGTGCTACCATTTTAGACATGTGGTGAAGGCTCTATTGACCCGACCAACAAAATTATACACCGTAAAATATTTTGCGTTGCTTGTCTGAAGTAAATGTCCGAACTATCTCATCGTTTTAACTTAAGCCTCAAATGTCAAACCACATTCATTATAAATTAATCTCTAAAACAGAAGTTTACTAAGTGCGTACATTACGTAAAATAGTTAGATACATCCTTGAAAGTGATACTGTTCGTCCCTTGAGGATTAAAGATAGTTGCCTTCCCAGTTCTCATAGTTAATATGATCAAGGTGCGAAACGAGTTACAGACTTATGAGGGCGTAGCCGCGTTTCTCCCAAGTTTCTAACTTTGTTTAATAACAGACTTCTGCTAAATTCTTTACATAAGTAATATGAGTAGGTGTAGAAGGAATACCAATACTCAGATTGGTATTCCTTTAATACTTTCCTTGAAGTATTTTTGACCTTCACATCTTGATATATATACATATATTAGTTTCGTTTCAGTAAAGCTCTCATTCCACCACCTACTTTCTCTTATTTTCTGTATGTTATGTAGGTACTTACGAAATAAATAGTGTTTTTTTCTGGTAATTAAGCAAGAAACGAAGGGCAAAAGTAAAGAAAACACAAGACTTAGCTCAAGAAAACAAAATCTCGGACCAGAGCCCCTAGACAAATGGTATAAACGCAAATCGAATAGACTGACGTCGGGATGACGTAATTACGCGTACAAAACCGGGCATATGGATATTATAAATTATTGGGATATTATAAATAGTGAGATATATATTGGGATATTAGACTATATAGATAGATAGAGTATATATTGGGATATTATAAATAGTGAGACCGGAAGAGTCAGAAGTCAGAATAATGATTACTGTCTTAAAATAGATAGTAAAACCATCACATCGGACATAGAAGTAGCCACTGCATTTGAAAAATTCTTTACTGACATTCCAGTCTCCACAACAAAGTCATTGAATTCCTCACCTATTGCAGCTGAGTCTATCTTGATTAAAAATGTTAATAAATGTGACATCACTTTTCAATTTGATTATGTTACACATATAGATGTCATAAAAGCTTTTAATTCTATCAATGTTAAGAAGACCGACCTCTGGAGTAACTCAGTTGTGATAGTCTATAATTTCTTTTATCGCGCAGGACTTGGCTTTTATATTTAATAAATGTATAAAATATAGTAAAGTAATACCATTGTATAAATCAGGTAGTATGTCTGACCCCACTAATTTTAGACCCATATCAGTACTACCAACATTTCGTAAAATCTTTGAAAAAATGATATATGATCAGATGCAGAACTTCTTTTACAAAAATAAATTATTGCACTTGAAACAATTTGGTTTTACTAGGGGTCGCTCTACAACCGATGCTGGTGTGGAGCTTTTAAAACATATTTTTGACGCCTGGGAGGAATCGCAAGATGCTTTAGGCGTCTTCTGTGATTTATCTAAGGCATTTGACTGTGTTCTGCATGAAACATTAATCAGGAAATTGCAACATTATGGTATTAAAAACACAGCTTTGAATCTTCTTACGTCCTATCTGAGTAACAGGATTCAGAAAGTTGATGTTAATGGTAAACGCTCCCCGGGGTCTGTGGTCAAAATGGGAGTCCCACAGGGTTCTATTCTCGGGCCGTTGTTGTTTTTAATTTACATAAACGACTTACCATATTTAGTAAATAATAATCATGAGATAGTCCTGTTTGCAGATGATACATCACTCTTATTTAAATTAAAACGCCAGCAAAAAGACTTTGAAGATGTAAATATGGCTATCTCAAAAGTGGTTAACTGGTTTGATGTTAACAATTTACTCTTAAACGAGGGCAAGACTAAATGTATTCGATTTATAACACCTAACGTGAAACCAGTAAAAACCACTATAAAAATAAAAGAAGATGAGTTGAACCCTGTAGAGACCACAAAGTTTTTAGGAATTACTCTAGATTCTAAGCTTCAGTGGGGCCCACATATAAGTGAATTGTCTAATAGACTCAGTTCTGCAGCGTACGCAGTTAGAAAAATTCGTCAGCTAACAGACGTTGAAACAGCGCGATTAGTTTATTTTAGTTACTTTCATAGTTTAATGTCGTACGGTATTCTACTGTGGGGGAATGCTGCCGACATTCAAACCATTTTTGTTCTGCAGAAGAGGGCTATTCGATCAATTTACGATCTTAGTAGTAGACACTCACTTAGACAAAAATTTAAGGAAATCAATATCATGACTGTTGCATGTCAGTATATCTATGAAAACCTTATATATGTTCACAAAAATATTGATAGTTTCTGTAAGAAATGTGATATCCATAATATTAACACGCGGAACAAACATAAATTTGTTGTACCAGCGTCAAGGTTACAAAAAGTAAACAAATCATTTCGGGGCCAATGTATACGTTTCTACAATAAAATCCCTAGCGACATTCAAAAATTAAGTCGTAATAAATTTAAGTGTACCATTAAGAAAAAAATGTGTATGAAAAGTTACTACTCAATAATTGATTATAAATGGAAGACAAAAACGCTTGGGATTGAACTGCTTTCTCTCACAGGCTATTAAAATGTACTTTAAGATTATATGTATATATACATATTTACTTTGTAAGAAGTGAAGTATTGTGTTTGCTGAATACGTTTATATATACTCGTTTTAGAGTTACTAACAGTATTATTATTTAGTTATCCTTATTTTATAAACGATTACACTCACCAGACACACTGGTTCATTCAGTAAAATTTATTTTTGTAAAGAAAAACTTGATGATTTTAAAAGAGTGGCACATGGGTTTCTTGGCAGCTTCTTCTCATGAGCTTTACACTTGGAACTGCCACCTAACCTCATTTTGTTTTTTTTTTTTTTCAAACATTCATAATTTTATAAAATTTTTAATATGTTTTAATTTGACGTTTTCAAATAATCATTAACCTGATTTTACGAAATAAAGATATTTGACTTTGACTTTGATATGAAAATTTTAATATGAGATTCGTGGTGTAATATGAGAAACGCGCGCAATACAAATCACTTGGTTCCAAAGGTATTCCTAGGTTTTGTGACCGAAGTACATTTCAACTATTGTACTCTCTTATAAGGTAAGCCAGGTTAAATTATGTTTGACAATTGATTGTAAAATAAAAATACTTGCCATATTATTTATCGGTAACCATTTAACCTTACAGCAATAGAAACAAAATTATATAACTTTTTTAAGAAAAATTAACCGCCTTCAAGGAAAAACAATACTAAGCCAATCTCCGAATGCTGAATTTCGCTGACTCACTCCTTTGTAGTCTATATCTCGGGTGTTATCAATGCTAGGACAACATTTTATACTCTAAAATCGTCCCAGAAAAATATGCAATCCAATAGTGAAAACTTTATGAGAAAATCGCGAACATATAATCATACATATAATTAACTACTCATTAACTATTAAAACTATATTTAAACTAGAAATTAAGATTAAAGAAAAACTAAAATATATCCAAAATATTGGGACCCCTGGGTATGGCTCAACAAATACTGGCGGCAATTCCTTGCTGTATAGCAATGCTGATGCGTTGTGCGAGAATCATAGATACATTTCTACATGTCAAATAGAGAACCACATTTTTTGAAAGCGGTTAAAAATGATCCAATACTCAGGACCCATGTATCATATTAATACTCCTGAAGTATTTCGAGCCAATTCAAAATCCGAATGAAATGTTATAACCTGAAATAGATAAGAAACAAGGGTCTGTAACGTTTTATTGAGATTACTAAGAGCCCATTTAAACCTTTCGGAGCTTATCGCCGTTACTAGGTGCTATAAATAACACAGCCACTTTCGCGTACTACAATTCCGTTTGCCTGTTTCGAATTTATGAGCTTTTGCAGATACAGGGATCTAGTTCAAATTCAATGGTCGGTTTGTCATTTTAAATGTAGGGAAAAAGAAATAATCTTGAACAGTGAGTTCGTTTTTGAAAACGAACTCACTGTTCAGGATTATTTCTTCAAAAACGGTGGTTCTCTGTTTAAACCGTATGTATGTATGTTTGTGATATTCTCGAAAGCTAGAGATCCGATTTCGATGGGGCTTTCGCTATTTGGCTGCTTATTTTACTGTGAAGTTTTAGTGTATAAAACGTGATCTTAGCCTATAAAACACCAGAGATATATTTTGGGACAATTCACACAACTCTATCTGATCCCAAACTAAGCAGAGCTTGTATTATGGAAACCAGACAACTGATAAACATACTTACACAGACATATTATAGATAAATAATACCCAGACACAGAGTAAACCATCGTGTACATCACACAAAGTTTTATCCTGGGTGGGGATTGAACCCATGACCTCTTGCGTAGCAGTCGGATACACTCCCACGGCGTCACAGAGGCAGTCAAAGATATAGACTAAAACATAGGAGTGTGTCAGCTAAAGTTGCATTCTGTGATGTGCTTGATATTTTTTCCATTCAGGCGGTTCATTTTTTTAAAAAATGTTATTTAGTATCTCGATCGCTAGAATACAATAGAGGTACACTCTACGGGTAGGAAACCATTGCTTTCATGATTCTATGAATGCACACTGTGATAGTCTTTATTTATGGTAGCCTTCTGGATGTATCCTTCAAGTTGTCACTTTGTTAAGTATATTTAAGTGTAAGTAGGTGTCATTTGTTGATTAGCCTTAAAAAATAAACAAACGTTGTTGTAACATTTGACAATCAAAGTACGAGGAGCCGAGAGAGAAAGTATATCTACCAACTTTCTGGTATTTCAAATCAGAAAGCATAGAGGTCCAACGTTGTTACCTTGTTAAAATATATTATACATATCCTAATGCAACTTTTACGAACAAGTATTGATCCAACGCGACCTGCAAAATGTAGCGTGGTTTGTTTAAGTTATACTTTGGAAGAGTTTGACCCAAACCCAACCATGAAACCCAATAAAAAGTAATTTGAATAGCCTGACACATGGTACAATCTGATTATCACTTTTATCTTAACGATGTGATTGCAAAAAGTTTTACGAGTCCAACTTTTCTACTTCCCTACAATATAAAATTACCTGGCGTGTAGTATCTTCCCATTTACGCACTTAATCCCTATCTAAAGGGATGTCTGAAGGTAAGACTTTTACGAATTTTCCTGTGGAAGCATTTGATAGAAATAGGCCAAATCTAAGGTATCCGGACTTAGAGATAGCGATTTAGCAGGATTTCGACTTTGGGAAACTCATTTAAAGGGGCTTAATTGGAGTCATAGGGTTATCGAATAGATAGCCGAGCGGAATCGATTCTATTACGAGGTCAATTTAGCTCAAGCCTCCTAACAAACTCTATAGCTGCCATTTAATGAAGAGTATTGGACAACTTTGATAAAAATATTACATGGAGCCAAAATTAAGTGTAAAGGTTCTATTACTTTTTATATTTTGTGTTTTATTATGTCATATAAGAAAATTAGCACCTACTGACTGAAATATCGAGAAAAGTCAACCCGAAGGTTTAAAATTTCCAACAAAATTAAATTTAATAAAGCCCAAGGCCCAAGCCCTGAGAAAAATCCACCAAAAAAAAAATATTTTAAGACTTTCATTTTAAATTTTTCAACTTGTTTCAACAAAATCAACGAGTTTGAGATTAGGCACAAGGAGGCTTCTATGTAACGAATTAAGACAATGTTTTCGTTTTAAAAAGGAAATGGGTGCCTACTGGCCCTTCTTTAAAACTTCATAAAGCCCTAGTTATAACTTTACATTTACATGCTATTTCAAAGAACAACCCTACAAAAACTGGTAAGGTGGTGTATTTCCACATCAAAATTAACAAAATATTTACGAAATTCGGTATCATGCATGCCCGAAATAACAAACCGGCTAAAACAACACAGCCGGGTATTAAAATGTGAAGTACGCAATGACAAACAACATGAAATTTGAATAATCCGTCCACCTGGACCCCGATGGCGAACAACGCGTGTTATTTTGGTCTAAAATTGTTACGTCATGATGTAGATACGAAGTGAAAGAAGTGAAGAAGGTACTTGATATATTGTTCTAGAATTATTTAGCAGATAGTGTAAATTAAATCAGCTTTTGCGTCAGTCTTTTTGTACGCTTAAACTTACGTTGCTATTATTTTATTACTTTCATTATTAGCCCACTGCTGGACATTGCCTTCTCCTAATTTTTGTCCAGTTCTTTAGGTCGACAGTCCACCTGGCTGAGTGCCGTCCTACCTTACGTTTACCAAGTCCCTTTACATTATGAATATCGGTTGCAGAGTAGGAATGCGTACGACTGAGTGCTGTGAGTTTCTTGGTTCAATTCCCACGCGGCACATAACTTTGTGTGATCCATAATATTTGTAACGAATCTGGACATACTTTGTATCCAAAAGATAATGAACTGGTAACGTGTGAGCCATACTTCTTATATTAAAATATAAGAAATAGTTGCCCCGGCCGCGTTTTGCTTTTAGTAATATGTATTGATTGGGCCTTTCTCTAAATCCACATCACGTCTCCGTCTCCATTTTCTGGAACAACTAAGAAATCCCTAATGTATAAACGATAATTTACTCCCGACAATCTATAAGCTATAGTGCCACGGGTGGTCCACTTACCTACCCTTTTTTCTCCACAATACTGTATGTACATAAATATAGAAAGATACATATTTTATTTATTTCTTGGTCTGCTGAACACTTCCATTATACTACAGTTATATATAGTAATGTTCGCTATTAATGTTAGATAATACTGTTTGCTATTATGTAACATATTTCTATTACTTTTGTGTATTTGTTTCGTAAATTTTTATTATTCAGATTTAATGGCTTGATTATTACGTGTTTGTACACAGAGTTACTAAATAAAATCTAAAAAAAAGTGTAATATGTCAGTGTACCTATATCAAATGCAATATTATTCGCATTTTAAATGCCTACATTGTACCATAATTTTTTTCCACAATGACAGATGCTTAAAATAATAGCCGATATTGTGGGAAAGTACGTGCAAGTTCGAGGTTCGGGCGCTCTTTAAGTATAGGTACCCAAAAAAATTACACTGCTTGGTATTCCAAGCGAATGTGGTTAAAACTTTGCACATAAATTTGCAAATGTAGTCCCACACCTGTGGGTTCGCTTTTAATGAAGCTACTTCCATAGATAGCGCCTAAAAATTTGAAAGAAAGTAATTGGTGATAATAAAAAGGAGGATTTAAACTTTTAATACTCTTACTTTTAAAATGATAAAACGTCTGGTAAATGTCAAGTAAGTACCTTAATTCGCTCGCTTATACAATTTACGAAAGGCTTAAGAAGTGTCTTAGACTGAGCAAATGTCTCACTTACGGCTTAAAATTTGACCTAATTTCGTCTCTCTCTTGTTTACGACAAGATCTAATCTTATAGAAGGGTGGTCTTGGTGGTTAACTGAGATTTTCCTTATCCAATGTGGTCAACTTTTGGTAAAACATTTTTACAGGTTCCGAAGTGACCTTAACCTGATTTTCTAAATTAATATTAATAAAGTATATCTTTATTAATATTAATTTAGAAAATCTGGTTAAGGTCACTCCAGAACCTGTCAAAATGTTTTACAGGTTCTGGGTTTTGTTTGTCTTTTTATTAATAT
This sequence comes from Herminia tarsipennalis, assembly GCA_945859575.2. Lineage (NCBI taxonomy): Eukaryota > Metazoa > Arthropoda > Insecta > Lepidoptera > Erebidae > Herminia > Herminia tarsipennalis. The sequence continues at coordinate 6,829,195 of OX243840.2, forward strand.
TAATTTTAAAAAATTGTCATTAAAATGGCTAAGAGTCATTTGACTAATAACATTCGCATATCGTTGATGTCGTATTATATAATGACCAATGCGTGAACGCTGTTTGATTAGTTCAATTGGTTGGAAAATACTAATTTGGATCTGGTCTGTTAGCTATTAAAAGCTCACATATAACTTATACACACCTATATGTATACTATGAACCGCATCGTATTACATAACAGCTCACCTGTTGACGAGCAGTCTTTCACTAAATGTGCATAAGTGGTGTATACTGAATTGGTAATTTGCTGCGACCTAATCTACAAATATGAGCTAAAGCCTTGACAACCCTCGGCATGCCTGGTGGGGTTTCAAAGACCCACCTATCAGAAAAAATACTACCTCATCAGCATAATCATACTGCCCTTTATGAAAATTAGTTATGGTCGCCGCAATTTGTATTTGTCCTCACACACGTACACACGTTATACTCTCTCTGTACTGTAAAAGGCAACCTATAAAGCTTATCATGTATTATAGATAATAAATTCTCGACGAAAACTAAAACTGTTGAGTGTTAATGTAACACGCACAAGTGGATCGTGAGCATTTACTGTGATCCCGAGCCTCGGCCAAGAGTAGTTACGTAGATTAGGCCCTCGGGACAGTCCGGCTGACACACTGAATCGCATTACGAGCTAAGTGAACCGAGTTAGGATCACTGCACCGTTACTGGTTACCAGGGAGATAAAGTTTTAAATAGTTCACTTTTGCCGATGCTTTTTGAACCACTGTCTTAAAAAGAATAGGCTTATTGTGTGCTATTTGTGAAAATTGATTCTGTTAGTATCGTGGCTTATAATTTGCAGTGCAATTTCCTATTTATTATATTACTAGCGGATGCCTCGCGGTTTCACCCGCGTAGTTCTTGTTCCCGTGGGAATACAGGTATAAAAAATAGCCTATTACACCCGGGGTTAGTGTAGCTTCACAACGATGAAAGATTTTTTTTCAAATCCGTCCGGTAGTTTCGGAGCCTATTCAATACAAACAAACAATCAAACAAAGAATCAAATCTTTCTTCTTTATAATATTAGTATAGATATAGACCAATACGCTTCTATTAGTTCAACTTCTACATTGATTTATCTATGATTGAAATTGTGTAATGTAGTTTTCAACAACTTCTATCAATTGAATATTTTTGAATATTCCTTGGAACTTACACATCATTAAAAATGTATTTATTAGTCATCGCTAGGTATAATTATGCTGTATAATTGTTTAACAACGGGGCGTTTGAATAATCTTTGCTAAGAAAATAAAGAATATTTAATGTCGTTTCTTAGTAAAATAGGTTCAGACTGCCGTGAAGGATGCCAATTGATATCCAATTTTTACCAATAGACTTTCTCAAACTCAACTACAGTTTTAATGGCTCCATTGTTTAAGAAAGTGCCGTGATTCTACCAACATTAAGGTGAAAAGACAAGGAAAATATTGGAGAGAGAGGAAGAAAAAATAATCGACCTGCGGTTTAATTGAAGCGGCGCCGCTCTGATGTTTACGTCTTATTAAAAACGATGGAATAAATTTGTTTAACTTGCAAGTTTTCTGATTGTCTTGATCTTCGGTGCCATGGTAACATGATTTTTGACTGTCTGAATATTTCATAAACGTAAAGGTTTATTTCCGTGCATGGCGGCCGAACGCAGTATTTGACTTATTTGTATATTACGATTGTTAAGGTTCTTTTCCGTGCAAGGTTCGTTTCGGGGCCGATCTGCGAGATACGACAATGTCAGAGTGCGCGCGCAGCCTACATCAGTCGTCGGCCGCGCGCATCTGTCGCAGACCTCGGAAACGACACCATACATTCTCATATTCTGACTATTTAAAACGAAGTGATTACTTACTCTTTGTGACTATTGTCACATTTCGCCGATCGGCCGCGATGCACGGAAATGAAACTTAACAATTCGTAATTTATTTAGTTATTCGTATATTAATACGAATAAGTCAAATTTTCTAGTCTAGTCTCCATTATGTACCTAATAGGGGGGTCGGGAATGTCCTGTGTCAATTACCTGCTTATAGATTTGTCGTTTTGCACAGGTTACTACCCCGTGGTCACAAACCCATAGAGCGAACTATCTTAGTTCCGATAGCAGTCAACTATTGTAGATATCATTGGAGTTTATCGCTTAACATTAACCTATTAAACTGTTGTTGCTGATCGTACTTTTAGCCTACTTACAAGTAGGGGCTATTTAGTATATCAACGGGGCGAGAGGGTCTATTTAGGTAATTAGGGACGAAATCTTAGGGCCTAATGGAGCCTACACCATAACAAGGACATTTTACTTTATTTTGATTATGGCATATCTAGGGGTAAAATACATTGTAGTGGAGGTATGGTACCTCTTTTACTTTGAATAAATTCACGAATTTCAACTACGTATTTACATTTTCTAGCTGACTGGCAGACGGATGGACAGACAACGTAACCACGATGATAAGTTTCCATTTGAGTCCTCCTCGTACCGAGTCCTAAAACTAAGTTAATTTGTTATTCCAAATTATGTTGTTTACATGTATACTAATATTATAAAGAGGTAAAGTTTGTGAGTTTGTGTGGTTGTAGGGTTTAATTCCGATTTTGAAAATTCTTTTACCAATAGAAAGCCACGTTATTTGTTAGTGTCATAGGTAGGCTATATAACATCACTCTACGATAAATAGGAGCGGAGCATCAATCCAGATCGTGATCTGATCATGGTCGTGGATCGCAATAGATAGATATATCTTGATTCGGCTAGTTGTAAGATGTCGCGATCCGTCAATCCAACACGTTACACAGTCAATCTGGATCAAGATCACCGATCACGATCACGAGATCTCGATCTAGATTGAACGTGTAATGGCTGCCTATATGTGCGTAGATCGCGACAAGCCAAAGAACCGGTCAACCTTTATGATGACATTCTAATTAATTAAGCAATTGAGAGATTAGGTATCCAGAATTTAGGGGCTAGTCAGTAGATTGAAGATTATAACAGTTTAGCCACTCCTATAGTTGTCAAACCCGTCGGTTTATAATAATATCAAATAAGGAAAATAAGGACAAGAAAACTGAAAATAGCATCTATAAAAAATGTTGCAAAAAATGACGCAAACGAAGTTGCGTGTGTCAGCAAGTTTCTAATATCATAGTACTTTCGACATTAGTTAACCGAATACAATTCAAGGAACTATCATGTAGAATGGATGAACATAAATCGAACACAGTACTGGCATATATCCAGATATCATATTCATCAAAGACCGACATATTTTATCGACCATATTTTAATTAAGCTTGATAGTAATTGCGCTGATATTGGCAATCGCGCTTAAAAGGATTATCTAGATGTCGGGGTTGTGCGATTTGCATTGCGATAACCCTCTGACGTGCGGTGACATCATACATCGTATTAAACCTATTAAATACGAACATGTATGAGTATCTATGAGTATATTATTATGTTGGTATATACTGTTAATCTAAAACCAATTTATTTTAATATTCATCCACGATTTCGCTTGCGATTATTTTGATTTCAATGAAATTAAGAACCCGTTTCTATCATTTTTTTTTTGAAGCACCCTAATATACACATACATATAAAAGAATTGCTCGTTCAAAGGTATTATATGTAGATAGATAGGCAATAAAACGTTATGCCCGATTCCGACTGCCAGGCACAGACCAAACAAATCGTTCACAAACAGCCAAGTCGCACATTCACACGCTCGTGCTCGTGTTCGTGCCCGTTGAATGGCGAGTTGACGAACGCGAGCGTGGACCCACCGTCTTCAGGTAGGTACCACATAATATAAGAAAATAATTTTGTTAGCAATGTTTACTCCTCAAAGAATACTCAATACGAAAAAAAAACTATTTTAACATATGTAATGAATTGTCCATTGAATGGACGCATTACCCCGTCTAACTCCTGAATGAAGTCAACAAATTTACGAAATAACCCAAAATGTTTTCTCTCTAGCAATCTTGAGGACGATTTATTTAGATTAGCGTCTCGTCAACCGGCTATCTATATTCATGACGTGCCCTCGTCGGCACTTTTCTCTGTAGAAATAACTCGAAGGCTTCAAATTCACAAATACATATAATGCCACCGCGAGTTCCAGAGCAATCATCTCGATACTTTGATATTGCGCATTCATGCGTTTCAATGTTATACGAGCCACTGTATAATATCGATACTCTTACGTCAAAATAAATAAAATAACCAAACATTTTTTTTTGCTGTTTATATTTATGATTAATTGGACTTAGCCTCATCTGAAATGAAAAATAACACACCGGTCTCATTTTTAGGGTTTCTTAACCAAAATGACAAAAACGGGACCATCAACGTGTTCAGCAAACATCAACATGTGGCACATCATTCGACAGGTCTTTCAAAAACATTTTAAAGTTTCTACTAAACTTTTTTGATTGAGTAAATATTTTTGGAAATAATCGCTCAGAAAGTGGCATAAATTATGCCCCCACCCCTTGAATTTTGAACTGTGTGACCAAAAAAATTAAATAAATCACAAAGGTTCCATTTAATAAATACTTTAAATTTTGGACATGATCGGATGTACCGTCATTGACTTATTGCCAAAAAACTGCGTTTCTAAACAAAAGGACGTAAGTGCCATAAGAATACGCTATACTACTGATGCAATTATTCAAGGCTGTGGAACCCTACACTGAGCATGGTCCGACATAATCTTGCCTGATTTTTAAAGGTGATACAAATCGTAATCTACAAAACCAGCCTTGGATAAGACTTTAGCGAATTTATTATTTTTGTATAAATTGCAACAATAGGGAAAATTGACGCAGACGAAGTTGCGAGGGTCAGCTAGTCTGATCATATAGTCGATTGTGATCAACTAGTCGTCGATCGTGACTAATAGCATAAAATAACGACAGTAGGTTCAGGATGACAGATTCATACAACTCGTGCTCGAGCAAAGCACACATAGAAGATGGCAGCCATTACACGTTCAAGCCAGATCATGATCTGGTCATGGTCGTGGACTGCAATAAATTGATATGTCTTGATTCAGCTAGTTGTAACATGTCGCGATCCGATCAGTTACACAGTCAACCTGGATCAAGATCACTGATCACGATCACGAGATCTCGATCTAGATTGAATGAATTAAGCAATTGAGAGATTAGGTATCCAGAATTTAGGGACTAGTACAGTAGATTGGAGATTTTAACAGTTTAGCCACCCCTATAGTTGCCTAACCCATCGGATTATATTAATATCAAACAAGGAAAATAAAGACAAGAAAACTGAAAATAGCCTTCGCAAGAATCGCGACAATGGCAAGAGTCAATTATGAAGATTTGTGACAACCAAAACTCGACATAATTTATATTGTTTTCGTGAGATAAGGATTAATATTGCTTTAGATTTTTAAATCTTATTACATTATAGAACGAGCCGTGCAAGTCGAGTTACAAAGTATATTAGGTAACACAATACAGTGTAAAAGTTTGTTACACCACTGTAATCTAATTGAGTTTAATTTTAGGGAAAGGGTCCCTAGCGTTTTCTTTTCATTAAATATTTTACAATTTACGTCTGTTATTTTCGTCGTAACCCAGAAAATAATGCCTGAAAATACGCAAAGTAAGTAATTTACTTTTAAAGGATTCTCTAGAAAGTACCCAAAATTATACCACCTAAGGTAGGTGGGTATAATTTATCTTATAAAAAAACATAACGTATTTAGCAATACTTTAAAAGTATTATTATTACGGGCAAATGGTTTCAAATCTGTCGAAATTATTTTATACTAGCTTTCGCCCGCGGCTCCGCCCGCGTGGATGTCGGTTATCGCGATAAAAACTATCCTATGTCCTTCCCCGAGACTCAAACTATCTCCATACCAAATTTCATCTAAATCGGTTTAGTAGTTTAAGCGTGAAAGCGTAACAGACAGACAGACAGACAGACAGACAGACAGACAGAGTTACTTTCACATTTATAATATTAGTATGGATGGGTAAGACGTTTATCCTACCATACAACAAGAGCTGTATTTAAGACTTTGTAGGTCTGCCCTGTTTCAAAATTAAAGTTGCCCAGAAGCGATAGACTTGCAACGATTACCATATAAACAAGACCGGAGGAGTTAAAAAAGCTTTGAAAGAACTGATAAGGCGAAAAAATGGATCCTAAATATTAAAAATAAAGTAGGAACACAGCAAACGACAAGAAAAGCTATAATACAGACAGCAACTGACTTCTATAGAAAACTTTATGCAAAAGAACGAAATACTAGAGACTTAACTATAAATCTCGATAATGACGACATGGACGAAAGCATACCAGTTTTCCTACAATCAGAGATAGAAAAAGCTGTCAACAGTCAAAAGAACAACAAAGCTCCTGAACCAGATCAGATTTCAAACGAAATGATCAAAACGTCAATGAGAGGACCGGAAAAGCTAAGAAAACTCATAGAAATATACAATTATATTTTAAGCTCAGAATGTATACCATCGCAATGGACCAAGAGCACAATTATGTTATTACACAAAAAACGTGATAGAAACATTATAGAAAACTACAGGCCTATAAGCCTCATGTCAAATATTTATAAAGTGTTCTCCAAATTAATATTGAACAGAATAACAGGAGTAATGGATGAACAACAACCTATAGAACAAGCTGGTTTCAGAGCGGGGTTTTCAACTACTGATCACATGCATGTCATCAAACAGCTAATAGAAAAATGTCAAGAATACGGTAAAGCCTTGTACATCGCATTTGTGGACTACAGTAAAGCATTTGATTCTATAGAACACGACTCGCTTTGAAAGGCTCTAATCCAGCAGGGAGTACCAAATAAATACATACGTATAATTAAAAATATATATGCAAATAGCACAGCGCAAATAACACTGGAATCAACAGGTGAAGAGTTCCCAATAGCCAGAGGTGTGAGGCAAGGAGATCCGCTATAGCCCAAACTTTTCTCAGCAGTCTTAGAAAGCATATTCAGAGATCTTGAATGGGACAATTTTGGCATTAATATCAACAGTAGACAACTTAGCCACTTAAGATTCGCTGATGATTTAGTCCTAATAACTGACAACGCGAAGACCCTTCAACATATGCTACAACAGCTGACTGGGGCAAGCAGAGTAGTTGGCCTTACTATAAATAAATCAAAAACAAAATTAATGACAAACAGAGAAGAAATATTCATAAAAGTGGACAATGAAGTTATTGAATATGTTAAAAACTATACATACTTAGGGCAATTACTATCTTTTAGAAACCGGACGGACATAGAAATAGAAAAGATACTGGTCCCTTAAAGAGGTATTTAAAAGCAAATACTTTCCTGTGGCAGCCAAGAAAAAAGTATTTAATTCTTGCATCTTGCCATGCCTCACGTATGGGTGCCAAACATGGGCATTGACTCAAAAACATCTTTTAAAACTAAGATCGTGTCAAAGGGGAATGGAAAGGAGTATGTTGGGCGTGACGCTTAAAGACCGCAAAAGAGCAATAGACATTAGATCTACAACAAAGGTGGAAGACGTACTAGAGAAAATAAGACGATTACAATGGCGATGGACAGGACATATGACAAGGGAAAGCAGACTGAAATGGACAAAAATTATAACAGAATGGCAGCCACGTGATGGCAAAAGAAATAGAGGTAGGCAAGCTAGAAGATGGACAGATGATATCAAGATGATTGAAGGAACAATCTGGTCCAGAAAAGCTAACAATAGAAAAGAATGGAAGCAGCTGGAAGAGGCCTATGTGTCACAGGACACGCTGATCACTGAACCGGGAAACCCGATATATTAGATTTAAGTTAAAGCAATTTGTTATATGTTAAGTTAATGCTTAGTATCAGCAATAAAGGCTAATAATAAAGGTCTGCCCTGTTTCAAAATTGAAGTTTCCCAGAAGCGATAGACTTGCAAAATTTGGTTCATGATTGATAGACGTGTGACAAGAAATACGATGACGAGTGTGCGACGCCACGCCTACCATGCCATATGAAACTCCGTGGTAAAAAATCGCAAGTGGTCGCGACCTAATATTTTTACCCCAAGTAAACTGTTTAATATAAATAAAATATCTTGTATTATGATTCAAAAATAGTGTCACAAAAGCAATCACTATTTAATTAGCAGAAATTAAACCACTCGAAGAACGAAACATGGGACTAATTGCAGCAATTGTTCTGTCAAACCATGAATCGTGTTTTATAAAATCATGAAGTGGTAAAATACAGAACAATCAAAACTTTACAAATGAAGAGACAGTTTGTTAGTGCGCGCCGCGACGCTTCAAGGGGCAATGAATTTTAACGAGCTTCCAAACAATTCATAGATATAATAATTGCTTAATTAATTGTTCAATTGATGCTCGATATTAAACTGTAGTATTTTCTTATCACGAAAATTTATTGGCTCATAATACGGTTTGATTGTCTAAGCTGGCTGTGTAGTAATAAACTTTAACATTATGTGGTTTGTGCAAAATAAAATGATCAGCGATTCTGTGCGATTATTTTTTTTAGGGTTTCGTAGACAAAATTACAAAAACGGAACCCTTATAGTTTCGTCATGTCCGTATGTCACAGGCATTTTAGTGAAATGGTCTAAAAATTTTTTTTCAGCAAACGTCTATGTGTGGCTCATCATTCGACAAGTATTTTTAAATATTTTATGGTTTCTAAGAAACGTTTTTGATTAAGTGAATATTTTTATATTGTTGGGAATAATCGCACTGAAAGTTGCATAAATTGTCCCCCCCCCCCCAAAAATATGAAAAAAATCACAAAAGTAGCACGTAATAAATACTTTAAACTATTGATATAGTCAACATTATCGAATTGTCATTGAGTTGTACTGTAGTTAACTGCTGCTGTTCGTTGGAATTGGGGATTTTTGATATTTATAAAATAGGAATGCCATTAATTATGTAAATAGGTAAGTAGAAAGATAGTAGCCAAGCCGCATGTTTTTTTAAGCATCTACAATGTTTTATTGCATCTACACGTATCTCACAGATTGGGGAGGCACTAGAATGAACAATAATGCATGAAATAATGGTATTTACTTGAAGTAATACTCTAGTACTATGTATTTTGCAGGTCTGAGAAATTGTAAGGCTAAACTTGTCACGGAGAATAATTCGTTTAGGGAGTACCAGTGGTATAGTCTTCAGGGAGAAGTAAGGATTGCATTGGTGACTAACTGCCGCACTCAGAAGATTTTATATGACAAAATTTGAAAACATGAATGACTAGCTGTCCCGCGCAACTTCGTATGCGTAAAATTTCCCCGTTTTTGCAACATTTCTCGTCGCTACTCCGCTCCTATTAGTCGTAGCGTGATGTTATATAGCCTACAACCTTCCTCGATAAATGGGCTATCTAACAAAAAAAGATTTTTTTAAATCGGACCAGTAGTTCCTGAGATTAGCGCGTTTAAACAAACAAACAAACAAAGAAACAAACTCTTCCGCTTTATAATATTAGTATAGATTTACAAGCATTAAACGATTGTGAGTATGGCAGTAAGAGCTCAATAGAACTTGATGACAGGAATAGAATTTAGTGACTGGAGATATCTGCCAATCCGCAGTAAACTGACGTAGAATATTATGGTCTAGAATAAAAATTGTGATTACTCGGTAAACGTAAGGCCCTAGCCACTTGGACCGACGACCTAAAGAACCTCCTATAAGTCGTCGGCGTAAATTAGGAGAAGCCTTATGTCTAGCAGTAGACCGATACAGGCAAATAATAATGTATCCCCGCAACAGGGACGTCATTATGTAGATGTATGCTATTTATATAATAATATACTCGTATAAAAGGAGAAGCTGAAGACTTACTACTGACATATCAACTCAGGGCCTAAACTATAAGAGTTAGAAACTTGAAATTTATAATTAATTGCACAGGGGTTTCTTTTATATCGTAATGGAGCACTAAAAGGATTTTTGAAAATTCACCCCTCAAAGGGGTAAAACGGGGGTGTAAAACTTTGCCGTTAAAATATTTTGGTAACAATCTGGCATCCATGCGGGCGAAGCCGCGGGCATAAGCTAGTATGAAACATTACAGTAAAATAACCTATGCTCAATAATACCTAAGATCAAAAATAGCTAGCACAAATCTCACTCCCAACAATTAGGCCGGCTACCGAAGATAAGTGGTATCTTTCTATTCGGCCAACAGAGAACCAATTACAATATACTAGAGAATCAATTACATCAAGTTGTTTTATTCCGCTGCAAAGACATATCAGCATAGGGTAATTCGGGCCAACGTCAAGGCTACAGCCATTAATATCACTCGGTGCGTCATTTGTTTGGATTACGTAGATGTTTTTGGGACCAATTCCTTTATGCGACGGCTCTCTTATAGGTTAAGGTAATCCTTTGATTAAATCTGAGGGAGTGGTCCCATTTTTACCAACGGCATTTGGAATATGCAAACATGTTTGTGAAAGGATTTGTTTATCGATTAGACCAGTATTTTGTAAAGAGATTTCGTAAAACGTTCGAGTTTTAGCTTGTATTATGAAAGGGGTGAAATCGATTTTTGAATTGGGATTCGTTCTATTGGTTTCAATTGGCGATCGTTCGTTTTCGGATGACATACCTAGCTATTCATGAGCAAAAAAGGACTTAACAAACCTTTTTTAAATATGGGTTGTTTTCTTACCAGATATTTTCAACTAGCTGTCCCGCGCAACTTCGTATGCGTAATTTTTCCCCGTTTTAGCAACATTTCTCGTCGCTACTCTGCTCCTATTAGTCGTAGCGCGATGTTATATAGCCTATAGCCTTCCTTGATAAATGGGCTATCCAACAAAAAATAATTATTAAAATCGGTCAAGTACTTTTGGTTTATTCGTTACATACAAAAATACAAATTTGTCTTCTTTATAATATTAGTGTAGAAGTGTAGATAAGGAATAAGCATGTATATTTTTTTAGTTCTTAAACTATAGTTTGCTTATACTTACTCGTATGTATGCCTATATCGACATATCATTGAAAACAAAAATGTAGCGTTAAACAATTACTCCTATTAGGAATAAAAACATTTAAAATTACAAACGGAATAAAAGCATTTTCCAGCACGCCATCTTGGCGCGTAAAAAGTCATGGACTAGGACGTCACGGCAATCGTGACAGCCAATGAGGGCACACTATGTCTGAACATAATATGTATCTGACCCTTAAGCATTTCAACTACTTTAAATTTCCCGCTCTATTTTTGCACATTTTAATAATTAGTACCTGGATGGTATTTTTTTTTAAACGACGTTTTCTAAAATTAAACCTAGCCTAATCGATTTATCGTCCCTGAAATCCCCTGCATACAAAATTTAGCCACTACAAAACCCGCCTGTACAAAAAAGATGGAAACAAGATCCCCTACATCACACTAATCACACTAATATTATAAAGGCGAAAGTTTGTGAGTATGTGAGTGTGTATGTTTGTTACTTCTTCACGTCTAAACGGCTGGAGCGATTTAAATAAAATTTGCAATGGAGTTAGCTGACACCCTGGATTAACACATAGGCTAATAAACCGCAGGTAACACCGCGGGGCACAGCTAATTATATAATTATATAATTCCATGCAGTCGGAGGATGGAGAAAAATAAAAAAAAATCGAGCGAAGCTTAGTCATCCAGGATACTTATTATTACATGATTATTTGTAAGCATTTAGTAGTTTACAAATAGTTCACTACATATTTATAACGTGTGAAATATTACCAACCAAATAGCAGAACTTACAGTTCTTGAAGCTCTAGAAGTAATACGATATTGCACACAACTATAACGAAAATTTAATTAAAGCTGGAAGCTATTCCAATCAAAGACTGGCTCTTTGAAAACGTCAAATTCTACAAGAACTACGTCAAACGTATGCAATAACACGTACCCAATTACATCAGCTCTGATTGTGAATTCCATTCTGAATAGAGTAGCAATTGTAAAAACCTGACAAGTGCGAGACGGGGCTTACCCACCGTGGGTTCCGTACAATTTTTATGTACATATTTTAAATAGTTCAGGAATCGAGTCTCGCAGTTTTATAAAGCCTATATTTTTATGATTTAATTACAAATGTATAGTTTTCCAACTTGTGGTATATTACAGTATTACTTGTCAAATTTCATAGTTCTAGGTCAACGGAAAATACCCTTACATTTTGAGAGTGTCGAAATGTTTTTGGCGGCATAAATGGTCGTATTTTTTTAGGCTTATAGTTTCGCTATGTCCGTCTGTCTATCCCCTGGCCAGCACAGAGACCCTTAATAGGTACTAGAAAGCTGTAATTTGGCATGTTTTTTTTTATTAAGGATATTGATATGTTTATGAAATATTAAGCTTTAAAGTACTATCTCCTCTGCCAGCTAAACGATTGTTTTTAAAAATGTGAAAAAGATCAGGATAGTATCTAGTAAACTATCACAGGTAAGTAGGCTTTACAAGTTTATTTTACGTTAACTTAAAAGATTGACTTTTTCACAGCTTCAAGGGACTGGATGCTATATGGTTTTAATTTCGACTCGATATCTCCACGCGTTCCCGAGATAAAGGTCATGACCAACAAACGGACGGACGGAAAACAAAGTGATAAGGGCTGCTGTTTTTCCTTTTTAAGGTACCTAAGGAGCCCTAAAAATAACAGATTTTTTACAAATGACATCGATTATAAAATAATGAAAATATTACGCACAAATGAAAATATTACGCACGTTTCGGAATTCTGTGACGCAGTGGCGACCGAGCAGATAAATCTAAGAGGTTATACAACGTCACCACTGTTTGTTTATAAATGGGTGATGGAATAAGGACCCAGAAGTCAAATAAACAATCAAACAAACAATCAAATATTCCTACTTATAATATAAGTACAGACAAGGAGTATGGCGACCGATTTTAAAAATTCTTTCACCATTAGAAAGCTATATTATCGTTGAGTAACGTAGGCTATATACTATTGTCAAAAAATTAGAGATCCCTACGAAAATTACAATAATGTAACTCAAAGTATAGAAAACTACGAATTGACACCCGTGTGAAGCCGGCGCAGGCTAGTGTCTTATATCCGGTCCATCGGACTATGAGAGTGAGGAAATAAAGGTTCTAGAGTCTGGACACATATTTGTGGTCACCGTGGCCGAAATTGGTTAGTAGAATATCACATTAAGTACAAAAAGTTTGTTAATATAGAGCGTGTCAATAAGTACATAATTCGTAAATGCATAATGTAGCTCTTTGTATAAGGTCTACTGCTTCTGTGGCGCGGTGGGAGTGTATTCAACTGCTACGCAAGAGGCCGTGGGTTCGACCCCCACCCAGGATAAATCTTTGTGTGATGAGCACGATGGTTTATTCTGTGTCTGGGTCTTATTTAGAAAAAAATATATAAATATGTTTATCGGTTGTCTGGTTTCCATAGTACATGTTCTGCTTTGTTTGGGATCAAATAACGTTGTGTGAATTGTCCCGAGATACTAAATGAGACCTAACTCGGCAAGAGATTTACCCATTTTCCTTTCGTATATATCAGATAAGTTATTAAGTACTGACTTCTGTTGCCAAGTGCGAGATTACGTGTTCTCTGTTCCCACTACCTACACGTTGAATAAATGTAATGTACTAAAATATATACGGGGTAAACAAATAATAGCTCAGTTCTACTAGAATGATGACATGACATTTCTTTGCTGTACCTCCAAAAAATGGATCTCTCTACCAGCACATATGTACCCTCTTACCTACGACATAGGGTCTTTCAAAAGAAGCGTGAAGAAGCACCTTGCAGGTGAGCAAGGTAAGGACAGCCCGTACTGCACTAATTTAACGTATTTATTAAGCGATTTTGTGATTTTTTTCATATATTTTGGTCGCATGGTTCAAAAGATAAGGGACACAATTATGCAACTTTCGGGGCGATTATTTCCAAAAATAGTCGTATAATCAAAAAAGTTTTATTTAACTTAAAATGTTTTTGAAAAACCTGTCGAATGATGTACCACACGTGACATTTACTAAAAAAGGTTCTGTTACAGGTATGGAGTGGCGCCAGTAACAGAAACTCCTCAGTTTGATAGCTAAATAATAAAAATAAATATTGAGGGGGAAATATTTTCGGCGGCTACTACAAGACACCTTTTCACTAAATTTATCAATATTCATTAAGTAAAAAGTCAGGTAAGTCTTTGAGTAAAATGCCTGTAACAAACAGACAGATTGACAGACTGACAGACGGACATGACGAAACTATAAGGGTTCCGTTTTTGTAATTTTGGTAACGGAACCCTAAACAACAGGTGTTAAATATGACAAACTTAACTTCGCCGTTGGAAAACTATTAACCCCATACATCAACATAATAAAAAATAACTTTTATTAAGCAACGATTATAGTTTTTACCTACTTGTGCTAAGTGGCATGTAGTTTAACTCCGTTTTCATCGACAGTAATTTAGAAAACTCATATACAGTATTCCATCACGTAACACACACACACACACATTCTGCATATAAATGTAAATGTAACCTGTACCAACTTGCTTTAAAAATAACATAAAGCCTTGTGTCGAAATTGCTGAGTCTGGAAATTAGAAATTTTGCACAAAATTTCCCATAATGAAGTATTTGAATGAACATTATTTTGGGGCCTTTTAAAAAACACACACATTTTAAGATTTTTGCTTAGGTTTATCCCAATTCGGGTACACGTGGGCAGTGCCTACAATAAAACCAACCTTACACTTTTTAGACCGCTATTTATACTAGTAGTCGTCAAAAGGTCATCGTCTACCCCAGGCAGCATGGTGTATTAAACATTTCATCCAGCCAACAAATAAATGTAAAGCAAATATCTCTCGAAAATGCTAAATAAATATAGATTTTATTATTTCCCCTGCGGGCAGTTTAGGTTTTGTTTGAGCTCACTCAAATTGTGACACCTACTCTCTATACAAATAGATATATCTAATTTTATAAAATTTTTAGTATGTTTTAATTTGACGTTTTCAAATAATCATTAACCTGATTTTACGAAAATAAAGATATTTGACTTTGTATGAGTATTGTTTTCTCACTTTTAATATAACATCCTAAAGTTTGATTGTTATCTACCATTTCATGCTGCGCTTAAAAATGGGATGACAATTACATTTTTCAAAATTAAATATGGTGTCCTGAAGGCTACGTCCTAGACTTAAGTGTTCGCGCTCATAAGGCGAACACATCTTACCTCAATAATGGACAAGGCACTTAGGTAAAGCCACGATGTGCATCAAGATGACAGGACCAAGATTTGGATTTCTAAATTAAATACATACAGATGCAGTACCTTTTTTCTACTTTATTTCCTACCTATGCTCAAATTTTACCATTAATTAGTGCAATCATTTTCAAAATATTATTTTCTCGATATCTATTAATCATTCCACTACATTGAGTATCGAAACTATTAAATAATTACTATTCGACATTATTAATATTCGCTTCGTGCAAATTGTGTTTGAATTCCAACAGTCTAACAGACTGTAAACACTAGATACTAACGATCTTGTATATTAATGGTCATCGGAAGCAAATTTAATAGTTACATAAATAATATTTCAATATTCAAATTGTTGTAATTATATGCCGATAGGTAGGTACAATTCATACTCAATTTCACATTATATGAAGTACTTACATTCTCACAATATACTCGAAATTGTAACTAGTATAAGCTGACCTTATCTCTCCATTTGTACTGATAGTTTCCTTTTTATTGATTTTAGATATACTTTACTGGTAGAAAACCATTATAGCTATTTGACATCTATGACCAATTCATGCTTTAAATAACTGTAACTGAATTTGTAACAGCTCTGATTATTTACGAGTGGTTTACGCATATTTAAACTAGATACTTCAACAATAATTTAATTTCCTGCCACGGCTGTCTTCAGTGTTGTCAGGACTATTAACAAAGCAGCACTACAGCTGATATAAATCTCTTTAAACACCTACGCCGTTTGTGTAAACTCTAAAGCTACGTCACCACAAGGCCGGGCATTATTCAAGAAAATGTTTTATTATAATCCGGGTGAAGACCGGGTGAAGTTCCGACCTCCTCTGGGTCCTCAAGGTCGGTGCCGACCCTAATTGGAATGTGGACTTTCCCACAATAATTCCCTTTGAATCTTTTTTGTCGTTCTACTAAAATTCAGAAGTGGAATGACGAATGGCCGTTTCGAATTAAAATTAAGCGGTGGAATAAAAGGCTGGGTATCTCTAGTCATGGTTAAGTATTTTTATGAATAAGGAGTCAAGATAGTACTGAATTCAGTATGTCTTCAGCCAGGATACCTTCCACGCTATAAACAATAATTTAAAAGAAACAACTCTATACCTGTATCTCTTCTAAATTGCACATTTTGGCAACAAAAAATAAAGCTTGACCCTTGAGCCAAACGTAAGCCAAAAGAATGCAGACTTCCAAGCTTTGTGTAAGGCTCATTGCGTTTAAAGCATTCCACCTCTTTTTCAAATGAGAAGTTATCTCTTTTGTAAAAATAAATGTACTGTAATCTTGTGCCTGTCATTTCAAAGCGGTTTAAGCGTTGCCAGCAATGGCAAAACAGTTTAAAACTAGGTACGAGAAGAAGATACAACTTAGTCTGAAGCTTGGAGAAATCTTACTATTGATTATACTAAAGCATACTTAAGTTGTATTCACAGCCTGTTTTAGCATTTAAAT
This sequence comes from Herminia tarsipennalis, assembly GCA_945859575.2. Classification (NCBI taxonomy): domain Eukaryota; kingdom Metazoa; phylum Arthropoda; class Insecta; order Lepidoptera; family Erebidae; genus Herminia; species Herminia tarsipennalis. Next base: position 6,846,022 of record OX243840.2, read on the forward strand.
ACTTATTCTCATATAAATTACTGTGTGGAACTTATTATGTCATAATTTTCCGTCATATTATTTTTCACGTGTTATCGAACGCCTGTTAGTTACAAGGCGATAAGGATGAATGCTGAGTGCAGACTGGAGAAAAAAAATGCAAAAAGATTTATTGCCAAAATGTATTGATTGACTAACTGGTAATAAAATCGCAAAATGTACACAAATCATTTTTCCTAAGCATGTTTTTCATTCGGCCATTGTAAATGTTCGCCATTGTTCCACCAACATCGGTATTTAATTTATTTGAGCAACGTATACAGCTATATCGGAGTGTATCGTTTTGTTCTACAACAATACCCCGGTGGTTTTAATTATACAATTTAAATGCTGGACTTTTAATAAAAGATTGTATTTTTTATTTAATTATGATCATAAATACGGCAGTTGTATTAAAGAGATTCAATTCTATAAATCTGATAACATTTATGCGGCAATATCTATATCTATACATATAATAAAACTGTAAATTTCACGTGTCTGTACATGGCCGAACTTAGTGAAAAAAAATATTAGGAAATGTTCGAAAAGAGTATTCAAACACTTTGCTGCATTTTTAGAAATGTCTGTCTGTCTGTCTGTCTGTCTGTCTGTCTGTCTGTTTGTTTGAACACGCATCACGCAAAAACTACCGTACAGATTCGGTTGAAATTTTGCACGTGCAATCTAATAGATGCAGATTAACATTTAGGCTATAAATTATCACGCTTTTTCCCATAGGAGCTAAGCAGTAAGGGATAATGTCTGTAGCTATTTTTCGTTACAAAACAGTAACTACTAGAAGAATCTTTATGAAAATTTGCAGTTTTATAGTAAATACTATAGGACATTATTTACACTATGAATTATTACGCTAACGTCTATGGGGAACGAGTAGCAACGCATTTTTTGTCGCACCATAATGGTTTATCACAAAATTTTCCACAATTAGACATTATCTATAATTGTAACCCATGGAATACATAACTTCACGCTAAAACTAAAAGGAGCTAAACACAACATTTTTAAGTTTCATAAGAACAGTTATTTTGATGTGTCAAGCAGCGAACAGTATAGCCTCGAAGCTATGCTAGCAGACTTTGACGACGAAGTCCCAGGCTCGAATCCGATGTCTGAATATGTTCTTTTTGTATTTTTTGTAAAATTGTCTTTATCCTTTTTTAATATTTTTCTGAATGTTTTAGTTATTTTTTCGACCGTAGGTAACTTATTTACTTTGGTTATTATTTTTTTATATTAAAAATCAAGTAAATTATGCACCTAGGTAAGTTAATTATAGGTATTGCATGCACTGCTGAAAGTAATGAATTAATCGTAGTAGAAATGAAAAACAATATTACATTATAATTAAAAAGTATTCGACATTTTCCAGAAATGATGTGTTCGTCTAAAAAAAAAGACATTACACACGTAAAAAAATACATGTAGCGCCATCTATGAAATCAAATTGTTCACCGTAACAAAACAACGGCAACATTCTTGAAAGTAGATGGCGTTGTATTCAATAATGTTCTATACTTAGTAAAAGAAGTTTTAAAAAGTAACACATTGCTATGATTTTTAGAAATGTTTGTCTGTCTGTCTGTTTGTTTGACCACGCATCACACAGGTGCATCGAGGATCATGTTTTGGGGTTATGGTTGGAGATCACGTGTTCATCAATTCAACGATAATGAATGGCTCAACATCGGTCAAGTGTGAGTAGTTCGGGTGACGGGAGGAGGGGGTCTTTGTCTGTCAACCGTATCTACCTTTAGGGATATCTGACATTTTCGCGGGCATGACACACATGACACGCTCTGTCTTTGCTTACTAAAGTGTTACAGCAGTTTTATTATTAGTATTGCGTTGTAACACTATATGAAATACACCCCATTTATAGCCAAAATGGCAAAACAGAACCCTTATAGTTTCCTTATGTCCGTCCGTCCGCAGCTTAGCTCAGAGACTGTTAGTGCTAGAAGTTTGCAACTTTTGCATGAATAAATTACTAACGCCGATAAGGTGAAAGAACAAAATCTTGAAAATCATTATTTTTTTAAGGGTACCTCTCTTATATGTAATAACAATAATATCTATAAAAGTGGGGATGTGATTTTTTTCTCACCTACCTACCCCATCGTGTGTGGTATCATTAGATAGGTATTTTAAAAAGCGTTTAGGGTTTGTGAAGACTATTTTTAGATTTAAGGATTCCTTTGTGTATAATATTAGGCTTTATAGTGAACATTTTTGTTAGAGTCAAGTGTCCCCCTGCCAGCTAATTGGTTGATGTAGGGTATGTGAAAAAATTCAGGGTAGTAGTATAAATACTAAAATTATAAGGAAAATTATCACAGTTAAGTACTTAGGCTTTACAAGTTTACGATCACATGAGAAGTAACAACATTTTCGTACAAATTCTATTAAAAGTTATTACTTAGGTAATAAGTAGGTATAACGTTGAAAGAATAAAACAAAAACAACAGAAAACCCACTTCTTAAGCCGCACACCAAACTAACTATCTAAAAGAATAGAACAGATCGATTTTTATTTAGTAAGTATTTAGTCAACAGGACTGTTTCCAACATATTTACACAGAAGTTATTTCGTTACCTAAACTACCTTAATTTAAACCCGACTTTCACGCGAACGAAGTCGCGGGCACAGCTAGTAAATAAATATGTCAATGGACGATCGTCCATCTGGACGATCGTCCATTGACATATTTATTTATTTTTGACATATTTGACACATTTATATTGACATATTCTTAGACATCTGTCTAAGAATAGGGACGAATGCTCCTCCAAAGTAAATTAAAGTCAAACATCACACTAATATTATAAAGGCGAAAGTTTGTGAGTATGTGAGTGTGTATGTTTGTTACTTCTTCACGTCTAAACGGCTGGAGCGATTTTAATAATATTTGGTATGGAGTTAGCTGACACCCTGGATTAACACATAGACTATAATAAACCGCGGGTAACACCGCGGGGCACAGCTAGTACTTTACTAAATTGCTTTAAAATGTGGACTTCAGAATTACTTATTTTATGTAAGGCCGTAATTACAATAGGATACTTGAAGTACCCGAATGCTTTGAACTGAATTGGGCGATGGTCTTTTGTGTTTTTGTCATTATAGAGAATATAGAGACCTATAAATTAATCTTTCTTACTAAGCTGCTCAGTATTGAAATTAAAATATAGCATTGGTTTCACCACCTCTAAGTCGGACTAGGCCTGGGCATATTTTAATACACTCTCATTAAAACACGGCATACGTTTACATTCAGGAACTTATACTCAGGTTTTCCGTAACAATCTATTGAAAAGCAAAGGGTAATCTGTAAATAAATTTACCTTCTCTAATTGTTCTAATTTATATAATAACTAGCTGACTCGCGCAACTACTGTTTTTATGCTATATAATATCTCGCTACGGCCAATAGGAGTCGAGCACCAATGAAAAATGTTGCAAAAACGGAAAAAAATTACGCAGACGTAATTGCGCGGTAAAATAGTAAATATTAATACCATTTATTTCAAGCATCAATAGATACAATAGAAATACATACTTTGCAGACTAACATCAATATAATATTACATAAAGTGTTAGTAAATATTAGTATGTTAAAACGCTTCACTTGCACTGTCTTTGTGCGTTCTTGTGGCACTTGTCCGCGGAAGGGAGGGAAAACCACACCCCCCGGCCAGAAAGTCTTCCTGCATGACGAGGTGCAGAAACCAATCTGGAACTCGCACCACAAACGCCAAGATGTTGACGTTGCGTCGCGACTCCAGAATCTGCACCCTCGGAGTGTAGCGGATCTTCTTGCACACGTACGCCAAGATGTCCTCCGCCTTAGTGGTGTAGTGCATACGTAAGATATACACCCGTCAGTCTATGTAGGAGCTTTGCCGCAGCGGTTCTTGACGATTGACTGTAGCGCTTCTTTCTTTGCAGCGCCACGAAACCGTCTTCGGTATCGTCTTTACCCCTGTTCGTTGCCCAACTTCAGTATCTCGCACGATTGAATTAAGTATATAAAGGCAGGCCTATCTGCACTAAATTGTATCAGCACTCGAGAGGTGGGTTAAATGAAACTAAAAGAGAAACTCATTTTACGCAATTATTGTAAAAAGCTATAAAAAATATTTTTAAAATCTAAAAGTGTATCTCTATTATGACAACGCTAAAAACCTATAATACAGAAACCTAATCGGCAAAATACAGAAGTTTTCTATTGAATATTATGCAAAATATCAAGGGAATATTTTGAACGGACGCTCAATACGATTATTATAATCTCTAGCTTCCCGAAATTGGGACGATAATCTATAAAGTTTAGACTTTTAGCCCCTGGAACTCTTCCCCTATAATATTGTTTTTGCCCCACATGGACGGGTTATGTCATATGTTTATGTAGGGGGGACCTTAAAAGGTATTTACAAAGTTTAGTTAGTTTTGCAAGCTAATATCGAGCTATTTATAAGCACTAAAGGTTCATTTCTGGGCATCGCGGCCGATCGCGAGCCGCGCGCGGCTTACGACAAGCGTCTGACGCGCCCGGCCGATAAGACAATAGTCAGAGTATGAGAATGTATGGTGCCGTTTCCGAGGTAAGCGACAGACGCGCGTGACCGACGACTGTCGTAGGCTGCGCGCGCACTCAGAATATTGCACCATACATTCTCATACTCTGACTATTGTCGCATCGGCCGCGCGCGTCAGTCGTTCGTCGTAAGACGCGCGCGGCTCGCGATCGGCCGCGATGCACGGAAATGAACCTTTAGCACGTGACTCTAAAATGTGAGGTTATTAGATTCCTAATTCGTTTTAAAAGAGTTCCTTTATTAAGTGTATTTAATATCATTTGTTTAGAAATCTTTATCTGTAAACTATTCAATGATCTCTGTGTCTAATTATTTAATAATAGTATAAACAACCAGAAATATCCAGAAATATTTATAGATTCGGAACTTCTTATAATGATGAATTAATTATACTGGTAACAAAATTGAACCTATGTTCAGTAGTATCAATTTCAAAGCCTTGGATAAGACCAAACAAAAACTCATCATATTTCACTTAAAAATGTTAAGCCTTCCGCACTGTCAGTTCATGAATATGGAACTGTACCTACTGTAAATTCATTTCATAATTTACGTCATTCATGAAAATTTACGGTGAATTACATTTCCATGGACCACGTATTTTATGCCTTCGCGGCTAAAACATCCCTTGAGGGCTAAATGTTTCACCCCGAGATCAAATGTATTATCTCATATTTCATATTTACACTATAATCATGAACGCTGAACCTTCTTACTTTGAAGAATGTTGTATCAAGAAAAATGGTAAGTTTCATATCAGATGAAAATGTAAAAGATCTATTTATATGTGCGATCTTTATTCCTATCTTGTTTTACGCAAGCATGTTTGATGGTAAGCTCTTATTTTACGGTTTACTCTGAACCTTAAAACTATCAAAGTTAATAGTATGTTCTGATAGAAAGCGTTTTACTACGAGTAGAAAATTAACTTCGTAAAAATACCTCCTCTATTCCTTTTCAGGGTTCCGTAGCCAAAATGGCAAAACGGGATCCTTATATGGTAGGTTATCCTACATTCACTGCGGATTTTAAGGCTATGTTCAGGTAAAGAGCGCTTGACGTGCGTAATGGTACGCACACAACTGGCGAATGCGCCGCGAATGTGCAGGTCGTGCGCGTGTGGAGCGCGCGCGGCACGTTAACCGGGCATTCACCAGTTAATATCTTACTTATTATTATAAACCCAAAAACTGATAAACATACTTATATATTTCTAAATACATACATATCACACTAATATTATAAAGGCGAAAGTTTGTGAGTATGTGAGTGTGTATGTTTGTTACTTCTTCACGTCTAAACGGCTGGAGCGATTTTAATAAAATTTGGTCTGGAGTTAGGTGACACCCTGGAGTTAATCCAGGGTGTCACCTAACTCCAGACCAAATTACACATAGGCTAATAAAACGCGGGTAACACCGCGGGGCACAGCTAGTTATAGATAAATAACACTCAGACACAAAATAAACCATCGTGCTTATCACACAAAGTTTTATCTCGGGTGGGGATCGAACCCACGACTCCCAGCTTAGCAGTCGGGTCACTAACCACACACACAACAGACTAACAGGCCAGTCGAAGAAAGATGTGTACGCACCATTATGTTAACTTGCGTTTACAATTTGATACGTTTAACGGCCGGTCTCAATAATCTATTTATCGATGGATTTGGGTACTAGAGGTAGAATTTTGACAATTTTTGTACGGAGCTTATGTCAAATATATCTTTGACTTTATAGCTCTAGTAGCCAAATCCATCGGTAAATAGATTATTGAGAAAACCCATAAGTTTTACGCGCATTACCATGTCAACGCATTAAACCTGACTTCGACTGCCTCGAAAGCGCAGTGGGAGTGTGTCCGACAGCTAGGTCTTTTTAAGGAGGATTTTCGAGACTTACTTGTAAATAATTTATCGATTTTTCGTCAACATTATCATTAGTATATTATGTAGATACCTTGATAGCGTACACAATTATTTGATCCGAGCCCAGCGATTTTCCTGATTTCGAAATTAACGCACGATCATTTTCACTAATACCTAGAATATATATTATTTAAAAAATGGAAAGATTTTGGGTTTCACATTACTAGCAATCCAAAATAAAACCCCTCCAGCTAAGGTAAAAAGCTTGTGTTAGGAGTGGGTTCACGTCGGTAGAACGAGTATGATGTATAGGATTCGAATTTTGAAGTAAGGTTTCTTTTATGATGTTGGCAAGAGATAAGCAAGAAGTTCAGTAACTTGAACTCTAAAGGGGTTTTTGCGGGCGCAGCCGCGGGCTGGTTTATATGCGCTACTAAAGTCTCGTCATGCAATTTAAATGTATTATAATTGTTAATGCAGCTATTCTTTCTCTTATTTTCTAGGTCTAAACAGAACTAATTTCCAGAAAGCACAGAAATTCGTTATATTCTGAATCACATTGGATTATTACACACATTGGACGGAGCTGAGAGGAGAGGCTAATCCTCTGCAAGGGATTTTAAGGCAAAACTGCGTATATTAAAGAGCTGTTTGTACGATCTCATTCTGCTGATAGATATTAACCAATTTTTAAGAAGAGCAGTGAAATGCTCATAAATAAATCTTAGCTCGTAAGTTGATACTTATGACCTTAGACTTACTTATGAGCTTTTCTCGTGTCTCTCTCTCTCTGCATCTCTATGTCTAGTATGTCCTCGTACTGAAGGATTTCAGTACAAAGACATACTAGACATAGTAGTTAGACTACTAGACGTAGTAGTTTCATGATGAGGAAGAGCTAATGACCAAAAAACTTCTTTATTAAGTACAGAGAAGCATTTCCAAGCAACACTGGCGCTTAACGTTTTACAATTCCGTTCCAGGGCTTTTAAATGAGTAATATTTTTCTGCAATTTGTGGCTGCAATACAGTGGCCGGTAACATTGCAAGCAATACTAGCCAGACCAAACAACATTGCAGTAATGTCTCGGCCGTATAGCATGGCCGATATTGTTTTGAAAGGTTGCCGGATGATCGCTGCTTGACTGCAATATTCAATTCAATTCAAAATTCTTTATTCACTTAGCATGCAAAACAACTCTTATGATACATAGGGATTCTACATGTACATGTAATGCCAAGTTTGCAAACAATAGGTAAAGCCGGAGAAAAGAACCTGGCAATAAAAACTCGCGGCCATTCTTTTCAAATTGCCAATTTTACAATGTTTAAATGTTTATAAACTTGATATGGGGGTAAGGACTGATGCAAATTGTATTATCAAAAAGTTGAAACATGAGATAAAATATTGGCGGGCCAGTTTTAATAAAGTTTACTTTGAGTGACGTTGTGATTTATTGCAGTATTCTGTGCTTTATATCTATTGCAGGTATGTATATACCAATACATTGCCCTGCCATATATTGCTCGGCTCTCAGTTGCATTAAAATATAATTTATGATGGTCGGACAATTAGTAGCCAATAATATTGCAGCTACAAATTGCAGTAAAATATGACCCATTTAGAAGCCCCTTTAGAGAAAGCTAATGTGCATAATTCTGAAAAATTAAAGACAGCTTTGTTGAAAAGGGAGTCGTTCACGTTCATCCTTTCTAAATTCTGATGCAAAGGTCAGCATAATTCTTTAAATTAACGTTCCTCATTAATATTGTAGGTACATACTGCTATTTCAACATTTCGTGAATCTCCCTCCTGGGATGAATTAAAAACTCAAACGTTAACAATCTTCATAGCTACATAGCTTCATATACATGCAATGTAATGGCGCTTTATAACAGGAGTAATTAATGGATGTCGTTAATAATAATGACTTTCAGCAATTAATCGAAAACGTGTTCGTATTACCAAGGGTTGGTGGCTTCTTCACATTTGCTCATTTGGCTGAATTATATTTCAGCACTTCAGTGTCAAGTCTTACTCATTACTGTCATGTTTTTGATGGGGAGTGTATTAGTAGATGTCTTTTGGAATTAGAATTCTAATTGTTAGACTGCTAATTGTATTGTTTCTGACTTTCTTGCTTAGTCAAGGTAAAGTTTGTGAGAGCCTGTACCTAGCCTGTCTCGAGTCAGGGTACATTTTATGTCCGGTAATTGTATGACTCCAACGACATGGGGCTTGTGGGGTTGTGAGTTACTAATGGTGTAATCTAAAAACCGGGCAAGTGCGAGTTGGACATATCACCGAGGGTTCCTGATGTTATAAATAGTTTAGGAATCGAGTCGTGCAGTTTTTTGAAAACTATATTTTTAATGATTTAATAAAAACTACACATTTGTAATGTGTAGTTTTCAGACTTTTCTCTATATTTTTTGAAGTATAAGACGGTATTACTTGCCAAATTGTATAGTTAAAATTTATAGGGAATTTAGATTTCTTGAGAGTGTCGAAATGTACGTTTTTTGCGGCATCAACGGCCGTTACTTTTTTTATGTTAACTTATAAGTTTTTTTTATATTTTATTTTTTTAATTTCAACTCGATATTTCAACTTGATTTCAACTCCACGCGTTCTAGAGATTAGAAAGGGTCTTGACAGACAGACGGACGTACGTACGGTCCACGAAGTGATCTTGTAAGGGTTCCGTTTTTTCCTCTGGGGTACGGAAATCTAAAAACCAATTAAAACTATATTAACATTTGATGTCATTTAAATCTGTTATTTTATATGTAACTTGTGAGGACAGAATGTTGTTTCAATTCTGGTCATGTTATTAGAAACTAGGGCAAGAGAAGTGCAAAAGAAGCAAACTTATAACTACAAGCTAATTCTGGTTCTAATTTAAAGCTCTAATAAAAAGCTATTCTGAGAGAAAGAGAGATAGATTTAGATTATAAGCGAGTCAATACATTCAATACTCAAACTACGCTTATAACAATTTAGCAGAACTAAAATTAGTACGAAAGCGCTTCAGCAATAATTTGAAACTATTTTCGATTTAGTTATAACATGGTTCTTACACGTAGCATCACATAGAGTATTGTGACCATATCTCTACAGACGTTCGAAACAAGACAATGTCGAGACAATGAGGTACACGGTACTATTGAGAGTTTCCTAGAATCGTGCAAGCTATCGTTGTCAAAGCTGTCATATAATATCTTTAGGTAGACACATGGTGAAACACATTTAACACCCGATGAGTGAACTATCTTTACATGGAATACGTTTCGGGGAGATTGATAAACATATATAACTTCGTATTACTTAATTTTCAGTCTTATCACCTTTTGATTCATGATTGCTTTGATGGATGTTTGTTTGAATGATTGTTCTTCAATTAAATCTTACTAGTCATCAATCAAACTGGTACAAAAACTTTATGATTTTTGATAGCACCATTTCATGCTTTTATCATACCTACGTATGAACAACCGCTTAATTTATTTTTTCCAAAATTGTTGTCGTTTTCAAATTTATATATATTTTAGTTTGAATTTACAGATCTACAATTGTACTTTAATCTATACTATTGGGTATTGTAAAGAGGAAAGATTTGCATTTTTGTATGAAACAAATTAACCGATGGACCGATTTCAAAAATGATGCTGCCGTTAGAAAGCTACATTATCGGGGAGTAACACAAGCTATATTTTAGTATCAAAAAAAATAGGGATCCCTACGAAAATTGCAATAATGTAACTATAGGTATAAAAACTACGATATGACACCCGTGCGAAGCCGGGGCAAGCAGGTAGTAAATGATAATTGTATAGACTCATTCAGAACTTTTACTATGATAATATATTGGGACAATTCGAACAACGCTATCTGTTTCCAAACTAAACAGAGCCTGTACTATGGAAACCAGACAACTGATAAACATACTCTTATATATTTTTTTTTACACATTACTAGCAATCCTGTTAACCCCTCCAGCTAAGCTCTATGGCTTGTGTTAGGAGTGGGTTCACGTCGGTAGTATAATGGCCAGGATTCGAACCCACGACCTCACGATTGCGAGTCCGATGCCTATGCCATTCGGCTACCGACGCTTAAATACATACATAATATAGATAAATAACACCCAGGCACAGAATAAACCATCGTACTCATCACATAAAGTTTTATGCTGGGTGGTAATCGAACCCACGACCTCTGGCTTAGCAGTCGGGGTCACTAACCACTAGACCAACAGGCGAGTCCACTATAAGGCGGGGATAAGTAGAGCGTAAATAAGTAGAGTGAGAAAATAGGTACTACAGCTGCTTGCTGCAACCTTACAAGTTTGTCTTTTGTTACTCGTAAGTCAGCAGAGAATATAAAGCCGTATTGTCCCAAATAGTCGTGCCTGAACGTTCCACAATCACTATAGTAGCAACCTTTTTGCTCGGACGCTTTACGACCTACGATAAAAGATACGGGACCCTTTGACGACGAAGGCAACAGATGCGAAACCATCCAATATACAATTTTAATACTATTGCAATACTTTTTCCCGCTTTTTTACGAAATCGACGCTAAATGGATTGTGTGGAGATCGATTTAAGGCGAACGTGCACTTGTATACACGATAAAAACAAAAAAAAATCGTTCGATTCTTCAGACTCTAATCAATACTCACAAAGCAAGCGTGCTTGTCGCTTCGCAACATTCGGTTTGAACACAACTACTGACTAGCCATGACTAGCTATCAATAGTCATAACATAAAAGTTGCAAGCACGTTTGGTATCAACTATACTAAAACTCGTATTATCCCAATCACATTGTATAAAAGTATCACAACGAAATGTCGACGAGGATCCTATAGAAAGTACCCCACAAAAATGGGAATGAACACATTGTCAGCGAGATGCTATTATAACTAACGGATACAGTCATGGTACGGTCCGGTTCAGAAGGCATTCACTATAAAGGTTCTATTAACAGCATGTGAAGTGCTCCATGGCAACGGTAATATTTCCGCAATAGAGAGAATATTCCTAAGTGCAAAAGTCATCAAAAGATACAGAAGCACCCTTCATAAAAGCTCAATAATACTAAACATTTCCTTTCACAAACCGAAAAAAGTTACTTCAAAAGTGATCTTCGAAGAATGACATCAAAGCGACATCGAACGCTACGGCTAATATAAGAAGTACGAAAGGAGTAGAAGATATAGAGGAATGATAAATGAATGAAGACTAAGATGTATGTGAGGGACAACTGCGAGTAGATGGAAATAAAAGCAAGCTGATGTTCCGGTAATCATAATTTATTACACGAACGCTCAGGCGTTTTTCCTTGAGTGGGAGCTTTGGACTGACATGTATGTGTAGTTACTGAACGAGGACGAATTTCTGCACACATAATAAATGTAAACTTTGGATTTTAATTTTTTTTTTCCTATTAAATCTATACTAATATTATAAAGCGGAAGAGTTTGTTTGTTTGTTTGTTTGTTTGTTTGTTTGTTTAAACGCGCTAATCTCAGGAACTACTGGTCCGATTTGAAAAAATCTTTTTTTGTTGGATAGCCCATTTATCGAGGAAGGCCATAGGCTATATAACATCGCGCTACGACTAATAGGAGTGAAAATTTACGCATACGAAGTTGCGCGGGACAGCTAGTAATATTATAAAGCTGAAGAGTTTATTTTTTTGTTGGAACGCGATAATCTTAGGAACTACTGGTCCGAATTGGTCCGAATCGATTGAGGAAGGCTATAGTGGCTAATCAATAGGAGCGGAGCAGCAATTAAAAATGTTTCAAATACGGGGAAAATTTACGCAGACGAAGTTGCGCGGTTAGCTAGTGGTTTATAATGTAGTTAACGTAGGCACACAAAGCGCGACCCGTGGTTGAAATTATGACCGCTAAAAATTAAACAGTTAAAAGGCGCTCTCATAAGCAATTTTAAACTACATAAAAGGATTTTGCAATGCTGAGCGTTAAAACCTTTGTGAAAATAGATTAGAATGAAGGATGAAACTGAATCAATATCAACTTATTGCATTTTTGTAATATTTTAGTTTCAGTTCTGTCTATTCTCTCTGTTCAATTTTCACGGCGATCTATTTCAAATTACGACATGATCAACAAAGCTAAAAGTCCGAACTTGTTACTGGAAACAACTGTAACAAATTCAACCCGAATTACTGTATACTTGGCTTGACATTCATCAACGTCAAACAAAGCAACATCGTGTAGTACATTTGTTACTTCGACGTTTTTTCCATTCTCATCGATCAATTGAAGGCTTCTAACGTTATTATCCAATTCCAGGCCAACTATCCGTAATGTATTATTTTGTCAAACATAAATTTTGCATTTCAGTATAATCAATTAGATAAGGCTTTCTTCTCACTCGCACAAAATCGATAATATCAGATCTCAGGTGATCAATATGCATCTGACCAAAATCCGCAATTAGTTCATTGTTTCTTTACAATTTTATACTAAAATATAAACTATTTGTATTACTTGAGTACCCATACTTCAAATACCATAGCATATACTGAGATTTATTGCTCAAATTGAGAAAAACTAATTTTAAAATTGGCAGGTATCTTTTAAAAATGTGGCTCATGAGTTTCTTGATTCTTTGAGCTACTTACTTGGTAGCCGCCTAGTTCTTTTTCATCAGACTTCAAAAAAATATGTTAGGTAGGTATAAAAAATATATATGTATATAATATATACAATATATGTTTGTCCAATTATTTTGATAGAGATGGCATTGTAACTATACTTTTTTTATTAATGCATATTTATTTCAACTTGGGGAAAAAGAGCAAGTTATATGAAATTCGGTGTACGTACTTTGAAATAAAAAAAACGTGTTTTGACGGCCTGACTTCCATTTTTATGGAATTTTCAAAGGAAATCATCTCAAAACCTTGGTCAAATAGTACTTACATAGGTTTTGAAAATATTATTTTGTTACGTAAAAACTAAAAATTATAAAATAAAAAGTTATTAATAAATATACAGACAAAAAGATCAACCATGTTTATCAGAATTTTAATATAAATCTTATAAGTGCTAATTTTTAACGTAAGTGTTATTATAATATTTTTAGATAAATTTGAAAGAATGTCTATTTTTATTAAATTACTTTTTATTCACAACATTGACTTTTATAAATAATGATTGATTTGGATTTAGAAAATATGAGTTTGATTACTGCTTATTTAAATTATTAATTATCTTAGTATCATATCATCTCATATCATATAGAATGCAGTAACTATTTCAAATACATCCTTTGGAAAGATTTTCATTTCCATTCATGTTATTATTCTTCATGAAAGTAGTTCGTGATAAATAGTCGGTTACAGTGTTGACCAGAGGATGGTTTACTGAGGTCTGCATCGTAATAAATTGAAGTTCAACGACATATTAAGCTTACATCTCAAGTTCGTTTTTTATTGACCCGACAGAGCCATTTGAATGGTTCGATGTAAGGGTCCTTGCAAGGTTGTGGAGGGTAGACGAAGGTGATGAAAAGTTCGGAGACCCAGACAGAGACTTGAGGTCTATAACCTTCATAGCTGCGTGAAGTTTTCTGAAGGAGAACAGCGTACTTGCATTACGATCTCTCGTAGTCGTATGTCTCGATTTTGTTATGCTTTACTTTATGTTCAACCTGCTTTGTACTTTAGGATCCTCCCCGACATTTCGTTGTGATACATTTATACAATGTGATTGGGAAAAGACGAGTTTTAGTATAGTTGATACCAAACGTGTTTGCAACCTTTATGTTGTGACTATTGATAGCTAGTTAGTAGTTGTGTTCAAACAGGATGTTGAGTGACAAGCACGCTTGCTTTGTGAGTATTGATTATAGTCTGAAGAATCAAACTTTTTTTTTTTTTGTTTTTATCGTTTACAAGTGCACGTTCGCTTTAAATCGATCTCATTAAAATTGTATATTGGATGGTTTACAACCCTATCGATTGGCTGCGATTTTTATTGTACTATTTTTTTTTTTGTAATTATTGCTTTGTATATTAGGTATAAATGTTATTCTAGGGTCGTGTCAATTTTGTCTTTTATCAATGACTTATCACAAGTCTTCCATTTGCTCAGTATATTAAGAAATTTGCTATGACTTGGGGCGGCGTAACGTAATGGTGGGTTCACATGCTCGCGTTCAAAGTGACATTCAACGGACACGAATACGAGCGCGAGCGTGTGAATAGGCTTAAACGTGCTGCTCGCGTCTGCAGAGCCTTTTTCAGACCACTGAGTGATTTGTGTATCAACACATTACGTGATTGATGAATGGGTTCAAATTTGTAAAATTCGCAATTAATGAGAAGAGCTATTTTGAAGACGCATTAACTGAAATATGTAGCTAACTACACCCAGGCTTCAGGGGCTCCAAACATGCACACCCCTTGCGCGTGCCCGTGTAATTTTTCGTACGAGCGTGCATGCGAGCATGGTCATTAATGGCCTCTGTGGCGCAGTGGGAGTGTGTCCGACTGCTACGCAAGAGGTCGTGGGTTCGATTCCCACACGGGACACTACTTTGTGTGATCCACAAAATTGTTGTTCCGGGTCTGGGTGTACTTTGTGTCCGTGACTTGTATGTTTGTAAAGTCCCCCGCGACACAGGGCTTGTACCCTACTGCGGGAGTCGTCTTTTATAAAAAAGAAAAAAAAAAGAAAGAATCAAAGGTATTGGTACAAGGCTCGTCTAAGGCAACCTACGTCCCTGCCTATCCACAATCTAACCGCATTGACAACAATGGAATAACAATCTATTCTTATTTGTAATTAGCTGAAACTAAAAAGTAGAAATTTATTATTTAAAAAAAATAAAAAGCACGCTTTTGTAATAAGCTTATCTAAAAAATAGACTGATTATGAAACAAAACATTTAATTTAAAATGCGCGGGGTGCTTTTTTTTACTATTCCATCCCAAGGTTGCCTGAAAGAGATCGCGGAATGCGATCAGACCGCCTCTTGTACCAAGAGCTGTAAGTGCCTCTCTAATCGTTTTTGTTCTCTATTTGGTGTACAATAAAGAGTATATAATATATAAATAGTTTCAATTCAAACAAATGTTTTAAAATGGGTGAAAATCGCTTTAAAAATTTGGTTAGGTATATTTACATTACATACATACCAAGCTAATAAAAGCATGTTAAAAATAAACTGTTTATTCCTGTCCGCTATAGAGGAATCCGACGTTTAGCAATTTTGTTATCGCGTCACAGCAAATTTTACTTTGTGTAATTAGATTTTTTTTAATGATATGATAACTAGCAATGTGAGATTGGTCCCACATTACTAGCAATCCTGTTAACCCCTCCAGTTAAGTTCAAGGGCTTGTGTTAGGAGTGGGTTCAGGTCGGTAGTACAATTGGTAGGATTCGGCCCCGCAACCTCACGGTTGCCGGTCACCAGGCTTACCCATTAGGTTATGGTTGGTCACTCATCATAGCTTTTGAAAGTAATGCACTAAATTTTCACCAATACGGTCAAAACTTTAGGTTAAAATTCGCTCAAGACGAATGCTTCTTATTGCATTGAACATTTTCTTTTCTACATTTTTTTTTAAAGATAACTAGCAATGTGGGGTTTTTGGTTCCACATTACTAGCAATCCTGTTAACCTCTCCAGCTAAGCTCAATGGTTTGTGTTAGGAGTGGGTTCACGTCGCTAGTATAATGACCAGGATTCGAACCCACTAACTCACGATTGCGAGACCGATGCCTTAGCCATTAGGTTACCGCCGCTTTTAAAATATTAATTACATAGTGTTAATAACGCGATTTCTTAATGCTTTATGCAATTCTTTGTAAATTTGTATAATTATCATAATTTTAACTGTTTAAAGCTACTTACTCCCTTCGATATGAACTCATCCTTCCATAATTTATTTATTTTGTTCTAACGTTCTGTTTGATTTTGATAAATTATGTTTTCAATTATTCACACAAAACGAGCGTCCACTGTAATAAGTAAGGGTTATTTAGTATTTATTTATAGCTTCTGACGTTCGCTCGATTCAGCATTCAGGGCCACACAGTGAAGCCGTGACCCTCATCTGGTGCAGGCTATAAATGGGTAAAAACAAACCAGCAAAGACCTTCAATCTAAATATAAATGCAGGTACATTTTCTTCTCTCAAATTTCACGTAGCAAATCAATGCGTTCGAATATAAAACAACATTGTGAAATTCTTCAATAAAAATATACTACAATAAACGTCAAAATTTAAAAACCGAACTCACCTTTTGAAATTCTCATTTTGATGACGCGGGTTCACTCCTCACTGAAGCGGTCACAACGGTTCCATTATTAAAACTTGATCTTCAATGTAACAGGAAATTTTATCATTAATTTTCAATATTATAACGCTAGTATCATCCTACGATAGTTTTTACGTCACTCATTATGACTAAACTACACGGTGTACAGCTATTGCCTAGGTCTAATTAAGTACCTACTACAGTTTCCGAGGGTTATTTGCTAAACAGTATGCCTAATTAGCAAAAGAGAACTCGCTTTTGCGGTAAATGTCAAGAGAGAGTGCAACTGAAAACAAGGTTGCTTGCGCGGGAAAACGTGTCAAGGTTATACTGGCACTTGAATGAGTACGCGGCGGACACTGCAATCAAAACCACGCTATCACGTAACCCACCTACACATTAATTGAACACATTTATCAACTATTTTCAAACAAATACTAAAAATTACCCCTTAAAAACCAGACATTTTAAAATCCAAACACAGAAACTTAACCTAAACACACAACACTATATTAGTCTGAACATGGATAGCCATGAACGCATTGAAGCAGTGAGTTCCAGACCGCGCTGCACCACTTTAAAACTATGCCATTTTCAAATTTTTTTGAAATTCCCGTCCGTGAGATGAGGTCGCGCGCGATGCAACATCCCTGCGTCGAGCACCGAATGGACTGGAACTGCTGCCGGCAGAGGCCGCTGCCCGCGAAATTGGCGCAATTTCGACGCATGCGCGATGCATTTGCGATCCGGCGGGACCCGATGCGACCCGACGCCCCTCGCTTGATAGAAAAATCGAGGACGTAACGTGACGTCAAGCATTCGTACACAATATGGGTTAATCGGACGTAACAAAAACAACTTTCAAGAGCTCATGCTAATTCAGCGGCCTTGCATTTTTTACCTGATAATGCCACTCCCGTTGCGTTTTTCGGTCATGAAATAAATGTGTTTGGTTAGGTAACGTATCGGTTTCCCTTCCTTATTATTCTCTTCGTTTGGTTCCATTATTCTTACAAGGAAAAAATACAAATCTCTTTTCTTTAATCCCGTGTGGTTGAGGAAGATTGCTTTGAATATTCGGCCGCTCGGTAACCACCAATATTTTCCTATTTACTTAATTTTATCTAGAATGTGCCCGGGAATATACAATTTAATATCTTCTTATACTTATATACAAATCTCGTGTCACAGTGTTTGTGGTCGAATTCCTCCGAAACAGCTCGACCGATTTTCATGTTTTCTTTTTTGAATATTTAGCAGGTATGAATAGGTCGTTAGGTATATTTTTTAAAATTACGGGGGGGCGTTATGACGCAAACGAAGTTTCGTGGGTCAGCCAGTAATTTTATAAGACTACCCGCGGCTGCAATTTGAACATGGTTATCAAAATAAAAAGTAGGTAACTACCTATCTAGGTGTAATGTGTCCTTCAACAGGATAACATATCTCCTTTTTGACCAAATTTCATTAAGATCCTTTCAGTCGAGTCGTGAAAGAGTAAAAAACAGGCACACTTTCGCAATAATCAAATAGGTTATGTAAGTACTTATTTACTACATTTTCGCTGCAACTTCGTCCACGAGGATCTCGAAGCCGCAGTAATTTTGAAAAACTAGTTTAACCACTTTCATCATTGAATGTGTTTGATTAGATCCTGTGACTTCATCGTTGACGGCCGCTGGCTTAGGACTCATTTACGGAGACGTGGGGCGTCGCGCGTGGCGTTGGGAGGCATGTCCCGCACTGAATTCAAACATAAATATGGAGAAGCGATTTTACATGCGTTTGTTTGAAATGGAGCTACAATAGCGACGTCTACCGATAGACGTCGCTATTTTTGTAGTCGTGTGTGCAAAGTGTTAGTGTTGTTATATGGTCAGTGATGCAGTGGCATTTGTGTAATTGAAATGATTAGAACAGTTGGTGGACTTTACCTTGCTCGAGGTATCCGTGTTCATATGATCGATTACCATTTACCATAATGTTAATTCGAATATTGAGCCGCTAATAACTTACAGGGGCATCCTATTGCTTAGACATGTATATCTAGATTAGATGACAAACTACGGCGTAAGAGTCTGAGCTAAGCTACAGAGTACGGATGTACAAAATTTTAAGGAACGCTAAAAAACTGTACAAAATCTGCTTTACGTTATGATCAAAATTTATCATTTCATCAATTATTCACTTGTTTATCATGACAAAAAAAGTATGCAAAAAATCAATTTTTAAACACCTACATAAATATAATGATAGGTACATATATTGGTATTTAAAAAAATAATGGTGTGCATATATATTTTTTTACTGATTTAAGAAATCAGTCCAATAAAATATTACTGGACTGATTTCTTAATTATGAGATTTAGTGGAATCCCTAATGCAACAATACCTACTTCATTATTATATTGTTATATTTTTACAAGTTTTTGCCCGGGGGCTTCGCCCGCGTGGTTGACTTTGCCCGATAAGGAGTGATTTTCGTTTTGATTGAAAGCGAAATACCTGTTTCTTTATTTACAACCACAAAGCTACATACAAATTTTCACAGAACTAATTTTAAAACTGACGGAGTTTCTTTTAACCCCTATTTTATCCTATTAGAGTTTGATTTTCGAAAAACGTTGAGACACGTGTTTTTTTTTATTTTAAACCAAAATGCCAAATAAGAAATTTTCTAACTTTAAACATGAGTTTAGTTTGTTTGTTTGTTTTTACAACCACTATTTTACCATATGATGAATTTCCATATTTTCCTTCTCATGGGATGCCTATACTATGCCACACGAAGGGAAAGTAATTCGAACTGGATTCAAAGATTTTTAAATAATCGCCTGTCTGAACTAGGAATCGAACCCGTCTAATGTGAAAAAGCTTTATCCTGTATTTTTATGTCACCAATCCAAAGGGTCAGTTGTACGAGCTATTTTTTTTTTTGCATAACGAAAGTCGAGAGTGTGTTATATTGGTAACTATGCCCCCAAAATAATATGCTGTATCTGAGCTTCGACTCTATTATAGCAAAGTAAATCATCTTATGTTGTGATAGGGCACAGATAATATAATACTATACTAGGGTAAGTTTATCTCTTAGGCTTCTGATAGCGTAGCAGGCAGAACAAATTGACGTAGTAATGGCTAGTGATAGCGCCGTAATTACTTGTACAAATTGTATTTTATTAAATGTAAAATTTAATGGCCTTCTTTTATAAGACACTATGTTATTTAGAAAAAAATATCCTATTATTTGACCCTTTCTTTAAGTTATTAAAATATATATATTACGGGCCTTAATCGCGTGAATAATTTAAGGTAAAATACCTTGTTTATTACCCGACGTTCAGTCTACCCGTGACCACGGCCGTTGCAATACGGTCGAAACGTCGGGCAATAAACAAGGTATTTTACCTTAAATTATTCACGCGATTAAGACCCGTAATATAAATATTTTAATAATGTGTACAAATCGCGAAAGTTTATAAACACCTTTCTTTAAGTACCTATTGTAAAAATATAAGTTTCTTGTTACATATTTTATCAGTTCGATTCCCCGGCCACACAGGTGATTATTTAATAATCTTTAAATGCAGTTCGAAATCATATTTAAAATTAAAATTAAATCTAATTTCACTAAAATGTTCTACAATATTTAAAGTTTCCCTTTGTGTGGCATAATTTTGGGACACTCGGTAAGTATAAGGAATATTACGTCCTTGAAATTTCACGTCTCAACAATCATCGGTGTAGGCTGTGCGTTGATTCATCAGACAGACAGTCTATCGGTCAGTCAGTAAGGACAAAGTATTTTATAAGTACAGTCGCGGAATGAAAATATTCGTTAGTTTTCAAATACACTATTTAACCCTTTGCAAGCTTTGGATGTTACCTTTTCAAACTATGTATCACATCCATAGACTTAGGATACACTAACGTAATCCTAAGTCTATGTTCACACTAGACAGTTGTATACCCGTATGCTGTAAATTGTGCTTAACCGTGTGACAACAGAGTTTAAATTTACTAAGACCAATATTTCTTGACTATAAGTAGTTGAACTAAAACCTCTGGATTAACTTTAATAGTGTTAAAATAAGATAGATATAGGTAGCAGAAGTGTTGGATCCGTCAAAATATCGTTCTTACCACCCATGTTTTCTTTGGTTCATCATGTGCTCTTTACGCGAAACGAGAAATAGTCGTTTTATGTTATATTCTCTTTGGTTATTGATTCCCATTGTGGGTGTGACATTTCAAAAGAGTCATGCTATCATTCCTGATGCATACCTGTCAATTAATTTTCTCAGTTATTCTTGTCTATGACCTTTAAATATAAACTTTTTAGCATATGGTTTATGTCTTATTTCTTAAGGAAAAAGTATTTTATTTTATGGTTCCATCTATTTAGTTTTTAATTTGAGCATAACCATATTATTGTTTTGACAACTTTCACATGTTGGCGTTTTTGTTCCTGGATTCGGTTTAAGCAAAATTGGACTTTAAGGTGTCGAACATTTTCATTCCGCGACTGTACATTACTGGCTGACCCTCGCAACTTCGTTTGCGTCAATTTTCCCTTGTATTTAAAAAAAAACCTTACGGCCTATTCTCATACCTACCAAATATACAAGCGGTCTCTACGGTCGAGCTTCTCTATTTCTCTCTACACGAGATTTTTTATATTAGGAAATATAGATAACTAGCTGACCCGTGCCCACTTCGTTAGGTCTATGACACTCACAGATGACGTGGCTTTCTATTAGTAGTTTTTTTCATAATCGGTTCATTAGAATCAGAGATAACTCCCTACAACCTCACAAACTTTACCTCTTTATAATATAAATAATAATAATATTATAGAACTAAAGATAAAACAAATATTTGTTAATATAAGTAGTAGGTATCTAGGTGGAGAAATAATAAAAATGTATCTACAACCTCGCCTATTTACTTTTTTGTATATTATAACAAAATAGTGCTCACAATCCTAATGTGCCCAGCGCCTACAAAAGTTTAAAGATAGCCCTGTAAATACCTGCCTCCTATGTACAGACATCGGCCAGTTACCATCACCATAGGTATATCTTATGTACCTATAGAAGTATAGATGCTTTTAATAGATGTTATTGTGTATCTTAGAAAAGTAACTGTTATTGAAAATAAAGAGACGAGAATGCGGTCTCATGGGTAAAATATTTTTCAATTTAGACTTTTAATATATTTTAATCGTAAACTTTTGAATCGTTATTACAGACCTTTATAAACAAAAAAAAACTTAAACAATATATATATCATATTAAAGCACTAAACACCAGAAGATTAAAGAAGCTTATAAAAGCGCCTTATAAAAATATCACGGCAAAATTACTGTTTAACTAGTTGCCTTCAGCAGTTCCAAAGGAGCTTTTAAGTAGTAGGTAAGTACAAACTGTACAAACAACTAATAACTATTACGATGTAGATGTTGCTAGTAGGTTTTCATATACTTGTTTATTACTCTGCACATGGGTGGTCTACCCATGTGCAGAGTAATATGTAATATGCCATGTACCCAGACTAGATTTGTAGATTTGGGGGTTAAAACCCCCTCTCCGAATTTATTAAAAGTAGAACCCTCGTAAAATGAGCTTTAATGTTTATGATTTCACACTTCATGGACGTACCCAGATTTAGATACTACTACGAAACCCTACATTACAAGTACAACAGCTTTATAAAATTAGTAGAATTTTTTCCGGACTGGCAGCAGCGTCCTCTGTGTATTTCTAAGCTTTACTGCGATCGCCAACACGCTCACCAAGCGTGGCGATTATGGCAATTACCCCCAGGTCTATAATTAGTAGGTTCTGCTGGGGAGAGCCGTTTCCAGCAGTGTGACATCATATGGGTTGATATGTAATGGTCTTCCTCGTCAATTCAATGGCCAATCTTATCAAAGACTATGCAGGCAGGAGATATTAAAGTGCAGCGCAGACGCAAGTGTTTACAATTGTCTCTATTCCCTCAGTGTCTCCTCAGGAACGACGGGTCTATGTGCTCTTCGAGGCACTTCTTGTGACGACCGACAGAGCTATCTCGAGGAGAGGTAAATCTCGATTAGCTTGGTCGCCACTGAGACAGGAAATCAGGATTTTACAGTAGGTATAGATGGTACAAGGATGACCGAGCTTTGGTATTTTTTTTAAAACGACGTTTTCCGAAAATAAAACCGAGCTAGATCGATTTATCGCAAAACCCCTTCATAGTAAATTTTATGAAAATTGTTGGAGCGGTTTGCCGAGATTCAGATTACATATATACATATACAAGAATTGCTGGTATAAAGGCAAAAAAAAATATCTATTTGTATGAAAGGAGAAGCTCACTAACTGAGTGACATACCAACGCAGGGCCTAAACTAAAAGGGTTAGAAACTTGAAATTTTGCACAGGGGTTGCTTTTATAGGAAGGATTTTTGAAAATTCACCCCCTAAGGGGGTAAAACGGGTGCGGAAAGTTAGTACGTAACTTAGCCATTAAAATATTTTGGTAACAATCTGACAACCACGCAACGTATAATAAGTATATACCGTCGTAGGTCCCTTTCACGGTATATACTTAATATAGACTTTAAAGCCCGTGAGCTACTTGAGTGCTATTGATAACTTCAATGGCTGCAGTTAAGCGGTTTAACACCTATTCCCCTTGCGATCATAAGTGTTGAAAAGTGCTCGGAAAATATTAAAAGGAAAATGAACCACGATATTGCTCGTAAACTACTTCAATTTTATGTAGTAAACTTAAAATATTTTCTATATTTTTATTACATTTACTCTGGTTACATGTCTCTGATTATAAATCTTCTGGGAATAGTAAAAATGACGGCCATGTCATTGTTTTCAGCTATGCGTTTGTCTTGTGAAAATACCTTTGTATAGTTGGATCAACGTAACTAGGCCGGACTGAAGTTGGCGACAAGTGGTTGCGCAGATGTCTTTTTTGGAAGTCAATCGTGACATGAAGCGGGGCGTGGGGGCGGTAACTAAACCAAGAGAATTAAAGATGCGCTTACGCATTACATTGTCATAGTATACTAACTCATGTTTAATTAGTAGTGATTATTTTCTTTATGGTATACTGTAACTGTTCTAAATTTAAACTTTTATGAACTCGTTTAAATAGTATTTTTATATTGTTGAATTAAAATTTTGTTAGTATTTTTAATCGATTAAACTTATATAATCTTTTTCCTAACTTCAATCCGGCCGAGTTACATTGATCCAACTGTACCTACTTGAAAAGTAAGACTATCCAAGAGAGTGCTTAGGCTTACATTAAGAAAAACCTTTTAAATAACTTGACAAGGCATATATCATTATTTAAGCAGTTTGTAATATTTTGTAACGCCTGGCAGGAGCTGGATGCGAGAAGCCGAGGATAGAACAAAGTGGCGTGCAATTGGAGAGGCCTATGTCCAGCAGTGGACTGCGATAGGCAGATGATGATGATGATGATGAATATTTTGAGTAAGGCGTCAATCATTTATTACGTAACACGATTTAGGGGGTCTACCGTGTGTTATTTTTTCTTACAAGGGGGTGGGAGAGAGTCTTTACAGTTCTTAGGTTCAGAGAGTGAGGTAAGGTCACAACACACACAATGTAGGGTTTCGTAGTCCCTCCCCCCCTTAAATTTGCTTGTGAGTGAACATTGCAGCCAGCACGCGGTCACCTCGCGACGGCCGCAAAACACAGTCTTAGAGTCGAACCACACGGCGCGGTACGGTGACGGGGCGTCGCCTGAGGGTTGCCACTGCGGTATCCTGCATATAAAAATCTATGCACGTGTTTGCTTGGCAGAAAGAAGGGCGCTTTTTATTATCAGACTGTACATCCAACACTCCGCTGCGACGGCGCCGCACAACCCTGCAGCGCCACACTGCCAGCGTGAACGCCTGCGCGGCGATTTATTTGCGGTGCGGTACCGTACCGCGCTGTGTGGTTCGGCTCTCACAGAAAGTAGATAGATGTAAACAGCAGCACGCCTACGTTTAGCCGTTCCTCACTATATTCAATTATTTATTTTAATCTAAGATCAACACAGATCTTATCATTTTACCTCTAATATTATTAATTGTTTTACTACGAAAAACTTTCAAAACAAAGTAACTAGCACGGTGATTATTTATAAAGTCGTAACACGAAACCTTAATGTTATCATGTCGATCTGTTGACTTGTGAATGAGTAAATGACTATCGCTCTTCGTTCGTTCGTTCGTATCTGGGGTGAAGATCTGTGATCTGTTTGCATCGTTCCATCGACAAATAGTCTTGACTGCGTGTCATTAATCAATGCAGCTTGCGGAACCCAATAGTGGTTTTAACATTGGGCGTAAGTCGTGAATCATTCATTCATTCTGACAAATCTATACTAATATTATAAAGCTAAAGAGTTTGTTTATTTGTTTGAACGCGATAATCTCAGGAACTATTGATCCGAATTGAAAAATTATTTCACTGTTGGATAGCCCATTTATCGAGGATGGCTATGTAATATCACGCTACGACCAAAAGGGGCGGAGTAGCAATGAGAAATGTTGCAAAAACGAGGGCGGGTCAGCTGGTAAAAAATAAAAAATATTTAACAAATTCTACACTGTAACCTTCTTATTCATAACTAGCTGACCCGTGTCCACTTTGTGGGGCATGTGACCCCCTACAACCTCATTAGCTATATAATATTAATATAGATAAACAAATAAATTAGCAGGTCTGCTAATTTATTACTTTATATATCTATAACTACCTGACCCTCGCAACTTCGTCTGCGTAAATTTTCTCCGTTTTTGCAATATTTTTCATTGCTGCTCCGCTCCTATTGGTTGTAGCGTGGTGTTATATAGCCTTCCTCGGTAAATGGGCTATCCAACAGTCAAATAATTTTTCAATTCGGACCTTTCCTTTCCTGAGATTACCGCTTCAAACAAACTCTTCAGCTTAATAATATTAGTATAGATATAACGTATAACGTCTACGTTTAAATGAAATAAAATGCTCTTAAAACGTTTGCTAATTTATTTGCTTATTATGAATAAGGGGGTAAGTACCTATGTAGCCATTCGATATATCTATTTGACTGAACCTACAAATTACCAATCAACCTATTTCATTTTTCACTTATTAGATTTTACCATATTACAGTTATCTAGTGATATGCGTGTTTTTTGACACGAAATAATGCGCGCAAATCCGGAAATTCATGGGCGGATTTAGGATTCCATTCTGATCCCCTCCCCCTTCCAGAAGAAAACACCCCGTCCCTCGGATCCGTCTCAGACATTTGTCCCTCATCTTTTTTAAAAACACTCAATCGGTCACTGTTTGTTCAATTTCGCGAACAGACATTCATAAACATGCGGGTAAAGAGGTTTGCATTAATGTGAATAATGTCCTATTATATTTTTATTTTTTTACTAGCTATGCCCCGCGGTGTAACCCGCGGTTTATTAGCCTATGTGTTAATCCAGGGTGTCAGCTAACTCCGTACCAAATTGTATTAAAATCGCTCCAGCCGTTTAGACGTGAAGAAGTAACAAACATACACACATACTCACAAACTTTCGCCTTTATAATATTAGTGTGATTTATATACATAAGCACAAAATTAATAGGCGGACTGAATGCTAAAAGCATTCTCTACCAGCCAACCTTTGGGTGATGGAACATATTATGTTATAGGTGCAGATTGTTGACAGCCAATGCTGGTTATAAATATATGTTATGTACAATAGATTATAAATAAATATTTATGCACACATACGTATACTTAAATACATAGCATACATACAAATATAAATGTACCTACTTAAATACATTACATAAATACAAATAAACATATATTTAAATTCATAGTATACAGACATATGTTACAGTAATTTATGAGGCTAACGTTGATTTAAATATCACAGCAATGTAGATACGATGCTAGCATAGGTTTATGTGATTCTACCCTGTACACACCCGGGTAATAACCCCACCGGGAAAATATGGCATAAAATCCCGGTGAAAATACTCAATCTCAATTAAATATTGTTAACTTCCATTTTTTATTAAAATAAGTAATCAGAATAGCATAACGTCCTTTACCTTGACATTATAATTGTTGCCAATTGTATCACACATCAACTACCAAGTAGTTATACTGAGTTTCGCTAGATGGCGCTGATGTTACGTTGTTCAATGTTATCGACGGGTGTGATGACACTGGCCGTCTATATCAGTCTCGCTTACGTATTACTCTATTGGTCTGTGGTCTCGCAATTGTTTCCGTGAGTTCGCTTGTGCATTTTGTTACATTTGTGATAGTTTTGAAACGGCTTGTTTTTAAGACTTTTCAACGATAATTTAGGCTTGAAGATAACTGGACTTCAGTATAGGACCTCTTTATAAAGGAGCAAAAACGCAATAGGGTAAGGAATTATAACAAAACAAAGATTGTTTACTTTTTAATATTTAGACATACATTTTACTAGACATTTCTCCTTAGAATGTAGTATGAGATTAGATTTACAGTTTTTTGATAAACTGGGGAGGTATAATAGCACGATCACGGTAGCTGTATTTAAGAGAAACTTAGGGAACCTAATGTTTATTTCATATTGATAAGCCGAAATAAGCACCTAGATGATTGATTGATAACGTACCTATGATTTTCTTACTATTTTTTGAACGAAACAAAATCAGCTGAACGGTGGCGAAGTTAGATTTATCTGTTTACGTTGTACATAAAAATATGGCCATATTACATATTCCAATACGATTGCTATATTATGTACTTGCTAGGTGTATCATTATTTCAAAAGGTACAAGTAAAATCTAAACCTAACTGTTGTCCGGGAATCCGACAGTAGGTAAATATCCCCTATGTAAACACCCAGGTAAATACCCAAAGTGTTAGTAGGTACATGGAACAATTGTTTTTTTTTTTATATAAAATCAAAAGCTTACTCCCGTGGCTGCACCCCTGTTAATTTCAAATTAATTTATTTGCGAAAAATGGGTAAGTGCATAGGTTTGTTAGTTACAGAAAGGGTATTACCATATTCCAGCTATTTGGATTTAAATGTTGATAAACTTTCGCGATTTGTACACATTATAAAATTATTATTACGGGACTAAATCGCGTTAATAATTTAAGGTAAAATACCTTGTTTGTTGCCAGACGCTTCGATCGTGTTGCATGCAACGGCCGTGGTCACGGGTAAACTGAGATAGTCTAGCCGTGACCACGGCCGTTGCAATACGGTCGAAACGTCCGCGTCGGGCAATAAACACGGTATTTTACCATAAATTATTCACGCGATTAAGACCCGTAGTATATATAATTTTATAATATTTTGATTTATTTTATAAAATCACTAGCTATCCCCACGACATTGCCGATTCTTTGCCCGCGATAATATGTTTTTGTACAAAATCATTAGCTATTCTCCGTGGCTTCGCCCACGCTAAGTAGGAACCTACCTACGATTTTTTTGTGTTTAACCACTAGCTTGTCCCCATGACTTCACTCGACTTAAAATTGTTTTTTATTTTATTTTTATAAAATAACTAGTTATTCTTCGCGCCTTCGCCCGCGTTAAGTTCGATTTTTTATAAAATCACCAGCTATTTCTGTAAAAAATTGTTAGTAGGGTTGCCAAGTTGTCATAGAATAATTTTCACTTACCCTATATCCCATATAAAGGTGGACTTGCGAACTTTGGTTATCAAGACAAACGTTTTGACCTTGGATATCACAAAAACAAATTTTGAGTAAAAACTCGAACGGTCTGCGTCTGCGCCCCATAGTCTCTAATACTTAAAGGTTAATATAATTTTTTTTTTTTATAGAGATGATGTCTAGATGTCTGAATAAATAATATAATAATAATAGCCTTTAATAACAATCGTGTCAAGTAACATGGCATCTTATAAACAATTTTTACTAATGAAACTATTTATAATAAGAACTTTAAGTATAAAAACCCTAATGTTTTTTTAAAATTGGTAATCATTCATTAAAATTGGCAAAAACTTAGTTTTCGACCCATATTTTCACAATTAATGACTATTATTTTTAATAATCGGTTATTTTTATCTATAGCTCAAATGTCGCGTTTACCTAGTCCAAGTATCCGGGTAGAATCCCATTTAAAGTCCGCAAATAGATAACTACCTGTTGGTCTAATTGTTAGTGACCGTAACTGCTAAGACAGAGGTCGTGGGTGCGATCCCCACCTAGGATAAAACTTTGTATGTAAGAATGATGGTTTATTCTGTGCCTGGGTGTAATTTATCTATAATATGTATGTATTTAGAAATATATAAGTACTAGGTATGTTTATCAGTTGTCTGGTTGCCATAGTACAGGCTCTGCCTAGCTTAGGATTAAATTACGTTTTGTGAATTATCTCGAGATATTATTTTAGATATAATGTTACAATTTTAAATAAATAGGTAATACTCACTATCACTCTACATTTTCTTTTTTTCATTTAATCATTGCTCCTAACATATTTTAAATATTTTTGTTACAGGTAAATATGCCGCGCAAGAAAAAGGAAATAGTATGGCAACACTACACTTCATTAAATAAATCTGCCAAGTGTAATTACTGTGAAAAGGTGTATGTATTTGCTAATGTCACTAAAATGGAAAGACATTTAAGAGTATGTACTGGGTGCACTGTTGTTGTTGCTGATAAAGAAATGGTACAGTCTAAGAAGACTTCATCAACCCTAGATTATGATAATGCGTCAACCTCAGAAAATAATAGAGAAGAATTTGTAGTGGCTCAGAAACCAAAGCAAAATCATTCAATCGAGATCATTGTAAAGCCTGACAATGCTTCAATACCAGTTTATCGAAAAGCCCTGGGATATAAGAAGACAGAACAACTTATAAAAGCTGAGGCCTCAACATCATCCACTGAAATCCAGGAAGATAAGATAAAACATTTAGACCAATTATTCTCAAAGGCTATTCTTGTCACTGGAGCACCTCTGTCCATAGTAGATCATCCACTATGGCTTAAATTTTTTGAGGGGTTACAACAACCTTACAAACCACCTTCTAGAGAAAAAATTGCTACTACATACTTTGACGAAGTTTACAAACAAATGGAAACAGAAATAACAGAAGATCTAAGGTCAGCTAGCAATCTACACTTGCAATGTGACGGTTGGAGCAATCAACGAGTAGAGGGCACTTATAACTTTCTTATTGCCAAGCCTGAACCCGTTTTTATAAAGACTATAAACACTCTTTCCCATCGTCATACCAGTCAATACCTAAGTCAACAAATACTCGCGATTATAAACGAGTATGGCGCACATAAATTTGCAACCTTAGTAGGCGACAATGAAATAATTATTCAAAAAGCATTTGATATTGTAACAAATAGACACTCTCATATAATACCATTACCATGTGTAGCACATACGTTAAATTTATTGTGTGAAGATTGTTTGGAACTCGAACCGATTGAAGAATTTACAAAAAATGTTGTAGATATAATTAAAATGGTAAAGAAAAATCATTTACTGAGTGCTTTGTTAGCAAAAATACAAAAAGAAAAAGGTGCTGACGTTACTTTAAAACTACCTGTTAAAACTAGATGGGACAGTTACTTTAATACTTTGAAAAGTATACAGGAGACAAAGGTTGCATTACAGACATTGGCAGTCCACGAAAATGCTACAAAGCTAATAAAAAGTGAATATAGAGCACATTTATTAAACTCATACTTCTGGACGATGGTAGAAGATTGCATAAAACTATTGCAACCTATAAAGGAGAAAATTGTTCAATTAGAAACTAACAAACTCAATATTTACGAAGTATATTTAGCCTTCAGAGATATAAAATCCTCATTAAATTTTATTCTTCCAGACTTAATGTTAATAAATAGTGATGACAAAGACAATATATTAAATTCAGTAGATACTAGAATGCAAAATTGTATTAGACCTGTTCATTTGGCAGCATATATGTTGGACCCAAGGACACAAGGTCTTGAATTAGATGAAAACCAGGTGATTGAATCTTTGCAATTTATAAATGATATGGGAGAATTATTAGGTGGAGATGTCATGACTGATTTGGCCCACTACAGGGCTAAGGGTGGTTTATGGGGAAAGTCTTTCATCTGGAAGAGTGTAAGAAATATGAGTCCTATAGTTTGGTGGAAAGGAATCTGTGGATCAAGGTCACTTAGTAAAGTTGCTGTTCGCATATTAACAGTTCCTTGTACCTCGGCTACTTCAGAACATATATTTAGTAATCTTGGTCACATACATAATGCAAAACGGAATAAACTTACAGCAGAGAGAGCAGAAAAAATATCATTTATAGCATATAATTGGAACCTCACAAAAGAAAGTGAAAGCAAGACTACAGAAACTGAGGATTACAATTCAAATAATTCACCAGTTCAAAATCCACTTACACAAGGGCAAAAACCATCAACAACACATAAGGCATCTGACAATTTTGAATTTTTTGATGTGAATAAAGTGGATGTCGAAAATGACTCTGATTCTGACAGTAGTTTTTAGGGTTTTAGAAATATTTATTCCTTAAGCCAAAAATTAGACACCATTCATTACAATAAGCGAAGCGGCTTAATGGTCAAGGCATCATCGGTCTCTTAATCGTGAGGTCGCGGGTTCGATTCCTACCCATTATACTACCAACGTGAACCTACTACTAACACACGCAATTAAACTTAAGGGGTTAACAAGATTTCTAGTAATGTGTGACCCACAATCCCACTTGCTAGTTATATTTAAAAACCAAACATGATTCTTAATAAATACGTAATTAACTAAATTATTCTGTTTCTATTCATTTCCCCATCCAGTTCTCTTTAAAGTTTGCACATTAATTTATTTAGGCTTTAGTGATTAAATAACAATATACACAACTACAGTTCATGCCACTTAAGTTTGTGTTTGTGAAGTTGTATTCGAATGTAGTTCCGCGCAGGGACGTCGTTCCCCGCCCGTCTCCTCCATCCCCTCCGATACCTAAATTAAAGTTGTGCTTACGCGCGAATATCAGACACGCAAACGTAGGTGGCGCGAACTGTACTTTTAATTAGATGTTGACATATATACGACTCGTAAGGTGTGGAGGTGGTTAAACGAATGAAAAAAATATAAATAAAATTTTGGAGTACTCCGATTTTAATAAAATTAGGTAATAGCACTCACTGAATGCACATACCTAATCTTTTAAGCAAGAAGGGTTATAAGGTTAAAATATGTTTTCGTGTGTATGTTTGTTTGTATGTAGGTATACTTCTTTGGCACGCTCTAGAGCCTAAATGGCTTGGCGGGTTTTAGCTAGAGAGGTATCGTTAGATTCGTATTAGTTGTGTCAGTGACTCGGGGGAAGTACCTATATCAAAATTAGAAAAAAATGGCAGATTTTGGCGCCAAAATATATCATTAATTCATTAATTTAACTTGTCTAACTGTCTAGTGAAAGTTCATAAAGAGTAATAGAAAATCTATACATTTTATAATCGTATGACTCAATAAATTAAAGGTACTGTTTGTGGTCCTGGTCTAGTCATTTCTGCGCCTTCCCAGGGTCTGCGCCCTGTGCCTAGGCACTGCTGGCACCGCCCTAGTTACGGCACGGGCACTCAGAATCATGGGCACATTACAACCCTTGAATTTGACAACACCTTTCTGTTACACGTTGTAGATATATTATAAGAAAAAAAAACAAAATGTTATAGAAACTGTGACATCATAATCATCTAATGTTGGCTACTTAATATTTATCATAATGTGAGTAAATACCTACTCAAAGGGGAATACGTCGGGTATTTTTCCTCTGCACTCTACGCATTGTCATTAGTGATGGCCTTTATCAGATAAGTACCTTACTTGCCTAATAAGCCTGCTAAGGTAAGATAAAAATGCCGTAAAACCAGCTTCTTAAATTCACTTCAACACTGTAACACAGATCTTCCAGGACATATTCTTTCTCCGGCAAAGTCGTACGTTCACAAAAGCACGACAGTACTGCTCAACACGAAGGCAATTGTCCCTGGCAAGTGTTTTGCACTTCAGTCTTGTTTGCGGACTGTCAACAACGAAAGTGCTTAAAGTATTTTTGCTAGGTTTAACTTTTAGCGCTTCTTTGCTGTAGAAATTATTGATATACGTTATACGATATTTGCATAGTAGATACAAATTATTGCCTAATATCTAACAACTAGAGTAAGTATAGAGCGCCACGATTCGGATATTTTTCTCAGATCGATTTCTAATTTACATAACCGTCCACTAATTTTCTAAAAGGAAATATTTTTCCAATGTCCGCTCATAGTTCGCCATGGGCTCAACCGATCTTAATCTACACTAATATTATAAAGAGGAAAGATTTGTATTTTTGTATGTAACGAATAAACTCAAAAAGTATGTACTAGACCGATTATAATAATTCTTTTTTTGTTGGATAGCCCATTTATCGAGGAAGGCTATAGGCTATATAACATCGCGCTACGACTAATAGGAGCGAAGCAGCGAGAAATGTTGCAAAAACGGGAAAAATTTACGCATACGAAGTTGCGCGGGACAGCTAGTAAATGATACGTCATTAGATGGCCCATTGGTGTAGTGGTTATTGACCCAACTGCTAAGCCGGAGGTCGTGTTCTACTCTGGATAAAACTTTGTGTGATGAGCACGATGTTTTATTCCATGTCTGGGTGTATTTTTTTTTTTAATATTTTTAGTTTATCTGTAATATGTATGTATTTAGAAATATACAAGGTTATTTTTTGTATAGTGCAAAGCTCAGATACCCCAACAAGATTATTATTTCTAGAAATCATATAGTTACAAGCCGTACATACGTACTATGGGATGCAATGATTTGTGATTAGATTACGTTGTGTGAGTTGTCCCAAGATATTATTACTTATTATTATTCATCTTAATGACGCGAGTGTCACTGGTACATAAAATTCTAAAAAAATCCAAATGACGGCTTTTATGCGCACCAATGTGAAGGCTGATTTTTTTTTCTCAGACCTATATGTTAAAAAATGTTTGTAGTTTAAAATCATAGGAAAAACAACATTCGTTATAATGATAATTAGTTCTAATAAAGGCATAACTACCTACTGCATGATACTAAATATGAAAGGTAGCTTGTTTCTGTCTTTTTGACGCCACTAAGTATTAAATGTATGTAGGTATTTCTACACTGAAAGAAATGCGCAAATAAATAAAATATTATAAATGAAAAATGGTTTCCTTATCATTTCATTGAAACCTTTGTAAAAAGGACTCCAACGAAATATTTTAAAATGCTTTTTATAATGGGAGTAATAATATTCATATATAAAGGAGGTAATGTTAAACCTTTATCGAATAAAAAATAAACTTACCCACTTCAATGTTATATTTATTTCTACTTTTGTTTACATACCGAATATACTTTATGATGTTCTTTATTTATATATTGAACAATATAAAAAAACCGGGAAGTGCATGTCCACAATGAAGGTTTCCGTGGTCTCCCCCCCCCCTTTAAATAATGTGGCTTAAGAAATGGGTTTTCTGTTGTTTTTGTTTCATACTGACAATGTTATTTGTCGTCTTTCCAACCTCTCAACGTTTTTAAAAGACCTATATAATGATAGTGTGAAATCTATTTTTTTTAAGCTATTGCAGAATTTTGAGCGCGGCGACCAAATCAAGAAATTCCGTAACGAAAATAAAACCTAACACCCCCCCACACCGCCTACAATGTAGCTCGGCCGAGCGTTCGCTTAACGTATATGTATATGGTACGACTGTACGAAGCTCGCACAGATCGAGGCGAGCTGCTCCAAAATGTAATGAAAAAAAAAATACTGCATAAATAAAAAATAAATTAATAATTATAATTGCATAAGTTGATAAAAAATGCTATGCAATAGCTTTACCGCGGCAGTCCAATAGTGCCACACATTTTTAAGATTTTATTCTTTCACATGAGTAATATGTGTATGCAAAATTACAGCCTTCTAGCACTAACAGCCTCTAGGCAAAGCTTCGGACGGAAATGGCGAAATTATACGGGTTCCGTTTTGCCATTTTCTCTACGGAACCCTAAAAAGATATTGTGTATAAATGTAATCGTAAGAAAGGGTTTTTCGCTTTTTTTATTTATGTCTAGAAAATGTAACAATATAAAATAAATGTAATGCAACATGTTTTGTACGTGAGTGTACCTACTAGGTAACAAGTTGAGAAGTTTTCACCGTGATAAATTAACCCGCAACGGGACAAAACACTTTGGTAACCGCAGTTGCAATTGATTGTACAGATGGGGACCAACGTAGCGTCTTGAAGTCTAGATTCGTCGTATAAAACCGACCGACATGAGAAAGGTGTAAAAACCGGGGTTCCGAAGCTGTTTCTACAAAGAAATGCAATACATATTAAAAAAAAACATTCTGAAAAAGAACACAAGCAAAAGAGCGTATCTTCATGCAACTTAGGTCCTTGTTGAGAAGCGCAAAGTTTCGATAATAACTAAAAGACAATATACGAATATCATAACAATAATAACATGATGCATGTTGAAAATAATTTTATTTAAATTAGGTATATAATAAGCGTTACCTTTGTAATTGTTTTCATATTTTTTGGGGACACAATTTTTGATATTAGAGTGATTAACTTTTTAATGCTATTTTTTGTTAGAGACAAGTGCCCCCCTCCCCTGCCAGCTAAATGGTTGTTTTTGCAAATATGAAAAAACAGGTTAGTAGATAGTATAATGAAATTAAAAGGAAAGCTATCACAGCTACTTGTATATATGCTTTACAGGGTTACAAATAATAGCCGACCAAGTGAAAAGTAACAAAATTATTGTATAAATTCCATTGAAAAATACTTATATTATAACGTTGTTAGTAGTATGAAACAAAAACAACAGACAACCCACTTCTTATACCGCATTATTATGCTGGGCAGCTACGGAATCCTACATTGTGCATGGCCCGACATGCACTTGCCCAGTTTTTCTTTCAACAAATAGAATACGAAAATGAGCTAATCTAAGCCATTTTACTCTAGGTCATATATTTATTTATTTATTTAAACATAATGTACAAATAGTGTACAAAGACGGACTTAATGTTAAAAGCATTCTCTACCAGTCTACCGTTAGGTGATGTAGCGATTTGAAATGTAGATGCAGAATGATGTGGATGATTAACCAAACATTAGAAAAGAAGAAAGGAAAGAAAGAAATACATTTATTTCCAATCATTAATACATAACATGGATACTAGTTCATAAAATAAATACTAAATCAAGTAAAATATACACAAATAGATACTATTATAAACATACATATATACACGTAAGTACAACATATATAATATATAGGTAATAAATATATTATAATTATTTAAGTTGCTAACGTTGTGAAGATTCAATTAAATCTCTGTGGAAAAGCGCACGAACCTTCAGCTTAAAATTGAAGTGATTGAGTGCCATCCTAATTTCGGTAAGACAGATTATACAAAGAAGGAGGATCCCACAAATCCAGAAGAATGAGAAGTACATAAAAGCAATAGATTGTTGGTAGAACGAAGATCTCTACTATGGTTGGAACATAAGTATTGAAAAGAATTCATTAGCACCACATCTTGGAACTGCCTAATATTAATTTGAATTTGACATAAAACAAATACACAAAGTTCTCATAAACCAATAATTATGGTCACTAATAGTTTCCATTCAAGTCTACATAACACCGGCTACGTACAGTGACCTAACGAGATATTTCACTAGACGCCACAATGGCCACCTATTGAATTCCGCTGGCTCCCTCCGCACCGCTCCGCTAGTCTGTGGCCCTGTGATTATGCGCGGAACTGGAGCGTGATTAACCAACCCGTAATTAATCATGAATTACATTATGCGACGTAGACATATTTGTGTAAGCTTCCGAGCCGAGAAATCGATAGTTTTACACAAATTGTTTTACGTAGGATTCTAATCAAATCATGTATAATAGTTTAATAGTGCTTAATTTAAATGGATTCCTTCAAAATGTCAAACTTTTGAAGTCATTTATATATTCTTAAATAAAAATTAATCCTTAATTCCCTTGGTCACGAGATAACTAGAGAACGACTTTATCGATTTCATTCACTCTTTTTTGTTTAGTTTTACAATACTCTGTAGAAGTTATTTACGTAAAAAAGGGAAAATATCGAAAAAAAAACAACTGGGCGCTACGAAGTTCGCCGGGATTGCTAGTTTATAGTGTGTATATTTAAAAATGAATTCCTATTTCCCTTGACACGAGACAACTAGAGAACGACTTTATCTATTTCATTCATTCTTTTTTAGGGTTTCTTAGCCAAAATGGCAAAACGGAACCCTCTTAATATTGATGAAATTTTGTGATAAGGTGTCTTGTTGTAGCCACTTACTTTGATAGCTAAATAATAATAATAAATATTTTTATGGCGGGCCCGCTATATATGTAACAAAAGCTGTTTTTTTTTTCAGCAAACATCAACATATGGCACATTACTCGACAGGTCTTTCAAATACATTTTAAGGTTTCTAATAAACTTTTTTGATTTAGTAAATATTTTTGGAAATAATCACTCCGAAAGTTGCATAAATTGTGTCCCCTTAACTTTTGAACTGTGTGACCAAAAAATTTGAAAAAAAATAATAAACGTTGCGCTTAATAAATACTTTAAACTAAAATTATTTTGGAAATGATCGGATATACCGTCATTGAGTTAAAACAGCGATTCAACAAAAGGGCGTAAGTGCCATGAACATGCACTCTTCTGCAGATGCAATTATTCAATGCTGCGGAACCCTACACTGAGCATGGTTCGACATGCTCTTGCTCTGTTTTTATTTAGTCTAGATCTGATAAACCTCGTATTTTTGATTGGTGCACTAAGTGACCTACAATAAGTCAACAACCTTGACTTTTAAGCTATTGCATAGCTTTTATCGCGGGCTTTGAGCGCGGCGGTCGAATCAAGAATTTCCGTAACGAAAATAAAACCTAACACCCCCCACTCCGCCTACCATGTAGCTCGGCCGAGCGTTCGCTTGTTGTACGAAGCTCGCACGGATCGACACGAGCAGCTCCGAAATGCAATCAAAAAAAAAAAATTTAACATAATTATGCAATTATTTTTTATTATTATTTAAATAAAAAAACAATTTTTATTCTTTTATTAAATAAAATATTTATATTTTTTGATTAAAAAAATATATATATTTTGTTGTTTTTTTAGTCGATAAAAAATGCTATGCAATAGCTTTACCTCGGCGGTCCCCGAGTGCCACACATTTTGTTTTTTATAATTTATCTTAGGATGTACATAATATCAAGGACACAATTTGAAACAACGACAGAAATGAACATTCTGAAACAAAATCTAGGTCGCGAAGGTATGTTATTTTCGAACCGGGAAATACGATTAATTCCATTTGTTTTCCTCGTAACGTAACATTATCCTGTTCGAACAAAACAGACACATATTTTAATTGTGACAGGTTTAGTACAGGACCCACGGCTCCAAGAGTTGTATCCCTCGATTTCCAATAAATAACAGATTAGCTGACTGGATGGGATTCTACTTGTAATTAAATTTTATTGCGCTAAGTAAAATCGATTAGCCTGAACATCTTGTACATTTCTCAGTCGGCGTTCAGACCACTTTGTTTGAGGAAAAGGTGTGACAGGAATATTTTTATTATTAACTAGCTGTAGTCAATAGCCCGCGACTTCGTCTGCGTGATGTTGCAGTGCTTCTCTTGCTCCCTATAAACGTTAGCGTGATGATAAAAAGCCTAAGTTACTCCTTACATCCTCGGCTGTCTGATAGTAAAAGTCCCATCAAAATCCGCCAAGCCGTTCCGGAGATTTTAAACAAAAATTAAAAAATACTTTTTCGTTATAAGTACAATGTATACTTTCATATGCATTTAATAAGAAACTGTTTTAGAAAACTAGGGACCCTCACCCTGTCGGCTTCGCATGAACTTTCTTTACTTTTTATAAATATAGGTAATTACTAGATATGCAAGTACTACATGTACACATTTCAAACTTTACGAAAAACCATCTAAATGATGATCGGCATTTGAAAATCGTATTAAAAACCTATTATGATAAGGATAGGTAGCTACTTACCTAAAGTTTTTGAGGATGAATCGGTGTTGAGATAAATTTTAAACTTAAATCTTTAATAATTTTAAAAATTAGTTCAAATTCAAAATTCTTTATTCACTTAGGATGCAAAACAACTCTTGTGATTCGTCGGGATTCTACATGTACATGTAATTCCAAGTTCACGAACAATAGATAAAGCCGGAAAAGAACCTGGTAATAAAAACTCGTGGCCACTCTTTTCAAATTGCCAATTTTACAATGTTTAAATGTTTATAAACTTGATATGGGCGTAAGGTGCTGCAACTAATAAACTATACACCATGTTAAAGGACTGATGCATGCAACATGAGATAAACCAAAATCAGCCTTAATAACAACAAAGGTGGTAACTGGTAAATAATATATAATATTATTTATACCAGTCCCTTTGTAGCCAATGAGTATCAAAAAGTATTAAAATTAAGCCTGTTGACAGAAAAATATTTAGCAGTGTGATATTAATTTTCAGGCTTAATTATGAAAAACCAAGCAAGAGCATGTCGGAC
This sequence comes from Herminia tarsipennalis, assembly GCA_945859575.2. Lineage (NCBI taxonomy): Eukaryota > Metazoa > Arthropoda > Insecta > Lepidoptera > Erebidae > Herminia > Herminia tarsipennalis. The sequence goes on from OX243840.2 coordinate 6,885,566, forward strand.
CATGCTCAGTGTTCACGACTGTTCTTACAAATAAATACGCTACATATTATGAAAAACATCGATTTGAATAATTGCACCAGCAGAAGAGCGTATGTTCATGGCACTTACTTTTGTTGAGAAACGCAGTTTTTCAGTAATAAATCAATGACGGTATATCCGATCATGTCGAAAATAATTTTAATTCAAATGATTAGGCGCTACCTGTGTGATTTTTTTCATATTTTTTGGTCACTCTGTTCAAAATTTAAGGGGGGCACAAATTTTGTTACTTTTAGAGCAAATAATTTCCAAAAATATTCACTTAACCAAAAATGTTTATTAGAAACCATAAATCTATACTAATATTATAAAGCGGAAGAGTTTGTTTGTTTGATTGTTTGTTTGTTTGTTTGTTTAAACGCGCTAATCTCAGGATCTACGGGTCTGATTTGAAAAATTCTTTTTTTGTTGGATAGCCCATTTATCGAGGAAGGCTATAGGCTATATAACATCGCGCTACGACTAATAGGAGCGGAGAAGCGACGAGAAATGTTTCAAAAACGGGGAGAAATTACGCATACGAAGTTGCGCGGGACAGCTAGTGTTTTTATAAAACCTGTCCAAGGATGTGCCACACGTTGATGTTAGCAAATTTTTTTTTTTCAGTTTTTGTTACATGTATGGCGTTGCCCAACCTAAAAAATATTTATTTTTATTATTTAGCTATCAAACTAAGTAGCGGCTATTCATTGTGTAGTCTATATGTAAAATAAGCTTTAAATAAACTAAACAATAGGGGTTCCGTTTTTGCCATTTGGCTACAGAACCCTAAAAATGTACCAAGTTTTTGTTATTTCTGGCGAATATATTTCATCACTACAATTTACCTTTGCATGTAACCATGAGACGCCGTCTAGTATATTCTCTGACACATTACTAACTAAATTAATTAGGTACCGCCGCTAAATGCGCCTGTCGGGTACCTACAGTCAATTAAATGAACCACTATCCTTGTCTGTATGACGTCAGTGAACCTGAGTTGCACTACTCAAGATTAATAATGTGGTGGCCATGTGTTAAAACTTTTCATCTTGTGTATTATGTCTAATAAATTAGATGGGAGTGGGATGAGTAAGAGAGGTGGGAGTGTGTCCGACTGCTACGCAAGAGGTCGTGGGTTCGATTCCCACACGGGACACCACTTTGTGTGATCCACAAATTGTTGTTCCGAGTCTGGGTGTACTTTGTGTCCGTGACTTGCATGTTTGTAAAGTCCCCCGCGCCACTACTGCGGGAGTCGTCTTTAAAAAAAAAAGCTCTTAAGTTTCTGAAAAAGTTTTACGTGAAAGTGTACAGAAACGTAAGTACGTTCTTATCAGCTATTAATTGAAGAGGGACAACATAAGATTCAACCCTGTCTCTTGTTAGAGCAATCTAAACAAGACAGCATTGAATCTTATGCTGTTCTTCTTAGGAACTAGGTAATAGCGACAGAGATAATTTTGATTAGGTATGTCTTATTTAAATGGGATCAGTCACTCAAGTTTAATACTAGAACTGTCGATCCACAATTGACGGTTTTCTAAAAATGTACATGCCACGGATAGCAGCTGTTGGTTTTGCGCCTAACCTCTTTCCTAATTTTAGTAGCATCTGGGTCCACTATATTTTTTTTCGTTTTCGCGTCAAGCCCGCGCTTTTAACTGTCAAAATCTTGACATAATGGTATACAGAGAGCTGCGCTTAGCATTTCTAAGCGCAGCTCTCTATATCGCGCATGCGCGCGGACTTCTTTGAGTGCACCGCGCATACGCCAATTCGCGCGAGCTTGCCGCGAAAACGAAAAAAAAACATAGTGAATAAGGACCCTGACTACAAGAGTGAGTAAATAGAGAGAGAGTACACTTGTGATTACGCACACACCTGTAAGTCTATAACACTATAATATCTCCTGTGCGGCTAGTGTTCGCTGTGATGGAAATCGGTTTGGAGAGCAATATTGCAGTTATCGCTTGAGAATTCTGGGCTAAGTGCTACATGTGCAATTTCGAGAATTCGTAATTACACTTTAGAAGTAACTCAATAATATTGTACAAGTGTACATATTATTTTAACTATTTAACAAAGTATAACTTTGTAAGCAAATACAATTATTTCTTCGAAAACTCAACGTCAAAACATAAAGTCGATGGACGAATCCAATTACCGCTCGACTGGGCCTTTTGTAGTTATTCAAGTTCATTCAGTTAAAAGGAACGCTCATGTTTTGTTTCTGAATCGGAATATTCATTGAATGTTTTCTGTACAAAATAACAAAGCTGTAGATTGATTTAGCTTACCTGTAAATAGTTCATTTCTGTTATACTAGGCAGTTACACTGATGGAATGTTTGCTCTTGTTTTCCCAATGTTTTGTTTTGAAGTTAACAGTGCAGTAAAAAAATTATAATTTGTGGCGATTTCAATTAAAAAAGCATATGAATCAACAGAATTTATGCAAATACTACAATCATACAACCCACAAATAGCGTTTAAAGAGCCTACACGTTTGATAAGCGGAACATATTAGATATATTTCGGGACTTAATCGCGTGAATTATTTAAAGGTACGAACTATTTATTTACCCGACGTTTCGATCGAATTGAAACATGTATTGATAACTTTTTGTTTAATATCCAAAATTGTTCACATGAGATAGTCGAGTTAGCGTTAGCAGATCACAAATACTCTCGGTGCCAGTTAGGCTACTCATTCTTTTAAATACTGGTTATTATATCATTGTATTTATGCAATTTGAAAGAAATAAAAAAAACTACAACTAAAAATTATTTAAGGACATAAATTCGAGACGAGTTGCAGACTCGTTCGCTCACTAGCTCTCTCACATGTGGAAGAATCACAGATTTTGGAGTTGCATTGTTACCTTACCTGCCTGGGATCTCCCACGCAATGCACATATTTATTCAAATACTGAACAATTATAGTGAAACAGTTCCATGGGAACTATGCACTCAAATTATGAACAAATAGGCTGTGATAATTGGTTATAATATGGCGTAGTCGCTGAACAATGTAATGTAGTGTAGGTCGATAGCTATATGATAAGATATATGGTGGGTGGAACTGTACATTTTAAGAGTTCCGTAGTTAAAATGGCAAAATGGAACCCTTGTAGTTTCGCCATGTCCGTCCGTCTGTCCGCTACCCGCAGCTTAGCTCAGATACTGTTAGTACTAGAAAGTTGTGATTTTGACACATATTACTTGCGCCGACAATGTGAATTTTTTTGAGGGTACCTCCTCTATATTTAAATTGGGTATGTGATTTTTTTTTTCACCTACCCCATCGTGTGGGGTATCATTAGATAGGTCTTGTGAAGACCATTTTTGGATTTAAGCCCCCGCCCTGCCAGCTAAATGGTTGATGTTAGGTATGTGAAAAAAAACACGGTAGTAGTATATTTAAAATGAAATTAAAAGAAAAACTATCACAGCTAAGTAGACTTTACAAGTTTAAGAGTAACAGCTGATTAAATGAAAAGTAACAAAATTTTCGTACCAATTCCATTGAAAATTAATTAGGTATAACGTTACAACGTTATACCTAATTAATTTTACAAGTATGAAACAAAAACCCACTTCTTAAGTCGCATTATTCGAATAGGGGGTAGGGTCACTACGGAACCCTACATTGTGCGTGACCCGACATGCACTTGCCAGGTTTTTTGTATAAAAACACACACCTGTACGTCTCAAAACTTATTTGAATTTCTTTACATATTTTTACCCGACTGCGTTCATTTCTTTAGCACGTGAGGTGTGGTTGGATTCCTTTCAATTACAGGAGTGATTGGTTGGGTTTTTAAATTTTATAATCATTTCTTGTTAGTTTTCGCTAGATACTTATTTCTATTTACATAACTAAATAACCAACTTCAGGCTCTCTGTCGCTTTAGCCAATTTTGCTACTGAGTCCAGTTCATGAATTCTCGTATTGTCACTTCTTATTCCAAGATTAAAAGCTATCTCACTTTTGGTATTTGTCCATATAAATCCAAAAGTATCACCATTAATCTATACTAATATTATAAAGCTGAAGAGTTTGGTTGTTTGAACGCAATAATCTCAGGAACTACTGCTTCTAAATTTAAAAAAAATATTACAATTGGATGGCCCATTTATTGAGAAAGGCTATAGGCTAGATAACATCACGCTACGACCAATAGGAGCGGAGCGGCAATGAAAAATGTCACAAATATGCAGATGAAGTTGCGCGAATTAGCTAGTACGATAACCAAAGCCACTCTCTTGTCTGTTGGATGTGTATTCATCTCATTGTAACAACATGCAATTTAATTCATCAAGATCTTACACAGTGATACCTTTGTCTGGAAGCCAAATTGTCTAGTCATTAGTTCATAGTGTTACTTTATCTGCCTGAGAAACAACGTTTATGTGTTATAATTATTACCTCGCTTTCTACTTAGGTATAACCAGTTAAACCTAGTTAAACTGAGGTTTAGTGATTTCTTTTTATTCATTTATTTAAGGAAACTCAACAGCTTTTGTTAAATAACAAAGAAAAGATCTGTTATGCAGCCAGCCTAAGCTGTTTGCATTTACAATAGTCTAAGCCAGTAACAGAGTTCCAGGACTATGCATATTGTGGAAGACAGTTATAAATATAAAACTATTATAATAATATCTAGGGACAACTCACACAACGCTATCTGATCCCAAACTAAGCAGAGCTTGTACTATGGAAACCAGACAACTGATAAATATACTTATATATTTCTAAATACATACATATTATAGATAAATAACACCCAGACACAGAATAAACCTTCGTGCTCATCACACAAAGTTTTATCCTGGGTGGGGATCGAACCCACGACCTCTTGCGTAGCAGTCGGATACACTCCCACCGCGCCACAGAGGCAGTATAAATACAATAACATTAATAATAATAATAAATCACGAGCTTACACTCAAGCTAAGAAATGAAGAGACGAGCTGGTAAGCGTAATGCTAGCCCAAAACAGTATCAGTGCAATCCAAATCTAAGGATTTTGGGAAACACCTGAATGTCACAGTACCGTGCTCTTTATTTGAAACATTAGGTCATAATGACTGCCTCTGTGGCGCGGTGGGAGTGTATCCGACTGCTACGCAAGAGGTCGTGGGTTCGATCCCCACCCAGGATAAAACTTTGTGTGATGAGCATGATGGTTTATTCTGTGTCTGGGTGTTATTTATAATATGTATGTATTTAAAAATATATAAGTATGTTTATCAGTTGTCTGGTTGCCATAGTACAAGCTCTGCTTAGTTTGGGATCAGATGACGTTGTGTGATTTGTCCCAAGATATTATTATTAAAAGTCTCATTTCCCCAGTAATTTCACTTGCTAGTGCCCTTCGACCGAAACACAGTTATTTGTTAACATCACTATTTCACGTAAGAATGACTGACATTGTTGTGGTACCGGCCAAGACGGCCTGTGACTAAGACCTTCCATTAGTTCTAAAACCGATTGCTATCTAAAGGACATTTTACTAGGTAAAATGTTCTTATCTTTTCTACCTTTGTTAGCACATTAGCCATTCTGATAACGCTTGTTTCTCTGAATTGGTTTTCTCAATGAAGTCCATTGAGAGAACCAATTCAGAGAAACAAGCGTTATACAATTGTTTAAATATTTTTATAACACATTTGCTCGTAAAGGGTCTCTTATTTTACCAATTTCAATATCGTAATTGTACGTACTTGTGCATTATTGTAATGTAAACCGCACGGTTTAATAAGATGCTCCGTCTAAAACGATCGGTACTTTTTTAAATCTTAGCAAAATGTTTTTCTGTCAGTAGTGGTCAACTTTTTATAAATAATATTAACTTTGGGAGATAAAATATAATATATAAACATTTAATTCTTTAATTTAATTAATTTTGACCATAAAGTATATTAATTTACTTTATTAGTTATACAGGCCGTGTTTGTGCTTTTGCCTTAAAAAAAAAAGCGCTGATGCGCGCGCATCGCTAATTTGTGAACAAGTAAAAATTATTCCGCGCGCTTTTTCTTTTCGCTGTATTGTATTTTTTATTTATTTCCTCGCAAATATGTTATAAAACATCGTATGACATACGTGCGCTTTGATAATTACAGCTGCTCTGCTTTCTTGTAGCCTTCGCCTACGGCTGGGGCTAGCAATATCGCCTCGGCTGTAATTTTCAACTTACCGCACTTATATCATATTTTTTTCTCATTCAAGTTACGACTATTTTTAGGGGATGTAAAATTATACGCAACGCACTATAAGCCACTTTTCCTCTAGCATCAGTATTCGTTTAAAACTAGGTAGAAAATTTCGATATTTTTAAAACAAACATTCTGAAATCTATCTACGATTATATACTTACTAATTAAGACCTCTCGAACCAAAAGAAGCGAAAATTCTCTGAAGTGGAATGCACATTAGAAATCATTAGGTATTTCACCTACCAACCATGGGAACGTGAAAGGAGCCAATAAGCATAGTTTGTCCTCAAGATTCCTGGACGGGGAGAATCTGGCCGTAGGTGGGTTGGCCGACTCGGCACTAGAATTCCAGATATTTGCCGACCGCCATGATGGAACAAAACACTAACGACTAGGCCGAATAAAATCATTTTTGGTTTCGATTTTTAAATTGAAAAAGATTAGTATGTAAAGCCTACCTTACATGGTCAATATTATTGTACGTCTCTTAATCAATATACTGTACGTGTAAGAAGTGTATTAGAACAATAATGTTGATAGCAGTAATATTGAACAAAATAAAGCAGTTCGATTTTTATTGAAGTTCTGACAATATATTGAGGCGGTTTCAATAATATAATATAATAATATTTTGGGACAACTCACACAACGGAATCTGATCCCACACTAAGCAGAGCTTGTACTATGGAAACTAGACAACTGATAAACATACTTAAATATTTTTTAAATACATAGGTACTTAATATAGGTAAATAACACCCAGACACAGAATAAACCATCGTGCTCATCACACGAAGTTTTACCCTGGGTGGGGATCGAACCCACGACCTACGGCATAGCAGTCAGGGTCACTAACCACTAGACCAACAGGCCAGTCATGTGTGACATTTTCCCGCTATTGCCTTAATCTACAACAAAACGTATATTTATCTCTAAAGAAGAAGAAAATGGCGGGAAATTGATCTATCATTGCATTTTAGACAATACTTGAAATACGTGATAAATCGATACGAACGAGAATCCTGAATACTTGACACTGACAGAAATTAGCCGATAACTTGGCAAGAATGTGAATTTTTCGAGCTGTTTTTTTTTCCTTGAGAAACTGAAAAAAGCGCAGTTGATAAAAAGAGAAAGCGAAAACAAATGCTTGCGATCTGGTAGCTCTGTCCTTCCTCACTGCACAATTGAAACTGACACTTTATTGATCACTTTTATTGAGTGATGAGGGTAGCCTTGTATTGAGTCAATAGTATTGCTTCAATAATATTGACCGTGTGAGGCCCGCTTTAGAGATGTCGGTATGCGATTTAAATTACGTTAGGCGTTTGAAAAAATATTTATCGGTCATCCGTGCTTGAGAAACATGTGGCTAATTGCAACGAACGCTGATGCTTTCTTTTATTAATTTTTCAAAGAAAACTGCTATCAGCCAATATAATACATACTCACATACATCAAATGTTTTCCATGGAATAATATGTATAGTCAGCTACCTAAGTCGCTTAACATTTGCAAATATTAACCATCATAACTCCAAAAATAATGTGACTATCAGTGATGGTTTAACTTTAGGGCGGCTAATACATTTACATATAGGTACATCAAATGTTTTAATGGAATAATATGTACAGTCAGCTACCTGAGTCGCTCAACATTTGCGAATATTTAATGTGACTATTCATGATGATTTAACTTTAACTTAATTTTAGGGCGGCTATTTTGTTCTTATCTAAATTTTCGTGAATATGCGGTATGACATAATTGTGCTGAGATGCTTTGAAAATTTTCAAATGTTAAGCGACTTATATGTATAGCCCGTTAAATCCCGTTGAATCCCGTCCTCCACGCCCACAAAACATATTTGTGCGTTACAAATGATTACAGCCCGAGTACAACAGAACGGTCTAACAGGCCAATGTATTAGAAAGTAAGAACTATAACAATATGTATAAAGTGTGGTCTATGCCATGACCCGTTTCGGGTGCATATTAATCGCAAGTCAAGTGAAAGGCGACACTACCTAAGTTGCCTGCTGTGGCTAAGGTCTCGTTCGTATGATGCTTACAGACTAACCCCCATAACAAAATACTAAATAGTGAATATTTTGTCTTTGGATTTAAGTACATTTTTTTTTTAATAGAATAGAAGAAGACAACATTTTCGTTAGTTCAAATGCTGCTACTAAAGTATTATGAAAGAGGCGGTATGTTTGCGGCTGACTGTTTGCTATTGGAGGCTGCAGTTCTACACATTGTTTCTTACAGTGACTGCTTTTCAGGGTTGCGTAGCCAAAATGGCAAAACGGAACCCTTATCGTTTCGTCATGTCCGTCTATCTGTCTGGCATTTTACTCAAAGACTACACATTAAATATTTATTAAATTTGGTGAAAAGGTGTCTTGTAGTAGCTCCTACTTAGTTTGATAGTTAAATAATAAAAATAAATATTTTAAAGGCACTCCATAGGTACATGCAACAGAAGCTGTTTTTTTTTTGAGCAAACATTAACGTTAGCACCTCATTCGACAGGTCTTTTAAAAACATTTTAAGGCTTCTAAAAAACTTTTTTGATTAAGTTATTTTTGAAAATAATCGCTACGAAAGTTGCATAAATTGTGTTTCCACCCTTATCTTTTGAATCGCCTGACCAAAAAATATGAAAAAAATCAAAAAGGTGGCGCTTAACAAATAAGGCACATGATCAAGTATAACATCATTGAGTTATTGCCAGAAAACTGCGTTTCTCAACAAAAGGGCGTAATTGCCATGAACATACACTCTTTTTCTGGTGCAATTATTCAAATCAGATTTTTTCATACGGTAATGGCTCCGGAACCCTACACTGTGCATGGCCCAACATGCTCTCGCCCGGTTATTAATGCTATTTTTTAAATCGTTTTTTATTTGAACATACGATTTTAATAATTATTTTATAAAAGATTTTTTATTAGATATTTGTCTTTAAATGAATGTTTTGAGGCTATAGGTTATTTAACATCACGATACGCACGTGGTGGTGAGTCCGCTTGTGACCACGGCCGGTGCAACCTGGTCGAAACGTCAAGCATTTTTAAGTTAAACAATGCGCGTTAATTCCCGTATAATAAATAGTTATAGTATAAGATATAATTTTGCACATACTAGTACTTAATATTATAAAGCTGAAGAGTTTGTTTGTTTGAACGCGATAATCTCAGAAACTACTAGTCCGAATTGAAAAAATCTTATACTGTTGGATAGCCCATTTATCAAGGAAGGCTATAGGCTATATAACATCACGCTACGCCCAATAAGAAGACGGACGAAGACGGAGAAAAATGTTGCAAAAACGGGGAAAATTATGCAGACAAAGTTGCGTGGGTCTGCTAGGTACAACATACAGTTTCAGTTACCTACTCGTTGATTACGTTTTTAGCACCAATTTCCTCTTTCGTGTAATATCTACATTATCGTATTTTTTATGCACTTAGCAATACAACTACGACATCAGGCAATTTGTGGCACATTGTTGGTTCATTTGTGAAAATCTCGTAGGATTTCGTTGAAATGGCATTTCTGTGTAGCAAATTAGTCTCGGAAGTTTGCCACAAATTGCGTACGAGAAGCGGTAACGTCATTTGCATAGTACTGACCGCTAACGCATTAACCGACTTATATTTCCCACAAACTGTTTGGCTAACGTGAAGCCAGCCCTAAACGCGTTTAGGCGGACCAATTAGAGGTTCCCAGTAGGGTGTTCTTGTTGTTTCAAGACCATTCTATATGTAGGTGTATTAATTCCATGATTTAGAGAACCCACGGGACATAATTTGGTCTCGTGTGGGTGTAAAAGATATTATCGGGACGGTTGAATGTTGAAACGATTGTTGAAAAGAGTTATGACCAGTAATAGCTGTTAATATGTAGATCTACGGTTATTCGATTATTGTAAAGTATACCAGTTTTTTTAATAAGATTATGAAGTATTAGGTTGTCGTCTGTGATATTAATGTTTACGATTTCAAATGGAATTAATATATTTCTTGTAAGCGTATCACTTCACATTTAAATTGTACAAGTTTACGATTCATGTGTTGACAAATTGAACTACTTAGTTAATGGTAATCAGATTTCGTTAGATTTGAAAACTGGTTATTTTCAAGTCTACTGGTTCTTTTCACAGAATCCATGGGTAGGTACCAAACTATTATTATAAATGTGAAAGTCACTTTATCTGATTGGGTTTTAAGGCTAAACTAATGAGCCGATTTTTGTGAAAATGGAGGTAGTTTGATTTTCGTAAAAAGGCATACAAGAAAATTTTTATCGTGATACCCAACATCGTCAATAATACAACAATAGTCTTACAACTAATAATAATAATATCTAGGGACAACTCACACAACGCTATCTGATCCCAAACTAAGCAGAGCTTGTACTATGGAAACCAGACAACTGATAAACATACTTATATATTTCTAAATATATACATATTATAGATAAATAACACCCAGACACAGAATAAACCATCGTGCTCATCACACAAAGTTTTATCCTGGGTGGGGATCGAACCCACGACCTCTTGCGTAGCAGTCGGATACACTCCCACCGCGCCACAGAGGCAGTCCAAAAACTGACTATGTTGACCAATTAAAAACGATTGGTAAGTTGTCAATTTTAATTGGTGTTGAAATTGTTTTGAAAACCTAGATTGCGAAATCTAAATTAGGAAAAAAGCTGGATTGCCGCAAACGGATCAAAGTATTTATTTACAAAACTATCCTTTAGCTCTGCTTTTCCTGCGTGTTTTAGGTGTTTATTATTGCGATATAAATAATCATTTGTACCATCTATCTCATCCCCAAATTTCATTAAAATCCCTTTAAACATTTAACCCTTAGCTGGTATCACAAAAAAAAAATGTATATTTATTATTTATATATTTTTATTTGGGAAAATAGAACTTATAATCGAAAAATTAGTTAAATTTTTGACCTATTTTAACAACATATAACAAGTTTTATTTTTCAAAATAACTAACATCGCCTTATTTTCTAAGACTCAACTTTAGATTTATTCAATAGTATAAAAACTAAAAAATAATATAATAAAGAGACTTGAGACAGTTTTCTTAAAAAATAATTTAACAAAAATCGGGCACTTCTTCTGTATAATAAAAGAATGACATACTAAAACAGATCTACTAAAAACATATTTAAAAATTACTTAAAATCTAATATTTGATACAAGTGACCGTTATGGCAGTATGTACTTTACATATGTCATGCTGGCACTTTAAACACTTTTTATCCATACATAGCTCCGTTTCTAGGAATATTACAACGACGCGCGTCTGTCACCCGCCACACCCCGCGACGTAATGAGATTACCTTGGTGCGCGAGAGTCCTTAGACTTTAAAGTTGTGTTAAAAAATATGAGCGCTAGGGGTCGATTTGGACCCCGATAACAGTTAAGGGTTAAAAATAACAAACAGATATTCACACTTTCGCATTTACCTATACTATTAGTCAATATCGACTCCAGATCAAAGAGTTTTCCTAAGTCATCTTTGACGCAAGATTGAACCGATATTGTTATTATAACTCCTTAAACATTCCATTGCTATTCGGAACGCAACAAACAACTAAGTACAACACGACAATCTCTATCGAAATAATCGAATTAAGAACAGTACATTTAATCCCAACAATATCATGTCAAAGCAACTGTCAGACTAGTGTCGCATTCGTGTCGCATTAATCCAAAATCCTCTTAGAAAGGGTCACCGGTTATAATCACGTGTTACTTTCGAAAAAATATTTCGTTTTAATACGATTAATGACAAGTAGCCTACACCGTGTATTGGTAATTAAATTTCTGTTTAGAATTTATTACGTCTGCTGGCTTTGGAAATGAATTATGTCTCACTTTGATTGCATGTGTTAATCATGCAAACATTAAGACGATCTTTCGCGATTTGTACACATTATGAAAATATATATATTACGGGTCTTAATCGCGGCCGTTAGACTCTAGTCTACCCGTGACCACGGCCGTTGCAATACGGTCGAAACGTCGGGCAAAAACAAGGTATTTTACCTTAAATAAACGCCCCGCAAGCCTGCGCCCGTGCCTGCGGTTGCTACCTGCAGCGCTGCCAAGGTCAGTCGCCCCGTTGTACAACAGAAACGGGGGATAAAGACGAAGACCAGCGAGAGCGTACCCACAGCCCCTGCCAAAGGGCAAATGGATGTAGAGGGCTTTATAAAGGTTGAAAGGAAGCAGAAGAGGCCCTCCAGACGAAACCAATGTGCTGCTGCGTCCGGCAATAGCAACGACGCAGTTATATGTGTCTCGTCTGCATCACACCACAAAGGCAGAGGAACTTGCGGAATACCTCCGGATCAAGACGAAGTGGACCTTGAGGGTGGAGAAGTTGGAGTCGCGCCATGACGTCAACTTCAAATCATTCATGGTGCGAGTTCCCAGTGAACATCTGTCCATCTTTATGAAGGAGGACTTCTGGCCGAAGGGTGTCGCGTACCGACGTTTTCGTGGAAGGTTACGTGACACCACGGCCACGCAGCGAAACACGACGCCGCTGTCTCAATCCCACTGTCGTGTATAATTTTAATTATGTATTAGTTTATTGTTATTATGTTACGTATTTGTGTAATTGTAGTTTAAATTATGTATTAGTTTATTAAGTTTTTTATGTACCTATGTATTTGTATGATATGGGCCTTAGTAGCCTGAAATAAATGGTTATTATTATTATTATTATTAAATTATTCACGCGATTAAGACCCGTAATATATATATTTTCATAAATAGTAAGACGATCATGGTTATGTTAGAAATTAATTTTATTGAAGGAAAATATTTTGCCACATTGAAAAAGTAGTAAAACAGCATACCTATGAAGCTGTGAATACGTCACTGTCAAGTTTGGAGTGATTTTCAAAAACCACTCTGTAAATTGAAAATCCTTCGCTTGATTTTTCACCGTTGGTTGGTGTTTTATCGAACTTTGTGAAAAAGTCTACAAACCCGCTATTGTGCAATAAAATACCTATTTTCAGCGCGGCTATGTTATTTTCATTGATATTGTCACAAAAACTGGTCAGAGTGTCATACGAAATTACTGAGACGAAATACGATTTTTCTTTCTTCGAATAGGTATATTATTTTATTACCGCATCAAAACTTTATTTTGATTCGGGGTAATACATCAAAGCTAGTATCTAACGCTTTTTCATATACCTTTGTAATTTTAGAGAAAGTTACAGACATTAAGAACCACAATCACTTAGTTACATTAGTCAAACTTTTTATATTAAAACGCTGTTATGTCACTTTACTCGTTACGTGTATGTGATCTAGTTTCTATACCAGTTTAATAGATTTAAGATAATTATCTCATATACTTTCTAAATTATCGACACTTATCATTTCCACTTACTATGTAACAACCGGTGACGTGACTTTTTGATTAATTATAACTTCGAGCAGAACTTTCAATTATAGAAAATCTAAGATAGTTAAACTGTCCTGGAACCTTTTTTTTTTTTAAGAATACTAGCAATGTGGGATTGAGTCCCACATTACTAGCAATCTTGTCAACCTCTCCAGCTAAGCTCAAAGACTTGTGTTAGGAGTGAGTTCAAGTCGGTAGTACAATGGGTAGGATTCGAACCCGCGACCTCACGATTGCGAGACCGATGCCTTAGCCATTAGGCTACTGCCGCTTCAAGCTTAAACATTAATTCACAATTTAATTATGAGTATGCATATAATTTGACGCAATATTGCGCATGTGTCTAGAGCAAATAGATTTATCACTAATATTAGATATTGCAAATCAAATTACCAACAGACAGGATGTTTCAATTACCTACAATGGTCCAATGAATGAGGTCAGGATCAGCGAGTTGACAGCAAAGTTATTTTTATCATCTACAATTGTTCTTTTTTTAGCACACTTGGTAGTCTGCAAAATGGAGCTGTAGGTAGTTCGACATATTTAGCTATAGCGCAATCCGTTGACTAGATTAGCCTAACTGCATCAAGACAAGTGCTAAGCGTTATTGCACTCCACAATAAACAGATCATCGTTGCTCTGCAAATTTGTATGAATTGGATAATAGGGGAGCCTCGCACTTGCCCGGACGAAGGCAATCTGTCCATTGGCGCAAGTGCCGATAAGTGCCATGTAATGTATCGTTTAATCCCATAATGTATGACATCCGATACGACAATGTTTTCCCACACTGTATCTAGTAAATTGCTTCAAGAATTTCTTGTTTGATCTTAGGTCTGGGAACTAGTCTAAATTGGGGTTGTTTTTGAAGTATTAAAAGTATTTTTATTCCTAATTGATTCTTGTGAAAAATGATGTTTCTTGAGTATAATTGCTATAATGTTTAAAGATTTCATTTCAAGTCCGCCTGGTGTACAATTTTGTGTGCAGCAAGTTTATAAAATAAATAAAATCAAAGATGAAGCGTTTTTAGTGATAGCTTAAATGCAACTTATGTTTATTGCGTAAACTTTAAAGTTTATAAGACTTACGGTAACTCTATCTTGTCCTAGGTTTAAAAAAAATATTCTTTAAAACCAGAAGCTTATGCCCTGACAGTAGCCATTGACCAAACTTGTAAAACACCCAAACTAATAGCGCCATATTTCTTCATAAAATCTGCGGCAACGAAACATTCGGTTCATAATAACCGGAATTTAATAGTTCAAAAGTTTCTTTAGTGGGTGTGCGTAGGTTGTCACGCGATCCCAAATCTGTACAGTCATGTTTAGACATTAGAGCAATTTGGCTTTATTAGCTTTTTTTAAGCAATTTAAACGTGATAATATATAAAATTTCAGCTTTTACGTCGGATGCAATTGAACCATCAATGAGGAACGGTACTTTAAAAGTCTGTTTTTTATACTTAAAAGTTCTCAAGCGGTGATTTAGATTTATTACAGCCGTATGTGGATAAATGACGTAGTCATTGTTTAAGCAAACTTGAAAAAAAACAGTCTAACAGTTTTAAAAATAAGAAAGCTTTGGAAAAAAGTTTGTAGGAAGTCATTCTTTATGCTTCACTGCGATTCTGGAAGTGGAAGAAAATTAAACTCTTCGACCCGGAAAATTAAATAGTATCTGGGATTTAATTAAGTAGTACGGTTGATACCAACGATCCTCATTCAACAACAGGATAAATAAGCCATCACTAATTTCTTGTCTTTCATTACGTAAAAACCAGACCGTCCAGAGTGATTAGCGTAGGTATCGTCCAAAGTTTGGTTTAGCTACCAGCATTTTTTCACTTTTCGGTCCTTTGATTTACCCACGGCACAAGAACCTGATGTAGATACCCACACTGATGTAATTTTCTCCCCCGTACTATGAACTAAATAAATCTTAATTTTAGACGAAAAATGATCTGTCCTGCTAATTTCGTACCAAGCCTCCCAAAAAGCAGACGAGTCAGTGAAGATGTCACTAAACGGCAAGCGATCTATTATCTATTTGTCAAATCAATGCACTTGACAGCACTTCAGCGACAAAAACCTGTCAGGTTCACTCATGAAGTTGAACTGCCTTGCAGTAGGAAAATGATTTAGATGTTCACGGTACAGCCCCTGTTCTCAATACCTATATCTGTATTAAACTTTGTGATAACACTGGTGGTGAAAACTTGAGATTACAAATATTTGGGACGTCTACTAAAATTCATTTAACGTCATCAAATTAATCCTTTCTTAATCACAATTCAAATTAATACCACTGTACTTAGAACATTTTAATAATATTTTAGGCCAAGAAGAAATCCATGATTCATTATAAACGACAGATTCGTTACATTGTTCATTTATCATTGATATTTTCATATCAATGTCAAATAAAGTCTCAAACCACAAATGCTGTCTAGCAGAAATAATGTAACCTACTCTTGCGTGTAATCTAAAATAGCCAAATGACGTATTTATTCGATTAACATAATACCTATTGTGAAAAAATAGATTTAATGAGAAAGATAGCTCTGTGTTATTATTAAATTTCTTTGCGTGATTCTGTATTCGTGATCTGTAGCTTTTTCTTAAATGCGACCCGAAAATTGCGCTATAATTCAGTTTTAATCTTCACTTAAACGCTCGTTTACGCATGTAACTGCTTACTTTCACAAAACACATGTGTTTTTTTTCCGAATCAAATCAAAACCATATAGGTATAAAGAAAAACGTGGGTTACGTTTGTCCCGGAATATAAACGGTTCCTATGGGAAATTCACCTGGACAAAGAAAGACGCGGACACTAAACTGGAGAAAAAGCTAATTGGACAAAACATGTTGAATAAAGGTGCTTCTTCGAAGCCATACCATACGAAGGAAATCCTAATTGCCACTATTGAAAAAGCGGCATAGGTATATCTGAAGATAATCCTACTTTGGAAATTTAATTAAAAGGTTTCATACAAAAGTCAACTTATTAAATTTTATCGTCGATATTCCTTCATCACTTAGTTTCTATTATTTATCTTGTGGGTACATTATATTCCGTGTTGAACAATTTTATTAATTTTTAAGCTCATCTAAGCATGAAAAATGTTACATGATCTGATATAGCCGCTTCAGTGCACATTATTAACGGTGCAGTGTTTGATCATAGTTAAGTTTTGACAAGTGTGCTAGCCAAAAATCAGGTTGAGCAAGCGGAATGGATGTGTTGATAGCATCTGTTTAATATGTCGAACCTTTCAACTGATTTGTGTTATAGATAACATCGTTCCGTACGTTTAATTATTTGATGTATTGTTTTAGGTTTTGTAGCTGTAGATACGTATCAAGGATATTGATTGATTTATTATTTTTTTTTTCGGTGTCATGACCTACTTTCATAACATAATGTTTAATGTTGAATCAATTCTAGTATCAACAAATATATTTTACTAATATTATAAACGCGAAAGCTTGGATAGATGGATGTTTGTTAAGAACACATAAACAAAATGAAATTAGACACAATTTTCACTCAAACGAAATCGTGGACAATAGCTAGCAATGGTATAAAATTGAATCTAATCAAGTTACATTGAAAATATAAATGGCCACAATAGAAATTCGTGCAGAAGTGTGTCAGTGTGACAACTAATGCCTAACACTCACCGAATGCGTAATTGCAGAAATCCAAAATAACGGCACATAATGATTACCGATTACTAAATTTGAGATGGACACAGGCGGTCCGCTATTCGATACAAGTAGCGCTTTTGTCAAAAATACTTTCACAATTGAGGTCTATCGATAAAAATAGACGCGGCTTATTATTGTTCCCACGACTACGGTTCGGCATTGGCGTGTGCGATCCTCATTACGACATGCTTCCGCAATTAGTGATGGGTTCTGGGCTTTCTCGGTGTTTAAATACTCGATTGTGTGTACCGACATACGGTATAATACTTTGTGTTTATCCTACTCTTTGTTCCTTTTACACCTGCCTTCATGTGAAGCATTTTAAACTCAACAAACCTCGCAATTAGAAATTAATAAGATTGCCTTCGACTGGGTCATTGGTTATATTGTCATTCTGAGTGTTAACAACTAACTTTATTGTACTTGCCTGAATAGTTTTCTTTCCCAAAAGAATTACGTTAATCACGTCATTATGTGAATCAAATTAATTAAATATTTCAGTGTGTGTTATATTTCGTGCATGTGCACGGCAGCAATTGGCAAGGGGGGCCTAAAATTTTATTTAATACTTTTCCTATTACAAATTATGGGTTGTGGGTTTTCTCAAAATTTTGAAATTTGTTTTATTTTTAATACTTTTAGAGATTTCTTACAAAACTTTTTGCGGCTTACTCTGGTGCATCATAACATCAATTTAAGCACTGTTGCTTATAAACCTCATCGGTTACTGACAATTTTTTTTTTAACTTTACTAGTTACCATTATAAAATATATCTAAGAACCATCGCAGACAAATTATACACCCTTTACAGAAGACCGCATCTGAATCGGAGGAACCGTTATTGAGATAAATGGCAACATTCGAGCGAACACAAACAATCTCTCACCACAAACGCATAAACCTTCTCCGTTCCGTTGGGTAAAAATGACATAGCACATTTTAGTAAGCTGCCTACATTGAGTACTAACTTAATTCTATAATGGAAACTAAATTGATCAGCACTAAATTACACACATATCTGAATAATCTGTTTAATGTATTAATTTGATTTGCCTTAAGCCGATCACGTTGTTAAATTTGAGTCCATTCGATCATAATTTTTTTGTTGTATGTCAATGTTTGATTAATCTGATCATGCAGGGTTCATTGGATTTGAGATAAGACAGCGCATTATAAAAATGTTAAGTTCTGGTTCTTCTTTGGATGATTATAATTATAATAGGTGCTTATTAAATGTTCTATACATACAACATATAATCTGCTTTTTTAAACATTTGATCTTTAGTTATTATAAATCAAAAGGTTTGATTTTTTAAACGTCAAGATTTGTACTTTATAACTAGCTATTAGAATTCCTAAAGAGCAATTACAGATTCCAATATTTTTAGTTAATTGTTTTGTTTTCTTTTATTTTTAATATCTTCCCAAATTAAGCTTTAGAAATGAGAATACAATGCCACTTGTGGTTTTTAAAATATTTCAAACATGTGCTCATACGCTAGCGACATTACCATATTTTATCATTTTTAACGATCATTTGTTACATCAAGTTTTGGAATGTTTTTTATTATCCTTAGTCCAGTAAAAAAAAATATGAAGCTCAAAATTATATAAAAGAATAACTATTCTAAACCAAGTAATGAAATTAACAATAAATTGGTAGAGAAAATCTTCGCCAAGCGATAATAATAATTAGAAAGTGTGAGAATTTTTTAAGAAAAGTCATTTCATTGTTATTTTATTGATTGACCTCCATTTGTGCCCCCATAGAAGGTTTTTTATGGATATTATCACAAATAGAAATTATCATAAAAATAATATTTATAGTTGGAGTATTTAGTATGGTCACAGATAATATAATACTGTATGGTTATCCGTTTATATTTCTGACTAATTAGATTCAGACCAGATAGACAATCTACGAAAGTTATGTTTTATTATTATTTGCCTATCTTCATTATTGCCTGCTAATAATTCAACGCAACTTTTAGAACATTGAGATTTTTAACTTTCCATATTGAGTATCTTCTTCATTAATAATAAATATAATTTAATATCCTTTTCATTATCCAATTTTATTAGACAACAAGAAATTAATTAATATTAAGTATGTACCTGACTGCCTCGAAAGGTTTTAATCTCAAATGGTTTCCAATTTCATCTCTCATTATCTAATTTGAGTGAAATTTAATGCAACAATGACTGGCTTCTAATTTCATTACCACCCATGGATCAGGAGTCTAGCGGTGAGCAGTCAGCGTTCATCGCATCAACAATAGCGTATTGTCCAGCGATGGAAACAAATTAGGACGATGACTAAGAGAAATTTGGACGTGGAGATACGGTGCGCCTAATTAGGATAAATCGCCATAGGCAATGCAGCCTAAAATGAGAAAGAAGAAGCCCTAGTGGTGAATGGTCGTCGATTAAAGAATAACGAACACACAAGTCTTATCAGGAAAAGCCATCAAAACTGACCAAATCAGTTTTTACGACAATAACATTTAAAATTCACAGATTAATGGAAACTACCTACATGTAGTTGAACAGCGCAGTATGTTTCAGTTGAAATGAACTTTACGCATTGGTATATTTAAAAGCATTTAAACTCTTTTTTGGCGTATTCAATTTTGTTTAACAAAACACCAAAAAATCCGAAATGATTGAGCATAAAATTGGTCATCACAGATAGTTTCTCGATGCTGTAGATAACTATTATGTGAACACTTGACAGGGTGTCGCCGCCACAGGCAGAACGGCGAGACGGACGCGCGCGGGCGGAGCAGGCGCACGCGCAGGTAGACCCTTCGAAAACGACAAGGAGAGATGGTTGTTGGCTCTCGCTCGCACCACGTGGTGGGGGCGGCCGGGCGCAGGCGTATGTTTGCCGTCTGTGCTACATTTTATTTAGTTTGAAACCGTTGTCTGGCGTTGGAGCACTGGCCGTTTCAGTACGCCGTTCGACCACTGTTTATCAATAGTGTTTCGATAACAAAAAACAACAGATGAGTGAAAAGGTGTTGAGGGTCTTGGAAGCTTATCGGCGCGTTGGCGCCAGCCGGCTTTGGCATGGGTGGGCGCAGAATGTTTAAGGCAGCAGCTGTGCTGATAACTCTTGGATACTGCAGCCTATTAGTATACCAAGGCGGCGTTACTTTCAACTTCCAAGAAAATCGAGCGGGGCCTGTGCAAGTGTCGGACTTATCTATTGAACCTGTGACTAAAACAAGTATATTGGATAGTGGACAAAATAAAAATATAAGTTTAAATGACATTTTTATAAGTGTAAAAACAACAAAACATTATCAGTATTCGAGACTTCCTATAATATTGAAGACATGGTTCCAACTAGCAAAGGAACAGGTAAGAATTTAACAGTTTTTGTTATAACAATAAACATAGAAATTTCAAATTTAAATCTTAAGCAAGTAGAAATAGAACATGCTTTTAAAAAATATTATAATATACCTGATACTGCTAGATGTACAGCAATCACAACAAAACTTTTAATGCAACTAATTTAAAAGCTATTGTATGAAGATTGTGTACATGCTTTTAATAAACGGTCCATTGAATTCAAATAAGAATGGGATCACGTCCTATACAACTTCATGCAAGTACGTACTTGGCATTGCACCGCAGATAATTCAAAAGCAGATAATATAGGTAGGTAGGACTTTCTGCTTTTTTTTTTAAATCGGGTTGCGTTTGGGTTTAAAGAATTTATTCAGATAAAAACTTACAGTTCACTTAAAATTTGATAGGTACATTTAGTTAGGTATTTATAATTATCACTATTCTTATTTGGAAATCAATAATGAAGTACCTAAAAGTCACTTCATATTGTTTGAAACTATCAACATTATAGAGAGAGAAAAAAACTCCCCAAGAGTATCGAACGTATAATTTCTCTCAATCCTTGCTTCAGAAACAATTAACACTATTTAATGTTAATGAGTTCGATGATCAGATACACAATAATAAGTGACATACAAACAACTAACCATTTGCATGATAACAAGTAAGTTATTATCGTTACTGACCAACCATAATATTTAAAATCTACCAAACTCCATCAACGTAATCAAGTTTTAAAATTTACTACTAATCAAAATTAATTAAAATTTGAATCCTCAAGCATAAGTTTTGATTAGCATTTCAAATTTATTCATCATTTTGTATTAGTATGATAAAAATATGTATTAAAAGATTCCAAGGTTTCGGAATGATAACGATTTTGATTTATGTGAAGCGCAAACTGAGCGGCAGACTAAATTAAATCTTTGACAATAAGACATACACAAGGATGTACCTTATAGGCGTACTTATCTAATAAAAACTGAGATTTTTTTTTTTCAAACTAAATATTATATAATGTATGATATCAGTTGTCTGGTTGCCATAGAACAGGCTCTGCCTAGTTTGGGATCATGAGGCGTATGAGTTGTCCTACGATATTATTGATAGATGAGAAAATTATTTGATTAAAGGCATTCATCAATTTTACTCAGCTTTATAATTTTTCAGTACAGAATGCAAAGCAATATAAAGGCAACCCGCAGAGTAAAGTTTCAATACAATGGTCGTAAATCTTCTATAAATGCACCAGAAACGTTCACAGCGGGACTTGTTGTTCATAAAGTCAATATCATAACCAAGTTCGATTTAATACGGAAAGAATGTCTTATTTCTATCTTTTATTCATCTAAATTGCTGGGAGAGAACCAGTTCATGCAGCGTTTACTCCAAATTGTTTTAGCATTTATTCTTAATGCTTCTATGTGGCCGGTGATTAGATGCCGAAACAACGCTATTATGCAAATATTTCTTTGAAGCCATTTATCTTGGTATTCAAGTCACAGAACTTGTTTTGAAGACGTTGGATAGTAAGAATATTTAAATATTATGGGTGTCTCAATTGGAAATATGATTTATAATTTTTGTTATAAACCACAGGACACCTTACATACAGTTTACTTTATTATGGGATATCTACCAGTAATAAATAATTATTGTCTACTGGTTGTCTATGGTAATCAATTACTAACCTTTTTCCATAATACATTAAATGTTTTTTACAAAAACTTTTGTAAATATACATAAATAAATCTTAAGCGACATAGTCAGATCTATGACTAAGCTTCTTAAATTAAGATTTAAAAAACGAAAATTAGACAAAGTAGTAGGTATGTACAAAATAAACCAGTCAGCCAAAAAAAAAATTCAATGAGGCCTGATGGTGTAAAGGAGTTCAATATACCACATCGATATATTGTAGAACCTTACAAAATCGACAGCAATCGTGCAGCAGCCATTTAGCTAGCATTTCCTGAATCTGGAGCGTGTATAATCAACCGTTAATCCGGCTCAGGACCCGGCGCCATTGTGGAGTGCGGCCGCGCAGCGCGTGGCACGGCGCGCGCGCAACACGTGACGTGATTGTATACTCGATTTTGCCCTTTTGTGGTAACTCTTGGCCGTTGATTTATAAACGGTTGCATTTAGTAGGTAACTGGTTTTGAGTTCACATTTTTATTTTCTTAAAAACACATTCATAATGTTTTTATTGTTTATGTAAACATATGTAAGTATTACTCGTAGGTGTTTAATTTTTCAGAGACGATCAATATGTAAATGATAAGATCTAGTATGGATTACAGTATGCAGTTAATTGAGAAACATTACAATAATTACTGCGTCTATGTTACTAGTATCCACTATACCAATAATATTTAAAACGATGATAGATTTATAACCAAATGAGGTTTGAAAAATACATCAGCTGGTCGAATTCCGCACATGTTAGTTTAGCCCTGAGACCAATAAAAATAAACAAATGGCCTATATTTATTCATGTGTAGGGGATGTCACCAAGAAGCTACTTTCTTCTAATAACCGAACATAGTGAATACGCATTATGGAGTGTCAATTACTAACCATGAATCAGTTATAATAATATTATTCGTAGGTATTATATTTCTGCTTACCAAGCAGCTTAATGGTGGAAGTATCATATGATATAGCTGCATAATGTTTATGTTAAGATATTTAACTTTTGATATCGAGTTTCTCGAACCTGAGCTTATCAGCGCTATTTTAATGTGTTCGCTGAAGTCTGCTCAAGATTTTGACATACCTTGATTAAACATGTGTATGAAAAACTTGCTTTACTTTTGAAGGTAGATTTTAAACGTAGGTATTTCATTAAAGAAAACCTTGTTATTTCGTAACAGCATCGTATACCTAATCTAATTAATGGCAAAATTTATTAATGCTAATAATTAGATTAATATAAAAATAATTGTAAGTAACTAAAGTGATGATGTAAAAATATTTAAAAATAATATTTGTACGCCTTATGGCAAAACATAGTGATACTTTCCTGTTTATAACACCTAACATACTAACCTATGTTTACAAATAAACGATTCTGATTGTGATATGTTTTTTTGAGGAACTTAAGACAATAGTATTATTATTATTGAAATGTTTAGTTATTTTTATTGATTATAATAAATAACCAGTAAAAATAAGTAAATCGGTACCTAAGCAATTTTACATTTGTCACGTCTCTGAGAACCCATTAATAACAACACACACTATACAATCTTATACACACACATTTATAAATGTACCAGTACCAAGTTGCGGATAACCAAACATCACAAAACATTAAAGGGAATACTTGTCAAAATTTCGAACAAAGCAGTGAACAACCCGCACGTGAATGTAGCGTTATATGAGGCGGCTCAGCACCTTAGTCAAACACGTCGGGAACAAACCCTGCGCTGTCTAATGCTATTTACTGAACTGACACCTGTCGTAGAAGCCACTGGATGGTGCAAAAATGTCGGAATTGGATTTTGTACCTCAAGTGAGGCAAAATCCGATTGCATTGTTATTGCATTGAACTTTTTAATCGTTAACTTTTCAATTGGAACAAATGAGAATAAATTGCATCATAATTGATTTTGATAAAATTTTGCACAAAATCCTTGAATTTTACCACTTGTGTTACACGTCGTATACTTATTTGAAACCGACGGAGGAGGCAAATATTAATATCTTTATGTGACAGCGTATTTGCCATATATGACCAAGCTCGTAAGCAAAAAAATCAAACCATCATTGAAACTGAAGCAAGACTTGACCCTAAAAGATGTAACAGGAATACGCCAATTGCTTTTAAGTAGTGACGCACCATGACCGTTACCCTTGACTCAGAGTCAATAATAATGTTAGTACGATAGCAATGTGCACACTTCAAAGAACATTTTTTCTTGGAATCGAAGCTTAGATATAGAAGTCAGGAATTGGCTATCGATATCTCAAAGTAACATAGCCAAAACAAAAGATTTTTAGTAACATTTTACTCAGAGTAATATTGCTTATGGGTTATGCTTTGTAATGCGTAAAATTGTTATCAAAATAAGCGCCAGTGTTGTTATTCGGATCAAGTATCCGTTTAGCGGTTCCGGCAATATTTAATAACAAATACGCAACTATTTAGTTAACATATATAGGCAAAATCGTAAACGAAATGATACGCAGTAAATGCATCCGACGGGAACTGGCGCAGACTTAGATGATACGAATAGGTACTGCGCTGATGCACCGACGAAAACCATCTTGATCTTCCCCGTCTTATTTTATCGTCCCGATTACCATATCGATCTGTTCTTTGGCATTTTTAGAATCTCTATATCAACGTTGTAAGGTATTTACAGTACAAGATATTGCTTGTCGGGTTGTGTTTTGTCAACAGGCAACGAGATTGCGGCTTTTCCGCCCTAAATGCTAACTATTGCTACACTCCTCTATTAATTCTAGCTTGTACACATTGCTGTACCTAATGTAGAAGAAACACCAATTTATATTAAGATATATATATTTTCCATTGAGTTCTGATTTGTTACAGTATTTGATTTTGAACTTTCGCGACTTCTACGTACACTCTTAGTCAAACTCTTGTGATAACAACTTTGTGTGTACGAGTTTGTAGCAATTTTCTGTCATTGTTATCGTTCACATCTAATAAACCATCCAAGTTTCTACAACACATAACACGTTTAAAAGGAAGTTTCGACATAGCCATCCGATTTTATTTAATCTGATTATAATAAACTCCACGCGAGCTTCGAATTAATGTTTCCACAAAAACTAAATATTGATATGGTGGTAATGGATGATATAGAAATAAATGGCCAATTAAACCACGACAATATGTCGTTTTCCGGCCAATAAACTACCAGTCTGTATGCAAAAAATCAAATGAACAAGTTGTACACTTCTGTGGCAATAAAACTTTCTGCAACTCACGATCATCTTTTTGGTACTTAACAATAAAAAGGTTTTCTTCAACTTATCATAAGAATTATGATGCATTTCCAATTGGATCATCTTGTTTCACGTAGGTTTTTTTTCTAAATTACTTTCGCATGATGCTATATTAGCTTGATATAATAGATAATATTTTGACATATTAGTTCTTTGTTACAGTGTGTTTTAGTACTTATTCATGTGGTCTAACCTTGAATCGCATTAATTAAAAAAAAATGTTTTAAATGACATAAATCTAAGGATTTAATCAAAATGAAATTTTGCGTTTTGTCACATTATAACATTACAGTTTAGTTTAGCTAATAACAAGCCATTTCCAACAGCACATTGTATGTGCAAGCAATTTATTGTTCAGTTGTTTTTGATGGGTACGGTATTCCACTGGAGGATAGAGGGATATGTTTTTTTTTTTAAATTCAGATCTTGGAACCAGCAATACTTACTGAAATACTCAACAATATATTTCTTTACAACAAGAACCAATAGGTGTATTTTGGTAGAAACAGGACATGGTACAAATAATTTTACAAATAATTTGCTTTCTTAGCAAGTTCGTTACAACCAAACACATCCTATTACAGGTAATCATCACAAAATCTTTTGTTAAATCAGGTTATTATTGCAATTTTCACCATTTTGAGTTAGAACATAGATAATTTAGCAGTTTGTGTTTCTTGAATATCAGATCATGTTATTTAGGTCCTTATTTTAATCGTTTGTGTTAGAAATATAGCATATCAAACAGATTGCTTTAATTTTATATATTAAAAGCGGCTGTGTGTATAGTTTGTAGCTTTGTTACAATTTTGATGGGATATATAAATCGATATAATAATCGAATGTTGATGCTCGACACATAGGCGGATCCAGGATTTTATTTTAGGTGCAGAGGCAAATGGGTAAAGAAATTTAATACAATACAAGACATTCAGTACACAAATCAATCGTCTGGATTTGCCTATGCCCACAGTTACACGATTCATATTTATAATGCCCTTCTGTTTGAGTAGGATAACTAAAAAATAACTACCAACTGAAACGTATGT
The DNA here is from genome assembly GCA_945859575.2 of Herminia tarsipennalis. Taxonomy (NCBI): domain Eukaryota; kingdom Metazoa; phylum Arthropoda; class Insecta; order Lepidoptera; family Erebidae; genus Herminia; species Herminia tarsipennalis. The sequence continues at coordinate 6,912,370 of OX243840.2, forward strand.
GTATGTACTTTTGTATACATAGCTTGCTACAAAGTAATCTGTGTGTGGTGATACATTTTGTGCTTGTCGCTTATCCCGAGCGTCAGCATCACCCGTGTTGCTGTCACTCATCGCTCGTACTATAAATTCAACGTTAAATTAATTTCGAATGAAAATTTCGTAAAATCCAGATGTAGCAACGTTAATTCAATTTTACCTATTTTAATTCTCAACGGAAATAATCTTCTCGTACTTATACATACGAAAATAAATCAAAACACATAGTTTCCTTAATCTAAGGAAATTTTAAACTGCGAAAGTTACAAAGTTTAGCTTTGGGTACAGAGACCCACTGGACCGTTAACAATATTATTTCAACATTTCTGTATGGAACACAATAAGAACTGAGTATTTGATATTACTACAATGTAAGCATAATACTAGTTTAGTAAACATAAAACAACCTGGTGGTCCAAAAGGCATACACAAATTCGCAGAAACTTATCAGCCAGTCGAAGTTCCTAAATAAACTTTAAATATTTACACTCGAATTTGAATTGAATGTTGACTTAACGCATATGATTCCGTAGGGATTAGTATTTGTTTAGGTGTTAAGAAAATCATGATACTCATTTGTATTCAGTTGTAAGCTATAAAAGTCGTGAATGTATTTTTATTGACGTCGCATTTTCATTGTTTAAAGATTCTCTCGACCTAAGGGTCATATCACACCGGTGATTCGTTCAATGATCAATTTAGTGACTCCTAAAAAACAATTTTACGATAAGACTTTTATTGTTTATACCAGAATCAAAAAGCAATACCGATCGTATTCTTACAAATTTATACGATAGTATTACTCGACAAGAATTAAACAATTTTGATATTCTGGATTATGATGACTTACCCACCTCAGTAATTTAGAAATAAAGTGGCCTTTACTTATGACTTATGCGATGCACAAAGCCTGTATAATAATCTGGATTAGTTACGTTACTCTTTACTACCTTGAAAAAGCTTTGTTAAATTATATCCATAGAACTACTCATGTATTTTTCAACCTTATCCGACTGTTTATCATGTAGCTTTTTTTTTATTTCATTTTGCTACTTCACTGGTCAATAATTCTTGCCTTGATAATCTACATCATCTTTGTAACAACGGCTTATATTGTTTAACCTAGAATATTTACAGCATATTATACTTTTCAGCTCAGATCTATGTCGCCTTTACCAGCGTTTACTTATCTGTGTATTTACTGTCCTATCATTCTCTACATCTACGATAGCTTTTCCTTATTTGGTGTGAAAGATGTACGCTCCTTTGACTAACTTATCTTGAATAAACACAACAATATCTAGATTTTGGTCAAAATATTAGTCTATATCTAGTCTGGCAATATTGGTCGCAATACCTAGTACTAAACCACAGCCCAACCCAAGAAGAATAAATCAAGCAAAATAATATGTTTTATGAGGACAAGACTAATTTTGAAACATTTATCTCTCATATCGTCATATATTTTTGCTCATATTCAATAACAATTACTTTCTTTGTTACAGACGTGGTTTTTCACCGACACAGAAAATCGTCAACATCAAAATCAAACGAGTAAGTCAAAACTTTTCAAACATCAATAGCATTACGACCAAACATGAAATCAGTTATAGTATTAATCGAAACTAGACTTTATTCCATTGTAATAAGACACGTTTGTTGACAGATGGCCACATGATAAACACGAAGTGTTCTGCCTCGCATCAGCGAAAACATCTCTGCTGTAAAATGTCGGTGGAATACGACCATTTCCTAGAGAGTGGTAAAAAGTGAGTATCAATATAATTTTTCAAACTTTGAAATTATTCTATTTATTGGACTTTGTTCTTACAATTGTTGTAATGGTACAGTTTGAATGAATCGTTCGACATAAATCGCAAGGACTAAAGTTTTTAAAATGTTTTAACCATACATTTATCGTAAGGAAACACGTAAAGTAAGCATGTTTGTTTAATTGTCGGTTTATTTTGGATTGTTTTCCTGATGGAAGCAAATTTTAGAAACTTCTTCACATTTGTTTTCTATTGATCGTGGAAAACATGATAAATTTAAACTATCTGTAACATTCGTTATTTCGATAAAGTTACTCAGATTTCTAGTATTTTCTTACTGTTTTTGTAAACTGATGTTATTGTTACAGTATTTTTGTACTTTCGGTATCTTGAAAGTATTTAAAACTATTTAAGTTATTAAGGTTTAGATAGGTTTTGGCGGCAAAACTTTTTTCAGATAGCAAAATAAGCAACCGCATTTCATCCATTTCATATTAAACATATCATTGTATAATTATTAGTTGCAATCGTATGCCTTGTTCATCAAAATGACACATCAGGGCAATTATAACGCAATCAGTACCATGTTTGTTAGCCGCGTTTGGATGAGTGATGGATAGGAATTAATTCATACTATAATTATGAATTTAAGCCGCTAGAGGGAGTAATTATTCATCTATCTCACGTACGTCAAATACGTAAATATTGTACTCATAGACATTATCTTTACTGAAGTAGGAACAATAAACGTTAGCCGTCGAGTATCAAATCAAAAGACCGAGAGTGGCGGTGGACAAACGGCCATAGACATCGGCCACGGAATTAAAGACCACTCAAGACCACTTTATTTGGAAGGCATCGCGAAATATCGTGTGTGAACGATGTCTGTGTCCGTTGCTATTGCGCGCCTTGTATTAACATTACCTTCTGTACTCTTCTAATTTTGGGATCAAACGTTCATATTTCTTAGCCTGAATTTCGACTTCTAACAATGTGTTATCAATAATCATGCCCGTCAGTTAATTCAACTTTAACCATAAAATCGACCTAGGTACTATTATTTTGAGTAGGTACTTTGACCTTTTTAAATTTAAAACTAAGACTTTAGTCAATATCTTTTTAAGTGCTGATTTGTCATCTGTTTGGATCTCTTTGGAATAAAATGAAGTTCATCAACATGACTAATAAGCTAAATAAAAAAAAATGTAACCCGATTCTCCTCAACAGCAGCACCTAAATTCCGGCAATATTTTTTCAATAATATGACCACACAAAGTTTTTCTAAATCGCTCAGATAATCAGTACCCGTAGTGAGCAAGTTTTTGTTTTCAGTGAAAACAAAACGCTCTTAACTTCTGTTTTTACAACCGCTGTCTGTTTAAATATTGAACACAAACATTAGTTTGACGATTTTAATGATCATATTAAGCTTACAAAAAATTACCAAAACATTCAATTAACTTTAAAAACATTCGTAATGGAAATAGGAAATCTGATCTTAGAATTTAATATCACCAGTAAAGCCAATAATAAGGTAGGTAATGATTTAAATATTATTAGTATTATTATATTACAAGACCAGTCGTCAACACCAATGTTTAAATCAAATTAAAATTTAAACCAATAATGCCCATAAAATATTATTTTGCTTTCCGTCCAGTTTGTGTCGTACAGATAAAATTTTATACATACCAAGTTATACTACAACACAGACTACACAGTGTACCGATGAAAGCACAATGCTTAGTCATCTGGAATGGAGGGTGTTTCGCCAAACCGTGAACATATCGGAGGCCTTTTTAATCAGTAGACAACAGCGTCACCAACGAAGCTCAACGCTCAAACACAAACAACAAACGTTAATGGTTTTTGGAGAGCAAGTCCAATATTATTTTGGGCTCACGGGACTCACAATAATTTTCACGCGTTTACATAGAACTGACTAATGTTTTTATTTATGTCTTCCTGGTTTATTCCCACAGTTGTGTCTTGAAGTGCACCTTAAAAAGCATTAGTATCATATTACTTTTTAAGGTGTGCAATTGACTGCCTCTGTGGCGCGGTGGGAGTGTATCCGACTGCTACGCAAGAGGTCGTGGGTTCGATCCCCACCCAGGATAAAACTTTGTGTGATGAGCACGATGGTTTATTCCGTGTCTGGGTGTAATTTATCTATAATATGTATGTATTTAGAAATATATAAGTATGTTTATCAGTTGTCTGGTTTTCATAGTACAAGCTCTGCTTAGTTTGGGATCAGATAGCGTTGTGTGAGTTGTCCCAAGATATTATTATTATTATTATATTATTATTATTACACTTATACAATGGGAAACTTCAAAGTCGTAGTCATTTGGAGCAAAGGATAAAAATGATGTTACTAAACGTATAGGTACATGTTCGTATGACATTTTAAATTTACTGCAGGTATCAACAAATTGCGAAAGAGAAATAAATCGATACAACACAAGAATCAGATAATATTTATTTGAATTATTACAATCTTATGAAATATACTTTATCGTTCATAAAATAATTCAACTTTTCTATCGATTCAAGTATATTCGATTCAGAACGAGGCTATTAATTATACGCCTCCCAGTGTTGGACCTGATTCAAACTGCCTTTGTACTGTAGAATTTTGTTCAACGTGTCGCTTTAAGCTCGTTACTTGTGGCCATTAATTTTCTTTACCCACGCATCAATTTATCCATAAAACTGAACAGGTCCTTGCGTAATAAATGTCCAATGCAGTGATCTCTTGTAGGCTGTCTCCCAAGATACCCGTGCGGACAAAACGAGCAGAAACCTATCTCATTCACAAGGTCAAGTACACCGTAAGATTTTATGTCCCGAATAAACTCAGAGACTACGACAAGCAGTTGTATTTCTGTAATTGTGTCAGCGTTTCCTTATGTTTCACTTACTTTCAGTAAATTCTTCCTTTTACCAGATGTCATCTTCAATACTCAATCTAATAATTTACTACACTCATTTATTTGGCAGTAACTAATAGGTTCAACAAATCAAATAAATTAGGTATAAGTTGAGTTAGTTTGTCCAATAGTATTGACAGACATCGTAAAACAGATTATGGTATTAAAGCTCGTAAAGCCTTTTGGTGCTCCACTTGTAACTTTTATACGAAAAGCCTGTTGATTATGAAATACACTCTGGTCTTTATTATTTACGTAGAGTAGTTATGTTAACATACGGAAGGAGGATCGTGAGAAGGGTTTTTGGTAGAAATAATTTCGTAACTGGAATAAACTTGTTTGGGGTGACATTCGTTTTGTTTGTTGCGGTCAGCAGCTGTCTCATGACATGAATACTTAATCTTTTTTAATTGGATACAAATCTTGTATTTTATTATTCCGACTTTTTTATTTTTGTATTTTAAAAGAACATCATTTTGCTGACAAGTGTTATTGTCTAATAGATACATTCTTCTACACTTCACTCTAGCTTCCACTTTTGCCTGTTGTGAGTTTTAATATTATTGTATACAGTTAAGTTCTTGTAGATTACTACGTCCAGGCCCAAATTTGTAGATTCAAACAAAAACATAACACATTTATTCTATCTTTAACACTAAAAGTCATACTTGGTAGTGTGACTTTAATTGTTATTGTATCCGTTTGTGTCCCAGTAGATTATACGTCCATAAATAAAATTTAAAATCATAAATAGCTTTCTTAATTTGTGGGAGATTATAATTTTTAATTATAATAACTCTTACCGCGCCACAGATGGCGCGGTAGGAGTGTATCCGACTGCTACGCAAGAGGTCGTTGGTTCGATCCCCACCCAGGATAAAACTTTGTGTGATGAGCATGTAATTTATCTATAATATGTATGTATATAGAAATATATATGTAGGTTTATCAGTTATCTGGTTGCCATAGTACAAGCTCTGCTTAGTTTGGGATCAGATGACGTTGTGTGAGTTATCCCAAGATATGATATTATAACTATTCCGACAATACGAAAGTATGTTTGAAGTGAAGACAAAAATGGAACCGGACGGTAAAGTCCACGCGTCGCTTTCGGTCGGGCGTTAATCTTTCTGGTATTTATTGCTTTCTAGCGATGTTAATTGCTATCCTAAACTGTGTTTTGTAGAAACCTTTGTATGTTTGGAGAAAGATGTTTTGAAACTAAAGTGGTATTTAGAGAAACTATTAAAATGAGTTAAATATCAATTCAATTGACAAGTACTAATCTACTAACAATGTAAATGAAAAGATTTATATGTGTTTTCGCACACAATCAATGTAATATACTTAGTTTTAAAAGTTTTCTTCGCCTGACTAAGTAGGTACCTACAGTGCGCCACCTAAGTTTGCGTTTGTCAAGTTGTATTTCCGCGCAGGGACATCGTTCCCCGCTCGTCTCCTTCATCCCCTCCGATACCTAAATTTGAGTTATGCGCAGCTTACGCGCGAACATCAGACACGCAAACTTATTTGGCGCGAACTGTACGTGTATATTTGAAGGTTTTTTTAAAAAAATCTACAATACCTAATAGTTACTTTATCTAAGTTTTTCTAACATAAATAATGTTTTACTTAATGCAAATACCGTTCATTTCAAACCACTCACATTATTCAAGAGAACGTTACTGTTATTACTGACGGATATACAAGTAATATTGCAGGAGCATAATTTGTTCAGATCTTGCTCAGTTAATTATATACTTATGCTTAGGTCTGCGCTGTAATAAATAGCTTCGAGCCACAATTAAACAGCTGTCTCGCAAGAAATACGCGTCGACCGATCCAATTTCACAAATGCAAACACGATATGCAAGAAACTCAATCCAGATTATAAGTTGTCGACTCGCGGCCATTTGTCGTACGCCATATTGCAATATGTGGTCACGGATTGCGTATACCCAGCTCCTGTTATTTGCCGCCGACAGTAATGTTGGTAAATTACACCGCGACGCTAATTATTGGCACCAGAAGCGAAATTCTTGGCCGTACAACTTTATAAACCCTGTACGGGTAATTATCGTTTTCATTATTCTGGATGCAGCTGGTAATATACACGGCTTCTTTTTGGCTTAACAATCTTTTAAATTGGCGGTTATTTTTATAGCATCAATCAGGTACTTACGTTTTTATTAAATTAAAACTTAAATCGGCTCTCGGCGACATGACGTTTAAGATGACACATACTCGTAAATATAAGCCGATGAGTATTTAAAGACCCTCCCTTACCGCGAGCATGCTCCTTAATGTAACATTTAAGATTCGATTTTCGAAGCGACCTTTTAATTTTTATTCATTGACTAGCTGACCCGCGCAACTTCATCTGCGTCAATTTTCCCCGTTTTTGGAACATTTTTCATTGATGCCCCGCTACTATTAGTCATAGCGTGATGTTTTATAGCCTATATCCTACCTCGATAAACTGGCTATACAATAGTCAAAGAATTTACAAACTCCGGCCCGTATCGGTTTGCTATAAATATTGATAACTTTCGCGATTTGTACACATTATGAAAATATAAATATTTCGGGTCTTAATCACGTGAATAATTTAAGGTAAAATACCTTGTTTATTTCCCGACATTTCGACCGTATTGCAACGGCCGCGGTCACGGGTAGAGTAAAATAATTTTTCAATTCTGACTAGTAGTTCCTGAGATTACCGCGTTCAAAGATACAAATAAGTAAACAAACTCTTCTGCTTTATAATATTAGTATAGATGAAAACATATGCGCATTGTAACGAGGGATCCCTTTAGACTTTATTTTCAACAATTTCCTAGAAATCAAAATCTAAAATAAAATTCTTTCTTTTACATGAGCCGATAATTAAATAAACGTTTAGACAATGAGTGTTTTTATAAAAAAAAACTTAAGTATAATAACAAAATACCCGCAGCAAACGGCCATAGTGGGCCGATCTAACTCGTATTCTTACGAAATTTTTTGAGCTAAATGTTAACATAGTTCTTTTTTGTTTCCAACAGATGGTTCTGTCATTTTGACGACGACAACTACGTGAACGTGCCCCGTTTGGTCAGCGTTTTACAAAAGTACCATTATCAGGAAGACTGGTACTTGGGGCGGGCATCAGTCAACGAACCCGTCCAAATATATAAAATACCTACTGAGCAGGTACAACATACTCTTAGATATTATCTTTCATTGCCATTTACTGGCCTGTTGGTTTAGTTGTTAGTGATCATGACAGGGTTTGATTCCCACTATGGATTAATCTTTGTGTGATGAGCACGATGGTTTATTCCCTCTGTTCCATTATTTGACTGGGTGTCATTTATGTATCCCGCGCAACTTCGTCTTCGTAAATTTTCCCCGTTTTTGCAACATTTCTCATTGCTGCCCCGCTCCTTTTGATCGTAGCGTGATGTTATATAGCTTATAGCCTTCCCCAATAAATGGGCTATCCAACAGTGAAATAATTTTTCAAGTTGGATCAGTAGTTCCTGAGATTACCGCGTTCAAACAAACAAACACTTCAGTTTTATAATATTAGTATAGATCAGAAATATATTACCTATGTCATACTTTTGGATCATATGGCCGTGTTGTCCTAAGATATTATTATCAGTACATACTCCAAGATATTATCCTTCATTGCTTATTAAGTAATATAAATGAGGTGACTTTTAAATGAATCGATTTTATAACTTTGTTGTAAAAGTTTAATTTGTTACAGTTGGTATCCTCATTTTGGTTCGCCACGGGCGGTGCCGGATTTTGCATAAGTAGAAGTTTGGCTTTGAAAATGTTACCTGTTGCAAGGTGAGTGCTTTAAACTTTCTAATTAAAACATAATAACGCAATTGCTAAAATAACTTCGTTAAATGTAACAAAGGGTTTCCCACCAGAACGAGCAAAACTTCTTACGCCGCTTAATGAGGATTTTTGATCCTTTTTTGAAAGTTTATAACTTTTTATAAATTAATATAAACTTTATACACTTTCCTAACTAGTGGCGAACCGGGTGTCGTGGCAAGAACTGGATTTGCTGATGATGAGTACCTAAGTTGTCCAGATAGAAGGCAATTAACTCAATCCATTGAATTTAGATGAAAGGGTTAACACGATTGCTAGTAATGTGGGACCACAATCCCATATTGCCTGTTAACTGCAGTTTATAAAATTGCGCATTAACCTATAGTTAAAGAGATTTTAACCAATTCTTTTTTGTTACAGTGGCGGCAGATTCATTAGTATTTGTGAACGTATACGTTTACCAGATGACGTGTCCATTGGCTTCGTTATAGGTAAGGCAACTTGTATAAAATAAAAGCAATCTCTACATCAACAATAATTTTAAGAGGAATGTAATGTAATGTTCAAAGTACTTTATTCAATTTAGTTACAAAATGCAACGCTTATGAACAACAGACAAAGTTTGGAATATAATGATTTCACAGTTAATGCCAAGTTCGCAAGAGTGAAAAGAACTTGGCAACTAATAAATAAAACACTTTTCTTTAAATGCCAGTTTTTAGAATATAGGTACGAGTATTTGTATATAAATACAGTTATGCCAGTAAGATGCTGCAACCATTACACCATGAAACTCTCGCAAACGGTACCTAATTATAGTACGTAAAGTAGGTATTTATTATACTTACCTTACGTTAGGTACGTAACTTTTAAATGAATTAGCCTCCTATGGTGTTCATGACTTGCGTTTTGTGGATAAATTAGATTGTTATTATCATAACTTCAATTTATAACAAAAGTTACGAAAATCTTTTGAACGAGGTTCTTATTTCGTAAACAATGTTAAACAGACTCTTCTTTACAGAACATGTACTGAAGAAAAATCTTACTGTCGTGCCAGAGTTCCACTCACACTTAGAACAAATGAAATTATTGGCTCCTGAAACTTTCCGGGACCAAATCTCCTTCAGTTATTCAAAAACGGAGAAGGATGAATGGAACATCATCAATGTACCAGGATTCGCCACAAAATATGATCCTACAAGGTAAAGAAACTGTTGTAATTATTATTATCAGTGATTACAAATTCGGCGCATATTTCGTACCGGTGGCGTATGTGCCAATAGCGAACGGTTAAAACTTTACGGGATAAATTTGGATTCAAACGCCAAATACGGGAGATTACGGTCAAATACGCCGAATATGTAAACGCAGTTAATTTTAAACATTCATAAGAAGAAAACATTATTCTTCTGATTTTATACAAGAAGTGATAAAGAATTTCATTTTTCGGGAGGGTTTTGATAATTTGAGGGGGTTTTACATGGTACAATATTTTTTGACATAGTACAGTTGTCTAAACACCTGTGTACCTACTTTTTCAGGAGGTGGGTTAAACCCCCCAAAATCCCCCACTGTGTTCCTTCATGTCATGAATAAGTTTTATTCAATTACCAGTTATTTTCATAATGCTATAAACTCATTACGTTTAAATATAAATTTGACTGTGTATATCTATTGTTGGTTAACCAAGATTACTCTGAGATTTTTATTATTAGGTCGCTAAAAAAATATTATTTATTTTCAGGTTCCTGTCGCTGCATTGTTTCCTTTTCCCTCATTTAAAGTTTTGCCCGAGATAGCGTCACCTTCATAACGATCAAAGTTATAGTTTTCAACAACTTAAAGACTAAAAGAGTATCTGAAATCTTCCATAGAACAAAAAGTGCAATACAAAGTTCAATATACAAAATTTAAATTATAGAGAAATAAAAAAATGAGAGGATTTATTTTGTGATATTATTTTTACAAAAAGAAATGACAGATAAACGTATAAAGACGTAGAAATAATATAGGAATTTTCGGTTATGTAAATTCTAATAACAAAGTGTATATTTAAATTCTATGCGATTTATTGTATGTATAACAAAATATCTGTGATATTAGATTATATTTTTGTAGTTAGTTTTATTATGTTTATGATAGATGTTGTATTTAAAAGTTCTACAGTCAAACGTTACGACATTGTTTGTAAATTAAGTTGTTTATAAAATAAACAATTTGAAATTTTATGCTTTCTTTGATTTACTTTTAGCCCTTTAAAGACTTCTCCGATATGCTGATTTCAATACTTAGAAAGAGGTTGGTAAGCTTTCAGAATCATCAAAATGTAAAGTTGTGAAAATGGCGGTAAACTGTGCTGTCATCATTTTGGAATGAAAAATAGATTTGTGCCGACTATTCGGTAAAGCCGTCTAGTCGGTAAAGCCATCTAGTCGGTAAAGCCGTCTAGTCGGCTATGTAGTCGTAAACTAGTAGCCGATTAGTCGCCTGGTAAATTTATTCAATTTCCATGTGCATAAAATAAGATCATTATAAAGAAATTGCATCCTTCATCTGTCATCGTAATGGGATCGTTGTAACAATGTAAATATAAATAAAGTAACTAGCTTAACAAAATAAATCATTTACTTGTAATTAACGGAGAAAGAAGAAAAGAGCTGCCTCTAGTAGGGGCTTAAATTCATAAATTCTAAACGTTGTCATCGCGGCGTACTGATCACTAGCTGAAGGGATATATGGAATGTTTTAACTATCAGGGGTCGTCGATAGAATCGCTACATCTACATCCGCGCTTATCAGCGTTGATCATTGTCATACGTACTAAATTAAATTTATAGGAGATTAAATAAGCACTTGACCAGTATTTTTCCAGCGTCGGTAAAATCTTTTCTTTGAAACATGTAGCTTTCCCACATTTCGATATTTATGAAATTATATGTACCTAAATATAATTTGATGGATATCGTAAATAGATGGACTATGCGTTTCAAATGAGAAGATAATCCCGATCGCGACAACTTCACTCTGTACTTGTTAAAATTGTACCGTTAGCAACAAAAACTCCCAAGTCGGGTAAAGTACGTAACTGTATTATGGTAATGGAACGGACGTGATATTTATTTTATTTGACCTATGTAGGTAACTACCTAACATTTTTCTTTATTATAATATTATTAGTGTTCTTTATTATTTAATAAACACTAAACAGAAATAAATAAATAGGCAAAATATAAGAATATTCTACATTTTAGTGGGCTTTCATTCGACTTAATATTAAAATACAGTGCTCTTAAATAATTCATTAGAGTAGGTCGGTACTTCTGTGTAATACTAATGACACCTTTTTACGAATCATTGTATTGCTAACGTTACGTCATACAATGAAGTTGCTGTCGTAATGCGAAACAAAATGTCATCATGACAGTTATCAACTCATTTGAAACGCATAGTACAAAAAAACAAGTCAAGAAGAAAAAAAGATTTTATTTTAAGTGGGTACTTCTTCTGCAGCCAAATTCATTGCTTTTACAGTAATTAAATATCTTTATGTCACTGGTTTATGTATTTTACGCATTTTGTAAGTAATTTGTCTTTCTTTTATATGGAACTACAATAAAATATGCTTTGATGATAATCGGGAGGAAAGTAACAATTATGATAAACCAAAGTTATTTATCTAACGTTTTTTTAATATATGACCATATATATTAAAAAAACGTTAGATAAATAACTATTTAAGTGTAAATGTTAGGACAAATAGTTATGCTACTTTACTGAAACTTGTGACAAGCTTAAACCACTATGACAAAAATAAAAACAATTGAATAAAATCACTAGGTAGGTCAAGTAGGTCCAAAATCTGTGGGCATAGTGTCGTGAGCGCTAGTACGGTATGGGTTCAGAATGGGACATAATAGTGATGCAGCTATAATTACAATTAACATAATTAGGTCATAATCTCATTTGTTACATTCATCCCGCGTTACTTTCATACCTGGTCTCATTATAATAAAGTTTTTACAACACCTGCAAACGAAATAAAGTTTAGTAATAAATTCTTCCAGACATCTCAAGTTTATGTTCATCTACTTGAAATATTTCGCATTTACGAAACATTAATATACATTCATGTGTTATTTATGACACAACTGCAGTGAAAGAATTTCTCAAAAATAAAGTATCAGACGGTACTGCGACATTTTATAAAGTTAGATCTTAAACAAGACTTATTAGGGCAACTTGTTTTACTATAGTTGCAAACGGCACAACCGTTTGCAACTATTGCTACATTTTACCTGTGTAATAAATAATGTAATGGATGATTTTCTAACGTATAAGAGGCAAATCTGAAATCTACAACCAGCTACCAAATAATTTAAAATCTCTAAATTTTAGATTATTTAAAAATAAGTAGTACACGTGGCCAAATAAATCCGTGAACAAAAAGGTTTACGATTTTGTATATTTTTAATGATTTAATTTCAATTATATTTTTTTGTATGCTACATTCTAGCAAAACATGTTCTCTGTACCTAATTTATTTATAACACTATGATACCGTGTTCTATACAGGTAAAAAAATATTATTATTATTATTTATTTAAAAACAAAAAGGTTGGTAAATTAAAATGTATATCTGAATACAACAACAGATTAATTAAAATATTTCTCCAAAGATAATATATTTCGTTTGCCGAATAACAATACTACATCGAACGAATGCCTAATCCTAATCGATTTGCGTAGGTATAATGGGTTCTAATTTAAAATCTCGCGGCGGTCACACGGGGTCAGGTGATCAAATCTTTCGAACAACAATTCTGTTTCTTTTTAAAATACGTTTATTGTTCCAAGAAACCAATTTAATATTCATAATTTATCTGCACGGTAGTCGCAAATTGTGGCTAAGCGCATCACCTTACATGGACCAATGACATGATACCACATGCATGGAATGCAGGGTGATTGTCCCTACAGATACGCCTTGTGGCCTGCCCTAGAGATATAGATTTGCAGTTTATATAGAGTGGTATACATTATAGACTACTTGTTTCTAGGATGTCTTATATGATCGGATTATGGCGCTAGGTATACTAAATGAACTGATGTTTGCGACTCGATACTGAGTTTTATTGGAATGCGATAGGAATTAAATTACTAAAGCTATTTAAATTCCACATTCAGTTCCATTGCGGTTAGGCGGTGACTATGTGTTGATGGATGACTTATGAACCAATATTTCTCGCCAATCTCAACGCTAACGGTGTCATATGTTTTGACAAATTTTTCACACTCGTTAGCAAACTCAGCAAGAAAATTAATAGAGGGGTGTCGTTCCGCATCCGCATCGTGACAACGGTGAATTAAAAAGCCAGTGTAATTTAGTCGAAAGTAAATTACTTTGAATTAAGGAAGATTAGACCTCAAACATTTTTGGTAAAAGTCATCGTAGTCATCTAGTAGGTAAGTAAAAATGTAAATAACCGGGCAAATGCATGTCTGGCCACGCACAATGTAGGGTTCCGTAGTCCCCCCCCCCCCCCATCCGAATAATGCGGCTTAAGAAGTAGGTTTTGTTGTTTTTATTTCATACTTACAACGTTATACCTAATTTTTACGAAAATTTTGTTACTTCTCATTTCATCAGCTAGCTGTTACTCGTAAGCTTGTAAAGCCTAATTAGCTGTGATAGTTTTTCTTTTAATTTCGCTTTATATACTACTACCGTGATTTTTTTCACATACCCAACATTAACCGTTTAGCTGACAGGGGGGTGACCCTTGACTCACATTTAACAGACGGTTTACTAATGTTTGTCATAATTTAAAATGCCATAATTTCACATGCCATACCGGTATTTGCCATAATTTCATTAGAAATAACGCTTCAGTTGCCATAATCGTGAAATGACATAAAATGACTTTCACTAATTCCATTGGTCATAATCGATCAAGTGTCATAATAATTTAAATCCATAAATGTATTTGCTATAATTTTCGTTTTCAATAATACCATTTTCCATAACTTTTATTTACCATAATATAAATAAAGATAATATAGTATAAGCGCCTGCAATTTTTATGTTAATGAGTAAGTTAATATATTTTTTGCTATTAACATATTCACAGTTAAAGTTATATAATGAGGGTAAAACAAAATAAGTCTGACATAAATAGACAATCCATTAGTCGTCAGTTATTAACAATATCATAATAAATAAAAATAATTACAGTGAAGAAGAGTTTTTGAGAGCTTTGGCCTCCAACTTAAAATAAATTAATGTTACTTTCAGAATTTTTTTTTTATTACTTATCTATACTTGAATTATGTTGATTAATAAATGATTATACGACACAGATTTTTTATTTACAATTAAACCTGAAACTAAACCTCATATGGCGCCTACTTACTAAACTCGACGGAGCCCCGCTTCGCGGGGCTCCTACTTTTGGGTGGTTTAAAAAAAAAACCTAACACGAAGACTAAGGCGGGAGCTCCGCTTCGCTTCGCTCCCGCCTTAGTCTTCTAACCTAACCTATCCGAGTCGGATTGCTCTGAGTCGGGGTGTTAAAGATAATTAATTTCGACCTAACAATATTATGTATTATTTTCATAATTATATCAAATTTTGATTATGTCAAGAGTCGATTATGAGACGTGTTACTTATGGAAACTAATTATTATGATATATGTTGCTATGGAAAGTCATTTTATGGCAAATAAAAGTTATTACTGTTGAGTTGTTAAGGCAAACGTTATTAGTATAAATGATAATAGTGCAAGTAAATATTATGATCGGGGACGATTATGGCAAACAATATTAGTGCAAATTAATTTATGGCAAACGAGAGAATACCTTAACAGACACTTTATTTGCACTTTAAAGCTTAATTTAATGACGATGGGATAGGTGAGAAAAAAAATCACATCCCCACTTTACATACATACAATAAAATATTGAAAAACATTTTTTTTATGGTACCCCTTACCGTAAAAAAATGTTTTTCATGATTTTATTCTTTAACTTTGTCGGCGTATGTAATATTGGCGAAACTATAAGGGTTCCGTTTTGCCATTTTGGCTACAGAACCCTAAAAAAAGACGTTTACGATCTAAACACGACCTAACTTTTGTCCACGGCCTTGTCCCGTGGATCAGATTCCGATAAATAACCTAACCTATCTCTAATTTTAATTTACCTTCATTCTTATTAAAATATATATATTACGGGTCTTAATCGCGTGAATAATTTAAGGTAAAATACCTTGTTTATTGCCCGACGTTTCGACCGTATTGCAACGGCCGTGGTCACGGGAAGACTAGTTGAGCTCAGCGTCGCCTCCGTGAAGCGCGGGTTTCGGAAACTACCCTCGCTTGATTTTTATCACTCACTATTACGGAACCGTCGGTACTTCGACACACAACACTAAGGACATCTGCACACTGGCGTGTAATGTTTGTTCGGCGGTGTATACACTTGCCGATTACGGGATTCCACGATGTTGACAAACGGTATCCGTCTTCTCGGTTGAAATTGACATGTTTTTTGATTTCAACCGCTTCCCTCGCCATCCTGGAGTAATAGTGACGGTCGGTGGAGAGGACCTGTGGTTTGTGTAGTTCAATCCAGTGATTGGTTCCCGCATCCAGCTACACAAACCACAGGTCCTCTCCACCGACCATCCCCGAAATCAAGCGAGGGTAGTTTCCGAAACCCGCGCTTCACGGAGGCGACGCTGAGCTCAACTAGTCTTCCCGTGACCACGGCCGTTGCAATACGGTCGAAACGTCGGGCAATAAACAAGGTATTTTACCTTAAATTATTCACGCGATTAAGACCCGTAATATATATATTTTAATAATGTGTACAAATCGCGAAAGTTTATCAACATTTACCTTCATTCGAAATTTCATCTTGATCAGATCAAAGGTAAGTGCGTTTAAACTAACAAGTAACCTTTACAGCTCTATCACAGTAGTATAGATATAGATACGTGACACGTAAACATCTATCAAAAACATTTATTTTAGACTAGCGGACGCCTCGCGGTTTCACCGGTGTTAGTGTAGCTTCACAACGATGAAAGAATTTTTACATAAACAAACAATCAAATCTTTCCTCTTTATAATATTAGTATAGAAAACGTCAACTTATCTATTCGTTCAACAAAAATCACGAAATCGATACTTTAGTCTTTTACGATGAAAACATGTAAGTCCATTCACGTCTACTTTATTTATAAGCGTTACTTACAACCTGCTGTGAACGACGTTTCAATGGATCATTCAACATCCGCAGTTAAAGCGAATAGCCTTATTTTAACACCCTCAAACCTCAATAGACTAGTTTTATAGACGCGGCACAGCAATTGACTGTAAAAAACCCGGTGTCAACTATCTAAATTTACGGGTTCAATATTTAAAAATAAACGTAATACTTAAATGTATTTTAAGCTTTGCTTATTTCATTATGGAATGTAGGAACGTGTGTGTGTGTGTGTGTGTGTGTGTGTGTGTGTGTGTGTGTGTGTGTGTGTGTGAGCGTGCGTGTGAGTGCGTGCGTGTGTGTGTGTGTCTTTCTCTCTGTGTGTGTGTGTGTTTACGTGTGTGTGTGTGTGTGTGTGCGTGCGCGCGAGTGCGTGCGTGTGTGTGTGTGTGTGACTGTCTCTCTCTCTCTCTGTGGGTGTGTGTGTGTTTGTTTTTATGCGCTTATTACACTTATTACACTACACTAAAACAGAGACCCTTAATCCTTAAAAAAAACAGTGTAATTAGAGTTAGGGCCCTAATTCTCTAACAAATTTTCAAGGCCACCTCGATTTAGGGCCCTGATTCATTCGTCCATTTCGAAAACAATTACTTAATTAACCTACTTATGTCTATATGTCCATCTGTATATTTTTTTTAATTATTCATAAAAACGTCCGGTATGTAACACAAAGATGATGTTGTCTCGTACACGAACAATGGTCAGATCGATTTCAGTTTAGCTTTATTGACTTTTGACAGACTGATAACATCAATCGGCTTAAGCGTGTTTGTGGGATCCTCGAGCAGGCCTGGACATGAACGGTGCTTAGTAGTTATCAGCCGATAGGTTACTTACACGGTAATCCATGTTTACTAATGGCTCGATTGCTACGCAAAATGCAGGTGAGTGTCTATAGCTATGCCTGTTGCTTGTAGCCCTAGAGTGTTTGTGATAACGTGACGTGTTCCCTCAAATTAATGAGAACTAATTAATCTATCTGATATTGAACCTCTGTGGTGTATTGTTTAATACGCCACATTCTTATCTTAAAGGCCATACTTATTCAACGAATAAGAAAACTTGGATTAAATGTAAAAAAAAAATCAGATGATAACATTTAGAACTGGGAAGTTGTCTTTAAACCACAAATGAATACAATAATTGCATTTTTGAAAGATAGAATTTCAAAAATGCAATTATTGTATTAATAAAGTAAGTGGCAAGAAATGCCTATAAAATTACTAAAGCAACCAATTGAAATTTTAAACTTCGTAAATTTAGGAAGTATTGTTGCGTTGAAAGAGTGTAGCCCAAAAGTGAGCTTGCCTATTGTTTGCGAACTTGGCATAACATGTACATGTAGAATCCCGACGTATCACAAGTGTTGTTTTGCATCCTAAGTGAATAAAAAAATAAAAAAATTGCAATGTAATTGTCGGCAAATCAGGTAGCAAAGCTTACCAATTGGCTGTTAATACAAAAGTCTCTTACAAATAAATTATATTTATTTGTGAGAAGGAATACTTTTTAGATTTATAACTGAACAGCGGATTAAATTCCTTTCAGATGTCATTTTTGATCAATTTTAATCCGCACCTTTATTTTGACTTTATTTTCTACTCTCGTGAGAACATTACTGCCAAATTTAATAGAAAGAAAGCTACCTTTGAAGCAATTTGAATGATTAATTAAATTGATTGACATGCTCCATTCGTTCCGCAATGGAGGGTCTCGACAGTTCCCTTTCGGTAGCACCTGGCTTTAAATTCTTCGTTTTGATCGATTATTACTGCACAGTCACTTCACGTAATTGGGTTCCAAAATTTGTTCTGGCGCAATCTAAAGCTTGACCCGCTGGCTGGAATTTAAACCGATTATTACCCCTTTATATGGTCTCTTATTCCGTAAGATAATTTTAATTCTCCTTAATTTATATATAACGGTTTAATAATGCTATCAAATTTGTTTAAAGTGGTTAATTACGTATGCATGTCAGCTCTTTTATCACTGCAGATAAATGTACATAAGTAATATACTTTAAAATAGACCGAAGATTTTTACGAGCAATGAAAAGAAATGTCATCATTTTCGTTCTAATACGGCAGCACTTAACGCTAAGATCTCTAAATACTCCAATCTTTTTGTATCATCAAAAAACTTTCAAATGTACTTAACTACTTTAAATGGATCGATTAACCGAACTCGTCCACGAATTAATGGTTTCAAATAAACATAATTAAGGTTTCAAAGAGGCCGATTGATCTGATGCACATTAGTTGGTAAATGACATTCAATTAAAATGGGTCCTGTTTGAATTCTTTGTTGTATCTCATCCTAACCCCTTATGTGTAAATCTTACTTTAATAACAGCATTTTAGCTACCGAATAATTTTTCTTTGATTATCATTCTATTTTTTTAATATAATAGACAAAACATTCACTAGATAAATGCTGATACTAAACTAACGAGTCCACTGAGTTTGGGAACGTCTATAGTCTTTCCTTTACCTCCAAGCTTAGAAATTACTGTATTTACATTTGTCCAATGTTATTGATATTTATTTTGTTCTTCTTGTCTCCCAATTCTTTCTTTTATATCTTCATTTGACGGAATTGATTAGAAGGATTTTTCTATTGTTGACTTGGCGTATGGTTTAATCAGCTATTCATTTTTAATATCAGTACATTAAAGTATATTTTATTCCATTTTTAACCTATGTGTTCTTTGATATTTTTAATACTAATTAAAACTGATTAAAGTCATTGTCTAGCTGTGCTTATATACATAACTAGCTGTCCCGCGCAACTTCGTCTTTGTAAATTTTCCCCGTTTTTGCAACATTTCTCATTGGTGCTTCGCTCCTATTGGTCATAGCGTGATGTTATATAGCCTATAGCCTTCCTCGAATAATGGGCTATAAAACAGTGCAAGAAATTTTCAATCTGTAGTTCCTGAGATTACCGCGTTCAAACAAACAAAGAAACAAACTCTTCAGCTTTATAATATTCCGTAAACTAGATGAAGTATTTTGTAACAAAAATCGATTTAAAGTAATTAGTTCTTGTCCTTCTACTGTCTATATTTAAGAACAGTTATATGGGATGGAATTATCTCGACCGGTCTTGTGTCAATTAAGCGTGCCCTCAGTTGACTCCGGGCTTGTCCTTCAGCATAAATACAATGTAGATATATGAAGGTAATTCACCTCATTAACCACATTGACAAATAGTATAATAAATTGTAGTCTAATGTTATTTTAGACCTCAACCTGAAAGTGTAAGTATGGTAGCGTCATGCAAAACACGTGATATGGCGGAATAGAGATGAGTGAGACTTGAGTTGGACGTCTATTTTGCATAGTAATACAAACTACTTATTAGGTACCTAGGTACTATGACATAATGTCGTACTTAGTGGTCTTTATATAAAGGAGCTTATATGATGTACTATCTATGGTAAATAAAAAACAAATACAAATACCTGGATGACCGATGTTTGATATTTTTTATTGGTAAATTATGTTTTCTAAAAAGGAAACCTAGCTAGACCGATTTATCGCCCGCGAAACCATTTTTATACTAAACTAGCTTTCGCCCGCGGCTCCGCCCGCATGGATGTCGGTTATCGCGATAAAAACTATCCTATGTCCTTCCTCGGGACTCAAACTATCTCCATAAAAAAAATCATCTAAATCGGTTCAGCTGTTTGAGCGTGAAAGCGTAACAGACAGACAGACAGACAGAGTTACTTTCACATTTATAATATTAGTATGGATTTTATGGAGCCGTTTTCGAGATTCAGATTATATATATATATATACATATATACAAGAATTGCTCGTTTAAAGGTATAATATAAATATATACTAGCTGTAGCCCGGGGCTTTGCCCGCGCAATTGTTTTTAACCCCCTGAAGGGTTGACTTATTGTTTTCGATCAAAAGGCTGAAACTCGTGTTTCCTTATTTACAGCCACAAAGCCAAATACAAAATTTCCCAGATCTCACTTCAAAACTGACAGAGTTCTATTCATTTTGCAACCCTTAATACAGCCCCTTATGAGTTGATTTTCCTGAAACGCTGAAACATATGTTTCTTTATTTTAAACGAAAAAGTGTACAGATTGGATTACCGTTGTTTCACTAAATTTAGAGAGCGAATATAAATTACTTTTAATATAAATTTACTTAGGTACTTTTATCAAATGTAATTGAATGAATATGAACGATTTTTTTACTACACCTGCTAGTGTTCTGGCAACATCTGCCCTATCTACCTTTTGATTATCATGAGTACCGAACAGCCAATAAATTGATCGTCGACGCATATATTGAAGCAGTCAGGCTGATTTACAATGCTGATTAACACCGACTGAGTCACTATATGCAGTTAGTGGCCAGCACTGGGCGATGTTACAATCGGGGACGAACCTGCATAACTCCCATTTGCATCTCAATATAACGTTACTGAAATGTGTACTAGGTGTATTAGGTATTGAAGAATTATACACTGCCACGTACCTAAACGGTGACTGATTTCTATTTGGAAGATCGCAATAAATAATAGATATGTTTTTGTCTAAAAATTGGCATCACACATTTCTGGCAAAACCAACGTGGGTGGACAAGACAAATAGAAATTCACCCAAATGCTAATTTAAATAGGCACTAAATGTCAGTGTTGACAAATTAGATACACTATCTGCAATCTTCGGTTATTCGAGTGGCATGTCGATCATCAAAGTATTTTTTTGGCTCGATTTGTGACTATGGATGAAACGTGGATTCATCATTTTGATCCCGAAACCAAACAACAGTCAATGGCATGGAAAAGGCCATCTTCACCGACTCTCAAGAAATTCAAAGTTTCAAGCTCTGCCGGCAAGGTTATGGCGTCTGTTTTCTGGGATGCTGAGGGAATAATTATGGTTGAATACCTTGATAAGGGAGCTATCATAACAGGCTCCTACTATGCTGACCAAATCATAAGATTGCGAGAGGCCATCAAGGAAAAAAGACGGGGTAAACTGCGCGCAAAAGTTCTGTTCCATCAAGACAATGCACACAAAGCTGAAGTTGCAATGGCTGCCATTCAAGAAGCTGGCTTCCAGCTGCTTAAACACCCACCCTATTCTCCAGATCTAGCCCCCAGCGACTTTTATTTGTTTCCTCGGCTCAAGGAACACCTCCGGGGCAAGAAATTTGAGGATAATGGCGAAGTGATGGCCGCTGTAGAGGCATTTTGGGAGAGTCAAGATAAAGATTTCTTTTTTAAGGGTATCATTGGTTTAGAAAAGAGATGGACTAAATGTATTGACCTATTAGGAGACTATGTAGAAAAATAAGTTTATTTTTAAGTATAAAGTTATTTTGATGTACCCATTCTCATTACTTTTGGATCACCCCTCGTATCTATAGTATATTGCAATATCTGACGCCGTATAATGCTGTCCCGCGCAACTTCATTTGCGTAAATTTTCCATAATTTTGCAACATTTCTCATTGCTGCTCCGCTCCTATTGGTTGTTCCTCGATAAATGAGCTATCCAACAGTAAAATAATTTTTCAATTCGGTTCAGTAGTTCCTGAGATTACCGCGTTCAAACAAACAAACTCTTCAGCTTTTTAATACCGCATCAAAATCCGTTGCGTAGTTTTAAAGATTTAAGCATACATAGGGATATAGGGACAGAGAAAGCGAAGCGAAAGCGACTTTGTTTCATACTATTTAGTGAAGTATAGATTTAATAAAATAAGTAGTATTACCTAAAAATATAAACCTACTACAAATGATTAATTCAGTGCCGCACCCACAGGCATAGATCATTCTAATATTAAATCTAGTACCCGTATCATGACAATGGCAGCAAGTCGCTCGGCAATCTCCGCCGCAGTAGTTCGGGTGTGTCCGGTCACGATTCCTGCACCTTGAGTATGCGCACGCCCACGTCCACCTAGTGAAAGGATACAAATAGCTGCTGATAACATCTAAACTGTTCGTTTTCTACCTCATTTATAAGGTATAAGCCTTAATGTAATATTAAAATTAGCGTAATTGTAACGGTGATTGTGTTTTTAATCAAAATTATTTCTGACATAAAGTCCAAGTTGAACCAAAAATCAAACTCAAACATCTTTCAATGTCACTTAAAAATGAAGCTTTATCTCGTGAGTTTACTACACAAGTATGACAAGTATAATATAATACTAAGTACATTTAGAAGGCTACTGAAGGGAACTGTCCTCCTATACCTATAGGCTGCCTTAGGTAGCCTGTTATAAGGAAATATCTTGTCAAAGTTCATGATAACAAAGAGCTTTTAATCTGCGCACAGCCGATTCAATTTAATCTACCATTTAATAATATTCCAAAGGCCTCACGCTTGCCAACATTGCAAAAGGTTAATCTTTCAAATTATATTGTATTGCCTTTAAGTCTTTGTCCTAACTTATTGTGCAGTATCGCCCAGTCGGCCGCTGAATACTAACGACCTATGAAATGTACACATGACATGGATATTTAGAGCTCCCCTTAGGATGCGATTACGTGTAGGTAATTTCGATACCTAACCGACATCGATAGAATCTAAAGTAGCGGATCTCTATAGGTACATAGATTATGTGTTTTGAGTGCCCTGAAAAGTGTAGAAGACCCACTCGGCCATTAACGAATACCTATTATAAGGAGGTACTAAGACTGAGGTTTACCATAAAACGTATTTAAATAAGAGAATGAATAAAAAATATTCTATTCCAAAACGATTATATCAGACTAGCTGTCCCCCGCAACTTTGTCTGCGTTTGCAACTTTTCTCATTGCTGCTCCGCTTCTATTGGTCGTAGCGTGATGTTACATAGCCTTTCTCGATAAATGGGCTATCTAACAGTGAAATAATTTTTCAATTCCGGTCAGTAGTTCCTGAGATTAGCGCGTTTAAACAAACAAACAAACAAACACTTCCGCTTTATAATATTAGTATAGATATAGATTAGTAATAGAATTATTCGCACCGGAGGAGCTAAATACAATTTTAATAAAAAAAAAAAAACAAATACTGTTTGATTTAACAAGTCGAATACTCATTTTTTTTTTTAAATATCGTAACGAAAAACAAAGACACGTAATAGGTCTGCAAGTGGACGGCAATTGACTGCATTCTGGTCACGATGCGATCTAAACAGGAAAATGATAATTTACGAGTAGCTCCACGATACAAGACAGGTGTGTGTGTGAAATATAGGCATTATACACGACACAGATCTACACCTCATTTGCGCAGTCACGCTTTCATCCTGTTTAGGATAAACTGAACACCTTAGTTATAAATAACTTCAATTGCTTTGGTTTTGGTTAGCTTGAAAGTACCATCTTTCAATTTCTTTAAATGGCTATGATGCCAAAAAAAGAGATGGGTCCCTAGACACGTGGCATTATATTCGATTAGAGTTTATGCTAATCGAAAAACCGCTAGGCTACTTCCCGAAGTCATAGAAAGCTGATATTCGGTATGAAAGCTAGGATTAACACACAAATAATAATTAAGAAATACACACATCAACAAAGTCTAGGAATATTCCGTATTTTGTAGATTATAAAAAAAACTATTAGTATTTGGCTAACAAAACTAGATATTGTTTTTAAACTTTCGCGATTTTTATACATATTAGATATATTTCGGGACTTAATCGAATCTAGAAATTTATCTAAAACTAGATATGGTTTGAATCCCAATTTTATATTATATAATTAAAACTAAACCTACTTACCCGTCTTGGCGTCAATTTACATGAAAATATTATGGTGGAATCATTAATATATAAGTATATAAGTACCTACTACTGTAATAAACATCCTCAAATCAAACAATCAATTGACTACATTGATTTGATCTTTCATGATCTATAATTACTCAATATAATGTAACAAAGTTTACAAACGATCTTATTCTGAGTGTAAATAAAAGTATTGTGAGTTGGTTGTTTATGAGATTTAACAATTAAAGGCATTAGAATGTACTTAACCTATCTATTACATCCCAAAATAAGTTAATATGTATAAATTCACTGCCAATTGATCCAATTGTTTCATTGCACCAATAATTGGGTATTTGAATGTCAAGTCAAATCAGTATCTTTTTTATAAAATGTCAAAACGATTCGTTCTGTAGAGATTTGTATGAAATTTAACATTGTGACGTCATTATGTTCTGGTTTCAAATCATTTACTTTTAGTATTTATTTTGATGATTATAAATACAAAAACATATTAAATTATACACGAATGTATATTTTTAACTCCATTTAAAGGCATATTATTACTTGATAAGTGTAAAATAATTTATTATTATTGATTGATTTGACATTCAAATACCTAATTTCAGCTCATATCTGATCTAGTACTTCCGCAATGGATATCACCTACCACCACTCTCAATAAAGCCTTTACGAAGTATGTTGACGTGTTCTACATTATTCTATTATAACCTTTATTCGCTAACGTGAACTACACCTAACCTGACTTGTTGGAAATGTAATTTATCTTATTCGCCATTATTATTATTTGGTATCATTGCTCAATTTCAGCCTGTTCTTTCAAAGCATTTGAACTTCCAAATTCTAGATAGAATAGATATTTGCTTTAGACATTATGGAAAGATGATTAACATATCTCTTCATAATGTCTGTAATGTTTATTAAAGAGGCCCTTAAATCAACAGTCACAAAATACACTCACACTCAGAATCAACATTTATAATTCTTACAAAGTCTTGAAACCAAATAAAAGCGAAAAGCAATCGAACCAACACATACTTGTACAGCAATCTTTGATTTTTGGGGTTCCCTAGTAAACAACAAACCCTTATAGTTTCGCTCCGTCCGTCCGTCTGTCCCCAGATTAGCTCAGAGACCCTTAGTACTAAAAAGCTGTAATTTGGCACGGCAGGCTAGTATATACTAATATTATAAAGAGGAAAGATTTGATTGTTTGTTAGTATTTAAATAGGCTCCGAAACTACTGGATGGATTTGCAAAATTCTTTCATCGTTGTGAAGCTACACTAACCCCGGGTGACATAGGCTATTTTTATCCCTGTATTCCCACGGGAACGGGAACTACACGGGTGAAACCGCGAGGCGTCCGCTAGTAGTATATATAACGAAATTAAAGCTATATTATTACAAGTTTACGAGTAATAACCGACCAAGTGATAAGCAACAATAATTCTCGAACAAATTCCATTGAAAATTTTATATAGGTAACGGTGTTAGTAAGTATGAAACAAAAACAACAGAAATTACTTTTGTTAGGTTGCATTATTGTTATGGCCTACTACGGAACCCTATATTGTTCATGGCCCGCCATGCACTTGCCTTGTTTTTAATGATATCGATATTTAATTCGTAATAATATCGCTAGATCCACCTAGAAAAATCTCTATGGCCTTCGAAACATCTGTTACAACATCATACAAATAGGTAAGTAACATGTACCTAAATAACTTCAGGGTCCTTGTTCACTATCTCTTTTTTCGTATTCGCGTCAAGCCCGCGCTTTTAAGTGTCAAAATCTTGTCATAATGGTATATAGAGAACTACGCTTAGAAATGCATCGCGCATGCGCGCGTACATCTTTGAGCGCACCGCGCATGCGCAAATTCGCGCGGGCTTGCCGCGTAAACGAAAAAAAACATAGTGAATCAGGACCCAGGTGTAGTATAATTGAAAATGTCGTGACTCTTGTTACATTGTTTTAAGCTAGATCTATTATCTTTGGTTTTAATCATCTCACCAAGATGGTATATGCCAATAATTGAGAGTATGATTGAATTAAAGAATAACTTATTAGTTATATTTCGGGACTTAATCGCGTGAATTATTTAAAGGTACGAACCTTTTATTTACCCGACGTTTCGATCGAATTGCACCGATCGTGGTCAAGGGTCAACTAGGTTCGTACCTTTAAATAATTCACGCGATTAAGTCCCGAAATATAACTAATATGTATAAAAATCGCGAAAGTTTAAAAACAATAAAAGAATAACTTAATTTACTAAATTAAAAATCCAATACGAATATAAATCTACGTTAATTGATTTTCTATAATGAGATTTATAATTAATACAGAGCATTAGCCTAATTCAATTACTTGTTTTTGTTTGAGGTGTGTAAAATTTGTTTTTAATTAACTAATTATGGTAATTTGAATATTAGAATGCTTAGTTATGTTCATCTAAGTGAGCAAGATTCTCAGTTGGCAAGACTACAACTGAATAAATTAATAAATTAATTAGAAAGGAAAATATCAGAAGTCATTCATTTTGATTCTGCGGGAGGAATACACGAATATGACACCATTTGATATTCTCCAAAATTTGGTAGTGACTGACGTCTGTACATTAAGCATCAAACGATTATGCTATACTGAAGACGAAATGGATGTGAAATAATATCATAACTTCTTAGCAACCATTGACAGAAGTATTTAAGATTAAATGATTGCTAAGCAACTTTGTTCATATCACATTCATTTCGACTTTAGTATAGGATGAACTGCATGCAAATTTGAAATGGACTAGATGTCTGAATAAAAAATATACACACACATTAATATCACAATAATAATAATAATAATACACAAAATCCATAACAAAAAATACAATAATTAAAATGAAATAAAATAAATGGTTCAATCCTAATACATAAAAAAATGATAATCATAGATATTATAAAAAATAATCACCATTAAAAAATTATAATAATAATACAAAGTGAGAACTTTACAGTTAAGTAACTATATCCAAACACCTTTTATACATTAGATTATTATTAATCATGGTCCACTTAATTGCTTGAACGGATTATGTTTAGTTCAGTCGTCTCTATTTTACCCGACTGCAAGAGAGCGTATCTTGTATGTATGTATGTTATATTCTTTATTACCTCATATCTTTCAAACCACTTGACGGATTTAAGCAAGTCACATTTTTTATACATTGTATTTACACAATAGACATTCGTCTTGATCGCCCAAATGTTCTTAGATGTGACGTCTGGAAAAACAAACATGGCGGCTGTGGGATGCCAAAATAAAAGTTGTGTTGAATACTGCATTATGGGTATCAAATTAAAGGGCTCATTGCTTTTTTTTTAATTATATATTTTTTTAAGCTGTACCTATAAACTGTTTACAACCAAAGAGCTTGATTCAACGAGGACACCAAAAAGTACTTAAATATAACATAGCTTAATATACAGTATGTATATTTAATCCATGTCCGACCCGTATGTTGTTAGGTATCAAGTTCCCATTCGATTCATATCATTTAAAAAAATTTAATGACGAAAAAAAAATAACTTGACTTTTTTTTTCTTGATAGGAGTCATATGAAAAAACCCCGTAGAGATGGAATAGATTGTTTTGATTGTACAGAGGCTTTACACAAACAATGTTGATAAAAAATCGACGAAATTGGGTACTTAAATCGTGAATTTTATTATTTAATAAATAAACATTTTGACGGATGTAATTTTATTTCTATTTTTTTTTTAGAATTGTTAACAGAATACCTACCTACCTTTACTTTGACCCCTTTCGGGTTGGACAGGGATTAATTTACACCTTGTATAATAGCAAGTAAGTAAATAATAGATCAGTAAAATTCGCATACAAAAATTAAATCATATTTTTTTTGTTTTTTATTAGAGTTTAGTTCTACAATGGTCTATAGATTTTTTAACGTCTGAACACCGTCTATCAAACCGTCTTAAAATTCCAAAGGAGATTCCAAAAAAGTTAATTCAAGAGATGTATAAAAGATGTGAGACTTATCTTGTTTTAAGTCAACACAAGAGTGATAACCAATTTAAAATATTGTGCACAACTAAAGATGAAGAAAAAAGAAGAAGGATAAAGAAAAGTTTAAAAAAAATAAACATTGTAGAGCAATTACCGAGGAAGAAATAGCGGCTATGCCAGACGAATATTATAATTTATATCAATACTCCAATAGAACTAAACATTAAGTTTCTAACTATTCCTATTCGTGCTTCTATGCCAAGTCGCGTTCTTAAAAATAAATTATTAACTGGTTAACAGTGGTTTTGTCTTATACTTTGTCTCTTTTTAATTTTGTATCAGAAAGATGAATAATACTTTGTCTGATATAAATCATCTTTCTGATAAGAAATTCCCAATTTTTGATATAAGATAAAATGATGATTAAGTGCGGTCACTGGTTCGGTAGTAAAACGCCGCTATTGTCTCAAAGAACTATCTAAAATGCCAGCAAAACGCCAAATATGTAACTGCTTTTATTGCTTTCAGCTACGATTATTATTATTTTAATAATAGGTATTAAAACTTTAGTTGAAAGGCGAGATCTTTTAGTACATAGTCAGGCCCTATCTGCTAATTTAACAGCTCGGGGCAAAATATGTTTGCCGCCCTTAACACTATCACATTTTGACCAGTGCAGTATCAGATCACATTTTGGCCATACTGGTCTTAAATATTGGCCAAGCGTAAGCGATCCAATACCCCAATTTTCGCCACTCTGGGCATTTGTCCAGCTTTCCTTGCCCTAATTCGAGCCCTGTACTAGACCAATTCACTTATTTATAGCAGTACAGTTGCAGTGCAATTGCAGTTAAGTTTCGATTAAAACGGTAATTTTTGTATTCTTCTAACTTTGGGATCGATCTCAAATACGCTTGCGTCTAGTAGGTATGCGTCTCGAGAGCGCAATAACGACATTCTAGTACGGTGCGCAAGCGTTTTTGTGATCGATCCCAAAGTTACAAGAATTTGCACTGCTTTAAATATGTGAATTGACCCCCAGGTCTCGTTTGATATGAAATTTGGTAAGAAGATAGCTTGAGTCCCAGGGAAGGACCAATGATGTTGAATGAATGAGTTTTTATCGCAATAACCGATATCCAAGCGGGCTCCATGCGGGCAGAGCCGCCGGCGAAATAATAATAATAATAATCTTGGGACAACTCACACAACGCTATCTGATCCCAAACTAAGCAGAGCTTGTACTATGGAAACCAGACAACTAACAAACATACTTATATATTTTTAAATCATTCATATTGTAGATAAATAACACCCAGACACAGAATAAACCATCGTGTTCATCACACAAAGTTTTATCCTGGGTGGGGATCGAACCCACGATCTCTTGCGTAGCAGTTGGATACACTCCCACCGCGCCACAGAGGCAGTCGAAATCTACTAATGTAAAAAATAATTCGCCAAACTTTAATCAATAAGCCGAAATATCTATGTGAAACAAATTCCTATAATGAAAATCATAATTAATTCACTACGTTACCTTAAACTTAATTATGTATTTTTTCAATAGATGTATGAAATTAGTTTTAATTAGCTAATTAAGTACCTACGTTAATTTAGGTTTCAGAATTGTATATCATTGCTAATTTTTAAAGCTAAGTGAGCTAGACTCTTAGTTATAAAGTTAACAATTAAAGTAAGATATAGTTAATTAAGAAGGAATTCACCATAAATGAGCTAGAGTGGGTCTATTAAAGATAGAGACCATGGCTGCTATATGTTTCACAGTGTGTAAGTACAATGTTATAAAACCCCTTTTTA
The DNA here is from genome assembly GCA_945859575.2 of Herminia tarsipennalis. Taxonomy (NCBI): domain Eukaryota; kingdom Metazoa; phylum Arthropoda; class Insecta; order Lepidoptera; family Erebidae; genus Herminia; species Herminia tarsipennalis. Next base: position 6,942,818 of record OX243840.2, read on the forward strand.
AAATATGTTATGTATTCGTAATGTATACATGCAATATTATTGGAATTGCGTGATTTTCACGTATGATTAGGGCCTTAAAAAATTTGGAAATAAAATGTTGGTATGATTGTCCAATCATTTCTCCAAAATTAGAAATCGCATTGTGACAATTCTATTTTATTAGTTTTTATTTACTCCAACATAGGGAACAATGCAAGTTATATCAAAATCGGATCGGATCGAAAACTTGTAAATTTGAAGGCCTGACTAACATTTTTACGGAAATTTTAAAGCCCTCTTTTTTTTTTATCAATCTTGTTAACCTCTCTAGCTAAGCTCAATTTCTTGTGTTACGAATGGGTTCACGTCGGTAGTATAATGGGGAGAATTCGAACCCGCGACCTAACGATTGCGAGACCAATGCCTTAGCCATTAGGCTACTGCCGCTTTTGAAAATTTAATTTTTATAAGAATATCACAGAGACTGTCAACAGCAGAATTAAAATAAACAAGTTTGGTTGAACAATTTACACAGGCTCATGTTACTCAAAGTATGCAGGAGTGTGATTTGGTGGAACTATAGTCTTTTGCTGGATCTAAAGAAAAATATTTTGTTAATTATAGTGCCAAACATATATGTAAAATGTAGGTTTAACCAAAAAAGTGGTCCTTTAATTCTATTATTATTTACGGATGTGTAAATTAAGGTTTAACTTCACAAATCCCTGTAGACTCCTCAAGAACTACACTTTAAAATAGACGCATCGAGTTAGGTTAGGAATTAAATTTAATAATATTTTATTATTCCTAACCTAACCCGATATCGGGTTAAATATTTCTGGCCAGGTTAGGAATAAACCACTCATCTTTATTAGGCCAATAATCTATACTAATATTATAAAGCGGAAGAGTTTGTTTGTTTGTTTGTTTAAACCCGCTAATCTCAGGAACTACTGGTCCGATTTGAAAAAATCTTTTTTTGTTGGATAGCCCATTTATCGAGGAAGGCTATAGGATATATAACATCGCGCTACGACTAATAGGAGCGGAGCAGCGACGAGAAATGTTGCAAAAACGGGGAAAATTTACGCATACGAAGTTGCGCGGGGCAGCTAGTAATCTAATAAGTCCTTGACAATTTGTACAAAGTTCAATTCCTTTTCCAGTATTGTTTTGGATTCTCGCACTGCAGTCTGCTGATATCGCTACGTCAAAATTTGCGGGACCATTATTGAATATCCGAAGAAATTTGTTACTCTGGAACCTCAGAATGAAGACAAAAAAACTACTCTCAATGGTCCACAGATTAGAAAAAGAGAATTATCCTTTACTTCCTCTACGTCATAGTGACATTGATGATGACGACAACGTTGAAGACAAACCTGTTAAGAAAAAGACATCAAAGAAAAGTTCTAAAAAGAGTAAAAATGAAAAAAACAGCGAGGTGCAAGAAAAGACGACTGTACTCGTACATAGTGTTCCCGATATTTCTCCGTATTTCTATTACCTTGACGCTCCTTTTTACTATGTCCCGAATTACCCCCTTTACAATTCATATCACCCTCACCACTATTACATGCCCACTTCTTATTAGTGATTTAATTATGGTTGTCTAGTAACTAGTTTGTTCGTCACATAAAATTGACATTATTATTTCTTTTTCAATTGATGATAATCTAGCCGTAATAGCAATGACAGAATTTCTGCTTCTATTGTATATTACATAATAATTATATTTATAAGAATATTTCAACTTGTGACAATTACTCAGTCCCATCTACCGTTGTGTTCCCCAGCCTCTAAAGCACTATTATTACCTTATTTGGTTCTCTTACTAGAACCATAGATCTAACGGGAAGAAAATATTCTCACTAGAACCATTAATAGATCTATGGGATTTATATCCTTCTCAGTAGAACTAACTTCTTTATGTTAGGGAATGATCCGCTCTTTCGCACCCAACACAAAAACACTTGTAACCGAGGGAGGGGTGGGGCACCTTTATTTGATATTAACGCCGGTCTTTAAAAAATATACGTGGATATACGTGGTATCTCACCACCCTCGAGCCTCACGTGATTAATGGACGACCCCTAAGACTGTTCAGTTAATTCGTCTGAGGCGAAAGCCGACGACGTCCGCCAATGTCGCGGATTCCGCGAACCGCGCGTTTTTCGGTGGGGCAGTGGAAGAAACATAACAACCCCGTCCGCCGCGGAAATAAAACGCGCCGCCGCCGCCGCCGTGAACGTACAAGCGTTGCGTTTCCGACCGCAGCGGAAACGGAAAAAATCTGCGATTCTGCGCTGTGAGTTTAGTCTCTTAATCCAGTAACATAAGAATGTATAATAATATAGTAAGAATAAAAGTTTAATAAACGGGAAATACGTTTTTTTACACAAAAAACTACACTCAACATTAGCATCCATAGCAGCTCTATCAATTGAACAATTCATGATCTAGTAGGTACTGGTTCTGGATTCTAACGACTACGGATAAAAAAATATATAATTGATACACGTGTCCTTGTCATGTTACCTAAGTTTCCAATAATTAGTTAATTTTATTCATACAGAGATTGTTGATATAAAGTCTATTTAAATGCCGTAACGAATCAGTCATTAATTTTCTCAAACCTATTAAAATAATAAGCTTCTAAGCAATCATCCTGGGTTTTAACCAATCCGATTGGACTATATAATTATTATCTATCGTCATTGAACTAGTTTGATGTTTGTTAATAATTGAGTTGAATTTTTTTTAGTTATTTGAAGTACCTACAATATTTATTTTTTGAAGTAGTTTTTTGGCGATGTGATTCAGAAAATAGCATGTAACTTTATTTTCATTCTCTCTCATAAATAACACCTGAACTTTGAAACCTATAAAGCGATTACCGAAACTAAAGTTGTTTCATAGAACAAATTCGCATATTCTCATTCCTCTTCTATGTTTAATATGTTCAGATTCCTTTATCAATAAGCTCAGCCAAAAACAACCATTCAAATACCTAACATAAACAGTCAGTTTCCTAGTTACTTTACCTAATATTGTTGATTAGCTGACCCGCGCAACTTCGTCTGCGTACATTTTCCCTGTTTTTGCAACATTTTCCATTGCTGTTCCGCTCCTATTGATTATAGCGAGATGGTATATAGCATATAGCCTTCCTCGCTAAATGGACTATCCAACAGTAAAAGATTATTTTAATTCGGACGTGTAGTTCCTGAGATTATTGCGTTCAAACAAACAAACTCTTCAGATTAGACCAACTGTGTTTCCAAGACAGCCTTTTACCAGTTTTCCTAAAGGCATTATGAAAGCATAATTTAAAGTCAATGGCTCCATTAAAAGAGACACTAGTCAAAAGAGCGTCTTACCTTTTTATTGTTGAATGGACAAAAAGCAGGTCTGTCGAGCTTTAAATTAAACCGAGGTCGTTGTGGAACGCAAACCACAACGCTTGTACTTGTACTTACAATCTCTCTCATTTAACTTTTTAGAATTCTGCACGCTTTAATGTAGAAATGTTGATTATCTTGGATTTAATATTACAGAATAAGAAATGCTTATGATGTTTACTTAGTTTCGACATCTATAGATACCTATTTTGGGAGTAGCGCCGAATAAATGTATATCTAAATGGAGACCACAATATACATATGCATAAAACTTTTTTTTTTTTTCATAAACTTTATCACGTTAGGATTGTGTCTACATCAATATATTTTTAATAAAATGCATCTAAAATTATGAAAATTATTATTATTAAAGGCCATAAATCGGGCGGGATATTCAAATTAGTTAAAACGAATGCTATTGGACAGATCAAATTATGACGTAACAGTCCATATTATGGTAAGACATGATGTGCCCTCATTGGCTGCCACGATTGCCGTGACGTCACAGTCCATGATTTTTTTTACATGACGGCGCGCGGCGTGCTTTCGAAAATGCAATCATCAGTTGTAATTTGAATTGTTTTGTTTCAAATTACAAACCGCTTACAACTTTTGGCGCTGCATATAATGATATGTTAATATAAGACTTTGTATAAGAAATTTAAAAAAATACATGTACATATTCTCTATTTGAGTACCTCCTAGAAGAAAAAAAAAACGTGTGGCACTCGGGGACCGCCGCGGTAAAGCTATAGCATAGCATTTTTATCAACTTAAGCAATTAAAAAAAAAAAAATTAAAATGTTTTTTTTTATTTTGAATTATAAAAAAAACAATGTTTTTATTTTTTTTTCTTTAATTTTTTTTTTTAAAAAGCATAAAAAAAAATTTAAAGTTTTTTTTTTATTATAAAATATTTTTATTTTTTTTTTCTTTTTAAATTTAAAAAATGTTTTTAATTTTTTTTTTCTTTAATTTTTTTTTAAAAAAAGCATAAAAAAAAATTTAAAGTTTTTTTTTATTATAAAATATTTTTTTTTTTATTTATTTTTTCTTTTTAAATTTAAAAAAAAAGTAATTAAAAGTTCTGCTATTCATCGATAGATGGCAAAACTAAAAAGTGTCACCGCTGTGCCCGTCGGAGTGGGGAGCGTGAGATTTTTTCGTTACGGAATTTCTGGATTCGGTCCCCGCGATAGAAGCTATGCAATAGCTTAAAAATTGTTTGACATCTTTTTACTATCAATCTGTCTCGTCTACAGCCGTTGCAGAAAAAGACAGATATCTACAAAGTAAATGTTAATGAATCTAATAGCACCTGCAATAGTTTACAGACAAACATCTGTGAACTAAGCTACTATAAACTAGTTACCAGTGGCGGAGGGTCCATAGAACACCATTACTTTCGGTTTCCCTTTGGATTGTTTTACTTATTGTTATAGGTACAAAGAACCATGTCCAGCAAGATTTATTTTTACAAATACAATAATTGCATTTTTGAAAGATGCTATCTATGGCCCAACTCGCGAGCATCAAGGGATAGAAAAATATGAGGTCTAGTAACATAGTCCAAATAGGTGGTTCGCTTCCGCCCCGGTTTGGCTACGGAAGTCTCGGGTTCGATTCCTGGATCTGGACTTCAAATCTATCTAATACTACCTCTGTGGCGCAGTGGGAGTGTATCCGACTGCTACGCAAGAGGTCGTGGGTTCGATCCCCACCCAGGATAAAACTTTGTGTGATGAGCACGATGGTTTATTCTGTGTCTGGGTGTTATTTATCTATAATATGTATGTATTTAGAAATATATAAGTATGTTTATCAGTTGTCTGGTTTCCATAGTACAAGCTCTGCTTAGTTTGGGATCAGATAGCGTTGTGTGAGTTGTCCCAAGATATTAAACAAAAAAAAAAAAATCTTATTAAATTTTTCTATCTTTCAAAAATGCAATTATTATATTTGTAAAGTAATTGGCAAGAAATGCCTATAAAAATTACTTCGAGATATATTTTTGTATCGGGTTACCTCTGAAAAAAATTAATCCTACGCCTCTGCTAGTTACCTACATTAGCTTAGTTCACAGATGTCTGGTCTTTGAATTTCCTAATCAAACTATTGCATAGTAACAGTAAACTTAATAAACCGTTGGTTCTCTACAGAACCGTCCTTATGTTTTTCAATTGTATTTTCATGTCTTTTTATTCCCAACCACATCTTAAGAAGATGGCATAAAACCACTAATGGGCGATGCGGTTTCAAAAACTTCGTATTTTCAATGGAATGCTTGTTCGGAATTCAAACTAATAACGTTAAAGAAATAAGTTTTTAAAAAACACTAAAGAGTACAACGATCTTTATCATCAGTAGTACGTACCCAAGCTACCAATTTAAAGGTAAGAAGTTGTCAAAGCGTTCTATAGTATGTATATTTAACCCCTGTAGGACCCGTTAATGTGTTGTTAGGTATCATGTTCCCATTCGATTTAAGTTTTTTTTTTATTTAATGTTTAAAAATAAAATACCTAAGTTTTTTTTTAAGCTATTGCATAGCTTTTACCGCGGGCTCGAGCTTTGAGCACGGCGACCGAATCAAGAGTAACGAAAAATTCCGTAATGAAAATAAAACCTAACACCCCTACTCCGCCTTTCATGTAGCTCGGCCGAGCGTTCGCTTAACGTATATGTATGGTACGACTGTACGAAACTCGCACGCAAAAAAGTTAAAAAAATAAAATAATGCGTAAGTTGATAAAAAATGCTATGCAATAGCTTTACCGCGGCAGTCCCCGAGTGCCACTCATTTTTTTCTTGATAGAAGTCATAGGTATGACAAAACAATCTTTTCCGCCTCAACATGGCGGAAAAGTTTGTTTTGATTGTAACGAGGCAGTATGCAAACAATGTTGATAAAAAATCTTGAAAATTTACACATTTCGACGAAATTGGGTACTGAAATCGTGAATTTTAATATCCAATAAAAAACATTCTAACGGATATATTTTTTCTATTTTTTTAGCATTGTTCACAGAATACCTACACATCCATTTCGGGTCGGAAAGGCATTAATTTACACCTCGTATACGCAATTGGCTTTTTATTGACACAAATAGAGTGATGCGGGCATCAAGTACCTATCTACGAGTATCTATATATACCTATTATACCGTCAACGATAAAAGTCATGAGAGAAAATGCTTGTTACCCATAGGTTTCGAGACCGAATGTGGGGATTTTAACGTCGCTTGTAAACGTAAACAGATTAACGCACTCCGATGCAGTGAACTCAATTGGCTACTTATGCGCGAGCACGGACCAACTCAACTGAGAATGAATAAATAAAAAAATGGAACAGATGTAATATCACACAAACACTTAAAAACCTTTGGTTATACACTTAGCTGCCCTGACTTCTCAATTATCTGTTACACACACACACACACACACAGAGAGAGAGAGAGAGAGAGAGAGAGAGAGAGAGAGAGAGAGAGAGAGAGAGAGAGAGTTATATTTTTAAATTTATATATTAATAAATACAGAGTGACACACATATACAGAGTGATTTGTAATATACTAATAACCGTCCGCTCGTGGCTTCTTTACGTGGCTAATAACTTTGTAATGTCAGTTTTGGAAAAACCCTTAATTACCACTTATTTTGGAGTCATGAGTTATCTTATTTAATTGTTGTTTATAATGAGGTTCAGGCCCTTAACCTGACAAAGAAACATCATTTTTTCTCCGGGGTCTTTCGAATAAGTATGTTAATAGTTGTATGACAAAAGTAGGTGGTGAAGGGTGTAATGTAAAGAAGCCACGTACAGCAGGTTATTAGTACATTAAAAATCATCCTATATAGGTACCGCATAATATATAATATATAAATTATCACCGTAAAGCATGCGGAAGAAATTATTTGAAATCCGTGTCATAGTTTAGAAGATCCAATTATACATAGAGACAGGCAGAAGAAAGCGACTATCTTTTATATTAGGTACTTAAAACATAGACATTTGCAGGAAGATAAGATATGTCATATCCCTCAAAGCCAAAGCAAAAAGAAAATAAATACGTCAAAACATCGATCGAATTCCGATTAGCTTGATTTCACTTTCTAGAAACTTAAAACTCCAAAAACCATGTAATACATATTAGATATATTGCCATGCAGCCATGTAATACAGGCTATTAACAATCCTATAATTACTACCTTTAATGGCATTAACACTAAACAACCAACAGTATCAGTTACATGAATAGTTTAAAGTTTCAACTGTTGCAACAAGTCCGATCGAGTATACTTCTGCGTCGTGTGAGGTCCATGGTTAGTCAGATGGACTTATTTCTTAAAAGCAATGCATTTAAACGCTTTGCATATAGCAGATAACAGCCCTGCCCACTAGAGTTCATGAATATAACATTTGCTGTATTTTACAATGGTATCATTAGAAATATCTGGTGGGTTTCTCTTTGTTTTTGGAGAAATGTACTTTGCTTATTGGTTTTGTAGTGATTTATCTAATAGACAACGATAAGGGTATCACATAATATTTCTAATATATTAAAATCTCGTCTTACGGTGTTTGCGATCGAAGTCCTTCAAAACGGCTTGACCGACTTCAATTACATTTTAATTTGTATATTTGGTAGGTGTGAGAATAGGTCATAAAGTATTTTCTTAACCGCGATCTTAGTATATTTGTATGAAATGAAGCGGCGGTAGTCTCATGGCTAAGGCATCGGTCTCGCAATCGTGAGGTCGCGGGTTCGAATCCTACCCATTATACTACCGACGTGAACCCACTCCTAACACAAACCTTTGAGCTTAGCTGGAGGGGTTAACAAGATTGCTAATAATGTAGGACTCAATCACATATTGATAATTATCTTTAAAAAAAAAAAAATTGCAAAAGCGAGGACCATTGGAACAGACGAAGTTGTGGGTCAGCTACTTATTTATACATTTATTATCTTTCCACAGACGATTAGGTACCTAGACGACGAGGTTATTGAAGTGAACATTTCTTTAGCTGTGTTGTGCACTTTTTGGGATGGGTAAAAAATGCTAATCTCGCGTCAGGACACGTGACCTGATCAAATATTCGTAAGACGGAGGGAGAACAATGAAAAACTGCTACAATATAATAATACATATGTAATTAGAATGCGACGGTAAATTTCGCCACCATCTACAATGTTATTATAGCTCAGGGGGGAAATCGGGCAGTCCAGGAACCAGAAGATCCCAGTTCGAGTCCGAGTAACTTTTTTTATTTTTATGTCTCATTTTGGTTTTTTGATTTTTGATTTATTATTGTATATTTTTATATCAGTAAGATCGAAAAATATTATTCAAATTTCATCAGTAAGTAATATAATGTTCAAGTTTTTTTGCTTCTAGCGGCACTCCCGGAGTGCAACCCTTCGTCTTTTTAAAGATATTATGTCGACATATCGTTTGATTTTGCATAAAATATTATAATATAAGATGAAAAATCTGACTCATTCATTAACTCAATACAGCTCAGCCCAAATCCTTGGACCCAAAGAGCGTTAATCCTGAAAATGTTTTTTTTTTTTATGAAATTGACAAGAAAAAAATATTTCTGGAACTTCAAGCGGATGAACAAATTTTACTCGAGTGAAGTCGCAGGCTAACGCTAGCTTATGAAGCTCTGTTTTGTAGTCATAAACCATATTTAAACAAAATGTGGGGTAGACAAAGTATGCATTTCTGGACTACTAATTAAGGCGTGAAGTTTAATTGGAAAATTAATGAAGACGACCACTTATCTCCACCTCCTTATGAGTTTAGTAGAAACCAGCTTACGCATACCCATTAGGTTGATGTATTTTTTATGTTGTAGGATGTACGGTCTCAAACATAAATCTATGTTAAATTAATTATACATAATGCTCTCACTTTGTCTCGTCTAATTTTATAATAAAATTTCAATAAATTAATACAGTCAATAGCAACGATATATCAACGAGCACCATACTGTGAGGCCATAATGATAACGAATGATCACAGTCTTATATTATTACATGCTATCGTTAAGATCATTAAATTTCAAAGGGCAAATCGTTAACAATGAAAAATGACAGGAACTTTCGAACATACAAATTAATGTGAGCTATAGTGGAGACATGGCTTTACTTAAGTTGATTTATCATACTGATAATTATGTAATAAAATAAATTTGTATAAAATAGTTATCTTTAGCGGTATTGGCTCATGTGACAAGCATAACGATTATTACAGAACTACATAATATAATAATCAAGGGAAAAACGAGTTAAAGAGCACGTCTTGAATTTTAAGCTCCGTAACATTTTTCAGCATAAGAGCCGAACCACACGGCGGTACGGCAAAATGTTTTTGAAATCAAAAAATAATTTTAAACACAAAAATATTTTTTCAAATCGATCCAGCCGTCTGGGAACAAGGAACATAACGAATAGGGTAGATGACTGTCAAGTCAAATCAGTATCTTTTTAAGAAACATCAACACGATGCGCCTCGTACTAATTTACATGAAATACAAAACAATGACATCATTCTTTTGTGTGGTCAAATCATATAGTTTCATGACAACGTAAAATTGTAGAAAAACAATGTTTTTCAGAATATTTTTGTAAATCATATTTCATGTATAGTGTAAAATAATTATTGTTATTGTAGTCGTCTACCCAATTGTGTGAATGAGAAAATGTAATGTTTCGAATTTCCATCCGACTCTGCTCTGATGAAAACTCAACGCAACGTATAATAGAAAAGGTGTGATCAAATTTTACCCCCAGATAGTGTATGGTTTTATCACATGTGGTGGTAGCATATCCGATTTAATACACAAAGACCTAAAAATACCGTGATGTTTTAGGGTACTTATCTACATAATTAGGAGTGGTCCATTTCTCCATACATTTTAGGCCCAGAAAGGACTCACACGAAACGATGTTTGTTTTGAAGATAAATGACTACTCTATTACCCTGTATTATTCTTTTTCCCATAAAACTTGGTGGAATTGAGATACGAGATATTTAAAATGGAAATGATTTCATACCAAAAAACATTACTAGCAATCCCGTTAACCTCTCTAGCTAAGCTCAATGGCTTGTGTTAGTTGCACAAAGTCTCGTTCTTACCCAATAATAACATATTCAATTCATTTTATATAAGTTATACTCGTTTAACTCGGAACTGTAAAACTAATGGCAGGTCAGTCTGCCGCCATTTTTACAACACCAAAATAATAAAATCAATGAATGAAATGAATAACAACACGAATGACATGACAGATGAAAAAAGTGTTGCAAATGCTTTGAAAAATTATTTATACTATCGATTTATAAACAAAAATCGATTGCAACCAAATAATTATACAACACAATTATATTAAATTACTTTTTTACCGAATATATTTCCAAAATAATTGAAAAACATTGTTTTATATTAAAGTAATAAAGATATTTTATCTTTACTAACAATTTCTACCTATCAAACGTCGATAAAACGACGTTTGAAGCTTGACTTTTTAAAGCTGGCAACATAAAACAATTATCCGCCATTACCGTAACCTAAGAATCAAATTAAAATAATCTTTAAAACTAAAATCTTTCCCCCAAGTTTTATCAAAAAATGAAAACCACATACAGATTTCAAAAAATATTTGTTTAATTTTAACGTTTCACAACTTTCTGTCCGCTATGGGCCGTATTTGGTACATGTCCTTTGATACTAATATCAATGGTTTAAAGGTACTTCACGATTCGATCTATCTATTACACGTAGAATACAAAACTAAAGATAGAGGTGTCTTATGGATACTCGGTTGGAATATAGTTCCTTTTGCGATTTCTTTTTGGGGTTCCGTAACACAAAAGGAAAAACTGAACCCTTATTATAGAATAACTTTGTTGTCTGTCCGTCCGCCTGTCTGTCAAGACCCGTGATCTCGGGAACACCTGGAGGTATCGAGTTGAAATTAGAACTATATACAGGCCCTTGAAGCTGTAAAAATATCAAACTTCCAAGTAAACGTAAAAAAAAGATAAGGACGTTCATTTTAAAAACTTCGAGACTTGATTCCTCAACTATTTATATTATGTACCACAGACTTAGGATATATTATGTACCTACCTACAAATTTTTATGTCCTACTGTTCTACAAAATGTTGTGTGTCCGGTTTTTTGTTTGTATTAAAGATTTAACAAAACTATATTAATATTTTTATATTATTAAAAAAAGGGCATTTAAACGTTAAATTTGATATTTTTAAAAATTAAGTAATGATTAAATAAAACAATATTAATTAAAGGGTATTTTAACGAAAAGATGTATTTGTCTTTTTTCAATATATTTGCATATTCTCAAATTTGACAGCAAGCTAAATCGATTGATAAAGTTTTACTTTTATAGGTGATCGGGAAATGCATCATAAAAAATATTTAAAACAACACAAAAAGAGCGATCACCTACTTAATTCTTGAATTAGATTCTTCAACTTCGTCTTACTTAGGTTGAGACCGTTGTTATTGCCTTGGGACCACGCTAACTGATACACATACGGTCGAAATAACTGACCTATTGAAACTTAAAAAAAAATGTGGTTATTATTATGGAGATAAAGTAAACACATTGTTACGCTTTTTTGATCAATGACAAAAGATTACACTTTTGTTCATCTAGCCTCTCAGCCTGCAAACAAACTGATAACATACGAAAAGGAACTACGTTACAAATATACGTTAGTATTTCGAATTCCATCCGAGGTGTAGCCTAAATTATTCTACTAGGTACCTACTGTCACTATTTCGTATTTCGGGGGAAGACGCCTCTGTCATTTTCCCAGTAAATCTGAAGTGAAATTGGAAAAGTTTGTTCCGTAATCCGCCCGGCTAATCAGAAAGAAAGACGTAACTTCTGTCATTTCCCATTATTCGTTGTTCGGATATATTTCATTCAAAACAAAGATGGCATTTGTTATTCTTGGGAATAAAATGGTCCACAAAACGCATGTATTTCTAAAGGGGCGTCTAAACGGGCCATTTTTTACGGCAATTGGTGGCGGCGCCATTGGCAACTAATTGCTCGGCCAATAATGGCAATATGTCTACTATTGTATGGCGCATGATCCAGTCTCCTAAACGTGCTACACAACCCGGCAACAATAAAATTGAGGGCGACTGAGACACCAACAAAATTGGCCGGGCAACATTGGGAAAAGTAGATCACGCAGCGATCGTCCGGCAACCATCAAATGAATATTTTGCCATGTTGCCGGAGAGTACTGCCATGTTTCCGGCTACAGCATTGCCGCCACAAATTGCTAAAAAAATAGCCCGTTTAGACGACGTTTTTGCAATAATATATATTTACTAGCTGACCCGCGCAACTTCGTCTGCGTAAATTTTCCCCATTTTTGCAAACATTTTTACTTGCTGCTCCGCTCCCATTAGTTGTAGCGCGATGTTTTATAGCCTATAGCATTCCTCGATAAATGGGCTATCTAAAAGTAAAATATTTTTTTCAATTTGGACCCGTAGTTTCTGAGATTATCGCGTTCAAACAAACAAACAAACTCTTCTCTCTCTTCTAATATTATAGTATAGTTATAAATGTTAGGGGTGGATAACCCTTATCACTTAGGGGCATGAATAATAGATTGTAATTTTCCCTTTTTTCTTCCTTTTTTTTATAACATTTTTCATTGCTGCTTCGCTCCTATTGGTCGTAGCGTGATGTTATAACCTATAGCCTTCCTCGATAAATGGGCTATCCAACAATAAAATTTTTTTTCAACGCGGGCCAGTTGTTCCTGAGATTATCGCGTTCAAACAAACAAACAAACTCTTAGGGGGATGAAAAATAGATGTTATCCGATTCTCAGACCTACCCAATATGCACACAAAATTTCATCAAAATCGGTCAAGCCGTTTCGGAGGAGTATGGCAACGAAAACTGTGACACGAGAATTTTATATATTAGATTTTATTCTATTTGTTTATTTATTGACTTTATGCACAAAAATGATATACAAAGGCGGACTTAATGCTAAAAGCATTTTCTACCAGCAAACCTTTGGGTGATGTTAAACAAAATTATGTAGGTGTAGATTGTTGACAACCAATGCTGGTTAAATATGATAAATACTGGTTGAGATTTAGCTAATCTATCAAGAAACAGTGCACGAATTTTCATGTTAAAATTGAAGCGAATAGGAGCCATTCCGATTTCAGGGGCCAGCGCATTCCAGAGTAAAACAGACTAGGAAGGAAAATTATGAAATGAATGAAGCAATTCTGATGAATCGCTAAACTCAAGGTTCCCGCACATTACTAATCCGCCTGCAGTTTGTCACCCTATCGGGCCGCCTGTTGTCCTAGGTCTGCATAGTCCATAAAATATAGCGATTATTGCCTATCGGCAATGGTTGACAACCGGTTCTGGGGCTTCACACTAGCAGTCGACAGCCGACAGTTTCAAACGGCAGGATCACGCGCCGACCGTGGGTGTCTTGTGGACTTCATACTAGCTGAACGGTTGCCAGCAGGCTACTTGCTTGTGTGTGTTCGATTGTCGCTGACGTCCATAATCTCGTGATCTGCGTCGGCCAAGCCCGGCCGAAGCAGATAGCACCACAAGCGCACACACTAAGGGGTTGTATTGGCTGTCAGTCCAAAACATTTATTAGGAATTGTATCTGGTCTATTGCGATTAACGCCTAGTGCGGCCTGGTAGTATGTCGAATCTTCTAAATCGAGATTCAGAAACGGCAAAGATATCAATATTAGTATAGTGTGTGTTTTATATCAATGATATCAACACACAGATCAGATTTAAACAGAATGGGGTACAATTTAGCATACACCTAGATCGTTTTATGGTGTAGCCTACAAGAACGGGTTTTGTGAAAATTTTAACTCCGAAATAGTGAAAAGTGATTTAAAATTTCAATTGAATAATAGCTTAAACATTTATAAAATCCTTTGCCTATCGCTTCATAGTTTATTATTCATCATACGATATGAATAGTTCGACTTCGTATGCGATCGTAATCAAATTTGGCGGCGGTTTAGACCGGCCACTGCCACGACCGGCTTCCTTCGTAGCCATGGACTCCCCCTAAATTCAATCAAAATCAAACTGGAGCCGTGGGCCATCGCTTTGTCTGTAATATATGACTCACATCGTATCTATTTATTAATGACCAAGTAAACAAAACCTTGAATGTGACACTAACATTTTGTAACACTAATACCTTTCAACATTACAAACAAAAGGTATTTTTGAAATAATTAATGTGATCATAAAGTATAGTAACAGAATGTCGCCGAGCGTTCGGTATCATATTACGAAATATCTCATCGTTAGTATTTGTTAACTTTGCTTGGTTTGAATTTTTCATTTCGATATTTTTTCAGGATTACCTACCAGTTCAACGCAGTTTTTACAGTTGTTCTAGTTTTTATTTTATTTTTGCAGTGACATGTGGACATGTTGGGATTGTAGGGTAACAAGGTATTAAATCATTGTACACTTGTTCATTTGTTGCTTACAATGCTTGTTTTATTATTAATCTAATCTAAAATGTCATTTTATTTGTTTGTTACGCATTTACCTAATCGTTGGAGCTTTTGATTTGAAATTAGGTCGCTTGGTATGGAAACAGTTTATATCCTGGATTAGAACATGAGACATATTTTATTGCGATACTCGATAATAATATATATATATATATATATATATATATATATATATATATATATATATATATATATATATATATATATATATATATATATATATCTTAATAATATCTTGGGACAACTCACACTATGGAAACCAGACAACCGATAAACATTCTTATATATTTCTAAATACATACATATTATAGATAAATAACACCCAGACACAGAATAAACCATCGTGCTCCTCACACAGTTTTATCCTGGGTGGGGATCGAACCCACGACCTCTTGCGTAGCAGTCGAATACACTCCCACCGCGCCACAGAGGCAGTAGCCGATACCAAAAACTAATTAAGTATAGCTATAACAAAAAAGATTATCTATGTCTTTTTTTTAGTTTGTATTAACTAATCATTTAAAAAAAAACTGGAAATACAATCCTATAATTACACTGAATAGTTACAATGCTGATACTGCTTAGTCCAGTCTGCGCACTAACTTTTATTCTTTAATTAATTATGTTTAAGTGAAAACCTTTTATTGACTAACAGTAGCATATGTCTCAGTCTTCAAAAATAATTATTATTTGCTGTTGGTTTTCCGAACATAAATTATCGCTATTAGCGATAAAGCCGCCCATTGTACCTACATGTAAATTATACAATGTATACCACCTTGTTCTTATATATTTAGTGTACAATAAAGAGTATTATTATTATTATTATTATTAAATCAATAAATAAAATTAGAAAATCTCTCCTATTTCAAATTAAGCTTTGTCAAACATATATAACTAGCTCCTGGACTTATACAGTCCAGAACAAAGATAATGTCCAGGAGCTAGCTGTACTCAGCTAATTTGACATTAGTAAAATAAACATTACAAACTTTAACAAAAATGCAAACAACTTATTTAAGTATAACCTTCTTATTCTAGCTACAAATCAGCATAAAAAAAACATTGATAAAATCGAAACGACAAACTGACAAATACTTTATAAAAAATACAAAAAAACCTATATAACACAATCTCTATAATCTAGCTTCACATAATCATAATTCATAGATTTTTGATCGATGTCAAAATGTAATACTTTTTTCCGTCTGTCCTCTCAGTCCGCAAACAGAAACCAGGTAACTATGGTCCAATAATTTCATATTTCTAAAGGACGCACCTTAGTAGGTAATGTGGTAGATGTGTCGAAGGATCAAACATCTCTAGAAACCTCAACGACTTTGACTTTATTTTAAAAATTTTGAATGTAAGAAAAAGGTAATAAGAAAACAATTGAAAAAGGAGAACCGACAGAGCCAATGGCCTGAAACTACTCGTATTGAACGAATTTACATAAGATAGAATTCAGCTACATTATCTATACTAATGTTATAAAGCTGAAGAATTTGTTTGTTTGAACGCGGTAATCTCCAGAATTGAACATCCGAGTTGAAAACTTATTTCACTGTTGGATAGCCCATTTATCGAGGAAGGCTAGGCTATAACTAATAGAAGCCGAGCAGCAATGAGAAATGTTGCAAAAACGGGGAAAATTTACGAAGACGAAGTTGCGCGGGACAGCTAGTAAATACATAAATATCTACGGGAAGTAATCGTTTGATTTCTCACAAAAGAAATACGATCCGGTTATTCAGACCTGGTATCAGCTCTACATGTACACTAGTGTTACTGTACAAAATAAGCAGGACTAAGTTTATTTTTGGAGATCAGATTTCACACTGATTTTCTCTTTATACAGTACGATCAACTTAACTAGGCCGGACTGAAGTAGGCGACAAGTGGTTGCGCTGTTGCATTTTTTGGAAGTAAATGGTGACAGGAAGCGGGGGGCGGGGGCGGTAACTAAACCAAGAGAATTAGAGATGCGGTTACGCATTACATTGTCATAATTAGTATAACTAACTCATGTTTTTTTGTGATTATTTTTGTAAAAAAATTGTTTTTTAAAGTTTCTTTAGTATTTACAGTTACTGTTCTAAATTTAAACTTCTATGAACTGATTTAAATAGTGTTTTTATATTGTTGAATAAAAATGTTGTTAGTATTTTTAATCGATTAAACATATTTAGTCGTTTTCGTAAGTAATTTTAGGGTCGCATCTTTATGACATGCGCGAAAGTGATAAAAACCTAACTTCAATCCGGTCAAGATACGTTGATCGTACTGTAAGCCCTGTGTGACTATACCTAATAATTATGTCATTATTGTCAAAAAATAAAGAGTATAATCATGTCGACTTTTATCTTTCGGTTTTTGGTATAGGTTTCTTCGAAAACTTTTTATAATATTGTGTATAATTTAATATAGATTAGTTAGCCGTGTAGAATCATAAATTATGAAGTCGTCGTAATGAGTGTGAAGACGCTATTAACATCACTACACTTTTTAAAGGTGCTTAGTTTGCTTAATGGGCCATTAGAATCTCTTTCACAGGCTGATTTGACCCCTGCTTTATAGTAATTAATGTCGAGCTTGTTTTGGGACGGTGCTCATACATAATGTTTGGAACTTGATTGTGAAGACGATTGTTAGAGAGGGAGCAATGAACCAAATTGACGGATTTATAGAGAAATTGTGACATCCTCTGGCTATAGATTTGATATTTTTCAGTAGGTAGGTATATAAAATTGTTTTAAATTCTTCTCGCTACAACGGCGAACCAGACATCGAATAATAATGCCTTCATAATTTATTATTATATGCGCATAAATTGTGGCCGCAGCCCATCATATTTCTACATATTAATCATCATGTTAAAGTTTCATATAATTCTGAAGATAACAGGTTACTTAGGGATTTATAACTGGAAGTTAGAAATCCCTAAGTAAACTTGATGATTAAACTTTTTGATTATTATGATATGATAACGTCTTACCTATAAATTGATGACGGGGTGCACGCACGAAAAAATGTCACGTAGCAATCGTCACGTTATTGATTGGTTGCTAAGCAACGGTCACATTATTAATGAGTTGCTAAGCAACGGTCACGTTATTGATTGGTTGCTAAGCAGTCATGTTATTGATTGGTTGCTAAAGAACCCGAATGGATATATGTCTTCAATGTTTCCTTATGACGTTAACACGTAAAATTATCGTCCGTAAACCGACTTTACAGACAACGATTTTACATAAAATTTTAAAACGACGGTAGCCTACTGACTAAGGCATCATCGGTTTCGCAATAGTGAGGTCGCAGTTTCGAATCCTACCCATTACACTACCGACGTGAACTCACTCCTAACACAAGCCACTGAACTTACCTGAAGGGCTTACAGAATTGCTAGTAACCACACTCCCACATTGCTAGTTAAATTTCCGAAATAAAAAATAGGTTCATCTCCTCAAGTTTCGTATTAAACTTGCCAGCATTTTACTTAAGACTTGTGATTTTTTAAACAACTCTCTGACACCAAGACAGCGTATCTACATTCATTCAGCCTCAATGCTAGAGGTGTTGACTTAATGAATATACCCATACCTATTTATTTTTATATTATTACATACCTATATCGTTATTATTACAAAATTCCCCCTGTCTCAGCAGCAACATTCATGTAACTCACCAAGCTTTCGTGTGGGAATCGAACCCACAACCTCGTTATCAACACAGCAATCGCATTCTTCGCCACCGAGGTAATCGTCATCATCATCATGTAGAAGTATTAAACACGGGAATTAAAGCACATTTTTTTTCTCTTACTCCGTTTTCGATGAGGATTCATCGGCCTTCGAAACGGAGTCTTAATGTCGCGTCGTTGCGACAGTCCACTAGTAACCAAGACCGGGACAAACAGGGCGCAACTTCCAGCAATTTAAAGGAAAATAATGCGCTCTGATCCTCTCTTTAATATTTATTATCACGAAACGCGAGATGTTAGTATCATCTTCAAATATCAAACAGATAAACCTAACCATTATCGAGACTTACGTTAACATTACTTGGATGTTATCGAAGATCGATAGAAACTATAATTAATTGAACTACTGTTAACGTGCCATACTCGAATAGAACGGAATCGAAGATGGGTTAACGCAGAAATCCCTTAATGAAAACGTGCGGTGGAGTCGATAGCAATTACCTACATGTGTATGTAACGTAGCAGATAATAGATAGTGGTTTGAAGATAGGTAGGTAATATTACACATAGATATATGGCATAGGTAATAATGGCATGGCAAGTGTCGAAGATTTTGGGTTCATGAAATCAAGGTAAGCAACGTTCGTGTTCGATTCTTGGAGTTCCTACCAAATTCAATTTGCCCTATGAATTAAATATTTGCCCCCAGCGTTTTGTGCTGCTATCTTTGTTTCAAAATCCACTAAACTACCAGCAATATTGCTGTAAAGAATGCTGCTGTATTGCTGTCAGATACACATAACTATACTAATATTATAAAGCTGAAGAGTTGGTTTGTTTGAACGCGATAATCTCAGGAACTAAAAGGTTGCAAAAACGGGGGAAATTGTTCGCAGACGAAATTGCGTGGGTCAGCACACACATAAGATAAAATTAAGAAATCAATTCACCAAGTCAAAAATATAATTTTAACGACATTTGTGCTGGTAGGTACTTAGGTACTCTACTAGCAAGTCATATGAACACTAGCAAACGCTAAACAAAAAGATGGTATTAATAAATTTATATCATATTTATAAACAAACCTAAAGCGAACAGACACTAAACTATTCCTTTTCAATCTTGGTGGTCATTACAAAATCTGACCGTTACACCACAGCTGTTATGAATGGCGATTAACCAAATGTACGGACGTCTAAATCGTACATACAATTTCGCAACTCATTGCCTTGATTCAAATTGAAGTAACAATGATTACAGGTAGTGATAACATCAATAGCGGCTATAGGCGGCTTTGTCTTAAGAATACATTCAGAGAACAATGTGGGCCAATAATTAAAAGCACAGTAACGGAATTAATAGCCTTGATAATACTGTTGTATGAAATAAGTGCCTGTGGTCGGGGCAATAATTGCAGTCAATAAACGAACAACTGCTTGGGACTGGATTTTTCCACGTATTGGAAATTGCAGGATGACGGCCATTCATAACATAATCAACCTTCTTACACATTGCAACTCTAAGTACATAGACAGAGAGGATCTAAGAGTTTATTAGAAAACAACACATAAATAATAATCGGTTCAAGTCTGAATCTTTCTCATTATCACGGTTGGAAGCTATATGTATAGGTACGAGGTGGACCAAACCAATGCCTCCTGGAGGGAAAATATATGCAAGTTTATACCAATTTTATATTTGAGTTGCAAATTGTACTCTGAGAATATTTTTAAACATAAAATATACATTTATAGATTTTTTATGTCACTTGTCAGTGCCGGGAATAACACCCGCTAAAAGTAAAAAATAAACATTCGTTATTTTTATGATACTTATGTATATGAAGGATCAATCATAAGGAACGGAACTAATCTCAGTATACATAGTATCTAAAAGTATTAAAAAG
Organism: Herminia tarsipennalis; assembly: GCA_945859575.2. Taxonomy (NCBI): domain Eukaryota; kingdom Metazoa; phylum Arthropoda; class Insecta; order Lepidoptera; family Erebidae; genus Herminia; species Herminia tarsipennalis. The sequence goes on from OX243840.2 coordinate 6,963,392, forward strand.
TCCTTGAAATCGAACAATAAATCAATAGTAATAAGTAGGTACCTACTTTCCCTCCAGGAGGCATTGGTTTGATATTGATAAACTTTCTCAATTTGTACACATTATGAAAATATACTGCACTAGCTGTGCCCCGCGGTGTTCCCCGCGGTTTATTTGCCTATGTGTTAATCCAGGGTGTCAGCTAACTCCAAACTAAATTTTATTAAAATCGCTCTAGCCGTTTAGACGTGAAGAAGTAACAAACATACACACTCACATACTCACAAACTTTCGCCTTTATAATATTAGTGTGATTGCAATGGCCTTGGTCAATACCCTCGACCACGGCCGTTGCAATACGGTCGAAACGTCGGGCAAATCACATAATACACGTAGGTACCTAAGTTGCGATGAAATAAACCAAATACAGGGTGTTTTTTAATATACTAATAACCTCCTGCTCTTGGCTTCTGTACATTACACACAAGTAACTTCGTATATCATTTTTTTTTAATACAAATTAACCCTTCACCACACCACACCGACAAAAGTAGGTGGTAGACCTACTTTTGTCACACAACCATTTACGCCACATCTGAGAGACCCTGGATAAAATCAATAAACAATGATTTTACTCCAGTAAAATAGTCCGTAGGGGTTTAAGGATTAATTTTTAAATATTTCCCTAAACTGATATTACAAAGTTATTTAAGTGTTATGTAAAGAAGCCACGAGCGGGAGGTTATTAGTACATTAAAGATCACTCAGTAGAATAGACTATGAATCCTCTACTTTTGATTTGACTAGCCTGTTGGTCTAACTGGTTAGTGACCCTAAGCCAGAGACGACCTCTGGAGTTCATTCCCCAGTCAGGATAAAACTTTGTGTGATGAGCGTGATGGTTTATTTTGTACCTGGGTGTAATCTCTAATATATAAAAATCTCGTATCACGGTGTTTGTGGTCGAACTCCTCCGAAACGGCTCGACCGATTTCAATGTATTTGTTTGTATATTTGGTAGGTATGACAATAGGTCGTAAGGTATTTTTTTTATTGCGAGGGAAAATTTACGTATTTAGAAATGTAGAAGTATTTTAACATTTGTCTTAGTTTTTGGGATTAGATGGCGTTGTGTGAGTTGTCTCAAGATTGATATTATTATTATTACATTTACTCACAAGCTGGGGCCTTTACTACTGGGTTACCTATATGTAACCAGTTCCACAAAATCATTAAACTTGACTTGTCTCTGTGAGCAAATAACGAGCGACATCGTTTCCTTCCAGTCGCTGCAACTTAGTTGTCACATTGAATAATGATTCAGCTGTATGTAAATCCAGAGGTGAAGCATGACTTAAGTTTAACATGGAGAGAACTATCAACATTGAACCCAATCCAAACTCCTCTTGATGCCATCACATTTAGAGGACTCCTTGGCAAAAGTTCAACGATTCCTTCAGCCATTCTGACCTTTAAAAACATATCCAATCACTCCCTTTAATTGCGTAGTTAAATATTATCATATCTCAGATCAATAGATAATAGACAATTGGAATAATGGTTTTTTTTAATACATGTCAGAGATAATTTATACTGAATCAAGTGACCATGAACATGAATTCATGTATTGTTCCGCTTTTGATCAACACTCTGTACCCAGACACCGTAACGCATATCAGACTATTTAAATAGAGTACTTGTGTTTTTTACTCATTGCTGTTTTGAAACCACAATAGATAATTCTGCATTGAAATAACTCCGCAATGAATTGTGTGGTATTGTACTGGATCGATTCATATGCAGTGTTCCGGTATTGTTGTCATATTAATTGAAAACAAAGAGTCTATTCCCACGCTACGCAACTGTGACGATCGTCTTATGCAATCAAAATATGAATAATACACGTTAGATGCAATTTAAAAAGCCTTCAATTGCTATAATATGTTACATATCTAACAGGTGTAATTGCTAGTACCTACCTATTTTATAAAACGTCAATATTTAATTTTTGTATAGATGCAAGTTAAAATAGAGCTTCTGGTGCTTGAGTCCATTAACTTAATTGCTTTCAAGAGTAGTAAAGTCCCGTAACTCAAGTATCATATACGAAAGACTGTTAATATTACCTCATTATGCGCCGAATAAGGGTCCTTATTCACGATCTTTATTCCGTGTCCGCGGCAAGCCCATGCGAACTTTTGCATGCGAGGTGCGTTCAAAAATGTCCGTAGCTCGTTAATGCATTTCAATGACAAGTTTTTGACAGTTTTCGCACGGGCGTGCACCGCACCTTTATGTGATAGTTAGGTACAGCATGAGGGCTGGGTCCGTTTTCGCGATCTTTTTTCCGTGTCCGTCAAGGAAAAAAGATCATGAAAACGGTATCGGAAAAAAGATCGTGTACCTAACTGTCACTTAAAGGTGAACAGAAAAGGCAGAAATATTTATTTTTACATAATTACTTTTATTTTGTACTTATTGTCTGTATATTTTTTTCTATGTGTACAATAAAGAATTTGAATTTGAATTTGAATAATAGGTAAGTGCTATGGTTAGACCGTGGACACTGACGGTACGGCTGGTCCACAAGTTCAAAGTCGCTCAGCGGTCTATGGAAAGGGCTATGCTCGGAGTTTCTCTTAGGGACAAAATCAGAAGTGAGGTGATCCGGCAGAGAACCAAAGTAATCGACATAGCTCACCGGATTAGCAAGCTGAAGTGGCAGTGGGCTGGCCATATTAGCTGAAGAACCGACAACCGTTGGGGTAAACGAGTTCTTCAGTGGTGACCGCGGCTCGGCAAACGTAGTGTAGGACGCCCTCAGGCCAGGTGGAGTGATGATTTACGCAAAACGGCTGGCAGGAGCTGGATGCGAGAAGCCGAAGATAGAACAAAGTGGCGTGCAATTGGAGAGGCCTATGTCCAGCAGTGGACTGCGATAGGCTGATGATGATGATGATGGTTAGACCCAAAGTTGAGAATTGCATGAACGACACAAATATTTAGCAATAGATTTCGGTCGCGTCTCCGCCGCGTGGATATCGGTTCCCGCGATAAAAACTATCATATGCCCATTCCCGGCAGTTCATACAAAGTTAGCACAGCCAACTTTGTATTCAAATTTATAATTATAATATGGATTGATAGTCATTTTTAAAGACGAGACATAACTGGAATCTATTAAAAACCCGCACCTCTAAAATAACTTTAAATGTTATTCAGATAGCGTTATTGCGCCGTTGTTGACATGTCAAAAAAAAACGGCATAATTTTTAGAAGGCCCAATGATTTTTGATGACAATAATGACTCTGTCTGGTCGCATGTCGAATCATTCGGTTCAAGGACGACAAGAACATCAATGGTGACAATAGCTTGACAGATTATGTCATTATAAATGACGATAGCAATATAATGGCATGCCTAGGATTCCGCGACAAATTATTTTACTTAGGTAATAATACCTGGAATAATATTGCTTTAGTCATTATTATATTATACCTACCTATACTCTGTTCGTTTTGGGTATAGAAAGAATGTCAACAAACCGGTGTCATCGGTTGATGACAGCTCAACAATTGGTTATTAAAAATTGGTAGGTGGCGTTACAGTATTCGCAACCGACTAAAACATATTGAACAGCCATTACGTACCTTCTGGTTCTACGGAATAGATGCACTTTATAACAAGTTAGTGTATTTATTTAATAACTGTTTTGAGTGTCGGTATTTTTAGGCTTTTTAGGGTTCCGTAGCCAAAATGGTAAAACGGAACCCTTATAGTTTCGCCGTGTCCGTTCGTCTGTCCGTTCGCAGCTTTGGTCAGTAGTGTAGTGGTAGTGTCAGATGTTTATTTTATTTTATTTTCACATTGACAAAGTGAAAATAAAATAAAATAATAAAATCATTGTTTTTGAGGGTAGGTACGTCTACCTCATCGCGTAGATAGGTCTTTTAAAACGTTGGGTTGTAAAGATCATTTTTAGATTTAGGGGTCCGTTTGTCAAATATTAAGTTTTAAAGAGCAATTTTTTCTTAAAGTCAAATGCCTCGGTCCCAACGCCAATCGTCCAACGTGTGGATCTAGAAAATAACATTGGTGCCAACGTTGGAACGAGCGTTATTCTAGATCCACACGTTCTACAAGACAGCCTGCCTTATTTCTAACGTCAAATTGAACTGAGTATAGATATCTACAAATAGGTATGTATGATTAAATCAAGCCAATTTATTCTTTTCACTATTTTAAATTACTGTGGACAAGTTTTACTCTCTATAATATGTAAAAAAAAACACAGCGTGTGTCCAATGCTATTAAAACATGCAAAATGCCTATTAATTGTATTTTACATGATAGACTACGCGATTAAAAACCGAATTCCTAATAAACTTTACACTTAACAGAAAAACCAGAAAAATTTAGAACTAATTTTATGTCATTTATATGCATAATAAATTATACCAGTGCCATAGTTTAACTTCCAAATGGTAACAGCCTACGACAAACAAACCGACAGATCTGTCTGTCGGTTTGTTTGTCGTAGGCTGTTACCATTGTGAATCTATAGGTGTGATGCTCATATTCACTAAAAAATCTTATTTTTTTTTTAATTTATTTAAAAGATAACTAGCAATGTAGGATTGTGGGCTAGCAATCCTGTTAACCCCTCCAACAAAGCTCAATGGCTTGTGTTAGAAGTAGGTTCACGTCAGTAATATGATGGGTAGGATTCGAACTCGCGACCACACGCGGTTGCGAGTCCGACATTATAAAATAAATGATATACCTATATGGGAAAATTTGGATTTATGGATGTATGTATGAAGATTTTTTTTTTCTTTTTTTTTGTTAAGGACACAATGTACACCCAGACCCGGAACGATGGACGCTACGATGCCACAGACTGACACACAGATACTATAAACTTTAAGTTTATAACACGAACACAAACCCTTCTTTTGCATGTAGGTAATGTAACCCCATCAGCCATCAATCAAGGTGCCCTACGTAACTCGCGTGAAACATATCGCACCAGAAAATTGGGGTAACGAGGTGAGGTAAAAATATAATAAGTACCTAACTACCTATAACTACATATAATAGGTACATATACTAGTATACTAATATTATAAAGCACGTGCCAGACTCAGACGGTTGTTCTGTGTACTGAATGTCATATTTCTTGTATTGTATTGAATTTATTTCCCAGAACGTTAGCCGGTGTTGGGCGATTTAATGCAGCCCCCCCTGACGTAAGCATGTTACTAACGATAATTGTGAGTGGCATAGGCTATTTAACATCGCGCCACGCCCAAAAGATAGCGAGCATAAATGAAAAATGTCGCAAAAAGGGGAAAAATGACGCAAACGAAGTTGCAGGGGCTGTTAGTCACTACATAGTATAAAACAAAGTCGCTTTCTCTGTCCCTATATCCCTATGTATGCTTAAATCTTTAAAACTACGCAACGGATTTTGATGCGGTTTTTTTTAATAGATAGAGTGATTGAAGAGGAAGGTTTATGTGTATAATAACATCCATTAAATAGTGGAGAAATAAGGAGCGGAGCTGCAATAAGAAATGTTGCAAAAACGGGGAAAATATGCGCAGACGAAGTTGCGCGGGTCAGTTAGTTGAAAATAAACTGCCTATAAATTTAATCGCTTTTTACTGGGTAGATCATAGGTTTTTACGTCCAGATCAAATAAAGTTTTCTTTAGATGGCTAACTTACATGTTTCCATTTTATTCGAAACTTGACAGTATCAAATGGTTAGTGACCCTGACTGCTAAGCCGGAGGTCGAGGTTTCGATCCCCACCCAGGATAAAACTTTGTGTGATGAGCACGATGGTCTGTTCTGTCTGGGTGTTATTTATCTATAATATGTATGTATTTAGAAATAAATAAGTATGTGTATCAGTTGTCTGGTTGTCATAGTACAAGCTCTGCTTAGTTTGGGATCAGATGACGTTGTGTAAGTTGTCCCAAGATATTATTATTATTTATTATCCAGTAAGAAAAAAAACAAATTAAATTAAATCTATTAAGGCTCTTAACAAACCTGTCTTGTAAATACGATAAGTTATAGATATGGTCCAGGGCACAAGATTCCATAATGAAACCTATTTTTAATAAACCACAAATCAAATCAATAAAATGGCGTCTTCAAATTAAGCGAACATATAATTTAACTATTTATTTTTTGTGAAACTAATTTAATATTAAAATATGTATGTCATTGTAATAAAATACATTATTTTTAATAACTCCTGGGTGTTATTGCTCCAAAATCATGTAGTTGACGCCCACGTAATAGTCAACATCAACGGTTTAATAAAGCCAGCTCCACAAATAAGTCTTGTCATGATAATATAGTAAAAGTACCGGTTTTAGTCTTATAAGTCTAGTTTTGGCCACTTGATCTGACTATATCTATGATAAAATAAATCACTACTTTATTCATAGTCATGATAATATAGTGTAAGTACCGGTTTTAGTCTCATAAGTCTAGTTTTGGCCACTTGATCTGACTATATCTATGATAAAATTAATCAATACTTTATTCATAGTCATGATAATATAGTGTAAGTACCGGTTTTAGTCTCATAAATCTAGTTTTGGCCACTTGATCTGACTATATCTATGATAAAATAAAACAATACTTTATTCATAGTCATAACAATATAGTGTAAGTACCGGTTTTAGTCTCATAAGTCTAGTTCTGGTGCTGGCCACTTCATCTGACTAGATCGATGATAAAATTTAACAATACTTTATTACTTATTATTCAAAGCCATTCTTTGCGTTTTCAATTTCATAAGAACTCTTAAGTCATAACAATAGCGACAACCGGTAGAGTGATTGTAAAGGTTTCCACAGATTTGAAAGATTGGCGTGCTGAAAGATTGAAATAACATTTTAAATTTAAAACTTTGAAAAGGTTTCATATCTAACACACCATAGTGGGAGCGATTATAATAATAATAATAAATCTTTATTGTAGTAAAAGGTTTGTACAATAAGTTTGCAAGCCCAGGAGGCCTACTCTAATTCAATGAAAACGAAGTTTCGATCTAAAATGAGGTGGTCACATACAGAGCCGAGAACATCAATTCAATCTACTCGTGTCTGAAAATCGTCTATGGGTTCGGGCTTCTTGTGCTTATCCAAAAAATAATTAGAATAGTAACCATTAACTTAAGAAATTTAATAAAACGAAAATTCATGAATTTCGTTTTAAAGAAAGAGAGTAGGCCTACTGATTCCCAAACTAGCGTAAGCTGTATGTCAGAAATCAGTTCTCTTCCCAAAGTAAGTGAACAGTTAGTCTAGTTAAAGTCTAGTTAGTTAGTTAGATTGAGACACACCTAGTGTATATCCAGCTTAATTCTTTAACTCTATAAAGTGGCCATTTGAATGCCATTAGTATTGTAGTAAGTATTTAATAGGCCATAATAATTATAAATTTCTAATTTACGTTTCATAACTTAAAAATATTGGATTCAATATCTCTGTTTACGTAGTACATATTAAATTATTATTAAACTTTGACATCGACTTATTCTGTACAAGAAACCAAAAAAATAGGCAAATTCTTGCAAACGACTATTTTGGCAATGTAAGGCAACTAACGGAAAGCCCAAATACTTAATAAATGTATGCATTTTTTTTATAACAGCACAAATCTATTAATTATTATCTGATTAACATTTCATTTTTTCTTTTTTCTGGATAGTAATAATAATTTCTATACCTATTATAAAAATGTATAAGTAATTATTAGCCTGTAAGCTTTCTGTAAGAATAAATAAATAAAACAATGAAAATACCTTTCCATCCTATTCCCACACGCATTATTATATTTAAATCAGTCTTGCAACAGAATTTTAAATGTAACAGATAATTTTAACTAGTTTATGGTCTCAAAATGATACAAATTAGCACCAAAATTATAGTGAGACTATATAAATGAGTGAGACTAAGTAACTATCGGATATCCGATCACTAGCGTGACATGATATTGCTCAACAGCCTATTCAGATCCATTCGTTCAATCGTTCCCATTCGTGAGCGATCACAATGGGGAATAAAAAAGGTAATGAATAGATTCGTCGCTCTTTGCCGCTTTGAGCCCCGCTTGGGATCATAAACATTTTGTCGAAATACGAACGCAACGAGAATGTGTATAATTCTGCTATTTATGTGAAAATTATCCGATGTTACGATGATTTCCACCGTTATTGAAGTTTCCGTGATCGAATAACAATTCGCTGTTCGATTGTAAAACTTGACGTATGTAATTTAAGAGTTTGTAACACAAGCATTCGATAACAAAAAATGTTTGCCACCCACGACCTGTTATTGTAATGTTGTATTCTTTTGATTTTACTACTGCCAACTATCAGTGGTCTCAAGCAGATTATTCCTGATTTTTATTTCCAAGTTGTAGCAAAGTTTTATGAGATTTCTTAAGATTTATTTTTAATAATAACCTAGACCAAAACGTCGCGTATTAAAAATAACAAAAGCGACAGTAGCCTAATGGCTAAGGCATCGGTATTGCGATAGTGAGGTCAGGGGTTCGAATCGTACCGATTATACTACCGACGTGTACCCACTCCCAACACAAGCCATTGAGCTTATCAGAAGGGATTAACAGGATTGCTAGTAATGTGGGACCACATTCCCACATTGCTTAACTAGCAATCTGGGATTGTAACAAAGTCTTAAAAAAAACTGATCCGCTATGTATTTTAAGGGCTAAGTAATTTATTGAAAACATAGGTACAGTATTATTGAATGCCTTTACTTTCTATTTATAAGGTCCACAACACAGCTAAATAAACAAATAACTTGCAACAAATCACAAAAGAGTCCATATCTAAGTATTCAATTCACAAATAGTACGTACTCGTACAGACCAGAGATTCTTTTACCGAAAAAGGGCGTTAAACAGTTAAAAAATCGGGCAAGAGCATGTCGGATCATGCTCTGTGTAGGGTTCCGCAACCTCGAACAATAACATCAGCAGAATAAAGTTTGTTCATGGACTTACTCGTTGAAAAAAAATGTTTTAAGCTTCTGTTACATGTAGAAACCCCCTCCCCCTGAACATATTTAATATTATTATTTAGCTATCAAAGCTAAGTAGCGGCTACTACAAGACACCTTTTGACCAAATTTCATGAAGATTCTTTGAATAGTCTTTGAGTAAAATGCCTGTGACATACGGACGGATAGACAGACAGACAGACAGACAGTTTGGGCCGTCTGTCTGTCTGTCTATCCGTCCGTATAGTCTATCTAGTCGGTAGTTAAAGAACTATCACGGCTTTTGTTATTGCTTCGTTAGAGAGCATTTTAACAAATTATTTTGTCGCAGGCCGAATATTGAAGTAATATTTAAATATTGAAGAAAGTTGAAGTCTAGTAACATAGTCCAGATAAGTGGTTCGCTTCTGGCCCCGGTTTGGCTACGGAAGTCTCGGGTTCGATTCCTGGGTCTGGACTTAAAATTTTTCTATCTTTCAAAAATGCAATTATTGTATTTGTAAAGTAAAACTAACCATCAGAGTAAGGCAAAGGTCAATAAAAGAAAAGAACCTCGCATAATAAAAGTAGCAACAACAGCAATTCAAAATCATTATTTTGGTAATTGAACAACCGGCAATAAATCAAAGCTTATCCAAAACAGGTGTACGCCACCAACAGCCACATATTAAATTTGAAACACTAAAATCAATAAAGTAAACTGTGCTCGAACGACATACTAATATTTTTTTGTTCGACGGCTGTGGACGCCAAAAAGCAATTGTGACTCGTCCAATATCGCCCGCGGGCCGATTCGGCGATTTCAATTTGATTTGAACAGGTGAGAATATAAACCTACAGGTGGATTTTTCTGTTCGATGGATCGGCTTCGTCAATAAGGCTATTTCATACAAGCTCAGAACTTACACTTATTGGTAATATAAGGCATTCTTACATGTGAAACAAAAAAAAAAGAAAATAGTTTATTAATAATTACATAAAATTCATGTCAAAAGCAATAAAAAGAATAATAATACAATACAAAATAGAAATGTAAAAAAAAAACAAAAAAATACACACTATAAAATATAGTAGATTAAAGATATACATAGATTAACTCATTAAATAATAATGTTCCAAAATTAATAAAGAGATAATAATAATAGTCAATAAGATAGATGTAGTTAGATATCATACCGCGAGATCCTATATGGCGATAACTAAAATGAAACAAACACAAGCGACTCAAAGTCGCAATTTATTAATTACTAGCTGCCCGCCCTGGCATTGTACGGGCAATAAAGTATAGCCTATGTTACTCCTCGAAACTGTAGTATTTTATTAGTGAAATAATTTTTATTTACTCGTTTCAAAAATACAAAAATACAAATCTTTTCTTTTTATAATCTATACTAGGATTATAAAGAGGAAAGATTTGATTGTTTCTCTGCATTGAATAGAATCCGAAATTACTGGATCGATTTGAAACATTCTTTCACCATTAGAAAGCTACATTATCGGGCAGTAACATAGAATATATTTTGTTGTCAAAAAAATTAGAGATCCCTACGAAAATTGCAATACCTATTGTAACTTGGGTTTTTTTGACAGCTGTCATTCGATCGTTCACTTCAGCTCCGTATTAATTTATTATTAATATACTAAATAGTACACAAATAAGCATGAAAAGTAAACAGTTAAGATCTAGAAACAGTGAATTTTATGTGATATCGTTTGTGGAACATATAATTATAATATAAGTGTAATAAACAACTTTCTTTTAGTGACTTTAAACTCAAGTGTTTTTTACGTTATAGTGATATTTTGGTGACTTAAACCTATTGAAAAACAATTGTTAACACTAGCGGCACATCAAAACTATAAAAAATAACAATTCAAGTGACAAAAAAAGTGTTTTCATTAAACTGCTACCGTTAATTTGACACTTTAAAAACAATAACAAACTGCCCGCCTAAGTTTCGAATCAATCAGTTTGCGTTCCAGTTCTCAACGAATATTTTGCTAGTTCTTAGGCACCAATGTATTAAGTTGAAAAAAGCGCCATCTATTGCTGACCGATTAGCAACTTTCGTACCATATCAATATAACATTTCACTACTCTCTACGAGAGGGCGTTAATAGTAATGACTTTTTAACTGGAATCAAAAAAGACACTTACTGTACTTACAATTAAAATTACAATGGCATAGAGGTCACACGGAGGATCATCTCTAACCGTCAAAGATGGATGGGACCGAGAGGCAGTCAGACCTGAACAATGTAACCATTCGAAAAAATAGAGTAAATGTATCTATTGACTCTATAGACTTATCATATGCTTCACCCCCATCGAACCTGCACTCTAGAAGCCTACTCGATCACCAGGAATCAGACAACGTTGAATTGTTCAGAGAAGAAATAGAAAAACTAAAGGAAGAATTACTTAGTGCGCACAAAGAAATTGAAAATTTGATAATTGAAAATAATGAACTAAAACAAAAATCTATAAACCAACAGAGACAAATATCACACCTTAAAGAAGTATACAATGGCTCACCTATTATACACTACAACTCTACACAGAAGAGTTTATTAAATAAAAAAACAACTACGCTGCGTGTTACTAACAGCAACCAAAAAAGCGCTAACACAAAACTATCAATAGGAATTAACCAAAGTAAAATAGGACATTCAGTGGAAAAATCCTCTACTGAAGAAAAAACAAACATACAATGTAAAAAAACATTGAACTTTGTAAACATATCTACACCAGAGGGAAAACCAACAACCGATTGTCAAGCAGAAGCTAACCGTAACTTGAAGAGTATCAATTTGCCAAAGGAAAACACAAAAGGAACGGAAACTACTATTCAAGAAATTAAAACAAAAAGTAAAAACACCGACAAACCAAAAATTGTGTTACTGGGAGATCAATACGTACGAGGAGTCTCAGTACACCTCATTGAAAGCAGAAAGAAAACATGGAATGATCGATACTCTATTTCAGCGATGAGTAAACCGGGGGCACAGAGCTCTTTAGTATTAAATAGCATAGACGACCTAGCTTTAACGCTCACTAATAGCGACATTATAATTATATCAGTAGGCTCAAATGATAAAAACCCGTTCAAATTGCTGTCAGAGTTAAGTATAGCACTTAATAAGTTAAGATTATGTAAACAGGTATATTTATTAAAAGTACGATATAATCCATTTTTAAATGTAAACCTCTTAAATAATAACATAAAATTGCTACTTCAAAACTTCAATAACTGTAATTTAATAGATGTATATGAATATTATGATTGTAAGCCTAGCCATTATATTAGGGAAACTTACCAAAATTATTTAAAGGCCTTCTGCTTTAAAATTAACGTTGAAGTAGACCACTTACAGTACTGCACTGAGTTCTTGAATAAAAACAAACCAACACTTACCAAATCCAATTGTAAAAAATACCAAAAAAATACCATACTTAACTATTACAAACCTATAAATTCAATAATACCTGTAGATAAAATCCCCACTCAACAAACAAATTTTACACAAAACAATTGTTCCTTTCGTAAATAAAAGTAATTTTACAATACTATACCAAAACATACAAAGCTTAAACAACAAACGCGATCTAATTGAATCTATAACAAATGCGAACACAATACATACACTTTGTCTATCAGAAACATGGATTAGTGAGACTAAAAGAGACTTATTAAAATTGGAAGGATTTAACTTAACTGCGGCGTATTGCCGAAAAACCCGTGAGGGCGGCGGGGTAGCCATATTCTTGAAACAAAACATAGAATACAACGAACGGCAAGATATTACAGATATTAGCGTGGAGTACATATTTGAAACATGTGCTATAGAAATAACGCAAATGAATATTTTATTGATCGTTATATATTGGCCACAAAAAAATAGGGAAACGGAGACATTCTATAACTCTTTAAAAAAATTGTTAAAATTGATAAGTATAAAGGATTCGAATAAAAACATAATAATTGGCGGCGACTTCAACGTCAATATCTTAGAAGGAAATACAACATCATATAATCTCCTTAATACAATGAGTAGTTATAATTTCCGCCAAATGGTATCAGAACCCACAAGAATAACTTGTAAAACGGCTACATGTCTAGACTTAATATTCTGGAATACTCCAAATAAAAGAGTTATAGAAACAACTGAACTAGGTTTATCCGACCACAAGGGAGTTTTAATCAACATACCAATTAACAACACTCCAGTGGAAAACAAAAGAATTTGGTACACACTCAAAAGAAAATTCAACAGCAATAACATTAAAATGTTCAAATCTAAAATTGGCCAATTAAACTGGGAAAATATTATTAGTTCTGACAAAAATGCCAATGACAACTATATCTCATTTCATAATATTATAAAAAATATACTAAACACATGTATACCAAAAAAGCAAATAAAAATAAAAGACAAAACTTCAAAAACATGGCTAACAAAGGGGTTAAGAAGAGCATGTAAACACAAGCGACTACTAAAAATATTAACTACTAAAAGTAACAACTCCATACTACACCAACATTATAAAACATACGAGAAGATACTTAAAAAATCAATATTAACTGCGAAAAAAATACAATATATCAAAAAAATGGAAAGGGCAGAAAATAAAACTATAACAATGTGGCAAGTAATAAAAGAACGTACAAATAAGTTAACCAAAAAATGTAGAAAAAACATTGCTCTAAAGGTAAATGATAAGTTGACAGAGGATCCCGTTACAGTGGCAAACACGTTCAATGACTATTTTGTGTCTGTAGGAAATCAAACTTCTACTCAAAGCTGTACGAGCCCACCCGGCCGTACTGTACTGATGGCTAGCAAAAATAGCATATATCTGAGACCCGTTGAACCGAGTGAAATAAAACATATAATTAAACAACTAAAAAACAAACATAGCTACGGTTACGACGAAATTTCACCGGTACTCGTAAAAACATGTTCAGACGAATTAATAATACCACTTACTGCATTGATTAACCAATCACTAGAAGAAGGAATTGTACCGGATCTATTAAAGATATCTATTATTAAACCGATCTTTAAAAACCGAGTTAAATCAAGCACTGTCAACTATCGACCAATAGCACTGTTACCCACCTTCTCAAAAATATATGAGACTGTTGTATCAAAACAGCTGTATAACTTTTGCGAAAAATATAAAATATTTAATGAGAGTCAAAATGGATTCAGGAAAAATAGGTCAACAACATTAGCTGTGTACAAATACATACAGGAAGTTTTAAATATATTAAATAAAAAAGAATATGCTATTGGAATTCTATTAGATATGAGCAAAGCATATGATAGAGTTTCATACAAAATATTATTAGATAAATTATATTCTATAGGTGTAAGAGGAATAGTACACGACTGGTTTATATCTTATTTAAAAGACCGAATTCAATTTGTAGAAATAGAACATTACTCACAAACTGGACAAATTACATATACTAGATCTCAAAAAGCGAATATTACAATGTCCATACCACAAGGTAGCGTATTAGGTTGTATTTTATTTTTAATATATATCAACGATTTACCAAAAGAAATCAACGCCCAAACAGTCCTGTTTGCTGACGACATATCAGTAATATTTCCATGCAAAACCAGTGTAAATCTAAATACAACTTTAGATAAAAACCTCTCGAAAATAGTAAGCTGGATGACTGACCATAATTTAGAATTAAATTTTAATAAAACCAAATTAATGCAATATAGACCATATCAAAAACAAGAATTAAACATTAATTACTCTTATAACAATATAAATATACAATGCGTTGATGAGTTTTCGTTACTGGGATTGACTGTAGATACATTTATAAATTGGAAGGCACACATACAAAATATTTCAAACAAGCTTGCAAGGTTTACATATGCATTGTATGAACTTAAAAAAGCGACAGATTTAAAAACAGCTACGACAGCATACTATGCTTACGCGTATGCCTGGCTCAATTATGGCCTTATTTTATGGGGAAACAGTGTAGATGCAGACAAAATCTTTATCCTACAAAAAAGGTGCATCAGAATAATAGCTAATGTAAGTAATAAAGAAAGTACTAAACAATACTTTATTAAATTTAAAATCCCCACACTGACCAGCATGTACATTTTAGAAATTAGCAAATTTGTCAGAAAACACCCATCACTATTTCCGTTAGCAAGTGAGCAACGCCCACAACAGCGTAATCTAAGGCACAAAAATAAACTAGCAATACCAAGCTCTACTCTATCTAAATTCCGGTCAGGACCCTTTGCAATGTGTGTCAAAATTTATAACAAAATTCCGAACTTAATTAAGAATATAGAATATGAAAATAAATTTATCACAGAACTCCGTAAGTACCTAATTGAAAAATGTTATTATAGCTTGAATGAATTTCTAGCTGATAAATAATAATAAAAATACAGATACATAAATAATTGATTACACAATATAAAAATAAAATAATTATAGATAACAAGGAAAAGAAAATATGAAAAATGTGAGTGTGTTTAATATGTAAGAAAATTAGTTAATAAGTTTAATCAATATTATTGTGAAATTTTGCTGTGCCCAAACAGGGTCCATAATGATCCAAATTTATTCTGTAACACCTAATTTACATTGTGGAATGCAAATAAATAAATAAATAAATAAATAAATAAATAAATAAATAAATAAATAAATAAATAACTCAAGGTATAAAAAACTACGAAATGACACCCGTGCGTATTTATACCTATATATTCGTATAAATATAGAAGTGTAGATGCCTCTGTTTCGTATTTTTAAACAGGCTTAAAAATTATACAACTAGCATAGTACAATCTCTATAAACCTGCTTTATCAGACTGAGACATGTATATTCGTAAATATCTGCTTACACTGGGCACTTAACTTAAACACAGTTTTCATTATGCTACAAAATAAATAGGTACCCTGTTAGTGGCCCTCACCTAACCGCACCTAGTTTACTATAGATAAAGCCACTAGTATTTACGTTTACATACTTGCACCACGCGATCTAGCGAACGCTCTATTTAAATCAACCGGCCGCGCAAGCAACTTCGGCACGCAAATGCAAATTTCATCTCGATTGGGAGAGAAACTGTCCCAACAACATTTCTACTGTCCGCTCTCAGTACGTGCACTTGCCATGAGAAATGTGAAATCCTTTTATAATAGGCATCATCTGGAATTCACTGGGCAGCGGGTAACGGATGAAAGTTTCAGATATAAACATGACAATAGAGTTGCAGGCTAAATGGAATCTTTGAAGCGATTAATTTGATTGTTATACAGTTGTTACTATTGTATTTTAAATTATGTCTTCAATTTCTACTTTAGTATTGTATTACATTCATTCAAACACCGTCATCGAACCCCAAACAACTAACTAACCAGACCAGATATTGTGTCTGTTTAGAAATATTAAACAATTCCTAATTCCTAAAGAAAACCTTGAAACTCGAACGTCTGAAATCTATAGTTCAGACCACGTTTATAATATTATCCAAACTCTTAGGTTGCAAGGCCACTAGCCATATGAAGGAAGAATTTCTGAAGTTCATAAAGTTATTTTTACTTTCCCAAATAGATATACGAAAACAGATAACTCTGTTAAAGAACATTCCCCAAAAACGAACCACTCACTGAAGGCTGATACATATGTACCAATACAAAGTTTTCCTTATACACGTGAAACTTTGAACTGATTTCAAAGCAAACTTTACAAACAAACATAGCTACAGTTGAATTAAATACACTTATAGCAAACTTTACAAACAAACATAGCTACAGTTGAATTAAATATCTTCATATTTATTACGATTTGTTTAACTTTAACAGTATTAATTAGTTGATAATATAAACCCGTACGCATTCAGCTCTGCTGAAATAATTTCATATAAACCTAATAAGTATTAATAAAAACCACTTTTAAAATTAATATTCATTCAGAGTTGTACAGAATGAAAAGTGCTTTTAGTTTTGTGGATTTTTTAGAGAATGTCCCCAGTGTGTTCGATACGATAGCGGAATTTAAATTGTAATGGTAAGAATTTTCATTTTATTAGATCCTTTCACAGTCGCCGCTATCGCTGAGCAAAACCTCGGTTCTGTTAGTAGAAACTATTCATTCCATAAAATCGTTGGCCATATTTTCAATAATATTTTTTTATTTTCTTTGTAGTACCCGTAGGTAAATTTTGTTTTTTCTCTGATACACACAGAGTAGAGTGTGTGTGCTACATATACACTACTATCTCCCTCTCTTTCTTTTTGCAGACAAAGTCATAAGTCCTTATTTAGGTAAAAAAATAAATAGATGATAATAACATTATGGAAAGTTCATTTTATGTATTCTATAAGGGCGCTTCGTTGTCGGCCGCTGAAATTGACGATGTGTTGCCCAATAGGGATGGTTATTCCATTTCACTATTTTAGCTCTATGTTTGGATGTCGGTTTAAACCTCAGTTCAGTAGTTTTATTAAAGGTCTCAAGGGTTGACGACACGGCCGTCAATACACTAGTTGTCATATTTACCGGAACTGTTGTTGGCACAGTTGTCAATTCGGTCGTCAGATCGGTCGTCGGCACAGTTGTCAGTTCGATCGTCGGCGCAGTAGTCAATTCAGTTGTCGGCGCAGTTAGCAATTCAGTGGTTGGCACAGTTGTTTCTTTGAAAGTCGGCGTGTCCATTGACTCGGCAATCGGTGTGGTCAACGGCACAACAGTCAACATGATCGGCGGCTCATCGATTGTTGCAGCTCTCAACGTAGTTAACAACTCGTTCGTAGACTCGATAGTTGATGTGGTCTCCGAGTTTATTATCAACAACGGCGGTTCGTCGGTCGTTGTGGCTGTCGACGAGCTTACCACCTTCGTCATCAACTCCGTAGTTGACGTCGTCTCCGAATTTGTTATCAACGTAGTTGTCGGACTAGTCATCCCCTTTTGCGATGGTTCTAACGTTGGTGTTACCACTCTCCAGCGCTTCCAATTTGTTTTGAGCCGGTATTTAATAATCTGCCTTGACACAAATTTCGGCGCTTCAGTTGAATACGGCTTCCACCGTGACTGCTGAAATGTATCGATTAATACCATGATCATGGTTTTACGTAAATATACGAACAACTAATAAATATTTAAAAGCAACTAATTCACTAGTTTTAGTACAAAATATTAGTAGTCTTACCAAATAATCATGGTTTGGATACAGTTTGAAATAATATTCAGGAAAATAGTTATTTGACCTCCATGCACGACAGCATTTCGCTTGTGGAAACAATCTGAACTGTTTTTTGTTATAATTCAAAGGGTGGCTACGTTCAGTCGGACGCAAAACTACTTTATGGTTTGAGGCGCACAAATATATGGACCTCTGCTGAACTAGATACCAGTATATAACTGAAAAACAAATGCATTATGTTGTAAATTCACTGTAACCACTTTGGAACTGCTTTCACGATAAATTCAAAATACATTAACTCATTGTTGTCGACGTCAGCCAGTGTTGGTGCACCGCTGGACACCGGCCTCATATAGAAAGAGATAAATCTCGAAATTAAAAATTCAAGGTCACTTTTTTGTTTACTTCAAACAGGTACCGATTGTTGAGGACTCCAATTGGAATACATGTATCTTCGTGATGTGTTCGCCAACGCTAGAATCTAGTATTAAACTTATAGGCCTTACCCATTACGGTAGAGAACAGGACTGCGCCATAATCTCACAAAATTGACTACCTCTAGAAAGAGACAACGCTACTTTGTAGACAATACCTGTCAAAGGCCGCACGAGTTTTTTCTCTCTTTTACGCATTGCAGTCAATTTTTACTTTTTATTTGCAAGGGATGGCGCAGTCCTGGTCTATACGACAATGGGCTTACCCCTCAGCACAAAACCCGCATTTTTTTTGTTGATAAGTGTCACTTATGGGACAGCCACGATGTAAAATTAGCTAATATGGCTAGAGGGGATCCTATGTTACTTTTGCCCTCAAAGTAACATTACTCCAGTAACAATACTGTTACTAAATCGTATTTTCTTACGTCCCATATCAGTATCACACTATCTACGAGCATTGCCTACAACAATTTATTACTTACAAATTAATAAAGATTTCTTCATAATAGTTTTCCTATCGCGACTACAGTCAATCGAATGAATGTTGTTAAATTATATTCGGTTGTTATAAAAGCAAATAATATGCTTTAATTGTGTTGTTTTCATTATGAATCAATTAAAATTCCAATGTTCAGGAAATTATTCAATGTGTAAGTATTTTAAATTCTCTTTTCATAGACTGCACCTACCTATTGTGTTTAAACTTTCGCGATTTTAATACATATTAGATATATTTCGGGACTTAATCGCGTGAATTATCGCGCGAATTGTACCACGATCGATGCAATTCGATCGAAACGTCGTTGGGTAAATAAAAGGTTCGTACCTTTATATAATTCAATCGATTAAGTCCCGAAATATATTTAATATGCACCTACCTACTCGTACATATTTTAAAATTAAATCAGAGGGAAGAATATAAAACGCTAGTTATTATCATATACAATATTATATATTGAATTATCGTTACTTGATATAGTTTTCAGTATAGTAGATAGAAACAAAAATACAAACAATAAAGATGGTACATGGTTCCAAGATTACATTACACTATCTTTTCGTAGATTTTAGGCAATAAAAACCTACCAGAGAAGTCATTAATTTTCCACCCGCATCGATCTGTGGAAGGCTATCTTCTACAAATCCTTGTTCGGAAGAGCCATAGAGCACAGATATCTTTAGTCGCTTGGTAGATCGCTGAGGTCAAAAATCATAATTGGCAGTTACGGCCCAAAGAATAGAGACGATGACTACACGCGGATATATTTTTTAGTATCTAAAGATGTGATTTCGAACCTAGCAGTGTAAGGTTTCAAATTCAAATTCAAATTGTTTATTTGCAAACTAATTGTACAATAATTGGTCTTAAATTATAAAAGTACAAGACTTCGAACCTTTTTGAGGTGCTGCTAGAAATGCTTATATTTTTTCTGTGAATAATAAATGTTTCAAAGTTTTAATATTAAAAACATTTATATTTCACTAAAATATATTTATATTGTTTAAATAATAATATATATATATATATATATATATATATTATTTGTATGTTTATATATTAACGTGTTTATAAGATTCATTGTAACTTTACATTGTAATATTGTTTATATCTTTTAGCTTTTGCATTTTCAAAATATTCTTCTACTGAGAAAAAAAAGAACTTCGTTTAAGAAAGAAAGTTTTTTTTTATTAAATTGTACCAATTTAGTTTCTTTTTGTATTTCTATGGGTATGGGTTTATTGAAAATATTAACTGCCATGTAGTAAGGTGTTCATAGACATACTTGTATATAAAAACCAGTAGCGTTGCGCCGACACTTTCCTACTGAACTATCCAACTATGGAATCACTGGAAAATTGTTCTGATAGTTCTATATAATGAATGTTGAATTAGTTTATAATTTTTATTAGTGAAACTGATTAAAATTACGAAATAATTAAAGTTCCGTAGTATCAACTAACTCTAATTAAAATACTATTGCAGCGACATGATTCTAAGTTTTATTTGCAAGTACCAGTCTATATGTATATACTAAATGGACCAACAATATTACAGTTAGATATTTAAAGGGGCGTCTAAACGGGTCATTTTTTACGGATATTTGTGGCGGCACTATTGGCAACTAATGGCTCGGCCAGTCAAGGCAATATGTCTGCAATTGTATGGCGCATGATTCAGTCTTCTAAATGGGCTACACAACCCGGCAACAATAAAATATAGAGCGAATAAAACAACAACAAAATTGATCGAGCAACATTGCGGAAAATCGTTCGCTCAGCGATCGTCCGGCAACCATCAAATCAATATTTCCGAGTATATATTGAATGTGTAACCTTTAAGCCTAATGGGACTGACATATTCAAAACGGACAAAAGTCCCCAAATAAAATTAGAATAAAAAAAAATTAAAAAATTTGCGTGTACTTTCATGTTGCCGGCCACAGCGTTGGCGCCACAGATTGCCGTAAAAAATGGCCCGTTAAGACGCCCCATAAAAATGAAGACAAATTTTTATTTTTCTTCTATGCCTCCCTCTTAGACAAAGATATATTGATAATAATCTAGGGGCCTAGTTTATATCATAGACCATGAAACTGTGGCATGCTTAACTTTATAGTTCTCACTGTCCATGTAAACTTTCCAGTAGTCGCATGTTCTTTATTTTTTTTCTGCGGCAATATTTGTCCTTTTTTCGATTTGGTCCCTTGGTGTTGGTGCCTCGTCGTATATGAAAACGACGTCGACTTGGTCGTAGTCATGGTATTTGGCCAAGTTTTCCGTGTTTTAGGAGGTTTCGTGGTCTTTTTTATTATATGAGGCAGTTCATTTTTTAATTTCGTGACCAGAGCCCAGTTCTCCTGAATCAAATCAAAATCAGCTTAATTATTAATTAATATAAAATAAAATAAATAAATTAATAACTCGACGGCAACTAATATAATCAGTATCAAAAATACATTTTGCCAATCTGCATAGTCTAATCATTGTCATAATAGCATCGCTTTTGTAAAAACCTGGGGGCTTAGACAAATGACACACGCTTCTCTTTCCACACACGCTAACGCGAAAAAATGTATGCATTTGACTTATGGTTGACAAAACCTCACGCGACTGTTGCTGAATTTGTAAACAAAATCCAACAGTAGCGTGTGCGGAAAAAGAAGTGTGTGGCATTTGTCTAAGCCCCCAGGTCACTGGGTGTATTTTTGATAGCAAAAAGTTAACATAGCCGTCCCGCGAACAATGTACGTTACTTCTTAAAAGTACTTACACTATCATAATATAAGGGTTCAAAATAGAAATCAATATTTTGCGGTGAATTCATACGTGACAACCATTTGGATTGTCCATCTATCTCGCCATAATATATTGGAAAGTCATATTCGAGCGAATCTTTATCATTGTCGCTGTAATACTCGTACAAATACTGCAAGTTATCCTTCTGATAATCACATAAATATAAAGGATATTGCTGCATTAAACTCCACCACATAACTGAAACAATGTAATCATTAGAGAGCCCGCAGATTTAGTCGGCCAAGAAAATGGTCTACCAATTTTGACGAAGCTTTCTCTGTAACCATAACTGCGATAAGGTTAAAATTGGTAACAGTTACAGTATCATTGCAAGAGAGTACCTTGTAGCTTATGACGTGCAAATCAATTTCAACTGTGGTATTGTGAAAGACCATATTTTTGGCTGACTGTAGGTAGCCATACATTGACTGTACGTAATAGTTTCATGCACTGTTACTTACATAGTGATAAAAATCTCATTTCAAACTGTTTTACTCACAAAGCAGGTACTAAGTGAATGGTATTTCATAGTAATTATAATCGTTACTAATTAAAATTTACTTAACTATACTGTTTTAATTATGAATCAATTAAAAAAGTATTTTTTAATAAATTCAATCTAAAACTAATTGGGTGATTCTTGATAATTGACTATTTTCTTGTTATTATTAAAATGCATAAAAGCTTTATAGTTAATGTAGGTATAACCATACTATCAAATAAATATCTTAACATTATAAACGCCAAATAACGCATGCTTATCATTCTGTATTCTTTAATAACTAAAAAATGCAACGCAGAACAAGTTAGCAAATGTATAATAACTACAATTTGTTGTTGTCAGCACTTTTTTGTACTCCTGTATTTTCATGGAAAATGTTTGCAACTGCACATAACTATATAAAAATATACGCCATGGAGAAAACAGTTCGAGTTTGGGGTATCTGGAAAATGTTCCTGAAAATATCATTGAAAATCTAAAATCACCTGTTATTTTGCAAGCTCCTTGCAAATTTATTTACTTTGTCTAGAGTTCTATACAAAAATATATTATTTATTTACTTTGACTAGGTATCTATACAAAAATATATTTATTTACTTTGACTAGAGTTCTATACAAAAATAGATTTATTTACTTCGACTAGGTGTCTATACAAAACTATATTTATTGACTTTGACTAGAGTTCTATACAAAAATATATTTATTTACATTGATTGGATAAACAATGTCTAGATATCTAGTCCGGAATCTCAAAATTTATACATGTTTTTGTAAATTTGACAGGATAACCCATTAAGTGAGTGTTAAACTATTTTTTTCTTGCTAACAGAGGCTTTATTTTTTGATAGGCTTACTAAGGTAATGCTCCATCTAGAGTTCGAGAAAATATTATATTATGATTATAGTCTATTTATTGGGTTAAGTAAAATTGTTTTATTGTGATATTTTACGTTATAGAGTTTAATAATATTTTTTGAAGTTTTTCAAAGTAGTTAAAGTAATAGTCTTAGTTAGTTAGTTAGTTTTACCTGGGCGAACAAGAAAACCGCACTTAGCCTCCCAATTGGGCCATTGTGCCCAGTAATAGTCTTATTAAGTAAAAATAATATACCTAAGGCGATTTTTTTTTCAAGTTTTTATTTTATAGCAAAATACTGACATTGGATTTAAGGTTCAAAGGAACTTTTTAATTACAACCACACTATTTCACGGCTACAAAAGCACTACAATCAAGGCAGTCTCTTCAGTTTCGGTGAGTCAGGCTTTAGTTAGGGTTCCTATTGCAGGTCAAATTAATAATAATATCTTGAGATAGCTCACACAACGCCATCTGAGCCCAAACTAAGAACTTGTACTATGGCAACCAGTCAACTGATAAACATACTTATGTATAAATGACACCTAGACATAGAATAAACCATCGTGCTCGTCACACAAAGTTTTATCCTGGGTGGGGATCGAACCCACGACCTCCGGCTTAGCAGTCAGGGTCACTAACCACTAGGCCAACAGGTCAGTCAAAGTAGCTCTGCTGGTTTTAGTAGCTTTTTTCCTTATGAGTTAGGTACTAAATTATGTTTTATTTTTCGTTTTTCTTTTGGCATTTTTATCATTTCGACAATATTATTAAATAGGTCTGTCACAAACTACAGCCAAACAGTGCCTATATGGTTATAGCTAAATGGTCAGTTTGTATAAAAAAACGGCAAATTACTTAGATTACAGTACCTACAAACAGGCGATGTTTGAAAACCAAACACGAGTATTTTACATTCGATGTTATTTTAAACGCCGTTATCAAATTTTATATTTTGCAAAGAAACACATATCCTACTAGGTACCTTGAACTTATGAAAATATATATGTATATTACGGGTCTTAATCGCGTGAATAATTTAAGGTAAAATACCGTGGTCAAGGGTACCTGTGACCACAGCCGTTGCAATACGGTCGAAACGTCGGGCAATAAACAAGGTATTTTACCTTAAACGATTCACGCGATTACGACCCGTAATATATATATTTTACAAATCGCATTTTTGTACAAATCGCGAAAGTTTATCAACATTTATACCTTGAACTTGTAAGCTTGGACCATTTATTTTGGAACTAGAATGATTTTTTCAAGTTTAGTTTTCATGTAAGTTGGGTATTTATGTAGCTGACTGCAACTTACAAATATTAGGTACCTAGGTATGTTTCAATGGGGCTCAACTTACAATGTAAAGAAATATTATGTTCTACTCCAAGTTTTATCAACGAAGTGAGCAAGACTTCTTCACCTGACAAATGCCGTATAATAATATTATGTTTAAGCAGCCTTTTCATTAAGCCAAACCGCAGGATATAATAATGAACATAACTATCCTATATAAGTACCAATATACGAAAATTTTAATTAAATCGTTAATAATGAAACCCTCGGTTCATTGCGCTGTTGCCTTATATTAAATTTTCGGTAGTGTGGGATCAGAGTTAATTTGTTAAGAAATTCGTTGATAAATATTTTCTTAGCTGAGATTTTGTGGAATTTTACTAATTAGATGATGGAGTTATATCAGATTGAAAGTTAACGACTTTTGGGCGGGTTAAGCTGTTGCAACTATGAGTAGGTATACTTTATAGTCAACGATAGTCTGTCGTCCGAGATTTCGGTGTATGAAGCGTCTATATCTATCGATGACAGGCGTAAGTCGTTTCATATGTCTATCAAATGTTGCAAAAACTAACATTTATCATGTGTTTTAAATACAGTAATCGCAATCGTGAGGTCGTGGGTTCGCATCCTACCCATTATACTACCGACGTGAACCCACTCCTAACACAAACCTTTGAGCTTAGCTGGAGGGGTTAACAAGATTGCTAGTAATGTGGACTCAACCCCACATTGCTAGTTATCTATTTTCTAAGAAAATAAAGTACATTTGTGTGCCTAGAATAACATACCTACCAGAAGCGAAGATTTTTTTTTTCTGAGGTAACCCAATACAAAAATATATCTTGCTGAATATGGTTCTTTGTACCTTTAATACTAAGTAACTATAATCCAAAAGGAAACCGAAAGTTATGGTGTTTTAAGGACCTTCCGCCACTGATACCAAGTTCAGCGATTTGAAAGCACGAAGAAAGCAGATCTCTGTTAATGTTCTTAACTTATTTCTAGCCAGAAATAAGATAGAAAGACGTTTTTGTCTAGAAGAAGGCTAGCCTGTGTTGTAGAAGTTGAAGTTCTGTATAAAGATCTTCAATCAAAGGTCACTGCACCAAGCATGATAAGCATGATAGTAAATTATAAAACGTCTCGGCGCCCATTCCAATGCATTGTGAATCACTCCGGTACGTGATTTCGACAAACTCAAAAAATGCCGCGAGTTCCAAACAAAAACGCTTGACTTTGCCTCGTACTAGTGGCACGAGACACATTGACCGGTCCATTGTGTCGTTTTATTACGACCGAGCGCCCGATCATTTCGTTACACCAAAACAAATCCTTAACATGGACAAACCATCTAAAATAGCATCTAATTTAAACAAGATAAAGTTCAATTTGTCCCACAGTTCAGAAAGATTTTACGTTTCAACGTTTATAGTTTCTTTTATTCTTGGTAAGCTAAATTGTATTTTGAAAATGGGGCAATAAGGTTGATAGTTGAGATGTATGTTTGGGTGACTTTTTGTAGTAGTTGAGATGAGATAGGCGCAAAGCGCACCCGCGGGCTGTCACGCGCCGTGTATTGTCGGTAGGTACGGCTATAGACGGCAAAAACTGATGCTGTGATAAAAAGGTGAGCTGGGCCCGAATGGATATTGAAGTGGACGATACTCGTAATAAATTGTTCAGGGAATAAAGGCGGTAATACGTGAAATAATTAAAAATGTTGTAAAAGCGTAACAAGAAGAACTTAATTGCTTTCAAGTTGCATTTATCCATCCTTGTCTACTCATGATCGTGACCACGGCCGTTGCAATACGGTCGAAACGTCGGGCAATAAAACAAAGGTATTTAGCGTTAAAATAAAATATTTACGCGATTAAGACCCGTAGCTTATAAAATTCTATAATGTGTACAAATCGCGAAAGTTTACGAACATATATCGACTAAAGCTGTCACAGCCACAGGCATGATTGTTTATTACAATGTCATCAATGTTTTGGCAATTGCAGCGACATGCGATACAATTGAAAATAAAAAAAACTGCCACAGGCATGATTGTTTATTACAATGTCATCAATGTTGTCTCATGACGTTATCACGTAAAATTATCATCAGTAAACCGACTTTACAGACAACCATTTTTTTTTCAATTTAAATTTTAATTAAGCTTACACCTAATATATGTGATAAGGCATCAGAATTTACTACTACAATGTAATAAATTAAAGTTGGAAAGTAACTTATTTTAATTTATTACATTTTAATAAGTTTACAATCATGATAATACATGTCTCCGTGCCTCGGACACCACATTAAGGCATCGAATCGTGAGCCTAACCTTTCCTCGGCCGTCGAATTTCCCTCCCATCAGACTATAGGCAAGCCCGTGCATACTGGCGCATGCGCGGTGCAGTCAAAAATGTCCGCCGCGCATGGACGTCGATATATTTCAAAGCTCATCATTTACCATTGTGATAAGATTTTCACAGTTTGCAGGGCTTTCCACGGACACGGAAAAAAGATCGTCATTAAGGAGTCAGAGCATTAGACCAGCATTAATATCTACTCCTGTCTTTACCCCCTTGCAGGGGCGACTTGCAACGAAAAAAAAGATAGTGAATAAGGACCCAGGCTTCAGGGGCCCGAAGTCTTTTAGCAATCGTACCCCAAGAGTCAATTGCGAGCGTTTCACATTACTCATTTGGCTTTTTGGGCCTTTGCACCTGCCCCTTCTGTCCAACAAATTTTGATACAGTGGCCACCCTTCACCTTGGCGGAGAACGTGCTTACGATGGGAGGGGATTGGAGAAATCATTTCACCCGATTTGGAGCCCCTTCAACATGCCATGCAAGTGCCCTGGTTTGCCCCCCTCCCTTAGATCCGGCCCTGGCCCTCTAAAGCAAGCTACGCCCCTGCCTTCCTGTTTATTTTTATACCAGAAGATACTTTTACAAACATTTTCTGTTATAACCTCTTCCACCTTACTTGTAATTTGAGTCGCTCTGATTAGAGGCACGGGTTTGTGGAACGAACGTAGTAAGTAACAAGAAACACAAAGGGTCTCAATTGTGTCAAAGTTAACAAACTTCTTGTAAGTAAAGAAATATTACAGTAAAGTGACACGCCAGGCTTGGAGTCGAGTTGAATGAAGATTTGATTACTTATGGCAAACAAAACTCGACTACAACATTAAAAGTATCATTTTTTAACCAAAGGGGTATTATAACCTGGATAGCTACTGTAAGGAGAGATATACAGGAAGCCCGAATACTAACAGAGACAACCCTGTACCGAAAATCCTGGCGAAAAGTAACAAGGAGAGCCGACCCCAAATAATGGAAACAGGACAAGGAGAAAAGGGGGTATTACAATATGTGTATATGGGCGTCCGTTCGTCTGTCTGTAGCGTCCTATCTATCATAGCGCCTAAGATAACTGAAATAAGCAAAATCCGCTCAGTCGTTCTAAAGATCATCTTTTTGTCTTACGTGTGGGATTTTTTTAAAGTACACACATTATCATAATAAATTTTTCAACATATATTTTTCTTCCGAAGATTTAGATGAACAAAAGTTGACAATTTAAATTGCACCAACAGAGCGATACAATGTCACCATTGCCATACTACGCATAGTGTTAATTGTCATAGCAATACAAAAGTGAATTACATCGGTAATTGTCTATTAACACCATAAAAGGTAACAACTGGTCCTCCATTTTTCATGCGATGAACAACAACAAAACGAAACTTGTACTTGTGCTTAATTGTAAGTTTTCAAAATAGAGTGTTACTCGATTATAGTGGGCTCGGACAATCAGTTGTCAGATCGGCAGTAAACACAAGTATTCCGACCACTTCCCATGGCTACTGTACTGTATCTTTCATCTATAAGATAGTAATAAACAAATACAACGGTATTTTTACTGCATCCAACCGCCTTAGATTAATATAATTAACGCCCACTAAGATGATGCTTTTGTAAATTTTATTGGAAGTGGGTGGGGTAATTCAAACGTGAAAGGTGTTGAAGAATATTAAAATGTGCTAAAAATGTTTTGAATATTCTCAGACTGGTTAGTCATCGAAATCATTTAATATTATTGTGAACGAAGAAATAAAATTTTCTTTAAAAGAAATAAAACTAGCTAGGTGGTCGCACATTACTAACAATGTTGTTAACCTCTCTAGCAATTTAACGTTAGGTACTCGTAATAGGAGTGGATTCACATCACACGTCGTCGCGTTAAATGTGTAATCATCAGAATCCGCGAACTCTTCGATTACGAGTTCGATACCTTAACAACTAGAATCAAAACAAATTGAGATAAAATAAAATATCAAATTTTATACGAGAGGTAGGTAAAATAGGGCTCCGTTGACAGTTTTAGATAAGTATCTACGATATAAACAAATATTTACTAAATACTAAAGACCACTACAATTGAAGAGATGAAAGTGAAACAAATGTGTTAGTATTGTTCTTTTTAAAGTACGCTTGAAGTCTGTTAAAATTCTGACTGTAGACATTTTGAAATAAGTAAAATTAGAACGGACAGACCGGTTCCCGCGTCTAATTAAGAAAGCAATTTGCAAGTTATTTATGGCCTATAAAATAATAAAGAGGTGGACCCCGGCTTATCGGCTGAGTCACAGGAAATTGGTAGGATGCAAACATATTAAGTCTGTACTTTATACGGGACGCTGGTTTGTATCTCCCCCTGTATTCGTACTTAATTAAAATTTTAATTTGGCATTAAGAAACAGTGAATGCAGAGATGAATGGCGGTTGATAAGTAAGTTAAATTAGTCTGCAGGATTACGAAATGTTAGCGTTGAGAGTTTTTGGTGGATTGCCGTTTCCTTCTAAGTAAAATCTTTAGCTATCTTAAGCAATTTCTTCATTGTTCATTTATTATTAATCAATTCAATGAGCCAACCTAGACAATACAATAATATAACATTCCAGTAATGTATAACAATGCGTTCGCAACAAGTTTCAAAAAAGCAGACCACTATTTTATAACGGTCTTATGCAAGAAACAATGACGAAAAGACAATGAGAAGTGGTTACATATACGACCAAGAAGACAATGGAACCTATTAGAAAACAATATCAGCCGCAGTGGTGAGGCAGATGATATATCGATCACAGATTATGACAATGCGTTCGGTAGGAATGGTATTGACAACTTTTTGATCGAATGTCTTGCAAGCGATGCCGCAAAACTTGTTTATAAACAATACACATTTAAATGATATATGACTGGACGTGTAGCATTTTGAGCTTTAAATTTTATGTGCATTCTGGTCAAAACGTATTCCATAAATGTAGCATACCTGGTTTTACGATCCACTGAAATACGCTGCGTGTTTTACAGATGGAATGATTTAAAGTTGCATTCACTAACTAGATTTTTCTTTTAACATTATTTTGATTAGTAATCAATACGGTTTTGGAAGTTTTAAGGCTGGTCAATTCAAATGCCAACAATTTCTTCAGATTTTATCGTTTGACAGTAGCGTCGGCAACCGGCCAAGGAATCTTCTGGTACTTCAAGTTTCATGTTTTTTACGACGAGTATTTAGTTTACGAACGCCAGACGAGTTCCAGATTCACCTGATAGTATCTTTATTTTGTTGCAACACCGTCTAACTTTTAAAGTTTGACATCGTGGATAATGTTTGTTGAGAATCCGTGAATGTATTTTATAAACATTATCGAATCCATACTGTTTGATCTAATGGCAATTGGCGAACGTCAAACTAAGATGACGCTATATTTATAACACAGTTTCAAAAATTAAAAACTTGTTCTTTTAATTAAACATTTTTCATTCAAACAGGTTCAGGATCCAAAGGGTAACATGCATCGTTGGCGCTATTTATAAACGTTCCGCTTAAGTCTCTTTTTTTTGCGTCGCTTCACTTCTGTGCGCACCTGCTTGCCTGCGAGTAGCTCATTGGTTAAACGCACGAGTCAATAACATCTAGAGAGGCCACCCTTACGGCTGTTTTCTTAGCCCTTATCTTGTACACCTGATTTTATAATCTCATACTCAAAGATGCTTTGTGAAAAAAATCGTGTTAGAATTGAGAACTTATTTGTAGCTAGGTTAGAAGTTGATGTGCTTTAAAGGAATGAATTTCTAAAGTAGTTAAAAAAAATGGTAATGGTAAAGTAGGTTTACGGACGATAACTTTACGTGATAACGACATAAAAAAACACTGATTACATTAAATAAACAACCGTTCCTGTGACCGTTTTTTAAATTATTTTTGACGTGCTGTGCGTCTTATAAATCGATGACCGACTACACTCACGAAAAATTGTGACGTCACCGCTCACGTTCCGGTGACGTTCCGCCGTGTAATAAACAACCATGCCTGTGACAGCTTTAGTGGACCGGGGCGCAATACTTCACCCTATCAGCAGGCGGAACGTCACCGAAACGTGAGCTGTGACGTCACACTTTTTCGTGATTTATAAGACGTTATCACGTCAAAAGCTACCATTTTACAAAATGTAACAAAAATATTTATAACATCTGCTAAAACTTGAGAATCATTTAAGTATTAACGTGAGCAAAAAATAAAGGTAGCTTTATCCAAGACCACATATTTCTTCCCAAATTATGTAATTCACAGTAATCAAGATTTCACTATACAAATAAAGCCTGTGCTAAATAACAAAGATATACACAAAACAGACCAATAAATAAACACACAACTGCCTGCCACATCAAAACGTACCGTTGCGTAGTATGAGTACATTAGTCAAGTGAGTTATCACTAGATCTCTGTCCAAATTCCGTACTTAAATGGAACATATAGCCAACTGGTACAGTCAGACGGCTACTTTAAACTTCAGATTGACAATCGCTGATAACATTTAGCCGCTGTACTGTCTATAGCCGAACCATTAAACAAATGGACAGGTTTAAAAAAGCAAATTGATTGTTGTGATAAGTCACTCTGACTGGAAGATGTCTTTGAAATGTACGGTAGCGTAGATTATAATTAAATGTTTTAATTGAGAACAGAAAACTGGATACTCATATAAACGAAGAGAAGTTTATAGTCAGCAATTGGCTGAAGAGACAAGTTAAATATGAAAAATCATAAAACATGTTTAAAAGAGGCAATAATCCAATAGAAAGACGCCCTAAGAATAGTACAAAAAACGAAAGTTAGTCATCCATTGCGACCACAGCGTCGTTGATTAGATTAATGTGAATAGTTTACATTAATTTTGAGAGAAAACAACATAAGCAAAAGAGAAAATGGGATTTAAATTTGTTCAACAAAATTTCAAAATCCTAAACGCTACTGGAACTCATCAAAGTTTAAGAAATGGCATCTAGATTGTCGTTCTCGTATTGCAATACTACGAGTGATTGACTACTTTTCAAATATTGACAATAACAAAGAAAGTAGCTTCGTTGTACAATGATAAATGTATGCGCAATGAAGCTGAACGTTTTTGCTTGCGCAAAACAAGTATTTTTATAATAATTACTCTTGCAAACAAATATATTAGGTTAATTGAAAAAATTCACACATTAGGATTTCCTGACTTCTAAATTATTATGTGTTCTAGTCAGATTCTTGTGAGAACTAAGATTTATTATTTTACATACTGCAATAATTTCACCTAGTTTGCAACAATTCGCCTTGATTAGAAATCAAACAAGGTTACTTAGCGGTGAATGAATTCAAGACATGATTCAAGCAAACATTTTAATTACGTGTTTAAAATGCTGCTTATCTCTTTAATCTTGCCTCTTTGCAACAATTAAACGGAACAGCTAGTTAAGCCAGTTTTGAGAAATCGCAATAAGAGTAAAAAGCGCAGTGTCTCACGATTGCGGACGAGCCGATACTTTGCGAGTGCAATTAGCTGTCATTATTGGATATTAAGTTCTTGCGTTAGAAGCGTTCAATCAAATGCGCCATGATTAACGTTCTGAATAAACGCGATTGAGAAACTTAGCGAGAAGATCAACATTAATGTAGTTTGTAAGGAACTCACGCTGGTTTTTCAACTTTGGATTTTATGAATCAAAACAGTTCTTATTCTGATGCCAGCCTTCATACAGGGTCTAGTAGACTAACCCCTTTTCTATAAAATATTAATAACAGAATTTTAACAAGGGAATTTGTATTTAATTTTATTTATTTAAGATAGTATTTTTCTTCTTATTGTTCCTGTCTAATTACTAAAGGTCAGTGAATACATCATTCTTGAAAAACTCGCTTTGTCCCTGGCGAAGTAAATCAGCTCCGCTATAATAGCATAGAAGAAGAAACCATTGCTTAGTTTAAATATTTTTACTAGCTGTCGCCCGTGGCTTCGCCCGTTTACATGATTTTACTTTTTTATTTAAGGGTGGATTTTCACTTTTGATTAAAACGTGTTTCTTTATTTTAAACCAAAAAGCCAAATACAAAATTTCACAGATCTTACTTCAAAATTGACAGAGTTTCATCCAAATGTGCAACCCCTATTTGATCCTTTTAGGGGTTGATTTTCTTAAAACATTAAAATACGTGTTTCTTTATTTTAAATGAAATAGCCAAGTATGAAGTTTCGCCGACCTAAGTTCAAAAGTGACGGAGTTTCATACAAACTTGCAAACCCCATTTTACCCCCTTAGGGGACGTATTTCTAAAAAATCTTTCTAAGTGGATGCCTACAACATAAAAGGCATCAACTGCCAGTTTTAGGTTTGTAACCCTAGCTGTTTAGGCTCTGCGTTGATGAATCAGTCAGTCAGTCAGGACAAGTGATTATATATGCATAGATTAACGTATCACGAATATGACAAACCAAGATATTTTAATAACACTTTATTATTTTTTTAATAATTGTTAAATTTATCTTCATTTCCTTTTGTTTTGTGTATCTTACTGTCACAAAATCAAAGTCCTGACTGCTATTAAAATAACGGCCACGGGACTTCTGGAAATATTTGTGATACTTCTCCCATCGGACTACTGACACAAAATAGCGTCAGTTGTCCCACCATGAAACAACACCATGAGACTGATGGGGCAGACCGGAATCCAGTCTATGTTGTTGAGCCAGTACACATGGATGAAAGTATGTTTTTACTTAGGTACGTTTTCTGTTAATTGACACAGTTTATATTCAATCGAGAGTCACTATGTCTTACTTTATTTTATTGACTAGTATCTTTCTGCTACTTGGGGTGATTGGTCAGCCTTGTCATTATCATATTATCGGTTTACTAGCTGTCCTGCGCAACTTCGTCTGCTTAAATTTTCCCCGCTTTTGCAACATTTCTCATTGCTGCTCCGCTCCTATTGGTCGTAGCGTGATGTTATATAGCCTATAGCCTTCCTCGATAAATGGGCTAGTTAACAGTAAAATAATTTTTCAATTCGAATTCAGTAGTTCTTGAGAATACCGCGTTCAAACAAACAAACAAATTCTTCAGCTTTATAATATTAGTATAGATTTTTTTTAATTTGTGGTTTATAAATATTTGTATTATAAATAGTTTTTCTTATAATAATCGAATCGCATGTTGCCTTTACCATCTTTTGTATTTTTGTAAGTTGATGCTCTCATCCACACCGTAGAAGGCTAATTCTCTTAAAACTTGATTATACCTACTTTACGTACTATGGTTATTGCTTGCGTGAGTTTCATGGTATAATGGTTGCAGCACCTTACTGGCATGACTGTATTTATTACAAATATTTAATAATAAACGGCATTTAAAAAAAAGTTGCCATGAGTTTTTATTGCCAAGTTCTTTTCTCACGGCTTTACTCTTGCGAGCTTGGCATTAAATGTAGAATAATAATTCTACATTTAATGCCAAGTTCTCCAAATTTTGTCTGACGGTTATAAGCATTACATTTGTAACTTAAGTGAATCATAGACTTTGACTTTGACTTTTCTTACAGGTTTGCAAATTTGGAAACAATATATGTTCGTAAACTTTCGCGATTTGTACACATTGGCCGTGGTCAGTCTACCCGTGACCACAGCCGTTGTAATACGGTCGAAACGTCGGGCAATAAACAAAGGTATTTAACCTTAAAATAAAATATTTACGCGATTAAGACCCGTAGCTTATAAAAGTCTATAAATTTGGAAACATTCGTAAAAGTAAGTCTAAGATGTACTTACGATTGCAAAACTAGCTATGGCATGGAGCTTTGCACTGTGACCTAAAAAAATATTTTTATTATTTAGCTAACTAAGCGGGGTACTC
This sequence comes from Herminia tarsipennalis, assembly GCA_945859575.2. Lineage (NCBI taxonomy): Eukaryota > Metazoa > Arthropoda > Insecta > Lepidoptera > Erebidae > Herminia > Herminia tarsipennalis. The sequence goes on from OX243840.2 coordinate 6,998,258, forward strand.
AAGACACCTTTTCACCAAATATAATCAATATTCATTGTGTCTTTGAGTATAATGCCTGTGACGTACGGATAGGAAGACTGACAGACAGACTGAGAGACATGACGAAACTAGTCTAAACGAGGGTTCCGTTTTTGTCATTTTGGCTACGGAACACTAAAAAGTAGCTTGTGCGTATACTTATACCTTCCTGCTTAGGTACCTTTAGCTAAGAAAAAGGTCATCAGACTCTGTAATAATATAACAAAATTAAGATAGAAATAAACACACTACAGTGCTTAAAAATGAAACATTGTAAAATAAAGGCCGTTGTATGATTCCCGAACGGTGGTACAGTAACGAGTTTACCCGTTCCCGAACTCCCAATCCAATCTTGATACCATAACAAAAATCCCATAAGTTAAACTCGATATATAGAGCAACGCTGTGTACGAAGATTCCTGCGTCTTTTCAGTTCCCTTTGAGCTCTTTGAGAACGGTAACAAAACAGTAGCCCACAATATTTATCCTTCCTTTAATCCAACTATGTACTCTTTTGTCCGGCAAGTGTTCTCATCTCCTCGTACATCCAAAATATCCTTTATCTTTATGACACCACGATCCAAATTTATATTACAACAGCGACCTCCAAATTATCTCTCTATTTAGGCAGAACTTAAAATGTAACACAACCTTTTCATACAAAAGTACTCTCTAAGCTTTTGAACTTATGACCCATTTTGCTATGATGGTAATAGGACAGGTAATTTTATTTTTTGGTAAAATGTGGCGACACCCCGCTGCATTTAAATATAATGACACAATGAAAAGGTTAAATTTGTCGCAGTACTTAGGGGTTTCTGCTCTTTCCCTTGTACATTTTATAACAGCGGTGACGTGTTTAGAATAAAAGGAAAGTAAACGCTCCATATTGTTACGTATAACGAAATTGTATTAAGTCAGCGGCGGCACTTATTCTTAGAACTTAGGTATTTTTTATTTTACGTCTAGCTGCTTAATTTTTATAAAAAGTAGCGACGTTTTTTATGGAAAGGTAACAAAATCACAAAGGTAACAAAATAAAAAAAACGCCTTAAATTAGGAGTTATGTGATCTAAACGATGCTAGAAAGTAATCTGGTATCTAGGTAGATACGCGTATACTTTTATTAACCTTTCACATCTACAGACCATTATTGGTTCTAATTGTAATCAAGAATTTGAGTTCAACATTTATATAAAACTAGCTGACGCCTCGCGGTTTCACCGGCGTAGTTACCGTTCCCATGGGAATACAGGGATAAAAAATAGCCTATGTCACCCGGGGTTAGTGTAGCTTCACAACGATGAAAGAATTTTTAAAATCCGTCTTGTAGTTTCGGAGCCCATTCAATACAAACATACAATCAAATCTTTCCTCTTCATAATATTAGTATAGAAGTATAGATAGGGATATAACATAGTTACAATATAATATATCTCATGATAAAGAACATCACAATTCGTTTAAATAGCCAACAAATAAACTTTATGACGTACCGTGTGAACTCGCAACACATCACATTAAGTAAAGAGGTCGAGCAAATTTCTGTTCACGGCAGCAGCATTAGACAATGGCAGGAACCGACTTCGTTCCAGCGATTTGTCATGGCATGCCCGCACTCAACCCACATCGCCGTTGTCTTCACCTCATCATTGTTCCACACAATTGTACGGTGAACTAGACAAGTACCAAGTACTGTTTAGTGGTCCGTGAAATACGAGAAAAATAATCATAATACCACTCGTAGGAAAGACCAAGAAAAATGGGAGCTTAGTAAGAGCTATAGCGGAATTGTCTTTGTAGAGACGTAAACAAATGTGACTACATTACGTTCCACTAAATCACAACGAGTACCTGTACGAAATTCAAAATAGTCTTATATCTACAACTTGAGTCAGTGTTGCCAGATGACCATTTGAATTTCCCTCCAACTTATTTCAAAATCCCATTCGAAAATTATGCCATTCATGGATTCTAAGCGAAAATATATAATGTCGGAAAATCACAAGATCGTGTGACTTTAGTTTGCCGTTTACATTTTAAGTGCCGGTGGTGGGGCAGTGAGCCGAATTCGGCAGTCAATATAAATTCAGAACTGAAAAGAACCCCGAATTTGTAGGGAATCTCTCCAATCTGGCAACAATGTCTTGAGTCACTGCTGTTTTGAAATATGACCCGCGTATAGTCAAATATATACATTTAGTTTTAATTTCAGACAGACGAATTATAAGTTATATTCTTCATAGTCTGCCATTGCAATCTGATAAAACTTAAACACCTACATAAATTAATTTTGTTTAGATCAGAGATAAAATAAAATAGAAACGATTGCATGCTGAAGCAATAAAACTTTCGAATCATTGATTGACGCTTGAAACAAAAATTGCATTCCGTCTATTAAACTAATCTAGATCTAAATTATGGTGGTATCAAAAGATACGTCAACGTTGTTTGGCATAATCGTGTCAACTGAATAATTACAATGGAACTACTTCTAACTGACCTCTCTTGACCTTTTAAATGGTTCATTTCGTAATGTGAATGAGAGGGATTAGGGGGCTTGTTTAACTGGTCGTGGTATATCCAGAGATGTCATACATTTATTATAGTAGGCAACGAGCGGGCGTGGTTGCCAATGCAATCTTGGGCTTAGTAAGACAAACAAAGAGAGTTCACGTGTGCTTTTGTATTCGGTACTGCCCTTGAGAGTGTTATTGAAGTAAAGGAGTATTAACAAAAGCTTGTGAGGGCAGATGGTCCGTTTATGTCATTTGTTCGAGTTATTTCTCACTCTGGATTGACTCTGACATGAATCTTATACGAACATATGTGAAGATAATGTCGTGGTTCTTGAAGTACGATACCTCCATATTGGAATAATTAAACTTTGATTTATAAATAGGTCTCAACTTACTCTTAATCGGTTACGAGTTTTAGCAGTTTGCCGCTTGTGATAGCCAATTAGTATTTGTTAGTCACCACTTTAAGGCTAAATATAACCTAAACTATTTGTGTTGAAAGTTGTTATAGCTTAAAACTTGCTGCACGAAAATGGAAAATATTACTTGTTACAATTTCATGCCGCAAAATACTGGCCAAAACTTCTAACAAATATAACAAAGAAAAGAATAAGTAATATTGTTTCATAATAAACAACACGGACAAGTTTTTATTAGGTGTTATTATTATGTTGACGGCAAAACAAACATGTAGGGTAGGACTATTCTTGGACACATTCGATCAAACTACCGCAGTCATAAGTCGTAACTAACGTCACTATCAATTACATCAATGTCGTGAGTAATGTCGTTCTATCATTAACCCAGTTCATTACTTCTACCTACTGCTATACCTACCTGCTGTTAACCAATTTGAATCATAGACCAATGAAAAAGAGGCTAAGAAGAAAAGTATCAAAGCTACTAACTGACATATTATGTTCAAAAGAGATAGAGAGTAAAGTACTTTTTATACCCGATTGCAAAGAAGGGTTATGTTTTTCGCGGTATCTTGTTATGTAGGTATGTAATATTCTTTATTACCTCATATCTTTCATACCACAAGACAGATTTAAACAATTGAGACGTCGTTAGATTTGTCTTGACCGCCCAAGTGTTCTTATGCTTCTACTTATGCTTGTGGCGTTTGGAAAAAACAATTATGGAGGCTGTAACATTATAAAATAAGTAATAATAACAAATATGAAGCATTTCAAAAAGGTATAACATGGTTATGACAATAATACTAAAAAAGTCAATTAGCAACCACTCTTTTTTCAATTTAAAATATTTGGCAATAGCTACCATAAAAGTTAGTTGTTGCATCGGTTACATCCTATAACCACTAAAATGTATTAAATCTATATTAATATTATAAAGCGGAAGAGTTTGTTTGTTTAAACGCGCTAATCTCTGGAACTACTGGTCCGATTTGAAAAGTTCTTTTTTTGTTGGATAGTCCATTTATAGAGGAAGGCTTTAGGCTATATAACATCGCGCTGCGACCAATAGGAGCGGAGCAACAATGAAAAATGTTGCAAAAACGGAGAAAATTTACGCATACGAAGTTGCGCGAGACAGCTAGTAAAAAAATAATATATTAAAATAAAAAACCCGACTGCTTGATATTTCATAAATACACGCACACACCCCTACATATGAAATATCAAGCAGTCGGGTTTTTTATTTTTTAATTTATTTCTTTAAATCATGTTTGCATATTTTTTGCGCAGGCGTTTTTTTCTTTTTTTTTTGATAATACTTTTTCTATTTACAAACTATGATTAAAGGAACGCCATACGTCGATTCCATGTGACGGAAAAAAACCCGAACGTTGAATCTAGAATCTTCTAGCAATAAGTAATGACAAGGCGTTGAGGTGGCCTAGATTTCAAGTTGGTTTATCATACATTGTACTTTATCTACAGTTTATATAATACTAGCTTTCGCCCGCGGCTCCGCCCGCGTGGATGTCGGTTATCGCGATAAAAATATCCTATCCTATGTCCTTCCCCAGGACTCAAACTATCTTCGTACCAAATTTCATTAAAATCGGTTTAGCTGTTTGAGCGTGAAAGCAGACAGAGTTACTTTTACATTTATAATATTAATAAGTATATAAGTATGGATATGTTAACCCAAAAAAGTAACCAACCCTACTATTTATAATAGCTGCCTTACTCAAATACGCCGAAAGACGTAGTTAAAGTGCTGTTTATTTATCTAAATTGAAACTAAAAGCTGCTAAGATAAATTCGACAACCGTGGGAGTGCATTTGACGTCTTCATCTGCATTGCTACTCGTTACCCGATCCAGATGTTTCTTCTATCTATAAGTTCATTTAAACAGTTACAAAGGGGCGTCCACATTGAACATGTCTGACACGACACGTTTTAAAATGTTACTTAGTAACACATTATGCTTATACTATAATCATATTGTCATATGAATTAAAAAAAAAATACTAAAATAACGAAAATATCAATAAAAAATATTGAACTGATTATGTAGAATCTGTAGAGTATTTAGACAGAAAACGGTGAGAAAGAACTGTTGCAATTTCAATCCTCTTTTTCTTCCTTAGGGCTACAATAATAAATTCAGTCAGTCTTATTCATGTTATTTATTTAAACCCTTCAACCCTACAAATGAAGCAAGGTTCATAGGTTGCAATTGAATATACCTACAGGTTACACTTTCATGTTTTACACTAGAAATATAATTGTCTTAATAAATTAACAATGACTCCAGATATTGTGATCATATTTTTCTATCTTCTTCTAATACATATATAACTATCTCGTGTATATACTCGTAACTATCTCGTGTTACGGTGTTTGTAGTTATACTCCTCCGAAATGTCTCGACTGAATTTAGCCTGTTGGTCTAGTGGTTAGTGAACCTGACTGCTGAAGTCGGTGGTCGTGGGTTCGATCAGGATAAAACTTTGTGTGACGAGCACGATGGTTTATTCTGTGTCTGAGTATTATTTATGTATGTATTTAGATATATTTAAGTATGTTTATCAGTTGTCTGGTTTCCATAGTACCTACAAGCTCTGCTTTTTAAACTATTGGAGCTTGTTCGAACCATCTGTAAACTATTTTCTGTGTGAGAGAGGATAATAAACAAATATTATTATTATTATTAGTTTGGGATCAGATAGCGTTGTGTGAGTAGTCCCAAAATATTATTATTATTATAATGTTTTTTTTTTGTATATTTGGTAGGTATGAAAAATAGGTCATTTTTTTTCTTTGATAATTTATATGAGAGAACAACGTTTGCGAGGTCAGGTAGTTTTACTATAATGTAGATACAACTTAAGAAAGTTTGATTGGGAGGATGCAGCTTTATAGTGTTCCTTAGTTCGAACCCTCAACACTTAAGTTACACATAGTTTAATTGGTTTGTAATCTCTAAAGACCAGCATACTAATTTCTTGTCGCAGTTGTCCATGATGCTTTGCATACTATAAGAGATTCTTGAACTTTCTTTTGGGTCCAAATAATACACATCCTTGCGTGCATCGTATGTAAATTATTTAGGACATTAATAATAATAATAATATCTTGGGACAACTCACAAAACGCTATCTGATCCCAAACTAAGCAGAGCTTGTACTATGGAAACCAGACAACTGATAAACATACTTATATATTTCTAAATTCATACATATTATAGATAAATAACACCCAGACACAGAATAAACCATCGTGCTCATCACACAAAGTTTTATCCTGGGTGGGGATCGAACCCACGACCTCTTGCGTAGCAGTCGGATACACTCCCACCGCGCCACAGAGGCAGTCGATATTAAGAGAATATCGGATACCTAACAGATTATTCCCTAGGCCCATCTACGCCACACTGCAATATTTTTCTGCAATAGTAATATTTATAAGTTTTAAATACTACGTCGCGTTACATAGAAAATATTAGTAGATACGTATGATATGATGAATTTATAGGTAAAAACATAAAATAATTCTGTAAGTTTTCATCCCGATTCGATTTTCTGCGCGACGATTATTCTCAACGGAGACTATTCAGAATTTCAGATACATACAAAATTATTAATATTTAAATAATACACTAGTATGTATGCGGACACAGATACCTACTCTTTGTATATGGATACTATATTATTATATATATATTCTCTTTCTATAGACTTTAATTCAATGGGACTAAATCATCAGCTCGTCTCTTGTCCAGTCATGTCATATAACAGACTAGGTGTCCCGCGCAACTTCATACATACATACATATCAACCCATATGATGGCCCACTGCTGGGCACGGGTCTCCCCAGTAGAACCTACTGGTATGTAGATCCTGGGGGTAATTGCCATAATCGCCACGCTTGGCGAGCGGGTTGGCGATCGCAGTAAGGCTTTACGTACGCAGAGGACGCTGCTGCCCGTCCTCCGGAGTGAAATCCCTTAGTCGCCTTGACGACACCCACGGGAAGAGATGGGGTGGTACTATTCTTAAGCCGGCACCACACGGCATCACGGGCGACACCCGGCACGGGGAAAATTTACGCGCAACTTCGTCTGCCTGTAAATTTTCCCCGTTTTTGAAACATTTCTCATTGCTGCTCCGTTCTTATTAGTCGTAGCGCGATGTTATATAGCATAAAGCCTTCCTCGATAAATGGGCTATCCAACAAAAAAATATTTTTTCAAACAGGACCAGTAGTTCCTGAGATTAGCGCGTTTAAACAAACAAACTCTTCCGCTTTATAATATTAGTGTAGATAAGTAGATACGAGTACCTACAACGTTACAAGCGCAAGTCTTCTATCCTACAAAATGCGAAAATGAATAAAATATAAAACGTTCTTATAATTCCAAGTAAGTACATTTAGTTATTGGTATTCCTACCAATTGTTAGTGTCACGATTTATTTGTTGGTAGCGCAAATGTTGTCACGACATTGCAGGTTGTAATGTTTCCGGAAACCGAGTTTCCTGTGCATTGTTTAGTTAATTTAAAAGTATATCTGTATGTGTTTTTAGAGCAGAAGTAGCCAAGAGATAAAGGTCATATAATTTATCACGGTTTTGGTAATAATATGTTAATAATAATTATTGTTATAATTTATGTCCTTTAACCTCGATTTCAAAGTCAACCGGCGGCGGTAGCCTAATAGCCAAGGCATCGCTCTCGCAATTGTCAGGTCGCGGGTTCGAATCCTACCCATTATATTACCGACGTGAACCCACTCCTAACATAAGCCACTGAGCTTAGCAAGAGGGGTTAACAGGATTGCTAGTAATGTGGGACCACAATCCTACATTGCCAGTTATATTACTAAAAAAAAAACCCATACGCCAATCTAGTCCTCTTGTTGTGTGATAAATGTGGACACTTCACAAACTTATACAATAATATTATGTTCATTTTATTTTTCTTTTTAAAAAGTTAAACTAGGTATTTAATCTATAGTGTATGTGCTGTGTATATTGTCTGTGTTAGCACAGACAATATACAAGCCTAAAAGTAGAGCTCCAAACTATTTTGTAATTAGATTAAGCACATTGACTGGAAATAAATCTTTCTTTTTTTTCTTCTGATGGATGCCATCTATTATCTTCTCTGAGACAAGTAGACTTTTGGACCAATCATTGAGGGCATTACTTAAAAAATACATTCCTTTAATTTTGATATTCAGATTGAACACAATGTATTTTTTCATCTAACACGACTACTCGGCAGGGGAAACTTAAAAGTTCACAGTTAAAACCAAACGATGTTATCTTGCTATATTCAAACGAGTAAAGAAATAGAAATAAAACTATACCTAGTTCAAATTTCTAATACAAATCACGGCTATCTAGCCCTGGTAAAACTTTCTAAAGCCCACACAACGAACTTAACAATATAGAACAAGGTCGCATAAACTCTATAGACGACGGTTACCGTAACTGCAGTCTTTATGCTATATATTTCTGTACCTTGTCTAGGTCGCATTATCGATTTATTTTCTTGCTATGAACCATTACTTAGAAGATAATCTTTCTCGAGGAACCGGATTCACAAGTTTCTTTATAAGCGGACAAAGTAACTCGTCCACTTTATACCATATATAGCAACTAGACTAGTGGAGACAATTTAGAATGCCTGAATTTTAAATAGCTCATCGAAATTCTAGGGGTTACAAAAAACGATTATTTATTATAACCCAAGATGGTTTCTTCGCAAAAGAATCTCCATATCATAACTGTCTGCATGTGTTTGCATACATCACTTTTATCTTAAATCTGTTTCTTTTCTTTGAAATCTGAATAAAAGTGTGCGGTATAAATCCTTTGCCGTGAGATAAGAAAGATGTTGCTTGTTTGTGAATAGGTGTATTAGATAATACAATTTTGTTTGTTTTGCTAGTGTTTTACTACCTATCGATATACCTACTTGCACTTATTTTGATCGAAAGACATTTGTGATTAACCTAATCAAAAGTTATTCACAAATGCTGGATAATATCTAACATAAACAAATAAAGACCAAATTCCTAAATCGTCATTACTCTTATTGTGACTTTGAGGTGAATTGTCACGATAAACATATTGACAAGGTCTTAAAGTTTAGTATTGTTTAACTGCATCACACCAAATAATAGTTAGAATGACTCGAGCGATATTCCTTCATAAATACAAATTTAAATACACGACAGCACACAAGGCTTATACGCAAATATTTGCATTTTAATGCGAGCTGAGCGCATACCTCATACAGTCACACAATACCAGTAACATGAGCTACTTTTAGCTTATGCCTAACATAATAAAAAACATCGCATGTACTGTATCTAAAGGAAATCTGTATGTTAATACAGGAAACAAGCAAACAGACATCACATCTTACCGACAAGCAATACATTTCATATACTCGTACCTAAGCAAAGGGGAATTATTTGCATTTCTTCATTGTTAATTTGCTCTATGGTATAAGCTTTGCAGTCAGCCAATAACCACATATATTCTATACTTTCAATCATTCATCAACGCCCAGCCTAAACCCTTGGACCTAAAAAGAAATTTGAAAAAGAGAGATTTCTAGAGAGAACTAAATTCTTATTAATTTCTGGATTTTATTTTGCCTGAACACTTTAGTACAGTCTTAGGACTGTTTTTAGTTCAATTTGATGTCCAGCTTGTTCAGTACGATGATCAGAGTAAGAGCTTAGTCTGAGCATCCAAATACGGACTAACAACCAAATGAAACTGCGCCATAACTATGAACTCTAGACAATTCGCAGTCCAATATATGAATATGATAATGTCTTTTTTACTATGGACAATTCACGCAATACATCTGGTGACATCACAGTACCGTTTAAAATCACATACAAACATGTGTTCCACATACAAACAAAGCTAAAAATATTATGGGTACTTGCTCAAAAGTGTGTCATTATTTTTGCTCTTTGACGACCCAGCAATGAACTGGTTTCCATGAAAACTGAAGGGCGTTTAAATAAATGTGGGCCAGTTCCTAGAACAGCGCTACTAAAATTTCGTAAAAACAATTTTCATTATTCATGGGAATATCAAATTGCCGCTTGAAATATATCGTTTCTATACCTTTTCCCCTTTAGAATATTATTTAAGGACTGTAGTTATGAATTTTTACAACGTAGCGCATTTTTTGCATAGGTAATGGTATGGTCTCGCCAACACATCGCATCTTGTAATCTAGATTTAAAGTCAACAGAGAATATAAATCAGAGTGATTTCCAAAAACGCCAAATGTATATAAACTAAAATATGTTATTTTTAAAAAGAATAAAATATGTAAGTTCCTTTTGAATTTATCTTTAATTAAAATACCATTCACAGTCACCCAGTATCTTAAAACAAAGATGGAGAGTTGAAAAATGTTTTAGTAGGTATCTGAATCTATGGGTGCGTTCAGAAGAATGCCCTAATTAAATTAATCGTTGGCGATTTTGATAAGGCGGGTAAAAAGTGGCCGGTGTTTTGACATTAATGAGAATATATTGCTGTTTTTAATAGGTTCAAAACATTTCCTAAAAGGTTGATTGAATGACTACATTTGGTTGCGGTCGGGTGTGCTCTTAGTAATAAGAGCCAGATGTGTGATGTCATGCTCAAGGTTGTGCAATGTTTTTACTAGGATTCCGCAATTAAGTTTCTGTCTAGCATATGCATTGGTCATTTTGGACCAAAACTGTCGTTTTCATTAAAGTGAACTCCGTATTCTGCTAAATACCTACACGTAATAGGTAATTTCGGAATAAATATTAAATGATCTGTAGGTACCATGATGTACATGTCAGGTTCTCGAGCATGTAAATCATGAACTTGATATGCATGCAGACTTCGTGGTCATTGTAATCTCCGTGCGCTGAATCCTTAATTTTAATTTGATACCCATGCATTTAAATATTTATATAACGAATATTTCTCCAATGAGTGGCCTAATTATCTCACTATTCGATTCGAACCAGTAAATAGAACTTGTGATACCACTTGTCATACCCGGGGTATCACGGGTCCGAAAAGTTCCCGTCCGAAATGAAAATTGCTTTACATTTTGAATAATTAAGAAAAAAAGAAAACAATTGGAACTCTGAGTGGGACGAGTGAGATCGTTGTCTGATATAACTATGTTTATGTAGTAGTGCTCCCAGGGGGCTTAGACAAATACCACACACTTCTCTTTCCACACACGCTAACGCAAAAAAATATATGCATTTGACTTAAGGTTGACAAAACGTCACGCGACTATTGCTGAATTTGTAAACAAAAACCAACAGTAGCGTGTGCGGATTTGTCTAAGCCCTCAGGGCAGTTCCTTAGGCATTTTAATATGTGTCTTGTGTGTGATAGACAAATAAATTTTGACCTTTCAGGGGAAAACTGCGTTTCATTATCGAAGAGATTCTAATACTATAACCAATGTCGAATTTGGCGGGTAGGCCCGGAAAAAAACACTGATGATAAAAAAATCAATGATGATAACAGAAATCAAAGTGCGAGTGGACTCAAGTTTGAAGTTGTCAAAATACCTACTAAATAGACTACGGAACTTGTAGCATATAGCGTAGCACGTACTTAGCTTGTTGTAATAATTAATGTCATTTGTTTAATGAGTCAAGAATGCGATTATTGTATTACTGGCTACGTGACCAACATACCATTCTTCTTACGAATTGTTTTTATTATCCAGGATGAAGTGATATCCACAGATTAACTGATGTTGCTGCGTTCATATCTACCTATCTATGGTATACCTGTTTACGTAATAGTTTTTGAGTAATCTACTTATACAGTAATCCTTGATTACTCCAAATCTAAGCAAAGTTCAGCCAACTTTCAAGGTGGAAGAGCCAGGCACACAATTATCAATTTAATTTTTTTTAAATAGGTTCAAATTTGTCTCTTGAGTTCTAATTCAAGATCTTTGTGTTGCAGTTTACCGACCTCAGGTCGTACCTGCAGTCTACGGTTAAAAGACGTTGCTCTGTCTCTAAGGTACTAAACAATGTGATCCTCGGATTTGCTGTCCTGAGTTTGTCTTTTGTAACAACTGGGGATCATTTTCTTGGATACCTGGTATTGCAGAAACTTATACTTAACTTACTTACTTTTTTGCTTTTCAGGTGATTGCCTACATCCTAAAATGTATAACTAGCAACCCGCCCCAGCTTCGCATGGACTTTTCTTCTCTTTCCATTCATCTCATCAATAACTGTTCTGAACAAATTATCTAAATGACAATGCAACCGTATCAAACCGTAAACCGTACCGTGCTTTAGAGAAATAAACAAAGAAACACACAGCTGCAAAGCTTTGTTTTATACTATTTGGAGATTTTAACATCAATCAATCACAAATGACCACACATTTACATTACTGGTCAATCTTATCGTACCAGTTTCTTTTTCTTATGTATTATTGATATTGTGTCCATATTTCTCTAGAAATTATTAAAAAACTTACTTGGACAAATTGAATTAAATGTCATTACAAGTCTTTTGACTTCTTCTAAGAACATCGAGAAGACGTAAAAAAGGCTGTATCCAAAGAGGGACAGCTGAAGTTCGTGGGTGGTTTAACAATGACTTGTGCGGTGGTCGTCCAACGCTGTCAGCCATAATTGCGATATTTTCGTTTATTAAAAATGCATACCGCTCGTCATATGATGACGAAACCGATATATAAACGTTCAACGCCCCCGGCACCCGGTTTCTGACGAGTGTAATTAAAAATATTCGCATCGTATTTCGGCCATGAGCAATCCGTATTAAGAGCAATTGAGCTGATAGGCGGAATTGGATACAGTTGATTAGTTAAGACGCACCAAATAGGACATGGCGTAAGAGCGTACAGCTGGGCTTGATGATCAAATTTGTTTTAAGTGACTCGCTCTACGTGAACGGTAAAACAAGTTAATTCGTCGGCTTTATATTGTAAATTCCTTAAAAGTTTTTCTTAATTTGGATGAACATTTTGTTCACTTTGTTGCATTGCCCGAGGGCTTGCAACCTCGCAATTTTAACATATATTTAGGCTTATTTTGTTCATTTTTATTCAGGAACAAAGATTTATGTCTGTTAGTTAAAATTGCAGTAAATACTTGGTTTTATTTTAAATATGATACTTATCTGCAACTAAGGACTACACACAACACCATACTGTACTGTACTGCACTATTAAAGAAGAAAGAAAAATGTTATCTCATTTAAATTCTACATTGTCACCTATTATGCAAGTACCAACTTTTTTTTATATCTAGTTGTGTTGCAATCCTATACATAAAAAAATTACTTCGACATTTTTCTTCCATCTTCGCTTGGTCTTTTCTCGTTTAACTAAACATTTCCAAAACATTGAACAAGTCTTAATAGACATCTTTACATTTTATTGTCATCGCAATGAGGCTTAAGTTGCAGTTTAGAATGCGATCGGAAATAAGAACGACAGTTACACTAAACTGTGTCGGCTATCACCGGTTATGCCCACGCAATGCCATTCTTTCTTTCGTTATTGTCTGACCCGACGACTAATAGGAACAATAGATAGGTCTTAACTGCTGGTAACTACTTATATCGTTGATTACTCCAAGGAATATTATAAGCACCCTTTGCGGTCCGCATCCAAAAAAGAGTAGTTCATCATAATCATCAGCCTATCGCAGTCCACTGCTGGACATAAGCCTTTCCAATTGCACGCCACTTTGTTCTATCTTCGACTTCTCGCATTCAGCACCTGCCAGCCGTTTTGCGTGTGATAAATTATAATAAGAGTAGTTACCATCGAGATAATATGTACAACATGTAGTATCATAATGATACCTACTAAGTTTTTTACAAATTTCGATGAGATGGACTCATACCTCATTCCGTAGATCTTTCAAAAGGCAATTGCCACAGCACATGATTCTTGTCACTGCATTTTGATTATTGACTCATTTCTAAAAACTGAAGAAACTATAAAAATGTTTCAAAAAATATTAAAATAATAATAATAATAATAATAATATCTTGGGACAACTCACACAACGCTACCTGATCCCAAACTAAGCATAGCTTGTACTATGGCAACCAGACAACTGATAAACATACTTATATATTTCTAAATACATACATATTATAGATAAATAACACCCAGACACAGAATAAACCATCATGCTCATCACACAAAGTTTTATCCTGGGTGGGGATCGAACCCACGACCTCTGCGTAGCAGTCGGATATACTCCCACCGCGCCACAGAGGCAGTCACAAAATCACTTATGGTTTTTAAATTTTCGCGATTTTTATACATATTAGATATAATTCGGGATTTAATCGCGAGAATAGCGCAGTCGACCCGTGACCTCGATCGGTGCAATTCGATCGAAACGTCGGGTAAATAAAAGGTTCGTGACTTTAAATAATTCACGCGATTAAATCCCGAAATATATATCTAATTGAAGTAATTTTTATAGGCATTTCTTGCCAAAGACTTTACAAATACAATAATTGCATTTTTGAAAGATAGAAAAATTTGAATCCAGACTCAGGAATCGAACCCGAGACTTCCGTAGCCAAACCGGGGCCAGAAGCCTTCTGGCCCCGGTTTGGCTACGGAAGTCTCGGGTTCGATACGGAAGTCTAATATTTAAATCACGTTGTTCTCGGAAATTGGTTTCTTCAACAAAATTTCCTTCTACTGAATGTTTCAGATTTAACAATTTATTTGTTCAGTTCGTTAATATACATTCCACTAAATCATTTGACATAAAGCCCAATGTTTTACAACAACCTTTCAAGTCATTATCCAGCAGTACGCAGGAGAGCTAACAAAATGTCACGTCAGCATGTACCCCGGCCGATTTGATTGATGACGATGAAATCGGTAATTTTATCTCAATACCAACTGAAGTGAAAACTGTAGGCCCACAAAGGCTTTGCTATCATCGACTCTTTTATTTTTTTAATGAGTTTCGTATATTTAGATGCGGTAGTCTATGTGACGGAATAATCAAATTGTAATTTAAAATTCGTAATGGCTGTTAACAATTGTGTAACCATTCTTTGTTGCCAGATAAAAGCTGAGATAGTTACTCTAGATTAAGTTGTTTTGGAATAGATGTAAGGGTATTGTAATAACACTATTAATTTTTCATTTAAAAATTACAAACTTGTTTCACGAGTATACTTCAAACGAAAATTGTACTTTTATAAAGAGGTACAGTAAGAACTCTTTGAAAAAAATATCCAATGGCTGATGATTGAAAGACACTCCTGAGACTTACCTAAAAAGCCACTCCACTACACTACAAAATATTAAGATCGTCTGTACATTCCCTGGTATTATTCAGTCGAAAAAAAATAAGATTCGACAAATTCATAAAAAAATCTCTACAAATATTAATTTATGTATCCTCCTTTCCCAGCGCTTATTGTGCCTATTTCGCCCTAATTCTTAGTGAAAATCAGAACTCTTAAATATTACTATTCCTAAATACGTTGGCAATAAATAAGTCACGGTCTCTGTATATTTACTGCTCATTCAGAATTCCCTGATTTGTATTCCGTGTGTTCACACAAAATGACTCGTCAGCAATTTGTTCGCACTTCATTCCGAGCGCAAATCACTTCAAATCTAAGTCTGATTTTATAGCGCCATTAATAAAACATTGACTTCAATAATAAATTTATTCTTGGGATTTATTTTCTTTCGAAAATTCTGCTAAATATCATTAGTACTGGAATCGTTTAGGCTTACAATCATTCTCAACAAGTCTTTACTTAGTACTTACATGACATTTTTTTTCCTGCAGTATAAAAAAGAAGCAATAATTATAATCTATGAATAATATTTTTTGTGACTCTATATAATGTGTAACAGAAAAGTGTGGTGAAATTCAAGAGTTGTTATATGCTCGTGATACTGAGTGCACATATCTATTTTATTTTGCATCAGTCCTCTAATATGGTGTATAATATAATGGTAGCAGCACCTTACCTGCATATACAATTTATAAACAGAGAAACACTGTAAACATTGGCAATTTGAAAAGAGTGGCCACGAGTTTTTATTGCCTGTTTTTTTTTCTCGGGTTTTACCTATTGTTTGCGAACAGGCATTCCAAGTAAATGTAGAATCGACTTTTCACAAGTGTAGTATTTTGCTTCCTAAGTGAATAAATAATTATTATTATTATTAAAATCGGAGTACCCTCAAATTTCATTTATAATTTTTCATTCGTTTATTTATCAATAAAAAAGCCATAAAAATTGAATCGAATTTTGCATTTGAGTATGTGCCACTTGTGTATGGCACATATGGGACCTTCAATAGTTAAAAATTGACCTTTCGCTACTAAAATTTGTCAAAAAGTAAATGCTATGACTATGTAATAATAATGAAACCGAATATGGATTCATAGTAGGTGCAATACTGATGATAACAAACACTATATCCACAGTTGAAATTTGACCACACCTTTCTGTTACAGGTTAATATATAGAGGAACATTTTGTCAATCGCGTGCGATACATTGACAACATCAGAACGGTCATACGACTAACAAAACTCTGATTTAACCAACATACAAAATCTTTGAATGGGTCTCGATAACGTTTCTGGCTTGAGATGTCAACAACGAAGTTATAATATCCACAAGGTTAGTTTAGGGCTACCAAGCGCCCGAAATGCTTCCAAATTTATCTCCCTACTATCTTACTATCCTGCTTTTAAATTACATACCTCTTTGTTCTGCTTAATGTATTCAAACAATGACACTATCTACAGTAAAATTTTGATCCGAATGATGATGATTGTCCTTGGGCAGATTTCATAGCTTCTAGTGCCATCCCTGGGTAATCCTAACGCGATCCAAATCCCACAAAACATTATTTTAATCCAGTGAATGAGCTACCCATTAAATAGGTGTTATTCCTATATTGGTGCTGTTAAAATGTAAATTCCATGCTATCAAATCTCATCGCGGCATAATCCAGAAATTTAACACTAATTTATGATCTATAAATATATTTATAATGGCTTAGTCGCGACGTCTCTATGGATTCGTTCTAACCTCGGTTAAGGTAGTTTTATACTGTCGTAATTTGGTGTTGAAAATAAAAAAAATGTATTTACGAACCTTAATATAGTACAGGTATACTTTTCTATTTTTTTTTTCTTTTTTTAATTGGAACCTTGATTGTTTTTTTTTATAGAAAAATCCATTCGTAAGAATTTTTAAGACCATTTCTTTTAGTTAGGAAATGAGGATTATTGAAAATAGCAACTATAACTTCTAGTTTGAAACTGAATATATGGGTCAACAATCTTACTTTTTTTTTTAATTTTGGTTTCAAACGTCTTAAATCAAATCATTCTCCTTCTGTTTAAAAGGAGGCTCCAATCACAAATTTATGTAAACTATTTATAAGATACAATAAAACATAATAATAATATCTTGGGACATCTCACACAACGCCATCTGATCCCAAACTAAACAGAGCTTGTACTATGGAAACCAGACAACTGTTAAACATACTTATATATTTCTAAATTTATACATATACGATTATAACTTGACACAGAATTAACCATCATGCTCATCGCACAAAGTTTTATCATGAATGGGGATCGAACCCACGACCTCCGGCTTAGCAGTCAGGGTCACTAACCACTAGACCAACAGGCCAGTAGAAATTATTATTGTTATTATCCATGTAGATGTTGAAACTATGTATTTTTTTATTGGCTCTAGGTAGAGATTTAGAGCCAATAATAAAATACACTGAGCGATCTGTTCATAAGTGACGATCGTAAATTGTCTTTTGGTCTTTACCTATATTTTCTATACCTATACTTAAATAAATCTGAAGAGTAGGTATGTTTCAACGTACTTATCTCCGAAGATTTTATGTCCAATTTAGATGAGGTAGCTGGAAGCTTATAGTTGAAGTCATGGGCAAAGGCTACTTACACTTGTAGTTATATACCTAGAAGTTAAATTACGAAAATAAATATATCTTTCATTACGTACCAATTGACAAAATTACAAAAGCAACAATCCTACCCATTACACTACCGACGTGAACCCACTCCTAACACAAGCCATTGAGCTTTACTGTAGGGGTTAACAGGATTGCTAGTAATGAGGGACAAAAATCTCACATTGCTAGTTACCTTTTTAAAAAAAAATACAAAAGTAAAATCGTGTGATCGGC
This sequence comes from Herminia tarsipennalis, assembly GCA_945859575.2. Classification (NCBI taxonomy): domain Eukaryota; kingdom Metazoa; phylum Arthropoda; class Insecta; order Lepidoptera; family Erebidae; genus Herminia; species Herminia tarsipennalis. The sequence goes on from OX243840.2 coordinate 7,016,479, forward strand.
TACTACAGTGCGGAAACCCCTTTACAAACGGTCACTTTCCTTAGATATTTAGTTAAATTTGACAAAAACCTGTGTTAGATACGCGTGTGGGCGACATTTACTTGTTTACGACTTCCGATAAATATGCGTTTATCAATATAACAGTTGTATGAATTTGTATCGTGTCAAAGCAAATATTTTGTGTCATTTAAACTAATATTATTAAGAGGAAAGATTTGATTGTTTGTTTGCATTGAATAGGCTTCGAAACTACTGGACCGATTTGAAAAATTCTTTTACTATTAGAAAGCTACATTATCGGGGAGTAATATAGGCTATATTTTATTGTCAAAAAAAAAAATTGAGAGCCCTATGAAAATTAAAATAATGTAACACAAGGTATAAAAAACTACGATATGACACCCGTACGAAGCCGGGGCAGGCAGCTAGCCTTAAATAACAGATTAGTTTGATAGCCGAATGTGTTTGTTTAGTGAGGAACAGTAGACATGCGGCAGTAATTAGGACATTTTTTTTGCTATAATTAGATCATTAAACTAGCTACATCTCGCCAACAAGCTATGTACCTAGCTTATCGAAGAAAATTTAAATTGTAATATTATTGTATTTTTCCATTAAATAAAAAAATAAAAAAGCTTTGTGTTGTTAAGTAATAAGTAGTTTCATTGTATGCTTTGATTCTAATGTTTATTTTTTTTCTAGTATATTTGGTAAACCATCCTGCAAATACAATATTTCTTATCATTGGGCTTTATTATTTGAACTGCCGACTAACTTTTTTTTATTTCAACGTAAGTTTACTATCAGTCATTGGTTTAGTTTTATTAAATTAACTTATTTGAGTTTGAGATTAAATAACTTTCATAATAAAATATCATCTAAAGTTGTATTAGAAAAACTTATTCATAACGGCTTAATACAACAGACCTCATCAATTTACTCAACAAACTACCAAAAATAAATAACGTTAACTTAACTTTTTCTACAACAAGATCAATGAAAATACTTACGTTTTCGTTAATTAGATGATAACTTTTACTAAACAGTTTCCAAATAAACTTAAATAACTAAGAACAACAAGTTAAGCCTCTTACGAACTCCAAAATTGTATTTCCAATAAATGAAACAAATGAATGGCAGACAAAGTCTGGTATTTTTATAAGACTAATAAATAATAACCAGTAATAAAATATTTTTGCGCACCCAGTAGGTACGAATAAAATATTATGCTTACTGTAGACCGGTATGTCACTCCCATAAAGGTCGAATCTAAAAACATATCACCTCATAAGTTATGGCTAGGAGACCGTGCCAAAGAAATAAACATGCCTATATTAATTGCTAACTCATGATTTCAATATTTATAACATCCCACCTAAATTGTAACAACTAACAAGCTAATTTATGACTAGAGAAAATGGCGGAAAAACTGAGGGATTGTAATTTTCACAACTCCAGTTTAACATTTAAAAATACACGAAGAACGTGTAAAATCCATAATATCGATTTTTTGTGCGGTGACGCAAGCTAAAAAGTCTTCTAGATTGCCATCAAGTTAAAACTAATAAGAATAAATAGTAATTACTAACCTAAATAATATATTGTATTAATATAATAATAATATCTTGGGACAACTCACACAACGCTATCTGATCCCAAACTAAGCGTAGCTTGTACTATGGAAACCAGACAACTGATAAACATACTTATATATTTCTAAATACATACATATTATAGATAAATAACACCCAGACACAGAATAAACCATCGTGCTCATCGCACAACATTTTACCCTGGGTGGGGATCTTGCATAGCAGTCGGATATACTCCCACCGCGCCACGGAGGCAGTCAAAATGGTAATTAACATAAAATAAAAACATAGGGTCATCATCTTCACTATCTGTGATCAATTGGCACAACAATAATAAGAAGAAAGATGAGTTTAATGTTCCGATAAACTCCTGACCGCAACTTAAATTATAAACTTATAACTTGTAAGTACAAAATCCATTTGAACAAAAGTCAACAAAAATCAAAACGGATCGTCTCATCCAAGTAGAAACACACACCAAACTTGTCAGCATACAAACTCGAGTCGAACCAGTTAACAAGAACGGACAAACTAAACACAATCAATATTCCAAGTCGCGGTTCTGTCAAGTCGATAACGAAGCGGAGTTTCCGCGTTCGCGTCGATCTATGCCAACTGATAAGCAACAGCAAACAGCCAAGTAACCGTATCGGCCAACGAACCTGCTTATGCTTGCAGGTATTTGAATACAATGTTGCTATAGAGCACCTGCGAATTCTACTTGCAACTGTAGTTTTTGGGTCCGTGTCGTCATCTTGTGCTATCTTAGCCTCGGTCAGATCAGGAGCTAATGAATCAGGGATGTTACGGAGCTTCAACTCCGACTCCGAAAGGTCGGAACTTCTGATTCATTTTACACCTCCAACCCCGACTTCTTAAATCGGAGGTACCCAGCGTGCGGCGGCCGCTCCTTTATGCTAATTTATATACCTATAATAAAAGTATGAAGGCAAAACTGTCACGAATTCTTTATGATCGCGGGTACAGGCCAAGAGAATTTTTCCTTCACACATTTAATATGAATAACTGATTAATGTTTATTTTTTTATTTTATTATATTAAGACTTATCTCAGCATACTTGTCTTCGCCCACCACCTCCGAATCCGATTCCGACTCCGACCAACCAAATTTAAAAACTCCGACTCCAACTTCGGTTCCGATAAAACCACCTCCGTAACATCCCTAGTATGCATATTGAATTGATTTATTTCCACCTTTGTAATAACTGCGCCAGAAGTTATGTCATGTTTTTCGAACCATATGTACTCGTATGTTGGTATGTTTATTTCTTTGGTACCCTCTACAAGGCAAACAGCTTGACGAATTTCATCAAGTGAGCTGTCCATTCATCGTCTTTTTAGGAGTGACATCAAGTTATATCATTTTTCATGAATTATTTATTTTCATGTATTTGTTTAAAATTGTACAACTATGATTGCATAAACAAGATTCATAGTTAAATTTAGAGTTTTAAATACAACCACGCTTTACTATTAGGTACCTGCAATACTCGTATCATACCTTTTCTGAAACTGATTCATTAATTTGTGGCATTAAACAAATACACGAATGAAACAATCTAAAATTAAATTAATAAATCAGTCTACTTGGACTAACGAAGGTTTTGTTTTAGAGCTGTCAAAATGTCTAAAGTAACAAAACACAACCTACATTCATTAATCAATGTCCAGTTGACGATTGAAATGTATAACGCGAAAATAAAGTTGTACTCAGGTATTTCATCGATTTGTTATCTCAACTATCTCATGCACGTGTTTGCTATCTATTTTTAAACTTCATAGTAAAATAAATAAAAAATGAAATCTTTTTTCTGGAGAAGTTATTCACTATACCAAGAATAACGTTGTATATACAGAATTATTTAAAAAATACTAATAACCTCTCGCTCTTGGCTTCTTGACATGACACCAAATAACTTCTAATATAATTTAAAAAAAAAGAAATCCCTTCACCACCTATCACCTACTTTTGTCACACCACCATGAACGATATTTCTTTGTCAGGTTTAGGGCCTAAAGCTCACAATAAACAACCATTTTACTCCAGTAAAATAGTCTGTAGGTGGTTAAGGTCATAACTCCAAGAACAAGTAGGTGATTAAGGGTTAATGTATTAAATATTTTCCAAAACTGATATTACAAAGTTATTTAGTGTTATGTAAAGATGCCACGAGCGGGAGGTTATTAGTTTATTACAAATCAGCCTGTAATAAGTTTTGTTGAAATTAACCGACTATGTCCACCCTTTACAGTTACCTTTTCGACGTGATAACGTCTTATAAATCGATGACCGACTGCACTCACGAAAAAGTTCACGTTATATTCTGGTTGCTAAGCAACGGTCACGTTATTGATTGGTTGATAGCAGTCACGTTATTGATTGGTTGCTAACCAACGCACATGGCGATATGTCATCAATGTTTTCTTATGACGTTATCATGTAAAATTATTGCCCGTAAACCGATTTTAAAAACAACCATGTTTTTTATACCATTAAATGAAGAGACAAGCAGGCACTACTCGTGATGGTAAGCGCTAAGCTAGCCCAAAACAGTGCACCTATAATACAACAGCTTAAATAACAAATGATATCATCTTTCCATGTAGTTGTCACTTCAGGAGGCCAATTCACGTATTTAAAGCTGTACAGTTGCAGTTAAGTTTAAAACGGGCATTTTCGTATTCTTGTAACTTTGGGATCGATCTTAAAAACGCTTGCGCACCGTACTAGAATGTCGTTATTGCGCTCTCGAGACGCATACTTGATACAAGCGTTTTTGAGATCGATCCCAAAGTTACAAGAATACAAAAATGTCCGTTTTAATCGAAACTTAACCAACTGCATTGCTTTAAATACGTGAATTACCCGCTGATCTCTTAACATGTTGGTACAATATTTTTACTGCATTTGCATTCTGTCTGATGATGTCTGTTCGTTTCCTAATATTTAAATTCAAACAATAACACCCACATTTTAATTTCGGCATAATAGCGTGTTTGCAACCCGTATCAAGGCTCAGCAGAGACCAACTGATATACATAAAAGAGATTATGCAAAACGTAACCAGAAACATATCTCTACGTGCTTGCAAGAGAGGAACGGAATTAAAATGAGCGCGATCGTAACAACGCGGCACAGCGCCATCTGCGACAGGTCCTTTTAGTTCGTTTTTGCAGTAGTGCATTACCCTGTCCCATTCTATACGTTTGAAAGTTTTAGACTGCTGATAAATGATTTTTACTGTTTTAAAATCTATTTCTTATAGATATTTAATACTCTTGAACTTGACCAAACCATTAATCTTCTATCTCTTTCAATTTAACATTGCCAACAAACAATGAGGTATCGTGTTGCATATCTGCTTTGAAACCAACGGCCGACTATTCTTGGACGGGTAACAAATGGTTGAGATCAGGCTAATCGGCTGGTCTGCGTGGCCACAAGTCAAATGCAGAAAAGTCACCGTCACGCTATCCGCTCGTAATAGGCCCATTCAACAAAGATATACATACAGACTTCTGGATGGAGCATAACATTTTAAAGATACTCTTTATTTTACACTAACTAGAGGTAAGTAATTTACAAATTTAGCAGCGGTGCCTATCAGGCGCGGATAAATGGGGGGGAATTCTCCCCACAGAATCGGGCAAAACTACTCACACTTGGCTGGTGTTGGGTCAAAGAGCAAGAACATAATCCTGGATCCGCACCTGAGCTTAATGGCTAAGGCATTGGATTCGCAATCACGAGTTGCGGGTTCGAATCCTACCCATTATACTACCAGGGTGAACCCACTCCTACCACAAGCAATTTAGCCTAGCTGGAGGGGTTAACATGATTGCTAGTAATGTGAAAAATCCCACACTGCTAGTTGTTGTTGTTTCTTAAAAAAAAATACACAGAAACTTACAACAAGTGGTACAAGAGACGATCTCATCGTAGGCTGCAATCTCTTCCAGAAACCATCTGAGTCTACTTTGCAACATTTTTTCTGGAATTGGTGCAACCTTAAAGGAGCTTTATTTCAGATTTTGACAATTCTAGTGACTCCGCCTGCCCATCTAAGCATTTTCATTTTGGTAGTTTGTAGTTTTTGTTCATACGTCCTTTTGAGGTCCAGCAATTTGGATTTATAGGTACGAAATCTTTAATTGACTGGCAGACAGATTGTAATAAAAGCAACATAAATCCAATGCCTAGTCCCATTTGCATGAAGGCTTTCCTTTGTATCAAAGTTTGAAATGACTCGATAGACGATTGGCTTGAAATTCTGAATACACATGTTAACTCGAATGTGGTAACTTTGAGAGCTTTGCCCAAGTTATTGACTCGTAGCAAGCCAGTATAAGCTTCTGGAGTAACTTCGTATCAAAGTCATGTACTCATTTAAATCATACTCCGTTTATATTAGTTTCAACATCGATAGCGCATATACGATTATTCTATCGTTTTGAGGAATTTCAACTAGTACATTTCCCGAAACTTCTTTTTTCATACCTATTGGACTAAACCCTTGGCCCGGCAAAGGCATTGTTCTTCGCAGTTGATGATACTGGGTGTTCACTAAGATCTGTAATATGCAGGTACTACTGGGCAGACCCGTGCCCATCTATGGGACAGCTAGCCCCACCCCCCCCAGACGGTACTGGACCATAATGACATCCATATTTAAAAAATAGCAACGCTGTGCGAGTGTGACAATGTTCTGTCATACTCGCGCAGTGTTGCTATTTTTTAAATATTACGTAAAAAAAGAAAGACGGATAAAATATTACTGGCGCAAAATACCAAGTCTTTAATTCAATTTCAACATGTTCCAAGAAAAATCTATTTATGCAAGGACGGCGATTTCAAAGGAGTTTCAATAAGTTTTCTTGCTTCTGAAGCCGTAAAGATAAGGTTCGTGTTAACGACGAACATTAATATCACTTGGCAACTTACCAAAACGGGGCTATAATCACTATTATTTCTAATTCTGTTACGGCACTCCCCATTCACCTGTCCAAAAATGGTGCAATGGTACACCTACTAACTGTAATTAAGATTTTTATTTAGATTATACGATGTTTGCAAAATGTATACATTTTATTAGTTTGCTTATCTTATTTATGAAAGAACGTGTTATTTTTGTGCTGAGAAAGCCTTCAAAGCGATAAAAAGAACTTTAATGCAGCTGATATTTTGATATATTATGTGAATGTTAGATTTAAAAAAAATACGTCACTAGTATATCACTCCTCAAGCTTCCACCTACTACAGTAATGATCCCATTAAATAAAATAAGGTACGGACCAAATTTTATTTATTCGCCTCATTACTGTCGCAGATAATGCGTTTAACAAACAAACAAATTCTTCCACTTGTACAGTGTAGATTGAATACTGGTTACTGGACACTGCTTTTGCTCTTAATGGGGGAATTCCAACTTGCATGCCATCAATTCATTTCGTCTAAGAGCAATAGTTGCTCTTAGACGAAATGAATTGATTTATATGATTTTCATCTTATTTTTAGTCGTTCATTCGTTCAATATCGGCGTGAAAGTTTTTTTTATCCTCTATTAGTAATTAAGTGCATATAAATCAACTTACAACATTATAACTAAACTATCTGACCAGCGCAACTTCCCCGTTTTTGCAACATTTTTCATTGCTACTCTGCTCTATAGCCTTTCTCGATAAATGGGCTATCCAACACAATCATTTTCCAATTCGATCGGAGATCATCGCGTTCAAACAATCAAATAGAACTATACATTTGTATCAATTTAAAACATCCAAATTCAATAAAACCATTTTTTAATAAAATGCAAATTAGCTGCTTAAAACAGTTTCCTCATATTTGAGGATAATATCAAAGCCGAAAATCCTTATATTTTTCTTTGGCAAAACAATTAAGATTTAGCCAAAATGATAGCAATATTATGCAAGCTTTCGACAACATTTAGGAACTTTATTTCTGCGGCAGTTCGGAGTGGCTCTATTTATCAGGCGCTATTTATCGTAACGAGTTCGCGCTTTCCAGGAAGCGATGCACGTGCCCCCTAAGTACCGTATCCATTTTGCTGTAAGTTTCACGAGATATGTACCTAACATAATGCACTGGTTTATGCATACTTAGTTACCTATTCAACCAACTGTGTTTCAAGCCTATTTGGAACATGAAACACACTTTTAATAATAATTTTTAACATTTATTTCGGACTTAACTTTTTATTTGTGTTAGTTACAATTACGAAGCTGTTAGTATTATCAATTATTTACATATTATTAACATTATAATTCAAAATTAATATCAAAATATCAAAAAATAAATTAAAATCAAAATTTTAAATCAACATTAAAATTAGAAAAAAAAAAACAAAATCAAAATTAAAAATTAATGAGATACTTATTTATTAATTTTTACTAGTGTTTTTTTTTAAAGATTACTAGCAATGTGGGATTGGGTCCCACATCATTAGCAATCTTGGTAACCTCTAAAGCTCAGCTCAAAGACTTGTGTTAGGAGTGGGTTCACGTCGGTAGTTTAATGGGTAGGATTCGAACCCGCGACCTCACGATTGTGATACCGATGCCATATTGTATAGTCCTGCTGCACTGTCCCCGCCGCTATGCATGCGGATCCAGTGCATCAGGAAGGGACACTTTTGAACCTACATCTGTATTTGACTGTACTTAGCTAAATAGATATTCATTTAACCTATCTCCAATGCGTTATTTTAAGTCTAATACTAATTTCAATAAAACAATGATTAACAACATTATGTAATAGAAATTTTAGTACGCAATTATTTAAAAGAATTGACTTAAATTGAATCACTCTATCAATCTAATTGAATCTTTGATGCCTTAGGACCTGTTGCAATAAAAGTTGATGAAAACTCATTTCGCCTGTGATTGGTTCAGAGAAATAAGTATTTTTCGTAGAACAGATTACATTTACCCGTAAATATTATAGATCCGTCATTTCAAAGAAGCCTAGTTCGTTTCCTGCTTCAGTTAATAGCAAATTGATTTTCTTCAAAGTTTCATGCCGACTTTAAGTTTATAAAGCTAGTACATTAATTGGAAAACCTATGTTTAGTGTCGCAATTTAGTGCTTGCAGTGAACAAATTTGTAAAGTTCTAAGCTCAGTCATACCGAGTATAGTAAGTATAACTATCTTACTATACTCGGTATGGCTAAGCCTAGAACTATAAGTAGATGTAATCTAGAGTCTTGACTGATTCATCATCGCCTAGTTAAAACCCATGTCCGTGACTTGTATGTTTGTAAAGTCCCCCGCGATACAGGGCTTGTAACTTACTGCGGAAGTCGTCTTTAAAAAAAAATAGGCTTAGTGAGCTGAAATTTTGCAGATAGTTTTATTTTATGGTTTAACAAAGGTATCCATATCCATACTATACTATACACTATATGACTGCCTCTGTGGAGCAGTGGGAATGTGTTCGACTGCTACGCAAGAGATCGTGGGTTCGATTCTCACACGGGACACCACTTTGTGTGATCCACAATTTGTTGTTCCGAGTCTGGATATACTTTGTATCCGTGACTTGTATGTTTCTAAGGATCCTCGCGACACATGGCATTAACCAAACTGCGGGAGTCGTCTTTTAAAGAAAAAAAATACTATATACTATATTACTATATATACTATGTATATATATATATAATTATATATATATATCCATACTAATATTATAAATGTGAAAGTAACTCTGTCTGTCTGTCTGTTACGCTTTCACCCTCAAACAGCTAAACCGATTTATATGAAATTTGGTATGGAGATAGTTTAAGTCCCGGGGAAGGACATAGGATAGTTTTGTGATAACCGACCTCCACGCGGGCGGAGCCGCAGGCGAAAGCTAGTAAGAAATAAACTCGGGCTCTAAGGGTCAACAAGACAAACATCAAAGGTACTCGATATAAGATAGTTCGAGACACGATTTAAACGCGGTACGGTGGCATTCAGATCTTTGCCAAACAAGGATTTGGGTAGCACTGATGCTGTTATCAGGCCCACGCCCTTCGTAAAGCGATATCAAAAAATGGTTGTTTGTTAAGTCGGTTTACGGCCGATAATTTTACGTAATAACGTCTTAAGAAAACGTTGATGACATTATAATAGACAACCATGCCTATGACAGCTTTAGTTTCAATTGAATCGCATGTCGCTGCAATCGCCATTTGCTGGTAGGTTGATACTATCAGCAGGCGGAACGAGGCGCTTTGTCGTGCGTACAGCCGGTCATCGATTTATAAGACGTGATCACCTCAAAAATGATGTCTCTGTGGCGCCGTGGAAGTGTGTCCGACTGCTACGCAAGAGGTCGTGGGTTCGATCCCCACCCAGGATAAAACTTTGTGTGATAATCACGATGGTTTATTTGGTGTCTGGGTGTTATTTATCTATAATATGTATGTATTTAGAAATATTTAAGTATGTTTACCAGTTGTCTGGTTTCCATAGTACAAACTATGCTTAATTTGGGATTAGATAGCGTTATGTGAGTGGTCCTAAGATATTGTTATTATTATTAATAACTGTATCTAAATCGCGTCTCTCCTAATAACGATGTTTACTTTTGAGTTTTACGTATCGCAAACAATCTAGCAAATAAACTGTCAGCAATTCAAAACTCAAACTGAACCTTCATCATCAAGATATTTGGGCCTCAAATTAAACTGGGTCGGATCTCATTAAGCCCATTTCCGAGGACAAAGATTAACTCGCCCTATGTGGGAAATCACTAACATAAACACCGCTTAACAGGGCCTGCCTACTTGCCTGCCAATATTGAATATTTCGTACTTAAAACGAGTTGGTTTATTAATTATAGCTGACCCGCGCAACTTCGTCTGCGTAAATTTTCCCCTTTTTTTATGATCCTATGTTACTTCTAATACCTCCAAGAATATGTGTACAAAGTTTCATGATGATCGGTTAAGTAGTTTTCGCGTGAAAGCGTAACAAACAAACTTACATTCACATTTATATATTAGTAGGGATAGCTGACCCGCGCAACTTCGTCTACGTGAATTTTCCCCGTTTTTGCAACATTTTTCATTGCTGGTCCGCTGCTAATAATCGTAGCGTATTATATAGCCTATAGCCTTCCTCGATATATGGGCTATCATGGGTAAAATATTTTTTTAGTTCGGAGTAGCAGTTCCTGAGATTATGGCGTTCAAACAAACAAACAAATTCTTCAGCTTTATAACATTAAACGGCTATTACACTACCCTGAATCAGGGCCCTAAATCGAGGTGGCCTTGAAGATGTGTTAGAGAATTAGGGCCCTAACTTTTATTACACCGCTCTTTTTTAAGGATTTAGGGTCCCTGATTTAGTGTAATGTAATAAGCGCATTAGTTTAAATTTACTATAATAGATGGACTTAAATTTATGTAGAAGGCCGCTCGCCGCGCTCCGATCTCACTTGTGTCTGTATGTGTAACCTGTAAATATATATGTCTGTTTTGTTACCTACCTGCTTGTCTATTGTATTATATACCTACTGTACTGTGCCATGATTATTATGTAGTATGCGTTAACTCAACGAATAAATAGGTTTTTCTTTTTTTGAATGTTCGCAAAATCCTACTTGGGTTCGATTTCAGCGGTAACCAAAGTAATAAATAAGGTTAAAATAAAATTGTCTGGCGAATAGGTATAAAGTTATGTGAATGTGACTACACGGAATCTTTGATCTATGGTATGAAGATAGCAACATTCTGTGAAAGTACATATTTTTCTAAATTCTTCACGTTCGCGTCGCCGCGTCGTACATTGCGAGCAAAAAATTATGAGGAAAATCTTCTGATTCTTATAATAAATGTTTTAGTATTATCGTAGGTATGGTATTACCTCGTCAACGCCTCTAAATCTAATACGACTGATAGAGAACTAGTCTATTATACGCGCCCAAACTACAAACTCAAGTGCCAAAATTTACTTCAAAAATAAACCCTTCAATGAATAAGACGGTATCCGTTACACAATGTACCCTTTGCTAACACATTGAGGTGGTATTGAATGTACCCGCATGTATGAGGATGAGTACATTTAGTACATGGGTTGGCGGGAGAGAGGGACGAACTGGTGGGAACCGACAACACGTGTTCCGAATGTTCCTTCCCATCTCTCCGTGTGAACATGATGCACACTGCAGGTTATTGTTAGAGGTTAAGGAACTTGTCTCATTATAGGCTCTACCTTTTTCGAAGATTCGGATGTGATCGATTAATCTTGGGTCTTCGCAGCACTAGACAACAATATGCGTTGTCTACATGCAAATTAAGTAGATTCCTTTATGCGTTAGAAATATAAGATGATTTACTCTCTGCAAAATATATACTGCCTCTATGGCGCGGTGGGAGTGTCAAGAGGTCGTGGGTTCGATTCCCACACCAGACACCACTTTATGTGATCCATAAATTGTTGTTCCGAGTCTGTGTGTACATTGTGTCCTGTTTTATTGTGTGTGTGATTTGTATGTTTATAAAGTCCCCCGCGCCACAGGGTTTGTACCCTACTGCAGGAGAAGTCTTTAAAAAAAAATCACCTTAGTGAACTAAAAAACTTCCATTTATTTTTACACTAAGTCATAGTGTATGTTCGTAAACTTTCGCGATTTGTACACATTATAGAATTTTATAAGCAACGAGTCTTAATCGCGTAAACATTTTATTTTAAGGCTAAATACCTTTGTTTATTACCCGACGTTTCGACCGTATTGCAAAGGCCGTGGTCACGGGTAAATGTCGGGCAATAAACAAAGGTATTTAGCCAAAAAATCTATAATAAGTCATAGTGTTTGAATTATGCAGGTATTATACCGAGAGTAAATCATCCAATCTCTTTTTGGGCATAATCCAGTGAAGGAATTGTCTTGTTACCTTGTCAATAATAAGTTCAAACAAAAGCCGATCCTGTGCGTCAATACAGTAGCGGTGAGATACTCACGTCCTTGTTACCCACACCTTGTTATTTCCAATTTCCACACTTCGTGCTCGCAATTTAATACACCCTGCATAAATACAAGAACAAATACGTACCTATCTTATCGAAGAAGAAACGTAAAGAAAATGAGAAACATACACTCTGTGAAAAAACAAAGACAGTGCAAAAGTTTTCAAGAAATTGCAAGGAATAAAAGTCGTACAATATACGAGTATATTAGATATATTTCGGAGTTGCATGAATGATATAAAGGTACGCTTAGCGATGTCTGTTGTGTGTAGAAGTACCGACAGTACAAATTATCAAAATTATCGTGACCAGGCGAAGATAGCTGAAAAACCCCGCTCCTCAAGGAAACATCGCAAAGCAGCCATCAGTCGACCCGTGACTACGATTGGTGCAATTCTATCAAAACGTCAATAAAAGGTTCGTACCTTTAAATAATTCACGCGACTAAGTCCCGAAATATATCTAATATGTATAAAAATCGCAAAAGTTTAAAAACAATAATCGTGCATTATACTCGTAGGAAACTTGCTTGTTCCAAATATTGTTATGTTACAAACCATCAAGTATATTGCCAGGAATTCACAATAATAAAGTGAAGATTCCACACACCCGTTGATCCCAATTATCTTCAGTTTGAAACTTCCTAACTCATACAACTAATGAGAATAGTTTCTCATTACTTCGTCAAATTCCTAAGAAATAAATTACTGATACTCTCTAAGCTTAGCTTTCTCATAACTAACAATATTGTAACACACTGATTTTAAATCTTAGGATTTCGTAAACAACCAATAAACCTTCAGAACAGTATTTGAGTATATGAAAAACCGAAGTCGCGCACCGGACAAGGGATGATAGTCTGCTGAACTCAATTTATGGGAGTTATTTCGGACGGTCGGACATTATCTAGTCCGGACGAGCCGGACATTCGACGCTGGTCCGGATAAATTGCCAATTTTGACTTACACCCCTTCCTGACTATGTGACATATTACATAATGTTGGTTCAGCTGAATAATATTATTGTTTCAGGGATAATATAAATCTGTGTGGTGATTTGGCCTTTTATGAGTGGTTGCCGGTTTGGCTTGCGTGAAGTTCGATTTGTCGGTCTCTTGGGATTGCAAATTCAATATTAAAACCAAGCATCAACCAACATTAGATACTCAAGATTAAGATGTTTGGCTTAAGTTCTTAGATATAATATGAAATTACCTACTATGTGTCTATTCAAATACCTGTCTAATTTGGGGGCTTAGGCAAGGAACATTTGCTCCGTGGTGAATTCGCTACCGCCTATAATTTTAATCACAACCAAAAAAAAAAGTATAATATGGTCTCAACCGCAATCCCATTGATATAAAGATCTGGACCGTGCCATCCCTTTCAAATAAAAAATTAAAATCTGGCCTTATATTTCGTTTTCTACGTGGTCTCACCCATCGACTTAAAGACCTGGACTGCGCCATAACCTCTCAAAATGGACCACTCTCTAGAAAGAGACAACGCTACTTTGTGGACAATATCTGTCAAAGAAACAGGGCCACACGAGTTTTTTTTCTCTTTCACGCTTTGCAGTAAATATTTACTATTAAGCTATTGCATAGATTTTATCGCGGGCTTTTAGCGCGGCGACCGAATCAAGAAATTCCGTAACGAAAATAAAACCTAACACCCCCCACTCGGCCTACCATGTAGCTCGGCCGAACGTTCGGTTAACGTATATGTATATGATACGACTGTACAAAGCTCGCACGGATCGAGACGAGCTGCTCCGAAATGTAATGAAAAGAAAAGAAAACTGCTTAAATAATAATAATAATATCTTGGGACAACACACACAACGCTATCTGATCCCAAACTAAGCAGAGCTTGTACTATGGAAACCAGACAACTGATAAACATACTTATATATTTCTAAATACATACATATTATAGATAAATAACACCCAGACACAGAATAAACCATCGTGCTCATCACACAAAGTTTTATCCTGGGTGGGGATCGAACCCACGACCTCTTGCGTAGCAGTCGGACACATAACATGCATAAGTTGATAAAAAATGCTATGCAATAGCTTTACCGCGGCAGTCCCGAGTGCCACACATTTTTGTTTTAATTGAAAGGGATGGCGCGGCCCAGGTTTGTACTAGATTAGTGATTAATCGAATGACAAAAAATAGTGAGGATACGGTCAACAGTGCAGCTTATCAACGCATCGATTTGGATTGACCACGTATCATATTTCAATTCCATACAATTTGTTCCTACTTTTCCATTAACGATAACGCTATTTGAATGTGTTCTTGTCTAGGCCCCCTGTGCTTTGGATCCTAGTATCACTAACAAAGGCCGTTAACACCATTTTCATTTTAGGAAACTAATTATTGATTCAATAATATATTATAGCTACGTTAGATATGCGTTGGTAAAATCTAATTAACTTTACCACTGGGTTTAATATAATTTTATGTGGATGCTAAACCTTTATAAAATGAAGGTTCTGTTTCAGTCTGACCGGGACCCGCACAGCGCTCACTAATCAGTTTTATTGCCATTGTATTTAAAACAAGCGGCGGTAGCCTAATGGCTAAGGCATCGGTCTCGCAATCGTGAGGTCGCGGGTTTGAATCCTACCCATTATACTACCGACGTGAACCTACTCCTAATACAAGCCTTTGAGCTTAGTTGGAGGGGTTAACAAGATTGCCAGTAATGTGGGACTCAATCCCACATTGCTAGTTACCTTTTAAAAAAAAAAAAACTAGCAGTGGCGAAGGGTTAAAAAAATTCTAAGGTAGCCCGATACAAAACTATACATTGCTGAACATGGTTGTTTGTACCTATAACACTAAGTAAATACAATCCAAAGGGAAACCGAAAGTAATGCTGTTTTAAGGACCCTCCGCCACTGATAACTAGTTAATAAAAAACCGGACAAGAGCATGTCGGACCATCCTCAGTGTCCCTACACTGAGGATGGTCCGACATGCTCTTGTCCGGTTCCGGAGCCGTTGGTGATTTGAATAATTGCAACAGCAGAAGAGTGTATATTATTGCCACTTTCGTTTTTGCTAAGAAACACAGTTATTCAGCAATATCTCAATAGCAGTATATACGATCATGTCCGAAATAATTTTAGTTTCAAGTATTTTGGTCACACGGTTCAAAAGATAAGACACAATTTATACAACTTTCGGAGCATTTATTTCCAAAAATATTCACTAATTCAAAAAAGTTTAAAAGAAATCGTAAAATGTTTTTAAAATACCTGTAGAATAATATGCTGTTTCATCAAAAAAAAAAAAAATTTATTATTATTTATCAAAGTAAGTAGTGGCTGTCTGACTGTCCGTCCGTATGTCACAGGATTTTTTCTCAAAGTCTACACAATGAATATTGATTAAATTTGGTGAAAAGGTGTCTTGTAGTAGGCGCTACTTAGTTTGATACTATAATTTTAGAGTTATCACTGTAAACCTGCGTTTCTCAACAAAAGGGCGTAAGTGCCATAAACATACACTCTTCTGCTGGTGAAATTATTCAAATCGGATTTGTTCATACGGCATCGGCTCCGGAACTCTACACTGAGCATGGTCCAACATGCTCTTGCCCGGTTTTTTGATGATAATGTAAATCTATATATAGCCCCTATGGTTATATAATGTCTAGATGGAGCATTCTCACAATAAGCCAATAAAAAAAATGAAGAATTCCCTCTTTGACGTTTGACACTCGTTGATGAGAACAACTATGGCTAAAACATGGGATGGCGTCTTTTTACCTGTCAAAAAGTACGTCCACTTGACCATACTTTTTAACAGTTCTTTGCTTCAATTTTAGATGCCGGATTAGGAATCTAGACATAATCAAAGAGTCGACCCGTGACCACGATCGGTGCAATTCGATCGAAACGTCGGGTAAATAAAAAGGTTCGTACCTTTAAATAATTCACGCGATTAAGTCCCGAAATATAACTAATATGTATAAAAATGGCGAAAGTTTAAAAACAATAATAATCAAAGAGGTACCCACATATTATTAAAGCTGATGCCTGCTGGACAACAAAAGTTTTAATACTTTGCACACAGTTTGCACTCTTAGTACCTACTTATAACATTGCGTATTCACCGCCATACTAAACCTGAAATAAAAATTTGTTTCAGAATACCTAAGGCCAATATCGGTTTATTAGCCATCAAATGAGGCAGTAACCGTTTCATAGCGGCCTTACGTTAGGTCGTAATCTTGTACGACAATATACATACGGATGATTGTGTTCCGCGCAATAGACCTAATTGCACTAGCAACCGTCTAACTGTGACGGAGTAGGAGCTATTACAGTGATGCAAAATTATGTGTACGATTCAAAATTACTTCGTCTAATAAATAGTTCGTTCCACTTTCATCATTAGTCTCATTTCGATGGAACATCTCATAAATATCGTCTATTTTTGAGTGTTTTACTTTTATACAATAGGGAAATAATAAACACTAAATATTAAAGGCTGCAGGATGACATCCAGCCGCTTAAAAGTACAAACAAAATTGACATAGGACAAACAATGACGCTGAAGATAATTGAGAAGAATTTCGGGATGGTCTCGGTACAATCATTTTCCCCAGCGGTAGGCTCAACAAATTGCAAGCGACACGTGCCTAATTTACTCCACACTGATTACATAAGGGCCTGGATACACACATGATGACTTTTTTAAGACAATGAGTCGTATAGTAGTTTTAGAAAATAAACCGAAGATAAATACCATACAGGGTTTCATCAATGTGGTCTGGAAAAAGTATTCTGTGTATCGCTAAAGTTCATACTTTTAATAATATCTGCAAACGTACCAATAAATAGATTTAGCAATATAATGGTATAACAGTAAAATGGTAATAAATATACAGATAGAGAGAAATATGAGATAATAATTTGAGATTTTCAATGTCAGAGAATAAGCGAAGCGGTTGCACATAATAAAATAATGGCATTATAAAATTGGCGGTGCCGCTCTTAAGTCAGCCTTTAACGCCGAGTAAATTGCTTTAGAACTCGATCGATTAAGCCGCGGTGGTCTTATAATTATGTGAAACGTGTAATATTATACGGTTGACCGAAATTTGATGTGGGCAGGTACCGTCTTCCACGCCTGTATTGCCAATTTATGAAACCATATGGCGGACTTGTAATTTACTAGCTTTCGCCCGCGGCTCCGCCCGCGTGGATGTCGGTTATCGCGATAAAAACTATCCTATGTCCTTCCCCGAGACTCAAACTATCTCCATACCAAATTTCATCTAAATCGGTTCAGCGGTTTGAGCGTGAAAGCGTAACAGACAGACAGACAGACAGACAGACAGACAGACAGACAGACAGACAGACAGACAGAGTTACTTTCACATTTATAATATTAGTATTAGTATGGAAGTATGGATTAAAGGGAAACACGTACTTACAAGTATTTGGAGACGTAATAAAAGTAACGAAAAATAAGGCCCTGCATTGTACATTCAACATTTGCTACTGTCAGCACCAGTGACTGTTATTAGATGAGAAAAGCGGCAATGACAAAGAAAAGTGAATTCCGAAGCACCTATGAGCGTACATAGACATAATAAAGAGCGACGCTTAACAGAAGTCAAACACGTACAAAGGTCGACAACAATTTTCGCATACAGAGCATTGTTGGAAATTGAAAGGCTTACCGCGTCATAGGAATACAACTAAATGCAAATAAAATTGTATCTTATTCCAGAGGAATAGAATTATATTTTCTATAAACGGGCCATTTGGACCGAAGAATACGGCACGCAAGAAGAATCTTAATAATGTATAACGCAGGGAATATGTTCAAATGCGTCTGTCCCATCTTAACACTACGACCGCGGTGGGGACCATTCTGTCTTATTTAAAGATTTTATACTTGACGGTATAATGTACATTATTGAAAGTAAAGAGGAAGCTTGGAGAATAACGCTAAGAATAAAGTAATTCAGTGTTAAGCTTGCTCCAACAAATTAAACTTTTGAATTTATGTTGATCTCGATTATACAAAATGTTAGAAGTTGGCGACACCAAAATGAAATGACCTAAAATATTTAAATAATGAGACGAAATCTTTAATTTAATAAATTTTAATTATTATTAGCTATGATGAAGTTAATTAAAATTAAACACCAGTTAATTATATAGTCTATAAACCTTTCAAACATGAATAAATTGAAAATAGATACAGAGTAGTCTGCAATCAATAAAAACCTGTTATTTATTATCTTAATTAAGTTGTAATCAGTCCAATATTAACTTTTATAATTCACCTTCTATAAAACTGTCATTTGATTATCTTTTCCATCAAAAGTGATATTATCTTAAAAAAAACCTGATCTGACAGACCTGCTTTAATCTTATATTTTCAAATATAATATTTTCCTTCTCAAGGGACAAAATCCAACAGAACTTTACTCAGGATTTATTCTTTATTCTTTGGCATTTGAGGGTTGAGAGTCAGAACTTAATCTAGTGAAGCCAGGTTGCATCTTTATTGCGTGTCGTAGAGACGCTGCATTTTAATTCGACAAATGCTGGAAACGTAGACTAGTAGATTTACCTTCCCGCATCACGTATTCTTTCTCTTTCTATCTTTTATCTGCTTTTATATTTCTCTCTCACACATTTGACTGCTATAGGGTTTGTTGTTCTTCCTATATTTGCCTCATTTTACATGTAGAACACGAACTTAGTACGAGTACTTTATGAATGCTAGGTTAGTGGCACGTGCAGTATTAGATTATTCTGTTAATGTCTGTGTTTGCAACATTTATTTTATACATTGTCTAATACCTATTATAGATACTCCAGACATTGCCATCTAATGAAATGAGTACCAATGTGCTCTTCCTTGAGGAGCTTTGTCTCTCGGCGTCATAAAAAGGTTGGTTTCCTATTGTCTTTGGCATTCGTTAGATAGAAATTTGATCAAATCACGACTAAAGTCAAATTCTTATCTTTTCTAACCAACCTTTAATATACTTTATCTGAAATAAAAACTGGTCACGTTATTGTCAACGAGTAACCATCAATCTTCTGGCCATTAATTGATTAGATTAGAAGCCTCTATTAAATCGATATCATAGCCACCCACACTCCAATTTGGGGACCAATTCATCGTAACGCATTTACTCCCGAAAGAGGAGAGGACAGCTTGGGATTTTAGACTCGTTCCTTTACCACTGCCTTCTACCTATTGTTTCAAAAACAAATCTGTTATACTGAGCCCTCAATGTAATCTATACTTAAAGTTAGTGCCTATTCAATTCCAGGATCGAGTAGTACCTACCTAAACGAGTAAATTGAGCATCACTTTAATTCGGTTGTTATAATATTGCGCCGGCAGAACATCGATCATTTCGGAAGTTAACTGTTACCGACTTTGATGTCGATATCGATATTAATTGGCGTGTGCCGTGCGTTTGACTGATCATAAATCCACTGGAGATCTCCGGACGAAAAATAAAAGGATAATTGTATAATGTACCATCGTAAGTTTATTTTGTAAGCGCAAATGTTTTTGGTCATATCAAGTAAAAATTGTATCAAATATGATTTTTGAAAGGTTTTATATACCTGCCTACTTCGGTCCTTAACTCAATGGCGACCGAATAGATCTGCGAAGTTAAGCGTCGATACCACTTTCGGTCCATAGATATGTGATCATTATCATTGTCACACCCCTCCGAGTGCACTAGTATATGCACTATAATATCTCTCCGTAGTTGGCTAGTGTCTAATCGCCGCCGTAGCTGACATCGGTTAGGAGACACCACCGCGTGAAGGTATGTGTAATTATACTGCAACTTAAAAAACTATAAACAAACTTTATTTTAATTAATACTTTTTTTTTTTTTTAAAGACAACTCCCGCAGTAGGGTACAAGCCCTGTATCACGGGGGACTTTACAAACATACAAGTCACGGACACAAATTACACCCAGACACGGAACAACAATTTGTGGATCACACAAAGTGGTGACCCGTGTGGGAATCGAACCCACGACCTCTTGCGTAGCAGTCGGACACACTCCCACCGCGCCACAGAGGCAGTATGTCATTATTCATTTCTGTACTTCTGACATTAAATGCTCTTACAACTTTGTTCATTTCATGTTTCTTGACCATGATTTAGGCTGTGCTTTGACATCAATCAGTCAGCCAGTCAGATTTTACTTTTATTTAGGTAGGTATATGTATGTAAAGCGACTCAGTATCAAGTAATTCCAAACGCGGCTTTTGATACAGTAGAATCATCTACTTACTTAAACTTTATTAGTACCTAATGATACAAAATATGGACATAAGTCTGATTGCATATCGTAATTCGAAGATAAGGTTGTATTTCAACTAAAACGTGGTATTCAAACATTAGAGGAATAGTGCCTGTGGCCATTAGATGCATCATAGTTATCAATGTAATTTATTTTACACAAATTGAGAAATAAAGATAACTCAAATCCAGTATTAAAATGTCTTTGATTAATTTAATTATAACTCTTTACATATAGTTTTATACCGGCCATATTTGAAAGTTATTTATATCTTAGAATTGTGAGATAAACTTGTTTCGTAAGGAAACCAGTCATTTAATTATTACCAATCTGAGATACGTTTCCAAACAAATGCGCTCAAAGCCGTGACATACGACTGTTTAAAAACATTGAACAAAACTCTTTTACTACACAAAACGTTGTTGCTGTTGTTGATGGATTATATAATGCACGCAGAGTTTTTAAATGGAATATAAATAGATCTTAACCAAGTCAATCTAAATTGACAAGCTGAGTACCTATTTGGAGAACATTCGCTGGGAAAAAGCGGTTTTCCAAGCAGTACCTATCTATCAGTTTTTTGACACACTTCAAAACACGCGAATCTCGGACCTTTGTGAATTCTCCTACGCATTCGTTGATTACCTAAAAACAGGATTCTCAAATAGGTTATCGTTCAGATTGCCGCCTCAAAAAGATGCCTAAGTCTATTTTAAAGTTTAATAAAGAAATCATTTTGTATAAGAGCTTTTGTTGAATTATTAAAACTAAAACACACATTGAAAACGCGGCCTTACTTACGCTTGAATTTTAAAACCAGTAATTATTGAATTAAATGTTCGGTTTGATTAGAAATAATATTATGTTATTGACATGTGAATTTGATTGGATTTAGTATAAATATTGGTTGAATAAATTCATGTTCGATACTGGTCAACTAGTACCTACATAAAACTAGTAGTATAGTATCAACAATATTAAATTGTTTCATAAGTCATCTGCATGAGAAGAAACTTACTGTCCCGTTGGGAGTTGAGAGATTCAGTTTAGGCAAAGAAACTCGCTGCGCCCTCTCTATTTCTTTAATTTAAATGTATGTGATTATTCTTAAAAAAAAATCTCTTATTTTTTTAAGAAAAGCAAAAATGAGAGTCGTTCCAGAGATTACGAAATCCGTTCCCGCCAAACATTACAAATTATGGAGTCAAAGAACACCTAGACTCGGCACCAACTTTTATAGATAGGATAAATGACTGTCAAGTCAAATCAGTTTCTTTAGAAGAAACGTCAAAACAATGCGCCTCTTACTAATTTATATGAAAGTAGCTTTCGCCCGCGGCTCCGCCCGCGTGGATGTCGGGAACCGCTAGATGGCGTTGAAGAAGCTAGATTTTGAGATTTTTCGTAAAAAATATTTTTTTTCTTAATAAAAAGTGCTATGTTACTGCTAATACCTCCAAGAATATGTGTACAAAGTTTCATGATGATCGGTTGAGTAGTTTTCGCGTGAAAGCGTAACAAACTTACATTCACATTTATATAATAGTAGGGATTCAAAACAATGACTTCATTCTTTTGTATGGTCAAATCATGTAGTTTTAATGTTTGTTTTGATGTTTATAAAGTCATGATAACGTAAAATTGTAGAGAAACATTGTTATCCAGAATATTTTTGCAAATGCCATTTCCTGTTATTGTTATTGTAGTCGTCTACCTAATTGTAATCTTAATCGATGTCACAAACTCTTCCTTACATAGCTGTCTTACTGCTAATGGGAGTGCCATTGCGAAATCGACATTAATCTTAAACTATGAAGTCCAAATAAAAGATTGAGAACTTACAGTCTAGTAATTCTAAAGTTACATGATACCTCGGTATCTTTTATATTTGTTTCCATGTCTTCTTTAATTACATTTGATCTATGAGAAATACGCCATAATGAATACCTACTGTAGGTATTCATTATGGCGTATTTCTCATAGATCATTGCTAACCGCAACCTCGATCGTTGATAGAGTTACGTCGCTTTTACACTAGTCGGCTTAATTGAACGAACGATAAACTCGATTAATGAGAAGCGAAATTAATTATTTGTAAACCGGAGTACATTTACCTATAATATCTAGAGGGAAATTATAAAAAGGTGTATGATTTATATTTTAAATTCGGAATATTTAACCCACTCGCCAATTTCGGCGGTAATCTGCAGTATTGTAATCCATTCTCATGTGATGCTGAGATAGAGTTCCGTACCTGAAGGTTGTCAACGGAACCCTGAAAAATTACCGGGGTCTGTCCATCAGTCCGAGGAAAGTTATAAGGGTTTTCTTCTTGTATGTTCTGGTACCAAATTCTTCTCGGAAATGTATAATAATAAGCTTTTATTATACAAGCCACGACGAATCCCGCAGTACAAGCCCTGTGTCGCGGGACATTTAACAAACATACAAGTAACGGACATAAAGGACACCCAGACTCGGAACAAAAATTTGTTGATGACACAAAGTGGTGTCCCGTGTGGGAATCGAACCCACGACCACTTGCGTAGCAGTGGGATTCACTCTCACCGCGCCACAGAGCGGTACGGTAAATACCGTGGTCACAAGCCGACTGTCGGCTTGTGACCACGGTCGGTGTAACCCGGTCGAAACGTCAAGCATAAGGTAAATACTTTACCTAGTTTAAACGCGTTTATTCCCGTGTCAAATTGTATTTGTATGGGTGTACCTATGGATGGATGTTTGATATTTAGTCACGTCACAGCGGGTAAACGGATCTAAACTAAATTTAAAACAAAAATAGATTATAGTCTGGAATAGCACATAGACTACTTTTAAACCCGGAAAAGTATTACTTTAAGTTAAATTTGTTCTTCAATGCAAACTAAGTCATGGGCAACAGCTAGTTAATAATATTGACTGGCCTAGTTGGTCTAGTGGTTAGTGGAGGAGGTTGTGGGTTGGGGTGCTAAGTGCCGGAAAACCTCCTCGTGGTGCACCCTGGGCAACGTGTGCCGGTGGATTCGCGGCGTTTCGCGAAACCACCGTCACACGGCTAATGTTCTGGCAGAGTAGGGGGTGGCCCATTCCTGGGCTGCTCGGAGGACGGGCTTGACGTGCACACTGTCGTCGAGCGGGCGGAGAGATCATCTTTCTGCCACCGTCGGAATATCGTAATCCCTAGTAGGAGTGTCGTAGACATGTCTTACGGCTTTGAACGGGAACGAGGGTCTTGGCTTGGTCGCCTGGGCCGCGAGGATGACAACCTCTATAAAAAATCCCCGAATCCTGTGTTGCGGAGCGTGATCAGAGGATGCATGGCCGATGGGATGTTCGGTTCCAAGCGCTACCCCCAGCTGGGGCACCTGCGGACCCCCCAGTTGGGATACAAATTTACGCTTACCCGGGTACAGGGGGCACTGCCCGGGTGGACCTTTATTTCCCCCATACTCGTGGGATCTAATATGGATACTAACAAATTGAAAAATATGTTTAATAGGAGGAGGAGCCCAAGGCTCGTGTTAAAAGACGTAGTTGCTGAAAGAGAGGGAGAGGACGCAGCTAGGAGTGGGTGCAGTTTGCCCCGAGAAGTGGCTGAGGCCGGCCCTTTGAGCGGTTCCAGAACTTCGGTGACATCTGGGTCACTGGACAGCCTGTTGCGCTCGGGCCGGTTCGGCTCCGAATCTTCGATATGGACCTGTTGGTGTGTCCAGAGACGTTGACAGCTGGGCAACCCCGCGCAGTGCAACAAAAGCGCGGCGCATCTCCCGGATGTGACGTGAACCTTCCTGAGGTTGACCTCGAGGTCCCCAGGAAGGTTCATTCTTCCCAAAGAGGGGGGTCTGTGGCGAGGTTCGCTCGCCCTAAGACACCTCCCTCTGTAGTGACGGCACCGAACGTTAAAACGTCTGACGTATTTTCCAGGCGGGAGGCCTACAATAGAGGCCGCACGGAGGGAGAAAAAGTTGCTGAGGAGCAGGTCCAGCAACTGTTGGGTGAGCTTCGCCCGTCGGGGTTAGTTAGCTCCCCGAAAACAGTGGAGAAGCTCATGGAGTCGGCGGCCACCTCCATGAAAGTGATAGCGAACGTAGCTCAGAAGAGCAAAAACCTTAAAGGCACGTTCGCCAAGGGCCTGAAAGCGTCCGCCTCGACACTGAAGGAGGTGGTAGAGGCGCTGTTTGAGCGCTTCACCGCCAACGAGGCTGAGACGCAGAAGTTGCGCGCTGACAACGCCCGTCTCCGAGGAAGAGCTGAAAGCTCTTCGCGCCGATTTAGCACAGATACGTGCTGATTTAGGATCGGCTAGTGCCGGTTCTGCCCCGGCCTTAGTCAGGGCTGTGCGGGCCGGTTCTGTCCCGGCCCATAGTGGAGAGCGCCCATCTGACGACTCCTTCACGGAGGCGCAGATGAGGCAGCTCGCACTTCTTATCGGGGGCCTCATCGACGCTCGCCTTGAGGGCGTCAAGGCGCGTCTGCCCCCGGAACCGAGCTGTCGGCCACCGCTCGCGGCGCCCAAGCCGAAGGCCCCCTCTCAGGGGCCACAAAATGCACCCCCGGTGCCACCACGTACAGGGGGACGCGCCGGGACATTAGACCGAGGTGCACGGCTGCGGGGTGGAGTTTCAAATCCTCCGCAGCGTTCGCCGAGAGGACCACCCCGTGCTGCCGTTGCGGGCGCTTCAAGCGTCCCAATGGCCCAGGTCTGTCCTCCGGTGCCAGCGTCTGCCTCCGCCTCTGCCCCCTCTAATGAGGAATGGCGCACTGCGGAGAGTAGGAAATCGCGGCGCCGGCAGAAGAAGAAGGCCACTCCTGCTGCTCATGTACAGGAGGTTGCCCCGGCAATAGAAAAGGTTAGGCGAAAGCCGAAACTGTCTCCGCCGAAAACGGCCGCCGTCCTAGTGACGGTGTCGCCGGAGGCGGAAAGCAGAGGCGTTACGTACGCCAGCCTTTTCAGTGGGGCAAGGGCGGCTCTTTTGGCAGCTGGGGGTGTGGAAGTGAGCTGCCGCCGCTCACAGACCGGGGCCCGACTCCTCGAGGTTTCGGGTACGGAGGGCGCCAAGAAGGCCGATTTCGTGGCGGAGACGCTGAGGCGCCTAGCAGAAGGAGAGGATGGTGTTAGGGTCGCCAGGCCGATGAAGTGCGCGGAGTTGCGCGTCTCCGGCCTGGACGACTCAGTCACGTCCGAGGCTGTCCGGGAGGCAATTGAGCTAAAGACTCAGTGCTCTCCCGGAACCGTGAGGGTCGGTGCGATTCGCCCCGGCCCCGGCGGAGTTGGTGCGGCGTGGGCGCGTTGCCCCGTTGCTGCGGCCAAAATTTTGGCAGGGGCAGGCCGACTCCTCGTGGGTTTCTCCGCCGCGAGGATCACCATCCTCGAGGCGAGGCCCGCGAGGTGCTACCGGTGCATGGGCGCGGGGCATCTTCGTCCCCAATGCACCAGTAGTTTTGACTGCAGCGGAATTTGTTTCCGCTGTGGTCAACCGGGGCATGCGGCAGCGGCGTGTTCTGCCGCTCCCCACTGCCCTGTGTGCGCTGCGGGCAACCAGCCCGCCAACCATATGATGGGGAGGGCGGGCTGTACCTAAGCCTCCCAAGGCCGCAAAGCCTCCTGCGGGGACTGGCCGAGCTCCTCGCGCCCAGGCTCCGGTGCGGATGGAGGAGGGTGGGGACGAGGCGCCTTCCCGTGCCCCTACACCCTCCACCTAAAAGGACTCTCTTAGCCGTGCTCGCTCCTCGCCCCTGTCGTCAGTGATAGGGGTACCGGATGCGTTGCGCGGTAGGGGGTCCAGGACGCGGTCGCAACCTTCTGCGGGAAATTCAACCCGTGGGAGGAGGCGGCGGGGATAGTCTGCCCCGTCGCCGGCGAACCGGGCGACGTCGAGGCGCATCTGCGCGTGACGTCGCTTGGTGGGGCTGTGGGCGTGATGGACGGGGAAGTTTCCCACGCTCGCGGCCTTTCGCGATGGCGGCGTTCTGTGTGTACCCAGGACGCCGCAGGAGCAGGAATGCCCGATGGGGCTATGCCGCTGGGTGGGTCCGCCGAAGAAATAGTCAATTCCGGCGGCCTATCCGTGTGAAGGCGGCGAGTTGGTACACGGCCGATTTTTTAGTGGGGGCAGGTCCCACACTACCTCCAGCGTCTGCCCCGGGTGCTGGAGGTGTGCGTTAGGCATTTTTTACGGCCATAAAAAAAAAAAAAAAAAAAAAAAAAAAAAAAAGTAGGTTGTGGGTTCGATTCCCACCCAGGATAAGACTTTGTGTGATGACCACTATTCTGTGTCTGGGTGTAATTATAATTTATCTATAATATCTATGTATTTAGAAAATATATTATGTTTATCAGTTGTCCGGTTGCCATAGTACATGCTCTCATGCTCTTAGCACAAGCTTAGTCTGGGATCAGATGACGATGTGTGAGTTGTCTTAAGATTTATATTTGTTTGATTATAATAGTTATTGGCATTTGACCATAGTTGACTGCATAGAAACGTGTTTTTATGCTAATCATTGAGGCGGTCTTAGACCAGAATCGCTTTATTATACAGAGCAAACACGAGGTACACCATATTATAAAGCTGGAGAAACTAATATTATAATATTGAACGCGGTAATCTCGGGAACTACTAATCCGAATAAAAAAATCTTTCACTTTTGGATAGCCCATTTATCGAGGAAGGCTATAGGCTATATAACATCACGCACCGACCAACCGCAATGAGGAATGTTGCAAAAACGATTTACGCAAACGAAATTGCGCGGGACAGCTAGTATTGAATATCGAACAATGATTAAATTATCCTAGCGTATTGTGCGCTGTTAATTTTACCTTTGTCAGAGTTTCAGAAACAACGTATTCAGTTATAACCAATAAGTATGCTTTTGGGCGAAGACTCTGAAAGAGTCATATCACTTTCAGAGCAATTTTTGTTAAGAGGATAATTTATACTTTGTAGGTAGGTACCGTAGCCCACGTATAGAAAAAATATGCTAAAGGTTAATTTCCGTGCATCGCAGCTGACGACAAGCGGCGACCGCCCGCGGCCGATACGCAATAGTCAGAGTGCGCGTCGGCTCGCGATCGGCCGCGATGCACGGAAATGAACCTTTAGGAACTCTATTCTCTCCAACGAGAAGAACATTGATTTTTTCTTGAAAAATTAGATAAGCTACTGTCCGATTCATAAACTAATTAGGTACCTACTTGACTCTTTTGCTGTGTAAAAGAAAGCGAAAACAAGAAGCAAACTACAATACTACTTTCTAAATACATACATATTATAGATAAATAACACACAGACACAGAATAAACCATCGTACTCATCACGCAAAGTTTTATCCTGGGTGAGGATCGAACCCACGACCTCTTGCGTAGCAGTCGGATACACTCCCACCGCGCCACAGAGACAGACTATACTTGTGTAAGCCATTGCTCAAAGTGTCAATAAAGCTCACAGGATTGTCATTCGATTATCATATTGCTGTCACTTTAAACAGGGTAGCCAGTCCACGGTACTAATTTAATGCTAAAGAGGTCAATGTGGTTGTACCTAGAAACTGCCAGTATATTTTTGCAAGAAAAAATCTACTTTGTTGTTTTATAAACTGCAAATGAACTTCAGCCACAGACCACGTTTTATTTGGCACACTGCCACACATCACGGAGCGGGGTGAGTGGCGACACGGAGACACACGCGTGGTTGTGTCTTTACCCCTCTCTATCAGAATAACAAGAAAATATGAGAGGGCACGTGTTCCACGCGTGTACGCGCGTGGTCTGCACGCGTGGTGTTGCTGATGACGCGCCTACGAGCGGGGAACGCTTGTTCCCCGTTCTCCTGCGTGTTCTTACGTTTTCATGTTATTCTGATAGAGAGATAAAAAGATCCCGCAGCGTAGTGCTTAGTAGTGTGCCATTCGCCTATAAGTGATTTTATCTGACTAACTTTTTGTGTAATACCTACGTCGTGTTTTCATAAAAACCGATACCGATTGAGTGACGTAAGCGATAACTTAAAAAGTCAAACTTTTTCGCAGTGAAATGTATCTATCTAACCTTCCACTACGAAAGAGGTTGACTTATAAGAAAAACGGATTCTAAACCGAGACCCTTATTTGGAACAAAGTCTTTCCCAACTGTTCAAACTCCCTTGATGGAAGCGTACCGTTGAAAGTTAAAACAACTTCATACGAAATCCGTTTCCTTGCTAGTGAAAGACTGAAGACCGCCCAGCTTTAATGTGTAGTCTTACATTTACCTGTCATCCCTTAAACAGTACAGGTGTATAATCTAGTGCTACATGTGCACTTTATCTAGCGCGCGTCGAGTTGGATCATTCAAACTGATGCGAAATTACCGGAGTCTAAGTAGCGGCTAGGAGGCCGCTGGCCATCGTGAGCGACCACGCCCGGCATGTTCTCGAATAAAATAAACAACTCGTATAGGTCTTATACACACAGCCGGCCCTACATGCAATGACGTTGAAAACACATGATTTAGCACTCATTACGTAAACATGCATTGTAAATATATCGATCTTGAAAATGTAAGGATATGGTGTTAAAAATTGACAGCTAAATAGTTTTTTCTTTTTAGCTGCTGAAAGATTGCCAAAAAAATCTTTAACTATGTAGGTATTACGAAAGGTGCAAAGAGGATGCCAAGTATGAATGTGAAGGTTTTAAATGTAGAGGACGACCCAAGAAAAGATGGATGGACTATGTGATAGAAAACATGGCAAGAAAAGGGGTGAATACAGAGATGACGTATGATAGAAGTATATGGAAACGGTAGAGGACGACCCAAGAAAAAATGGATGGACTGAGTGAAAGAAAACATGGCAAGAAAAGGTATGAATACAGAGATGTCGTATGATAGAAATATATGAAAGTGATAGAGGATGATCTAAAAAAAGATGGATGGACTGTGTGAAAGAAAACATGGCAAGAAAAGGGGTGAATACAGAGATGACGTATGATAGAAGTATATGAAAGTGATAGAGGATGATCTATGAAAAGATGGCTGGACTGTGTAAAAGAAAACATGGCAAGAAAAGGGGTGAATACAGAGATGACGTATGACAGAAGTAAAATGGATCCGATACAGAACGACCCAAGAATAGATGGATGAACTGTGTGAAAAAAGACATGGCTAGAAAAGGTATGAATACAGAGATGACTTATGATAGAAGTATATGGAAACAAATCACATATAGCACCAACCCTAAATAATTGAGATAAAAGGCAACAAGATAATGATGATGATGTATTACAAAAGTCGCTCACTTACACTTTGCCACGGAATTCACAGCTATAAATTCAAAACATCCATCAGTTCCAGACCTATTAGATAGATCAGTCATATCTAGCTAAGAAAAGTAAGATACGGTGTTCAAAATGAAATATCAAGGAGGTCTAATCGAACATAATTGTAGACAAAACAAAAACAAGCCATTTGATTAATTTAGCTAATAGAACCTAAATCAGAAATACCAAAAATGTTTTCCTTCTTTTCCAAATTTATTGAGAGTTCTATCGTAGTTGTGTGCTTGTCACGTGCCACGGAACCGCATCTGGTAGCCGCTTGCATGCGCAATCAAGCATTTATAGTCAACAACTGTTTATACGTGCCTTGCGACGCGCGACGACGTTTCGAGAGCTCGAAAGAACTCTACCTATATTTTATCCAGTATTTAGAATTTAAATATTTGCAGTGCGGCATTGCAGTTATATTGTATTCTGGCAACTTTTAAAAGAGTTCTCCGAAAACTAGAGTCTAAGAAATTCGTAGGAACTATATTTTTATCATTAATTTTTAGAGGACAGGCACACTTTACATAAATAACTATTTAATTAGTCAAATCTACAGGTATTAATACAAAGCAATGATTTGTTTATTCACTATGGGTATTTTCTGAAACTAACGGAGCGATTTTTATCAAATTTGGTACCTATAGAGGTATCGTCAAGCCGGGGTATGACGTGACGTGACGTGTATTGACTTCATTAAGGAAGGACATACACGTCATGTCACGTCATACCCATCCTCCGTAGGAACAGCTTTGTAGTATGGTAGTATGTCACCACATAGTATAAAACAAAGTCGCTTTCTCTGTCCCTATATCCCTATGTATGCTTAAATCTTTAAAACTACGCAACGGATTTTGATGCGGTTTTTTTAATAGATAGAGTGATTGAAGTGGAGAAGTAAGGAGCGGAGCAGCAATAAGAAATGTTGCAAAAACGGGGAAGTTGCGCGGGTCAGCTAGTTTGTAATAAAAAGAAAATGAAATTTTAGTGATTTAAGGTTTAGGTTACTTACTCATATTCAGTGTGGTTCATGCCTTATCACGTCGCTGACGGAGAGGCGCGCGCGCCGCCGCGCCGCCGGCCGCGCAGCTGCACCGTTTAACTTATGCGCAGCTTCGAGATTGCATTCACTAGATACCTATACATGTACGTAAATTAAGCGATATCTATGTCGGCTTGTAATAAGTGCTCTGCGGGATGCAGAACGGTGAAATGTTAGGGGTGGGAATAATTATGTTTTACTCGACTACTCAAGCTGAGAGGTTCATTTGAATATGCAAATGTTTATTGATTTTATTACTATTTTAGCGTGAATGTTAGTTACTATAATAAAAGGATTTGTATCCTTCTTCAATCTTTAAACAACCTCTATATCCAATTTCATCAAAATCAGCAAAGTTTGGATTATCTAGCCTAGTTAAACATTATATAGGCTATCTATATAATGATTAGGTAGACTGGATGAGTGCAGTTTTTAAATTTAGTGTATTTTTTTCCTTCATGTGGCAGCTCTGAAAAAAAGAAAAAATATTTTAAGTTGAAATTTTATAAGTCGTAAGTTAGTCTGGCAATAGTTGCTGCAATAGGCACCTGTGCCACTGCCGGCGATGAGCGAGAAGCGAGTAGCGATTTTGTGGCTCAAGAAACGTACAATACATTTATTGTAGATCCCGTCCGTGTAAAGAAAAGATATATTATGCAGTTTAGAGCGAGTTCTCGCCAGCAGTGTGAACGGTCAGCGATCAATTATTAATATCTGTATCTCTTTTGTTTACACCGGATCTACATAAATTTGAACGTTTCTTGAGCGATAAAATCGCTACTCGCTTCTCGCCCATGGCTGGCGGTGTGACAGGTGCCATAAATCGATTGTTTGATGGGCGGTATGACATTTTCCATTTTTGTAATGAGTTTTTACAATTATAACACATTTTTCTTTTGTGTAACCCTTGTTTTTAATTAATCGGAACATTCATAAGTGCACTGGGACTTTACACTTTAGGTACATCTACAGTTCTAAACAATGCATAGGTATTTATTGCTTAAATGAGTTGCACTTGTAAAGAAACAGTTAGTAATGCTTATAGTTTTAACGTATGCAAAAATAGAATTCACACTGGGATCATCCAGCAGGACAAGGCTAGTTTCATTTATAGCCAAAAATAATTGCATTACTTGCTAACGAGGTTAATTCATTATTACTTGTGTAATCTCATTACCAGTTAATTAAAATTAAGCTTATCAAATAATATTTAAATATTTATCAGATTAATAGTTACACTAGTATGGATATGTATGATTTTGGTGAATAAAACCTACCAATATTATAAACTAGCTGACCCGCGCAACTTTGTCTGCGTCTATTTATCCCGTTTTTGCAACATTTTTCATTGCTGCACCGCTCTTATTGGTCGTGGCGTGATTTTATATAGCCTATAGAATCCCTCGATAAATAGTCTGTCCAAAAGTTAAATAATTTTTAAATTGAAATCAGTAGTTCCTGAGATTATCGCGTTCAAACAAACAAACTCTTCAGCTTTATAATATTGGAATATTAGTATAGATTATGATAATCTAGGGGTTAAGCTAGTAAACCATAAATATAATATCCTTACAAAGACACCTACAAAGTAATAAATCAGTAGGTATAATGCGCTTATTACACTACACTGAATCAGGGACCCTAAACCCTTACAAAAGAGAGGTGTAATATGAGTTATGGCCCTAATTCTGTAACAAATTTTCAAGGCCATCTCGATTTAGGGCCCTGATTCAGGGTAGTGTAATAGCCGTTTAAGAGAACTCATTTTCAGAAAATTTTAGATGTTTACTGTATTACTAGAAGATTAATCATTCCTGGCTATGTTTTAGCATATATGTTTCTTTATTTATATGAAGTACATCTAGGCTTTTCAACTATCAGTCGTCGTTTGCAGGACTAAAACCTACTACTAATAACTACAATAACAAATAATTCCAAAGAAAATCGAATAAATTAGATGATAAAATCCAGAGCTAATAACATAAATTCAATGCATTCGTGGCTCCCAATTTCTTGTGGTTATACGAAAACAAATCATAACAGTTTCCATAATCGAAGGAAATTAAAAACTACACAAGTTTACTAAAGAGAAGATTTTCATTTCGGAAATGAGAATAAGCCAAGATCAGGAATTAGATATATTTCGGGACTTAATCGCGTGAATTATTTAAAGGTACGAACCTTTCATTTACCCGACGTTTCGATCGAATTGCACCGATCGTGGTCACGGGTCGGCTGATGACAGCTTAGCGATGTCTCCGTGAGGCGCGGGGTTTTTTTCAACTACCCTCGCCTGGTCTTGATAATTTTGATAATTTGTACTGTCGGTACTTCTACACACTACACTTACAACGTCTTTACACTGAGACGCGATGTCTTTACGGCTACGATTGCATTTGCTGATAACCGGGTTCTAAGATGGTGAGAGCCGGTATCCATCTTCTCATAGAAATATATCTAATATGTATAAAAATCGCGAAAGTTTAAAAACAGTAAAGATCAGGAATATCCATATTTTTTTCGACTTCCTTATCAAACGTCCCTGATTAAGTTAATTAATAATGGGCAGTATAAAAGGCAGGAAAAATATTGAATATTTCATAACGGTTTCACTGGGACATCGGGTGGTCACGATGGCTCCCATCTGGTTATTGTTAGGCATTGCAATAGTCGCGCAGGCGCGTGTTGGTGAGTTTATTACATTTTTTTACTTTAGTATTTATTTTATTTAACCACATAGTTTTAAATTTTCAGCCATATCGTTTCACCTAAATCTATTTAAATTGCAATTTTTTAACACTTCTATAGCTAAAGGCAAACGGTGCATAGGTAAATGTATAGAATTTTAAATTCATTCTTAATATTATTATATCTCTATACACAATAACAACGTTAATCCTTTTTTTGTTTAGGTTTGAATTTCAACAGATATTTGGCATAACAACTAAAAGGTCAAAATTATAGAAACGAATTAAAATACTTCTTTTTTTGTGGTTTATACCTATTACTCCCATATTCCCATAATATTTTTGAAATAATGGGGTTATGTAACAAATTCGCCATTACATTTTCGCAATAGACAAATTCGTAACTTTGAAACCCCTTGTCAGGCTACTTTCAAATAAAAGTAATTTGTAGATTAATAAATCGATAACCTTTTACAAGTTTTACAATTTAGTAATGTTATATACCTACCTAATATTTTTCAATAAAGATACAATAAATAAATACTTACATGCAGCGGTACAGTTATCGAATGTATATAAAACTTACAAAAAATCTATAAGTGCCCATACTAATGTATCCATGCCGTCATATAAACCACTTCCCTAAGGACCTTCGATCATTCTTACAAAGAAGATGTCACAACATCTAAAAGGAGAAAAAAAAACATTTTAAAATTAACGTGACTTTGCAGTATGATATTTATCCAATTTTACACGTATTACTTTTATTGCAGTAAAAAAATTACGAGCTGATCCTGACGAACTGGAATGGCCCGCCCAATTTACTGCAAAAGCGACAAGAATGTCACTTACTGATAATATTGTCGAAAAATATGAAATTTGGTGAGTGTCACATAATCATTATTTTTTAAACTATGTAGTTAACTGGCTTGCTTTGGATAATCCAAAAATACTACGTTAAGCTTTTAGAAATCTTACCTGACAATAGACCTTAAAATACTATATTAATAATACATTTATTTTGTATATATTTCATATAAATTACAATATATTCTCCCAAAATGTCACCTTGTCTGAAATAACAACTTTGAAAAATTGCGTCTAACAAAAATATTGTTTTAACTTCTATTATATTGAAATACGCAAAAATATTTGTAAGTACATTGTTTATTTGTCTATAAGACGAGAATGAGCAATACAACTACTATTGTTTTACAGGAAAACATCAAAGAGATCGCGCATTGATTACAACGATGGTAATGTCAAATCGATAGTTAGAGAGGGCAAACCTTATCGATATGGTATCAAATACTCGGTACGTATTAGACATTCTAGTATAATACTACAAATATTAAGTCAATTTTTTTTGTGTAAGATATGGTTTTACATTAATTTCTCTGGCAACCTCAAAATCATTTTGAAGAAATTTTACTTAAGTAGTTAATTAATTCTTTAACTTTTAGATTCACCCTGTAACATCAGAATCTCAGGAAATAGAAACAGTTTGTAGTGTCATGAAAGGTAATAGACACGAGAGTGTAGAGGTGGAAACCATTCTTCCAGAAGAGTTTTACTACACGGCAGTCGGTAAGAAAAAAAATAACCAACATTCACGTTCATTCCAAAGATCGAAATTAGTTACATAATTGTTTTTAAACTTTCGCGGTGTTTACACATATTAGATATCGAGACTTAATCGCGTGAAATATTTAAAGGTACGAACCTTTTATTTACCCGACGTTACGATCGAATTGCACCGATCGTGGTCACGGGCCGACAGATAGTTATATAGGCCATCATACAATAAACTTTACTTAAAAATGTAGGTGATGTGGCTACTTCTCTAGCTAGCTTTGGCTTAGTAAGCTAAATAATTCCAAAAACCAGAATGATTGTAAAATTAAAATATAATCAATTACAAATGACAATTATCCAAAAAAAGCTACCCTTTGCAGCAAATGAAACAATTCGTGACTACGACTGCGTAAAGTTTACATACGATGTTCAGGAGGACGGATATGAGAAGAGAAACACTATTTGGGCTTACTTTGATGAGAGCGCAGAGGAATGGGTACCTGTAAGGTAATGTAGTATACTACTTAATATCAGAAATTTGAAAGTTTGAAGGAACTTTTGTTATGGTTTATTGCATTATTCTGACGTGTGTGTAGGGCTTAATAACAATGTCACCCCATCTCTTCCCGCGGGTATCGTCAAGGCGACTAATGGATATTCAACCGAAGGACTGGCATGCTCTGAGTATTTTTAAACTTACCCTTACTGTGATCGCCTACTCGCTCGTCAATGTGGCGATTATGGCTATTACCCCCAGGACCTATATTCGCATTACAAACAGACACTTCAATTTTATTTATTTGTATAGAAATAGATATTTATGTTTTTTATTTCATTTAACAAATGATATGTATTTCATCAAGATAATTTTAGTTTATTATCAACCATTTTTTAGATACGAACAACTGGTATTCAGCGTTTGGCTAGGTTCAAAATTCAAGCATGAAATTTGGGACTTCTACGGTTTTGGAAAAACTTTCTCCTTCCGCGACGTTTTTGACATTGACGAATGTAAGTTGTTTTTTTTTTGTTTGCATTTGTATATGTATGTAGGTGTATTAAGGTTAATTGTTTATTTTAGATGACTGTCCATCAGACGATGAGGAAAGTGACGCATTTAAGAAGAACTTACTGTTTGTTAACCCCGATAAAGACCACCATATCGATCATGTATTTAATTCGTAAGTACCTACATATAAAGTATAATTATTTTAAAACTTGTGGCATCATGAATATATAAAGTATAATTATTTTAAAACTTGTGGCATCATGAATATGAGTGTAGCTAACTACAACTTACAACCAGCAGATTTTAAGGTACCATAAAAAAAAACTAAGGTA
This sequence comes from Herminia tarsipennalis, assembly GCA_945859575.2. NCBI lineage: Eukaryota > Metazoa > Arthropoda > Insecta > Lepidoptera > Erebidae > Herminia > Herminia tarsipennalis. The sequence goes on from OX243840.2 coordinate 7,053,337, forward strand.
TCGGTCTCGCAATCGTGACGTCGTTCGGGTTCGACTCCTGCTAATTTCACTATTAACAAAACTTTAAACTAAGTATTAATGGTTTCAAAATGAAATTAAAATATAAAACTAGAAATATATAAAATTCAACTAGAATTATACATTTCTACATATTATGTAGAATTATAACAAACTTCACATTGAAGATTTTTTAAGATATAGATGACTAGCCACGTGGGTCGCACATTAGGTACTAGCAATTAGGAGTTAGAAGTGGGTTCACGTCGGTAGTATAATGGGTAGGATTCGAACCTGTGACCTTTCGATTGCGAGTCCGATGCCCTAAACATTAGGCTCCCGCCGCTTATTATGAACGCATATTAATATAATAATTGCAGTTTTATAAAATAGAAAAATTATAAGTCCAGACCCAGGAATCGAACCCGAGACGTCCATATGCCAAACCGGGGCCGGAATCGAACCACCTATCTGGATTATGTTACGAGACCTCAATTTTTTCTATCCTTTCATGCTTGCGAGTTGGGCCATCGCATGCGCCATCTAGCCGTTTATTGTCTCATTTTAACATACCTATGTAAAACTAGTTATGTAAAATGAAAATGTTTGCGGAAAGACATTAAATAATTGTTTCAGGTACAAAAAAGACTTCGCTAGGACTTATGCTGATGAGAAAGAACATTCTTTGCGAAGAAGCATTTTTAAGGAAAATGTGAAGTAAGTACAGCCACCATTAAGTTATAATAGAAGAAATATATATTACATTAACTTAAAAGGAAATCACACAAAAAGAAAATTATAACATCGGAACCTAAAAATAAGTTAACGTAACAGGGGGCTTAGACAAATGACACACGCTTCTTTTTCCACACACGCCAACGCGAAAAAATGTATGCATTTGACTTCAGGGGGCTTAGACAAATGCCACACGCTTCTTTTTTGGCACACGCTTCTGTTGTTTTTGGTCCACCAATTCAGCAGCAGTCACGTGACGTATTGTCAACTTTATGTCAAATGCATACATTTTTTAGCGTTAGCGTGTGCGGAAAAAGAAGTGTGTGGCATTTGTCTCAGCCCCCTGGTTGACAAAACGTCACGCGACTGTTGCTGAATTTGTAAACAAAAACCATTTGTCTAAGCCCCCAGAGTGTTTCGATACTTTAATTTAAAAAAAAAGGTTTAATACATTGATTTAATTACTTGATACAAAGGTTTAATTACATTGATTTCTATCCAAAACCATTAATGTTTTTTTAACCATTTTTATTTCTACTGTAAATAGACGTATCAACGAACACAATCGTCGAAACCTTGGATACAAGCTTGCTCTTAACCAATTTGCTGACAAAACCCCTCAAGAAATGACTAAATATATGGGATTGAGAAGACGTCCCAAAGGAAAAATTGGCAATGTTAAATTCCCTTATCAAGAGAAAGAGTTAAACGAATTGGCAGATGAATTGCCACAAGAATATGACGCCAGACTTCTAGGATTTGTGTCTAAAGTTAAAAGTGCGTTTAAAGATTTTTTTAGCTTTGTAATCATTAAGCTATTGCATAACTTTTATCGTGGGCTTTGAGCGCGGCGACCGAATCAAGAAATTCCGTAACGAAAATAAAACCTAACACCCTCCCACCCCGCCTACCATGTAGCTCGGCCGAGCGTTCGCTTATCGTATATGTATTTGGTACGACTGTACGAGCTCGCACGGATCGAGACGAGCTGCTCCGAAATGTAATGGAAAAAAAATACTGCATAAATAAAAAATAAAAAAATAATTATAAATGCATAAGTTGATAAAAATAGCTTTACCGCGGCAGTCCCCGAGTGCCACACATTTTTTTTGTACATTTTATCAGTTTTTAAAACAAAATAAAAAGTAAAAATACCTTGTGGTCGAATTTTTGGTAAAGCCAATTTCCTGTTGCTTTTTAAACTCATGCTTCAGTTGGATTTAATTTTAGTGGCTACTATTTTTTTTTAATTTCTATTTCAGATCAAGAAAGTTGCGGTTCCTGCTGGACTTTTGGCACCACAGCTGCGGTAGAAGGTGCATTGGCACGAATTAATGGAGGCTCTTTGTTGGCTCTGAGCAACCAAGCTCTCGTCGACTGCGTTTGGGCGTAAGTCTTAATTTTTTTTTTGTTCATCTCTATTCTTAAATTGTCCGATAGTCAGTACGACCAAGAGATCTGGACGGTCCGGTCAGTTATAGACTAATTTGATTCAACAAGTCCTCATTTTTTCTTAGTTTTGGTGCTGCCGGTTGTGATGGTGGCACTGACAATGCTGCATACGAATGGATGATGGAGTATGGCCTGCCAACTGAATCTGAATACGGGCCCTATTTGAATCAGGTAAACCATCGTTGTCTTTTGTAAATCAAGAATATAATATTATCAATATTAATACAACTTATACGTACATTTCAACCGACTTCAAAAAGGAGGAGGTTCTCAATTCGGATGTGTTTTTTTTTATGTATTACTAGCTGTCCCGCGCAACTTCGTATGCGTAAATTTTTCCAGTTTTTGCAACATTTCTCATGGCTGCTCCGCTCCTATTGGTCGTAGCGTGATGTTATATAGCCTATAGCCTTTCTCGATAAATGGCCTATCCAACAGTGAAAGATTTTTTCAATTCGGATTAGTAGTTCCTGAGATTACCGCGTTCAAACAAACAAACAAACTCTTCAGCTTTATAATATTAGTATAGATTTGAAAGAGGTTTGTTCCGAAATAGTCTCATATAAATTTCGTAAAGATCTGATCATGAGTTTCGGAGACAGACAACGAAACGACGAAAAAAAAAGTGATTGAAGTCGGTTAGATGCTTTTTGTAAAAAAATAATTATATTCCAGGATGGTTTGTGCAGAATCAAAAACATGACGAAGAAGTATCCAATTAAAGGATATACTGACGTTACACCGTTGAGTATCAAGGCTTTAAAAGTGGCTTTAGTCAACCATGGCCCTCTCTCAGTTTCGGTTCACGTGACACAGGCTTTCTCCTTATACTCTTCAGGAATCTTCTATGATACAGAATGGTAAGAGATTTCCAAAAAAAAAGCATTATTTTTCTTTGAAATGGGATGTTACTTTTTAAGCTGTCACAGACTGGGTACAATTCTCCTTCAAACTCTCTTAAATGACCTACAACTCTTGTGTGATCTAGATCTGATTAGTTACTTTGTGTTCGTTAATTGCAAAAGTCCACTGCGACACAACCTCATATCTAAGTGTTGATTGTTGTCTTTGAAATGGCTAAATTGACAAAGGATAAACAATTGAAGTCATCATCACTTTATTATTAATTTCATTTCAGCAACCAACTTCACTTAAACCACGAGGTTACCTTAGTGGGTTACGGCGAACGAGATGGCGATACTTTCTGGATTCTCAAAAACTCCTGGGGTCCAGCCTGGGGTATTGGCGGATACATGTACATATCGTCTCGAGACAACAACTGCGGCGTTGCTACGGAACCCACCTATGTTGTCTTCTAAACAGTTCATTCCTAGTCGATTTCTGATAAAAACTTGATGATGGCTCGGCAAGACTATGTTTCTGATTTTATTTTATTGTATTGTATTGTAGCATAATATTTCAATAAGCACGTGGATATATTTAATATAAATAATAAATGAATGGATTTCAATTCATATTTATTTACATTCTCACGCCATTGTTCCTCCGTTTTTGCATTAGAGAAAATTAATTTGGTTTAAGGCGTTATTACATGCTCTTTCAAGAGTCACCCAATTCCAAAAGTTATTGATAAAAAAAGAAAATTTTAAAACGAAGATTTTTTTTTAAATTTAGGTTAATTAATCGTATTAAACGATACAGCCACAGTCTTAATTATGGTAAAACTGGAGGCAAACCCCAACGTATAATGGACGCATAGATTATAGATTCATAAATTGATTGAATAAAATAATTTTAGTCGATGTTACCACACAATAGATGCCCGTTTTTTCGTCGACAATAAGGAAATATATATGAATTCAATACAAACACAAATATTGCACCAAAATCTGCCCCAACAAAACCATTTCAAAGCAAAAAAAACGGATCTGTCTTGAACGTTTCGACAAACTAATCGGCCCTACACGACCGGTCATGTTTTGGCAAGAAAAACCCGCGTGACTACCACATTGATTTAAAGAAGCTACCACAAAACATCGGAGGTAGATAAGTACACAGGAGGTAACTAGACTGCCAGTCTCCGTGAAATATTGCCGGTAATTTTTTGAGAAAATTAATTATCTCTCACGGTTTTACCAAGCGAGGGTACTAAATAAAAGTTTGTTTTTTGTAATACATCGCGTGAGTACTTTAATAAGTCTACCGTTAGTCAATTTTCCTGGGGCGATTTTCTATTTTTATTATTTTTACTTCCTGTCCTGTGAAATGGGTCATGCATGATATTCGGTTGGGCATCAATAATTCATTATTTTGTGTCAGGTTTTTAACTGTTGCTTAAAGTACCTATTATTCTATATTGTAGCACAACATTTGCCTGATTTTTAGGGGAAGAAACATTTTTCTTTTTTTTTACACACACACACACTTAAAACTACCATTTGCTTCGTAATGCTTACATAAAGTACCTACCTACGTATGTCGGGCAATAATATCATAATTGAAAAGGTACAAATTAGAGAGCTTTAAATGCAAATAAGACCCCTTATCTCGGCCCTAATTGCGGCTAGAAATTTAAGTAAATACTACTTTTACTAAACTGGTGTGTTAGTAGTGAAAACTCCTTGTTACAAATATTCTTTAAGCTAGTGTGAAAAGCGTTTTCGCTAGAGGCTTTAATATACTAGCTAGCTTTATACCCAAGGCTCTATTTGCATGAATAATTATCTCACAGAGTCAGAAAACTTTATATTTAAAATCTAAGCAAAATACCTAAACTATTCTCCAGCCCATACCCAAGTAATATTTAATTAAAATTTTAAACAAAGTAATAAATAAAAGTTATATTTCGGGACTTAATTGCGTGAATTATTTAAAGGTACGAACCTTTTATTTACCCGACGTTTCGATCGAATTGCACCGATCGTGATCACGAGTCGACTGATGGCAGCTTAGCGATGTCTACGTGAGGCGTGGGTAGTTGAAAACCCCCGAAGTCCCGAAATATATCTAATATGTATAAAAATCGCGAAAGTTTAAAAATAAAAAGCTTAGTATGGATCTAGCTTTCTAACCGCGGTTTTCATTTAATCAAGACATAAGAATGAAAATATATAGATACAGAATCAAATCCTGGATCCGCCTATGTCGATGGGTAATTCCTCTTTTACGTTAAACAAATAAATGGACAAACACATCATAGCATTAATAATGTTGGTAGGGATAGAAAAGGTAAACCCAACTGACCACTATCTCGCGGAGAAAGCAAGATACGTAGCTAAATTGTTTGCTAGGTTGCTACTGCTACTTTCCAATGGATGCACTTTAATCGAATCAGATAAGAAAATATTAAGGTTCACCAATTCTTTTTTTTTAGGTGTAAAATTTAAATAAAAGCTTGTAAAAATGCAAAGTAAATAATGTTGTGCATGTCAAATCTAATTTCTCTTAGCGGTTTATAATTGTTGCATTTTTTTACAAGCTTTTATTTAAATTTTACACTAAAAAAAAAAAGAATAATAATAAAACAGAGAACGTCCCGCGCACACCGCTCACCCACCCGTTAACATCACCCCGCGCTCCCTTCTCACCGCGCAGGCGATATACGAGTTAAGCGGTCGGCCTATAGTATGGCAAAATGGCAACTCGTAGAATTCGTATTCGTATGTTAATTTTTCTGACCATTGTATAAATGATTAAATAAGGTTATAATAATAATACCCATTAATTTGCAATTGAATAATTTATTACTTAGTTTGAAATGGATTCATTACCATTTAAATACAAAAATGCAATCAGATCACGTCCAAATACTTCAAAGCGCATTCGGAACATTAAAATTAATGAAGTTGTCAAAACTAAATTGGTATTAAAATATACCTATTGTTAGGCGATTAGTTTACCACTTTCTTAGATCTTATCTAATATACAGTAGGTATATGCAGTGCACAGATCAACTGAAATTAAACACGTATCTATTGTTTCTAAGTATTGCGCCGTGGGCGGGTTTATTATAAGTAGGGTTAACAAAATGTTAGGTAGGATAAATTTGGATATTTTTTTGTTGGATTAATTTTTGAATAACACCCACATAGCCTTTACGATAGTTAGTTAGTTTTACCGGGGCGAAGAAGAACTCCGCACTTAGCCTCCTGATTGGGCCATTGTGCGCGTTGCACTTATCCTCTCTGTCACTCCAGCCAACCGATGCACTCCCAAAAAGCCCGCAGCTTGCCCAAATTACTGCAGGCTCCGGCCTATACGATATACAGCCAACAAAGTTAATGCTACTGCCGCGGTGGCGGGTGGGAGTGAGTCGTATGTTCGATGAGCACATGGGACACCATTCTGTGTGATCCACAAATCGTTTTTGCAAGTGTAGGTGTACTTTATGTCCATGAATATGTTTGTAATGTCCTCCGTGACACACAGCTTGTATTCTGCAACAATAGTCGTCTTATAAAAAAAATGAGTTATAAACTAGCCTATATGTACCTACCTATACCTATGTATTTATAAATCGAAACTATCCAATTAACTTACTTTATAGGTACTTATTATCAGGTAAGCTACAAAACACGAACAAGAAACACCTCAGAATGTTCTCACTGACAACAAAAGTCTATGTGACTACTCTGTTTGGGCATTGGACATTTAGAATCCATTAGGCATTATGAGAATTCGGACATTCTAAACCTGAATGTTTTTTAATGTTGAATAAAATCTTTTCTGCAGGAGTCAACCTGTAATTTATTTTTTGGTTACTGGCTGTGACAAACAACAATATTTAACTGTTTAGTTCGGTTTAATTTAAAATTGAAAGCATTTCTATAAAACTAAACATTATACCTGTATTTATTAAACATTGTACCTGTATTATGGTAACTGCAGCGATGGCTCCATATATTTCAAAGCCGAGCTTCGACTTTAATTATTCCCTAAGGCATAAGTTTTAAAATCTGTATGACATCGAGCGTCAGGGTTGATGAATAGAACGATTATCATAATTGTTGGTCAGTTGCCTATAATTTTGGTCGAAGACTTATGTAGGCTAAACCTCGACGTCTCGTTCAATGGTCCTGGTCACGCCTCTGAATGATTCTTTATAAACAATACAAAATATGTATAATTAAAATTTTAATCTTAGTATTTATTTTCTTATTGAATGGCATCGTTAAATGTAAATCGGAAACAATTTTATGTGAATGACATCCCTATGAGTTACGTTTTGTAACATAAGTGACAGCCTTTTGACGTGTTTGGTCCCGTTGGCGATTTGTAACGTAGACGCGTTAGGTTCCGTTCGCTATTCGTTCCGTTCGCCATTCGTCTTTTACACCACTCGTCCCGTTAGTTTTTTTTTTTTTTTTTATTTATTTTACAGAAGCTTACAGACTAATTATCTTATAAATAGTGTACTCTAGTTAACTTAGATTCCTAATTACAAGCTTCCACATATAGTCAAGTTAGTCTATACGTTAAACGTAGAAAATAATAAAGAATGTACTAAAGCAATAAAATCTAAATTTCTGTAATTGAAATTATTAAATATTCGTTCAACTAAAATCAACTAGTGAAAATGTCGGCAAACTGAGCTGTCATCAATGTCACAGCTCCGTATTTAACGTCAAAAGTGTGAAAATACATGAATTAAGTAGTGTAATGGAATAAAAGATTAGAGATCAGGTTAATGAGGTATAATAAAATGAATAAAGACTAGGATAAGATAAAATAAAAACTAATTGGAATAACAGTCAAGAGATAAAAAATACAGGGGTAAGAGCTTAAGGCTATTTATAAATAACTAGCTGACCCGCGCAACTTCGTATGCGTCAATTTTCCCAGTTTTTACAACATTTTTCATTGCTGCTCCGCTCATATTGGTCGTAGCGTAATGTTATATAGCCTATAGCCTTTCTCGATAAATGGGATACCCAACAGAAAAAGTTTTTCAATTCGGACCAGTAGTTTCTGAGATTACCGCGTTCAAACGTTTGTTTGAAAGCGGTCAAACGTGGTAAACTAGGAAGGTTATAGGCTATATAACATCACGCTACGACCAAGAGGAGCGGAGCAGCATTGAAATTGCAAAAACGGGGAAAATTTACGCATACAAAATTGCGCGAGTCAACTACTTAGTTGAAATATAAAAAAGTGACATTGACATTCGATTCGGAAATAAATTAAAAATAGATTTCCTTTACAGGGGGCTTAGACAAATGCCACACGCTTCTTTTTTGGCACACGCTTCTGTTGTTTTTGGTCCACCAATTCAGCAGCAGTCACGTGACGTATTGTCAACTTTATGTCAAATGCATACATTTTTTAGCGTTAGCGTGTGCGGAAAAAGAAGTGTGTGGCATTTGTCTCAGCCCCCTGGCAGTCCAATGTGTCCCTCTCTATATATAACAATTCTGTGGAATAAACGCCATAATTTTGTATTGATTGCTTGTTATTACGAAAGGAGTGCACTGGCCATAGTGACTAACTGGCTTACTTACGTAGCATGATCGCGTATCAAATAATAGACATTATGCAACGCGAAAGTTTAACTAAGTATCATTGTTCAAGTCTGCGCTTGAATTTGACTTTTAATTTCCTAACCACATTAATCAAAAATAAAGTGCTTTTTAATTGCTAGAGCTTCCTCGCTGATCTGGTCTCTAGTAGATAATAAATAGAAGATACCTTTGTGACCAAGCTTTGCTCGTTATTTTTTTTTAAACGGAAATCATTGGAGCCCTTTTCGAGATTCAGATTATAATTTAAAGGTATTAGATAGATATATATTATTATTATTATTATTATAGTACCTGGAAGTCCGATGATGATGATCTTTTTTTAAACGACGTTTTCTAAAAATAAAAGCTGGATCGATTTATCGCTCCCGAAACCCCCTGCATACAAAATTTCATAAAAATCGTTGGAGCCGTTGCCGAGATTCAGATTATATATACAGGGTGTAACAGAAAGGTGTGGTCAAATTTCAGCAGCGGATAGGGTATGTTATCAGTATTGCACCTACCATGGTGCCATAGCTGGTTTCATTATTATTACATAGTTATAGCATATTCTTTTTGACAAAATTCAGTAGTGAAAGGCGTATGGCATGAGAATTATAACTCACCTGGTACAAAATTCGATAGGATTATTATGGCGTAGAACTTATTTAGTTATACTTTTCTTAATTAATAACTTTTTCATTCATAAATAAACTAATGAAAAAATAATAAATATTTTATTAGGGTACTCCGATTTATATAAAATTAGGTATGTGCACTCAGTATCATGGGCACATACCAACCCTTGAATATGACCACACCTTTCAGTTACATCCTGTATACAAGATTTGCTTGTTTAAAGTTAGGTACAGTAGGTACCTGGATGACCGAGCTAAGCTCGGGACTTTTTTTTAAAATTATATTTTCTAAAAATGAATCCTAGCTAGATTGATTTATCCCTCCGAAACCCCTTGCATACTAAACTTCATAAAAATCGCTCGTTTAAAGGTATAAGATATTAGATAGATTATAGATATATTTTAATCATATATTTATTCATACTAATATTTAGCTTAGCCGTTTGATTAAGTACTTTTAAAACATGAGCAATAAAAACTAACACCTTGGATATAGTTGCCCCGCTGTGTGTGGATTTTCATTTATTTTATTAGCTTAAGACTCATGCACACTAAGCTGACCTCTGCCATCGTTAAGATGTAGCTTAAAAGAGCTTATAAACTGCTCTTAATTAAGTTATCATTATTATCTTGTTATACGACAGTGGCATTGACAAGATGACATTTTGTTTTAATTCCTCTTGTAGATTTAGCAAATAGCACAAGATTTTTTTAATTCACTCAAAAAGAGAGCATATTAAAATATTATCAAGGCTTAATCGCGTGAAATATTTATGTACCCGAAGTTTCGATCAAATTGCATCGATCGTGGTCACGGGTAAATATTTTGTGTAAACATCGCAAAAGTTTAAAAACAATCATTGTTAATTATAAACAACCATATTGTTGAGAAAAAACTAAAGGTAGCGCTTTTGTGTTGCAAGGGTACGTATTTAATTAATACTTTCTTATACTTATTTCATTTATAGCGCTTTGATTCTTAATAAGGAAATGATATAGTAGTAGATAATATTTAAATAAATAAAATTGAAGTGTCTATAGAATAACAGTATTTTTACTAAATGCGTATGAAATTTTATACATATAACAAAAACACAGTTTTTAATTTTTTCGTCTGTCTGCCGCTGCCGGTCTATCTGTCTGGACAGATTTTGTCAGGACTTTCACTATCGGATAGCTAATGATGTAAGGAGTACCAGGCTAATTTATCATCACGCTAACGTCTATAGAGAGTAAGCAGCACTGCAACTTCACGATGACGAAGTCGCGGGCACAGTTAGTAGAAAATGTAACGAACGTCGGTAGGTAGGTAATAAAGGCATACGAACATATTAGAATTTTTAAAATTCAAATGTTATAGGCAAAAACTCCTAAAGTCTTTGGTTATGTACCTAAATTAATGCCTTCTTAAAGAAGAGAGACAGCTACCAAAACGCCAAGACAATAGAATAAAAGTTTAAACATAATTATTACGCCAGCCAGCGCACAGTCACATATAAAATCGGTCATCTTAGAACACCTACGGAACAAAGTGGTCTGGGATTGCGTCGCTCGAGCCCTCGATGTATGAAACTTTTTTTTATAAGTACATAAATTTAGTGTTTTATGTGAAGACCATAGGAAAATCCGTCATGTGTAGGCGCCACAAGAAATCGACATTCCTACGAGTTGTAAAGAATGAATGAAATTCTTTTAATTTTGTATAGAAAATTAATAAGGTATCACGTTACATACAAGTATTTTAAATACCTAAGTAATTATGGTGTTGATATAGACCCGCATTGAAATTCGGTGAAGTATGAATAAATTATTGTATAGCTGTGTTTTGTAAATATTAAGAAAAAATACCTTCATGTGATTACATTTTAACCTGTTTGTGATTGGTTGGCGCTTTAAGTAAGCTTTTTAAATAGATACCTACTCGAAGTAAATCAAACAAAAATGAATTTAAACTAGAACCTTCTTACTTTAAAACAAAATTAAATACGCTAAGGGATGCAGAAAAAAATTACGATAGCAATTCGCAAATAATGAATAGTGAATCCAATGCCGTGACCGTGTTCTATACGCGAATTTTACAAAAACCATAAATCTACCCTTATAGTGTGGCGAAAATATTGTCATTTTTGTCGATTGCGTAACGTAAATGAAGCATAGTATACTCAACTCATTAAAACAAGGGTACAAAACGACGAGATAGGATTTATGATTAACAAACTACTGAAGATGTCATCGAGAAGCAAGGAAATGTGGAGAATGTACGTCAATCACTTCGAGTAAATCCCAAATCACTTTCGGTTCGCAAAAGGGGGTGTGACAAAGTGTCTTAAAAAGATCCCAAAAAGTTCCCTACATCGCATAATGCGTAAAGACGAATATGTCTCCCTTATTATATTATCTGTACCCCTACAAGAAACAGTTGGTTCAAGATTTATAGCCAATAGATGGAGTGAGAGACTCAATTTCGCTAACCAAATAGCTGTTTCTTTCGGATGAGGCATGTCCGAACCAACGGCAACATGTTAATGAGCAAAAGTGCCATTATTGTAGTTCAATGAAACCAAGACATAAACATGAAGACTACTTCCTTCACTACTGTTTGGGCCGCGATGTTGACACGAGGTTTAATCGGCCTGTTCTTTTTACGGATCAGCAATTTTGCTTGCCGTTTGAAAGTTAGTAGGTTCCCACACATTAGTAGGTGGAACACATTTAGACGACATTAATTTCAAAAAATAAATTCCGTCTATATTTTCATGTAAAATGCTTATTATTTTATTAGACTTCTACTTCATTTAAATGTAGACTTTTTATTTTGAAAAGTAGTATTGACCTAAACAAATTCAAAATAAATCGTTATTTGCATATTGTCTTCGTCTTAGAAAATCGAATGTATAGGTTTGTACTTAAAACGCCTTTCTCTTCTGCCGCCTTTCCCGAGTCGAAAGCAAGTATTCTTGCAGTAAACTTAAATGCCTATAACTCACACCTGCAACAATACAGAGACTAAAGACATGATGTAGTGTAGGTAACACAACATGTTTGCACGCAGCCAAAACTGTAAATAATCCCTAGACACTAGAAACCATTGTTTCCTCCATTCTTCAAAGTTACCTTGCTTGACAATAGTTATAGACCGTTACCTACGTACGTAAGTTGGATTCCTTTCCAAGTACTTACGAGCACAATACGTAGGTAACTCGATAGGTTTTGAGACAAGAAATAACTCTACAAGATATAAACAATGCCTCTGTGGCGCAGTGGGAGTGTATCCAACTGCTACGCAAGAGGTCGTGGGTTCGATCCCCACCCAGGATAAAACTTTGTGTGATGAGCACGATGGTTTATTCTGTGTCTGGGAGTTATTTATCTATAATATGTATGTATATAGAAATATATAAGTATGTTTATCGGTTGTCTGGTTTCCATAGTACAAGCTCTGCTTAGTTTGGGATCAGATAGCTTTGTGTGGGTTGTCCCAAGATATTATTAAACGATATTATTTAAAAAATATATATATTTCGAAATACTGCCTGCAAAGCACAGTCTCTATGCTAAGTTCCATTCGACTAAACCAACTATTAAAACACTTGCACCAGTCTTGAGCCGGTAGGTCCAAAGTTTTGACTTCGTAGGTAGCCACGGCCTCTTCCGCACATGAAAAAAAATATCCCCTTTATTTTTCCTTGATTATCGAGAACAAAAAGAAATCACAGAAAGCTAAATCAGGACTGTACAGTGAAAGCGTTGTCCCGAACCCAATCTTTGGTCTCGTCTTGGAAAACTTTCGGCAATGCTACTGTTGTACTCGTATACCATACCGAGTTAACAGATCTATGATTTTCCAACATTGTTGACACATGCCCGCTGCGAGAATCCTTCTGAAAAGACCCATACTGACTACTGTCCCTTATTTTTCTGATCATAAAAAATCCACGTTTCGTCGCCTGGAAATCGTTTTCCGAAACGCGTCTTGTCGTTCTGTTTTCAAATCGTAGATGCATTTCACGGCTTCAATCCATACGGGCCTGTTTTTCAGTGCCTGAGAGCAAACGCGGGGTTCGACAAGAACAAAGCTTCCTACACATATAGTAATTTGGGTATATTTTGTTGTAATTCGTGCATTTACTCTTGAACCATTGAGTGAAACGGAACTGATGATGAAGACCACAGATGACCAGCGGAACTATTCAATAATAAATATTGCGGATTGCGATCTGAGTACCATATTCGATATTTGATACTTCGCTAACTTTGCCTCCATTAAATCATGTAATGGAACTGATAGTCTAGTATCTGGTGAACTCTTAAAAAATCAACGACCTTGTATCGCAAAACGCAACATTTTGTAAAAATAAATGAGCAGTTTGGATTATGCTATTGTCAACTACAAACCACTACTTTATTTACCTACTTTATATTTGTTTTTGAAGTCGGTTTTTATTTTTTTTGTAAAAAAGTTTTTTTTAAGGTATCCGTTTCACAGGGCTTGTATAGCCTAGTGAGAACATTGTTTGTTCTAAAAAAAACAAAAACAAGATAGGAATAACTTGTTTTGTCCTAAAAAATATCATCTAAGTAGGATCATAGAAAATTTACGATCTCTTTAACAAAGACTGGAGTGAAGTAAAACACCAGCGAATCTACAGAAATAATAAAATAGCTTGAGACGCCATAACAAAATAATTAAAGAGTATTACTCAGTTTTTATTGATGTACAAAGTTTGGTTCGATCGTAAAATGCTGACCGCATTAATGCATAAACAGAGAGTACATAAACAATGCGATATTAACTCGCCATAGGAACTAAAGCGTTCCGGACAATTGAACTAACCGCGGTAAGGAGTTTATCACACAAGGAGCGGAGGCGAGTACGCAAACATGGTAGAAGCGAGTACGCCGCGCGTTTTCCTTACAATCATAGCGTTTAGTTCAGTTTATTAGTCTTCTTGTACCTACAGTACCTATACGCAACTGATATAAAAGCACTTTCTTATGTATGATGTCTAGTAAAAGCGCTACAAAAATACAATAAATAAAAATAAAAAAAACGGACAAGTGCGAGTCGAACTCGCCCACCGAGGGTTCTGTTCAAATTATAAATATTATAGTTAAGGAATCGGTAGATCAGATAGTATGACTATGTTTGTATGGGGACACCCTTTGATTTGAAGAGACCTTGCTTTTTGTAAAAAATCGTGATTCTAGGTCAACGGGAACTACCATATAGGTTTTCGACCCAAAACCTAGGGTACTTCCAGTTGACCTAGAATTGTTAATAATTGTTAAAAGTACGGTCTTACAGCACAAGTAAAAGGAAAATTCCAAAAAATAAAAAGTTAAAAATTAATGTACATTTTGGTACTTAGAAGTTTTCGCAAAAATCGAAATTTGCCCATATCTTTTTATCATGTTGACTGAGGTCCTTGGTTTTTATACACCTAATAGGGACTATAGACCTTAGTATCTCAATCAACATCAACATGCTAAGTCGACCTGTTCCTGAGAAAATCAGTGATGACACACGGACAGACGGACAGTGAGTGATCCTTTTTTTATCTTTTGAGGTATGGAACCCTAATGAATGAATGAATGGATGACTAGTGCTTCAAAATACAAAACTATACTACTAACGATACTGCACTACGTCTATTCACTGACATAATTATACAGGACAGCTTATCTTAAAAATCCTGTAGCACAAATCGCTTTCTTTTCATCCAAGCTCACAACCCTATCGTCCACTTGTTAGTCGAAACGGTTGTACGTAGCTATAAAACAAGAAATGTGGTCAGCGCACAGCCAGTGGTCACCGCTAAAGCTATAACATAATAATGATTGCGATCATTTATTTACAACTATCTTTGAACGATCAAGATTATAAAAAAAAAATAACCACAAATCAGAAACTTATAAAAAATAAACAGTCACGTAATCAAATTATAATAATAATGATCATTGTGTTTGAATATGCATTTAAATAAACTGTAAACATATTTTTATATCGATAATATTCACACGCGGCTGCAGTTGCGTCACTTTAATTACTTAAAATGGTACCTCGATAAGAATATTAATATCTGCATTAATTAATCGTTTATCGTATAGGCAACTGGAATATGTAAAATATTTTAAAAGAGAAAGTGTTGAGCGGAAATTAAATACCACGCTCAATTTATTCCCAATTAAGTTGTGTATTGTCACAATTTCACATGTATAATGAATATTTGGGCCAGTTAATTTACAGGTCCTTAGGCACATCATTATACGGACATTTAAATTTAAATGTGTTTTTGTCAACCTGTTGTTTGTATATCTTTTGCCACTCGTACAACTACGTATGTATGTAAAAATATAAGGCGATACACACATAAAAAGATTTAATCGTGAATAAATTTTAAACTTGAGACAGTCTCATTGATTAAAGGATCTCTTCATTCTGTATATACTTACATGAGACATATAAAAAAATTAAAAAAATTTAAAAGATATGAAAATATCTCAAGAATTACACTGAGGTTAGGTTAGTGTATCATGCTCAGTGTATAATGCAGAAGCCGTTACCGTAAAAAAAACCGATTTGAATAATTGTACCAGCATAAGAGCGTATGTTCATGGCACTAACGCCCTTTTGTTGAGAAACGCAGCTTTTCAGCAACAATTCAATGACGGTATATCCGATCATTTTTAAAATAATTAATTTAAAGTATTTGTTAAGCGCTACCTTTCTGTTATTTTTCATATTTTTGGTCACACGGCTCAAAAGATAAGGGGGTGGGATGCAATTTATGCTATATAATTTTTTTTTTTTTTTTTTTTTTTTTTTTTTAGTATTTAGCTCTAACTAAGTAGCTTCTAGTACAATACAAGACCAATTTTCACCAAATTTAATCGAAATTCATTGTGTAGTCTTTGAGTAAAATGCCTATGACATACGGACGGACAGGCAGACAGACAGACGGACATGACAAACCGATAACCGGGTTACGGCTTGGCAAATAACGATAAACGGGTTACGGCTTGGCGTTTTGGCTACGGAACCCTAAAAACTACAATTACTGTAAACTAACACAAGTTAGATAAACGACTAGACTGACATTGCCGAGACGAGAAACTTGGTGTGACACAGACTTTAGATGTAATATAGTCAGCCCCTTAACAAATAGCCCTCATCTTTCACCGGCATCATTAGTTAAACATTGCCAGTTTATCTAGAGCTCCCCTGCCCCCTCAGACAATGCAATCCCACGACACAACCAGAGCAAAAACTTTAAAGTGTAGAGCTCTTTTAAAACTGGGAAATAATATAAAATGTCTAGTCCACTGCTCTTTCCGTGGTATTCAAGTTGCAAACTAATGAAGGGGCGTATCTGATGTAAATATTCAAAGGAAACTCTTGAAATAATCTATCTCTACTGTAAAAACATTTTGTTTAGATAGATTCAGATTATGTACCTACATTGTGCTGTCAGTAGAACTGACTTTTCACCGTGGCTTTGCCTGCATTATATTTGATTTGTATATCCTATGTTCTAGTCTGATATCGATGAAAGTCAAATCAAAATCATAGTTTTGACGTGATAAAGTCTTATAAATGGATGCCGGGGAGCACGCGTCACTTAGCAACGGTCACGTTATAGATTAGTTGCTAAGCATTCACGTTATTGACTGGTTGCTAAACAACTCGAATGACGATTCCACCTGCTGATAGGCTGAAGTATTGTGGCCGTCGGGGGCATGCTGCATAAAGCTGTCACAGGCATGGTGGTTTATTACAATGTCATCAATGTTTTCATATGACCTTATTACGTAAAATTATCGTCCGTAAACAGACTTTATAGACAACCATTTTTTTGCGTAAAACAACAAACATTCGTAGATACATGATAAACACAATACAGTTAACCTATACCTTTTTTTTTTCCTCTTCCCTCCAATATTAATCGGTAGAAATTATGGCTCGCACATTATATGCATACGCCAGTTTCAAGTATATTTTCTTTCTAGTTTTCTTCTTTCAATCACAAAGTCTCGTTCTTGTCCAGTTATCACGTATTTCAAGTATATTTTACACTGTTTTACACTTTATACGCAGAGCTGTAAAACTAGCGACATGTCAGTTTGCCGCCATTTTTACAACTCTAACATATACCTACTTTCCTTTATTTCATAAAAGAACGTCAGTCTTTACATATTTCACATACCTACCTCAAAGCAACAACCACATTTATAAACTGCCAGTTACCAAATAGTATGAAGCACTATTTTCCGGCTGGATATTTCCATATTATTATTCAAGAATAAATCATAAAACTTTCATAATATTACAGATAATATTTTGAATGCATTGGACGTTGCAATGGCCAGAAAACAGCGAGTCCGCATCTGAACGTGCTCGGCTTGCCACCACACTGAAACATTGGATTTTATTCATGAATAATTTCAGTATTTTATTATTATATTTAAATAAACAGCTGTTACTTAAACAACTTTCATATTTTAGTGACATTACAAATATTAAATGTAAAAACTGACAATACTTTTATGTCTGAGAATTTACATTTATTTCAACTGCATATTTCAGAACCTTTGTATTAATCATGTAGGTAAATTACTCATTGAGTGACAATGTGATGTATACAAAGATAGTATGGTATTTATGAGAAGACTAGCTGTGCCCCGCGGTGTTACCCGCCGTTTCTTAGCCTATGTGTTAATCCAGGGTGTCAGCTAACTCTATACCAAATTTTATTAAAATCGCTCCAGCCATGTAGACTTGAAGAAGTAACAAACATACACACTCAAACACTAAATATTGGACCTTGATAAGTCCTTGTCTTACTTTTGAGGCCCATATTTCTACGCAGACATCTGGATACCAATCCTTATTAATATTATAAATGTGAATATTTGTGAGGTTGAATATGTGTATAGATGTTTGGATCAGATTTACAGGCACAGATACAGATTACAATCTGGAATAACATAAAAGCTACTTTTGATCCCAAAAAAATAACGTCTCACACTCAGAACACACATATAGCTGACTCACACTCAGAACACACTCACAAGATAAATATTATTCAAAATGTCTACGCATCGCTAGCAACTTCAAGTATCAAATCGATATAATCCATACTATCTGCATGGTTATTTGTGTATTTGTTCGTAGAGAATATAAAAGTTTATAAATGTTTATTTTTATTTTTGGGAAAACAAACAATTGTACATTTAGCATTAATTCTAATTCTAACTTACAAATTAAATCTATGTACAATCCACAGCGTTTCCACGTATTACAATAACATTGTTAAGCAACATTTCTCGCCGTCTGATTTCATTAACATGAGACTTCAAGTCTAGTACCTATTTCAATAATTCAATTTGCGGTTCACTCCAAAAAACTAACAAAACATAGCAAGTACTCAAAGAAAATGTTAAACCACTTTAAACACGTTCTTTACCGCCTACTATCCACAAACCTTTCAACGCTTTCTGAATTTCCACTCTAACAAAGCGTAGCACCTAGCATAATACAAATTTGCAAGCGGTACACGCCTCAGCGAGTCAATACAAAGTTATGCGAAGCTTTTGCACTGAAACTAAAGCAATGTATCAGAAGTGAGAGCTGAAAATAATACATCTGTGCTATTGCTCTAATGTTTCATATCATGAGATTGCAGGCGTTGGTCCGCCCCGGGCGTCCGTCCAGATGCTCCAATTCCTCTCCCGTCATTCAACCAGGACGGATAATAGCCGCCCACAGGGAATCTAGATTGTTATGCGCCAGTAAATGAACAGTGAAATTGGATAAATGTTAGCTCTTACTGTTATTTTACATTAATTGTCGAAATATTTCGATGATAAGATTGTGACGTGGTAGATCCACGTCATAATCTTCATCAATCAAATCATTGTAGGTAAAATCCCCCTCTCCACAGTCAGGTAATTACTTAGTTGTAAATTTGTAAATATATTCTCTAATCTCTCTTTGATGACTTTCAGAGATTTTATGTCTAGTATGGAATGTAAGATGAGTTTATTTACGGCCCGTTTCAAAGTGAACAGTAATTTTTACTTTAGAACATCCTGACTGTCATTAATATCCAATATGTTAAAAAAAACTTTGTCAAATATAGGAAATGAAAGTTTATAAATAAAAAAAAAACAACGGGTTGCACTCCGGGAGTTTCGGCAGAAGTGAAAACTTGAACATTATATTACACACTAATGAAATTTGAATAATATTTTTCGATCTTATTGACATAATAATGAAAAAATATGAAATACTTTTTTTTTATATAAAAAGACGACTAGGGTACAAGCCCTGTGTCGCGAGGGACTTTACCAACATACAAGTCACGGACACCCAGACTCGGGACAACAATTTGTGGATCACACAAAGTGGTGTCCCGTGTGGGAATCGAACCCACGACCTCTTGCGTAGCAGTCGGACACACTCCCACCGCGCCACAGAGGCAGTCTATATTAAATAAATCGCAAATCAAAAAACTAAAATCAAAAATTAAAAAGGGAAATAAATAATAGTTACTCGGACTCTTTGGGGTCCTCTGGTTTCTGGACCGCCCGATTTCTCACCGGAGCTATAATAACATCGTACATAGTGGCAAAATTTACTTTCGTATTCTAATTATATTGTAGCAGTTTTTCATTGCTTGCTACTGCTTACCAATTTTCGATCAGGTCTCGTGCCCAGGATCTAACGCGAGTTTAACAATTTTTTTTCATTTAACATGTTTAATATAGAAGTCAGGGTTTTTACCCATCCCAAAAAGCGCACAACGCTGCTAAAGAAGTTTTCACTTCAATAACAAAGTAATAACGTACCTAAAGTGACGTACCGAAAGTGAGCCAGTTTCAATCAGGCTTCAGGCCAGGACATAGCACCACCACTGCTCTTCTCAAAGTAACTGGCGACATTAGAACTGGCATGGATGATACCAAAGTTACGGTTTTAGTTTTGGTTGATTTTTCTAATGCTTTCAATTCTGTCACCCATGATATCTTACTCTCTATCCTATCTCATCTGATGTTCTCGGCAGGTTCTTTAAACTGGTTCTCATCTTATCTTCGGGGACGCCAGCAGTCCGTGCGCGTGGGTGATACTTTATCGAGTTGGCGCGATCTTGACGCTGGTGTTCCTCAAGGCGGTATTCTTTCTCCTCTATTATTTTCTATTTTTATCGATCTCATTACTAATGTCCTTCAGTGTGCGTTCCATCTTTACGCAGATGACTTGCAGTTATATGCCCAGGCCAATGTGAATAACATATCCGAGGCCATCACTAAGCTTAATGGGGACCTTAACGCTGTCAAGACCTGGTCAGACAAGTTTGGTTTGACTATAAATCCGTCTAAGTGTCAGGCCATTGTGATAGGGAGTCAACGCCTTTTAACTCGATTGAACACCGACACATTACCACCTGTCATATTTAACGGCTCCATTATCGCGTTACATTCTTCGGTTAAGAATCTCGGGATTTTCCTTGATACCACCCTCAACTGGCATACTCAAATAACAAATGTAAGTCAAAAGGTTACGGGTACTTTGCGGGCGTTATATCGTCTCAAGAACTTTCTTCCTTATAAAACTAAAGTAATGCTCGTCCAAACGCTAATATTCCCCCTGATTGATTATGGTGATGTATGCTATCTTGACCTGAATGCAGAGCTCCTTAATAAACTTGACCGACTTCTAAATAACTGCATTCGATTCATTTTCAATCTTCGTAAGTTTGACCATGTTTCTTCCTACCGTTCCGAACTTAAATGGCTCCCTATTCGCCAGCGACATAGTTTACGCGCTCTCACTACACTCTATTCTATTCTTAATTCTCCTACTGCCCCTTCTTACTTGACTTCCTACTTTCAGTACCTGCACTCAAATCACAGTAGAGATCTTCGATCTTCCGACAATCTACTTCTTTTATGCCCTGCTCATTCTTCTGGATTCGTCGGATGCTCTTTTATAGTTCAATCTGTTTCTCTCTGGAATGCCCTGCCCCCCGAAATTAGGATGGCACCCAATCGCCTTAATTTTAAATGGAAGGTACGCACTTTATTCCTTGATGGATCAGCTGAATCATCACAACATTAGTAACATAAATATTAGTCTGTATCTATGTATTTATTTATGTATGTATGTATGTATTGCTGTAAGTATGTATACTATTGTATAGTTATGTATGTAGGTATATATGTATGTATGTATTTTTGTAAGTATGTATAGTATGGTATAGTTTTATTGTTTTATTTGTGTATTATGTAAGAATAATAAGGAAGTTTTTATTTTACAATTAGGTTACTGCACCTTTCACACATTCCATTTCTACATCACCCTAAGGTAGACTGGCAGAGAATGCTTTTAGCATTAAGTCCACCTTTGTACAACTTTGTGCATAAAGTTTTAAATAAATAAATAAATAAATAAATAAAGTATACCTATTGTAGACTAGACATTATGAGCGTATATTTTATGTAGCGCACGCAGCCACAGCCCAGCAAACCCTGAACTTTATTAAACTTCCTCTATGCTTTTTAGTAACGTCAGCGAATATTAATTAGACAATATAGGAAACTAAAAACACGATACCTCTAAAAATGTACCTTCTTTCCTTTAAGTAAATGTCAAAATTTTATGTCACCGTAATTATAAGTTAAGTGTCGCACTAATAATTACCGCGAGATAAAAATGTTAATATCACATCGTAAAATGAATTCCTACTTTGATATCGTCGTAAATAACATATATTATAGTGAAAAAAAACTCGCCCATCAAGCACTTAGCTGATGAAACCCAGCGTTAGCTACACTTTTGATTTTATTAAAATATCCTTCGTACTGTGAAACCTTCGGAAATAATCCTATTTCATCTCGCTAAAGAAGTTTATTTGAACAGTAAAAGGAATGGCATTTGGTTCAATTTATTCAATGTCACCCCTTTGGGTGACGTAAAAGGAATATTGCAAATAAGTATACTTAATACCTATTTATGCAAAGTCACATTTTAAAAGGCACTTAAGAAAATGAACTGTTATAAAAGAAAGAAATGTCAGAACGTAGTTAATTACATTTCTTTCTCATTGAAAATGTGCTGTTTTATATCTTTATTATTACATGCCTTTTCCCGCTCGGTCCAGTTAGAATTATCTTGTGCACAAAGGAAGACAAACTATAGCAATGAACGGTGGGTAGTTAATTTAGGGACTGGAACAAATATTCATTCAGAACCATACATCGCCTAATATTCGACGATAAATACCAGTACAAAATTGAATGGAGTGCCCGCCGTCCTACGTCGAAAAGGACAAAGCGAGTGTGAATCAATTGTGGAAGTCCTGCCAATTCTCTTATTGACTTCATAAAGGCTTTCAGCCCACATCCACTGACTTTGTTTAGAAATCGGTCTTCAATTTCCCGCTTTGTCAAAATAACTACAGTACGAATAGGATTAAAAACAAGTCAAAGTTTTAAAACAATTGTGCGGAGAATTAATTACCAATAAAGAATTACTTTAAAATAAACAACTTAATAAATACCTAAGCATGAAAATCAATCTATTACGTAACATATATCCACATAAAAATAGGTCGAATTTACTCTCGCAATAGGGTTAAAAAGTTATAGAAACAAATTGTTGTGCATTCTACGAGTATATTAGGGAGCCGTGTGTTCCTGTGGGAACTTCGGACCCGTTTGGGCTCCCTTCAAAATGACACGTGCCTGGTATTACTTAACAATGACACATTTAACTTTTTTTTAAAGGGAACGTACAATCAAAAGTACCCTCTGTATGAAAAGTCGAAATCGGTGGGTTATTATTGTAGGGATGTATGAACTACATAAGTTGTCCCACGCGTAGTACGATTGTAAACTGTTACATTGTGTAGCTAATTTATTGTACCTAAAACTTCTACTCTTTGCTAAAAATACTTTTTATAAGTACTTTTTTGTATTTTGTGGGTGTGGTAGTCTTATTTTTACGCAATTGCAGGGAAGGGTTATGTTTTTCGCGCGTATCTTGTATGTACACGTATGTATGTATGTAATATTTTTTATTACCTCATATCTTTTAATCCACAAGACGGATTAAAACAATTAAGACGTCGCGTCGTAAGATTTGTCTTGACTGTCAAGTGACTTGAATGTTTTTAGTTAAGTGACGTTTGAAAAAACATACAGCGGCTGTGAGATGTCAAAAACAAGACGTGTAAAAGAAAGTTTTTCGAATACCGCAATATGGGTATCAAATTTAAGGGCTCATCCTAAGAATTTCGAAAAGGTATAAAATGATTATGAAATACCACAGATAATATAATACTGTAATACTAAAGAGACAATTAGCAAATATGTTTTTTTAATTCTTAATACTTGGCAATAGCTGAGATAAAAATTAGTTGTTACTTCGGTTACAAATATGTAATACTAAAGAGATAATTAGCAAATATATTTTTTTAATTCTTAATACTTGGCAATAGCTGAGATAAAAATTAGTTGTTACATCGGTTACAAATATGTAATACTAAAGAGATAATTAGCAAATATATTTTTTTAATTCTTAATACTTGGCAATATTAAGAATTAAAAATTAGTTGTTACATCGGTTACAAATATGTAATACTAAAGAGATAATTAGCAAATATATTTTTTTAATTCTTAATACTTGGCAATATTAAGAATTAAAAATTAGTTGTTACATCGGTTACAAATATGTAATACTAAAGAGATAATTAGCAAATATATTTTTTTAATTCTTAATACTTGGCAATAGCTGAGATAAAAATTTGTTGTTACATCGGTTACAAATATGTAATACTAAAGAGATAATTAGCAAATATATTTTTTTAATTCTTAATACTTGGCAATAGCTGAGATAAAAATTAGTTGTTACATCGGTTACAAATATGTAATACTAAAGAGATAATTAGCAAATATATTTTTTTAATTCTTAATACTTGGCAATAGCTGAGATAAAAATTAGTTGTTACATCGGTTACAAATCTGTAATACTAAAGAGATAATTAGCAAATATATTTTTTTAATTCTTAATACTTGGCAATAGCTGAGATAAAAATTAGTTGTTACATCGGTTACAAATATGTAATACTAAAGAGATAATTAGCAAATATATTTTTTTAATTCTTAATACTTGGCAATAGCTGAGATAAAAATTAGTTGTTACATCGGTTACAAATATGTAATACTAAAGAGATAATTAGCAAATATATTTTTTTAATTCTTAATACTTGGCAATAGCTGAGATAAAAATTAGTTGTTACATCGGTTACAAATCTGTAATACTAAAGAGATAATTAGCAAATATATTTTTTTAATTCTTAATACTTGGCAATAGCTGAGATAAAAATTAGTTGTTACATCGGTTACAAATATGTAATACTAAAGAGATAATTAGCAAATATATTTTTTTAATTCTTAATACTTGGCAATAGCTGAGATAAAAATTAGTTGTTACATCGGTTACAAATATGTAATACTAAAGAGATAATTAGCAAATACGTTTTTTTAATTCTTAATACTTGGCAATAGCTGAGATAAAAATTAGTTGTTACTTCGGTTACAAATATGTAATACTAAAGAGATAATTAGCAAATATATTTTTTTAATTCTTAATACTTGGCAATATTAAGAATTAAAAATTAGTTGTTACATCGGTTACAAATATGTAATACTAAAGAGATAATTAGCAAATATATTTTTTTAATTCTTAATACTTGGCAATATTAAGAATTAAAAATTAGTTGTTACATCGGTTACAAATATGTAATACTAAAGAGATAATTAGCAAATATATTTTTTTAATTCTTAATACTTGGCAATAGCTGAGATAAAAATTAGTTGTTACATCGGTTACAAATATGTAATACTAAAGAGATAATTAGCAAATATATTTTTTTAATTCTTAATACTTGGCAATAGCTGAGATAAAAATTAGTTGTTACATCGGTTACAAATATGTAATACTAAAGAGATAATTAGCAAATATATTTTTTTAATTCTTAATACTTGGCAATAGCTGAGATAAAAATTAGTTGTTACATCGGTTACAAATATGTAATACTAAAGAGATAATTAGCAAATACGTTTTTTTAATTCTTAATACTTGGCAATAGCTGAGATAAAAATTAGTTGTTACTTCGGTTACAAATATGTAATACTAAAGAGATAATTAGCAAATATATTTTTTTAATTCTTAATACTTGGCAATATTAAGAATTAAAAATTAGTTGTTACATCGGTTACAAATATGTAATACTAAAGAGATAATTAGCAAATATATTTTTTTAATTCTTAATACTTGGCAATATTAAGAATTAAAAATTAGTTGTTACATCGGTTACAAATATGTAATACTAAAGAGATAATTAGCAAATATATTTTTTTAATTCTTAATACTTGGCAATAGCTGAGATAAAAATTAGTTGTTACATCGGTTACAAATATGTAATACTAAAGAGATAATTAGCAAATATATTTTTTTAATTCTTAATACTTGGCAATAGCTGAGATAAAAATTAGTTGTTACATCGGTTACAAATATGTAATACTAAAGAGATAATTAGCAAATATATTTTTTTAATTCTTAATACTTGGCAATAGCTGAGATAAAAATTAGTTGTTACATCGGTTACAAATCTGTAATACTAAAGAGATAATTAGCAAATATATTTATTTAATTCTTAATACTTGGCAATAGCTGAGATAAAAATTAGTTGTTACATCGGTTACAAATATGTAATACTAAAGAGATAATTAGCAAATATATTTTTTTAATTCTTAATACTTGGCAATAGCTGAGATAAAAATTAGTTGTTACATCGGTTACAAATCTGTAATACTAAAGAGATAATTAGCAAATATATTTATTTAATTCTTAATACTTGGCAATAGCTGAGATAAAAATTAGTTGTTACATCGGTTACAACGTTATAACCTACAACCACTAAAAAGTATTAAATGAAAAAATCTGTTATTTGCATCTTTTTTGCGCAGGCGGTTTGCGGGTTATTTTTTTTTTGTAACATTTATTAGCTAGATATATTTTTAGGCAACACCTAATGTTGGCTATTTGTAAGACATCAATAAGAAAAAATCCCAGGGGAAATAAAGTATAAAAGAAAACAATAATTTAAATAATTACGCTATGAATTCTACCTATGTAATTAAATTAGAGTACCTACGCTTATGGGAGTGAATTATGCATGAGAACTTGGTAAAAGAATTACCGTATCTTGTTTTTGTCCAATTAAATGCATAATTAAATATTTATTTTAATTTCTTCTTGTTAGTGGATGTCGTGATACGGACAGTGAACATATAATTGCCTCTTAATATATTTAAACTCGCGTATCCAATTTAATATTATAAATGTAAAAATAATTCTGTTTGAATGTTACGTTTTCACTTATCCGATTGCATTAATATTACATAGTTCTAGCATTTTCTGTTTGTCAAATAATTTCAGTAGTAGTACATACACATACTCGTAAGCCCCTCTAAATTGCAAAAAGTTATGTAGACAGTATACATTTGGGCGGTGTTTAGTCAATAGGGTAGATGACTGTCAAGTCAAATCAGTATCTTTTTAAAAGAAACGTCAAAATAATGCGCCTGGTACTAATTTATATGAAATACTAAACAATGACGTCATTCTGTTGTATGGTCAAATCATGTAGTTTCACTGTTTGTTTTGATGTTTATAAATTCATGACAACGTAAAATGACAGAGAAACATTGCTTTCCAGAATATTTTTGCAAATGATATTTCCTGTATAGTGTAAAATAATTTATTGTTATTGTAGTCATCTACCCAATTGTACCAACTTGTGTTTTTTCTTCGGAGTGGTTTCGTAATTTCGGGGGAGAGGGTTCCCCCCCGAAATTACGAAACCACTCCGAAGAATGATTTTGGGTGTTTTTTAATACAACATATTTTCACACACACAGGGTGATTTTTAATATACCTACTAATAAATTTACACTCTTGGCTTCTTTACATAACTTCGTAATATCATTTTTCCCCGTTTTTGCAACATTTTTCATTGCTACTCCGCTCCTAATGGTCGTGGTCGTAGTGTAATGTTATATCGCCTATAGGCTTCCTCGATAAATGGTATATCCAACAGTAAAAGAATTTTTCATTTCGGACCAGTAGTTCCTAAGATTATTGTATGCAAACAAACAAACTCTTTAGCTTTATAATATTAGTACCTATAGATTTTCTGAAACTGCTCCTACAAAGTTATTTAGTGTTATGTAAAGAAGCCACAAGCGGGAGGTTATTAGTATATTAAAAATCACTATGTATGTAGACCTTTAGTAGGTTTAATTTATTTGGTGCGAGAAATGAAACTCCGAAGACCAGTCTTCTAGTTTCAATTATCGTGAGCATTGTTGAGAGTAATATAATTGCCTGCTGACGGAACATCTCTGCAGCTCTCTATTAAAACGTAATTAGAGCTCAAATTGCAATTATCTTAGTTGTCGTAATTCTGTTAATATCTCCTTTGTATTTAAGAGATATTAACCAAGATATTAAGTATTAAGTAACTATAGTAAATAAGTAAGTATGAGATATTTATATTTATAAGTAACTAGCTGACCCGCGAAACTTCGTCTGCGTAGATTTTGCCCGTTTTTGCAACATTGTTCATTGCTATCCAAGAGTAAAAGAATTTTTCAATTCGGACAAGTAATTCCTGAGATTATCGCGTTCAAACAAACAAAACAAACTCTTCAGCTTTATAATATTAGTAATCTAGTCCGGCCTTAAAACTGTTACATAAAAACTGTTTTTTTTCAACTATTAATTACTTTGAATTTGGAACGCGTTTATTATTTTTAAAAGTTCTTTCGATTTCGCGCCGTTTCACATATTTTTTCGTGTTCATTATCAAATTACAATATGGATATGCTGTTAAAGAAAATAGAATTGCGGTGATCGCCTTGCGCAAAGTGGGTATGGAGCCGTCAGTCATATTCCAGACACTTAAAAAGCTTGGTATCAGCCGTATGTTCGTGTATCGTACTATCAACAGATACAACAACAATTCCTCTGTCGAAGACTATAAAAGATCGGGGCGGCCGCGTGCTGTCAGAACTATAAAGGCCGTTAGTCCTGTTAAAGCCAGAATTCGTCGAAATCCCATTAGGAAGCAAAAAATCTTATCGCGAGAAATGAAGATTCCCGCTAGGACTCTGTCGCGTATTATAAAACAAGACCTGAAGCTCAGTGCTTATCGTCGATATACAGGACATGCCCTAAGTCAATCTTTACAATTAAAGAGAGTGGATCGATCAAAATGCCTCTGCCGCATACCCTGAGTATGCGGCAGAGGCATTTTGATCGATCCACTCTCTTTAATTGTGAAGGGCACAGAAATATCCTCTTTACCTAAGAAAAAAAATTAACTATTAAAGAGCACTACAATAAGCAAAATGATAAACTGTACGCTCACAGTTCTAAAGAAGCTGCTCAAGTGGTCGGAAAGGTACAGCGTGATCATCATCCTGCATCAGTGATGGTTTGGTGGGGCGTGTCTTATCGAGGCGTCACAAAACTACATTTTTGTAAAAAAAGAGTGAAAACTTCAGCCAAAGTGTATCAAGAGTCAGTCTTGGATCGTGTTGTGAAACCTCTCAGCAACACACTTTTTAAATATGTACCGTGGACTTTCCAGCAGGAATCTGCACCTGGTCACAAAGCACGACCTACCCAAGCCTGGCATGAAACCAACGTTCCGGACTTTATAAGAGCTGAAGACTGGCCCCCATCTAGCCCAGACCTCAATCCTTTAGACTACAAATTAAGGTCAGTTTTACAGCTCTAAACGACACGGCGACATTGAGTCTCTTAAAATATCTCTGGAGCAAGCAGTGACGATATTTACAATACAAACAGTGCGTAAATCCATATATTCGTGGTCAGACAGATTAAAGACCTGTATAAAAGCCAAAGGTGGCCATTTTTAATAGAATATTGTGTTTATGACTACTTTTATAAATATGTACATTTAAGTTTTAGTAATATTACATTACTTCATTAAAGAAATGCATTTTTTTTTTCAATAGAATTATGGCCGGACTGGGTAGATAGTGTACCTATCCAATAATATGTGAATATAAAAAAGTGTAAAATAGTTTTAATACCTAAAGTAGTTTTCTGTATAACATAATAACTTTTTGTAAATATTAGCATTAAAGCGATTTTTTTATTCAATTATTTTTCAATTTCTTGGGGATATTGTATAAAAAAACAGTTTTATTTGTCATTTTTTGTTTATTTCAGTTTAAAAAATTACGCAAACAAACGGGCTACGGCTAGGCTTCAATTGGTGAATCATCGTTAAACAGTAAACCTGATTATTTTTTAACAACTACTGCCCACAAAAACTCGCAAATTATACCATAATAGTGATAATTATTCACTGCAGAAAAGCAACTGTTGTGTGTTCTAGACGGTTCTCATTCCCACATTAACAGCGGCTAACATTACTTCCATCGCATTCATTATCGACTTGGTAAAAAGTTGTGAACTTCGCCACTCCAATACCTACGCTTAACAATGATTAGATACGTGCAAACATATGTGAAAACTTTTGAGCCTTCCAATTAATTTTATTTTCTTTTCTTCCTTTTGATATCCGAATTAATCTATACTAATATTATAAAGCGTAAGAGTTTGTGTGTTTATTTAAACGCACTAATCTCAGGAACTACTGGTCCGATTTGAAAAATTCTTTTTCTTTTTGTTGGATAGTCCATTTATCGAGGAAGGCTATACGCTATAACATCGCGCTTCGACTAATAGGAGCGGAGCAGCGACGAGAAATGTTGCAAAAACGGGGAGAATTTACGCATACGAAGTTTCGCGGGACAGCTAGTATTTTATATTTAATCATTCATTATAAGTACTTTGGCCAATATTTAAGCACATATAGTTTTTACCTTTGTTGTAAGTAGATGCTCCTACTATATTTTACCCACTAAGGCTGATTTTAGTTTATCTCATGTTTCAACTTTTTGATAATATAATTGGCATCAGTCCTTTAACATGGTGTACAGTATATTAGTCGCAGCACCTTACCCCCATATCAAGTGAATAAACATTCAAACATTGTAAAATTGTCAATTTGAAGATTGGCCGCAAGTTTTTATTTCCAGGTTATTTTCTCCGGCTTTACCTATTGTTTGCGAACTTGGCATTACATATAGATGTAGAATCCCGATGTATATGCAAAACAACTCTTGTGTTGTTTTGCATCCTAAGTGAATAAAGAATTTTGAATTTAATCATCATCAATAGATACGTGATAAATGCTTATGTAAGTAAATTGTAAATTGAGGAAGTTGTCGGTTTATTTGTAACAAGCTTTTGTCCGCGGCTCCGCCCGCGTGAATGTCCGTTATTCTAAAAAGAGAGATATCATAGAGACCATCTGCTTGCCAAATTTAATTACTATTACTATTATTTACGGTTTATTTTATGTAGGTAACATTTTTAGGGATCCGTAGCCAAAATGGCAAAACGGAACCCTTATTGTTTCGCCATCCGTCCATCTGTCTGTCCCCAGGTTAACTCGGAAACCCTTAGTTCTAGAAAGCTGTAATCTGGCATGGATATACATATTGGTTACGCCGACAAAGCGGTAGAATAAAATCTTGACAAAAAATGATTTTTCGGATACCACATAAAGTTGGGATGTTTTTTTTCTCAACTACCCCATTCATGTGGGGTGTCGTTGAATAGGACTTTTAAAAATATTTAGGGGTTGTGAATTTCACATTCGTTTTCATTTTCGTTTGTGAAATATTTTATGCCTAAAGTGCAATTTTGTTTGTTTAGAGTCAAGTATGCCGCCTTCCCTCCCACGGTTATTTTTGTAGATGTGGAAAAATTCAGGGTAATAGTATCTATTATGTAGGCTTTCAAAGTTTACGAGTAGACCAAGTAAGAGGTAAAAAAAAATCGTAAAAAAATCATTGAAAAATACTTATTATAACATTGTTAGTGGGTATGAAACAAAAACAACAGAAAACCCACTTCTTATACCGCAATATTGTACTGGATAACTATGGAACCCTACATTGTGCGTTGTTACTGGCTAATAGTACGTAATAGCTAGTATAGTATTACATTATCTGTGGTAATAGTTACCTGTTTCACGCAGTTCTATGACACATGCACATTATTTTTTTACACGACTACCCCCATAAAAAGGAGAGTAATGTTTTCAGGTTTCATCTATGTACGCATGTGAGTTTCTCGGCTTTAGTTGATTACTCAGTTAAAATCTTAAAAAACAATACTTATGGCTGTCATTAGGCGTATTAAAGATTTGAATTATTTTTCTTTTGTTTCTGTTCAATATAGATATCAAAGCAAAATGATTTCACCGACCTATTTTTTTTCGACCAACGATTTTTCCTACCTATATGGAAATATATATCCTAACTAAGTTCTTGTTTCTTTGCTTCTATCATAACTCACGAAAGATTAGGCAATTCAAACATATAATGTAACATTCTAGAAGCAATTAAGACGGTGCTTTGTGAATATTCAAACGTTCTACACAGGAATGCTTGTCGAGAGAACCGAAAACTATGCACTAACGATAATAATTGGCCGGGATGCCAGCGCGGCGCTGGGCGCTGCAATACCGATCACAACAGCCTTGTTGACCCCTTCACTACCTATGAAATAATGTGTCAGTTTCACTTCTGGATTCAGATTCATCAGTTCATCAATAGTACCTACCACGTAATTACTGTAAACTCTTACAAATATTTGCATCACCTCAACTTTAAAATTGAAAAAAACTGTTCATTATATGACTTGTAGATTTTGTTGGGTCCATGTGTCACAATAAATCTTTTATAACATATTTTCTCATAAAGGGTCTCTTAATTCACCAATTTCAATATCGTAATGTATCTCATTACGTACTTGTGCGTTATTGTAATGTAAAACGCACGATTTATCCAGATGCTCCATCTAAAACGAATGGCACTTTTTAAAATCTTAGAAAAGAGTTTTTATGTCAGAAAAGTGGTCAACATTTTATGAATAAAATTAACTTTGGGAGATAAAAACTAATAAATAAACATTTAATTCTTTAATTTAATTAAATTTGACCATAAATTACAACCATTTATCTGTAACAAAACACAAAAATATGAATTTACTTTATTAGTAATAATGGCTGTTTTTGTGCCTTTGCCTTAAAAAAAGCGCTGATGCGCGCGCATCGTTAATTTGTGAACTTAAAAATTATTCCGCGCGCTTTTTCTTTTCGCTGTATTGTTTTTATTTGAAAATGTTATTTATTTCCTCGCAAATATGTTATAAAACGTCGTATGACATACGCGCGCTTCGATCATTACATCCTCTGCTTTCTTGTAGCGCTCGCCTACGTCTCCTTATATCATAATGTACCTACTATTAGGTACAATTCATCTCGGCCTCTAACCATACCTATACAATACCTTGGGACCGTCTTTCTGAGGATTAACATTGTATTTTAAGTTTTCAAAACATTGTTTTGAAACTTAACATGTACCGCCTAATGGGTTGCAAAACAAACTGATATGTCACAAAATATATAGATACATGTGCCTTCATAGATTTAGCACCGCAACTTGTGAATGACACAAATAGTTATCCCGTAAGGGAATCGAAACACGATCCTCTTTCGTGTGACCCACTAACCCTATAATTGTATAAATAAATAATAATAATATCTTGGGACAATTCACACAACGCTATCTGATCCCAAACTAAGCAGAGCTTGTACTATGGAAACCAGACAACTAATAAACATTACTTATATATTTCTAAATACATACAAATTATAGATAAATAACACCCAGACACAGAATAAACCATCGGGCTCATCACACAAAGTTTTATCCTGGGTGAGGATCGAACCCACGACCTCTTGGGTAGCAGTCGGATACACTCCGCCGCGCCACAGAGGCAGTTATTCTGAATGATCCTAAAGTCCCCCGTGACAGTAGCCTTTGACACTATTTTAATAATAATTAATAATTAACAAATCTCTACATAATAAACATCTTTGTCAATACCGTCTTGACTAGTAAAGTATAAACTTAGATGCATTTTTGGTCAATAAAAGCACATAACCAGCTGTGAGTCATCTGAATTGTTTGTACGACAGCGGCTGGCCAGAAACACATGCCTTAATACGTGCCCGTGATATCACGGGCACGAAAAATATACAAAGTTCGTTCCCATAGATATCTATGGGAACGAACTTTGTATATTTTTCTATAAATACACAAAATAAACTATGTTTGACGCGTTTTGTTATATTTGAGTCATCATTATACGACCAACCGATAAAAGGCAATGTGTTTTTTATTCTTATTACAAATGTTTAAGAGGAATACATGCAGAACAGGGCTCCTAGACAAATGGCATTTTATTCGATTAGAGTTTACGCTAATCGAATAGAATGACGTCGAACACTGTAAATACGATTTTTTTTTTGTGCGCGCAACGACATCTTTCTATTCGATTAGCGTAAACTCTAATCGAATAGAATGCCATTCGTCTCGGGGCCCTGATGTCCTACCTACCTAGATTGATTCAGATTTTCTAGAATTTGGCAGAGTTAAAAAAAAATGTTGTAAAAATGTTGTAATAACGTTGACATTGTCATCAGTGTTGTTCAGGTTGTTCTTCAGTATGATGAGAGGGCAAAAAAAGAGCTAGCCTCTGCCCTGACTTTGCCGGCATTGGTATCTGTTATTGCGACCAGAAATAGTTGCTTTGCAGGTTATTAATTATATCACTTTGTAGATATTCAAAATTGCGATTCTTTCCCACCGTCCACCTACCCAGACCACCTGGGTGTACGGTGGTAATTTTTTTTTAACTACGGTTCACCTTTGTCCACCTTGCCCTAGGTGTACCATTGAAATTATTTAATTTCCACGGTACACCTCAATAATTAGGTAGATACTACTTTATTAGTCAGGGGGTTGCCTGTTCGTAACTTGTCCGGTTGCGAAACAGGTGGCTTCGGGTACGCAACCCCGACTTCCCGAGCCACCAATCACTGCACTCCCAACCATCCCTGCACATTGGTGTCCACTGTCCTCCCTTTCCTTTCCTACTACTTGTGGTAGCATCTAGCGACCGGGTAGGTACCACAGCTTGGCTTATTTTGATCGTATAGCAAATATGCGTTCCGACCAAAGAGCTAAGTAGCCGATATCCCTCCCTTCTTCCAACTATCCCTTCCACATGAGCTGTCGGGTCGCATTGAGGTTCGGAACAGGCGGTGTAGGAGTTCTCGCGGATCCGTAGGGCGTGACGGGTTGACGGGGGGTTCAGGGAGACCCGGTGGGAATGGTTACCGTCGGCCACCTGCCGGTCAGTAGGGGACCCGAACCCGGGAATATCCCACCTGGGAGGCTGTCCCGCCAACCGGCGAAAATCCCACATACTGCTGCCGAGCCGGGAGGGAGACCGGAGTGGATCCCGTTAGTGGTATGCGGGGGGGCACCGGGGGCCCTTCCGTGCCCCGCGTCAGCCCTTCATACAACTCGCGGACCAGCCGGGACTTACGCCCCGCCCCCTTATCTGAGTATCACTGTGGCCCCATACCTCATATAACCCCTTCCCGATATATATCTCTCTCTCTAAATGATGCCACGATTGAGAAAAAAGAGAAGGCTTTACACGGCGGACACCCTATCCACATTTAAAATGGATTTTTGCAATGTCAGGGGTCTTCATAGCAACCTTGACGCTGTACACCACCACCTTGAGACAGCGCGGCCTGCTTTGCTCTTTTTAACGGAGACGCAGATATGTGCCCCGGATGACATCTCGTACCTTAAATACCCCGGCTACGAATTGGAGCAGACATTCCTTCGGAAAGCCGGGGTGTGCGTGTTCATACGGAGCGATATATGCTGTCGCCGCCTTCGGGGCCTCGAACATGTAGATCTGTCCATTTTATGGCTTCGCGTAGACCATGGGGGACTTACCCGTATCTACGCGTGCCTCTACATATCTCCTTGCAGTGATTCGGGGTCGACTCTACTATTTGAGAACGTCAAAAGGGGGATTGACCAAATGTTGGAGCAGTGCCCATCCGCAGAGGTGGTGGTCCTCGGTGACTTTAACGCTCATCATAAAGAGTGGTTGGCATCGAGGACCACCGATCTCCCAGGTAGGACCACTTTCAACATGGCCTTGGCCTATGGTCTCTCACAACTAGTAATACAGCCCACCCGTATTCCAGACGTTGAGAGCCACAAAGCTTCCTTGTTGGACCTTCTGCTGACAACACATCCACGCGGATACAGGACGGTCGTCGATGCTCCACTTGGATCGTCCGACCACTGCCTTATCCGCACTGAAGCCACCATTGCTCGACCCGTCCGCTCTCCAGCGAATGGTTCCCGCAGAGTCTGGCGATATGAGTCAGCAGATTGGGATGGACTCCGCGAATTTTTCGCGTCCTACCCTTGGAGGCGGCTTTGCTTCTCCACAGAGGATCCCGACGCTTGTGCGGACTGCATCACGGATACGGTGCTTCAGGGAATGGAACTATTCATTCCCAATGCCCGAATTCCCGTTGGCGGTCGTAGTCGCCCCTGGTTCAACCAGGCTTGTCGAGTGACCGCGCGCCTGAAACAGTCTGCGTACTTAGCCTGGAACGATGCCAGGAATCGTAAGGATCTGACCGTGAATGTTGAGAAACGTAAGTTCAACGCCGCCTCCAGAGCCAACAAGAAGGCTATTGCTATAGCAAAGGCAGATCACATTGCCAGAATTGGCGAGCGACTTCAAAGGCATCCCTCTGGGAGTCGTGCATTCTGGTCGCTCGCCAAAGCTGCACAAGATAACTTTTGCCAGTCCAACCTCCCACCACTGCGCAATTTCGATGGCAGTCTGGCCCACAGTGCTAAGGAGAAAGCCGATCTCTTGGGCCGACTCTTCGCCTCTAACTCGACTTTGGATGATAGAGGAGCCAAACCACCTTCCATCCCAAAGTGTAAGAGCTCCATGCCAGAAATACGCATCACGCAACGTGCGGTTAGGCAGGAGCTCAGGCTCCTTGATACCCAGAAATCGAGCGGGCCGGACGGCATCCCTGCAGTGGTACTTAAGACGTGCGCCCCTGAGTTGACCCCCGTTCTGACGCGCCTCTACCGCCTCTCATATAAAACCGGAAGGGTTCCATCTTCGTGGAAGGTCGCCAATGTCCACCCTATTCCCAAAAAGGGTGACCGGTCAGACCCGTCAAATTACAGGCCGATAGCGATAACATCCTTGATATCAAAAGTGATGGAGAGAGTTCTCAACACCAGACTCTTGCGGTATCTTGAGGAGCACCAGCTGATAAACGACCGCCAGTACGGCTTCCGTTACGGTCGCTCAGCTGGTGATCTCCTTGTGTACCTCACGCACCGCTGGGCTGAAGCCTTGGAAGGCAAGGGCGAGGTTCTTGCTGTCAGCCTCGACATCGCCAAGGCGTTTGACAGGGTCTGGCACAAGGCCCTTCTATCGAAGCTTCCTTCTTATGGAATCCCCGAGGGGCTCTGCAGATGGATCGCTAGCTTTCTGGACAATCGGAGCATTATGGTCGTCGTTGACGGTGCTTGTTCCAGTCTGAAAACCATTAATGCTGGCGTTCCACAAGGTTCGGTGCTCTCCCCAACACTGTTCATTCTGCATATCAATGATATGCTGTCCATAGAGAACATACATTGCTATGCGGATGACAGCACGGGTGATGCGCGATATACCAGCTAACAGAACGTCCCTCGGAGCATTGTTCAGGAGAGACGGTTGCAACTTGTGTCAGAAGTCGAGGACTCTCTGGGGCGGGTCTCCGAATGGGGTGAGAGGAACCTGGTTCGATTCAACCCCACAAAGACACAAGTATGCGCGTTCACTGCGAAGAAAGACCCATTTGTACTAGTGCCACAGTACCAAGGAGTTACACTCCGAGTCACCGAGAGTATTGGGATCCTCGGTGTCGAAATCTCCAGCAAAGTCCAGTTTGGGCGTCATTTGGAAAGTAAAGCCAAATTGGCGAGCAAAAAGGTGGGTGTCCTCAACAGAACGAAGCGTTACTTCTCGCCGGCACAGCGACTTGTGCTCTATAAAGCGCAGGTTCGACCGCACGTGGAGTACTGCTCTCATCTCTGGGCGGGTGCCCCCAAATACTTGCTCGATCCATTTGACTCCCTCCAAAGGCGAGCTGTTCGGATCGTTGATGACCCCAATCTCACGGACAGACTGGAGTCTTTACAGCAGAGGCGTGACTTTGGTGCACTTTGCGTACTCTACCGTCTGTTCAACGGGGAGTGCTCTGAGGAACTGTTTGACATGGTGCCACCGTCACCTTTCTACCACCGCACCACTCGACATCGTAGTAGGGTTCATCCATTCCACCTGGAAACAATACGGTCCTGTACGGATCGATTCCGGCGTTCTTTTTTTCCACGTACGTGTAGACTCTGGAATGAACTACCTGCTGCGGTGTTTCCCGAGCGCTACGACATGTCTTTCTTCAAACGAGGTTTAAAGAGAATTTTCACTTCACGGTAGGCAGCGGCTTGGGTGTGTCCCTGACATTCCTGTAGTCCATGAGCGGCGGTTACCGCTTACCATCAGGTGGGCCGCTGGCTCGTCTGCCAACCATAGGCAATAAAAAAAAAAAAAAAAAAAACTTTATCGATTTATACTTAGTAAAACTTTATCGATTTATACTTAGTAAACGTCATTAAAAAAAAACCGAGCAAAGCTCGGTTTTTTTTTAATGACGTTTTCTAAAAATGAAACCTAGATCGATTCATCGCCTCGAAAACCCCCTGCACACTAAATTTCATGAAAATCGCTGGACCCGTTGCCGAGATTCAGATTATATATATCATCAGATCAGATGATAAGTATATATTCAAGCATTGCTTGTTTAAAGGTTTGAAAATATAACTATACTAATATTATAAAGCTGAAGAGTTTTTTTATTTGTTTGTTTGTTTAAACGCGGTAATCTCAGGAACTACTGATCCGAATTGTTGGATAGCCCATTGATCTTTCACTATTGGATAGCCCCTTTATCGAGGAAGACCTAGACGTAGGTACCTGATAACCAATAGGAGCGGAGCAGCAATGAGAAATGTTTTACAAAAACGGGGAAAATTTAAGTTGCGCGAGACAGCTAGTATAAGATAATACCGGACATAAACCGTTATCGATTTATGTTACGTTTTATGGACCATATTTATTTTATTAGGTATACGTACCTAGTATAATTAAAGGAAACTTAACAACTTATTTACAACTAGCTGTGCCCGCGACTTCGTTCGCGTGGAAGTTGGGTTTATGTTAAGGTAGTTTATATTACAATTTAACTTCTGTGTAAAATTGGAAACATGCTCCACAATGCTGTGTGGCATCTATGGATATTAGGGCCCAGCTTTAATCAGGGCCCGACCTATGGCAGAGCAAGCCTAGCAAATGCCCAGTGCAGCAAAATGAAGACCGACAAAGTTTATGGCGCCAGACCGTTAGAAGACAAATTATAAAAATTCCTTTGCTTTCAGCACCTCGACAAAAAAGTATTTCACCAAAATGATTTTCATCACATCAAATATTATTAATATTGAAAAATTCCCCCCCTCCCCCGTCACGCGAGAACTTGAGTGGTTTCGGGTTAAATGCAGCCCGAAACCGCCCAAGTACTTGAGCGAAATTTTGTGTTAAGGAGCTTCGATTCTGACTCCGAAAGGTCGAAAATTCCGATTGATTTTAA
Source organism: Herminia tarsipennalis (assembly GCA_945859575.2). Classification (NCBI taxonomy): domain Eukaryota; kingdom Metazoa; phylum Arthropoda; class Insecta; order Lepidoptera; family Erebidae; genus Herminia; species Herminia tarsipennalis. The sequence continues at coordinate 7,092,454 of OX243840.2, forward strand.
ACCTCCAACTCAAACTTCGGCTCCGACACTTTTAAATCGGACGTTTTAATCGGAGGTACTTAGCCGCTCGCTCCTTCAAAATAATTTAAACATAGGTAATAAAGGTATGATAGAAAAAACTCTCACAGATTTCCTATGATCGCGGGTTATCCTAGGCAGGTCCTGCCATAGCGATCTTTTCCGAGTCTAAAGTACACACACTTTGTGTCCGTGTTGTAAAGTCCCCCGCGAAATAGGGCTAGTTATGTTTTTTTTTAAATATCCTGTTTTTAAAACATTGCATTCCCGCGGTACTGTGATGTGTTCAAACAAACAGACAACATTCAAACGTTTTTAAAAGATATACTCAGATATCTTTTTTGTGTTTAAATACTTTTCTAAACTTATTTCAATATTTTTTTTCACTCACTTTAGAAGATTTAAATACTATTTTATAATGTCTATTTCGATGAATTAAAAAATAGGTGTGGCAACCTGTCGCAAATTAAGATCATCATAAGTATATTCATATCCCTCTACGTAAGAATTTCAGATTTTTTAAAATCAATTTTCCTGTTATTTTTTAATTTGTATTTAAACGCCATCTATTTTCAAAACTGAATAAGTTGCTTTTAATACTTGATGATTTTATATTAAATTAAACTAAAATTTTCATGCATGTTAAACGTAGGTAAGCAAGGTATTTAACCTTAAATTATTCACGTGATTAAGACCCGTATATACATATATAAGTATATATAAGTATATATATTTTCATAATGTGTACAAATCGCGAAAGTTTATCAACATTCATTTGGCATTCAGAAGAAATCGAATCACAGATGGCGCCACGTGTTTTATTTTGATATAACATTTATAAATTCTAGAAAATATTAAGTAGTTATTGTTAATTTGTAATGTAATATTGTTTTTCAATTCTACATTCATAACATAATCACGATTCATGCAAACCAATGATAAAGGTGCCTGTTGAAAGTGATTGATTAATATGAAAATTTGTTAAACAAAGTAAGCATGTTAAAGTCGAAAATAAAAGCTTGTATAATAAGTATACATTTGGAAATATACTTAAAAAAAGAATAAAAAGAAATTTTTAAATAACACAAAAAGAGACTCCCACATTTGGGATTCGATCCTCCGTTCCCCCTTTTTCAATACCGCCACTTGTGCCATTAGACCACCTCTGCTGATACAAAAGCGGTTAAAATAGCTGATCTTAAGAAAATTTAAAATGTTGTGTTTAGCTCCTTATAGTTTTAGCGTGAAGTTACTGTTTCCATGGGTTACAATTGTAAATAATGGCTTATTGTGGAAAAATTTGTAAAAAACCATAATGGTTCGACCAAACATACGTTGCTGCTCGCTCCCCATAGACGATAGCGTAATGATTCATAGTGTAAATAATCACCTATAGTATTTACAATAAAATTTTCATGAAGATCCGTCAAGTAGTTATTGTTTTATGACGATAAATAGCTACAGACATTATCCGTTATTGCTTAGCTCCTATGGGAAATAGCGTGATAAATTATAGCCTATATGTTAATCCAGACTTATTAGAATACACATAGAAAATTTCAACCGAATCTGTCCGGTAGTTTTTGCGTGATGCGTGTTCAAACAAACAGACAGACAGACAGACAGACAGACAGACATTTCTAAAAATGCAGCAAAGTGTTTAAATACTCTTTTCGAACATTTCCTAATATTTTTTTTCACTAAGTTCGGCCATGTACCTACAGACACGTGAAATTTACAGTTTTATTATATGTACTAGCTGTGCCCGCGACTTCGTTCGCGTGGAAGTTGGGTTTATATTAAGGTAGTTTATGTTACAATTTAACTTCTGTGTAAAGCATATTGGAAACATGCTCCACAATGCTCTGTGGCATCTATGGATATTAGGGCCTAGCTCTAATCAGGGCCCGACCTATGGCAAGGCAAGCCAAGCAAATGCCCAGTGCAGCAAAATGAAGGGCGACAAAGTTTATGGCGCCAGACGGTTAGAAGACAAATTATAATAGTATTTTACCAAAATGATTTGCATCACATCAAATATTACTATTATCGGTTTCGGGTTAAATGAAGCCCGAAACCGCCCAAGTACTCGCGCGAAATAGGGCTAGTGTGAGATAAGTTTTTAAAAAAATATCCTGGTTTTAAAACATTGCATTCCCGCGGTACTGTGATGCGTGTTCAAACAAACAGACAACATTCAAACGTTTCTAAAAGATATAGTGAATTAGTATATCTTTTAGAAACGTTTAGTTTAAATACTAAACTACTGTCGTAGCCGAGGATAGAACAAAGTGTGCAATTAGAGAGGCCTATGTCCAGCAGTGGACTGCGATAGGCTGATGATGATGATGATGAACCTGTCGTTAATTAAGATCATCATAAATTCATATCCGTAAATAATATATATATAATACATAATCGTAAGAATTTCAGATTTATTTTTTAAATCAATTTACCTGATTCTGTTTAATTTGTATTTAAACGCCATCTATTTTCAAAACTGGATAAGTTTATTTTAATACTTGATGACTTTAAATTAAATTATACTAAACTATCATGCATATTAAACGTAGGTAAGCAAGGTATTTAACCTAAACGCGATTAAGACCCGTAATATATATGTATTCATAATAGTTGTGCCCGCGACTTCGTTCGCGTGAAAGTCGGGTTTAAATTAAGGTAGTTTAGGTAACGAAATAACTTCTGTGTAAATATGTTGGAAACAGTCCTGTTGACTAAATACTTACTAAATAAAAATTGATCTGTTCTATTCTTTTAGATAGTTAGTTTGGTGTGCGGCTTAAGAAGTGGGTTTTCTGTTGTTTTTGCTTCATTCTTTCAACGTTATACCTACTTACCTATTACCTAATAATTTTTAATAGAATTTGTACGAAAATGTTGTTACTTCTCATGTGATCGTAAACTTGTAAAGCCTAAGTACTTAACTGTGATAGTTTTCCTTATAATTTTAGTATTTATACTACTACCCTGATTTTTTTCACATACCCAACATCAACCATTTAGCTGGCAGGGGGACACTTGACTCTAACAAAAATGTTCACTATAAAGCCTAATATTATACACAAAGGAATCCTTAAATCTGAAAATAGTCTTCACAAACCCTAAACGCTTTTCAAAAGACCTATCTAATGATACCACACACGATGGGGTAGGTAGGTGAGAAAAAAATCACATCCCCACTTTACATATAAGAGAGGTACCCTTAAAAAAATAATGATTTTCAAGATTTTTTTCTTTCACTTTATCGGCGTTAGTAATTTATTCATGCAAAAGTTGCAACCTTAGCACTAACAGTCTTTGAGCTAAGCTGCGGACGGACGGCCATAAGGGAACTATAAGGGTTCTGTTTTGTCATTTTGGCTAAAAATGGGGTGTATTTCATATAGTGTTACAACGCAATACTAATAATAAAACTGCTGTAACACTTTAGTAAGCAAACACAGAGCGTGTCATGTGTGTCATGCCCGCGAAAATGTCAGATATCCCTAAAGGTACGGTTGACAAACAACGACCCCCCTCCTCCCGTCACCCGAACTACTCACACTTGAACGATGTTGAGCCATTCATTATCGTTGAATTGATGAACACGTAATCTCCAACCATAACCCCAAAACATGATCCTCGATGCACCTGTGTGATGCGTGGTCAAACAAACGGACAGACAGACAAACATTTCTAAAAATCATAGCAATGTGTTTCTTTTTAAAACTTCTTTTACTAAGTATAGAACATTATTGAATACAACGCCATCTACTTTCAAAAATGTTGCCGTTGTTTTGTTGTTCACAATTTGATTTCATAGATGGCGCTACATGTACTTTTTTTACGTGTGTAATGTCTTTTTTTTTAGACGAACACATCATTTCTGGAAAATGTCGAATACTTTTTAACTATAATGTAATATTGTTTTTCATTTCTACTACGATTAATTCATTACTCTCAGCAGTGCATGCAATACCTATAATTAATTGCATAATTTACTTGATTTTTAATATAAAAAGTAATAACCAAAGTAAATAAGTTACCTACGGTCGAAAAAATAACTAAAACATTCAGAAAACTATTAAAAAAGGATAAAGACAATTTAAATAAATACAAAAAGAACATATTCAGACATCAGATTCGAGCCTGGGACTTCGTCGTCAAAGTCCGCTAGCATAGCTTCGAGGCTATACTATTAACTACTTAACACGTCAAAATAACTGTTCTTATGAAACTTAAAAATGTTGTGTTTAGCTCCTTTTAGTTTTAGCGTGAAGTTATGCATTCAACGGGTTACAATTATAGATAATGTCTAATTGTGGAAATTTTTGTGATAAACCATTATGGTGCGACAAAAAATACGTTGCTACTCGTTCCCCATAGACGTTAGCGTAATGATTCATAGTGTAAATAATGTCCTATAGTATTTACTATAAAACTGCAAATTTTCATAAAGATCCGTCAAGTAGTTACTGTTTTATAACGAAAAATAGCTACAGACATTATCCCTTACTGCTTAGCTCCTATGGGAAAAAGCGTGATAATTTATAGCCTAAATGTTAATCTGCATCTATTAGATTGCACGTGCAAAATTTTAACCGAATCTGTACGGTAGTTTTTGCGTGATGCGTGTTCAAACAAACAGACAGACAGACAGACAGACAGACAGACAGACATTTCTAAAAATGCAGCAAAGTGTTTAAATACTCTTTTCGAACATTTCCTAATATTTTTTTTCACTAAGTTCGGCCATGTACAGACATGTGAAATTTACAGTTTTATTATATGTATAGATAGATATAGATAGAAGATATAGATATAGATAGATATAGATATAGATAGATATAGATATAGATATAGATGTGATATGGAATTATCAGAATGACATTATACTCTTAAGCCAATTACAGAGTTATCTACAGTTAAATACCTTCCATAATAAAACAAAAGAGAAGCACACTATTTACAATGATTTTTAATTAGATAGGTATACATGATCATTATCAAATGAGGTAGACGGTAGATATAAATAGATACATACATAGACGGGTAATCGTTGAAAAACAAAAGGTATAGTTTCTCAGAGGGACACCGGCCACCAATAAACGGAGCGATAAATTTTCATTAATGTCAAAGAAGTTCGCGATCTTCTTTTTTGATGTCAAATCGGGCTCCAATTAATTTGGTGGGAACACTTTCGATTCGTCGAAACTTGGTATGCAGGAGTGAAATTCCTGGCTCTGAGAACGCCCAGCAAAAATTGTGCTCGAAAACTGTGGTGTTTTTTAAATGTCCCTATTTGCCCGCATAGAGGTCAGAAAACTTAAAGGATACCTACCTAACGAACGCAGCCTTAATAAAGAAAGGAGTTTTGATATTATAATTAAAACCTTTTTATTTTTTAAACGGCTATTACACTACCCTGAATCAGGGCCCTAAATCGAAGTGGCCTTGAGGATTTGTTAAAGAATTAGGGCCCTAACTTTTTTTACACCGCTCTTTTTAAAGATTTAGTGTCCCTGATTTAGTGTAGTGTAATAAGCGCATTAGTACTCACTTAATCTGCTTATGATACATGGGTGATACTGATTAATTTTATTTTTTTTAGACCCGGTCTCGATTGTCGGCTGTGACTTGATCAAGCCATGCCGGGAGATCTGCGGGAGCTGCGAATCAGCTACCTACCTGATTTCATCGTAATGGAAACTCATATTTTTCAATCATTCGTTTATGTTTAAGAAATCATCAATAAAAACATCTAGGTATATCGTAACAATGCAACAGGATTGTACCGCGGGTGGTGCGATACTTACGTAGGTACCTACCTGATGACTTGATGATTGTACCTACGCTGCAATGAGATTTGACATCATCATCATCACGTCATAAACTATATGCACTGCTAAATTAACCCATGCCATCTGTTATACAGATCAGGGGGTACATTCACGTATTTAAAACAGTGCAGTTGCAGTTAAGTTTTGAATATAACGGCAATTTTTGTATTCTTGTAACTTTGGGATCGATCTCAAATACGCTTGCGTCAAGTATACATCTCCAGAGCACAATAACGACATTTTAGTACGGTGCTCAAACGTTTTTAAGATCGATCCCAAAGTTAGAAGAAACTTAACAGCATCTGAACTACAACTGCACTGCTTTAAAAACGTGAATTGACCCGCTGGTTTCATATACCTACAGTAAAATATACCGATGCGTAATATGTTCTTAATTGTACATATTCTGGCTTTAACCAACCTTTTCTAAAAGCTTTCTACCTCAATATTCGGATTCGAAACTACTCTCAACCATCAAGATTATAGCTAAAGCATAGATAAGCTCGAAGCACTCATTTCGCGTTTCATCCCGCTTTAGTTGAACGTCCATTATTCCAAACGCGAGATCCTCTCATATTGAATGCACGGAATCTCAGCCATTATCCAATGTTGAACAAACTTGCATTTAAACATCTAGTGCTTTTAGTTTTAATCTTGGTGAAATGGGAACAAACATAAATGTTTTTCTAAAGTGAGCACCAAGCAGGCTTTTGAAAGGGAATTAAGTGGCAAGGCATAGTTTACTTACCAATTAAATTGTTTTAGTTTGTTTGGTAAAAGTAGAAAATATAGAAAGTACATTACCTATTACTTACTGTGGGAAAGAACATCAGTCTACATTTTAGAAAGATACATAGGTACTATATCTATAGAACAGGTACCTACTTTTAAGAGTCATTGTCTATCTTTCTATGTCTCTCGCCTGGACGGATTTCGGATGAGATAGATAGATAGAACATCAAATAATTAGACTTCGGGTAGGTATATAGTATAATAAGGACCCCATTTAGGTAGCCTAATGGCTAAGGCATCGGTCTCGCAATCGTGAGGTCGCGGGTTTGAATCCTACCCATTATACTACCGACGTGAACCCACTCCTAACAAAACTCATTGAGCTTAGCTGAAGGGGTTAACAGGATTGCTCGTAATGTGGGACCACAATCCCAAATTGCCAGTGATCTTCAAAAAAAAATATATATGCGTTATATATGAAGAGACAACGTATCGTCTCACCTTAAATAACGCCTGTTAGATTTAATAAAATCATACATAACAATGTGCTTTGCTAAGAGATTCTTTGTAGGCGATATAGAGTTTTTTAACGTTTTACATAAATGCAATAGCAGTTACCGTAGTTAACCTTTATCCGCTAAAATGTTTGACATATGTATTTACTTTGGAGATCTATCTATCTCTTTCGTCATAACGGGTGCCCAGAGGTCATAGAGCAGTGGTTCCCAACCTTTTCCTTTCACAGGGACCACTTTGAGTCCTTTGATGATCCCAGGGACCACCGATGTACCTACCTTTATTGTTTGAAGAATTCTCTACACTAAATCAATCCAAAAATAAATTTTAACCAAAAATGCATAAGTTATAAGTAGATATTTTTATGTAAAATGTGTCTATCATATTGTATGCTTTATAGGGGCAACTTAATCTCATAGGCGACAAAGCCCCTAGAATAAAGAAAAAAAAAATGTAACTTGCTTGCTACATTATTTTAATTTAATTGCACTGCATGGAAGGGTTCCATTTAATTTGTAATATTTAATAAAATTTTGTATCTGAAATTTGCAATCCTTCGCGGACCATTTGATTTAATATTTGATTCCTGTGGACCACTGGTGGTCCGCGTACCACTGGTTGGGAGCCCCCATCATGGGAAGATAGACCTCCAAAGTATCTATGTATATGTAGGTATAGAAACAAATAAGCTACGGTAACAGGATGTATTTAAAGTTATAGCACCCAATAGCCTTGATTTTAAATGGAAGGTACGTTCGAAGGTATTTTGTTCCTTGATGGATCAGCTGAATCATCATAATATTAGTAACTTAAATATTTGTCTGTATCTGTGTATTAATTTATGTGTGTATATATATAAATGTATATATATCCCTACTAATATATAAATGTGAATGTAAATTTGTTTGTTACGCTTTCACGCGAAAACTACTCAACCGATCATCATGAAACTTTGTACACATATTCTTGGATGTATTAGAAGTAACATAGGATTATAAAAAAAGGGGGAAATTTATGCAGACGAAGTTGCGCGGCACAGCTAGTATATATATATGTGTATGTATGTATATATGTAGGTATGTATGTATATATATATGTATGTATGTATTTTTGTAAGTATGTTTATTATTGTATAGTTATATTGTATTTCTGTATTTATTTAATATTCTCTATCTAGCTATTTTTATTTGTGTGTTAAGTAAGATTAATATAAAGTTTTTCAATAACAATTAGGTTATTGCACCTACACATTCCATTTCTACATCACCCCAAGGTAGACTGACAGAGAATGCTTTTAGCATTAAGTCCACCTTAGTACAACTTTGTGCATAAAGTTTGAAACAAAATAAAATTATATTAAAGTGATCATGAGCTGGTTCTCTGTCTCGGATCCAGAACTTTGTACTGGGGGGGGGGGGGGGGGGGGCAATTTGAATCAACTTCCACATTCAGTGTATCCCAACGATTTTCGTTAGGTCGGCGGTCTATCTGGCTGGGGGTCGTTGTACCTTATATTTAACTAGTCGCATTCTACTCTAGAACTCGTTTGTTGCAGCGACAGGATTGTTTAGCAAGGGAGAATACAATGATCATCACATCAGCATCATGCACAGCTTTATTTTACTAAAAATAATTTTGATACAATACAAATACAACTCCAGCCAGCGCTGTTACACCTCCCATAGTTACTGCTCGATTCAATATCTGTAAGAAATAAATAAGTATAACATAACAAATGATGTATAACATTTTACTAGTCTACGTAATGGACGAGAATATGATGACGTAGCCAACAGTGATAGAAGATACTTTTTATAGATAAAAAAACCGGCCTAGTTTAGGTTCCTTCAATTTATTTGAATATGTCCCTTATGCCTCGTTCGGACTAGGCTAGTAATTTAGAAGTGGCGAGCAATTTAACAACTAAAATAAAAATTTTGGTAGGGGAGTACCTACTGCACATAAACCGTTCGGACTACGGCCAAGAACAATGAGTGTTTTGTACAGACTGCAACGTAATAAAGTGAATAAGCTGATAAAGCCTATGGTAATGGCTATTTTAGAAGACGTGGAAGAAGAAATTGATGTGATGAAGAAGAAAAAAACTATGGCTGCGAAAATGTATTAATTGGACAGATGAACTAGGTGCTATGAATTGTTTTCTGGAAGAATGAAAACGGACACTATTACACATTAGAAGATCCCAAAGAATATTTCAATAAGTACCTACTTTGAGAATGTCAGAGTAAATTTTTTGGTTTAATCACAAGCACTCATGTTCTAAATAGGTACCTATTTAGATACAAGGAATACGATTTCTTTGCTCCAGTGAAACGTCATTTTTGACACTAGATAATGAACTCGATTAATTCTAACAGTTCAGATTTGTTTAGCCGCTGAACGAGGGAGCAGTGACGCGTGGTGGGAGGCGCTACTGGCCTGTCAAAATATAATAAAATGGACTGACTCGACTAAATTACTTACTAATCTACTTCACATCTTTAGTGTTTTTTTTTTTCCTTTTCCCTCCAATTTTAATCGGTAGAGATATGGCTCGCACATTATGTGCATACGCCAGTTTCAAGTATAATTTCTTTCTAGTTTTCTTCTTTCAATCACAAAGTCTCGTTCTTGTCCAGTCATCACGTATTTCAAGTATATTTAACACTGTTTTACACTTTAAAAGGGTGACGTCACCTTGTATGCTGACGATACTAGCATATTCTACTTCGGTCACTCAATAGACACAGTCATATCCAATGCTCAAGAAGATCTAAATTTACTTAGCACATGGTTTCAATACAATTTGCTTACTATCAACATCTCAAAAACAAATTATATCCTCTTTAAGGCTAAAAATAAAAAAATTACCAACTATCCTCCCCTCAAAATAAATGGTCAAAATATTAACCGAACTGACAGTGAAAAATATCTTGGCTTAATTATAGACAGTAACTTGACGTGGACATCTCACATAGAAAAAAATAAAAATAAACTATCATCTCTCACAGGAGTTATTAGAGGAATCTCAAATCTGCTACCAAATAAAGTTCGTTACTATATATATAACTCACTCGTAAAGCCTCATATCGATTACCTTATAGAAATCTGGGGTACAGCTAGCAAAACCAACTTAAATTCCCTGCAAAGAGCTCAGAATAAACTATTAAAAGTTCTTTTATACAAGTTGTTCTTACAAATTTACATATATATATGCAAACGTTATGTTTGTAAAGCAAAACTTACATTTATATAACAAAAATAGTGATATTCACTCTGTGAATACAAGAAATAAGCACAAATTGGTAGGTCGATATCATAGGCTTCATAAAACTCATAACTCATTCATGGGACTAGGTGTAAAATTTTTCAATAAAATCCCAGTCAGCATATCGAGTCTACCAGTAAATAAATTTAAGAATGTAGTCAAGAGACATCTTATACAAAGAGCTTACTATTCAATCGATGATTATTTAACTGATAAAGATAAATGGATGTAGTTCGTTGCTCCCTATTAATGTATTGGGTTGTATAGTTTATTGCATTTTACTAGGTGAATATTGTTGTCACAGTTTGATAATGTTACTTAGGTACTAGTTAAGAAAACGATTTACTGTTGTAAGTAAAGATTCTGCGTGATAAATTACGGCCATTCTTTTCTTTCCTTTGAAAAACATGTATACTTATTCATTAAGTAGCAGTAAATTGGCCAATATTTAAGCACATAAAGTTTTTACATCGTAAGTGGATGCTCCTACTATGTTGTGCCCATTGAGGCTGATGTATCCGATCTCGTGTACTCTTCTAATATTAATGACCTCTTTTTTTGCATCAGTCCTCTAATATATGGTGTATAATATAATGGTGGCAGCACCTTACCTGCATATACAGTTTATAAACAGAGAAACATTGTAAACATTGGCAATTTGAAAAGAGTGGCCACGAGTTTTTATTGCCTGTTCTTTTCTCGGGCTTTACCTATTGTTTGCGAACAGGCATTACCAGTAAATGTAGAATCGACTTTTCACAAGTGTAGTATTTTGCTTCCTAAGTGAATAAATGATTTTTATTATTATTTATTATTATTACTTAATATAACCCAGACGTATACATATTGTACTTGTTTATTGATACGTAAAATATTAACTAAAAACATAAATACACAAATAAATTTCACAAAAAAGAAAGACATTCAAACAATGCAACTTAGGAGCGCTAGCAATCTAGTTTTAAAACCAGCACGTACCAACTATGGAAAAAAGAGTCTTATGTACGAAGGCGCCCAATTATATAACAAGCTGCCAAAAGACATTAAAGAATCTCAATCTATACATACTTTTAAAAAAATATTAAAACACCACATACTAAACAAGAAATAAAGCAATAAAAAGAGTAAAATAAAAATTAAAAAACAAAAAACCGACACTTAAAAATAAACTGAAAATGTAGACAATGTCACTTTTAGTTGGACGTACTAAAATTTTACATCTTTGTATTACGATGTCTGTGTCCGTCTACGTTCGAGTTTGTGAGGGTACTTTGAAAAACCATTTGTTAATCATTATTATTTAACTACCTACTGTTGTTACTATGTACGCTCTCAAGTAATATTCTTTGTAATATTTAATTATGTTCTCAAGTTAAGTGAATTGCATTGTAATTCTTATTGAGAATAAATATCTTAAACCTAAACCTAAACCTAAACGCGGAGCTGTAAAAATAGCGACATGTCAGTTTGCCGCCATTTTTACAACTCCATTTTTAGTGTTCAGACACATTTAGTAACTAAATAACTCGCCACTCGACTAAACTACTAGCCTAGTCCGAACTAGCCATTAGTGATTGAGGTACGACCTCCTGAGCAGTCCCACTTTTTCTGATTTTTTTGAATCCTTTATCAGACCTATAACTTTCCCACCACTGGGACCGGGATCTCCTCTCACGGGAGTCCAGGTACGGCCCCTGGACTTCCGTGAAAGGAGATCCCATGTACCATGAACTCTTAGCCCCGGTCAATTGTAGACGGAAAATAACCTATTCTACTAATTTCGTACCAAAATCCTGCCAAAAAGCAGGCCAGTGAGTGATGACGTCACCAAATCGGCGAGAGATCTATTCTTTATTTGAAAAGTCCTTGAACTTGACAGCAGTAGTATGAGTCAGCACTGGTATGAATCAAGTTCAGACATGGGGTTGAACTTCCCTGCAGTGCACTTGGCAATAATTTAGTTGTCATGGTCCGGCCCCAGCACGAATTGTAAGGATGTTAGGTACATTTTTTTAAAAATTACAAGTAAAAAATATTTAGGTATTATGTCTCATCTTCCTAAATAACATTAATTTATTAATACACTCCGGTAAGTTATAAAAATAATTGTATTGGGGTTGACTCGCATCTTTGCAATCACGTCTAATTAAATAAAAATAAGTTACAAAAAATGTAAACAAAACACTAATAATATACTCACGACGTTTGTCTTCACATTTTTTTATAAATGTTGTCCCCGCGGCTTGATTAAAATTTCAAACCAGTTTTACCCGTTAGAGGATTGCATTTTTAAAAAATCGGTATTAGGGTATTTCTGTGGCTTTGTCGCAGAATGTCTACTACGCAAAATGTCCGTTTCTCTGATAACCTAACAATTTTTTTTGATTATTGTTTTTAAACTTTCGCGATTTTTATACATATTAGTTATATTTCGGGACTTAATCGCGTGATCAGTCGACCCGTGACCACGATCGGTGCAATTCGATCGAAACGTCGGGTAAATAAAAGGTTCGTACCTTTAAATAATTCACGTAATTAAGTCCCGAAATATAACTAAATTTTTTTTTTATATCAGCGTGCAAATTACCTCCTTATCCATTCAGTGGTTTAAGCTGATCTTTGATCAATCGTCACGGCTTACCTACCTACTGAGATAATTTATATTTGACTAGTGGACGCCTCGCGGTTTCACCCACGTAATTCCCGCTCCCGTGGGAATACAGGGATAAAAATAGCCTATGTCACCCGGGGTTAGTGTAGCTTCACAACGATGAAAGAATTTTTCAAATCCGTCCAGTAGTTTCGGAGCCTATTCAATACAAACAAACAATCAAACAAACAATCAAATCTTCCCTCTATATAATATTACTAGGTGTCCCGCGCAACTTCGTATGCGTAAATTTCCCCGTTTTTGAAACATTTCTCGTCGCTTCTCTGCTCCTATTAGTCGTAGCGCGATGTTATATAGCCTATAGCCTTCCTCGATAAATGGGCTATCCAACAAAAAAAGATTTTTTCCAATCGGACCAGTAGTTCCATTAGCGCGTTTAAACAAACAAACAAACAAACAAACTCTTCCGCTTTATAATATTGGTATAGATTATAGTATAGATATAGTACGTATGATGCTAATTTTATAAAAGAAAATGTATTAGAAGCAATTCCGTTCAATAACAATACGAGTAGCGTGCATAAACTTTCGTAGGTATATATCATACTTAAAAAGTAGGTATGTTATGTATTCGATACGTCGATGTGTTATATTAATCGAATTAGTAGCGGGCATAAACTTTCGTAGGTATATATCATACTTCAAAAAGTAGGTATGTTATGTATTCGATACGTCGATGTGTTATATTAATCGAATTAGTAGCGGGCATAAACTTTCGTAGGTATATATCATACTTCAAAAAGTAGGTATGTTATGTATTCGATACGTCGATGTGTTATATTAATCGAATTGCGTGATTTTAAGACTTTTAAACAAATTTATGAAAATGTTTGTCTAATGATTTCTCCAAAAGTAGAGAACATATTGTGACAATTATTTTTTTGGGTTCCGTAGCCAAAACTGCAAAAACCGGAAGCCTTAGTTTCGTCATGACCTTATGTCTGTCTGTCCCTGTTACAGGCATTTTACTCAAAAACTACTCCATGAATATTGATGAAATTCTGTGGAAAGTTTTAGCCGCTACTTAGTTTGATTGCTAAATTATAAAAATAAATATTTTTAGGGGGGCACTCCATACATAGAAGAAGAACAGAAGCTGATTTTTTTTGCTTCAGCAAACATCAGCGTTTCGACAGGGGAAACATTTTAAGGTTTCTAATAAACTTTTTTTGATTGAGTGAATATTTTTGGAAATAATCACTCGGAAAGTTGCATAAATTGTGTCCCCCTCCCCTTAACTTTTGAACCGTGTGACCAAAAATATAGTACCACAAAAGTAGCGCATAAAAAAACTTTAAACTAACATTATTTCCGACATGATCGGATATACTGCGTTTCTCAACAAAAGGGCGTAAGTGCCATGAACATATGCTCTTCTGCTGCTGTAATTATTCGAGGCTGCGGAACCCTACACTGCGCATGGTGCGACATGCTCTTGCCCGGTTTTTATTAATTCATATTTACTCCAACTTAAGGAACAGTGCAAGTTACATCGAAATAGGTTCAGTAGTTTGGAAGATATGAAAGAAAACGTGTAAATTTGAGGGCCTGGTTGTCATTTTTACAGAGATTCCAAAGGAAAAACATCTCAAAACCTAGGCCAAATAGAAACAAGTCTAATATTTCTTATACCTATGTATCTATAACAAATATTTTTTAATTACCTACGTAAAAACTAATAAAATAAAAAGTAATAAAAAAAAAATAAACAGACTTCAAAAATCAACTGAAAATAATGATATAATACTTTTATAGGTATAAATGTACCTACACGAAATCAACCTATTTTTTATGTTGCTGTAAGTACTGGCACCGACTTCATTTCATATAACACGTAAGGAAGATTTGTACTAAAATTCTGACAATCATGGCTGACTTTGTGTTTGTTGACTTGACCGACTCTCTTTTTTTTAAATGTAATAGCTAGTAGGTACCTATTGTTTTTAAACTTTCGCGATTTTTATACATATGGCCATATTACTCGTGACCATATTTTTATATATACCGATCGTGGTCACGGGTCGACTTGAGTCGGCCCGTGACTATGATCGGTGCAATTCGATCGAAACGTCGGGTAAATATTTCTAATAGTAGGTAATATATTTAATAGTAGGTACCTACTGTTGACAATATGTGCTGTTGTACTATTGTTGTTTTTTTCTAAATTACCAAACCGTCTTTTGAGAAATAAATAGTCGATCATCTTTGATAATAATCGGCTTAAAAATCCTATCAGCTGTTTAGTTGAAAGGATTTTAATTATCTAAACATAGCCAATAACCTAGATTTCTATTATAGAAATTCGCAGCAAAACGGGATTCATTTTGCTGTGGATTTCTGTGTAGGAGCAACGATAGTATATCTACCTAGACTATACACACGTTAAACTTATTTAGGTCGGGTCTTAAAAACAGCTGTTACCTTGTCTTGCCACTCGCGGTTCTTTATGCAGAGGCTGTAAGGCATAGTTGTGAATGTGACGGAATTGTAAAGTGGTACCCAGAATCTTGGCAGGATCCAGTAGATGAAGTCATCAATAGCTTTCCTCATTCTGTAGGATGGGCGGGTCACGAGGTCTCGCATCTAAGAATGTAGAAGAAGAAAGTATTAAACTTCGTAGGTATTAAATATTGTCGTTTTTAACCAACTTCAAGAAGGAGAGGGCCCATCTCGCGAACATCAAAGGATAGAAAAATTTCAGGTCTAGTAACATAGTCCAGATAGGTGGTTCGATTCCGGCCCCGGTTTGGCTACGGAAATCTCGGGTTCGATTCCTGGGTCTGGACTTTGTGAAATGCAATTGTTGTATTTAAGAAGGAGGTTCTCAATTCGGATGTTTGATTTTTTTATGTATGTTTGGGCATAACTCCGTCATATATACAAAGTTATTTTTGGTATGGTGCAAAGCTGAGACACCCCAGCAAGATTTTTATTTCAAGAAATGATATAAAAAAGAAAATAAAAATATTAAAAACTTGCAAAGTTAAGGATGACTCACGCTACACCGTGCCGGCTCCGAGCCGAGCGTAGGCCGTAGTGCGATCAACTATAAAACGAAGTGATTATTTTCTGTGTGGTCCACTATTATTACATATATTTTGTATGGACACACTCACGCTTTACCGAGCGGCAATCGAGTGACGGCCGAGCAACGGACAACGCTCGGAAACAGCTAAGTCCCGGCTCGGCTCGGCCACGGCCCGTTGTATGAATTCAGCGCCCCGCCGAGCTGCACCCGAGTCGAGAGTCGTAGTAGTAGTGATGCTATACAAGTGCACTGACGTTTTGCTCGACATTGGAAAATGAACAATGAGCGTTTGATTGAGGAATCTAATCTAATTGATGTTTGGATGAAATAGGAATCTGAAACTTTGTAACGCATTTGGTCAAATCATCTTTAATTTTCATAAGTAAGATGTCAAAAGATTTTTCAGTCATTTTAAAGTACCTAGTTTCAATATTTGTCTTTAAAACTAGGCAGATCTTTACAAAGATTCACAAATTCTATTTCTGTTGTCCAAAAGTGGATGCACACTCCATTTCCTTGGGGTGGAAGATTCATCAGATTCTTTATCGTCGCAATAGCCGCTAATATCAGTTCCAGTAGTCTAGTCACAACACTATTGCTCGGACGAGTAGACTGCATCGCGGCGCCACTGTGATTGCTCGGTAGAGGCCCGTCTTTGGAAATTACAGGCACGAACCGGCTCGGTGACCGTGCTACGGCCGACACTCGACTCGGACCCGGCACTGTGTAGCGTGCGTCATCCTTTACAAGCCATTCAAGTTGTCCAGTGTTCAACGCGCTATCGTACCCATTGCATACCGTAATAGGTACATAATCCATGGTTATTATTGAAAAATAAGTAATGATTACATTTCACATCACATTGAGAACAGGATTTGTGTAAATTAATTATTGATATGATAAATAAAAAAAAACGTGTATGAAAGTTACTACTCAATAATTGAATAAATGGAAGATAAAAACGCTTGGGATTGAACTGCATCCTCACACAGGCTATTCAAATGTACTTTAAGATTATATGTATATATATATATATATATATATATGTACAAATAAACGTATAATCTTAAAGTACAATTATATACACACATCAAAAGTGTCTAGGGATCAAGCATTTTTATGCGGATTTCTTGAGATTGAGATGTGGCTTTGTAATAAATTTATGATTTTATAAATTTATATGGATCCTTTTTGGTGCATTTCATAATTTGAATCAGGAACTGTGAATCAAATTCGAGTAAAAGATGAAAATCAGCTGTCAATATTTTCCCTATAAAAACATACAACGCATTGAAGACATTATTAGTGCTACTGTTTCCCTACTACTGATTAAAACCAACGTTATTATGGAGCGGCGACGTCATTTAAGCAGGGAAGAAATGCTCAGAGCCGTGGGAATGATAGAAGCTGGTTCCCGGCAACGTACTGTGGCTTTAGCTCTGAATACAAGTCAGAGTGTTATCAGTCGACTTTGGACACGTTACCGAAGCACTGGTACCGTGGCTGAGCGCCATGGAGGACGGTATCGCTGCACCACACGGAGACAAGACCGATACATTCAAATCTTAACTCGAAGAGGTCCAACAATAACCGCCATGATGTTAGCCGTGAGGCTTCATCACTCTTCATGGAACTTAATTAGCGACCAAACAGTCAGAAACCGCTTGCATGAAGTGAACCTTCATTCCCGAAGACCGCTACGGGTACCACCTATAGCAATGCACAATCGTAGGATTCGATATCAATGGGCTCTTGAACACAGAAATTGGGCAGAAGAACAATGGCGTTTCGTGTGCTTTTCTGATGAGTCTCGTTTTGGTATGAGACCGGATACAAGACGTATACGACACTGGAGAACCCCTGGACGCCAACAGCGATTAAAATCCTGCCAGGAAGTCCATCCTTATAGTGGTGGAACCATCATGGTATGGGCGGGTATTTGGATCGGCGGAAGAACTGAGTTGATTTGGATCAGAGGCAACCTCAACGCTCAAATTTATGCTGAGACGATTGTATCAGACGTCATCGTTCCTCTACAAGTGCAAATCGGTCCCTTATTTCAGTTAATGCATGATAATGCACGACCGCACACCGCAAGAGTTGTAAGACAGACTCTCGCCGCAGCTAACATCAATGTCCTGCCCTGGCCTGCTCAGTCGCCAGACTTGAACCCGATTGAGCATGCATGGGATATGCTACAGAGAAGAGCTCTGCCGAATATGGAGGGTATCCAGTCGCAAGAAGACCTTTTTTTGTTGTTGCAACGAACATGGGCGGCCATTCCACAGCGTGATTTGGATGAACTCATTTTGAGTATGCCAAACCGATGTTCTTGTGTTGTTAGTGTTCGCGGTAGAAACACGGATTATTAATTGTTTAAGTTACCCAATAAAATTTTAAAGAAAACTGTTATTTCAGTCTTTTTTTCGAACTTTAATGTTAGTGGTTCAAATGTCAAAAATCCCTTTATTAGGAAAATGGCAAATTTCTTTATTAATGCAAAGGTGACTTGGTTTATCGTTACTGTGACAAACGAAAACACTTTATTTGATGAATCCTTAAAGAAATAAAAAAAAAAAAATCAATCAGGAGAAAAGTTATTGCAAAAATATATGTTGATCCCTAGACACTTTTGATGTGTGTAGATATACCTATATATACATATATATATTTACTTTGTAAGAAGTGTATTATATACTTATTTTAGAGTTATACTAATAGTATTATTATTTAGTTATCCCTTATTATAAACGATTACACTCACCAAACACGGTTCATTCAGTAAAAAATATTTTTGTAAAGAAAAACTTGATGATTTTAAAAGAGTAGCCCATGAGTTTCTTGGCAGCTTCTTCTCATGAGCTTTACACTTGGAGCCACCTAACCTCATTTTGTTTTTTTTTTAGAGAATCATAATTTTATATTTCTTTAATATGTATTAATTTGACGTTTTCATATAATCATTAACCTGATTTTACGAAATAAAGATATTTGAGTTTGAGGTTTGCACAATACCAATAATAATTCTGTATAGACGGCTGCGGCGGCGAAATGGTCCCATATCAATTTCGTAAAGATCTGATAATGAGTTTCAGAGGCTGACAACAAAACTCCTCAAAAGATGCCAGCAAATTAACCGTGATTGAAATCTGTTAGACGTTTTTTTTGTAAAAAAAGTTTTTTGAAAATTATTTGTCTCAGAATTCCGTGAACCACTACTCAAAAGGATTAAGTATATATATATAAACAATTTCTAATTGCACTCGGAGTGACTCCACAAGATTACCACCACTCCACACTTTACTCACCTCAACGTAATTATACAAGGCCAGATCGGAGATAGCAAATGTGTCTTCCCATCTGCTTTTAGAGAACTCTGTTAAAATCTCTGCGAGGTTGTCGTGGTGCTTTTCAAACAATCGATCGAGTAAGGTGCAGTCTTCGAAGCCAGCATTCATGCCCTGTCCGTAGAAAGGCACAACAGCGTGGGCTGCATCGCCTATTAGCAGACCTTTGTCCTCTACGTGATATGGCCTACACTGTAATACATAACATTTATAAAGTAATAACTTTTATCTTGGAGCAACTCACTATTATAGATAAATAACACCTAGACACAGAATAAGCCATCGTGCTCATCACACAAAGTTTAATCCTGGGTAATTAATAAGTAGCTAATTGATAAGTAGGTACAAGTGAGTAGGGAAATAAATAACTATTGTTATATACTTAGCTCTGTTTTACAATAGTTACGTTAGCGACAGTCTATTAAGTATATAATATAAATTATATAGAGTAGTTAATTGATAGTTTTGTTTTAATAAAGTTCTCATTTTTAAGGGCAAATTTAGGCTTATTTTTAAAATTGCCTATTTTGCTATAATTTATTAGGTACCTATCATTTATTTTTTAACTGGCTTGTTGGTCTAATGGTTAGTGACCTTGACTGCTAAGCCGGAGGTCGTAGGTTCGATCCCCACCCAGGATAATACTTTGTGTGATCAGCACCATGGTTTATTCTGTCTGGGTGTAATTTATCTTTAATATGTATGTATTTTTAAATATATAAGTATGTTTATCAGTTGTCTGGTTACCATAGTACAAGCTCAGCTTAATTTGGGATTAGAAGTCGTTGTGTGAGTTGTCTACTTAACAAACCTTCAGACAGACAAATGACAAACTTATAACAACCAACTTATACGTTTGGTATAAGAAAAAAAACTAATATCAAAACGAAAAAATATTTTCAAAAAAGTTTTTTTTATCTTTCTGATTTGCTGATTGGTAGGTTGATATTTATTGCAAGTAAGTTGTTACGACAAATCAATAGATACTAGCACAGATATATAATACTATACTAGTAATACAACTCAATTAAAAACATCCTCTTTTTTATAGCCGGTCAAAAAAATTGCGTCATAATTTAAACTCGAATATTCTCGTATAATTTTATTATAGTTAGGTATACTATTTATAATAATTTTAAAAAAATATATATTAAGTTAAATTATATATATTTTTTTAAACTTATCTCATTAGCAGTAGGTATATTATACCTACTTCTTAATAACGATAATAGATTTTGTGCGGCATTCATTTATTACGTAAGACGATTTAGGGGGCGAAGCTTATTTTTTCTTACAAGGGTGAAGAACTATCAAACCCCCTCAGGATTTGATAGTTCTTACGTAGGATCACAATGATGCGCAACGTAAGATTATAGTTTGAAAAAACGCGCGCATTCACGTGCAAAGCAATCCTAAAAAAATATTCCTATAAAAAATAAAATTTAAAACAAACCAAATGTCTATTCATTTTACCTTTAGATTCTTACGTAATAAATATTATAATAATAATAATAATATCTTGGGACAACTCACACAACGCTATCTGGTCCCAAACTAAGCAGAGCTTGTACTATGGAAACCAGACAACTGATAAACATACTTATATATTTCTAAATACATACATATTATAGATAAATAACACCCAGACACAGAATAAACCATCGTGCTCATCACACAAAGTTTTATCCTGGGTGGGGATCGAACCCACGACCTCTTGCGTAGCAGTCGGATACACTCCCACCGCGCCACAGAGGCAGAGAAAGTCGAAAATATTAAACGGAGGGAGGGGCTGGGGGTCAAAAACTGGCCAAAATCGTCTTACATAATAAATGAATGCGCCTAACTCACCTTAACAGAAACTAAAGGTGAAGGTGATCCAGCAAAAAAGTCTTCAACAAGTTTTTTTTCCCCGATTAATGGAATAGAATCAGAAAAATATTTCTCAAAGAATGCTAGCAAGCTTTCTGGTGTGTCTAAAGTCTTGAACTTGTTAAATGGCATAAAAAGTGTGACTGTCCAGGAGCAGTCTTGGTTGGGAAGCGCTATCATCATAAACTCGCCTCTTGGCCAAATGTGTAGGTAGTTTGCTGGCATCTGAAACTAAAGAAATTGAACGTAATGTGACAATGTTTTTATCCATATTATTAACTAGCTGTCCCGCGCAACTTCGTATGCGTAAATTTTCCCCGTTTTTGCAACATTTCACGTCGCTACTCCGCTCCTATTAGTCGTAGCGTGATGTTATATAGCCTACATCCTTCCTCGATAAGTGGGCTATCCAACAGTGATAGATTTTTTCAAATCGGATCAGTAGTTCCTGAGATTAGCGCGTTTAAACAAACAAACAAACAAAGCAAACCAACAAACAAACTCTTCCGCTTTATAATATTAGTATAGATGAAGCATACCTACTTAGTTACTTTTCATCTCTGCTATCATAAAATTGTAAATTAGCTGTTTGTGTTATTTAGTCTACACAAAAAATGATCAACTAGTAATGGGTTTTATAGTCCGAATCTGTGTATTTTTATGACTTCAAGGTCTGTTTATTTATTCGAAATTCACGCAAAACTACATTAATAAGGATACCGGGTACCGTCACTGACGCTGGTATAAGCTAGTATTTATATAAGAATAAAATGTATTAAATAAATTATTACAAAATAAAAACCCGACTATTTGAAATGAATAACTGACATATTTTGGCGCCAAAATCCGCCATTTAAATTTTTCTAATTTTGTGTGTACCCAGTGTCACTCTCGCAACTGAGACTATTAATAATTTATATCAAGCTATTAAGGCTTTAGAGCGTGCCAAAGAAATATACTTAGATACAAACAAACATACATACATACACTTGAAAAACATAACCCTCCTTGCGCAGTCGGGTAAAAAGGAAAGGTCAGATTTATTAAAATGAATATTATTACAAATATTTATCAGCGTTACCCAACATGTAGGTACGCCGCGCACCGCTTCGAAAAGAATTGTACCTACCTATGCATTATTTCAATTCTATGTTTTTTTAACATCCCCGAGGAAAATCAGAAATTGGCAAATTCCTACTTAAAAACAAAATATTATTATTATGAAAACATTTATATTACGGGTCTTAATCGCGTGAATAATTTAAGGTAAAATACCTTGTTTATTGCCCGACGTTTCAACCGTATTGCAACGACCGTGGCATAATGTGTACAAATCGCGACAGTTTATCACCATTTTAAATATTATAATTTTGACTCAAATCGTTTAATAATAACGCCATTAATCATTTTAAGGGCCGCCAGGGTATGAAGCGCAAGCAAAAGAATGATCTGTATTTAATTATATTCCAAACTATAATATATCACTGTTAATTTAACGTTGATAGTTGTTTATCGTCAAAACATTAACCTATTTTACTTAAGGTTAGTTGATATTCAAATTTTATATGCATCTGACGCGAACACCATGATTCCCCAAAAGTATTCGTTATTACTAATTATTTTCTTATTAACATGTGTTAGTGGCAATGAAGAACTCTTATTCAATGTTACACAAGAAAGATACAGTTCAGCTGATTGTCTATATAACATTTTGTTAAAGCATTTTCCTTGTGGCACTCTTATGACTTTTATCAATCCAAACTTGAATGTGAATGAGCTTATACAATATGTCAATGGAGATAACATTTGCCATAAAATACATGTACGGTCGTTTAATGTTAATGACTCTGACTGGTATATATGGACAAACGCTTACGTTATAACAGCTGAAAATTTGCTTGACCTAAAATTAGGCCTGATGAAGTTGACACTGGATGTGTTTTGGAATCCAAGAGCGCAATTTGTTATTCAACTGAACAACTTAAACGACGACGAGACAATCGAAGGTGTATTCCAGCTAATGATGAAGTACAATGTTTTTAAGCTAATACTGCTACAAAATTTGGTAAACGATGCAGTGATTTATACATATTATTCTTTCCACAATAATAATTGCGGAAGGCGCTTTGACAAGGTGACTCTTGGTACTTGTGAACATAATGAAAATATTACTAGTTACTTTCCTAACAATGTGCCCCATGAATTAACAAATTGCAGTATTAAAGTGGTTGCAAGTGAAGATGTACCAAACTTTATTTCTGAATCCAGTAATTATACCGTCTATGGAAAATTTGTACCAGGTTTGGAACAGTACGTGCTGAACACTATCGCGGCTCGAGAAGGTTTCTTTATAGATTACAAAGTTTTTAAAGACGAAGATATTTCCAATGGCGTCGTTCTAGAAAATAGTACTACAACAGGTATACTTAACTACCTTTCAACTGATCGAGCGGACATAGCGGCTGGTGGATACTCATTAATGAAAAACAGAGTTGAATTATTCGATTACCTGTATGGCTTTAACTATGCATCCTACAATTTATTTACCCCAGTCATTACAGGGCATGCGTGGGATAGATTATACAGAGAATTTGGAGTTTTGACTTGGTTTCTAATATCCGTGGCCATCATTTTAGTAATAACAATCTGTCAGTTGTTTAAAATATTATTGCATGACACTACTTATTCCATACTAAATGCATGGGGATACTTTTTCGGAAATGCTAACTCAGGGTTATCAAGAAACAGAAGTTTCAGAATGATCATATTTTGGTGGTCTTGGTTTACGTTTTTCATCACCAGCTTTTACAATACAGCTCTAGTTAGTTTGGCATCCATACATGTTCACGAGACCCCACATTGGATTAGCCCTGACAATTTAAAAACCCTGCCATACAAACCCTGCATCAGCAATAATACACGAATGTTTTTCCAATTTGCCTTTAACCAATATTTTCCTGAAGGGGAGCCCATACATAACTGCACATTTTCCGAAGGTGCTTTACACTATGTAGCATCGACCAAGAAATATTACACAATCGAAATGGAACACAGTTATACGTTAAAGGAGTATGAATATATAGATAATAATGGCCATCATACTCTGGAATCGTGGAAGTTTTCAGACGGTTATGCAATCGTTATGTATCTGGATAAGGGTTTCCGTTTCCAAAGTAGATTTCAGAAATACGCCAGTTACATGTACGAGACTGGCCTAATAAAGAATCATTTGAAAACCATACACCTGAGAAGCTACAAATTGATTAAGAGACGTCCAAAACTATTCAAAGACACGGCTGTATTAGATTTAGGGTTGCATTTTTGCGTTCTTCTGGCAGGATATGTAGTTTCCTTTGTATGTTTCTTGCTGGAGATATGGTACCACTCCGGCATGTTACAGAATAACTACAAAAAAAGGACTTAAACGTTTTGCTTTGACTAGTGTCCTTATATTTTTATGGATTAGATTCCAGGCTGTTTGCTTGAGTGAAACTTTACTAGTATAAAAAATAAAGACTTACGCCCCCATTTTCTGCAGCTGGTATACAAAGCTCCAAGTATCCATGTTCAATGTATTTCTGACTGTAATCGAAGAGTGGTTGCTTCATCATCGCTTTACGAACACCTGAGAAGGCGCCATCAGCACCGATGATTAGGTCTGCAGTAACTTGCACTTCTTCTTTAGTGTTAGTTCTATAAATAATTCAATGAAGTATTACAATAGAGTGTGTGTTATATTTAAATACAATACTTTAAATTATGTGTGAACTTGCCTTTGAAAAGTCAATGACCCCTTGCTAAGATTTGCATCCACCAATTTGTGATTAAAATATAGTTCAACATTGGTATATTTCTCAGATTCTGTAACACCATGAAATTTATTCTATTTAGAAATATAGTAACATTACTTACTCCACTACTTACTTGGAAACTTTAACTGCTCTGTGGGGAAAATATACCTACCTATATTTTCCCCACAGAGCAGTTAAAGTTATCATCTTAACGTATTCCGTGATTTTCCCAATGTTTTGAAGCAATTTAAATATAAGGTAATGAAATAAGAACTACCTTCTAAAAGCAGGCCATTTAGGTAATTCCTTCCCACAGAAAAGATACACTGAAACAAAAAACTGAAACTTAATTTTAGGGATTAGATTTTAGACTGAGGTAGAAAAGTAATAAGTACTTGGCGACTTAATAAATTAACTGTCCCGCGCAACTTCGTCTACGTAAATTTTCCCCGTTTTTGCAACATTTCTCATTGTTGCTCCGCTCGTATTGGTCGTAGCGTGATATTATATAGCGTATATCTATACTAATATTATAAAGCGGAAGAGTTTGTTTGTTTGTTTGTTTGTTTGTTTAAACGCGCTAATCTCAGGATCTACTGGTCCGATTTGAAAAATTCTTTTTTTGTTGGATAGCCCATTTATCGAGGAAGGCTATAGGCTATATAACATCGCGCTACGACTAATAGGAGCGGAGAAGCGACGAGAAATGTTTAAAAAACGGGGAAAAATTACGCATACGAAGTTGCGCGGGACAGCTAGTATATCATATCACGCTACGACCACGACAAGACATATATTCCTCGATAAATGGAAACAGTGAAAGAATTTTTCAATTCGGATCAGTAGATCCTGAGATTACCGCGTTCAAACAAACAAACTCTTTAGCTTTATAAAATTAGTATAGATAATCTAGACAGATAACATATTCAGAATGATAATAATATTCAGAATGCACAAACATTCAGTGAATAACAATATTTTTTATACCTGTTTAGATCGTGCGTCATATGGTATGATGTAGGTTGATCCATCTAGTCTGTGAACATTTCTTCCACGCATAGGAATGCCATGTTCCTGGATCATGTGAGTCTCCAGCCCAACATCTTTTAAAGCCTTTCTTCCACGGACTGATAGCGCTAAGTTAATCGACCGTCCTCTTGCTAAAGGAGTGTTTCGTATATCTATAAAAACAGAATACATCATTGAATATTGTAAATTGTATATACTGGCTTTAGCCACAGTTGGATCGGAAGCAAATGTAGATTCAGGGAGACTTTCATGGAAGTCATGACCTCAGTGAGAGCCACCAATCACACCCAGCACCAGTGCGACACAATTGAAATAGTTAGGAGCTACGTAGGTACGTAGCTACCACCCTAACCTTTGCGGAAGTCACTGTCACTCGTCGCTGCAGCAATTACTGCAAATATTGCTCTAAGCCGAAAATCCAAAAGGTACTACCTACAATTTTTAAAGGTACTACCTACTTAAAAATGTTATATTGTCTATGGCCATCATTAAACTCACCTTCTCGTAACTCGTAAAGCCTTACTCGGTGTCCCCTTCGCGCCAAATACAGCGCTTCGAGAGGCCCAACCTGGAAATGAATACTTAGTTTTTTTTATCGTATTACATTTTAAGTGTTGTTGTGTAATTATTATTATTAGTTAATTAACTATTTACTACGTTAAAATTTAGACCAAAGTTAAATATTCCTAGGTATGCACAATAATAACAAACATATACCTACGTAGGTAATTAATACCAAGGTTGCGCCTAAGGTTCCTAAGGTAGATATTTTTTGACCTAGGTACTAGGTACTACTGTACCTGTAGGTCTACTCTCTTTATAACGAAATTTATTAATTTTCGTTTACTTCAAATTTCTAAGTTTCCGAGGACTATTCTAATTATTTTTAAGTTAAGCACAAGAGGTCCGAACCTATAGACAATTTTCAGGAACGAATGGATTAAATAGATGTTCAGTCATATTAAATGTGTTAAGGCAAAATTCTCTCAGGCGGAACTCAAACCCGCGATCATAAGGAATCCGTGCAATTTTTTTTATTCAAACATTTACTATGTTAAAATTAGCATAGAGAAGCGGCCGCCGCACACTACCAATCGTACTACTATAAACCGTACTTCCAATTAAAACCTCCGATGTAGTGTAGTACTGTAGAAGCCGAAGTCAAAGTCCTAGGTGTACCTAACATTAATCGGAAGTTCCGACCTTTCGGAGTCGGAGTCGAAGCTCTATAACATCCCTGGTATGTACCTACCTACCTACCATTTTGCCCACGCCCAAAGCCAAAGGCCAAGGGTTCTCATTTTTCCTATCTTCGTACCGTTTCCAGATACAATCGAATCG
Source organism: Herminia tarsipennalis (assembly GCA_945859575.2). Classification (NCBI taxonomy): domain Eukaryota; kingdom Metazoa; phylum Arthropoda; class Insecta; order Lepidoptera; family Erebidae; genus Herminia; species Herminia tarsipennalis. Next base: position 7,119,904 of record OX243840.2, read on the forward strand.
AAAATAAAAAACAAAAGTGAAAAATTAAAAAAAAACCTACGACGGACCCACAAGTAACCGAAGAATGGCAAACCAAGCCGGATTTTCTTCTGTTAACCTCCGTCGTAGTCGGAGGTTTTAAATTTTATTTGATTATTTTGTATGCCCAAACACAAACATCCCCACATATCTCCGTGGCCGTCGCAACTAAATAGAGGCAGATTAAGAAAATACTAAAAGAGCCAACACTTTTAGATTTCTTTGATTGAAACTAACGGAAAAAGTCTAAAATGTGGCTAGATACATGGAGACCTACTTAAGTAGGTAGGTACTACGATTTTATGTAAGGTAGCTTACATAGTTATTTTAAAATAGGTATCGGTAGGTACCTAATAGGTAAGATCTCATCAAACTGTGCAACAGAACAACTCTGACAAAAAAAAAATGAAATAGAGTAAACAATCAATACTTACCAATCCTCCTCCAACAATCGCCACATCTAATTGATTCTTAGAATGTCCTTTTGAATAACCATTTTTAACACTCGCCATTATTTAATTTGTTCACAATTTAATTAAAAATCAACTTTTATTTTTATTCAAATAAATATAATAAAATAGCGCACGTACGTGCGATGTTTCTCACAAGTGATCTAAAACACGAATGGACGTTCATGAGTTCCTTACCCGCGTCTAAAGAATAAAGCGCAACGCCCGCCGCGATATAAGGTTTCATTCAATTGACATTTGATCGTCGTAATTATACAATCGGTAGTCTATAAAAGACTTTAATTTATTAATATTTAACTAGATAATAGGTATACGTAAATAAGTAATTAACCAACAAGCAGATTACGTGTAAGTAAAACAGTAAATACACCTGCCTACCTAGGTACATGCCACAAGCATACTTGATTCCTAAGTACCTACCTGCCTTTAAAAATATTATAATGACAATAAAAATATTACAAGCATAGACTATATACACTATCAAGTTCAAGTCACAGAGTACATTTTTATGTTCAAGTCGAGACGAACACGATCGTAAAGCCATGTACAATACGTATTTGTACGTATACCTACATGTATACCTACGCACCAACATGGTGAACACGAACATCGAACACATTATTCGCACGTGCGTACCACTAACGAACATCAAACACTGAGTTCGTCAAACATTTTTGTGACGATCCAATTTGGTTGTTCTGTGCGGACAGTGTTCGAAGAAACTTGATGCAAAATTGTTTTGTATGGAATTTTGTTTATTGGCTACTTCACTGTGGACCACTTCCAACGGTAAATTTATGGTTACTGCATAGATTAGTGTAAGTACCTATAGGTTACTGAGGGTTTGAGTGCGAACACAAGTACCTAGATGTAGTTCGCAAGGTGTTCGTGTTCGCTTTGCTAATTTACTTACACTGCGAACCAAATGTTCCCTGTGTGCTTGATGCTAGTGTGTTTTACGAATACGCGAACGACAGGTTAAGGACGTTAGGCGCTCGAATTGGCCCGCTGCAAGCTGTAACCAACCAGAGAGCCTAACGCGGTAAACGATTCGAGTGCGTTAACGTAAAACTAACTCGCACTAAGCACACAGACCGATGTTCGTGTTCACCATGATTTGTTCGTTCGTGCGTACACGACTTAAAATGTGACACTGCTATCTACATAACCCGTCGAATATTAATGACTTATTTTGTCAAGGTCGGATGTGGAAATCCTCAATCTTATTATATAAATCATTGTTTCTACCTAAAACCTAAGTAAGTAATCTATCTATCTATCTGAAGTATCTAGGTACTTGAAGGAACTCTTACTTAGAATAGAAACTTAGTACCTAGGTAATTCGATACACTTGTAAAGCCACAGTGTTAAGTTACAGTATGGACTGGTTGGCGGAGGTATCAACATTGTAGGTATTAGGGAGTTACTTCCATATCAAAGTATTTGATAAACGCGAGGAAAATTTTGAAGGATATCTGTAAAAAAAATGAGACGAATGATCGCTTACTTTTTGTCAGAGGATACTCTTACTTAGAATAGAAACTTAGTAGGTAATTCGATACACTTGTAAAGCCGCAGTGTTAAGTTACAGTATGGACTAGTTGACGGAGGTATCAACATCGTATTAGGGAGTTACTTCCACATCAAAGTATTTGTTATACGCGAGGAAAATTTTGAAGGATATCTGTGAAAAAAATTAGACGAATGATCGCTTACTTTTTGTCAGAGGATCCCAAAGTTACAAGAATACAAAAATGGCCGTTTTAATAGAAACTGAACTGCAACTGCACTGCTTTATATAGGTATGTGAATTGACCGGATTGATACAGAATTCCCTTCTTACCCAGAAGGGAATATGCATTGTCAATGTTTTTAAGTTCACGGATGTAATCTACAGTGTTCTACACAATGCTGATGTTTTGATGCAAATTATTATACCTATGTTCTTTTTTTTTTTTAAAGATAACTAGCAATGTGGGATTGAGTCCCACATTACTAGCAATCTTGTTAACCCTTCCAGCTAAGCTCAAAGGCTTGTGTTAGGAGTGGGTTCACGTCGCTAGTATAATGGGTAGGATTCGAACCCGCGACCTCACGATTACCCAGCTACCGCCGCTTTTTTCTTGACGGATATAATAATAATAATATCTTGGGACAACTCACACAACGCTATCTGATCCCAAACTAAGCAGAGCTTGTACTATGAAAACCAGACAACTGATAAACATAGGTACTTATATATTTCTAAATACATACATATTATAGATAAACTACACCCAGACACAGAATAAACTCATCACTCTCACCATCGTGCTCATCATACAAAGTTTTATCCTGGGTGGGGATCGAACCCACGACCTCTTGCGTAGCAGTCGGATACAGTCCCACCGCGCCACAGAGGCAGTCAATCAAAATATATAGGTATGGCGGCGGCGCCGGCCACCAGTGGTGGTGGTGCTGCGTGCTCGCACAAACTTGTTGAGAGATGAGGCGTTTCGCAGTCTCAACTTCACGGCTAACGAATCGGACCTATTCTTCTATAAGTACATTGAATATTGGCATCGTTTAAAAAAATGTTGTAGGACCACTATCTCTCTGAGTAAACTTATTTTTTTTATTAATTACCTATCTTTTGTCTTCGTTGTAGTTCTTGATAACCATAAATTAATATCACGCTGTACACTACCCCTACCTAATTCGTGTATTTATGTCTCTGTCCATCCAAAGGTTGCCTGGAAGAGATCGCTCTTGGTGATAAGGCCGCCCATTGTACATTTATGTTATACAATGTATACTTTGTTTTTATATTGGTGTACAATTAAGTATATATTATTATTATTATTATTGAATGAGTTCCCTAGGGTAGCATTGTTCACCCTGTGTTACAAAACGTTAAATCATTAAGTAGATACAATGTTTAGTTAGGTAAAGGCTATTGTTAATATGGAAATACTTTTTGAAGCGGCGGTAGTCTAATGGTTAAGGCATATGACTCGAAATCGTGAGGTCGCGGGTTCGAATTCGACCTATTATACAACCGACGCGAACCCACTCCTACCTCATACAAGCTATTTAGTTTAGCTGGAGGGGTTAACGGGATTGCTAGTAAGTCCCCCCAATCCCACATTCCTATTTTTTTTTTCAAGTAAAATAAATATTTATATATGTTTGCGAGAATTCATGTACCTATTGGTACTTTTTCAGTTAACAATAACAACAACATAACACCTTACAAAAAATATTGAAGAGGGTAAAAAAGCCAACATGCGATTCGATAAATGTAAGAAAAACTACTTTATATACAAATATTTATGAACCATTAATTAAAAATAAATCTTTATGATGATATGACAAGGCCGACCAGTCACCACGAGTAGCACCCGTTCACGAGTATGACGCATGGCTCAGCCATCATCCCCTTCTCCATATTGGAGGGAAGGACGACCCGGCCCACACCGCTACCACAAACAATGACATTTTAATGAACATGATGATCCCTGACATTACAACTCATGGAAACGATAATAACCTAAAATAATTTAATGAAGTACGATCGCCAGTTGCCGTTACTAACAATTTCAATTATAACTGCAAACAAAATTTTAATATTTAACACAAGTACATTACAAAACAACACATTTTTTCCCTTTTAATTCCATAAAATTACCTAAGTACTACCACAGATAATATAATACTATACTAGTAGTAATACTAAACTCTTCACCCGAGTCTCCCGCCATAAAATTTGGAATCATATATTTTCCCAAAATCTTCCACGATATATTATATGGCATTGATAATAACATCTTTTCAGTCCTATATTTTATTTTCTTTGATTTAGGAAATACTAAAAATAAGTACATGTTCTATAGTACAAAATGAGAAAAAAATGCCTTTGGTTTTGTCCTATGACGTCATATTCCATAGAGCTCGCGACTCATTAGATAAAATATTATGGGTTGAACTACATCTGGCCGCATCGAATCTCTTTCCTATGCTTCAATCTTTTTCTGTCACTTCTATCCTTATCTGTTGTAAGAGAGCGTGTTGCAGAGCGCCTTGTCGATTCCGCCGCGAACGCAAGCGGTTTCCTTTTTTACCCGACTGTAAAGAAGGGTTATGTTATTCGTGCGTATCTTGTATGTATGTATGTGTGTATGTAATATTCTTTATTACCTGATATCTTACAATCCACTAAACGGATTTATACAATTAAGACGTTGTTATATTCGTCTTGATTGCCCAAGTGTTCTTAGATATGTGACGTTTGAAAAAAACAAACATGGCGGCTGTGAGATGTCAAAATAAAGAGGTGTGAAAAAAAAAAATTGTTTTGAATACTGCAATATGGATATCAAATTAAAGCGGACTGTAATACTAAAAAAGTTAGATAAAAACAATTATTTTTTTTTAATTTTCGATTCTTGCCAATAGTTGTGATAAAAGTTAGTTGTTACATTGGTTACATCCTAATACCACTAAAAAGTATTAAATAAAAAAATAAATTATAAAAATAAAAAAAACCCGCCTGCACAAAAAAGATGGAAACAAGATCCCCTACATAATTATATAATTTCATGCAGTCGGAGGCACTTTAATAAGTTCATCGGGATTCATTAACGCCTCCGACTGCATGAAATTATATAATTAGTTTGGGTGTGGGTTTTTACTTTTTATAATTTATTTTTTTATTTCTCGTTCTATTAAATGACAGAAAAGGATAGGAAAGTTTGATTCGTTGTAGCAGAATATAGTTCAACCCTCCTAAACAGATTTTTGTCGAACAAAGTCAAGAACCGTCTCGATCAACTAGCTTTCTAAAGTTGAGTATAGACTAAGTATTTACTAGTAACAGAACGCCGAGCATTCGATATTTTAAAATTTACTCGAACCACACTTCGAACATGACGCTCGATATTTAGTTACAACCAAATTTTTAAAACCAACGAGCGATTTGGTGTCACATTTTATCGAGCAAAGGCTCGAACGCGGGGGACAAGACAGAAACAAATGTTACAAGTAAATGTTTACCAGCCTTACAGCATTTACAGTGAAATTAGTCTCGAGAAATTTTTGCATATGTAGTGGTGTGTATGTTACTTAGATATTAGAGCGCGTTTCCACTATATCGTTCTGGCCCTTACAAAAATGTTTCAATATCCTAACATTACTATTTAATTTAATACTTATCCCTAGCAACACTCTGATTTTTGTTTTCAATAAAAACAAGTTTTTATTTTAAAGAAAAAGGTTTTGACTTTATTAAAAAAAATATGTCATTCAATTTCACGTCCTTGAGCAAACGACAAGGCGACTACCGTGAAACAATAAAATATCGTGTCGTTCTTTAGATGATAGTAGTTTAGCTATAGGTAAAAAGTTTTGACCATAATAATTACGAAACAAAACAAATAAATAAATCGTCACTTGATAGTGGAAAGTGGAAACACGCACAAAACCAGAATAAACCAGTTTACTCTGTCCGCAGGTGCCACGTGCAGTCTGACGTCAGTCGCTTGATACCGTTAGAACATAAAGCACGCATTTCATTAAAAAATTATAATTATTAGATACGTAGTAGTTTCATTGTGAAATTTTGTATTTGTTGATTGTTGTTATTGTTTGTTATTATTGTTAAAATATTTGTTGAAGTGTTTAATTTCAAGTGTGTAAGTGTTGTAACTTTATATTGATAATTCAAAATGGCTCCAGTGTTAAAACATGGTCGAGGCAAGCCTTTGACTTCTCAAACTAAGGAAGTTTTGTACTGTTTGTACAAATATTTCGAAAATGAGTGTAATAACAACCCGAGCAGTATTATGACCCCCACTCAATTAGTTGCTAAATCAACAGGAATTTCAATAGCATCCGTCAGAAAGGTAGTATCAGAAAGCAAATGTCGTCCTTCAGATCAGGAAGTAACATTTAAATCTCCTAAAAAGAAACCGAATCGTAAACCTACAATAGTAATCGATAACTTTGATCAGCAAGTTATCAGAAGAACAATTCATGACTTCCACATCACAAATAAAGAAGTTCCCACTTTAAAAACTTTGCACTCAAAATTGAAAGAAGATATCGATTATAAAGGTTGTGTCAGCACGTTACGAAAACACGTCATGTCATTAGGTTTTAATTGGAAGCAAACAGAAGATAACCGGAAACTTCTTATGGAAAAACACGAAATTAGATACTTGCGAATTAATTATTTGATGAAAATTGCTGAATATCGTGAACAACGCCGACCAATTGTTTACACCGACGAAACATATATACATACATCACATACCCTCTCGAAATCTTGGTCAGATGGAAGCACTTCAGGTTTGAAGCAACATATATCGAAAGGCAACCGCTTAATCATTGTTCATGCCGGTGGTATCGATGGCTTTATACCAAATGCATTGCTTATGTTTAAAGCCGACCAAAAAAGTGGAGATTACCACAACAATATGAACTATGACAACTATTCAAGGTGGATTCAAACTCAATTAATACCCAACTTACAACCAAATAGTGTTGTTGTTGTTGACAACGCACCATATCATAACTCAATACAAAATCCTGCACCGAATAGTAATTCTAGAAAACAGCAAATGATAGACTGGCTGACATTTCGAAACATTGAGCATTCATCCACGTTGCTTAAGCCTCAATTATATGAACTGATTCTGCAAAACAAGGCGAGATTTATAGAGTACAAGATAGACGAAATATTACGACAGCACGGTCATACTGTGCTGCGTTTACCACCATACCATCCGGAGTTTAATCCTATAGAAAATATATGGGGGATAGTGAAAACATATGTCGCAAAAAAGAATGTCGCAATGAATATGAAGGTTATAATGTCATTAGCTGAAGAAAAAATGAACGCCATAACTGTAGAGGAATGGAGAAAAGTTTGTTTGCATGCTATTGAGGAGGAAAGCAAATATCAGGGTAGAGACGCAGCTTTAGACACAATATCAGAACGAATCATAATTAATTTAAATAATTCATCTGATGAAAGCGAGGATGGGGATGATTGTGATATGCCTGGGGTTGATGAATTATTAGAATAAAACATTTATGGCCGGAGAACACCTAATTCATACACGTCTTCACTGAAGTGAAAACCGGCATTCAATGCTTGTAATGTTTGGAACTGGCTTGTCTGCCTCATACAGTTCCATAGATTACAATGCGGTGGATACACATTTTCACGACCGTATTAGTACGTAGTGCGTATGCGTAGACGTGCACGCATTTGGTGTGCTCCAGCCACAAACGTATATTACCTTTAAAACAATAAAAACTAAAAATAAAATGTTGTTTTTTTTATTTGCTGACCATACACTACTACAAACGCAAAAATTTCTTCAAGCTAATTTACCTGTACAGTACTCCAAAAGTAATAATGCGCATAGAAATCTTCGGAAATCTTCGTCATTGTTCGGCAACGGTCGTATTACCCGAGCGTCGAAAGACGATATTTATATAGAGTGGTTAAGAGCAATTTCTCTATGCCTAATTTTATATATTATGTGTTTTGTGCTAAAACAGATTTGATTTACCTGTAACGAAATTTGATTCGATAATTCCATGTAAGTAAATAGCGAAAACGCTACAATCATTGTTGGAGTGATTAGTTTTCAAGTGTCTTACCGAAGTTGGTGTAATTATGGAGGAAAAGGTTTAAATAACATAAGGTTTTATTAGAAGGAGAAAAAAACGTTTTCAAATAGAGGTTTACATAAAATATAATCAAAATCTCAGTTCAAATTTGTTTACAGCACTAATCATTCCAGAAAAATAATACAATTATAAAAAAATTAATCAGAATCGAGGAAGACCTCTATTCCCGACATCGCAGATTCATCAGAAGTTTCATTATGCTCTTGTTCATTTACACTTTCCTCACTGCTATCACCTGTGTAAATAATCAGTTTATCGGAATAACTATCGATTCTTGGCTCAAATTTTCTATATTCATCTTCGCATTGAACCGCATGATCAGAAACTTTTTTCCATTCTTCTGGTCCTATTTTATTGATTTTTTCTAATATAGCATCTTTAACTGACGTCACAGTCATTGCAATATTTCTCTTGGCCACGTGTTGCTTTATTTGGGACCAAATATTTTCAATAGGGTTAAAATCGGGATGATATGGTGGCAATCGTATAATTTTATGCCCATGTTCCTCCATTATACGGTCAATGGCAAATTCTGTGTAATTTTCTTTGTATCTTTGTATAATTTTATACAAATCGGGTTTCAGTTTCTTTGGGTCATGCGGAATGTTGTGTTGTTGTAACCAAGCTGTCATTTGTGGTTTAGATGTGTTTGAGTTTGGTGGTTTCACAGACAGCTTATTATGATATGGGGCGTTGTCTATTACCAACACACTATTAGGAGGCAAGTTGGGAATCAATTGATTGCGTAGCCAAGTTTGATAACGTTCCGCGTTTATTTCTTTATGATAGTCACCTTCTGAGTCGACACATTTATGTAACATTAGAGCCCCTGGGACGAAGCCTTTTTCATTGCCTGCGTGTACAATAATTATTCGCTCTCCTTTGGAAATGGGTTGTTTGATACCTTTTTTGTTGCTATCTTGCCAAGTTTTACCCTTAGTATGTGATGTGTGCACATACGACTCGTCCATAAATACTATGTTTCTACCAGAACTCCTCAGCTGTTGTATTTCTCTGAGATATTTGATCCTTTTTAGGCGTATATCATGTTTTTCCATAAGTAATTGTCTGTTATTATCAGTTTTCAGAAACCTAAACCCCATGTCTTTCAAGATCAACCTTAAAGTCTCGGCACAGCCTTTGAAATTAATAGCTTCGATCAACTTTATTCTTAAATTATTTACAGTTGGGAGTTCTTTCAGCGTCAATTGAAAATTGTATATCATATTACGAATAACACAGTAGTCGAAATCATCAAGTACCAGCCGAAATCTACTTTTAGGTCTTCCTTTTTTCGGTGTAGAAAATTTCTTTGATTGATTATGTTTTTTTTCGTTTAAGATATTACTCAAAGTTCGTCGCGAAATTCCTGTAGCTTTTGTAACACGGTCTTGAATTTTTTTAAAATAACCATCATGGTCTCTGTTGAAAACATTGGCTTCATTTAAGAAATAAAGGTACACATTAAATACCATTTGCCGTGCTTGTGAATTAAGCGGTTTTCCACGTTTAAATTTATCCATTTTGGAAGAATTCGTCTGAAAGAAAATGGCATGGGCAGAGTTAGGTATATATTTTTTATGCATGTTTATCTATTTATTTAATTTAAATAAATCTCATTTTTTAAATGTTTTTCTAGTACTTAATATGTATTTAATGTAGGTATTTTATTTTTTTAATATTAAAAAAACGTGAAATATGTTATTTATTTTCCTTTTTTCAAAATATACTATTTAAATCTGAATAAGCTAATTAATGTTGAAATTATATTTACCAAGAAGGGTGTGTAATAGCAGCTCTATATATTTCCACAAATAGAGAACACGTGCAGTCACTACCAATATATAAAGACGACTGACAGACATTTCGCTGACCGGCGACAGCTGCCGAACGCCCGATTTGTTTTCGATTGTGCACACATGATATTGACTCCTATCTCTTTTAAACAAGGTGCAAAATGCAAATGCCTTGTTTAGGGCTCTTACGATTCCATGATTCGAGTGTTTCCGGGAATACGACAATTAGCGAAGATCTGCATGTGCATTATTAATTTGGGAGTACTGTACCTACCTGTGGAAACGATACATTATGGTAATACTTTAGGAAACTAAGCATTTGCCTGTAATATACCATTCGTAAGAACGTTATATATATCGGCCCTGGAAAATGCTCAAGGATATACCCATCTTAACAAAACAAACCGCATCTAAATACGTACATCCGTTTGAGCGTTACAATTAAATTCACAGACAGATATACAACTAAGCATCATTCCTTTTGCGCCAGGGGTATACAACATACAGGACAGTGAGGTTTTATTGTCTCATAAATGAATTTCAAAACACAAATTTTATAAAATAACATTTATTCTGTACACATATCGGTTTTCCTTATTCTTACAATTTATTATGTCTTAACAAATACACATTTTTAATCGTACTTTTCCATTCATCGATGTTTGATGGAACGAAACACAATATCAGTTTAACCCTATTTAAAGTAGAGTCAATACACAACGGCTGTGCACTTTAAGAAGCTACTAAAACAAACCTTAACTCATCTTCTTAAGGTTCATTGTTCCGTTAACACACGGGATTTACACAACGGCTATGTTCTTTAGAAAGCTGCTAAAATAAACCTTAACTCATGATCTTAAGGTTCATTGTTCCGAGGCATACGTGATTTGAATTAGACTATTTTACAATACAACTACGTTCTGTGTTCAATATGTGGTACCTATGTCTGATTGAACCAAAGATTATTTAAAAAATCATTATGTCATATACAACGTCATTCTTGTTATAGTGCAATCCTGAAAGTAGTTTGCTCAGAATCAGTAACACAATCCAATAGGGTAGTTTTTGGACCATGTTATATTTTAAAATTATTGAATTAATCTATCAATAATTAATTCATTAATCATTCTAACAGTCCAAATCTTGTTCACAATGTAATATGAAATGTAATTATCACCTATCTGTACTTATAATATAAAGCTAAAGAGTGTTTGTTTGTTTGTTAGAACGCGATAGTCTCAGGAACTACTGGTCCGAATTGAATAAAATATTTTACTGTTGGATTGCCCATTTATCAAGGAAGGCTATAGGCTACATAACATCACGCTACGACCAAAAGGAACGGAGCAGCAATGAAAAATGTTGCACAAATGGGGAAAATTTACGCAGATGAAGTTGCGTGGGTCAGCTAGTAGTTCATAACTGTCATACTATAATGTTGCTTTATTTTAAAGGGGATCCTAATGAACAGGTGAGTTCACAAGAATCCCCTGGGGGATCGAACAAGGGGATCCTACTGAACAACCTCTAATATTATGACTAACTTACTAGACTAATCTGGTGCAATTATTGTAAAAGCGGAGTGTAATTAAAGTCCTAGTGAGAGTTATTTAGTTAGCACTTCATATCAGAGAACACAAAGAGCTATGTCCCTAGAGATAAAATTATACTATATTACGGTTATTAACATCTAAATGCAGATGTAAACCATTTCAAACAATACAATAATAGGCTATAAGCAATGACTCGTTACATTAGCTCATAGGTCCTCCTACTTAATTGTTATATAAAAGATATAATCTAATATATAAAATTCTCGTGTCGCGGTGTTTGTAATTTAACTCCTTCGAAACGGCTCGACCGATTGTCATGAAATTTTGTGTGCATATTGGGTAGATCTAAGAACCGGACAACATCTATTTTTCATCCCTCTAAATGTTAAGGGTACCCCTAACTTTTTTTTTTTAATTTTTAGGCAAATTTTTGTTTTTTTATGATACCGGATTCAAAAATACATACAACCCTGAATTTCCACCCTTCTACGATCAACCCCTATTTTTTTATTTACCCCTATTTTGCAAAAACGGGTTAATTTGACGCAGACGAAGTTGCGAGGGTCAGCTATTACCCGCCTCGTCTTAACTAGATTTCTTCTTATTTTTCCTATCTATACATATTGCTTGTTGATGCTCAGCCTATCCTATTGGTCGTAGCGTGATGTTATGTAGCCTATAGCCTCTCTCGATAAATGGGCTATCCAACACTAAAATATTGTTTCAATTCGAACTAGTAGATCCTAAGATTATCACGTTTAACCAAACAAACAAACCATACAGCTTACTATTATTATAGATATGAACCATCCAGAAGTAATAATAATTATCCAAATGATAGTGAAAGTCGCATTAATATATTTTGCGTAGTTTAGAAGATTTAAGCAGAAGCGAGTTTATTATAAACTATATTAACATTTAAAACTGACGCCATTGTGTATTACTTTGTTCTTTTCTAAATAATATGTTCCATACAAAACAAAAAAGTTTAAATTAGGAATACTTCCTCCTTACGTAAACAATTTAAAAACTCATATTACTAGGCATAGATGAGATATCTTCGGACGGACTTTGGCTGGAACTGAACGAACTCAATGTCTCCCTTGTTTCATCTTTGATCTTTAAATGTTCTGTGCTCGAAGGAGGTCGGGGCGGTAGGGAACGGTCCTTGTGCTCTTTTGATTTGTCTTTACTGCTGTGTTTGTGCTTATGTTTGTGTTTGTGCTTCTTCTTTTCTTTCTTCTTTTTCTTTGCCTGTGAACAATAAGATTTAATGTCGACCATTTTTTTTTTACTTTTTCATTATTTTTGTTGTCATTTTTTATTAAGTTCCGTTGTTATTCAAAATTAGAATAAGTGAAATTTAATTATTATAGAATATTGTAGCCAAGTGGCATAAGCATCGAATTTGCAATGGAAGCCGTGGTTGGAATTCGAATATCACCCTTTATACTATCAACGTGAACCCACACCCAACACCTTAACTGGAGTGAGTGAGACTCGCATTACTATCCTCAATTTCGTGTCTTTTAAAAAAATCCTTAAAATCGATATAATTTATTTCAGTAACTTAAATTACCTTAGGAGCACCCATATCGTCTTTGTCGTGTCGGAACATGCCAGGTTCGAAACCAATTGGTCCTGATGTCCCCGGTATACCCGGGAGCGCCACGGCGTTGTCCGATATGAACTCGCGTTTAGAATCCTAAACAAATAAAAGTACAGAATGTTATTAACCATACTTTCCTTAATTTTAAAATATTGAGTAATAGTGTTAGTCATCAAATCCTAATGGCTAAGGCATCGGTCTCGCAATCGTGAGGTCGCGGGTTCGATTCCTACCCATTATACTACCGAAAACAGGATAGTTTCTATCGTGATAACCGACAACGCGGGCGGAGCCGCCGGCAAAAGCTAGGTTTTAATTAAATAGAAGCTTTTAGGTCTATTATCAAAATTAACCTATATGAAAAAACCGTTGAGTAGTTTAAGTGAACTAAACACACAGCTTTGTTCTTCCAAATTTTGATACAAATTTTGAATTCATATCATATATAATACAAAACAAGTTTATTAAACACTTCCGAACACCTAAATCGGGCCCAATTCACATTTTCGTTTTTTGAAATCATTGACCTCGATATTTAAAACAATATTGGAGCCGTTACAGGGCTTCCAATTCCAGTATTGCGCGATCCCGGTATTCCGAGATCCCGCGCTATTTTTGCACGCTATTGCGGAATTATGAACGCGGGACCCAGCGACAGCACTGCAGAGATCAAATAGAGAGTTCTTCGCCTGTCAGTACATCAAGAACAAATATGGTTAACTCCCGTATATCGCCACAAAATGGCGTAACTAGTATGGAAAATAAAGTAAAGCGCCACAAGATATTTATCCTGGGAGACAGCGAGCACTCAAGTGGATTATCAGCCGCTTTTCTAAGGATGAGATATGGAAAATGGAATAATAAATATACTCCAGATGCACTAATCATACCGGGAGCCCCAAGCTGTGAAATAGTGAATAAGTGTGACTATATCGCTAAAAGTTTAACCAAGAATGATATTGTTGTGTTATGTATGGGTAGTAATGACAGTAATGTTCAAAAATTGCATTATAATTTTAGTCTAGCGGTTAGCAAGTTAAGTAGTGCATATATTTACATAGTGCCGATATGTTCTAATCCCCACTTGAATGAATATATGCTAAATAAATCAATAAAACTATGGACTAGACATTTGAATAAATGCACAATTATAGAAAATGTACACTTTAAAAGCAATAACAGCTGGGTTAATTATATATGTAATGAAGTTAATTTATGTATTGATTGCGCTGAATATAAATTGCAGTATTTGTCGTTCACCAGAATAAAATCTCATATGAAGTTAAATCAATTTCAAAAAAGGCCTGAAAATAATCATAATACTATAAAAAAAGGCACTATTCCCTATTATTTCTCGGTCAAAAAACCCACCGAGCATACATTTACATTCAATTTAATAAAAAAAAACAGTATCAGTGCACAAAGTAAAAGTCAAGATTTTTTTCGTTCCTAATGTGTCACACACCATTTCATTGCTTCACCAAAACATTCATGGTATTTTGTCAAAAAAAGAATTAATAGAAATCACGCTATCAGAAATAAAAACAGAGATTGACCCTGATATTTTATGTCTAACAGAAACTTTTGTAAAGGCAGGTACAGAAAGTAATGTTAATATCACAAATTATGTACTGGCATCTTATTACAGCAGACAGGAAAAAAGAGGTGGGTCATGTATAATGGTAAAAAAGGGAATCCCATTTCAAAAGATGACATGTTTTGATGAGTTTAGGATGGTTTATCATTTTGAACTGTGTGCAATTAAAATAGAGAATAATTTCATTGTCATTTGTATTTATAGGATTCCATCAAAAAGGCATCGACATCTAGAATATTTCTTTAAAAATTTAGATCTTATGTTATACAGATGCTTATCTAGACATTCAAAAAATAAAATCATTATCACTGGTGACCTAAATATTAACACAATTGATATTAAGAATCTAGCAACTAAACGACTTAATGACATTTTGGTTAAATATAATTTGAAATCGTACATATGTGACCCAACAAGGGGCAAATCATGTCTTGATCTCATTATTAGCAACATCACAAAAGCGTCTAGCCTAGTACTACCATTGTGCTTATCAGATCATGATACAGCTCAAATTCTCACTTGGCACGTAAAACATCGAACTAAAATAGTTAAGCAAATATTTAACTTCAAAAGGTCATACTCAAATGAAAATATTGATACATTTAAAAAATATCTACCAAGCCTGTCATACCTAAACTGGCAAAGCCAGACTGACCTTAACTCTGCATTTGACGAGTTTTATGATTATTTTTGTCTTCTTTATCAATTGTGTTTCCCAGTGATTAAAATAAAAACTAGTATTTTTAAAAATAATAACTGGTTAACAGGCGGTCTCAAACAAAGTTGCAAGAGAAAAAGAGAACTTCGTTTTAAATATTATGCTACCAGGACTGAACATAACAAAAATAGGTATCTACAATATAACAAATTGTTTCAAAAGTGTTTAAATGCTGCTAAGAGATATAATAACAGAAAATATATTATAAACAGTAAGAATGTTTGTAAAGCAACATGGACAGTAATAAAAAGAGAAACTGATGGTACCAACGGCACAAACTACATTAAAAAAATTGCAACAAATAATATTTACACGACAGACCCATTAGAGATAGCTACGACATTTAACGACCATTTTATTACTACATCAAATAGAATTAACCACATATTATGTAACACAAATACAAACAAAGTACTAAATTCTATCTTCTTAACTCCTGTAGATGAAAATCATGTTAATAGAATAATTATGTCTCTTGCAAACACTACTTCAGAGGGATATGACTCCATTTGCACTAAGGTACTAAAATCATGCAAAGACCAGCTTACGCCCATATTAACTTGCCTAATTAATCATTCATTTGAAACAGGTACTTTTCCAAATAAACTCAAATGTTCTGTGGTTAAGCCTCTATACAAACGCGGGGATAAGACGGACGTTCTTAACTATAGGCCCGTCACGATACTACCAGTTCTATCAAAAGTTTTTGAAAAGATAATGCATGAGAAACTGACATCTTTTTTTAATGAGTGTAATGTCATAATTGAAACTCAATACGGTTTTCAAAAAAATAAATCAACGAGAGATGCAGTTTTTTCCCTTGTCGATAATGTATTGCAGAGTACTAATGACAAACATTTTACAACAGCTCTATTCCTAGATATGACCAGGGCATTTGACTTTGTCTCACATAGTCAACTTTTGAATAAATTGGACAATTATGGAATTAGAGGACCAGCCCTAAGCTGGCTTAAATCTTACTTACAAAATAGACAGCAATGTGTGGATATAGCCCAACTAAACTCGGAAGACTCCATCGAAGTATATAGATCTAAATATGCATTTAATAAATCTGGCGTGCCCCAAGGTAGCGTATTGGGTCCACTATTGTTTCTCGTTTATATTAATGACTTACCAAAGGTCACTCACCATAAAACTATCCTTTTTGCAGACGACGTGTCGATTATAATAACAACCCAAAAAAATATGACACTACAACAACATGAGTTGGACGTTAACAATACACTGACATCAATTATTCAATGGCTAAATAATAACAATTTACAAATAAATTTACTAAAGACTAATTTTATTAACTTCAATAATTTCAAACATAATAATCTAAATATTAATTATAAAGGACAAACACTACTAAATGCTAAAACGGTGACATTTCTAGGAATAATCTTAAATAGTTCATTAAACTGGAAGGAACACATAGAAAAAGTGAGTAACAAAATTAGTGGGTTTTCGTATGCACTGTACAAATTGGGAAAATTTGCAACTCGAGACACAGCATGTACAGCATATTTTGCGTATGTTGAGTCTGTACTTCGATATGGATTACTCATATGGGGAAATGGCACAGACATAAATAAAGCTTTTATTGCCCAAAAACGTTGTATAAGGTCGATTTGTAATATTTCCCCTGATACTTCCTGTCGTTCCTATTTTAAATGCTTAAAAATTCTTTCTCTACCTTGCCTATATGTGTTAGAAGTTGGAAAGTTTGTTATACAACATCCTGAAATATTTAAACAGGCTAAAGATAAAACAAATAGGACTAATATAAGAAACCCAAATAGACTGGTCTTAAATATGATTCCTAAAAGTAGCAGGATATAAAAAAATTGTTATTCAATGTGTGTTACAATATTTAACAAATTACCAGTGCATATTAAGGAATTACCTATCAATAAATTTATAAACGCACTTAGTTGCTGGTTATTAGACAAAACATTTTATTCGCTTAAAGAGTTTTTAGAACATTGTGAGTAGGTCCAATAAAAATTGAAATTATATGATATGTTGATGATGTTGTTGTTGTTGCTGAATGTTGTGATAAATATATAATAAGTGATAATTTAATTTAAAATAATGTACCTAATGATAAATTTATAATATTACTGAAATAATTGCATGCTATTTGTGATGGCTAAATGGGATAGATCAAATTATCATTAATTGTATTATGTAACACCATTATGTACCCCGTTTATTGCAATAAAGATAATTGAATTGAATAATTGAATTGAATTGAATTGAGTAACACACTTGCTAACCAGGATATTGTGATGAGCACGACTGTTTAATGTGTCTGGGTCCATAATAATGTAGTTATGTATCTGTATAAATATGTATGAATGTCTATCGGTTGTCTGGTTGCAATAGAACAGGTTCTACCTAATTTGAAACTTCATTCCCACTTGTTCTACTACATAGTTATATGGAAGAACTAGTTTTTTTTGAGATGGCTGTGTGTGAATTGTCGTAAGATATTTTATTATAACTCTTTAAAAACAGAAATAATCAAGCAGAAAGTGTTAAATAATTAACTGTAAGAATTTTAAGCAGCTGTGCCAAGTGCTATTTAAAAAATAATTACAAAAACGGGATCTCTCTCTAAATACCGAGATCCCGCGGGATAATTATTCAGTCCCACAGACACCGAGATTTATTTTTTTCTTATCATTAAGACAGTTATAGAACAGAATGGTTCGATTTAAAAATCATGAAATGTATTCATAGGTTTGCACGCTGTAGTGAGCAGGTAAAGAAGACGCTTTTCAAAGCATACTGCCAGTCCTTCTACACTTGCAGCCTATGGATCAGCTATACGCAGCGGGCATACAGCGACCTGCGTGTCCAGTACAATAATGCGTACAGGGTGCTGATGGGGTTGCCACGGTTCTGCAGTGCGTCGGGCATGTTTGCGGACGCTGGCATTGATAGTTTTGCCGCAATAATGCGTAAGCGCTGTGCCTCTACGCTTGAACGGCTGCGATCCAGTACCAACAGCATCCTGTGCGTACTGGCTGACCGATGGGACTCTCCGCTGCTCAAACGATGGGTGCAACTACAGCAACTTCAAAGTTTATTTGAGTGCACTCAAATAAACTTTGAAGTTGCTTAGCGTATCATCGGACAGCATATTTACGGGTCGACCCGTGACCACGATCGGTGCAATTCGATCGAAACGTCGGGTAAATAAAAGGTTCGTACCTTTAAATAATTCACGCGATTAAGTCCCGAAATATAACTAATATGTATAAAAATCGCGAAAGTTTAAAAACAATTAATACTAACACTAGTTTTTAAGTTTTATCTTGTTACTAACAAAATATGGATGCACTGGTCCGAAATAAAAAGTTATTATTATTATTATAGGAAATGTAAAAGAGCTGGTAGGGTACGTAACTGTACCGAATCGCTGATTTACCTACAAAAACAAAACAATATAAATATAGTTCAAACTATTCGTATTTTGGAATACGCCTGTCAGGTGTTTTTGATGATACTTGTTATTTTGAATTCGTCATAGAGCTGACATTATTGACATTAGCTGTCTTGAAAAGTAAAAATATCGAAAGATAATATAATAAATTGTGATTTAATAATTTTGACACTAATTTTTAGCATTAAATGTCGTTTCTTTCACTAAGAAACTCAATTGTGTTTTTATTATCGTGTCCGTAGAAAACTATCTTATATATTTACAATATAAAACCAACTGCTACGATACTAATTACATAGACCGCTGTCAAAGACACCACATACTTCCTCTTCAGTTGCGTAGATCAATAGCTGACATAGACATGTTGATTTGTATTGCTAATGGTGACATTGATTCGTCTGACCTTCTGAACAATATTGAGCTATACGTCCTATTTGAGAAATGCTCAATGTTTTAGCCTCCGCTGTGGTTGACACTAACTATCGACTTAATGCTTATTTCCCTCGCGTTATTAAAAAAGCAAATGAATTCGCAAGAAGCAACCAACTGGACCTAGTGGTAGACCTTATGAATTTCGAAACTTTGTTGTGAATGTTTTTTTCTCGTAATGTCAATTAGTTTTTACCCTTTTGTTTAAACTATTTTTTATTATTGTTTTATTGTTAAAGTTAAAACTTTGAATGTTATGCATTCTTCTTGTGTTAATTTGTTGCATGCTTACAACTAAAAACTTTTTGTATCTATAGGTGGAAACTTTAAGAGGCTTATGTTGTAAATATTGTTATTTTGCCTAACAGTAAACGTACAAGCTTGTTTGTTTCCCAACATATAAATAAATAAATATTCCAAACTCATCCATAATTAAAAAAAATAACTTACACTAAAAACTCTTATAGGCAATTCAGACGGTACAGTAGTGACGTCAATCTTCATATCTTCCTCCTTGATATTTGACAACGGCACTGGTAACAAATCATCTAGAGGTGGAGCTTTTATTCTGTCCGTCGACATCGGCAGTCCTGCGTCCAACGGACCTATGATAGGGTCGTAGGTAACCTAGGAAAAAAAACAGAGACTCTGACGAAGGTAATAGATCGACCCTAAGGTAGACTGGCAGAGAATGCTCTTAGCATTAAGTCCACCTTTGTACAACTTTGTGCATAAAGTTTTAAATAAATAAATAAATAAATAATAAGAAGGTTGGCTAAGGGTATGTTCCGTATATACACGGTATATACACTGCGGGCTCTGTTCAGTGCTTTTACTGGGGAGAAATTCGTTCCGTTATGACTGACAGTATACTGCCGTAGTATCCTTAGGAAATATGTGACGTCATAAATCGTCGCCATTTTTGTACTGTGAGCACTGGTGTTTTCGAGGTAAGATGCTCTCAGTACTTTGTTCACGTGATCAACAGCGATCAGTAATTTAATTAATTCTATTGATTCAGATATTGTGCAATTAATTCAATTGATTATTATTACCTTGAATTTTCAATCTATACGTATACATATGTCCTGACGACTGACTGATTTATCAACGCAGAGCCTAAGCCGCTAGGGATACAAATCTGAAACTTTGGCAGTTGATGCCTTTTATGTTTTAGGCATCTACTAAGTTTTTTTTTAAATTCGTCCCCGAAGGGGGTAATATAGGAGTTGCAAGTTTATATTAAACTCCGTCAGTTTTCAAGTTATATAGATGAAATGTCGTATTTAGCTTTTACGTCTAAAATAAAGAAAAACGTGTTTTAGCGTTTTTGGACAATCAATCCCTAAGGGGGATCAAATAAGGGTTGCATGTTTGTGTGAAACTCCGTCGCAAGATAGTGTGAAACTCGATCAGTTTTGAAGTTAGATCAGTGAAATTTCGTATTTAGGTTTTTGGGTTAAAATAAAGAATACGTGTTTCACCGTTTTTGGAAAATCAACCCCTAAGGGTGGAAAAATAGGGGTTGTATGACACTCCGTCAGTTTTGAAAATAGATTGGTGATTTTATTTATTTAGCTTTTTTGATTAAAATAAAGAAACACGTCAGCGTTTTTGGAAAATCAACTCCTGAGGAGGTAAACTAGAGGTTGCAAGTTTGTATGGTGCTCTGTTAGTTTGAAGTTAGATCTGTGAAATTTTGTATTTGGCTTTGTGGCTGTAAATAAGGAAACACGAGTTTTAACGTTTTGATCGAATGCGATAATACAATAAAATCAACTGCGCGGGCGAAGCTTTAACTATAACACCATTAAATGTTGATCTTATGCATTATAAATATAAAATTGATATACGTGGATGACAGTGTACTGGACTGCGTTCCGTTTTATACAGTAACCAGTATAGCTAACTATAGAGAAACGGCTTCGCAGTATACTAACTTCACGTCATACCTTAGAGTGCTCCAGTGCATATCGGAACATACCCTAAGTCTCTCAAACATGTATCTGTTCAAATACGGTAGGTGACTGTCAAGTCAGTCACTTTTATTGATATGTCAAAACGTACAAATTTGATATAAGATGTCATGATTTGAGTCAGTCAAATCATTTGCTTTTAGTGTTGAATTTAATGATTATAAATTCATAACAACGTTAACTTGTAGATGAACACCGTTTTCCAGAGTGTTTCAAGGCGTGATATTAACTGATTATTATTATTTTTTTGGAACGAAGTTCATTATCGCGCGTTGCGAAAGGCGGCTAGACGGAAAAAAATAAGACCAAAAGTTGTAACGACACTTTTTGCTATAGATGTAAGCCGTGCGGCGTGCGCGTGTTTCTCTGTCTGTCTCTCTCTCTCATAGAAAGCACGCCAGTTATTTTCGTTTCGTCTTTCTATTTCGCATTAAACAGTGTGGTGTCGCGACGATTATTTTTGTTGAGTGTATACAGGTTTTTTGGACATAATAAATAATAACAATAATGAATCCTAACAGTGTTTCTACACAAGTTCCGGATATTGCTGATGGAGTTAGGTAAGTAGAGATTTTATACAGAACTTCGTTCCATCCGGGTGTTTTTTTTATTTTATAAAAGACGACTCCCGCAGTAGAGTACAAGCCCTGTGTTGTGGGTATTTTAGGTACAAACATACAAGTCACGGACACAAAGTACACCCAGACTAGGAACAACAATTTGTGGATCACACAAAGTGGTGTCCCGTGTGGGAATCGAACCCACCACAAGAAGCCACAAAGGCAATCAATAGATCAAAATTGTTAAATAATTTATTATCATTATAGGAAACTACCCAATTGTCCGAGCTGATAGCGAATACAAAACTGAAGGTAAATTTGTCTAATATTCCAAAATACTTTTTACGTGCGATTTCGAATGAAGAATGTTATTAATATTTTAAGTATAAGTCGAAAATATCAGACAAATATATTTTTTTATACATATTTTTAGACAAATATATTTTAAATAACATAACTGTCAACATTCTTTATATCATACCTACATTTCGTAAAAACCTGTCATTTATTTGAATTTTAGATTTCAATTTTATTTATATTAATTCAAACTCATATTATAAATGTAAAAGTAACTCTGTCTGTTACGTCTTCGCAAATAAACCATAGAACGGATTTATAGGAAATTTGGTATGGAGATAGTCTAACTCCCAGGTAACGACATAGGGTAGTTTTTATCGCGATAACCGACACGCACGCAGACGGAGCCGCCGGCGAAAGCTAGTAGATCAAACCCAAAACTGCTTTTGTATTGACCTTATAACAGATGTAAGTGGGTGTACTTTGTGTCCGTGACTTATTTATTTATTTATTTAAGGATTGCCAACAGTTATTACATTTTATAAAGAATTATTATACAAGTCAAGACTTACAAGCTAAATGCATAACCTATTACAGGCAAACACCGCTGACTTGTATGTTTGTTAAGTCCCCCGCGACACAGGGCTTGAACCCTACTGCGGGAGTCGTCTTTAAAAAAAAAGTGTGTAGAATGAATGAATACCGCCACTTCATTGTACAAGTATTGTCAAAATTATACTCACATCTTCAACCTCTTGCTTTATCAATGGCTTCACTTCCATTTCAACTAATCTCTCTCTTTCCTTCTCTTTCTCCTTCTCTCTCTCCCGCTCTCTCTCCAGCCGTTCTCTATCTTTATGATGCATCTGTTTCATCATGGCCTGTATTTCGGCCAACGGTACGCATATCGGCCTCTTCAATCCATACAATGTGTAATATAAATCTACGAGATCACATCTCAGTCTAGCGTCGTTTGACAAATTACAGTTTATGTTAGTCCAAATTCTGAAAAAAAAACATTATTTGAATAAAACGTATTATATGGGTTGAACTCCACATCTGGCCGTACCGAATCGCACCTTTCAAAGCCTCGTCGATTCCGCCGCGAGCGGTTGTACTACCTCTCTCTTGCTCGCTTTAGTAAATGACGGTTCTAAATGACAGAAAAGGATAGAAGCATATGAAAGTGTGATTCGGTGATGTAGGTCAGATGTAGCTTAACCCTAATATAATTAACCCCTCGGTTGTTTGTCTGCAAATCGGACATTTTGTTTTTATTTACCATTCCAGGTATTATTAATATATAGTTATGTAGGTACGTATCGATCATAAATAACATACCTATGAACAACAGATTCAGTATCAAGGCGATGTCTTTGCGCAGGTTCGAACGGTGGCATGTTTATTAGCTGCCGAGCGAGTCCATGCCTCACTCCGGGGTCTGGATCACTCTCTACTGCTGTTAGTAATGAAGATAAGTCCTCTGGCTTGCCATCCACACACACAAAGTCTACAAGACACTCGAATGCGGCCAGCCGGACATCTGTAGGATATTAATGGTTGATATATCTACTTAGAAAAATGTAATGACGTTTTACGCATACTATTATAGGTAACGTTTATATACAAATATTATTCTTATGTATGCTGGCTCACAAACTATGGAAAATAAATCGTAGTCGTATTGGTTTAAATTCTTTTATTATATTAATTTAATTTAATCACGAAAATTAATGCTTAAAGTAAATTATTTAATTATACTATGATGTAACACGTTGTTGCATCGTAAAATCTATGAAGTAAGAAATCGAATTAGGCAGGAGTCGAACCCTGGATCATATGAGTTCTGTTTACCTACACGGCGTTACACTTCGCACACAACAAAACCCATTGCTGATTGAATAGAAATTCTATGAGAAACATACTTGTACAAAATGATATCTACACTCTGACTACTATTATTTGTGAAGACTGGCCTGTTAGTCTAGTGGTTAGTGACCCTGACTGCTAAGCCGAAGATCGTGGGATTGATTCCCACCCAGGATTAAACTTTGTGTGATAAGCACGATGGTTTATTCTGTGTCTGGGTGTAATTTATCTATAATATGTATGTATTTAGAATTATTTAAGTATATTTATCAGTTGTCTGGTTGCCGTAGTACAAGCGCCGTTGTGTGAGTTGTCCCAAGATGTTATATTTTAAAATTACAAGTTGATTTTTCCATACTAATATAGCATATAAAATATTGAATATTTAACTCAGTAAGTACCATTTCATAGTAAGTCTATTAGTAAACAACTCACCAATATATTGTCCATACTGAGCATATGCCCTGAATACCATCGGCGTGCTGGGCAAATGGCCGCATTGCTGCAATCGTCTTATAGCCCTCAGACAACTGACAGTGACAGTATTTTTGTAGCATGGCAACACTTTCTCCAAGTTCAATACTCGTGTGATCTCTTCGAGTACTAGTTTTGTATCCGCTGATAATGAGTCTGCTGTAATTGGAGCGCCCTGGAAATTGTAAAGGAAACTTAGACACGCACTTAGTATGAACATAAAAAAAATATTTATGAACTCCTTGTTTCATACATGTTTGCATCTAGCCTAGCGAAATCCGTAATAAAAGCGGTTGTGCACGGTAAGTAGTGTTGCTAGATGTCCTTGTGTCTAGTTGGCGCAAGGTAACAATTATTTCTGTCGATAGAACATTAAATTTTGAAACTTTTAATCGTACAATGGTGTGAAAGAGAGAGTCACCGCCTACATACTTGGACTAGAACGTCACTTACAGTTGTCTCAATGTAAGTTGGCACGATTGAACTTGGCGACAAGAGGTTACGCAGATGCATTTTTTTGGAAGTAAATAGTGACAGGAAGCGGGGAGCGAGGGCGGTAACTAAACTAAGAGAATTAGAGATGCGATTACGCATTACATTGTCATAATTAGTATTACGAGATGTTTTTTATGATTATTTCCCCAAGCAATTGTTTCAAACTTTCTTTAGTATTTACTGTAACTGTTCTAAATATAAACTTTTATGAACTTGTTTATGTAGTATTTTTTTTATTGTTGTATTAAAGTTTTGTTAGTATTTTTAATCGATTATTCATAATTAATTGTTTTCGTAAGTAAATTTAAGGTCGCATCTCTATGACATGCGCGAAAGTGTTATGAACCTAACTTCAATCCAGCCAAGTTACATTGAAACAACTATACCCGTGACGGATCCAGCAGGGAGAAGGGTTAAGGGGCTCAAGCCTCACTCCACTCCTTTCCTTCCAAATATCGGAGTCCTCTCATGTGTGTGCTGTTTAGTGTTTACCTTAACAAAACCAGGCAAGTGCATGTCGAGCCACGCACAATATGGGTTATTCTTATTTTGAGAGACGTGAAATAAAAAATATAGTGAATTGTAATTATGATTTAATTTTTATTCCTTTTCGTTAGAAAACATGTCGAACACTTTATTTATTAGATTCACCGAGCTTAAATTGTTACTTAAACACCAAAAAAAAATGTTTTTGTTATCTCACTTCCATGGTTGTGACGACTGCGCCATGGTTGTGACAATACTAATGTATGGTCGTTACAAGCAGCCATGGTTATGGTTATTTCGGTCGGGTTGTACCATATAACAATGGAATACATATTTATTTTTGGAAATAGTTATTAATTTAGAATAAAATACTCACGACCGTGGCTAACGGTCACGACCGTGGCAGCATAGATTCCATGGTTGTGACTACTATGGTCGTGACAATTTTGAACCGTGGCTCACATAACTTCAAAACGGTTTAGTCTATATTGTTAGTTGAATCACAGGATGAACGACTATTCCTGACAAATTAATACGTGCAAAATGTAAAAGTAAATATAAACAATTACCTCGAATATTGTAGGCACGGTTTTGACGCGTTATGCTCGACCAAATCCAATAAACACACTAAGAAACGACTTCACAAAAACATCAGGCAACCGTCTTGCTAGAACTGTTTGACATTAGATAGTGTTGTTAGTTATAAAATAACAGCTAGTGTTGTCATAGTCAAATCATAAAATATACTGATTTGTACCATATTCAATTACGAGCCACGGTCGTGACAAAAAATACGATCACAACTTTCATAGCATGCATTTATCAATAAAGTTTCGCACAGTACTTTCAAAATTATTAAGAAAATCTTCATTGACATTCTGAAAATTGAAAAAACATGTAATAATGCCCAAAATCGAAATACTTTTGGAACCGTAAATAATTTACGACAAAATGACATGCATCTCACATGCCACGGCGCGTGACTTTGCTTTATATTTAATTGTATTAATATTTCACCATAATTATACAGCGAATAAATTTCATTGTTTATGGACAAATGAGTGATGTTTTTAATTTCGCATAACTAGTTTTAGCATTAAATTACTAAAAAGGCGTTTTAACTGCCTGAAACAATTTTTACGGTAAGAATAAGAATAACCCATATAGAGGAGACACTTGACTCTAACAAAAGTTTGCACTATAAAGCTTAATATTTTACAAATGGATCACTAAATCTAAAAATCGTCTTTCCAACCCCTAAATGTTCTTAAAAGACATATCCATAGGATGGGGTAGGTAAAAAAACAAAATCACACCCCCACTTTACTTAAGGGGGAGGTACCCTAAATAAATTTTTTCAAGATTTTATTCTTTCACTTTGTCGACGTAATTACACGGCGAAAATTACAGCCTCCTAGCACTAACAGTCTCTGAGCAAAGCTGCGAACGGACGGACGTGGCGAAACTATAAGGGTTCCTTTTTGCCATTTTGGCTATGGAACCCTAAAAAAGTATCCTCAGGAATCAAGCAAAAAAAAAAAAAGTAGAAATTTTGTATATACTCTTCCCAAACCAACTTTCTGGATCCACATAAAGGTCTAATGAGCCACAAATGTTTGTGACGACATCATATACTATATTCTTTGCGTGTAACGGAGTGATTGAGAGATCGATCTCATCTGAGCGGAGACCCCACTACAATTTGTATCACTAACAGCCGGTCTCAATAATCTAACTATCGATGGATTTGGTTACTAGAGGTATATATTTGACATAAGCTCCATATAAAATATGTCAAAATCCTACCTCTAGTAGACAAATCCATCGATAGGTAGGTTATTGAGACTAGAGGTAAGTAATATATAATAATACTTACAGGTTGTAAGACAGATATAACTGGTGTAATAGTGGCAGCCAACGCATCCACCAAAGCAGCCTTATAATAATTGTCCGAGAAGTGATTCTTTGAGTTGTCATTGTACTTGAACAGATCTAGGAGGAACCTCACCACTTCGGGGGGACATATGCCGTGGATATTACGTAAACCTGGACACAAATAGAATTATAACCAATGAATTCACACTTACACTTATGCATCATAAGTATTATAACTCCTTAACGTATTTTTTTTTAAATTAATACTTTTACTACTTTATACATATTAATACTTTTATTAATAAATATAATATTTATTAGATATATTTCGAATTGCACCGAGACCGCGAGATTACAAAAAAAACTTTGTGTCCTTACCTGCCATTGCGACGGGTATAGTTTTCTGTAAGAAATAATGTTGTAGATTGTCAAAGTTGTTCTGTTTGATTATATGGGGGGCGGCGAATGAGCCGAACATCTTGCGGAATATCGTCAACATGGCTGGCGGGCCCGCCCATGAACTTATCATTGCATTCGCCACCTAAAATATTATGTATTTTTATTTGTTTTGTTTTAAAAAGACGACTCCTGCAGTAGGGTACTAGCCCTGTTGCGGGGGACTTTACAAATATACAAGTCACGGACACAAAGTACACCCGGATTCGGAACAACAATTTGTGAATCACACAAAGTGGTGTCCCGTATGGGAATCGAATCCACGACCTCTTGCGTAGCAGTCGGGGCACTCCCACCGCGCTACAGATGCAGTCCATTGTGTATTATTATTTGTAGTAAAGTACTTAAAACACATTGTACAACAAAATAAAAATCAGTACGCTGTAGGGAACATGTCATTGCGTATATTAAATGAACTTAGTCCCTATATCGTAGTAGTGTTAAGTAATTTTGTTAAATACTTATCAGAGTTTAAAACACAAGAAGATAGACAAAAGAGAAAGGAACTCGACGAAACGACTTCATACTCAAATACAACTTCAATTCGATATAGTAAAATATTGTCGACATTACCGAGCAGTGTATGATATATAGTAAAATAATGTCGACATTACCGAGCAGTGTATGGTATATAGTAAAATAATGTCGACATTACCGAGCAGTGTATGGTATATAGTAAAATATTGTCGACATTACCGAGCAGTGTATGGTATTAGTAAAATATTGTCGACATTACCGAGCAGTGTATGGTATATAGTAAAATATTGTCGACATTACCGAGCAGTGTATGGTATTAGTAAAATATTGTCGACATTACCGAGCAGTGTATGGTATATAGTAAAATATTGTCGACATTACCGAGCAGTGTATGGTATTAGTAAAATATTGTCGACATTACCGAGCAGTGTATGGTATATAGTAAAATATTGTCGACATTACCGAGCAGTGTATGGTATATAGTAAAATATTGTCGACATTACCGAGCAGTGTATGGTATATAGTAAAATATTGTCGACATTACCGAGCAGTGTATGGTATTAGTAAAATATTGTCGACATTACCGAGCAGTGTATGGTATATAGTAAAATATTGTCGACATTACCGAGCAGTATATTTTTGTCTTTTCCTGACATATTATGTGCATATACTTGACATTTTAATTTTAATTATTACTTTATATTAGATACTCTGCTTGATAATTTATAAAATATCCAGTAGAATGCCCTAACAGGCTGGACATAGAGAACAATGCATTTACCTAACACCATTAAAATGTATTTTTATAATGTACCTGTGTTTGCAACCAATAAATGAAAATGAATATGAAAAATATGAATATGGTTGTCTACACAAGATCTTTCAGTCAAACAAACTTATTTTAATAGATGACACGACGAGACGTACACGATTTCTTATTATTAAAAAAATATTATTATTAATTGTTATTATGTACCAATTATCAATTGTTATTAAATAATAATTATTTGTTTTAGAAGCGGCGGTAGCCTAATGGGTAAGACATCGGACTCGCAATCGTGAATTGGATGCGAATCCTACCTATTATGCTACCGACCCACTCCTAACACCATCAATTTAGCTTAGCTAGAGGAGTTAACAGGATTGCTAGTCATTACTAGCAATCCTGTTAACTTTAACTGGCAATGTGGGATTATGGGTCTCATTAGACCCATAATCCCACATTGCCAGTTAAAGAATACCTATTATGTAACATTAAAATACAATGTAATTTTGTTAATAAATACATGACTATCGTGCCAGATAAAGGTACCTTACCTTAGTCAAACAATGCGCAGCTCTACATCTAATCTTATAATACGTCTGTTCATTCTCTATGACATCAGTCAAAGCCTTCCTAGTAGCGGGCTCGGGGTAGTTGTGTAAAGCTTCGATAGCTTCGCTCTGGGCTGTGACGTCACGCTCGTGACGTAATTGGAACTGCCACTGGTAGTCAGGCTGGGATATCACTGTGCTCCGCAAAAGCGACATTTCAGGGTCGAGACGGATCCATAAGACGGGCGAATCGCTGAAAAAAGGAATAGGTATTCTTTTAGCCCCTTTGTTTTTACAACTCGACTCGTTCGAAGTCTCTACTTTTCTTTTTTATTGAGATTATCGAGAACTTTTGGACCGCACTGGTATGTCCAAAGTTTTTGGCTGGAGAACGCTGGTGTGACGTTCGCACAATCAACTTCCATTTCGTATATTGATCCGGCATAATTTGTAATCGAAAAAACGATGGAGTACATTGCTTTTATAACAGTCCACTGCCATATTAATTTCAAAACCTAAGTTAGGGCTCGAACATGGTCCTTCGAGCCGTATAGTGAGTATCGATGATCACTGGTCAGACACGCAACGGACGGTAGTTTAGGAGTTCTTATGGCCACCTTCCGACTTCATCATCAGATCAGGTCTATGGTACCATAATATTGCATTATCATCAAAGATACACTAGTGTACCAAATTTGAGCCCAATCAAACGTCAGGAAGTGGCACTAATTTAGCTTCCAAGATTTGACCCACACAAACTAACATACAAACACATAGGGCGTACATACGGCATATATAAGTTGTAATAAAAAAGAATAAGGGTAGTACATAAGGCACTTGTCCTACCAACGGCGAGAAAGCGAGTAGCGATTTTATCGCTAAAGAAACGTACATACTTATGTAGATTCCGTGTAAACAAAAGAGATACAGATATTAATAGTTGATCGCTGACCGTTCACACTGCATCTCTATACTGCATCTCTTTTGTTTATACGGACGAGATCTACAATATACATCTATTGAACGTTTCTTGACTGATAAAATCGCTACTCGCTCATCGCTGTTAGTGGTGCCTTAGCAACCTAAAAAAAAAACTTACTCCATAGCAGACAGATCCATATCGACCTCCTCCCCAGTACACAAGGGTATCTTCTTCTTCTTATTTCTCCTACTCTTGCTGTGACACGTGATGTCCGCCTTCACTACCGTGTTCTCTATTTGTAGCGTGTGTTTGAATGTACCGTCAAGTTCTTGAAGCTGTACCAATAACGGTCCTACGTATTTACGTATGCCACGCTCGTGGACGCAGTCTTGACGGATTTCTAGTTCTACTGTATTTCTGTAAAAAAAATACATATACGAAAAACGGTAATTATAGTTCTTTAACTGATTTTAGTCACGCCAATCTCATCAGAGAACTGCCAACTACAAAAGAGATATTATAGCTCAAATGTGGTGCACAGACAAGTACACTCTCTATCACCTCCCCGCCCCCCCTCTTTCCCTCTCTCTCTCTCTCTCTCTCTCTTTCTCTCTCTCTCTCTCTCTCTCTCTCTCTCTCTCTCTCTCTCTCTCTCTCTCTCTCTCTCTCTCTCTCCCTCTCTCTCTCTCTCTCTCTCTCTCTCTCATAGTTCAATGAAAGTAAAATAAATCCGATATCATGGAGCTACAGTCTGCCACACAGGCACAATTTGAAAATCAGCTTTTTCACAATTTAAAAATCAAAATATCACAAAAAATCTTCTGTGATATACTCAGGAGGCCTCCGATTTTGTAAATTTTGTCATTACTAAAAAAAATATGAAATTCTAGACGCTTTTGCTATCAGTTCCCGAAAATTAACGCATTAAAAGTTCGACACGTTAACAACTTGTGCTGTTGACTAATCTTCCAACAAGAACATGACTGCCGTAAAACAATAATTACCACAACATTACCATATAAAAATTAAACTCACCTTTTACGATTGAACACGGAAGTGAGTTGAAACTTAGCGTGACCACCAGTTCGTACCCACTGATCAACGAACACAGCCATATCTTTACCCGTCACTGTGAATATTGCTTTCACAAACAGATTTGTTGAAAGCAATAGGTGTCCCCATAAACCGCTACCAATTTTTGTGTTGGCCGCATTCGTCGCTAAAGATAGCTGCTTGTTGAACACTTGTAGTAAAAGTTCTTGTCCAATACGTTGTTCTAACATGCGAAGTACTAGGTGTGACTTTTTGCGCATTATCTGAAAACATGATTGGGGTAAAGTAATCTTTACTAATATTATAAAGCTGAAGAGTTTGTTTGTTTGTTTGAACGCGGTAATCTCATGAACTACTGATCCGAATTGAAAAAATCTTTCACTGTTGGATAGCTCATTTATTAAATACAAATACAAATATTTTTTATTTGTTATAAATAGGGTGGATACATGAAGTGGTCTTATAAGTAGTTTACATTAGTAGGTACTAGCCTATTTAGCCATTATCAATAGCATGCAAATATTGATCACTTAAAACTAGATATTAATTATAAAATGATTTTCTTTGTATATAACCATTACCACATTTATTTTCTACTCTTAAATAACTTTATTATCAAAGAACTCCTCAAGTGTATAGAAAGTTTTCTCGGTAAGCCAAGAACCAAGAGAAAGGAAGGCTATAGGCTATATAACATTACGCTACGACCAATAGGAGCGGATCAGTAATTAAAAATGTTGCAAAAACGGGGAAAATTTACGCAGACGAAGTTGCACGGGACAGCTAGTTATCTTTACAAAGCTCAACTAAGTTTTGATCCACAAATTATTGTTCCGAGTCTGGGTGTACTTTGTGTCCGTGACTTGTATGTTTGTAGAGTTTTCCGCGATACAGGGGTTATACCCTACTGCGGGAGTCGTCTTTTTATAAGAAAAAAGAAGAAACAATCTGTATCACATAGATTATTTTTTGTTATACTGGCAAAAAGCTATTTATTTTTATATTAGTGGCAAGATTACACCTTTTCTTCCCTCGCTTGCTAGGAGCCCATCACACTCGTTATGTATGACTGATAATTGGAATAAGATTACATTTTATTTCAATGTTTGTGGGAGTTTTTTTATTTAATTTCCCCAAAAGAAATGTTCCCATTAATTCTCAGTAGTGGAGTCGGTACACATACATATAATATACATTATAATTATTGGATTTACACATTCATACCTCAATGTACCGCGGCGACATAGTGTGAACATTGCGGACTGGAAAGTAAAACACATCTTTCTGTTCAACGCGGGCCCCACTAGCTGGAGGTTGCCAAGGATCCAATACTATTCCGCCATATTGTTCTTCATATGCCACCACCTGTATACAAGATGTATCGATAATATAGTGCTTTACGCAGTACTGCATTGTTTTGATTTGACTACTTAAATGGTGTAGTGTGCGAATGAAACCCACAACAATAGTATGCATATATCGACTAGCCTGTTGGTCTAGTGGTTAGTGACCCTGACTGCTAAGCCGGAGGTCGTGGATTCGATCCCCACCCAGGATAAAACTATGTGTGATGAACAAGATGGTTTATTCTGTGTCTGGGTATATATACCAATTTAAAATATGTATCAATATATATGGCTGTTTGCCATAGTACAAGCTCTGCTTAGTTTGGGATCAGATAGCGTTGTGTGTCACCTGTGACCAGGGCCGTTACAATACTTTACCTTAAATTATTCACGCGATTAAGATCCATAATATGTATATTATATATTTTCATACAGCATTGTGTAAGTTGTTCCAAGCTATTATTATATACTAGAGAATGTGGGTTCGATTCTCACATGGGCCATAGTGACAGAGCTTTATGATATCCATAAATATTGGTGCCACATCTGGCTGTACTTTGCGTTTGTTAATTGGATTTTTGCATTATCCCCCGCGACACAAAGTCTCAAATTAAAAAAATATTTTAGTGATGGATAGCCCATTTATCGAGCAAGGCTACGGCTAGACCAATAGGAGCGGAACATCAATGAAAAATGGAAAAATTTACTCAAACGAAGTTGAGTGGGTCATCTAGTCTTCATTATTAAACCCGCCCAATTTCGTTTGAGTAAATTTTTCAAGTAAAACATAAGTAAATTAGAAAATATAATATAATCAATGTTAGTTAGACCCTCACCTCTTGCAACTCTTGATGTGTCCAGTACTTGTACTCATTATTCCCAAAACATTTCTTAGAATACAATCCACAAAGATAATCTGGTATTCCCTTAGCAAGCCACAAGTCAGACCAGTTCTGCATAGTAATGAAACAGCCAAAGAACTGTTCAGCCACTGCTTGTGCCATAGCTTTGCGGCTGTTGTATGTTTGATCTATAATAGCTATTGAATGGAGGAGATGAGTACTCATGATAGACATTGTTGTATATGCTGTTGCATCGTCTTCAACCTAAAAAAAGGTAAAACATGGAAGTCATTCTCGTATTATTAAATTTTAAAATTAAAGCTTTTCATAGACTAATTTATTTTTTTAAATGTCTACAGTGGTGTCCATACTATGAATACTTACGAGTACTTGAGGTTAATATATTCGATTTGGAAAATTTATTTTGTAGATCTTAATCTTTTTAGGAAATCTTGAAGGAAGAAGCAAGAAAGATTTAATCTTTTTCTACAAAAGAGGCGAGGAAGAGATAGAGTATGAGAGATGGACAGAATTCCAACTATTAAGAAAATTTTAAATATAACCTTGCCTTGACTGCCTTTGTGGCGCGGTGAGAGTGTGTCCGACTGCTACACAACTTGTGCAAACTCGTGGGTTTGACATCACTTTATGATATCCCCAAATTGTTGTTTTCTGGGTGTTCTTTGTGTCCGTGACTTGTATGTTTGTAAAGTCCCCCGCAACGCAGGGATTGTACCCTACTGCTACTTTTTTTAAATAAAAAAAAAAAATCATGATACTAACCTCGTCAACAAATACTTGCTTATAACAAGGATATGGATATCTAGTAGACAGTGTCTCCTCATAAAACTCAAACGCCTCATGCACATATCGTACTGTGTTCTTCAGTATCTGCATTAAATTTGGGAGACAGTAGTGTGTAACTTCATTCATGTGCGGATCTACATATGTTTCAAATGGCCTAAAAAGAAATTCTTTTTTATGGACTTTATAGACTTACAAAGACAGCACAAGTGTTTAGAGTACATATTATTGGGGTCTTTCATTTTGTTATTTAGGGCTACTTGCAACCTTTTTTATCTTTATTTAATTTAGGAACTTTTGAACAATACATTCATGCCAGTTCCATCGTAACCTCATCTAAATTAATTAACATAGTTTACACTTAGTTTATCATTGTTATACTAATAGTTAGCTAATGTATATAACATTTTAGCCTCGCGAGACATAGGTTGCGTTAAAAGGTAATTAAATATTCCTAAATATATTTTATTAAATCAACTCTTTTACTATGTTACTTCTTATTGGTTCGTTTCTGACACACACTTGCACATCTTCCACTTTTCCACAGACTTCACAATTAGGCGAATCCACTTTTTTCATTAAATATGCGAACGCTCGCAGTGGCATATGTCCGGAACGAACCCTATGAGCAGTCACTACAGTGTTGCGGCTTATTTTACAATTATTGAACCAGGGGAGACGAGGAGGCTCGTTTTGAATAATTTTATACCATATGCCTTTCGAGATCGACTTTTCGTTAAAGTAATTTTTCCATTCTTCGTAGCATATCTGTTTAAATTTTAATAATATTTCTGTGTAAGTAGGGAAAACGTAAATCTCTAATCCAGTTGTAGCAGCCTTTTTAGCCAAACGATCAGCCTCCTCATTTCCCTGTAAACTGATGTGGGACGGGATCCATTGTAACACTATATTTGTGTTATTGGCAATATATGAGTATATTTTACTCAAAATAGAGTAGGCTATCGATACACCTCTGTGTCCAGAGGCGCATCGAGCCAAATGTTGGAGAGCGCTCCTACTGTCAGTAAGTATCACAACTTTTGTGTGTTGAAGCGATGAGATGTAAGACAGCGCCTCAGAAATTGCCAACAACTCTGCTGTCATAATAGACACATTTGATGTAATTTTATAACAACCGCCGCTTTGGTAGCTGGGTCATAAAACGCAGCACCTATTTCCATACTCTTGGATCCATCGGTGTACTTGCAACCTGTGTCTTTGTCCACATGGAAATCAATAATATATTTGTTGAGTATGTAGACGACGCAAAGAAGAATATTTTCGAAGTTCGTTATGCCCTTTTGCATTCGGAAATTACAAGCACTTGCTGTGCTGAAGAATGCTGTTTGGACCCAGTGCAGATAGCTTGGCTTTCTCGTAATTTCATTCTGTCATACTTCTGCCTGTACCTGTATAACTTAGATTCTAAAAGTTTGTGATCATCATTTACTTGGTGACTATATCATAATCAACAAAACCCTTTTATATATATGAAGAAAAAAATTCCAAGTTAAATATAAGAAGTTACAGAGAAATTTCCATCAAAATTCAAAGCATTCAGCTGTAGCTGAGATGTTGCAATAATTGCTCATTACATGGGCCACAACTTGCTGGGACCTTGATTTAAAAATAAAAACAACATACCCAATTGCTAAAGCAATATTAGGAGCACAGGCGGGTGTATTCACCAAATAGTGAAATGTCTTTCTGCGATGGTCAGGGGTGTACACCACATCAACTAATTCTCCACAAGACACTGCTGTGAGGCACTCGTCAACAGTAAACTCTAGTTTCCAAGTGCAAGGCTCAGCAAAGCTGTCTACGCAAGGAAACCACAGTCTTGCTGAGTGTCCATATGTGAACATATGGGCAGATTTCTGGAAAAAAAAAAAATTTACTGATCTGTTTTCAAAATAGAATAGAACAAGCCAACCATTCAGAGTAAGTGTTTATTACTCATTTTTTTAAATTATTAAAGTAACCTTGTAATCAGTATGATCAATAACAATTTATTATTATTATACCTTGTAAACTGACAAATTACAAATCAAAGGATTATACAGTACTGCCATGGATCCCTATTTATCACATTTTTTTTTTAAGGCGAGTAGGTACCTTCTAATTGGACAAATAAAAAACTTAATCAATGTACAGTGATAGACATGTTGGTTTACAACATTGGGGCTTCAGATTAGCCAGGGGCGGGATTACCCGGGGTCTACTGTTGTATCAAGAAACAACTCCTTAGTACAAAAACTATATTTTGACTTTATGGTCAGTTTTACCTCAATTAAAGAGCCTTCACCCTCAGGAACAACAAAGTGCATGCCTCCTTGAGGTGATTCCAGAGAAAACTCAATCCCAATACGTAAACCTCGACCCTCACCAACCAAATGTGCAGCTTCCTCTGGTATCTGAATGTGAAGTTCTCCCGAGTTATGATCTGGGTCTATTTTCTGAGCAGCTGCTAAGTGACATTGGGAGAACACTTCCAAAGATCTCCTGTAAATAGTTTATTATAATAATTACACTAAGGCCCTGTCCTAAGGGTGATGTTATATAGAAAGCCACATTATTTGTGAATGTCATAACGTTCACAAATAATGTGGCTTTCAAAACTTATGTGTTGCATTATAAAGACCAGGTTACATCGACCGTGGTCACAAGCTGACTGATGGTCGGTGTAATCCAAGGTCAAGCATAAGGTAAATACTTTACCTAGGTTAAACGCGTTTATTCCCATGTCAAATTCTATAATAATAATAATGTTTATTTATTTTTATTTTTTTTGTTATTTGTATTATTTGCAATCAGTCATAGACTATGAGCAAATTGGATGAAGATAGGTTATCGTGCCGAGTGTATCTCTCATCAGAAATATCTCCTCTTGTAATTATGACTAGATTTAGTCATGTTCCAGGATCACACGCCGTTTTAGTCTCGTCTCTTGGTTGACTTTCATCAGCTGACGGGCGAGCTCATTTGGGTGGTTTATTAGTCTATTCTTGTAGGTCTGTGTAGATTTTCGAATCTCTTCCTTTACTGTGTTTATTTCTAAATTCTCGTGGATCTCTTTATTGGTAATGAACCATGGGGCATCAGATATATTTCTTAAGATGATGTTCTGAAGTCGTTGTAGAATGTTAACATTTGAATCACTGGCACTTCCCCATAGCTGAATACCATACGTCCAACATGGTTTCAAGATGCTTTTGTAAATCAATATTTTATTATCAATAGAGAGTTTTGCGTTTCTTCCTAGCAGCCAATGCACGTTCCTGTATTTAATGTTTACCTCATCTCTCTTTGTTTTTATGTGTGCCTTCCATGTTAATCTTCGATCCAAGTGTATTCCAAGGTATCTGACTGCATCTTTTTGTTGTAATAGATTATTGCCGAGAGTGACAGGTGGGCAGTTGTTACGTCTTAAAGTAAAGGTTACTTGCATGGATTTGCTGGAACTGGCTTTTATCCGCCACTTGTTTAACCAGGCATTCACTGAATCTAGTCCTTTTTGTAGTGTTGCAGAAGCTATGTTTTGATCACTATTTCTAGCAAGGATGGCTGTGTCATCTGCATAGGTGGCCACTGTTGTTCCTGATACTTCTGGCAAGTCTGAGGTAAAAGTAGTGTACAATATTGGGCCAAGGATACATCCCTGGGGCACACCTGCTTCTATTTCATAAAATGAGGACGTGAAATTACCCTCTTTCACCTGGAACAGGCGGTTTGACAAGTATGATGCCATTAGTAGGTAATAACTGTGGGAGATATTTGCTCTGATTTTATAGAGGAGCCCATTATGCCACACTTTATCGAACGCCTGTTGAATATCCAGAAATGCCGATGAGCAATATTCCTTTCTTTCAAAAGTTGTCCTTATAACATTGCATACTCTATGAGTCTGTTCTATTGTAGAATGGTGCTGCCTAAAACCAAACTGGTGGTCAGGTATAGTTTTATTATCCATGAGCATTGGTATAATTCTAGATTTTAGGATTTTCTCAAATAACTTCGAAAGTACTGGTAACAGGCTAATTGGTCGATACGAAGTAATTTCGTGAGCTGGTTTTCCCACTTTATGTATCATGATAATGTGAGATACTTTCCATATACTCGGAAAATATTGTACGCATAGGATTCCGTTAAACAGGGTTGTTAGAAAAATAATAGCCTTTTTCGGTAGTTCCTTGAGCACTTCTTTCGTGATTAAGTCGTATCCTGGCGCTTTTCTGTCCTTCAGGCTTTTTATTTGGGCCCAGACCTCTCGAGTTGTTGTTGCCTTAGGCGGTGTGTCTAATTGTAGGGCTTGGTTAAGTGTTTTCTGTACATATTTTTCAAAGCTGATATCCTCGCTTTTGTTCGGTGTAAATACCTCAACCAAATGCTCAGCAATACGTTCGCTTTTTCTTGTTGTGTTCTGGCCCACTTATTTGTAGCGGTTTTAATCGGGGGTTTAGATACCTGCGGTCTATCTAAGGACTTGGTGAATTTCCAGAGTGAATAGTTTGTGGCAGAAGTAGCTGTTAATGACTCCAGTTTTGACGCTAGACTATATTCGTGTAATTCTGATATCGCTGTTTTAAGTTCAACAATGGCTTTGTTTAATGTAGTTTTATCCATTGGGTGTCTACTTTGGTGCCAAACTCTTCTTAATCGCCGCTTCTCAAGAATTCTTTGTTTAATTTCGAAAGGTAAATTTACAGATGCCAGTTTCTGTTTTGCGTCAGGAGTACATCTCCAACAGGCGTCTTGGATCAAGGACGTTATGTACTGAGTAGCGTCATCTATATCTTCTGGTGATTTCAGTGCAATTTTCAAGTTTATTTTTTCATCAATACATTCTCGAAAAGCGTTCCAGTCGGTATATTTATTGCATAGAGTAACAGGTAATTCGTATGCATTGACAGTTGCGCTCACTGTTAAAATAACTGGAGTATGATCTGAGCAGCTGTCAAGACATGATTCCGCTTTAAAGTAGTGCTTGGAGAGTCCTTTCGCCACAAAGAAGTCCAATAGATCTGGGACCTTATTTGTGTCTGTTGGCCAGTATGTCGGTTCCGCGGTTGATATTGTATGCAAATGGTTTGTAATTATACTGTTCATTAGCTGTCGACCTCTAGTTGTAATCAATCTAGACCCCCAGTGACTATGTTTGGCATTCCAATCCCCTCCAGCAATGAAGCGGTGGCCTAGGGTTGAGGAAAAAGCATTGAACATGGATTGGTTGATTTTCACCAAGGAAGACACCACATTTATCTTCTACAGCTACTGTGGTTGCTTGCAGGTAGTCGGTTTTAAATTCGGGCAAGCAATGATGTTTTATAGTGTTTATTATTATTATAGCTGTTCCTGCATGACCAGTTCCATCTGAATGATTGGTGTAATAAGTATTGTACCCCTTGAATTTTATGCTGCTGGAGCTCGTACAATGTGTTTCAGTGACAAGAATTATATCCAGTTTGTGTTCATTCAATAGTATTAGCACATCATTTTTATTTGGAGCTAGTCCATTTGTGTTCCATGTTGCTAGTTTGATGCAATTCATTTTGAGATTTTGCTGATCAGAGTTGTCAAGAGACCAAGCATGGTACTCATTTGATGCAGGAGTAAGTCAAATTTCTCTGACTGTTTTAGGAGCATTTCTGTTACAACTTCACTAACTGAGTGGCTTTCTGTGTTATCAAGATGGTTATTAGTTTTGTAGACTCTATCGGACTTTACTTTTTTTGAATAGGATATATCTTCCACGTAATTTATATTTTGATTAGGTGGTGGAACTGAGACTAAGGTCACGGAATCTTCCACTTGTTTTGTTTTATGTACACGATTTTTTCGAGATGAAATTTCTCTATATACCTCACAGCCTTTATAATTAGCTGGATGTGGTCCTTGACACAGGGCACACACTGCAGGAGTTTTGCGATCATGCTTTGCGCACTCTGATGTTTTATGGTGTTCGCCGCATTTCACACACCTATATGGTCTCATACAATAGTTTTTTGTATGAACTTCCTTTTTTTTGGATCCTCAATAGTTCAGTCAACTTATTTACATCATTAATGCCGTAGAGAATTATATGTGGGGGCTTAACGACTTTCTTCGGTGTAGGAATATCTTCTTATATCTGTTATGTCTGAATATCTGTTAAATCAACTGGGAGGTGTTCAAACCTGTTAGAGGTGGTAATTTGTGGTGGAATCAGATGGCCTTTTCCTCTTTGGTGCAGGTACCCTCTGCCAGTTTGGGGGATATACTTTTTCACTCTTTTTTTGTTCTTGCTGTGTAGTTTGACTGAAGTTAGATGAAAGAGTTTCTTCTGAGTTACTTGTTCTGCCTCCTATTGAGGTGCCCCTTGGTCTTGTTATGAACAAACTTGGATGGAAAGCTTGTTGAATTAATTTCTTGGTTTTGGATGGTCCTTTTTCTTCACTCTCATCATTTTCTTTTATTTGAATGGTCTCATTCTCTTCTCTATTATTTAGTAGAATTGTGCCCCCCCCCCAGAATACGTGGGGCAGCCTGAGTTGGACTCAGGGAGGGATTCTCCAGCAGTGCTGGTACCCTCCTGGGGTAGTTTATTTTTCAATACTACTTCAGCCATGCTTTTATTTTATCTCCTACCTACTTCAGACATTTTTGGGACTTTTTCTGTCCCAAGGCTCGCTGTAGCCTCATCCTATCAGTTGCCTGACTGGGCCTATAGATATACCGCCATGGTTCGGTTCACACTTTTATGAGGAGATTTAGTCCTCTTGGCTTGTGGCAGCCAGAGACAGGTTAGTTTACCGCCGCCTGTTACTCGACATTGTTGCTCGTTTAGCACCACGTCACCCGGGGGGCACGTGTAGGGTGGGCCTAGGAATAGGTGGTAAAATCCTACGGACGCGAGCAACAACACCCCCCGTTTATTGACACCAAAGAAAAAGAAAAAAATCCTATTTACAATAATATTTGAGGCTCTGACTCCTGTGCTAGTAACTGTGTTACAGGAGTTGGTAGAATTGTAAAAATTGTAAGTCAATTTATTATTTTATATTTTAAAACTCATAATACCTAATATAATTTATTGTCTTCAATAAACTAGAAGCTTGGACCTTTTTATAAAACAACACATGCATGTGGGCGACTTTATATACATTCAATCCATCCAACCATCAGTAAGCTTGTGACCACGGTTGGTGTAACCTGGTTGAAACATCAAGCACAAGGTAAATACTTTACCTAGGTTAAACATTTTTATTCCCATGTCAAAGTATTTATTATTTTATATTCTAACTCATAATACATAATAATTTATTGTCATCAATAAACTAGAAGCTTGGACCTTTTTATAAAACAACACATACATGTGTGCGACTTTAAATACATTCAATTAACCAACGCAAGTTATAGGATCATGCAAAATGGTGTCTTATGTGGGAATCAAACATGAAAAAATGTTGTGCAGCAGTTCTTCTTTAGTACTTCTTCATCACTCACACTTAGACAGTCATAGACAGTCGCTTTGTGTTCATTATTATGGATGAAACTGGAGTTGGCACAATAATATGAATTTTATAAAAAAAAATTTACTACTTACGTATTAGGATCTGCCTGACAAATGTCCAAAAATGGGTCAAAATATTGAAAGTTAGCTTCATATTGATCATTGAGACATACACGGTATATACGACACTGTTTTCCGTTTAATCGAATGTACCGAAGATTATCTTTTAGTGGCACGACGGTTAGTTCCACAAAACCCTAAAAAATAAAACATCCATTACAAAATAGGCTATTCTGAATAACCTATAAACATAACAAACAATAGAATAAAAATATTCTTACAATAACACTTCTCCTTTCAAAACTAATCCCCGTTAAACTCAGAATTTGATGGGCTGTAAATAAAACATAGCGAGATGAATAAACTGTTTTCAGAAACAAAATAAATTGTGAAATTTGGTGATACTTATAATTTAAACGGGCGACAATTGTCACCCGTTCGGTCCTTCTTCACTTTCGACATGTAGATTATTTCATAGCTGTGGTGTAAATAGTAACAGAAAAAAGTGTTGCTTTAAGTTGGAATCTAATTACAAGATTTCGTCCACATTCACATATCACAAGTCAACACACAACACAACAACAAATCATTGAGTTGACGACATGACATGACATACTTGACATTTTGACAATCGTTGCTGATATTATTCTATCGGTCTATATAATCTATGGTGAACAGACCAAAGAGAATATAAACCGATAGAACAATTTCACCAGGTCAGGTCAACCACAGATTATTTTTTGATTTGTATAAGGTTATATGATACTATATGTAATCGACTAAAAAGTAATAAACTTATAGATTCATTTTTTAGCGGGCATCTCTAGAAGTGTCAAACAAAAATAAGAAAGAGAAGAATTTATGAAGAGGTCCATTGCGATATTACGAATATTGGTGAATTATTGTAAAATTCGTAGCCTCTGGATATTGTGTTAAATAGAATTTGTGATTTGTGTAAAGTTGTTTTAATAAATTATACAGAAAAAACGTTTTCATGTTTATTTTCGCTTATCAAAATGTGGGACTTACCATACTTGACTTGTTTGTTTCTGTATATATTTTCTCTCCAAATTATTGTCACTAATTCACGCACGTCTAATGTGTGGAAATTGAATGCGGAAGAAGACCAGATTGTTGACGGCAGCACATTATCTCAGGTCAGTCAGAATTCTATAATTATGTTCGTAAACATTTATATAATCAATGCACTAGATTTTCTACTACATATACTTACTTACCTTTCATTCTGTTACTTTAGACCTTACGACCGCGTTTACCTTGAATTAATTTTTAATTTGTTGCACATTCTTAGACATTTAACATGGTTTATTCATGTTGTATGAATTAATCTTGTAAGCAATAAAATATGTAAGTAAATAAATGGATACTGTATGTTATTATTGTTTGTTTTTAGGATGACTCTGATAAGCAAAGAATGGGTGAAGAAGATGCTGTTTTCAATATAATAACATCAACAGTTTACTATGGAAATACATGGACAAAACATGGTTTTGATATGTTTTGTACGGACTGCCAAATATATGAACAACAAAGGTACTATTTGTATTTAGTTTGCTTTCAGTATTTTTTTAATATAAGAAAACAATGTTATACCTAGTTTATCTAATTGCATTTATATGTAAATTAATTTACAATGGGATATCAACTTATTAATGAACAAAAAATAACTTCAAAACA
This sequence comes from Herminia tarsipennalis, assembly GCA_945859575.2. Classification (NCBI taxonomy): domain Eukaryota; kingdom Metazoa; phylum Arthropoda; class Insecta; order Lepidoptera; family Erebidae; genus Herminia; species Herminia tarsipennalis. Next base: position 7,163,718 of record OX243840.2, read on the forward strand.
AATGCATTGATTTACATGAAACAAAACATAAACTACCTTTTTAACCATCCAAATCTCTTGATGGATGAATGTTTGTTGCTCTTACACCCAACAACTACTGAACAGATTTTAATGAAACATTACCTTAATATAGTTTAACACATCAGAATAGCACATAGACTAAGAAACATAATGTGGGTGAACCACTGACATCTAAAGTACAAGTACGCTGCACAGGCTACCAGCGACAACAACAATTCCATTAGATTTTGACATTTGGACGGTATGTTGTCAAAATCAAATTCATTTGACAATGCTGTCACATTGTACGGGGTAGCCAGACCAGCGTAATAATACTATACAATGTATAACAGAAACATGTGATCAAATTCAAAGGTTGGTATGAGCCCATTGTACTCAGTGTACATACGTAATTTTATCTAAATCAGAGTACCCTAACTTATGAATGAAAAAAAACCATTATTTATGAATGAAAAAAAGTATGACTTAAAAAGTTCTATGCGATAATAATCCAATTGAATTTAGCACTGTGGGAAGTATATTATTCATGTCATATGCATTTCTGTTACACATAGGTCAATGGTATGTCAACTATTATAAACAATTTGCAGAAGGCCACACAGTAGTCTTTTAAACAGTATAAATATTTTTTTTTTTCTTACAGTTACCAAGCTTAGTGTCATTCATCATAGCACAAATTTATCTTTGACTAGCTGTCCCGCGCAACTTCGTATGCGTAATTTTTCCCCGTTTTTATAACATTTCTCGTCGCTGCTCCGCTCCTATTAGTCGTAGCGCGATGTTATATAGCCTATAGCCTTCCTCGATAAATGGGCTATCCAACAAAAAAAGAATTTTCCAAATCAGACCAGTAGTTCCTGAGATTAGCGCGTTTAAACAAACAAACAAACTCTTCCGCTTTATAATATTAGTATAGATTTTCCTGAGTTTGTGGCATTCATTGCTGTAAACAAGTGGTTATTTGTGGTTAACATATATAACATTGTGCTGTGATTAATTTACTATGAATAAATATTGAATTAATAATTCATTAGCCTATTGTAGGTTATTCATTTGAGTTCCTGCACTAAGTTTTTGAGTTCTGTAGGTAGGTAGTATATTGAGGAACTCTCCTATAAAATTTAAAGTAATTTTACTAATGCCTATAAAAGTTACAGCATCTTTATCTGGTAAATCTGAGATTACATGGGCTCAGTAAAAAAATAAAAAAAAATACTTGGTGTTCCTGCACTGAAATTTTGAATTTGGTAGCCCCTGGTTAACATATTGAAGAATTCCCCTATAAAATTTCGAGCTATTTTTCGATTACTTACAAAAGTTATCACGTTTTTTATTATCTGATAGATTTTAGTCTATGTGGACTCTGCAAAGAAATTTAAAAAGAAATACTTGATTTTCCTGCACTGGGTTTTTGAGTTTGGGAGACCCTGGGTAACATATTGAGAACTCTCTTACGAAATTTCAAGCAAGTTTTCGAATGCCTACAAAAGATCAGCATTTTTATTATCTGCTAGATCTAAGATTATGTGAGCCTGGCAGAGAAAGTTGAAAAAAAAAACTTCGAATTCCTGCCCTGGGTTTTTGTCTTTAGGGGCCCCTGGGTAACATATTGAGGAACTCTCAAAAAAAAAGGAAAAAATCGCGCTTAGTTTTTAAGTTCTGAAACTCCTGGGTAGCTTTAAGAGGAAATCTCTCATAAAATTTCTACAAATGTTACGCCTTTTTTATTATCGGATAGATCTGCGTCCACATGGACTCGGCAAAGAAATTAAAAAAAAAATACTTCTAGTTTCTGCGCTCGGTTTTTGAGTTCTGAGCTCCTAGGTAACATATTGAGGAACACTCCTATAAAATTTCAAGCCATTTTTCTAATGCCTTCAAATGTTACGACGTTTTAATCTGCTAGATCTAATATTACGTGGAATCAAAGCAAAGAAATCAGCTAGTTTCTGAGAGAAAGTCTGAGCAAAGTCAGGTTCAAGAGGCGCAAGTGAGGTTCGAGGTTAATATACTGTAACTGACTGATCTCTAAATATCAAACCACTGATTACATTGGGTTGGGATTTCTTGTACAGATTTTTTTGTAATTCAATCCCTTAAAGGAGTGATCAGTACTGGAGTTCCAAATTTCAACCATTATAAACTTCTCTTCATCTCAAAACTTTTATCAAATTAATAAAATAACTGTTTAGAGGTTTCACTTTTCATTATTTGAAATAATGCGCAATAATATATATTATTTTCAGTGCTGACCTATAATAGATTGTTACACTAGTCTAAGTTTTTAAGTGAATTGTTTCATAAATCTAATTGACGTAAAGTGTACACAATTGTTAGTTGTCCAATAAATAAATACATTTCAAGTAAGCTACTAAAAATAGGTTTACATAAATAAAATCTTTGACATACATTTTATTTGGGTACAACATATTCTTACTTTTAAACAAGTAATAATTAAAATACACAAATATCATTTCAGAGCCGGTGTTGAAAATAATGATGAAACTACACCAGCAGAAATCAATGGCGATGTAGATGATGAATACTTGGACTGCGGCAAAGCTGTTAATTTCACGTACTATGATAACTTGGTTGGTGTTGCCCGGCGCCATAGACACCCTAATGTGCCTGAACCACAGGTAAATAATATTATTAATGCAAAAGTTCGTCATTGGGAATGTATGGGTATTAATTAGCGTTCCACACAAAGACAGAACCAGCATTTTGGATTGGGCATGCTTGACCTTGATGAACAACCCAGGACTTCGGTTTCGGGAGGGTCTTGCCACCCTCCCGATACCAGTATACTGGAGGACTCAGTTACTTTTGGTAGTGGGATCCGCCACAGCTTTTACTCAAACTCTACTTCACTTTTTTATATATCTCCTACATTTGGGTACCAGCTCTGTTCTGCACTTAGACGACAACAATGTGTGAATCACACAAACTGTTGTGGTAATGAACTAGGCATACCCAGTCCTGCTACTGTTTAAAATTAATGTAGGATTCAAAATATAGTGAGGAAGCTGACATGTCATGGAAAAAAAGATTTAAATACTTTTTTTTTCTTTGTAGGTGTCTCTTATATTCCCAAAGAAGAAGTCAAATGGTCTCTCGCCATCGGAAATAAATGGTTTTGAGAAACGCCTCAAGAAAGCAAAGAGGGAGAAGCCGAAGTCAGTTCAACTTTATAACCAAATTGGCAACTTTTGGAGGATCAAGGGTGATACAAGACAGTCGATTGAGTGCTTCAGACGCGCACTCGCTGTTTCACCTTATAACGCAGAAGTAAGTGTTTTTTTTTTTTTTTTTTCTTTTTTTTTCTTTTTTTTTTTAAAAACGACTCCCGCAGTAGGGTACAAGCCCTGTGTCGCGGGGGACTTTACAAACATACAAGTCACAGACTCAAAGTAGCATGACAATATTTATTATGGTCTATCAATGAAACTAAGTCCCTCCCAGTGATTATTTTTAGGTTGTTGGTCTATTTAACTTCGACCTGTAGGATTATTGGTAAAAGTTGGTATTTTAACTAGCAAATGCTTTGTTTTGAAAGCGTCTTCCAGACGTTTGGAAACAAGTCTTCCCGCCAATGTGACCTTACTGGTTTCCAACAGTGCAGACGGCTGTTGTAAACCAAGTAACTTGGTACTTGGTTTGCAACAGCCGCCTACACTGTTGGAAACAAGCAAACTCACCTTGGTTTGTACGTTTGTTTCCAACCATCTAGAAGGCGCTGTTTTCTTAGTTGAAAATATAATAAAAAAATAAAAAGGATTTAACATTAATTTGTTAGTTTGAAAGTTTGTAAAGTTGGATAGATGTTTGATTCTCTTTCACACAAAAACTTTATATAATTTGGGGGATAAATTATATCTTGCTGCTAAAATCTACAGTAGTGCATAAGTCATTGAAATGTATTAGGCATATACTCGTGATATACTAGCTAACTGTATATGCGTACATTTTTCCCGTGTTTGCAAAAAAATGCATTGCTTCTCCGCTCCTATTGGTCGTAGCGTGATGTTATATAGGCTATAGCCTTCCTCGATAAATGGGCCGATTAATGATTCAACAGTAAAATAATTTTTCAATTCGGGTCGATAGATCTTGAGATTATCGCGTTTAAACAAACAAACAAACAAACTCTTCAGCTTTATAATATTTATTAGTATAGATTACTGAGTATTTTTTCTTTATTTGGTTACTAGCTTTTCCGCCCAACTTCGTATGCGTCAATTTTCCCCGTTTTTGCAACATTTTTCATTGCTGCTCTGCTTCTATTAGTCGTAGCGTGATGTTATATAGCCTATAGCCTTCCTCGATTAATGGGCTATTCAACAGTGAAATGATTTTTCAATTCGGATCAGTAGTTCCTGAGATTACCGCGTTCAAACAAACAAACTCTTCAGCTTTATAATCTACTAGCTGTTCCGCGCAACTTCGTATGCGTAAATTTTCCCCGTTTTTGCAACATTTCTCGTCGCCGCTCCGCTCCCATTAGTCGTAGCGCGATGTTATATAGCCTATAGCCTTCCTCGATAAATGGGCTATCCAACAAAAAAAGAATTATTAAAATCGGTCCAGTACTTTTTGAGTTTATTCGTTACATACAAAAATACAAATCTTTCCTCTTTATAATATTAGTGTAGATTGAGTGTAGATATAAACTACGAGGGTGGATCGAAATATTCGCGGCCTACCACATAAATACTTGACTTATTTTAATGTAACTGACCTCATTCGATTTGTTTACTCTCTGGTTGTCACATTGTAAAATTCTGTCACAATAGCATTATCTGTTTTTAAATTAGACTGAATTTTGTGAGCCTAAGTGCAGCGTTTTTAAAGAATGGAGAAAATTGAGCAACGTGCGGTCATCAAATACCTGTTTAAAAAAAAACTGACTCCAAAAGAGATTCACGAAGATATGTCAACAACATTGGGGGAATCTGCTCCATCGGCTCCATCGTATACGACTGTGAAAAAGTGGGTTGCAGAATTTAAACGCGGACGAGAGAGTATTGAAGATGACCCTCGCTCCGGCCGGCCTACGACGTCTACGACTGAAGAAAACATTGGGAAAATCTGTGATCTGATATTGGCAGATCGGAGATTGACCATCAGGGAGATTGCTGACACTATTGGCATCTCATATGAACGAACACAAAACATCATAGTCAATGAACTTGGATTTTCTAAGGTTTCTGCGCGGTGGGTCCCCAGATTGCTTTCAGTTGAACAAAAACGAATACGGCTCACGATTTCTCGCGACAGTTTGGAAATGTTTGAGACTGATCCACAAGATTTTTTGGACAGATTTGTTACAATGGATGAAACCTGGGTACACCACTACACCCCAGAGTCAAAACAGCAATCCAAGCAGTGGAAAAAACCTGATGAACCGACTCCAAAAAAAGCCAAAACAATTTTGTCAGCTGGCAAGGTGATGGCGTCAGTTTTTTGGGATGCTAAGGGTGTCATCATGGTGGACTACCTTGCAAAAGGTGAGACTATAAACTCTGCTTATTACTGCACCCTTTTACGTCATTTGCGTGAAACGATCAAAGAGAAAAGGCCAGGACTACTCAGCAAGAAAGTGTTGTTCCATCAGGATAATGCACGCGTTCACACGTCTGTTGAATCAATGGCTCAAATTCGTGATTGTGGCTTTGAATTACTGCCCCATCCCGCCTATTCCCCTGATTTGGCACCTTCGGACTTTCATTTATTCCCAAACCTTAAAAAACACATTGGAGGTCAAAAATTTTCATCAAATGAGGAGGTTGAAACCGCGGTGGGTGACTTTTTTGAAGGCCTTGAAGAAACTTTTTTTATGACCGGCATACAGGCGTTGGAAACCAGATGGAAGAAGTGCATTGAGTTAAGTGGAGATTACGTGGAAAAATAAAATTACTTTTGTTTATATTTTATATTGTTTTCTTGCTGAGGCCGCGAACTTTTCAATCCACCCTCGTAGCTGTCCCGCGCAACTTCGTATGCGTAAATTTTCCCCGTTTTTGCAACATTTCTCGTCGCTACTCTATATAGCCTATAGCCTTCCCCTATGAATGGGCTAACCAACAAAAAAGATTTTTTTAAATCGGGCCAGTAGTTCCTGAAATTAGCGCGTTTAAACAAACAAACAAACTCTTCCGCTTTATAATATTAGTAAAGATATATATAAAAATGTTATGTTGGTTTGTGTACGCTTCAAAAACTCAAAAAGTTCTGCACCGATCGAGCTAAAATTTTAGCATGATATATAATCCGTATCAAGGATTGTTTTTATATCCACAAGTATTGCAAAACGCGCCACAGCGAAGGGTGGCAGCGTACAGCTAGAATTAGTATAGATTACTGAGTACATATTTGTTCTTTATTTGGTTATTATTTTTCAGGCTACCTACATAATGTAGCTATAGTTTAGAATATAATGCTGCATCAATTGTTATCCGTTTCCACAAGTGTAAATGTTGAATGCTCAACATTTTTTAATTGCTTTGTGTAGCTATTCTCACGTATACCTACGTATAAATTAATTTTATTTATAGACAAAAACAATTGACACGCACGACACTAAATATGTACCTACTTTAATCTTCTTAAATGTAAAAACCTGTTCCGTACCCTTATCTATACAACATTAGACCCTATATTATAATATCGAGCAAAAAAAAGCTGCAAAACTGATATCACGGTTTATGAAATACAGCTAGACAGACAGAGTCGACGAACAGCGGAGTCTTAGTAATAGAATTCCGTTTTTACTCTTTGGGTACAGAACCCTAAAAAGATTATTGTGGATAATTGCATTTTTATTTTGCCATAATCATTTATTTGACTTGACTTTGCAATCCCATAGATACCTACCTATAAAATATGTAAAATTATTCATAATTATAATTAGCTGCTTACAATTAAAATGTTATTATACCTAACATTAAAATCAATTATAACCCTTAATTGCTCGATAGGGGTCATTTCGCCAAAAAAAGTACTTGCGCTGGTTGAATCGTCCTCGCGCACCTACGCGCAGCTTCCTAATATGCGGGAAAGAATATATTTCAGTAATATTTTATTGGCACTTTTTGATCTTACTTCCACGGATAATTTTTAAGCCGCCCAAAATCATCAACCGCCAACCGTCGCAGCTGTTAAAATGACCTAGGGAGAGTATCACCAAGATGTAAATGCTTCCAATATAACGTATAATATAAGGGATTTCATTGTATATACATTGTACCTGTGATGACGGCAATCATTCGTTACAAGGAAAAAAATTAAGATGATTAAACGCTTAAAATATTTACCATACGGTCCAAAGTGTCCCTATTTGGAAGGTAATGTTTTTGTTTTACAAAGTTTTCATGTAGGCTGTACTTTTTATACTTCATATAGTTTTTTTTTTTTTTAAAGACGGCTCCCGCATTAGTGTACTAGCCCTGTGTCGCGGGGAACTTTACAAACATACAAGTCACGGACACAAAGTACACCCAGACTCGGAACAACAATTTGTGGATCACACAAAGTGGTGTCCCGTGTGGGAATCGAACCCACGACCTCTTGCGTAGCAGTCAGACACACTCCCACCGCGCCACAAAGGCAGTTGAAATAAAATACTTTCAGAATATATATTTAAACATTACATTTTATGCAATAATTTATTTAAATTCGCCATAAGAAATGGGATCCCTGGAGACCTCGTGCGAGCAGTTATGTGATTTTCATTGTGCGAATAATTAAGGGTTAAATAATTTAAGAAAATGTTGATCTCATTTTACTAAAATTTTAAATGTAAAATTTTCTGAAGATAGATGTATTTCATATAGAAAATTAGGTACTTCAAATACCTATGAATTAAATTTTCTTTTAACTTCAGTTTATTTGTTTGATATTGACTCAAAACTCGTTGAACATAATTTGATTACTTTATTAGTTATCTTAATAAAATTATAAATACCTTTATTTTATTGCCCGACGTTTTGACCTTATTGCAACGGCCGTGATCACGGGTAGACTGGCTCAGCTCAGCGTCGCCTCCGTGAAGCGCGGATTCCGGAAACTACCCTCGCTTGATTTTTTTCACTCGCTATTATAGTTTAAGCTTTCTAGTTATATTCAATTGGCGTTTCTTATAGGTTGTAAGAAACTTCTTAGCATAAGTACTATTTAAGAACCTCATCATGGGTATACCCAAGATGATGTTTTGGGGGTTTTAGGTGTACCTACAATTAACTAAACACTGGACCCATGTATACTGTCTACCTACTTTTTTGATATTTCGGGGAGAAGTGGAGCGGGATTCAACTACCAAATCTCCTCCCTGGGTACGCCCTCCTCATAACAGATACTCACAATGCATTAATAACGTGAATCAGGTGCTCCTCAACCTGGCACGGGTGCTGTTCACCCTGCAGTATTTGGACGACGCGATCTACCTGACGCGGCGATCCTTGGAGGTGCAACCGCCGGACCGCAGCGCTTGGCAACAGTACTTCACTCTCGGGGAAATATTCAAGGCGTATGGACACTATCAGGTATTTTATTGTCATAAAATATAGTGTCGAATACTTAAACGTCACTCAATTTAAGGTCGTTTGATTCGTTTTATCGTTTGATTGAATATTCAGGAATAAGATTTGTAAATACAGGTCAAAAATGTTTTTGTTTGCCGTTTTGTTTACACCGCTCAGGAATGCAGCCACTAGCAGATCTCTGTGGGGTGGGGTAGAATGGAGGGATCTAGTGTGAGGGCTCAGACCTACACTATTAGTACCTATCTGAGTCCTCCAGTAACAAACACTATGCATCCTCATCATTTCCCTTGTAAACAACCCTCAAAGGTCTCAAAAATCTTCCAAATCAAAATTTTGGAGCCGCTATTGACTGCAAGTTTATTCCTCTATGCTGGAATGTATTCAATTCCCGCGATACAATTGTTACTCTCGGACACGTAAGTTGTCCAAGGCTTTGGTGCTGGTTTGGGCGCGCTCAATTCCGCTGATGATGTTTTAATAACATATCAACCCATATGATGGCCCACTGCTGGGCACGGGTCTCCCCAGTAGAACCTACTAGTATGTAGATCCTGGGGGTAATTGCCATAATCGCCACGCTTGGCGAGCGGGTTGGCGATCGCAGTAAGGCTTTAAATACGCAGAGGACGCTGCAGCCCGTCCTCCGGGGTGAAATCCCTTAGTCGCCTTGACGACACCCACGGGTAGAGATGGGGTGGTACTATTCTTAAGCCGGCACCACACGGCACGTTGTTTTAATAAGGAGGACTTAAATACTTCTGGGCCTAATTGAGTCCCTTAGCTCCTCCTCCCTTCTCCTGAATCCGCCAATGGGTTTCGAGATATTTGGACGCCATCAAACTATTCCTAGCGTTCCAAATTACAACACACCAATCGCTTATAATAGAATATAGATACCCTTAAAGTGTTTTGCTTAAACTCCATACTTTATAGAACCAATTGCACATTCCATTGCTGCTTATGAGGGTGTAAGACGATAATACGTTGTGCAGGAAGCGGCAATGCACCTGAGGCACGCATTGGACTTGAAACCGGACTACGAACCAGCGCTGGCCGCACTGAAAGACATCGAGAATACGCCTGAGGCATCTGTGCATGTTTATACACTCCTTATTATTGTGTGTTTGGTAAGCATGGTGTTTTTATGAAGTTTTTATTAGGACAAATACAATTTCTCACTTGGCTCTGCTAGTATAGAAATCTGGCATAGATACTACGCTCCCGAACTCTTTAATCGAGCCAGTCTTTAATATTTTTTTTATACCTATAAAGAAGGGGTAATGTTTTCAGAGTTCTCTATTCTACTACAAGTTTCTTCGAGTGCAGTTGTGTTTTTAATTTATTACGTAAAGTATGTGCACATATCAAAATTTTGCATTTTTTAGTTTTTGTACTAAAGGGACATATTGTTATCAAATCTATTAACTGTTTTGCAGTTGAAAGTGAAAAAGAGCATACATAATACTCTTTCTCACTGCCAACTCCGCGCTTGGATCTTGTCGAATTCCCCATATTTTGCTCAAAAAGTGTAATTGAAATATGCCCTTTTAATACTAAGGGCGCGTCTGTCCTTTTATATCTTTACTTTCACGATTTCAATAAATTTTAACCCCCGTTTTATCTCTTTAGGGATTCAATTTTCAACATGTTAAAACCTGTTTTAAGCGCAACTACTAATTTGTCTAATTTTAACCCAATCAGTTTAGTAGTAAACGGTGTGATTTAATATATCATGTAATCACGGATTCACGCTTTCCTTTTCAACAGGATAACTGAATTCAGGCGACATGTTGATAATTACCGTACACATGCGATATGAATGTGTGAGGAACTAGTGTTAATAAATATTTTCCATCGGTTTTATTTCACTTTTAAATAAAAACAATGAATTTATTGAAACATGCAAATTTCTGAACTGAATTCTATATTATAACTTGTACTAAAACTTTCTAAATAATATAAATAAAACGAAATAAAGAAGCATACGTACTGGCTATCATTTTGAGTGGAAAACAAAGAGTTGATATAAAAATGCAGTGTGACTCGTTTTAACAAGTCCGGAAGTGTAATATCTATGGCAGATTTCTACGAGTATAATTACTGAGGCCTGGTGTACATTATCTACTATCTAATAATAGATAGACAGAGCTAATATCTACGAAAGTAAACTATACCAATTAATTTATATGAATTTGCAAATATTTGGGGAGGCAAACTAAGGACGAACAACATCCGAGCAGTAGGTTCCAGTAACACAGCGCTCTCTACGTTGCATAAACAACTCTCGGCTATCCACGCCTAAAACAGACTGATTTTCGTGAGGATACGACATTGCCAATGCATAATTTATATGTTTTACAGGTGATGGGAGTGTTGTTAGTGATATTATCATCAGTTGACAGCGGTGGCGATGTCGAAGAACACAAAACTCAACGACATTTCAACCGAGCTATGGCGATGAGATCACTCCGTGGCGTTGCCTTACCGGGCTCTCGCGGTCGGAAGAAAGGCGGTTCTTAAACTACCGTCACATCACTAGCGATAGCCTGAGTTTATGATCTCTGGTTGTGTTCCTAATTAGATTTTTTTTTTTTTGTTATGTACCAGTTGTACAAGTTTTTAACCATAAAGACTGTATTGGCTGAAAAAAAACCAGTTGCATTAGTTCCTAAGTTTCTTTTCACATTTTTAAATGTACAAGATCCGCAAAGGCAGTATGTTTTTAAGTCCTTGGATCCCTTTTTATTTTATTTTTATTTTATAGAGATTGTGAACTCAGGATATAAGTTATGAACGATGTTCATATTACCATCATAAGGCTTGATAAACAAATTACGAGTGATGTCTTATAGCTACAATGTTTTTATCATTAATCGCTATTGGTGATCAGTGGAATGAAACCGATAAATTGTAGTACTGTTCTGTTGAATTTGCATTTTTGTTTTTCAAAAATAACATTTTATATTTCATCAAGCTAACTCTATTTATCTAAACTCAAAATACTTATAATTAAACTAGCTGACCCGCGCAACTTCGTCTGCGTAAATTTTCCCCGTTTTTGCAACATTTCTTTTTGCTGCTCCGCTCCTTATTTCTCCACTATTTAATGGATGTTATTATACATATAAACCTTCCTCTTCAATCACCCTATCTATTAAAAAAAACAGCATCAAAATCCGTTGCGTAGTTTTAAAGATTTAAGCATATATTTACAACAAATAGGTTTTATATTTGTTTTGGATGTAACATCATCATACATCTGTAACACATGGGTTACACTTAGGTATTAAAGTTTTAATTGTGGCAATGAAAGTAATTGTTTAAACTAATGAAATATACTCGTAGATAAGATAAATCTATCTATCGTCTCGACGGAAACATGATTTATCGTTAAAGTAATAGCTATCTTTTGACAACGGATAGTTCCTTTTAAAACCACGCGTTTTAAATTATGCCGTAAGAGGAGGTACCTTCGGTTGTTATGATAGATTTTTTTCTTAGCAGACTGTATTTTTTTTAAAGTCCTACTCTGGCGAGGCTAGAACCCATCGCTTTGACCACTCTGCCATCGAGTATGAATTAACAATTCACACCAAAACTGTTTAATATGACTATCAAAGATAATATTAGAAATACCAAAAATTATTTGCGCAACACTTAAAATTTAATTTAATTTCTGTGTCTTTTTGTTGATAATATTTTGTTCAATTATTACATGTTGGGTAACATTCATATACAAGCTAGCATGTTATTCATATTAAAACAAAATAATAAATGGTTAACTTGATGAAAATATATTAACTTATTTTGTGTTGTGATTCTAACTAACCTGAGATTCTACATGTTAACGGCTGGTTGTGCTAATAACTTATTAATATTATATGTATATAAAATTTAATGGAACAGTACATCAATCAGAGGCTATAATGTACAAATATACTTTATGTAAATGTGACCAGATGGTCCTGCCATGTCTAATTTGATCTCTGCTTTGTAGTATTTGTCAACACGTCGAGATAACAGATGTGTTGAATCCTTTTAGCAGTTTGGACATATTTAAAAAAAAAAACGGCTTTTCAGTATATTTACCTTTTATAAAATATGATCTACAATAAATCCGCTCCGTTCTTAATTAATGTATTTGTATCTTAATGTAAGATTGTTCTTATTTTTAAACAGAGGAAAAGCTTTTGATAAGCAATAATAGTTAAATACTGTAGCTAGTTGATAATATTCGAATAATGAACAAACTCGAATTTCAAGTATAGCGCTGTTTGAAACTGCAATGTGGTCGTAGTCGCGTTCAAAGACTGTATAAGAATGAACAGCCGATAAGAAAGTCGGGGTATGGCAATGAAGATGCAGCTTACGGAGTTCACTCTAATCAGTGCTGTAACTAGCCTTTTATGCGCCCAATGCGAGCTTATATTACTGCCCCCTTGATATTGGTCCTGATGGTCATTTCAGCGTCCTGTGCCTGGGCACCGCTGTCACCGCCCTAGTTACGGCACTGACTCTTAAATATTTAAAGTCAAAATATTTTATCTTGAAAATACTCATGTGAGCTTCATCTCTTTCTAAATAAGGTGTCTAACCCGATCTAGAAAGAGATAGAGCTCACTTGAGTATTATGTACAAACATGTTCAGCATGTGGCCTCCATATACAGGGTGATTTGTAATATACTAATAACCTCCCGCTCGTGGCTTTTTTACATTGTTAAGTACAATATATATATAATATAATTAACTTTGTAATATCAGTTTTAAAAATATTTAACCCTCCACAGACCACCTATTTTTGGAGTTATGACCTTAACAATCTACAAACTATTTTGTAAGTAAAATCGTTGTTTATTGTGAGGTTTAAGGCCTAAACCTCACTATAAACAACGATTTTACTAATAAAAACAACGATTTTCTCCGGGGTCTAATAGACGTAGGTGGTTTTGTAACAAAAGTAGGTGGTTAGGGGTAAATATTTTATAAAACTAATATTTTTCAAAGTTGTTTCGTGTCATGTAAAGAAGCCACGAGTGGCAGGTTATTAGCATATTACAAATCACCCTGTATACTCTACGGGTAAGGCTATATTTTACGTGATACAAATAAACCAATCACGTCGCTTTTTCCAACTCCCGCCTAAAACACCTTGGTGCACGCTCAGTTGTCAAATATCAACTAAATTGACATTACTGGCCTAAAGTTTTCACCCAATATATGGTTCAAGGGGAATTTCTAGAGGCCAAACACATGGTTACCTTTCTTATACCGTCTTTGTTCGCGTACGATGACGATACGGAATAATGTAATCTTCCCATAATGAACAATAAAGCCGCTATATATAAGGATTGTACGTCATTATATTGTGTCCCGTAATGTTTGAAAAGGACGTCGCTAGTGGCGTGCCAGCCTTGCAACGAGCGTATCACTTTTGCAACCTAGTCATTCACTTACCAAGTTTGACTCGCGCGGTGCGGGGTCGAGTGTGTGTATTTCGTTTAGTAGTGCATGCAAAATAAACTTGATAAGTGTTCGTAGAGTCTAAGGATTTAAAAATGGAGGAGCAAGTCTTAAATTCGAGATTGGTAAAAAATGTACCTGTTGTCAGTGGTTCTTTTGTTAATTTTTGACTATTTATAATACATGATTGTCCTAGCATCTACTTTGTATTTTCTTTCTTAACCCTGCTCTGAATTATATCTACATTTGTCACCGAAGTTTCCAAGATTTATAATATTCTAATAACACAAATGACACATTCACACCGGCTGTAGACGTGTCGGTGATGCTTTAGGGTTGATCTACATCTGGCCGCACAGAATCGCCATTTCCTTACCCTCTTTGGTGCCCGTGGTCAGATTCCAAAATGCTGGAAAAAATGGTCTTAAAAAAAAATGATAAATTGTAAAGCTTTATTTGATTGTCGGTAAAACAGTTGTTCACTGAAAATCCCAACGTTAGTTTTACAGATATTACCCGATGTTAAGGAAAATTTTAATTTCAACTAGGCATTTGCAAGGATCTTAATTGATAAAAAAGATATTCTGGTTTGGTATTTTAATTAATTTCATTAACTATTAATGTTCTAAGAGCAACGTTTTCGAGAGAGCATTTCAGGTAAGTAACGTTTTTATATATGCTATCTCTCTCACTCTCTCGCGGACAGTTAGCGTCACTAAAAAATAACAGTTAATATTACCAATTACTTAGACACATCCTATCTGATCACTAATAATTTACTATCACCTAAAGCCTTTCGGCGTTTTAGGACCACAATGAGAAATGACCAGTTCTTGAAATGACCACTTCTTTAAATGCCTACTTCTAGAAATGACCACTTCTTAAAATGCCCACTTCTTGAAATGACCACTTCTTAAAATGACCACTCTTTTAAATGACCGTTTCTTGAAATGACCACTTCTTGATTTTTTCTGTTATTTCTGGGAATATAACAATAGACATGAAACCACCTTTTCTTTAGATTTTGACTTGATAACTGGCCACTTGAGGGGCTAGCATACCTACTAGAGTTTAATAATGACATTACTGTCATTTATGTCTTCAATAATGTGTGTGAAAATCTAGTAAACAGGCTTACGATGTTTGCATTTAAGACATGATAAATCCCCATTTGTGTTTGTTTTTATAAGAAAGTTAAAAGCATCAATACGGCTTGCAAGTGCAAGTCGGACTCGCCCACCGAGCGTTCCGTACACAAATTTGTAGGTACATATTATAAATAGTTCAGAAATCGAGTCTCGCGTTTTATTTATGATTAAATTAAAAATGTATAGATTTTACACCTTTTCCTAATACTTGTAGTGCAAGACAGTATTAGTTGCCAAATTTCATATTTCTAGGTGAACGGAAAATACCCTATACATTTTGATTCCCTAGAGAGTGTGGAAATGTGCGTTTTTTTGAGGCATAGACGGCCGTATATATTTTTTTACGTTAACTTAGAAGTTTGAATGTTTTCACAGCTTCAAGGGGCTGGGGACCTGAGTTATGGGGACAATAACTTTCAATGGAATGACATTAAAATATTTAGATCTTCTTTCTAATCATAGTTTTTAAGTGGCCTGCTCTTTAAAAGTATGATATCAGATAAAACGTTTTTATTATTAGAATACAAGTGACTGGGCTTATTATATGAATTGTGATTGTGATAAACATAAATAATTGTCAGGTAATGGTCCTAAATTAATGAAAACGTCTAAATATACTAGAAAAAGCTTATTTATATATAAATGGTCATTTCAAGAAGTGGTCATTTCCGGAAGTGGTCATTTCAAGAAGTGGACATTTCAAGAAGTGGTCTTTTCAAGAATTGGTCATTTCAAGAAGTGGTAATTTCGGGAAGTGGTCATTTTTAATTGTGGTCATTTCTCATTGTGGTCCTAAAACGCCGAAAGGACCTAAAGTAGCCTAATAATTCAGACCGTATATCTTGCACACATATAACCGAACATCAGCTTCAAATATACGAGCTCATCCTAATCCCTCACAGGTTTCGCAGCATCCAAAGTATTCATAAATCTAAAACGCGGAAATGGAAAATAAAGTTTATATTAAACATCATAGAGTTACATTTAAAATGTCCAGTCAATGATTGTTTACACAGGGTTACAGGATAAGTCGACCTAGACACTTCAGGGGTTTGTACTTAGTTGCCATCGTTGCTGACTGATTTGACTATGAAATACCATACATAATGTAAGTTTATAGAAGCTAACTTGTTGATATCTTTTACAGGAACTCTGTCTTTGTTCATTTCATCATTAATGCTCATTTTTAAATAGTTGCATAAATAAAATTAGGTCTCCTAAAACTATGCCACACGGAGGGAAAGTACCTTTATTGTAAACTAGCTTTCGCCCGCGGCCCCTCCCGCGTGGATGTCGGTTATCGCGATAAAAACTATCCTATGTCCTTTCCCGGGACTCAAACTTTCTCCATACCAAATTTCATATCATCATAAATCGGTTTAGCTGTTTGAGCGTGAAAGTGTAATAGACAGACAGACAGAGTTACTTTCACATTTTATAATATTGGTATGGATAGAACATTTTACTGAAAGACTTCATTTTGATTTTACAAATAATTCGAAAGGCTTTCAAAGGTTTTTCCGGGAATCGATCCCGCCTAATGTGAAAAAGCACCATTCTGTATTTGTATGACACCAATCTACAGAGTCAGGCAAAGGGATTATTTCTATCTTAAATAACATAGCATCTTAAATATAGGGTATCCTATGAAGTTTTACATTTAATGAAATGCATTTTGTATAGTTAATCACGACGTTTTTGCACTTCAACAATTAGAATCAATCACTTTAACAGATAGAAGAAAAAATATTAAAAAGTTTTTAATCTGAGCCCAAAATAATGTGGATAAACTTTCGCGATTTGTACATATCAACCCATAAGATGGCCCACTGCTGGGCACGGGTCTCCCCAGTAGAACCTACTAGTATGTAGATCCTGGGGGTAATTGCCATAATCGCCACGCTTGGCGAGCGGGTTGGCGATCGCAGTAGGGCTTTAAGTACGCAGAGGACGCTGCTGCCCGTCCTCAATTCAATTCAATTCAATTCAATTCAACTTTATTTCCCAGAATATGGTGGTTTACAGATCTTTGGTATAGTATAGTACAACATATTCTGCCATGCAAGGCGTGCAAATATTTGTTGTTAAAACTTAAATACCTATTAATTAACATTTCACAAAATTAACGAAATAATATTATAATATAATGTCAACAGTTAAAATTTAAATAAGTAAAATCAATTCATATTGACATAATACAACAATAATAATAATAAATCAGATAATAATTATAATTCAATTCAGTATAATATAATGTCACTTGATCATTACAATTTAATAAAAGGAAAAAATATAAAATGTATAACATCTAATTAATAAATTTATCTGTTAGGTATTCATCGACGTCATAATAAACTTTTTCTTGTAATAATGTGATAAGCCCTTTGCGGAACTGTTTGTAGGGTAAATTGATCAATTGGTTTGGAAGATGGTTATATATTTTAATACACATAAGATATGAGTTTCTCTTATGTAGTTCAAGATTCGTTTTCGGTACCTTTAATCGGTTTTTGTGTCTAGTTCGACTCCCCTCTACATCTCCAAGTTTTTTAAACAGTGTAGAGTTCGTTTTTACAAAGATGCATATTTCAAATATGTAGATACATGGTAAAGGAAGGATATTATGGTTTTTAAATATTGGTCTACAACTATCTAGGTAGTCACAATCAAAAATCGCTCTAATACATTTTTTTTGTGCTATGAATAATCTATTGAAGTCCACCGAATTGCCCCAGACAATGATACTGTAACGGAGTAGGGAGGCTACATATGCGTGGTAGGTCATCATTGCAGTCTTTCGGTTTACAGTTTCTCGAACTCTCTTTAGTACAAAAACAAATCTATCAATTTTATTGAGAGTGTTTTGTATGTGTGACTTCCAATTGCAATATTTGTCAACAGTGACACCCAAAAATACGCAGTCATCCACGTTATTTAAGGCCTGATTTTTATACTGTATTTCCAGATTCGGTGTGTTGGCTCTATATGTTTGAAACTGAACTATATTTGTTTTCCCAATGTTAATTTTAAGATTATTTTCCTCTAACCAGTTAATCGTTTTGTTAAGAGTTGTGTTAACTTCAGCTTCTAGGGTTTTGAAGTTTTTACTTTTGACTATTAGAGTCGTGTCATCCGCGAAAAGGATACATTTGTGAGTTATAGCGTCCGGGAGGTCATTTATATACAGAAGAAATAAACTTGGAGAGAGAAGGCTTCCCTGCGGCACCCCATACTTATTTTCTAAAAATGAGGAGCGATAGCGGTTTTGGTGATTTTTTTCAACTTTTGTTATTTCTACGCATTGGACTCTATTTTCTAAATAACTCTTGATCCATTTATATGCATTTCCGCGTAACCCGTAGTTATATAGTTTTGACATTAGCGTGTCATGCTGGACGAAATCGAAAGCTTTCGACATATCGAGAAATATACATGCTACAAGTTCTTTGTCGTTTATAGCTTGGGTAATTTCTTTAAATAATGAGAAGCATGCTAAAGAAGTCGAGCTTTGTTTTCTGAATCCATATTGCTCAGCTTTTAAGATATTGCACGTGGATATAAATTTTTGTATTTTAATAAACATCACTTTTTCGAATATTTTTGATAGAATTGGGATGAGTGTGATTGGTCTATAGTTATTCATGTCATTTTTCGTTCCTTTTTTATATAACGGTTTTACAATGACTCTTTTTAAGTTAGTTGGGAATTTGCCTTCTAACAACGAAAGGTTGATAATGTGAGTAAGCGGGACGAGTATGCTTTCGGCGCTCTTTTTAATTACTTTAGTAGATAGGTCGTCATATCCGACTGAATTAGTATCGTTTAAAGATTTAATTATATTAAAGATGTCAATTTCATCTACAGGAGTCAAAAAAATGCTTTTGGGGTTCATTGGAATTGGATTAGAAGAATGTCGGTTATTGTTATATATATTCGAATTAGTGGTAGTGTTTGTCAGTGATATGTAGAAATTATTGAATCGTTCACATATATGAGCGGGGTCTTCGTATAGTGTATTGTTTTCTTGTATCGACTCTATTTCGGATTTTACAATATCATTGTTAGTTGTGTTCTTAATTAGTTGCCAAGCCGCTCTGCATACATTTTTTGATGAGGCAATAAAGCGTTGGCTGTTTATTTTTTGGGACGTAATTATACATCGTTTTAGTATTTTCGTGTATTGTTCATATAAGACCTTATTGAGTTTTTTACCGGATTTATTTAGGTGATATTTTAGGTATAGAGTTCTTTTTTTGGTACAACAACGTTTTATGCCCTTTGTTATCCATTTATTTTTTGTTGGTTTCACTGTATATTTGACTTTTTTAAATGGAAAGCACAGGTTATAGAAGAGTGTGACAGTGTCGTGAAAACTATTAAATGCATCTTCCGTGTTTTGTTGTTCAAAAACTTCAGAAAATGAGAGGCAAGATAAATAGCCTTTATATTTGTTTATATTTTCCTCACTCAGATCTCTGATTTTTCTGTACCAAAAAGATCTGTTATTTTTTTTGTGTTTCACTTCCAATTTAACTGTCATAGATTGTGCCGTTTCGTGGTCTGAGAGCGCAAGGAGGTGTAATTTGGTCTTGGGATTTTCTATGTTACTAACTATGAGGTCTAGACAGGCATTTTTCCGAGTTGGCAGGTTAATATGGTTTGTTAAATTGTTGTTATGAAATATTGAATTCAGTTCGTTTGACTGCTTGTTTGCTTTTAGTAGATCAATATTCCAGTCTCCGCAAAGTATCAACTTTTTGTTTCCCCTTTTGCAAAGTGTATTAGTAAATCGGCCGAGTTCGTCTAGAAATTTATTTGGATCTGATGTGGGGGTTCTATATATGCATACTATAATTAGATTAAATTTGATCAACTCAATGGCACAGCATTCAAAGTGAAATGGAGATACAGGGATTTTATAGTTGATTTCCTTGTATTCTGTGTTATTTTTTACTAATATACAAGTACCACCTCTGCGTTGGTTTGTTCTGGAGAAAGATGCGACTAATCTATAGTTGTCTATTCTGAGGTTTTTTTCCGTACCTTGTTTACAAAATGTTTCACTTAAACATACAACATGAATAGCTCCAATATCTTTTTCTAACTCGATTATTGCAGCTTGAAGTAATTCCTGTTTGTTCAACAACCCGGCTATGTTTTGATGAATTAAAGTCATCGTTTCGTAATTACATTTATTGACGAAAAAATTTTTTATATGGGTAGATAACTGAATCTGTGTTAGCAGTATTGAAAAAATAAGATGTTATTTTTGTCTGTTTACTCTTTTTTGGCGTGTTTAATGTTATATTCAGGTTGTCTGTAGGTTTTCTATTCGTGGTAGATAGGTTATTTTTAATTTTAGTTAAAATTTCACTCTCATAACGGTAGCTATCTAGTTTTGTATTAAATTTCAGGCATAGGTCTTTAATATAATGTAAGTGATCGCTGGGAAAATAGTTATAGTTTTTCGTTAACTTATAGTACATGCTGGGTATTTTTAGGTATTTACAATTTTTATAATTATTTGTTATCATTTCTAGGGTGTTATTAATCATGGTTTCATTAAGGTGAGAATTGTATTGTACACTGCTGATAAAAACAGAATATTGACACAATTTATGTAATGCATTGCATAATTGGGTAATTAATTCATAGGGATATTTGTCGTTGGAACCTAATACTAATAAGATAACGTCGTTCGGGAGAAGGCTTTTTATGAAGTCATCGTTGCAACTGCTCAGGATTTGTGTGGTTGTCGCGTTTGGTTTAATAACAGACATTACGTCGTACTCGTCGTTCCACCTGTGGGATCTCATCTTTTCTATAGCTTTGCCAAGGCCTCTGGCTTGTTGATCCCCAAATACATATATTTTAGGTCTTTTTATTGCTGTGAATGTCCGTGTATCATTATTTTGTTTCGTGGGAGTGAATGAGGTACCAGCGTTAATTGACGTATTGGACAGACAGGTGTTGCCCTCTAGTTTGTCTAATTGAGGAACAGAATTTTCTTGTGATTGTATAATTTGTACATCTATAGTGTTTTGTTTATCTGTTGGCGGGGAACTTGTATCGAAACTATCAGTAAGGCGACGTATACTTGTTCTACGCCTGATTTTAGATTTCTTTAATGTTGTTACTGGGCTTTGACATAATTGTTTTAATGTGTTAACTTCTTTGCACAGGTGGCTTATTTGTTTTTTTAGGTCAATATTCTCTAAAATAGTGTTGTCGAGCTCGGTTTGGGTACTTTCGAGATTTATTTTCAGCCCATCGATTTCACATTTTAGTTCTGATAATGTGTTTGCGTTGATATTTTTTGATAGGTCCAGGCTGTGTGGTGAATCTAAGGAATTGCTGCTTAAATTCAAATCTTTTAGTGATGTTGACATCGGAAGCGGTTTTCTTAGAGTAACATTATTGAAATCTTCCATGTTGATATAAACGCCCTCTATATAATGTGTCTGGTATTACTTACAAATATAGTGACAGTATACACTAACTAATTCAAATATTTAGTACTTGGCTTGCACTTGCACACGACTTGATGCTAAATATCTTTATAAGTCAGAGTGCTGGAACGCGCCCGATCTTGGGAAATTATTTTCTTTGTACTGACAACACTGTCAAGTGTCCTCCGGGGTGAAATCCCTTAGTCGCCTTGACGACACCCACGGGTAGAGATGGGGTGGTACTATTCTTAAGCCGGCACCACACGGCAACTTGTACACGCGATTTGTACACATTATGAAAATATATACATATATATATATATTATGGGTAAGACCCATAATATATACCTATATATATTTTCATAATGCGTGAATAATTTAATTTTACCTTAAATTATTCACGCGATTAAGACCCGTAATATATATATTTTTTTTCATAAAAGAATGTAGGTAAGTACCTAAACCTAATTTGTCCAATGAGTAAGTACCAATAGAATAAAAAAAATATAAAAATAAAACACCCGCCTGCACAAAAAAGATGGAAACAAGATCCCCTACATAATTATATAATTTCATGCAGCCGGAGGCAGAAATGAATCTTGATAAATTTAGTAAAGCGCCTCCGACTGCATGAAATTATATAATTATGTAGGGGATCTTGTTTCCATCTTTTTAGTGCAGGCGGGTTTTTTTTTATTTTTATAATTTATTTTTTATTTAATACTTTTTAGTGGTTGTAATATTTATGTAACCGATGTAAAAACTAACTTTTATTACAGCTATTGTCAGGTATTGAAGATTGAAGAAAGAATGGTTGCTAACTAACTTTTTTAGTATTACAGTCATAATAAAGTTATACCTTTTTGAAATGCTTACGATAAGCCCTTTAATTTGATATTGCAGTATTCAATTTTTTTTTTCACACTACTTTATTTTGTCATCTCACAGCCGCCATATTTGTTTTTTCAAACGACACATATTT
Source organism: Herminia tarsipennalis (assembly GCA_945859575.2). Lineage (NCBI taxonomy): Eukaryota > Metazoa > Arthropoda > Insecta > Lepidoptera > Erebidae > Herminia > Herminia tarsipennalis. The sequence continues at coordinate 7,186,319 of OX243840.2, forward strand.
ATAAGAACACTTGGGCAGTCAAGACGGATCTAACGACGTCATAATTGTATAAATCCGTTCGGTGGATTGTGAGATATCAGGTAATAAAGAATATAATATACATACAAGATACGCGCGAAAAACAGAACTCTTCTTTACAGTCGGGTAAAAAGAATACTATTTTATAAATGAGGTTTTCTTACATTTTTCTATCAATTTATCGGTCACGAATAAATATAAAATACTAGCTGAACTCGGCCACGCTTCACTGTGGATTTTAAAGCTAGGAACACTCGCCGGCCTTCCCAGAACATTCTGCTAAAGTTTCATCATAATCTGATCGATGGTTTCGGACAAACATTGATGAAATTCATTAATGAAACTAAAGACGTGCCAGTGACGTCATGCATGAAATGAAAAGGACAACGACTTAAACTTGTCTTTTTCCTTTTGTGTAGGTATGACGTATTGGGATAGATTTGATAAGCGAAATTGTATTTAAAATATATTGCGGTAAAGTTTATTTTCAAACTGCGTCGACATTTTGTGAGTGATGATGCTGCGAAACCTTCGGCACTGTGTTACAGTTATGTGCGGAATTAGGATGAGCTTATATATAGAGATACTTGAGAAGCTGATGCTCCGTGTCCGTTACATTTGTGCAAGATGAACGGTCTGAATTATTAGGCTAGGTAGGTACACATATTGTTGATTGTATATTAGTGATCAAATTAGATGTGTCTAAGTATATGGTAATGTGAACTATTGATTTTATATATGACGCTGACTTATTACACACGAATCATTTTTATCATTGTATTATCTGTGTCAGACGCTATTTTTAAATTAATATTTTATCTCAAAATATTACGTAAGTATTATGGAACGGAAATCCGGCACGACAGGAGTCTGGTCGTGTCGGATTTCCGTCCCATCGGGCCGAGAAGTAAGGGTATAAAGAGTGCAGTTGAGTCAGCGCACACACTTGTGCACTATGTCTCCGGCACAGTTGGCTAGTCTCTCATGAGATTGGCCGCCGGCGCGCGGCGCCGTAACCTAAATCGGTTTCGAGACTATTACTGACCATTACCATACGGTATTTTTAGGGTTCCGTAGCCAAAATTGGCAAAACGGAACCCTTATAGTTTTGTCATGTCCTTGCGACTGTTTTTTTTTTAATATTAAAATAAAAGATAACTAGCCATGGGAGATTATGTCATTATTGGGGTATAGTAAACTTACACCTTTAATTTTAGAATTATATTCTTTATTATTTTTAAAGAATATAATTTTATAATAATAAAATTACACAAATACGTAACATAAAAAACAATAAACCAATACATATTTATATAATTAAAATTATACACTACAGGGATTGAGACAGCGGCGTCGTGTTTCGCTGCGTGGTGTCACGTAACCTTCCACGAAAACGTCGGTACGCAACACCCTTCGGCCAGAAGTCCTCCTTCATAAAGATGGACAGATGTTCATTGGGAACTCGCACCATGAATGATTTGAAGTTCAGCTCAATGCCTTGTGTTAGGAGGGGGATCACGTCGGTAGTATAACGGGTAGGATTCGAACCCGCGATCTCACGATTGCGAGACCGATGCCTTAGCCATTAGCTTAAAAAAAAACAATATTTTACCTGTACAAGTACAATGCGCACTGATGAACGCAACCTCTACCGCCAGCCACATAGCCAGTCGAAGAGTAAGAGAGATAGCATATCTAAAAACTGGCCTACCTGAAATTCTTTTGCTCCCGACGTTGCTACCTCTCGTACTATAAAAACTATGCGACTGCCTCGATGGCAGTGTGGGAGTTTGTATGACCGCTGCGTTGAGAGGTCGTGGGTTCGATTCCTACATGAGACACCACTTTGTGTCCCTCAGGAGCAGTTCACCAGATTCTCGATTCACCAGATTCGCAACTTACCAGATTCTCAACTCACCAGATTCGCAGTTAACCAGAAGTATAATCAAAAGCAAAATAAATTTATATAGTAGGTATATTAACAACAGAAAATAGAATTAATTCAAAAAATTATAAAACAAAAACATTTTTCCTCGGTTAAACAGATAAATAATATTGTACTTCCAAATCAACAGCTTTACACTAAGTGCATGAGCAAAGCATTTTTTATATTTTTCTGTCAGTCTGTTTATTCCGTTTAATATCTGAAACGGCTAGACCGATTTTAACGAGACTTTCACAGTAATATAATTGTTGTTACGAGGTAAAACTTAGGCTACTTCTACTTTTAAACCGCATTAAGATTCGGCGCAAAAACAATAAAAGCTATGAAAAGGTTAATAAAATACAATTCCACGCGTATGAAGTCGCCGGCATCAGCTAGTGTATGACTATAAAGAAGCCAGATGCCTTATGCAATCAATTACACAAATTTTATCATGTAAGCAATCGTGATCTACAAATTGGATGTCTGAGTCTAGGTGTACTTTGTGTCCGTGATAGTATATGCTTATGAAGTCCCTGTGACACAGAGATTATTCCGCAGTGCAGGAAGTCTTTTAAAAATCCATACTAATATTATAAATGTGAAAGTAACTCTGTCTGTCTGTCTGTTACGCTTTCACGCTCAAACAGCTAAACCGATTTAGATGAAATTTTGTATGGAGATAGTTTGAGTCCCGAGGAAGGACATAGGATAGTTTTTATCGCGATAACCGACATCCACGCGGGCGGAGCCGCGGGCGAAAGCTATTATATAATAAAAAATAGAAGCAATATTAAAACTACCACAAATAAAAAATTATAATGTATTTATTTATTATAAAATGTATACATGTAACTGAAAAAGAGTCCGCCGTACACTAAGCCACCTCAAACATCTAAGCAGAAAACAATGCCAAATATCCTATATTTGTAATTTACAATTTTTATTTCATAGGCAATTGATCATTACTTATACCTAGATAACCAAAACAATAGCTGTTCAAAATAGCGTAGCGATCGTAGTAAGTTAAATGTGGTTATGACTTGATCGATACTATTTTATCATATTCTGTGGTACTTAGGCGGCGATGTCGTGGATACCTAGGCGAAATATGTCGTGCTGAACAAAGAAGGAGTCTCCGAGTGGCTTCAATACAAATGTCTGCATGTACGGGTGTGGAGGGTCGTCGTCGCACTGAAATAAATAATACAAAAACGTTTTAAATGGTGCAAAACATCACACATTTGAATCTTGACAAGTTAGGTAGTTAATTAATTTAACAAGGCTTATGCCACGGCCATTAACTTGGATTGAGTTATTGTTAGACATAATATCATGCCCATCTATAGCAAATGATATTAATCAGACTTTACATTAATTCAATGTGTAGGTATACAAGAAGTATGTGACAAATTTCCCAAGGCCTTTGCTTCTTATAGTTTAAATTATTTATGAATGGGTGAGCACAGGTACCGATAACGATATTTAAGAAGTCTTTCTGGTTCAAGTAGGTTGATCCCGTTTATGCATAATTGTAGATCAAATCTCGTTAGAATCTAAATATTAACTAAATTTGTGTCAATAATTAGCCACTTGTCCTACTAGAAGAACACATGTCCATATCATAAACTCGTGTTTTTCACTGTGTGACACTATGCTAATACTAGGACAGTGAAAACAAGGCCCACATGGTGGATCTATGCATGTTTCCTTCTGTTAAAGGTTTATTACGGGGAATTATAACCGTGCGAATAAATAATTTATTGAGCGAAAAAAATACTGGGTGAGCGATAGCTGATCGATTTGGTTAGGTTGGAACTGTGACCCCTTGCGCACGAGGCGGGCGAACGAAGCGAGCGTGCCGCGGCAGTGGCCGCCAAGTGCTTTCGCCCACTTAGTATTTCAATGCGCCATAATCAATAATTGTGACACCCATAATTTGAATTTATATTCACATGTTAAAATACTAGCCATTTAATAACATTTTATAGGTCTGAAGTGCACAAAATCAAATTGACTGTTAGCTAGACTAACAAGTGGGCCAAGTAGTAGACCAGTATAAACTATGCTTAGTCGCTTGCTTAAATTATGACAAGTGCATACTTATTAAATTAAATTATTAGTCATAAGTCCTAACATCTAAAGGGTACAATTAATTTTATTTTTATCAGTCAGTCACATTCACATGGAAGTAGCTCCATTGACATTGTTATCACATAGACAGATAGGTCACTATTATTAGTATAATATGATAAACAAATGGAGAAACAAAATTACTTCATGCAATCTTTATCTGTCGTTTGATAAATTAAAAGTCTTCCAAATATTTAAATGAAATGTAGTAAATTAATAATACTGGCATAAGTTTAATCATTTTGTAGTATTGTTTTCCAATTAATTATTAATAGATAAACAATGTTACACTGCTTAAAGTTAGTCCCATAACATGGAAAGTACAAAATGATAAACACAGTCACAGACATGAATATCAGACCACGTTGTTCCAGTGTTCTGAGATTCTGTGTCCGTAAATTATATGTGTGCATTGCCAAAGCAAATGTTTGTACTCTCGATGTTTGTAGTTAACTATTAGCCACATTAGAAAAAACAATCTTTTTACAATAGCACAATAAAAACAAGGATAGTGATCTAGTGCCAAAGCAATGTGGGTAGTGCACTAAAAGCACTAAGATCTACCCTTACTTTGTATCTGTTGATAAAAGTAACTAGACGTTGTGAAGTGCCAGCCTGAACATGTCGTGCTCTACATAGAATGAATTTCCTATTGGCTTCAGTACAAACGTTTGAAAGTATGCATGGGGTAGGTCTTCATCTGTCTGTTATAAATGCAACAACATTAATTAGACAGACATCAATAACATTACTTACAACGGTATCTGAAATGCTTGTAAATTGCAAGTGTCAACTGGACAGTCAAGTATATTGTTACATGAGATTTAATAGCCAATTCGTTGATTTTCGCTTTGGCAAGCTTTTCAAAACTGGGTGTTAGTAAACCCTACATCTGAATTTATTTGTTTGTTATTGTTAAAATAACATAATTTTGCTACTTTTTAAATAATTATAATTACTTACGAATAACAAGCCCACGATTAAGTCTCATAATTTTTGTACTTATGCCAATCAGATATTAAGAGCTTGCTTAAGACAAACACAATTTGGCTTAGCATAAAACTAAAAGCTAGAAGATTTAGATTTATAATTACCTACTTAATTTTACCTACTTAATTTTTAGAACAATTAAAACAAAAAATATTTATAATTCTACACACCTGAAGCTGTCCAAGGACATTGATTAGAACACCTCCATCGAATGTGGGCTGTGAGTCCACGGCAGTTATAATTCTACCAATTTTTTGAAATGTCAGACTCTGTAATTCAAAATAAGTTAGATTAGTCTCGAGCAGTTATAATGTGCTAATTTTTTGAAATGTCAGATTGAAATGCAAAACAAGCAGATAAATGTCATGAATGTTATATATTCTTGATCTTTTAAATAGTTTGTTGTAAATTGGATAGAGTTTCATAATATTTAGAGTTCAAGGTACACATCTATACTCTTTATCTATACAAATATTATAAAGCTGAAGAGTTTGTTTGTTTGTTTGTTTGGTAATCTCAGGAACTACTGATCCGAATTGAAAAAACCTTTTTCTGTTGGATAGCCCATTTATCGAAGAAGGCTATAGGCAATGAGAAATGTTGCAAAAACGAGAAAAAAATACGCAGACGAAGTTGCACGGGACAGCTAGTTCATAATAATTATGTTATAAACAGTTTTTTTACTGGCCTGTTGGTGAAGTTGTTAGTGACTTGACTGACCCTGACTGCTAAGCCAGAAGTTGTGGGTTTGATCTCCACCAAGAATAAATCTTAGTGTGATGAGCATGATTGTTTATTCTCTGTCTGGGTCCTGAGTGTAATATATCTAAGTATAATATATATTTAGGATTATATAAGAATATTTTTCAGTTGTCTGGTTGCCATAGTAAAAGCTTTGCCTAGTTTGAGATCTGATAACTGGGAGTGTTATCCCAAGATATTTATTTAATGAAGAAGTTATAAACCACAGTGAGTGGTAAAGAAAAAAAGATAAATCAAAGATATTTGTATTCTAAAACATTAGTCAGCAAGTTAGAATACTGCGTAGAAGGCAAAACATTGGCCAGTTAAACGGAATGATAAGATAAAACCTACTCTAGTTCTCCGGAATTATATCTCACATGGAATATGAAACAATGCACTGAGGCACATCATTTGCAGTATTGTACACATTGTTATACTAATTGGACCCAGGGTTTTAGTAAACCAATAACAAATCAAAATTCAATCTTGAAACAAGTTGAAAAATTGACAAAGACTACACACTCCAAAAGGTATAATAAATTATGACATAGTTCTAATTTTTAGCTATGTAAACAGACTAAAGCTTTTTATAGATGTTTTTAGGTACAAACTGAGAAATAAAAATAAGAATTTTAATGTAATTAACAATTAAGCTTTCTACTGCAATGTATTTGATTTGAAATTATAGGGCAGTGTCATTGAACTAAGATAACAAGAAAGTGTTGATTGATACATACATTTAATTTTTCCATGATTTTTACCGCACCCTGCAATTGTACACCTTCAAACGTCATGAAGGAAGTTTCAACCTAAAAGAAAGAACAATAATGTATGTAGCTCTGTCAAGGTAGGTACACATGAGTCATGTTTATTTTGTAGGTATGCCATTTTAAGGCGTATTGGCTAGGCGTATCTATTTTTGAATAGTCCTCCGAAACTTTAATATAATAATATTTAACAAGCAACAAATTAATGAAAATGACACGTAAAAAGTTAATTTTCGGCGGGAGGGAGTAGTTAACCTAAAAATATAAAATGTGTAATTTCAAATAATGACAATATTGACGACTAATTTAACAATTTAATACTTTAGTCGCACGGAACATCGAAAAATACTTACATTATACATATTAACCAGATTTGGCCGCTGAGCCGGATCATCGAATAGTGTATAATATTGCTGGACAAATCCTTTCCCAATTGCATCATATTGTGGATTGAGCGCCATTGCGACGAATTATATTTACCTAAATTCCACTAAAACCACCTAGAATCACTTTTGATTAGAAAAAGCAAGTATTTTACGGGTTTTTTGCATACCCTGGAGACTTTCTTTTTTATCGCCAGAAAAAATGGCAAACGGTTTTCAGTGTTGCCGTTTTAGTGTTGACATTGAAATATTAAAATTTGAACTGATGCTGATCTGTAATGCTACCTAGAATATATTTCTGACAATGTAAATAGTAAGTTCCAAAATTGGGCATTGGGCACCTCTACTAGTTCATTCAATTTTATTCACAGTTCAATCAAAAATATAATGGCGGAAGGGATTGTTTACGTTCTCGTTAAAAGTCACATGAAAGTTTGCGTTTTGGTTAATTAATGTCAATTAATATCGTGCAATTTGCTTGATTGCTTTGAATATTTTCGTTGTTTACAACTTTATCATTTAAAAAATGTCTCTTGCTGATGAATTACTAGCTGATTTAGAAGAAAATGACGATGGAGAACTGGAAACTCTTATCGAAAGTAAAATGGAAGTGGATCATGAGTTTGCTGTGCCATATCCAGTTATTCCAAAAGAAGAAGATATTCAAAATGTGTCAATAAGGGAACTGGCGAAATTGCGGCATTCAGATCGTCTAACTCGGGTAAATTTCAATCAATATTTCTATTTACTAAAACTACATTGCTAAAAAATTAAAATAAATGTTTTTGTTATGTTAATTGATTGTAGGTAATGAAAGAAATTGAGCACAATGTAGGCAATAACAGACAGAAGGTGGAAGTGACTGGTTTGATGGAAACAGACCCTGAATATCAGCTGATTGTAGAGGCTAACAATATTGCTGTCGAGATTGATGGAGAAATTGGTAGGTATATTACCCCTAAAATACTCGTACTTTAGGTTTTATACCATCATTGGGTATAGCCTAGATTATCAGTATGTATTTCCTATTGTGCTAATCATATCTAAACTTCAGCCACAAATCAGTCTACTCTAATGTAAACTGATTAGTGGCTGAAGTTTCGCTAATGTATCAGAACTATATGTATAAAAAAGCAATTTATTATCTTATTTTGAGACTGATGGTGGTGGTAAAGAAATGTTATAGTTTGAATTGGCTACCATTTTGTTAGGAATGAAAATAAATGAGTTTGGTTTTGATTAAATGTTTAATTGTAGATCTTAAATTGTATACAATAGTCAATAAGATGGACCCCCTCACATAGCTTAGGAAACAATGAAGATTTTGAAACACCATTTTCGGGCCGAATGATCTCCCGTTTTGAAGATTTAAACTGGCTGTCCAGGAGTGACACCAAACCTGGACAACTTTTTTTTATAAACCACAAATCTTTTAAGCATCTGTAAGCTAACATTGTAACAACATCAATATGAAATGCTGTAAAACAAGCACAATTGTGAAGAACTCTAATTTGAACTATTTAATTTTTTTACTTATTCTCTTGAATTTTACAAAATCAAACTTCCTTACAAAATAGTAGTTAACTCTAACTATGATATTACTATTGCGCAACCCTATACAATCATACTAATGCATTTTAAAACTGTTGTTCATAAAGTCATAAGTAATTTTGGTACATTCTATTGAATATTTAGAATGTTAGGTTAACATGAACATAAGACACAAATTTCATTTTTCAGCTATTATCCACAGATATGTTCGGGATAAATATCAGAAACGTTTTCCGGAATTGGAGTCTCTGATCATATCGCCTCAAGACTATATACGGTCTGTAAGAGAACTCGGCAATGACCTAGATCAGGCTAAGAACAATGAAATCCTGCAAAGTTTCCTTACTCAAGCTACTATCATGATTGTTTCGGTGACTGCATCTACAACACAAGGGTAAGTAATACATTTATTTTCATTAAATTCTTCACAATATTTTTGTTCACAGCCTATGGGGGATAATATTAAAACTAAAATAAATTTACACAATTGCTTGTAATTTTATACTTCTTTTTTTATTTAATCCTTAAATGTAGTGTGATATAACTAAATTTAGAGTGTCACTGTAATAAAAAGTCCTACATTCAAATTTTACCATTATTTATGAATTAGTATTAAAAAAGGAAAGGATGTGGAAGGAGGAAAATAACTTAATTTGAAAATTATGTTAATGTTTTGCCTCAAAGAGCTAAACTGCTGGTCATATGCCTAATATCTCCAGTCTTGTTAGATTTCTGTTCTAATGGACTTTGAGAATGAAGGTATAGAGTCAGAAAGTGCACGTGTATACTAATGTCTCCTGCAGTCTAGTCTAGTCTGTGTAATGTTAATACCCAAAAACATTACCAGCAGTGCTATTCATCAAAGAAACTTGTATGTTTTTATTTTAGAAAATTATTGACAGAAAATGAACTTGCTGAAATAAATGATGCATGTGACATGGCTGCTGATCTGAACAATATCAAATCAAATATTTATGAATATGTTGAAAGTAGAATGGCTTTTATTGCACCAAACATAACTGCTATAGTTGGTAAGTATTTATTCAATTTGTTACCTTATTCTACGAAATTTGTTACTTTTACATCCAAATATGCCACAAAATACAGCTGTAGTTTTAACTGTCAGTTTTAACTTAAACTTTTAAAAGTTTTATCTGACAGTCAAAATTGATGCTCCTTAAGCCCACACATGTTTCCTTTTAACTGCAGACAATATTTTATTGTCAAGAAGTCATCTGACAATGACACATTAGCCATGCTTGGTTTAATAATATTTTTGAAAAAATCGGCCGAAATTTGCGTAATTTTTCATATTATAGTTCTTATGCATAGAGTACAAACATGTACAGACCAGTTGACTTTGTGCGATCGCAACCAAAATATAATCAATACATTTCAATCGCAACATAACTGAAGAACCACCGCCAACACACACACAGTTTAAACAGATCATTTTCGTCAGTTCAGTTAAAAAATATGTGGCCACAATATATCATCACTTTTAACTGATAGTAAATAACTGAGTTTTCATTGCACACACGCTCATAGTGGGTACCTACGATCACTTTTAACTGTCAGTTTTAGCTAAACATTTGCAATCACAAACTGAAAGTGACAAAAGTGAATGTGTGTGGACCTAAGGGACTTTTGACTGTCAGATAAGTCTATTCAGTTAAAACTGACAATTAAAAGTTTTCTAGGGTACTTTGCATAAACAAAGAGGTTAGAAGATTTTTAATTTTGGACTAAGAGACCTATGTATTTAGCTGCAGATGTAAGTAGTGATCATCAAAATTTATAGTATAATTCCAATACTATTGGTTGGTTAGATAATCTTGGAAAAAATCTTGAATTAAGCAATGACCTTGAGTCAAAATCAAATGCAAATCAATTCGAGTGACTCACTACCTATAATGCCATAAATGATTCACTATTAAATTTATCCATTTATATACCAATGATATTGAATTTATTTTGGGAATGTAGGTCATGTTGTATTTAGTTTGTATTGGGTATTGTGGTAAAAATTGTTAAATTAAGCATTTTTTAATTCCAAACCATTCAAAACATTGTCTTCTTTTTTTTCATGTCTATTTGTTCCTGGTCTTAATTAAATTATGTAAAACATTTTAAAGTCTAACTCAAATACTGCTACAAATTTAACTGTAGAAATTCAATTCAATCTTTATTCATGAACAATTTTTGAATTGTGTTTGAATACATAATACATAGTTTAAGAAATAAAAGTAAACTTAATAATAATATTCCGATGCCATGACATCATAGAAATACAATTAAATAATCAGCACACCATTATATAGGTACTTACAAGTCAAGAGAATATATTAAAACAATACAATTGAATATAAGCATAATGGTAAAATAGTATTAACACAATGTCAATAATTACTTAATTATGTCAATAATTATTTAATTATTGACATTGTGTTAATACTATTTTAGATACATTTTTATTAATATTAGATACATATTTATGTAGGTATCTAATAATAATAATGAATTAAATAATTATGATAAAAAATAAACTTATTATATAATTTATTAATATAATTATAATTTATTAATATTTGATGATTTATTTATATTTTTTTAAAAGTGGACTTATTTAAAAAATAAATGTTTTCTTCTCGCAAAACCACGCGGGCGTACCCGCGGCATAAGCTTGTGTGGAGGACTGGAGAACTTTTGTACTTATATACTACTTATATTTTTAAAACAAATGATTTTTCTAAGGTGCGTCAACGGCTGCAAAAATCTTGGGTGTGGCAGGCGGTTTGTCGAAATTGGCCAAAATGCCATCTTGCAATATCCTGCCTCTTGGTCAACAAAAGAAAACATTGTCTGGGTTCTCTCAGGCAGCTGCCTTACCTCATACTGGATTTATCTATTTCTCATCAATTGTCCAGGATACACCACCAGTAAGTCCTTTTAATCCTATATACTTAAGGCATACTGAAAGTTACTGGATTCTGATAAATAAGACTAGATATATGATTTCCGTAAATTTATTGTTTTTTCAAGTATATTGCCTCGCAATTAATGCAATTTTGCATGCGTTGAAACCATTATACAAAGCAGTTGGACCAGTCTTCCTTAGGGACCTCTTCAATGGCTTGGAAAGGAACGCATTTACCACTCGTAAAATGTGTGGAAAGAAAAAGAAGTCGCTGGGTTCGACGTCCGAGCTGTAACGCGGATGCGTCATCAGTTTCACATTTGAAGCGTTGTCGTGGTGAAGGAGGACATTGCTTCGATGACACTTTTCGCAAGCCTTTTAGAAAGACTTTGGGCCAGCAAATTTTGACTTACTAATCTGCAGTTGATCTTGCTGTCCGTTCTTTAATCTTCTAGTGATACTGTAGTGTAAATGTCCTGATTTGCCGAAAAAAAAAGCAACCATTTTTTTTTACCAATACTTCGATTATTCTCAACTTTCCTCGGCAAATCTTCAAAAGGAAAGCCCCACTCTGCCGGCTGGCTTTTTCTTTTAAGTGGTACACCCAGGTTTCGTCACCTGTCACGATATTATATACAGCCAATGACTGTCCTAACAGAAAATTTTTGCTAGGAGAGTCATTGGACATGCAGTCGTTTCTGGTCCTCCATTTAGTCATGTGGTATCCATCGAGTGCAAAGCTTTCAAACCTTCAGATGCTCATGTAAAATGTTTTGCACTTCGTTCTTCAAATGCCTTACAAAGCACAAATTTGTAATTTTTTTGTCAGTGTCAAAAAGATGTCGTAACTCGTCGTCGTAACGGTGTCAATATTAGAGTTTGTAACAGCAGTCGTCGGCCGGCCTTCACGTATCCCATCATCGAGATGATCATGTCCACGTCTAAAATCTCCAGACCACGAATGCATAGAGCTGCAACATGATGCTGAAGCACCATGTTCTGACTTCAATTGACTGAAATTGAAGTCTCTGGAAACTTTCTTGTTGACTTAAGCAATAAAACATCATGGAACGAAAACGTTTACGAGTTAAATTCATTTTGATAACAGCACACAATTTTCAAAAAGACGCTACAGTGAAAAAACTTATGACAGGCTCGCAAATTAAGAAGTTACATGTACCCAAAGAATTCCATTTTCGAATTCCATTATTGTTTTTTCTTTCTTTTATTGTAAGTGGCCAGATTCAGAAACTTTCAATACGCTCCATGTTATACTATAGTGAGAATAGTTTCAGCTATTGTATTTACCCGACTGCACAAAAAGGAGCGTTGTGTTTATGTTTAATTGTTCTACTTTCTCAGCTAAACTTCTGGGCTGATTTGTAAATAATTCTGTATGCTAAACTATTTTTTTATTCACACGAAGTTGCAGTCATGAGCTAGCGATAAATATGAACTCTAGAAAAATCCACTGGACACATTATGATGAAACTTCCACAATATAGCTGTTTCATCAGAATAACACATAGTTTCTATCGAAATATCTGGCATCCACGCGGGCTCAGCTGCAAAACCTAACTGTTTTTATATTAAAAAACAGGTTATATATTAATAAAGTAGTGACTAAATATCTTCATATTGATTAAATAATAATGAGCTTTAGCGAGGGTTTTTCCGCAACTAATTCTATATATAATAAACATATTTATTTTTGTTTTTAGGAATTAAGATTCAAAGCAGCAAAACTGGTATCAACAAAGATAACTTTAGCGGCGCGAGTAGACGCTTGCCACGAGAGTACGGACGGCAGTATCGGACGTTCTTTACGAGAGTCAATCGAGAAAAAACTGGATAAAATGCAGGTAATGCCCAATACACGATCATTCGAATAATTTTATAGCTAATTGCGGATGATACGATTGTTCACGCTGCTCTGAATCCATTTGTCTTCATGCTGTGCACGCATGCGTAAAAGAATATTAAATTGTAAAAGAAATAAATGATGCTAACTACATCAATTAAAACGGCCAACATCTGAGATACTGTAGCTAATGTTTAATGTATTGTATTAGTAATCTATTGCTTGGTTGATTATCCAAAACCTATCCGCTACAAAAAGTGTACAAGTATTCTAGTATAATTAAGAATGATGGAAATAAATTGGTAAAAATCACTACATAGTATAAAACAAAGTCGCTTTCTCTGTCCCTATATCCCTATGTATGCTTAAGTCTTCAAAACTACGCAACGGATTTTGATGCAGTTTTTTTAATAGATAGAGTTATTGAAGAGGAAGGTTTATATTATAATAACATCGATTAAATAGTGGAGAAATAAGGAGCGGAGCAGCAATAGAAATGTTGCAAAAACGGGGAAAATTTACGCAAACGAAGTTGCGCGGGTCAGCTAGTATTTTATAAACTACAAAACAATATTCGTATTCGGTTTAAAAACAACATGCTAAAGTTGCCTGATGAAAATTCACATGAGTTTTGATAAATGGATGTATGTACAGTGGATTTTTAAACAAATATATTAAATGATGCGAGTAAGTTGTGGGTTCGATTCCTTATGACGTCCATAAATATTGCTCCCTAGTGGAGGGGTTCTGTGTCTGTAATGTATGTTACTGTATCCGTTAACAGTCTGTTTGTAAAATCCTAGACAATAATAATAATAAAGCCTCGTTTTATTCCTTTATAAATGCAATTACAGTAACTTTAAGTATACAATAAATTTTCATACACTATACAATGAGATTTAATAAGTATTCAATTTAATTTAATGAAAAATGTTTAATTTGTAATTTATTATAAGTATATTTAAATTTAACTAATATTCATTTTTTTTATATATATATATATATATATACCGCTATAAAGGACCTCTCTACTGAGTAAAGGCCTCACCCATTTTTCTCCACCTGTCCCTGTCTATCGCTTTCTCTGTCCAGTTGTTTCCCGCTATCTTTAAAATTTCATGTAACCATCTTTCCATTGGTCTACCTCTACTTCGTTTGCCGGATGGACCATTCCATGTGGTAATCCGCTTTGTCCATCTATCACCATCCATGCGTGACACATGACCGGCCCATTTCCATTTAAGCATTTTACAGTGATGTAGAGCGTCTATGACTTTTGTTGTATTTCTGATATCTCTATTTGTTCTTTTGTGTTTTAATTTTATTTGAGAGTGCTCCGTTCCATGACCAACATTAGTGACCCAAAATGTTTAGCCAGAGTGGTCGTGGTTTCGATTCCCATATCTGTGATTAGCACGACTTTATTTTGTGTAAAGTTATCTTTGAAATTGTATGTATGTATTTACAAATATATGGCAAGTTATCTGGTTGCCATATTACAGGCTCTGCCAAGTTCAGGAACCGACGTCCATGCAGGGGCGGATCCAGGATTTGATTCTGGGGGGGCAAATGGCAGTGCCGGATGTAATATGCTTACGAAAGGGGGGGGGACATTTAGTTTCGCCCGACACTGGCCAAGTGTGAGTGGCATGCACGACGGAGGGATGCGTGGCCCAAAAAAAAAAACGTTCTGGAACAAGAGGCAAATGAGCACACAAAACAACCGTCTGGGGGGGGGGGGGGAGACGTGTGCCCCCGCTGGATCTGCCTATGTTCCATTTGTCCCAAGATTAAATAAAGATGTTTATAAAGTCTAATGTATGTTTATATACTAGGAACCACCTCCAGTGAAGTTCGTGAAACCTTTACCGAAGCCGATCGAGCAGAGTCGTAAGAAACGCGGCGGCAAACGTGTGCGCAAGATGAAGGAACGATACGCCATGACAGAGTTCAGGAAGAACGCCAACCGACTTAACTTCGCTGACGTGAGTGTAACGTTTGACTTTTATACTTATACTTGCTGGCTTTCTTAACTTTATATCTTCTTCTAATATTTAAAAATCTCGTGTCACGGTGTTTGTGATCTAATTCCTCGGAAACGGCTCGACTGATTTTATTGAAAACTTTTTTTTGTATATTTTGTAGGTAAGAATACGTTGTAAAGTTTTTTTTTTTTAATCGAACTTTTTGTATTTTTGTATGAATTTCAAAAACGGGGCAAATTGACGAAGATGTTGCGTGGGTCAGCTAGTAGGTGCTTACATTAATTTGAATCTATACTAATATTATAAAGCTAAAGAGTTTGTTTGTTTGTTCGGCAATCTCAGGAACTACTGGTCCGAATTGAAAAAAAAATTCTTTGTTGGGTAGCCCATTTATCGAGAAAGGCTATAGGCTATATAACATCACGCTACGACCAGGAGCAGTAATGAAAAATGTTGCAAAAACTGAGAAAACGTACGCATACGAAGTTGCGCGGGTTAAAGATTTGTATACATTAAAAATTATACTATTCTACTATTACTATATCTACGGATCTTAATCGCGGGAATAATTTACGTTTTTACGCTTCAACCGCTTAGGCGGTTTAATGTCGGTTAGTCCCGTGTCTAACCGACATTACCGCGGGCGGGGCCCGTAGGCAAAAGCCAGCTTCCTATAAAAGCCAGAAAAGGACTCACTGACTTAGCAGTAAAAAAAATATATAAATGTATTAAGTCAATTCAGGAGGTACGTAATCTTCATATGTGTTTTGCTCGAGCAACACACACAAGACAAAAATTTCAGACCACTTTTTACTGAAAGTGTTCCGAGGTTCCGTGTCCGTGACCTATGTCTATGTGTGCGTGTCTCGAACGCGCTTTCTATGAAGGTCTCCTTCTGTACTCTCGCGTATTTTGTGTAATCAGTGAGTGACCTTTCGTCAGTTAGGTCAAGTATATAGTTTTCGAAATCTCTAAATCTGTGACCTAAGATGCTAAACTAACCTAACCTAACCTCATTTTGTTTTTTTTTCAAACATTCATAGTTTTATAAAATTTTTAGTATGTTTTAATTTGACGTTTTCAAATAATCATTAACCTGATTTTACGAAATAAAGATATTTGACTTTGACTTTGACTTTAAAAATTTACAGGTAGGTATAACTTGTAGTATAAAAATAAATTTACAAAATAAATTCACCCTTCACACTGTCAAAATGGGGTTCAAAAGCAGGGATGTTGCGGATGCAGATTTTAAAAATCCGCAATCGCAATCGCATTCACGGATTATTTACGGCAGGCATCCGTGTATGTCCAGATCTATGCGTTTATTGTAGTTTGTACAGAAAACGGTTGACGTTTTATATCGTCACCATTAACACCTACGCATGTATGTACCTATACATATATCTTAAACTACACATACTTAGGTATACAATAATTGCATTTTTGAAAGATAGAAAAATTTGAAGTCCAAACTTAGGAATCGAACCCGAGACCGGGCCAGAAGCGAACCACCTATCTGGACTATGTTACTAGATCTCAATTTTTTCTATCCCTTGTTGCCGCGAGTTGGGCCCTCGCAGCGCCATCTCGAACTATCACGGCTTTTGTTTTTGCTTCGTTACAGAGAGCATTTAACAAATTATGATGACGCAGGCTCCTCCTGAGTCTGGACTTCAAATTTTTCTATCTTTCATAAATGCAATTATTGTATTTGTAAAGTAATTGGCAAGAAATGCCTATAAAAATTACTTCAATACACATACTTATATAAAACTTACGTGCTAACTACGACGTAGTTAAGTATAATATTTAAAGAAAGAAGAAAAGGAAGAATGAAAAAATAAATTTATTTTCGACAAATCAGAAAAAATAAAATGAGTACATGTACGTGTAAAAACAAATAGCTACTAAATTAAATACAATTTGACAACATTATGTAAAGTTTAAGATGAAAAATAGTATATTTACCCACTGTAGTATATGTAGTAAACATTTAAAACATGTATTAATACTGTATCAGCGGTAAGCAATGATTGATGACAGTTTCTTCCAGCGCTATTATTTTATAATGTTGTATGGTTGCTACACACATAAGCTGGTCGACACGTTCGGTTCAGCATAATTTGCGGAACCGAAAGTGCCTACCCGAAGCAACTACTACACATGTTTGTCTTCTAACAAGTGTTGCTCGGGTAGTTCATTCCGGCCGGCACATTCATATTCGGTTTCTTCACATATTCGGTTTTACCGCCCGGCTGAATTGATGCCGACCCTAGTGTTGCCCTGCCTAGTGTATGTACGTGTTCGGCAAAGCCGTGCGGTTTTTTTACCGAACATTCATCCACGTACATTCGGTTTTACCACCCAGCCTGTGCCGAATGCGTAGTGTGTAGCAATTCTCACTGCTCCGATAGCGCTTACTGCCGTGAGGCATCAAGTACTATTACTACTACTTTTAAAACTAACTTCTAAACTTTTTAATAATATGTACACTGATAAAAACTTTTTTACAAAAAAATATTACCGACTTCAAAAATAAATACAAGGCAACTAAAAAGCAATAAATAATATACCTAGAATAACAAAAACAAATTAAACATTTTGAAGTTGGTGCCATGAAATAGTAGTCTTTATGTTTATTCGGCACCAACTTCAAAATGTTTAATTTGTTAACATACAGACGAATTGAGAACCTCCTCCTTTTTGAAGACGGTTGAAAAGAACGTAACATAAATCATATTTATACAGCGTAGTCTGTTAAAGATGTAGCAGAATTTATTTAAATTGTAAAATATAGCGGCGGTATCCGATAATGATGAGTTGTTAGCGATGTATACATTTTATACAGTTTCTTCTAAAGTTTTTCTTAGGAAAACTATATTTCACCGTTCCGATAGCGTTTATTGCCGCGGTACGATTCATTAAATAGACATTTTAATTAATGAGGTATCACATTCGCAAAGATTCCTTATGTTTGCATTGCAATAAAGACATAGCTATCCGCTATATCTTATTTGAGCTGTTTTAAGGCGAAGCTACAAAATGTTTGCACTTTTTTAGCAAAAATGAAATTTGTATAAAAATGATTGGGTAACAAATTTACGAATTAGATGATTTATTTACAGTTCCTACCTAAAATATACTTGCATACTTGATATAAAATATATAAAAAGAAATTGCAACAACAATAAAAATGTTTTGTTTAATTTTGTCGAAATCTTGAACTTCCTAACCCTTTCTAAAAATTAAAAATAACATTGATAATTTAATACCAATAACAATAGGTATAACAAATTGATAAATAACTAAACGATTTTATATTCGTAAATGCCTGTAATATTTCATACTAACTGACCCGCGCAATTTCGTCTGCGTCAGTTTTACCCGTATTAGCAACATTTTTCATTGATGCACCGCTCCTATTGGTCATAGCGTGATGTTATATAGTCTATAGCCTTCCTTGATAAATGGGGCTATCCAACACTAAAATATTTATTCAATTCGAACCGCGTTAAAAACAAACAAACGAATAAACAAACAAACTTTTCAGCTTTATAATATTAGTATAGATGACAACATTTTATTTTGTACTTTGTTGCCTTTTTTGTAATGAATGCACATTTTATGACTAAGTAACTTCTATTGAAAGAAATTCGACAAAAAATCACAACATCTTATTTAACATTAGCAAATCCGCATTTTAGAAATTAAATTATATTCGTTAAAAATAGATGCTCTTAATCTAAAAATAAAAGTGAAGGTTTATTTTGCAAAAAGTATAGTAGTATTATATCACAATATTGCGGTATTAATGTATACCTACCTAATGGTCACTAATGACTGTAAAACTACCTGCATTTAATTAATGACCATCATTAATGAAATGCAGTGAAAACCACTAATCTACTGTGCCTTAACGCCATTAATGGTGCCAGATATGTTAATCATCTAATCGAAATAATTGATGGTAGTTAGATATATCTTCGTTTACGGTGTGTTCGTGGAATCATTCGAGTAAATGTGACGTCACGCTCAACGGGCCACGGCAGATGCGTTGAATTTCAAATCATTCGGCAGAAGTGGCCCGCGATGTTTTTTCGCTCGTTTCAAATAGACCGGAACTCGACCTGTTGAAGCGCGCGGACGTCTGTATCGGCCCCGTTGCGCGTGCGCTTACTACGATTTGCAATTGTACACACTGACTGAAATGTTGTCCAACTAACTGGTACAAACTTTGGACTCAAAGACGGGTGACAGGCTCTACCGTTTTTTACCGTATCACAGAGTTTGCGTGGCTTTTATGTTTCTCTTATTTTGATATATCTAGGTACTACGCCATCTTACAATTTTTTTTTTTTTACTAATCAAGTACTTCATCATAGTTAGTACGTACTTAGAATAAAATTACTTATTAGTCACTAGGCTAGATTGTAATATAAATAAGTATATCTATATAATAAGTATATCACTACACTAACTTAATTTGCTATAAAAACATATGTCTAAGAATGCGTCCATTAATACTTTTTCTTAGTTATTGTTAAGGCGAAGACACTTTGTTCATGTGTTCTTTTTAGGCAGCACTTGGCACTACACTTAAATGGCTTGAGTATATCACTACACTAACTCAAATGGTTGTGTCCGTATAGATCAGTGTTGTCGAGGAGCTGGATTGCCTCAACATTGACATGATAGTGAAGTCAATGCTCATGGACTTCAGCAAACTTCTGAATGGTTGTATCCACGCTGTCCATGTTGAGATCCCGATGGAGATCACAATTTCTAATGTACCAGGGGGCATTTACGACGTCCCTGAGTACTTTATATTGGAACCTTGGATTATCCGACGATTGTTCTGAGTAGTACAGCTTCACAGCTGAATACCATAAGTCTATACTGGCATTAAAACCTGTTGATATATTAGGACTTTGTTTTGTACTGACAGTACATTTTCTGTTCACCTCGCAATATGTGGTCAAGTAAAGGCACGTCCTTTTCCGTTGACATTTTACTTACTGTACCCGATGATGATATTTTATTACTTTTATTTTTAATTTTAAGTGTAAAAAAAGTAAAATAAAATACAGTTGTATTTTATTTTACTTTTTTTGTGTATACGAATAATTATAACCTTACGGGATAAGTAATATGTCTGTACCGAATTAAAAATGCATGTCGTTTTCACTATTTTAAGACACGCAGTTTTTTATTGTGTCAGTGTAGTGATGTAAGAAGTTTACTGTATTGTCCAATTTGTGAA
Organism: Herminia tarsipennalis; assembly: GCA_945859575.2. Taxonomy (NCBI): domain Eukaryota; kingdom Metazoa; phylum Arthropoda; class Insecta; order Lepidoptera; family Erebidae; genus Herminia; species Herminia tarsipennalis. The sequence continues at coordinate 7,206,855 of OX243840.2, forward strand.
CCATTAATAAAAAAAATACCTACACAGAGAAGCAAGAAGCCCTAACTTGACTCTCCTCTGCCATATCTACAATTTACAATAACTTGCTATCTCACGGAGAAAAAATGTTATCTGCGTAGTCAGAGTGCACCGGCCAAATTCTCAGACATCAGTGATTCGAGGAAGTTCCTTGGTACTTAATGTTACATAATATTGTCTATTATGAGAAATGTCTATTATTGTCTTAGTAATAGAATATTTGCGACAAAAAACCACTAGTCATAAGTTATATCATCCACATTAATGCATCCAATTTATATCTAGAACATTCGCGCAATACTCAACTCGTTAATGTGTAGACAAACAATAAGTAGTTCCATTTTATTAACGGTGAACTCGGCTCACATTTCGTAAATTAAGTGATAAAAGTATATGAAGATAATAACTATAATAATTATAACAAATTATGAGGAGTGATAGTAGTAGATCAGTGGCAACCACTCTGACTTACGAATTCAGAACCTAGACCGAGCGCGCTGTGATTATTTTTTCTTTTTTTTTGTGATTTGTTCCATAGCATCTCTTTCCAAAATTAGTAAAAGAAAAAACCGGCTAAGTGCGAGTCGGACTCGTGCACGTAGGATTCCATACAATTATCTATACAACATTAGACACCACTACCTGTTGCCGTAATTAATTACGAGCAAAATACGGCAAATAGATCACGTTTGTTGTATGTGAGCCCCAGTTAAATATTAATTTTATTCTGTTTTAGTATTTGTTGTTATAGTGGCAACAAAAATACATTATCTGTGAACTTCAACTGTCTAGCTATCACGATTCATGAGATACAGCCTTGTGACAGACAGACTGACAGTGGAGTCTTAGTAATAGGGTTCCGTTTTTACCTTTTGGCATTATTTAAAGCTACAGATTTAGGAATGTGAGAGCGATTCATCGGCATACCCAGGGTTATTATCGGGAGCAGTCAGTATAGGTGTAAAACAGTGGTTCCCAACCTTTTCTTTAACGAAAGTCCCTGACTGGACCATTTTTAGTTCTTTGTTGTTCGCAGGGACCACCACCTTTATTATTAAAAGAGTTCTCTACACTAAATCAATCCGAAATTAGACTTAAACCAAAAATATATATTTAATTTTAATATAAAACATACTGTTTTTTGTAAATCAATATGATTTTTGCACGCGAAATTCAAAATCGTTCGCGGACTATTTTTTTATTCCTGCAGACCACGTATAAAAGGAGACCTGATGACACTAGAATTACGAGTTGACACTAGTGGTTATCGTCCACTGTCACAGCACGGGCACCAACACAGCACATTACTTGTAATAATTGTTTTTAAACTTGCGCGACTCGTGACCACAATCGGTGCAATTCGATCGAAACGTCGGGTAAATAAAAAGTTCGTTCCTTTAATATTTCACGCTATTAAGTCCTGAAATATTCTAATACATTACTTGCAGTAAAGATTACTTATTTATTTATTTGGAAGGCCAAATTACAAATCAAATCGTTTGCCTTAAAGTTATAAAATGACAAGATAGAATAGTAAACGGCTCGCCATAAAGTCAGCCTTGCTCCACTTCAATGGACTGGCACCTTTGCTGTGATTATATTATGACTGAAGGTCTTTTGTGAAAATACCAAGAATATCGCAGTAGGTATTACAGAGATAGTATCATAAATTTTATTCATCATAGCTTGTGAATTATGCCTTCCAACATTACAAACACTTGCCAATCTAACGGCCGGTGTGTATTATAATTTATCATAGAGCGCGCCCCTTTTAATTGCGTAGCAATCGCAAAAACGTTTTAATTATACATATAATTAATAGAATATTATTTTTTTATAAATAATTGAAAAAAGATACATAAGTTTTATTGTAATCAAACAGAGGTTTATGTTAAATGTAGTTCAGGAAACTTAGACTTACCTACTTATAATTATTGTTGTACTATGTTCCAAAAATTCACAGTAAACAAAGAAATGGGCAGCAAAACATATTTGCTGCCCAAATTTTGTATAATTCTTTGTAAAAGATGTTTGCAATAAATTTGTTATTATTATTAATTACCCCTATGCAATGTCATACATTTCTTGAACAGTTTTGAACTGGTGCAAGATTCATTAACTCTCGCTTCATTGATTAGAGAAATTCTTGCTCATGATAAAGATAATACCAACATGGATTTCTATCAAGTTAATTGACCGTGATAAAATGAAACCATTAATGAGAACTTTATTGATACGAACGTACGTACGTGTGAACAGTATCTTTTGCTTGCATCTGCCCCTTCTGTAAATAAAATTCCTTTATTCACTGTGGACTTTATTATTGTTATGGGTTATTTGGAAGAAATTGTTTTACACGTGCCAATTTAAACGAATGTTGTGTGATCAAATGCTCACCCTGGGGGCACATGTGGTACTTTAAACTTTTTTTATATTGGGGAAAAATGCATTCTCTATTAAAATAAATATTTTGTATTTCTACATGGGTTAAGAAAGCCGTTAGCTAATCAGTGCATCAGTGAGTCCTTCGTACTTAATATCAGCCAATTAGTGCTTATAAAGTACTAGCTGACCCGCGCAACTTCGTCTGCGTACATTTTCCCCGATTTTGCAACATTTTTAATTGCTGCTACGCTCTTATTCGTCGTAGCGTGATATTATATAGCCTATAGCCTTCCTCAATAAATTAAAATAGTTCCTGAGATAACGCGTTCAAACAAACAAACTCATCGGCTTTGTAATATTAGTATAGATAGTGCATTGCAATTTTCCTATGATTCTCGCGAAAATCCTGTTTTCGAATTGTCGTACAATATTCATGGCCATTATAAACATTGCTATTTCTACAGATCGAAGACGACGCTTACCAAGAAGACTTGGGCTACACTCGCGGCACAATCGGCAAGTCTAGCACAGGCCGTGTGCGCCTGCCCCAAATAGACGAGAAGACGAAGGTTCGCATCAGCAAGACGTTACAAAAGAATCTGCAGAAACAACAACAGTATGGGGGCGCCACTAGTATTAGAAGGCAGGTCTCTGGAACTGCGTCTTCTGTCGCCTTCACACCTTTACAGGTATGTTTAAACAACATCATGTGTTCACTTTCAACATGAGTCAAAGTATGTAAGACTGGAAAATAATGTAAGCGCAAAAACCTCTTCGTTCTTGACTTCTTTACACTACACTAAATAACTTTGAAATATTAGTTTTGAAAAATATTGAGTACTAGTTTTCGCCCGCGGCTCCACTTGCCTGGATGTTGGTTATCGCGATAAAAACTATCCTATGTCCTTACCCGGGACTCAAACTATCTCCATACTAAATTCCATCTAAATCGGTTTAGCTGTTTGAGCGTGAAAGCGTAACAGACAGACAGAGTTACTTTCACATTTATAATATTAGTATGACCTTAACCACATTCAGACTATTTACTAGTTAGTTTAGGCCCTAAACCTGACAAAAAACAAAGATTTACTCCGGGTCGCACAGACGTGTGAGGTTGGTGGTTGTGTGATAAAAGTGGTAGGTGGTTAACGGTTAATATGTATTTTTAAAAAAATATATTATAAAGTTATTTTTGTATAATGTCAAGAAGCCACGAGCATGTAGTTATTATTATATTATTACAAATCACCCTGTATATGATATCAGTCGACACCGATCTGCGATTGTCAACCACATGTACTCTTCGAAAAATCTAGACAATTTTGTAGTTCTTTTGCTAACCTATAAATATGTTGATTGAAGTTTAATGGTGCCTATGCCTACATAAATTCGAGAACGAAACATCACAAGTTATTAATTATCATCCCGTCAGTCACGGAGTCTTGTTGTTCGAACGAGTAGTTCCTGAGATTTAGAAACAAACAAATTCTTCAGTTTTATACTATTATTATAGATCCGGGTCATGTTAATTACATAAAATACTAAATTATTCTGCCTAGAATAATACTGAATGTCGATTTAGTTAGTCGAATCCCGCGGGAATGGGGAATCAAATCATAATTTTACAATTTTAAAAAAAAGGTACCTACTATTTTCTTTACTGATTTCGGTAAAGTATCATGGTATGTTTCCCCTCCGGCCGCTTTTAACGACGAGATTTCACATAAAGTGTCTACATAGACGAGTATATTATCCGGTTACAATAAATCGGATGTAAGAGTTATCAAAATATTTCATCATATCTAGTTAGCTGTGCTGTTCTACTAATTATCCTGATTGATAGGTATTATTACATTTGTGGTGACTACATAATTATTCAAAGATCTGCTTGTATTTTCATACTTTTGTATTAAAATTCGCAACCAAAATAAAGTGCATAATTATGTGTCTTGTAGTGTATGCAAATTACCAATGCACATGCATTAGATATTAGCAAAACAGCAAAGGAACTTAATATTAATAAATACATTATAATGAAATGAGAAAATAATTATTGATAAAACGCATCTCCTAGAAGTACCATTTTCTTTGATTTGCTACTTACACTAATGGATAGGCAATTTATTAAAAAACATTATGCTAGGAACATTTTTTCAAACGACCAAAATTTTATTTAAAAAGATTTATTCTAAATTAGAACAATGGCTTAAGGTTATTTGGACGGGGAACGGCCTTAAGGTAAGCGTTCACATTTCCGCGTCGTACATATCGATCGCAGGAATCGGATTATTTTTTCACACACTCAATTACCAGCATTCGCATTGCCGACGCCACTTTCATTCGCATCGCCAAATGTGTTTGTGAGATAATGGAGGAAAACGGAAACGAAGAATTTGAAATTGCTTGTTTGTTAGAAGTAGAAGAAGAAAAATCTTAAAATTAGTTGGGCCGCAGACGTACAGTTGAGCGCTTGGCAAGCGCGGGGTGCGTCCACTGATCGCATTCCGTATAACGTCATAGGCACGCATCGTAAAGTTGCGCCTGGGAGAATTATCATCGGCCTTGCCGACGAGCAGATCCGCGATGCGTACGATGCGGTTCAGTGGACGCACTTGTATGACTTCCTATACAAAGAATACTGCGATGCGTTTGATGCAATTCGTCCGATACATACAATGCAGACATGTGGACGCCCAAGTAGCACGTTAGTGAATTTTGGAACTTATTTTCACGAATTTTGCAACTATAGGTAGCATGTAAGTGATACAAGAGTGTACGAAATTACTTATAAATGCAAACAGCACTCGAATTTGCAAATAAGTAACTCTTATTACTAACCGTTGATTTTTGTTCCTGCTATAATACTTATGGTAACATTAAGCCGAATTTATTACTTATAGACGCATATAGGTTTTAATTTTCTCTCTTTTAGAACATATAGAGGCATAAGACATCTTAAAATCCCCCCTAAAGAACTGTGCCCAATTAGGTGGTAATTTTTCCTTATTTGGCATCTTTAGTACTAAATAAGTAGTATATATCAGTTATTTATCACCTGCAGTGGCTCAATAGTTATTATTGCAGCTCATTTGGAACCTAGTGTAATTGCCTTTGTAAGGTCTAATATACTATAATATGCCACTATAACGTGTAGATCGGTTCCAAAAGATGGTTCTTGAAAACCTTAAGCAACATTTTTTTCTCATTTAGAACCACCTAAGATCTAACAGCTCTAAAAGATAGAAACGTAGAATATATTTTTAATTGCGATTCAGTCTGCAGCACGTGCATATTATGTTTGTTTATAAATTAGTTCTATTACACTGAGGATCCTCCACTGTTGAAAGGTAAGTAATTTCAATTTAATGCATAATTAAAAGTACAACAAGCATATTATAATAATTTAGAGGCTTTCTGTTTTGTGCAATTGTGTCAAGAGAATTCTACTATCACTGTCAAAGGTTCCGCACATATTTATAAATTTTAAAGAGTATGATTTGTATTTAAGTAAATTACCTTATTTTAGGTAATTGATTATATGAGGCAATTGTTTATAAAACAGTTATCAAATCACTTACTACTACTTGTATTTTTTTAAATCTATACTTACATTATACAGAGTGTATAGGCAAGTTTATATTCATGAGTAACCTTATGGACGTCTTTTGTATTTTGATTTTCGAGTTGTAGGTATATTTCAGATTTATACTATTTTTTTGCAGTCATGATCCTAGTGAAAGTTCGACTGAAATTATTGATGGAAATTCGACTGAAACAAGTGATGGAAATTTGGCTGAAAATGATAATATATAATATAAAACACTAATGCAATGACACATTTTATGTCATTGCTTTGTGCAATGATATTATGTGTATTTTATTTTTATCGCCATTGGCTATAGAACAATTTTGGGAAAAAAATTAAATCCTTCTACGGCATATACTACCTATATGACGCGTAATGTTCATAATTTATTACATTTTTATGAAGAAGTACTTAATTTTAGAATTCTACAAAGTTTTAAAGCCTATCGATTCGAAAACAAACTTTACTTGATTAAAAATATGCTTCGAACTGGCAACAAACAATTATCTCAAATACCGAAAAGGCTCGGTGAATGCGATAGCTTGGACTTAAAATAGTAGGTATTAATGAGATTAAAAACATTGCATAAGTGGTGATTTAGTATGTATTACATTTTAAAGATTTCATTATATCGAAAAGAAAAATAGACAGATTTTTGTAAAATTAGATAGTGAAAACAAGATCAGTCAAAGTTCAAGAAAGCAAAATATTAAGATTTTTAAATACAAATTAACGTCAACCAATGCTTCCGAATTTATACGTTTTCCTGAAGATATAAAATAGAAACTAGTAGCGTTTAAATAAGTACAAAAAGAAATGTATTTGTTACCTTAATTGAGAATAACTGCAGCATCAAAATTTGAGATAAGTAATTGTTTTACACTGAAATCTTAATCATATAAATGTAATCATGAATTAGTCGCACAACTTACAGTCTCATTATTTCTGTTACGTCTCATTATGTCTACATTGTTGTACACTTTAATCCTAACTAACTAAATACTAAGATGAGTAGGTCGGATAACTTATAGTCTCACATTTTCGTTAATTTATAATATTAGGTTCTATTCAGGTGTTGGTCTTGAGGATCCCCAATTCATCGCATAGACAGCGAGACCTGTAAAGTGAAAATAATCACTACTAGGCACTAATTAGTGAATTTTGGTCCTAAGAGCTCCAAAAAGGCAACAAATGAGTGAAAATATGAACTGCAAGGTCTATTTTAAATCGCCATGTTTAAAAATAGAGTCCTTGAAAAGCATCATGTTTAATTGTATTTTATTACAATAACATAAAATAAAATAAGTTTTCATAACTGTTTCTGATGTGGTTTGACATTATACTTTTTGTGAAACCATAATGTAAAGTTTTTAACACCCAATTTTTTTTTATAGTATTATGTTATTTATTAATCAGCGCATATTTTTTAATATTTTTTGATTAAATCGAAGGCGCATCAAAATTTACTAAGTAAATATACCATGTTTTCACGATAAAAAACCATTTGCAAGGGTTATATACGAGGGTGGATTGAAAAGTTCGCGGCCTCAGCAAGAAAACAATATAAAATATAAACAAAAGTAATTTTATTTTTCCACGTAATCTCCACTTAACTCAATGCACTTCTTCCATCTGGTTTCCAACGCCTGTATGCCGGTCATAAAAAAAGTTTCTTCAAGGCCTTCAAAAAAGTCACCCACCGCGGTTTCAACCTCCTCATTTGATGAAAATTTTTGACCTCCAAGGTGTTTTTTAAGGTTTGGGAATAAATGAAAGTCCGAAGGTGCCAAATCAGGGGAATAGGCGGGATGGGGCAGTAATTCAAAGCCACAATCACGAATTTGAGCCATTGATTCAACAGACGTGTGAACGCGTGCATTATCCTGATGGAACAACACTTTCTTGCTGAGTAGTCCTGGCCTTTTCTCTTTGATCGTTTCACGCAAGTGACGTAAAAGGGTGCAGTAATAAGCAGAGTTTATAGTCTCACCTTTTGCAAGGTAGTCCACCATGATGACACCCTTAGCATCCCAAAAAACTGACGCCATCACCTTGCCAGCTGACAAAATTGTTTTGGCTTTTTTTGGAGTCGGTTCATCAGGTTTTTTCCACTGCTTGGATTGCTGTTTTGACTCTGGGGTGTAGTGGTGTACCCAGGTTTCATCCATTGTAACAAATCTGTCCAAAAAATCTTGTGGATCAGTCTCAAACATTTCCAAACTGTCGCGAGAAATCGTGAGCCGTATTCGTTTTTGTTCAACTGAAAGCAATCTGGGGACCCACCGCGCAGAAACCTTAGAAAATCCAAGTTCATTGACTATGATGTTTTGTGTTCGTTCATATGAGATGCCAATAGTGTCAGCAATCTCCCTGATGGTCAATCTCCGATCTGCCAATATCAGATCACAGATTTTCCCAATGTTTTCTTCAGTCGTAGACGTCGTAGGCCGGCCGGAGCGAGGGTCATCTTCAATACTCTCTCGTCCGCGTTTAAATTCTGCAACCCACTTTTTCACAGTCGTATACGATGGAGCAGATTCCCCCAATGTTGTTGACATATCTTCGTGAATCTCTTTTAGAGTCAGTTTTTTTTTAAACAGGTATTTGATGACCGCACGTTGCTCAATTTTCTCCATTCTTTAAAAACGCTGCACTTAGGCTCACAAAATTCAGTCTAATTTAAAAACAGATAATGCTATTGTGACAGAATTTTACAATGTGACAACCAGAGAGTAAACAAATCGAATGAGGTCAGTTACATTAAAATAAGTCAAGTATTTATGTGGTAGGCCGCGAATATTTCGATCCACCCTCGTACATATTTTTACTTTTTACATATTTTTACTTTACTCACCTAATGCTTTCACAAATAACACAATAGCACAAAACACATTAGCCGTCATTTTGTTTATCACCACCGAAAATAAGATTTAATAAGATCTTATTTGTCACTCAACGAATGAACGGTATAGCTTTATCGTTCAAACATTCATTCATAGCGCGCAATTTGCACCGTTAGTTCCAAGTGCCACTCAGGATAACAATTCGAACTCTTAAGCATCGCTTATGCATCTTTAAATAAGTTGCAATTTTTCTCCCTTTGGTAACATACAGGTTGCTTATAGGTTCTAACCACCTTTATAGAACTTAATCACGGTGGATTTTATTACTAAAGTTTCCAAAAAAATACTATATGCAAGCTATATGTCACCAAATGTGTTACTTGGGCGCCTACCTTTAGGCGTCGTTATAACCGAATTCGACTATAATTGCAACTTACGTACTAAACGGTTAGATTGCATCGTGAAAGTCCACTCAAATATGGATTTGTAGATCCACATCGAGATTTTAATATAAGATCGTTAACTTCAATAGTATATTTCTCTCTATGGTATATTAATAGAAAGCAATTTCTACGTTGACTATAAAAATACGATTGCAGTTACGTTAATGCGCTGTATTTGATCATATATAGTTTATGATTGCCACGATAAAAATAAATAGCATAATTGTAGAATATTTGCTGGAGTACAAACCAAGTGTGCCTGCAGTGGTTAATACAATAATACGTTTTCCAGACGGTTGGAAACTAGCCTTCCCGTCAAGGTGACCTTGTTTGTTTCCAACAGTGTATTTATGTAATTTGGTTTACAACATGCGTCTACACTGTTGGAAACAAGCAAGGTCACTTTGGCGGGAAGGCTTGTTTTCAACCGTCTAGAAGACGCATAACTGTAAGTGTTTTTGAAAGGATTGTCAAACTAAAAATCAACTATTTTTTTAAAAAAATTCTCGATTTTTATACATATTCGATATACTAATTAATTAATGTGTGAATTATTTAAAGGTTTTTCTTTTATTTACCCGACTTTTCGATCGAATTGCACCAATCATCGTGTCGAAACGTCGGGTAAATCAAAGATTCGTACCTATAAATAATTCACGCGATTAAGTCCCGAAATATATATATCTATACTAATATTATAAAGCTGAAGTTAAGTCTAATTTAGTGAATATTGTTTCTCAGTAAGTGAATTATTGTTAATTCTTATGAGAAATAAATTTCTTAAACTATAATCTCAGGAACTACTGGTCCGAATTGAAAAAAATCTTTTTCTGTTGGGTAGCCCATTTATCGAGGAAGGCTATAGGCTATATAACATCACGCTACGACCAATAGGAGCGGAACAGCAATAAAAAATGTTGCAAAAACGGAGAAAATTCGCGCATTCGAAGTTGTGCGGGTCAGCTAGTTTATTATAAAAATCAACTAATCAGTTAATTTACGGAAAATTATATATACATACTTATTTGTTACGAATAAACGACTGAACAGATCCTAACGAAATTAAAACTGTCATCCACGCAGACGGAGTCCCGGCGACAGCTAGTAAGTTTTAGAAGGTACCTATACATTTGTATTGACTGTAATCGGTTGTCACAATATCTAACGGCATGGCAACATTCATAAATGTTTGTATAACTTCTGTTATTGCGACACAGTTTATCATTATGTAATTTGCATAGCAAATCATGTCGGTGTAATCATGCCTCATATACAGCTATATAAATCTTGAGAAGTCTTTTCATAAAAAGTAAGGTGCAATCACGATTTGTGCCTTGTGCGGGCGCCGCAGTCACGGATAGAATACAGAATATCAACATTGTAGCTATGTCGTGAGATGCGATAGTCTACATTCACTTGCCTATTATATCATCGGAAACTTATAAGCTTGATGGAAATGAGTATCAGCGTTCTCTTTCTTCCGTGATGTATGGGTAAAAAAAAAGAGTATCTTACATCTATAGTGCAGATTTTAGTTTTAGTTTAACTAGCCCTATGACCTGTAGTAAATTCTCGGACAAGGTTTCACTATTTGTAAAAACGGTCTATATACGGATTAATTTCATATTTTGCTCACGTATTTTATACGAGCTGACCCGCGCAACTTCGTAAGCGTACATTTTTCCCGTTTTCAAAATTTTTTTTCCAACAACGTTGCTGTTCCGCTCCTTTTGGTCGTAGCGTGATGTTATACAGCCTATAGCCTTCCTCGATAAATGGGCTATCCAACAGTGAAATAATTTTGCAATTCGGATCACTAGATTCTGAGATAACCGCGTTCAAACAAACAAACTCTTCAGCTTTATTATATTAGTATAGATTACTTATCACCTTGAATTTCAGCTTTAGGGTTCTGCTTTTTATCTTACTCTCGCGGCTTCTCCTCATATTATCATTTTATACAGGATAAAGCTTAGATGGTTAGATGAAAATAACTAAATAAGTGAACTAATTAGGTCGCATATAATAAAATATACTTACAAGATTATTTAGTTCTTAAAGATTCCAACTATTGCTGGACAGAGAAGATCAACCAATCTTCGTTTTGCTGACGACATTGTCATTTTTTGAACTCTACAGCTGAACTAACCGCAATGCTCAAACAACTGAGTCAGGTTGATAACCAACAGTGATAAATCTTAGGCCTAAATACAAGGTGGTGAAATAATCTTCTAAGCGACAATAGACAATATACAAGGAAGTTGCCCAAAGCACTGAAAACCCTGGAAGAGCTATTAGGCCATAGTAGGAGTTTTTTTAGGAAAAGAGCAGAGGTTCATTACCTCTGCTCTTTTCCTAAAAAAACTCATCCTTATTTATGAATGACGAGATAAGCTACATGCACACTCAAAGGACTGGGCCAGGACTGCCTTGGATCGAATACATTGGAAGAAGGAAGGGGTAGCCTTTGCCCAGCGGTGGCACGACATGGCCTAGTAATATGAAAAAATAATAATAAAGACCCAGATACATTAAGTGCAGGAAAACTAAAACCTACATTAAGTACATTGGTATGTCTGGTATACCAAATATACTTCGATAAACTTTTTTTTAAATTACACAATACAAGTTGACTATTGTAAAAAATCTGTGTCGATGTACGCAGTTTACATTGTCGACTTGTGCCGAGTTGTGCTGTAATTGAGTACATTGTCTCACGTATTCATTTACCTGTATATACATAACAAGAATAGAGCCATCTTCTCATTATAACATAATAGTATTTAGATTCTCTGCATCTTATCTATACGTAATTGCGATCCGACAATAGATTTATGTTTTTAAACAACGACCCGAATGTTAAAACAATGGTGTAACAATATCCGGCCGTACGTTGTTTTTTGAAAATAAAAGCATGTATTTATTATCGTCGATACGTAATAATCCTACTAATCTATCACTACATAGTATAAAACAAAGTCGCTTTCTCTGTCCCTGTATCCCTATGTACCTATGCTTAAATCTTTGAAACTACGCAACGGATTTTGATGCGGTTTTTTTAATAGATAGAGTGATTCAAGAGGAAGGTTTATATGTAGGTATATTAACATCCATATATTTTATACCCGTGCGAAGCCGGAGCATATACCTACTGATTCAATTTTGATGAAATTTGGTATGGTTCGAGCTTTTATCCACAGATACAAAGCCACTGCCAAAGGCTAGTTACATTGTAATTTAAAAACTATGTACTACAATTAATCGCATCGAACAGACTCTCGCGCATGGAACCAATAATAACTATAACTCATGCACATATTGTTTATACTCAAAAAGTGAAGATAAATAATCTAGAAAAAAAAGAAGACATTAAATGAGATCAAAAATGCATCAAATTTGACTTATTAATAATATGTTAAGTTATTTTGTTGGTTTATTTTTGGTAAAATAATTATGTTATTTATTAAAATGATAGTAACCGATACTGCAGTCAAGGTAGCATTATTAAATTAGGAAAAGGTCTGTTATTTGTTTTTCAATCAGTCCATCACCGAGATGATCATAAAAGAAGTTAAAAGTTAACCTACTTACGTGACAATCTACATGTTTACAAATGAAACAACCATGATGACACTAATAATCTCATAACAGTAAAATATTCTTGATATAGAACGAAGTCTCTACTTGAAGTCAAAATATTTGTTTACTTGAGAGCTCTATACGTTTTTACGACGTCGACGGATGAGGCAAGAAATATTTTATATCTTCTGGTGGACATTGTTAGAATGATGAAGAATAAAAAAAACTTCAAGAAAATATTATGTGTGACTTTGTCATCCTACACTGTAGCATGTCTGTTTTTCTGCGTATAAAGCATACTATCATGTGAATAAGTCAGTAGACGTTTTAGATTCTCACATTTACCTATATATGTTTATAGTTAATATTCTAACAAATAAAAAAACCCAAGTTAAAAAATTAAGAGTTTCAAAAATAAACTTATTTTTTACGGTTTTTTGTTGTTTTGTATTTAGTATTAAACCGGTAACTTAACAAGCTTCATAGTTACACGTGTTTATAGCGTTTAATTTTTTTTACATAGGACATAGGTCAACAGCTTGTTTTTGTTGGTTGTTATAAATAATCTTCTTGTTGACTCCACTAGTGATGATAGATGTATATTATCCTAAATCACTCTTCACTCATGAAGGTAATGCATAAAATGGGGTAATTAATCTATATTAGAATACCTTTTATTTACCCGACGTTCCGATCGATTGCACCGATCGTGGTCACGGATCGCGAAAGTTTAAAAACAATAAATAATCTATGGCTACCAAATTTTATTAAAACTGAAACTAGGGTTAAGGTTAAAATCACCAGGTAGATAGAATTACTTTCACATTTATATCAATTATAAATATAATTGTGCCAATAACAGCACTTTTTAGAGTTTCGTAGCCAAAATGGCAAAACGGAAGCTACACTAGAAAAACAAATAAATATTTTCCCTTTGTTATTCACGAAATATAAATAGTGATAACTATTAAATATAAATATAATACTATAGTTTCGCTATATCCATCTGTCTGTCTGTCCCCAGGTTAGCTCAGGGACCCTCAGTAGTAGAATGCTGTAATTTGGCATGGATATACATATTAGTTCACCGACAAAGTTGTAAAACAAAATACGCTACACGTAAAGGGGGATGTGATTTTATTTTCTCACCCACCCTATCGTGTGAGGTTTCGTGGGATAGGTCTTTTGAAAATGTTTAGGGGTTGTAAAGACCATTTATTTGATATAGGGATCCATTTGTGATATATATTAAGATATTAAGCCTTAAATTACATTTTTTTGTCAGGATCAAGTGTCAAAACTAAAAGGAAAACTATCACAACCAAGTAGCCTTACAAGTTTACGAGAAATTTCATTGAAAATTACTTACATAACATTGTTAGTAGTATGAAACAAAAACAAAATAAAACCCACTTCTTATACCGCATTATTGTGCTGGCAGGTACGGAACCTACATTATGCATGGCCCAACATTCACTTGTCCAGTTTTTTATTGGACAAAGTTGGAACTGATATTGATGACTTTGCATTTTCAACGCGTATAAATGTATCTACCACTTTCTACTAAATTATTGTATCACATATACTAGTACGGTATATTTGTCAAGGTCTATGCACCGTCATCCTCCTCTCAATGAATAAGCAATACGTGACAATTGTAACTCACCAAAACGTGTTTTTGTATCCATCTTGCTTCACAACCTTCGTTTCATTATCTGATATTTAAGCAACGGTTAACATTAATGACTAACGCTTAAGATTATTTAAAAAATGTCACCAAAATACGTGGTAAAACGTACGGTATCGTATCCGCAGATCTAAGTGACAATATTTTGGAGATTGACTGAACTGATAGCCCAATACTTTTGAGGTTTTGAGCTCAATCTATGTTAGTTCCTCATCCTATGGTGCCGAATTCTGATTGTTTCCAAAAAATATATAGTGCTAAATTTAGTTTAGAAATATATATTAAAAAATGACATTGACAGTCCCGAACTTTTGGCAACCTCCCGCCAATCAGTGTACCTTTTGCGTCATCGAACTACTGAAAAAAATCTTATTTAGTGAGAGCAAGTAAGCACTACAATCAATTAATTAAACAGTATGATTTAGATCCTTCCATCATTAGTGTAGCTTCGGCTAGGTGTCTAAGCCTTGATTTCTTCAAACAATAATCTAAGTCATGTGATATAAGTATGCAGTGTAATGTAATAAGTAAGGAATTGTAAGAAATGTTAATCTATTCTATTTATTGAAATAGTACCTACTATGGTAAAATACAAGGTATTTCACGTGTTTCTTCACTAGTAGTAACATGTTAATATGATTTCTATATGTGAAGACTTGTAATTGGCTGGCAGATTATATCACTCTCCGATTTACTATGATTTGTTTAGCTGTAAGTCTTTCATAGTAAATAAATAAATAAATTAAACTAGTCACTTATTGGGATACATTCGCAGCAGGCATTTGTATATTCGAAAGATGTGCACTTATTAGTATTTTGTGGGAAGCAGGGTCATCGTACGTTCCATTGCTCTGTGGTTAGCCAGCATCGCCGCCACTTCATCGTTATTAAGATACTCATACCTTATTACTGCCAACATTTTTTACATTTTAAGCATCTGTGAGGATAATTATGTGTTTATATTTTCCGCATCACCGAGGTTCCCATTATTAGCACCATTACATAGGTACGCTACTATATGGGTACTTACCATTGTATCTCACGTACATCTCGTTACGCCCTTGAGTAACGAACGATATCCGAGTTTATGGAAGTTAACGTTTATTATGTTGTTGTTACTAAGATTATGATGATATTCATTGTAGAATGTATTTATTTCACTCAGAAAAGTACTTTTAATTTGAAGAAACATAACTATAGAAGTAGCTCAACCATAATGATTTTTTAGATAATATATTTTGCTTGGTTCCAAGAAATTGGTTCGATGGAAATCGTCCGTGCTGCAGAAAGCAGTTTCTAATGGGATGTCGATATCCTCTCGGCGGTTATATTACCTTTTTATTGGTTCCAAAAATTGATCATGGTTCGATGGAAATCTTCTGTGCTGCAGCTGGAGCTCCTAAACATATGTCGATATCCACAAACAACTCTATGGTTATTTTGATTCTAAGTTACACCATAATACGGTTAAAATTCACATCAGCCACAATTTTATGCTTTCCAATAAAAATACCACCGGAAACGTAAAATTATTGGTAAGTATCTGCCGGTGTTACTAAACCCGTACGGTTCCAAGTATAGTGTTGCAAAAACCTCTCGCTCTATAAGTATTGTCGTTGACCAGTTTTCAGTATGTTAAAGTGCGCTACATTACGAATACATTGCATAAGAAATGCTTACACGCCTTTCGGCACAGTTCTCAAACGTCACTCGGAATCTGAGGGCGTGAATACTAAACGTTTTTACGACATCTTTTGGGTGAAAGATAATCTACTCGATATATTTTTGATCTACAATCTGTACTTTGGGATAAGTAAACTTATGGGTATGTTATATATTTAGGGATTTAATAGCATGAAATATTTAAAGGTACAATATTTTTATTATTTGCCGACGTTTCAATCGAATTGTACCGATCGTGATCATGGGTACAGTGATAGCGAAGTTTCCAATGTCTAAATAGCTATGCTTAATATTATAAAGCTGAAGAGTTTGTTTGTTTGAACGCGATAATCTCAGGGTCCAAATTGAAAAATTATTTTAGTATATTTTATTGGATAGCCCCATTCATCGTGGAAGTCTATAGGCTATATAACATCACGCTACGACCAATAGGAGCAGAGCAGAATTGAAAAATGTTGCAAAAACGTAGAAAATTTACGCAGACGAAGTTGCGCGGGTCAGCTTGTATACGTATACGAGTAAAAATAGCGAATGTTCAAAAACATTAGTAGGTACTATGTGAGTTGTCAAATATTTGATCAAATGTCTAGCAATGGTTAAGTCCTTGTTACATAGTTTACTTAATTTATTTTGTAGCCAGTACTAAAACTCAAGATTTATCTAAAGGTTTAAATTGCAGAAGAAATTACAAATCAGTGATTCTGATTGCGATACACTGACATGCCCTTACCACAATGTTCGTCGATTATTACATTTTATGTTTTATATCAGACGGTGCACAAAATGATACAACGATTTTTAACTTCCTTTTAAAACAACCCAATTAATGTATGTGCGAGTATAGTTTATCAAACTTTCAATGGGCCATTATACACAAAATATTACAGCTACTTTTGCATGATTTGCACGACTGGCAATAAAATATTACCTAGTTTGCTTTACCGCTAATGTTTTCTATAGATTATAAATATATATTACAGCTCAAAACAAATAATGGCATGATTTTTCACCAGCAGTGCCTCCTAAAAGCGTTTAAAGATTAGCAATGACATTTAATGAAAAAGAAATAGCTAGATCTTCATAAATTTTATTTATTAGGTACCCCCGATAACTCAATGGCATTTAGGACTATCTTCAAAATATTATTAAGTTTTGATTGATTAAATTGCGTGCTGGGTCATTTTAAAATACTGAATCTTTGCTATTTTTATTTTAATGTGATCAAGTTAATCTATCTTAACGAGTTTCCGTATGAGATTTGATTAATTAAAAAATTAAGTGATGCAACTATCACTTTATTATCGCTGCAGCATTTGTTTATCACGGTTACTATCACTTCGCTTGTATGTGATAAGCTGAAGTGATTTTGTAGGTTAAAATAACCGAGTGTTAAAAGTAAGCATCAATTTATTTGAAAAAAAAAAATGCTATAGACTGCTAACTTTCGCAAATCAGAAAGGGCACTGGTGGCTTAGACAAGGTACATTCGTTCCTGGGCGAATTCGTGTCTGATGAATTATGGTCTACAACTATAAGAGGTCGATTCCAAACGACCATTCGCAAAAAAAAACTACATCAAATTCAATAAAAAATGAAATTCGCCATTTTATTTCGTTTTTCTCACCGATAAAGTAATCAATCGAAAAATGAAAAAAGTAGTGCAGTTTATTTACGCATCGACTTGGATTGACCACGTTAACTAGTTAAATTCCAAACATTTTGTACCTACTTTTCCATTAACGACATCGCTATTCGAATGTGAATTTGTCTAAGCACCCTATTTTGTTCAGCAGTTTATAGTTCTGTTATATCATAAGTTAAAATGTTAGTTTCTTACTGTTGTACAACGGCAAATGTTAATGTACACGAGCTCTTATGATTGCTTCCGTCAAAAGCAACATTTATTAATAATGGTAAAGCGCTCAGCATGAACTCCCATGCATATACCACTGTAGAGAAAGTAGTACATTCTCTACTTTTATGCTTGCTTATTTATGATGCATTAGGGCTCGACCCGCAACCATTTTAGCCATTTATTGGACGCATAATGCAGCGGTCAGTTAGGTAGTACTAGTTTTGCATGTAGGCGACTTGAGAAAATGCCTATTAGTGTTTCAGGCGATTGGGTTAGAATACGACTTTCACCGTTTATATTCTTGGTATTTGTGTTATGTGGGCACGCCCTTAGGTTAAACGATGTTAAACCTCGTTTAGGTTTTAGATATACATCGCATGGAACAGTCATTTGGATTGAACATTTAAAGGGCACTGCTGTAGAATGGGCCCGCGAAAGTTAGATTAATACTATCGGATCTTTGACAAGTAGTTTGATGGTATCGTGGTCTGAATTAGTAAACAGGCACAGTTTCTATAATTTTATTTAACGATGCTTTGTCTGTAAGGACATCCTTTAATCAGATTATTTTGCTATTAAATAACCTGTTTTATAGTCTACCAATTAACATTTATTATACTCGTACATAAGTTTATCTTCCCGTAAATTTACATAAAACACTTAAAAATAACGTAAGTAGATATTTTTTTAAATTTTGTTAATAACAAAATAAGAGTCGTTCTACTTAAAAATGATAACTTAAATAAACTTATACATATAAATTTAAATGAATGGAGAAAAAAATCGTCTCAGACTGGACTTGAACCCGCAACCTTAGGGGTACCGTTACCAACTCCGGCCACGGGACATGTCCGCCAAAGTTGAATTTAGCGTCCATATGATACGATTTTATGCAATCGTGACGTCATCCACCGCATTCATAAAAATGCTTTAAAAATTACAAAAAGTAATGATAACTAAATGTTTACATCAGTTAGTACATTCGGCTAGAGGCATTGAGGTAGAGAGTATACATATTTGTTGTTCCCTCCCGGCGCTGCTAACTCGCCACATCCATGGACCGTTAGCTTGCTGATAGCAATCACCAAGATTATGCCCTCGTCGGGCAGTACACATTGCATCGCGTACTTGATACACTATAACAGTTCAGATAAGTGCATCGATATTATTAAGTAGGTATATTGTTATTTATTTCGGTTCAAATTTCTAATTTCCTATTATTTTAGTAGCATATTTTTATCTGTCGTCGGTGAGAGCCTACGCCAATTTTCTTCATAATTTGCGGCAATTGGACTTCTATTCTGAAACTGCTTTCTAGTCAGGTCATTTCTATATTTCGGCACGGCACTAACACGGATACTAATAGAATAGAAACGAAGATGCCTATTACTCGGTGGGTCAAGCGAGCACCCCAATAACACTCACCATAACACTTTTTATGGTTTCCTCAAACATGAAATCCCATTAGCGAAACTAATTTGTCTGCCTGACCGCGACGAGAATAAAATTACTGAATAGATCTAAGTCCAATTTAGAATTTATTATCTAGGCGGAGGCGGTGTCTATCTACGTGTTATATAAAGCAAAGATCTCGTGCTGATGGGTAGTAACAACAAATAGTCTCACTCAATAGGATGCGTAAAATCGACAAGGTATCGTGATAAGCTAAAATTCAATGAATAGTCATGACTTGGCATTGCCTTACTTGTCTATAGTATGAATAGTGGATTGCTGCAGTACTGGCATCTCGATAATCACGATATAATGACAGTAGTAACAAATAAGGTTTGACATAAAATGTAATGAATGGGTGGAATAAAGAATTGATTTTAACTACAGGTTAAAGTTCTTTACCTAGTACGGAAGGCGTATACCTCAATAGCGCAAAGCTATTTGTTAAGAAATTACATAGCGTGCAATGTGCACTTTGTTAGGAGTATCCTCATTTATTTACTGCATAAGTAATTGATGTGTGGCGGCAATACGATGGTGGCTTGGACACCTTAGATAGCATGATTACTGGTTCAGTTCTATGTCGACGGTGAAATAATTTGCGAAGTTGAACAGTTGAATTGTTTTCCATTCTGACGTGATAATGATTCCGGCTTTGGTTCGTAAGTTTTCCATTCTCGTAATTATAATACTTAGCAAAAAAAATACTCGGGAATTAGATACTTGGAGCTCTCTATCATTAGTCGCTTAAATGTTCTGAACCTTACTTGATACCACCACTTGTAATTACTTAATAGCTATTGAAAAGAGTGACAGCAAGATTTTCTTCGGCTTAGCTCACCTGTTCGCGAATGTAACTGAATACTAATCAACCCATATGATGTCCCTATCAACTCATATGTGTACTGCTGGGCACGGGTCTCCCCAGTACCCTGGGGGTAATTGCCATAATCGCCACGCTTGGCCAGCGGGTTGGCGATCGCAGTAAGGCTGCCCGTCCTCCGGTGGTAAATCCCTTAGTCGCCTTGACGACACCCACGGGAAGTGATGGGGTGGTATCAAAAGAGACACGGCAGTCAAAATTGTTATTTTGTATTTTATAACATATTTTTCGGTATTGCTGGCCTCTAGGCAATATTCTTTTCGCGATATGACACGAACTAGCTGACCCGCGCAACTTCGTCTGTGTATATTTTCCCCGTTTTTGCAACATTTTTGATTGCTGCTCCGCTTCTGTTGGTCGTTGCGTGATTTTATATAGCCTATAACCTTCCTCGATAAATGGGCTATCCAACAGTAAAAGATTTTTTTCAATTCGAATCAGCAGTTCCTAAGATTATTGCGTTCAAACAAACAAATAAACTCAGCTTTATAATATTAACTAGCTGTCCCGCGCAACTTCGTATGCGTAATTTCTCCCCGTTTTTGAAACATTTCTTGTCGCTTCTCCGCTACTATTAGTCGTAGCGCGATGTTATATAGCCTATAGCCTTC
This sequence comes from Herminia tarsipennalis, assembly GCA_945859575.2. Classification (NCBI taxonomy): domain Eukaryota; kingdom Metazoa; phylum Arthropoda; class Insecta; order Lepidoptera; family Erebidae; genus Herminia; species Herminia tarsipennalis. Next base: position 7,227,880 of record OX243840.2, read on the forward strand.
CTCGATAAATGGGCTATCCAACAAAAATAGATTTTTTCAAATCGGACCAGTAGATCCTGAGATTAGCGCGTTTAAACAAACAAACAAACAATCAAACAAACAAACTCTTCCGCTTTATAATATTAGTATAGATATAGATTACAGATAGTTAACTATTAATAGTCACATACGAACTTGTTACCAGCTGTAATGTAACCAGTTAATTAAGCTTGCAAGCAATTTTTTAAAGATTTTAGATGGAATTTAGTATATTATATTTAATTATTATTATCATACCCTCATAATTATTTAAATTAACAATTAAACTTTGTATTTAAATGTGGTTTTTGTTTCAGGGTCTTGAGATCGTAAACCCACAAGCAGCGGAGACGCGCATCAACGAAGCGAATGCCAAATATTTCTCCAACACTTCAGGATTTCTGTCAGTCGGGAAAAACACGACATAACGACGCAAGTCTCTTTACTTTACATATTTTGTGAATAAACGGATTTACCTGACACCAAACTTTGTTTTGTTAGTATGTAGTTATAAGCAGTGTAGCGGTAAGTTGGCCAAGAAGAACGTGAGCGTATCCATACGAGAGATTTCACTACGCCTCGTGTTTCGCATTTTGCCTGTATATTGGCGCCTATTCTATTGAATGTTTATTTATATTTCACACAATGTTTATACTTCTGCTGATAAGACACGCGGGTGTTTTGTTTAACTGTATTTGTATCTTTTCTATAGATGAGGATATTTTTTTCAGCATAAGACTTTAAGGAACGGTTAGGTAGGTTTTTCACGCGTATCTTGCATGTATGTAATATTATTTATTACCTCATATCTTTCAAACCACTCGACGGATTTAAACAATTAAGACGTCGTTAGATTTGTCTTGACCGCCCAAATGTACCTACTTAAGATAAGTGACGTTTGAAAAAAAACAAAAATGGCGGTTGTCAGATATCTAAAACAGGTCTGAAAAAAAAAATTGTTCCGCAATTTGGGTATCAAATTAAAGGGGTAAGCATTTTAAAAAGGTATAACATGGTTTTGACTGTAATACTAAAAAAAGTAAATTAACAACTATTATTTATTTCAATTTTAAATACTGTGCAATAGCTGCGATAAAAGCTAGTTGTTACATCGGTTACATCCTACAACCACAAAAAAGTATTAAATAAAAATGCAAAAACAAGATCTCCTACATCACTACTTATTATAAAACCAAGTCGCTTTCTCTGTCCCTATATCTCTATGTATGCTAAAATCTTTAAAAGTACGCAACGGATTTTGATGCGGTTTTTTTTAATAGATAGAGTGATTGAAGAAGAAGGTTTATATGTATAATAACAGCAATAAAAAATGTTGCAAAAACGGGGAAAATTTACGCAGACGAAGTTGCGCGGGTCAGCTAGTAAGTAATGTAATGTTGTCGGAGGCACAATACTAAGTTCATCGAGATTCATTAATGCTGTCGGAGGCATTAATGAGTACAGCATATGCGCAGGCGGGGATTTTTTTTATTTTATACTTACTTTATTTTATCAAGATTTCAAGAATGAGAAGTCAATTTTTGAAAAAAATTAACAATATACTATTATGCTTAAATTCATAAAAATACTGCCGTCAATATGAAATGGCCGGCACTGAATTTTAAATTTCTATGTACTTACCTATACAAAATTTTATAATACAATGTAGTCGGGTAATTTGATAATTTAGTAGTTTATATTATAAAGAGATACCACGAGCCATTCGCGGATCCAGGATGGTCGTTTGGGGGGGGGGGGGGGTTACCCGAATCGAATGGTGAAAGATTTTGGGGGAGGCTTGAGCCCCCTAGGGGGGCAACATCTTTGGATCCGCCACTGCCACGAGCCAAAAATAGTTTGTGGCACCAGAATCGCCACCCTTGCTTGTCAATGAAATGATCTAACGCTTTAGATGCTCCTTTGCATACAACATTGTTTGTACTGTTTAATTGCCTTTCATTGGCCGCCGTCAACAGAAAGTTGAAGAAGTAAAACGACGAATGTGCCGGTAAAATTTCTAACATTTGTGTATAAATGCATTTAAATGGCGTACCTCTGTTCAAGTCTTCGTAGAAAGTGGTCATTATCAAGTGTAAACAAACTAAATTAACATCAGAATATTGTCTACAAATTACTGCCATATTGTATAGCAGATAGCAGAAATAACTCTTAATAAAGCCAACTCCCTATATCCTCCTCTAGCTCAAGTTTGAGTCTAAAGTTAAGTATCTAGATACATTCCTTTCCTGTGGACTAGAAGCAACTCGGGAGATGATTCATGCGTGTATCCACTTTAGTAGGTACCCAGTTGAAAGTCGCGTTTATAAATAATCCGTGTAAAAGATATCGAGGTCAAAAACAGCCACACAAATATGTTTATTTACCTATACCAGAAATAGCACAATGTTCATAGGTTCCCTCGACATATAAACAACCGGTATCGTACCGTGGCTATATACCTGCTTATCTATCATGAGCCATTACTGGCATTGATAAATTTGACCTACAATCAATCAACAAAAGTCTACCTTTCACAAACGCTGTGATTATCAAACTAACGAACACTTGCCGCGAGGATTTTAATAAACCTGTCATAGGTAAGTTGACAAGTAATGTAAAGCGTTCAATAATTTAAAGCCAAACGATTATCCACGAATATATAACACTTATATTTCGCCATTTGTGATTTGGTAATATTCGAAGACATTGTTGTTTTAGGGTACTGTAGGCAAAAATACCGCTACTTGATTCATAGCAAAATAGTAAAAATAAATATCTTCTGTAATCCATACAAGGGATGTTACGGAGCTTCGACTCCGATTCTATCCTACCCGAGTAGCATTTTTCCTTCACACGTTTAAATACGACTGAATAATGTTTTATTGTACTATTTTATCTTATTTTCTTAAACTTGATATTAAAATGTTTGTCTTCTCAAACTACTCTCGATTTCGATTCCGAATCCGACATACCAAATTTTAAAATTTCGACTCCGACTTCGGTTCCGATAAAACCTCCTCCGTAACATTTTTTTTTCAGCAAACATCAAGGTTAAACCTACATCATTCGACAGATCTTTTAAAAACATTTTAAGGTTTCTAATAAACTTTTTTGATTAAGTGAATATTTTTGGAGCGATCTCCCCCTTTATCTTTTGAACCGTGTGACCATGAAAAAAATCACAAAAAGGCGCTTAATAAATACTTTCAACTAAAATTATTTCGGCTATGATCGGAGATACCGTCATTAAGTTATGGCCAAAAAACTGCGTTTTTCAACAAAAGTAAGTGCCGTGAACATACGCTCTTCTGCTGATGCAAGGCTAGGCAAGGCTTCGGAACACTACACTGAGCATGGTCCCACATGCTCTTGCCCGGTTTTTTGCTCGCTAATTGCCTCATGATAGAGTCGCGTGTTTTCTGTGCTATTGTATTTCTTATTTTTTGTAGGTATTAAATATTTCCCAAGTATGTTTTAGTAACGATAGCGTGGGCATTTTTCAGGCCTACAATATTTTAAAATTCCATACCTAATGGTACTCGATAATAACTGAGAAATTGAGCAACTAGCTTTACCAAAGCCACAAAGAACACTTGCACAAATAGATACTACAATGCCAAAGGTCACATTCTTACTGTTTCTATCGCTTTAACAAAACTTCAGTAGGTATCTCATATGTAAGCAATCATTCAATGTTAAATATTTACCTAGTACTTATTAATTAGTTGAATGCACCAACCTACTTAATTAAACTACATTTTGAACTGTGTGTAAGTCAGAGCACGATCTAGTCTATATTTACTTGATGATAGCATACTACCTATTAGTAGATAGCTATCCAATTATAACCTTAAGGCATCTTTTGATTATAATTAATATCTATGGTTAGACGAGCCACTTACCACCAAAAATGGAGATACAAGAAATTGCAGTAGCCTCATATTTTAAAAGAACCGATTACGGAACGATTCAAATTACTATGGATCCCTCGACGACGCGATGCCGTCTTATCCTACCTTTATATATAATGTGTAATAAATACTAAAAAGTATTTATTACACATTATATTACCACTATTACTAAGCTTTTTTTTGCCGAGCGCTGGAAACAGTGATGCAGAATAAACCAGTCTAAATTAAATCATGTAGAACTTATGGTTAATTAGATTTTATCTGGTTAATTAACGAATTTGGCAATGAATTATAAGGAATACCCAAAGAAAGGTTTGCTCCAGTTCTGTCACTTCCTTGTGTTTCATTCTCATTACGTAAGTTGAGATGCACTGACCGCTAGTGTTACTGTCTGTTACTAAACAGATTGGCACACAGACTTATCTACATTCCATACATTTTAATACTTTTATATTTTGTCGAGTTACAAATTTTGTATCGTTATATTAAATAGCACGTATTTCATGTGTTGTGGGAGGGTTTCAAAATTGATAATTAGTTGAAAGAAGGCGAATGAAATCCTGTCACGTTAGTCTAGTTTTTTGGTAATATGTTGTTTGATTGTAATGCTCATCAATAACTAGCCTGCAGATGTAGAGGTTGAGCCATTTTGGCGATATTGACCACCAGACAATTGGCGATATGCCTATGTAAATTCTCCCTATTAGGCAACATGTAGGTCTTCGTTTCCCTCTTAGTAATAATTACGACTAAGTGGGTGGATAGTAGTCAGTTAAATTGGCGTAGCGCAACATGTAGTAACAAAATGTAAATAATTATTGTGTACATTTCAATGGAAACTTAATCAATTTCACGCGTATTCAAATCCTTCTATCTACTTAAAATAGTTGGTAGAAAGTGCGCATACGATTGAATACTCACGTTTTATTTATACTGACGTGAATGTTTGTTTATCGGCTACCTGATTCCTTGTCTTCGTATTTGTATAGGTATCGTTACTTGCTTGTCTTTTTGTACAAGTTTCTACTGACAATGCTAATCGACTGCGTTACACATAGATGTCGCTCACGAACACCTAATCTCAGAGTTCGCAGTTCGGATCAATTTTATCATTAACAGTGACATACCTCTATTTGGTTTCAATTAAAAAATAAATAAGGAGTATAGGATTAGCTCAATCTTTTAAGTGTTTTTCCGAAAGTGTTCCGAAAATCCCTGTGGTGAGGTAGAAGAAAAGCGTACATATGAAACTATCCTTCTGTACCTAGTCTTCACTTTTTAGTTTTTAGTGTTCTGTAGCCAAAATAGCAAAAAAGGGGGAGGCCGGGGTTCGAAGTTCCGATTTTAGAGTAAGACGCAATATGAAGGTAATAGAAAGATTTTTAATCCATGGTTCCTATATGAAGAGATACAGAATTTATTCTAGTTTTAAATTCTATAGTCGAATTCCTTCAAATAATAATGTGTTTTGGTTTAGAATAATTTATCTGTACCTAGTTAGTCGACAAGGAACAACTCGCCCTACGAAGGGGCTGGTTGTTCCTCAGTTGAGGCAAGTTGTTCCGCTGTCAACTCCAGTCATTACTAATGTAATAATGGTTGGAAAGGTATGTATAAAATAAAAAAAGCACACAACTAAATATTTATGACAGTGCCATTTATAAAAGTAAATCTTAAAGTATTTGTCAAATTTTCAACAAACTTTAAGAATATAACGAAAACACAACTTAAAAAAACTGGTATTAAGCAATATTGCATTTCAGATGTAAGATTGCAAATGTAAGCTTACCAGCGAAAAATTTCAGATGTAAGCTTACCAGCGTTCTTGTCTTCACTTCACAGCACTGAGGAATTAACCAGGAAAATTTTAACTCCTACACTGGTTGATTCCGAAGTGAGGTGCAAGTCTGAAGCCTTGAACGCTTGGAAAATGGCTTGCCCAAATGTTGATTTTCCCTCCAACCTGTCCTCCCAAAGGCAGTAGGATTGGCCGCTCTGCAGTTCAATAAGGCAGCATCTATTAAATACTTTTTCCAGTCCTACAGAGGGAGCCCGCCTACTGGCTGTGGGTGAATGGGAATCCGGTCATCTGGTTGCAGGCTCTTCCATCGTCCAACTTAGGTACAAAGTTGGACGATACGACATTTCGCATCGCTGCATGCCTTCGTTTGGGTGTCTAATGTGTTTCTCCTCGTCGATGTCACTGTGGAGAGGACGTGTGCGGCCTCGGATACCATGGCCTGTCGTGCAGCAGGAGCGCAGGTCGTATATCCCGCCACGCAAGCATCAACGACATCATCCGACGGGCTCTGGTCACCGCTGGCGTGCCAGCTGTGATCGAACCAAATGGTTTGACGCGCAGTGATGGTAAGAGGCCGGACGGTATGTCTTTGTTACCTTGGATGATGGGTCGGCCCTTGGTATGGGATGCAACTTGCGTCGATACCTTGGCGCCTACCCATCTCCCAAGCACGGCGAATTACGCCTGCGCTGCTGCTGCATCCGCTAAGAACCTCAAACAGCGTAAATACAGTAATCTGGTTGGGGATTATGTATTTGAGCCGTTTGGGGTTGAGACTCTAGGGCCGTGGGGCCCAAGTGCGCGCCTATTATTTAAGGAAATTTCCCGACGTCTTATCAGTGCCTCCCGTGACCAGAGGGCTGGCTTTTTCTTTGCACAAAGAATTAGCATTGCCATCCAACGTGGCAATGCTGCCAGCCTTCTGGGAACGTTACCTGTTGACATCGATGGGGAGGAATTCTTTGACGCCTAAACGGTGTTGCCCTCCTTTTTTATTTTAATTCTGTAAATATCTTGTTTAATTGGTTAGATGTATTATTATTATGTTAAGTAGACAATGAATATAAAATGAAGTAACATAGATACTATGTATGATATTAGGAAATAAAACTTGAAGTAGAAATTAAATAATCATTAATTGCAGGATTTATCATCAGAATTAAATTCGGACAAACATTACCCACACATCAACAGGAATGCACATTTCCATATTTCAGATATTTTGAATGAGCCCAATTTTTGTTGTGGAATGGAAATGAGTCGCAACATATTAAACAATACCATTCCAGGTTTTCTTTTTCATTATCACTAGCATGGTCACTTTCTTGCAGGACTTTCCGTTTTGCATTTTCATTAGTATTTGCTGATTTAAATGTCACTTTACAATAATTTTGCTTGTCTTTACCGTTTGGTTTTTTCTTTCCGACTCTTTTTTTCAATTTTCTGCTCTTTTATTTTACGATTGCTTTTTTTTCTTTGTTTCTTTTCATTAGTTAAACCTTGTTTTTCAACTGTGTCTGTCAGTATTGCACATTTTCTTTTTCGTCACTTAAATTGACGTAGTAGTAGTGAGGTTTATTGATCGTTGATGCTGTAATTACTGGACCTGGTTCGCTTCCTGGAATAGCTTCCATATTATGATCCACCTGAAGCTCTTTAGTGTCTGCTATTTCTTGGTACTGTGATTCCTCGTTCGTGTTTGATTGAATACCTGTCTTGAAAAGTAATCCACAGTTGATGTTACTTCCTTTAACTTTATGACATAGTGAAAAAATGTCATATTTATGATATATTTCAAGTTCCCGAGCTACTGTCTCAATTTTACGACTGTCTTTAATCACAGGTGAAACTTGAAGTAATTTTTATAGGCATTTCTTGCCAATTACTTTTCAAATAATAGAGAAACTTCAGAAATGCAATTATTGCACAGGAGAAACCTTGCCTGTTCGGTTTTTCGTTTATAATTTCTCATCCTAAGACAAACTTTCGATTTTATTATTTTAACATTTCTTTACGGGGCACGTTGTTCCGCGGCACGTTGTTCCCCTGCCAGAGGAATTTTGAACGCCAAATCTCATTTTTAAAAGTTCAATTAAAACAAAAAAGGGTATAAAAAGTCAACAATTATGCTAAAAAGATAATCACTATAGTTTGCCCTACTGATAATAGCAAGTCACACACAAACAGCTAGAAAATTGATTGAAATAGACCAAAAAGTTTAAGGACGAAAAAATTTACATACGTGATGTTTATGTACCAATAATCGATTACCACTCTAACACGCCTTCGCTGAAATGGTTGACGAAATAGCGCAATAGCAAAGAATAAGTAATAGTACTAGCGATAGTATGACGTTTCGAAACCCATTTCACACTCATTGCTGTCTCCTTTCTTCGTGGGGCTATTTGGATCGGAACAACCTACCCCTGGCACTTTGAACCCCGGCCTCCCCTGTAATTTTGCATGGATACACATAGTATCTAAGCCGACAAAGTGAAAGAATAAAATCTTGAAAAAGTTTATTTTTGGTACCTTCACCTATATATCCAGTGGGGATGTGTGTGTAAGTATTTTTTTTTTTTCACCTACCCGCTATGTAGGTCTTTTAACCGTTGTTGCGACCAACGGGGTTGTGAAGACCATTTTTAGATTAAGGGATCCATTTGTCAAATATTAAGCTTAAAAGTGTAAATTAGACTACCACAGCTAAGTAGGCTTAGGTAAGTAGGGTAGGCTAGCTTACGAGTTTACGAGTAACAGCTGATCAACTGAGAAGTAACAAAATTTTCGTACAAATACCATTGAAAATTATTATTATGTAGATATAACACAAGTAAGTATGAAACAAAAACATCAGAAAACCCACTTCTTAAGCCGTATTATTCGGGTGAGTAGGGAGGGGGGGACTACGGAACCCTATATTGTGCGTTGCCCGACATGCACTAGCCCGCTTTTTAGAATTTCATTTCACTACATGACGTATCTCATTTTTTAAAATGATTTGTTATTTGCTACTCAATAGAACAATTTGGTTACTAAGTTTTTTTAACTACTACCGTGGCTGAAAATCCCTCTACACGAGGGATTGGGACACGGTCGGTGAGTCTCCCTTTTGCAACTTGATTGATAAAATGCCGTGTGCAGATTACCCGTGATGATCAAACTATTAACATACTTACAAGTTACTACGAAACTCTCAGTGCGCGAGTTTCACTCGCACTTGCCCGGTTTTTTTTTCTCTTTTGTGACTAATAGTCTGTGTAAAATCCACGGTGTGTCTAAATCACAACATCAACTATCAAGTTATTTCTTTGTAATCTTCTGTGGGTTGTTCAAGCTCAGTACTCGCTACCTCCATCTTTTAATTATATTTACCTTTCTCTCTGTTCTATTATTTAAAACTCGTCGGTGTTCGTCTAGCACTGTTTCGCGGTGTTACTTCAGTTCAAGGACGTCTTGCTGTTATGTTGTGTTTACGTCTTTAAACATGCAAGGATTATTATGTATGTAGGTTATTTTTTATACGTTCGTTTTTCCGTGTTCTTTGGTGCGTGGACTTTCAGTAGGCGGCATTGAATGCGTCTAGGTGTCACACATTACGCAGATTCTGTTACGCTTTTTTATTCACCAGAGGTGTAGAGCTAACAAAAACTTGACTGTTATTGTAACTAAATCCAGATTAACTTGTTTTTATAAGTAAGTAGTATTTCTTTATTCTTTTATTGCGTCTTTGTTTTAAGCTCGACGGAAATTTTCACATGAAATTATAAATAATTTTATAAATGAAATAATAGTAAAAAATACAAAAGTTTATCTCCATGACTTTTCAGCATGAGTATTTCTGCATCATTGTAGGTAATTTCTAAACCATGTTTAGTTGCAACAATGTTGGTACAATAAGTAAGAATAATAATCTAATCTGCAAGGATGCTGCTTCAGGCTTTAGCGATCCAGCCTCTTTGTTACATAACCTTGTCACTGATTTATTTGTACCTGAACGGACAGGAAAGCCTAGATTTATTAAATTTCACAACAACTTACCTATTTGGGCAGTAGTTATAGGATAAGCAAGTAAGTAAGTACTTGAACATTTGACATAACGATTTCCTCGTCTATGATTTATTGCGTTTATTATTAAAGATAATTGCCCATTTTACCGCCGTAATGTTTTTAAATTGATTTTATATTGTAATTAATCTTAAACTGGTGTTAATATAATTCATTTTCAAATATCAAAGGGCCATAATAACTATTTTTATACTAGACAGATATCTACATGTATATGAAATCTAGACCTCTACGTGGTTGTAGTGCCTAACTATATCTATTTATATCTACAAAATAGAAAACTATCAGAGCACTTAGTTTCTTACTACTTACATAAAAAGTAAGTAATATATCAAATCAACCTGTATTATAGTTATTACCAAGAAATGAACTAGATAGATATCTGATTGTGTGGTCTAGATGGTCTAGAAACCTAATTTGATTCTTTTCTTACTTTTATCATCGATCAGCATTATCTTAACTGTTTACTTGCTCCAAAATGTAGCGTCAATTACGTTACATTGTTACCGTATCTATAATTGATCGTGATAAAGATTTAGTCTTTGTAGATGATGTCTTCAAAGTTATAAATAACTGGATTTCTATTTCGTCAATAGGTAGTCAATTCCCCAAGCAAATTGAAAGATTGGTGACCGTTTACAAAATATGTCACATCGCTTCGTGCCATCGCCTTCGTGTCAAGCCGTTAAAGGACCATAAGAATGCACTTGCGTGTGCGCATACACTTGTATACTCTATAATATCATAATATACCATACTATAATCGTTAAGGGGACTATATTATGAGTATTTCCCCAATCGTGTAACCGAATTTAGGGAAAGTTGCTGAACGTTTTCCTTTTTTTTCTTAAATTAAATAAAACGGTTAGTAAGATGGTTAGATACTTAGAGGAGGTATAACGATGTTAGGTATAATTTTAATATTTCACACAACATTAGGTACTCATGTTTTTATATTAAAAACAACTTATGTTAATGGTATAATTTTATATAACTGCACCTGAGCAGGTTCCCGTAATAACTGTTACAGATCACGTGTTGATAGAGTTAATCCAGGCACGATAAAAATAATTAAAGGCGGTTTAATTATTTTAATCAGCGCCTTCAATGTTTACATCAAAACTTTTGTTAGTGTTACAGTTGGTGTTGTAATCCTCACCACAGGGTAGGTAGATCGAAAAGTTCACGATGATTTAAGAAATGTACTTCCTTATATTTTTATCCCTGTTCTTATCGTTCCTTCATTGCTGAGGATCGTGACTCCTTATTAGTCTATATTCTGTAGTAGTTTGTAGCCTTGTGAAAGGCGGCGCTGACAGATAACTTCAGCTGTTCGGAAATCTGGTCCGCCCAACGTTTCGGTTTTCGACCTCTGGTTCTTCTGCCTTCGATCTTTTTAAAAATTAAACTGATGATAAGTATGTACTATCTATAAAAAAAACGCAGTTTCAAATAGGTACAAAGTCCTTTTTGACAGTTACCTATCTAAATAGATTGCCTCTGTCGCTTTTTGGGCGACAACAATTTTCGATTATCACTCTGAACAAATTTAAACCGCGGTAGCATTATAATAAGAAACTAATACTATAAATGATAAAGAAACAAATATTATAAATGTTAAAGTAACTCTGTTAGTCTGTTAGGGTAAGAATGGGTATTGCCGGTCACTTAAGCTGAAATCATCGCAAACCTAATCAGGTTTTTCTTTCAATTCAATATATTTTTATTAACTGCACTGTAGTGCATCTAGCATGTTTGACGAAGCACGAATAGATCGCGTCACGCATCCATTATGCGCAGGGTGCGCGACAGCCCCAACAGCATACTGCTCACAGTAGCAGATCGGTGGGATAGCCCGATGTTGGAACATTGGATAAGCCTACGTAAAAGTACTAACATTAGTTTTTTTTTTTTTTTAATCAGGTAGGTATACTAACAAAATGGACTGTGTCTGAAATTAAAAGAGTTATATTATTAATCTATTTGCATATTAAAATTCCTCTATTCTTCTAATGAAATAATTGAGATCAATTACTAACACAAATTTGGCTTAATCAAAATTTTATAAAATAGCACCTGTATTAATTGTTTCACCAGGCTGGTAATACTGACCGGTCAACAGATTGGTCAAGTTTTGTTGAGGCAAAAGTCGTAGATGGGTAATACCTCTCGGAGAGTCTCCTTGAGCACTCAGTGTGAGCCCAGAAACCCCACAACACACTCCCTTACCATAGCTCGTTGTTGTACCCATTAATCAGCGCAGATTATAGATTTATTTTCCAAATCCTCATCGGTGTCAGAATATTCATCTACTAGCTAGTGTTTCATTTGAATTTCTGAGTCAGTATCATCATTTTTGTTTATTGTCTTGAAGTTTGTTTAACCTTTTTCACATCAATCGGTTTTTGTTCAAATGGTTCTTAGGAGGTTCTTATTACTAACAATGTACTAATTTTACTTGTTGGTAATACCGGACACCCTGACCGGCATTGCCCGCCTGGAAACATTTTCGTAAAAACAGATTTAGCTCAGAAACTTGTCGAGATACACTCAAAATCGATTATCACTTGGGACGCTTGATTATTACGGTATCGATGTAAAAATTACTTCAAGTACCTACTTACGCCTGATAACAAATAAGAACGTGCCTTGGTCTTAGAAGTCGGCTCCAGATGAGCTGGTGAGTGGTATGTTGGTATGGAGTAAGGTCCACCACACCCGCTTCAGGTGCATACGTGGGTATGTAGTAAAATGGGAGATAATGACTGGTATTCCTCCTGATCGACATTCCCCGATTTTACTCTACATTTTCAGTTTCACGCTTAAACCACTGAATCGATTTAGATGAACTTTGCTATGGTGATGGTTTAAGTCCGGGAAGAGGACATAAGTATATAGTTTTTTTTTTTGCGATACCGACATCTACGCGTTGACCGCTATTTGAACTCGAATCAAGAAGATATACCTGATAGTAAAGAGTGTATACAATCGAAGGAAATCCTGAGAATTTACATGAGTTTTCTGTGTTTTCTCAGATTATAGGCATAAATTAGGCAAAAAACGTCATAAGTACCAAAAAATGTAAAATAATTTAGTTTTTAAATAAATTTTCGATAATGTATGTAATGTTATTGGTTTTCTTTAATTCAACACTCGAACGATTAGTACGAGAGAACTATTACTCGTTGTCATAGCAACTCTCTTATTTATGCAAAATTGTAGTAACGTTCTACTGGACTTATTGTTTCAATATGAATCACTTTTTTGTGCAGATTTTAACTTATTTATGCTGTGTAAATTACATTAACTGCCCAGTTTAGAAATTAGGTATTTATTATTATTACATTAAAATATACTCGCATTTCCGAAGGCCGTTATGAAACGGAGTACACAACCTTTAAATGCAGTGCACATCTGTATCAAGAACATACCTGATTTTATGTTTCATAGACCTTTATATTCACATGGCCGACTTGCATAAGGGCAAAATGTCAACTGTTAAAGAAATCGAAAATTACCTAACTTCCGTTAATTTTATCAAAATTACCTACTTACTTCAATTTCGTTTCGGCAAGTAAAAGTGTATAATTTTCCAATGTCAAATTGGCTCTTAGTTGTTCACTAAATTGTTTACCTATCATAATTTCGATGAATCAAGATCATAAGTGTGCCACGTTCACATTCATGAAGCCATCATGGCGTTAATAAAAAGACACTCAACCAAATAGAAATTTAATTCATTATAATGCTACTACCCACTATTTTAATGGTTACTTAATTCTTTTTCGCATAAAATCGGCATTAATTGCGAAGCCCGAAGAACCGTTGTCGTATTATGATTGTTATTAAGGCAGAAAGCGGTAAGTGAGAGTATTTGACGACTGCTTACACGGTCATCATGTAGGTAAACTGAGTTATTAAAGTTATGAGGCGATTTTGAGTGATCACTGCTCCGACTGCATCTCACCTCACCTCTCATTAACTTTTCATCTTATTTTAAACGTCTTCAAGTAATTCAACTGTTTTTTGACGAAGTTTTGTTTATGCCTTGATGAGATGTAGGTAAATTATTCTTTAGTTTTGTTAGAATGGCTTGGATCACATTCATGTTATTTTTAATAACTTGTACAATGTAGTAGACATTGTTGTTTGAATTAGACCTTCCACTGGCTTTATTTAGGCATAATTAAAAAAGAAGTATCCGGTAGGAAGAATAAACCTAATTTCTTATTACATTATGTACGTAAGTAAGTAAGTATTGATTATAAACACTTAACATGAAGCAAGAACGGAATATTTTTGTCGGCGCACTAGTTGTAGATGGACATTGTGTCCTGTTGGTGTCCTGAGTGCCTTTGTATAAGTGAATTTGTATGTTTTAAAGTCCCCGTTATATAGGGCTGGCATCCATGTGTAGAAGTTGTCTTTTTCAAAGAAACTACGAGAAATCATAACATAATTGACAAAACAGTCTCAAAATGTTTATAGTAGATACTTCTGAGATTTGTGGCATGCACTTGAATCGAACGTGGGCTTGCATAAGGACGACCGTCATCGCCTCTAACGGCCATTCTACGCGCGCGTGCCTCGAATGTGTTTCCAAAGCAAATATTTAACATTTACATATGCAAATTACAAAGGTTCGTTCGACAAGTTTTGCAACACCGTGTACCTATTATCTTCCTTCATCTCGTTCAACCTGTAGGTGTCTCAGTTCATCTATTGTGTTAAAAACAGATTGCCGGTACAGCGTTACGTGATGTCGTATAGATAAGACACACTTCAAGAAAAGAACGTTAACGGTTCATTGAAATCGAAAGAGTACCCGCTGAGTGAACGCCTGTGCCTCGCCCCGAGAACAGGTTCCGAGTGCCGAGCGACCAGCGCAAGCGCAGCGACACATCCCGAGTGGTCCGCGAGGTTACCGCGCAGTGCTCCGCCGGCCGCTTATCTAGGTGCGCGTACACATCCGAATAACGAACGAGAAACGCGGGAGACAATCGCCGCGAACATTACACCCGAACCTTTAGATAACGTTTATTTAGGTACTATACAAAGATACTGAAGTGCTTTTATATCCTGTACTAATAGAGAAAATATTCGGATGGTGTCAAGTGTTTGTGTAACCGGCGATTTTAATAGCCGTTTGATAGCATGTTACGGTGTGGACTGGCTTTTTGATTGAGTGGGTGTAACCATGGCTAGCTTCGAGGACCTTGCCTTCGACTGGGCGTCGCTGTGTCAGGAGTGCCCGGAATGCTGGACCCCTTCAGGTAAGTGACCCTTATGCAATTTCCTTATTCAAATATTGTTTAAAGAAAGGACCCAGAAAACGCGAAAACTATAATTTGAGAAGTTAACAATAGGATTTTTGTAGGCACCGTTTATCTGCTAATTAGTCGTTACCCTCATTGTTGAAGTATTCATTATGATTATTTAGTCGATTGGTATTTTATTTACACTTCTTTATTATTATTTAGGTTACGATGTAGCAATAATAAATACTTCATTGTATTAAACAAGTACCTACTACTTTCAAGAAATTATTAATAGGTACTATCGGTACGTGCTTCAAACGATTTTCTGTATTTAGTTTAGTACTTATTTGAAATATGTTCAAATGTGAATAATGTACCTACGCTCACAGAGGTAGATATTTTTCTTTTTAATAACTACTTATCACATTATAATTAAGCGGGTAATTTTGTGTAGGTATACGTTCAAGTGGGTACACATGCATCAAAAAACTAAAGCCAATGGACTCCAGACTGTACAGCACGTGCCTAACTACCTATACATTTTTATACTTTTCAGTTTTTATTTACAGTCTTCTGTCTCTAACTGTTTTTGATTTTTTTAATAAAAGTATTACTATTCTGGAATTCTATGATGGAAACAACTCTATATGGGATGTAGGTTTAACCTTTGCCGGTTCGACGAATTGTATTGACACTAATTCTTCCTAGCAACTCCGGTTAATGATGGTTTTGGCTATGAAGTGTTTCTATGTGGCTAAATTAGCCTTCCCTAACCTTCTAGCTACCGCCAGCTTACTAGACTTCATTAAAATCAGTCTAATAGTTTTGAAAATTAAAATATGTCTAGAATTGAATACACCTATGTACTAATTTGCAGCTGTTTCTATATGTTTAGCAGATACTAAAGTACAATCCGCTTTCACTGTAAATTTCATATTTAAATTTCAAGTCCAGGGCTTAAAGTCCATAGTCCACTCATCAAATCTTTGACGTCATTTAATTTCAAAATAAAACTAATTACTCAATTAGTCTTTAATCGTTTCGTATGCAATCTATTCGATAAATTAATTCTGTATATTTATCATCTATCTACACTAAAGTTCAATAACTCATTTGATGGATGAATGGGATTATCCAATGTGAATTTTGCCCCCACATTCATACTTGAAATCCTACTTCTTCAACTATAGATAGCAAGAACTCAGTACCTACCTACTCCTGAACTCTTGACCAAGAGTTCAGTGTACCAACCACTAACTTTGTAAAGCCGCGGGCAAGATAAATCAAGTCACATTTTAACACGAAGTTCACGTGTAATTAATTTAATTTAAATATGGTCTATCAATGACAGACTCCCAACGAATCTAAGAGTAAGAAACCAGTATAAATATGGAGGTCTCCTGTTCTTCTTATTTTTTAGTTGATGACAATTTAGACTATCTATGTTCCTATTTATAAGTATTCCATGTATTTGCCCTAGTGGGTAAAACGTGGTGCTGTGAAAATGGCGGTTTAGTTATCCGCGATTTTTGCGACTTATTTCAATGTTTTATCATAGACATCGCGACACGAATCAATTCTGTTACATATCAACCCATATGATGGCCCACTGCTGGGCACGGGTCTCCCCAGTAGAACCTACTGGTATGTAGATCCTGAGGGTAATTGCCATAATCGCCACGCTTGGCGAGCGGGTTGGCGATCGCAGTAAGGCTTTAAATACGCAGAGGACGCTGCTGCCCGTCCTCCGGAGTGAAATCCCTGAGTCGCCTTGACGACACCCACGGGAAGAGATGGGGTGGTGCTATTCTTAAGCCGGCACCACACGGCATTTCATTCTGTTAATTATATTAGATAGATATTCTTACATTATAGGTTCGGCATCTATGTATGTGAGGCTTAATATCTTATGGTCTAATAGATACCGTTGTATCTCATTAGTTTTATTAATATTCATGGAAACATTATTTATTTATTTATTTATTTATTTAAATCAACTGCTTATTGCACTTACAGATACCCAAAACATGCAATAAGCCATTACAGTAAAAATGACTTAATAACTACTCAAAAATAACATGCAAAAATGTACAAATTGCCCTAACTTAATATAATAAATGTCAACTTCTGGGTATTGAGCAACCAGTGAGTTGATTAATGTCATGGCATGATTCGTAGGCGCAAATTTCGCTGAGTAGGTGCGCACCATGGGCACCGCCAGCAGACGACACGAGCGCAGCCGAGCATACCGGTCCGGTACCGACAGGGCACAGCGGCACAACGCAGTGGGGTTGTCAATTGAATTGTTTAACAGCATGTAGTAGTGGACCATGAGAGCGCACCTACGTCTTAGTTGAAGCGTATCTATACTTACCATCCCAGATACGAAAAGAGATGGGTACAAATAGGGGTAGTAGCCATACAGCTTGTAGTACAGATATCTAGCGAACTTCCTCTGAACACGTTCCAACATTAAACTGTACTTCGCCTCGTGAGGGTCCCAGACTATACAGTTAAATTCTAAGATACTGCGGACAAACGAAAAATACAGCACAATCACAGCACTCCTGTCCTGAAATCCAGCAGTTTGTCTTACGACGAATCCAAGAGACTTAAAGCCTCTGTTGCATATGGTTGTAATATGCGTGTTAAACGTCAGGCCAGGATCCATAATTAAACCTAGATCGCGTATTTGTGTTACTCGCTCGAGAGGCTCGTCTACTAATTTATAATCAAAAGAATATGGTGATCTAGAACGGGTATAAGTGACTATTTTGCATTTGGATGAATTAAAGTCAAGTTGATTGCGCTCACCCCAGTCAACTACGTTATCGATGTCCTGTTGGAGTGCTTTGCAATCTTGAGTGCACCCAATACCCAAAAAAAGCTTTAAGTCGTCAGCAAACATGAGACACTGAGCAGTTCTGACGACGTAAGGCAAGTCATTGACCATGATGAGAAACAAAGTTGGACCTAACACACTGCCTTGACTCACACCTGAGCGAGTGTCATACTGGTCGGAACGATAGTGTGATAGTTGGACATACTGTTTACGGTTTGCTAAATAACTGGCAAATAATTTTAGAAGATTAGGTGTAAATCCTGTAAGAGAGCACTTTTTTAACAAAACGTCGCTGTGAACGCGATCGAAGGCTTTTTTGAAGTCAAAATAAGCGACATCTACTTGCTTTTTTGCTTCTAACTCAGCTGCTGTATAGTCAACAAAGTTTATCAAATTAGTGGTCGTAGATCTACCAGCTCGAAACCCGTGCTGACACTCGCTCAACTGTGGGTTAATCTGTCTAATTATGTAACGATTCAGAATGGATTCAAATACCTTGCCAAACGCCGACAGTACAGCTATGGGTCTGTAGTTAGTGACCCGGGACTTCGACCCTTCCCTGGGCACAGGTGTAACTCGCGAGATCTTCCATAAAGTGGGATAGGTGGCTGTTTTCAGAGCTAAATTTAAAATATGTAAGAGAGGTTCCTGAAATATCGTCATGCAGTCCTTTACGATGTAAGCTGGCACCCCGTCTGGACCAGCGGATGATTGAGATTTAAGTTTTTTAACTGCATGTGAAAGGTCTGATGGGCTAATACTATCGATAGAAACACGGTAAGAACTTAAGGAGCTATGGTCTTCATTATTAATTGTACTAGTAGATAAAGTCGGTTGATTTAACAAGAAAACGGATTTAAAATAGGTGGCAAAAGCATTTGCAGCCTCCGACCCTGTCACGACCTTACCATCGTATTCGAATTCAGAACAGGAGCGCCGCGAACATTGCTGATCCTTTACAAACTTCCAAAATGTCTTTGGGTCCTTTTTTATACTCATCTCAGTTCTCTTAATAAAATCGGTGTGGGCTAGTTTAATTAGTTCTTTCGTACGTTGTCTATAAAATTTAAACATTTCGTAGTTAAATTCCAAATTAAATGCTCTAAACTTTTTTAAGTGATAGTGTTTGTTTTTTATATTATTAATTATTTCTGGACTGTACCATGTGGGATAAATATACTTGGGATTATTGACAGATGTTATGGTTGGAACATTTGAGTGGAAGCAAGATTGAAGTTTGGCATAAAATAAATCAAGAGCATGATTGACATTAGTGGAACTAATTACTTCTGACCAATCAGACGATTGGATAGAATCATAAAGAGAAAAAAAGTTGGCTTTTTTAAAATTCCACCGAGGAGCGTCATCATGCCGCTGCGCCGCCGCCGGTGGTGGCGAACACATAAGCCGCGCCCGCATCGGCTCCGGGCGCGCCACGTTGAGGCGAATACCGAGGGGGGGGTGGTGGGCGTCCATCGGCACGAGAGGTTCCACGTCGCCAACTATACGCACACACTCCTCTCCCAAGTTGCTCAATACCAGATCTAATATATTACCATAGCTGTTAACAATATTATTGTGTTGCTTAAGTTTGTAAAAAGATAACAAATATGCATAGTGTAATGTAACATTTTGACTACAAGAGTTAAGATTGAAATCTCCCAATATAAGTATATCCAATTTAGGATACATTGCAACGACATTCTCTAACACTGTAAATGTGTTGACATATTTCTCATCTGTAGAACTAGGCGGTATGTAAACAGTACACAGTAACATTCGTTTATGACTAAAAGTGACTACAGCAGCAACCAACTCAATATCGGGGGTACAATTGGGAATATCAACTATTTGTTGGAGTGGGTACCGTGCACGTACCGCCATCAGTACTCCGCCCCAACCAGCATCGCTAACGCGATCGTGTCGGATCACATTATACCCGTCTGGGACCACTTCACCACTAAGTACGCTACTAACTAAAAATGTTTCAGTTATTGCAAATACATCTGCAGATTCACTCAGTAAAGAAATTTTAAAAGTATCTAATTTAGATCTCAGTCCCCTAACGTTCTGGTAAAATAGCGAATAACACTTAACCCTGGGTGGTTTGTAAACTTTTCTTACGAAATCCATTCCGCCACAGTTTCACATGGATGTCCTCAGTCCAATTATTAGGTGATAAATACTTAACCAGATGTTTACTTGGGACACACAATTTAAAGGACGCATAATCGCCGCGTGATTTTAAAATTATGTAGGTATTGTGTGTGTTTTTCTTGTAAACATTTCATTATAAGTAGATTCTCGCAATCCAACCTGTTACCATAGGTATTTCATCAACATAGATACCAATTACTGTAAATTATTAACAGTCTTCCTTTAACTATGCAATAGGTATATGATAAATAACTTCCTAACTTATTAATTGTATCATTTATCATTATTTATCGTTATTTGGATCGTTAATTGTCTAATGAAGTTATTTCATTGCAAATTGTTGTATCTAAACAGCTAAAAAAACCATTATTTCCTCTTTTTGCAATAATTTCTTTAAAAATATCTGTAGGAACATAATCGAACTAAGTAGCTAGCTTTTGTCCGTATTACGTAACGTAAACTTCTCTCTCCAGAAAACAAACATTCCAAAATATAGTTTTTGTAACATTACGAACCTTAGGCCTAACGTGTTTCTCTAGCGACGTTTTGCAGTGGTTCTGAATTCATACTTTCGTTCCTCTTGTTAGTGTTTCGACGGTTAAAATTGAAGGGATTTTGAATATTATTTTGATGTAGCCTAGAACGCACTTCGACATTATTATAGGAGGCAGCCATCATGTCCTACGGTATGCAGGTGGTCGGGCACACAGAACACGATGTGAGGATTATCAAATCCATACTTTCGTTAAAGAAACGCGTGATAACAGTGCGTCAACCTTGGTTACATAGGTAGTTGTGCAACTGGCCCGTCTCATGTTTATTCTATTCTAACGTCTAACTGTTGCACCTGTCTTTAAACACCTGTTTAACCACTTTTGGCTGTTGACTTGGATAGCCATTGTTCGGTGTATCACCCGCGTGCTACGTGCTAATTCATTACACGATTAACTTGTAAGTTTCGTGCAAATCTGGTCAGAAGGTTTGCTGAAATCGGGCAAAAATATTGGCACATCCACAAAACCAAACTTTTACTTTGATAAAAGAGTAAGAATTTTAGTAGATATTTGCCGATGCGTCATCCCTGATAGCTCTGCACATAGAGATGCAGTTGTTACCGGGTTTAAAAAAGATTGCGGTTGGCAAACTGAATCCCTTAATAACAATAGAAAGCGATTGGGTACTAAGAATCTAAAAAATCTGCTGTTCTAATCACCTGCTATTATAATGATTTTTGTAGCCTTTGTAGTTGATAAAAAATCTACATTCCCATGTACTTTATTAGGTAAACATGTAGGTATAGATTGAACTGCAAGAATATCAAAAAAGAATGAATGAAAATATACTAATCAATAAAGACGAAGGATGCTTTGGAGGGATTTAAAAATACAAGTTTAAGTTACAAATTGATCTATTACCTATTTTGAAACGATTGAAGAAGAACGATTGCTCAAATATCGATATAATTGTTAAAATGCTTTTGTTTGCATGCTTCATATCAATTAAATCAGACCATCAATTCTCGCAAGGGACACTCCAGGCGTGATGATGTTCGAAATTCCAATGTAATATTGATGTCCTAGTAACATTTATGAAGTAAACGCTGTGAAATAAGACAGGCATTGAGTAAGTTTCAACTTATATGTATACAAAGTTTTGAAACGCGCCGTGAAGCGCGAAATTTTGTGTCAAGTGCCAAGGTCTTTGTGTTAGTCTTATATCAATGTATGAAAGAAGATATGCTTCACCGAATCGTTTCCAATAGACACCTAGTCAATCTTTAACCAATTTCATTCAGGTTATAGGTCCATCGCCAGCTTCCACAGCTAATTTATGAGCTCAAAGTTTACAATGAAATGGAATTGAAATTTTTGAGTAAACAACAACAATTTTTTCACTTTGCTTAAAGGTTACCTACTTCTCACTGATATTTATCCTTTTCATTTGGAGCTTTTATGGTAATCGATGCATTTTAACACTGTTCTTATTTAGGTATAATAGGATAATATATATTACCAAAAGTGGGGCATCTATCATAGAATGACTTGAAAGGAGTTTCTCTACCTACAAGTGGATAATAATGGATGTCAAAAGGAATAGGTTAACACCGGCTCCACACGTTGGCCCTTACATGGGTCTCAAAGCCACTCGTCCAACGTGTGGATTTTGAAAATAGCATTGGCGCCAACGTAGGAACGAGCGTTCTTTTGACAAGAAAAAAAATATATATATTTGGCGCAGATCCATAACCTTACAATTACCTTAATCTAAACTTAAAACTGGCTTATCATATGAAACTGCGACAGATAAGTCCATACTCATCGTAATGCTGTGTTGCGGCGCACCACACCACAGCGCTGATTTTCAGTGTGAACCTTATAAAAATAAACTAAATAACAACGAGCAGTAGGTCGTTGTTTGTAATTGACACCTACATGGGTTGATGAACCAGGGTCAATACCTGTAATAATAAAAAAAATATGTGGCTCTCGGGGACTGCCGCGGTAAAGCTATTGCATAGCATTTTTATCAATTTAAGTAATTAAAAAAAAAAAAAAATTAAATAAGTTTTTTTTAATTATAAAAAAAAAATGTTTTTAATTTTTATTTTCTTTAAAAAAATTTTTTTTTTTTAAATTTAAAAAAAAGTCATTAAAAGTTCTGCTTAAAAACAAACAACTAAAAAGTTTCACTGCTGTGCCGGTCGGAATGTAACATAATGTCGGAGTGGGGAGCGTGAGGTTTTTTCGTTACGGAATTTCTGGATTCGGTCCCCGCGTTCAAGGCCCGCGATAGAAGCTATGCAATAGCTTAAAAATAAACGGAATCAATGACTACTTAAAAAGTTACAGTGGTAAAGTTACACAGCGGTAATACTCATGTCACTTAGATTGAAACTTTTTACGTGCTCGCAGCTCACACAAGCGAAACGTATTTGGTCTGGGTGATGGTCTCCTGGGAATACGGTATGTGGTGTCCGTCCCTCTTGGTTAATCTATACTATCTACGAGTATATTAATATTATAAAGCTGAAGAGTTTGTTTGTTTGTTTGTTTGAACGCGGTAATCTCAGGAACTACTGATCTGAATTTAAAAGTTCTCTCATTGTTGAATAGCCCATTTATCGATGAAGGCTATAGGCTATATAACATCAAGCTACGGCCAATAGGAGCGGAGCAGCAATGAGAAATGTTGCAAAAACGAGGAAAAATTACGCAGACGAAGTTGCGCGGGACATCTAGTATATTATATATCCGGGAATGACCCTACTGCATTTCTTTTGTTTAGACGGACGAGTCTACAATATACCTATATCTACTGAACGTTTCTTGAGCGACAAAAACGCTACTCGGGACAGGCGCCTCAAGATACTTATTCAACCTTTAATCTGACGTGCTGAATGTTTTAATGTTAAGTAACATTATCTCGTTAACTATACAAGGTTCTCAGGTTACTTTTTTTATTGGTATAATTCAATCTTTATAGAAACAACATAAACCTGTTACCTACCAATTTTATATTATTTATGATAAGAAAATTTGTTTTGCAATAATGTGTATAATTGTAATTATTACTATGATAATACAGTTTCTTTTAAATAGAAAGTTGTTAGTTTCCAACTCATTACACAACGCTTTCTTTGATTAAATTAGGAAATTCTCTTTCGACAGATCTTACATGGAAAATCGATGTTGATTGAACTACTTATATGGCTTTAAAGCACGAAGCGGGCATGTTTAAGGAAAACTGACTTGAAGTTGTCTTGCCACGTTACGCAAACATTCCATTTTGTGGTGCAGATTGGGACAGGCTCTGACCTAACTTAATGAACAAAACGTGGAAGTAATCTACGAGTATGTAATGTATAAATGAAAGTCCTGACTCATTCAAGTCATTCACTCATCAACGCCCAACCCTAACTTAGGAACTTGTTGAAATTTTACACAGAGGTTTCTTTTATGAGGTAGTTAAGGGATCGATCGATTTTTTCTATCGAATCCATAAAAAATGATCATTTCCTTGAACGAGACCCGTGTTCACCGATACTCGACAATGTTTAATATAATTTAAACAATAATGCGGTGAAATGTTCTCATTAATCTTTGATTTTCTATTTGGTGAACCGAGTCCCGGACGGCGCATGTGTTTTTGACCTACTCCATAAATATTAATCCGCGGACATTGGTGTGGGTTATACGTTTGCCAAGCTAAAATTGTACCTATTGCTGAAATGTACTGTAACGTATAACTGTTTTATGTCCCATTAAAGAAAAATAAAAATAAAAATGAGCAAAATTTTAGCATATTTCATAATTTTAATCAGGTCTTACTAGTTTCGATGAAAATGGCGGCAATGGAGCTCACATGAGAAGAATCTGCCAAGGATTCTATAGGCTTGTTATGTACGCTTTTGCTCTTTTATATTTATTTTACTTTTAACCTACTTACTTATTTTTTTTCTCATGTAATTAACAAAGCCCAAAAATATATATCTTTGAAGTTACAAATAGGAACGTCATCTAAGGGGTTTGTTATTTTATTACAACTTGTGTGGGTTTTTAATGTTTCTGAAGTCCATATTTAGAGCCAACTATTCTTAGAAGACATGCTTATTTGTTGTTCCTAAAGATACTTAACATATTAATTTATGTATTTTAATTCTAAGTAGTACACAAACTTTTGGGGAATAAGCAATAAAGAAAAAGACAAGGACATTTATTTGGGAACAGTACATACGAGACGCAAAATATTAAGATGTGAAGAATGAAGGTACCTATGCTAAGTAATTACAAAATTATAATTATAAGCAAAACAACACAATTAAAAATTATAAAACTAATGTGGAACGCGTCTAAAGGTCGAGCCTAAAAAGTACCCAGATCAGCTAATCATCGTCAAGCAGTAAGCAGTTTCATCATCACATATTAATGTCAAGCAGAAACTGCTTTCATCTGGAATCCGTCAACGGGGAAAGAGTAGAATAAATGTGAAACGTGCCGTGTGTTCTATCATGAATATTGAAAGTATCATGTAGATACCTATGTGTTTCTGTAGTTTTCTATTAGACAAAGTCGGTGAACTGGGGTCTATCCAGAGGGTCAATTCACGTATTTAAGCAGTGCAGTTGCAGTTAAGTTTCGATTAAAACTGCCATTTTCGTATTCTTGAAACTTTGGGATAGATCTCAAATACGCTTGCGTCAAGTATGCGTCTCGAGAGCGCAATAACGATATTCTAGTACGGTGCGCAAGCGTTTTTTCCTGTGAAAAATCTTGTTTAATAGAAGTTTAACCCATTGTTTATTACCAACACAGGCTTGCGCGTTAGATAAAATTTGACTGACTTATCAGTCATATCTTTTTGCAACTAAAATGACGTATTAATACAGGTTTTTTAATTATTTCAGCTTTTTTTTCCTCTCAAAAAGCTGAGAAAATTAGAATTATTCGGTAGGAATTATGGCTTGTACATTCTGAGCGTATGCTCAGAATGTACGTATGCTAGTATCAAGTTTTTTTCTTTCACAAAGTTCTTGTCGAGATCAAATATTTCAAGTAGGTAATTAAAATAGTAAAATAGTGACATGTCAGTTTGCCGCCATTTTTACAACACTTTCTCAGCTTCACGTTATATCGGGTGGAAATATAAAATCCGTGCAAAAATCATAAGGCAGAGACTTTGTGCAAATAAAAAAAGAAGAAGAATAGAGGTTACATACGTAACATAGATAGGATCGTGTCTTTTTGTGACGTTCAACGGTAACCTCACCGGAGTCACCGGTTCCTTTCTACAACCTTGTTACACTTGAACCTTTTAAGAGAACATCCTTATACACTACTTAGACGATTCTTTTAGGTTCTAAGGCCGTTCACATTTTGTACGGTCAATTGTCCAACATAGGTCGAACATAGCTACAACAAGACCAATTACTCAGCTGACAAATCTTTTAAAACCACTGCAACTGTCATACTAGAAAGAATAATTCCACATTGTCTCGAGTCGTGACGTGACCAAGTTAATTAGGTATAAAGTTTATAATAGTTTTTATATTAGCTTAATTTTATACTTATGTAAGTATAATTTATTCAAAATACTAAAATAAATTTTAGATTTTTTGCTCCGCGTCGTTATTTAGCGAATATAATAATAATAATAAAAAAATATTATATTTAATCTTGTTTGACTGGTTTAATCTTGGTATATAAAGTTGTATCCATTTTTTGCCACTTTTAAATTAAATACATAAAACTGGCAAAATATATATGCCAGGCAAGATGCCTGACGCTGGTTTTCAACTAGCCCCTTTCGATCGCAGTAAGGCTATAAAGTACGCAGAGGACGCTGCTGTCCGTCCTCCGGAGTGAAATTCCTTCGCCGGGAAGAGACAGGGTGGTATTATTCTTAAGCCGGTCGGCAAATCACACGGCAAAATCGCTACCGCTACTTGCTTTTCGCCGTTGGTCAGACAAGTGCCTAAAAACCACAAGATGGTAGACTAAAAACTACAACGCTATAAGAAAACGGATGTCAGCGGACACATACCGGGCAAGTCCGCGTTATAATTTCCGAGCTATTGAGGAATGTCGAATAGACTGATCGCGAGAGTTCATGCATAAACAACAACAGGGGCAATTCCCTCTCCCCCCAGACTTATGAATTTTCAAGTGTTTGCCATACATTTGGTCCGCGTTGACGGGCAAAACTACTCACACTTGACCGGTGTTGGGTCAAAGTGCCCCACCCAGAACATGTTCCTAGAGCGCGCCTGAATAGGTCTACTTTTGGTCAGGATTTATTAACCATCATAATAAAGAGAGTACAGGGAAAGTGACAGACCGCAGACTAAAATGAAACTAATCTAGGTACTTACGAACAGGCGCTGATACACCGTAGTGACCACGGTGGGCATACTCACAAAGTCACAACCCTGGTTGGGTTGATGGGTAATGTTTGATCCAAATACCCAAGGTAATGTTATGTCCATAATTAAAATTAAATGACCAAAAGTAACCATGCGTGAATTGGAATGCTAGGTAAATTATCTATTCAAGTTATTAAAAATCAAAATTTTTGGTTACCGTGCCCATAACCTTGTTTAGGGGCTGGATCCGCGCCTGCTTACTTTTTACGTTACTGTTTACTTTACTTTAAAGTAGGATAATTATGCTTGTTATCTTAGGACTAAGTTATCTTGAAGGTGTTAGAATTAGATACCAACCACAAAGTACCTAATGGTCAATGGACCCTTAAATTTATAATTTTCAAATGAACCTCGTAATAACTGGCGGATTTTTTGTGTGGTGGTGTGGTCTTTTTAACCGGCTTCTAAAAACATGGTTCTTTGATAAGTTTGTAAGAATATTTATCATTTTCTCAAAAACTACTGATCCGATTTGAAAGTGTTTAAAAGTATAAATCGATGACCTAAAATACCTATGCCAGAGCTATGGACTAAAACATAGGAATAAGTCAATGAAAGATCCACTAATCGGTGATTCGCTTGATCAATTTTTTTTTTTCATGAAGTTGGTTTATTTTAAGGTAATTGATATGTTGGTATTATCAGCATTTTAAACCTAGTAGTAGTATTAAATACAAAGAATTAGGTAGATATTCCTTATTTTTCAAAAATAAATAATTTGAAATCATAGCTATTTACACAATGCAAGTTTCTTGTCTGTTGCATATCTACAATTAAATCGAAGCCTTAAACGATTTACAAGGTCTAAATAAAATGCAAATCAGCCTTCAATTAGCTCTGGAATGTAAATAGATAGGTACCTACAGGAAAATGACATCGTGTAAATCTCTTGTACATTGTACATCATCTAGGCTAAGTTTCTTTCTTTTAGATCATCTGTTTTTATAAATATTTAGACTTATCTACATCCAACTAAGACTTTTACAGACTATCTTTGGTAGAAAGAAAAAAGCACCTGTAACACCATATCCAAACAGAATTTCAGAAATTATCAGAAAAACCTATTATAAAATCATAACAAGCATAGTTAGAACTGAATAATGGCTAGGTAAGTTTATGCTAATGAGGTACATCAAGTGTTGATGAGATAATTGAAAGGTACGGCGTTGTGTAATTGCTAGACACATTTCACTTTCGATTCACACCAAAAGGTAGTAATTTATGCTGTAACTTGAACATTGTTCTTAATCCAAGCAATCAATGTGGGCGCCAAATGGTTCTTATTTAATTAAATTATTCGGCGTTCACACGGTCATCACGGGTATCACTAGCATTCGTTTTGTTTTAGCCAGCGATAAAGGTGTGGTTTTGTTAAAATTACTTTTTATCAATAATTAAACATTTCCGTACCTACGTCTTACGTAGACGACTTACCTACGGGTAGACTTATGTAGAGTCTACCCGTGACCACGGCCGTTGCAATACGGTCGAAACGTCGGGAAATAAACAAAGGTATTTAGCCTTAAAATAAAATATTTACGCGATTAAGACCCGTAGCTTATAAAATTCTATAATGTGTACAAATCGCGAAAGTTTACGAAAATAGACTTACTTACGGTAAAAATGGCCTGTAGAAAGGAATTATAATGCCTAACCGATAAAATCGGATATACAAAGAGTAATTAGGTAATGTAAGGCCATTCTCTTTCCGTTCCTGTGCATGGGTTCCAGTTTACACGTTCGAACGTTCTCACGAATGCAAGCGATCGGTGAGCCTGTCATTGACCCAAGAATTAGTGAACCTATATGACTTCATAATAATTATGTCGGTTTGCTTCATAACAAACTACATAAAATATGAAATCAAATTGATAATAAATGGTTGTGAATTGTATACACGTTCTCCTTGGTCAAGTATTTTTATTTTATAATCATTGGCATTTCGTTTTATATTTTTTTTTATAATGCAATGAGGTTTTATGACTTCAGATTATTTGTAAAGAAGGCTTCGTCATCTTCTGCCAAGCTGGCTATATGTAGGTACATGTAGCCAGCTTGGCAGAAGATGACGAAGCCTTCTTTAATACCTGAATAGATACGATTTTATTTTATTAAAATATATATATTACGAGTCTTAATCGCGTGAATAATTTAAGGTAAAGTCGCGATTAAGACCCGTAATATATTAGTTACTATTATTGTTACATCATTTGTACCCATATTACGCAAATAAATGGAATTGAATTGAATTGAATTGAATTGAAATATAATATATATTTTAATAATGTGTACAAATCGCGAAAGTTTATCAACGATTTTATTTTGTTCAGCTGTTGGAGCGTCATTACACATACAAACTTTGCTTACAATATGTAGGCAATGTTGTGATGTTATTTCTATTATTAATTTATTACCAGAAACAAACGGCAAATGACTTTTTTTTTTATAGGTCCTACTTAGTATTTATTTTTATAAATTCCGTTTCGTGTTACAGTAATAACTATAACTCAATATACGAGTAGGTACTGACAATAAAAATGTTTTTTTATTATTCGGACTTGTACAAGAAACGACTAGTTAGCTGTAATTTAGCGCCAGTCTTATCAGCCCATGACACGTTAATATTTGAAGTAATATTACGGCAAGGTTATGACTGGTTATGACTTTCAATACACTACTAATATGTAGTTTTCTTGTAAAGTATTACTGGCTGTTTTATTGTACATTTTGGAGTCTAACTGCCCTGTATGTTTATTCATAAGCAGTCATTAAAAACTTCTAAGAAAAGTTGCAATGAGTATATAAGAACGCGAGTGGAAAGTTTGAGCTATCGTTCCTACTTAGCGGTTCGAAAAAGGGGCAAAATGTCGCCAGAATAATGATTAGCAATTCGACATGTCTAAATAACCGTTATAATGTAAGCCCGAATTCTTAGGTCGACGTGTCGTATAAACATTAGCATTTCAATGAGTTATATCAATGGAGTCGCCTACTTTAAGGGCCTATGGCACAAATTGTCTAAATGAGTTGCCGTATTTTCTTGCATGACAACTTATCTGTAAGTAGACCAAATATTTAAGCCTATTGGTTTGAAACCATTCACTATATAGCATGTAGGTACTGCATAATGAATATTGAAATGTAACCTGCATTCACTTCTTCAAATCAATAGGGGCATATTATCATTATGGGTAGGTAATATGCACGATTCATCAATAATCCCTATCATTAAGTAACTCAAACGCAGACTGGCTGTTTGATGTTGTGTCTCAAGGTTTGATTTATTAAATTACCTCACGCACGAGTAATGTAAACAACATTTAATAAAACGTGTTGTTAGATGGCACTAACATTATGACTTTCGAGTCGCGTTATTATATATGGGAATGAACGCTATCATGCATTATTTTCTTGCGATTGCTTAATGTTTTGAGTTCGACCTACGAGGTCGAACTCAAAACATTGGCAGCGGGCTGTGGTCAAAAGCAAAGTAATTGACTGATACAGGCTACTTTTGATTGATTTTGATGATTTATATTACTGATGACTTGATGATTTACTTCATTTGATTATGATGATTACTTCATATTACTCATTCGATAAAATGTAAGGTCTAACGGCAACACGGTAAGTACCTATGTATAATCTATACTGTGTCCGTTGATGAGACCACACCTATATGTTACACGTTACATGTTTATTTTTTCTGCGTAAATTTTCCCCGTTTTTGCAACATTTCTTATTGCTGCTCCGCTCCTTTTGGTCGTAGCGTGATATTATATAGCCTATAGCCTTCCTCGATAAATGGGCTATCCAACAGTGTCAATGAGACCACACCATAATGTTACACGTTGTTTATTTCAAGACTAGCTGACCCGCGCAACTTCGTCTGCGTAAATTTTTCCCGTTTTTGCAACATTTCTCATTGCTGCTCCGTTCTTATTGGTTGTAGCGTGATGGTATATATATATATATATAGCCTTCCTCGATAATTGGGCTATCCAACAGTAATTTTTCAATGAGGATAAATAGTTCCTGAGATTACCGCGTTCAAACAAACAAACAAACTCTTCAGCTTTATAATATTAGTATAGATATAGATACAAATCAACTTAACAGAATTTTACCAGTGCCATGCAATTTTATTGATGGGCATTAGTCTCAATCAATACCTCATTAAAACAAAATAAAAAATGACTTTTAAAGATTTTTCTCATTGACAGATCTTTCTGTTTTATTGTTCAAGCAAGATATGCATTCTATGCATTCTCGGGATATAAAAGATGATTCAAATGTAAATAATGCATTCATGAGCAAATTGCAATTAAAGTCGGTGTATCTCAAGTGTTCATTTTTCCTGTGTTGACCGTTGTAAGCCGGCATTTACATATACATACGAGATCTCTCCGAGTTGCTCGTAAATGTACGTTGATGATTGTTTTTACGATTGTCTTCTAATAGCTTTGAGAATATCCAGTCAATGAACTTATGATTTTATGTTACTTTTTATATTTATTTTATAGGGCGATTACTTTCTTTCTTTGAATAAAAAAGATATCCGGTTTCTGAATGTCTTTTATTTTTACAAATGAGAGTTGGTTTTTACTCAGCGCGGTAGTGGCGTTATCGAGTCAGTCACTACACCACCCCATCGCGTCACCACCCTTGTTTAACCCTGGTACATCACTACCGTTGCGACTGCCTCTGTGGCGCGGTGGGAGTGTATCCGACTGCTACGCAAGATAAAACTTTGTGTGATGAGCACGATGGTTTATTCTGTGTCTGGGTGTTATTTATCTATAACTAGCTGTCCCGCGCAACTTCGTATGCGTAAATTTTCCCCGTTTTTGCAACATTTCACGTCGCTACTCCGCTCCTATTAGTCGTAGCGCGATGTTATACAGCCTATAGCCTTCCTCGATAAATGGGCTATCCAACAAAAAAAGAATTTTTCAAATCGGACAAGTAGATCCTGAGATTAGCGCGTTTAAACAAACAAACAAACAAACAAAGCAAACAAACAAAGCAAACAAACAAAGCAAACAAACAAACTCTTCCGCTTTATAATATTAGTATAGATATGTATTTATTGAGTATGTTTGACGGTTGTCTGGTTTCCATAGTACTGCTTAGTTTGGGATCAGATAGCCTTATGTGAGTTGTCCCAAAATATTATTATTAGATATTACCGTGTACCTGTACTAGTTATCGTTTTCCAAATACAGACTGACAGTGCTTGATTACCATAATTTATTATTCGTATGTAATTGTGTAAACTGTATAGAATAGGTACCACCACAGATATCTGTGGGTACCACTAACAAAGTCTTCTGAACCATAGGTACGATAAATACTATAAAATGGGTCACTTGCGCTGAAGGTTAGGTTTCTTCCCATCAAAGAGATCCCATTTATATTTTAGTACATTGTCACAACTTAAAACGCATGATGTGGTTGATTCAGCACATACTTGTTTAGAACAGATTAGTCATACAAAATAGGTCATGCATGCCCGATCCTCTACACAGGGGGACCGATATACCTAAACGAGGAAATGACTCCATTCAATACATTGTCTATAGGTATTTTACATATGTAGGTACTCGTACCTCTATAGGTACCTAATTTTGAAGAAAAACCGGATTGCACTCCGGGAGTGCCGGCAGAAGTGAAAATTTGAACATTAACATTGTGCATTTTTGAATATTTTAGGAATAAATATACCTATATATGTTTTTTTATCTACATACACTTTCGTACACCAACATGATAATTTAAAAAATGACAATGGCAATTAAAAAGTGAAATGGCAAATCTTTCTCTAAATTTGAATAATATTTTTCGATCTTACTGACATTTTTTTTTTTTTTTTTGTAATGTTGAACCGTGATGTTCCCCATTGTAATTACAATCTAGTCTACAGAGACTAATAAGTAATTTGAGTTTGACGTTAACTACTAAAAATATTATTTTAAGATCATGTCCATTAACACCATTCTTATTGTTTCTAATAACATGAAGACACTTTGTTCTTGTGTTCTTTAATTACACTGCACTGCACTGTTACACTATATTATGGTCACTACACTAACTCAAAAGGTTTTGTCCTTTTCAGTCTTCTCACTATGTCCGTGTTGTCGAGGAGCTGGATAGCCTCAATGTTCACATGGTGATGAAGTCGTTGTTCATGAGCTTCGGCTATTTTTTTTATAGTATTGGTGACGAGATCCAATTTAAGGTCCCGATGGAGATCGTCCATTCTAATATACCAGGGCGCGTTTACGATGCCTCTGAGTACTTTATTTTGAAAGCGTTGAATCATCTGCGAGTTGCTCTGTTTGGTACATCCCCACAACTGGATACCATAGGTCCATACTGGCATAAGGACTTGTTTGTACAAAAGTATTTTGTTGTGTACTGATAAGGCTGAGTGTTTTCCCAGTAACCAGTACATCTTTTTGTAACGAAGTTCTAATTCATCCCGTTTCTTTTTGACATGAGCCTTCCAGCGGAGCTTTGTGTCTAGTGTCATGCCCAAATATTTGGCAGTATTTACATAGGGTACAGTCAGGTTATTTATAAGTACCGGGTGATAATTTGTCTTTTTGTTAGTAAAATCTATGTGCATTGATTTAGATTCATTGAGCTTTATCCGCCATTTCTTCGTCCATTTCGTGATGATATTGACTGCAGTTTGTAGTTTCTCTGAAGCTTCCTTGTGAGTTGCCCCTACAGCCATAATGGCTGTGTCATCAGCAAAGGTTGCAAGAGTATTGTTTTCTATTTCTGGAATATCACAAGTGTATAATAAGTACAGGACCGGACCTAATACACTTCCCTGTGGAACTCCAGCTTTAATGGGTTTAAGCTCTGAATATGCATCTATTTGTCTTATTCTGAACATTCTGTTAGATATATATGACTTCAGAATATCTGTGAACTGTTTCGGCAGCATTTTGTTTAGTTTATACATCAGGCCTTTATGCCAAACTTTATCAAAAGCTTGAGCTACATCAAGGAAAACAGTAGAGCAAACTTGCTGGTTCTCCAGTGCTTTTTCTATGATATTTGTTATTCTGTGGACTTGGTCTATGGTCGAATGTTTTTCTCTGAAACCGAACTGGTAATCAGGAATTAGGTTTCTGTTTTCAATGATTGGCTTCAGTCTTTTAAGAAGTAATTTTTCGAACAGCTTAGATATTATTGGCAAAAGCGAAATTGGTCTATATGATGATAATTCATGAGGAGGTTTTCCTGGCTTTAGTATCATTATCACTTCAGCTATTTTCCACACGTCAGGTACGTATTTTAATCTAAGTGTTGCATTAATAAGGGTAGTCAGTTTCACTACTGCTTTACGTGGGAGATTTTGTAGGACTACTCCAGTAATGAGATCATAACCAGGAGACTTTTTTTTATGTAAGAGTTTTATCTCTTTACTGATTTCTTTTGGGGTTGTCAATTTTATTTCTGTATTATCGTTTTGTATAGGTGAGGTGAGGTCAAATGTTGCATCATCACTGTCAGCGTCATTTGGTTGAAATATTTGTTCTAGGTGCTGCGCAAATCTAATAGCTTTTTGTTCATTACTTACGGCCCAATGCCCAGTCTCTTCCTTAATTGGTGAGATTTGAGTGATAGGTTTTTTAAAGCTTTTAGTAGCTTTCCATAATGAGTAATCTGTGGTACGATCACCAGATAACTGACTTAAGTAGGTGCACATAGATTCGTCGTGATATTTTTTAATTTGTCTACTGAGTCTTTTTGAAAGGTTATTTAAGAGTGTTTTGTCAGCGGGAAATCTGCTTTGCTGCCATTTTTGCCTCTGTTTTCTTTTTTCAGCTATTAGATTCCGAATTTCGAGTGGGTAGTTGATACTTCTAACTTTTTTTTTCATTTCGGGTGTATTATTCCAGGCGCATTGTTGAATATCTGTGATGAATTTTCTCACTTCCATATCCAGTTGTTCAGGGTGCTTTAAAGCTACCTTTAGGTTTATGAGCGACTCTAAATCATGTCTAAAGCTTATAGCGGGATAATTCTCTTTTTGCAATATTTGCTCACTTAAGGTCAATGTTATCGGTGAATGATCGGAATTCATATCAAAATTGCCATCTATGTTAAGAAGATCTAATGGCAAGTTTTTGTATATAAAAAAATCTATTAAATCAGGAATTTTGTGTGGATCAGTAGGCCAGTATGTCGGCTTGCCTGTTGATATAACGTCACATTTGATTTCTCTGATTGCGTTTAACAATTCTTTTCCTTTTGTAGTGGTTAGTCTCGACCCCCAGTATGTGTTCTTAGCGTTAAAGTCCCCTCCAAGAATAAATCTATTTCCGAGTTGCTTTAGAATTTTTTTGTAGTATGTAGCTTTCAATGAGTACCTTGGCGGACTGTAAATTGAAGACAGCGTGACAGTATAACGATTGGTTTTGACACATATAGCGACAGCTTGTATTTCGACCTCTTCATGTTTAAATTTCTCGTAATGGCAGATGTTATCTTTTATTATAATTGCACTACCTCCCCTAGCTTTATTATGTGGTTGCAATGCATGGTAAATTGTATAACCTTTCATTTGGATGTAAGATTCGTTGGTAAAATGTGTTTCGGATATAAGGCACACATCTATGTTTTTTATATTTAGGACAGCTTGTAACTCACATTGATGTCGAAGAAGTCCATTAGCATTCCATGCCATAATTTGTAAAGAATTATTCATTGTGCTTTTTGGATATAGCTGTTTTAAATGTTGATAAACTTTCGCGATTTGTACACATTATTAAAATATATATATTACGGGTCTTAATCGCGTGAATAATTTAAGGTAAAATACCTTGTTTATTGCCCGACGTTTCGACCGTATTGCAACGGCCGTGGTCACGGGAAGACACGGGTGACCACGGCCGTTGCAATACGGTCGAAACGTCGGGCAATAAACAAGGTATTTTACCTTAAATTATTCACGCGATTAAGACCCGTAATATATATATTTGAATATAGCTGTTTTATTGCTATTTTCTAATTTCCTTATACGTTCGTCAAATGATGTAATTATGCTTAATATTTTATTCAATTTTGCATCTACAGTCGATGTTGTTTCCTCACCTGGTTGAGGAAACAACATCGACTGTAGATCTCATCTCACGGGAAGACACGGGTGACCACGGCCGTTGCAATACGGTCGAAACGTCGGGCAATAAACAAGGTATTTTACCTTAAATTATTCACGCGATTAAGACCCGTAATATATATATTTGAATATAGCTGTTTTATTGCTATTTTCTAATTTCCTTATACGTTCGTCAAATGATGTAATTATGCTTAATATTTTATTCAATTTTGCATCTACAGTCGATGTTGTTTCCTCACCTGGTTGAGGTTTTGTTTGCGCTTGTGTACCTTTGGTTATTTGCGCGAAAGACTGGGTTTTAGTGACCATTTGATTGCCTATTGTTTTCTTTGCAGGGTTGCCCTTCAGTGTCTGGTTGGAAGAGGCTGATTGTACCTTTTTAGTAGCTTTATTTTTAATGTTTTGCAACTCTTTGGCTACCATACACCCTCGGTAGCTGGCAGGGTGCGGTTCTCCACAGTGAACACATTTAGGTTTAACGTCTGCAGGTTTTTTGCAGTCTTTACTTAAATGTTTACCTGTACATTTGACACAACGCGGCTCTTTGGCGCAATACTTTTGTGTGTGCCCATAAGCTTGACACCTTTTGCACTGCGGGATTAATCTAGAGGTTTTTAATGGTTCGATCTCTACTTTGCATCCAAGAATAGCCTTGAAATAATCAAGGCTGTAAATTTTATTGATATCTTCATTTTTGTCGAATGAAAGCATGAACATGTTCAGAGGTTCCTTGGTCCTCCAGTTCAGCTTGTTAACGGCGTCTTGGATGTTATAACCTTTAGACTTTAAATTTTCTACTATTCTATCAGAGGTGCATGAAGA
Organism: Herminia tarsipennalis; assembly: GCA_945859575.2. Taxonomy (NCBI): domain Eukaryota; kingdom Metazoa; phylum Arthropoda; class Insecta; order Lepidoptera; family Erebidae; genus Herminia; species Herminia tarsipennalis. The sequence continues at coordinate 7,264,812 of OX243840.2, forward strand.
ATGCAGATTTTTAGCCATCACTCTGATTGGCCTTTCTTGCTTATTTTCATAAGAATGCCAAATACAGTTATTTTCTAGTAATATCTTAGAAATCTCCCTGTAGGACTCACCATTACTTGCATTTATTTTTACGCTATCTCCGGCCCTCATTTTAATTAAAAAGGACTCACCAGAAACATTTGCCAACAGAAAGTCGTAGAATTTTTGGTAGTTTTTTATGTTTTCCACGATTATAGGTGGTGGTTGAGGAGCCTTTTTAGTTTTCGGCGCCTTATCAATGTCATCATCGGAGCACTCTCCTTGTTGTTTGTGTGGGGTCAACGATCGATTCAGCTTCCTTTTCTTCCTATGCTGCTGACGAATCCACTGAGTCTCATTAGCGAGTTCTTCTTCATCAGTCTCATACTGGACTGGCTTAGCGAGAACCTGATTGTTGGACGTTGTAGCTGGAGTTACATTATGCTCCTGGACCTTATTCAGCTCTTGCTGAAGTTCTGCTATTTGACCTTTTAAGTCATTAACCAGGACTTCCAACTGTTTACGTTGAGCCTTTTCTTCCGTTAGGTGTTTGAATAACAAACGTTCCGTTTCGGTTTTGATAGATACCGAAGTCATGTTTAAAAGATAATTACACTTTATTATTTAATGTTTACACATAATTAGTCATAATAATTCACGTAACACTGCACAATATTAATAACTAGGTCATCGCGGCGGCCGACGAAGGTTACTCGCGACGGAGTTATTTGCTGCGCCAGCGCTTAGCTCGAGAAAAATAAGTAAAACGAACGCGGGTGTTTCCTGCGAGGGCTGAACTCTTACTGACATAATAATAAAAAAATATAAAATAATAAATCACAAATCAAAAAACCAAAATCAAAATTTAAAAATAAAAAGGGAAAATAATAATCGCTACTCGGACTCGACTCGGGTACTTCTGGTTTCTGGACTGCCCGATTACCTGAGTTTTAATAAACATTGTAGATGGTGGTGAAATTTACCTTCGTATTCTAATGATATTGTAGCAGTTTTTCACTGCTATCCCTCCGTCTTACGAATTTTCGATCAGGGTCACGTGATCCTGATGTGAGTTTAAAATGTTTTACCCATACCAAAAAAAGTGCACAACGCCGCAGTTTTCACTTCAAAAATAAAGTAAACGATAGATAGTATTAGGCATAGGTACCTACTTGTTTTCGGCCAATCAAGTTAGATGAGTATCTTGTTTCTCTTTATCTTGTTTTTCCACATTGACAATAGAATACCGACCAGTCCACTTTCGAAGTGATGGTGTTGTGGTCCATATTTTTAACTTTCTTTATAACTATGATATCCGACAATCTTAAATAGTTAATGATTAATATTTTACTAATTATTATTTAAATGTGGTTTAATCTTATATCTACGCTTTACTAATTAATTTGTTTTTTATAAGTAAAATGACTTTCTAATGGTAACAAAATCTCTAGTCTCGTTGAGACTTCTGCAAATGTTCCTTTTTATTTTTAACAGATTTAAAAAAAGTATGTTATGTAATCAATACGTGAATGTAATATTATTGAAATTGCGTGATTTTCAATTGGTGCCAAGAAATAGGTATCTAGTAGATCCTTAGTTTTTATATTTTATTATCTAACAATGAAAGAATTTTTCAATTCGGATCAGTAGTTCCTGAGATTACCGCGTACAAACAAACTCTTCAGCTTTACAATATTTGACTCGAACCTGCGATCGTAGGAAATCCGTGAGAATTTATCTTTCATACCTTTAACATGTATTGTATGTCATTTGAATCAGCGGTCGCCGGACGCTGTACCTACCTCCGATTTAAAAGTGTCGGAGCAGAAGTCGGAGTCGGAGGTGTGGTTCCGACCTTTAGAGACCTTTATCTTTATAGTTACTTATGGAGTCGAAGCTCCATAAGTAACTATAATTCAAAGGGAAGTCTAAAAGAATGGTGTTTTAAGGACCCTCCGTCACTGATAGGTAGATTAAAACTGGTGGTATTAAATAGGAAATATTCTTAATCAATGTGAAACAGGGTAGGGTACAATAACCGGCACTCCACTAACACTCCATAACACAAATTTTGTATTTAACTCAACACAAATAAGTACTTACTTACACAAATAGGTTGTATCGACACAACAAAAAACATTAAACATCATTTGGGTTGACGTTTACAAAAAAAGGATCTAATGCGACTTGCTAATCGCTAGTTATGCTTTCAACAGATATTGAACTAAATATTGCTTAAGAAGTAATGACAGCTAATATCTTTAAGTACCATCTTTATGTTTTCTTTGTTTATCTATGTTAGATGTTACGTAACAAAGAGTGGCCAAAGACGGTAATCTCAATAATCTCGTTAATAGCTTTAATAACCCAATGTAAACAAATATGTCACGAATATTTATATTTGGACATTCAATATTGTATGGTCTTACAGCCGTGACCGTTTGTCTCAAGCTTTTTAGGGTTCCGTAGCCAAAATGGCAAAAACGGAACCCTTATAGTTTCGTCATGTCCGTCTGGCCGTCCGTATGTCACAGGCATTTTACTCAAAGACTACTCAATGTATTTTATTAAAATTTGGTGAAAAGTGTCTTGTAGTAGCCGCTAATTACTTAGTTTGATAACTAAATAATAAAAATAAATATGTTTTGGGGAGCCACTCCATACATGTAACAGAAGCTGATTTTTTTTTCTAGCAAGCATCAACTTGTGGCATATAATTCGACAGGTCTTCCAAAAAACATTTTAAGGTTTTTTTTTTTTTGATGGAATGAATATTTTTGGAAATAATTGTTTGAATAGTTTCATAAATTGTGTCCCACCCCCACACCTAACGTCGTGTGGGACACAATTTATGAAACTTTTCAAACTATTATTTCCAATAATATTCACACTGTTCAAAAGTTAAGGACACGTTTACGTGTCCTTAACTTCTGAACCGTGTTACCAAAAAAGTGAAAAAATCACAAAGCTAGCGCTTAATAAATAGTACCTATTTATTAAGCGCTTTATACGAATATACGCTCTGCGGAACCCTACACTGAGTATGATCCGACATGCTCTTGCCCGGGTTTTATTTATTTTTGTTATTAACCCGTGCTGCCCCATTGTTGTGTAGTGCAACTCCTCTTCTAATGATTCTTTCCTTATCAATCTCGCTGAGTGAGTTCTCTACTCCCTACTTACCTTTGCTGTTGTCTATCCCGATGTCGAATGCCGCTTTTGGCGAAGTCAATAGCTTGTTGAACTGGTTTAAATCTGGTGCTTTAGGAGCTACAACGTTATCTGATATTTTTTAGATTAAAAGGACTAAGGGAGGGGTGCCATTGCTGCTGTAACCGTTGTTCCTTATCACACAAACTGAGCTGCGGTAGACGATATCCTTAATTGGTTAAACCTCGTCGTCTAAATAGATTCATGTTTTTTTTAACACTACCGTGACAGCACCGAATGAATAGGTAACAAGTGCCTGTCTATTCTTAAACAGTTCACACATAAATCTTATCAAGGCTCGGTCTCCGAATGCCAAGCATACATATCGCATACAACATACTCCGTGTAAATAGATCCTATTGTTTTGTACCAAAAAACTGTAATAGAGCACCTGACAAAAACCACTTGGCGATTCTTTTGTCTTTATATCCATTGTTTTAGTTTTCAAATGTCCTCTCCCATGAAGCTTTGCGTAACTTGAACCTATTTAGCCCTATAGGTACTCGTGAGATTCCCTGGGTTCGTGGTTCGTTCCACAAGGCGAGTCCGCTTGGGTGCGAAACCGGCGTAAAGTCAATGGCCATACAATGTCTAGAGCATCTGCAATGTATCTCTTTCTCCCGTGCTGCGAAGTAGAGAAACAGACAAGGGGAATTTAGATACAATTAAAGGTATTTGTGATCACAAAAATGGCAAAAAAGTTGTTACAAATGAACCTTCTTTAAATTAATCTGACTATGACTTACTACTACTATCCTACATTTTAGTCTACAGCTTTGGTGGCTTATTATAATCATAAGACAACATTTCAACTTTGAAATATACCCAGAAAACTATGCAGTCCAATAATAAAAACCCTATTCAAACCAGATTAGTATTTATTAAATACATTTCGGGACCCATGACCACGATCAAATTGCACCGATCGTGGTCACGGGTCGACCCGATCGGTGCAATTCGATCGAAACGTCGGGTAAATAAAACGTTTGGTACCTTTAAATAATTTCACGTGATTTAGTCCCGAAATGTATCTAATATGTATAAAAATCGCGAAAGTTTAAAAACAGGTTGAGAAGATCAAATAAAACATACTTAACATAAAATCAGTAAACCATTAACCATGAAGCCACGGCTTCATTCATCAATCATAAATACAATATCGATGAGAAACAATAACAGGTCATAGACAAGGCCATTGCAAGCTGTCGGCGAATGAATGAATGAATAGACTTTTAATATTAATTATAGCTATTGCATAATGACTGTCTGTATATTATTTATATCTATCTAATGATATATGGGTGTCACTGGTGTCAGCTGAGGGAGAGGCAGGATGTGGTGTGCACAAACCAGTCCAGCACGCTAGCGGCGTGCTAATCGGAGACCGCATTCCTTTCTTGATACAACTATTTGGGTGTACACATAGTAGGTACTACATCGTACAGTATTCTCAAAAGAAAATATAAAAGAGACTTTATTTTGGTGTTTGATTTTTTTTTTTCATCTTTTGTTTATGTGAAGTTTCCAAAAAGTAGCGGCAAAGTATTCTAGTCAATATCAAAGTAAAGAGACCTGGGGGTCTAGACAAAGTCATATTTGAAAAGCGATGTCAATAATGGAAAAGAATTATAGTATAGAATTTGACGTTTGCGGTGGAGACCATAGACATTTTTTAATTTTTTTGCGACTGATTAGTACGGCGTTATCGAATTCGCCACGGAACTAATGTACCTTGTCTTATCCCCCTGAACTGAATTCCAATTAAGGGAAGAATTTGTTATAGGTACACTAGCGAAGAAAGGAGCTGTTAAGTATAAGATTGATGCTCACGTTTGTGGTATCGCAGCTCCTAACTGGATAAGCGGATTTTTGTGGTTTCCTAGCTTCACAAATTTAAATGTGGTTTTGTTACTGGAATTGCGATGGTTTGCTATGTTTATGCCAAAGGGCAAAGACAATAACAATGTAAATCCTTTGTCGGAGGGCTTTCATCTCACATTACACATTAAATTAGTTTGTAAATACAAACTATTTTAATGTGTAATGATGTGAGATAATAAAATGTATATTATGAAATAATATGATATTAAAGGAGGGTATCGAATGTGTTGTTGTGTGATCAATGTGTAATGTTCTGTTTATAAAGTTGTAGTAAAACGCTTGAACATTGGAATGCTAAAACGTGTAATGCAATCTTACCTTGCTCTACTACTTTTTATATTGCTCTTAATCTAACAATAGGCGCACTACCTACTAAATGCAATATAAACTTAGGTATTTACAACCATCTCATTCATAAGGTTCCTTCGTTGTAGATGCAGGATGGGCGTACCTGGAGGGGGGGGGGGGGCGAGGTATATGGGTTGAAACCCCCTTCTTATTTGCAAAAACTAAATATGCAGTACACATTTGGTCTGTGTTTAGTCAATTTTACTACGAAATCCCCCAAAATGACGACCATTCACTCCCGAAAAATGATTCTGGTACGCCCTTGATATAGTGTCTATTCTGAAAGAGCTCTTTATGCTATGGCGCGGCGAGTAAAACATAGATCGAGCTATAACTGCCGCAATAGTAACTAATTTTGTTTTTTTTTTATTATAATTCGTTAAGTATATAATTGTTATAAAACTGCAAATAAAGAATCAGAAGCTATTCACAGATTTTTTACGGCGGCCTTGCATACAAACAAGAAAAAAAACGTAATTTCGGGTTAAAAATACTTTAATTAGTTCATCTAGGTTAGTTTTTTAAATATTTTCAATGTAGGTCAGTAGATACTTACATTAAAAATATTTATAGTTAGTAGTGAAGAGATACCTACAGAAAAAAACAACAAATAGTTAATAAGGATTTGTTATTTTCAAGTGACTCGCTCTCGATAAAACATTTTTTTTAAGAGCAGGGCGCGGCCTACGACATATCAGTGACTGACATTAGTTCAACTAATGTCAGTCGGTGGCACAGTTTGAGGGGGGGGGGGGGGCAACGGCCAACTAATTTGGTTGGCCGTTTGCCATTCGCCGTTATTTGATAAACGGCGAGGTGATGATAAGGCACCTTTTTTTTTTTTTTTTTTTTTACGTGTGCAAAAATCCTCACGGATCCCACTCCTACGAGGGCACATGTAGAAGAGGGTATGTCGGAGTCGAACCGACTAAAAATCACACGGTGTTCCTTCATAACAGCCTATGGCCGAGGGTGAGGGTGTCCCTTGCGGATTTGGTGCCTCCACCATCAGCAGGCTCGGTCATCGTAGAACGACGACGTCGGTGTTGCTTACGTTGGCAGCTTTACTACCACTTCGAGTAAGGAGGCGCACGTAATACGTCGCGACACCGTCTAGGCATTTCTTCTGTTAGGACGACAGGTTGCCCTCCCTGTCGCCCTCAAGGCCAACACTTTCGGAGGTCGAAGGTCGTTTAACGCTCTTCGGCGCCCCGTTCGTCTGCTGCGGGATGGGAATGAGCTAGACCTCTCCCGTTCTCTCTCTGCCGCCTCTTTGGCTCTCATAACTTCGTGGCAGAAGGTATCCACAGATTCCCATGACCTCTCGTTTCGTACCATCGATAGTATCATAGTTTCCAGAGAGAGACTTTCTACATCGATTTCCGTGATAAGGTCGCGCCGCTGTTCCGCCCAAGCTAGGCATTCTCTTAAGGTGTGCAGCGCCGTATCCTCGTTGCAGCCCTCGCAGTGGTGACAGTTAGCCGTTGGTTCTCGACCTATGCGGAACAGGTACTTTCCGAAGCAGCCATGGCCCGTAAGCATCTGCGTCAGCCGGTAAGAAAGACAACCGTGCCTTCTTTCCAGCCAATCCTCCATTATCGGCCTTACTGCCTCTATCGTGGCATGCCCCGCGCTCGGTCGCATAAGCCGTGTTTCCCATTCCGCCAATAGGATCCGGTACAGCTGGGATCGTTGTCCCTGGAACTCTCGAAGCGTTGGTCGGAGGTCTCGCTCCAATACCTCTCTGCGCCACTGATATAGTGACGCGAGGGTTTTTGCTGCCAAATCCCAAGGCGGAGACCCTGCAAGAAGGCTTGCCGCCTCAAAAGAGATGGTGCGGTATCCCCGTATAGCCCTGATAGCCAACGCTCTCTGCGGTCTTCGCAGGATTGCAATGTTGCGGGTCTTCAAGGTGGATGCCCAAACTGGGGCTCCATAAAGGGCCATGGATCTCACGACCCCCATGTACAGCTTTCGGCATTGGGTATTGGCTCCGCCCAAATTAGGCAGAAGCCGCGATAGAGCAGACGCTGCACCCATAAGCTTCGGAGCCAGACTACGAAAGTGAGGTCCGAAATCCCATCGGCTGTCGAGAATGAGTCCAAGATATTTCATCGAGGACTCAGTGCCAATGCGAGTACCTCCCACTACGATACTAGAGCCCGGAGGTGGCTTGTTTCGAGGCCCGTGGAAGCATAGGGCCTCAGACTTATTAAGAGCCACGTCAAGACCCAGTTCCCTAATCCTGCCAACGACTTGCGCGACCCCTACCGTGGCTAGTAACGTCGCTTGTCGATGGGACTTTCCTCGGGCCGTGACAAGGGTGTCGTCAGCATAGCATGTAACTGCAATACCATGAGGAAGTTCCCCGCGCAGCACCCAGTCGTAACCGATGTTCCACAGGAGCGGTCCTAAAACCGATCCCTGTGGAACACCGCACGCCATGATTCGCTGACTGAATCCTTCCCGAGTGGGAAAAGTTACAGTCCTTTCAGACAGATAAGCACCGATGATATGACGAAGGTATTGCGGCACACCATGGTATATTAGCGCCTGCTTGATGCAATTCCAGGGCAGGGTATTAAAGGCATTGGCGATGTCAAGAGACACCGCCAGAACGACCTCGCCTCGTGATATTGCATCTTCCGCTAAAGCCTTAATACGCATGATTGCATCTACGGTGGAGCGTCCCCGTCGGAAACCAAACTGACTGTCTGCCAGGTCCGGACCAACTCTTTCCAGGTGTTCTACTAGGCGGTTTGCAATAATTCGCTCGAAGAGCTTGCTTACTTCATCAAGGAGCACAATGGGCCGATAAGCAGACGGTGAGTCCACCGGACGCCCAGCCTTCCGGACAAGAACAAGTTTACCGGTTTTCCACTGTCGTGGAAACTGGCCTCGCTCACAGCATGCGCTGAATAGTGCTCTTAGTCGGGGCCCTAGAGCTTTTAGAGCAAGGACCCATGCGCAGCCTGGTACACCGTCAGGTCCTGGTGCAGTATTTTTAGCCTGAAGCCGTTTCACTGCTTTGTCAAGTTCCCCCTCAGTCACCTCGGGCACCTCGTCGTTCACATCGTCGGGCACTGAGAATAAAAACATCTGAGGTGCCACGAAAGCTTCTCTTTGACCACGAAAGCTTCGGCAATGATAAGGCACCTAAAATAACTAAGGTGTCTAGATTTTAAGTCGTTTACCTATTAAAACTTACAATAAATTTGGGGTAACTTTTGTCAGGTTAAAATTAATACTTGACACTACAAGAAAACGGCTAGATTGCCAAGAACTCAAAGAAGAAGAAGAACAGTTGTTTCTTTTTTTTGACAAGCTGCGGGAACGCTCTATTAAAATATAATCAAAGGTATCCCTGTGTTTCTAGCTATGAGTTATCCCTGACTAAGTAGTAGAAGTCAAGTTATTAAATTGATTGTCTTATCTCTCGTCTTGACGAATGTTTCGACGGTAGAAAGTTATCAAGATCAAATATCTTCAAGTAGGTATTCATAGAGTAAACTACATTTACATTTGAACAAAAATAAAAAGACATTACTAGCGTGACATTAGGTACATAGGTACGTACTTAGGCACGTCACTATAACTATATTATTACTAATTCGTTTGCGTCATTTTTCCCGTTTTTGCAAAATTTTTCATTGAAGCTCCGCTCCTATTAGTCGTAGCGTGATGTTATAGCCTATGACACTCACAAATAACGTGGCTTTCCATTGGTAAAATCATTTTCAAAATCGGTTCATTTGATCCAGAGATTTCCCACTACAACCTCACAAAATCACAAACTTTACCTCTTTATACTCGGACGGACGCCTCGTGGTTTCACCCGCGTAGTTCCCGTTCCCGTGAGAATACCGGGGTAAAAAGTAGCATATTATGTTACCCGGGGTTAGTGTAGCTTCCCAACGTACCTAAAGATTTTTTTAAATCGGTAAAGTCGTTTTTAAGTTTATTCGTTACGTATAAAAATACAAATCTTTTTAATATTAATAAACTAGGTGGCGCAACTTCGTCTGTGTAAATTTTCCCCGTTGTTGTAATATTTTTAATTACTGCTCCGGTCCAATTGGTCGTAGCGTGATGTTATATTAAATGGGCTATCTAACAGTAAAATATTTTTTCAATTGAGACCAGTTGCTCCTGAGATTAGATTAAACAAACTCTACAGCGCTATAATATTAGTATAGAAGATGTATACTAAAATAATAAAGCTGTAGAGTTTGTTTATTTGTTTGAACGCAATAATCTCAAAAACTACTGGTTCGAATTGAAAAAATACTTCTGTATTGGATAGCCCATTTAGCTAGCTATGGGCTATATGACATCACGCTACGACCAAAAGGAGCCGAGCATCAATAAAACATGTTACAAAAAGGGCGGGAAATGACGCAGACAAAATTGCGCTGGTCAGCTATATAAGATGGATAGAATACTTATTGTATCAGTATAGATACATATAAATGACCGAACCTTACCTACTATTTACAGGAAAAAAATATCGACAAACAGAAATATTCTTGAACTTTATTGGATTTATTAAAAATTCAAACATAGGTAAAAAGTACCAAGACTTTTTATACTATGTATCTAGTATTATGCCTTAAAACTATCACCGACTCTATAGGACAAACTCCAAAATGAGACACTTCTAAATCAGCGTGAGATTCCCGTCGTTTCCATAACGCACATAAATGTTTGTATTCTTTTCCGTCTGTACCGCAGACTGGTCCTTGAGGAAAAGCGCATGTCTCAGCGTTCCCGTATTCACAATATGCAGCTAGTAGAAGAACTACTGATGAAACTGAAAAGAAAATAATGTATGACAGTCTTGACATGTACGGAATTTTATTACGAGCTAAGTAAGCTAAGTAATAATAATAATATCTTGGGACTACTCACACAACGCTATCTGATTCCAAACTAAGCAGAGCTTGTACTATGGAAACCAGGCAACTGATAAACATACTTATATATTTCTAAATACATACATATTATAGATAAATAACACCCAGATACAGAATAAACCATCGTGCTCATCACACGAAGTTTTATCCTGGGTGATGATCAAAACCACGACCTCTTGCGTAGCAGTCGGACACACTTGAACCTGGCCGATGCACAGAATATATGAGCCATAGCCCTTCTGGAGCGAATGAACGAATGGAGGACAAGAAAATAAAAAACCTAAGGCCAGTAAAGGTAACTAAGGATTTGCGGTAAGACCTATGGTCTCTAAAAACCCTGTCCATAAAATTAATATCCATTACGGTTTCAGCTTCTAACATCGGTCGTATGTTACTTCTTGTACTCGGGATTTATCTCCTTCTCTTATGTAAGTAACGGGGTTATTGTTATTCTTCTTCTACCATCACCTCTATCACGGTGAGGAGTAAATTTTATAAATTATATTATAACTGGATCCTTTTTCACGATCTTTATTTTGTTGTCATGACAAACCTGTGGGAACTGGCAATGCATTTCTATGCGTAGGTCTCTGTTTACCATTACGACAAAATTTTGACAGTTCGCACGGGCTTGCGGCGGACAGAAAAAAAGAAAGTGAATAAGGATCCTGTAGTGGTATTTTATGTTTTGCCTATACCTACATTGATTGTAACGTTTTAGCGATTACACACACACACACACACACACGCATACACAAAATATCGGGTGAAATACGACGCATTGGTTTCCCAATATTGTACAAATGCGACAAGGATCTCGCAATTTTGTATAAACACAACACATAATAAAAAATGAGAAATATACTAACTTAGACAGAACATAATTTCTTAGCCGGCAAATGAACAACTACTACTATTGAACTAATAAAGTTAACCAATTAATTGATTTTTAATTGAACATACTTGCTTATTTCTTAGCTGCCAACTTCATAATGTAAAAACGTGATGAATTTATTTTTCAATCAGTGGTTTGAGGTGTAAAAATTTATCGTAAGAAATATTACTTCAAATCAATGTTTCGTTTTTATTAGTTATATTTATATAACACTAGATGACCTTCATACCACCTAAAATTAAATGTACCTATGTACATACCTAATCACAAAATTATGAAATTTCAATTTATCGATTTGGCAGCTTATTTGGGTACCTACATACCTTTTTAATATTAGAGCTGACTAAATAAAACAAATCTAATAGTCAATTTTATATCTGACTAGCTTTAGCCCCGGCTTCGCCCGCGTGCTGTCTGTTACCTCGATAAAAGCTATCGTATATCTCGATAAAAGCAGTATGTCCTTTTCCGGTACTCTCAAACTTTATTTAAATCGATTTCTAATCTTTCACATTAATAAAATAAATGTAACGGGGTAAAGTCATCCACACGGGTAACAGCTAGACACCCGCGTGGATGAATCTACCCCGTTAAAGGTTGATTTTGCATAAAATCAAAATGCTGAAACAAATGTATTTTATTTACAGCCACCGAGCCAAATAATTTTTTTTAACGATCTAACTTCAAAACTGACGGTGTTTCATATCCACTTATACAGTTCCTGTTTTACCCTCTTATGGGTTGATTTCCAAAAACGCCGAAATACGGGTTTCATTTTTTTTAAACCAAAAAGCCAAATTAGTAGTGTTTCATACAAACTTACAACAATTTTACCCCCTTAGGGGATGAATTTCCGAAAATCCCTTCTTATCAGATACCTACAGTAATGTAGGTAGGTATCAAATAAGATTTTTATATAAATAAGGAATACATCCTCGAAATTTGACGTCTCTACGATCAACGATTTAGGATAATCGACGTTGATCCACCAATCAGTCAGTCAGGACAAAGAATTTTATATATACCTACAACGTTATTGCACTTGATAAAGTGTAAACCTGAAAGTAGTTTGCTCAGAATCAGTAACGCAATCCACTGGGGTAGTTTTTGGACCATGTTATATTTTCAATTTAATTAGGTAATCAATCATTAATTAATAGGTAAGTATTAATCATTCAAACAGTCCAATCCCTGTTCATAATGTGATACAAAATGTGATCAACCCTTATTTTTCAATAATAACCATGGATTACGTACTACGGGACCCAATGAGTACGATAGCGCGAAGAACACAAGACAATTTGAATGGCTTTTATGTCTTACTAGCTTTGCCCCGCGGTGTTACCCGCGGTTTATTAGCCTATGTGTTAATCCAGGGTGTCAGCTAACTCCATACTAAATTTTATTAAAATCGCTCCATCCGTTTAGCCGTGAAGAAGTAACAAACATACACACTCACATACTCACAAACCTTCGCCTTTATAATATTAGTGTGATAACTCTGCAATATTTTTATGTGATTTCTTGAAGTAAAAATCATGCGGGTGTGTTTGAACTTTACACTATACCAAAAATAGCTTTGTATAGATGTAGAAATGAGGAAACCTTTGTACCAATAAACGAAGCTTTTAAAATGACCACAAAAACGCTATATCCAAAAATTAAATTATTATTTATTATATGACAGCTGACGTTGCGCCAACCCACTAAAACTCAATTTAATACTCAGCCGTTACTCGATACTTCCATTACGGTAAGCAATATATAAATATTCGGCGCCATACGACTTCTATTCCTAATACAGCAATGTCGGCATGTGTCGAAGGATAATATTACTCGAAACGGAACGAAGCCTTACATAAATGTCCGTGAGTGGCACGAGTTTGTCGGTGTCATGAATATTGGAGGTGAGGTAACATTGTCAATAAATAAACAAACTTTGTAATACTTTAGTAACTTGTTTTATTTATTAGACTAAATGAAAAGACGAGCAGATCGTTATCTCGAAACTCTGATGGTGAGTACGAGTACGTACCGCAAAAACAATGTCTTTAGAATCCTTGCTTTGCCAAGAACGGAGTGTAACTGTAACTACAGTACGATCAACGTATCTTGACCGGATTGAAGTTAGGTTTTTATCACTTTCGCGCATGTCATAGAGATGCGACCCTAAAATTACTAACGAAAACGATGAATTATGTTTAATCGATTAAAAATACTAACAACATTTTAATTCAAAAATATAAAAACACTATTTAAATGAGTTCATAAAAGTTTAAATTTAGAACAGTTACAGTAAATACTAAAGAAACTTTGAAAAACAATTTCTTTACGAAAATAATCACAAAAAAACATGAGTTAGTAATACTAATTAAGACAATGTGATGCGTAATCGCATCTCTAATTCTCTTGGTTTAGTTACCGCCCCCGCCCCCCGCTTCCTGTCACCATTTACTTCCAAAAAATGCATCTGCGCAACCACTTGTCGCCTACTTCAGTCCGGCCTAGTTACGTTGGTCGTACTGTACTGGGTCCTTATTCACTATCTTTATTTCGTTGTCGTGAAAAGGTCGTGCGAACTGGCGCATGCGCTTTGCGCTCAAAAATGTCCACCGCGCATGTGCGTTAATGCATTTCTAAGCGCAGGTCTCTACAGCGCATGCGCGGTGGACATATTTTACATCAGGGGCTTTAGATAGAAGATATTTAATGTGGCAAATTCTTCTTTTCCTTGTCATGATTTCACCGAAAATTCAACGTGTAAATCCGACTCCCCCCCCCCCATAATCTTATTTTCCCTAATTCTGATTTGCACAAGCGAACATCAGTCTGAATTTCAACTATATGAAATTCACACAACTTATAACTTATCACACAAATGTATAAAGTCCCAGTGGTATGGATGCCGAACAGGTTTGGGCAATTTTTTGCCCAAACTGTTTGTGCACGCATTATTGAACGCGTAGCTCTGGTTACCTCTAAATGGATATATTTATCTACAGTCTACCTAATGAATGCAGTATTTTCAAGACAAGAAAAAGGACTGCATTCCGGTTTTGTACTCTTAACCCATTTTTTTATTCATATATTTAACGAGTAGTCTTCCCATAAATAGGCATGGTTCAATAAAGAATCAGGACAGCAACAAATCAAGTTTTATTTTTAACCACCTTTCATTTCCGAAAAAATGTCGTAGGTATCTACATTTTAATGAGAAGTGTTATATAATTTTTAAATGCGTCCCTTTCAGTGCGTCTTCATTGAATGGTTACATTTACCCGAATGCAACTCAGCTTTATTCAGAATTATATAACGTTTGACCACGGCCTTTAAAGGCCATGATTGTAGTGTTTTACAAGAGCTGTTTATTGCAAAATAAATTGTGATGTGATCACGACCGGCGACCTGCCGATACGGTACGTTTCCTGTATTTGGTCGCAGGTGTCGGTGAAACAAGCTTCATAACAAGTGGCTGTAAGATTTACAGGTATTTTAAGATGTCCTTCTCGCCTTTGGCTTCCATTGGCTTCTAACTATTTCTATTAAAACTGTCAACACGAAATCTTGAAAACTACAAGCTACTGATTTAAGAAGCTGAAATTTGATAGGCAGGAGGTGCAGACGACGGAGGAAATTTTGTAAATTTTTACGTCTAAGAAACAATAAGGAATTATGAAAAATATATATTACGGGTTTTAATCGCGTAAATAAATTAAGGTAAAATACCTTGTTTATTGCCCGACGTTACGACCGTATTGCAACGGGTATCAGACCCGTGATATATATTTATATTTTCATAATGTGTACAAATCGCGAAAGTTTATCAACATTTATGCCAATAAGGAAGTCGAATTTGTATGAAAATTGGTCAATGCGTTCATAATCATCTAGCGGGAGGAAACGCGGCGAACAAAAAGAAAAGGATTGATAAAGAGTCCTGATTTACATACATTTTGCATAATTATTACTATTAGATACAAATGTCATAATTGTAATGTACCAATTACAAATGTCGGTCGCGTGTCGGTCGTTACATAGATTAGGCATAATATCAATCATTCTTTAAGTAAGTATATAATACTATTATGCAAATGACTGCGTATAATTTTTGATAATAATCAAGTTCGCATGAAATAAAATCCCGGTTTGCTAAGGAAGTAAAAGTATCTAGTATCTGGCGGTAATTTGATATAAATTTCTTGTAGGTATATGTTTATACGTACATATTTATTACAGCTAACAGACTATAACTTTTTCGGTATGACGATTTCGATTTATACCTATCAATCGAAATCGTCAAACCTTTTAATAGGTTAGCCTACAGGTTACAGTCTACCCGTGACCACGGCCGTTGCAATACGGTCGAAACGTCGGGCAATAAACAATATACTTTACCTTAAATTATTCACGCGATTAAGACCCGTAATATATTTATTTTCATAATGTGTACAAATCGCGAAAGTTTATCAACATTTTTTATGTTAGCCTACACAAAACCAATTAAATAAATCATCTATTTACTTGGGTAAATAGTGAAACTGTACCTGTCACTTATCATAATGTACCTAAAGGCTTCAAATCAAGATTTAAAAGGCCACAGTGTCAAATCACAAATACGATAAGTTTGATTAAAATCTGTTGGATTAAACCAGAGATAGGTACAGAACAGCTTGACCTATATGAACCAAGTCGTGGTCCAAATAAATCTGAGTGTTAGAATAGCGTGGGAACTCATTATGTGAACAAGATCGAACAAGGTGGGTAGGGTTCGAACTGATTTAATTTTCAAAGCTCAAAGGTTGTATCATTATTCCTCGTGACGGACGAAAGGGAGCGAGATCTCGGTCGGTCACGATTTGCGTTCGATTTTACGAAAATGTTAACGAGCTGCGCAGACGCAAAGGAAAGTGAACGATCGCTATTGTTCGTGAACAGGTGCTATCGATAACTATCAGTTCAGACGCTCTGTAATCTGACACCTACGTTCATCTGTACATTATGTAACTTGTTATACACTGACGATTGTTTCCAAACGCTTTAAATATGATTAACGAGAAATCTTCGAAAGTGTGTACGGAGAAATGCATTTTGAGTGTAAAACGATGTGTTATCAACGAACCGTGAATATTGTTAATTGTTGCGGTAACCTTTACTGTTTTGGTACTCGTTTTGGCGATTGTACTGGAGAACAATTACTTACCTACTATATAGGAAGGAACCGATGATATTAACGAGCAGTAAAGACAGCCAATATAACACAGCAAATCAAAGAATAACAAATAAGTACCTACCTACATACAAAAAGATAGTACAGCATTTCAAGATCGAACAAATTGTTGTGTTTATCGAAACTCAAACCATCCAAAGGGAACAAAACACGACGTTTCAGTGTCATCTATGCGTCGAATTCCATGCAATATCTTATTTAATAACTCAACTCTTGTTTTTATTTTGCGCTAGCTCAAAAGCGGAGAAAGGCTAGTGTAACACCCACATAATTAATACGTATAATGTAGATATCCAAACGCATGGATGCTCACAAATTAATGCAAAACAACAAGGTCAGTTAGCGTCATCATACTTTTGTTACCATACAGCAAGTCATATAATATTTACTTAGATGCAATTTCACCAATTTACATGTGAATTTCACTTTCTTTATGTGGATATTAACACATCTATTACGATTACGCTATCGCCGAAAAGTAAAGGTTAGGCCTCGTGGATACGGTGGCTTCACGCACCATCAAATAAACGACACGTGTTTATTTTTTATAGAATACTAGCTTTCGCCCGCGGCTCCGCCCGCGTGGATGTCGGTTATCGCGATAAAAATATATATCTATCCTATGTCCTTCCCCGGGACTCAAACAATCTCCATACCAAATTTCATCTAAATCGGTTCAGTAGTTTGAGCGTGAAAGCGTAACAGACAGACAGACAGACAGAGTTACTTTCACATTTATAATATTAGTATGGATTATTTTACTTTTTCTTTTACTTTAATGGGTGCTTACAATCTTTGTCTAGATAGGGAGAAATAGAGGAAAAGTGTAGGTAAGTTAGTCCATATTAGTACTGAGATGTCAAATTTGATCTATGGAGAGTCAGGACGACTCCCTAGATGAACATACTTGTTTATTCGGCAGCCCGCTTCGGCTTCGAACGATACTACGAACTTTTCTCCACTATCGATCTATACATAGAATATGCATAGCATAGCATAGCATAGCATAACAACCCATATGATGTCCCACTGCTGGGCACGGGTCTCCCCAGTAGAACCTACTTATTAGTTCCTGGGGGTAATTGCCATAATCGCCACGCTTGGCGAGCGGGTTGGCGATCGCAGTAAGGCTTGAAATACGCAGAGGACGCTGCTGCCCGTCCTCCCGTGTGACATCCCTTAGTCGCCTTGACGACACCCACGGGAAGAGATGGGGTGGCACTATTCTTAAGCCGGTGCCACACAGCTATGAACAGGACATTGGCACAATACATGCATACAGAATATGCATGTATTGTGCCAATCATAATCATAAACAATCGGTAAGAAATTATTTGAATGATAGTGTAAACTGCATCAAGATCTGTTGCGTAGTTTAGAAGATATAAGCGCAGAGACAGCGGGAAGCTACTTTGTTTTATACTATGTCTATGTAAAGGTCAATGTACGTACATCGCGGCCGCTGATGCGACAATAGTCAGAGTATAAGAATGTATGGCGCCGTTTCCGAGGTCGTCAAACGAACGCGGCCGACGACTGACATAGACTGCGCGCGCACTCTGACTATTGTCACTACAGCCGCGCGCGTCAATCGCATGTCATTACCGCACGAAATTAACCTTAAAGATGGAGTTATGATTTGTACCTACTTAATTTTTTTTTTTTTTTTTTCGTTAAGAAAAACATAACTAGCAATGTGGGATAGTAGAAACTGGGATAGTAGTGTAGAAACTAGGAGTGGGTTCACGTCGGTAGTATATAGGGTAGAATTCAAACCCACGACCTCACGACACACACAGTTTAGCCATTAGGCTACCGCTGCTTATGTATAAATAACTAACTGTCGCAGCCACCGAGATTATCTAAATAATATAATTGCCTAGAATAAAATTAAGCGTTAAAGGTTCTATACTCTAGAACCATTAACGCGTAATTTCATCGCTATCGTAGAGACTAGAATCTTTAACGCGTAATTGGTTCATAATAATTAAATACGCTTGGAAATAGTTTGTCTAATTACTTTTGCATGCATTTTCTCTTACCTAGAGTTTTAGACAGATTCCAGCTTGTTTACGCGATAAATTGATTACTTGAGCCGATGTCAACCGTAGATGGATTTGAGGGTGTAACCCCTTTCTCTCCCCTGAAATCTTAGGCAGGCTTTTGAAAACACATTCCTTCCACTACTTCGTGTTTCCGACTG
Source organism: Herminia tarsipennalis (assembly GCA_945859575.2). NCBI lineage: Eukaryota > Metazoa > Arthropoda > Insecta > Lepidoptera > Erebidae > Herminia > Herminia tarsipennalis. The sequence goes on from OX243840.2 coordinate 7,283,507, forward strand.
GAATCTAAATTTTCGCTTGGCTAGGGAGAGCAAAACGCGGCTTTTAAATTCATGCGCATGAAAGAAAGAACGAAAATAATTTTATTTGTCACAATATAGAGAACAAAAATTCAACAAAGTACATACTAAAGTCATTTTCTGCCGGACAAATAGGACCTACGTCAGTTATTGTTGCAGTCCGAAAACTGCAACGCTGGTAGCATCTGAATGCGTCCTCTTTCGTCAAAAGGAATAGTTCGTTACTTTATCTCTACCTAAAGCTAGATCCTATTTGTAAATACATAAATAAGAACTTTCTTCAGTAGAATTAATTCATCATGCTGAATTCACTAGGGTATATTAAGTAAGTACCTATTCCAAAAAGTTACGTCATGAAAAGAAACCCATCTTCGGCCGGATACAGGCTTGTACTCACAGTTACGTTGTCTGAAACATAAAGTTTAATGCGAAAACGTAGTTACCATACTTTACATTCGCAGTTAAATAAAGAAGCAGTAAAGTACCTAACAGTAATGTTAAGTGTCATTTTATTGGCCTCCAGGCAATGCCGGTAAGTCCACGTGTAGGGTAGAAGTACCAGTTCCGGCCAATGTGCTACTTGCTGATATTTTCTACTGTGTTTTGACATAGGAGACATATTTTGTCATTTGATTGCCCGAGGCAGTACCGGTTAGTAACTAGGTGGATACAAGTAGCGTTCGTTTAGACGCAGAATGTCCAGTTCGTAGAATGTCCAGCTCGCAGAATATCCAATTCCCAGAATGTCCAGTTCGCAATAATAAATTAACAGGGCTTTATTTAAAAATGCATAACAATGTTTTTTTAATTGCCAAATTTTATACGTGACAATAATATTATTTACAATACTTGCCTAATTTTAGGCATTTTAACGTTATGTTAACCAGTCGCAACCGGACTCGAATGATTCCTAGACCAATAAACCTTCTGATAGTAGGACAGTATAAGTATCATTATAATACCTACAATGAGTATTGGACATTCTGCGCCTAAACGCCATGCCACTAGTTTTTATACGTACCTAATAATACCTAAGTAATAGATTAATTTTATAATTTCTAATGGGCACGTAGATATTCTTGTACTCTATACTTATATCGTTTTCTCAACGTTATTCACGCTACAGACTACGACTACTTCCATTTCATTTATCCATTCACCGCAGGGTATAGAATTATTTTGCCTATAGGTATGACTTCAGTACCCATTGATTCTTACTACATGCTACTAAGTACATTTCCACTAAGAACTTCATACTTTAAATACATACACAGTCATAGGGACTGTGTGAATGAAAGATGCTTTTGCCGTCAGAAGTTAACATAGAGTCTACAAGTCTGACGGAAAAAACCATAAATGGATTTAGCAAAAGTAGCCAGTAACCTTTCGATTTCCAGATTCAGTCAAATAAGAGCGGTCAATATAAATCGTGACATTCACCGTTCAGCCTTCAAAACCGTAATCTTTTATGTTAGAACGCCAAACGCCGCATGTCAATTTTTTTCGGGTTATTTTGTCTTTTTATCGGTCTAAATTACCAAGTCGAAGATTTATCCATTGAGCTAACGTTGCCATCCAAAACGTTAGTACGCTACGCAGAAAGAATTCTGCGATGGTTTTACAAAAAACATTCAGATATTTCGGCAAAACGTACATAAAATTAATAGGGTATTTCACTGAAGTCAAATCAGCATATTTTTATGAAACGTCAATAACGACCCATTTCTTACAAGTTTTGTATGAAATGCAAGCATGTGACATCACGTTTCCTATGGCCAAATCATTTATTTTTAAATGAATATGGATACATTATGATATGCTACAAAATATGATATAGCGCTTGTTAATAATTATATTTGTGATTAAAATTTACTAAACACGTTAAATCTATACTAATATTATAAAGCGGAAGAGTTTGTTTGTTTGTTTGTTTAGACGCGCTAATCTCAGGAACTACTGGTCCGATTTGAAAAATTCTTTTTTTGTTGGATAGCCCATTTATCGAGGACGATACACGGACGGATAACATCGCGCTACGACTAATAGGAGCGGAGCAGCGACGAGAAATGTTGCAAAAACGGGGAAAATTTACGCATACGAAGTTGCGCGAGACAGCTAGTTATAGATATAATATTTTCCAGAACACATTACAAAACATTTTATTTTGATAGTACCTAGTAAAAAATGGCTGAAAATTGCTTTGCTACTTTAGCTACCAGAAAATTGTCTACCCGTGACCACGGCCGTTGCAATACGGTCGAAACGTCGGGCAATAAACAAGGTATTTTACCTTAAATTATTCACGCGATTAAGACCCGTAATCGACCACAGAGAAGTTAAATCTCTTCTGTAGTTTCGACCTATCGTTTAAACATGGCATGATAACTTTCTATGACTTTCTTTATCTTCCCCAGAATTGAAGAGTAGATAACCAGCAGTCAGTCACTAACATAGTTAGACCAGAAACATTAAAGGAAAGTCTCAAACACTAAGCACTTTCCTGTCTCTTGTTTCTAAAACGAATTTCAGAGTGCCTATGCTTTACAAGTATTGTTTGCAATGTTTCTCCTTTGTTTTACTTTAACGACAGAAATTTGCGACCCTCTTAAAGCTTGTGAGTAAACAGCCATTTGAAATCTATTTTATGTTAGCCAGAAAAGATAGAACCTTTTGTGGACAGCGATTCGGATATTAACTCTTACAGTGGCGTAGACTGTTTCTGTTGAATAATAAACTTTATATACGTGCATATATCATAGCTAAAGAACTTCCCCATCAAACTAATAAAAATCGTACCCAAAATATATATTCCTTTAGACGCTACAAATCAGAGATTACATAGTGTATCTCTGATTTGTAGCACACTATCTTTACGTCGGAATTTAAAAAGAGGTCTTATTTCGTCTTTAAAATGCAAAATATAGTACCTAGTTCTTTTGTAGTGGTCAATACTTCACAATATTCTACTCCTGACATTTGAGCGCTAACAAGATTTTTTCAAGAATACAACTTGTAGGTTGTCTCACGACAGAGGGCTTGTGTTATAGGTACAAGCCCTCAGCCACGGGGTACTTTACAAACTTACATTATCACGGACACGAAGTACCTTTACCCCGACTCGGAACAACGAATGCGCTATCAAGTTGACACGGCCTTTATTTTTAGAAAACCCTAATTTCTGTAATCAAGTAAGAAAAACCTTCTTACATTAAATAAGTAAATAATAAAGATTGACAAACAAAAACAAATGATACTACGATAATTATCTCACATTATGCAGAATTCTTTAGTCTCACTTTTCTTTTGGCAACAATTTCGAGAACGGTATTTTTCAACTATACGTATATAAATATATCAAGAACACAATCACAATATGAACGTCGCACGATTTTGGCACAAAGACCAAGTTTTTGCAGTTAATCTAAAAGCTATTGATTTATAAAAAAAAACTAATACAAGACAATTCCGGATAACCTAGAAAAATAACCGCATCGCTTCCTCCAAGTCCTGTTACATCAACAGTTACTTATGTTTTCTTGTGTACTTACAACTTCAGTTTATATAGGCAACTACAAAAACCAACTAAGTGATTATCTACCTTAGTTTTAATAGTATTTTTGTTGCTAAACTCATTTCACACAAATTGATACCTCAAATATCAAAAGCTTCCATTAGTAGGAAACTACTGACACAAATAAAGTGCCGTAAAGTCTATATTCACAAATAAAAGGAGGTATGTTTAATTCTACTAGTTAAAAGCGATTGTACAAACAGGGCCCGTATCTAAACCTAAAATGGAGATGAAAGTTGGTAGAACAAACAGCACTAAGAGATAGGGCTATAACTCATACAGATCTAGAATCGACAAGTAAAAGATTTACTGCGTGTCCGTAACACGAACGAGCGAATTCTAGTAAAAGCTTAGACTCTAATCGGAAGTTCGAGCTTATTCTGCTTCCTACATTATGACAGATAATATAAATATTGGTTCTAGACTTTAGCTAACCGAGAATAGATATTATCTCACTATTAGTTATCGTCTATAATTGACAATACCTGTCGGTTTCCCTTTAACTACCTACATTACTAGAAGCACGCTACTTTGCTGGCATGCCAGTCCCGCGCAAAAATACTTATCAGTGTTTAAAATTAAGCGGCGGTAGCCTAATGGCTAAGGCATCGGTCTCGCAATCGTGAGGATGCGGGTTCGAATCGTACTATTATACTACCGACGTGAACCAACTCCTAACACAAGCCATTGAGCTTAGCTGGAGGGGAACTACTTGTATGATCTTAGAAATAATTTGCATATTCCTAACTTAATATTTAATCTTATTTTGTTTGTCTACAGGTATGTTCGATAGAAAGTATTGCAGAAGTGATCAAAAGCCATCCGGTATGTTATCTTGAATCTGTCTTTCATGAGATACTAATGAGACTGCTGAGTGTGTCTTCTAATGAGACAGTCAGTCATTGATGCTATAATGATCTCATTTGATCATTAGCGACTTTTCTTGGAGCACTACCTTTTTTTACGTGATAACGTCTTATAAATCGATGACGTGCACGGACGAAAAAATGTCACGTTCCGCCTGCTGTTAGGCTGTAGTATTGTGGCCGTCGGGCGCATGCGCCCGGCTCCACTGGTATGGTTGTTTATTACATTGTTTTCTTATGTAAATTTATCACCCGTAAACCAATTTTACAGAAAACCATTTTTTAGAGACTCGATTGTACCTTGGAGAAGCGTTTTATCCGTGTTGCTTTATGATCCTGTCAAAAATTACATCTTCATAATTAGGATTTTTTTGTGGTCAAAGCTTTTTACTTTTATAGTTTTTTTTTTTTAAATTAAACATACTTACTTATAACTACATAATACAAAATCTACTGGACTGGCCTGTTGGTCGTGTGTTCGATTCTCACAGGGCCATTTATCCTGATCCATAAATTGTTGATCCGAGTCTGAGTATACTTTGTGTCCGTGTTGTATGTATGTAAAGTCCTCCGCGACACAGGCCCTTGTACTTGTACCACACTAAGGCGGGACTTGTCTTTAAAAAAAAAGCGCTATGTTATGTTCCTTTGACATTTTCTTTCCACGAATGTCAGAAAAAAATACATTTTTCACTGTCGTATAAACTTGAATTTCAACTATACGTTGTTTACCAGCACTTATTTATGATGAATGCAACCGTAAATTCAACTTCGTTTCTACAACTCGGGCGCCCCATTGTTCTAATGAAGTATCGCCTATTGTGTTGTAGACAAAATAATTAATTACATAATTAAGTTCATAGGACTGCATTTTGGTGCTTCTTATTATTAAATATTTTAATTAAGTAAAATAATAAACAACAATGGCGTAATAGCAACACAAATTTTAAGTTTTTTAAGAATGGAATTTTTGAAGAAGTATCTTTTGGAGGGTGGATAGATTTGAAACTGCACTAATGCAGTACTGGTTCGAGAATTTATCATGTTATACTGAATGTAATTTAACGAAGGGACCGAGGCACCCTCGGAACAGAAGAAAGGGGCACTGGACATAGACTTATAGTGATAGAAATAGTGCATTTTTTTTAGTGTGTAACACCTAATTGTACCTACAGCATATCTGAATACAGAAAAATACTTATTAAGTACATATGTGAATAATTGGAGTTAATTTTTTTTTTTTTTTTTTAAAGACGACTACTGCAGTGGGGTACAAGCCCTGTGTCACGGGGGACTTTACAAACATACAAGTCACGGACACAAAGTACACCTAGACACAGAACAACAATTTGTGAATCACACAATGTGTGTGTTCGACTGCTACGCAAGAGGGTTCGATTTCTACACGGGATAGCCGTGTAGAAATCGAACCCTCTTGCGTAGCAGTCGAACACACTCCCACCGCGCCACAAAGTCAGTCATTGTAGTTATATACGGTATGTCAATATTACTTAAATACTAATGAAAATGAACGGTAAACAACTACCGAAATAGACTGTTTACTGATTAATTTATGAGTTATGACGTCACATCACAGGTCACTGCCCATTCAACATTCCTATTCATATTCCAACAGTTTCGACAACACGTCAAATTGTGATTTACTTTAAAAACACATGTAGAAAGGAGGCTTTCACTGGCATATATTATATTGTAGCAATAATCAAAATTAGATGCTACATCTGACATAAACCGTTGCTGTTCTTACCACTGACTGTGTTAGATTGAGTCAAAACAAGATTTTTTTGATTAGAACATGACGAGTTTATTATAAAATCCATTTGTTAGTGGTTGTTCATTCATGTTTAATTTCAAAGATGTATGTAAGCAGGTGATGGTAGAAAATGTAACAACCTACAATTAAAGACTATTTACAACTGAGGCTGAAAATGCTATAGTGCTTCCACAATTGAGCCAGATTGCGAGTGAGTGAGATTTTCCTAAACTAACTTGTGTAAATTATGTCAAAAAAACGGGCAAGTGTATGTCGAGCCACGCACAACGTAGGGTTCCGTAGTCCTCCTCACCCCCATCCAACTATGCGGTTGTTTTTTCTTTCATACATACCTATATAATATAATATACCTACTTAATAATTAAATGTTCAATGGAATTTGTACGAAATTTTTGTTACTTTTCATTTAATCAGCTGTTACTCGTAAACTTGTGAAGCCTACTTAGCTGTGATAGTTTTCCTTTTATTATTAATCACATACCCAACATCAACCATTTAGCTGGCAGGGGGCGGGGGGGACACTTGACTCTAACAACAATTTTGCACTTTAAAGCTTAATATTTCACAAACGTCAATCAATCTAATAAATAAATAAATAAAATCTATCTAATGATATCCCACACGAGGGGGTAGGTGAGGAAATAAATCCCATCCCCACTTTACATTATAGTAAAGTGGGGATGGGATTAGCACCTACCTCAAAAGTAGTAATATGTGTATCCATGCAAAATTAAAGCCTTCTAACAGCTAAACTGGACGGACGGACGGACGGACATGGCTAAACTATAAGGATTTTGCCATTTTGACTACGGAACCCTAAAAAGCTTAATGTGACTTGTATTTGTTAGAAATTATGGATGGTTTTTTAAGGAAGTTGTATTGGGAAAGAAATCGGGACCGTCATTTATTGGATCACGTCGGCCAAACTCCATGAAACCTCATGGTAGACATGACGTAGGCGGATGTAACGTCGACTCGATTTCGTGCCGAATGGACCCAATGGACCTAATACTTGTGCGTGATAATGATAACCAATATGGACAGACAGACAGATTTTTTCAACTTTCGCATTCATATTTTACCTATTCATATTTAAAGCCATATTATTATGTCAGTACTTTGACAGTAATGCATACATTCAGCATAATATTACCTATAATCGTCGTTTTATTATTCAGTACATTACCTACGAGTACAATTAGTATCATTTTGTATAGAAAAGCGAATGCTTTATGTTTTGGTGTCTGTTGTAACGGAATTACATAAGACGGCAAACGTAAACGTCAAAGTTAAAGTTAATTAGCAGGTGACCTGCGAGGAAAATTACTATCTGTTAACACATCGATCAATTAAGTTTTTGTATGGAAAATGAGGATGTAATCATAATAAAGAGCTTTATAACATAAAAAAAAACAATTTATAATAATTGACGTTACGCACTGTTATTTAACGAATAAACATTGCTTAGGTGAACGATTCAAATTATACGTAAATAGGTTACATAATGACACACAATTCTTCTCTAATCGAATAAACTTTTTGCACTGTTCTATTGATGCGTGATGGAAGAGCAAAGAGATCAACTTTCGCATGTAATATTAAAAAAAAATAACACTCGTTCACGAGCATGACGCTCAGGGCAGTAAGAAGACATTGATCATAAATACATACACATTAATTAAGTACTTACTTTATCAAAGTTGACGGTTGCATAAACCGTATTGAGTGTTCATCATTAGTTATCTATCTGTGGTCATAATAACCAATTGCAGTTAATGATTGTTTGTCATAATACTCATCATCAAGTATAAACATAGGTAACTATCTTATACACTCGCAGTCGATTCTCTCATCGAACGTCTTACCAAATCCTCACTCTGCTAAGCTTTTCTAAAAAAAGAAACCGGACCAGTGTCGATCTCGCCCACTGAGGGTTCCATAGTTTGTATAAATAGTTCAGGAATCGAGTCTCACAGTTTTTATAAAATAAACAGCCGTATTGTATCTTAACTTAGAACATGTACTTAGGATATACTAATCCTAAGTCTGTTGTATAAGTTTGTTTTTTTCACAGCTTCAAGTGACTGTACCTGAGTATATAGTTTTAATTTCAACTTGATACCTCCACACGTTCCCAGGACATAAGTTTTTGACAGACAGACGGACGGACAGACAACAAAGTGATCCTTAAAGTGGTACGGAACTCTAAAAAGGATGAAGTTTAGTAAAAAAGATTTAGCAGGACCAGCTACGAAATACTTATTAAAGTTATTTTTAGCGTCCATTGACAATTTAGGTATTACTGCTTGTTTATTCAGCTTGATGTTTTACTAACAAAATGCCAGTTTCAATAATGATAGACGAAAAATGTCCCATCCGGAGTTTCTCCACTAAAACACAATGGAATGTGTCTCAAATTAAACTCGGCCAGTATAAAACAAGTTAACATTCCAAGCAAGTACTAGGTCCCAGCCTCTTTGCGTTCCGATTGGTTAGGGAAAGTCTTAATGTACAAATACAAAGTCTTTACTGTATATTAAAATATTACTGTAAATTTAAGTCTGATATTATTTCCTTATTATTTGTGCATCTGAAAATGTGGCAATCGGGACGAATTTATTACATAAGGAAATACTTAGCGTCAGAAATGCCATACCAGGAGGTCGGATCGGGAAAACAGTAGGCACCTACGGGCATCGTTGATTACGAGAAGATATTAAAATTATTGTTTTAGGATATCGTATCAAAAGGATTAAATCGAGACCCTATTGCTAAGACTCCACTCTCCGTCTGTCTGTCACCAAGCTGTATCTCATAAACCGTGATAGCTAGATAGTTGAAACTTTCACAGATAATGTATTTATGTTGTCGCTATAACAACAAATACTAAAAACAGAATAAAATGAATATTTAAGGGGGCAACTACACAACAAACATATTTTTTGCCTTTTTTTTGCTCGATAATAATATAGATTATAATATTGTATAGATAATGGTAAGGAACCCTTCGTGCATGAGTCGGACTTACTTACACTTGGCCGGTTTATTTTTTTCTATGTTAGGATACTATTTTGAAGACAACAGTCTTCCTAAAGAGAAGTAGATATGCTTAATACCTATTGCATCTGCATTCAACATCCGACAAGCGAAGTGCCTTTACATAATATCGTAAATTATATAAACCGATCGAATTTCAAATAGAAAACTCATGTTTTATTAAAATTGATAAGTAATTAACTGCAATCGATACTCATCTTTTAAATAATAATGAAATTGAAAATGTTGTGTAACATTTAAAACAATCTCTTCCATTTAAATTCGATCTCGTTTCAATCAGACAACATTGCAGTTTGCACCAGACTGAGTAAATAAGAAAGATCTAAATTAGAATGGAATTTCATCAATACCTACTCTTGTTACACCTAGTTAAAAGTTTAAACAAACTTTTTTTTTGTATAAATAGTAAATAATTTACTCTTTAAAATATAACAATCTATAAAAAAATCAATTTCTTGAAAAATTGTTTGTAATATATGCCTAGTTCACGGATTCAAGGACGCCCCGTACCATGATTCGTTTGTTACGTACGATTAGCGATATTATTCATGCATTGTTGTTGTATATTCCCGAATATTGAAATACATTGGTAGAGGGGTGTCAATAACTTTTTATGCACGTTTAGCTGGCGCGGACTATAACATTGAAGCTAATAAGTAATTTTAAGTTGACAGAAACTGCTAAGATACTTATTCTAAGAAATTATCCATTCATTTTCCTTAGTGTCTGATAAATTGATAACGCTTAGTTCTTGTGTTTTAAATGTGCACTGCCATCACTACACTTATTTCTCTCACTTAACACTACACTAACCGTGTGGTGCCGGCTTAAGAATAGTACCACCCCTTCTCTTCTCGTGGGTGTCGTCAAGGCGACTAAGGGATTTCACTCCGGAGGACGGGCAGCAGCGTCCTCTGCGTACTTAAAGCCTTACTGCGATCGCCAACCCGCTCGCCAAGCGTGGCGATTATGGCAATTACCCCCAGGATCTACATACCAGTAGGTTCTACTGGGGAGACCCGTGCCCAGCAGTGGGCCATCATATGGGTTGATATGTAACTCAAACGGCTTAATTCTTTTGAGTCTTTGTTTTAAGTCCGTACAATCGAGAAGTTGGATAGTGTCTAGATTTACATGGTGATGAAGTCTTTTGTCGTGAGTTTCTGCGAATTTTCGAATCATTTGGCCTACGAGTTCCACTTGTAGGTCCAGGTGGAGATCGTTATTGTGGATATACCAAGGTGCGCTTGCAATGTCTCTTAGCACTTAGTTTTGAAAACGTTGAATTATTTTTCTGTTGCTGTTTTTGGTGCATATGCTTGTTTATATACTAAAAGTTTAGGTATTGACAAATTAGAAGTCCTTCCGATTAGCCAATACATATGTTTGTAGAGAAATAAACTGATATTATTTAATTCATTCGTACTAACAAATTCATGTAACTACTAGTTTTGGGGCGATAAAAAGTATAGCCTAGTTATAACCTTCCTCAAACTTCAGGCTATTTCTGGACCAAATTTGATATTATAAATGACCAGGAATTCAAACGAACAAATTTATATTAGTCTATATAAAGTATGGATACAGTGTGTTTGTCAGTATTACATAACAAATTCGAAACATATAAGGTTAGGTACTTTAATATTGAAGCAATACCAATGATTAGGTATAAGTAGAGCTTGAGTGATAAATGGTTTTAGCAGATTTACTTCTACGACGCCTAATTGCCCCAAGTAATGGTCTATTTAAGCACGTATCGAACTAATTAAATCTATTTAAACTACTAAAGTTGTAAGCTTTCATTATCGGCGACGCGCGAAAGTTTCCCACGATCTTCTACAAACAAAATATATAAGTATTTATCTTACAACATTATCTAACAAGTACCACACGCTATATACTCATAAATTTGCCTACAACAATAAAATTTAATTAGTCAGATATCTAACAAAGAAAAATGTAGTTGCAACAAAGAAAATTGTAAACAAAACGAGATACTTTTGTTGTGTTCTCACATTTTCCTATTCGAGTAAGGTAAGTTCCCCACTAGCCGAGCAGGTTAGGAGCGTTGCCCTGATTATCTCGCAACGAAAGCTGTAATAACTCTCAAGGCCTCGGACTGGCATACCATGTAGTGTGCACGCTCGCTATAATGGCACATTTCTGCTTCAAATACCTTGATGCACTCATAATGGTCCAATAGACATTTACGTTCCAAGATCAAAGCTAGTGCCGAGAATGAAATTATATCCCGAGTGTTTCGAATCGATTTTCACTCGATTCCAGTCTTTTAGGAATCTCAATGGATACCCGTGTCCCAATTTATATATTTTTTCTTAAGATCCGTGGTAATCTTAGTGATAGAAAAATTACCATGACTGAAGGACAAAATTGGTCGATTTTAGAGAGTGGTTGGTAGAAAAAGTTGTTTAGATTTTCTTATTAAACACTTCTTTGGTTTGGTATTTAAATTGAAGTAAGCTGTCATAAGTGGTCAAAAGTTATGGATCCTGTTGCAACTCTAGCAAATAGCTCTATTTATACCGTAATAACAAGTAAAGACCCAAATTATCAGATTTTTTTGAATTTCTGTATAGAGTAACTTAGCAATATGGAAACCTGGGATGTTATTAAAAAATCAATTCTCTTTATTCACTTAGGATGCTAAACAACTCTTGTGATACGTCGGGATTCTACACGTATATGTAAAGCCGGAGAAAAAAAACTGGCAATAAAAACTCGCGGCCACTCTTTTCAAATTGCCAATTTTACAATGTTTATATGTTTATAAACTTGATATGGGGGTAAGGTGCTGCGACTAATTTACTATACACCATGTTAAAGGACTGATACAAATTGTATTATCAAAAAGTTGAAACATGATATAAACCAAAATCAGCCTTAGTGGGTACAATATTACAAAATTCTCTAAACACAACCCTCCTTGGTCTTTAAACTGCCGCAACTGCAGCGATGAAAAGCCAATTTCCTAAGAAGTTGACGTTTCCTCGCTGTATGCTCGTTTGTTTAGAGAATATACCCCTTCTAATACTTTATCAGTCACTCGTGACCGATACTTGCTGCCAAGCTCTCGATTGTTAACAAGCCCCACGAGTCCACGGCGACGACACGGCTCTAGACCGAGGAAAGTTGTGGGAACATCATGAAATTAAATCACGTTAGGCACGAATTGAAGAGTATTTACATACAACACCGTTCATCATTAAATTCTATTATACTATAAATTGTAGATAGTAATTCTAACTTATACTACCTTAAGGCTAGTTTCACATAGCAATGTGTAAACAATTTTCGCAGTGGAGGAGGTTAACTACTTCAATAATTCACAATTTATTAAACAGGAAAGTCTACGATATAGAGCCAAAGTACCCATTACATGTTATAGCTATTGATTATTGTTATTACGTCACTAAAAGCTCAAGAGGCTTAAAGTAATATTTATAATCGTCCAGGTTCCGCAGCCTTTGCGCAGTTGATTAAATCTGCAAAGTCTAATTTATATATAATAATAATCCATTGACTAAATAGAAATGTTCATATTGGGTAACTGTGACTAACTTTGGGTGTATTCTTTGCTCCTTAATACTTTACTGTAGACGTACGCTGACTTATTATAACAGGTATTTTGATAGAGTGTGAAAGACTATTACCTATACTATCTGACCAAATAGCCTAATCTAACCTATGGATGGAACGTTAAATAATTATTTTAGAATATACTCGTAGGTCCTTCATCCTTCCTCGAGTAGGCAATTTTGTTAGCTGCTCTTGGTTAAGGTTATATGACATATATCTACAAGACTTAATTAAGTAGGTATTTTGGTATAATAATAATAGCTTAAGACAACCCCCACAACGTAGTCTGATCCCAAACTAAGCAGAGCTTGTACTATGGCAACCAGACAACAGATAAACTTTTTTGACTATATTTCTAAATAAGTACATACATATCTTTACTAATATTATAAAGCTGAAGAGTTTGTTTGAACGCGATAATCTCGGGTCGAATTGAATTTTTTTTTTTTGCATAGCCCATTTATCGAGGCTATAGGTTAAGATCACGCTACGACCTATAGGAGCGGTGAAGAAGCAGCAATGAAAAATGTTGCAAAAATGGGGAAAATGAGAATCCTCGATAAATGGGCTATCCAACAGTAAATGAATTTTTCTATTCGGACCAGTAATTCCTGAGATTATCGCGTTCAAACAAAAAAACAAACTCTTCAGCTTTATTATATTAGTATAGATTTTATAGGTAGGTAGGTAAGAAAAATCGATCAGTTGTAGCCCGCCTCCCACGTACCCTTGCCTCTGTAAGTCCCATTGCATTTACAAGACATTTATTACAAAAACCCACATTATACACGATCGTTCAACAACAGATTTCGCTTTCACGCAAACTAGAGACAAGTATACAAATTGCTCACCTTTCAAATGGAAGTCTATTTATCTTGCTGTGTCTGTGGAGACAGATATCTGAGGAAAGGGACATGGAAAGCTGCGCGCGCAGATCGTGCCCTTCATCGCCATTTCTACTGAAATGCTACATTCGCTGATAGGTGAGAGTTTTGGCTTTTACTGTAATTAGATAACAATTGTAAACATTTTGCTAAAAGTTTAAAATTGTGCTGTCAATACATAGGAATATATCGACTAGATAATTTCATCTTTTTAATAATGGTCTAGCCATTATTATAAACAAACCGGACAAATGCGATTCAGACTCCCCACCAAGAGTTCCGTACAAATTATATATCTATACTAATATTATAAATCGGAAGAGTTTGTTTGTTTGCTTTGTTTGTTTGTTTAAACGCGCTAATCTCAGGAGCTACTGGTCCGATTTGAAAAATTCTTTTTTGGTGGATAGCCCATTTATCGAGGAAGGCTATAGGCTATATAACATCGCGCTACGATTAATAGGAGCGGAGTAGCGACGTGAAATGTTGCAAAAACGGGGAAAATTTACGCATACGAAGTTGCGCGGGACAGCTAGTATAGTATAAATAGTTCAGGAATCGAGTCTCACAGTTTTTTAACGACTACATTTTTTAATAAATCATAAAAAAATAGTCTTTAAAACCTGCTTACATGAAGTCCTTCAAAAAAAAATTGTTTAGTCTGATACAAATGTATAGTTGTCACAACTTTTCCCTATGTAAGACGGTATTGCTTGCCGAATTTCATAGTTCTAGGTCAACGGAAAATACGCTATAAATTTTGATTCCTTGAGAGAGAGTGTCGAAATGTAGATACGTTTTTTGCGGCATAATCGGCCTAATCTTTTTTTACGTTAACTTAGAAGTTTTATTTTTCCACAGCTTCAAGGGACTGGAGACTTGATATATGGTTTTAATTTCAACTCGATACCGTCACGCGTTCACGAGAGACAAACGGACGGACGGAGAACAAAGTGATCCTATAAGGGTTCCGTTTTTTTCCTTTTGAGGTACGGATCTCTAAAAATGATAACCATATAATTTCTGTTAATAATCATGGTATCTATAATTATATATTATTAAAAGGCTAAAATAAAATGGTTTTTGAATCAATTATAATTGTTTTATTGGCATTTTCTTAATATTAAAATAGTGGTCGGTAATTAGCTAACTGGTGGTTAAGTAATTAAAATGATCGTTAACGATTCGGCTATATTTCCACTTTTTCAGTATTTTATGACAATTTATGGGAAAAATATTATATCTTAAGTTTTATATAAAAACTAAACTATACCTGGGACCCAATAACACAAACATACCATGTTGCGTGTAGACGATATTTTCTTTTACTAATCTATAGTGGGCAACCCTTCTAACTGGTCGCTAACCGGCGAAATGATCCTATGAACTGTTGTTATAAAAACGAATTTCAAACTATAACATGAATCATGATTCAATTTGTGATTACAGAAGTAGGTATTTTTTTATAATACTTAGTCGTGGTATACGCCTACATAAAATTAGTTCGAACAATACAAATCATTTATTTATCCTTGTCAACAAACCTGGACTCTATCTCGAAAGCTACATAGTATTTATGAGTATTAATAGTTATGTTTAATAGAAGTCTATTTGGTTATCAATCTTTCTTTATTCCATTCCATTAATCAACATGAACAAATTATTGCACTTCCCACACTGTAAAACAACCAACTACTCTCAATATTCTATTATTAATATCTGCAATCAGCTTTAATAAATAGAAGCTATATTGAACATAACAGTTAATTGAACTATTAATCGATAAGTCGAAATGAAATGCCCGAAGCTTATTCATTGCTTCGTAAATTAATTTTCGATTATTCCGTCGACGTAGCAGTCGCTTTCCTTCCTGGACTCCAGGTGATCACGTATTCGGCCTTATCAGTAAGTTCCAGGTACGAAGTACGAGGTACGAGACTCCGCCCTTCCGTCTTGTCACAGATTACTTAGTACTCTTATTGGGTTGAGGCTTATGAAATGGTCTTACGCTAGAGATATTTTAATTTATACAGTACTATAAATCTCTTTGAATTGAGCATGTTTTCAGGAAGTCATAGCTAGTTTTGTTTATGCCTTAACTATTTCTGTTTAGTTAGGTAAGTCTCTACTGGTATTTGTGTACCACGAATTAAATAGGAATTAAAACCTGATATCTTACAAAAATATGAGTTGCTAAATGTTTTTACATTTTATTATTTTAAATATTCGATGATCCGAGGAAGGTTTTTAAGATGAGAAAGAAATCAAATAAAAAAATAAATTTAAAAAATAAAAAACCCCGCCAGCACAGAAAAGATGGAAACAAGATCCCCTACATAATTATATAATTTCATGCAGTCGGAGACATTAATGAATCTCGATGAACTTAGTAAACTGATATTTTTTGTGCAGGCGGGTATTTTTAAAATTTATTTTTTTATTCAATACTTTCGAGTAGTTGTAGGATGTAACAACTAACTTTTATCACAGCTATTGTTAAGTATTGAAAATTGAAAAAAAGAATGGTTGCTAAGTAGCTTTTTTTAGTATTACAGTCATAATCATGTTACAACTTCTTGAAATGCTTAAGATGAGCCCTAATTTGATACCCACATTGCAGTGTTCGAGCAACTTTTTATTTCATTTGAGATCTCACAGCCGCCATGTTTATTTTCAAACGTCAGATATCTAAGAACACTTGGGCGGTCAAGACAATTCTAACGACGCGACCTCATAATTGTATAAATCCGTTTAGTGGATTGTGAGATATGAGGTAATAAAGAATATTACATATAAAGAATATATATATAAGATACGCGCAAAAATCATAACTCTTCCTTGTTTTAGGAACATTTTAATAAGTTTCTAAAACATAATTTATTTGTTCTTTATAATTTATTATTCGATTAACTTCACATAATATGAAGAGCACTTGACTAATTAACCCCACGACTCTAGCGCCAATCAGTGTTTTGTTTTCATCTGTTATTTTGAAATCACCTGTCATAGAAGCGCTCGAAATATTGTTTCACCAATCAACGTTAATGTTAAGTGTTAGTGAATCAACACATCAATTATTAAAGTCACTGTCTTGATGAAAACATATTTATTTAACTATTCAAGCTTCATTACTACGTAACAATATAACTTCGTCTAATTAGGCGGATCCAGAGGGGGGGGGGGGGGGACACTGGGGCACGTGCACCCCCAGAAGGTTGTTTTAGGTGCTGAATTTCATTGCCCATTTACGTTTTGAGCACCTGTTTTTTTGGGGCACCCACTCCTCCGTCGGTTATCTCACACTTGGTTGGTGTCGGGTTAAAATACAATGCATCCCCCTTCGTACGTACGACTAACACGTTCGATCTGGCACTGTCATTTGTCTTCCAGGATTTCATTCTGGGTGGGCACTTCTCGTGCCCCCTAAACCTGGATCCACCCATGCGTATAGGTATCATTTTAAGTTAAAGTTGTGCGTGCTGTTATGGAATTATTACGAGACTCGGGAGGAAAATTGTTTATAGGTATTTTAAGCAAACTTGAAACGATGTGTGGCACACAGGATATAAGGAGTGACACTTTTAAGTCTTAAAAGTGTTGAGATCTATAAAGCGTACTCAGGCTTAACTATAACAGTAAAACTTGATCAAGTTTAGTATAGTGTGAGATGATGATTTCTGAAAATTCCAAATCGTGTCACTTTTTCCCTAAGCTAAACTTGAGCTAAAGGACAAGTTTCTTACCCTAACAGATACAGATGATTCATTCATCAATAACTTTCATCACAAGTAAAGAATACCAATCTAATAAGTTACCGATAGATGAAAGTAAGAGAAATATTACGAGAACTTTTAGATATCATTAATCTTATTTATATTTCAAATATAAATCGGAAGGCCACAAATTTGAATGCATATTTATCAAAACCAGTCCGTTGACCACTCGAGTCAATAACATTGCGAGAATTTTAAATAACAGGTGCGTTTCTCAAGTGCTTTACGTATTAAGTACAAAAATATGTTAAAATACACATTTACTGTCTTAAATGTGTGGTACGAGGTAAGCAGACGATGTACGAAGTCACGATCATGAGCTAGTTTGCATAATAAATTACGTTTAGCTATCCTTAAGACTTTCGATTTAAATTTCTAGAACTTGTTTAACTACACATAATAAATGTACTTTCAGTTTCTTTAGTAAATAAGCAGTTCAGTAAACTGTTGGTGTATTAATGTTCAAAGATCTTTATGATGATAAGCAGAGCAAATGGTATTACAAAGTATGAAGTGACGTGAAAGTTTCATGGTTAATTTCAAGAGAATTTTAAATTTGTAGAATTTCATAAGCTACGGGTTTTAATCGTGTAAATATTTTATTTTAAGGCTAATACCTTTGTTTATTGCCCGACGTTTCGACCGTATTGCAACGGCCGTGGTCACGGGTAGACCACGGCCGTTGCAATACATATTCACGCGATTAAGACCCGTAGCTTATAAAATTCTATAATGTGTTCAAATCGCGAAAGTTTACGAACATATAATTTTAAATCCCAGGATTAATTAGTAAAACTTAAATTTAATTCGAATAAATAACTGTTTTAACCTACTTATCTAGAGAATTATTACAAGTTTTTATTCCAATTTTAGCTACACATCAGCTAAACTGACAAGAGTGCTAATCGTATACAGACGAGTAATATCAATATTATATCACCAATTTTCAAGAATATTTTTTTTATTATTTATCTTTTATCTTTAGTATAATACACTCTCATCTTAGAATATGCCAAACACATCAAACCTAAAGAAAACATGTTATTACACACTTAATTCTCAATAAGTTTCTCTTTTTCGGCATAGTCTTACGGCCATGGATGGACATATTTGGCAAAATATTACTATTTAGGCAATACAGAAAGAATTATGGAGTCGTAAATGCTTGAAGGTTATAGATTGCAAATGAAGAGACCGGAACGGAAATTAAAATTTAGTCATGAACGGTTGTTAATTAGTACTTAAAATCTATTTTAAGTCGATATTGTTAGTGCATTAGCTCATTCACAAAAGGACCATAACCAGAGCTAGAAAGTTCATGTAACTATAGGTACCGACGCGACGTAGCTTAGGTACCATAGTGTATTAAGTATATAGGGACACTTATGGTACCTATTACTTAGCCTATTAAATTATGCCAGCCTATTATATTATAACAGGTTATTGTGGGAGAAAAGGCAACGTGATTGGGAATTAATTCAGCAACCTCGTACGCAGGCGCGGATCCAGAACTTTGTTCAGGAGGGGGGGGGAGGCAACATGTGACCCAAGCAGCCAAGGTGAGTCGGTCGCATGACGGGAGAAGAAGGTTCATTTGATCCAACACCATTTGACTGCCTTTGTGGCGCGGTGGGAGTGTGTCCGACTGCTATGCAAGAGGTCGTGGGTTCGATTCCCCCACGGGACACTACTTTGTGTGATCCACAAATTATTGTTCCGAGTCTGGGTGTATTTGTGTCTGTGACTTGTATGTTTGTAAAGTCCCCCGCGACACAGGGCTTGTACTCTAATGAGGGTGTTGTCTGGAAAAAAAAACACCGGTACACCAGCCATCAACGCCGAGGGAGGCAATTGGGCAGGATTGGAGGATTGGATTTGACAGGCAAAACACGCCGATACAGTGTCAAAATTCCCCAAAAAAGGGGATATTTTAGTCGAGACTGGGGAGGCAGTTGCTCCTCTTGTCTCCCTCCTCAGATCCGCGCCTGTTCGCACGTCCATTAGCTTAATCACTTGTCAAAGCAAAAATCAACTAACATTTTGTCCATCTTATAAAAAAAAAATACTATTCCAAATCTTAAATTTTATAACATAGTTTTGAAGATTGTTAGTTGATTTTCGCTTTAATTTTATAGAATTGCATTTGTATTGGTCAATATACTAGGAGAAGCTGCCATGTTTAGCCATTTCGTTTGCTTGTTGGTTTTAATATTTATGGCAAGGTTAAACTACTGTAAAGTTTTAATTAATCGGGTTTCGTGGTTCGTTAGCGTCAGACAGTAAGCTTCATCAACTAACATTGCGGAACAAACAACCTGCCGTATTAATTGAATAGATACATATACATGTACGTAAAATGCATAAAAAAGTTTATAAGTTATATATGTACTATCTTTATTTTTCACTTCTTATTTAATAGGTGGGTAATAGAAGAGAAATGAAATTTAAACCAGAAATAATAACGTCCAACTTCGTACCTAAGCTACGTTTTACACATCGAAGTTATTATTTTTTTTACAAATTCGTGAAATTTATTTTGTACCAATTCATGAAATTTATTTTGTACCAATTCGTGAAATTTATTTTGGACCAATTTCAACCATTTTAAACATATTGATAAAATAACTAAATAAAACATTTTGTCCCCATAGCATATTCAATGACACTAACTATTGCCAAATCCGGAACTTTTATTACCTATACAAGATTATTTTTGGTATAGTGCAAAGCTCAGACACCCCAACAAGACTTTTACTTCAAGAAATCATATAAAAAAAAAGAGAATGCAAATATAGAAAACTTGCATAGTTAGAGAGGGGGTGGGAGCAAATATTTTTTTGTGCAGGTCCCTGACGCCCTTAATTTTGCAGCCTCATTTTTGCCGCTCTTCCCCTTCATTTTTGCCGCCAGGCTTGTCCTGTCCTCATCGGGCATAGATCTCCATAACAAATTTCATCTAAATCGACTTAGCGGTTTAACGTAACAGATACTTAGACAAAGTTACTTTCACATTTTTATTATTTTAGTTTGAATTATTATAATTATATTAGTCCGTGGTTGCATTTCTCTCTACATATTAAGTAATTTCTAGATTTCTAGAAATTACTTAACATGTAGATATTACAGTTCTGCTGTAGGTAAATAAGAGTTCTTACCTAAAGCGTAAATACCTACACCTACTGCCTCTGTGGCGCGGTGGGAATGTATCCGACTGCTACGCAAGAGATCGTGGGTTCGATCCCCACCCAGGATAAAACTTTGTGTGATGAGCACGATGGTTTATTCTGTGTCTGGGTGTTATTTATTTATAATATGTATGTATTTAGAAATATATAAGTATGTTTATCAGTTGTCTGGTTGCCATAGTACAAGCCCTGCTTAGTTTGGGATCAGATAGCGTTGTGTGAGTTGTCCCAAGATATTACATAAGCGGAAAAGCTAAAATCAAACAAAAACATAAAAGCAATGTTCAGTGCGCAATAATGTGACTTAACCGATAAAAACTTAAAAGATAATAATTAAAAACAAACATTTTAACACACCTTTAAGACTGGTCGGTTACGCATTAAAACGTCCATTAAAGGAGCGGACCGGGCTGTTATGAGATACCTTATTTTTTACTTGGTTCATACTTGCTAGTGCATAAACCCCGCCATCCATGATTCGTTTATGTGAAGTGATATTATGAAACAATGTTCTCATTCATTATATGTAGGTATATGTCTGACTGACTGAGTGACAGACGGGCATACAACGCAACAATCGATCATCGCGCAAAGACTAAACTATTAGAGATAGTATTTTTTTTATATATAACTATGTAGTAATAAATGACTGCTGTTAGTCTAGTCTAGCTGTTAGTGACCCTGACTGCTAAGCCGAAGGTCGTGGGTTCGATCTCCACCTACCACATAATATGTATGTATTTAGAAATATATAAGCTGTGCTCCTTTTGGGATCAGATAGCGTTGTTTGAGTTGTCTTAAGATATTAAAAAATATATATATATTAAGTAAATGTGGGATTATGGATCCCACATTAATTTAACATTACTAGCAATCCTGTTAACTTCTTCAGCTAAGTTAAATTGCTCGTGTTAAGAGTCGGTTCATTTGTAGGTAGTTTAACGGGTAGGATTCGAACCCGCGACTGTATGATTGCGGATCCGATGCCATAACCATTAGGCTACCGATTTGGCTACCGATATACATTTGACATAAGCTTCATACAACATATGTCAAAGTTCTATCTCTAGTAACCAAATCCATCGATTAAAAACATCAGTAAATCGATCAAATCAATCGAGAAATGTAAAACTTACATGTATTGTTTTTACAAGAAGTGTTTTTGTAACCGATCAAGTGGGTAAAAAACTTATTAAAAAATCTCGGTCCGCTAATCCGCTTTATGGCTATGAAAATGTGTGATTTATTTTAAAAGCTAAGCTTGCCACGACAGTTTTAATGTGGAGTGACCTCGCTTTTAAATGCAGCTCGAACTAACATAAGGTCATCTGTGTGCAGTAATTGGATGTTGTGAAATGACGTCGTTGTAGTAGGTACCTACATAAATAAGTTCGGCACATAAGTTTAAAAATAGATAACGCTTTCAACAAAAGTGCACTAGGCTAATTCAAAAATCCTCATAGGATTAACATTTGAAACAATGAGTATTTCTGCCACTACTACCAACATCATGGACGCCCCGGGATCATTTCTCGTAATCTGGGTTTTATTTTAAAGAGAACTAGCAATGTAGGATTGTGATCCCACATTACTAGCAATCCTGTTAACTCCTTCAGCTAAGATAAATTGCTTGTGTTAGGAATCGGTTCTTTTGTCAGTAGTATAACGGGTAGGATTCGGAACCGCGATTGTATGATTGCGAATCCGATGCCATAACATTAGGCTACCGATTTGGCTACCGATATACATTTGACATAAGCTTCATACAACATATGTCAAAGTTCTATCTCTAGTAACCAAATCCATCGATTAAAAACATCAGTAAATCGATCAAATCAATCGAGAAATGTAAAACTTACATGTATTTCAAGAAGCGTTTTTCTAAAATCGTCACCGGTCAAGTGGTTAAAAAACTTATTAAAAAAACTCGGTCCGCTAGTCCGCTTTATGGATATGAAAAGGTGTGATTTATTTTAAAAGCTAAGCTTGCCACGACAGTTTTAATGTAGAGTGACCTCGCTTTAAATGCAGCTCGAACTAACATGAGGTCATCTGTGTGCAGTAATTGGATGTTGTGAAATGACGTCGTTGTAGTACCTACATAAATAAGTTCGGCACATAATTTTAAAAATAGATAACGCCTTCAACAAAAGTGCACTAGGCTATTGTTTTTAAACTTTCGCGATTTTTATACATAACGTCGGGTAAATAAAAGGTTCGTACCTTTAAATAATTCACGCGATTAAATCCCGAAATATATCTAACTAGCTGTCCCGCGCAACTTCGTATGCGTAATTTTCCCCCGTGTTTGCAACATTTCTCATCGCTGCTCAGCTCCTATTAGTCGAAGCGCGATGTTATATAGCCTATAGCCTTCCTCAATAAATGGGCTATCCAAAAAAAAAGAATGAAGAAAATGAAATTTTCAAATCAGACCAGTAGTTCCTGAGATTAGCGCGTTTAAACAAACAAACAAACAAACTCTTTCGCTTTATAATATTAGTATAGATATGCACTAGGCTAATTCAAAAATTCTCAAAGGATTAGACGTTTCAAACAGTCAGTATTTCTGCCACTACTACCAACATCATGGACGCCCCGGGATCATTTTACGTAATCTGGGTTTTTTTTAAAGAGAACTAGCAATGTAGGATTATGGTCCCACATTACTAGCAATCCTGTTAACTCCGCCAGCTAAGCGCAATGGCTTGTGTTAGGAGTGGGTTCACAGTAGTATAATGGGTAGGATTCGAACCCGGTACCTCACGATTGCAAGACCGATGCCTTAGCCATTAGGCTACTGCCACTATAAAGTACCTAGTAGTAAAGTAGTTAGTACAATTGACTAAATACCGGCCTAATGTACACTATGTAGTATATTATGCACTTTTTGCAATTTTGGGGTGGGATTCAACCCTCAATTTCGCCCCCCCCCCCCTGCCTCCCCGGGTACGCCAATAAACAGACTGAGACCGAGAAGTTGGGTTTGAGTATTCGACAGAGAGGAGAGAGTAGAGAGGATTTCTCAGAGCCTAAGTCTGGAAGCGGCAGGTACTCTAAAGATAGTAATCTATGACTTTTTATATAAGTTCTATGTGAGGATTCTTTGTTTTATTGATTTTATAAAGAACGTCTTTGTGGTTTTTTTCTGATTGTTTGATATTGATATGATCTTTATTACATAAGCAAAGCTTTCTGTTGTCTACACGTTCAGTTTTGAGTAACTCTTTGTGACTTTATCGACATTGAGAATTTCATAAGACTTTTTAAAAATGCTTATTATATTTATACAAAAGTAGAGAACTTTAACTGCCCACAGAGGCAGTCAAAGTCGCGGTGGGAGTGTGTCCGACTGCTACGCAAGAGGTCGTGGGTGCGATTCCCACACGGTCGATTCATACACCACTTTATGTGATCTACAAATTGTTGTTCCGGGTCTAGGTGTACTTCGTGTCCGTTACTTGTATGTTTGTAAAGTCTCCCGTGACACAGGTCTTGTACCTTACTGCGGGAGTCCTCTTTTCAAAAAAAGATAAGAAAAAAAAAACCGGGACCGGTTGCTAGTAACTAAGAGTGTAGGTATCAATACCTACCAACCTGTACACCCACTAAGAAACTTACATTTCTACAGTAAGTAATATTACCTGTTCTCCAACCAACTCATATGATCCAACATTACCAACAGGAACCAGAAATAAAAAAGTAGTCTATGATTACCAATCGTCACCTGCAACTTCCGCAATAACAAAATTGAAATTTAATATGGCAAATGGAACCGGGTTAATGACGTAACTGAAATTCGCGGTTGCAAAAAGTCCTGTTCGGTTCAACGCAACGGTCGGGAAGTATCAGTTTTGACGGCTCTCATTCTCACGTAATATCGTTATGACCATTTTAATTTGACCACTTTTTGTACATTGAAAGCGTGTGCTGAAATCTCAGTAGCTCTCTCTGTTCACAATTTAAATGGACTGCAGGGCCTTAAGAATTGACTGCCAGCTAAGTAGAATTCTGGGTCCCTTGACAAACTTGTATCATCAGTTTATATTTTAACTTTTAAAAGAGTGAAGTTTATGGGATGTTTTTAAAACCAATCATAAAATTTGACATTAATTGTTAACCACGTTGGTTTGCATTTTTCCTGAAAGGGCTCTTAAGCTAGTCAAATGAGACTAATGATATAAAAGAACTTCTTGGTTTCTAAAATTACAACTATTCATTCGGTACGCCATGTTTAGATCATGCGAAATCAATGAACAGTCGCCGTTATGTCTGTAAAAACATGCCTCTTCGGATCCCCGTTAAATCCGACGAACCACAAACTTTTATACTGCCGATGAACTATGTTTACATATTAAATTTTAATAAATTTAAAAGCGGCGGTAGCTTAATGGCTAAGGCATCGGTCTCGAAATCGTGAGGTCGCGGGTTCGAATCCTACCCATTATACTACCGACGTGAACCCACTCCTAACACAAGCCATTGAGCTTAACTGGAGGGGTTAAAAGGATTGCTAGTAATGTGGGATCACAATCCTACATTGCTAGTTCTCTTTAAAAAAAATCCCAGATTACGAAACATTGTTCCCGGGGCGTCCATGAGGTTGGTAGTAGTGGCAGAAATACTCACTGTTTGAAACGTCTTTTTGAATTAGCCTAGTGCAGTTTTGTAATGTGGGAATCAATCCCACATTGCTAGTTATCTTTAAAAAAAAAAAAAAAAAATATCATAAAGTATGTATTACTTGCCAGGGTCCTTATTCACGTTCTTTGCAAGCCCGTGCGAACAATCAAAATCTTGTAAATAGAGAGCTGCGCTTAGAAGTGCATCAACTGAAAACTTGACAAAATCCCACTATGCTTTAACCAAACCGGTAACACAACCCCTCAAATTTAACAGTATTCGATGTAAAAGACCGACACGGCTGCCAAAGTTCTCTTCTGTTATTTTAAATATTTATGTATCAAATCATCGTGACGATTCGCATATTGCTATGATTAATTGATAGCTGCAATTAAAACAATTAGCAAAATTTGTTCAGCTGTTGAAGATGACCTGAACTTTCTCTTTTTATATTGGTATAGATATTTTGTGATTATTTCCAATTCAGACCAATTCGCAATCAATGACTCTTACCCACATCTTTATGATTATGGCGCGGCTGGGGTCGGCCACGAATTCGCTCTTCAACTTTTACATCCAAAAATAAATGCTAAAAACTGCACTGCCAATTTTGATTTCACACATATTACATTCATTGCGCTTTGAAACTTAGAGGAAGTATGTGGCATGTAATTGAAGTATTTTACAATTACCACCATGTACCTACCTGTTAAAAGCTATACCTAGAGTTACCGACTAACAAAATTAACTCAATAAACAATCATTAGGTTCACAGGATTATCTTACCGAAGATTTTTACCTTGTCAAAACGTGGGTGTTAGTTATAGATACTTAGGTATCTAAGAAGCACGCTAATCGGTATTGTTAGTCAATATAAAATTTCCAATCACGAATCTCCTGTTTTTGCGGTTGAATAGAAAATAACTTGCTGTATGACCCTGTTTCAGAAACACGGTTTAACGAACCACCCTATCACTTTCCGGGTGTTGAAGAAAGTGACAAAGTTAATCTACAAGACGATGATCAGCATGATCCAAATGCTAGCTGTAATTACCTCCCATAAAAAGAGAGCAAAATACATCCGCATATCAGTAAACGACTGCTCAAATGAACCTATCTGCAGAGTCGTAATCAGTCAAATTAAAAAGTCTAAGCCTTTAATGACCGTTTATAAAAATTGATATCTCTTCGTTCCACGTTTCCATCAAAATTGAAAATTATAAACAAATGTCAGTAGCATAAATACTACTCTGGACGTATTGACAATTTTTATAGACAACTTACGTCTTCGTCAAAAAACCTATGGTGATCAAGTGGTGTTGCGATTTTGTCTACACATGCTGGAGAGCTTTTGTTTTGTGGAAAAGAGCTTTTGGAAATCACTTTGAGCCAGCTCAGTTAATGCAGATGACATGTTCACGATAGCCAAGCTGCTAATGAATTTGATGGAAATATACTGAGAAATCTAACTATGAAGGTATAGTGTTTAGGTTGATGACATCCTGATCCTTAAAAGAAAGGATAGGTATCCTTTCTTTTAAGGATGTCATTAAAATAACACTAACAGTTCACCCGAATATAATCTATATTAATAATATTATAAAGAGGAAAGATTTGATTGTTTGTTGGCATTGAATAGGCTCCGAAACAAAAAATTGTATCACCATTAGAAGGTTACATAATCGGGGAGTAACATAGGCTATATTTTATTGTCAAAAAAATAGAGAACCCTACGAAAATTACAATAATGTAATTCAAGGTATAAAAAGTGCGTGCGAAGCCGAGGCAGGCAGCTAGTTAGAAATAAGAAGGCCATACAAACTGCAAAGACATTAGCAATACCTTCTCCAGAAGAGGCCATTCAAATAGATGCAACGATTTCCATCATTATTACCACTTGCAAGTGTCATGCACGCTTCCTTTTACGTTACGTAGTAAGGCAGATGTATTTAAACTTCAACATTTATTCCGCATACCTGATATCCAATTACGTTTCCTTATAAATTAACTGCCAGTTACTTTTCATGGGTTGCGTCCGTTATATCATAGTGAGGTCGCACCTCGCCAAGCGACAGGTGACACACTTTACGTAATCGATTATTTATTGCACGCGATGTGATCGATATTCATATAAATCGAGCTCATAGTAATCGATGCAACCTGATTAATCAATTTCATTGATGTTCATTTAGCTCGTGCGAGGTATTTGTGTGTTTAATTTATTATTGTGCTATGATTATAATGTCGTTAGTGATTCATGTAAGTCTCTATTAAAGAAATACCGAATACGAACGGTGGGATAAGTTAAATTATTGTCACGTGAAGAACTACGAGGCCCAATTTTATTGTGGTCGCTAGTTTAGGTGAACCTCTTCTCCTACTGTATTAAAACTTCAAAAAGCTCCTTGACTCAGGTATAGGTTAATTCATAGAGCCGGAGTTAACTTTTCAAAAATTAAATAATCTAAATTTCTAAATTACTTTTTGATAGTTTTTTACATTTAGCCTAAGTTTCCATATCCCCCCCCCCCTCACCAATTGTCCATTTTCCAAGAGCCGTTTAGACAGCCCGTGTCAGTGTGTCACAATGTAGGTAGGTGTAGACGGAAGCGCAATAGCATAACAAAACATTTAATCGTACTATTTAATTATTGATGCCTTCAGCTTCATTAGCTATACAATACAAATTAGGTATATTATCCCGGACATCGTAAATCCGTTCAGGCTTTATCGCGGCTCATAAAGCGTCACGAGAAAGTTTATAGGTAGAACATTAGATTGTACGCGCTTGGCCCTCAATAAGCAGTTTACTATAAACCATTTATCTTTTAGGTGATTACCGTAATGAGGATGTGAATTCTGACATACATGAGTGTCATAAAGCTAACTGCATTGTCCATTAGTGTAAATCACCACCATAAAATACAACCATACTTCCTAGTTCAATCTAGGCTAGGAAATATTGTTTCGCTTCGATAAATCTTATCTAATAAAATAGCAACCTTAATTTGTGATAAATAACAGCCCATTGTACGTACTTATAATAATAGGAATACTTCTAATAAGTGCATTACATAATAACTAAACAATAATTTATTGATTAAAATTCGAACGTATTAAAGGAACAAATGTAATCCAGTCACGAAAAATCGATTACGTTACGTATGAACTACATAATCGATAAAGATAGTGGACAGAGTAGCATTATAATTGCCATGCCTCCTGGTGCTAATTCATCCTCTATTCAGATGTGGGTAGTGATAGTGATATAGAGGTATGTCCACAGTTAAATCACTTTAGCTATAGGACGGTAATATTATACAGTCTTTAATAATAGACTTTCTTCACAAAAACCTGTTCATTAAAACACCTACACATAATATGTTTCATCCTGATGTAATTTGGTAATGCTTCCGGCAGAGAATGGATATCGGTCTCTTTTAAAGTACCTACATGTAATTTAAGTCCTTTGTTTTAAAGACAAGTGACCGTATGTCTACCTACAGTAGTATATAGTATTATAAACGAAGATTTAATTGACTTTAATATGGAAACTGATAATCACGTTATTGGAAAACTGGACTAACTGGACTAAATGTGCATTTTTGTTCCTTGAGTAGTTATTTATATTATTGTAGATAGCGATAAAATAAATATCAAGTTGAAGTATAATATACACTCGGGTGCAATGAAATCGCGAATCGAATTCCTATTACCAATTGTAGTAGTCCTATTTTACGGACACTGCGTTTATCATTAGTTATGTGATATCATTAGATAGGTATTGAAATAATCTTTCATACCACATATAAAAAAGTAATTTATTTTTAAATTTAGAAACATGGGAATGTAAACCATCTGCGATTTTATTTCACCAGAATGTATATCTACGGATACATTTCAATGAGGTTAATATTTTTTTATTTGCAGCATCCGCTACCGTTGATTAAAATTAAATAAAGTTAAATAAAGACAGTTTTGTAATTAACAGCGAATTCGGATTTGCACGTTTCTTATAATAAAATGTTGTTGATTTCCCAAATCGTGTTCCTCTGATGATTATAATTAGCAAATCCTCATCAAATCCTATCGATTTGGAAACACATCCGTTTGCCTATCCTGTCAGAAAGGCTTTGAAAGTAGGTATGCCTCGTGTAATGATTTAATCGTGTAACTCATAAATTTCAGTTCAGTGTGAGCGTTTGTGACTTCCTATGAACTTAAAAGTAATTTATCAACCAGCTTTTACAATTTAAACTAGCTTTCTGGAGGCCAATTCACGTATTTAAAGCAGCACAGCAGTTAAGTTTCGATTAAAACGGCCATTTTTGTATTCTTGTAACTTTGCGATCGATCTCAAAAACGCTAGCGTACCGTACTGGAGTGTCATTATTGCGCTCTCGAGACGCATATTTGACGCAAGCGTATTTAAGATCGATACCAAAGTTACAAGAATACAAAAATTACCGTTTCAATCGAAACTTAACTGCAACTGCACTGCTTTAAATACGTGAATTGACCCTCTGTACTGCTTGAGAAAACTGCCTTAATGCTCATATGTACCAGCAATACAAATCAATGGTTCGAACATTTTCGTCTCGTGTAAGTCTACCGTTAATGCCTTCATGGCACACTTAAAATTGTCCCATCTCCAATCAGGATTATACCGTTATTGTACCATAACCTCAGGAGCTACTGTTTATTGTAAAAGTTTCACTCCATTTAAGATTATAATATAGACCTAGTCTATGGACCGTAGCAAAATGCTATGGCGCCGGAGACCACGACATCACCGAAGTGAATTATACAGATTTGTATAATTTTACGTCAAAAGCAACGACGAAAGCATAAAAGTACCTACTGGAATATATTCTTATAACGGAATTAGAAACTTCATATTTCTCAGTAGTCCTCCTGTTCTCTGTAGTATGTCAATATGTTGCTTCTAAGTAATAACTCTGTTGTAAGCGGATTACATACATTATTACTGCACGTTATGTGTAAGGCGTTATTATGACTAAACAACTGATTTCCATAAACGACTATGACAGCATTTTAGTTAGGTAGGTATGTCATATTTGTATACTGTTGTTCTATTTGAGTCATTGGTAAGTTTGATAAAGATGGCATATATAACTCGAAAGTACCTATTTTTAATTAGATAGATATTTTATTTTATTCGATTTGGTTTTAGCATTTCGAAAAATTGAGCGTAGAGACTATAAAACAGTGGCCGGATAATGGCAATAAGTTTGTTTTTTTTTTATCTATTTTATTTTGTATTAACTTAGTATCGTGACAATTTACTGTAAATAGTTTCCTGTCATTGACAACATATTATATTTGAATATGTAGTTTAAGATTATGTAACTCAGATTGCGTCTGACCTTATTCTTCCAAAAGTGATTAATGAGCTTCTGGTTAAAAATGTTGTTCTTCATTTATGTAGTATTGTTCTTTGATTTATGTATATAATGTCATAAATACATTTTATATCATTATATCATGTATAATTATATATTAGTATATCATTTTATATCATGTACAATATTGCACACAACGTACACCCAAGTCCAGGGGCGTATCCAGGATTTGATTCTGGGGACGACGGAGGTTGGGGGTGTATTTAGTTTCGCTCGACACCGGCCAAGAGTGAGTTGCACGCACAACGGAGGGATGGCTGCCCCAAAAAAAATCGATCTGGGGGTGCATACAAATAATTTCTAGAAGCTATTAAAACAGAACATACTTACAGAGCCTGATAAATCTTAATCGTTACATTAAAAAAAAGTAAAGATGTCTGAAAGACATTAAAGAAACTAATAAAAGGTCCGGTAAAGGGTACGGAAAAAAAAAATCTTATTGAATTAAAAAAAAATCTCGATACATGCAGTTTATAAACGAAGTGTTGATTTAAACTAATTTTTCCAGTCGCACGCGCAGCACGCGACGAGCTGAAAAAACTATCTCAAACCGCATCTTATCTAAGATCTGATCTGTCTGCTAGTGTAATGTTGCGTGAGCTAGGTTTCCATGTCACGACCAACTAAGAGATAGATTATTTAGCCGCGCTGTCCTCCAGCAAGGTCTACGGATCTGTACTTAGGTATTATAGAATAAATATTGTACAAATTTTCCTTTTCAGCGTGCAAAAATGTGCCCAAAGCTTTCGAAGTACGATATTAGGTGATAATTATAGACTGGGTGTTTCCCGCGATTGAGTTTGCACTTGCACACTGTGTCCTTATCCCAAAAGTACCTACTTATAATCTACTAGCTGTCCCGCGCAACTTCGTATGCGTAAATTTTCCCCGTTTTTGCAACATTTCACGTCGCTACCCCGCTACTATTAGTCGTAGCGCGATTTTATATAGCCTATAGCCTTCCTCGATAAATGGGCTATCCAACAAAAAAAGAATTTTTGAAATCGGACCAGTAGTTCCTGAGATTAGCGCGTTTAAACAAACAAACAAACAAACAAAGCAAACAAACAAACTCTTCCGATAAATACTAATATTATAAAGCTGAAGTAAGTTTGTTTGTTTGAACGCAGTAATCTCAGGAACTACTGATTCGAATTGAAAAAAATTCACTGTTGGATAGCCCATTTATCGAGGAAGGCTATACGCTATATAACATCACGCTACGATCAATAGGAGCGGAGCAAAAATGAGAAATGCTTCAAAAACGGAGAAAATTTACGCAGACGAAGTTGTGCGGGACAGCTATTTAATTATAAACCCATTACACATTGACGTAGGTAGAATAATATAAAAAAAGGATAATTCCATAAAGGAAAGTACATAGGATGTCAAAATTTGTATATACGCCAACGGCTGGTGTGATTTTTCGTAGGCATCGTTCCAAACGTGAACGTCCCTTAGGCAGGTACTTCGTAAAAAGACTATAGATCTTTGGGAAATGGATTAAACGATATACCAAACTGAAACTATTGATTACATTGGATAAATGTAACAAACAGCCACTGGACCGATAACTATTACGTATACTGTAAATTAAATCCAAGGTGTTAATTCCCAACACAAAATGAATGGAGGCGATACCAGTCGTCGAGTTTTACTGTGTATTGTTATCTAATAAACTGCGTACCTGCTTATTATTCCGATCGGGAGATAACATAGCGTTGCTATTCTACTACAGTTACTTACAAAAGTGATTGATCACTGTATGCTATTCATAACAGCAATATAATTTTATTTATATAGTGCAGTGTTAATACATCTGTCTAACGGTGTTAGTGGAACGCTATATTATATTATACCCACTTACTGCATTTTTTTGGTAAATAAATTTAAAACTTCGAAGTGAGTCTAAATACTTTGTGTGACCCTAAGATATCCCTTGTATTTTTGTAGTCGTAAGATTTAATTTAACTGTGTGAATTAATTATTATCTGTGCAGCTATTTCACATTATTTGTTAAAGGGCAATTGGCGCAGCAGACAATAATCCCTGGCCGGGTAATTAAAAGAATTCAAGTCACAATTCAATTCAATTCAATTCAATATTCTTTATTGTGGATCATAGGTTTTACATAAGATGGTACATTAATGTTACAGTTCAGCTATGTCCTACCAATATGGCTTACAATATAAAAGGATAATGTGTACGCTACTATAATTAATATTATTTTACCATGCATTTATTTTATCATCAATAGTAATATGGAAACAGAATTTATAAGTATTTATTTCAAGATTATGTCAGTTAGGTATGCTTAAGATTAACGTAATTATAAAAATGAAAGATGTCAATTGTTTTTGACTAATGTCAATATTGTTCTAATTTAAAATTAATAATGTTTTAACTTAAGCGTTTTATCCTCAAAAAATTCTGTTACAGAGTAATAACACTTAGATGTCAGTAATTTAAACAGTTCACTTTTAAAAATCCTTCACGGACTCAAAGTATGCAGGCACTCGTATGCACTACTTTACTCCACAGAGTCCACACAGCAGTGTCTTTAGGTGATCAAACCCAAGACAGATAGCTCGCAGTCGTTAGTTTTACTATCAATATCTGCAGTCTGCAGCAGATCAAATTTATCAGGAAAATTTAATCGATTAAAAAATCAACACTGAAAGTGTGCCACAGTTTTCATCATTTAATGCTGGACATTAAGCTTCCTTTACACTTTCTTTAGACATCTAGACTATTGATAGGTATAACACCAATTACTTGGATAGGTAATACTTCATTATTACATTTAAAATCGACTTCATCCGTTTTACTGCGTGAGGAAATTATTTTCTCCACCTTGTTCTACACTTTTGCAACCGATTACACTGAGTACCGTGCGAATATTAACTACCTACCATCATCTAGATGCATTAACTATGGAGATCCCATCTTGAGGCAAAAACTAGCTATGCAATATGCAAAGTTACCTACCTGCTCGATATTTGAACTCGTTTATAATATTACGTTATTACGCCTTGTGAAAACTAGTTATTACCTATGAGAACCACCAACGTGGAAAACAGGGTCTTTAGAGCTTGTAGTCTTTTGATAATATTTTTTTTTAGTGATACCTGAAAATTATTGGTTTCTTTTACTTCTATCGCAAATAAATGACTATAGATAAATAGTGTCCTATGTTATGTTACTATTATTAAAGAACATTAATCATTTGATACAGGATACTGCGAAAACTATACACGGGTAGGTAGTTATATATTTTGCCGCTGAGATAGAGAAACGGTCTCGAAACTCGAAACGATCTAAATTCTAATATTACCTAATATTGAAGGATCACAATAAAATTTAACTTCAGTCTGCTGTTACTATTTGTTTAGTACATAAACAATTGTGTCTGTTGCAGAAGACTTTGTCTTTGTGTCAGATTTAAACTCCTTACCGCATTTTCAAAATATACAGCATTGTATCATAAAAAATATCTTAAAGGATCGACAGAACGCGACATAACTACTTAGTTAAATATATTTCGGGACTTAATCGCGTGAATTATTTAAAGGTAAAACGAACCTTTTATTTACCCGACGTTTCGATCGAATTGCACCGATCGTGGTCACGGGTCGACAAAACAATAAAAACTACTTAGTTCTCTCTCTTAGTTTCTTGATATCGTGGATCTTGTTAACCTTGGGACTATGCTTAAATTTATCTAAAACGGTGCAAAAAGGTAGGTAATATGTTTAACTCATCATAGTTTTTGTTGATTGCCATATTAATTTTTTACCAAAGATTTACTAAGCCTATAAACAAATTCGTTTAAGCGTCCAAGATCATTCATTAAAGATTCGATTAATGTGACCAAATGCGGTTTTGTTTCTACGGCAGATCAAAGGAGGCCTGTGATGTAAGTCATTAGGTTTAATCATTAATTATTTTAATCGTTTACATGGTCTTGCGCAATGTGCTTTCGCTACTCTGCCGTAAAATAATGTAACCATTGTTATATGTGAATGGACCTTTGTCGTGGGAGGCTTCGAATGGTTCTGTACACTTTCGTACTATTAATTTTATTGTCGTATGCTATCAAATTGGTTGCACAACCATTATCCGGTCGAATTCTTATTTATCATCGGTGTGCGTTGTCGCCGGAAGTCTAATTAATTTGGTTTCGCTTAATATTTTGTAACTAGATCTTTAGGCCGGCAGTTACAATATCTTTATTACTTTTCAAATTAGGTATGTCTAGATTTTAAATGTTATCATTTAACAATAAAATATCTGAGTGTTTTAGTGACAAAACAATTACCGGTTAAAATATGTAAGTTTAAGAAATTACCTACTTACATAAATTAGAATGCGTTGAAACTTAAAAACCGGGCATGTGCATGTTGGGCCACAATGTAGGGTTCCATAGTCGCCCATCACACTCAATAATGCTGTCTAAGAAGTGGGTTTTCTGTTGTTTTTGTCTCAAACTGCTAACAATATAAGAAATTTTCAACATCAGGAATTCGTACGAAAATTATTGTTACATCTCACTTGGTCGGCTATTACTCGTGAACTTGTAAAACTTACTTAGCTGTGATAGTTTTAATTTCGTGATTTTTTACTGTGATTTTTTTCACATATTCAACAAAGTTTGCATCCACTTCTCCCTTCATTTAAAAATTACAATGCGTGATCACTATTTTGGAAACGAGTCAAATCATCACGCAAGTTCAAATACGTCCACACATCATTTCCAAAGGTCACTGTTTGCGTGCCATGACACCGTTTAACTTCCAATCATACCATTATAGTAAAAAGAAATCAGATAGGAGGTACCTACGCGATGGGAAAAAAATAATCAATTGGAAAAAAGCCAGAATTTCTAAGTAAAAAATGATGCCAGACCAATTCAATATGATTGACGATCTTTCTACCATATATTACCCTAATAAAAGGGGAAGATCTTGTTTATGATGCCGGAATGAACAGCAACAATATAGTCTTTTGTATAGTGTTATGCCATTAAATACTATGTCTGAATTGGCAATGGCACCAATGTTAGACTCGACTGACACTTACTACGGAGCCTTGATATCTAAATACATAGTCATGAGGCAGGCGGATTGAGACGCTTTATCTTCTAGGAAAACGATCTGTTAAAAAACATATTAACACAGTATAGATTTTATTTCTGACAATTTTATTAGATTTTTAATGTTCTGTAACATTTTGAATTATGATTAATTATTATTATTCTATTTGTAATTTATGTTATTTTTTTACGTATTTTAAACTCGCACTTCTAACGGAAGAGAAATGTTGCAAAGTCGCTTTTTCTGTCCCTATATCCCTATGTATGCTTAAATCTTTAAAGCTACGCAACGGATTTTGACGCGGTTTTTTTAATGGATAGAGTGATTGAAGAGGAAGGTTTATATGTATAATAACATCCATATATTTTATACCCGTGCTAAGCCGGAGCGGGCCGCTAGTATATTATAAGATAGATGTTTGTAATGCACAATATTTAGGTAGGTGCCTACTATGGGTATACTAGGTTTACCCAACCCATTTGGTATCTCTAATAAATCAATACGAAGCGGCGGTAGCCTAATGGCTAAGCGGTGGTAGCGTGAGGTTGTGAATTCGAATCCTACCCATATACTACCGACGTTACCCTACTCCTAATACTAGCCTTTGAGCTTAGCTGGTGGGGTTAACAAGATTGGTAGTAATGTGATACTCAATCCCCACATTGCTAGTTATCTTTCTGTTTTATGAAAAAAAATTACATCCGTTCAAAAACTCTGATATTATTGAATGTTACATCATTGTCAATTTACGCGATGACTACATATATCTAAATCTTTCGAAAAGACATTGAACTTGGGCCGGCCCCGAAATGATGTCATTTGACTAGTTCCGTTGATTTGTTATTTTAACCATGAATACCTATCAGTTTCGCCAATGTCATCGTCACCTCTAAACTCATTTATTATTATTATGTAGGTATAATCACTAACATTATTCACTAATTTATTTACTGCGTCGTAACTCGTGAATAAATTAATAATACATTTTATTTAGTTTTTTAGGGTTCCCTAGCCAAAATGGCAAAACGGGACCTTTATAGTTTTGCTCTATCAGTTCGTGAAAAAAATATTCTCGGGTACCCCTAGTCCCTACACGGGTACTTAAATTTCTCTTCTACCCCATCCTGTGGGGTATCGTTGGATAGGTGTGTCTTTTAAAAATATTTAAGGGTTTTAAATATCCTTATTTTCAAGTCAAGTGCCCCTACTGCTGCTGCCAGCTAAATAGTTGGTTTTGGAGATGTGAAAAAAATAAGGATAGTAGTATATTTAATGAAATTACAAGGACAACTATCACAGCTAGGTAGGGTTTTCAAATTTACGAGTAACAGCAGGCCAAGTGAGGAGTAACAAAATTTTGGTACAAATTCCAACGATAATTAGTTATACCGCATTATTGTCTGGACAGTACAGAACCCTACATTATGCATGGTCCGACATGCTCTTGCCCGGTTCTTTTTACTGTTTTTTGTCATGCATATTGATTAATTAGGATAAATATGTGTTTATCTAAGTACTTTATTTAATTTACCTACCTACCTTATGTAAGTATTATTCAGCTAAAGTAAATTGTTATAGATTACTATTAAGTAAATAAATATAAAACCTCTATAACGACTATTAATCACAGAAAGACAATCGTAATTATTATTAAGAACTTTAAAAAGAGAGAGATGGAGTTGTAGTACGCCTTCCAAAAACGTTGGAGCAACATACACTCTAGGTGTAGTGCTATTAAATAATTGCAAGGCGCTTGTCAGTAAGTCATTTAAGTTTGAGAAAATAATTGTATTGTAGGTAAGAATTATTTATATTTAGAATGTTTGCAAAAACTAAATTAAATATTATTATTATTTTTGAAATTGTCGCCAAGGAAACAATTCAGTTAGATAGGTACATACCTACTTACTTGGCAAGATGTACCTAGTTTTAATGACGTCATTAAATTAACAAAGCATCATGCCTAAAGATATGCACCTGTAGGTATTTTGCAAAGAATGCCTAATTTTTTAATAAGACATTGCAGAAACGCATAATAACAAACAAGCTAGTAGACCTTAAGGGCATTCGCGTCGATGCTGCAAGCGAATTGCTTAATTATTATCCGTTGAGAGGGGCTGCAACGCGCCGGTCAGTCGCTGCTATGGCGTCCCGCTGTCGCCATAGGCATAGCTTGTCGATACCGTCATATCTCCCTGTTCTCGGTTCACGCATGCGCCCTTTACTACCACCCCACGATACGCATGTGCGGCTTTATTACTAGACGACGGGCCAGCAAAGTTGCGACACACGACACACGACTCCTCTTTACACGACAGTGTCGCATAATTGATTGTCCATTCGATACTGACATTGAACGGCCGATGTACGGCGCTCGACCGGTCGATTACAACCAGTTATTTGCTTACGGCTATCGAGATAAGGCGCTTCCGCGCGAACACCACGCGAACGGCAGTCATCTCCGCGATCAGCTGGTGAAAAAAGCATTCTCGTATCGATATGGCTTCGTACTGTGATAAATACTGTGCACCTGTGGTTGCCGCGATGTAAACAGTGGTTTATTGGTGAGAAGTGGATGTCAAAACATGGATGTGGCAAAGGAGAAGCCCGGTGTGGAAGATTTCGAGGATGACGACGTCACGTCTCGCCGTTGCATGTTAGATGGTGAGTCAATCAATACTTGCCAACCTTTTTGCGTCACAATTTTGCAAGGCTAAAATGCATCTAAATCTTCATGAATATGTAAGGGGCACTTCAGTAAGGGCAGATCAATTTTGCAACGACGCGTGACTTGACAGCGTCAATTGAAGGAAATGCTATTGATTTTCCCCACAGACATTAGCAACGACAGCAGCGCTTGTTTACTTATTTAATTCTAACAGCATTATTGAATGTTTGTGGATTACCTTGGCAGTAATAGGATGTAGTTCTTTAGTAAAACTAGACGACGAACGTTTAATTATACAATTATACTGATAATACCGATAATTTTTAGTTTAAAATAATAGGTACCTAAGTTTAAAAAATCTACATCTACAAGAGGAAAGATTTGTATTTTTGTATGTAACTAATAAACTTTAAAACTAATAAACCGGTTTTAAAAATTCTATCACCAGGTAGCTACATTATCGGGGAGTAACATAGGCTATATTTTATTGTCAAAAAAATTATAGATCCCTATGAAAATGACAATAATGTAACTCGAGGTATAAAAAACTACGATAGGACACCCGTGCGAAGCCGGGGCAGGCAGCTAGTAAGTAATACGCCTAAATTACTCAATTATTCGGTCTAGCAGTTATCGTTAAGTATGAGAAAAATATTTATCGAAGAATCAAAACATGATATTGGCCCGACTTAACGCAATTAACAAATTGATAACACGGATAACAAGTGCGTTTTGAATGTCATATATATTTCAACAGCTTCTGGCTTACAAAACGAAACTTCGAGGTCAAGGCGTTAGGTATACATTAAACAGGCAGTTGGTTTTAAAATTAGGACAAACTTGCCGCTGATCACGTGACAAAGGCACATAACAAGTCGTGGTTTTGAAACATGGTCCGGTCTGTGGTTTAACTGGAGAAAACCTGCAAGCATCTGCGATTGAAACCTGCCACTAAAGACTAGAAATCGTGCAGCGTATTTAAACTAAAATAAAAGCACATTATAGTATGTGAATTGCATTAGTGTCAGTCTCCAGACATGTGACCTCGTTTAAAATCCAAAACTGGCAACATTTGGTGAATCACTGTTAAGGAAGCTAAGAAAGTGACATTGAAAACTGAAGTTGTCAGCGACAAGACGAGGTGAACACCCGTTTTGGCAAAACTTCTGCATTGTGCAGCGAGCAGAGGGCGATGACCGACGCCCCTCGCCTTTTAACTTTTAAAGGGTTTTAAAAATCAATATTGTAAGTACCTAACTGGGTTTTGACCTGATATAACCATATAATGAGAGCTGATTGCTGTTTGATGCATTTTAAACATAGGTACAGTTGTAACTAGGTACCTACCAAACACAATTTTTGGACTCCAATTTTGATTACCTACCTACTGCTTAATTTGGAACTAATAATTGCCTACCTCTGTTTATAGATAGTATAGCAGTAGGCTAATAGTAGAAAAGTAGAAAGAGGTTAGCACATTCTACGTATTTTGTATACCCAGATGTTTAATAAAATAAATAACTTAAATCGTTATTATAAGCTGCGAGTGATTCACGAAGGAATAAATTTTACATTTCTATAGCATGACTCATAAATATTACCTGCTTAAATAGACCGTACACAAATAATGAATACTAAGTACGTTCACATTCCCAAAGTTTCATGTTACTGCGGTTTATGTTGCTTGTGCTTATGGAGCTAATGCAATACATGAGAACACCTACAACAGTCTGCTGAATAAAATAAAACATCGGGTTTAAATATTATAGAGGAAAATTTAAGACCAACAACTCTCAACTGACTTAAACGACGACGATGAGGTTTTAGTATTTGTTGTTGTTTTACGATAATCAACAACAAATACCGAAACTTAGTTGAATATTTTGCTTCATTCCGTTTAGCTTTATGAGAACAAGTAGGGAATAAATTCTAAAACATTTCATCTTCTTTTCTTCAGCTTGCCTTTTCACAGTTTGAAAATTTTCCATAACCTTTTTATAATATTGAACCTCATTCGAATTATAATTAATTTATTATTCAGTATTGAATGCTGAACTTTCTATGTAGGCAACTTTCTATGCCTGCCAGTTCCTCTTTCTTATAATCATGTTTGAGCTAGCAAAAAGCGCTAGCCTTATTAAATTGACTAAATTGAACGAGACGGCGAGACTAGAAAAGACGACCAATTTGAATAATCACTTAAAGTATGTGTACCTACCTAGCCCACCTTTTTTCGTATTTTGATGAAGGACCCTATGCCTTTATATCATTTAAACCAAAAGAAAAATTGTGGTTATCATGGAATTAGTAAAAAAAAAGCTCCTTTTAATAATACAATAAATA
This sequence comes from Herminia tarsipennalis, assembly GCA_945859575.2. NCBI lineage: Eukaryota > Metazoa > Arthropoda > Insecta > Lepidoptera > Erebidae > Herminia > Herminia tarsipennalis. Next base: position 7,324,403 of record OX243840.2, read on the forward strand.
AATGGAATCATTGATTAGAAGTGCAATTTTTAGCACAATTATTAAATGCATTGAAAGGGCCGTTTTACTTTGATTTTATTCTACTGCAATAGGCCCAGACTAGCCACGGAAAGACGAAAGTAACTTAAAATCAACAAACTAACAATAGGTATACCTACCTTAGGTATTGAGTAAAGAGAATTTAAAATCGGAGTCTAGATTGATTAGGCGATAAGTCGTACTTGCTGTTCAGGAGAAAGTCATAATAAATCTTTAGATCTGTAATTTAGATTTTTTATTTCTGTCAAAATAAAAGTAAAGTATTTCCGGGCAGTAGGTATACAAGAAAAATTACTCCAAAAAGTATTAAACTCTTAAAATGTATGCCATTTTAAGAGTCACAAAAAGGCAACAATATTTCCTGTTTGCCTTTTGTATGTTAACTCTCAAGACGATTGTACACTCTGCAAGTTTCAAGTTAATTATAAAAATCAATTTTAAATTTCCGTTTTCTGTATTTGGATGTACGGATTGTACGATACCTGTACCCTTGAACCGTGCACCTTGTGATTCAGCCGAAGACTGAACCGGTTTTATACTTATTTATATTTTTCCCACATTGTAACTCAAAATTGAATAAAGCTGAAGCAGATGTGCTGAGAAAATTAAACGTTTTTGTTGGCAACGCAAATTGTACCTCAGGGTACCTAAGTATAATATAGTCATACAAGATGTGGTTAAATTTCATATTAATTACAAGCTTTTTGTCAAAGCAGCAATGGCAGTAGATAATGTATGCCAGAAGCAAAGAATACTAACTATTACTACGTACCACAAGTAATTACATCTCCTCTGATGCAAAATCCGATTGGATTGTTATGGTATAGACCATTTTAATTCTCAAATAAATGAGTTAAAAATATTCAGAATAAGGTGTTTAAATCTTTGTAAAATGTATAAACGAGTAGTTAGTATTAACAGAAGGTTAACATTTAGTAGTTTAGTAGTTAGTATTAACAGAAGGTTAACATTTACAAAACGACCGTCGAATTCGACGAAGTTAAAAGAAAAATCTTACTTGAATTTGTGTGGATAATCGTTGCGTTTCTTTATTACATACAGACCTATTTGCTGTATTTTTAAACACAAGTAAAAGTAAATTTTAGACGGCTATAAGTGGCAGTTTGCTGTAATGCAAGATTGCAGGAAGTTTTTACCAAAAGTGTTTTATAAATTTATAGCAGTACTTATGCCAACGTTTTCAACTGCTAAAGACTTTTCTCCTGGGTATCGCCTAACCGAAAATACCACCAAAAGTGTTTACTCGTTATTACTTTAACGACTATTGGACGACATTATCGTTTAAACCAAATCTCCTATTGCCATGCCATTTATAGGTATCTACGTGGTATCTACTATCTGCGTGAAGTTTATATCATCAACCCAAAAAGTGATTAATTACATATCACTCAAAATACACAAAAGGTACTTATAATTGTCATTCATTAAAATTGTTCCACTTATCAACAAGTGGTTGATTATACACTAGAGGACAATACAATCAAGTGATTACAAAGTCCAGTGCTACCAAATTAACTTAAATGGCTTGTACTTATGCTAATTTAAATAATAGATAAGTAAATTTGCTCTTACAATGTAAGTCACAACGACGATAACGGAAGATTTATTTCCAAAATTAAGTATTCTAGAAAGATCGAGCTAAGAATAATTATGCTTAATACGAAAAATACCCCTATAAATGAAATACAATCCGATATAAATGTATGCATGCTTTATAATAATGTTCTGAGAAAGACATACAATGACACATTGATTAATATGAAGGTACCTACTTACATACAAAAGTACGACGCTTATTATTAATATGAAACTTGTAAAATTTATACAGACAGTTGTGATTATGATGATGGTTTCGATAGCTTGAGAATAAAATATAAGAGTTAAAAATTCCTATTTCACACTAGACAGATGGCGGAAAGTTGAATTAAAGCATGCAAGCAAATGATCTTAACATAAATATACATGATAAGTACCTATATAAATAAGATATATTGTTAATTATAAATGCTAAAATTATTCAAACACTAAATTAATTTGGTGTACCTCAAGGTAATGTCTTGGGACCGACTTTGTAACAACAACTATTATATCCTCAATATTGAATAACAATATTCAATATTGATGTTATGATAATTGTTGTTCCAATTTATAATACAAACTAAATGGTTTATACGAACTATGAACTATCTATTCGCATTGTTACATTTTTACAATGTATCATTTACATTTCATAATTGTGGTTTATTGGGAGCGAGTGTAGCAGCTATGAGAGAATTCATTTTTTTTTTTTAATAAAAATGATAACTAGTCAATATTGCTTTATGCAGACGTTTGAATAATTGTGCTGCCTAACTTCCTACTCTATAGCATAATGGGAATTTAGTATTCTGTATATTTTTTGTTGTAATAATAAATACTTATTGAGTAATAAGTTATGCAGCATTAATTCAAACGTCTTTTGCATAAAGCAATATTGACTTAATTAAATGTAGTTACAGCTGCTTTGAATCAGGTATTTTTAGCGTCAAGTTTTGTTTTGTTTAAATCCGATGATTCATAATTTTTGTCTGTGGCATCTGCTTGGTGGGAATAGCGGGTCTTACGTATGTATGAACGACAGGGTCTTGACCTCATCTGATAGTGTTATTATTCTTTCTTGATGTAAATGACTCTTGAGATTGTTATTTTAGCTCAAGATTGAGAATATCTTTGTTCGTGGTTTTAGGGCTCTACGTCATAAAGTTTTTTTTTTTATTTAGTAATAGGTAACTGACGATCCAATTTGATATTGTCCAGTGAAATCGATCGATAGCCGTCATCATTTGATAAATAATCGATATATACTTTATACCGACTATTACTCTATGCCATGACCAATACACGAACGTCATTGGTGTTTTCGTTACTATATAAGGCACTTTAAGACTCTACTTTGGATGAACCAAAGCGAAATATTGGCACTCTACTCTATTTAAAGCTATGCTGTTCACTTGTGAAATGTCAATATTCATTAGATTCTTTCCTATTATTGTCATGTTTTTTAAATGTGAACTGGTCTAAGCAGGGGTGGATCCAGGATTTTATTCTGGGGCACGAGAGGAAAATGGCAGTGCCGGATCTAATACGTACAGGGGGGGAGGTGCATTTCGTTTCACCTACAGGAAATCGGTCAAGTGTGAGTTACTGTCATGATGGGGGACTAAGAGCCCCAAAAAAATGGGGGGAGGAGGGAGGCAAATAGACAAAGAAATTCGGTACACAAAACAACCGTCTGGGGTGGCGGGGGGGTACGTGCCCCCGTGCACCTGGATCCGCCTATGAGTCTCAGTTATTATTTACATTGTGAAAGAAGTTCGTAATTAATCAATTACGAACTTCATTCGAGAGGAATTGTCATGTAGGCGACACGTGTAACAATAATTTCTCCTCTATGATGTCTGCTATCTCGTTCATTAAATTTAATTAAACTTCATTTGACATCACACCACGTGGCCTACTTCGTTAAAAAGGATGCTAGGGATAGGACTTTAACAGCTTCTCTCCTGATGATGTTTAATATTTCAATGTACCTACGAGTAAATATTACTGTAATTGTCACAATGTAACAAAACGTTTTTGCCTAGATAAGGAATAGGTACTTACCTCAAGTGGCACTAGTATGGTAAAGAACATAATATTCTGTGAAATTCATTCTTTCTCATTTTTTTATGAAGTGTCTATTTGTCCATATGTCACAGAAGTAGGCTTTTGACATCTACACTTTTGAAGGGTCCTTAATCATATTTTTTTCCGTTTTCGCGGCAAGCCCGTGCGAACTGGCGCATGCGCGGTACACTCAAAGATGTTCACCGCATATGCGCCTTGATGCATTTCTAAGCGCAGCTCTCTATTTACCATTATGACAAGATTTTGATAGTTAACAGAAAATAATTTGGAAGTAGGTACTCATACATCAAAATGTATGATCTAATGAGTGTTCTGGCAATTTACAATATGTTGTTATGATACTTAAATGGCGTAGTCAATATGGACACCATGTGCGGAAAAATCCATTCCGATTTTAAGTACCTACCTACTTTGTGAAGAACTTATTCATATTTTACGACGTGTGAAATAATTTATGACTACTTGATATCTATTCACATGTAGACCGGAATGAAAACGTGACATCAATTTTCACCATTTTTTTTTCTCGTAGCTATGGTCACTTGTCTTTGTGTTTTAACTTGTTCAGACAGCATATGTTTCAAAATACATCGAAATTGATTATTGCCGATTTTCAATTAGGCACACCTTAAAACTCTTATTCATAATATCTATGTAGTATTTTAACAAGGGAATATTTATAAATAAGGGCCTTACAGTTTAAGAATACTGAAAAAAAAAACAGTAATACTGTAAATGAGGACTTTCATGGCAGCAAATATTAAATTTCTAGTTTTAATATACACTTTACGTATTTGCTGAAATCCACACCTGTTTACACAATGAGAATCATCTTAAACATGCGTAGAATGTCACCTTTTAACGTGTGTAAATTCACTTGAAGACTTTGTTGAAACATTACAAAGATTACAGGACCAATTGTAATTCATGCAAAGCTAAACATTGAAGTCATTGTATCTTTCTTGATCATACACGTCTCAATACACATGCCTCATAAACAACCATTTAACGCAAGCATGTAGGTGATGCAAGCCAGTTTTGTTTGGGCAGTTACTTCACTCGACATAATCACAAGACGACATGAATCCAGTTTCAATTTGTTCATACATACAGACATTAATGTATGTAATAATGTCAACGATAAGCTGACATTTGCAAAAATACAATCAGATAGAGCTAGATGTAGAGTCGAATGCATTCTTTGTTCTGTTTTGTTTATCGACATTCATATGGATTTATAAACTTTAATGTTGTAATATGAATAATTTATAATCAGATATCTCTTTAAAAGTTGATTTATGACTTTAATATTCAATATTGCAATATCTTGGTCTGGTATCTAGTGTACATTACATTTTGTTTGCGTTTTAATCAGTGGTTCTTGCGCTTAACACTGAGTAAACTTAACGGGAGACGAAACGTTAATTATTTTTAAAACGGCCAAACGGATTTTTTAACAAACTTAATCAAGAACGTACCCAATTAAACAACAACAGCATATCAACCCATATGATGATTGATGATTCTGGGAATGCTGGACACAAGTCTCTCCAGTATATACTACTACTAACTAAGCACAAATAACAAAAAGTCAGTTTTTAGTTAATTGTGCTTAGTTGCAAGATACTCAATTGTCCGGTCAAATATATCATATATTTTTGTAATTTCCGCGGGGGGGGGGGGTGTTAAACCCCAAAATCTCCTCCTGTGCACGCCCATGGCCTACAGATAAGTCGCATTCTTTTGTAGACTAACAAATCATATCTAGGTACCACACACAACGGAGTGGGCGGTCTCTACTCTATTGTTTTAATTGTACTGTTAATTTTATGGCTGCGTGTCTTCATAATAAAAATGACATTAAGCCGTATGAGTCACCGATCAGACAGTTACATTGTCGCTGGCTGACTTTTGTGTTGACTGTTGCCGCATGCCGTCGTATTCGTCTAGTGAATGTTTCGTCATGATTATGTAGGTCCTCTTGCGCACGCGAACAAACCGTAAAATTCCCGCCATCTATTTTGTCTGTGGATATTATTTGTTTTTTTTTTTCATTTCATTTTATGTTGGACCCGGGTGTATACTTGTATCCCTGTATCTATACTTAATGTTTGGCAATATGAACATTGGGCGCAACATCATCAATTACTTCCTACGTCTAGGGTTGTCTTGGTCTGCAACCATTATTTTTTCTTAAAGCATTTCTGTTATACATTTAAACTGGTAATCTATATCATTAAACCTCTATTACCCAATGGTTACTTCGAAGCAGGGTTGACCTCTCTCAGTAGGAATAACTTTAAGAACTTGAGTATAAAATACCAGTTTTAAACAAATAAAAGGTAGATATAAAAATATTTTTCGCAAACCATTCACAAAAGGCGAAGCAGAACAGTCTACTTTCTAAAACAAATTGATTCTACTTTCAACAAATTGCGGCGGGGCCAGCTATGGGAACGATGCGCTGACATTTGCCGCCACAACTGTGCCCTTCCTGTATCTTATCCAGTCGGGAACACTTTCTCTTTTACGTAATGCTATATAGGTCTATCTGCCTGTAACTTAAGTAAATATGATTGTAAGCCTAGTTAATTTTTAATGTTGTCAAAAGTTGTTGCTGTTGTTTAAAGGCCTACTAACCCTACTACGACTAATATATAAATCATAGGCAGAAAGTGTCTTACCCAGATTCGGATCAACAATTTATGGGTCACACAAAGTGGTGTCCCGTATGGAAATCGAACCCACGACCTCTTATACAGCACTCGTACACCCTCCCACTGCTATAGGTACTGAAGCATCGAAGTCCCTTCTAGTACTAAATGGGCAATAATTAAACCTATTTGTTATAGTCAGAAAACAATTAGGCACCTACTTATCTAACCGACTAATCTTTACTAGGGGTTTTACCATTGCCCAAGTACTCAGTAAATATGACAGATGACTTGTTGACTGGAATACTAAATCATACACCAATACACACTTTGCAAAATAACAATACAAAGCATTGTAACTAAAATTAGAAGCAATTTTAAAGCTAATTAAATTTACGAATGTACGTCAGTTAAAAGCATTTCATAAACACCTCGTACAACTAACGACTACTTTGTGTAGATCTTAGGGACTGTCTCCACGAGCGAGAGAATCACGGCGATTCCACCCTACTATCGTCGGGTAGTCTCCACGAACGAGCGATTATACCGCCAGCGTATCGTCGCGACTCGTAACGGAATCGCCACGTGTCCGCGACGATAATCATAATTTTTCCGAGGCGGGACGACTGCGTTTGATAGCGCGCTAATATCGCCATGTGAAGACACGTTCTAAGAGAGTGTATAGAAATAGGTGGCACGACGGTAATATCGCCGCGATTCTCTCGCCTGTGGAAACGGTCCCTTAATAATTTTCATTGTTGCCCATAAAGTTTATTAATTAATCGTTTTCCGTTGGTACCTAAATCTTCATTTTATTAGGTAGATAAATTTGTAACCGCTTCTAACTGAGATAAGGTTTGTAACTTAATATAAAAAATCTTAATAAAAAAAAATATAGATAAGCGTTATCGTCAATTATTGCATATTGTGAACTCTATGAACTTCTGATTGTTCTTATAAGCTGAATTAATTAAAAATCAATCAGTCCAACTGCTAAAACCCAAGTCCTGATGGTAATATAATATCTTGGGACAACTCACACAACGCCATCTGATCACTAACTAAGCAGAGATTGTACTATGGCAACCAGACAACTGATAAGCATACATATACATTTCTAAATATAAACATATCATAGATAAGTGACAGCCAGACATAGAATAAACCATCGTGCTCATCACACAAAGTTTTATCCTGGGTGGGGATCGAACCCATTCCCTCCGGCTTAGCAGTCAGGGTCACTAACCACTAGACCAACAGGCCAGTCAAAATAGGTGATAGGTGATAGGTGTGTGATTGTGTAGAACAACTATGTAGGTAGACGTAGGTACCTAAGTACTTATTTTTCGGCCTCAGGTGTAAAGATATTTAATGTACTCGTATCTGTATTCACTGTTTAAAAATGTAAGTATTTCCTTTCCTTTTCTCTTTTATACGGAGTGATTTCTACAATACTAATAACTTCCCGCTAGTAGCTTTTTTACATACCTTCCACTAAATAACTTAATCACCTACCACTTTTTGGAGTTATGACCCTAACCACCTACAGACTATTTTACTGGAGTAAAATCGTTGTTCATTGCGAAGTTTAGGCCCTGAACCTGACAAAGAAACATCGATTTTATTCTGGGTCTCTCATATGTGTGGTAAATGGTTATGTGAGAAAAGTAGGTGATAGGTGGTGAAGGGTTAATTTGTATATTTTTTTCCAAAAATTATATTTTAAAGTTATGGTGTAATGTAAATATGCTAAGAGCGGGGGTTATTAGTATATTTAAAATCTATTGAATTAATGATCCATTTTTGTTTGTATCGTAATCGTAACAGACAGCCGATTAACTTTTATGAATAATTAATTATCAAGCCACTATTATGTGTGAACTCGGCCTTCATAAGTCCAATTAATTTGTAACGCTTGCATAGTTTTATTACTTAAGTATTTTTTCATATATTGTATCAACAAAAGCTGTACCTAAATTAGCTTTCCATGCGCATATAAATTACGACTTACTGAATAAAATGAAGCAAGCGTGGAAGAAATTTAATAAGTAATTAAGAATACGTAGTCAGTATTATTCGTAATAAAAATTAAATTGAATTTTTTTGAAAAATACTCTAACGGACTCCAAGCGCGTTGATTTCTTACTGCGTAATACGCGGAGATACTGTCAACGATTTTATTTCAGTTGACTCGTACTTTTATGCAAAATATACTTTGACACTACTACGAAACGGAGCAATTGTACTAATTTCACAACGTTTCTCTGATTATGGCCTCTGTACACTGATACGTGTATTGAGCAAATTATTTTGTAACTCATTTATGTAACAGCGGAATTTGGATACTGGCCTGCGATGAGTCTCAATCTCTTGTAACAAAACACTGTACTGAACCGTAACTAGGGTTGCTATGTAACATTATATATAAATTATGTTCATTCTAATCACAAAACGTTAAACTAATGACTCTTTGACGAACGGGTTAAGAAATTTACACTTTAATTCGTGGCCTCTGCGTGTGTAACGTGCGTTCATAGTTTTGCAAGACTATTCACAAAACAATCACACTTATGGCCATTTCGAGACTCTTTATGAAGGACGAGTGAAATATTCGTTTATGGTCTTTCTATTTATCGTTGCCTTAGAACAAAAAATATACCTAATCATAGATGTAAATACCAAAAAACGTATCGGTGGATAACAGTGGCGGAGGGTCCTTAAAACACCGTTACTTTCTATTTCCTTTTGGATTGTAGTTACTTAGTATTATAGGTACAAACAACCAAGGTATATTTTTGTATAGTGTTACCTCAGAAAAATTGTAACCCTTCGCCTCTGGTAGATAACATTGCTGAAGGTTAATTTCCGTGCATCGCGGCCGATCGCGAGCCGCGGGCGGCTTACGACGAGCGGCTGACGCGCGCGGCAGATAAATACAATAGTCAGAGTATGAGAATCTATGGCGCCATTTCCGAGGTTTGCGATAGACGCGCGCGGTCGACGACTGACGTAGACTGCGCGCAGCCGCTCATCGTAAGCCGCGCGCGGCCGATGCACGGAAATGAACCTTAACTGCAATTACAAATTGTGCTTAATGTGCCTAAAACAGGGACACTTAGTAGGTATATTGAAGGCGTACCTACTGTCAACCCTACAAGTAACAAGATGTGCCTGACAATAAAATTATATAACAATTTTATGGTATAACGTCGAATAACCTAAAATTTTCGATTTTTTACGTTCCTGTGAATTAGCATCACTAATCGATTCCGATTGTAAAGTTGCGAATTCAGACGCTGAATTAAAAAATGCTATGATTCGGCATCATAAATGTTACAAAAAGATGAAAGGTTTTGTTTTTCTTTCTTTTTTAAAAGATAACTAGCAAAGTGGGATTGGGGGACCCAATCCCACTTTGCTAGTTATCTTTTGCCCCCCCCGATGCCTAAGCCATTAGGCTACCGCGCCGCTTCTACTAGGTGCTCATATATATTTTTTTAACATGCAGTCGTAAACTTTTCTATTCAATTATTTACATAATATATCTTTACTTAATATTATAAAACTGAAGAGTTTGTTTGTGTGAGCGCGATAATCTCAGGAACTACTGAATTGAAAGAATATTTTACTGTTGGATAGCTTATTTACCGAGGAAAGCTATAGGCTATATAACATCACGCTACGATCAATAGGAGCAGAGCAGCAATGAAAAATAATGCAAAAACGGGTAAAAATTACGCAGACGATGTTGCGCGGAGGCTACTTATATTCTCAAGATATATAAAGCTTTTCTTGCAAATAATTAAACATACCTAAATAACCTTTGGCACTGATATGTTATTTATTAATAGATCTGACATCACTATTAATCTCTTAAATCCGTCACCGTTCATTATGGATGGTATCTGCCTACTTATTTAAGTACACACTCGAATAATAAGTATAAATAAAACAAATTACAATTTGATATTATCAGCGGGATTAGCCAACGTCATTGTGTATCTATAAAGCTGATTTATACTACCTAAGTACATGGAACAGTAACATCGTTGCTTAACCTCCTTAATCTATTGATATGTTCGGACACCACAGCGGCAATCTGCTTTAATGTGTAACAACATATTGAGCTTATGAGGCAGTGAGTTAATAGATATTAACTCACTGTCTCTTAAGCGAATAGAAATATTCATCGTTTATCGTATAAATCGTTTAAAATTTACGCAGACGAACTTGCATGGGACTAGCTGTCCCGCGCAAGTTCGTCTGCGTAACATCACGCTTCGACTAATAGGAGCGGAGTAGCAATGAAAAATATTGCAAAAACGTGGAAAATTTACGCAGACGAAGTTGAGCGGGTCAAGTAGTTTAAAATAAAAACTTTTTTACAAAAAACATCTAACTGGCTTCGAATTTATTGAGGAGGTTCGTTGTCTGTCTCCGAAACTCATAGTCATATCTTTCGAACAAAAAAAGAGTTTTGAAAATCCGTCTATATATGATGGAGTATGCCTGAATATACAACTTCCTCCAGAATTGAGAACCCCCTTCTGTTTGAAGTCGGTTAAAAACTTTAGTTGCACAGCGACTAACGAGCGGCCAATGACTGTCTGGGTAGAAACTGTGAGGCCTAATCAATTTAAAACGCACGAACTATCCACAAAGTGTTAGCAATCAATCACCAAAAGACAGACGACTAGGTACTTTAACAATGTAGAAAGTATTAAAATTAGTATGTAACCGATTTATAGCTACCAAAACGAAAAAAATTAACCACGTTTTAACTATTTATTTATGCAACGATCAGTTCGTAGCCATGTTACTCGTAGATACCAACGTACGATTTTAATCAGGACCCGGTCTGTAATCTAATTAGCTGGAAGCCTAGGGCGCAAGGATTGAGTTCCCATAGTAACTCAAAGTTCTTGTTATAACTGTTGAAGTCTCGTAAAGGGCACTTATTTATTATAGCTGTCCCGCGTAACTTCGTATGCGTCAATTTTCCCCGTTTTTGCAACATTTTTCATTGCTGCTCCGCTCCTATTGGTCGTAGCGTGATGTTATATAGCCTATAGCCTTCCTCGATAAATGGGCTACCCGACAGAAAAAAAAAATCAATTCGGACCAGTAGTTCCTGAGATTACCGCGTTCAAACAAACTCTTCAGCTATATAATATTATTATTGATTTAGCCACTAACAACAAGAGCTCTAGATCATCACGATCATGTTGAATGAGCTTCTATGTAAGCTCATTGACTCAACCAGAAGTCAAAAAGCAAAAAGGCAAACATCACAACAGAGCAGAAGAACTAGAGCCCGGCACAGCTAGTACCTAAATGATAAAGAGGTTCTTAGGTACGTCGTCTCTCACAAGAGTCGATACATAGATGGGAGGACTTATTCGCGACAACCGCTATTGATATTTAATACACTCTCGTTTTTCATTCGTTCCCATAGATTATTATGAGGCCTTACTTTCGAACAATTCTTAATGCCAACTTTAGGTTACTAAATAGCGTGACCATATGATAACAAATGCTTTTGGTAGTGTATAATAGAGATAAATTGCTCGTTGTGTCAACGCACCCGAACACGCGTGTTAGCCGACGCGGACGTTGGGTAACCGTTGTTTTGATAATAATTCATGAGATGGACTTACTCATCACCCACTAAAGAATACTTCGCACGTTATTACGTTTGCAGTCGTAATGCAGCATTCTCACGATATAAATTTATAGACAAAGTTTCTCAACCAAAGTTCTTGGCAGTCGTGAATTAAAGTTGGTAGTAAATTTAGAAGTCGGAACCACTTTTCCAAGGTCTGCTATTTACCAAAGTTTGGAAATTGAGTTTAACGGTTCGTTTGGCTATAAATTATACTTAGACAGCAATGGCGTTAGGGCACTACGGCGCTGCGATAAATGCCAAATATATAACCGGGCAAGTGTATGTCGGGCCATGCACAATGTAGGGTTCCGTAGTCCCCCCCCCCCCCCAGAAGTGGGGTTTATGTTGTTTTTGTTTCATACTTAAACGTTATACCTATTACCTTATTAAAACTATTTTTTAACAGAATTTGTACTAAAATTTTGTTACTTCCCATTTGATCAGCTGTTTCTCGTAAACCTGTGAAGCCTACTTAGCTGTGATAGTTTTCCTTTTAATTTACACAACATCAACCATTTAGCTGACAGTTTAGTATTTCACAAACGGATCCCTAAATCTAAACAACCCCTAAACGCTTTTAAAAGACCTATCTAATGATACCCCACACGATGGGGTAGGTAAGAAAAATTACATCCCTACTTTACAAAGTAAGGTACCCTCAAAAAAAATGTTTTTTAAGATTTTATTCTTTCACTTTGTCGACGTAAGTAGGTAATATGTGTATCCATGCAAAATTACAACCTTCTAGCAGTAACAGTCTCTGAGTCAAGCTGCGGACGATCGCACATGGCGAAACCGTAAGGAACCCTTACGGTTTCGCCATGTGCTTTGCCATTTTGACTACAGAACTCTAAAAGTCAGCAACTACTTATTTAATAATTCACATCACAACATGTCTCTTTTTAACATTTCCTCATTACAGCAGTTTTAAACTCAAAACAAAAATTAAATGTAAGTAAATGTCTTTTTTTATTGTCGTATTTTTTCCGCTAGACATATCATTATAAGACCTTGGAACTTAAGACTGTCATTATTCAGAAATACTATTGGCGATATGCGAGGGTAAAGTTCACAATTCTGATGATGATAGCTCGTATAGTAGGTTCAAACAAATTTGCGACTAACTTCACTGTCAGTTCAATCTCTGTATGTAGAGCAAGCAATAAAATTAAACATACAGGTTTTATAACATTCAAATCAATGTCTTGCTTGGCATTCAGCGTATCTTGTCTCAGAACTATTAATTAGGTACTGGATTTGGTTATGGTATGCACTTTCTATTTCAGCTATATTTATAGCAATTTCTACCCGATTCATAACTACTGATGACCCTGACGGCGAAATAAAGCAATCACAGATAATAATAACTCGAAACAAATTATGTTCCAACACTTGAACTACTTAGTAAATGCTGATAACCGATACTTCAATATCGCTAAACTAACGATTATAAAGATAATACGCTATATAAATAACACCCGGATCTACGGACAAATTAACTAAGTGGTTACCTACTAACGGCCAAACACGGTAAACATCAATGATGTTTTAAGTAAAAAGGTGGTAAGCATTCTATTTATCTGTTGATTTGGGGTGATTAAATTTGCAATCCAATCTAAGGCTGAGATCTATAGAACATACAGTGGCTTAGCTCAGGCACAGATAATATAATAGTACCTATACTAGTAGCTCAGGTAAAATATTACAAAAGCACATGACAAAGCGCGTGCTGACCGTTGACTTTGTTGATATTCTTAGATTATATATTACTAGCTGACCCGCGCAACTTCGTCTGTATAAATTTTCCCCGTTTTTGCAACATTTCTTATTGCTGCTCCGCTTCTTATTTCTCCACTATTTAATGGATGTTTTTATACATTTAAACCGTTCTCTTCAATCACTCTATCTATTAAAAATAAAACGCATCTAAATCCGTTGCGTAGTTTTAAAGATTTAAGCATACATAGGGATATAGGGACAGAGAAAGCGACTTTGTTTTATACTATGTAGTGATAATAAGCTTGCACTATGACCAAAAATTTCAACGGTCAGCATTTGCTTTGTCAAATTTTCTTAAATTTTTACTTATGTTAAGCTTGAAAAAGCCAAAGTACGCTCTATAGATTTTTGCCTAAGTGTCAGTGTTAGGTGTCTCGCCAGTCTTTTACGAGTTATATTGTAAGTAACACGATATTAGTGTGCCGTGGGATTATGACCAATTGCGTAACGAAATGTTCTATTTATTTGATACGTCAAGCGGTCGCTACTAAGTTTCGGTCTAGTGATTGCATTAACTCAAAACGGCTCGTAATGCACCTGCTTTATCATCTACTGTATCGCGTGTTTAATATACATCACTCTATATACAGGCTGATTTTTAATGTACTAATAACCTCACGTTCTTGGCTTGTTTACATTACACCAAATGACTTCGAAATATAAATTTAAAAAAAAATATTACAAATTTGGCATACCACCTACTTTTAACACACAACGATTTACCACACATCTGAGAGACCCCGGAGTAAATTCAATGTTTCGTTGTGAGGTGTAGGGCCTCACAATAAACTACGATTTTACTCCAGTAAAATAAGTAAAATAGTCTGTAGGTGGTTATGGTCATTCCAAAAACAAATGGTAGGTGAGTAATATATTAAATATTTTCCTAAACTGATATTACCAAGTTATTTAATGTAATGTAATGAAGACATGCGCGGGAGGTTATTGGAATATTAAAAGCCGGATTTAAAAAATATATATATATATATCTACCAATGTGGGATTGAGTCCCAAATTATTAGCAATCTTGTTAACTCCTCCAGCTAAGCTCAAAGGTTTGTGTAAGGAGTGGGTTCACGTCGGTAGTATAATGGGTAGAACTCGAACCGGCGACCTCACGATTGCCGATAGACCGATGCCTTAGCCATTAGGCTAACGGGACTGTTATATTAGATGTTATGTTGAACAAACGCATCATACAGGAGCGCCCAGTTTTCCCCATAATAGCACCAAAAAGATTAAACATAGATTGCTGATGTTCTGATGATCGATGATAATCTATAATGACATTAAAGTATATAAAGCATGCGAAAGTATTGTGTACATAGATCAAACACTTTCTAGCTGGTCGTTTCATACACGTATAGGTATTTCCATACCGACACTGTATCCTCCTTGATTGATTGCCAGTGGCGCACCACACAGTTAACCCGCGTACTTTCTCCGCAGATTAGTTTTGCCTTTTTGTTCAATTATGAATTACATCGGCTGTAACACAACATTTGTTAATTTCTTCTGCTGGACAAGTAATCGAAAGAAATGAGATTGAAATAAGATTGGGGCGGACGGGCGATGGCACGCGGTAATTGCACCGTGGTGCGGCTGCCGCGGCTGCCTCGCCTCAGTACGTTCTGCGCCGTCGCTCCGGCCGCGTCTCTTAACACTTAACCATCGAACATTACAATGAATTAACAAAAAATATGGCCGCAAGTGCCGACACGTAACGAGCGCCTTCGTGAGTGACCTTACGTCGACAGTGTGTGGAAAATGAGCCAGGAACAAGAACAATGCGACTCGTTCAACTCGTGGGAGCTGAACGGCTTGAACTCCTTGGACCTATGGGATTATACAGTCGAGCTGGAGTGCCTGCAAGGAACCGAAGGTTAGTTTCCGTTTCGCAAGGCTGTGTGAGCGGCTTCGTCGCTGCCGTTGCCCTAGACGTTGCGCTCACTAAACAATTCGCAACGCAAAGAACAAAACTAAATAGACTCTGAAGCATGGAATTGTTTGAATAACGTTTATTACGATAACATTTACGGTACCGCTTTCTATAAGAATTCTCCTTTCTAGTTAAGATATAGATTATCTTCGACGATTAAAGTCATGGTTTATTTTCAGGAAGATATTTATGGTCACAAATAGAGAATGGGGAAAGTGTATTGTTATTGGTAGGATCTATTGTTTATTGTGGAACAATTTATAATGACGTTTTCTATAACGTCATTATTATAAATTGACTTATTTATAACTGCTCTTTGTACCTACCTGCCATTCTACCAACTAACTGTTTGTTTCCATCACTTTGTCTTAAGGCTAAATCTGAACCTTATAGACCGTACCTATACTAATTATAATTGTAACGGTCTCATATTCTTATCTACTTATCATGCCGCTTGCATTGACGCTTTATGCGTTGCTGTGTTTATTAATAATTATAATAGATGGATAAATATCACGCGATATTATGATACCGATATCAACTTAGGTATATTCCATTGAACTTTAATCATATCAAGCTAGACGCAAAACTGTACCTAATTTCTATCTTTGATTAATCAGACGTTATACTTTTAAGATATTATATTCTTTAGCTATAAATCTAATGTGTAATTAGTTTCATAAATCTCACAATCATTGACGCCTTTGCAACTCGTAATCAAAATGTCAGCAGGATTATTATGGCTAAATTGACGTTTTGAAAGAAATCTTTTATGACTACCAACAATTTTATTTATAAGTAGATAACATAGTTTGTACATAATTACCTATAATATTATAGTTTATATCTGTACGAAAATGTCGGAGTACTCGTCCAAATTGGTACCTATATAATTACAATTTTAGATTACAGTAACGGCAGAGAACGCTCATTAAATGTTTAAAAACAGAAAAAAAAACTAAACACAGTACCTAAACATTCCGCACATGATGTATGATGTATAATATTATTTAACACTAGCTGTTCCCGCGGCTTTGGTTTTGCCATTTTGGCTACGGAACCCTAAAAACTGTTTACAAATTACGTTTATTTTAAAATTGGTGACAGGTGCATTTTAATACTTATTGGGCAACCACAGCGTTACATTATACCATTTAATTATTAGCCATTACAGCTCATCTAGGTAAGTGGTTGAGGTTCTGCGTGTAGCTTTTTTATGTTTAACCACAAAAAATCAGCATGGCCAAAATACAAGATAAGTAAAATAATTAAAAGTATAAAAAACCCGGGTGCTACTTTTTACGCTAAATATAATGAAACGGTTAGGTTTACCATTTAGCTTAGACATTATTTGTAGTAATATTATCTTTTGTCACTTCGACAATTATGACGAATTCATAATTAAAATCCATCTAACCGTTTAAAAGCTCCTGAAAGTGACAAAGAAATTGGCATAAGCACACCTACTTAGATGCTCTCGAAAAATAATACACTCGTCCATAGACAGTTGGGTAAAAAATGTAAGACCATCGACAATAAAAATCACTGTTGGTTTGAGAGATTTGGCCGTATTGAACATTAAGTAACTATAAATGTTGATAAACATTCGCGATTTGTACACATTATGAAAATATACCTATATATTACGGGTCTTAATCGCGTGAATAATTTAAGGTAAAATACCTTGTTTATTACCCGACGTTTCGACCGTATTGCAACGGCCGTGGTCACGGGTACACTTTTCACGCGATTATATTTAAAAATATAAACGTAAAATTACCAATTATGATTTTTTTGTACAATAATGTAATGATTATTGTACAATCTATCCATTATTTCTTCATTCCTGAATCAGAATGAGCTCTATCCGTAGAAAATAATAAGTTGCTTAAGTTATAACTTCAGAAGTCACAGGTCGTTCTTTGTATGTCGGAGTCATTGTCATGTATCTGTACCATTGACTGGGTAATTGCAATGCGACAGTAGGTACTTCCATTTTATCAGTAGTTTCACACGATGCGAACTATTGAATACTATGTTCTACTTTGTCCGTAAAACATTGACATTATCAAAACTCTAATCGTCTCATTATACAAAACAAGTATAAATACACATCGTGCGACAATATTTTTAAAGTTTAGATTAGAGATTGAAGATTAAACAGATAGCACAATACGGTGTCAACACCTACATCCAAGTTTCTTGGCTGTCAGTAGAACACAGTCCCTGGAACATTTGGTATATTCCAGGGACTGTGTTAGGTATGTTCCATTATCAAGTTTATAGCCTGAAAGAATGAATAGCATACTTAAACTTGAACCCAAAATATCTTTATTACGTATCATGCCTAAAAACTACATAAGTTTACACAACCCATGTAGTTAACTTGTCATATTAGAAGACAGTTATGTCGTGCAATTTTTCAGTTTCCCTCCAGCCTTCCAGTGAATCCAAGTGAATCGATGTCATGCCCACCTGAGCATGACATCGGCATTATAAGATATCCATCGCAATAAAATATAGAACATTGTACCTAATCCTACTAACATAATAGCAAGTAGGTATAATGTGAAGCTTAGACGGGTATTACTGACATATTATTGTTTGTCTTTCTAGATTATTATAATGACCGTGTGATTCGTAATTATGTGTCCATTGAACAATAATACCACAGAAGAAAAACATAGGTCTACGAGTGATTATTACAATGCAACAAGTTCAGGAGCAAGGATGCTACCCTGTGAAAGTCCAGATTTTGTTCTAACTCTAAAAAAATGAGAAATCAGGATTGAACAGAAATATTCATTTTACTTTAAATTATATACCTACCTAGTAACTGACTCTGTTATATTACCACAGCTATTGTTAGTGTTGTGAAAAACATTCGTCTACAATTTTCTCTTTGAAAGATCAAATCATAGTCAAATCAGTGAGCTGATCTGAATATCATCGTGCGAGAAAGTTTCGCATTATGTTATAGCAGATTACATTCTTTGCAAAAACCCGATGATAGTCAAGAGAGAGCTATTGTTTCCATAATTCAGATATTGCAGTGAAATTACAGTCTAATGGAGCAAAAGTGAATCGGTTATTAAATTACAAGGCGAGTGCAATAATTTGGACGACGTAGTTGACGGTTATTATACGTCTGTAATTTTATAATAAGCAGCAGCGCACTAAGCCGTTGCTGTCTGTAGCTGGTCTGTAGGTTTTTGTGAGACCTTAAGTCTGCAGATCTTTGCAAGACCCCGAACCGGGCCCTTATTCTTTATGTTCTTTATTAAAGTCAATCATTTCAACCTTAACTCCTCGTATACTTGACTACGAATAAATAAGTTATTTATCATTCAACAATATAATATGTGTTTTCCAATCTTAGAAATATTTTTCTACTTGGGTTGTTGAGCAAAATCGAGAGACCCCTACAAGAGCTAGGCCCTGCCGGGTCTGTTGCTTAGCTTGCCCTATAACGTCGCGCAGCTAATAATATAATAAGTTAATATCGTAGCTCTGTATCATGTTAATAACTTGAAATTGTGTACTTAGAAACAAGTCTGTGACAAACCAAGCCATCAAATAAAATTACTTAGCTTAAATATTAACTAGCTAGGAAATTAACCTGTAACTCTAGTCAGTTGCAAAAAAACAACGTTGCGAATAAAATACTGGTTTTGACGGCGCGGTTAGATGAAAGAATAAAAGTTGCATGTACTTTGAATAAAACTCAATCTCCTGTTACGTGAAATGGCAATATGCCTGCCATGTTATTTCATGTCTCTGTAATTTCAAGTGTTCATTGGTGCATAACTAATAGCCGTTATGAACTTTTTAACTTTATGATGGACTGTGCGTGCGATGTTTATGGTATAAACTAGTTTTGAACACAATTAACGTATCATAATACATCAGTCACGTTAGTGTAACCAGTAAACATGATTTACTCAGAAGTTTAAAGCCTGAGATTGTAACCGGTTTACCTGTTTACTTACATACGTACACTTTTTCTGATATACCTACTTAATAGAGTTTTTGTTTAATAAAAAACTCTACAAATATTAATGTCCATGAATTATAATTTTCATGTTTTTAAAGTTTTAAACTGTCTGCGTCACATGTGAGTGCCTCCAATTAAAAATAAATAGTAGCTGTTAGTCTCTCACAAAGAAACACGAAACAAATATTCATACATGCAATAACTCACATTATTTAGAGCGAAAAACATTTCCTCGCGAATATCACAACGCTAACTTATCTCACATATACATGTTTCTTGCAAATTATTAATTACTTCTGGTGCAACGAAACTATACAATGGACATAGAATTTAATTTACTATTTATCGTATATACCTACATAAAATAAATTAAAAAATAAATAACATTTCACATGTGACTAGGTAGGTACATGATGCAAAGTTTAAAATGACTATTTTAAATTAACTCTGTATTTAGATGTGAATTGTAGAGTCACGCAATTTCCGTCGTCACAAAATTATGAAAAAAAAATTGAACCTACTTTTTCTTCAATAGTAATGTTTATCATTTCGTTTTGTTATGAATTTATGTCGTTTTAGTTAAACAATTTAACATACCTACAGGTAATAACAATTTATTTAGCTGAAAAATAAGTTGCCTAATTATTTGTCTAATTTTTTATACTTAAGTAAATAAATAGATAGCACACAATATACTTATATTTATTTATCGTAAAGCTACTTGATTTTTATCTGGCACATTTGTCTCTGTTTAAATGCATGTCATTTGATTGATCTAAAAATGGAAGAGTCTTTGGGTCAATAATTGAGACAAATCAATGTGGTTGCAAGAATGCTCCTAGGTACCTACTATTAATCAGCCGGCATTATCCTATTGCAGGGCCCTCCCTCCCCAATCTTTCATCACCTTTCTACATTATATTTGGCTGTAAATAAGTGTACCTAAACAGTTAATCGGAATAATCATCATCATCATTAGCAATCACCAGAGGCCGTTAGACGATCAACCGAGCGAATCCACGAGTAAAAGCTAATCGATCATATAGCACAATTCCTCAATATATCCATCAACTTTCATCTTAGGCGCGTTGCGTATCTACACATACATATTGACCTGAATTCTGTAGATTATTTTAAACATTTGCTCTCCAAGCAAGGTTGAGTTACCTTTCACGGACGAATCGATAAAGTCGTTGTACAAAGCTTTTTATTGTAATTAATAAAGTTGACAATGGTGTTATAAGCAAGCGATGGATTGCATTGAGTGCCAGGTGTTGGCAGGTGTTCGCCCGTATCAAGTTGCCGCGCCTGGCAGCTGTCGCAACTTGCAAGGCGACCATCAGTTGCGATGGTGTACTGATAGGCTAATTACTTCGTTTATCTCACTGTCTTGTCTCTGTAGGCACCTACTCATTTCGTCTTTCACTTTTTTATTGTAACACTTGAAAATAAATTAGGTATAGAACAGGTAGGTACCTATATCTCAATTTAAGCATAGGTATCGATTTATTTAATATCATAAGATCAAATAAAAAACCGGACGGACACACTGTGACATTGTTAAGAGTTTTATCATTTCGTTTAGCAGGTGAATTTATGATTATTCTAGAGGTGATATAATCCATTATTTAATTAAGTCGGTATTTTTTGCATATTCAAAGTAAGTTCAACGTAATCTTTAGGAAATTACTACAGTTACCGCTACCTAAGGTTGCGTTTGTGAAGTTGTATTCGAATGTAGTTTCGCGCAGGGACGTCTCCTACAGGAGGTTAGGTTAGGCTTGTGCGCAGGTTACGCGCGAACATCAGACACGCAAACTTAGGTGGCGCAAACTGTGGGTATCTACTTGGTTATAGCAGATGGTACCTACCAACTTACCTACCTACTTTGGTAACAATTTGCTTTAAAAATCAAGTTCTGACCGTTATTTAGTTATACCTACCTACCTAGGCAAGTTCAGCTTCGATATTTACTAAGTTTACGTTTGCGTGCAAATGATAGTAGATACCTAAGTGTGTCGTAAGTTATTGTAATTTCGGTGGCACAGCCATCGGGCGAATTGCCAAAGATTGCCAAACCACACGGCCATTATAATAATATATTGCTTTCTTTGGTTTCAGATTTGCAACTGGCAGCAGAACTGGGCAAAACTCTTTTGGAGAGGAACAAGGAACTCGAAACAGCTCTACGTCAACATCAAAATGTGATTGAAGATCAAACACAGGAAATCGAGGTAATAAAAGGCCGACCAGTTTCAACCTTTTTTTTAATAAATGTATGATTAGTTTATACTTCAAGGCTAAAAGTTAATGGCCGTTATAACTACTTATAGCTAGCTACCTACCTACTTAAATTTAATATTACCTAACCTATAGGTAATTAGCACCATACCGGGTGATTCTATAATTACCTACTGTTGTAATTATGTACGAGTAGTAACGAAGATAGGTAGTGACCTACTTATAGGTACCTACTAAACAAAAACAAATAGGTACCTAATTCTGTTATCTATCAAACATGAATGTAGGTCTCTATTTACCTAAACTATTGCCTAAAATAAAATAATAATTTTTTGATTGCAGTACTTAACGAAGCAAACGGTTGCTTTGCGCGAGGTGAACGACTCCAGGTTGAGGATCTATGAACAACTAGAAGTGAGCATTCAGGACTTGGAGCGTGCCAATCACAGGCTAGCTGTCGACCATTCCGCCGACAAGAAACACATCAAAACGTGAGTTCTATAAAGCAAACACTTTGCCTTTACAAAAATAATTATAGTTATTACAAAATATAGAATAAAAGCTCTGCCATATAAAAATTACTCTTTTTTAATTAATTCATGTTTAATGACGCAAATAGTTTTACAGTCCTTGAGTGTCACCTGTCCACACGGATGTAGAATAGGATAAACATTTAGGTATATTCTAAGACATCTCCCCGTAGACAGTTATTATTCATGTATAAACTTTACAATATAAAAAAAAATGTTGACTAAGCATTACTAGTTAGGTATATTTATCAGTAGCTTGGTTATAATGCTCAGCAAATATTATGTCAATTTCAGACTATGCGCCACCATTGAAACACTCGAGGGCAAATGCGAAGAATTTCAAAAGACTGTTGACGACCTAAACGCTCAGCTGGAAATCTCCAGGCGGAGAGCAGAACGGAAACCCGAACTCGAGAAAACAAAAGAAAAAGTTGTGGAACCAACTCTCAACGTCAAAAAGCCTGACGTAAACAGTACGCCGATTAAGACGGTAGCACCTCTCCCAGAACTGACTAAAGAGGATGAGGACTTACTTAGGCTAAGCGATGAACTCAGAGAGAACAAAGTCGCATTCGCACAGGAACATAGGAGGGTCACAGAACTCGAGGAGCAATTGGCCTCCATGGTCCAGGAAAACAACAGGCTACAAGAACAATTCAGAAATTGGCATCAAAGGGAAGATGAACCGAAGTCTATGCATGAGGAGTTCTCTATCCTTGAAGAAGTCAGGTAAGTAATTGATTGATGATGTTCATTCATCTATTAGGCACATATCTTAATTGAGATCAATTCCATCTCAAACCGACGCAAATATTTAGGTATAATACTTATAACCTATATTCGTATTACAGACAAGGTCAGCTCTGCATAAGATGCTTAAGAGGTGTCGAACGTGGAGACGATATGTCGTCAATGCTGGACGGAGACGATGACGACAGAAGTGCAATCAGCTCTCTGATCCTCCCACCGTCTGGCCAAGACAGCCCAAGAGAAGATCTCGTCACCAACAAACTTGTCAAATTTGACGTAAGTATCTTCACAACAAAAAATGCATGTTTCTCTTATATTTCTGTTTAGTACAGCTTTTTTTCTCTTTTGTGTAGATTCTTTTCTATATATTAACAACTTGTACATTTAATTTTCCCTTTATTTCTTGTGTAACAACATTAACTCACAGTTCTTCGTTATACGCAAATCGACTAACAACATTAACACAAGCTAAAACTAATCAGTGAGTAATGTAAAGCTGAAGGATAAATATTAATCGACTCGAGTGTTACTGGCTATCATATGTTTTATAAACGGACCACGTACTACTCTCACACCTTTCCTTTGGATATGATCGTGTTGGATAAATAAAACATGGCGTTGGATTTCTCCCGCAAAATCTCATATGAATTTCGCTGTTTCTAGGCGACAAAGCTTTTCCAACTGCCCCTGATGTTGTTGATCACGCTTTGCATATGCATTATGAAGCGCATTTGCAGTAGTTTTCTTTGGATATATCGTATGTAGTCGAAGGTACGTCCATTACCGACTCGTTATTATACTAAACGCGTATAGTGCACGCTACGACTCAATGGTGGAGGTGAACGTATGTTGTGTGGAGTTGGTAACAATCACTCGGTAATAAATCTTGTTTATTAAAACTACGTATTTATGTAATACGCAACTGTTTAAACCAAACATGGATATGGGTTATATAATATACTAATACATCCCTACAATCAACATAATTAAGCGTATCTTTAAAATGCATTTACTTTTGGTGATAAATTGGCTTACGTTGTTAATTAAAATCTAACATGGAATGTGGCACATATTGATAACAAAGTGTTGGTACATACACTAACAAATTAATGTTTTGTGGAGTAATAGGTGTATGACTAATCATAATCTTCATTTAAAATGTTCTCAGATTTATCATATTTATCCAAAGATCATTTCATTATTAAAAGTTCATCTTATTGTCTGTGAATCTAATTTGTTCTTTTGTTATAATTTTCTTCCGATCATTACTTATTCAAAATAATAATTCAATCACTGCAATAACAAACAAACATTTCATTAATAGATACTCTTTCAGAAACCAACTCATATTTAGTTGGATTTGTGATATTCACAAATATTTGTTTGGTTTACAGAATGCCAAGGAGAAGCTACTACAGGGCATATGGGCAAACAAAGAAGATGGCCACGATAACCCCTACAGAGAATTGGTACAGAAGTATGAAGCTCTTCTGGAAGTTCAACTGTCACAAGTCAAGAACATAAGAAAGAATAAAGCCACTTTACCCATCGTGAATCCTTCTGGACCTCTATCTCTCCAGGACGAACTGCAAACGTCTGGAGACTACAGTCAGTTCAGCGTTAAGGACACAGATGAGGAAAGCGGCCACGGTGAGGAGGCACAAAAAGGAATCGGCCAACCGAAGAAAGTTGAAACATCTTCACGAAAGAAGATTATACAAACACCAGACTTTTCGGAAGCGGAGACTTCTAGCTCCGGCTTTTCGGACGAGACCAGCAATAAAGCGACACAAACGGAACGCGAACGACCCGGGTCGTTCCTGTGCACAATTGCTGACGGAGAAGACTACCGATTCAGTATCTATGATGACGTCAGTCCAATGGACAGTCGATTCCGTAACAGACCAGAGTACCGAGAATTGTTCAAAGAAATCTTCACAATCCTCAAGAAAGCGGCGGAGAACAAAGACGAGGGAGAACAATTACCGCTTCTCGATGACACCACGGCAGGTAAAGTCCCGCCCGTCACTCCCGCAAACGAGGACTTACCTGGCAACTTCACCGACGATACACAGAGCGTCTTTTCGTCTGTCATGTCTGAACAATCGATTCCAGTGTCCGATATTACCGCACCAGAAACGCCAACATTAAAAGAAAAAGAGAAACCTCTCCCTGAGGTTACCAAAAACGTTGAAAAGAGTAACAACAAGGAGAACAAACCATTGGCAGAAAGCACCACGGAGAAACCCAAAACAAGCCAGCCCAAAGAGCGAGAACATAGAGAGAAACAAAAGGAAGAAAAAGAAAAGGAGAAAGAGAAAGAAAAGGAACAAGAGAAGGAGCGCGTGTTAACACCGTTGGTGCGTCAGCCACTGGAATACATAGCGGCCACTAGAAAGAAGTCCAGGCATCGCAATCGCAAACACAGCCAAGATCGCCAGGGTGCAGATTCTCCTGTCTTCCCATCACCACCCAAAATCACTTATCAGAAATCGTCAAACAAGAAGAGAAGGGACTACAGACCTATTGAGGCAAGTCCCCTCGTGCGAGCGCCAGAAAACGAATGGAATGGTTCCACGTTACAGTTCTACAACAGGAATATGAATTCGCCAACCCCCAGTTCGAGCGGCCGAACGGGTAAAATCTATCAAGGATATAACTCGGAGACCGATTCGTGGGACATAAAGCAGAGCACCGCGTCACAAGAGATTCACAAACTGAGGAAACTGGAGCTATCCTACGCAGAAGTATTACGGAACGCCGACAAAACTAAAACAAGGCGCAAAAAGCATCAGTAAAAACGAATGAGTTTTTATTTTATCGACCCCTCTTACTAAAAGTAAGAGTCGAGTGATCAATAGCCATTTGTCTTTGCCAACTGGACATAAGTAATTTAGTTTAGTATTTGTGATCTGGTAGTGTAACTTTTTAATTTTTACCTATAATATATTCACGATCATAAATTGCCATAATAAACCGGTATAGTTATTATATACCAGTATATTTATGTATGTATACTGTCTATAGTCCTATAAACAATTTAATTTATTAAACTTTCAGAATAATGTACCCTTCCCTCCGATATCACACACGCCAACATATTTCTTGTGAAATATATTTGCATTTAAAATCCAGAGCACCTATGAATGTCTCAAGATAGTTGAATACTGCCTGAAATTGAGTTCAATTTGATAATTTTCACTGAATAATTTAATTTCTTCCTATTTTAGTCATTACTTTAATTGTATATTATGTATTTGATCATTGATTTGTAAATATGCATTTTTAAGTTAATTGTATTTTTTTAATTGCCATCGATATTTTCGAATATTTCGAACAATTGTGTTTATGTATGCTGAAGGTATTTAATGGAGACAAAGTGAGAGAGAGGTTGAAGGTATAAATAAAAATTTGCATTGATATTAATAAGATTTTCATTTCCACTTCTAATAATACTTCCGAAATATTATACTAGTTGTGTCGCTCTGGCCCATAACCTAATATTATACAAACAATATTAATAAATAGTAAATGATCGTATAGTTTCGCCGTGCAAAAGCAAGACCAAAAACAGATAAAATATATGTATTAGGCCTTCGTCAAACAGTGCGCGTAAGAAGCGCACGTCAAGGTGACAGCGCTAAACCGCAGTAACGTTACTTAATTCCCTTATTATGTATTTGAACGGTTCCTCCGACTTAGAAAAGTTTAAATAACTTTAAACGTCAACACCTACGAAAAGGAAAAATTGTGTGCATTAGTTCAGGGTTTCCCAAACTGTAGTTGAGCGTGCAGAGTTATCCTGAAGCGATCCACGTAGATTGCATGTCTACATCAACGTGACCGAGTTTTGTAAGCGCCGCGCGCCTTTTGAGAAGCTATGCTCAAAAAG
The DNA here is from genome assembly GCA_945859575.2 of Herminia tarsipennalis. Lineage (NCBI taxonomy): Eukaryota > Metazoa > Arthropoda > Insecta > Lepidoptera > Erebidae > Herminia > Herminia tarsipennalis. The sequence goes on from OX243840.2 coordinate 7,351,573, forward strand.
GCAAGCACATTCTTCTCATGAGTAGGCGACCAATATCTCTTATACTTTAGATTTACTATTCATATTTTGTTTTTGCTCGTATATTCTAATAAAAATTACGTTATTTGAAGTTATTTTTGGTAACTAGTCACTAAGTTGAATTTACCCACTGGAAAATACTTTTTGGTTAGATTTTCAAGGTCACTAGGGTACAAATTCATAGTAAAAATAATTTTGGGAAGCCCTGCATCAGTAGATAGTTCACGTTCCCATTGAGACTTTTGGCTGATTTTAGAAACGAAACATTGATTTTACAATCGTTTAAGTACTTTTACTAACGTAGCGTTAGTAAAAGTACCTCGTACAGGAATTCCAAATTCCATTGTTATCTACATCAAAATGAAAATATGGTGATAAATTTAGGGACCATGCTCGTTCTTTTTATTCAATGATTAATCAGAAAGGGTTGATATTTAATAAATTAGTTACACAAATCTTGTACTAAAAGTTGTTATGTATTCATAACATTATTATTATGAAAATTTTAGGCAAGTTATAAGACTTATAAGATATAGCGGACGCCTCGCGGTTTCACCCGCGTAGTTCCCGGTCCCGTGGGAATACAGGGATAAAAAATAGCCTATGTCACCTGGGGTTAGTGTAGCTTCACAACGATTAAAGATTTTTTCAGTAGTTTCGGAGCCTGTTCAATACAAACAAACAATCAAATCTTTCCTCTTTATAATATTAGTATAGATGGGTGCCAGTCAGTCACGATTGAGGGACACCTTTAAACGATTATATTGGGCATGTGGTCCAGTAATGGGAACGCGAACTAGTTGATAGATATGAGAGAACATTTCTCTCAATTTAATGTCATATATATACAATTTTTCTTTTCTCAGGCGTTACATTTTAGATAATACAACTAGCTTTAGACTCCTGACCTGTTCAGTATGTTCGTTCCGAGAGTGAGAGCGAGAGAGAAGAGAAGAAGAGAAAGCGTTTCGAACTGGTGTCGCGCTGTAGCGCGATTCCAGTTCGAAACGCTTTTGACGCCTTGACGCGCGCTAAGTACGCGCACTGTTTGACGAAGGCTTAATACATAACAAAGTTTACGAGAGTACATTAATGGTATAAACAAATAAAACTTCATAAATATATTACAACGTTATAATTTAAGGTTACTTTTTACATGGATATATTGTATACATGTGGGTATTTTGTTGGTGATGTTATTGGGCTACTTATTATTCTGTGCTTCGAGTTCTTTCTCGACGATCTTGCGGTACTCATCGAAACCGCCTTCTATACTAGCCACGGAACCATTGCCGCAGACCCAGAGTTCCTTACACACCACTCGTATTAACCTCTCGTCGTGGGAAACTAGTATTACACCTCCCTAGAATACAATACGGTTTATAAGATAGTTGACTCAGCGAGAAGAGATTACAAGACATTACAAGACTAAAAAAACGGCAGTCTGTTAGACCAGTTCCATATATAAAAGTTTCCACAGAGCGACACACCGGCCATGCGTATTACACGAAATATTTCGGGTCAAATGAAAGAAAGAAAATAATTTTATTTGTCACAATATACAGAACAACAAATATAAATGTTGACAATTAAAGTTTTTATTTGAGTCTATTTGTCTCTTATGGGAGTCGAACCCACAACCATTTACACAGCAGTCGTACGCACCCCACTGAGTCATCGAGGCAGTGACTTTCACAACAAGCAGTATGTATGGCACATATATTTCGGAAATAAAACCGCAGACAGCTGACTGTTTGACTGATATGTACAAGGTGTAACAGAAAGGTGTGGTCATATTCAAGGGTTGGTATGTGCCCATGATACTGAGTGCAAGGGTTGGTATGTGCCCATGATACTGAGTGCACACACCTAATTTTATCAAATCGGAGGACCCTAAAAAAATATTTATTATTTTTTCATTGGTTTATTAATTAAAAAAAAGATGACTTAAAAAGTTCTATGTCAAAATTATCCAATCGAAATCAATCGTTTGTACCAGAGGAGGTATAATTCTTTGGCATAAGAATTGTCTTAATGGCTTTTACTACTGAATTTTGACATAAAGAATATGCTATAAGTATGTAATAATAATGCAACCAGCTACGGCACCATGGTAGGTGCAATACTGATAACATACACTATCCGCTGCTAAAATTTGACCACACCTATCTGTTACACCACCAAATCGATCATTCATGCTAACATTCAAGCTATTATGTATAAGTAATAAATCTTACCGTATATTTGTTTATCCCTTTGCCTAAAGCCTCAATTGTTTCTATGTCCAAGTGATTAGTAGGTTCGTCGAGTACAAGGAAGTTGGGGTTGCCCATACACATCCTAGCGAAGGCTACTCTCGACTTCTGACCTCCTGAAAGACTGGCGATTGTTTGCAGTGCAAGGTCACCGCTCACACCGAAACTACCCAGCTGCCTTCTATATTCTTCTACTGTTTTGCCTGTATACCAAAAGAAACATACTTGATATTTGTATCTAAAATACTATACTTCAATATGAGCTCTGAATAGAAAATTTATATAAAAAAAATCGAATTAAAAATTCAATAAAAACGTATTACAATTTGTGTAAATCGATATTGTTTGTTGAAGATGAAGTGAAAACAAGAATACTATAAATACAATAATTGCACTTTTGAAAGATAGAAAAATTTGAAATCTAGATTCAGGAATCGAACCCGAGACTTCCGTAGCCTAACCGGGGCCAGAAGCGAACCACCTATCTGGACTATGTTACTAGATCTCAAATTTTTCTATCCCATGATGCTCGCAGTTGGGCCCTCGCAGGAAGTCTCGGGTTCGATTCCTGAGTCTGGATTTCAAATTTTTCTATCTTTCAAAAATGCAATTATTGTATTTGTAAAGTAATTGACAAGAAATGCCTATAAAAAATACTTCAAGAATACTATAAATCGACTATTATTATCGATGATCGTACGTATTCAAATGCGAATTGGTAAAAAACAATCAGTAAATAAGTCTGTGCACAGAACATTGATCCCTAATCTGACTGTCGATTTCAGTCCGTCGATATGTATCTAAACGACGACAATAATAGCTATTAACGTCGTGGTTTAGGTCCTAAATCAATAATTATTTACGCTATAATACAATAATTTTGCTACCTCGAGAATGTGACAACGAGATATACAATTTCTTACCATCGCCAATCACCAATCGAGAAAATCGCACAAACCCTGTTGCAGATATTAGCTGTGATGTGACGGTCACTGTAAAATGCCCATATATCTAACACGACTGTTCTCACCGACAAAAATGTTACTGAGGTAGATGCCAGATCAAATGAAAATATTCATTAACAATTTTATTTGCTACATAAAAACAATGATTGAAAACACTTGCTATTTGTAAATCAATCACGGTACGAAACACTAATTGAGCATGTACAAATTGCACTTGATCAAACTTTTTACCTGTACATAAATTGGAATTCACGTCTACAACGTTTATAATGAGAATTTTAATTAAAACATAACTCAAATCCGACCTACTCAACAAAAAATTAATCGCTTACCTAGAATATGTAAACAAAATTAACAGTAAAATAATAACCAAGTATAAATAACGAAAGCGGCAACCCTGCTTTTTTATTTGAAAACGATCAGAGGTCGATTATGTTGCTGTGGGAATATTTACTATGACGCCTACACCAAGTAAGTATATATTTTTAAGAAGAATAAAAAATTAAACTATATTTAATTACGATACATACAACTCTAACAATGTCTAAACACTTTATACCATTGAAAATAGTGATCAATTAGAGTGCGCAGATGGACTTGTAAGTAATATTCAGAACTAGAGAATTAGAAACTGTATAACACCGTTGTCACGGACTTTATGTTGTGATGAAGTAAGGATGCTCCTAACATTTGACCGATGGTTTAGAGATTCAGAAGCTATGCTTGAAAGCAGTGAAACTTGAACAATAGTCCCTTAATTAATAGTCCTTAGTCTTCAGTCTACCGACAAGGGTCAGCAAAATTTAAACGCAAATATTTATTCATGTTGCAGTAATATGCTGGCTTCTACTTCTGCACAAATTCGTACATTCATCTGTATCAAGCTGTGAAAAATCAGATGTGAAATCCTCATTAGAGAAGAATTCCAGACCTGAATCCGCTGAAGGATTTGATTCTGACGAACCAAAAAAAGTGAAGACAAAATATATAATGAGATCGGACAACGGATTTTTTACTATCGAACCAAATTATAATAATTCAAATGAACAAAATTCAAATGAATACGAATATTACGAAACACATTTTGATTCGAACGAGCATAATTTGCCATACCGTACTATATTACAAAAACGAAGTAAAAACAAATATAATACATACAACAACAAATTGAAGTCCATTTTAAGTAAGTTAAAGGGTTCGCTGTCATCGCAACAAATACAATTTGACAAATCAAGTAAATTTGATGATTTACTTAGATCGATTGATGAAACTGACTACGTGGACCCTGATTTCGAAATGTATGAGAGATGGGCACGAGCACGACACAAGAAACTAAAAGACGTCAAAACAACGTCACGACCGGGGTCCTTGAAAAGACTTATAAACGAACACATAAAAAAACAAAAACGACGTCTGAAGAAACTTAAACATATAGAACAACTAAGCATGATGTACGATTATCGTGACAAACAAACCAAGGGCAAAACCAGACCGTATTACTATCTATGATTCTAAAATAAACACTACTTTATTTTGTGAGTTTGTGTGTATGTGGAAGGTAATCTTTGGAACAACTGCATGTATCAAAATTGCGTATTTGACTACTATCAAAATAAAATATTTTATACTAACCATATAAAAAGTGTCATTAAGTATTCTGGTAAAATACGTTCATCTATAATTTAACGTGTTTATTAATTTTTAATCACAAAATGAAGCACTAAAAGTAAATGATGATAAACTTTCGCGATTTGTACACATTATAAATATATATATATTACGATAGTCTACCCGTGACCACGGCCGTTGCAATACGGTCGAAACGTTGGGCAATAAACAAGGTATTTTACCCTAAATTTTCACGCGATTAAGACCCTTAATATATATATATTTTTATAAAAGTAAATGATTTGACCATAGAAGTATTTCATACAAATTTGTACGAAGCAGGTCGTTTTTGACGTTTCATAAAAAGAGGCTGATTTGACTTCAATCGAATACCCTATTGTGTTTATAATTTTTTTACCGTTTATAAACCTACTGTAGGTTTATAAACGGTAGAAAAAGCCCAAGGAAGTATTATAAATTAGGCATGTGTCCGATGTATCACATCGCATCCAAAATCCGATGTCATCCGAACATCAGATGACATCGATATGATGTTACGAGTCATCCGTTGTTCGAATATTGGTTCGACATTCGCTCCTTCTCTGTTTAACTTTACGTCCTCCCGTCTGTGTGAAAGAGATGAAGCGAATGTCGCAACGATATCCGATGCGTGTACGTCTATGCTCTTTGTGCTGAGTACGAGTTACGAACAGAACTTTTGGCTTGTTTGTAGCTGAAAATGTTTTGTAAAATAGCTTTTATGTGAATGAGATAAGATCGCATTTGGTATAAGAAAGTAACGAAGTTATTGTTTCAACTTTTGACATTTCTGTTAGTTTCCATCAGATTTTGGATGTCATTTTGCAATCGGCATCTAAAATCGGATGTCAATATCGATGTGAAATCTAAATATCGGTTGGACATCAGATGTAAAAAAAAACGATATTGCCCATGCCTATTATAAATGAGTAAGTATTGTCATACATACCAGGATAACTTCTTTGTAACAATTCAACTGAGTTGACATTCATTTCTAGTTGATCGACGTGATGTTGCGAGAAGTAGCCGAACTTGAGTCCTCTGTGCACACTGCGGATACCACTGGTAGGTGATAGGAGACCCATGATTATTTTCAATAACGTTGTTTTACCTGCGCCATTGTCACCAACCTAGAGTTACAATTTATATGTTTTACCAGCTGTGCCTGCGACTTCGTCCGCGTGAAGTTACAGTTCTACTCACTCCCTATAGACGTAAGCGTGATGATAAAAGTAGCCTAAGTTACTCCTTACTTCATCAGCTGTCTATTAATGAAAGCCCGTAAAATTCGTCCAGTCGTTTCGGAGATTAGCGGGATCAAACAGATAAACCGACCGACAGACAAAAGAATTTTTATTTTTATTTTTGTCTGTCTGTTTAATAAGTGTCTATTATAACCTTTCATATGCATTTATAAAAAAAAAAGTGTTTTGAGATTACAAACAGACACTTCAATTTTATTTATTTGTAAAGTCAATCAAGTCAAGTTAAAATGAAAAGCTTATGAACGTCAGACATAAGCTTTTCATAAATATTTTTTTAAATTATTTATGCTTTTTCAAAAATTGGAACAGAATGTGTGTAGAAATGATTTTACATTTACTGAATTTACATTTAATGCCAAGTTAGCAAGAGTAAAGTCTTGAGAAAAGAACTTGGCAATAAAAACTAATCGGAGTTTTTATTTATAGTACTAAGAGTTTCGATCCAGGCCTGGATCTTACAACCTGCGGATATTTATCCCCTAGGCGGTAAAATAGCTATTATTTAGGTGGTGGGTAATTGCACCTCGCCCCTCCGTATGCGCTACTCACATTTGGCCAATGTTGGGGTTAAAATGGGTTTTAAATTAGTTAAAAAGAGCAACGATACCAAAAGGGAAGGAACCACTGGTATAGAAAGAAAACATCAAACGCGAGCTGTTAGTGCGCTACTAGCGCAACATAATATTTTATTAGACATCAGTCACTGACACGTAATGTTTTGACCACTTAATTCTGAAGGAAGGATGTCTATATGTTGCTCGAACGAACTTTTCTTGCCTTCATATGTAGCCGGAATTTAAAAAATATTGTTTTTCTATACTTTTTTTTTTTTTTGTTAGAGTTTGTTTGTTTGAGTGCAATAATCTTAGAAACTACTGGTCCGAATTGAAAAAATATCTACTGTTCACTGTTGGATAGTCATTTATCGAGGAAGGCTATAGGCTACATAACATCACGCTACGACCATTAGGAGCGGTGCAGGAATGAAAAATGTAGCAATAACAGGAAAAATGTACGCAGACGAAGTTGCGAGGGTCAGCTTATAAAGCTTAATACGTAATAAAGTTTATTATTTCTTTTCTTTAAAATAATAACGGCTGTTATGTGTGGGAATCGAATCCACGACCTCTTGCGTAACAGTCGGACACACTCCCATTGCGCCACAAAGGCACAATCATTTGAAAGAAATCACATCATCATTGAATTTCTTTACAGCTGATATTAAAATTACTGTTCGGTCAGGTTATTCAAACATTGCAGTATATCGATTCTTGATATATTGACCTAGTTAGGTAACGAAAAGGAGGTATACTTACGATACATATACAATAATTGCATTTTTGAAAGATAGAAAAATTTTAAATCCAGACTCAGGAATCGAAGCATTAAGAGATAGAAAAATTTGACATCTAGTAACATAGTCCAGATAGGTAGTTCGCTTCTGGCCCCGGTTTGGCTACGGAAGTCTCGGGTTCGATTCCTAAGTCTGGATTTCAAATTTTTCTATCTTTCAAAAATGCAATTATTGTATTTGTAAAGTCTTTGGCAAGAAATGCCTATAAAAATTACTTCAATACTTACGATACATATCCTAGACTCTAACGTCGCTCCGAGATTCACATTAGAGAATATGACCTTGTCCTTCGAGTAATAAAAGCCGACTTCATTTAACTGCAAGATTGGCGGCGACAGAGGTTCCGTCTCCGGGAAGCGCAAAACTACGTCTATTTCTTTTTCTACTGCTTTTAATTCAGGTCTGAGGAAGAAATGGACGTTTAAAATGTAGCTTATCATATTAATTATTATCTTGCTCGTTAAAAACTGAAAGAATTGCGATGGACATACGGCAAATCTTCACGATCTTCCCGTCCAGAGGGAATAAAACAATACACCACACAGAGTTTGGTTTACAAGAGACTATAGAAACGTTTTTTTTCCGCTCGAGGACAAATGTAAGGAAAATATGTCAACCTAAAGATATAAAACTAGGCACCCAGCTGCACCAGGGGGCTTAGACAAATGCCACACGCTTCTTTTTTGGCACACGCTACTGTTATTTTTGGTCCACCAATCCACGGCAGTCACGGGACGTATTGTCAACTATATGTCAAATGCATACATTTTCCCGCGTTAGCGTGTGCGGAAAAAGTATCGTGTGGTATTTGTCTAAGCCTCCTGATCTGTAAGCTAAGGTGCTAGTCATCAGGCTAGTTTCCTAGGTAAACAAAAAATTCCATAAGTCTAATTAGTAAATAAACCTGACATTTAAAGTGCCAACAGTCAAGTCCCCATTAAATTTAGTGTTAAATTGGATTATTTATAATTGATCATATAATAAAAAGAAGCGATTTGACGTAAAAAATAATAATGACGTCATAGACCGCTATTTGTATGAGATCTCCATATAAAATCTGGGTTTTGACATTTCTTAAAGAGTTGTTGTTTTGACTAGTTGGAAACTAGCTCATTATGCAATTTAACAAATTGTGAAAATGTGTTTAAATTGAATTACTTATTGTGATGAAAAATAAAACTATTATTACTATTATTATAACCGTCCTTGCTTCTATCATCAATTTAAAAACGCGATTATTGCCGATAATAACACCATTGCTGTCGATGACAAAATTCTTATTTATAACTATACTAATTTTGTTGTTGAGAATGACTATTGATGATATTACGAACTTTTTGTTGTTTATAGTGATTTTGTCAATTTTGTTGTTGGTCATAATTTTATGCCGATGTCATTTTGTTGCTGTTGAAGACAACTTCACTACTGCTGTTGATGACAATGTTTTTGTTGCTAATAACAATTTTGTCTTGGTTGATGACAATTTCGTAGCTGTTGATAGTTTCGTTGCTGTTTATGACAATTGGTCGTCAATGATGAAAACACTGTGTTGTTGTTGATAACAATTTGATAGTGTTGAGCGTGAACGTATGTTGTTGCTATTGATGATATATTGTTGCTGTTGACGACAATTTGATCGCTTTTGACGACTATTATTCACTTTTTTTTACAACACCTGTGTATGAAAATTGTGTTTTCTTTTTGATGGCAATTACGGTACAGGCATAGCAACAACATGTTTTGTTGCTATTGCTGATATATTGTTGCTGTTAACGAGAGTTCGGTCGCTTGTGTTGATAAATTGTTGCTGTTTATGACAATTTTAATGCTGTGGATTTTGAAGCTGTTGGTAACTATTATGTTGCCTCTAGCCATTTGTGAGTACTTTGTGAATAACAAATGGCAACAAATACGATTATGATGTTACATGTATACTTACAATTTTTCGAGCATCTTAATCTTGCTTTGTACGGACGAGGCACGGTTTGCGTTATATCTGAAGCGGTCGATGAACTCTTGCGTGTGCGCGCGATGCTGTTGTTGGGCCTCGTATTCGCGTTGTTGGTTCTTTAGCTTCTCTGTTTTAGTTTTGTGAAATTGGTCATAGTTACCCCTGAAATGAATAAGGAAAATTGTATAGAAACGTGTGTTTAGCTTGGGTGTCGCGATGGATAAAATAACTCAGTAGTTTGTGTGTCGCGGGAGACTTTAAAAACAATTAACGAACACAACTAATTCTAGTCGTGGAAGAACACTTTGTAGATCACAAGAATTGAGTATTAATAAATTACTTTTACTAACCATGCAATTACACGTCATAAAATAACCCGAAATGTGTTCGTTCATAATTTAACGTGTTTATTATTAAATGTTGATAAACTTTCGCGATTTGTACACATTATGAAAATATATACAATCTACCCGTGACCACGGCCGTTACAATACGGTCGAAACGTCGGGCAATAAACAAGGTATTTTACCTTTAATTATTCACGCGATTAATACCCGTAATATATATATATTTTCATAATGTGTTTATTATTTTTTATTCATCAAAGAAAATACTAAAAGTATTGATTTGATCATTGAAAATGTGCCGTCAAACGCTAGTATATCATACAAACTTGTACGGAGAAGTTTTCTAAGTTCGTTTTTGAAGTTTCTTAAAAAGACACTGATTTGAATTTAGTCAAATACCCTATTGGTGTCACGTAAAAAAATCAAACGATTTGTTCAGCAGTCGTACTAATGTTAACTCCAGAATTCAATATTCCTTCTTCAGAATGAAATTTCAAAGTAATAACTTACCTATATGTATCTATCCTCTGCGTATGTAAATGCATGATGTCGGTGGGTACTGTGTCTAAGAAGTTTCGGTCGTGGGATACAACCAACAAAGTTGTGGGCCAGTTTTGTAAATAGTTTTCTAACCAGATGATCGCTTTGATGTCCAACATGTTTGTAGGCTCGTCGAGAAGTAACAGGTCGGGTCTGGAAATAACGAATTTATAGTCAATTTTTGACTGGCCCATTGGTCTAATGGTTAGTGACCCTGACTGGTTGACTGGGTTCGATCCCCACCCAGGATAAAACTTTGTGTGATGAGCACGATGGTTTATATTGTGTCTGGGTGTTATTTATCTATAATATGTATGTATTTAGAAATATATAAGTAAGATTATCAGATCGACAAAAAACAAAATGTAAGTAGAAATGAACATAGATATTCTGATTTCGAACGAGAACGGGGAGCGCTCCTCAAACACTTTAATGTCAAAGAATTTTAAACTTTATTTACATAATTATAAGACCCATAAGTCTAGTATTGCTTGAAAAACCGAAAGACGTAGCGTGAAATTGCTCGTCGCGCCGCTGCTGGCCGCCGCCATTTTGGTATAAATGGGGCCTTAGACCTTCAGTAGTTTACTACTGAAGGTCTAAGGCCCCATAATTTTGTAAAGTGAAAAAATTTAATGGTTTCATTTATATTTTGAAGCTATCGTAAAGCAATAGTATATCTTGCCGGGCAACTGTCCGACATAATGATAGACAGAATTCAATAAGTACTTAAACTTTAACATAGGTACACTTACTTTGAGAACAGCGCTCTCGCAAGCGCCAACCTCATCCTCCAACCACCAGAAAATGTCTTGGTCGCTCTAGCTTGCATCTCGGGACTGAAACCTAAACCACTAAGAATGATAGATGCTTTCGCCGGCGCCTTGTCCGCTTCAATGTTCTCTAGCTGTGCGTATAATTCGGTTAATTCGTTCGACATGCTCGGATCTGTTGAGCTGGAAAGTAAGATTTATTCTTAAATAGAAGGATTGCCTTGAATTTGTGAATAGATAATTAATGAATAGGACTTGCTTGAGTACTAAAAGGTCGACAGTATACCAGTTTAACATTTAATCCAAATTATTGACAGTTTGCGCTGTTGATGACAATGCTGTTGCTGTTTATGACCTCTTTTGCGGTTGATGACTATACGCATGTTGACTGTTAAGTGAAATCAGTCTCTTTCTATAAAATGTCAAAACGACAAGCTCTTTAAAAATGTGTATGGAATAACTCTATGACGTCATAAGTTCAATTACTTTTAGTATAAGTTTTCATGCCTTTAAATTAATAAACATGTTAAATTGTGAAAAAAACACTTATTTTCAAAACATTTTAAGACTCTTTCTATTGTCTAATTTATAAAAATAATGATTTTTTTCTACTATATATTCTACTATTGTCTAATTTGTATGAATTTTTTTTTTCTTGTAGTCAACTACCCAATTCTGTTGCTGTTGAGGACATTTTATTGCGGATGATGACAAATTGTTGCTGTTCATGCAAGTTATCTTTTTTGGGACGTCTATTTGGTATTGTAAAAGGAGTTGGTTTTGTTTGACGCTTATTAACAGCGGCGGCTCCAGGATTTTGTGTTGGGATCTCACTGGAGCAACTAAGAATATGTTTTTTTGGGGGGTACCCTGACCTCACTGAGAAAGTCAATAAATAGTTCTGTTTAAAGGAGTTTGGATCCACTGAGAGTAGTTTCTATCTTAAGGAACAGCACAAATATACACAAGAGGACTTAAATATGTTTAGTGGAAACTTGAGCCAGATAGCCCATCTTTATCTTCATCTCAAGCAGTTCCTTAGTAACAATACGTATTAAAAAAGTTCCCTGTGTAAATATAATTAACTTGTTTTGTATGAATATTGATAGGTATAAAGCAAAATGAAGAAATCAGCCTTTCAGATTGCATCACTTACTGGTTATTAGATTTCTAATATACAGCAATGTAAGTAAATAATATGTTTGCATTTAATGAGGAAATCCGCGTAAGGCTGCAAGGCCTAAGCAAGTTGTGGCGCATTACGGAACTTGACAGTAAACAATCGTAATGCAATTTAAACTGAATCACAAAGGGACATAACTTTGATGCATTAGAATAGCCAGGAGCTCTGGGGGCCAATTCGCGTATTTGAGACCGATCCTAAAGTTACAAGAATACAAAAATGGCCGTTTTAATTAAAACTTAACTGTACCTTATAAAAAAATATGTTTATGCTTTGACCATCTATTTTTTACAAAACTGATCGAGAATTTTAGTCGCTGTTTCATAATCTTGACCAGTTTCTTTATATATATAAGGGTTTAAGCCAATACAACTAAAGTGTCTTAATTAGAGTGGTTCCACACACGCTCGGCGGCGCAATTGCTAACCGCCTATTGTGTCTTCGTTTGTCAATTGATTCCAACTGCAGCGATACAATCTTGCTGTTTAATCTTCACAAGATGTGTAACCATCATAAATATGTTTATTTATTTATAAAAAGGTAACTAGCAATGTGGGATTGTTGGTTGTACATTGTTAGCAATTCTGTTAACCCCTCCAGCTAAGATGTGGCTTGTGTTAATCGTAGATTCACGTTGGTAGTTAATGAGTAGGATTTGAACCCGAAACCTCATGATAGCGATTCCGATGCCTTAACTTGAACCTACAGCGCCATATCCAGATAAAAAAATAGTTTGCCACCATATTGATGACTACTTATCTACATAAATAAAAAATATTATTTAATTTTGCAACATTATGTCAAAACTGATGCACATTTTTGGCAAATTCTTTTTTTGTTGTGTTTATAATTGTCAGGACAAGGATTGTATGCAAGAAAACTTTTAAAATCTATAAAGCTGAAGTTTGTTTGTTTGAACGTGGTAATCTTAGGCACTACTGGTCCGAATTTACAAATTTGTTCACTGTTGGATAGCCAATTTATCGAGGAAGGCTACAGGTACATCACGCTACAACCAATCGGAGCAATGAGAAATGTTGCAAAAATGGAGAAAATTTACGCAAGTTGCGCGGGACAGCTAGCTAAAAAATTAAAACTCACCCATTATTAATAGCAGAAGTTATCTCCTTTTCTCGTTTCAGTAAACCTTCTCTAACAGTATCACATTCCAAAACACTTTGTAGAGCCACAGTGTCATCACCAACTACTTCTTGTTCTACATGTAATATTGATATATGCGAGGGTATTTTCAATTGTTTTAAAGAGATCATCCTAAGGAGTGTAGTCTTGCCTAGACCGTTTCGTCCTACGAGGCCGTAACGTCGTCCGCACGCAAGTACCAAGTCGGCACCTTGCAATAATACTCTGGAAGATAACAGGATTATACTTAGAAACAAAGTAGAATAACTTTGGCAACTGGAATAACACATAATATTTTAAGATGAAATCTAATGATTATAATTAAAGCGGCAGTGTAGCCTAGTGACAGTGGGTCAGGTGTGGTACCCAAGGGGAGATTTGGGGGTTAACACCCCCGCCCCCATACCCCGTTGAAGATTATGAAATTGCCAAAGGTACATATTTCATCAGTGTTTAGTCAATTGTTAAACCTAAACTCCTCCCCTCGCCATTACGATATTTCAATTCGTATTATTGTTTGTTTTAATTATAGTACCTGGATGACCGAGCTTCGCTCGGTATTTTTTTTGAAACGCTATTTTCTAAAAATGAAACCTAGCTTATCGCCCCCGAAACCCCCAGCATACTAAATTTCATGAAAATCTTTGGAGCCGTTGCCGACATTCAGATTATATAAACATCTATAAAAGAATTGCTTGTTAGATTGCACAATATTACGAATATTATTGTTTTTTATAACAGCCCATAATCAGGGAATATTATGAACAGCATATTATTATTTACTGTGTAGGGATAATATTTTTAAAAAAAGTTTAATTTTCATTGCACCATATGTTTTCATAGCAGCATGTAGATTTGATTATGCAAAACTGACAATATTTTTTAGAACTACAAGTGCGCAAAAATGGCGTGAAAACCGATAAATAATACCAACATTGCTCTTGCTACAAAGCAGAAAAAAGAAGATTAAAATAAAATTAAAATATATACCTGTCACCATATGCAATATCAAAGTTTTCTATCCTAATATCCTGTGTCCTATTAGTCCCTTTGGCTTCCAGCTTGCTGTCTTTCTTAGACGTCACCTGTGATGCTGTAGCAGTTTGGAGAACAGGTGCAACAACTGGTACCTTAGAATCTTTTTGTTTTTGCTGTTTTTGTTGTAATTTTGCTTCTGCCTTCTCTAACTTTTTCGCATCCACTTTCTAGAAAAGAATGTATGGATTTCTGTTATTTTACTTAATATACGCCCGCACTAGGGTACAAACCCTGTGTCGCAAGGAACTTCACAAACATACAAATCACGGACACAAAGTACATCCAGACTCGTAACAAAAATTTGGGATCACACAAAGTAGTGTCCCATGTGGGAATCGAACCCATGATCTCCGGCCTAGCAATCAGTGTCACTAGCCACCAGACCAACGGGTTAATGGTTATAGTAAAAATATTGTTACAATGGTTATAACAGTGGTCTATAAAGGCAAGCCAGTCTTTTTAGGGTTCCATAGCCAAAATGGCAAAAACGAAACCCTTTTGGTTTCGCCATGTCCATCTGTCTGTCTGCCTGTCCATCCGTATGTCACAGACATTTTACTCAAAGACTACACTGAACTACACTACACTACATGAATATTGATGAAATTTGGTGTATAATAACGTCTGCGGAATCCTACACTAAGCATGGTACGACATGCTCTTGCGCGTTTTTTTATGAAATGATAAATGACATCAAGAATTGGAATAAAGAGTCTGTAACCTTCTTCAAGCTTCAAGGTCCTACACACCAAATTTGATCTAAATTGGCCTAGTTCAGTGTATCCAACTTACTTATATGTAATGAATAACAAAAAATCCTTCTCCTATAATATATTTGTATAGATTTAATTAATGCTTTAATTCAAAAACACATTCAATTAAGAATAAATATATTTTTCTGAAATTTTAAGACTTTAGTATATATAATAAGAAAATAGAATAGAATAAAATAAAATAGAAGTTATTTTTATAATGTACAAATAACTACTTTAAACAAGTTTTATTGTAGTTACTAAAAACAAGTTTAAAAAAAATTGGTTAGTCACAGTAAATCTTCAAACAGCTAAACTGATTTTGATGGTACTTTTACTGGCAGATAGCTGATGATATAAAGAGTAACTTATGCTTCTTTTAAAACTTCAAAAAAAAAACATAAACAATGTTGCGCAATCAAAAATATTTTTGTGGACTGTATTTAATATTTGTCAACACTCTAGTGAACTATCTATGTATAACTATCTAGAGGACTGCCTCTGTGGCGCAGTGGGAGTGTGTCCGACTGCTACGCAAGAGGTCGTGGGTTCGATTCCCACACGGGACACCACTTTGTGTGATCCACAAATTGTTGTCCCGAGTCTGGGTGTACTTTGTGTCCGTGACTTGTATGTTTGTAAAGTCCCCCGCGACACAGGGCTTGTACCCTACTGCGGGAGTCGTCTTTTTTAAAAAAAAACTATCAAATTCCAAAAACCCACTAATTAGGCAAAATATTATCATGAAATTAATATATCACTTGACTTTTATAAAAAATGGAAGTTGTTTCATAAGTATTGCGCAATGAGTCATTTGTGTTGTGCAAGGATTATAGTTGTATAATGGTGTTAACACCTGCTATACAGTTTAAACTAAGTAAGCAAAATTAACTATTTCAATAGTATACTAGCTTTCGCCTGTGGGTCCGCCCGTTTTGAAGTTGGTTATTGTGATCAAAAGTGTAACATGTAGTAGTGTCCTTCCCCGTGACTCAAACTTTATCATCAGAATGTTAAGCATAAAAACGTAACACACTTTCACATTTATAATATTAGTAACGTATTTAATTTGTAAGATAGAATTAGAATTAAGGCTAAATGTACAATGTGAATTATTCATCTAACTAATTATTTACATATATTTACAAACTAACAAAACCAAGTAAATAAAAAAAGGCAAGACCCGTTTATGCGTCGAAATATTCTTCCCCATCGATGTCGACTGGTAACGTACCCAGAAGGCTGGCAGCATTGCCACGTTGAATAGCAATGCTTATTCTTTGTGCAAAGAAAAACCCAGCCCAGCCCTCGGGTCACGTGAAGAACTGTAACTAGTAACTATCAAGTAACTATGTATTTAATAAAATTGGAATATTTTTAACTTTAGATATTTTGATACTTTTAATTTTTTTTTTTAAATAATATTGTAATTTAAAACGGTCTACAAAAATATTAGAACTCATTTAGTTAGTAAAAAAATTATTAATCAAATTATTATTTATAATATTATAACTTTTTATTATTGAACAAAATTATTTTGTATTAAAAGTTATATAGAGTTATTGAGTATACATAAACTGATAAAGTCATTACAAACTAATGTTTCCTGTTAAGTGGTAAGATAAGCATACCACTTGACTATCAGTTTTCATGAAAATGAAAGTATATGATAAAGCATCTCATAAAATTTGAGAGGTAGTTCTTAATAAATTTTGTTATTATAATCCCTACTAGTATTATAAATTTAAAATGAAAATTCACTATGTTATTAAATACAAGCTAGATTATCATGAGTACTAACTATATACATACTATTAATATTATACAACTTATCTAGTAAACTATAAAATGTAAAAAAAACATATTATAAATGGAAAGTAACTCTGTCTGTCTATTACACTTTCACACTCAAACAACTAAACCGATTTAGATGAAATTTGTTATGGAGATAGTTTTAGTCCTAGGGAAGGACATAGGATAGTTTTTATCGCGATCACCGACGTCAACGCTAGTGGGGCCGCGAGCGAAAGCTAGTAATACAATGAATGGGATAATAACTTTGCAATAACATAAGCTTAGTGTCAAAAAAGCCTATATTAATTTATGTGATGAAACTCTTACAGAGTATGAAGGATAATAAAAGATTTTAAGTATAACACAATAATTCAACCATAGAGTAATGAATAATAAAATCCACAATAGTTTCTTAACTTATTAATTAACTTACAAAATTATCATCTCTAGACTGTATCCATATACTTCTAAGTTCCTCAGTTTCATTGGAAGCAGTTGTCATGGAAGCCAAATGTATAGGAGCATCTAATACTTTTCTGGGGCCATTACTATTGCCAGGTTTATCTGGCTGCAGCATATGCAATAGTTGCTCACATATATCTCTGGTAAATAAAAAAAAAACGATTTTGAAACCATCATAGTGAACAACAAAATGATTCTGAAACAAAATGAAAACATGTGAATGAGGATAAAAATTAAACAATATAAAAATATCAGTAACCTTATATCTTGTTCTGATTTTTCGGAAATTCCCTGCAGCACTTCACCGACTGCCTCGTAAATTTCTTCCGTGTCCTCAAATTCTCCGGCACTACCATCCAAAATATCTGAAAAGCACAACAGCTTATGGCATATTATGTCAGCCTGTGTGGTCGATTTAATTATTGATATAGAACTATGCACGTGTGAGTAACTTTTCATACAAAATTTATGATAAAGAATATCCGTACTTGCCGTTCAAAAGATACCAGGAATTCCTTTAAATAACATAGAAAAAGTTAAATCCTTTTTATAACCTACAGAAATCATACCTTCAACATATTTCTTCAATTCTTCGTCTATCAGTGGAAATTGACTTTTAATAAAGTCGCCACAGTTTGCCATTTTTGCACAATCAATAAAAACGATATTGGATAATTATAAATAACATTTATTTATTTAAAAAATGCAATCCACTAATCGCTCGATGTCACGTCACATCAACGAGCAAACGAATGTCAATTTGCAAAATGTCACTCCCGTCACTCTGCATTATTGACAGATTCAGTATTGCCATTACAATTTGTGCCTCCAGCTGTTTTTGAGGTCTTTAAATATTAGATTCTGTTAATCTGCTAGCGTAATTCGCAGGCTTAGTTAATTTGTCTGCTGCCCATTCGAGCAGTGATTATAGTTGCGTGGCACTAGCCCCTGCAATGTGTTTTAGCGACTTCCACTCGCGCAATTTCCTCAGTGTCGCCTACATTCGTTTACTTGTCATTCTACTACTAACTTCTTTCACGCTGTATCTCTCAACTCGCGCACTGACTTCTAAGTTTACGTTGCGGTCCTTTTTTCGTGCAGGGAATTTGAAGATTGCGCTGCTGCCCTGTGCTTGCGCAGTGACTTTTATGTTTGGGCAGGAACTCGTTGTCCATCCACGCAGTGACTTGATTTCTCAGTTTGCTTCTAAGTTCATGCTGTGATCGCTAGCTCTAGGGCTCGCCCCATGCTACTGATCTTCTTATTCTCTGTCGTTTCATAAGTTCGCAATTTTATATCCACCAACCGCAATACCATCTGTGTAGTAATTAGTAAGTATATAAGATTTATAGAAAAATAGTCTGTAATTAAAAATAAATCTCGAGTGCAACGCCAACGTACAACGGTGGGCTGTATTACCCCTTCAGCAAAGCTCAAAGGCTTTCACGTCGATAGTATATTAAATTTTAAAATTATTTGTGAATTCTGTTATCAAACTGCCACTCCAGTATATCCGCCTAGGAACAGCGGGGCAACTCTGGCAAATTTAAAAATGTATTGCTATTTAAAAAAATGTAAGACATTACAATTGTACAAAGATGATGACAGGTGACACTAGGTGACACTTTGAAGTTTGACATAGCAATTTTGGAAGACTCGGAGCAAACTCGGAGAATGAAAATATTCTTTAGAAAATATAAATTATAATGTTCTATTCACAATAGCTCAGTAATTCTAGTTGGAAATTTAGCTTAGATTTATTAATTATGGCCCAGTATCATCAAAGTACGTTGGAACACTTGTAAAAAGCTGTGATAAGATTTCTGTGCACGGTGACTTTGCTAGTTGGAAAACGCCCAAGTGCTTGACACAAAATGGATGAAAACATTGACGGCAATGTTGCTGTTTTGGCTATGTTAGACAATCAAAGTAAGTAAACAAACAAAGATGTGTCAAATGCTGCAATCTAGATTAGTGACCGAAAAAGTAGTAGTTATAAACTTTTTATTATTGATGATATTTAAATATGCTGCTTATGTTAAATTTATCCTTTTTAATATTTCAGCAACAGCATATAAGCCAAATATGACTATGACAAACTACAATCACAACCATACAATACCTAGAGAAGAAACAGATGTAACAGAAAATAATAAACAAAGTATGTAACAATTTTTTTTTTTATTGTTATGTGCATCTTAGTATCAACTTAAAAGGCACCCGTTGAAAGGTTTTTGAACCCCTTCCTCTCCTATTTAAGAAAAAACAGGAATTGGCTGTCATCCTTCTTCCTGTTTAATATTTATTGCATAAGACTACAAAGGGAAAATGAATATACTTTAAGAACTGTCAAGACCACACCCCCCGCCCCCTTGTAACAAAAAAAATATACAAAACTAACTGTCCTGGCGAACTTCGTCTTTTTTTTTGTAAATCGGGTTCAATTGTGAATCTGAACCATCCTCGAATCCCCTTGAACTCACACAAAAAAAATTATCAAAATCGGTCCAGCCGTTTAGGAGGAGTTCAGTGACATACACATGCTCACAAGAAATATATATATAAAGATAAGACATGGTTGATCACCTTCCCCCTTAAATTGTCTTACATATTAAATTAATGGCGCTAAATGATCATACTAAAGACCTTTCTTTCTCTCTTTAGATGTTATTTGGACAAAGAATGCTACACTAATGCTTTTAAGTTTGTATGAAACCAAAATGCACATGCTGGACAATCCTAAAAAGAAATCCAAAATGTGGATGTCAATGGCCGAAGAATTGAAAGCATTAAACATTGAGGTACATATTACTTTTAATATACTATTTAGATCTGGTTACTTTATAGAAGTTAGGTAATTAAATTAATGTTCCACTAAAGTCATAAAGTTGGACATTAATATGTCATTAAATACAAACAAAAGTGTAGTAGTGTACTGTGAGTAATATATTTTTATGAAAATTAAATGTGGTACAACTCAAAAAGTTTCTGGGACACTACTTAACAATTCAATTTTTTTAATATTAATATTTCATGTCAAATTACGGCCGTTCGTTTCTTTCTTTTGCAAAACATGTATACTTAATAAGTAGCAGTAAATTGGCCAATATTTAAGCACATAAAGTTTTTGCATTGTAAGTGGATGCTCCTACTATGTTCCTGCAGCACCTTACCTGCATAAAGAAACATTGCAAACATTGGCTATATGAAAAGGCCACAAGTTTTTATTGACTGTTCTTTTCTCGGGCTTTACCTATTGTTTGCAAACAGGCATTACAAGTAAATGTAGAATCGACTTTTCACAAGTGTAGTATTTTGCTTCATAAGTGAATAAATAATTTTTATTATTATTATTATCAGGTAACTGCAGATCAGGTCAGGTGGAAAATTAACGCTCTTACAAAAAAGTATAAAGATTGCATAGACAATGGACATGGCGCTATTGCTTTTAAGTATTTTAATGAAATGCACCAAATATTGGGAAGATATTCTGATGGCACTGGCACATACAGACTTGCATCAGGTGTTATGCATGGACAAGATGACATAGAAAAAGACAAAAGCAAAAAAAATATGTCCTTAAAATCTTCCACACCTTTTAGAAAGTTAAGAGTAGAAAGGAGAGCTAAAGTAGAATTAGACAACCAATGGATAGACTATTTAAGAAGACAAGAGGAACAAAAACAAATAAGAGATGAGAGGTATGAAAGAAGTTTAAGGTTACGAGAAGAAGAATTACAATTAAGAAAAAAGGAATTAGATATTAAACAAACATTAGCATTAAAGAAGTTACAACTGAAAGAGAAAAAGCAAGAAGAAATGTTGAAAATTGAGAGAGAGAAATGTGCCCTTCTCAGAAAATTGTTAGGAATTCAAGATATGATGTCTTAGAAATATTTTTAAAATACTTAGACATGCTAGCTTTTAAATAATTCAGATGACATAAAATGCTAAAGTTTTGATAAAAAAGATTTATATTTCTATATTTTGAATCTATACAAGATTAAAAGTGTAAATTATTACATAATACTTATAGTATTTTTTACATTTTATTTTCAAACTTATATTAGAGGAATTATAATTTATTTTAACATGCAACAGTTTTGCCGCACTCGCAAGGATTTTATGTGTCCTTAATCATGTTCTTCTAAATGATCATTTTCATCCAGGCAGTAGTTATGAAGTACACATGCAGCTACAATTGTATCTGTTATAAAAGCTATATTTCTATATACAGTAAATAGTTTTATTCTTCTAAATCTACCCTTTAAAAGACTGAATGCTTTATCACTTAATTTCCTAGTAGCTATGTGAAGTGAGTTAAATTCTCTCTGCTGGGGTGTCAGTCTTTTATTTTCTCGAAATGGTGGCAGAAGCCATGGTAATGAGGGATATCCTGAATGTCCTACAAGAAAAGTGTTATGTGGGAATAATGAGTCTTTGTTTTGTGAAGCTGTGTTGTATAATGGAGATTTTTTCAAAACACGAGTACAATTTGAAGAACCTGGTTCTCCACAAAATACATTAGTAAATCGTAAATTTACGTCAACAGTTGCTTGTAAAATAACTGAAAAATATCCTTTAGGATTGCAGTACTCTCTGGGATTCTTAGGCTTTTCTATTTTTATGTGAGTGCAGTCAATAACTCCCACAATGTTAGCTATTCCTGTTTTGGAATGAAATGAATCACATATGTATTGAATTTCTTCAAAGCGTTGTGGCCACTTGATAGCATCATTAAGTCTTGTTAAAATCCAAGCAACTACTCTTCTTATGACCCTAAATGTTGATGAGATAGATATATCAAATCTAGTTGCTATTGGAGTTAATGGCTCAGTATTAGCAATGAATGATAAAAATATGTAAAAACAAAGTTTGGGCTCCAGAGGCTTCAGTCCAAATTTATGTGAAGCAATAAATCCAGATTTTTCCAATTCATCTGAAACAAAATTGAACTGCTATATTTACAAATTAAACAGTAAGTGTAACATTTACTTGATAGGTATAGCTACCAATAAGCCGATATGCCGTTTTTCTGGAGACTCTCATTCTATTTTTAAACTTAGAGTCACTCCAAGAGTCAACTATATGTAAATAGTCGTCAACTCGCTTTCGCCTTAATCTAATCAAGTACTGCATTAATGGGAAAAATAGTGTATCATCATCGTTATCACTATAATCATCCTCATCCTCTGAGCTCTCTGGCTTTATACTACAAACATCACTCCATCCGCTAGATTCACTATCATCGCTGCTGTTGTGTACTGTTTCAGCTAGCCAAAGTATAAGTTTATTTTTATCCATTTTACATTATATACAACGCAAATCTATTGGCCAGTTATGAACACATTATCTGAGATTCTTATACACTCACATTTAACAATTTATTAAACTTTATTGTCCACTGACCATAAAACGCATTGTTATTGTCCGTTTTAGGTAAACAACGAGTGGAAATTGATTGACATTGACATGAATGACATTACATTGACAAGATAAAATTGAATCGATTCGAATTCCTGATAATTTTATTCTGAGGGCTCAGGTGATCATTCTATTTTTAGTCGCATAAAACTCGATTCATGTTTACAAAAAATGAAATGTAATCTAAGATATGACATAAAAAAATCGTACTGTAAGGTACGCCTATAAGTACGAATGCCTGATTTGTTCTATGTACAGGTAGTCGTATAAGGTGATTCATCAAAAAAAACACTAAATCTATGGATCCCAGGCAATAGCTCTGCACTAGTAATGTCAAAATCATTAAAATCAAATCCAGCGACTGTCAAACAAATCCCAACACAAATATTTTGTTTGTTTTTTATTTGTAATAAAAGAGGATGATTAGTGGTTTTACTTATGAAATATATACAATAATTCTGTAGTCGTTCTAGTACAAGTATTACAGCGCATCAATTAACAATGAATGTCTGTGAAATAAGTGAAGTTTACAGTATTTTAGAAGAACGTAAGCATCTACATTAGTATTTTTTTTTGTAATTTTATCTAAAGTTTAATTCAATAGTTTAAAATACCATTTAATGCTTAACTTTTGATTTTTTATAGCTTCTCAAGATCATTTGGAAATTTGTGAAAGTACAACTGATGAAACTCATTTGACAGCAGGCGCAAAAGCTAATGATAGCTCAGAAAAACACTGTATGTATTATTTGAATTTACCCTTAACATAAATTATTATAATATCAGAGTTAATAATATAATAATATCTTAGGATATAATTGTAATTGTATTATTCGTAGGTGCAGTATGGAACGCTAGAGCTACATCTACATTGTTAAAATTGTATGAAGAAAAACTAGAGATGATTGAAACACCAAAAAAGAAAACAAGAATATGGATAGCAATATCAGAAAGTCTAAGAGATTATAATATAGAGGTTGGTAAATCATATCAAATTTGAACTAATATTAACATAATGAAGTAGTTGCGAAGGCAAAATAAGAATATCTCAGTACAAAATAAATCAGGTGTGTAAAATTCCTACTGCTTGGTTACAGGACACCTAAATAAGGATGTGGGCTGTAATCTACCATGCAGGCCCACATTTTTGGTTTAAGGATTTTCTAATTTCCCCAAATTGGTTTCCTTCACCAATAAATACTTGGGATAAAAATAAACACTGACTTGTGTAGATTCCATTCATTAACTATAATATTTTTCAGATGACACCAGACCAAATAAGATGGAAAATAAATGCATTGACAAAGAAATATAAGCAATGTCTTGATAATGGACAGCATGAAAAATTCAAATATTTTAAAGCTATGGAGAATATTTACCTGCAGTACAATGTTGACTGTGACTCGAATACAATTACTGAAATATTACATAAGAAAAAAGATTCTTATAGGACACATATGTTGGCCCATCCATTTAATCAAGAGACCAGGTCTATGATTGAAATGAGAAAAATTAGACTAGCTAATAGAATAGAGTCAGATAGATTGCAAGGTAAAATACAATTAGAAAAACAGTGGTTAGAATATTTAAAAAGACAAGAGGAACAAAAACATTGGAGAGGTGAAATTTATGAAAGAAATTTAAGGTTGCGTGAGGAAGAGTTAGAGTTACGTAAAAGGGAACTAGAATTAAAAGAAACATTAGAATATAAAAAAATCCAGCTAATGGAGAAAGATCTTGACGATATGTTGCAAGTGGAAAGAGAAAAATGTCGATTGATTAATGAAATATTTTCTAAAAGATGTTAATAATACGTAATTGTTACTCCTTAATTAAATAAAAAATACTTGAATATGGTTTGAAAGGTATTATTCTGTCATCATCGTTATCAGCCCATATTGATCCATTACTGAGCATAGGCTTCTCATAATTTATGTTTGTGCTTTGTTGTTTTTCAATTCTTGATAAATGTTATAATCTTGAGAAATATACAAATTAAAATATCCAAACCAGAATGTTTCATAAGATCCAAAAAGTTTCTCGATAGTTTTTTAAGGAATAACCGAAACATCCGAGAAAATACAAATAGCCATGCCTAGCTTAATATATATTAGTATCTTGAGAAATATTAAAATCTCAAAATACATAAATTTCGTGAAATGTCTGAATTCTGAGTAATAGTCGAAGCCTCAAGAATTAAACTATATTGATATTTGATAACAGTCTTTACCAGTATAAGTATATAATCTATGGTCTTTACTATCCAATGTACAACGATATGTCAAACCATCTGATTCACAGTTTATCGTTTATCAAAGTATCCATCGGTCATTCGCATAATATTCCGACAATCCAAATTTCAAGAAAAATATCCTAATCTTGATATCTACCTCTATATTAATTTGGGAAATATATTTGAATATCGAGAAATGAAAGAATCTCGAGCAAAAACCACATCTCAAAAGATATTTGAATCTCGAGAAATGGAATTCTAGGGAAATATCTCAAAACTTTCTGAAATGATTATTTCAAAAAAATTACCTGGTGATAAATTCGAGAATCACGTTAGAAGCATCCGCGAGAATAATATTAACAATTGTCATTTTAATTTAATCCTAATTAAAACAATCATATCTTATGTAATTTAAAAAATCGGAAGGTAGTATCAAAATGTTAGCCATATTTATATATTACTAGTTGTGCCTCGCGGTGTTACCCACGGTTTATTAGCTTAAGTGTTAATCTAGGGTGTCAGCTAACTCCATACCAAATTTTATTATAATCGCTCCAGCCGTTTAGCCGTGAAGAAGTAACAAATATACATACTCACAAACTTTTGCTTTTATAGTATTAGTGTGATTATTAAAATAATTAGCTGAAAGTCATTGAATCAACATGTTGTAGGCATTCTAGGAAGAATGTAAGGAAATTTGTCCCTTATATAGGTAAAATTAGGGTTGCGAATTTGTAGTAACTCCGTCGTTTTTGAAGTTAGATCTGTAAAATTTGTATTTAGCTTTCTGGATTTAAACAAAGAAGCACGTGTTACAGCGTTTAGGCAAATTAACCCCAAGAGCAACAGCTATGAAATACACACACTCATTAGGATTAAAGAAAAGAAACGGTAATAAAAGAGCAAAGCCTGAGTGGCGGCACCGTGGTGCCGATGTTTCGTTTTTAGATTTTCAACGTCCTTCCCATCTCTATTCTTGGAAATTTTAGCTCCTGAATGGATGTGAATGTTATTAATAATATTGTAACGCTTTTTCTGATGAATGAACATTTATATAACTAGTCTAAAATGAGGCAGCCATTTTTTAAAATCTATACCGCAATTATGTTCGATCATTTAAACAATAACATTAGTTCTGCTAATATAATTGAGGAAAGTAGGGAAAGAAAAAACTGTTCCTGTCTTTCGTACAAAAATAGTTTATCAATAAAATTTAAGGATAATATTCATTATTTTTTTATGGAAATGTTGGTAGATTTTATTATTCACTCGCAAAAACTAATATATACTAACCAAAGAGTAAACTAATACTACGGAAAATACTAACTAATATATAGCGAAAAATAGAAAAAGGTTAACAAAAAAGAAGATTATTAGAGAAAAAGGCGATTTCGGTTCTAGGCATAGAGATAGACTAATACTCTATCTCCATGGTTCTAGGCTAACCGTTCAACCACAGGACCACGGAAATACCCGTCATAAATACAATTTGAAAAGTTGTGTTTTGCACCTGTTGATTATAGCATGAAGATATGCATTCCAGTGAATATCTACGTATTTAATATGTAACTCAAGATGTGTTATTTGTAAAATATTGTGGAGATTATGTCATTTCACGTCAATATTTTTTATTTGTGAAACATGAGTGTATATTTACAGGTTTGTAATGTAAGGTGTGAAACTTTGCTTTTTATTGCTCAGGTCTTAAAGAAAATAGCGTGATGAAGTGATTATATTCACAAAAACAAACATGCAATCAAACAAACAGCAATGAAGAAAACAATGCATAGGTTTGAACTTCGAAACCCTTAATTAGTCGATCTAGGTAAGTTTTTTTTAAATATCCAATGTACAGACACAGATAATTCCCAATTTTTTCTTTTTTTTTAAATTTTTTGCATCAACTCTACTGTTATGTGATATAAAATCGACTAATGGACGTCTTATGCGAACATCTCTACTATTTATGGTCATACAAATCAAATCAGTGCTACCAACACAATATCCCGCCGCGACGCAAAATTGTATAGAAATCTCCGTATATTCCTTACAAATATTAAAAATTAACCGTGAATTTCAGCAATGACGGACTTGAAATATAAACGATATGAAAAATCTTTAGGTTTACTTACAACAAAGTTTGTTTCTTTGCTGCAAAAGGCGAAGGATGGTGTTTTGGATTTGAAAATTGTAAGTGTAGCTTGATTTGCCTCTCATTGATATGTCAAATAGGTACATTTCGGCACCAAACTAACAATTTTGAATCATGATCATTATTTTGTGTAATTATTTTCAGGCTACTAATTTGTTAGCTGTGAGACAGAAACGAAGAATATACGATATTACCAATGTTTTAGAAGGAATTGGTTTAATAGAAAAAAGGAGTAAGAACAGTATACAATGGAAGTAAGTGTTTAGATTATGTTCATATTGAAATGTTTTAACTATAACGCGTTATTACCATGACGAATCGTAATTAGTTCAATAATAGTAACGACTAACTGCTATATTTACATGCTGTATTATCAGTATTCAGTATGTAAATGATAAAATGACGTTAATATTTGTTTCAGAGGTGCTGGTCCAGATTGCAACACAAGTGATATTGGTGAAAAAGTAACAGTATTAAGAAGACAGGTCGGTCGGTTAGATGAACATGAAAGACTACTTGATAAGTGAGTATTTTAGCTGACATGTTACATCTTTATTGTATATCAATATCGTGTATTCAGTTTAAACCTTAAATTTTAAACATTTTTATGTTTACCCCATCATATCTAGACTATTATTAAGCTGAAGAGTTTGTTTGTTCGGTTGAACATAATAATCTCAGGAACTACTGGTTCAAATAGAAAAAATCTTGTAAGTGTTAGATGGCTTATTTATTGAGGAAGACTGTAGGCTAATATCACGCTATGACTAATAGGAGCTGAGCATCAATGAAAAATGTTGCAATACAGGGGAAAAAATATTATGCCAACAACATTGAGCGGGTCAACTAATTGTTGTTTTGTCTTGGATTTAGTTTATTATTTTTTCTGTGTGCACTCATCCCACAGTGTTTAATATTTTTGATTATTACTTTTAAGTAGAATAGAATCTAAATCAAAAACTTACCATGTTCATTTTTTTGTTGAAGGATTGGAAATTAAATTATTTAATCTATATTTCCAGGCAATTACATTGGATTGAACAGAGCATAAAGAATGTTATGGATGACCCAGACAATCAGGATCTCTGTTTTGTATCAGACAAAGAGATACACAGTTGTTTTGAAAATGACCAAGTTTTAGTTTTAGAAGCACCTTTAGGTGCGAATTTAGCAGGGGGAAGTCTACCCAATAAGGTAAATATATCATTCATTACTTATATGAACATAAGTTTCCAGTCATATAAATACGACCAGAAATGCCACAGGTATGAAAACATTTGTCATAAAAATCCAGCCACTATTAGGCCTAGATTCCACTATAGTATATTCACTAAAGCTAAGTTGTAAATTACAAAACTTTGTGTACATCTTTATTTCTTCTCATCACTTTTGTCTCCATTTTGGTGAAATTCTACTGTCTGGACTTTATAGTAGGCTTGTCTGACCTAAGATGGAATGGCTTAGTATTATTTACTGTTTTCCTCTTTAAAAAATGTAACAGAGACATAGTATGTGAAGACAAGTGACTGATTCATTCGCTTATACAAATAATATATAATTTACTCCTTTCATCATTTGATTGCTTCTACGGTGCATGCACAACTTAAAAGTTTGTGGGATCTTTTCTCCACACCAGACACCTTAATGGGCTAGTTTCCAACTAGTCATAACAATTATTGTATTTAAATTTTTGCCATTTATATACATATTAGATATATTTCGAGACTTAATTGCAATAAAAGGTATGAACCTTTTATTTACCTGGCGTTTCGATCGAATTGCACCGATTGTGGTCATGGGACACAATCGGTGCAATTTGATAATATAGTGATAACAACAACTCTTTAAGAAACATCAAAATGCAATTTTTGATATTCAGATCTCATACAAATAGCCGTCTATGACGTCACTATGTTTTTCTCGTCAAATCACTTTTTTTATGACATGATATGAAAATCCAATTTAACACAAAAATTAATCTGGACATATGTTTGCAGATTAAATGTCAGTTTTATTTACTAATTAGTCTTTGGGATTTTTTGTTTATCTAGGAGCTACCCTATTGTGTGGTTCCAAGTTTGTGTGCTCATTGTGTAGTACCCTACTGCAGGAGTTGTGTAATTTTTTTTACAATGAATTGAAATTTATTTATGGGAAAAATATCATGAAATTGTCAAATATGCTTATAGTTCCCTGTCCTCCTATGTGGTAGTAATTTACTATTTTGTGTTATTATTTTATTGCAGGATCAAGACCAACAATATTATTTACATGTGAAATCAAAGGAATCCGTAGGAGTCATATTGTTATGTGATAGTGAAAATGAAAATGTAAGGTCCTTTAATTATTTTGATTTACTAATAGCCACACTCACATTAGTTTAGGCTAATAGTAATTTATTATTATTATTAAATAGTATAAAGTTGTCATCTGCATCCATCTGTTCATTGGTTTTGCTCATTTTGCATCCATATTAGGTCATTGGTTTTGCTCATATGAAAGGATACCATTCTTTCTCTAAATTGTATTCCAAGTTTGAATTGTGCTGAGTGTGTTCTCCAATAATATTTAGTTAAGTTACTATGCTATTCTCGATTTTTTTGGATAACATCCTAGCCATCTCATGCCTTATCAACTAAGTATTTTTCTTTTAGGATAGTGAAGACGAAAGTATGGAGGAGGACAGTGAAGTAGAGAGTTACACAGATAAAACATTTGATACCAGTATACAACCTCACAGTAAGTAGTTTTTGATTATAATTGGTTATTTGTAAAGTTCCATTGTGGGTCTAGTTTGATAATTAATAGCTAGAGCTATTAATTTAGTATAATAAATAGCCTTTTATTTCAAACAAGATTGCTGACTCTATACATTCCATACTGGCCTGTTAGTCTACTAGTTAGTGACCCTGACTGCTAAGCTGGAGGTTGTGGATTCGATCCCCACCCAGGATAAAACTTTGTGTAATGAGCACAATGGTTTATTGTGTCTGGGTAATTGCCATAGTAGTTCTGCTTAGTTTGGGGTGAGATAGCGTTGTGTGAGCTGTCCCAAGATATATATATTACTTTAATTACACTTAATTGTTTACACTGACTCTGCTACTTTTGTCTGTTTGTCATTATCCAACAAACTACAAAACTAAATTTATTAGAGGGAATAATATTTATATATTATAAATAGAATACTTAGCAAAAGTTATTTAAAATTATTCCTAGTTTAACCCTTTGACCGCCACGTCAATAACGGAAGTCTGTGTTCCCCACGCCAAGCGTCAAATTCCTCCTTTCATACCTACAAAATAATATGCACGGAAAAAGTATATATCGATAAAACATAGATACATTTTTCTTGTGCATGGTTTACAAATAAAAATTGCTTTAAAGTACCATTGAATTGTATTTAATTTCACCCTTGTTTCACCTTTTTCCAATTTTGCAATAATTGCCCAGAAATTACAGCGTTAGGGAAGAGCAGAATTTATAACAAAAAAGTAATTCAAATATTTTTAATAACTAAGTCACATCCCTAATCTCATTTGTGACGACATTCACTGACGTTATAAGACGTCACTGGCGTGGCTAGCACTGCACTTACTAACTTTGCCGCCTCTGAGTTAAGAGATGTACCAGTGTAACATAGTAGTGGGTCGTTACAAATTTTAGCAATACCGAAACTATTTATTGGTAATGATACAAATAACGGCTTTTGAAACTATTTATTTTAATAATGATGTATCGATTATATTAGACACACTATTTGTATTTTTATGTATTGTCGGTATGACTGGTATGTTTATTTTTGACTGCAAAGAAGTGGTTTTTTGACGTGTCATGCCGTCGTAAGCACGTTTTCATTTGACGTCCATACACGTCCCTGGCGGTCAATAGGTTAAACATAGTAAATTGATTCTTATAGAGCAGGGGACCTTTTGAGAAAGGGGCATTTCAAGAAAAGGGACATTATGAAAAAGAGAGGAGCACTCTTCAGCTTTACTTTATATCTCAGCTACTTCAGAGCTATGAAGTATTGAAAAAATATGTATGATTTTTTTTTATCTTGTTTCAGATTATTTGTTGAGACTCAGCCCGCCTGCCAGTAAATATGATTTTTCATTTTCTTTACGCGGGACGGAAGGACTATGCGACTTATTTGATATTCCGTGTTAGCTTACGATAAAATTGACATATTATGTACTTTTTATAATTAGGATTGATAAGAAAGACATTTTTATTACTCATATTTTTGATCATGTTAAAGTTTATTGTACTGAATGTAAATAATTGTGTAAATATCTAAAATCATATTGAAATTATGAAAGGAAATAAAATAACTAGATCTATGTATACAACAAGTTTGTTTTATTTCTTAGGTTTTGGGTTTGGGACAAATCTGTCTAATACACCAAAGGATTGTTTCTTCGGAGCCTGACCCTCTGGCAGATTGAGTAATTTCTTTGCTTCCTTTGCATGTTCAACAAATTCCTAAAAAAAGTGAATAACATTAACAATAATATAATGTTTACAAAATTGCAAATTGTATTATTAATGGGCAAGAAATGCCTATAAAAATTACTATAAAGCTCAACATTACCAGTCTTGATAAATTAAATATGATAATAAATAAATATAATTATATTCACCTTTCTTGCAGCATCCTTAATAATCTTTTTTCTTGCTACGAAACTCTTGCCATTAAGTTTTTTCTTGTGTCTTGGTGTGAAATCCATCTTTTTTGGTTTCAGATACTGTAAAATAGAATATAGTATTGTGAAAGTTGGAATTGGAAAATAAGGCTTTCTATTAAGTTTTTAATATTTTATGAGCTTACCAATAGTTTTTTCTTAGCTTCCATTTGTTCTTGCATGGATGGTACATCAACTTCAGTAATATCAAATGGATTGAGTGTGATAAGTTCTGCAGGTATCTTGTCCAACAAAGCTTTGACTTCGGCTTCTTTCCTCTGTTTCTTGGTCTGGAATGGATTGCTTTCCAATGCGTCAAAGTTGGGCTCGCCACTGCCTGTAAATAGTTGTGCAAAAGTTAATTTTAGAATGTATGTGACAAGCTTTGATTATATTGATACTTACAAAGATGCCATTAATCAAAAGTGACGATTATAATCAAAACGGCCAATATAATGTAATCAAAGGTGACAATTATAATCAAAAGTGACAATTATAATCAAAAGTGACAACATAATATAAATCAAAAGTGAATGGTTATTGAATTTTTATACAACTTAATAATCTTAGATAAGTGAGGGTAGGTATAATAGTTTCGTACCTGGTATTAAAATACTAGTAAAGCCCTTTGTAGTTCCAATACCTAATACATCTTCATATGGACAAAACTTGAAATTATTTATATTTTTTGCCATCCTGTGTCTCAAGTAAGGTTTCTCTGTAGTTTGAGTGCAGCAATTACTGAAAGAAATCAAAAAAAATAAGAATATCATGGGCATTTAACAATACAAGAGAGTACCTTGCTTTCGTTTGTATGCTTATGGCCTAAGAAGCGCTGATCATCGACTTTCACCCATCCAGATTGTTGTATAAACATGCATATAAGAGCTTGCCTACCAAAAAACATATACTATTTTTCATAACCCTTTTGGGGTCGTCCATTAATCACGTGAAAGTTTGGAAGTGTAGGCGGGAGTTCGGGAGAAAAAATCACGATAGATCACCATAGGGGAAGGGGTATATTGAGAAATGACGTGTATATTTTCGGATTGTAATTCCTCAGACTGGATAGGCGTTGAATCAATTAAAATCTCCCTCTCGCATCATGCGAGCGACTCAAATTTGACCGGTGTTGGACCAATTGCACCCACCCGTCGTTGGGAGATTTACTCGTGTGAAAATTGTTGGGTTATTTGTTGAACCTACAACTGCACGTGATCTTGGGGGGGGGGGGGGGGTAGTCTAAAACCTCACAAAAGGGGAGGAAGAGGTCGAATAGTGGTTAAAAACATCCCGTAATTTATGGACGACCCCTTTGTAACTAAATAAATTTAGTTTCAACTGATAGTCTTATAGTTTTTAACAAGGAGATTATGTTTTGGTAGATTTGCCAACATATTTATGTTCATACCTGGCAAGGTAAAGCAATCAAGTTTACTAGACTGATTAGACATTAGACACCAATTGGTATTGAAAAAAAGATTTTTCATTATCGTTTCAGGCTTTTCTCAAAATGTGTATACTTTTGAATTATTTTTCCATAAAAAAGATGGGTAACAGAAATGTGAAAATTATAGCGAAAAATAAAAAATGTATCTAAACAAGTATTTTTTGCTTAATAATGACAGTAGCTATCATAACTGATTTAGTACAAAGTATATAAAAACATACTTATAAATCTCAACAACATTATCAAGGCCGACAGCAAGCATGTCCTTTTGTGAGAATTCTAAATCTACTGGCGCGCTCCTTAGCCTGTAGTCCTGAATGGGGCCATCTAAGTTTCTAATGTCCCATATTTTCATGCTTCGTTCAACACCAGATGTAGCCATATACCTGTAAAGTACCATTAGATAGATATTAGAAATAGGTATCTTTTTTAGTTTCATTAAAGCGAAGAAAAAATGAGAATCAATCTGAGTATCGAATAATGTTCATATTTTTCTGTTTACATTGATTCTTCAATATCACCGGATCACTATAATAGTGAACCAGTACAATAATTCTACAAGCTCATTGTAGATTTAGATTTTATTGTTTTTGGTGTCCATTATTAAGTTTACAGAGTTAGCTTGTGATATATTCCTTAGCTTAGAACTACTTGGATCTATGAGCCATTGCTCACTAGTTCTTTTCTGGAATTAACATATAAACAGATACTATTGGGAATAAAAATTAACATTAGATTTACCATTGAACTGTGGAATAGAAAAAGACGTAGAAGTGGGAATATAGATTCCCATTAGTTCTAATATTTTGTAAAATTGTAACACCTTATATTGTTTTTTTTTTATTCTTTATCAAAGACGATTCCCGCAGTAAGGTACAAGCCCTGTGTCGCGGGGGACTTTACAAACATACAAGTCACAGACACAAAGTACTCCCAGACTCGGAACAACAATTTATGGATCACACAAAGTGGTGTCCCGTGTAGGAATCGAACCCAAGACCTCTTGCGTACCAGTCGGACACACTCCCACCGCGCCACAGAGGCAGTCATTGTAGAAGTATTGAGAATAAAAAAAACCATTAGTTTTACTGAAGAATGATAGAAAAAGTGGGAACAAACTGTGAGGGTGTTTCGTGCAAAATAGTTCCCTTCACCTCAACAGGTTTGCTAGTTATATGGGACCCACAATCCCACATTTCTAGTTATTTTATTTTTAAACTAATAAAACAAGCAATATTTTCAACTTACATTCCACTATTGTCTACAGCAATAGCAGTTAGAGGTGTTTTGTGGCACAGTATCTTTGCCAGCGGATCTTTAACATTTGGTGACCATAAAGACACCACTCCTTTAGAATTTCCTAAACACAGTGTAGCATTGTAAGGGTTTTGTGTCATCACTGGTGTCCTACCTAAACGGTTGTTATAGTGTCCCACTATTTCGCCTACAGAAATATCTAACCATGTCATGAAGCCGAATTCATTCTGAAAATGAGAATGTTGAAATATTTTTAGTATATTAAATACGTTCTTACCTAACAATAAGAATGTAGTGATAAGAAAACTTAAATAAACATACTACTATGCGTTTCAAATGAGAAGATAATTGCGATCGCGTCAACTTCACTCTGTACTTGTCAAAATTGTACCGCTAGCAACAAAAACTACCAAGTCGGGTAAAGTATGTATGTATGGTAATGGAAGGGACATAATATTTATTTTCTTTGAACTATGTAGGTCCTAACATTTTTCTTAATTAGAAAATTATTAGTATTCTTTATTATTCAATAAACACGAAACAGAAACAAGTAAATAGGCATAATATAAGAATATTCTACACTTTAGTGGCCTTTCAGTCACACGTAATATTTTTTTACCTAAAACATAATAAATAGTAAAATACAGTGCTTATATATAGTTCATTAGAGTAGGTAGGTATTTCTGTGTAATACTAATGACACCTTTTTACGAATCATTTTTTTGCTGACCTTACGTTACACAGTGAAGTTGCAGTCGTATTGCGAAACGAAATATCATGACAGTTATCAACTCATTTGAAACGCATAGTAGATAATTCTATTGAGTTGAATTATAAAAAAACATAGTTCTGTAAAAGCGAACCAATAACTCCAAGTATAGGTCTTATAAACACATGCACCTGGAATGCCTGCCAGGGCATTGTCAGCCAAATAATATAATAATTATAATACTCACAACAGTAGCTAGTAAGAAGTGATAAGGCAGAAATTCCATCCTCAATATTTTATCCAGTTTCTTTACACAATGTATTTCAGTACCTGTATTGTCATACATGTATAGCCATTCCTTTTGAGCTGCTGCTACCATAGTCTCAACATGTAGCCAACTGAAACACAAATCATATTATTATTAATCTTAGTCTAAGCCATAGGCTGTCTAAGTGGGTACTAGGTACACAACAGTGTCAGTTATTCCTTGTGAAACTGTCGCACTGATACTGTTATGGGCTAGCTTGACACTAAACCATCAGGCTAAAGACCTGCTTGTCTCTTCATTTAGTGGTATAATAAACATAATAACAAGGGCAATGTAAACTGTGGGAATATAATGTTCTAAGAAGCTCAAGCCTAAATGTATCAGAGACCTGTTTATTTTGTTTGTTACTTTAGGTAAAAAAATACTATAGGATACTATTTGATCACATAAAGTAATATAGAAGGCCATAGACTTAGAGCCCAGAATACTTAGCTATGAATTAACATATTCCATCATGTGTGAAAAAATCATAAAATAATAGCTTATTTAAACTAATATTATAAAGCTGAAGAGTTATTATAGGCCGACCGCTTAACTCGTATATCTCACGTTCTCTGTCCCGCGCACCCCGCTCACCCACCCGTTAACATCACCCCGCGCTCCCTTCTCACCGCAGGCGATATACGAGTTAAGCGGTCGGCCTATAGTAAGAATATATTTTTCTATTGGGTAGCCCATTTATCGAGGAAGGCTATAGGCTATATAACATCACTCTACGACCAATAGGAGCGGAGCAGCAATAAAAAATGTTGCGAAAACGGGGAAAATTGATGCATATGAAGTTGCACAGGACAGCTAGTTAGATATATATTGGGACTTAATATCATGAATTATTTAAAGGTCACAAACCTTCAGTTGACCAGTGACGACAATATATATCTAATATGTATAAAAATCACAAAAGTTCAAAACAATAGTCTAATAATTTACCTGATGTCATGAATAGATTCCATGACATTTATTTCAAAATGTAGCTTTTTGGTGACCCAATCAAAAGCTGCTAAGTGTCCTTTTTTACTTCCCAACAGTAAATGTCTACCATTCCTTGAGTACTTGGCTCTGTATGGTCCAAAATCTAAGTTCAGTTCAAAAATTTTGGAGGCAGCTGTAATATCTACATTTTCTGCAATTATCTTTTGTGATATTGCTGTTGTTTTGCTGTCTTCATCTACTTCTAAAGCACTGTAATAATTTAAAAAAGTAGTGAATGTGAGTTTAGGCAACACAGAAAAGTTGTTGACAAGGCCTTACATTTATATTATAACCCAGGGCATGTTATAGGGAGCCCATAGAAAAAAAAAACATATTTATGCTACATAAAAAGTTTACATGGTACAATTTATGTGTAAGGATATTGATGAATTTATTTAAATTTACAACTTAACATTATTTACAATTAATTGACTTATTTCCAAGATACATAAGAGATTAAGTAAACCAACAACTTGCATAGACAAGGATGTGAGGACATAGGTTTTATTTAATGTTAGAAATTCTAAATTTTTTATCTTTACCCTTGATCTTCAGTCAACAAAATCTCAGCTCTGGCTGCTTGTTCTTGTGCATAATTGAACTTTTTTTCCTTCTTTTTTAACTTGGCAGCATGTAACGGATGCTTGACCCCTTTCCCAACCCCTTCTCCTCGAGAGTGAACTTCCAATTTTGCTGGATCAATAGGAGCCTTGCCTTTGAATTTGTTTTTGGCTGTTGTGCGTATAGGTTTTTTAAAATCTTTTTCATTATTTTTCTGAAAAAATAAGAATGAAATTTGATTTCACCTGTAAAACATGTGTTCTTAGAAAATATTTTGAAGAATGTCAGCATATTGAATGATTCTTTTATATTAAATCCAGTGGTATACTTGTTCAGGAATTATTTAGACAAATTTATGACATTATTGCCGCTCCAGAACTGTATACTTATATATTTTTTTTTACCTTAAATTTGTGGGTTTTCAATAAACCTGGGGTTATTTTTATGTTGTATACTTCCACATTCTGGGCCTGTACTTTTGGATTTGGCTCTGAATCCTTATTTTCTGTGTCGAAATAGCGTTTAATCTCTTTCTGTAAAACAAAACTTTTGTATAACTTTTCCTCCATATAGTTAGAAAGTGTGAGTGAAATAGTTGTGATGCATGGTACTACCTTCTTTGGATTCTTCATTTTTCACTTATGTAGACAAGTTAAAGGTTTTAATTAATATATTTTCTAACTTTTAAATATTATAAACACAGCACGCACGTGTGACTGTGATCTAACCTGACATTTATGACGTTTTTAAGTAAATTGACATTGACACTGTTATTTTAACTGTCAGTTATTGTGTTGCTAGATTTTAAAATATTCAGCAATAGGTATGCTTGAAAAAGTTGCGTGCACTTCAAAAAAGTGTCTGTTCAAAAGATAAGGGCATAGTGATAGATTTACTCTATCTTCATGGTTGACGGTCATTATTTATAGTGAGTGAAAGGAGGCAAGTTTGTTTACTATCCAATTCCAACTATTATAGGCTATGATAAGGTCTAGTTCAGTGGTTCCCAACTTGTTTGATCTCGTTACCCTTTTTGAGTAGGTAGGTACTTAAAAAGCCATTTTACCCACAACATCAGTCACGTGTGAGTCATTCGGTCGGAAGGAGGGGGGGGGGGGGAGGCGACGAAAAAACAAGATTAACCCAAATGTAGGCAGTTCGCACGACGGGGGAAGGGGTGTGCGTTACCCCAGCAGAATGTTGTCTTCTTTCAGGCTATGAATGACATGACAGATTTTAAATTTGTGCAGGCGGTTGAGATCAAGAAGTACAAAAATTTCAACCGAGAAGATGGATACCGGCTCTCACCATCTTGAAACCCTGTTATCAGCAAATGCAATCGTAGCCGTAACGAGACCGCGCCTTAGTGTGAAGACGTTGTAAGTGTAGTGTGTAGAAGTATCGACAGTACAAATTATCAAAATTATCAAGACCAGGCGAGGGTAGTTGAAACCCCGCGTCTCACAGAGACATCGCTAGTTTGCCATCAGTCGACCCGTGACCACGATCGGTGCAATTCGGTCGAAACGTTGGGTAAGTAAATAAAACCTTTAAATAATTCACGCGATTAAGTCCCCAAATATATCTAACATCTTAAATATTGTACATAGAACATTTTACTGAAAGAATACTTGTTTTGATTTAAAAAAAAAAATAGAAGTGCATTCAAAGTTTTTAAAATAATCGCTTGTCTGAGCTGGAAAATAGAACCCGACTAATGTGAAAAAGCAACATTCTGTATTTTTATTACTCCAAACCAAAGAGTCAGTCAAAAGTATTACCTATTTTTTTGTAAATAACAGAATGAAATACAATTTGTGTATTTAATCACGACGCTAGGCTAGGACTTACACTTTTTTTACAGTAGGTATCTTTGCTTCTATTTATCACAAACTGAATTTAAACGTACCTATTATTTCAAACGTTCATCACGCAAATAAGAGTAATCGATATTTTAAGTGTGCTAATTTGTATATTACAGAATAGAACACTCTTTGAGCATTATTATTAAATAGCGGCCCGCTCTGGCTTCGCACGGGTATAAAATATATGGATGTTGTTATTACATATAAACCTTCCTCTTCAATCACTCTATCTATTAAAAAAACCGCATCAAAATCCGTTGTGTAGTTTTAAAGATTTAAGCATACATAGGGATATAGGGACAGAGAAAGCGACTTTGTTTTATATTATGAAATGATTTAAATTTGTTAAATGTAAGTTGCAGTTCGCTGTAATTATTATAACTTAAATGTTAAATTGTATGGTTTTCCTTCCATTTACGATACTATGTTATTTTGAAAAAAAATATCCTAATGTTTGACCCTTTCCATTGGTATCGTAAAAATACAGGTTATTCCTTTTGTCATATTTGGCGGGTTCGATTCCCGGTCCAGACAGGTGATCAATTAAAAATCTTTCAATGTAGTTAGAATTATTTTTAAAATCATAATGAAGTCTTCTTTTAGTAAAATGTTCTATCTTCATTAATTAAGGTACTGACTGTAAATGTAGGTGTATTTTTATTAGTTGACTGGTTGCCATAGTACCTTCAGGTTGGGATCAGATGGCGTTGTGTCAGTTGTCCCAATACATTATTATTATTTCAGTCGCGTTCTATGGGTAGGTATTCTCTAAGGGCATCTTTTATCTCTAAAGGCAAGGGCTAGATAGAGGGGTTAGATTTTAATGGGTTCAGAATTTCAGGTCTCGATTGTTCGGATCCTAGAGCTAATTCAGATGAACCGCTCTGATGCAGACACTGTACTGCCTGGCTGACCGCGGGTCGAATGTTTTTAAGATCGATCCCAAAGTTACAAGAATACAAAATGACCGTTTGAATTGAAACTTAAGGGGGCATTACACTGAGAAAATTATTTATTTAGCGCTACGTACACAGCGACACGATCGCCGGCCTCGCTCTTCCGCACTCAACCATTACTTCACAGTGCACAGGAGCGCAGGTCAAAATAAAGTAAAATATTCGTTCGTACATATGTTAGATTACGAACTCCATGACTATGACAATACGAAAATGCTCGTTTTTGCATTTTTCCGCAACTTCAAGATTTATTTGCGGGATCATATTAAGACATATCCTTAAATTTCTTTATTTCATCTACTAAAAAAACTTTCACTCGTGTCCTAAATTTAGGTTTTCTATAAAAAATTTTGAGAGAGCCGAACCCTGTTTCGCGTAATCTACCCGTAACTGCAACTGAACTGCACTGCTTTAAATACGTGAATATTGACCCACATGTCAAATTGGGTAGGTACATTCTTTTTATAGTCTACCATTTTGATCTGGAAAGTCTTTTACCTTTCTTTTTTGCATTTTTCCGCAACTTCAAGATTTATTTTCGGGATCATATTAGGACATATCCTTAAATTTCTTTATTTCATCTACTAGAAAAACTTTCACTCGTGTCCTAATATTTAGGTTTTCTATAAAAATTTTTGAGAGAGCCGAACCCTGTTTCGCGTAATCTACCCGTAACTGCAACTGAACTGCACTGCTTTAAATACGTGAATATTGACCCACATGTCAAATTGGGTAGGTACATTCTTTTTATAGTCTACCACAGTGGTTCTCAAACTTTTTAAATGACGGAACCCTTTTGGGAAGCAAAATACTTGATGGAACCCTACAATAAAACAATTATTTTTATAAGTGTATTCTTTATTAATCAGCATAATAAAAGTACAATGTATCAGTTACTAATTATTATTTACTTCACCACTTGGTAAGGACAATAATAGAAAACATTAAAAAAGAAAAAATCTAACTAGTGGGAGGTATGAAACTGTTTTTTATTTTTCATCAATTGCTTGATATCAGGTTTGATGGAAGAAAGTTGGAGTCTCATATCAGCTTCGGCGTCCAGTCTATTGCGATATTTTGTTTTCGTGGCTGCGTAGGTAGAGAATCCTGTTTCGCACAAATATGTAGTTGGGAACGGGAGAAGAATATCCAGAGCCATTTGGCCAAGCATTGCATATTCATCTTGGATTCTGCACCAAAAATCATTAAGAGGCGTCGTTTTGAACAATGACTCCATACTTGTGTCTGATGACATTTCTAAAAGAGATTCATATATCTCATTTGACATGTTTTCAGGCTTTTCCAAGTTGGGTAAAAAAGGATTATGAATCCAGGAGTTCACTTTAATTTTTGTATTGTGTTCTTCGGGAAAATACTTTTCAAAAGATGCGCGCATCGAACTGAGATATTGGACCAATTCTTCAAACACATTATCTTCAAACATTTCTGAGTCGTTTTCGCTAACAAACTCACTGAGTAACGTAAAACTTTCTATTTCTTTCTTACCAATGCAAATGATCCAAAAATCTAATTTTCTTTTAAAAGCAGTTATTTTATTATAGGCCTGAAACACTGTTGTCTGTTTACCTTGCAACGATAAATTTAATTCGTTAAGTTTTTGAAAGATATCCGCCATAAAAGACAATCGGAACAACCAAGTTTTATCATACAAACGGTCCTTCAAATTAAAAGAAGTATCTGCTGAAAGAAACATTTGTAACTCGGCTCTAAGTTCAAATAGCCTTGTTAAAGTTTTTCCCCGAGACAGCCATCGCACTTCTGTATGGAGCAGCAGTGTTTTATGTTTGCTGCCATAATCTTCACACAATAATGAGAACAATCGGGATTGTAGTGGTCGTGATTTGATAAAATTAATTATTTTTACCGCTTCATCCATAACTAATTTTAGATTAGACGGCATTTGCTTCAACGCAAGTGCTTGTCTATGCAGAATACAATGACTGGAACTACAATTAGGCGCTTTATTTTTCATTCGTGACACTGCTCCTGCTGTTTTACCTGTCATCGCCTTGGCCCCATCTGTACAAATGTCAATGCAATTGTTCCAACTGAGATTATGTTCTTCAAAAAATATATTTATTTTATTAAAAATTTCTTCCCCGGTAGTGTTTGTAAGCAGCGATGAACACATAAGCATGTCTTCTTCAAAAGAACTTTTATATGGATATCTCACAATAACCAGCAGGATAGCCAAACCAGCGACATCAGTCGACTCGTCCATTTGCAAAGCGAATCGTGTATTTTGTAGACTGTAACTAGTTCTTGTTTGACGTAGCTTGCCAGATCATGGATTCGTCGTGAAACAGTATCGTTTGATAGCGGAACAGTAGAAAGATGCTTTGCAGATTTTTCATCAAGCATACATTTTGTTATGTCTAATACACATGGTTTTATTAATTTCTCAGCGATAGTGTGCGCTTCACCTGCTTGTGCAATGCGATAGCTAACTAAATATGATGCCTCCGTGGCCTTTTCGTTGGTAGTTTGTGTTACATGCATCATATTTTTTTGACTTTCTAATAACTGATCTTTTTTGCGAACAAAAAATTCTTTATTCTTGTCTTTAGTCTCGGGGTGTACGGTTTCTAAATGTCGACGCAATTTGGCAGGTGCCATGGAACTATTAGGAAGCAGTTTACTACAGAGCATGCAGAGAGGTGAGCCGTTGGAATCAACAAATCCGAAACTGATATAAGATTCATCATACTTCCTTTTTTTCGTCTTTGAAACCGTCGAGCTTGACGTCGTGGCACTCGTGGCATCATCTTCTGGATCGGTGATTGCTAAATTCTCCGCGCGCATTGCTTTTGAACATTCAGCGTCATTAGAAGATGTTGTTGGAACACGTTTAACACCTTTAAGCCAACGTTCCATTCTTCTTTATTTATAATGTTACAAGTCAGGATAGTGGGGTTTAAATAATGCACAATCGTTACTGCGTATAAGAGACTAAATTTAGAACCTACAGGGAAGAAATGTATAAAACTGAGACAACAGAATACAGCAGGCAGTAAAACAATGAACACTAGTTTCTCGCTAGCGAGCTTGTAAGTAGGTAGTAACTTATCGCTCCGAACGCTAATCATCAACTGACGACGCCAACGCGCGATCGCCGCTTTTATACTTAGTCCTAGACTCGATCTCAAATATTCTCGAAAATACTCGAGTCGGCACCTTTGATAAACAAAAAGCAAAAATAAAAACAGAAATTTAAAAATAGCGTTGTAAACAATATCGACTTTATCCTTTGAAGTTAGAGACGAAAGTCGCTTGTTGACAACTATAGCGTCTAATTCAGAGGCGGCTTTTATCAAAGAGACTGAGCGCTTACAAGTATACTACCCGCTCGTTTTAAGTTTGCCGCTGGCGATAGGTATGAGTGTATGACGTTCGAAATTTTTTATTTAATTGTAACAATAAAAATTGTGTACGGTAGATATTTGGGTAAAACTATGACACATTATAAGTTTTGTTGTCACGTGGGGGAGGGTACGCGCATTCCACAGACCGGCAAACTTAGAGCGAACGCGTTGTACAAGTATAAAATTGTTGAGACCAAACTTATAAGATATTGTACCAGCTAATGTAACACAAGCTTATACAAATAAATAAATAAATAACATTCATAGCGTTTTGTCTCCGCGCGGCCGCGGAGTCCGCACAGCCGCGGAGCGACCAGAGAGAGGTGTTTTGATTTTTTTATTTCTAAATTCTTGCGGAACCCCGACAGAGGTATCACGGAACCCTAGGGTTCCGCGGAACACACTTAGAGTATAGCTGGTCTACCATTTTGATCTGGAAAGTCTTTTACTTTTCTTTTGCTTCTGTCGCGTGGTTTCAGAGACCGCAGATTGAGGTACCTTTTTATCTAACACATTCTCCGACCGTTCGACATCATTTGGTGAATTGTATCTGATAATTACGAAACATGTCGATGTTGTGAAACACGAGAAGGAAACGATTGTTAATTAAGTAAACCATGTCCATTTATAAACATTTGTTCAATAAACTAACGAGGAAAATGAAAACTACCGCAATAATCTTGGTATTTATTATTTTTATTTTCTTTAACAACACATACTCAATATTTTACAGAAACGTATATGACAATCAGAGTAGTAACATAGTAATAGGTTTTAGTATATTAATGCGAATAATATTAATTCCTGTGTACCAATGTGATACCGTAAAAGAATAATATTTATTACAGTTTTATTCAACAAAACGGTTGAGTCTAAAACATTGCACAAGTTGTGTGTAAAGCGTTTCAACTAAATTTATTGCAAATTAACATTAACTTGAATTAACTAAGCTATCACATATTTGGTAATGTTAACAATAAATAAGTAACACGTAACATAATCACAGCAAAGTGAAATTGGCTAACAAAGAAAGTAGGTATTCATTTATCCCTAAAATCGATTATCAATTAGTGACTGAATTATTAACTTACACGATCTAATGAGATCTTTTTATTTACTAATACAAATAAAATCGTCCCTATGACGTGACAACTATCGTTATTCACAATTTTATTTACAAACTGACTAGAAAGTCCTCTAAGGAGTTCATTTATTTTTTTGTTTACATCATTTATATTTCTATCTCATTATTTTAGTTTTAATAGGTCAGCGTTTGGGAGCTGCTGTGTATCTGAAG
Source organism: Herminia tarsipennalis (assembly GCA_945859575.2). NCBI lineage: Eukaryota > Metazoa > Arthropoda > Insecta > Lepidoptera > Erebidae > Herminia > Herminia tarsipennalis. The sequence continues at coordinate 7,396,329 of OX243840.2, forward strand.
CATTTGGCACATTCCCAGCGTTATCAAATTTAAGACAGATTAACAGTTTACTTATTCACTATTTTACTTTTTCTGTTTGATAAAAATCTGAGTTTGCATCTGAAATTATAAATTCCCTAAACGGTCAACGTTCCGGCAACGGTGTTTTAAATGATAATTTTATTATTTAAATCGAAATGTAGGTACAATATTTACACAATCGATTTTTATGCGTTTGTGTGGCTAAAATCACTTACATACAATAGTAAAAATTTCTCACCTAACAATTACATTAATTTAAGCATACGAGTAACAGTGTTTAAAATTTATTTTAGTCTATATAGTCCAGCTTACAGATTAAAAGTCGAACGAATCTTCGAGTGTTAACATGATGCCATAAAGAAGTCACACATCGTATACAACGGTTTATAAAACAGACATCGTTACCTAATAGTAGAACACAAATACCAGTCCAAACGTCACGAGTACAGGATCCACTGCGAATATCACGAAACCATTTGTCCATTCACAGGATTCTTACACTTTGTCCGATATCTTTGGTGAGTAGCCTTCCGCATCCGTTTTTACGAACACTATGAATTGTACTAAAGTCACACAGTCAGTATCACAATAAGCTCCGCCGAACGTGCCTTATCGGTCACTATTGTTCACTGTCGTTCAGATTCGGCGGCGCTCTGTGAACCTTAAATGGGTGTAGGAAGCACTGTGAAGTCCTGGAGCGCATTTTTCACTGTTTCGTAGATTGGCCGGTTCTCATCTGGGCAGTAGCCATCAGGGGAGCAGAGCGTTTGAAGCTTGGTAAGGTACGAGTCGAAGTTATCGTGGGCTGGTTTCTCTCCTGGACCGGGAGGTGGAGGGGCACCGGGAGTGCCACCTGCCGTGGTCCCTGGCGCCGTACCTCCACCCGGAATCCTTACATGTTCCAATAATGTGATCACATTATTACGCAGGCTCTCATAGTATTCGTTTAGGTTGTTATTACGTTGTATCATCGTCTGGGTCTCCTGAAAAGTCGAAAAAATTTTATTTATCTCATACGCAAAATATGAACAGTTATTCGATCTTGAGTGTCTACTAATTACAACATTAACGGCGGTAGTACCAAATTAGAAAAAAGTTTGGTACTCACAAATTAATGATGTGTTAGTAGCACTCAAGTTGGTTGTTTCGAGCCATGATAGTACCATCTAAGTTGTCAGACAAAAATAGGGGGTTATTTCAAACTTTGTTCAGTAGTCCATAAAAAAATAACATCTTGATCGTAATAAGAATTTAGCTACTGAGTTAAGTATCTTTTCATCAAATAATAAATGTTGCATCTAATCAAATAGGTACATTATTTCAACACATTAGGCAATTTAATGCACTTAAGTAGGTATAGTATTGTCCTAATTCGAGTTATCATTTAATGCCAAATAAGTCAAATGATTGAGTTTGATATTCTTACCCTTTCTCCATGCGTGAGATGTGTTTCCATAGCGTTGATATCTGACTTCAGTCGTATCATCTGTGACTCGACGCGTGCATTCTCGCGCTGCAATTCCGTAATCTCTTGTTCCAAGGTCATTAGATCCTCACCATTCCCTGTCTGCATATTCATCTCCATACCTAAAATAACACTCTATCTTGTATATTGTGTATTCTGATCCAAAAATAATTAGACGGAGATTCAAATTTAGGACAATCGAAATATTCAAAATTAGAGTGACTTTGACTAGTGATATAATATACTAGCTGACCCGCGCAACTTCGTATGCGTAAATTTTCCCCGTTTTTGCAACATTTTTCATTGCTGCTCCGCTCCTATTAGTCGTAGCGTGATGTTATATAGCCTATAGTCTTCCTCATTATATGGGCTATCCAACAGTAAAATATTTTTTTTTATTTCGGACCCGTAGTTCCTGAGATTATCGCGTTCAAACAAGCAATCTCTTCAGCTTTATAATAATAGTATAGAGTATAGATTAGCAGTGTTGAATAAAACCAGTAAAGATTTTATGTTAACTTTTTATCTTACATAAAGGTTAGGCTACATCTTGGAAACAGTTTGTTTATTACTTGGAACTTGATTGCCTTCCTCGGTAATTCTAAATAAAGTTCGATGTTATTGCCCATCTATCTATTTCTATTCATAGACGACCACACGGCTAGTAAACTCGTAGATAGAATATTAGAATTTCCTATTATTAGACATTTTTATTCCAAACTTTATATGAATGGTTTGGAGAACTTTTTAAATGAAAGAAAGTACTTCCCAGAAATTTTGCGTCCACATCATTTTATGTGTAATCAGAAACAGTTGAGTTAAGTATACATTGACTGACCTGTATAACCGGGTTTGGGGTATAACGGCGTGATGTCATCTGGGTATTTCGGTTTCTTCGGCTGTGGGGTAGGAGTCGCTGCACCAGCTATTGGACAACCGGACAGCGAGCGATGGGTCAAAAAAGACCCGTTTAGATGTCCCGAACCATCACAACCGGGCGTCGGACAATTGACGCCGTCGAACTTGATGGCTGAAGCCGCAGCTGCTACCGCGGCCTTGTGCTGTTCCACAGTACCTCCGCTCTCTAACACACGCATTTTGTTGCGATTCGCGATCGGGCACCCCGAGGCACTGGTGGATGGAAACCATTACTAAATTAGTACATAGAATTATCTCTTGGAATCTTTGTCTATAATACTCTCTACTTTCCTCTACACAATAAACAACTACTTCCACAGAGAATCGGTCTTACCTTCGATGAGACAAGAATTTCCCTGTAGCGTGTCCAGATCCATCACAGCCCGGTATAGGGCATCTAAGCAGCGTGGAAATAACCAAGAAACTTTGTATTACAGATATCGATTTTCTCTAAATAATTTGTATTATGTACAATAGTTTGTAGAGAAGGTTATAAGTATGAGAGTTATGTAATGTTTGTGAAATCCTAACTCAATGCCGAACGTATACATTGCGACGGAACATTGAACATAATTAAAACCAGCTCGCAGGTCGGGTATCGAGTGACAAACAATGGTTATTAGATGCATGTAATATATGTGGGTATTACGTAATTGCTGTTGTGATTTCTTTGCCTATTCAATTATAATTATAATTTTTAGGAGAATGTAATAAAAAAAAATAATCGTATTTATTCTGTTAAGCCTTCTTGTTAGGCTAATAAACGACAAAATTGTTGCTTTAACTTAAAGATTCAAAGACCTTATTTTTATTAAGAGAATTAAGAGTATAAAAATTTCCACATTCTCTAGACTCATTCACAGAATGAACGATTGTTTTTTAAACTAACCTTAGTGGTTCAGAATCTTGTCCGTCTCTGGGCTTGCTCTTAGGTTTGTTGGCCCTCGGGCAGCCGGAGAGGGAGCGGTGCGAGGAGTAGTTGCCGGTGACGTGTCCGGATCCGTCGCAGCCGGGTGTCGGACACTTGAGCTCCTGAGAGTGAGGCTGGAGTTGCGATCTGTCGGCGCGCGGACACCCAGACAGGCTGCACATAAAAAGACTGCTTACAATGGCGTGTGGGTATACCGTATTGTAGCTTGTGACGGCATGGACAGGCAATTTCATTAAGCTAGCAGGTGCAACATTTGCGCTTTTGGGGCTCAAGAAACCATGTTTGGCTTGGGAATGTAACTTGGCTATAAACCCCATACATAAAGTGAAATTAAGTAGTAACTACCGCCTGTTGCATGACTTTAATAGACAAATTCGACTCGCACTCGCAAATGTGTTTTATACTCATTAGCAACGTTTATGGAAAGAAAAACGTTCAGAAGTGTTAGGTCTTGTCAGCGGGGAAGTTTACAAACATAGGATGCCGCAGAAGACTACGGGCGGTTTATAGAAAGTCTGAAATTGGTATTCAGATTGATGGATGGCACACGTGTAAAACCTCTGAAATGTAGTTCCATGAACAATTTCAGATTGTTTTTCGAATACGAATGCAAGGAAAATTCATGTTTATCAAAAGTGTTTACCTCTTCAGAGGACAGAGATTTAAATAGTGCCACTGCTACTTTAAAATAAGATCTTTCTTTTTTGTATAGAAAACAAAGACATCGATGTAATAATGGCCGCGTTTTACTGGTATAGATAAATATATTAGTGAAACTGGTTGTGTGATAGTGATAGTACAAAAACGTACCAATTGTAAAATAGGTAACCAGATTATTATTGCCTACTCTACCTACACAATGTAGGTAATTTTAGTTATATAACATGTAAAAGTGGATTCTTTTTTCTTCTATGATTTCCATAGCAAGTACTCGTATGTATACTGATATACAGATGTAATTTTTAATGTTGGCTTATAAATAAAATAATAAGTAGGTACATTGTTATAATGTTGTAATTACTAACACTAACTACTTAGTGTTAGGTATCAACATGCATTTTTTTTAAAATATAAATATTAGGTAGGTACTGGATGTTTTGAAATCGATTCGAAACCGAAATATCCAAACATTTGTGCCTAAGATGTATTCAGGTGGGATTTACTATTATTTTTATTTATATACTTCAAGTAGGTATTACATCATCAGTCAAGTAGGTAAATAAGAAACAATGTATCTACTTTAAACGTAATTACCTACCTACCTACTTTATCATAATTGCAATTTTCTTGACCTGTAAGTTAATTTGTTTACACAAAATCAGACGGACTGGAGTGAACAAATAAATCTATCTCTTGGTTTGAGCACGTCTCAAAATTAATTGTCATTTAAGATTAGAGGAATAGTCCCATTGTTTGTGTACAGTACGATCAACGTAACTTGACCGGATTGAAGTTAGGTTTTTATCACTTTCGCGCATGTCATAGAGATGCGACCCTGAAATTGCTAACGAAAACTATTAATTATGTTTAATCGATAACAAACACTAACTACATTTTAATTCAAAAATATAAAAACACTATTTAAATGAGTTCATAAAAGTTTAAATTTAGAACCGTGACAGTGAATACTAAAGAAACTTTGAAAAACAATTTCTTTACGAAAATAATCACAAAAAAAACATGAGTTAGTAATACTAATTATGACAATTTGATGCGTAATCGCATCTCTATTTCTCTTGGTTTAGTTACCGCCCACGCCCCCCGCTTCCTGTCACCATTTACTTCCAAAAAAATGCATCTGCGCGACCACTTGTCGCCTACTTCAGTTCGGCCTAGTTACGTTGATCGTACTGTAAGTTATGTTAAAGTACCCACATTAGCTCTACGTATCGCATTGCAAAATGCAAACCAATAAGTAGAGAAAGCACTAAGCTTGGCATAAATGCAAAGCTATCAATTTATTTATTTTGTACACTTATTTACTACTAGCTGTTCCGCGCAATTTCATCTGTGTAAATTTTCCCCGTTTTTGCAACATTTCTCATAGCTGCTCCGCTCCTATTGGTCGTAGCGTAATGTTATATAGCCTACTAGCTTTCGCCCGCAGCTCCGCCCGCATGGATGTCGGTTATCGCGATAAAAACTATCCTATGTCCTTCCTCGGGACTCAAACTATCTCCATACAAAATTTCATCTAAATCGGTTTAGCTGTTTGAGCGTGAAAGCGTAACAGACAGACAGACAGACAGACAGACAGACAGAGTTACTTTCACATTTATAATATTAGTATGGATTAGTATGGATAGTCTTCCTCGATGAATGATATTTTTTTAGATCAGTAGTTCCTGAGATTACCGCGTTCAAACAAACAAACAAACTCTTCAGCTTTATAAATTAGTATAGATGACACACTGACATGTGGTGTTTTTAGGGTTCCGTAGCTAAAATGGCAAAAACGAAACAAAGTTTCGTTATGTCCGTCTGTCTGAAAGCTGCGACACCCTACACTGAGCATGGTCCGACATGTTCTTCCCCGCTTTTTTTATTATATAGAGTGAACATTAGCTTATTATCTAATTAAATCATTCTGGTTTCTCATCACTTCATAGTACACCAAACACTTATGATACATTAGCTATTCATTTCTTTTAACGATATCTATAGCTCTACCTATAGATATATTTAACAGAAATGTAAAAACACTCATTAAATAGTAAACAAGATATTATTTTTATAACAAATTTGGCGAGTTTTAGTCACTTTTGTAAAACAACGACCTAATTTTATGACTGTACTTAATTAGTGTAAAACGATCAACGTTTGTCATATCTTTAAATGTGTTGATGATGAGCGAAGAGATGACGACAGTGAGTGTCATCATGAAACTATTAGGTTGTTAGGTATATTTAGTACTTATTTACATTAATTCAATAAAGATTGAAAACAGACGTAATAGATGACAATATGATTTTGTGGATATCAAAATGATAAATACAAAGCTACCCAAGAGGTCGTGGGTTCGATTCCTGCACGGGACACCCCTTTGTGTGATGAATAATGCACTGATGAAAATGTAAACAAAATTCAATTCTCTAAGATCTCCGCTAAACATTAAATTTATGAGCTACCTGTTCTTTTTCTTATTTAGGTACTAAGTTTTTTAATTCGTCGAGACGTTAGATATAATAAATGTAGATATAATATACCTATTGATTTGATGATGGATTAAATATATGTATCATCTATACTAATATTATTAAGCTGAAGAGTTTGTTTGTTTATTTGTTTGGACGCTATAATCACAGGAACTATTGGTTCGAATTAAAAAAAAAACTGTTAAATATCCCATTTATCGAGGAAGGTTATAGGCTACATAACATCACGCTACGACTAATAGGAGCGGACCAGCAATTAAAAATGTTGCAAAAATGGAGAAAATTTACGCCGACAAAATTGCACGGATCAGAAAGTATCTTCTAATTGTTAATTAATATAATTATATATGTAATTATTTATATACGTAATAATACTCTATGCCTAACAAACTGTTTAGTAAGACTAAGTATGACTAGTATTTATTGATTAGTAAACAATCACGGCTTGTTATTCTAAAGTTTTACTGAAGTGCTCATTATGCAGATAGGACCGTCAGTTTACAAATTATCGTAAAAATAGGTTGGATGGCGTGCATCTGTTATTTTCGTCGTAACTCATACAGATTTATATTTAGATTACTTACGGCTATTTAAATATAAATATATAAGATTGTACTTCTGGATAAATGAAGGCCGTGGTTTCTTAAAATACTAATGAATTTGCCCAATGACTATTTAATATTAGCATTGTAGAAATGGCTTAGGTATATGAAACAAGCTAATCTTCGTGACTCTATTCACGTAAATGTTTTAAATCTATAAAAATTATAGTCTTACTCTGAAATATAGATAGGATTTTTTTATTACTGTAAAGTTACATCAACATTCTTTCAGAATTGAATTCTTTCAGAAAAAAATTTTGCGTTTATTGTTATGTAAGTAAGCAGGATATTTGAGATGGTAAATAACTGTGATCGTGGAATAGAGGCCTATTTTAAAGAGTCAATATATGGATTTCGTCTCCTGACTATCTTTAGATATTACATGTATAGATATTACATATATTTCCCTTGGTCTTGAGATAACTCTGTCTGTATGACGTACGACAATAATTGTAATTTGTCAGTTAATTTTATATTTTCCTATTATTTAATGTCGATTATTATTCTTATTTTATAATTTTGTAATATTCAAATACAATGTAATTTGTTAATGAATAAATGACTATGACTAATGACTAACTAGAAAACGATTTTACGATTTCGTTCATTATTTTTTTTTAGATTTTTAATACTCTACAGAAAGTTCTTAGGTAAAAAAAAAAATAACGTGGCGGTACGCAGTTTGCCGGCACAGCTAGTAAGGTAAAAGCACCTATTACGGTGGTAGTCAAAATTGCTTCCTATTACGGTGGTATTTCTATTTTCGCGTTTTATTCCCGATTTATTCAGTGTAGGTACACCAAAACCGAAACTATTTATTCTTAATCTATTACTTTATGACTTAACTGACGTTTGCAAGTATAGCACATAGACAATACAACAAGACCAATCAGTCTGTGTAACGTCATCGACGTGAGAGGGGTTTCCATACAAACGCGGAACAACAAACGTAAGTACACAAATATTCATAAACTAAGTTTTTCGTATTAAGAAGCCGTTCTAGTTTGTTTATTTGTTATTTATACAATTTTCCTATTATTACACTTACTATTTAAATAGCTTATTTTATATTTGTAAGTCATTTTTTACCAAAAAAATAAGAAATAAAATACCGCCGTAATACGATACGAATTTTGTAGATTGATCCTAATACGGTGGTGTAACTCCGAAATAGGAAAAATACTAGACATGTTTAATTGTTTATAACTTTCAATTTAGTAACTTGTCAAATTAGTTTTAAGTTTAGTTGAAATAATTATTAATCACATAATTTAGAAACCATATTCTGCGGTATGCGTTCTTAATTAGAAATCTAGTTAAATATGAAAACTGTCGAGTACAAAATGTTAGTTTCTTATAAGAGGTTAAAATGGGAAGGTGTATTTTAATTTATCACAAAATATTTATTTTATATAAGTTTTGACTTGAGTTTAACAAATCTGAGCCAAAAACCTGTTGACTTTGATTAGGCATTTATACTCTTTTGTTAATTGAAACATTTATGGGTCAGAATTAGGATTAATAAAAACACGAGTAGTTTTCCTATTACGGTGGTAGGTATTTCCGGCTCTATTCATACTATATTCATCATATACACATAAATTTACAAGATTTTAGGGTTCCGTAAAAGTTTTGCATCTTTTTTTGTGGATTCTTATGTAATATGCATTTTTCTTTGATAAAACCAAAAGCGATAAAAACTTTTAAATTTATGTTATTATTTTATTTAAATTTATGCAATCTATAAATAATTTTTATTTTACTTTTTGTTTTCTCAACGTAGTTTTTAAATTTTATTGAAGTTCCGTACAAATAATATTTATTAAATAATAATTACTAAATAATTCATTCATTTACCATTAATTTGATTAAGTAGGGTAATAAAATCAATGGTCAATAAATGAAAAACTTACGAATTACGTTACTAACACATTAATATTATTTAATAAATATTATTTGTACGGAACTTTAATGAATATAATTTCTGACCCTCCGTATTAGGAGCCGTCTACCGCAGTAATAGGATCAGACCAAATTTGTACCTCCGTATCAGGGATAATCGACACGACCATTTAAATATTTTTTTAAAATTAGTAATATCATGAAAAGAAACATGGTCTCAACAGCAATACAAAATGTAAGTTCCACTTTTCACGATAGAATTTTTTTCCACCATTAGAAATACTTACAAATGCTTATTTTTGTTTCTTACTTTCAAATGTTGCGAAATACCTCCGTAATAGGTGCTTTTACCTTAGTCAACATAAAATATGAATATAGTCTCCTGACCATATACATCATATACATAAATTAACTCTTGATATTAACTTATTAAACATTAAATCCTTATTAATGTTTTAGAACTCTTCTACACATACAGATCTGACCGTTAGAATTAAGACAGTTAGTGAACTCATGTTTACTAGTTTCGCTAATTAATAGAAAGTCGTTCGCAAAGTGAACAAGATTTGTTTTATTTTTAATGTTATACTAAAGAGATATTACTCTAATTGGTTGTACCAATGTACTCACTTGAAGTTAAAGTATTTGACTTTGATTGACTTTGGAGATTCATCTATCTCTTCCTATGACGTTTGGACGCTCGTGGAGATGAGAGATTTTTACTTCATGTAGGTATTCAGAGCGTGGATTTAAATTAGACTAACCGGCTTCATGGTAGTGCTGTGCCTACATTTTATCGGTTTTACAATTTATTCCCGTTTTTTTTAAAACATAACTAGCAATGTAGGATTGAGTCCCACATTACTAGCAATCTTGTTAACCCCTCCAGCTAAGCTCAAGAGATTGTGTTAAGAGTGGGTTCACGTCGGTAGTATAATGGGTAGGATTCGAACCCGCGACCTCACGGTTGCGAGACCGATGCCTTAGTCATTAGGCTACCAGTACGAGAAAATAGTATAATGTTTATTGACTACCTACTGACATATAAGCATATTGTGCATTGTCTTTGCATCTTTTAAAACGTAATGACTCTACCTGCTATGTAAACAGTTTATAACCTACTACCTTATCTTACTCACATTGAATCATTCGATTTTCCTGTGACAAAAACAATATTAGTGCGTAATGCTGATTCAATTTTGTTTCACGTTCGGTGTGTATTGTCAAATTAGCCTTACAAATGATTGCAAAGTGAACACCCGATATCAGTGTTCAGTTCAATACCTAAAACTGTTATTACTATTTTTTTATTTTTCCTTCTATCATATTCTACACATATTATGAAAAAGAGGATAAAACATTCAGAAATTATGTATGGAACTATGAATATGGATAAGTTGTTACTCTGAAAATACTCGTATGTATGGGTATACATACGAGTATTTAATAGTAAAATTAATATTATCGCAACCTTTACGAGTATTTCTCATACTTATATCCTTTCTACTATTAAATATGACGTATTGGTAGTTATGCAATATAATTTATTACTTAGATATCGTATAGTAAAAGCGACTTAAAATGAATTGTTTAAAAAAAAAATATATAACCAATGATAAGAAGCGATAAGTTCGCATTTTCCCGTTAGAATAAAATGTTAGATACAATGAAATACAAATATAGGCATAAAAATATTTGATGTTCTACGGATTTTTCATTAATACGTATTTGAATAATGGGATGCCTTGACTGTTCTGTGGACATAATGTTTATTGAATAAGTTTTTTAAATAGAATTGGATCGTAGGTATGATGAATGTTCAGTTATCTGAAGAATAATTCTATTTAAGTAAATATATTGAATGTTGTACCTACAATTTCGACCTAGAATTTTATTAAGGAGAGATAAAGCATTTCTGTTGATTACAAATACTTTTTTATTTTTTAATATTAGCAGGATTAAGTAGCAGGTGTGGATGGATAACAATGACAATTTATTTATTTCAAAGAGCTATTCCAAAGTAAATTATTCTTCTAAAAATATTCAACCTATCCTAAACCCCATTTCTGTTAGAAATTTAAAAGTAAAATTCAATCGCTTAGAAGTGTTCACAGACATGTATTTGCATACAGTATCGACATTGTTTTATAATTGTTTACGTAGTTATCTTTTGAAAACAAAGTGGAATAACGAATTCACGAAGCAGTCAGTACATCATACAAGCAATATGTAAAATGTAAATAAAGATGCAAGCGTCCTACGTAACGTGACGCTCGGTTTTGCTCTATAAAAACATACCTTATCACTCTCGTAAAATGATTCAAAATCGATCATAATAATTTAAACAGATTGAAACTTAAGTATACTGCGCAACGTCATTTTTATCAGGTGGGCGATAATAGATATTTGGATCTACAAGTACTAGAGTAGTTCATGACGCAATTACAATAAAACCAAGTTTGATATCGTAATTTGTTGTTTGTTTAGTATTCATTATAATGCACACACAAACAAATAACACGCATTATGTTAGCTACAGGCGTAAAACAGTGTTATAGGTCGATGATGACAAGGAATATTATTAATATTTCTCGTCAGGCATGCGGTTAGTTTGCATCAAAATCCCGTGGGACGCCGCCAATTGGCGCGGAAATGTGCAAATTGTCACTCAGGGGCGAATCGTAGACGGTCTACATAGCTGCACAAATGTAAAACATCGAACACTTCTCATTATTGTAATTTAAAAGGTCTACAACAATAAACTATGCCAAGAACATTACATAGTGTTTTATTGTAATTTACAAAGTAGTTTTGTTATTTTGGACAAAGATTAATGTCAGAAAACACTGCTAATCAAACGAGACCAAATGTAATGATTACATTGGCCTATTTTATTTTTTAATAAAAAAAAAAATATCATCAATATACACATAGAGAATATTAATAGTAACACTCTGCTTATCGGTTGAACGGATCCAATTTTAAAATAAGTCGTTCGATGTTTATGATTTGTACAGCCGCGCAATGCAACCGCGAGTTCGTGAAGTCGGAGCGATTCGTCTTTATTATTATTCCCGCTTGCCTGCGGTGTGTCGCGAAGTTGCCAGATATGTGCCCGGAACCGTCGCAGCTTTCCACGGGACACTGGATGAGCTCCCTCGACTCCCGTATCCGGTAACTCAGTTTCCCATAAAAGTCGTCGCGGTGATAGCTAGCGTGAATAAATACATACGAAATAGTTTAACTTCGAAACAAAAAAAAAATGTAAAAAAAGTCTTGATCACAAAATACGATTTTCGTAATTGTTAAATGTCATTAACCTAAAGAAGATAGAGCAACGAAACTATTTGTAAAGTAAAAAAAACTTTACCGCCATCAAAACGTTATCTACGTGAAGCGAAGTTTTTGAATGTTTACAAAGTTGATATTATTAGCTACTCGATGTTGTGTTTACGTATCGAAAGATACAAAAACTATTAAAAACTTTTAAAAAACACGATAAAAGTAATAGAAACTATTATTTTCTTACCTATTCCGCCGCATATCTGGGTCTTCGATAATATTTACGTCGGGAATGCGGCACCAATATTATTTGTATTATGTGTATGTAATCGTGCGCGTGTAGTCGTGGAGCGTGCGCGCGGGCAGGTCGGCACGCCGCGCCTGCGCGCCCGCCGCCGGTATATTTAGACTGATTCACCGAGTGTGACTTGTAGTGCGTTCGAAAACTTGTTACAGAGCTATTCTAACCTAAAATAACTTCACGTTGCGGCAGATTGTTTGTTATGAAAAAACACGACGCTACATGGGGTATCAGAGCGAGTTGTAGAGTCGTATGTTGTTACGGATTTATGAATTTTAGATAACGGTTCTCTGTTACAAACTTTACTCTATTTGCAATATCATACAGTATGTAGGGTTTAAAGTCTTCTTTGCATATATCGTTCGTTATTATCATTTGTATTGATAAAAGTATAATACAAAAGTATTTATTATAAGTACCTACCTAGTTACATTTACAAATGTCATGATTATAATGAATAAATCAGTTATGAGTAAGCAAATTGATAAATAATAATAGAGTGAAAGTAAAATATAAAAATATTAAAAGGCAAGTAAATTCATATAATTTACTAGGTATTTATCTTTTTGATTTAAAGTTAAAAAATGACAGAAACATATTATTATGTATAATTTATAAAGTATGTTCTAAATCATTCGCTACGTGTATCCGAACGCATTTTATACGGCGCGCAGCTCTATAACGCATCTGAGTGTTAAATGTTTCGAATTACGTCACACATTTGTGTCGATCAACAATGAAAACACGTTATTCAATTCAATACAGCGCACTTGGTACACTTGTGAAACATCTGCGAAGGGGCAGCAAGGTCTTTTTATACACGACTGCACAAAAAAGGTCCGTCACCTATTCAGGGCTCATGCATTATGTAGGTACCTTTTATTTAAACGCGAGTTTTTTAGGTTCCTACGTCATTTAGACGTCGTAATCATTAATAAATACATATAATAATAGGTACCTATCTACCGTTAGAACCAATGTAATAATACCTATGCTAACCTGCCTTGAGAAAAATAGGCCATTTTTCGCGTGCTTGTGTTTAATTATAGTTACAAACTAGCTTATGCCCGAGGCTCGGCCCGCGTGGCAATATACGCTATTGCTTAGGTCCTAAGAAAAGTAGCGTGATGATTTTATCCGAACATAGGAGATTACGCTCCCAAAATTTGAATAGAATCTGTTTGGTGGTTTTGGCGCCAACCACAAACAACAAACAGACACGAAAAAAACTAAACAAGGTTTTGGATTCAGAAACCCATAATTAGTGGATCTAGGTTAGTTTTTTTTTAAATATATTCAATGTACAAACACAGTTATTTTACAATTTTATAATAGTAACTACTAGCTGACCCGCGCAACGTCGTCTGCGTCAATTATCGCCGTTTTTTCAATAATTTTCATTGCTCCATTGCTCCTATTGGTAGAAGCGCGATGTTATAGCCTTCCGTGATAAAAGGGCTATCCAACAGTAAAATATTTTTTTTATTTGGACCAGTAGTTTCCGGGATTATCGCGTTCAAACAAACAAGCTATTCAGCTTTATAATATAAGTATAGATATAGATTACGTACAAAGAGATTGGCAGCGTGTTGCCTCGGCCTAGAGCAACGACACACTAATCTTGAAGCGTCTAATTGACCATATAATCAATTATCTACCGTACATCTGATTATTAAATCGGTATGCATATTCTACTAATAAAACGCAATTATGTTGTTTGTTGGTTCATTATTTTTCACAAAATTTTACATTGTCTGGATGACTTTTATATATTTTTTTAATTAGTGGTTCATAAATATTTGTATAATAGGTATAATAATCAAATCGCATGTTGCCTTTACCCTCTTCTGTAGTTTTTGTAAGTTGATGCTCTATGCACACCATAAGAGGCTAATTCATTTAAAACTTGATTATACCAACTTTACGTACTATGGTTATTGCTTGCGTGAGTTTCATGGTGTAATGGTTGTAGCACCTTACTGGCATAACTGTATATATAAAAATATATTGTAAAAATTGACATTTAAAAAAGTGGGCATGAGTTTTTATTGCCAACTTCTTTACTCTTGCGAACTAGGCATTAAATGTTGAATTATTCCATTGCAAACTTTGTCTGATGTTCATAAGCGTTGCATTTTGTAACCTAAGTATATAAAGTACTTTAACTTTTTGACTTTTGACAAAGTCTTTACAGTTTAAACATGTTTTATATTAGAATGACGATAAATTATGTATGTATTTTTAATATCCTAGGTAGGTATGAGAATAGGTCAAAAATTAAAATCGGTAGAGTCGTTTCGGAGGAGTTCGGCCACCAATAATTCGACACGAGATTTTTATATATTAGGAAAGAAGATTATCATTCATCATTCTTAAAATATGTTAATGGTAAGTAGTAAATGTGTATACATACCTCATATTAAAGAAAGAGAAAAAAAATACAACAATCACATCACAGTTTTTCTTTTTATTTCTTTTCACGGAGCTCTTATATTTGCCATATCCCACAAACTGCTACATAATTTAGTAAACTGATTATAAATTTTCAGTTTCGGGTAATTTATCTAATCGTGATTATAAATGATGAGGTAAATATACCGATATGGCTACTTAACATTAATTCTAATAATAACACATTGCGTGTGAAGTTTACTCAGGCGCAAGATTTTTTTTTTTCAAATTAGGTATACATTAGCATCATACATCTTATAGATTTAAATCGAATAAGATTAGAAAATCGATCAATAATTTATTTTCGCAACCTATGTATATTTAAATAATTCTTCTATGCGTGTGTATGTCACTGAACTGCTCCTAAACAGCCAGACTGATTTTGATGTTTTTTTTTGTGTGTGTTCCAATGGATTAGAGGATGGTTTAGATTCACAATTGAACTCGATTCACAAAGAGGCGGTACGAAGTTTGCCGGGACAACTAGTAATAATATAATTTGTATCTTATTAGTTAAAAAAAAAATCTTATTAGATCGGTAGAGTTTTTAGCGTACATCAATCTAGATTATGTCCTATTCAATTACCCCTGGTTTTATAAAAGTCCACGGATATCATATAAGGTTTCCACCATAATGGCAACATGCCGAACTATTTCGGATTTCGGCCCGCTTTAGAGAAGGTATTATGTTGTATCACCTGAAACCCCCCTCAAAAGTACGCCCTTCCTAGGTAAATAGGCTAAATGGCCTACGTTCATGGTCACATATACATTTAAAAAAAATGATTAGAACTCTTATGATACTCCTGGAATAATTATTTAAGAAATAGGTACCTTTCTTTATCAAATTTGTAATTCATTTTCCATGACAAATCCACACATACGTAGGTTTCCACACATACCTATTGTACAACCTTGTTTGATTTCCATTTTATAAGCGTAGCGACGTTATGAAATGCTGATCAATCAGGCAAAGACAATGTCATTAGAAATTTATGTTTGACACCGTCATCTACATAGACATAGAGACTGGACTGAGCATTCCCAACCAGGTATGAAGGCTACAAAGCGTGATATAGACAAAATAGTCGAGTGGCATATAGTTGTCTCTTTCTAGATCTTAATCGGTTCACGCTATGATATTATATAAGATCTACAGAAAAGAAACAAGTATTGGCCGCACAGCCGCGTTGCTTCTAGATATATCTTCACGTTATGATATTACTCGTATATGTGTCTTTGTCATTACAGATCTACAGAAAGGAGACAAGTATTGGCCGCACAGCTGCGTTGTCTGCTTCTCATTCTCAGTCCAGTGAAGACTGGACTGGGAGCTGGAGCCATAGACATCTTTACTGGAGCCCAGTATATATATCTATGGCTATCTTTGACCAGCTCTGCAGAGCAGGGTTTCCCAAACTGAGTTATAGAAATAAAGTCGTGATTGCCTGCGTAGAAAAAACAACAAGGACAATATCTTAACGTCATTCAAATGAAATAAGAACTTTCATAACTAGAAATTTGGTTAATTACACCCACCCTCCCTCTTCATGAACTTGGGGTTCCATAGTGTGTGTTTCCATAAGTGTTTGGGAACCCCTGCTGTAGACCTATAAATGTGTTGTAAATTTGTTAGCTATATTTTATATTCACCTGCTATCCTTAGGTTTGTCGTGCGGCGCGTGTGGAGGTGGCATGTAGCAAGGAGGTGAGTAGGGCGGCGCGTGCGGTGGGTACGCCGGTGGCGGTGGGTACGCGCCGCACTGGTACTGGTAGCCGCCGTACCCGGCCGCTGCTGCCGCCGCCGCGTAGTCCGGCTGAGCGAGACCATACCCTGCGACCGGGTGTGGGCTTACACCGCCGTAACCTGTACAATAACGGTTATATCATATACCGGTAATGAGGTTCATCGTTTAAAGTTCTGTTCCAAAGTTTTTTCCGTTCCCTTTCCCATCAGCGGCGAGTAGCGATTTGTCGCTCAAGAAATGTATAATTGATGTATATTGCAGATACCGTCCGTGTAAACAAAAGAGATGCAGTATAGAGCGAGTACTCGCCGGCAGTGTGAACGATCAACTATTAATATCTGTATCTCTTTTGTTTACACGGGATCTACATACGTATGTACGTTTCTTGAGCGATAAAATCGCTACTCGCCATCTCGCTGTAGGTGGGACAAGTGCCTAAGGATGAATCGAGAACATTGGTTGTTGTTTACTGGGTATTTTCGTATCATAAATATTGTATTTACGCTCCAAATGTACCGATTGATGTTGATGAAATGGGGATGTGGACTGTCAAATCAAATTAGTATAAAAAAAATATATGGAATACTGAGATCTGACGTCACAACTCAGAATCGTGAAATAAATTCTTACAGACATTTGCAATAACGCATTTATTTAGATTTCGTTATGACGTACTATTGTCTGATTACTGTAGTTATCATCCCAATTGGAAATTGTTTTTAATGTAAGAAAGCATTTGTTATATGTTTGTGTTTGGGTAATGTTTATCAGGTATGACTGTTATGAAATGTAAAAGTATTAAAAAGTAACATAAATTACAACAATCATATATTAGGTATACTAAATTAATATTTTCACGATGAAAATCCAGTACAATATTCGAAAATTGTACTTGCTATTAAAATATTCACCGTTTAATATGAGAACGTATTACATATTCTCAAAACTTTTCTGTTACACAACGTACAAGTACATTATAAAATTATCCCGCCCTGTGTTCCTGCCACAGTACCGAGTACACGCTGAGCGCCGTGAGAATTCAGTAGCTATTATAAATTTTAATTAAAGCTTCGTACACAGTGATCCACAAAAACCACGGTGTGGCATGTAACCGCACCGTGCGGGAACAGGGAGCGGGCCAACCGGAGCGACGGCAACGTACCGACGCGCGCGGGACTCATTACCGCGGTCGCCTTTTAATTTGTACGACGTGTTTTATCACACCACCGTGTATGCACCCTTACGTGTTCCCGGAATATAGAACATTACACCGCGTATAAAGGATTACATTAAAGCGAGATAATTAAGCCATTTTATTCTGAACTCACCGGCCGTGTCTCGATGGTAGGCTTCGAGGTAAGGATGACTGCCGCCGCTGTCCGGGGTCGATTCTCGACTGTATGATACTCCTCCAGGGAAACTGCGACTACCAAACAACAACCATTGTAGATCACATTCCGGTCTAACAATTATGAACTAAACTATTGAACAGTGCCTCACCTATGTGGTAAACGGGATACGCTAAGGTCGAGGGTTTGGCCCTGTGGACTGGGCACCTGAGGGCTGGCTGTGAGCTGGGGCGAAGCTCCCGGCTGCGGGCTGCCCCGGGCTCCGCCCCCGCCGCCACCACCGGCGCTTGTGTACACCGGCGATGCGTATGGACCCTGTTATCAAAATTTATTTTAATATTTAATGTAAAAAGGGCCTAAGTATATTTTGTCAGTCTACTCCCGTTTGTTATTCTCAAATCTCACCTGTGGACTACCACTAGAAGTGGAAAGATCTATGGCTGGGCGAGGGTCACGGGGGTCCCTCGGCGTGGGGCTGCGCGGTCGCTGCGCCTGCGCCGCGGCGATCTTCACCGACAGGTTGATCGCCGAGAAGCCCGGGGGGACGCCGGGGCCCATCGCGCTGACTCCGCCCACGCCGCCTACTCCGCTACCAGCCTCGTAGTGGTACATTGGTCTGGGAGGACAACGCGGTTCCATCATACTTTCTTTACATCAACTAAATCGAACTTAACCAGCCAACCAAGGATCTAAGCATCCCGTTTACCACGTAATGGTGTGTTAGACGGCACATAACTACGTATAGGACCTACCTAGGGTATATAGGTCCGGAGCTCGTCTCCTGTTCGGATTGGTCGGTTTTCATAGGCGTGGGTAGGTGTGGGTCGTGGTAACGTTCCTCGTCCCAGCCGTAAGGTCGCTGGGGGCACTGCGGGTCGTAGCGCTCGAAGGCTGGCGCACCTTCGTAGCACCTCGACTCGTAGCCGTACCGCGCTTCGTTCATTTGGCTACGAACCAAACTTTTCGCTTACTATGTTTTACTACAGAAATGCTGACAGCACATAGCCGTCTAAAACATTGCTACAAATTTGTTTCGAGTGCATTGCAATGTAAGGTCAAAGGTAACACGAATGCTATTAGAGTTTGTAACTGTAATTGGGAGCGTTTGTAATTACAATTATGAATGCAACATTGAATACGTCGAGCTTCTCTTTAATTAACCTTTACCTTAATTTCATTGCACTCATATCTTCATAACATGTTAGATAAAGTTACTCATTTTAATTAACGTTGTTAATATAAATGGAATTATGAATGTGTCTGTGTAGTCGTTTGGGTGTCTTGAAAAGAATAATACAGTTTTGTAAACTACTCGTACTCTACGAGTACTTTACATTGATAAATAATTTTATAGGCAGGTACAATGTTTCCTGATTGGCAAAAGGATAAACACTGTTTAATAATAAACTTAGATAAATGTAATTTCGACTTGTATAAATGCTCGAAAACCATCTTTGAGTCAACACACAGGGTGGTGATATTTTTATCAATCATTTGCTAGTGCTCACTTCTAAACCTGCGGAAAACTAGACTAGACTTATGTTGTCTCGGCATCCTGCATAAATCATCAATTATTACTCAATCAGTTTAAAAAATACTTCTACCTTACATAATTTGCATGTACTATACCTATAAACCATTCGGATAAAACTTATTTAAATGATAGCGAAAACTGCGTAGTTTAGAAGATCTAGGACTTTGTTTATACTATGTAAAGATAACGTGTTACGTTACCTGTAGGACCGCACATGATCGTCGGGCGGCCTCTCGTAGGGTGACCTCTGGTCGGGCGGCGCGCCATAGCCGGCGTGGCGCGTCTCCATGGTGGGGGAGTCGCGCTCGGGCTCGGCGGCCTCTCGCTTCGGCACCAGCAGCTCGGCCGACTCGCGCTTCACGCCGGGGCTGCGAGGCGACGCCTCGCGGACCGACACGCTCGTCGTCGAACTAGCCGCGCTTTCTGCACCAGCGATTGAGGGCGCCGGGATTGTGCCGTGAGACACTGTTAGGAGTAACGTTCAAATAATCATTGCTGTTAGGTATACGAACAAATTCATGGCGTTAATTGGGTAAGGCTTGTGCCCGTTCTGAACCGATAATAGGTGCCTAAAGGCATGGTTTGGAAATAATATCCTATCTGTTTATGGCACGCATCTGTCAATAGCGTGTGTCAAAGTGAATTTGTGTAATATGTAGGTACATCTCCTCAAACTATTGTAAGCGTGCCTTATACTGATACTACTGTTCACAAAACTGCTGAAGCTCGGAAGGTGTTTACAGATCTATTTGCTTGAAATAGTTTTGACAAAGCTAGGAGAAAAAGATAAACCATAATAGCATTAATATTTTCATGGCTCCCTCATACTGGAATTATAAATGCGAAAGTAACTTTACCTGTTAGGTTATGACGATTAGATTCCCAGGACGACTATAATGAAATTTAGTGTGAATGTTTATCAAAAAATATCAAAGGATAGTGCTTACCGTAGGGTCTAGCTTGTTTTGATCTAGCGGCGGCCTTGCGTGCCGCGTCGGTTGGGTGATAGTTGGTAAAGTATAGTATGATTACGTACTAGAGGGTCTAACTCGTTGTGATCTAGCAGCGGCCTTGCGCGTTGCAGCGGTTGAACAGCCCGAGAGAGAGCGGTGCGTACTCCAGTTGGAACTGACGTGGTCGCGCCCGTTGTGTGACAATAGGTATAGTTATAGAAAGATTACGTACCGGAGGGTCTAGCTCGTTGTGATCTAGCGGCGGCCTTGCGCGCCGCGGCGGTGGGGCAGCCCGAGAGAGAGCGGTGCGTGCTCCGGTTGGAGCTGACGTGACCGCGCCCGTTGCACCCCGGGGTGGGGCACTTCAAGATTGTCTCGTGCAACGCCAATACTGTACACATATTGTTCATAAGTTTTGAAGGAAGAGGTGTGGTTGCGGATCAAACAATTCATAGAGTGACTAGAGTCAAATATCTAAGAGTTTGTAATTTGAATAACAACATGTAAAGCTACTCAAATTTCTATAAAAATAGCGTTATTATATTGCCATAATAAGTAATTGACATTGGGATTAATGTAAACAGTGAGAACATCACTTTAATTAAAAAAACAATTGTAACACATATCATTATTCGTAAATAGGTTTCTACACACCTTCTCCATATACATTTTAACTATGTCAATCTCACGTTTCTCAGTTAGTACGCGCAATACAAAGGGGATAACAAAATGTCTCGCTTCACTTTTAATACACTATACATTAATAACTTATTTTATTTATTTATCAAAACTTTATGCACAGAATTCTACAGAGACGGACTTAATGCCAAAAGTATTCTCTGTCAGTCTACCTTAGGGACCTATGTAGAAATGAAGTAGGTATGTAGGTGCAACCTGTTGACATTACATATAATCAAACAAAACTAAAAACAGAATAGTAGGTATAACAAATCCTTATTAAACATACTAGCATAAATACACAATATACCTACATTACCTAAATTACTTAAAATATTCTAACTCAGAGTTCTATTTATAGGTGCTACTACAAATCAATAACGTAAAATAAAATAACGTCTAATTTAAAACTCAATCTACAAACAGAATAATTAAATTAAATGCAATTTAAAAGGTAAAGCTATGTAAGTACATATTCTGTTACTTTACTTACTCTCGGGTGTGACTTTATCCTTTCTTGGACATCCTGACAGACTAAAGGAACAATTAATGATCATCAGTATGGTATGCCTTTCATTTAAATGATTTTGCTTACAGTAGGTAGGAACTACATCGTAAAATATACATGTGATATGTTTTAGTTTACCAATAATCAATGTGTAAGTAAAAATATATTGGGTGTGTCTCCTGTCGACACAGTAGGGCGTTGCTTTATAACGTTTGTGTATTTTTATACGGGGGCCTTATGTGCCGCGCTCGGTTGTCTCGGTACCGGTCGGCCGTTTGGTTGTACTGAAAATCATGGAATCATGACTCACCTCCTGTGGTGAGTATATAGGCCGGTGACGTGGCCCTGCCCATTGCAGCCGGGTGTAGGACACTTGTTGCCTTCTGTGAACAAATCGAGCGGTGCACAAATTAGTGTTTTCGTGATGAGCGGGCGGGGGCGTGCGAGGCGATCGATACGGGCGGGCGTGCCGCGGCCGGGGCGTACCTGCGCGGCCCCGCCTCGCTCCGACCCACCCCACGCACAACTTAAAAGAAAAAATAAAGAACTCGAAGCGACTGCGCGCGGACCTCACATTTTTCTTTCACAAATGTCGGGGCGGTGCGACAACGCTCCGCCCACTGCCTGGCCTGACCCGTTTTTATTGCTCCTCATCCTGACATAAACCCAGCTATCACCCAGCAACACGAGGAAAACGTTTAGGTATCTTATATACGTTATCGACCTAGGTGGGAGTATAACCTTATTGTGACCGTCTCCTACTAAATTATGGAGACGTCTTACAAATGAGAGATGATTTGTTGCCAGCTTTTGTTACGAACTCAAATCTGTACTTATTAGCAGACAAGGAATGTTTCGAATGATAATGCCGGATTAAAGCTAGACAATCCCGTCGAAAGACTAGGCGGCTTAATTTTATTATATTTAATCGAACATTATACACAAAATAGTACAGATGACAGCCGTGTTCAAGATCAAACCGGTAGTTAGGTTATGAGATATCGCGAGACGACCTTGAAACAAACTTGGAGTTAGTTCATAGCGGAGTTGTACGTTATGGGCAGGTCATTAAGAAAGTTTGACTATCGTTGTTGGAGGTGAGTGTAGCCGGTACCTCGTGCGGCCGGCGGGGAGAGCGGGTTGAGCGGGCGCGAGTCGCGCGCCGGTTGCGCGGACGGCACCGCTCGCGCCTCTTGCAGCGCGGTAGCCGCACGGGACCCGGCGCCGGCTGGCTGCAACACCGTGTACTGCTTCGATCCTTTGTTCACCGAGCTCTTCTCATGGTCGTTCGAGTATCCACCGAAAGGTTCACTCGGAAGAGAAGAATTGTGAAGTCTATGTTTTACTTCCGCGGGAGGCTTGAACGCCGACTGTGTGGAGTACGGCAGCGCAGCAGTCGCAGCCTTGTACGCGTTGTACAATGACTGCTTGTTTACAGAATGCATTTCACTTTTTCGTTTGTGCTTAATATCCCTGTCGTCATCATACTTGTCGTCACATCTATCGGACATATCTATTTCTAGATCATTGGAAGACGAATCGACTAGCTCGTCGAAATTTGGCGTATCATAGTGATTTGAATGTCTACTGTGTCTATCGTAGTCGATGCTTCTTTCTCTGTCTGATCGAATTCTTTTGGACTCGATTTCGATGTTGCCGTTCATATTGTGCTCGTTGTGGTGATGTGCGGTGTAACTCTTTTGGGAAACAGCGCTGTCAGAAGATGGGGAAGGGGAAGACTGATGCATATTTTCTGAACGTTTCTCTTCAAATAGATTCTCGAAGCCGTTGTGTTCATCGTTTTCGTCCCCGCTGTGTGACGATGGTTCTCGAGCCCAGTTCCCAGAAAGAGTTTTCAGAGCTGCCTGCGTTTCTCGAATAAGCGTTTCGTCATCTTCATCTAGTTGCCGTGGAGCTTGAGGCCTGTGCATGGGTAGAGGACGACGTCGGATGTCAAGCTCATCCCGTCTCTCGTCATCGAGGAGCCGTCGTCTTCTCTTGCCGACAACTTCCTCCTCCTCCATGGAACCTTCACTACTTATCCGCTCCAGGCGTCTATCGTTAGACCTAAACGTTTCTACATCCACGCCGAACTCCAGTCTTCTTTTGTTGATTTGCGATAGAGAGGACTGCGCGTTCAGGGGCGCCGTCCTGAAACAAACGCAACATTCAGAAATATTCCCGGACCTATAAGAAACTGACACAAAAGAAACACACAAAATAATATAAGTAATATTGTACTTGCGATTCGATTTTCCATCCACAATCAGAATATTTTTACGCGGAAATGATTCTCGGCGTTTCCAATCGACGTATCACATTAGAAGCACTTTGTTGTTATATTTATTTGCACAAAAATCGTTCCCACGTAAAAACCATTTCACTCAAGAGCTTTCAAACCAAATAATTTTGACATCGTTGAAGGCATATGACCAAGTTGGTAGTGGATTTCACCGATGATGATACGGCACCATGGTTTAGGTAAATTATGACTTCAAAGGGCAAACAAAAATATTCCTCGCAGCTAGGTTATTGTGGTTTAACTTACAAACGCTTTGGCTGAATTATATTGTTTTACAAATTATAGAATTGTTACCGAAAAGTCTGAGAAATACCGCACCACGCATCACGGTATGAATTTTCACGATTTATTTCAGTATTTTCACGTTTTCAAACTTTTGTTAGTAAAATTAAACTTTAGTAAACTTTTCCAGAAAACTTTTGAAGTAAGCGTGTCAACGTGACTATGTCTATGTGATACTTTTTTGGCATTTTTTGTCACTTGAAAACCAGTTGTCGTGTTCATAGACTTATTTTGAGGTTGTATACAATAATATTGTAAAGAGTTTGTTCTATATTTATAACGAAGCAGCTCTTACTTTTGCAAATTGTTTTGGGATCCAAATAATAAAATGAGTCTTAAATATAGGCTATAGAAGCAATAGATTAATTGTAATGTAAATATAAAACCGGGAAGGTGCATGTCGGGCCACGCACAACGTAGGGTTCCGGTTTTCTGTTGTTTTTGTATCATACTAATCACAGCGTTATATAAGTATTTTTCAGTATTTTTTTTTGTACGAAAGTATTTTTATTTCTCACTAGAGTCTGCTGTTACTCGTAAACTTGTAAAGCTTACTTAGCTGTGATAGTATTCCTTTTAATTTACCTATATATACTACTACCCTGACTTTTTCCAGAACTCCAAAAACAACCAATTAGCTGGCAGGAGGGGGGGGGGGGGGACACGTGACTCTAACAAAAAATTGCACTTTAAGGCTTCATATTTCACAAACTGTTCCCTAAATAAAAAAGTGATGTTTTTAATCCCCAAATATTTTTAAATGACCATCCAACGAATATTGAATATCTATAAAAATCATTAGATTTTTATATTAAAAGATAGTGTTTATAAAATATCAAAATACCTGGCACGTACCTATTATTTTTTTCAGCTATATAAATAGTTTAGTTTTAATAAATTTATAAATTCCATGCCAGGCTGCGATATATTATAAGCAATTCACACGCACACACAATCACACCGGCTAATTAAGACACAAGATGTCATCACGTCATCGTCAGCAAAGTCACAATGTTTTCCATTAACGATATAGTGGTTTAGAAACTGAATACTAGAGTTCAACAAACAATATTATCTTCAATATAACCGTGTTTTTCGAGCCCTACAATAAAGTTAGAGCCATCCATAAAGCAATCGGGTCTGATTTATTGATCGGCTATATTCTCTCTCAAAGTTGTGCAATATGCGCCCGACTCAAGTCAAGATAGTAATCGATGGTCCTTGACGGAGGTACCTTCAGGGGTACCCACCGGAAGGCCGAAATACCGATAGTACGACGCCCGGCAAACATTTACGTACGTGACGCACCCCTGAGTCTGTACCGACGTAAACCAAAATTACGTAAACGTGGAACGTTTTCGGGCGTAGGGATTGGGACGAAACGTCCATTTTCGCGTTTTGGGTAACGTTCGTATGTTGGCGTAGGGTAATTAGATAAACCCTGAGGGCGGTGGATGCTTAACCGGTTTAAACTAGTGCTCGTGTGGACCTTTATCAGCGGGTGGCGACTGGCGGGTTATCTTGGGGCCGCGTTAATTGTAATGCCTGGAGATTAGGGCGCGATATAAAGGAGGCCGCGGCGCGAATGTGCGCCACCGAACGCGTCAGGATTAGAGGAGATACCGAGATGAAACGTGACCGGTTTATGTGGTGAATTGATACTGTACTGTCTCTCTCTTTGTTTTGTTAATTAAGTCACATTAGTGATATTGTGGTTTTGTTAAAACCCGGCAATACAGTAAGTAATTGTATATTCTCATGCTACTACAAAAATAAGCGAAGTATGATTTTGTCTTTCTGTGTTCAGTTACTGTGGTGTAGTACCTACTCAGATAAATACGGAAATCGGTTTTAGTAAAGGTTTAAAATTCATTTCCTCAGTACTGTGTAGTTCTGATATATATAGTAGAATGCTTAGTCGCAACATTAATAGTACAAATACCTAGCTTAGTTATGCAATTATAAACATTATAGTTGGATAGGTATTAATCGGTTATCAATTCAATATCCTACTCTAATATTCAAATTTACAATTACGATTAAAATGATACAGTTTTTTCTTAATTTAATTTTAAACGCAGAAGTATTTAGTCTCGTTCAGCGAGAAGTAAACACGAAGTCCATAACTGAATGCCGTCAGCCTTTAAGAAATAAAAAGTACAATTTCCTCGTTGTGTAATAAAAGTTGTCATCATTTTTGTATAAATTCAACGTACTAAGTACTTTAAATAAACAATCTGGTAGCTTTTCTCTATGGACACATTTTCACAGACAAATGAAATGCATCATACTGTCTAAGACCCGTGCCTACATATAAAATCTCTATTGTCGAAAATCTCATTTTCATAATTTCTCGTAATTCCTTGAAACTCTATTATAACTCCTTAGAAAACGTGAGGTAAGCGGTTCGACTTGAGACCCTTTTCCGCCCTGGAGCAATAACAAACACGCGTCGGCCTCCCGCGGGCCCCTCTGACGTGGCGGCTTCCAAATTCAAATTGCACCTTAGAATTCTTAATTATTGAAATCATAAATCAAAACGTGCCGTCTGCGCGGGCGACCATAAAATTGTGAGGGAGGGGGGGACTAGCAAAACTCGAGTGTGGTAGGATTAAGACATTATCACTTTTCTTTCGAGCAGTCGCGCCCTCCTTGGCCTCGCTCGACTGTAAATCAGCGGCTAAATCCTCTGGATTAGATTCATAGAGTTGCCGCGGCCTGTGGATCGGGCGCCAGCGATAATGGCGTCGTGTGCTTGCGTGATTTTGCTTTTAAATCGACTCGTCGGGAAAGATAAATACTCTTCCAATTTGGCTTCAGCCGCGAATTGAGTTCCCGTTTAAATGGCTTATGCGGAACTTGGCAGAAGTTTAAAGCGAATAACAACTGAGGCTGACTGATAACCGGACATTGTCAGATGTTCAAGTTTCAAGTCTCGTATAAGTTACACGGAGAAATTATAAATGCTATTTAATACGCAGGAACAGTGGTGATCCGTCCTTTGTTATTAAGCTGGATTTTATTATACTCTATATTGGTATACAGCCTTGATGTAAATCAACACTATACGAAGAGGTGCTTTCAAATTTCTGTACCTACTAGGGGAACATTTTAAAATACATTGAGTCAACGTAATCTGAACGTTATTACCCAACAGAATTTAAGGTTTTACTTAAATATTTGAAAGGCAAATATTTGACTAGGGTTAGAGTTAGGTTAAAATTGTCCTGGTGTAAAATTAAGGAACTAATTGCTGGTTTCATGTCACTGTTCGTGACCGTCCCTCTTTAAATTAAAACGCGGTTTGTATTTACGTGGCTTCCTGCCTCATTAGGAACCATTGTATTAGTCACATATCTACACAGATAACATTATTCTTACCTACCCCTATAATTCTTATTAAAAACTTGTTTTTTTTTTGTTAAACACATATGTGTTTAACAAAAAAAAAACAAGTTTTTAGGTAAGTATCATAAAACATCGCATACTTTGGCTGCTAGTAAGCCATTGTATTGTCGTTGTATTATGATATTTATTCACCTTTATAATTTTACTAAATTTACTGTTACCCTTTTTAACACACATAGTAGTAATTTTCTACTTAAAAAGTCTCTTGACTTTTTAAGTAGAAAATTACTACTATGTTTGTAAAAAAGGGTACTGGTATTGGCTATGTCGTTTCAAAGTTATTGTTCATTTTAATAGATTCCTATTTGATTTTTTTACAAATTAATGTTGGTTATAATATAACCGATTTTAACTGGAATAGTTCTGCCTAATATTTATTTATTTATTAATTTAGTTTATTGTCAATGATATAATCACGTTAATTTCTTCTCTATCACTACTATTATAAATTTGACAAGTAGCTATCAATAAATTAAAAATATTTAAAAACAAACCTATTACAACTAATTTAGGGTTTCTGATTCCGAAACTATGCTTTGTATTTTACATGCCTGTTTTTATATTAATTAATTTATTATAGTTTTAAGGTAATATTTTAACACTGCTACAAGTTTTATCAGAATTGGTATTGTACATACAGATAGCAGCTTCTTCTCGTGAGCTTTAGACTTGGAACTGCCGCCTA
This sequence comes from Herminia tarsipennalis, assembly GCA_945859575.2. NCBI lineage: Eukaryota > Metazoa > Arthropoda > Insecta > Lepidoptera > Erebidae > Herminia > Herminia tarsipennalis. Next base: position 7,424,804 of record OX243840.2, read on the forward strand.
ACTTCATTTTGTTGACGTGATAACGTCTTATAAATCGATGCCCAGCCGCACTCACGAAAAAGTGTCTAAAAAAGTCACGTTAATTGCACATTGTTATTTGCGATTTGGTTGATAAGCAACAGCAAATGGCGATTGTAGCGACATGACATGCGATACAATTGGAACTAACGTTATTGATTGTTTGCTTAGCAACGGACATCAAAATGGTGATATGTAATCAATGTTTTCGCTATTACGTAAAAATATGTCAAAATTTTACCTCTGGTAGCCAAATCCATTGATAGATAGATTATTGAGACCGGCCGTTAGATGATGTCATGGCAATATTTTACGGAGTCGCGTTGTTCATAACGATACGCGACAGCTTTGGCCATGTTAATAACACCACATATACAGAATGAATTTTAATTCAGTCGAATAAATTCAGGGGGTAAACCCGCGTGTAGTCCAGGTTATAAAAAAACTTACAGTACTTTATACATAATTTTGATTTATAAATCGCATGCGCATCTGATTAATTTAATGATTTGATTATTAATTGATTTAATAAAATAATAAAGCGTTAATATTTTTAGTTCATTTGTTATTTTAACCTGAGTAGGTTAAATTGGCTTTGTTTACATTATTATTAATGGATCATAAAATCTTTTTTGTTTTTTTACAATTAGTATTATAATTAGTAAATATTTCAATGTAAAAGTTTTTTTGTTTGTACGCAGTAATTTGAGGAACTACTGGTCTGAATTGAAAAAAAAAAAAAATCTGTTGGGTAGCCTATTTATCGAGAAAGGGTATAGGCTATATAACATCACGCTACGACCAATAGGAGCGGAGCAACAATGAAAAATGTTACAAAAACGGGGAAAATTAAGGCATACGACGCGATACGCGGGTCAGCTAGTCCTGTATAAAAAGGAACCGTAAGTGATTGATATATCAACAGCTTTAACCACTAATCAGATTTGGTTGTAATTTGGCACACTTATTTCTATTACATTTTTCCAGTCTATCAACTGTATTTGTATAAATAATTAAACAATTAAAGTCAACCGGGGGAATTGGGTCACATTTTTAACTTACTCGCTTGTTAACATACGCGTCTTTGTTAAATTTGTTAATATAATAATAATGTAATATGTATATAATGTATAATAACAGGTTAATTATGAGATTTAATATATACAAACGCGAAGCTATCAACAAACTTCAAATATATTTAATCTTTCATAGAAAAAAATAAACTTTAATAGTTAAGGATCCAAAAAAGATTTTAATAAATCTTTTTTAGATCCTTAACTATTAAATTCCTAACTATTAAAGGTTTTTCACGCATTTTCTCCAATGTTAATAGTTAAGCTGTTATTTAATAATGCGACTATTTCTGCACCGATGTATTCACGGGCAAATATATATGACACATTTAGATTTTTTTTTAATCCTTATCTAATGTACTTTTAGGTATTTTTAATTAAACAATAATTGACAATGTCGTATCCAGGACTACCAGTATTTAGGCCAGAAGCCATATGATTGTGAACGGACAATAAATAAAAAGCGGCGGTTTTACTACCCATAAAACTACCGACGTGAGCCCACTCCTAACACAAGTCTTTGAGCTTAGTTAGAGGGGTTAACAAGATTGCTAGTAATGTGGGATCCAATCCCACATTGTTAGTTATCTTAAAAAAAATACTAGTACGCTGAACTGGCAAACCTGTAGGTACAAAGTGACAGTAATTTCAAATCGAATGACTGTCCTGTGAACTTCTATGACAAATGACCGCTGTTGCTATCCTTGTTACACAAGTATAGACTTACATTTAATTTTGTCAAATGACCGTCCAAATGTCAGAATAAAATGGAAGTCTCTTTGTTGTCGGCGGCAACCTGTCCAGGTGAAAGAGTCCGAGCTCTACAGTACTAGTACAGTACTGTAGAGCTCGGACTCTTTCACATACCATCACTCTGTAACCCACAAATTATTGTTCCGAGTCAGTGTAGTTTGTACGCGGAATACGTATTTTGTCTTGTGACGTTTGTACCCTAGTCTCTTTAAAAAAGGTAATATAAGTATAGGTGTAACTAACATTTTCTTCGAAGATGTTTAATCTACAAGATAAGTTTTAGATTTTGTTTTTAATGCCTGATATTCATTGGTGACAAGCAGATTTCTTAGCGAAGAGTCGCGGAATTAAGTAAGTAATAACAAATAAATGATCAGGGCCTGGATGAACAAGCTTCGCTCGGTATTTTTTTACGACGTTTTCTAAAAATGAAACATAGCCAGATCGATTTATCGCTCCCGATACCACCTGCATATTAAATATCATGAAAATCATTGGATCCGTTAGCGAGATACGAAATTTAATCGTTACTAATAGTTATACTACTCTGTGTAAAAATTATCTGGAATAAGTTATTTAAAAGACGTGCGACGTACAAGATACCGTGTTAATTTTAAAACTAAAGATAAGTAGTATTGTATTAATTATCTACGCAAAATTTGACCGAAATTCGTTATTTCCATCTGTTTGAAAATGCAGTTATTTGTCAAAATATTGAGTCTCTATGGATCGATTTTAACTATGGAAAAATGTTGAACAAAGTGATTGCCTTTTCTGAGTGACACGTAATATTTAACTTTTAAATCGTTCATAACATTCTGAAGGACGATAAAGGTACGAAACGCGTTAATTCTAAAACTAGCTTTGCTGCAAGATCTGTCATCAGCGAATGCAAGTTCGCTGATGACAGATCTTGCAGGACTTCTATGGACTCCACCTTTATGAAACTCTCAATAAGCGAAGACGAGACATGGGTTTATACGAGGTACGAATGGTGACGAATTTTCGACCAGGGTCACGTGATCCTGACGCGAGTTTTATATTTTTTACCCATACCAAAAAAAGTGCATAACGCCGCTGAAGATGTTTTCACTTCAATAAAAAAAAGAAATTGAGGACTGGATGGTGTTGGCGCTATTGTTGCGCCACATTGCACCACGTTGCGCCACATCACCTTTAAAGTAGGTCCCATAGCTTATGGGACCAATTTATATGGTGATAAAAAAATGTATGAACAAATAATTTGTTTGTGTTATATTTAAAAAAAAAACGTATACTTTTTACACAGAATGTACATCGATTCGTTTTTTAAATGCATGAGGTGAGTGCAAGGGTTATAAAGTGAGATTGTTTATTTGTTTTATATTTATGACTGAACGAATCTATATTATTTTTTGCAAGGAAGAAGATATTATCTTGAGGAAGGATATATATTTAACATCTCTATCGTACATACGAGTTTATACCCGTCATCCAATCGGATGGAGTTGCGGGTGAAATCTAATAAATATTATTTCCATAAATAAGATAGGACTAGTATTTTATGAATATCCACCTACTTATTCACTATATCATAGAATAATATTAAAAAAAAAGAAATAAAATATACTGCAATTTCAGTTACTTTTTAAGATAGATCTAAAATACGTTCATGGAACAGGCAAAAAATCGCAGGAAACAACAAAAATAAGTAGCACAGAATTCTGTGTAAGTAGGTAGTCCAAACAATTAGGTCTTGTACCTTTAACAGAGTCACGTTACTCGTATTCCTGACACGACACGACACACAAAACCAAGTAAACCTAACAAATAATGAAATTGAAATTTTAAGTTTACTTCTTTTTACAATAAAATATTATTTACAGTTTTTATCATATCTTGTTTGATTAAAAAAAGAGAATAAATTTTCTTCGTATTATTATAAAATTTTATAAGCTGCGGGTCGTAATCGCGTAAAGATTTTATTTTAAATACCTTTGTTTATTGCCCGACGTTTCGACCGTATTGCAACCTGACCCGTAGCTTATAAAATTCTATAATGTGTACAAATCGCGAAGGTTTACGAACATATATTCGTATTATTACTTAGAACCTATTACTTACTTGATTATTGAAAGCAAACGAAAACCCTTGTGTTAAAAGCGAAGTTTAAAAGATGATAACAAGATATTTAACATCTTTCTTTGCTGTATAATATTGTAAACAAGTTGTGCTATGCAGTCGGGGGCTCAATTTATTATCGACTGATGGTATATTTTTAGATAGTTAATAGGTATATACATATATAAAGTCTTTAACTAAGTTAACAAAGAACGAAAATTTTGATTAGATTTCATAAAGAATTTTAGATTTTCACAGGCAGAGTACATCATAGTACAAATTGTACAGTTGGTAAACAACTTGATGATGTGTTTCATCACAATGCAAACTCGACCCTTACCGACCCCCAGCTGTCAGTAAGACCTTACTCATTCGCAGGGACACCACATTAATTTGTTCACTGAGGTCTCCTGAGGTTGTTTTATCAATTTGTTTCAATTTAGAAAAATAATTCGCTAAGCCCTACATCTTTAACTAAATCGGTGTGATTACTTAAGAAAAAACCGGGCAAGTACATGTCGGGCCATGCACAATGTAGGGTTCCGTTGCTATCCAGCACAATAATGCGGCATAAAAAGTGGGTTTCTGTTGTTTTTGTTTCATACTACTAACAACGTTATATAAGTATTTTTCAATGAAATTTGTACGAAAATGTTGTTACTTCTCAATTGGTCTGCTGTTACTCGTAAATTTGTAAAGCCTGCTTAGCTGTGATAGTTTTCCTTTTAATTTTATTATAGGTATATACTGCTACTACCCCGATTTTTTTACACATCTACAAAAACTACCATTTAGCTGGCAGGTGGAGGGAGACAAAAGACTCTAACAAAAAATTGTACTTTAAGGCTTAATATTTCACAAACGGATCACTAATTGGAAAAGTGACTTTCACAAACCCTAAATATTTTTAAAAGACAAATCTAACAACACCCCACACGATGGGGTAGGTAAGAAAAAAAATCACATCAATTTACGTGTAAGTGACTCGAAAAAAAAAATAATGAGTTCATTTTGCCATTTTGGCTACGGAACCAATAAAAAAATTAAGATGTATTTACTAGGTAATAAAGTCTAATATCTCTTTTCGCCCCTATTAGGGGCGATATTTCCAAAAATACGTTCTTAGCTGATGTCTCCTACCTCTAAAAGTACATACCTAGGTAAAGAAGCTTTAAAGATTTTTTGATTTTATTGTGTGAGCGAATAAGTTAATTGTATTTCGATATTTATCCGTAATTATAAAATAGAAAACAGTTTCTACCGTTTACAAGCTACACGATAATATCGGTGGTATACAAGATAATAATAATAATAATATCTTGGGACAACAACTGAAACGCCATCATCCTTAATTTCTCATCATCATCGGGCTTAAGACCATCCACTGCTGAACATTTGCTTCCCCAAAGACTTCTAAAACTACCGATTTTGAACGGTCTGCTTCGTATGTCGTAATTGAAATTGTTCCTAATCAAAAACGACTGAAACGTCATTTTGGTCAAAATTCGGTTTAAGTAGATCAAAACGGTGTTTAATTTATTTACCTTTCCATTATTGATATAAAAACAGTTGACATAGCTATCATATCAAGAATAAGGTTATTTTTTTCATCAATCATCGTAAGTTAGGTTGTATTGATGTTGTGTTACCCGATACACAACATTTTATGACACACGTGGGAGTGAGACCGGACCATTTTCGTTTAAGGAAGTGCTCAAATGTAATTTACATCTCTGTTGTGATAGGAAGGGTACAGTAACCGTGCTTGCTCGAATGTACTTTTAAATCGAAAGGTTATTGTAGGAAATATATTAAAAAAAAGGAACAACAAAATTCTACTAAGGCGCAGGGCTAACAAAACGATCGTATGGCGGACAAGAATGCATCGTCTCTCTTTTTTCCTCTGGTCTTCGTTCAGAGTCTTCAAGATGCAACAAATTCCTTTTCCCAAAACGTATAAACAGTTCAGTCAGTTTGAGTGGTTATAGTGTAGTTTCGTCTACATCACAGAACATTGATATCGTGTACACTATAACTACTCCACATTATAGGCCCGAATACTAGGTACTAGGGCGCTGGACTGACAACCAAAGTGACAGCAATTTCAAATGAGGAATCGAATGACCGTCCTGTGAATTTCTCTGACTTTTGACGACTGTTGTTGTGCCTTGTTACACAAGTATAGACTTCCATTTGATTTTATCAAATGACCGTTCAAATGTCAAATTAAATGGAAGTCTTCTTGTTATCGGCCGTAGCCTGTTCAGTGTATTAAGTAGTACTAAATGGTATATTGTATAGTATACTATTACCGTTGCGATATATCAAAAATAATATGATCTAGTTTAGTAGTATGCAACAGTTTTTATTCGATCAAAAGAGTCTTGAAACGACTAAGGATAGTTGTTGTATAGTTAGAAGCTGGACAATTATTTTTTCCCAAAGATTTCCGCAATGATTTTTGTTTCCCAACATGGGCCAAGGCATCCCCAATCTAGAGACACTCCATCGATTGTAAGACTCATTATACTTTTTTTACGTAGGTATGGTAAATTAAAAGAACAAGGTACGAATTCTACATTATATTAATTTATATTAGAGTGAATTTTATATTAGAGTCCTACAGATAAATAATATATCGGTTCGAGTCATACTTTTAGTTTGACTGTGATTTGCAGATTATACATTCTTAATTACATTGAATTGTAGACGAACATACCTATTTGTTCAGAGCATTTTAAGACGTACTGTTGATTAGTGTATAATATTTTATTTTTATTGTAGTCATCTGTTTACACAATTGTGAAATAGTTACGTTTCATTCCTGATGTAAATGATTAGTTTACTGTAACTTTACTGCATCTTACTTTAAAATTCACTCGGTACCTATTACGTTTAGATATCAATAAAACAATAAAACATACAAAATAGGATGAACAAACAATCGATTTAAAATATAATTATACACTATCACAGTGTTAATACACCAGTACTGCACTTGTTCATCGATTGCATTTAAACTCAAAGAGCACAGTGCGGAACATATGAGTGCAAAAATCAATATCTCTATAGTTAAAGTGACTAAATAAGTGGGGTAATAGTACTGCGTGGTGCATTGTAACTGGCAGCCTCGCGCTCTCCCTAACCCCGGCCAGTTGGGAGATAGGGTTGACAAAAGTGCGCTATTAGAATTATTCCTATCTGTGTCGAAGAAAAACTGTTTTTAATTATTAAACTGAAGAAAAAATGTTTTTAATATTTTAGTAGAAAACTATTACGTGACATGAAAATTAAAAAAAACAGAACACTTGCCCAATTTTAGATTATTTACTTTTAGAATATTTTTTTATTGTTACATTTCAATAATAGAGGAACAAATAAAGAGGTTACGATTCTGCGTGAACGTGTATTCTTTTTCTCTAAAAAAAAACAAGTATTTTTTTTATAATATCTACTTTTACAGTTATACTAAAATTTTGTTTTAATGTAATTGTTATGACACCGATCATTATAGTTTTAACTCAATTTTATTATTATAGTACTCATTTTAAATTGTAAGTAATGTTTAATAGCGTTAAATAAAAATAAGTATATTCGTATTGGTATGTATTAGTAATAAAAACAAGGAGGTTTACATTCTGCTGAAATGCAAGAAAATGATTATAGTCTCTATTTCTGTAGTAATATTAACATCTAATTTTAAATGTAACTGTCGGCCTAATGGACCATTATATTTCGATTATTTATGAAAAGTAATGATAAATGATAAGTACTTAATATTTTATAGCGCAGATTATGTATACTTACATTTTCGATATTATAAATGTGTCACATGTCTATGATAGAAGATTTCCAAATATGCGAGTATATCTTAGGAAATTATTTGTAATTCATAAAAAATATCATCATATTTTTCCATGCGAATCTATTGTGATAGCCCTGTGTCAAGAACTCAACCGTGTCGAGGGTTATCGCGTGGTGTATCAAGCCCTCGTGCATGCAAACACCCTTCCCTGCCTAGTATTTATTATAAATACAAGCTTTCTTAGAAAATAAATACTCCAGCTGCAAATACTTATTATCAGCAAAACTATTTCTGGGTACGCGCGATATATATTTTCGTCCCCAAAGAAATCCTTACAAGGCTTATTTAAATATTTAATGACTGACTAATACCTAAAATTAACGTATGCGAGTATAACAAACACGAAATGCATCTATTTTCTATGCAATTATGAGTAGGAAGTGTACATTATTTGCTAAACGTACAGGATATTTGGCAGGTAAATAAAAATATTGTGTAAACGTATCGGTGGCAGCCCTACGTTAAGGGTTTGCTTTCGGAGGGGTATCACACGTTGTATGGGACCCTTCCGAATACGTTTGCTATGTGTTGCATTCAGTAGCGATTTTAGAATTTGTTTATTTCAAATATTTTTAACACGTTTCCTTGGTTTTGGGTTAAAAAAAAACTATTCGCATTTATTTCTATGAACCTAATATGATTTTGTGTGAATTTGGAATTTGAGAGCATTTCGTTTATTGCAGATGTTGTCTTTTAATTCGCTTATGTTTGTATGTTTATTAGAAAAATTTCTTGTTCTTAAGTAAAAAACTTGAAACATATAGAGTGATTTGTAATATACTAATTACCTTCCGCTCGTAGCTTCTTTACATTACGTCGAATAAATTTGTGATAAAAGTATTGAAAAATACCACTTACAACCTGCTTTTGGAGTTATGTGCTTACCCACCCACATACTATTTTACTGGAATAAAAGGGAGATTATTAGTCATTCTAATTACAAATCACCCTAAATATTTTATTTAGAAATGGATGCAATTTTAACACCATTAACATTGATCAAATAAATTAAACGCATATTGTAACAAACATGTCACAATTTTTTGATACCGTCTTTATAAAGCTTATTTTTGGTATAGAATTTTATTGATTGGTCCCCTAAATTATGCACCCTTTGGTTACAAAATGACAAATACATGAGTCTTTTATTTTAGTTCTTTGATTACCTGATACTACTCGTACAGAGCACGAACCAATAAAAAAAGTATTATTTTTAAGGTAACGTTTTCGGGCAATATTAAAAATCTATTGTATATATATATATATATATATATATATATATAATATATAAATATAATACCCTAATGAAAGAATTAGGATTGCCTGTCAACTTTAGAACTATGCCACCTACTGTATAAGTTGCTTAACATTAAACAACTTCAAATACTTATTTAATAAGTATTTATATATATAAATATTAAATTTATTAAAGATTCGTAGATTACTAAAAGCATAAAGTTCACTCTCAGGCTACGACCAGTAAATTATTCGCAATAACAATCATCTCAAGGTTTTTTAATGTTGATAATTACTTTTAAATTTTAACTAAACACTTTGTTGGTTATATTGTTTAACAACTTTTAAAAATAATTTAAATGCCTAAAAAAATTATCGTCACACTAGCCAACAAATACTGTAGGTATAAACACAATAAAAAATATTGTGTCACGGCCATTCATAGATATCTGGTACTCTACAACTCAGCATAAAAAATATTAACCCTCAAAAGCCAACAAGCATCGCAAACCGAATAAATCCGTTTAAATAAAATACACAGTAAAACGCGGCACATTTCCGACCTATCAGATAGGCAGAGTGGAAACAATTTAACCGTTATCAGATGGGCGGGAGGCGCTACACGTGAAACCGGCCTCACCTCGACTGAATTAAACGGTTTACGTTAATTATACGGTACGGTTAACGTTTTTAATGTGAGGTGTAATACCGTTGATGCTTACCGTCTTGTTGGTTCTGTTTTTTATAATGATGTCAACGGATAAGGGTTATTAGCTTTTGATTTATTTTTTTAATTTTCTTTTTTTTCTTTGTGTTGAAAGTGTAATAGGTAGGTGAGGTTCGACTGATAGGTAAATTTAGTTGTAGCATAGATGTATAAAGCGTTTCTTTGTATACCTACGAGGGGTATTGGTGTATTGCCCATCTGATTGTAAGCTGTTATAGTAGCTTGTACACCTATTGATTCGTAATGTTTTTAGTTTTATTAAAATTAGATTGCGCCTCGGTATTTCATATCATTTGTTGTGATAAAATAAGATTATACAAAAATCGTATTTTATCACAACAAAAGATACGAAATACCATTAATTAATTACAAATGTTTTTTTCAAACATATGAAAATGATGTTGGTAGATTTTCAAAAAATAGCTTTTATTAATTAAAATCATTATTACGTTCCTAACACAATACAATGAATATCATCGTAAGAAGAACATATTCGTCATACCTCTGCAATGAAAAGAAATAAATATAAATAATCTATAAAAAATAAATCAAAAAGCCACTCATAGAAAAAAAATATCCCGCAGTCATTTTCAGATTTAATCTCTCTCGCCCAGAGACCTATAGTCAACATAGAAAATACGTCATAGAAACTCCTTAATCAAACTCTATGGTAATACGTACATAAATGATTAATAAATTAAATCATAATTCCATAACTATTTGTACAGTCACTTCTGCATGTAGCAAGCTAAGGGTTGTTAATGTGTTTAGCGACGCGCGATTACGTATTCCGTCTCCGACCTAATGCCGCGGTTATTTGCCGACTCGCTCATCTCATTGAGGTGATTCCATTACCGCAGATATGCCAAACGAGGGAGGAATAATCAACCTCACAGCAAACATTCAAACACAACCGATTAACCAAACATACAAACTATATATTATCATATTAATATTTACTACAAGACACATTATGAAAGCATTTCGTGAAATGGTTTTACGAGCGTGGGATTTGTGCGTAAACGATTTATTTTTTTATTTTTTAAACTCTTGAACACTTCTTCAAAATCATCGACGAATGCACCGCTGAAATAACAATACCGGAATATTTTGAAAAAAAACGTAAAAACTAACGACGCAATTGTAAGCGATAAAACGCACGTCCAGCTGTTAAATTTAAAAAGAAAACAGTGGACGAAAAACTTGGGTAATTAAGCGGTGACTTACCACATGGGTCGGACGAGAGCCGACATCGCTATAACACGAAGGGGCGAGTCCACATCGCGCACTAAAGTTTTTTATTTTTAATCAATTTTTTAAATTTATTTAAACACGGGTACACTAGGAATTTAATAAAAAAAAAAACACTCCACAAAATTTGCACTTGAGACTAGTAAGGTTTGGTGTGTAGCATATCGTAGTTCGTAGCACGTCTACGTCGGAAAAGTTTGTCCGTAGGCCGTAGCGGGCGGCGGCGGTTGTCGGAGCTCGCACTACGGTGCGGGTGGCTCGCGGGGCGCTATTCGCGGACTATGCGGAGGTCGGTCGCGGGCCGGGCTTGCGGGGTGGGGCCGGGGAGGGGGGGAGTTGCGCGCGCACGCCGCCGCCCACGCCGCCCCGCCCCACACACCCGCAACCTATTTATTTCTAGTTACGTAAAATTTACGCGCAATACCCGATACTGCATTTAGCTTATGTTACGATCTCGTATGCCAGTATATAAGCAGTAATGAAAATGTAGCTCTATTACGGGCCGACTCCTAGCCCTGTTATGAAAAAGACTCAGTTATTGCCTTACTTTGCCGTTCGTACAAGAAGATACGACACGCACGGTACATAACGAACGGTACATAAAGAAATATACGCCCTCCCGTATAAAAAGCTTTTAAGAGTTTTGACACCGGTCAAAAAAAAGGCAGACGGTACAAAATTAAATGCCAATCAGTGTATTTCACGCGAGGCCACTTCTGGCCCCAGGCAGGTGAGGCGTGAACTGAAAAAAGAAGTCGCCGCCGGTCGTCGGGGGGACTCATCGTCAAATTTGGCAGACGAGTTTTTTTGACCGCAGCCGATGCTATCGATGTCACTTAAACGAATTGAATAAACGCGTCGGAGGGCGCTCGGTGTCTATCTGCGCGCCTTTTTGTATCAACACGAGCGTCCGATTTGATGGTCGATCCGGCATATTCCAAAATGCCTGTCTGTCACTCGGCGCCCCCCATCCACTTCACTCATGTTATACTTGTACGCAGATAGGGTCTCCCTAGTCGTAGTAACGTTGACTTTTATAGCCGGCAGTTTGTTGTTCTGTTACGTTGGGTACGTGAATTAAAGCAAAAGTTCGATAAACTGTGTCGTCACAATCAGCTGTTCGCGCCGCGAGCGCAACAGACAATGCGATTAAGATCTACGCAGGACAACTTTCGCCGGCGCGCCGAGCGGCAGTTAGTTGTTATGAAAGAGAGAAATTTGTAAATTGTTCGCGCCCGAGTTCGCGAACTCCGTCGAACCGGAGTTTGTTTTAAGAGTCCAACCTTGAAACAAGAAGAAAAGTAGTCCTGTAAAACAAAGTTTTGCGGCCGCCGTCGCCGGCGCAAGCGGTTCAAGGATTGTGCCCGAACTGTCTGTCTGTACAACTTTACCGATTAAAAGCTCAAAAGCTTCCAAAGTCATTTTAAAAGTTTATCTGCACGCGGGTCGGCGCGGGGGACCGCGGGGCGGAGCGTAGGCGCCGGGTTCGTTATCATCCCACCGCAATACTTTAGTTAAAACCTAGTTTAACTTATTTATAAATCGGCGCCGGTCGTCGGCCGGGCGCGCCTACTTCACGAATTAAACTGTCAAAGTTCTGAAGATGAGACCGACGGCTGCGGAGCGTCGTCGCGCCTATAGCTGCCGCGCCGCCGCGTACCCGACGACATATGTTCGCAGCGCCGAATAGTTGCCAACGTACACACTAAGTTCCTAGACCCTTCGCTACTTTGTTTTACAGCTGTTCCACTTAGCGAACTATGCCTCGAGTTGGGCGCGAGTTCTTGCATGTGTATCGGCGGCACACACCCGCATCCGAATAGTTTCATAAACATAACCCAACTTAGTTTTGGACGACTTTTCAAAGTCAATGCATACTAACTTTCGATGTCTGGGAGTGCGATATTACAATTGGATCAGTTTGCGGGTGACTTTAATGCATTCGTTTGTTCCAAACTTTGTTTTATTGAATCAAACTTCGAAACAAGGTTAAATAAGTATCATTGTTTAATTTGTGTTGTGGAACCATCGAAGGAAGCGCGTAGACAACTTGGCTTTTCGTTTTTTTTGTTGCGTACTTTTTTATAATAATGGTATGGTAAGCTATCGGGGCCTGCGGTCCAACTGCGGTAAACATCCGATAATGGACCATGGGATACCAATTTATACCCTATATATAGTGGTCGTCGACTAGGGGTTATTAATAGTATCGATGTAGTATATCAACAGACATATTAAGTCTGAACTTTTACGAAATAAATATTTAAAATTAACTTAATTTTCCAACAGCAGTGGTGCTAATAACACCTGACAGGAATTTACTAAAACTTATTACTATAAGTGACATAGGTGGATTGTTACAAGTAAAAGATGTGGGATAGGAAAAGTTCAGCGGTCATTGGTTGCAGCAACTACAAAAATAATCATTCATCGATTCATTTATCACAAAAGTCAGGTTTACCTAATTATTCATATTATTTAGGTAAATCAGGCTCTGTGGGTTGAAATTCTGTTTTTCAATCTGATGTGTACATAATTAGCTTCTCTAACTACTAGATGTCATTTTGTGCATTGCTTTTGTCATCGGGGTTATATTAAAAATGTCGCATTGATTGAATCTAACACTTAAACTTATTTCAAGTAAATCTGATTAGTTTTTATACTTTCTATAATAAGTTTACCATTATTCCATTTGTGCCCGTAACTGCAGATTATAAAAAAAAACTAAAAACTTTTCTTATAGTAAGCGAAAATTTCATAAAACTTTTTAAGAATTTGCGCGCATGAAGGAGTATCATATAACTAAAGTTTACATGAAGAAAATACAAAGAATTTTTTTTAGGAATTTTTCCTTGCGGAATAGTTTTTTCACCTCTGTTTTTGCATTGCACAATTTGCATAATCGATGGATAATATAATCCACAATCAAAACTATTTAGTACTTAAAATGACATTCAGTGTACATTTAAAGGTATCATTATTTTGTATTACTATATTAATACTATTATAATAACATATCTTAACATACCTATCTTTCGACAACTCACACACCGCTATCTGATCCCAAACTAAGCAGAGCTTGTACTATGGAAACCAGACAACTGATAAACATACTTATATATTTCTAAATACATACCCAGACACAGAATAAAACCACGTGTTCATCACACGAAGTTTTAGCCTGGGAGGGGATCGAACCCACGACCTCCAGCTTACCAGTCAGGGTCACTAACCACCAGATCAACAGGCCAGTGAAATAAAGATAAATACTAATACTATTTAAATTTGTAAATATTTGAAATTTATAAATAAATACCAGTATATAATTTCTTCCTTCTTTGCCTCTCACTCCGCCCCGTCAATGTTCTATGTCGAGGCATAATGAAAATAACTGCAAATTCCTGAATTTTGAAAGAAACCTTTCATGAAATTACTGAAACTGAGTTTTTAGAGATTTTAAGTTAAAATATAACAACTATATACTTACGCTTCTGAACAAATAGGTTAGCGTATGTTAATTCATTTTCTTTTTACAACATTATGTACCTTGATTAAGATGTATTTCACTAATACATTAAAGCACATATTATATTCAAAATATAGGTACATTGTATGTAAGTACAAAGTAAACATTACGTATTTGATTATGACATATTACGAAGTTTTATATTCTCTTTGATTAGCACATAGCGATGGTCAAGAAAGTTTTACTGAAGACTGACGTCAACACTATTTTGTTACTGAAGAGACAAATTTGAATTTATTTGATGTTTTGCGAGACCATCTTTCTCTATCGTGACTATATAACTTGACATCATGCTTAGAAAGAGAAGGTGGGTCTCTTTCTAAGACGACACGATAAGCCCTAGTCACAATTAGATATTTTGAGTTCGGCCTACAGTCTTCACTATAAGCTTCTTAGTGATGGTTTTGTTTGACATCTTGACATTCAATAAGACCATAAACAAATAATCTTTTGCTTTATATAATTTTAGGTTTTTATGCGTTAATTTATTATTTATGATACGTTTTATAGATTATAATAGTAGTGTTAGGTTATTACTATAACTATAACTATAACTATTATAGCATATGCTCTCGGCTCTACCAATGCGTATACAACAGTGCAGCTATTGTATGCTCTCCAATGTTGGCAGGGCTAGTAAAATGAAGATCTAGCTGTACCTACATACATACTATATGTTTAACTGAATTAGACAAAACTTGTGATAATATTTAAGTAAGAATTGATAAGAAATCCGAATTTATGGAGTGTGGCGATCAATTCTGTGTGTATTATAAATAAACAATGTATTTATTATATATTATTTATAATATTGAATTTTTAGTATTATAAATAATATACACTGACGGACTTATAAACTGCATCAAAGTAATAGACGACTTTGAAATAAATATTTTAACCAAGTATGCAAACTTTCTATACAGATTTAAATTGAAACCTCTAGATTGGTTCGTGAACTTTAAAACAGCGTAGGATCATATCTTTAAGTTTAAGTTTATGTACTGGAAAGGACCTTAAGACCTTTTTTGAAGAAAAAACAGAAGTTTAAGGAAAAATTGTTTAATTAAAAAATTGGTTTTAACAATAGACACAAACTTTATGCAAGGGTTTATTTGTGTTTTAATAAGGTGTATTACCCCCACGTGCCCTTATTACGGATTCTAATCGGTTCCGCATAGATTTTATAAGGGTTTTTAAAAGATCTTGCGGAATATTGTCCCATTCTTCTGAAAGTGCTGTTCTTAGTGCTGCCACTGTCGTAGGCGAAGGGTTTCTCGCATATACAGCTCTTTTTAAATTGTCCCAAACATGCTCGATGGGATTAAGATCCGGGCTGCGTGCTGGCCAATTCATTGTACGTATCCCAACCTCTTCGCAATAATGTTGAACTTGTGCAGCTGCATGCGGCCGGGCATTATCCTGCATTAAAGTAAAATTTTCGCCTATGAATCCCATGTAAGGCACCACGTGATCTTCTAATATCTCTGTTATGTAGCGATGTGCTGTCAAACCCCCTCTATTACCGTTTTGACGGACCATGTCTATGAACACAAGTTCTGTTCGCCCGTTCATCGATATGCCACCCCAGACCATACATGAACCGCCTCCAAAAGGAACACGCTCCTCAATGCAACTTTGAGCATATCGCTCCCCACGTCGACGATAGACTCTTCTGCGACCATCTGCACCATATAAACATGTCCTACACTCGTCCGTGAACAATACAGAGGCCCACTGCTCTTCTGTCCAATTCAGGTGATGACGCGCAAATCTTAAGCGAGCTTGTCTGTGAGCTGCAGACAACTTTGGACCATTTGCTGGTCTAAAAGGGGTGATAGCCGCTTCCTTTAACCTTCTTCTTATTGTTCGTGCACACACGTTTTTTCCACGCACTTCATTAAGCTCGGTTTTGATGTTAACTGACGTGAGGAAACGATTTCGCAGGGAAGTTGTAACAATAAATCGGTCATCACGACCTGTGGTTGCTCGAGTTCTGCCTGTACCACGTCTCCTCCTGTAAGAACCTGCCTCTACAAACCTTCTGTATATTCTACAAACCGTAGACTGGTTTAAATTTAAATTTCTACCAATCGTTCGTTGATCCAAGCCCTCCCGCACCAATGCTACAATTTGTGCCGCTTGTTCAGACGAAGTATCCATATTATGGTTCAAAAACTCTCGATGTGTTAAAAAACTAACCCAACAATTATGCTGGTAACAATAATTCAATTGACCAAACAAAAAAAATCAATGAGAATTAATTTAAAACTTTGCTATAAATAACACGCAAATCTGATACTACGAGTAAATTTTCTTTTCCCGGCTATATTCATTTGTTTTACCGCAGTTCTATTTTTAAATTTAATTTTTTTTTAAGATTAAGAGCCAGTCTTTCCATATTTATATAATTTAATCTAAAAAGTTTGCATACTTATTATAAAAAAATCCTTTTAGAGTAAACCTGAACTTTGATGCAGTTTATGAGTCCGTCAGTGTATAACCCACTAATCCCACAATGTCTAAAGACTAAAGTCTTTAATCGGTGCGTCCTACCCGTCATGACATACGGAGCCGAAACGTGGACACTGACGGTACGGCTGGTCCACAAGTTCAAAGTCGCTCAGCGGGCTATGGAACGGGCTATGCTCGGAGTTTCTCTTAGGGACAAAATCAGAAATGAGGTGATCCGGCAGAAAACCAAAGTTATCGACATAGCCCACCAGATTAGCAAGTTGAAGTGGCAGTGGGCTGGCCATATTAGCCGAAGAACCGACAACCGTTGGGGTAAACGAGTTCTTGAGTGGAGACCGCGGCTTGGCAAACGTAGTGTTGGACGCCCTCAAGCCAGGTGGAGTCATGATATACGCAAAACGTCTGGCAGGAGCTGGATGCGAGAAGCCGAAGATAGAACAAAGTGGCGTGCAATTGGAGAGGCCTATGTCCAGCAGTGGACTGCGATAGGCTGATGATGATGAGTATATTATATATAAATATTAGCTTTCTGCACTTATTCTTATTATATTCATATTTGACTGGCATGTTGGTCTAGCGGTTAGTGACCCTGATTGCTAAGCCGGAGGTCGTGGTCATGGGTTTGATCTCCACCCAGGATAAAACTTTGTGTCATGAGCACGATGGCTTATTCTGTGTCTGGGAGTTATTTATTTATAATATGTATGTATTTAGAAATATTTAAGTATGTTTAGCAGTTGTCTGGCTTCCATAGTACAAGCTCTGCTTAGTTTGGGATCAGATGGCGTTGTGTGAATTGTCCCAATATATTATATTATTATATATTATCGAAAATTAACTTTGATTATGCCGAGTTTAACCTTCCTCTCCGCGCAGCTTTCTTACAAAGAGGTACAATGTTTTCGATTCACGGATTAACATAGATCTATTTTCATGTATTAATGAGGTCCAAAAAAAAACCCGCCTACAAAAGGACGAAAACAAGATACTTCACATTTAATATCATGCAGTCGGAGGCATTAATTAATCCTGTTAAACTTAGAAATTGTGCCTATATATTTGTTTTTCATATTATGCATTTATTTGTTTTTCAGTATTTAAAATGCGATAGGTTTTTGGTTTGAAGATGTTTTTGCCAAAATTACGCCATTTGATTTATTTTTAAGTTTTAAAGAACACCTCTCAAGCTAAAATCCATAAAGTCGTTTAGGCTCCAGGGCGTGCCAAAGAAATATACATACACACATACACTTGAAAACATAACCCTCCTTCATGCGCAATCGGGTAAAAAGGCACTATGGTGTTCTTAAGAGGCATTTCGCAGTTACATGTCAGTGATCTGCATTTTCAAGTGCTTAATTTACCATGTTATGAAAAATGTTTACACCATCGAATACATGTTAAAAATAGGCTAATTCTTAAATATTTACAGTTAATGTGCCACATTTACAAATACTTAATAAAACAAAATCAACATTCAAAATTCTTTATTCACTTAGGATGCAAAACAACACTCTACGGATTCTACATACGCAAACAATAGGTAAAGCCCAAGAAGAGAACATATCAATAAAAACAAGAGGCCACTCTTTTCAAATTGCCAATTTTACAATATTTGAAAGTTTAAAAACTTTATATGGGGGTAATGTGCTGCGACTAATATACTATACACCATGTTAAAGGATTGATGCAAATTATATTTTTAAAAAGTTGGAACATGAGATAAAATAAAACCAGCCTTAGTGGGTACAACATAGTAGGAGCATCTACTTACAACAAGGGTAAAAACTTTATGGGCTTAAATATTGGCCAAGTACTGGAAAGAAATTATAAAATATATAATATTAAGTCATAACTAGGACCCAGTTGAAAACCAGCGCCGGGTGTGCCCGGTATCAAGGTAAACTGGGTACCTATTTTTGGTTCAGCCCCGAGACACCTATTTTCTTGTGATATTCTAAAGAAAATTTATTATTATTACTAATAATTGTTAATTATATTATTACTATTTACATTTTTATTATTCATTATTTATTGTTATTGAGTCTGTTATTGTATTTCAATCAAATGTTTATTCAGTGATCTCGTGTCACGTCGCACCAAATAAATGTATTTTCTTTCTTTCTTTCTTCCTATCAATTGCCCACACCCCGTTTTAGGAAAAGTACGTGTATAGCTATTTTCAAATGGCTAATTATCTCATTAAACCTTTTTAAATAGACTACTCTAATTAATGAAATTGTGCTATTTTTAATTATTGTTTCATTTATTCAGACCTAAAAACATAATTATTATCAATACGAATATCAATAAATTACCATGCACAAACGTATTTCCATACAATTATGTCAAATTCGCGAAATGGCTCTTAAAGAGCACGAGTCAGGGGTTCTACGCCCAACCCCTGTCTAATAGTTAGTATTCTTTGCCACTAGTGTCAGATTTTAGGTGTAGTCGTGCTGGCGTATATTTCTGCACTGTTATAACTCTTTGTTTAGGCGCCATAACAGTTTCACTTAGAAGATCATTATAATATACAAATGCAAGCGAGTATTTATTTCGAACAAAGCTTGTTACCAGGCTGACATAAATAGCGAGGATAGTAAAACAAGTTAGTAGTGAATACATAGAGATGCACAGCGGCATCGCAAACTGCAGTTGACGTAGCACGTTTTGGGTTGTGAACATGACGTCACAAAACATTGTGAAAAGAGGTTATATTATGTAGGTAGTTAGTACTGTGCTCAGTGACATAAATAGCACTAGCTGCCTGCCTCGGCTTTGCACGGGTGTCATATCGTAGTTTTTTTATACCTTGAGTTACATTATTGCAATTTTCGTAGGGATCTCTAATTTTTTAAAACAAAATATAGCCTATGTTACTCCCCGATAATGTAGGTTTCTAATGGTGAAGACATTTTTCAAATCAGTCCCGTAGTTTCGTAGCGTCAATGCAAACAAACAATCAAACTTTTCCTCTTTATAATATTATAAATATAGACTAGTAGCTGGATTGGCTACACCGTACAAAATTACATCAAAGGTACGCCTTAAATTATTAACGCGATATAATATGATTTTATAATTGAAAGAAATTGTCATTATAGACCTATAGAAAAGAGACAGGTAGTGGTCGCACCACTGTGTTGTCAATTTTGTGAGACTAACTCAGTCTAGTCTCACCTGGACGGATAGGGACTGATGTTCAGATGTCGAACGTCGTAGAAAGGGATAGAAAGACCATAATTATGGTCTACTATTTTGACTTCAAGTAGGTATTCATAGAGTGGACTCCATTTACTTATTTCCATGTTTTTATAGCTGGATCCTATATGGTCTAAGAGACGCTGAACATCAACTGTCAAGGTTTTAGCGTCTGTCTTAGTATTGGAGAATCTCGGCTATTAGATATATTAAGAGACTTAATCGCGTGAATTGTTAAAAGGCCTTTTATTTACACGACATTTTGATCGAATTGCACCGATCGTTATTGATCGATGCAATTCGATCAAAAGTCAAAAAGGTTAGTAGATACCTTTAAATAATTTACGTGATTAATCCCGAAATATATTTAATATGTTTAAGAATCGCGAAAGTTTAAAAACAATAATATAGGCTATGTTATGCGAGGAGAGATAAAACATCTGTAAAAGCGGTAGCATGTTAATTTATTTAAATACAGTGTTTTTGTTGGGATAGAAATAAACTTGATGTTATTTCTGCGAGTCAGTAAGAAAGTCAGACCTCATTAGGGCATCATCATTAATTTAAAGTATTTTTTTTCAAAACTATGCTATTGATGTTGCTGAAATATTTTAATATTTCAGTAACATGTTTTAATTGCCCCAATTCATAGATTTTGTAGCGAAAAACAACCAGATACGTACGTTTATAATCAGTATAATTACTAAAATCTCAGTCGGAAAGTCACGATCAACAGTCAAACGCGAGATAAAGCTGCCACAACCCTCGGAGCGGTGGTCGTTACCACCACTCTATCAAGACCTACCACAATCCTCTATTTTAAAGTGAAACAGACTATAAAAGTGAATTAGTATGAACATTGAGAGGTCTACATAATCTGGTCGCGAAGTACGTGTTATCTTCCTTCGCAAATAAGTCACGCAATAATTACCGCGAACGGAGGATCACGCGCCCCCGCACATATTTATGTTCGACGCATAAATATGTACACGTAAATTAGGGAAATATGGTACGCGACAATTGCACGGTTTATGGTGTAGCTGCAGGGCATCGCGGAACTTTATGGTTGCCAATGTTTTGGTTCCCTTACTTGCTTGCTATCTTTATTATTGGAACTTAGCTCCTATAGCACGTTTTTGTTTGCGAGCTGGGAGGCTAGACGAAAAAATCGTAATATTTTGACATCGATCAAAAATCTATTATTTAAAATTATGTGAAGTTAAATTAAGAAAGTAGTGTTATATATTAAGAAGGTAGTGTTACGACTGCCTCTGTGATGCGGTGGGAGTGGGTCCCACTGTACTGCAAGAGGTCGTGGGTTCGAATCCCACACGAAACACCACTTTGTGTGATCCACAAATTGTTGTTCCGAGTCTGGGTGTACTTTGTGTCCGTGACTTGTATGTTTGTAAAGTCCCCCGCGACACAGGGCTTGTACCCTACTGCGGCAGTCGTCTTTATATAAAGAAAAAAAAAAGAAAAACTTGAGAAGTGTCAAGGGACACCCGGATGGAACGAAGTTCTTATCTTAATTTTTTTTTTTTATAATCTTCGCAACACCACACTGTTCAATGCGAAATAGAAAGACGAAACGAAAATAACTTACAAAAGACGATTGAATACCGAAGGCTCGAACCCAGAACTACACAATTGTCACCAGACCTCTAGACCAAATCGACAGGTGACTTCTTCATCAAATTAGATGTTCATATCTTACGCGCACGCCGCGAAAAATCTGAATTTGAAGTAGGCCAATTTCTTAAATGTTATTTTCTTACTGAATTTAGTTATTTTTTAGGGTTCCGTACCCAAAATGGCAAAAAACCCTTATAGTTCGTGATGTCCGTCTGTCTGTCCGTCCGTATGTTACAGGCATTTTATTCAAAGACTATTCAATGAATTTTGGTCAAAAGGTGTTGTTGTAGTTGGCTGTTTAGTATTTTTTTTATACTACTAAATAATAAAAGTAAATATTTTTTAGGACGGGGGGGGGGGGGTGTACTCTATATATCTAACAGAAGTTAAAAAAAAACAATTTGTGCAGCAACACATCATTCGACAGGTCTTTCAAAAACAGTTTCTAACAAACTTTTTTAGTGAATATTTTTGGAATTCTATATTTGCATAAATTGTCCCCCCTCTTAAGTTTTGAACCGTGTGATCAAAATATGAAAAAAATTACAAAGGTAGCGCTTAATAAATACATACTTTAAACTAAAATGATTTCGTTGTCGAGTTATAGCCGAAAAACTGCTATCACACTAATATTATAAAGGCGAAAGTTTGTGAGTATGTGAGTGTGTATGTTTGTTACTTCTTTACGTCTAAACGGCTGGGGCAATTTTAATAAAATTTGGTATGGAGTTAGCTGACACCCTGGATTAACACATAGGCTAATAAACCGCGGGTAGCATCGCGGGGCACAGCTAGTTCTCAATAAAAGGGCGTAAGTGCCATTAACATACGCTATTCTGCTGATTGTTGTTGCAAGACAATGACATTTTTTTCAGCATCTTTGATAAAACTCATTTATATTTTTAATTTTAGTTTATAGGTTCAATGTTGATACCTTCGTATCTTTAATTTAATAATTCTTTGATACCACCTCCATTAATTTGAAGTCTTAATTATTCTGTTCTATACGCCACGTTTGGTCTGAAAAGTATATTTTGTCATTTATTTGATTGGAAAGCTCTTGACTCTTTTATCATATTGAAGACCTATTTATCTAATAAGGAAAGTACTTACAGTTTGGAGGTGGACGGTCTGAACAATTTGTGCGTAATCGGTCCTTCATCGTGCTGTAACAAGGAAAAATTTTTATTAAAATTAAGGTCATTAAAAAAAAATAAAGAGAAAAAAAATAGATGCATCAAATTAAGTCGCTGAACAAATAAAGTACTTCCACCATTTTGTATAGTGGACTCTAGAAGCACCTACTTTTGCATTGTCAACCTTAATGTAAGAAGATACGGCTGAATATTCCAACGTCACTTAGTTTTGAGACGGGCTTAACTTTCATGCTGTCACTGTCACTTAGAATTGAATGGGAGCAACAGTAACGACTACTTTTGAGTACACTATCAAGACTCGACACTTGCCGACCCCTTTTATTGTGAGTACAGAACCTACCGTGGCGATACCTAGTACATCTTATGAAATTAAAGAATTTTACAAGGTACGGGTCTTCATCCCGTGACTACAGCCGTTGCAATACGGTCGAAACATCGGGCAATAAAACAATAAACAAATATAATATTTACGGGATTAAGACCCGTAGCTTATAACATTATAAAATGTGTACAAATCGAGGAAGTTTACGAACATAGAAATTCTGCAATATTTTATAGGACATTCAGGGGTCCTGACTTGCGACATGGTAGCGGGTTTAAAACCAAACAAGTGGTTGAAAAGCGGTTCAGAAAAAGATTATGAAAAAGTCGAAGATATATTACATTTCATTGGGTTATGGAATGTCACTCAGCAAATGGACCCAGTGCGTGGCCTGTATCACAGTAGTAAAAGTTATTAAACCCACGTACGTAATCCAAAAATAAATACCAACAAACTCAGTCACAAACTGTCAATAAGCAATGAATTCAAATTAAATTCCCTGTAAAACCTGTAATTATACCGTCGTTGTATAACTATTTGATTGTAGAAGGGTGAAATTGTGATATAATCCCTGTTTTAGTATCAGATAGGTACTTGTATGGAAATGACGACATTACGTGTCCGAGCCATATCAAAATGTGACTTTAATTGATGTTGCTCAACAAACACTTTAACTAGTACCGACAACATTAAAACTGCCTCACATACGAAGGTATTAACATTTTATTACACATGTTTTTGAACACTCCTGTAGTGGAGAGAGATTCACAGATCAGCAAGCGTAAGTCCACATCATAAAAAAAAATGGTTGTCTGTAAAGTCGGTTTACCTACGACGATAATTTTACGTGATAACATCATTTTTGTTTTTTTTTATTTCCAATCGTATCGCATGTCGCTGCAGTCGCCAAAACATTGATGACATTGTAATAAACAACCGTTCCTGTCACAACA
Organism: Herminia tarsipennalis; assembly: GCA_945859575.2. Classification (NCBI taxonomy): domain Eukaryota; kingdom Metazoa; phylum Arthropoda; class Insecta; order Lepidoptera; family Erebidae; genus Herminia; species Herminia tarsipennalis. The sequence continues at coordinate 7,449,096 of OX243840.2, forward strand.
ATACTTCAGCCTACCTAGCCTACTCAGCAGGCGGAATGGACGTGAGGAACAGACGTGAGCAGTGACGTCAAACTTTTCGTGAGTGCAGCCGGTCAACGATATATTTAAACAATATCACGGCAAAAAAATAAAAAATTAGTAAAGATTGGATTGCTTTTTAAATAGTTGTTGTTGTGTGCAAGCAGTGATGTTCAATAGTGGGCTGCAAATGATGGATTGATTGACAGCAAATAAACAGGACTAGATTTTGTTGCTGATTTGACTTTATTGTTATTCCCTTTGTGCACATACATTAAACTAAATTATACTTTTTTCATCATTATTGTGCTTAAACATTTTCTTAATTCGACATACTCATTATATGGTGCTAAAAATAACATCTAATGAGCTGATAGCAAAGTTAAATAGCATGGTATTTTTAAAATATTTTTCTTGCTATCCTTACAACATAACTGAGGTCCACATTCCACATATCACCATATACCATGTTTAAACCCGGATGGGGGCGGTCCGTAAATTTGATTTTAATATTGAGCGCATAATACCCTGTTTGCTTTCCTCAGTAATTGATACAGCCCTCTTAGCACGACTCTAATGCCTGTCATTATTTTCAAATTCATCGGCTTCGCCTTTTAAACGATGGATTATACACGCTGTCTGTTTTAAAGTTTAATTTCGATGGGTTTTCGTCTAATTTATTATCTACACAAGTTTATTAGTCAGGAACAGGTTGTCGGTTTCCAGGGTTGAATTGACATGCATCAATAATAATAATAATATTATAGTCTTTATTTCCTTAACTTAAAAAAACAGATTGAGAAAAAAGTGGTACTGTTGTCTGCCTACTCTCTACCTCTGTGGCGCGGTGGGAGTGTGTCCGACTGCTACGCAAGAGGTCGTGGGTTCGATCCCCACACAGGGTAAAACTTTGTGTGATGAGCACGATGGTTTATTCTGCGTCTAGGGTGTTATTTATCTATAATATGTATGTATTTAGAAATATATAAGTATGTTTATCAATTGTCTAGTTTCCATAATACAAGCTCTGCTTAGTATGGGATCAGATAGCGTTAGTTGTCCCAAGATATATATTATTGTTAAAATAAAACGTAAACTTAAAAAAATATATACATAAGTACAATAGCAAAAAAAAAATATAGCTTTATTTTTTTTGTAGTTACGTAGGTTATGGTCCCTTTCGGGTATAGGTCTCCTCCAAGAATTTCCAGTCTGATCGGTTTCCAGATCTGTTTATCCAGTCATCTCCTGCTGTATTTTTTTATCGTTACGTGTCAGTAATAGAATATCATTTAAATTAAAGGTCATTTACTTTAGATCTTACCTACAATTATTATGTGATAGAATCTAATAAATATTGTCACCTGTCTCTACACAAAGAGCTATTAGAAAAGAAGATAAGGCTAGTATCAGTATCCTTGTTTACATATTTAAGAAAGTAATAACAAATTCAAGTTATTTTATTGCTTTAAGAAACACTTTTTTTAAGAACTCTTCCTATTGTTTTGAATATAAATACTCACATGGCAGCTACTCCACAAACAATTTTTGTAATACTCAAAAGGCAATTCATATCTAATACAGGTGAAGCTTCCCCTCGGCAGAGATTATGGCGGCGCCATCAAATATGCATAAAAGCGGTAAAATGCCACACTTAACCGCTCCCGACGCGGAGCGTTGTCACCTGCCTCGCCTCCTTGCGCCTCGCCTCCTTAGAAACCCGCTCCAGACAGATGCTCAGACACACTGGTAATTAAAAATCTTACACCGCATCATAAAGACTCTATGCTAATATGAAGGTGTTGCAAACGTACTTCTTGTTTAAATTTTCCTTTTGAGAGACAACTTAAAAATTATAAAAAAATCAGACTTGTAAACGCTTTATAGAATTTTATAACCTACGGGTCTAAATCGCGTAAATATTTTATTGGCTAAATATCTTTGTTTTATTGCCCGACGTTTCGACCGTATTGCAACGGCCGTTGTCGCGGGTAGACAAAGACCAAAAATTCTATAATGCGTACAAATCGCGAAAGTTTACGAACATATCTTGTAAACGCTGGTTTTAGTGATATCCTAATTTGATTATGTTAATAGAATGTTATGGGTGATGAAAACTGCATAAAAGGTGGTCCTTCTCATAGGTGTCACTTCAATCTGTAATTTACAAATTTTTGTACTAATTGCCTTAAAAATTATTCGAGAAAGGACTTGTGTATTGATAAGTTGATTTATGAAGCTTACACTTAAAGGTCATACTAACATTTAAACTCTCGCGTTGCATGATTATAACCATTTATTATACGGGAATTAACGCGCATTACTTACTTTAAAATTTAAAAAAAAACATAAACCTTTAAATCGGGAAGAGGGCTTCAAACTATCCGTGACGTGGAATCCAGTGATTCGTAAAACCCTCGTATTAGTTCGCAGTCGGTTAACATAGACACAATCAGTGTAGTTTGCAGTGACCCTAACATTTCGAGAAACAAAAAAATGAGGGTAGGTGAAAGTTCATCGGCCTTACGAAATCTTAACATCGCTGCGATAGTCCTCTTGTGACCACGGCCGGTACAACCTGGTCGAAACGTCAAGCAATTTTAAGATAAATAATGCGCGTTAATTCCCGTATAATAAATAGTTAAACTTAAAGGTTATGTGTTACCTATAGATAACTGTCATAGTTATGCCAAGTTGTTATTATTAACTTTCAAATTGGAAGACAAGAAAATCTGTTTACACGACCATGTGCCAACAGAATACAACAAAACTATTGACGTTTACTCATTCATAACTTAATTACTTCGTTCTCATAAGAGCTTCCATTCCATGTACCTACATACATTATACATTTCGCGAGTAAGTCGTGTGTTCGCAAGTAGAAATCTACAATCCCATTATAACAATCACCTTCCCGTTCATTACGCGAGCTAAGATACTAAATTTAAATTAACAGCCCCTTGTTAGTTGAACTATGTACATCTGCACTGAAATGAATGTTCATTTGGTAAGCGAAAATCGGAGTAGACTAGTGTCGCATTTTCGCGAGTTAGTGAGTTCCTGACACAATATCACGCGTGGAAATTTTGAGTGTGGTTACAAAATATGAATGCGAATTAAATACTTTGCATATTATTTTAAATAGATACCTACAATTTCGTTTTTAATTTGCTTGAGTTTTGAGTACTAAACAGATACACAGTTCAGTCGAAATGTTAGTTAACTTACGATGAAGTATAGAAGGAAGTTATGGGCACGTGCACTTTAATTTCAATTACAGTACACAAACTGTTGTCATCTTTACTTTTTAAAATTAATTATTAATAACAAACGTGTAATTATTGTTTTTAAACTTTCGCGATTTTTATACATATTAAGGTACGAACCTTTTATTCACCCGACGTTTCAATCAAATTGCACAAATTGAAACGTCGGGTATATAAAAGGTTCGTACCTTTAAATAATTCACGCGACTATGTCCCGAAATATATCTAATAACAAACATGCATTTTACTAGGTACGTTCCATATTTTATTTTCAATCAAACGTAAAACTGTCAATTTAGCCAACGTCGCCTCTACCTTCAACTACAAAATTGAAAATTGAAGATGTTTTCACTTGTCCTAGTAGAAGTTATTACAATGAGCATCTATTTACTTATAACTACATTCAGTGACGTTGGCATTCGGTAGTGTAGTCAGAACAGCCAATTTAGCCAACGTCGCCTCCACCGTCTTTATCGTATCTTTAATGAACACTCATAAGCGCAGTATTAAACGTATTGTGTTGGCGAGACGTTAGTAAACGGTACCTAGCTTTGCAGCACTCAAATGATCTGCGAGAGCAGAATTTGCGTTTGTTAAGATACATTTTTGGTTCATTAGTGGTTTTGTTGAAATATTTTGGAATTTTCTGAGGTTTCTGGAAAGAAAAGGACTTTAAATGTTGATAAACTTTCGCGATTTGTACAACTTATGAATGGTCTTGGTCACGGGTAGATCAGTCTACCCGTGACCACGGCCGGTGCAATACGGTCGAAACGTCGGGCAATAAACAAGGTATTTTACCTTAAATTATTTACGCGATTAAGACCCGTAATATATGTATATATTTTCATAATAAGGACTTTAATACTTTGGAATTTCAGTTTATGATATATTTTTAGTTATAATGAACTATTTAACTATAATTTAAAAAAATATAGCATAATTTACTAAGCAGCCCTAATAATATATTTGATTGGCACGGTATTTAATTTTAATATAATCTGTAGCGGGTGTGTTTGTTTATGTTAATAATAATATAAAAAGGAAAGATTTGATTGTTTGTTTGATTGTTGATTTGCATTAAATAGGCTCCGAAACTACTGGACCGATTTGAAAAAATATTTTATCATTAGCAAGCTATATTTTGTTGTCAAAAAAATTAGAGACCCTACGAAAATTGCAATAATGTAACTCAAGATTTAAAAAGCCGTGCGAAGCCGGGGCAGGCAGCTAGTGTCTTATATTAGTATCTAATTATTTCACAAAATCTATTTTTTTCATGCAGCTATGAAATGGTGTGAAATAATTAGATACCTTATGAAAATATATATATTACGGGTCTTAATAGCGTGAATAATTTAAGGTAAAATACCTTGTTTTTAAAAACAGTATTTTACCCTAAATTATTCACACGATTAAGACCCGTAATAAATATATTTTCATAATGTGTACAAATCGCGAAAGTTTATCAACAATTAGATACCTCTTTTAAAATCTCACAAAAGAACATAAAATACATTATTTTTGTTACTTGTCCACAGTTACGAACTAAAAAGTTATGCGTGAATATACAGGGTGTTTGGAGGGTGAGTAGCCATAGGAAAATGGTTGATAGGTAACGCTGTTGGTTACTTGTTGCGCCTAATTAAATAACATTTTGCCCTACGTTAGGCGAGTTATAATTTTTTTTCTATTTTTTCAAGAAAATCCCCATTTTTTTTATAAATGGCTTAATTTTTTTTAAATTAATGATCAAGGTGTCAATTAAATGATTTATTTTTATTGTTTAGTGATGTCTTATTCAGATTTAATCATAATTTCATACAAACAATGAAACAAAAACATAACATACCCTCTCAAACATCCATAACCCAAAAAGAAAAAGTGTTATGTCCACTTTACAAGGTAAATTTAAAAAAAAATTATAAAGTGTGAGATTTTAAAATGCTTTTAAAAACTACCCTAGTTAATACTCTTTGTAACGGTATGTAACATGTACCATAAATACTCGAATAACCTACCAAAAAACCGGTTTGTCTGAAAGAATGCCTTAAAAGGGTGACGACCAAACTAGTCAATTGAGCAGGTAAAATCCTTTTGTCTCATTCTTACAAAGCTAAAATAGCGTGCTATCTCTTTCATCGGTTAACAATACACCCATCGGCCCCCCCGCGCTCTGTGTCCCTGTCGTGCATGTGTCGAGACCAGTCGAGACTTGTCGTTCTCTGCTACCTCACGTGTTTTTAACTCCGCTCCGCGCATTGTTTGCGTTTTCTTCTGTTAAGTTTTGTTATTTTGTTATTGCTGCTGTTTTTAATGGCTGCTTTTACTAACGAAGAATACGCCGATATGCTGATGGCATACGGGAAAGCTGATGGAAATGGACGAGAAGCAAAAAGAATTTACGAAGAGCGTTTTCCCAATAGACGTCAACCTAATCGTCATACTTTTGAGACGACCTTTAGACGCTTAAGGGAAACTGGCAATTTAAATCGCCGTGAACCTGGAGTTGCCAGACAACGTAATGTTGCTGATGAAGAACGTATTCTGGATGCTCTTGAAGAAGACCCCACAACAAGTATCCGCACTGTAGCTGCAACGCTAAATCTCAGCGCATGGAAAGTGTGGTCTGTTCTTCGTGCGAATGGAAAGTATCCTTTTCATTTCACCCCCGTGCAAGGTCTCGAAGAAAATGACTACCAAAGACGGGTTCAGTTTTGTCGCCTCTTGCTACACATGGATCTTGATAACCACGACTTCTTAAAAAGTATCCTGTGGACGGATGAATCAAAATTTACAAGGGAAGGCATTACAAATTTTCATAATTTGCATCATTGGGCCCCAAAGGATCAAAACCCAAAAAAGAAAAGAGCGGTGGCCTTTCAAAGGAAGTTTGCGGTAAACGTTTGGGCAGGGCTAATTGGTAATACACTAATTGGCCCACATTATCTACCAGACAATTTGAATGGCGTTATTTATCTAGATTTTTTGATAAATGATTTGCCCGAGCTCATGGATGGAGTTCCAAATGTCGAGAATCAAGAGCCAATTGTTTATCAACAAGATGGCTGCCCGGCGCACTGGACATTAGCAGTCCGGGAATACTTAGACGATACATTTCCCAACGCTTGGATTGGCAGAAATGGCCCTATCCCATGGCCTGCAAGATCGCCGGACTTGACACCTCTGGATTTTTATGTCTGGGGCCGTGCTAAAGATCTTGTGTATACGGAAACCATTGACACAAGAGAACAGTTAATAGAAAAAATAAATAATGCATTTCTGATAATGAAGCAAGAAATTAGGCTAAGCCATACCACAACGGAAATAAGAAAGAGATGTTACGCATGTATTAGAAATAATGGACAACAATTTGAACAAGATTTACAATAAATTATTTAAAAATTGAATTGCTTTTTTTTTATCAGCCCGTCATAAAGTAGAAAAATTGCAATACATTTAATGTAAATTAATTTATCTACATTAATTTAATGTAGATAAATTAATGTAATTTATTCATTAACTTATCTAACACATAGCCATAGCTAAACCTATTGCACTTTTTCGTTATGTTATCTGTAACAAAAGGATTTTACCTGCTCAATTGACTAGTTTGGTCGTCACCCTTTTAAGGCATTCTTTCAGACAAACCGGTTTTTTGTTGAGTTATCCGAGTATTTATGGTACATGTTACATACCGTTACAAAGAGTATTAACTAGGGTAGTTTTTAAAAGCATTTTAAAATCCCACACTTTATAATTTTTTTTTTAATTTACCTTGTAAAGTGGACATCACATTTTTTCTTCTTGGGTTATGGATGTTTGAGAGGGTATGTTATGTTTTTGTTTCATTGTTTGTATGAAATTATGATTAAATCTGAATAAGACATCACTAAACAATAAAAATAAATCATTTAATTGACACCTTGATCATTAATTTTAAAAAAATTAAGCCATTTATAAAAAAAATGGGGATTTTCTTGAAAAAATAGAAAAAAAATTATAACTCGCCTAACGTAGGGCAAAATGTTATTTAATTAGGCGCAACAAGTAACCAACAGCGTTACCTATCAACCATTTTCCTATGGCTACTCACCCTCCAAACACCCTGAGACGGGTCGAGACAGTCCTCTTCTTTATGCAGTCCGCTAAAAATATACTTATGTGTACGTACCGTAAACCTACCTGTCCCATATAAAAAGCTTAAAAAAAGTAAAAGAATACCATCATGTATGCCACCCCCGCATTGCAACAATGTAGGTCTACACGGGAAATGCTAATAGGGGCCCGTTCGGTACAAATTGATACTCGATCGTCGCTCATATAAAACACTCCGCGAGCAAGATCGGCCCATGAATAATAAAGAATTGCCGAACGCCGACGACGAGACGCGACACTTAGTGCGGGACTGCTATGACGAATGACGACAGAAGGGAAGAAATATGTCTTCTGGTAACCAATTTTGCTGTACACGTTTTAGTGGGCCTGTCATATTGACTTTACAAGTTTATTTTTGTGGTATGTGGATAAATATTGATATTCCATTACATTACATTATAGATATTCCATTACAATTAAAAAAATACAACTTTTTATCCATACTATACTTCAGTCTTGTTGAATAAACTAGTATTTTTTGGTAATTAATTTATCTTCCGGTGACCACGGCCGTTGCAATAGGATCGATACGTCGGGCAATAAACAAGGTATTTTACCATAAATTATTCACGCGATTAACACCCATAGTATATATAATATTATAATTAATTGATCTTCTATGGTCATTACGAGACTCTGAAACAAATAATACCGAGCATATCATACGAATTTCATAGAACGTGAATTCGCCGTAACAAAGCGGCACCTTACACCAATCGCCCTTATTCTCCTCACGTCCACTATAAAACATAATTCAGATTTTCATACAGAACCATGCAAGACCTCTTGTGTTTCCATTTTGTTAAACTCTCCCCTTGTCACATAAAAATACCCGGAGCTGTTGTAAAATACTGTGTTGAGTAAACTGCGTTTTATTTGTTCTATGATAATTTCATAACATTATTGTGCTGCGTAGTGTGATTTTATACTGATCGGGGTGTCAAAGAATGACGTAAAGAGTGATCGTAAATGTTGAGTGAGAAAAGGGCGCTATTTTGAGTTGTGATACATTTCTTGTATTTGTCATGTATTCTTTGTTTCACTTTCATGTAAGCCTACTGAGTTTGAACACTTTTTTTTTTAAAGACGGCTCTCGCTATTGCGGCTATTGAGGCTAATTCATTTAAAACTTGATTATACCAACTTTACGTACTATGGTTATTGCTTGAGTGAGTTTCATGGTGTAGTGGTTGAAGCATCTTTCTGGCATTATTTTTTTTTTTAAAGGTCGTCTTTACTCTCGGCGTACTGGTCGTAGGTTAAAAGCCGTGTGTCGTGGTAGACTTTACAAACATACAAGTCACGAACACAAAGTACACCCAGACTCGGAACAACAATTAGTCGATCACACAAAGTGGTATCCCGTGTGGGAATTAAACCCACAACCTATGAAAAGCAGTCGGACACACTCCCACCGCGCCATTGAAGCAGTCAGATTTTTATGAAATTTACAAATTATACCTGAGTTATGACTCCTTGGAGCATAATTATGTTTGCCATAATATAAAGACAGACAGATGATAACACGTTAAGTTAAATAAAAATATCACACACTTATTTATGTATGATGCCATTTGATTTAGTGCTATGTAGAAATTATATATAGTAGTATTTTTTGTGTCTTTCAGTAAATAAATACATAAACAGTAGCTACAACTCGTAAGTGTTTAGTTTACAGACGTCTTTAATACGAAATTATTCAAACAATGAAGTGTAATATCATCTAATGACATGATGTAAGGCTTTTAATAGTGAATGAAAATCCATTTGAAGCGAATCAGTCAGTGTTAAATCAGTGGGAGTGAAATCCCCGTTTACATGATCGACGTTTAACGTAATCGCATGTGTAGCGGTGCGTAGCGCGTAGAGCTACGAACTTGCTACGATATGGTATAAGATTTTTTGACTTTAAAGGTTTGTAAACTTTACATTTAAAACGCAAAACGCAAGGTAAAGTAACATTTTTGGTATTTTATTTTAACACCTTAGGTGAGTGTGGAATTTCATTTTGCAGGCAAAAACCAGTTGTGATAACTGTGTAATACGAAAAACTACAAAATTTTCGGATCTTTTTAATTTTTGCTGTTCGAATTCAGAACTATGGATTTTTGATATTAATGTGTTCATAATTTTGAAAATATCGTCATCACTGGTTGTTTTTCGCCAGCAGCATTTCTTTGGTTTTATATTACATAACTATTTAGAGTACTCGCTGTACTTTAAATAGTTATGTTTTATAAGTAATTAGGGTCTGGTCACGATAAGTAATATAGGCATTTATATTTTTGATAAGGTGCCCCAGCGAACTTTGTACCGCCCCGTTATTTTTGTTTTCGTTATTTTATTTTTTTTACGTTAAAAACTTCTACAGAGTATTAGAAAAACCGAAAAAAAGAATGGATGAAATGGGTTAAGTCATTCTCTAAATTATCTTTTGACCAAGGGAAATAGGTATTCATTTGAATTAAATAGTTTATTGACATTAGACTTTAGAAACGACGACGTCAATAACCTGTATTACAAACTTTTACGAAGCGTATTATTTTTACGTTTTATAAAAAAAGAGAGTGAATTAACTTGATAATCACCTACCATACTTATTTAATTAAATTCCATGCATATTGTTTATTCTTCTCACTATTTTTAAACCTATGTAACTAGTTTCACTTCCACTCGCTATGAATGGCACCTCCATATGATACTTGCCTCTATGTTGTATTTGCGTAGTAAGTAGTGATGTGTAGTGTTTACCTGTGGAATCCGCACAGACAATTAGCTCTTTATGCGATTAAACGCTCTGTGGCGTGTCGACGTGACGAGTGCTTACACGTCACTAGACGTTGTCGTGATTTGTATACATTTACAGGTTATTTGATACGTATACGTATAGAAATGTTAGGGAAAATATTTTGAAAATTTTGACATCGTTGTTTAATTAGCAGCGTATATCTAATATATATAAAAGCAGCGGTAGCCCAATGGCTAAAGCATCGGTCTCGCAATCGTGAGATCGCGGGTTCCAATCCTATCCATTATACTACCGACTTGAATCCACTCCAAACACAAGCCATTGAGCTTAGCAGGTGGGGTTAACAAGCTTGCTAGTAATGTGGAACCCAGTCCCAAATAGCTAGTTATCTTTGAAAAAAACCGATGGTAGTTGGAATTTTTTTTTTATAGTTACTAGGTAATTAGCTTATTGGAAAAGTTATTTATGATGAAATCACCCAATTGTTACATTAGCATGAACATTCTAGTTCTGGTCCAAGATTGTCTTTTAAGTTCCATCGTAGTCCTTGTACAAGGTCATTGTCTTTTCCCAGTTCCATTATCTACTTTTACATTTATAAAATTAGTAGGTACTGAGTTTGGATCTTGTATTAGAGAGAACAACATACTCTTCTGAGTATGTTGTTCTCTGATGTATAGAAATACTTCCTTTTAGTCTTCAATTAAAGGTCTAACTTCTATCGTTACTTGAAAGGATCAGTTAAAATGATCAATTGCAAATATAGGCATCTAGACCCAATAAAATCAATAATAACTAATACAAAACTTATGCTCAACTAATTAATAAGGCTCGGAACAAAGGCTTAAATGGAAGCTCGACGAGGCATTACCTTACACCACACAATGCGTCGTTATCTTAGCGTGGCGTGTAGGTGGGACGTCAAATGTGCATTCATTCAGGTGGAGTGTGAGGGACGGCCGGAGGAAGAAGGAAACAGCACAAAGCCCCGTCACGGGATGCTTGGAGGTGTCTCGGCGAAACGATCATAGACTACAATGTAGAAACGACACTTTCATTCGACTAATTCCTTATTAGTATTAATCACGCTAATTATTCACAATTTATTCAGTTCTCTAACCTCGAATGGGATATCGAGTCGTATCGAGTGAAATATTAGTGTCGGGTTTGGTTTGCATTCGAATAATTTAAACAGTAAAACAACTAAAAGAAAGTGATTCTACTGATGAAGCAAAATTGTTTTGAATGTAGGTGCTTCTTCAAAGTTAATATTGACTCTAAAAGTCACTGAAAAGTTCACCAGAGAGCGTTTTCAAATAATAAGGTGAAAGGTGATAAAACAGTCGTAGTTGTCGAAACCGACAGTTAGGTGACAAAACTTCGTATTTAGCACATTATTTGCTTTAATGGTAACCTATGTTTATAAGTTGTTAACAGATTTTGAGTCTTCTTTAAAATACCTTTTCTGTCTTGTAATATTTTCAATTGCTTGTAACCAGTCTTCGCTATAACTGTTCTTTGCTTTGGTTTATATACACCAAAGAAGCCTGTTTCCACTCCGAGTGCATCGTCCTTCAACACGAAGGAGCATAAAGATATTGAGCGTGCATTGTCGCCCGCTCCATTGTATCCCGGCGCGAATCGTCCGCGATAACACGCCGGCCACCACCGGCCGCATTGTCTCCCTAATTGTTATATTCTGAACAAAGAGCTGCAGAAACAAACGACGTCAACGCTTGTTAGCTCCCAGGCTAAACGCTCACTGTAATAACATGTCCTCAAACAATTGCACGACATTTTCAATACGTTAGGAAATTGGCTATACGCGATCGCAATGCCATTGCCAGTTCGTGCGCTTTTGTTATGCAATATCGATGCACTACGACTTCAAACAGGAAAATCTAATCGTTTCAGTCGAGATGGCTGACGTCAATAAAAATGAACGAGCTTAAAACGCGAAATTCCATAGAGTAATAATGAATCGGCGGGAATTTGCTGTGCCAATATAGCGCTAATGATGTTCATTTTAAAATTTTCAATGGTTCGACGTTTATTCGTTTTAAAACCAAACGGTGGCATGCGGCCCCCGCTTTACGGCATCAATCATTTTTAGAGGGTTTCGCTTATCCAAGTTTTCTTCCTGCCTCCGTCCTCAGCTTCCAACTTTTACATCGAATGATCTCCGCTGAACCAACAGAGCGTTCGCCGTAACCGCGTTTTGTATTATTTTTTGTGAATAAATAATATTATTTCTCAAGGGAAAGGGGGATTGGATTTCGTTAAATATGGTTTAGTAATTGAATTGAAATCTCTCAATGTCGACGTTCAATTAAGCTTTAGATTTCGTTCTTGATGAAGGTATATCCTTTGTTTCTTGAAATTTAATAAATCTACTTTATATTGAGACTCTCTATTTATGAAGTAATTTCAGAGAATGTATTACAGGGAAAAAGGGATATTATTACCTTTTGCAATATAGGTATTAACCTATGCACTTCAATTGCTCGACGACATTGTAACTGTCATCACAAAACAATGGTCTAATGGTTAGTGACCCTGACTACTAAGCCAGAGAACGTGGTTTTGATTCCCACCCAGGATAAAACTTTGTGTGATGAGCACGATGGTTTATTCTGTGTCTGGGTGTAATTTATCTACAATTTATTTGTATTCAGAAATATTTAAGTATGTTTATCATTTGTCTGGTTGGCATACTACATGCTCTGCCTAGTTTGAGATCAGATGGCGTTGTGTGAGTTGTCCCAAGATATTATTATCATTATGCACTTATTTTTTACCACTTAAATATTTATTATTATCAATATGTTTCCATTAAATTCGTAGGCTGTTATTATGTTTAGATAGAGGTAAACGAATTATAAATTTTAAACACATTAATTACACTATCCATTACGGTGTCTGTCAAAAGTGATTAATGCTAATGTCGGACGCAAGATTTTTAACTAAGTTAAGATTAAAATAGCTTAGGGTATTATTTGTGAGCGCTCGGAGCGATGGATCCGTCATCTCTCCCTTGCAAATTATAATGACACATCCGCTGGGAGGTTTTAAGCCAATTCAACTTTGAGGATTTCTGATACCGTGGGCAATGGTTTTTCCTTAAGAAAATTTTAAGGTAAAATATAAATTACAAGGCATTAGCTCGATTTGAAATATCGTAATGAAATTTGATCTTGGGGTCTATTGTAAATGTAGAACAACCAAACTTGTTATTGACTGAATTGTAATTATCATACTTTTCTATATATTGAAGTGTTCGATGCTTTCTACAGTTAAATCAACGTAACTCGGCCGGATTGAGGTTAGGTTTATATCGCTTTTGCGGATGTCATAGAGATGCGACCCTAAAATTACTTACGAAAACGATTAATTATGTTTAATCGATTAAAATCACTAAAAACATGAATTAGTAATACTATATACGACAATGTAATGCGTAATCGCATCTCTAATTCTCTTGGTTTAGTTACCGCCCACGCACCCCGCTTCCTGTCACTATTTACTTCCAAAAAATGCATCTGCGCCAACTTCAATCCGGCCGAGTTACGTTGATCCAACTGTTTGTATCAGATATTCTCATATTAAGTTTAAAATTATATAGATATCTATACCTTTAATCTTTGTTGGTAAACAATTGAATCAGTAGTATGTAACTGTAGGCAGATATGTCTTAATTTATATAATAACACTGTAATATCTAGTCTTTACGAAATACTATATTTTGTAGTAGATTTATACAAAATATTCTTGGTACCAAAATAATAGGTACCTACAAACAAAGTGAAAAAAATAAATAGAATACATTTAAGAGAGTCAACGGCAGGAGTGTACGAAATGAGCCATAATTTTATTAAATTTTACAATTCAAAGCGATACCAATAATAAGTTCCGAACCAACAATACCAATACAAACAATATCGATTCACGAGGGTTGAGTTTACGGAAAACAATTTGCGGTAAAAATCCGCACTGATAGACGCGATATGAGCAACGGGAGATTTTTTTACTTATTTTTTGCCGCACGGGGGAGATCGCGGAAGGCTGATCTTTGTTTTATGAGAACGATTAAGAAAAGCATATTTGAAGTGTGTACTTGGCTTTATTTGCGCTCCCAGAGGGAAGGCACGCTTCATTGATCTGTAATCGTTTTTCACATTTTATTGCTGTACGAGGGTCGTGAGTATGGTTCAGATTGTGTATAACGTTGTTGAAATTAGTCGTTTGTTCGCCTAAAATTTAAAATGAGAATCTTGTTCGCGACATAATTCAGTCGGGCTCGCGACGGGTTCCTGTTATTTTCGCACTTAATTTCGCGGCGTTAAGCGTTGTATTGTGGCGCGAGGAGTCTGCTCGGAGTGATTAGAATGCTAAGTACGCATCCTGAAAGGGTTCTCTTAATTGTGCGGTGCTCCTTGTGGACCGCACCCGCCAAACACCAACCGTTCGCGTTCTATTCAGCGGGATGACAATATTTGACTACGCAAGGAGTCGCATCATTTGATGTATGTAGGTGAGTATGTTTAATGTCATAAGAAAATCTTTAATACGACTTTACTTTTTAGAGAGTAAGATATTGTTTGGCCAGAAATGAAATAGCTGTTTTTTTGGGTTCCGTAGCCAAAATAGCAAAAATGGAAGCCTTATAGTTTCGTTATGTCCGTCTGTCTGTCTGTTTGTCCGTCCGTATGTCACGGGCATTTTGCTCAAAGACTACTCAATGAATATTATTGAAGTTTAGTGAAAAAGTGTCTTGTAATAGCCGCTACTTAATATATATTTTTAGGGGTGGGGGGCAGTCCATACATGTAACAGAAGCTGATTTTTTTTTTCAACAAAAATCAACGTGTGTCACATTATTTGACAGGTCTTTCAAAAATATTTTAAGGTTTTTAATAAACTTTTTTGATTGAGTGAATATTTTCGGAGCGATTAACTTTTGAACTGTATGATCAAAAAATATGAAAAAAATCACAAAGACACGAGACACGATCGGATATACCGTCACTTCCCAACAAAAGGGTGTATGTGCCATGAACATAGGCTCTTCTGCTGATGCAACTATTCAAGGCTGCGGAACCCTAAACTGAGCATGGTACGACATGCTCTTGCCCGGTTTTTTTAAAATGAGTTTCAAATACGATTACATTGTAATTTAAATATATACTTAGTTATAAATACGCCAATAGTTAGGTACACGAATTACTTGACGTTTTATTATGAAATGTATAAAAAAAAATTGTGTATTGCATTTTTACTGTGCACAGGTTTTTGACGTTTAGTAATGTCCAAAGAATTTTTGGAGTATGGTGAAAAATAAATTTACAGTACAAAAGTTACAAAATCATTCCTACGCATTTAATTATTCTGAACTCATTCTGTAAAGTTGACAACAGTCAGTAAGTGAGCAGCATTATTACAGAAATGTATCTTCCCGCTCACCATTAAGCGCAAAGCAATCACGGCAGAGACATTTTAATAGTCAAAAAATTAATTGCAAGTGGCGTCCTCGTGATTTAGACGACTGAAATGCGGTCGTTAGTGCGAATTGAACGAAAGGGTGGATTTAGCTACCCCAATATAATTAAACTTTACTCTTTGCTATATTTTAAAACAAATCCAATATAAATATTTTTTTACATTCGTCAAATTTAGTGGCGGATTCAGAAAGGCATTCGACCAAAACATTTGAGTCCTCCATGTCCCTTATGTGTGTTTTTTCTTGAGAAAGCTGGAGTTAGCCCAGGTCCCGCTGAGGTTATATTTTTCAGGGGTCAATTCCAAAGTGGTGATACTCTAATGGCTAATGCATCGGACTTGCAATCGTGAGGTCGCAGTTCGAGTCCTACCCATTATACTACCGGCGCGAACCCACTCCTAACACAAGCCTTTGAGCTTAGCTGGAGAGGTTAACAGGATTGTTAGTAATGTAGGCCCAATCCCACATTGCTAGTTATATTAACAAAAAATCCCACCCTGCTAAACCCCTTCAGAAGTTTTGGATTTCTCAGTAAGGTCAAGCTCCTCGATAATCAAAATGCTGAATCCACCATAGCTCAAATTTGAAATACCAACACCCAACACGTTCTCTTTTGTCAAAAATAATACGTTTCAAATATGTATAGAACAATTTCATAAATTAATGCTCGTCGGTTCTTTTGTTTTGGTACGGGAGCATAACGCAAAATAAAGGCGTATTAATTATTCAGCGCCACACTCGACGCAATCAGAATAAGTGGTGATGTTTCTGTCACCCGCTGCGGCTGCGGCGCGGGCGCGCGGCGGTGGCGGTCGCGCGGCGCATGATTAGAATTCTTAAGCTGTGCCGAAGGCTCTTGATTAGAGGAAATTAAAATCATTATACTCCGCCGCGCACCGCACCCGAGCGCCACAATGCCGCCGCTCTACCCGACTGACGTAAAAATAAGGGAAACGCACATAAAGAAGGCGGCCCGCCGGAAACGGAAGCGGCACCATCTTGGAGCCGCCGGGCGGGAAAACAATGGATTCGTTAATTAACATTTTCTTACGCCTCGCGGCTGTCGAACGAACGGTTTATCGGACAAAATATTTATGACGTAGACGCAATGAAAATTCCACCATGAAATTGCACAAATGAAATTTTGCTCAATAGTAGGTGGAGATTAAGAAATTGTTCTCGACTTTTGTTAAAGTTTTTAAATGGAATAAGAATTCATAAAAATAATCAAATATTTTTTTAATGTATTGGCTATAAATGTCTGCTACATTTTCGGAAATTATTCCATTCTCATAGTCATTAATAACGTAATTTATGTTAAGTTCCTTCTTTAATATTTGTAGCCCATAAATGTATTGGCATTTAATGTTTTTTAATCAACTTCATGTACACTTTGTACAGTAACAAACTGCACTAAACATTGTGCTATAAAAACCTTAAAAGTGTTAGGTCTACTCTTTCAATATCGACAAAACATTTTAAAATTAAACAACTTCTCTCAAAGATATCATAAGTGCAGTTGAAATATTCCCACGAACGACTAACAATGACATAGGTGTTCCCAAATACTCGTGTAGAACAAATAACTCGGTGTGCTTACACACGTATCAGTGGTCTGTGTAATAGAGACAGAGTGCTCGCCCGAGGTTGCGCGTGAAAAACGGTCGCCATCAATAACGTGCTATCGGTCAGAACAAACGTATGCCTTTGCCTATCGATGTCTGATTGATTGTTTAGTCTGTGGTAACCTTTGTATACGTCAATTATGATATGTTTTGTTTATTATTTACGTAAGTGATTAATTTTGTAGTAGTCAGTCTAGGATTACTGTATTTACTTAAAATTAGTTATATGCAAAATGGCTCGTTGGATTTTTATTATACCGACAAAGTTAAAAACCAAAAATAAATGAACATAATCAACACATTCGTTTGGGAGATACGATGCCACGCTAATTTCTAATACCCAACTTTTTGCGGCTGGAGCAGAAAACTAACGACCTCATTGTAGTTTATGACAGGCTTAAACGGATTTCCCTGTAACTTAATCTCTATAATAAAATAACCTATAATTAAAACTAAAGCAACCTTTATTTTTATTGTACATTCGTATGTTTGTCATCTGCTACAATTATTATTCTAGTAACCATCAACGTAAGTATATTTATGTATTATGGATGATACATCTAAGTATTTTAATTTGTTAAGTTATAATTGTGAGACATAATATTTATTAATTTAACTTAATCGCTAGCACATTTTCGGGCGATATAATGCATAATATTACGAATATAAGAAAATTGATTAAAATATATGGCATTGTAATTTCTCATACACGATTTATTGAAAAAGTTTTATCACGTTTTATCTGCGTGTTATTCAAAACGCATAACCACCAATCACAGGCAACAAATAGCACATCGGACATTCATTGGCCTGATCCTGTGACAGATAGCCGTCATTTGTCAAATCGAACGCTTGCACTAAAATGCAGCGCGTGGTTGCCAAAGTGATGTGAATTATGAATATGAACTATATGAACTGGGTTGTTTGGTCTTTGATATGGTGTCTATGATATCTGCACGATTTGGTCTGTGAGATAATGGCATTTTTTAAAAATTAATTAAATAAATAACGTGTTGCTTATGGCTTTGACTACCAGTGATAGGTCTAAGCTATAGGCCGTCTTGGTGGGTACCACAATAGTGTCAGTTATTCTTGCGTAAAATAGTGATGTTCACGCATCACTATATGTGTTTCGAATGAGGACACTGTAGCAAATGTAATTACTGGACAAATAAGACTTATGAACTAATGTTTCATTGAGAATCGCGGTATGGTGACATCCAGATCTTTGCCAAACAAGGATTTGACGCTTACCATCAGGCGCACGGCCAGATCGTCTTCTCATTTCTTAGTATAAAAAAAAGTTTTCTAGTTTTTAAGCTATTGCATAGCTTCTATCGCGGGCCTTGAGCGCGGGGACCGAATCCAGAAATTCCGTAACGAAAAAACCTCACGCTCCCCACTCCGACGGGCACAGCGGTGATACTTTTTACTTTTGCCATCTATCAATGAATAGCAGAACTTTTAATGTTTTTTTTTTTTAATTAAAAATAAAAACTTTTTTAAAAACTAAAAAAAAATAACTGTTTTTAATTGCTTTTTTTAAATTAAAAAAAAAACAATTTTTTTTAAAGAAAAAAAAATTTAAACATTGTTTTTTTATAATTAAAAAAAAAACACTTAAAAATATATATATATATTTATAATTGCTTAAGTTGATAAAAATACTATGCTATGCTAATAGCTTTACCGCGGCAGTCCCCGAGTGCCACACATTTTTTTTATATGTGTATAAAAAATACTACACACTTTTTTTTTAGAGAGTTACTGTAATTATTGGTTATGCTTTAGGCCCTATGAATACAATATTATTTTGACAAAAGAGTAATACGCAATACGAGTGCACCTGTTCAAGAGATTGTAGCTTAGATTATCATATGGAATAAATCTTAAAGTTATACATAAATATTTGTTCCCAGTCTAGGCATATACTGTATTCTGTTATCTATTTAATTAGAAGTACGTGTATTAAGTCCAACGTGACATGTTTTTAATTTAAAAACGTGTAGTATAATACTATTTTATTGGTAGGTTAATAATTACCTACTATCAAAGTAGTACGGTTCATGTTATTTCAACGTCCCGTCTTAAGGTTTTTACGAGTGTACTTTAATTTCCTGACATGTTGTATCACACAGTTTTAAGTCTTTAATTGTTTTCAGTAGTATAATAGGCGAGTGGCAGTGGATTTAGACGGCAATAACAATGTAGTAAACCGTTCTTAGTGGTGGATTACCGCCATTAACCGCTGCGGCGGTTGTAAAACGAGTGATCGATGCGCGCCCCGATGTTTATTGTCTATTATATGGACGAGAAGGGACACTAGTGATGTGACCTGCTCTCTGATACGGATTTTTGTCATTTCATTTTTTTTACTGGGTTTTTTAATGTCACGAACAAGCATGTAACCTGCAGCCTATGATAACTTGTATCACCAGTTTACTTCCCTGAAAACGAACTGTTGATTCATTTAATTGTTGTGTAGATACACAGTTTATTATGTGAACAGTTTTAACAGCTATGCTGTTAAAACTGTTAACACTGACGTGGCCCACGTAGACAGGACCAAAGTATTTTTTTAAGAAACTGGCAACTTGAGGTATCTTTTTTTCATTATTATTACGGGCTCATTAAAAATGAATCAATTTAAATTTAGAATTAGCATTGTCAAAACGAAACGCATTTAATACGCCACTTGTGGGCGGTTGCGGCAACGGCAGCCGCGATCACAATTGTCTCAATTATTAATTGTAATTTTTGACAGGCACCTGTCAATTTCGCAGCGCTCAACCCTTCCTTAATTCCCCACAAGACGCGAGGTGCTGGGACGTCTCCTTAGCCGCTCCCCCGGAATAAATTAGCTTTCTCCCGGCCACATCGGGATATAAAATTTTGAATATGAATGGAAAATTTTGCATTTGTAATAAACCGCTTTTCCCTGTAACGCTGCAGATGCGTACTAGAGTACTGGATAAAAATGGAATCTCTCCCAGTGTCGTTCCTCAGGTGGCCCGCCATAAATATTTATTAATTATTTTTTCAATAATCTCTCTTCTGTATCCTCCGAGGATGGAGGGATATCTCCACCGTTAATTGCTTTTTGTTTCATTTGAATAAGTATTGTTTTTGACTGCTCAAGCGTCACGTCGAGTTTTATAAAATCTCGACGATGAATAATTTGCTGAAACAAAGTTAATTGAATCCATTATTGATTGTTCTAAATTTTGTTAAAAATACCTAATATCATTAATTCATATTATTAGTAACACAAACTTTTGGAATACAATTACGTATTTATTAACTGGAATCATTCATTGTGGCTATTTCTGTGTGACATTTAGAAAATTGAAATTAGCCTTTACTGGCTTATATTTATAAAGATGAAAAATAAATGTTGGGGGTCTAGACATAGTCGATATATTAATGAATTTTAAGGTTCACAGTTTATCTTGATCCTTAGGGTACCTGACAAATGTGCCCCAGTCGGTAACGTGCCCAACTTGAAAATTTCACAGACTTATTTCAAATTTGGCACTAATTTGACCTCAGTGAGTTAGAAACTAACAACACCCTACCAATTTTCATACATTTTAAGTGAGAAAAGAAAATTACCTCATGGGTGAAAATAGATTCAAAATAAATTGAATCTATTTTCATATTATGTATTTCCTTAAAGAGGTGCCCCTGTTTTTAAGATTTTATCGGAAACTAACCTCAATAAAGTTTATTAAGTCCTACTATTACAATTCGATAAGTTAATTTTGTTTATTAGACTGAATATTGACAAATGTCTCCTTCATTTTCAACCGACTTCAAAAAGGAGGAGGTTCTCAATTCGTCTGTATGTTTTTTTTTTGTATGTTTGTTCACCGATTACGCAAAGACGGCTGGAGCGACTTGAAAAATTGTTTTTGTGTTTGATAGGGTATACTTCCAAGTTGGTCCCACTATCATCAGATCACGATCTGATGATGGGATCCTGGAGAAATCGAGGGAACTCTTAAAATATTAAAGGTACACCTACAGTGATTTAGGTATATTTCATAGTGATTCGTGCATTTACTCTTAAAAAACACCAATTGGTCAAGTGGAACTGATGATGAAAACCACAAATGACGAGCAGACCTATTCAATATTTTACAGTTTGCGATTCAGTTACTTTAATATGGTATTGAGTAGCACTTTATTCTCGTTATACTACTATTACACAATGTAATAGAGCTGATCATAGTGAACTCCTCAACAATTAACGGCCCTACATCGGGGTAAGCAATATTTTGTAAAAGGATATGAGCACTTGACATATGCCTATTGTAACTTATGTGAATTACAAACCATCCCACTAAAAAGTGAAAAATAAAAAACTTTTTTACAAAAAAATATTACCGACTTCAAAAAAAGCAACTAAAAAGCAAAAAATAATATACCTAGAATAACAAAAACAAATACAACATTTTGAAGTTGGTGCCGAATCAAACACAAAGACTACTATTTCATGGCACCAACTTCAAAATGTTTAATTTGTTTTTGTTATTCTAGGTATATTATTTTTTGCTTTTTAGTTGCTTTTTTTGAAGTCGGTAATATTTTTTTGTAAAAAAGTTTTTTATTATTGGGTAAAGTACCCTATGTGTGAATACCTGTTCAATTTGTGATGAAGTATGAGATAAAGGTTAAGATACAAGCAGTGAAGAATGTTACTAATAAGAGAATCGAATGAATGAGGTGAGTCTTGTTGACTGTCTCAAGACTTGGAAGTGCAAATAAAAATGGAGTCTGCACGCACTTCCAATCTTTGAGGATGTGTTTTCGTACAGTTTCTATATAAGAATTCTCGTAGTCGGTACACACGAGGAACTTGTACTATCGACTTTTCTTTGGATCAATCAAAACTCCATTCCAAGGAGTTCATTGCGTATGACTCTGCTAAAAATCTAGGGTTGCCACATTGTTTCTTTCGTGAGAAAAAGCAATCAGATTGGAACGTTCTGGTTTATTATGACAAATAGTTAGGACTTAGCAAATCCAGTTTAAAATATTTAGATGAAAATGAAAGCACTTGTGTTGAATGTCAGAAAACATACTATCACGCAAAGAAAGAAACTGACTGGATTCAACTTGTACAGTGTTACAGCTTTTTACGCAAAGGCAAACAATTGCAATACGTGTGGAGCAAAGAATAAGGGAAATGCGAAAGGAAAAATACAAAAAAATATTGAAGATTTGTTGGGGACATTAGACGGACGTTTCCGTGCATTTTATAAATTGTTTATTTCAGTTATTGTATATTATATTTTTAAAGATTTTTTAGATTTTTTAATGCTTATTGAGTCAAAGGTTAAGACTGATTACTTAAAAAACATAAAGAGTTTTTACTACAATTCTTCGAACTGTAGGGCACGTTTGCCAGGTTTACTCAAATATAAAATATCAAATCACGAAAATCTATAAAACTTGATTTCTTTACTCTATTTTCTAATAGCTAAAACAGCTGCTGCGCCCGATTGAAGCGATGTCGAATCACATCACCTAATTGATTTTATAATTTAAAGAAAATTCAAAAAAGTAAATTTACATTCGAAACATGGCTTCGACACAACAGCAACCGATGCGCCGAATATGGTTACTAAGTTATTCTGCTTTTTGCAAGATTCAAATATTGAAATCGTGCTTAAATACATTTTGTCATAAGGTATAAAATAGGATAAACCGGGGACACGAAAAAAAAGACACAGAATCTACACAGATGCGGCACTTTTATTTTCACAAGCTTGTATAATTTTATTGAAACCATTTTATCCGAGATTAAAATTTAAATAAAAACTGGATTTTTGCATGTTGTAGGAAATATTTGCTGGTTTGAATAACCAATGTCTCAATTTTGTATAAAGTATCGAATATTAATCGATTGTAGGCACATAACTAGTGATGTGTAACGTATGATTTTACCACCGGGCTCGGTTGAACGATTGTACCAATTTGTCAGCGTAACGTGCAACTGCCCCCGCGGCATATTAATTTTTTATTTGATCAAGATAGTTCCTGTGGGCGAATAGTTTGATAATAAAGCCAATTTTTTGATAATACCATAGCTTGGGGTGGATTCGAGTGGTTTATTCCATAAGTAAGGAGTAAATTACATATGTAGACGTGTCATTTCGTTGACAATTTAAAAGTCGTTTGATTCCATTTATCTCATTTTCTTGTTAAGGGTATTAGCTATTGATTTAACTAATAACTGCATGTAAAGAACGTGATTTCTTTTTAATGTACTTCGAGGAATTATTAATGGACATAGGGTCCCTTGCTTTATTTGTTAACATTTTAGTTTATTTTTATACATAAAAGGGCTTCTAAACGGGCAATATTTTTCTACATTACAGTGCCCGGCAATATTGCAAGCAATAACAGCCCGACTAAGCAACATCGATTTTACTGCAATATTGCTTGACCAGTTTTATTGTTCTTTCAGTCGCTCTCTATTATTATGACATAGTGTACCCTTTTCTACACGACACATGAAATTTGCTGTAAGTTTCGCTGAGATTATATTTTAAATTTCACGCCTTTAGATAAGTAAGATCGAATACACAATATACTTTTTCTTTTTTAAACCACTGCGAGAATAATGATTTCGTCAGCCATTGTTGCCAGTTTATGTAGCCCGTTTAGGAGTCTGCAGCATGGACCATACTACTGCAGACATATTGCAACACATTGCTCAGCTATAGATTGCTCGGCAATCAGTTGCAATAATATTTTTTTGTAATGGCAAATAGTTGCCAATAGTGCACAAATTGCTGTAAAACATGGCGCCAGAGGTATAATATTTCTAAACTAGCTGTAAATGTATGAAATTAACCAAAATCGTTATAATCAATCACAATGATTTCTCGAATCCATAGTGAACCATCGATATATCACTTCTATAACATGAAAATCTAATTTTCAATTCCCAATAAATTTAATTTGAAGCTAACTTGATCCTATAATTTATGAAGAAGTCCAGTCATCGTCCATTTCGGGTGGTGTTACCCGCAATTTGTCTCAGGGGCAATGTAATCCTCAAATTGATAATCGATGCCTGTCTACAAAGGCACGTTAACGAGCGACTCGAAGCATTATCAATCTTGCTTCTGTAGCCAAGGTCACGTGTAAGCTGAAAGGACCTCCCCTTGTGTTGGTACTGTGGTTATGAATGATGCCCCTGTAATTATGAGAAGAACGTTCTATTATAAAGACGGCCGCATTGGTCTTCTGACTGCAAAGGTGACTGTGACTGCGAAGACAAACTTGGGATCTCGATATAATCGAAAACCCAAATTCGATTTTTAACATCGATATTTTCTACTAATAGGACTTGGTTTCTTATCATATTGTCTATCAGCTCTCGTGAACTTATACAATCAAATTTACTTATATAAAGACTACAATAATATAACTATATCAAATCTTCATTTCTTCGTTTCTTTGTTGAACTCGAATAGCAAAAATCTTACTATTTAAAAATGTTACCTTTTATCACGTCCCGATAATTAATAATATATAATTTAAGAGACAATGGAAAGCTACCAGTATGTACTTTATCAAACCTGGAATTTTGCATAGAGAATCTCTCAAACCTACCATTTATTAAGTGCGGCTGCCGCGTGGAATCGTCGGGTTCATCAAGTACAAAAATCAAGATATATGTATTTGACGAAGTCTGCCGCGTTGTAATTTTAAAATATATTATTATTATTATTGTTGATATGATTTTTATGTGGCTAAGATCGTGGCAGGCCATTTTCAAATCATCAAAAAATATAAAAGAGTCTGTATTAATTTTAAACATCTCCTCTTCTTGCATTTACTGGTGTAATTGCTGTTCATAATTTATCAGGCACTTTGAAAAGATATGATATAAATATGATTATAATTATTATTAATAAAAACAACGGCGGACTATTTTCAAGTTGCTAAGATTCTGGCAGACGATTTTGAAATCATACACTATATTGTATGATTTCAAAATCGTCTGCCAGGGAGCAATTTAAGGGATTTCAAAAGTATTTGACCAAGTCTGCCATTTTGTAATTTTCAAGTTGCCAAGATTCTGGCAGACGATTTTGAAATCATACAATATGAGTGTATCATTTCAAAATCGTCTGCCGGAATCTTAGCAACTTGAAAATAGTCTGCCGTTGTTTGTATTAATACGGTAGGCAGCGGCGTGGGTGTGTCCCTGACATTCAAAAAAATAAAATAAAATACAAAATGGCAGACTTGGTCAAATAGTTTTGAAATCCCATAAGTTTGGTATCTGTCTACACTGAGACCCCATTTCATCAAGGGTAGGTATAAGAGATTGGTAAAGTACATACTGGTTACCATACATTGGTTCTTAAGCTAATACATGTGTATCGTGAAGCAAAATAGTATCTATTTCGTAAAAAAAAGTCGTTTAATCTCTATAAAAAAATAATTCAAGCGTCACATGTCGCGACAAATTGACGAACGTCAAAATTAACCCTCCACTGCCTGTGGCTGTGTCAAACAAATGCGTTCGGCTGTTTTCGATAAACATCGTAACAAATTAACTGTAGGCTTCGATACGGACCGCCCGTATCGCGACATCTACGAGTCATAACGACATTGATTAAACTGATTCCACTGAGCTGTGGGAAGGGTTATTTATACAGTTATAAAAAGCGATGGCTTTTAGAAATAAAAGATATGTTAAAAAAAATACATTGTGGCTTCAATTTTTTTTATTCTTGACGTTTTGAACTTCACATTCTAAGGAAAAGCAGTCGATAATCGGAGCTTTTATGTACAAGATAATAAACTACGTTTAATGCAGTCTTAATTTTATAGAATAATTAATTTCAAAATAATTATTCTATTAAATTGTGCTTAGCAACACTTCAATATCTGTTTAAGGGTTAGTTAAAATATAAAAGTTGGAAATAGTCTAAATTATTAACAAAAATATTATAGAAAAAAAATGATACTGCTACTAGATACTACACAAATATATATGTTTTTTAAAAAAAGATGACTCCCGCAGTAGGGTACAAGCCCAGTGTCGCGGGAGACTTTACAAACATACAAGTCACGGACACAAAGTACACCTAGACTCGGAACAATAATTTGTGGACAACACACAAAGTAGTGTCCCGTGTAAGAATCGAATCCACGACCTCTTGCGTAGCAGTCAGGCACTCTCGAACCGCGCCACAGAGGCAGTCAAAGTTATTAATAGTTGTTAATAGTTGATCGCTGACCGTTCATTCTGCCAGCGAGTACTGGTTCTATACTGCATCTCTTGTACACGGAAAGGATCTACAGTACACATCTATTGTCCGTTTCTTGAGCAAAAAAATTGCTACTCACTTCTCGTTTATCGCCGGCGGTGGGACAGGAGCCTAACTCCAGTCTTCGTATCTACAAATCATAGTCAATCACAAAGCTAAAAAAAATGTACTAGTAACATATTTTGCTGTAAAAGGCACTCATTTCTTTCCATTTTTTATCAATTAACTTTATCAAAGGATTATTGAGCATTACATTGGTTGAATGAGACGACGAGTGGCTCAATACTCCATCATAAATCACGATTTTGCTGGCTTAACGTCAACGTTAATCAAAGAGGTGCATTTTATACTAATCATTTAGCGCCATATGGTTGCAATAATTAGAATCATATTGCGTTTGTACTTTCTTTATACCTTAATTTTAAAAAACGAAGTAAAGAAACAATATTTAATGTTTTATTACTTCTTTTTACCATTTGCCTTTGAAATAGTTTTTAATGAACAATTATGACATACTAGCTTGAATAAATAATACTTAAGTTTAAAAAAAAATATCTGACGTAGGTGTAAACACAATAATATACAGGTAGGCTCTCTGGCTTTCTTTAACTAACGTTTCAAAATACCATGCTATTAATGGGTTGGAGGAACAATAGAGGCATATAAGTCAAACGTTATTGCCGAAAATAAGCTTGTGACTTTGAGGGTTAACGTTACAAATCACACGATGCGGGGAGAGTCGTCAGAGGATACGCTGGTAATGCCCGGATCGCGTGAAATCGTACAATATCAACCGTCGATTGACTCGGCTCAAAGGAAATGAATAGATTTCATTTTAGTGTCATTTGTAGAGCTAATGGCGCCAGGCTAATGTCGTGTTGAAAACGTGTAAACACGAGATCGGGCACGGAAGCCTTCCTGACACGTTAATGATACCGCAATACAGATGTATTTGTTTAATGATTAACCAATTCACGTGCAATTTAATGTTATAAACATTTAGAAAATGGGGTGTATTTACAACTTTATTGGTATCAGAATACATTGTTAAAAAAAATCGGGCAAGAGCATGTCGGACCATGCTCAGTGTAAGGCTCCAGAGCCGTTGCCGTATGTAAAAATCCGATTTGAATAACTGCACCAGCAGAAGAGTGTATGTTCATGGCACTTATGCCCTTTTGTTGAGAAACGCAGTTTTTCGGCAATAAATTAATGACGGTATATCCAATCACTTTTGAAATAGTTTTAATTTAAAGTATTTTGTTAAGCGCTACGTTTTAGATTTTTTTAATATTTTTTATCTCTCGGTTCAAAAGATAAGGGGGGGTGGGATACAATGTAAGCATCTTTCGGAGCTATTATTTCTAAAAACTTTCACTTCTTAATCTTAAAATGGTTTTAAAAGACCTGTCGAATGATGTGGCACACGTTAATGTTTGCTCAAAAAACAGAATAAAAATATTTATTTTTATTATTTAGCTATCAAACTAGGTAGCGGCTACTACAAGACACTTTTCCACCAAATTTAATCGCTATTCATAGTGTAATCATGGAGGAAAATGCCTGTTACATACGGACGGAGAGAGAGACAGACAGACATGATGAAACTATTAGGGTTCCGTTTTGGCCATTTTGGCTACGGAACCTTAAAAACCTAAAGGCTCCTTTTGTTGACGAAGTGTTATTGAACAGAATCATAAATTATACTCATCTCATATGAGGTATTTTTAAGTATCTACCAAACCATGATAAACAATAAGAAATACACATTACAGAGGCACAAACAATAAAATAATGTAAGGGTTGATAAAATACGCACTATTATCATGAAACCTATTAAAAATACATACCACCTTGTGTAAGTAGCTTGGTTACGTTTATTTTTTCTTAAAATATAATAAAAATGAAATATTTTTTCCTTTTGTCGTACAAATTGCCGTTGAATTGTAGCGTGCCTCAATAATACGTAGCTCAATTACGTCACAATGTCTTCTTTGTATTTTCCCCGAAAAAACCGTTCGTAATAAATAATACCGTATGTCATTTCTCAGCACGTATGAAATTTATAACACGCGGAGCGATTTCGAAGGGCAATTTATTTGTAATAGAGCCGTTCGATGGGGAGCCCACTGCCACTGTGATAGTGGAACTTGAAACTTGTCTTAAGGAAACTATGATTTCAAATATTACTAGTATTTTATTAAAAACAGATAGTTACTAAACGAAATGAATCCATTTTCTTGGGCATTTACCTAAATCACAAATAATAATAATTACTTCTTTAAAATGAAATAATCGGATTGAATTGATATTTGTTGGCATTTAAGCCAAAATATGTTTTAAAAACTGGTGGGTCATACAAGTTTGTGTATAGTTTATGGAGTTTATATTATTCTTAAGATTATCTTATTCTGACAAAATATCCAATTTGATCATTCTCGATATCGATTCTCCTGGAAAGGAAAACAGCAAATAAAGGACAAAAATATATAAATTAAAAAGCAATTCCACAAACTCCGAGTGTCGGTATATCACAGCGCAGGGCCGGTAAAGAGCGTCGCACCACGATTTGTGACTTAATCACTTTATTGGCAGCGGGGGAGCTGGCCTTATCGGAAAGAAACGTCGACCCGACCCGCTGATATATGAGTAAACAAGCTTGCACTTTTCCTCGGCGACTTTTGGCGGTCACAGAGGCCATAAACTCGTCGCCAAAGTTTGGATTGCGCTTGTGGGGAGCACTCCCGCTTTAATGTTGTTTTTTTAGTTTAAAATGTTTTAACGGCGGTAATGTTCTTATTTACCTTGTTTGAGTCCTCGTCGTTGCAGTCACGTGCATCTGAAACAAACAACAACCTTTATATAGAACGAGCAAGGGTTTGTGTACACGAGAGTACTTCATACTCGAGCAGTGATTAGCCGGCGCACACTACGCTTACCGGACCTAAATATGTTTGTATTTTGGCTTTGCCAGTACACACCCAATATCGGATCCCTCCTGAGGATCAGCCATTACGCAGCCTCTTAACGGCGGACGGTTTTAATTAAAAACTTCTTGCATTAGCATGTGTCCGCCATCATGATACTAATCTCTTCAAAATATTATTTAATTCCGTTTGACAGTTCTACCTGAAGCCAATTTCAACGGGAAAATTTAATATTTGAATTTGAGATTGATTTATTATTGAGTATTATTAATGTATAGTAAGTAGGCCAGGTTGGGTTATTCAGTGGCCTAAACAAACAGTATATCAGCGGTTGTGGGGGGCGCCGGCAGTCTTAACGGCGATAAACAAGCACAGGTGTAGCCCGCCTCAACCGCTGTCCGGACCAACTTGGAAAGTATTTGTAAGCGTTCAAACATACCGGGCTCGTTATGCATGCCTCGCTGGGTTTAATCACAGCCCTACCCCGCCCCGGGCGGAGCTAATGTTTTCACTATGTATTTTTTAAGTACTTGTTCCAACGAAACTCGTGGTTTACTCTCAGTATTCCTCGACATCAATATTGTATTGATTACACGATATCAAGTAGGTTTGGTTTTTATTCAAAGAAAGGGTAAGCTTTTATTTATCAACCATTACAATACGTAAATTTTAACCGTGGCATGTTTACAATATTGACTTATAGCATTATGAAACAGCTGATGACAAGATGTTTTGCATTGTTTATTGAGTTAGATCAGCCTATTGAACTTAGAACAAGTGCGTCAAGCGTATCAAGTCGAAGGTCCTCCGTCTATTAGCGAGCTATACACGAGTACCCACATCCGAATTTTGGTGCCTATTATGTGACGTGTCCAATATTGACACAGTGTCCCCGGCGATTGTACCGATGTACGTATCTCACAATGATCCCTCGTCACCACCAATGAATATGGGTTTCGGCGACGCCGTTCAGTTACGATCGCTCACTGATAATACCCATTCCAACTGAAGGAATGTATAGATTTATTTTTACGTCTCAGAACTACCGAGATAAGTGAAAGATTATTAATCACCTACCACCCAGCGGCGTAAGCTAACGCCCAATTTTGTTTGACTTGGCGAAAAGTTGCGTTCACTCTTATTTATTTTTTATCAATTTCACTCGGGCGAGCCTTAAAAGCGTCGTCCCGTTTTATTATAGGGACGTGAATTAGCAAAAAGAGAATGGATTTTAGCTGTGATTATGTCAAAAATAATTAATTATTATCGATTCGTTATGCGGGCAGGGGTGCGGATTGATGGGAGTCACCGAGCGTGGAGACGCTCTTTAAATTGAAAAGCTAATTACCTACTTGGCTATCAAACCGAAGTAGGGATACTATAAATGCGTTAAAGTTCCGAATCGCTTCAAATATATCGGGTACAAAACATCAATGTTTTGATTCTAAGCAGTGACTGTTTTCTTGTTACGAGTTTACAATGTACGCGAGGGAGGTTTCAGCCGAGGGGCACGTGTGGGGGCTCTCTGGCCGGAATTTCTTCATTCATTAAGCCGCCGCAGGTCCGTGATCGGCCTGCTGAAGTAGTCGCTACATTGTACACATCACGATGAGCAAAACTTTAATTTAGGCCGCGGTACCTGCGACCACTCATTCATAATGAATCGCCTCACCCTCTGTTTAGTTACGGAACGAGACCTCTTGTGTGTGACTGACATTTTATTTACGGCCTTATTTAAACCTCAAAGAATAGCTGAGGATGGACAGAGATAAAAGCCGGGTTTTGCCATCAATAAATCACGAGTCGAGAAGTTTGAGCGTCCAAAGAAAAATCACAGTCATCGGCCTCTTTTTAAATTAACGCCATTAGCTTCGAGATTTCCTCTTTGGAATAGAGTGCAAAAATTACCTTCCTCCGTTTGAGCTGCCCGAGTAATTAGTGACGTTCGAGTTATATTTGTTGACGTTCATTATTCCGTGATTTTGGGAGACTGTGTGAGCGGGACGGGAATAGTTTTTGTATGAAGTGGAAAGGGAGGGTGATGTTCAATCGAGGAGCTGCACCTGTCGCCGCACAAATTTGCAATTTAAATTCCAAACGAATATTCCAGAGGACCTCCTTAACACGACATCTGTTTAAATCGTCGACGATAGAGTGACTGTCGTGGTTTCAACTCTTTGTGATTGCGACTTAATTGAAATAAAACAAAACCCTTCATGATTTGGGGGACTTAGAAATGCAATCGTCCGAATTGTGGTTTTCACTGAATTTGTAATTGAAATAATTTTAAAATACACACAGAGAAGATAAATTAGATTTTCTCTTAAATAAGCTTGTAGGATAAAATTCAATTGACGTGAAATAATATTAAAATCGATCAAATTGTTTTTTAAAAGAATAATGGATATTGCATATATAATGGTACAATTGAGGAAAACAATACACATTCGATTTTAAGCTATGTTCGGTCGATTAAGCAATGCTCGATGCCTATCTAAGGCATTGTAATCAAAAGTGAAATTAAATTAAAAAAATGTATAAAATCATATGTTTTTCTTATTGTGTGAGGAAAACAAAAATATAGAAAACTATGTCAATATTTACTCAAAATGAATAGTGTTGTATCCGAGAAAAGTTCGTCTTACAAACAAGTTTGCGCGTTTAAATGGGTAATTAGTTTAATATTACATCGGATAAAAGTACATACTATAAAAAAACGGACAAGAGCATGTCGGACCGTGTTTAGTGTAGGGTTCCGGAGCCGTTGCTGTATGAAAAAATACTATTTGAAAATTTGCACAGCAGAAGAGCGTATGGTCATGGCACTTACGCCCTTTTGTTAAGTAACGCTGTTGTTTGGTAATAACTCAATGACGCTATATCCAATCATGTTCGAAATAATTTTAGTTTAAAGTATGTGTTAAGTGTTACCTTTTTGTTTTTTGTCATATTTTTTAGTCACACGGTTCAAAGAATAAGAGGGCCACACAAAACACAAAAGTTATGCAACTTTCAGAGCGATTATTTCCAAAAATATTGACCGAATCAAAAAAGTTTATTAGAAATATTAATATGTTTTAAAAGACCTGTCGAATGATGTACTACACGTTGATGTTTGCTCAAAAAAAAAAACTTTCAGCTTATGTTACATGTATGGATCCCTAAATTTTTTTTAAAGTTTTTTTGTAGTCAAAAGCAATTGTGTAGCCTTTGAATAAAATGCCTCTGACATACAGACGGACAGACAGATGGACATGACGAAACTACATGTGTTCCGTTTTACCATTTTGGCTACGGAACCCTAAAAAGGCATAAAAATGCCTTAATACACACATCCTTTGCCAACTCCACATATTAGTCGTACAAAATAAAAGGGTGTAACATTTTCACGTTGTAATTTCGGGAATTGATTGATACGTTCCTGTCGGGATGATATATCGTGGGCTGTATCGGACGGTTACCGCTAATAGGTGTTAGTGGATAAATAAAGAAGTGTTTCGGGTCGGGCGGAGCCGCCGGTCATTAATAACTATCGCCCCACCACTTCATTAACAATCAATCACATGTGGCCGGCCTTGTTAGAGACAGCTTGTTGCATTAGATGACGATTTTTTTAGTTGATTAATATCGTGACAAGTTTTTGCGGTAAGGGTTGTAGTGGAGATTTTAGTAAAGATAGATGGAGTTCAAAGAGTAAAGGCTTTTGGAATGTAGTTCTTTATGGCACGTTATCAATCGTTTGAGGGTTAAGGGGCTACACGGAAAAAAGCGTAATAATGAAAACTGTAACAATGCAAAATAAAAAGTAAATTAAATAAAAACATTTTTACAAAAAAATAAAAACCGACTTCCAAAATAAATATAAGGTGACTAAAAAGCAAAAAAATAATTTTGAAGTTGGTGCCTTAAACATTAAACAACATTTCCTGGCACCAACTTCAAAATGTTTATTTTTTTTTTTTGTTGTACCTATATTATTTTTTGCTTTTTAATTACCATATATTTATTTTGGAAGTCGGTTTGTATTTTTTTAATATAATAAGTTTTTATTTCTCACTTTTTAATGTATTGGTTTGTAGTTGATTGTTTGTTGATCTTTGAGGAGTTTACCTGATATTCCATTACATGATTTGACGGAGGCGAAGAATCAGGTATCGAACACGGTACTCAGATCGCGACACGCAATATTTATTATTGAATAGTTCCGCTGGTCATCTGTGGTCTTCATCATCAGTTCCATTTCACTTAATGGTGTTTTTTAAAAGTGAATGCACGGATTACAACAAAATATACCCAAATCATATTAGTGAGACTAAAAGGTTCTAGCTCAGCTCGATTGTAACTCCGCATAATGAGGAGCTGCGCGGGTATTCTGCTAAGACCAAAGTCACGACACGAACATTAACCGTCAAACGGAGAGACACACTTTACGCATTTATATTACGACATATAAAGACTTTTATAATGCTTGATGCAAACGGATAATGAACATGAAGCTATATAGTCACAGGCATTATACATAAAAGTACATGCTATGATTGTCGTAGCATGTGCTACAAGAAGTCTACGTACGAGTCTCCAAGGACGTAGCAGACAATTAGTTTTAATCAGAAAGCTACGTTTTGTTTTGCAAGATAGTTGCTTATTCCTGAAAATCCCGAAGGCTTATTCTCACACATAGAGGGTACTCCAGCGCGAGAAAGAATGACTTGTCGGAAGGAGTTAATAATCTTATTAATTTGTTCACGTTACCCGCGGCGAGCTGCCACCGACGTTCTTTGTAATTAATGGGAACACCTCATCTATTAAATTAGTACAAGGGCCTGTGAGTACACGTATGTGTACATACCATCCAATATTATAAGACCTATCACACCTGTACTTATCTCGTTAACCTGTTATAAACATGGAGGTCTCAATAATCTGGCTGTATTGTCATATAGTCTTAACAGAATAAATAAATTGCCCGTGAAGAAAATGAAGTAAGAAAATTCATTTATCAAAAAGGTAACGTGAGTTTCCACGGTTTGAGTGATTGATTTGAGACTGTATTGCGCAAAATGTAATTAGGGGAAAAAGTTTTATTCTGCTATTGAATTGAAATTTTAGTTTTAAGAGAAGCTGAATGAATTAAGTACTGTGAAAGAAGACTGCAGTAGAAAATGTTTATTCAGAAGTCACTTAATGACAAAATAAAGATTTCATTAGAAGTTTAGTTTCTTTTTTACATTTATACTTTCACGTTGCATGATTATAACTATTAATTATAAGGGAATTAACGCGCATTGTTTACCTTAAAATTGCTTGACGTTTCAGTCCGCTTGTGACCACGGCCGGTGCAACCTGGTCGAAACGTCAAGCAATTTTAAGGTAAATAATGCACGTTTATTCCCGTATAATAAATAGTTACAGTTTCTTTTTACTGTATTTTTTTTATTTGCGATAAAATATTTGTTATGGCTAAAAACAACTATCTTGCTCTTTTCAGTTTATTAGATAGGCTTTTTTGAGTTTTTGGCAGTTCCTTAATTAGAATACCTGTCCTCTAAGTTGTATCACATGATTTCCTAAAGTTACTTGTGAAGCTGTATTTAGAGAAGTCAATTTTCGAAGATTTGGTTCACATTGTCAATAATAGCCAAGAAAAAATGTACCTAGCTACCTAAATTTTTTTTCAAAAATGTAACGAGTCATAATAACTTTAAAATATTAGCACAGATTGTAATTCCATTTCGTCATGGCAACGAAAACACAAAGGTAGCTCAAGTGGTCCCATAAATTATTACCAAACTATTCGCTTTGATCAATTAAATTTTATTACATGCGTTAATTAAACGGCTCTCTAAGTGAAAGATTTATTGGAGGTTTATCCTCATAACCGAAGCTTAAAGGGCGATCTCAATACTAGTCGTGAGCCTTTCTTGGGCGCGTGGGTGAATGTGTACTGTACGATTATGGGCCTATTCAGACGGTCCCTTAGTATGTAAGGTATGCAAAACAATTATGTTGTTGTAGGTACCTACTTACAAAGCTGAAGTGCGAAGGTTTCTTGCAGGAGATGTTGATATATTTCCTTTAGGAGGTATAAAGGTATTTTGCGTGAAGCATTTTTATATATTCAGTTCATCAGAGGTATTTAAGATTATAAGTTTGTCGAGAGTACCTGTCTGTAGCATCACAGCGCCTAAATAGAAAGATGGATTTGAATGTTTTTTAGAAAGTTTTTAATCGGAACGTTTCTAAGTTTTGTTTGAATAATATTATTAAGTTTTTTGAATTTATAATCATGTGCACTTCAGCTTAATAAGGTATTTAAAATAGGTGTTCTAATTACTTTAGATCGTATAACAAAGCTAACCTCATGTTGGATACCAGTTTAGATCCATGGACGAGTGGTTTCAACCCAAAAGTTCTAATTAAGGCTTGATGATTCCCGATTACAAAAATGTTACCTACATAATTTAAATGAGTAATATTAGTATTTAAAATTATAAAATTATTGAAAATGTGGCAAGAGTAGGCGTGCTTTAGTTGACGATTATGGATTGAATGTATATCAGAGGATATCAAATGAAATAAGAACCTAATTATTTATTTAGCTTACCTATAATGATGCAAAATACCAATTTTGATATTATTATTTACGTATAAGTAATTTTATTTACATTTGGGTTATTTTAATGTTCCATTGAGTTTTATCTAATAAAGTGTGTTTATTTTAGACTTATGGATTATTATTATTATTATTAAGCTATTTAAAAACTACTCTATATTACATCTATAATAATATACTATATTCAAGATATTTACAAAAAGAAAATAAAAAAAGGGAGGATACAAAACCGTTTAGGCGTCAAAGAATTCCTCCCCATAGATGTCAACTGGTAACGTACCCAGAAGGCTGGCAAGAATCTTGAAATGAAATATCATACATAGTATGTTCAGACGTCCACACAGTATAATATATCCGGACAAACTCCCAAGAGTAACCCACTCTAATATATTCAAAGATCTCTGTCTATAGCACGGTTGGCAGTAAAATTAATCACGATGTAAGCACTTAGTGCGCGAATATTGTGGGTCCACTACACGGGACTAATCTTACGCGTTATAAACATGGATGTTTGGAATGAATATACTATACTATTTATAGTTATAGTGTCTATAATCTTTTGGTTATGAAGAGGTAATACAACTAGTGATAGGTATGTCGGTGATACAAATAGTAATATGTCTTTTAAAGCATGCAGTACACAATGGAATTTTGTAGAACTTGTTGCTTTTGATTTGACTTTGACGAATCGATTATGTGTGTTATCTGGGTTGGTTGGTATACTGGAATCTCTTATGTTCCATTCTCTCCGACATCAAAACAGATAGCGAAAGTGTGACGGGATTCACCTTACGATACGTGTGTTTAGTATTCGTAATCTTCCTCTTAAATGGTTCTAACTTATGAAGTTCATTATTGTTTTTAAACCTTCGCAATTTTTATAAATATTATATATATATATATATATCGAGACTTAATCGCGTAAATCATTTTAATGTGCGAACCTTTTTTTTATCCGACGTTTCAATCGAATTGCACTGATCGTGGTCACAGTCGACTTATGATCACGATCGGTGCAATTCGATCGATCTTTTACATTTAAAAACAATAATGAATTTCATAAGTTAGAACCATTTAAGAGTATATATATTTATATAATATTATGAAGTTCATGTTTGATAGTTGCGTTTATTTCTTTAAGTTTAAGATGGGTTATTTTTTTGTTTTTCGGTTCAAATCAATTTGATTTCATATCAAGGTAGATCTGCGTGCCGGCACGTACGGAGACAATCTCGGTGAAAAATTACACACAGTTGGTAAGATTTAGAAGCAACCGTTAATTATACAGTGTTTACATAGTAGACAATAGTGAACGAGTAACAAGCTCCCATGATATATGCGCAGTAAATTCTAATGCGACGTCGCCCCGCGAGGTGCCGCCGTAAAGCCGCGCCGAATACGGAATGATCATAATAAAGTATGATTTCTTGGTCGGGGACGCGGCCTTAACGCGGATAATCACTCCTCAGGCGTACCCATATAATTCCTTAGTGCATAATGAAAGTTGATTAACATTATACCGTGTGCGGGAGTCGTCGCTCGTGTATGTGTGTGTGTGTCCGCCGCAGATTCCGAGTCCTAATTAAGAGCGAGGCCGGGAGGGTCGCGGCCGGCGGCGGGGGCGGGGTATCGATCATCGCCCGCCAAGGAATCGACGCAGGGACCCGCAAAAAGGGGAAGCCCTCATCTGAAAATCAGCGTCCGCTAAGCCGGTCCTGCGAGCACATGTGTTTTGATTTAAATGCGCTCTAAGGGTCAGTTTAATGCGCGAGTGCGGAAACGGAACGCTTCGGGCGAGATTTGCAAATCCAATGTGAATAATTACATGGCTTACGAGCGCTTACCTACTGCCTTACAGTCATTTGCATATTTTCTTGTGGCTTTATGAACACTGCCCGCTGGCGTGGAAACTAAATATGTCTATAGAATGGTATGGGTGAACGGTTGAAACAGCCTGATTAATAAAGTATTTTTGAACAAATTTTATTAATCCTCAGTATTTGTAAATATACAAACTTAACCAAATTTCATTTTCGTTCGTCATTATTTAGATACCATGAAACGAGTATCGTCCAAAGTTTTTAAATTGCTACACCGTAAAAAATATAATTGGCGACTCTTCTATTAAGGACAAAATAAAAAAGTCAAGAAAACAAGCAACGCTAACAAAGCTGTTTATGAAATAAAAAAACGTTGGAAAACACTTATCGCGCTCGAGTGCAAATCGTCGACTGTCACTTCAAATCCCGCTGGCGCCCGGACAAAATGGGAAAAAGCAACAAAAATAACAATCAAATAGAGCATCCACGGAAATGAGATCTGAAGGAATGATCACGCCCGACCCCGGGGACCGGTTGCCTCTTCAAAAAAGACTTAATCTCTCAATTCACTAAGGAGTTAAGCTTTAAAAAATATTTCGATAGGCAACAAAGAGCCCCTCGCTCGTCGCGTCGCGGTGTCTTTGACACGTCGCCGCCACCGGATTTTTTCGCGAGATCTCTTTTGAGACGGGATGTCACTCACTTTGTATCGGCTTTGTCGCGAGAGGTTAAGCGCCGGTTTATTAGGCTTTACTTCCGATTCGCAAACAGGGGGACTTTACCAGATTCGTTTTCGATGTAGAATTGCGATTAAAAATCAAAAAACTCCAAACGATCGAGATTTATCGGTGCAATACAGTGCGGTGTCTAAACGAGACCCTCTCGCAATCGATATGAAAATGTGACGAATGGGGTAGCCGCCAGCTGGCGGGCATTAATTAAGAATACGTGACAAAAGACGAGACATGCACACAAACACAAGTCGCGTCGAAAAAGGTCCGGATTACGTAACCCCTTTGCGCTTTTGATTTTAAACGTCGCGTGAAGTGCGAACACCGGACGCTGGACCGTGGCGTCTAATTTGAAAAGAGACTTGACAAATCTGGCTTCGGGCCGCCCCTCGTTTAATCGAGCCTGCGTTACACGTGATGTCGATATGAATGTTGATACAATGAAATAATAGCGTGGAGTAGGCGGTCACTATGGTTACAGGGTGGGACCGAAGCCTTGTTTGAATGGAGCTGTGAAAGGCTTTTAGCCTCGTTTGACCATTTAGAATGGGTCAGCATTTTGGGCGCTGACTGCGCTCCGAAACCGAGATAATTAGCAGGCAAACAAGGAGCAGGGTGCCCGAACAAGTTTCACAGACCGTTCAGGTGCTCTGCAAACATCGCTGCAAGAAGTTTAACAGCAGTTTAATTGCGGAGCGAAAACAGAAGCGCACTGAAAACAGTTTAGTTCCAATGAAAAGAACCTAGTCGGTTACTGAGGTGAACAAGCATAATCAAAGCTACGTTAGAGTTTGAAGTTTATTGAAAATGAGAAATGTCGTGCACGGGCGGTGCAACAGCGAAATGAATTAAAGTTTAGTTAATAAAACGAGAAGTTGAGAAATGAGAAAATATTATTCTTATAGTACTTACACCTGTTTAAATACATTTCACATCTAGTTCTGTAAAAACTTACAGAACTAGATGTATGTGATTTAAATCTAAAGATATTTTTTAAGTTGCGCAAGTAGACTAGTGTATGAAATGTGATGGAAATATAACAAACTGTAATCTGCTTCAGATATGTTTAAGACCCTCATCTATTATAAATTCACTTAAATTACTCCATACCTATTCGTTGAAATAAAATTTCACCACCTTACCGGTGGGTATTTAGGTGCAGTTCGCATGAGTCCATAAATCGAGCGTGTCAACGCCAGAGC
Source organism: Herminia tarsipennalis (assembly GCA_945859575.2). NCBI lineage: Eukaryota > Metazoa > Arthropoda > Insecta > Lepidoptera > Erebidae > Herminia > Herminia tarsipennalis. Next base: position 7,488,998 of record OX243840.2, read on the forward strand.
GGGGTAAAGGTGCGGACGCACTATAGCTATAAATTACCACCGGTCGAGTCGCGGGCCGTGCGTGTACCGACGCTAATCCGGTGGTACGTGACGTGTGTGCCCCGGCCCTAATTGCAGATTGTGGTGGGTAGTTTCAATAGCCGGTAACTAGTATGTAGGATGCTGTCAACTTGTAAAGTTGTATTAGTGTGACCAAACAGGGTTAAGAACGATGGCATTGATGCTACCCTCAAGCTTTTGTAATACGATTCTGTGAATAAATAAAAACCGAGCAAGTGCATGTCGGGCCATGACCAAGATGGGGTTCCGTAGCTGTTTAACACAATAACGCGGTATAAGAAGTGGGTCTTCTATTGTTTTTGTTTCGTACTACTAACGACGTAATATAGGTAATTGTCAATGGAATTTGTACGAAATTATTGTTACTTCTCATTTGGTTTGCTGTTACTCTTAAACTTGTAAAGTCTACTGTCATAGTTTTCCTTGTCTTTTGATTATATTTAATCTTGAATTTTTTCACATCTCCATAAACAACCATTTAGCTGGCAGGGGGTGGAGGGACATTTGACTCCAACAAAATGTTTCACAAACCGATTCCTAAACCAAAAATTTAATTCGAAACCCCTCAATATTTTTCAAAGACTAATGATGCCTTACACAATAAGCCCAACTAGCTGAGAAAAAAAAAATCTCACCCCCATTTTACGTGTATTAACAACAATATTTTTCAAGATTTTATTCTACCTTGTTTGTCGGCATAACTAATATGTATATCCATGCATAATTACAGCTTTCTAGCACTAGGGTCTCTGAGCTAAAGTGGGGTCAGATAGACAGACGGACGGACAGAGTGAAAGGGTTCCGTTTTGCCATGTTGGCTACGGAACCCTAAAAATATTGCATTGCATCAATGTTACGACTCCAAGGAGTAAAGCAATAAATGTGAAATAATTCACTCAAAAACCAATCAGATAGGATCTAATACAACCCTATCACAATAACTAAGTGCAGGTATAAATAACCACTAAAACTTTTTCTAGGTCTTTATTGAAGTAATCCTTTATTATGACAAAGGGATATCATAATACGAGTAATATATTTTTTCTCACTTTTCTCTAGGTATACATGTACTATGTAAACAAAAGTTTGATAATCCCTTGCGGGATCGCATGCGGGCGGTATACCTAGCCAAGTTTTGCTAATACATAATTGGGACCAAATCCCCATTGGAGGTCGCTATACAAGGACAGGTTTCTTAGTGCGTGTTCGGCTCGGAAATTAATGAAATTAACCGATACGAGGTAAACTCAAAGGGAAGAAATGGGGTGGCGTATTTATTTATTAAGTAACTCAAGTTTATTAAACGTCAGTTCTAATAACCCGTACGAGATGTTATGAGGTAAGTCTAAGAGATGTAAGTCTTATTACTTCCATTATTTTCTTACTTGTTTTCCTATGGTATCCTCTATGTAGTTTTTTTGAGAACAAGAGACCTACAAATTCAATACAGTCACGTAATTCTGCGCATGCATTTATTTGTGGGAAAATAGCGAAAGTGTGTTAACAGATTTTAATTGTTGTGGAATGTTTGTGGATGCTCGTATTGACAATTTTCATGCGATCTTGCGCAAGAAAACTGTTTCTACGCTGAGGGGGGTGAGAGACAGTCACAACAATATCCTAAAAACTAAGGCTGGAAGCTTTAGCTCTCCGATGAAAAACTTTTTGTGCAACGGGTGATTGGTACTAAGATTAGATAATCATAATAAGGACTAACAATGTTCGAATAATACAATTTTGTTTTATTGCGACAAAATAAACAAAATTCCTACAACCATTTTTGTGAAGAGTTTAATATCATCATCTTTAAATAATATGAAATGGCCTACTGCATCTATTAGTTTGAACGTCAAGTTCAACATGTTATGGATTTCTAATACTAGCTATAGATAGGTAGTGGTGAAAACCCCACAAAGTCCCAAACGAAAGAAATTCAAACAACGACATTTTTTTCAAATTCAAAAGTCTAACAACCACAAATGACATAATAACCCAAATTAACAAGTGAACTAGCTGTTGTTGCGTTCATTACCCTGGTGTAATTCCCGGACGTACCTCAGTACGGTATCGATCCACGTCGAGCGACAGAAAACTTTCTAGACAGCTTTTATATGCACCCACTCTTTACCCTGTATGTATAGCATTCGATTAAATGTTTTACACTGTGTACGTGGTTTGTTGTACGAGAAGATTGACGGCTGAAAGATGCCCTTTGGCTTAAGGTATGTAACCACTTCATAAAGAACTACTGATATATAATGTGTTTTATAGAACATTGTGATAAGAAAGAGCTTTTGGCTAGCTCTTTGGCAATTTTTACATTTTGAGCAGAAACTACTCTCACTTGGCACCACCACTTGACAACATTGGGTCCTGCGTAATATAAAATATTCAGATACTTGTATCAATTGTTGTACGATTTTATTTATTCTAATTTGTCGTCATTCAAAAAAAAAATAAAAAAAATAATGAAGGAGTTTAGAAAATTATAAAAAAAATCTACAAATCTTAAAGTCTCGATTGATAAAGAAATAACGGATTAGGAAGCAAAACAATATATCTTTTATTTCTAAGTTTTTAAACAGGAATTATGGTTAACAAAATTTGACAGGGTAATTATGAAATGAGCGGTGCGTTTTTGGTGTTTGTTTTTCACTGGTAAGACGTCAGATATGACGTCAGTGGTGACGTACCTGCATCAGACAGTTGATAGGGGTAGCATCACTGTGAGGAGGCCGTGGACTTATTCTGTATGTCTATCGCAATCACAAGTACGATAACGATGATTGCTGTTTATTACCTTAAGAAAAGTTTGCATATTTGCAAAGAAATAGTTTTTAAACAATAAATTTCAAACACAAAATATATTATATTTTCTAACAGAGCCGGTACCGAATGCATTTTTTTGATAGACTAGAGTTTGACTGGGAACTCGGTCTTCCAGTCCTCTTGAAATCCAGTTAATATTATGATTATTATAGATTTATTTCACCAATAAACGATTTATTGGTTGCAAATAAAATTATATACTAATTTAAATTTCAGCTCACATGCCTAAAATACATATAACGTAGTAAAAGTCATACAAATAAATATATCGAACGTCAGAATAAGTACCGGAGGTAATCGCATGATCCCATGTGGGGTACATCTAATCAGCTATGAAAATTAGGTTCCGCCGTATCTTCTGCTTTGTACGCTAATGTAGAATTTAATTACTATTGCCAAATATCACATTAGCTTGTGATGGATGGTAGGAGACATTCTTGATGTTTAATTTGTCGGGTTGTAGGTAGGTTATACGAATATTTGATGTATGGAGTTGGTTATGTTATAATTAATTTTGTTTCGAATTTGACAGTACCAATGTGTTTATTCGAGGGTGCTTAGTTGTGTTATTAGAGTTATTTTATAAGCAAATAAAAATGATAAGTACTTCAATTCACATTTTCAATAAATAAAGTTATTATTTCTGTAGCTCTGAACCAGAGGTCGTGGGAGGAACCACACGGGACACCACTTTGTGTGATTCACAAATTGTTGTTCCGTGTCTGGGTGTATTTGTGTCTGTAACTTGTAGGTATGTTTGTAACGGCCCCCGCGATACAGTGCTTGGACACAAATGGGCGAAAATTGTGTTTTATTAGTGACGAGATCTAGAGCTTAATTTTCGAATCCTATTATAATATTATCAACGACTTGAAGTCAATCCGAACATGAGCTTAAAGTTTAATAAAAATAAAAAAAAACAAAAAGCTGCCAGCTTAAAAAAAGATGAAACAATATAACCTTGAATTTTGTAAACTGGGATTTATGAATACCTCTGACTGCATGATGTAAGGTTATCTTGTTTCATCTTTTTTCAAACAGGCAGCTTTTTGATTTTTTAAATTTATTTATAACTTTTAAGTAGTTGTAAGATGTAATTACTGTAAGTACCGTAACTATTGAAAATTTAAGTTATAACGTAGAAGTGTCACGTAAGCACTTCCTTTTACAACATTTAAATAATTTAATGCTGAAGTTAGCTTAACACAGGTACTAGGGCCAAAAATATATAAATATTTAGAAGTTGGCATTAAATAGTAGTTTATTTATATTTGATTTGGCACCAACTTAAAATGTTTATTGTAAAAAAAATGTACCTGGAAAACAATGCTAAGAAAATGTACCAGAAAATGAACGCTAAGAAAATGTACCAGGAAATCAACGTTAAGAAAATATACCAGGATATCAACGTTAGGAAAAGCTAGTTCATCTATAACACTGGATGAATTGGTTTGCTGCTCACGCTCTACGGAAAGGAAATGTCCCTTGAAAAGCACTATAAATCTGCAAGTTTTCGTATACACTTATTAGCTGATTAAAAAGCGATGGTAGCCTAATGGCTAAGGCATCGGTCTCGCAATCGTGAGGTCGCGGGTTCGAATCCTACCCATTATATTACCGGCGTGAACCCACTCCTAACCCAAGCCTTTGAGCTTAGCTGAAGAGGTTAACAAGATTGCTAGTAATGTGGGACTCAATCCCACATGGCAAGATATCTTTAAAAAAAAAACCTTTTTTAAGATAAAAAATAAACAATCGCCTTCAATGAAAAAAAAATATCAGCACATCACCGAATACAAATTTCGGTAACTTACTGCTATGCTTTATCTCTTTTGTCAAGGATTAAACATTTAAAAAAAATTGCAATCGAATAATGAAAACAAATGAAAAAAAAAATCGGTTCAGTAGTTTCTGAGAAAATACATATTTACACACATATACGAGTCAAACAGAGAACTACCTTTTTTGAAGGCGGTTAAAAATGGTTTATTACAAACTTTAAATCCTAAACGGTCGTTCTAAGTAAAAAAATATAAAAAATCCTCACCATGATTTTGAAATACCTGTACAATGAAACCCCATATGACTATAGTTTGTGGACTTTATTTTTTTTCTCAATCACAATATGGTGTCTAGCTGTCCCCATTTTGAATTTTGATTGCTCTAATGTTTTAATGACACCCGCAAAATGTATCCGGAATTTATCAATAAAACACAAACAATATATGTGTGTTCTGAGCAAACAATAATTATTTGTTGACCAAATTTTATTTAATCATCTTCTAAGTATATAAATAGTAAGTAGGTCCCATAGCTTTCATAACAATAGCGTTTTTATCCAGTTCTCGATTTATTTTTTTAACTTAAGCTTCGGTTTGTTTTCGATGCGTCATTATTTGAACTGTTGGCTTGTTTGCATATCGTACTCGTATCCACTTCTTGTGAGTTTCATGAAGGTGGGATCCATAGAAGTATCGGAAGTCATGTCATTAGCGAACTTGATTTCGGTTTTCTTTCTGGTCTTTGAGTTGTTTTAGAATCGACGCGTTTCATACTTTATGTATACATACGTAGTCCGTCAGGATGTTATGAACAATTTATAAGACCATTTTCTTCCCTTGAGGCAGCCCTCTGGTTTTGGCTAGCAAAGGCAAATGGATCAATATTTTTCAGCTCTCTTTTAAAGTTTTATACTATTTATTATGATTATGTTTTTACCTCATATAATGTCTAAGGTTTTTACTATATACGATACGCCATACAGCGATTACGCACAAAAAAAGTCGCTTTACTCACAAAATTTAATTCAAACACTTTGTTTAACATTTATTTTTATATATTTATTTACTTTTTATTTATTTATTTTATTGGGATGGCTTACAGACTAATAATACATTGAGTAACAAAAGTACAAAACCAATTTGCTAATAACAAGCCTACACATATCAAGCCTACACATTTTATAGTAAAAATTATAGTAAACATCTTAGAGACTACACATTTTGTCAAACAAAACCTGTATTTTGAAACAGATGGAAGTAACGGATTTCGCTCAAATTTTGCGTGGATAATTGATACAATACTACTTACTTTTAGTTTTAAAATTAACATGATATCTTGTCTTTTAAATGACTTTTTTCGGATACTTTTTAAACAGACTGGTATGTTAGCAGTAGTATGCGACTAAGCATTTCACATCTTCAATAGATCCTTACTGGTAGAAAAGCTCACATCTCCTGGTATCACAGGCATCCCTGCCTGTGTCATCCATCATCCAATTAGCAGTACGATCAATCATCGTGCCGATCACTCCCCTGGCCACGATGATTTTTTCCCACTCTTTGCGGTAACCTCCCGGGACTTGTTAATCACTCGTGTGAAGGATCCGGCTGTAAAACTGCGATGGAATATTGTTTTGACACTCACACAAATAGGGGTGTTATAATATTGAAACCTATATCTATGTCAAAATGTCTGAGATTATCACTATACCATTGTATGGGTTCTGGCTATTGTGTTGCAAACCCTAAAAATCTTTATCTAAAATAAAATATTTAAGACGTACTCGTATTTCATTATTACAACAGTAAGTTCGTTAACTGAGTCTTCTTCAATCACGATAATATAACTAAACGGCAGGCTGTAAAAAAGATGAACAATAATTCTTTTTTATTACGCGCCAAAGTGGGAATCTCATTGTTGGCGAGGAAATAAATAATATCAGGAAGGAAAAAGAAAAGGGAAATAACACAACATAAAATATTAAGATTCACCCTGGATTGGCATCATTCTGCGGTTGGCGCGGATTCCTTCCTAGGGGCGACGATACCTACGTCTTTGAATGTTAATGCTATTTGCATATCCGAAAAGTCATGAAATAAATCAGCCGAGACGGACAGTGGGGACGGCTATTCATTATTCTCTTCTTTGTCTACCAGTCTACCAATTAATTCAAAAAACCTTTGTTATTGCCCGTGTTTCTTTTCTTCAGTTTATCTCAATTCGATTGGCTAAAATCATGTAATGTAGTCACGAGATTTTCTTCTCAATCTCTGAAATAAACTTTAAATCACAATATCCATTTGTGAATCCGTGCGAGTCGCAAAGTGAGCCCTTATGCGGATAATGTCAGGATCCACCATCAAATTGCGCTGTATTGTGAGTCAAACGCGAGAAAAACGGAGAAAGTGTTAGGGCAGCATTTACATAAGTTGAGACAGAGGGTCTCGTGTGTTACATATAAAAATATTCAGGACTGAGGTGATGAGAGCCCTCCGGGCGACTCGATGCATAGCCTTTATGATGGGGAAAATATTTACAGCCCGCGTGAAAACGCAATATTTATGGAGCAACTGAAAATAATGCAGCCACCCATGCGAGGGAAATCTACCGCGTATTCAGCGATGATGCGGTTTATTGTTTTACATTTGATAGCTTATAAATTGCGAGTTATTGCACTAGATTTTCCACTTTAGATGTTTGTTGACTCCATGTATTATTGGTTGGTAGATTGTTAGCCCAGACGAGAGATAGCGTGGTTTTGTTTACAACCTGACTGTACGGTCGTTATCGATTGTGCGGGCGGGAAAGTTTTTATGAATTAACCGTCAAACAAGTAAAGAAGAACAATGAAAAAACAAACTCTTCAAACAAAAATCGATGACAATCTGGGCCAAAAACTTTGTGGAACTTCGCCGGCAAAAAGATTTATATACTTATAAAAAAGTGAACGGGAAAAGAAGTTTTGGAAAAACTTTAAATTGCGACCTTGAACCGGTTGAACTTTGTTTCAGATTACTATTAGTGGAGTTGAAGGCTGGAAGTTTTTAATGGGAAAGGGTTGATATGCGGCGGACAGTTCGCGTCATTAACTTGAGGGTGAATATGATGGGGATATTTTGCTTTTGATTAGGGCGCTATCCCCTGATTTTGTTTAATATCTAGTTCACATTTTGTATTTGTGAACGGAGTGCGATGAACCAGGAATCGATCGTGGATGGGTAAAGCGCCCGGCCGCGGTCGACGTTAAACTTTTGGGACGGTTTTAATGAAACAATTCCGTAACTTGAGTAAATTTGGGTCATTGTGTACAACACTTACGCGTAACGCTTGTGAGGCACGGATTTCATTTGATTGCTTTCAGATATTAGCAGAGATACAAGTAAACGCGCTGAATACTAAGTGGAAGGCTGCCGCTCGACTGCTTTGTTAAAGATGGTTACCCGAGATTATAGCTTTCAAGTACATTTTAAATTTAATTATACCTACATAAAACTTTACTGCTTAGACTGGTAATATGGTACTAATTTTTATCTCATACCATGGATTCTAACTCTGTATTTTCCTGTTACAATAAAATTTAAGATCGTGTAAAAACAATATGGCTATCTCATCTAAAAGCTGTTTAAACGAAAGCTTGACAATTGCAACATCGTTTTCTTTATTAACTGTTAAATAGCATTGGCTATTTATGTAAATTGTTATTGCTTTTTTAAGAAAATCCTCGTTTGACACGTAGAGCACCATTATTATGCCTCTGCCCGGCCCGCTCGGGACACAATGGGATTTTGAAGGTAAATAAGTCTTTAAAAGAGGAATAAGTAAATTAGAAGCGACAAGATAGGAATCTCCCCTATTTTTTTCCGAAGGTTGGGGCGAGAAAAAAGGCGGTCGCCTTAGAGTAAGCACCGGCTTGCGAGAAAAATATGGAGACGGATTTTGTAGTTTATTTTTTAAGAATTATTTTTGTAGACAAACCGGCCGTCAAAGTTCCCGGGAACTTACTAAGTTGATAGTGTGAGGACTAGTGTATGTCAAAGTCGCAGTTGCATTACGCAGGTATTTAACAATATTTGAGTATGTTTGTCAGTTGTCTGGTTATGGCAACCACAGGCTTTGCCTAGTTTGGGATCAGATGGTATTATATGAGTTTGCAATATATTTTCTTAAACTTTAACGATTTGTATAGAATTTTATAAGCCACGGGTCTTAATCTGGTAAATATTTTATTTTAATAAAATATTGTATAAAAATACTTAACAAAGCCTTCTCCATATTTTGTGTAAAAAATCTTTTTAAGCTTGATCGGCGCGACACTCGGCCGGTATCATAACAGCTGCTGCCAGTGATACCTACTTATTAAGCCATCGAGCCCACTACAAGCGCCTCTATCTAGAGATACCTAGAGTTATATATATCTCTACCTTGTGCCGTGTCGTTATACTCGCTCATGTTTTTAAATTATAATCTCAAGATGGATTAAGGGGCCATTTTGGAAGCCAATTATCTTGTCCATGTTTACAGTAACATTGCCACGGAAAATGCTGTTATTTAATTGTGTTAGTGTGAAGTGGTCCCGTTCATATTTGTCTAGAAAATATAGCATATTACTAAAACATGGTGCCTAATTTTAGCAATCTGCCTCTTTTAATATAATACCTATAAGTTAGCAGTGACTACATTGTCACTGTATACATTTAACAGCAACAATTATTTTATTTTATTCAAAATGCGAGATGTAAGGAATAGGTTAAATTAAGTAGTAAAGTTTGTAGGTAATTGGTAAGTGTATACCTCTATTGTAAGTGTTTCTGTAGTATTAGTTAACTCTTTGGTATACCTACTGGACTTTAGCAAAATATCAGAATGGGCTTGTTTTGTAAACAAAAAAATCCAAAAGACTAATTAGTAAATAAACCTGACATTTAAACTGCTAACAGCTAAGTCCCGATTAAATTGTGTGTTAAATTAGATTTTTTATTATTGATCGTTATTGGTCGTCATAGACCGCTTTTTTGTATGAGATCTCCATATAAAATCTGCGTTTTGACATTTCTTAAAGAGTTGTTGTTTTGCTAGTTGGAAACTAGCCTATTACATAATGGCACAGAAATTGACAACTGATTGCCTGACACTATAAACGTATGGTAATATACTTATTCCACATATCATTGGTAGCAAAATTATATTAATATTAATGTCTGTGACGTCAAAAACCCTCAGTTTTAATCTATATTCTGAAAACAAGAGTACAGCAGGAATAATTTTAAATGATGCTCTTTACTTGTTACGTGTGAGACATCGTGGGGTCTGAATTAGCTTCGTTTGCCGAAGGGCTGTCTGCCTGTGACAGCTGCCAAAATATCCTCGTCAAATTCATTCTTACCGCCTAAAGATACCTATTAATGTTTTAATTGTTTTTGCACAAATTGAATATCCTCAGTCAATTTTACGGATTATGTTTGGATAATCCAATATTTTGAATTTGTATTTTTCTAAGACAGACATTTAATATAATTTCTTAAGGCGACAATAAATACCTACCTAGAGGCGGTATTATTACTCTTGTGTTTAAGATAAGCACTTTTTGCCATTAAAGGTAATTTACAAATGACTTCCCTGCTTTTATGGCGCCCAGAAGACGCAAACAGAGTTGGGTAAGTCTGAAAATGATCTTACAAACTGTAGGCTCTCCCCGAAGTCGCCTCGAGGCTTCGAGGCGTTGTACCGATACAGAGTTTAAGAGTTATGCAAATGTTATGGACAACAAAAAAGTTAATGTCAATGATAAGTGCGCCCCCTAGGGGACGATCACTCGCACTCCAAGCTTTTTCTTACGCTACTCATTGGAGAACTGCTCTTTGCTTATTTGCCTATTGTGTAACCCTCTTTAATTTATTTTGTTATTTCCAAAGTCGTGTTTTTAGTGTCATCAAATTTTATTCCTAAAAAAACAAAAAAATAAGGGACGGAAAATACTCGTGCTCTATGTTAGTCACAAAGTTCTTCAGAGTCATTAAAATGTAACTAGAGTTCACCTCTTAAGGGAAAAGTGGCGCAAACTAAAAGCAAAACGTGACTTTAATGGAATGTATAAAACAACGAAAGCCAGAATCATAAGTTAGATAGGTACACAAATTAGACCCGGTAAGACTTTGTAATCTTACGCCATACAAATCTATGGTATATTTAATTCAAATATAAGATATAGATTGGGACTTAATCCTGTAAATATTTGGAAGTACGATACCTTTACTTTACTCAGCACTGTTCATAAAGTTTAATAACAACAAAAATCATAGAGTTTAATAAAAATACTATAATATATAATAATATCTTAATAATACCTTGGGACAACTCACACAACACTATCTGATCCCAAACTAAGCAGAGCTTGTACTATGGTAACCAGATAACTGATAAACATACTTATATATTTCTTAATACATGCATATTATAGATAAATAACACCCAGACAGAATAAAACATTGTGCTCATCACACAAAGTTTTATCCAGAGTGGGGATCGAACCCACGACCTCTTGCGTAGCAGTCGGATGCACTCCCACAGCGTCACAGAGGCAGTGTATTTATATTGTCACAATATATAAAAAAAAAATACAATTCCTGACTTCCGACTTTCAATCACTGTACTCATTTAGGCAAATTCAAGTCACCGTTACATCGGATTGTCCTCAAGAGACTCGGAGTGTCTGTAAAAAGTGCTCGACTGTAGTACGTGGAATTAGGAGGTTGCAATGAGGGCTCCAAGATCCCATTAAGAGTCGCCGAGTAATGCAGGTGTCTCAACGGCTTTAGCGGTAAAAGTCAACGAACTTGGGACTCGCAACTATTTAGGAAGTATGTGAGAAAGATGTCTGTTAGTTAAGGAGTGAAATCTAATAAAATTATGAATTGAACGAACCTTCGTTTTATATAACAATAATGTTGAAGATCATATTTAATTGGATAAGTACATGTTACTATTATTGGAGTAACATGTATTAATAATCACTAACTTACACTCGAAATAATTGGTGATTATTTTTTAATTCTTCAGTGTGAACTACGTTATTCATGTGGGTAATAATAATAATATTTATTTTTCTAAAACATTGTACAAGTTTGTTCAATACAATTAGGCTCATTATAATTATGTGACAATTGTAAAAAAAACCCTGACTACTAAACTAGCCGAAAACCTGTATCTTAGTGCTCAGTCCGTATCTTACATGTAGTACCTACAACAAGCCTACGGCAAATTGTATGTTCCAGAAGTACATAATAGGTAAGAAAAGTGGTTAAGATTACATTTTAAAAAAGTTTAAGAAATTGACTGTAAGTTTGACTGAGTGTATTTGTGGGTATATATATGATAAGATAACCAATAAATATTCCGATATTTTTTGACGTGATAACGTCTTGTAAATCGCTGATCGGGTGCACGTGATAGATAAGGGATATATTAATCGCTATTTACATAGATAAATAACCATCGTAATAAATAAATTCAGGTAAATATTATACCTGTGTACTAAGGGATGAATATGTTTGATGAATTTGTTTAGCCTGTCAATAAATCGTAGACATAATGACCACTTTAATAAGGAATCCTAAATACCACTGTAACGTTGTTAACTGTAGAATATGTGACAGTATTTGTACATTAGAATAACGGAATACGTTATGGCAGAGTAAATTGACATTATAGAAGTAGGTACAGGTTGTTTATATTATAACAATAGCCATGGATATGCAAGTAGCCATGTCTATATGTCAATTGTGTTTTTAGTAACCTGAACAATAATTTGAATCAGGAATAGGTTATGACAAAGTACAAGTACTTACAGTTTATGTTGTAATTAACATGTAAATTACTTAAGATGATTATAACACATTATAAAAGCACCACACAGTATTATAAATGAATTAAAACAATAAATATCCACTGGTCACAAATGTAGGTACTGCTTGAAACGTCAAATATTGTTGTTGTGATATTTCACTTCTTTTATTGAAAATTAAAAGGTAGTGTGTTTTATCTGTGTAATAGTTTTATTATTATTCATTTATTTAAATAACATAATTCGGTGTATTAAATAATTTTATGGGTTGAAGTATAATAATTAAAAGTATTGGCGAAGTACCCACATGTTCTTTAATATTCAGTGTATTTGTTCTATAAAAGGACTGACAGATTGTGGTCGAGGCTCAGTCTGATTGCAACATTTGTGGATACAGGTACGATCCGATTCAGATTATACTTATTGCTGGTTCTTTTGTGCTGATGTCCTATTATTGTGTATTATGTATAGATATTGACTAATAACAATATATTGCAATGTGATATGATTTGATGAATATTGCCTGGTGTGATACTTATCAGCTGTTGTACAGCGATATGGTCGTACATTGCAATATTGTTGTCAATTGGTTATGTTAGGAAGTATCTGTGGTATATTGTATTTAGGATGTATGAAATGTAGTACGGCAAATGTTTATTAGGAGACTGGCTATTATGTAACCTTTGATACAACTAGACCAAACAAGGTTGAGAATATATGTTACTTGTCATTTATTCCTTTGTATTATTTACCTCCCTAATTTATTCTATTCCCTATTGATACTATACTGATTGATAAGGTTAGATTGCAACTGATTGGGTATATAATCCAAATATCCTGACACAGTAGTAAGTGTAGTTCTACGATGAGTCGTAGTGGTCTACGATGAGTCGTAGTGGTCTACAATGAGTCGTAGTACTACTACGATGAGTCGTAGGACTTCTACAAGAAGGAGTCGTAGGACTTCTACGTAGTTCAACAATAAAAGCTTTAGTATTTTATTACAAATCGCTACGACCCCTATATAAAATCTAACATCAGAAGTTGGATAAGTTCTCATTGGCCACATAACTAATACAACTGTTGTAAGTTTCAGAATGGTTACCACTGCTCGGGATTGCTTCTTCCGAGTCGTACTGCAATATTGCTGGTGTTGCTGCTTTTACTACTTCGGCAACTACCAGAGCTGATCTACAACGCTGGCTGTTTTTTTTTTCCCGTGGTTCGCTCCCGATATTCCTCCAGTGGAATTCTCCAGTCAAGTAAAAAGCGGAGCAGAAAACATGGATATATGTTTGAGTATGAAATACTCGGAGAGGTATTTACTATTATGTTTGCTTTGTTGAGGTAAATGTGTGAATAGTCGAGAAAATGAGAATAGAATCAAAATTGATTTTGTGCTATGAGTTAGGCTATATTAACATGGATTGAAGTTGAATTGCATATTGGGTTATCATAAATGTTTTATCGTTGAAATGAAATTGAAAGTACTGTGACAATGTAATGACCTTTTACCCAAAAGTAAAAATAGACCGAGTATGAGACCATGACTATAAATAATTATATATTGATGTCAGATTGACCGAGCGGATTGATGACAATCGTGAGTCACTAAACATTTCTATTAAATTTCCATATAAAGCTAATAGGCCAGTAGTACAAATTGACATTCATATCGACTCAAGAAAAAAATTGCATTTAACAAAGACGTTAGTTTTACGTTTACCTACGAGTGTACTGGTGGATTTTGATTATTATAAAGGGTCTTTCAACAAAGACGGGTCGATGTTAAAATTGAATAAAATTAGATGTGTGTGAGATATTAACGAAATTTATTTTTTATTTGAAAGGCCCGTTTATGCCATTATGCATGAAATATGACATCGTTCAAATGTCCGCCGCGGCTTCGCATGGTGGCACAAATCCGAGAGGTCCAATTTTTAATGACTCTGCTGCATAGATCCGGCTGAATCTGAGCGATGGCCTGCGTTATGTTGGATGCATTGCTATCTGGTGAACCTCATGTGGGTTGTGGTCATCCCATATACGGCAATTTTAATTTTGCTTATTAACAAAACCATTCATCCAAAAATGTGCCTCGTCGCTAAAGATTATTTTTTGGCCAAAATCGGGGTCCTCTTCCAAGCGTTCCGACGCCCATTCAGCGAACACACGGCGTTGTCTATGGTCAATAACTTTGAGCTCCTGGGTCAGTTGGATCTTGTATGGATGCAGACCCAAGTCCCGACGCAAAATTCTCCAAGTTGAAGTCTGCGAAAGGCCGAGTTCTTGTGCACGGCGAGAAATCGACTGCTTCGGAGTCTCCTGAACACTCTCACGTACAGCGGCGATGTTCTCGGCCGATCTGGCGTTCCTTTGACGTAAAGGTGTTGGTTGGTTGTTTACCGAACCGGTCGTCTCGAATTTAGTCACCAATCGTTGGAGAGTAGACTTTGAAGGGCCACCGCGTCTGCCGTAAAATGGGCGCAATGCGCGCAACGTTTTCACTAACGAACACTCATTTTGATAATAAAGTTTTATCATTTGCACATGCTGCTCAACCGTGTAACTTGCCATGGTGATTTGGCATCAGTGACTGAATAAGAAAAAACAGATTTGACAGATGCCGCCAAATCAAAATGGCCGCCACAGATTATTAATATCGACCCGCTCTATTTGAAAGACCCTTTAGTTAAATAATAAAACTAGCTTTGACAGATCGAATAACAAATTGTTTATGAATAAGTACTCAAAACGTTTAACAAATGCGGGATAAATCCCATCGCATATTGAGTTTATGTGATAAAATAGATGCCTCTAGATAATTTGATATCTAAAAATAAATTTTGACATTTTAAGACTTTAGCTGACGAAATACAATGAAATGCCTAACTAATTGTTTTGTTAACAGTATAGGCCGACGACATAAACAATATACCTGACAATTAAATTTCTGTCACTCGATAGATATACTTAATTGATGTTAAGGCAAATAAACCACCTACATATACTTTTGTTTGAAAAAAAAAATTTTTTTTTACACTAATAGTCTTTGACAATGACTTTATTTCTATACACCCGGCGAATTTCATTTTTGTTTCTTCTAATGTGAACGAAATATTGATACATTTCTTTTAATTATATTTATTTCCATCTAAAAAGTTTAATGGCAATATTTAAATACTAAAAATCAATGCGATTTTTAGTTTGTTTGTGCACAAAAACAAACATTAGTAATTCATTTTTATTTTCCGCCTGTTTTTCGATTTCCTGTTATGCTCAGAACTTAGTTACATGCTCTGAACTTATGTACATGTAAGATAACCTATAGAGTACATTTTGATAAAAGGATGTTTTGATAAAAGGATGTTTTGATAAAAGGATGTTTTGATAAAAGGATGTTTTGATAAAAGGATGTTTTTAATAAGGATGTTTTGATAAAAGGATGTTTTGATAAAAGGATGTTTTGATAAAAGGATGTTTTGATAAAAGGATGTTTTGATAAAAGGATGTTTTGATAAAAGGATGTTTTGATAAAAGGATGTTTTGATAAAAGGATGTTTTGATAAAAGGATGTTTTGATAAAAGGACGTTTTGATAAAAGGACGTTTTGATAAAAGGACGTTTTGATAAAAGGACGTTTTGATAAAAGGACGTTTTGATAAAAAGGACGTTTTGATAAAAAGGACGTTTTGATAAAAAGGACGTTTTGATAAAAGGACAGTTTGATAAAAGGACAGTTTGATAAAAGGACAGTTTGATAAAAGGACAGTTTGATAAAAGGACAGTTTGATAAAAGGACAGTTTGATAAAAGGACAGTTTGATAAAAGGATAGTTTGATAAAAGGACATTTGGAAAAAAAGGATATTGACAGCTCCAAATGCTCTAATAATGAAATGGTTTTTAAAACATTTGAGTATTTCCATGCAATGATTGTAACTTCATTCATTGCTTTAATATTATTTTTCGTTTCTTATTTTTTTTTAAATAGTAAAAGAAATGGTTAAATCTTTAGTACCGAAAAAAATAACGGTAAATGGGAAAAAATATATCAAGATTTTTGTGTAAAGAACGGGTATCAAGAGTATCAAGTAACTACCGAGTACATAGATTGATATAAATTCTATATTGAGTACTCATAGAAAAAACACTGATATTCAAAAAAAAAAATAAAAAAAATTGAGGGTTTAAACCCTAAGTCCAAAATTGCCTTTAGAAATATTTTGTATTTCCCATTTTTTTTTCTTTTTGCCAAGTATTACGGTACCGTACAAGAAAAAAACAACACAGGTGTCCATTGTAAATTTTTGTGTACCAAATATGTTGAACTAGTAAACTAGACATTTAAAATGCATAGTAGCAAATATGTTGGACTGGTAAACAAGACGTTTAAGAAGCATAGTAGCAAATATGTTGGACTGGTAAACTAGACATTTAAAAAGCAAAGTGGCTAATAAGTTGTATATTATACAAAACCGTTTTTAAGTGCAATGCTTGAGTGTTCATACATTTCGATGATATTTTTGCTTTTATATTTGAATCCATTTTCGTTTATTTTGTGATAATTAGTTTCTTTGGCTCGACACTAGGACTGTTTCAAGTCATCCCGTACACATGACTAGTTGCGTATTTGTGCAAGGTTATAGTAATAGTCCGCTGTATTGCTTATTTGCAGGGTGATTTGATTTACTTTGCTTAAAAATGATTGAGTTTGATTACTCATTGTCACCGAGAAACTGGTAGAAAAAAAAAAAACAAAATGATTCCTACTATTTTATTTCTAGATCTAGACGCGTTTTAATTATCATTTGTTAAACCTTAACAGTTGTGAAAGTTATTATAATATACGAGTATATGCAAAGTTTACGAATTTATAAACGACTTTGACTGAATATTCATTTGAGACTCGATCCTCGACTTTACGACAAAAAAAAGGAGTCCGCTGGTCGGTAACTGCCCTGATGTTAGTCTGTAATATCACTGGCAGTGGGTGGTAGGACTAACATGTCAAGGTCAGAGGCTAGTATTTATATATTTACAAATGTGTGTGTGTGTGTGTGTGTGTGTGTGGTGTGTCTGTTTATACTTCGAGAGCGAAGTATAAGTCAGTATGGCCGTGATAGATAAGGGATATATTAATCGCTATTTACATAGATAAATAACCATCGTAATAAATAAATTCAGGTAAATATTATACCTGTGTACTAAGGGATGAATATGTTTGATGAATTTGTTTAGCCTGTCAATAAATCGTAGACATAATGACCACTTTAATAAGGAATCCTAAATACCACTGTAACGTTGTTAACTGTAGAATATGTGACAGTATTTGTACATTAGAATAACGGAATACGTTATGGCAGAGTAAATTGACATTATAGAAGTAGGTACAGGTTGTTTATATTATAACAATAGCCATGGATATGCAAGTAGCCATGTCTATATGTCAATTGTGTTTTTAGTAACCTGAACAATAATTTGAATCAGGAATAGGTTATGACAAAGTACAAGTACTTACAGTTTATGTTGTAATTAACATGTAAATTACTTAAGATGATTATAACACATTATAAAAGCACCACACAGTATTATAAATGAATTAAAACAATAAATATCCACTGGTCACAAATGTAGGTACTGCTTGAAACGTCAAATATTGTTGTTGTGATATTTCACTTCTTTTATTGAAAATTAAAAGGTAGTGTGTTTTATCTGTGTAATAGTTTTATTATTATTCATTTATTTAAATAACATAATTCGGTGTATTAAATAATTTTATGGGTTGAAGTATAATAATTAAAAGTATTGGCGAAGTACCCACATGTTCTTTAATATTCAGTGTATTTGTTCTATAAAAGGACTGACAGATTGTGGTCGAGGCTCAGTCTGATTGCAACATTTGTGGATACAGGTACGATCCGATTCAGATTATACTTATTGCTGGTTCTTTTGTGCTGATGTCCTATTATTGTGTATTATGTATAGATATTGACTAATAACAATATATTGCAATGTGATATGATTTGATGAATATTGCCTGGTGTGATACTTATCAGCTGTTGTACAGCGATATGGTCGTACATTGCAATATTGTTGTCAATTGGTTATGTTAGGAAGTATCTGTGGTATATTGTATTTAGGATGTATGAAATGTAGTACGGCAAATGTTTATTAGGAGACTGGCTATTATGTAACCTTTGATACAACTAGACCAAACAAGGTTGAGAATATATGTTACTTGTCATTTATTCCTTTGTATTATTTACCTCCCTAATTTATTCTATTCCCTATTGATACTATACTGATTGATAAGGTTAGATTGCAACTGATTGGGTATATAATCCAAATATCCTGACACAGTAGTAAGTGTAGTTCTACGATGAGTCGTAGTGGTCTACGATGAGTCGTAGTGGTCTACAATGAGTCGTAGTACTACTACGATGAGTCGTAGGACTTCTACAAGAAGGAGTCGTAGGACTTCTACGTAGTTCAACAATAAAAGCTTTAGTATTTTATTACAAATCGCTACGACCCCTATATAAAATCTAACACACGCACGAAAAAGTGTCACGGTCCGTCACGGTCCGCTTGCTGATAGGCTGAATGTCACTGTCTGGCACGTTTCGCCCGCTGATAAGTTGAAGTATTGAGAGGCTTAAGGCTGGTAAGCAACGCGAAAGGCGACATGTCATCAGTATTTTCTTATGACGTTATCTCGTAAAATAATCGTCCGTAAATTGAATTTACAGAAAACCATTTTTTCATCGTCATTTTACCAAGTAGGTAAATTAGAGTATACTACAAGGTAAATTATACTTGTATCTATTTGTAGGTCTAGGACTGCCTCTGTGGCGCGGTGGGAATGTGTCTGACTGCGACGCAAGAAGTCGTGGTTTCGATTCCCACACGGGACACCACTTCATGTGATCGATCGAATCGATCGATTTTGTTAGTATATTTGTGAAGTTCCCCGTGATAAAGTGCATGTCTTCTGCGGTATCCTACTTTTTTTTTAAAAAGGGTCACAATTTTCCTAAATCGAGACAAGTAGCATCGATATAACTATCACATCTTACACACCAGCCCTAAATATCGATTCTCATCGTTTCTCCCTAATCTTAAGTAGCGTGCCGTAGGTGAAGTTTTACATGCAAATGAATTAATTCTTCGCGTCGTTGTGTTCAGTGCATCGGAGCATCGGAACATCGTCGGCGATGCCTCGTTGCATTTATAATGTGAGTTCATTACCTCGCCAGCCTAGTCTAGGAGCTCGAGGTAATGGGTTTGTAAGAACGTTCGCTTCAATTATGAGTGGGATATTAAATCGGGAGCTATCTATTGGTATATATGTTTCTGCAAAGTTATTAAGATGTCGGTTTCGAAATGTTGAGAGCTGATTTATTTGAGAGAATGTTTAGATGTATTTTATGATGGCTAATTTTAGATCGAGACCAATTTTATTGTATTAAGGTGTGGTGATATGTTTATACATATTGCTAGTGGCTATTTTCAGAAGATGTGAGGCAGTATATTATTAAAACAAAAACTAAACTGAAGTGGCTTGTCAAAATAACAGATTTCACCTAACCTTATTTATAATATTTTCTTTACCAAACGTCTTTGTTTTTTTGTAACTTTGGTCGTCTTTGTTGTCTGTTAGTTGCGGCTAATCTCTGTAATGGATCAATAGATTATGTAATTTTCACTTAGCAGCTCCGAAAAAAAATATTGATCCGCCTGAAAATGAAAACATCTTCAAAATGTAGCTAAAACATGGCCGAACATTGTCAACAAACCGCTAACCAAGCGAGCAAATTAAAATATTTATACGGTGTGCAGCAAAAAATAATAAATTAAAATTTACGAAAAAGAAGCATCTTAAGCAGGGCTGTTAAAAGAAAAAGGACAGTGCTTTTAAATTTTCAGGAAGCGTTCACCCGGTTGAACATATTTTCCTTGAGGCATTGCGGGCGAATGTGCATTTTTAATTTTTATCTCCACTGAGGCGTAGATGACGCGATGAATTTTTACTGAAGCTGGTCTTTCTCTCTTATTAATAAGGGAGTTAATTGTACTACAATGTGCGCTAACAATGTTTTTGTTTTGTTTTCGTAAGAAACATTGTGAAATACTAAAATGCAGGCTAGGTAAAATTATTTTGAAAATAATTTATCGACAAACACTCTTATGAAAATTATATATGAAGTAAAAACATACCTAACTTTATAAGAATAAGCATTGTTTTCATCAAGATTATAATACAATTAAAATTAAACCTTGAATACATGCAACCACTGACAAACAACCTCTAAATGCTCACAAATTCACGATAAACAATCAAATATCGAAATAAACCCGCTGTCATATCGAATAAAACGTGCCCGTATGTTTATCACCGGTAGGTGCCATGATTTAGCGCGTGGCAGCCCTATTTCACAGCACCTCGGCTCAAATTGAATTGATATGTTTCCGCTAACGGTAAGGTGACGGTGGCGGTCGGCGTTTTTCTGAACATATCGCTTATGATGCGCGCCAAAGCGCTCGGAAAACTGTGTGTAGGGTTAGACAGAAAGGGTTGTCAAAATATTTGAGATGGTTGGCTGATTTTTTTTGAACGGTCTTTGCTTCAGGTAGCGTAGTCTGTGTGGAACATTGGCTGGTAAAAATAAAATAAAAGAATATGTTGGGAATACGTGGACAATCACAAATATTTTACCAGGTAATATAATAATGATAGAATGTTTGTTTTAAGTTTGTTCCTCAATCACGTCTAAAATTAGTTTTGGTTGCATGACATTTGATATACAAGGTAACTGATATATAGAGTGATAGAAAAAATACTGTATTAGTAAACTGATTTAGTAAGTCTTCTTTGGCGTTATTTTAAACGGTAAACCTGATTATTTGTATAGTGGGTTGACTTGGTCAAGGGATCTTAACCAATACACGACAAGGGCGTCATCGCATCTGCTAATCACCTCAAGGCATAGAACGACCGCTTTCAGGGGGAGTTTTAGGTATACCGCTACGAAATGCTGGAACGACCTTGACCCTCCACTGAAAAATCTGAAAACACGATATTCCTTTCAAACAAAACTGAAACAAATTTTATTAAATAAACAAAAACTAGGAATTATAAATTAGATGTCTGAGTTAGGTACTTACCGGTGGTAGCTTAGAAACGTTTTAGTTGTACTCATCATATCGTAGTTTTTAATTGTAATAATAAACATTTATATTTATATCCTTAGTCACATATACAGTACATGATGATAATATTTATTAAGTTTCCCCGTAATAGTGTTTAATATTGTTTATTTTAAACTTTTCCAACTTTCCTAGACTTTTCCTCTAGTCGAACAGTCAAAACTCAAACCAATCAACTGAAAGCGTACCTAGCGACGCTGCTGATTGGTTGATCGCTTTTACAGAGGGAGGTTGAATGAACGTTCGGAAACTGGTTCGGAAATTTATATTTTGTGTTTTTTTTTCGGTTGTTTTATTTTAATTACTTTATTTTTCTGTATGTTTTATTTTAGAAACAATTATTTATTTATTTATTTATTATAATCATTTATGGTATAATATTTTTATGTATATATAGTTTGGTAGCCGGGACCTACGAGAATACCAGCGTTGCGGTCACAGACCGCAACATTAGCTGACGTAGGTACCTATTTGCTCTCGTACATACTTATTGTTAATGAGATGTAATGTTTTTATTATTATTCATATTTGTGTATTCTGTATTATTTTATAAGTATGTATGGAAGTTCAAATAAATGTTTTTTCTTTCTTTTCTTTCTTTCTTTAAGTGAAATCATAAACTTTACAAAAACCCGAACTAACAAGTATAGTATAGTACCAATAATAACCACTTAAAGTTCAACCTTTGCTATATTTGATTGAAATATTTTTCCGACATAGAAAACCTATCAGTTTTGCAAACCGTACTCATGATATGAAGTGTGAGATAGGGGTGTAGTAAAGAGTGCAAACGATCGGGTCGCAGTGTCAGCCCACCGCTCCACTGCACGCTAAGAACATTGCCAATTTTACATATTTCACACCAGACAAGCCCTGGATAGCGAACCCATATATCACTATGATTTATCGACATTGATTTCAATAGAAGTTATGGTATTGACTCACTACTCAAAGTATATTTTAGGTACTTATTGTACTGACTGGTTTCAAAATTCAATCGAAAATTCTTTACTCACTTAGGATGCAAAACAACACTTGTGATACGTCGGGATTCTACATGTACATGTAATGCCAAGTTTGCAAACAATAGGTAAAGCCGGAGAAAAGAACCTGGCAATAAAAACTCGCGGCCACTTTTCCCGATTGTGAATTTTACAATGTTTGAATGTTTATAATCTTGATTAATGTTTATTAAAAATCTATGAAAGGCCCCAGTTTACAGTTGCTCATTAGAAAAAAAACTATAGATTACTAAATAAGTAGTAAACATCCTGTAACTAGCATTAGCAGGATTTAATGGTTTCTCTTTATTATAAATGTAGAATGACGATCGAACGGATCATACTTGAAAAAATCACGCACTTTCATCTGAACACACACTAGGGAAAGCCTGCACTATAGCAACTAGACAACTGTTAAACACACTTATATATTTCTAAACACATACATATTATACATAAATCACACACAGACACTGAATAAACAATCGTGCTCATCACACAAAGATTTATCCTGGATGAGGATTGAACCAACGACCTCTGGCCTAGCAGTCAGGGTCACTTACCACTACACTTTTATGTCAATGTGCAGTACATTAAGTAACTTTGTAATGATAATTTTACAAAAGCCGTGAACCTTGATGTTTCTCTAACAGAGTTAAGTACTCAGCATTCGCCTCCAAAACAGTTTAAACAGAAGATCCTCGATAAACCAAGACGCATTCAAAACTAACTTAAGTTTGAAAAATGTATCAGTAAACTATGTCCCCTGCAGCGTAGTAAACTCAGCGGCGCACCTTCGGCCCGCAACTGTATCAAAATGATAAAAATGTTGAGATCCAATAACCATTCATCCATCAAGTGTCAAGATATAATCTCCGGGATGGTGGTGCGACCTGCTTAGCCCTCAGACTTGGGGAGAACTCGGCGAATATAAAAATGCCTGAAAGATTTACAGGTTTCGTGGAAAGATATCGCTTACAGATTTCGCATGCATTGTGCCGGAGAACACTATTAACTCAAGGAAAATGTATGAGGTAATCTTACACCGTATAATCGTAATTATCTTAATAAATGTAGATCGGCTCTTGTCAAGTAATTGATTTTCTAAATGAACAGTTTGCAGTTAAAACAGAAAAAATATATTACTTCTTCAAAGACAAAATTATACTGTGTACCTAAAAGAATTCTTGTAAGAAATTGCAGAGTAGAAAACGTCTGAATTTAAAGAAGCAATAAAACATACAGATATGCGTTTATCTACCCCAAACTTGAGTACACTCGTTTCAAGATATCATTTCTACTAACGCGGGGCAGTAAGAAATCTGTTTGTATCTGGCATTCCGGGCCAGCGAGCGATTTAAATCTCTTAAGCTCACTGCGACCGGCCGCGGGCGCCACTCCAGGACTCACAAATCTTTCATAATCTCGAAAGATCCCACGAGGGGCGTTTTTCATAGTGTACTTACAGCCTTAAAGGTCGAGGGCCGACAAAAAACTACTCAGAAAAAAGGTAAGTTACATTTCATCCTCGGATTGTTATGTAATCGGTACTCGTGTGGCTGTGTTGTTGTTTTAATTTTATTTTCCCGTATCGTATCGTATATTTATATTTCATGATGCGGGGGCAGGTACCGGTATTCATAAGCAAATACAAGGCGAGGGACCCCATAATTTTCGGTTTGCATTTTTCCATCGCGACCGCGAACTCGATTTTCACTCCCAAGGGCGAGCGGACGGCCGGCCTCAAAAATATTAATGAAAATTTTTACATAAATTTATTCGAGTGAGGGGCCCATGCGTCGTTCCGAGAGTCGATGGGGTCCGTTCCTGTTTTTTATTTATTAATTTAATGGTATTTTCGGTCTAATTACCTGACTGAGGTATAATTCATTGGCTTCATATAACGAGTATTTGTGGATATTCGTGTGTGGGAAATTCATATAAATTGAAAGAAAAAATGGGTAGATATTGCGGGGCAACGCTGCAGGTGATATTTGTTTTGGGTAGAATAAAATTTATTATTATAAATAATGTTCATCTTCCTTTCTTTTCACAACAGGCGGCTATACTGGGTGTACAATATCATAAACAATTTTGTGATTGTGCTATTGTTCTGGTAGGAGTCCTATGTCCAGCAGAGGTACAGTATTCGTAGTTAGTTATAGGTTGATTTTGAAGAAAACCAATTAAGTTCAACAATATAGGTACGATCATAAGGGTAAATATTTGCTGATTTATCTCATCAAACGAGCTCATATAGGCCCGGTACTCATATACAACTTCGGCCCCCAGTTTATTGAGTTCACTATAAAAAGCAAAGCATTCTTGGCTTTAACCCTTCACCGGCGGCATCAAAAGAACAAACGCAATATATCGGGGGTTAGGCTTAATTTGCCCGCTACCGAACTTTAATGCGAGTAGCCCGGCCAAATGCTCCAAATTACTCCGCGATATTTTTAACGTACGGAATGCACCCGTTTTAGGTTACGCTTACGATATTAACTGAAAGGGTTAAGGAGGTCGATTTTCATTCAATAGTAAATTATTTTTCTACGATTTTTGCACGTCACAAAAACTTTTTAACACATTTAATTAAAATGGCTGTTCCAAAACTTAACACAGCACTGATTTTAATTAAATTTGAACACTTTTTATCGTGCAAACAAGCAAGGACCCTTAGATTCCTAATTCGCCGCGTTGCGTTAAGACAAGAATTTTTTCTTCAAATGAATTTCCCATCTTAGGGGACATTGGCTTCTTGGCGTGTTTACAAAGCTCCCGACGAGTCCCACTTTGTTGTTTAATGAAATTATCGGTTTACCGAGTAAATGAACAAAGCGAGATTTCGCTTTCGTCGTTCGGTCAAAAAACGGAGGGGTTCTTGTTTTTGTTTTCTTCAGCGGTCCGAATGGACTCCTTTGTGGTATTCCTTAGCTCAACGTTGTACTTAATCAATTATGATCGACTTGTTAATTTGAGATGCGAAGGGGATTAATATACATTCAAAATGGCTACTAGGTATTTTAGTTTTAAAATGAGTTTAAAATATCTATAGCATGATACTAATTATCTAATTTATAGTCTTTTCTTTGCTCAGAGAATAAGCATTGCCATACAACGTGGCAATGCTGCCAGCCTTTTGGGCACTATACCGGTTGACATCTATGGGGAGGAATAGGGTAGATGAATATCAAGTCAAATCAGTATCTTTTTAAGAAACGTCAAAACGATGCGCCTCGTACTAATTTATATGAAATACAAAACAATGACGTCATTCTTTTGTATGGTCATTATTAGTATTTCAATGTTTGTTTTGATGTTTATAAATTCATGACAACGTAAAATTATAGAGAAACATAGTTTTACAAAATATTTTTGCAAATGCTATTTCCATTAGAGTGTAAAATAATTTATTGTTATTGTAGTCATCTACCCAATTCTTCGACGCTTAACTCCTTTTTATGTAATCCTCTTTTTTTGAAATTTATTAGGTAAGTTGTAAATAATGTTAATCTAGCTTGTTTTTAATAACATTGTAAATTTTCATTTTGAGAATTTCAAGATTTAAGGTTATAATACCAATCCTTGAAAGTTATTTCAAATCATATCTAACGTATAACCACAAATATAAAAAAATTGCCAAGTGTGATTTGGCCTTGTCCCATTGTGTAGTGTAAATATCGTCTACTTTACTGGTCCGGCTCGTAATTAGCCAATTTTGTTTACAATTTGACGCTGACATACCAGTGAATACAATGTAATAATAACATGGGTTTCATAACAACTTCAATATTAAGATCACAAAGAGAATATCTTCCTCAATCGCGGTTCAGTGAAACTATTTTAGGTCTCGTGTACTGACAAATTAGTCCCGCGAGTAAGTATATACAGTTTGAAACAGTTTTGTGTTGTGGTTTGATTACCCACGAATTGAGACATATTTAGTAATTACAGGTAAAGTGCTCAACTCATAAGCTAACTTTACTTTGGCCAATACTTACACATTTAAAAATTTTACTATTTTTAGTGACGCTCGCGTTATGTTATTTTTTTTTTATTGGTTCACGAAACTAAATACAATCATGGATTTACATAATTAAGAGAGACAAACTGAAGCATATCTTGATTATACCCTACTTGATGTGAACACAACTTGCTATGTTAGGTTATATTGTTTACACATTATTTATAGTAACTAAGTAACAGAAACAATTTAATTAATAAATAATAAATTACAATGAAGAACACTATATGAACTTAATGTTTTTTCTCAGTGAGGCTAAAGAAACGTTATACCATATATTTGGAGGTTGACATACGTTATCTAATGTTTCGATGTTTATTATTTGTAGTGTAATCTCCATCAGTTTTCTAATATGGTGTATATTTAATTGGTATTTATTTATTAGAATGTATTTTTTTTTTAATTATTATCTTAATGTCTAAATAATGGTACATAATTAAAATTCCGGTAATGTTTACCCTATAATTAAAAAAAAAACATGTTGCCTTGAGAAAATCTTCCGTTGTTTTTCGTCGCACAAAAATGATAAGATTCAATCTTGCCCAAATCACTGAAAAGTTCCGAAAATTGGCTCATGTATTAACAATAGATCAGAAATTGAGCAAGTTATAATGATAACACGATAAACGTATTTGCAATTTATGCTGTTTTTGGTAACTCATTACATTAAAGTCCTACAGGTTCTTGAAAACCCGTTATTCTACTAGCAAATAACAACTTCTTATGTCTACAAATAAAAGTCACCTAACAACATCCTCTGTTCACATATGAACCCAGTTCACGCCCGCACTAATAGTTGCAATTAGAAACGGCAATGAAAAGAATATGGCGACCCTCGTGACACTAATGGCCTTCCCACTTAATTATATAAAGTGCTTAAGTAAATGATAGCTAATTCAGCACCGTGCCCGACGTCCCGTAAACAAGAGGTGTGACTTTCCACCATTGTCGGCGATCTGTCACTTCCACTTCCGGACCTTTCCCGCGTAATTCTTTCTCTTATTGTTGCCCTTTCTTGAAAAGAATACTTTCTTTTTTTCTCTCATCCGGTGCCTGCAATTGTCACCCTCCTGTAGTGTTTGTTGTGAGCGTTGATTAAATACCGCTGTCAAATTTTGTTAATTTTTCCTTCCTGAGAGCAAAGTTTGAAGAGACGAAAATATATTTTTCTAACAAAAAAAGGTAATATCGTTATGGTTTAATCAAGATGTCTGAATAATAAGCTCTTGTCGCTAATATTACAAATGATTGTGATGTGCCGTCAAATATTTTAATGCTAAATTATTTTTTTCATCCATGTCGTCAGCGTGTCGGTGGAAAATTTACATTTAAATAGAACATCTGCGGGCAGGTCGACCCTCTTAAGGCTTCCATAGCGTTTTTCTTACCCGCTAATTTGTAAATCGCTTCGTAATATACAAAAATTAAAATGCTGATGTCATATTTTACCAGCTATTTATATGCTAATATTGACATTTTCATCGAAGGGACGGGCTGTTGATTAAAATATCAATAGGTAATCTTGGCGGTGAAGGTGGCTATTTAAGATCCGCTAAGTCAAATTTAGACTATGCGAGCAGAATTTTAATCTCACTTATGAAACGAAAGATTTGTTGAAAATTTTACGAAATCTCAAATGCTAGTCATTAGGATTCTAAATCTTATTCAGTGTAACAACTCTGATGAGCTTTAATCTTGGCGCTTATCCCATTCCTCAAGGCGTAACATCGCTGCAATTATTTGTAAGACGGAAGGGTTGGGACGGCGTAATGCCGCAATATTCGTAAATTAAGTACTTTCGCCGGCTTAGGCCCAGTAAATATTATTTTTTTATGTTAATAACCACGCGATTGCGTTAATAAAGCCTTACATCTCATAATTATCCACGCCATTGTCTACTGAGGCGGTGGGGCGAGGCAGAGAAATGAATTGAAATAATTATAGCAAAAGGTTTGGCCATCATCGAGTGTTGTTACAGTAGCATTGTGAAGGATTATAAATTAAACACTTCTTGGTGTTACAGCTTTATTGTTTGTCATTGTTGTAAAATGTTTAAGATTATATCGTAGAAATATTAGCAAAAATTAATTTATGTACTAAGATGTATATGTTTTTTATGGTAATAAGTCCTGTTTCATTATTTATTCAAATAAAACTATTTATTATATTCAATAGTTGCTATAAGTAGGTATAGCAGTGGTGAACAAGCAGTATTTGTGTTTAGAGGTATGTACCTACTTTAAAAAAAAGAGAATATTAAGATCACTAACATAGTAAATGTGATAGGTATGGCCGTATAATACATATTTTACTTCAGATTGTTTTAGAAGGTTATCTCTCTTTTACGCTATCTCTCTTCTACGCCTTTCTATTCTGGATCAATGTTGACCAATATTTTAGGTAGCAGTCGAAATTGTCTCATCATCTTCAGCTTAGGTAGAATCTTGACCTGCCGCTATGTCGGCTAGTGGGCTAAATCCAGTGGTGATTTTAATAAAAACATTGCCGTCTTAATATTTAAACTATAAACTCAGTATTTATTTCATAAAGAAATTGTCGTACTCTCTAACATATATTTATTTCCGCATTAATGAGTTACGTTAAATAAACCCAAACGTTTACATTCACATTATTGATACAGACTCATAACTCCGCTCAGCATTGCTCGTCATCTCCGCAACACTGCCGCCATTAATTAATAAATTAAACAACGCTTCTTAATTCTTGAGCCTCAGCCGCAGCCAAAATATTTGCCATGTATAAATTCACGCGGCGGATGATGAACCAACCACCCTTCAACGCCGGGCCTTCTTTATAGCTCTATTTGTGTATTTTAATTACTGTCATTATATGCTAATGACTACCATCCCTTTTTCTTATCCTCCCAAATGGGTTATTGCTGACTTATATCTATATTGCGCAGTTTTGTCGACTAATTTTCAAGATTTAAATAATAATAATGACTGAACTCGCCTCGGAAGGATTATTCGTTTTTTTCTACGGCCGAATGTTTTGATTAATTGTCTTGAGCAGGGAGATTCTGTTCGTAATTTGTTTTGTGTTATTAACTCGACGAAGAAGTCGTTTGGAAGACTTGTAACGTTTTAGACTCCACATTTATTAAGTCTTAGATTAATTTCATTCAAAAATATAGTTATACTAATTGGATTACAATTGTAACTAGACTGTCACAAAAAGGGAGGACTAAAAAGCCATATTATGTCTGCTAATGTCTGCTACGTTCCGATGACAGGACCTAATCCGGCACGACAGGCGTGCTTTACGAAACAGCTGTCGCATTTTCATTTAACCCTACAAAATTAGTCCGTCAACAAAAACAAATCGGTAAAACTCTGAGACTGTTGGAAAAAGCATTGTATTTTCTGTTGGAAATAGTGTCGTTCATCAATTATTCCTTAACTTCAGTTCATTCAGGGAAACGTTCGTTTAAATTGACTTCGGCATTATAAAGTGGAATTTATTTAGAAACTGTTTTTACTAGGTATACTTACAGTGTTTGTATTATCTTATGATATACATAAAAAAGCATTCATATTTAGTCCAACAATAATAGTAATAATGTTTGAAAATGATTTTAATTACCAATTTTACTTGCAAAGTACGACGAGTTACGTATAAGACCTGAAGTAAAGTAAAATATACACAGTGTGTCCTAAAACTATGCCAAACGGAGGCAAAGTACCTTATATGATAGGATATTTTACTGAAAGAAGTCTTCATTTTGATTTAAAAAATTAATCAAACTGCAATCAAATTTTTTTAAGTAATTGCCGTTTTGAACCGGGAAACGAAACTGCCTAATGTGAAAAATCACCCTCCTGTATTTTTATCATTTTTCTTGACATATTTGATATTATATTTTACCATTTTATAATTGCTGACGCTTCAACATAGACGACAAGGAATTAGACCGTTTCCCTGTAAGTATCGGCCCACGTAGTTATTTAAGAAAAAAAATCTAATCATGATACCGACCGAAAATACCTTTCGGTTTCGGTAGTAAAAGATATAAAATGTTTTTTTTTTCATATTTTGCGGGTTCGATTCTCGATCCAGACAGGCGATTATTTCAAAATCTTTGAATGCAGTTCGAATTATTTGAAAAATCAAAAGGAAGCCTTCTTTCAATAAAATGTTTTATCTATCATATTTAAGGTACTTTCCCTCCGTCTGGCATAGTTTTGGGACACCCTGTCTATCTATTTTATCAAACAGCTTTGTTAGATCGTATGCATACAACAAAGTAACATTTAGCATTATCTTAAGAAAACACACCCCACAAAAGAGTGGTAAAGATGCAAATCTCTGAGACCTCACATCTTAACGACACACATTTCCTTTCCCTCGTACGTTGAAATCTTGGAATTCTTTTACATAATCATGTGTTGAAAATATAACAGCTTTTTAGGGGGTTTGATAAACTCTAGTTACGTATGCGAGGGCCGTATGCGCAATAATACCTACAGTATTTAGCATAATCTGCTGATTTAGCGCCGTGTAACAAAATAAAGATTACTATATATTAGGTTTTATGGTTGCGGTGCGTCTTCGTTTTAATTTATAGACTTAAGGAACATCTTAAAAGGGCGACAAACTTTAGCGATCTATCAAAATTATTGTGATACATTTTTATGGTCTGATTTTCATTCATACTGCTTCATATTGACGTCATTCCACAACGTAGTTGCGTAAATAATAATGTTGAAGTTTCCAGTTCCAGTTTCGTAAACGTTGAACCATTTTAATCAAGGAAAATCCAAAGGCTTGTTATTTGATACCTAGTATGGTGAAAAATGTTTACTGTTTATTTTCGTACGTTGCAGTTTCGCTACGAACAAAACATCCATAAAAAATTAGCTCAGCATATCTCCCCAGTTGGTAAAAGCGTGTTAAGTCGTTTTTCCCGACGTTTTACCGCCACTGAAGACATCGCCTGTCCATATTTACCGACATCGTTGCTTTTTACGGAGCCTCGTTCCTTAGTGTTTACGACTACGTCACCAGTTTATTGTTATATCACAAGAAAAGGGGTTAATGTCACATTTTTGTATCGCTGCAGGTGTACCAACCCCATACACTTTCTTAAGACCAACGAGACAAGCCATAAATTATCTCCGTCACAAAAACATCCCTAATACGAAATCGATGCAACAAACGACAAATGAATTATGGAATAGGCATAATCTTCATATTTTTGCGGAAAGCAGGAGTCGCTCGCTCTACTCACATATTTATTGCCATTGAAAATCCAGTTTCTGGGAATGTATTCGGGCGTACGGCGCGTAGCATGTTTCCTTGTCGCATTAGGCATAAGTAGTGCTCTCTCCTCACCCTATTAAGTGTGATATATGCGACAATTCTTTTTGCAAAGCCTCAAGACAGAAGGGAAGAGTGTCATATCGCTCGCTCCACTTACAGCGGCATCTTCACGTGTGACGCGCTAATTCCATGCTGATAAATGATTTTCCGCCGAATTTGGAATTGGAAATTTTGTGGTGATTCGTCACCGAGTGTTTGTAGGATAAGTGCACATGTTAACATAAGTATTATAAATGAATGATTGTTGTCTGCCTTTGCAGGTTTGATTTTATACTGTGAGATTGATGTGAGTGGTTATACCTAATGGTCACAGGCCTCATTTGATGACCGAAACTCAAAGTATCGTATACATTTTTGCCCAAAAATAAACTTTTCAATAAATTTTATTAAAGTAAATAAACTAAAACTACATAAAAAAAGATGATGGAAAAGAAGAAGACTTACAAGTAAACAATTCAAATATATTATGACTTTGTGACTAGTTCTAAATTAGTTGGTTGTTGTAAATTACTCTCAACAGAGATAAGAATTTTAGGATTATATACTTTCAAAAGGGTTTCGGTGTCATAATTTCTCCATTGTTTTTCAAAAAACACGTAACAAACATTGTAAATTCTCACCCCCAAGCGTTATAAGAAAAGCCTTTATCCAATCCAGACTAATAAGAAGAGAACATGCGTCCCAAACGCGATTCACGTGTTCAGACAAAACCGGCTATGTTCCCCTCCAAGACGCCGTATGTGATGTATGCAAAAAGGGAATTGAATAAGGTGATTTCGTTCCGCGGGGTCGTCGAGGGAAAAGAATCCACGGTAATGGCGAATACAATAAATTTTCATAAACAAATTGCGTTTTGATGGCGGCATATCGGCGCGTGTGCCAACTTCCAATAAGGATTGATAGGGAAACAATGTCGCGACACTGATTGAATGTCAATTTGTGAGATGCGGTCTACAGAATTATTTTTGTAACGGTGTACACGTCGCCTTAACGATGTGTTCGCAACATCTGTTGAATCGATTTTGTCTTCGGTTTGCTGATGTACCTAACTATACATTTTATTCTACGTATTCGTTTTCGTGAACTTCCATGTCCGTGAATACCTCTTATATAAATTTTAACAGTTTTGACATAGGTTATTTAGTTACAGACATATTTATAAATATTAAGACTGTTTAATGTAAATTTAGAGTTTTAAAATTAGCAATTGGCTAAAATTTAAATATTGAAATTAGTACGCACGTAAAATGGAGTACTTAATGGACTTATGTGCATTAGGTGCATGCGGTCTTTGAATGCGTGCTTCAATAAATTATGAAACAAAAATGTCAAAAGCTTTGATAGATATTTTTTGTATTCAAATGAATGTAAATATAAGTCACTATTTTATTAAAATATTTTTACATTAAATACACATTTTAAAAGTATGAACTTTCGGCAATTTAAAAGTCAACGGTGTGCTAATTTTTAAGTTGAGGCGCACCTGTGCGGGGTGCGTACATTTGCGGCGTGTAAATCAAGCAGGTCCCTACTGTGCGGTGTGCCGTGTCACAGACAGAGATCATTAGGATAACCAAGCGAGTAATATATTATTTAATATTTTTAATCTATTTAAATAAAGCAAAACTGAGTGGTTGACTGACTGATCTATCGATAACTGAGCAATAAAAAGAGATTTTTGTAAACACATCACCGAGGGGGTAAAATAAAAGATAGATTTGATTTCATTTTAAAGTTACAGGCTTCTGACTACTATACTAGTAGGTAGCAATCGATACTACGTAGAGCCGCCAGGAAAAGCTCTTAATAAGGATTGGAGTTTTAGTTTTTAGTTGTAAGTTATTCATCAGTTACTGATTCCTCAAACTTACCTACTTAAAGCTAAACAAATACGTACAGACTGGAGATTTATACAGGGTACCGATTTAGTGAGTCGAATCCATACATAGGGTTGATCAGACCATGATAATGAACCTTTTTTTTTAAAGTTAACCTTTTTTTAGACACCTATGACGGAGATAAAGGCGTAACAATAAGTATACCTAGATGGGTTAGGTGGCGGGGTACCAATAGCATTATGATGATAAATCTTTTTTCTCGGTAAAGTACAAGGTCACATATTGAAGTGCGGTAAAATTAATTCGGATTCGAATTTTAAATAACTTTTTTCTTGGAACGAAGTTCTTTATCGCGCGTTGTGAAAGGGGGCTAGACGGAAAAAAATCATACGAAAAGTTGTAACGACACTTTTGGCTATAGTAAGCTATTGTAAGCCGTGCGGCGTGCGCTTGTTTCTCTGTCTGTCTCTCTCTCTCTCTCTCTCTCTCTCTGTTATATTTTCGTTTCGTCTTTCTATTTCGCATTGAACAGTGTGGTGTCGCTACGATTATAAAAAAAAAAGAAAAAAAAAGATAAGAATTTCGTTCCATCCGGGTGTCCCTTGACACCTCTCAGGTTTTTTAAATAAGTTATAGTTCGTAAGAATCTTAGTGCAAATTGTATTGCTGCGCGAGTCACGTCGCAGTATACAGACGACCGTGGGGATTCGTCAGAAGTACACCTACATGTTTTTTCGAAACATTCGGTTCAGTATCATGATCTGATCATTTCCTGGACTGACTAAATCGGCATCCTGTATTAAACGTGAAGACAATCTGAACTTGAATGAACAAGGCATCGATTTGAGCATGATTTCAGCAATATAAAACGTATAATATGTTTTTAGAGAGGTACTTCACTCCTGATCCAAAATTCTACGCATATACTCGTATGTAACACATATGTGCCGACACTGATGTCCCCTTGTTTGAATCTTAAACATCGAGCCATTTAACACGTCACCTGTATCTAGGAGCTCAATATGAAAAATGTTCACACGCGCTCCACTCTCGTCGGCTCCCGGGAGCCAAGAGTACCCGAAGGAGTTTTGACTTGCAAAGCAGCGCGCAGAGATTTTTCAGAGGGCGGTAATGACTACTTGATGTGTTCAGGCGAAGTATGTGTGGAAACAGATTTTAAGAAACTTTTGTTCTTGTACAAAATGGAAAAGTAGATTCTCAGAAGCAAGTAGGTACCTACATAATTAAAATGTAGAGAATAAATAAAGTACCCCGTTTGAGATAGAATTACATACATTCTAGGAATCCATATGACGCACGACCGAGACTTCTCATTAAACATTCGAATACCATTTCCTGTGCAAAGGAAACAGGATTGTCACAATCCGTATTGTTTCAGATCTCATAACGCGTGTAGCCCTTTGACTCGGCATTTCCATACAGAATGGTAATACAAAACGTCGTTACATAAAGGCGTCTCCACACTTGGCTAACTCAGAGGCGCGTCACCTTTGATGCGCGTATGATTGCCCGCGCCCGCGACACATTGGATCTATATTGTTGTCTTTTTCAAGTTTCGTAATAAGGGATGAGGGTGTATTAAAGCCTTTTATCCGGCTCGTCACGCCGGCACGTGGGGTCGAGAAGGGGTTTAAGGTGAGCAAACATTAGCTCTTTTACATTTTTGCAATTTCATCGACGACGCTGACGGCTGTTTGCAGTCGTTCGAGTTTCTCGAGCGTTTCTGGGGCGTTACAACTTTAACTGTTTTTAAAAGGGTTCTGAAAGTAAACGAGGTTTTAATGTTTGTTTACAGACGTACTTAGTTGTGTCGCTAAAAGCTGAAACGGAGTGGGACGCATCGAGAAATCCCAAGTGAAGCTAAGCCGTGTATTAAGTGCTAGGCCCGAGGCCAAGTCCGCCGCAGACTGCCTGCAAATCTTGGCTGCATTCTCGAACATTCCAGAAGATGTAGCTCGGATTAAACGACGTGGTATATATTCAACAATTACACTATATCTGGGCAATTCCCGCAGGTAATGTTGCATATTTTAGGGGTGAGACAATATTAGCTGCTGCGCTCGTGTGGAAAATGAAACTGTTTTTGGTGCCTAATTTACAATGCTTGTAATTTGAACGAACACGTTCGGTGTGTGGTACCGAGTGCGGAGGTGTACGCCGTGTTGTGTATGCTGCGAGCATTTTGGAACGTATTAGCTGAGTTCGCAAATATGCATTCAGGAACAATGCACAGCGGTGAGTAGGTAAATGTTGCCACAACCGATCTTGTGTCTAATGTTCAGCCAACTATTGTACTCATATTTGCTATTCAAATAACATCTGTGCTAATTAGTTGCGCTCTTTTATGAACGATAGAGGTTTTATTACTTATTCCTGTTGCACACACCTTTTATTAGCTCTCTTGAAATGATAAGCAGAAGTTTGATTTGGTATTCCATAATAATGGAAAGATATTATTAATTATTTACTTAATTAGAATAATAACAGTTCAACATCTATAGCTACACTCTCAAACTTTAGCAATAACTGAAAAGTAAGATTTACTTTCTACCCGAAAATAATATTTAAAGTAGGCGGTAAAATAGGCTGGTACCGCTTGAAGCCATGGTTATTGTTGTGTATTTAAAATAAAGGGCTAATTACTGCCAATGAAAGAAGGTAGAAGACGGCGGCACACCGCTCGACACGGCGCGCCGCGGGCGACCACAATTCAGAAATAGCTCATAACTCACGCGTAATCGCGAGCGCGCGCGACACCGCCGCATCCTGCCGCTGATAGCGCGCTACCGAACGCTTTGTGTGCACCCGCTTTTATATGCATTTTAGCTCAATAATTAACCACTATTGCAATTTGCGAACACCGTCTAAATGAACTCCCAGTCTAGTCACTACCAACAAAGAAGCTTAAATTGTATTAACGTTTCAGTTCACAAGGTTAGTAAGTTTCTGGAATATCCAAGTTTGCAACATGACAAACGGCAACCATTTAACGTTCTCGATTCATAGAAATGGAGGTTGTCATGCTAAAATTAAAATTATTCAAACGTACAAGGACGCCACTGGGCGAACATAAACGTGAATCTATTGTTTAAGTTTATATCATAACAAACGCGAGCGTCATTAGCGCTCGCTCCGTATTTAGCACATTATTCAAAAAGCACGTGAGGCAGGAAACCCTTAAAATTACACACGAAACAGTGCTCTTTACCAAGTTTCCCATAAGAGCCCATTATTTACGCAGCCACCGTACCATTAAGATTCTCCACATATCTTCGAAAGGCGCGTTATGGTAATTACGGGTCGCCATTTTATCTCGCGACTCTTCGCGATTAGAAGTCGCGTTCGCTCGGGTGCACGGCGAAATAACAAGTCCGCGAACTTAGTTCGTTTCTGAGAAGGAGCGTTGTGAAATTAATTCGGATGGAAGATATCGGGCGGTGCGATAGCGGCTCCTTCCGCGCCATTTATTGCTCGTGTGGTGCGGGTATCGGTGAAGGGGTAAAGAATATCAAGATGTAACGAGCGCCAGCCGGAAGGCTCGCAAATGAGCTCGCCGACTTATCTGTGTTAATGTGGGCGAGGGTTAATTTTGTCTTACATGAGCAATTTGGAGATACCGCCCTCGTTCCCAACTTACATTTGTTGTTACTATAGGGTTATATCCGATATCTCGTTTTGCTTCTTAACTTCTATATAAAAATCATAGCAACGATATATAGAATCATATACGATATATAGTTAAATAATAAGGCCAGAGAAGTTCTGTATTGGTATGACCTTGACCTCGCACATAATACGATTCAAAAGCTAATCTACGCAGAACCTTGAATGTGAAACCATTAGCGTTATAGTGTTTATTGTAAAATCACGTTGCCATTATTTTTGTACTGTGTTTATTAAATAATTCAATGTATTGAAACTATTTAATCGCCTTCAAAAAAGTGGTTCTATGCTTGACCCATATTTTCTCAAAAGCTCGTGGTCCGATTTTGATGGGATTTTTATTATTTGACTGCATATTTTTCTAAAAAGGTGTTAGTGTGTAAAACGTTGTCCTAGCTTATAAAACACCAGAGATATACACAAGAATGAAAATGAAATATTTTTATTACTGTGAATGCATTTTTCTTAAATAAGTTATTATTTTCAAAATATTAGACTCAGTAGTTTTGGATAAAAGGGGTATATTTTCATGGTTTTCCTAAATAACTTTTAAATTAATTACTATATAATTATAAAAAAATACATTTGACGTCCTTACAATAAGCCCTCTTATTTGATAATTATGCTACTTAACACAGTTAGCAAAACTATTTTTTTTTATTTGCGTAAAGGCATCTAAAAAGTTCACTTTAGAAAATTTAGAAAGTCTTGTTCTTAAAATTTAAATGTATGCCTTACAGCTCACATTAAATTCATACCACTTACATATTCGTTAAGATTTCGTCTAGACAAAAGGAAAATATCGCGACGTCTGGTAGAATGAATGAGGTGCAGTGCAAACATGGATGGATGGTAAATACGAACGTGTATTAGGCAATGAAATTAAAGCGAGTGCAATCTGAGTCGGTGTTGGGACTATTGTACGTGGGTACAATGCTTCTATGAAGTAGTCGATACGAACAGTATCGAATGTAACGAGTGAATTCATTTGCGCAACTGAAAATGAACTTGCTTCTTCATTAAATTGAATTCCACTGTCGGTAATTACTACAATTGTTTAATGTTTCAATTGGGAATACGTTTTGCGACTGCAACTGCAATTTCATAATTTTGCGACAATGTCCTGTTCTGTATTATTTTTTATTTTCAATTGAGGACTCATTTTGGGTTCCCTTTACTTAGTCCCTATTTTGTAAAAGTAAGTTTAAGAATCATAAATAGATCTGAATGAGTGTGCTTCAAACCGATTTCGCATGTGTAAAGTTTAAAACGCTGCACGATATACCACGGACCAATAAAAACGGTCTACCAACCATGGTCCTGAAAGTGATGACTTCATCTACTTAAAACCTCAGATTAGCATGTAGCGAGAAACAAGATAAAACTCACATATTAAAAGATCTAGGTAGATACAAGATTAATAAAGAAATGAATGATGCTAAAAATGACAAAATTACTTTGTCGTTGTCGCGCTTGTAGATGTTTGGAAATAAAAGATCTAGCTAGATTTGACTTTGACCATTTAATGGTTTTGCAGAGATAGCTGGCTAGATTTGCTTTTAACAATTAAATGGTTTTAAAGATCTCTTCAAAATCTATCTAGCTATATTTGATTTTAACAATTAAAGGTAATAAATGCAAGTTACATGAGTGGACAATTTAAAGAATTACGTTTTAATTAATTATAGAGTGAGACTCTTAGGGTGCGACCAAAAGATTCATTGCTTACGTTCCATATAAAGATAGCTTACCTAAATTATTCAATTTCATATACAACCGAGCAAAGGATTTCCTGTGGTAAAATATTGAAGACTTCGACAAAAGTTAGCCTCATGTAATATGCAATGAGGAGGTCCGACGCCGGCGCACTGCATATCTTGTGCCTAGGAATCACTGGATCACTGAAGCCGATCCGCGGTTCTACGACTAAAGTTCCAAGTACTTGGCTTAGGTACTTCGACTTCGCGGTCTATATTTTTTGTTTTAGTACTCTCACATGGTGATTTGAGACGGTGGTAGATAAATTTTGTATTAGGTTCGGTGTTGGCTTATTTTTAGGGTTCCGTAGCCAAAATGGCAAAAACTAAACCCTTATAGTTTCGTCAGGTCCGTCTCTGTTCGTCGGTATGTCACAGGCATTTTACTCAAACACTACACAGTGAATATTGATTAAATTTGGTGAAAAGGTGTCTTGTAGTAGCCGCTACTTAGTTTGATAGCTAAATAATAAAAATAAATATTTTTAGGGGGGGGGGGGGAGCACTACATTTTTTTGAGCAAACATCAACATGTGGTACATAATTTGACAGGTCTTTTAAACACATTTTAAGGTTTTTAATAAACTTTTTTGACTAAGTGAATATTTTTAAAAATGTTAAAAGTTGCAAAATTTGTGTCCTTAGCGTTTGAAACGTGTGATCAAAAAAAAAGAAAAAAAAAAAGGTAGCGCTTAACAAATACTTTAAACTAAAATTATTTCGGATATGATCGGATATACCGTCATTGAGTTATTGCTGAAAAACTATGTTTATCAATAAACGGGCGTACGTATCGCGTCACATCGGCTTTTCCCGACTGTTCTGCCCGTGAGGATGTTGACTTTTAGATGTTTGTTATATATACCTACTAGCTTTCGCCCACGGCTCCGCCCACGTGGATGTCGGTTTTATAAAAAATATTTTTTTTTCTTAATAAAAAGTATCATATGTTACTTCTAATACCTCCAAGAATATGTGTAGAAAGTTTCATGATGATCGGTTGAGAAGTTTTCGCGTGAAAGCGTAACAAACAAACTTACATTCACATTTATATATTAGTAGTAGGGATTATATAGACCTAGGATACATCGCCGATGTTTAAATTTTAAGTCTGAATCCTGATCATAAACAAAATATTCCAAAGACACACTCATATACACACTTCAACTTGATTCTGAGTTGTAATAAAGCCACAATTAGTTTAAATTTTGACGTTGCATGTGTGTACTATTTATATTTAGGTCACATTTATACACGCGACGAGTAACTATTTATATTAGACCACACTCATATCTACTATCATATATTTGTACTCATCAAAAAAGTTGAAATTAAATCATCGTTTCAATTGCTTATTTGAAATAAATCAAAAGCGGTAACCATGTCCGCAGGCGGCACCCACACAACACACCCGATCTTACCAAATTAATTCACCATAGCGTAGAATACACAAAACGTTTGCGGTCATAGGTGAGAGCTCAAAGGGCCGGTTCACACGACAGGTTAGAGCGTCAAAAGGATTGACCGAGACGTGTCTGCCCCGCCGGTGGGACCACAACCTAGTCGCTCAGTAACCACACTCGCTTTTTGGGTGAATATTTCCACCTTTGTGGTTAATTTCGAATACAACTTTGAACTTTACAAGTCTCATTGTTACGAATAATGCTAACTTTTGCTTCGTTCTGCGATACTTTCAACCAACGTTTATCGGTTTTACTTTGAATGTTTGGAATTTTAGATAGGTACTTTGTATGTTGAGTTTGGCAAATTGAGTTTGGTTTTGCCTTCTGGTTTTTCATGAATTTCTCAGCTGCTATTATATGTATAGTTTAGGTTTATTCAATAATGCCATGCCAGTACCTAACCAACCAAATCATAGGGATAATTAAATATTCAATAATACCTAAACTCCTTTGTATACGTAAATCCTAGTATCTAATATTGAAAAAGTAGCATGTCCAATACTTTGGAAAATTGTGGTTAACAGATTTTCAACATGTAGTATTAGGCACTGAGTACGTAGAAGCACTCGTCTTAAATCCACAACAAGACGAACAAACAATCGTATCTTAACCAAGTACCAGGCTGTCACGATAACGTTGGCGAAAGGAGGCAGGCTGAGCTGTTTACGTGAGGGCTGTTAGCAAACACCTGTAAACGCCTCTACCTTCGCCTCTGTTTGCCGTGGACTCACGATTGCCCTGTACAATTAGCCTCAGATGTCTCACCTGCAAACCAATTTATAGTCTACATTTACACCAGAATATACAAACTATTTAGAACCTTAAAACCGTACAGGAAGAACCAGATTTGCGTCACCTCATAATGGTGGGACGAAATCGTTTTGTTGCAACTTTGTACGTTTGAATGTAGTGCAGTCTTTTGAGTGTCGTTGAGGTGTTACGTAGCTAGCGGAAAGGTTAAATTTTCAGGACAGTCTGTTTATTTTGTAACTGCATCTAAATGGCGAAATCCTTGATAAAATATTTTAATTTTGAAAGTACTTGTACGTCAACTATCTGTTAAAAGGAATGTTAATTAATTCAAGTATTAGAATATCCAAGTAAAAAGTACTTCACCAAGTAATACAAAACCAGGATTTGAAATAAAACATTGCAAAATGAAAAAATATTTCCATGCTGCCCTTTTGAAAGTCCTCAATTGTGTTCGCTGTGTTGACTCCTGGATATGATACGACCTCTCGACTCGATATGATCATAATACCCTCCGCTGCATCTAACAACCCTTCTACATCCATAAACCGGATACAAATCTTAGCCGAGCGTTCGGCATCTTTATAACTCGAGTACGACGATCCTTTAACCCAACATAATGGGCAGGTTTACTGAGAGGACCGTCGTAAAGTGTCCCGTCCAGCACGCGTACCCCACTACGGGACCCTTCGAATTTTCACGAACTATTTGGCCCGCACTAGCCCCCGCTCGGCTTTTTTGTCGAGGCTTTATTGTCCGGATTTTCTGCTTACCTTTATCGTTAT
The DNA here is from genome assembly GCA_945859575.2 of Herminia tarsipennalis. Classification (NCBI taxonomy): domain Eukaryota; kingdom Metazoa; phylum Arthropoda; class Insecta; order Lepidoptera; family Erebidae; genus Herminia; species Herminia tarsipennalis. The sequence goes on from OX243840.2 coordinate 7,531,359, forward strand.
TGTGTCCGCTCGGCTTCATAAAGGACCGTGGTTCACTATTAGAACCTCATAACCGTGGGAAAATCGTTGTCGATGCTGAAAATGTCGGGATAAAAATATCGGGTAAAAAGGTCAGTCAATAAATCGTTTGGTCAATTGAGCAGGATGCAATGGGCGTGTTAATTGGCTGGGTGCGGGAATGTATCGGGCCGTCGCTCGGGGCTGGAGCGACGAGTGGACACCGGCCAGTCGTTGCGTGAATGATAATTGCCCGAGCGTTGGGCGCCGCATAAATACGCAATATTGGCATGGAATTGAATGGATGCACACACGGCTTAGTACTTGTCGATGGCGTAGACGTGGATATAAAATATCCTGGATGGTTTTCAATTACAATTTTCAATTAAAAAATGTTAGAGTTAGAGTATATTTGGTAATTTTAACAGGACCAGTGGATACGTTTTGACAAATGTAAATAAAAAAAACAGTTCTTATAAGTGACAATAACAGTTATTTTAAAACTTACATTTACGTGAATAAACACCTACAATGTTAATTTATATTTTGCACAGTTTACTTTTGCATGCACAACTTTTCAAGTTGGTACTGTTAAAGTTTATATATTTTGCAAAAAAAAAACTGTAAAAAAATACAGATGAATAAGCAAAACATAACCTTTAACTTGCCACGCTATTAAATAGTTTTATGAAATGTTCACCGAAATATTCCCTATATCCTTGTACCCGGGTGTATCCGGTATATCCCAGTGCATACGTGCCGGGAAGAGATAAACGCATACGATTACACATCGAGCCACAGGTGGCGTATAACATTTTTCAGTCGGGACGGGCCATTGCACGACCGGCCGCTGATGGCCCGCCGGCTTAATTCGAGACCAACCCACCCATTTGCAATGGTTTGTTTTTATTGAAAACCGTGGGAATTTGACGATTGACCGAATTTTGTTACTAAAGGGTTAGCGGTATTAGGAGATTAGGACTTTGATTTTTGAAATCGGAATTGGGTACGTAAATAATGAAGAATTCTTCGTTTGTTTTTACATGTTGTTTTTCAAAAAAACCTTTTTATATTACGAGTTGGATATCTCCACACAAAACAGATGGTTAAGTTAAGTAAGTCATGTGAAATAACCGACCAGAATAAAGAGCTCCAATGTGCATATTCCCCGCAATAAATAAAGGGAAAATTCTGACACGTCATAATGTTTAGCACAAATGACACGCTTTATACCAGCCCATATTGTAAGCTATTTGACGAGGCGGGGGCTCAAAATAATTATTGCTCGCTTGACAAATTGCCCGCAAAGCCTACGTGTCGTTGGAACAATTTGATACAATTTTCACCGCCTTTCCCTGCACGGGACAGATTTGCATACGTGCCCTGCGATTATGCAAATTTATTTTTTAACGTACTGTTTACTTACCCCACAGGAAGAGGAAACACTTCGGGTGCGTATTTTAAAAAGATTTACGCGCTTTGTCGGATCATTAAGTGCGGAACTAATTTGCTTACCTTTGAAATGTTTTAAGCTTTGTCCCGTATAATTACTGTAGGGCTAAGGTCCTTGTAACGTGATATGCAGATTTCCGCAGGGTCTACTGTTGGTTTTTCCTACGCTCCGTTACATTTTAGCTTCGCAAATAAAAGTTTTCACCACTAATTCTCTGATTTTGGACTTAATTTTATATTAACAAGGAGTTTGTTTAAGCATTCATAGGATATTTTCTCCATAGACGTTAGTTTTTTAGTATCTCAACAACTTTCTGAGTATCCCATGTACAAGTATTTTTATTTAGCTTATCTATTTAATGTATTGTCATTTTATGATGTACGTTCCGTTTTTTTTTCTATGTATTAATGTGTAAAATATGTCTTGTTCTTCTTCTTCTTATCGTGTAATTTTAAAACCACACAACTTCGTATGTGCATTTAGAGAAGAGCATAAAATTTAAGTAAAAAATCTAAAATATAAATTGTATTAAGTATAAAGGGGGATATTTTAATTTGTATGTTTCGTGCAAGTGCGTAACTTCTCAACGATATTGAGCATGTGGGAATCGTCGAAATTAAATTTTCTTTGTTTTCTCTCGTGGGCTGTGGGCTCTTGGCGTTATTAAATTTCCTTGTGTTTTTTAACACAGCCATATCATTAGATTGAGGGCTTCCGTCAAGAGGAAATTGTGGCAGAGGGGAGCGAGCTGAGCACCTAAATATATTGAAAAAATAAAAATCCCGGCTACTTATTGTGTTATACTAAGGTAAGTTACTCTACTTAGATACTCAGAAGTCAAGTACCTAGTAAAAGATTTTTTATGGATATTCAGGGTTTTAATTTTGGATTTTAGTTATATTGAAAAAATAAATACGTTGATACTGACAATATTGATAAATTAGATGTATCTATTACTAAATATTTTGCATCAGTCCTCTAATGTGGTGTATAATATAATGGTGACAGCCATGTCGCCATGCCTTACACCTGCATATACAGTTTATAAACAGAGAAACATTGTAAACATTGGCAATTTGAAAAGAGTGGCCACGAGTTTTTATTGCCTGTTCTTTTCTCGGGCTTTACCTATTGTTTGCGAACATGCATTACAAGTAAATGTAAAATCGACTTTTCACAAGGTTAGTATTTTGCTTCCTAAGTGAATAAATCATTTTTATTATTATTGACTAACCCCATAATTTAAACTGATTGTGCGTAGAAGAGTTTTAATATTATGAGGTAGTGTTTTTTTTAGTAAAATATTTTGGCAGGGAAAAGTTTTAAATCACTCAATACTAATTGATTTAATTATATTGCCCATATAGAACCAATTCATAATATTTTCATTACGATCAGATCATTCAGTCAATACAAATATGAAGACAACTGATATAAACACAAAACCCGTCAATGCTGTTCAGAAACTAATAGTAAAGTAGAGCAACTTCCATCGCGCAACCAAAGCCGACGCAGAAAGACGTTTGTAGTGGTTTTGTGTAATAAGTACGACGGCGACAAAATTCCAGAGCGCGCTGCGTTTGGGAACCTCACCTTAAATATACATATTACATTACGTGAAATTGCCCATTTTTTCCACTCTCCACCCTAGCAATTAGGGTTCATTGTGTATAAATATTGCACGGCCCTCATTAATGTGCGTGTTCGTTTTAGTATATATTTTTATGGTACGCTTTTTGGTCGGCGTCTGCAACTTGTGGGATGTGATGAATAATTAAGACATGTTGTACAAGGGAAGTGCTGTTTCTTGAAGACTTCCTTCGACAAATGATGGTGGCTTTGAGTAATGTGCCCAGCCGACTTTGTAAAAATTAGCTCGGGATGTTTTAAGGGACGAAGTTTGGTATACAAACTGATTTTTTATTATTTAATTTGTCTTGGGGTAAAATGTGCCTTCCTTATAAACTTACGTTTATTAATATATTTTATAAGACGCATCGATTTTAATTAATAAATCACACAGACTATGCTATGCTATAAGTAAATTGCATACTTGTAGTATGCAATTAACTTCTATAAAGCGTATGCCGCTGATGGCAACAATACTTCAGCCTATCAGCAGGTGGAACGTGACGGACCGTGACACTTAGCCTATCAGCAGGCGGGACCTGATGAACCGTGACAATTTTTCGTGCGAGCTCGCGGTTATCGATTTATAAGACGTTATCTTGTCAAAAAATAACTACAATTTTATTAATGCTTCGAATAATCCTTACCTTGATCGGACGGAGACGGCAGCCGGTGTCGCAGGGAAGCCTGAAAATAAAAACAGAAATAAATATCAAAGGGTACAAAATATCCATCAAACAATGACATTAATTAAAATTCATCAATTACGTCACAAAAAGAAACTTCTAAATTAAAATGTGACGTTAGAATGATTAAAAACGCCCTCTTCCGAGATTGCATTTCTACAATTAACGCATTAAGACTACTCTTGCCAATAAAGAGCAACTCTCTTAATTAAGGGTCCCTGTTAAAAATTGAGTACAAATTCAAGTAGCAAATCTCCCCGATGTCGGGTGGGGGATTTAGTGAATAGCCTGTAATATTTTAGTTTGGCTGAGACAAAAAGTGTCGGCGCCTGTGAGGGGCCAGCCTGTCACGTAGACACAATAAGCCTTTTAATTCGATTCGTCAAGACGGACGCGAGACAAAGGGACCGGAGTTATCATTCAATGGGGCACTTCTACCTTTTCTTATTACTTCACTTCGGTTTTCTCGTGAGGTGGACGGGAGCTGCTCCACGAGGTATGTCTGCTTGAGACTTGTCTTGAGATCGTTTACAAATTATCAATATGTCCCATATACAAAAAAAGTGTTATATTTGCTATGACTTTTCCTGATGATGTGTATTTGTAATTGAAAAATCTTCTGCCAACGAGTTTCAATTAATAAAAAGTAACTATCACTTTTCGGTTTCTCTCTAAAACATCTATAAATTTAAGTATACGTTATGATAACTTAAAGATTGGAAATACAAAATTGAACTAAAATATGATAATTGAACTAAACTGCCTCTGCGGTGGGAGTGTATCCGACTGCTACGCAAGAGGTCGTGGGTTCGATCCCCACCCAGGATAAAACTTTGTGTGATGAGTACGATGGTTTATTCTGTGTCTGCGTGTTATTTTTCTATAATATGTATGTATTTAGAAATTTATAAGCATGTTTGTCAGTTGTTTGGTTTCCATAGTAAAAGCTCTGCTTAGTTTGGGATAAAATAGCGTTGTGTGAATTATCCCAAGATACTATTACCATATTATTATTATTTAGGCTCAAACATCATATTCGTTCTGGGTACAAGTTGTACGAATAATTTACGCAGCAATTCTAATACAGTAAAAAAACAGAACTAGATTCCTACTATGAATGTTTCTATAAGTTGGTTAAACAAGGTATTAACGAAAATATTGAGTACCTACTATCCGATACTGCAATATCTGAGCACCTACATTCTCGTGTGTAGCGGTATTCGAGTGCACTTGATCCTACGTCGTGACCCGACTGCCAATTCAAAGCTAACAGCTTTATTTGTTGCCATCTCTTTAAACACGCCCAAATCAAACCAAATTATTTATTTAGCTTATTAACCTAGGTGGATAGCATTCTATTTAGAAGTAGGTATATTTGTAGTCACGGTTCAAGAGGCAGTTTAGAGATTTCATTTCAGAAGTAATATAGATATAAAGACACTGCGGTTTAGTTGTTATACTTACCTAGTTAGAATTTAGTTAGAAATAATTACTAAGTAACAAATAATGTTTTTCTATATCTATACTTAACATTATAAAGAGGAAAGATTTGATTATTTGTTTGTATTGCACAGGCTCCGAAACTACTGGATGGATTTGAAAAATTATTTCATCGTTGTGAAGCTACACCGGATGACATAGGCTATTTTTATACCTGCATTCCACGGGAACGGAATCTACGCGGGTGAAACCGCGAGGGATCTACTAGTACATAATAAAAATAGATATTTTATATTTTAAAGAGAGGCTCATTTAAAATAAAAACTAGCGGCTGGCTCGGCTATCAAAGGACTTTTCACTACTATCTTTACACGTTGCATACATATACAGGGTGATTTGTAATATACTAATAACTTCCCGCTCGTGGCTGCTTTACATTACACCAAATAGTTTTGTAATATTAATTTTGAACAAAAAAATACATATTAACCCTTAACCACCTAACATTGACTTTTGTCACAATTATTTTAAAATAGTCTGTCTGTATGTGATTATACAGACAGACTATTTTAAATTTGTGGTCATAACTTCAAAAACAAGTGGTAGGTAGTTAAGGTTTAATATGTCAAATTAAAAAGTATTTTGTGTAGTACATTATTGTAATTTTCGTAGGGATCTCTTATTTTTGGCAATAAAATATAGCCTATGTTACTCCCCGATAATGCAGCTTTTTAATAGTGAAAAAAATTTTAAAATCGGTCCTATAGTTTTTGAGTTTGTTCGTTACATACAAAAATACAAATCTATCCTCTCCATAATATTTGTGTTATTTATAACGTTGGAAAAAAATTCTAAATGATAATGAAAACTGTAATAAGACCCGTTGCATGATTTAGAAAAAGTTAGCAGAGAAACACTCTCAATAGCACTTTTATATGACTTCTGTAGCTAAAACCTCACTTAAAAGACAGGTAAATTAAATTCTATTTAGCACGTAGAACATATAGTCGATATCTAGTAAAAAGGGGTTGGAATCCCACTGTCTGGCAGCATAATTACCAGCCAGGCATTAAAGATAAAACCGACGGGTAAATTGAAATGTACCTATCATATTAGACGAAAACTTTAGACAATGTTATATTATGGACTTTACCTGTGGGTGCTTTAAATGTTTTTACTATCAGTTATTATGATTGACTTTTAAAAAAAACATTACAAGTTATCTGAACCAGTCAAAATCTCCTACTATGTTGTACCCACTAAGGCTGATTTTAGTTTATCTCATGTTTCAACTTCTAATAATATAATTTGCATCAGTCCTTTAACATGGTGTATAGTATATTAGTCGAAGCACCTTACCCCTATAGCAAGTTTATAAACAATGAAACATTATACAATTGGTAATTTGAAAAGAGTGGCCGCGAGTTTTTATTGCCAGGTCATTTTCTGCGGCTTTACCTATTGTTTGCGAACTTGGTATTACATGTACATGTAGAATCCCGACATATTGCAAGTGTTGTTTTGCATCCTAAGTGAATAAAGAATTTGGTTTTTTTAAAATTTTAAACAGTTTTTTTTAATTTATCAGACTTTTTAAATCACATTTTTAGATTTGATATTTTTTTCCTTTATACATTTTAGATTACCATAAGAGTGCTTTAAAAAATACAAAATGATATATATATATATATATATATATATATATATATATATATATATTTATATATATATATATATATATATATATATATATATATATATATATATATATATATATATATATATATATATACATATATATATATATATATATACAATAATATGAAAAAATATTTATAGGTATTAAATAGATTTCGAACCACAATATAATGTCATGATAATATACTACAAAAGCCGTGATAGTTCTTTAGCTACCGACTAGATGTCGCTACGGGGGCCTAACCCGTAAGCATTAGGAGATAGAAGAATTTGATATCTAGTAACATAGTCCAGATAGGTGGTTTGCTTCTGGCCCCGGTTTGGCTACGGAAGTCTCGGGTTCGATTCCTGAGTCTGGATTCAAATTTTTCTATCTTTCAAAAATGCAATTATTGTATTTGTAAAGTCTTTGGCAAGAAATGCCTATAAAAATTACTTCAAAATCCTTTTTTGTTGGGTAGCCCATTTATTGAGGAAAGCTATAGGCTATAGGTATAACATCACGCTACGACCAATAGGAGCGGAGCAGTATTCAAAAATGTTCCAAAAACGGGGAAATGTACACATACGAAGTTGCGCGAGACAGCTAGTGTAAATATAAAATACCTTTAAAAGTAGTACCAAAAAATTAGTCTTGTTTAAAAAAAAAACAAAATAATATTTGCTTGTTTTCCTATCCTAACACTTTGAATCCCTGTCGATGGGTGCAGGAATTAACAGAAATTAAGGAAATCGTGAATGGAAGGGGCTGAACTAATAGCAGCAGTTTAATTAAATGAGTTTCGGTCCTGATTGACGCAGATGGCATTTCAAAAATTTCGAGGTCATCAAATATCCTGGATCGGTAGAAAAAAGGATAGAGATATATCGTCGATCTGATCTTTTAGATTTTAAAGAATAATAGTGGTAGTTTTGTTGGAGAATTTTGTTCATATATACAAGTATAAATGAATTATGAAGAGTCTTCCCGTGACCACGGCCGTTGCAATACGGTCGAAACGTCGGGCAATAAACAAGGTATTTTACCTTAAATTATTCAAATTCTATTTGTTTTAAAAGATAACTCCCGAAGTAGGGTACAAGCCCTGTGTCACGGGGGACTTTACAAACATGCAAGTTACGGACACAAAGTACACCCAGACTCGGAACAACAATTTGTGGATCACACGAAGTGCTGTCCCGTGTGGGAATCGAAGCCACGAACTCTAGCGTAGCAGTCGGACACACTCCGACCGCGCCAGAGAGGTAGTCAGTTTACAAACATTTTATATACGTAAAAAATATGCTTTACGCTCAAAAGATTGGCTAAAGTTAGATATATTTTAATAATTCGAAAGATTTATATTATAATTTGTAGACTGTCTGTTCATACAGCCGACTTCGTAGACCAATCTACGCCGTAGCAATATTGCTACGAACTAATACAACTAAAATACTTCCGTAGAACAATTACAAGTCACATCTATCATAATAGTTCGCTAAAAGAGATCGTGTAATTAACTAATGGGTCGAATGGTAATTACTAGAGGGCGACAACTGCACATTATGTCTCATGATCTATGTGTTTTGTTTATGATTAATGGCGTTTTTGTATCATGATCCAGGTTTTAGTCTGATATTTGTATGAATATCTTTTTAATCGGTGTAGCACTAAGGTTTTAAAACTGCCTTAAATTTTTTCGAGGCAAGAAGTTTAAGTTTTGCCAGATTGATAGTAATATAAGTGTCATCGTATTGGTTAATTTTGTTTATTTATATATTTTCGGCTGTACTGATTAAAATATATATGAGATTACTTTTAAGAGTCATTTCTATGGTAGTTAACTTTAGAACAAATGTCTGCGTTGTATTATCGACAAATGATACCAAATACAACTTGACAATGCGACAACTAGTCGAGACATCGATTGGATTTGACTTATAATTAGTTCACTATTGTTTTTAAAGATAACTAGCAATGTGAGATTATGATCCCACATTACTAGCAATTCTGTTAACCCCTCCAGCTAAGCTCAATAGGAGTGGGTTCACGTTGGTAGTATAATGTGTAGGATTCGAACCCGCGATCTCACGATCGTGAGATCGATGCCTTAGCTATTAGTCTACCGCCGCTTACGATATATTTAGATATATTTCAATACTTTTGCAAAACTAATAAATACTAAACATTAAAGTTTTAAAATTAGTATGTACTCGCTTTCGCCCGCGTTTCCGCCCTAGTGGATGTTGGTTATCGCGATAAAAACTATCCTATGCCCTTCCCCGGGAGTCAAACTATCTCCATACCAAATTTTATCTAAATTAGCTGTTTGAGCGTGAAAGCGTAACAGACAGACAGAGTCACTTTCACATTTATAATATTAGTATGGATGTTTCCGACAAAGTGGCGCCACGAAACAATAACTCAATAGAATCCTCAACAAAAACATTCCAAACAAGAAAGCAACTTGTAAAAATATCACATTAATTATAATCTGATTAAATGGCCGTTAAATCACGCTAATTGCGCTCTGTTTTTATTTTTTTGCCCCATTTTTGTTCCGCGCAAAAGCGGCAATGGCATTCCTTTATTCAGCCACAAACAAGCTGTTTACTAACAACCGCGTACTACAAAGGACCCAGAAATTATACCAGCCATAAATTTAGGACAAAATGAAAAATATTTTATAGATTAAAAAGCTGAAAGAGTTTTGGTTCATTTTGATTTATGGTGCATTAGTGTGTTATATTATTTATATTTGTTAAAAAACTTGTATTTAGAGAAAAGTCTTTAACTATAAATGAAAATATGCTAGGATTAAGTACTACGTAGAAGGTACAATCAACAGTAGTGCTTTTACAGAAGTGGTAAATTGAGATTAAATTAGCTTTCAATTTTCTACTACAGTTATGATTTCTTAACCGCCTTGAAAAAAGGTGGTTCTTTGTTTGACCCGTATGTATGTATATTCGCGATTTTTTCGAAAAATAGGAATCTGATTTAAATTGAGTTTTTGCTATTCGACTGCATATTTTTTTGGGAAAGTTTTATGTATATAAAACGTTGTCCTAGCTTATAGGACAACGTTTTATATACATAAAACCTTCCTAAAAAAATATGCAGTCGAATAGATAGATAGAGACTAAAACATCGAAATTTGCATTCGGTGATGTGCTTGATTTTTTTTTTCCTTTGCCTATAATTTTTCTTAAAAAAGTTATTTTATTAAAAGTGTTTTGTTACTTTCTATTTACATTGGTTACAATTTACGTTGGTTTGCCAAATTTAGTCTAGTTTGAAAGTATTAATTGAATTTAGTACATGTACCTGCATATTAATGATTTATAGTATTTTTAACGGCAAATTATTTTACTGCTTTTGACGTGTTAACGTCTTATAAATCGATGACCGGCTGCGCTCACGAAATAGTGCGTTATTTATTGGTTGCTAAACAACAGCGAATGGCGATTGCAGCGACATGGTATGCGATACAATTGGAACTAACGTTATCGATTGGTGCTAAGCAATGAGAATGGCCATATGTCATCAATGTTTTCATAAGACGTTATCACGAAAAATTTTCATCCGTAAAGTGACTTTACAGACAACCATTTATTTATAATTTTAAGGTAAACGAATAAATCAATGAAATTTTAATAATATTTGGTAAAAATAGTCTCGTGGCAAAATCAAACTTGATGTCTGATCGTACTAACGGAACTGTCCGTCTCCGGTCTCATTGTGTCGCCCTACCTCATCTTCTTAATTGTTTTCTTCCAAAGCACTCAGTCGACAATGGGTAATGACCGCTTTGATCATCGCGTGATCGTGTGTGCCAATTTTAGCTACATTATCTAAATAGACCGGCAAAGTTTTCTACTTGAGTTTGTGGATAAGAGTTCTAGTTCGGAAAATAATTGGATTTCGTTTTGTGGTTGCTTGCTTTTCAGATTACCTAGTATATAAATTATATAATACTTGCAATATTATTAAATTGCTTCCATAATTCCAGTTACGTAATTTATATGTGTGAACCCTTTACAAGGACTCGTCCAAGCACGTAGGTCGAAGACACGTGACATTTCGAAAACAACGGGTACAAAACAAAATTACGAGGCAACACACACAAAGTTCTGTTAGCGATGTTGGAATTGGAGCTGTCTGTGTGAGTGTGTGCGTGCGCCTGAATTAGACGCGAAACTTTCAAAGTTTTCCCAAATTTGTGCCGCCCGCACCCCGCAGCCACCCCTCGCGCCCGTGGATCGATAGCGCGCGTCGAGCGAGCGCCGCTCTCCCAGCCTCATGAAAATACCGGACAACACTTTGCCTCAGTGTTTACCATGACGTGTTTTGTGGCGAGAACACTGTTATCTCTACGATTTTAGTGAGTGATTTTATTACTGTTATTTTTTTGTATAGTCTGTATATGATTGCTACCGTACTTCAGTCTTAAATAAAAAAGTCTACATAACGGTTGTTGATCGTAATTTAATTAGTATTTATCGCTATGCTCAGTTTTAATTTTAATATTTGAATTCAATATAACAAACTTTGAATTTCGGCATATCTTGATGCTGGTTACTTTTGCCCACCCCCTGAGCTTCAAGAGTCGCAGCGTTGGGAATACGACGACGTGGCGTGAGTAGGTCGACCCGTACCAACTGTCAGTGAGCAAAACAAGAGCGACAAGTGAAAATTGGGCGCACAAGGGCCACGCCATTGTTTGTCATTAATTGAGGGCTTTGCGATGATCTTAGTGCTGAAGTCCCTTACAGCCGGAGGGCGGCACTCCAGGGACATATCGGCTCGCCAATCGCGGTGACAGCGACCCTTCGGCCTCCGGTGGACACTCGCTAACTCGAGGTGGGAAAAACTACCGACTGACACTACTTAAAGAACGGGGCACGCCCGGGAATTTTCTTGAGTGCTTGTTAATGTTTTATGGGCGGAACTTTTTCAAAGTAGTGCGTAGATTGACGCGCTAAGTGTACCTACATAATTTAACACGTTTCCCCTCGGACGTGTGACTCTTCATCGATTCAGTTAAACAATGCACTTATGAGTAGCCCCCTATATCGAAGGAATCATATCAACGGCTAATTTTGTTGTAATAAAAATCCAATCCCGAAAATGGCTATAAAAAGCGGAACAGAAAACTTTTCTGATTTATAACAATTAATATTTGAAATATTGACAATATTAAGGGAAATGGCCGACAGCCGACAAATCATATAAAAACCGCCCCGGAAAGAGGAAGCACTGGCCCGTTGCTCTGGGACTTTATTTGGAAATGGAAAGTCTAAAAAAATAAACGACAGACGAGTGCGGGGGTTTGATTTATATCGAGCAGCTAGTGCGTTCGATTATCGAGATGATATTTCTCGATATTAAAGTGTTGCCAAGAGGACTGCGGACAATATGACCCGAGGAAGATTTATTGGGCAATTCAACGTGACGTGGACGACCGTTACGATTATTTCATTATATTGTCGGCGCCGTAAAAATGGTTAGCATTTTATTTTATTGCTGGTCCGCAAATTTTTATTTCAATATTTTATTGCGTTGTAAAATGAGGATACAGTCGTTTTCGCTCGGAACATTTTGAGCGCAACGCCTCTGGAGACTAAAGTTGCTCTTCCAATAAGTTGGAAGCATTTAGTGTGTGAGGATGTATACATTTTAGAGATTATTTTTATGAAATATATTTCAGTATGTACGAGTATGTGTGCGAAGGTTCGGCATGTCGCATGATTTGTGCGTCTCGACGGTATCGGGGGTCGAGACCCGTGTCGATTGCACGTGCTGTGCCTTACGTAAGCGTCCTATCGGGTAAACTTGCTTGTTATTCTACTGAAGTCATACAAATACTTGAGAAATAATTATTGCTTAAATGAAGGTAATTTTGCAAGAATAAAAAGTTGCTTAAATTCTTTCAACTTTGCCAAAAGTTAATTATTTGTTGAATTATTACAAATCGGTGTTCAATCTTGTTTTTTAAAAGGTACTTAGCAGTGTGGGATTGGGGGTTCCACATTACTAGTAATCCTGTTAACCTCTCCAGCTAAGCTCAATGGCTTGTGTTGTGAGCGGGTTCACGTCGGTAGTATAATGGGTAGGATTCGAAACCGCGACCTCACGATTGCGAGTCCAAAGACATTGGGCTGTTGTACTGATTGTCTCCAATTAGACTTGGTTTTACAAATGACTAGCTGTCCCGCGCAACTTCGTCTGCGTAAATTTTCCTCGTTTTTGCGTCGTATCGAAGCGCGATGTTGTCTTCCGCGATAAATGGTCTATCCAACAGTAAAATATATTTTCTATTCGGACCTGTAGTTCTTAAGATTGTCGCGTTCAAATAAACAAACAAACTCTTCAGATTTATAAAATTAGTATAGATTATTTTGAAGGCTTTACAATAACTCAGATCACCGTTTTCCACCTGGTTCCTATTTTTTTCTCTTATTTAGTTTGATCTTCGAATAAACACAATCTAATCACATAAGATGTATCTATTCCACCCGCCAATATTATCGTCTATTTATAGCTGCATTTCCTAAGTTTCACGGTACCGTAAATCCGTACAAGCGTTCTTGGCTTATTGAATAACTGCATGATTCACCGCTCTACGCTCGGCTGGTCTCCCTACGTTTTGTTCGAAATGTTCCCAAGTTTCGGCTTTCCGCTCAAGCGTCGCGGGTTCGATGCTTTTTACTTTAATGCTACGGCGACATGTGTCCGGTAATACTTTTGTTATGATAAGTCTGTGAGGGACTAAGTGGCGTGTGATACGGTTCAATAGCACGCTAAAGGTACTGCTGGTTTTTGTGGTATATTGATGTATTTATTACGTATATATTAGTGATAATTTATAATGTCGGTAAAGGAATGGAGTTGTACTTATAACGTTAAAGAAAGATGCAAAACCTTATCTTTATAATTTCTAAAAGACAACAAGTTAAACCTCATTCTAATTCGCTATAGAGAATCAACTCACGATTGTCATTGTGGCGTTATCACTGCATTCAGCCGGGCGTACACGAAACTTATCCGTTGAATGGATCGCGTCAGAACAGAATTTGTAAAGAGTCGACGTGTGTCGCATGCATGACCACGCCTTATCTTACCTCTCTTGAAGTTTTCAGCGGTCGCTGAATGCCGTGTGCTGCATAACGGAACGTAGATTAGGCTGAATTGGAAGAGTTGACGTCAAAGGTGCTGGCAAGCTATGCTTTTAATACTGTGTGGAGATTTGTAGAGGAGAAAAAAAGAAGAAGCTTAGATGGTGAATGATGGAAGAGATTTAGGTAACAAGTTTTTAATCAAAGTTTAGCTTCAAATCAGCACTACAACGTACTTTTGGTACTAAGGAACTCACAAGTATGTATAGTATAGTACTGTAGGCAAATTTATTACATTTTGATATGGTATTATCTAAGATCTGAATTTCCTGCAGGGTCCCAAATTGGTTGATTAAAAATACTCTTCAAGTTTATTTTTAAGCAACCGATTTGTAACCATGCAGGAAATTCAGATCTTAGATAATACTCGTATATAAATTATAGTTTTAGATTCCTGGCTCAGTAGTGGACTACTGAGTCAAGAATCTAAAATTTCCTACTCACCTATACTGATTAATAAGATTGCTTTAATGGTAATAACATGCGACTAACATTGTTATTAATGTTACTTATATATTAGGACAGACAGAAAAACGATTTGAATCTCCAAATAAGATAATGTTTTCAAACAGATACTGTGTTTGGTTTGCCTAAGGCGCTACATACATTGTCGTTTTCATGTCCATTGTGCTTACAGATGCGAGACGGATGGTTCCGGCGTTCGTGTTCCGTGCCTCTCTACTGATCCGACGAGGGAAACCGTTTAGACCTTTTGTTGCGATGATCATTCTTAGAAACAGATTATATATTTTTTATCAGTTTTAATTTATCATAAATAACCTTCCTCCGCAGTCGGATAAAAACTGTTTGTGAAAATCCTTTCTTATATTAGTTGTTTGAAATCGTACTGAAACTCCTCCAATATTATTATGTAAAACCGGGCAAGTGCATGTCACGCACAATGTAGGGTTTCAAAGTTACCCATTACAATAATGCAGTCTAAGAATTCCGTTTTTTTTTGTCTGTGTTTCCTAGTTACTAACAGAGTAATTCTAATTTAATTTTTAATGTTTAATATTTCACAATAATGGTCTTCACAATCTCAAATGATTTTAAAAGACCTATCCAACGACACCCCATACGATGGATAGTTACGTGTAGGGGAGTTACCCTAATTTTTTTTTAGGGTTTTTTACCACTTTGTTGGCTTAAGTAATATGTACTATGTCCATGCCAAATAACAGCTTTCTAGTATTAAGGGCCTCTGAGCTAACCTGGGGACAGACAAACGGACGAAAGAAAACTATAAGGGTTGCTTATTTACTATGGAACCCTAAAAACGTATCTGAAACTTATACAAACAAATGTACATATAAGGTATCTGCAATTATTATTGGTTGGCGACATTCCTGTCGGTATAGTATCAACCTATCTCCTCTCTCACTTCTAAATATATCGACATAGGTTTCAAAACATAACACTCAACACGTCTACTAACTTTGACACAAAAGGACGGATTTAAACCTCATTATTTAATTATCCAGCGGGAGACACATGAGGGCCGTAAGTTTGCGCTGATTCCTGAGCTAGGGTGACCTGTTCGAAGACTCGTCAAGGGGCAGCCGACAGCCGCCTTAGTCTCGCCGCACGACGCACTTTAATAATTACGCATACTGCCGTCCTCTTGAAACCGTAGCCTATTCTATTGTATACCTGCTCCTTAACGTACCTATATATTGCTATCTATCTTCATCAAAACAACTAATTACTGCAAATCTTACAAAAGAACAGTATTTACTGCTTCCAATACAAATGAAAGCAAAAACAAGATGGCGAATAATTTGAATACGTAACGAATTGGAGGGTAATGTACGCTCGAGCCATTCTTTAACTTACTCCTCTACGGATAAAGAGCTAAACTTGTTTTTAAAGGATGACCGATCGTGAAAATTTATGTATCGCGGACAGCGCCGCCGGCCGGACCCCTGCAAAAAGAGCCACCGTAGGGTAGATACAGGAAGATGGCAGATGGAACGAAGAATTATGTCCCCCGCAGGCTGATGAGGTAAATGTGATTGTGAACTTTCGACGCTATGCAAATCCACCGAGTGAAACGATATACGCACAACCGGATAACGTCGCACAGATATGTTGCTTTTATTTACAAAAAAACTGTATTGGTATGTTTACAAATGCACCACGAATGAATCGAGGGAGCAAACTTATTGTGAGCCAGCCAGGGCGACTTTTTTGTTTGATTTACCAAGGTATATTCATAGCCGCCAACTTTATATAAACTTCGATGAATGTTCAATGTATTCAAATTGATTCATTGATGGATGGCCGGCTTGTGAAAATACTCGGGTCGAAAACATTGTAATAACATTGTAATACACTTTTCGTTGTTCTGGTTTGACTGTGGGCGCAATCGATATCGGAATCATAGCCTTGTTTAGATAGGGCTAGTGGTATTTTATTGAAATACAAATGAGTGGTGGAGGAGCTCTGCGACCCGTACGCGGTGTGTGCTTGGAATAAAAGGGCCGCATTAGAATAATTTGCCTACAGAACGAGTACAATTCTTCACATGGAGAGACCTTAAATTTCACTATTTTACATAGTGGGGATTATCATATCTGCGCGGGTGTGTCCGTGGGCCGGCCCCCTACTTTTTGTTACGAACCCGACCTCTATCGGCCCGTCTCCGATATATTTAGTTGTTACTTTTTGTTGTGCCGAACGTGAGAGAATTCTTAATCATCGTGAGCCTCCCATTTCTCTTTTGTGAGAGAGTTTTTCATGTAGATATCTATTTTACCGCTTGTGTAAACTCTATCTACATATATGTTAAACCGACAGCCTTTTCCTTTCATATTCAAATAAAAACAATACCATTATGAGTTCTAGTGCCTATTACTTCATACACCTCATATAAAATATCCCTTCAACAAAGCAAAGAATTAAGTAACAAATATTTCATGTTCGTTATAAGGCATGCATAATGTGTTGATAACCCGGTTGTACCAAAAGTAAGTAGGTAGGTAGTAGTGCTTTTTACCCGACTGCGCAAGAAGGAGGAGGGATATGTTTTTCGAGTGTATGTATTTATATTTCTTTGGCTCGCCCTAGAGCTTAAACGGTTGGCTAAAATCCATCAAGGAAAAAGTGACACTGAGCACTTTAATTTAAAAAAAAAATGGGCTAATTTTGATGCGAATATATACTTAAGTTTAAAAAAAAAACTTTAAAACCTATCGAGTGGGCATCAAATAAAGGATTTTAAAAGCTGATAACAAATAAATATATAACGTATATATTTAAATGTAATTTGGAATAAGAAATGCTAAAAAATTAAGGTAAAAAAAAAAAAAAAAAAAAATCGGCCTGCGAAAAGACGGAAACAATACATCCTTCACATTTATTATCAAGTAGTCGGAGGCACAATTTTAAGTTCAACAGGATTCATTGAAGGATTTCTTGTTTCCATCTTTTTACGGGCGGGTTTTTTTACATATAATATTTAATAACCTTACTTTTTGTAATTTTTAAAACACTTCGACTTTGGCCGACATGTCTCGGTACCGGAGCTTAGGACCGTACCGGTCGCGGCTCTAAGTCCCGCCTGACAGGATTTTTCCTCCATACATTTAAATATTTAATAACCTTTACCCAAACTACATTTAGCTAATAATTTCTCAGCTACTTGTTATACATAAAGGCAACATAACACCAATTGATAGAGCCCACTTAACCTGCCGTATTATTCTTGGCAACCGCCAGACGAAGCCCCTCAACGTAGGGACCCGGGGAGCAGGACTGATCGAAGGTGGGCGAATTAGCCCAACTCTAAAACCTCAATTAAGTCTCGTCTAGCGCGTATTCAGAACGGCCACATCCAATTATCGCGGTAGAAGCTTTGTTGCGATTTTCAGACCGGGCTTGGATCGAATATA
This sequence comes from Herminia tarsipennalis, assembly GCA_945859575.2. Taxonomy (NCBI): domain Eukaryota; kingdom Metazoa; phylum Arthropoda; class Insecta; order Lepidoptera; family Erebidae; genus Herminia; species Herminia tarsipennalis. Next base: position 7,549,313 of record OX243840.2, read on the forward strand.
GAAGTTCTCGATACATTGTTCGAGTGCGGAACGCTGGAAGTTGGTGGGTTTGGATTTACCTACATCTTTATTTAGGCGTTAATTAATTAATTGGATGTTGTATCATATTAGAAGACAATGTAATGAAATCAATGGCTGTTTTTATAAGTAGTTATCATCATCATATCATATCAACCCATATGATGGCCCACTGCTGGGCACGGGTCTTCCCAGTAGATCCTGGGGGTAATTGCCATAATCGCCACGCTTGGCGAGCGGGTTGGCGATTAAGTAGTTATATTGTTAAAGAATAAATCTCTATACTTCATGAGAAACTAAATTTAAAATTAATATTAAAATCAATTTAAAAAAATTATGATAAGTATGAATTAGTCGGCACTATGCATAACTACTTAATTATTTACTTAAAATTAAATAATAAAATGAAAATATTTTTTTGTTATGATAAAGTTTTTGTACCTACACAGTTTATTATATATTTTTATAATAAATTTAAAAATTCAGTGTAGATAGGTATAAATCAGATCGAGGGCAGAGATTCCACAAAACTGTGCACTAAAGTTAATTTTTGGATGACTTGAAATATAAATCAAATAAAAGTTCAAAGTGAAGGAGATTTAGGTTATATCGCAGAAATCTTAATACATAATTATAATCGCTTTTGTAGACCATAGAAATCATCGAGATGAACTGCAGTTATGTAATCCATTTTGATAAAATGAGAGACAATTACCTTAAACTTGTATTGTATGAACATGGCCTGCATTGATTCCTACACATCCAAAGTAAATACAGGTCATTTGTCTTCAAACCTTTCCCAAGCCGATACAATCCACACTAATAGTACGAGATCCAGTCTAAGAAATATATACTCTCATGTGTTATTTGATCCAAACATTGATTATATGGCGCGGTGGAAGTGTGTCCGACTGCTACGCAAGGTCGTGTGTTCGATTCCCACACGGGGCAGGACTTTGTGTGATCTACAAATTGTAGTTCCGAGTCTTGGTGTACTTTGTGTCCGTGACTTGTATGCTTGTTAAGTCCCCCGCGATGCAGGGCTTGTACCCTACTGCGGGAGTCGTCTTTTTTAAGAAAATAAAATCTAGTGCTAACAAGGTGCATCAAATCTTAAAGGATACTTCATGTTGATCTAGAATCATGAAATTTTCCAAAAAGCAATGACATAAAACACAAATAAAGGAATAAACCTGAAATCCATTATATTTTAGTTACGTCATAAGAACAAGTTTGTACGGTACCCTCTGTGAGCGACTTCGACTTGCATTTAACTGTTTTGTTATTTTATTTAATGATTTTTTTACTAATACTCTACTATCAAATAACCTCTAGTATCACTAAAAAAACAATTAGTTAACTGACGTGTGTATATTAACAATGCCAGTTTACATTATTAGCACGTGATTTAGCTAAGCAACCCATTTGCGATTGATCAATCTAGACAATATCTATGATATAATCTTTGTTAGGATCAAATAACAGATATTTCCTAGGCCCGATCTTAGACATTAACAAAAGCACTACAGATAGTATCAATGACACTTAACTTCCATACAAAACCGCAAGTCATCTCTTCACAATAAGTCACCCTTTGAGTTCCCAGGGTGATCTTCAAATTAGCCGTCATAAAGACGTGTCTGCGATGACGGATGATGCGACAGTCATCGTCAAATTAACACCCAGCTAAGTGCCGAAATATGTACTCCTCCTATGCGACATTCTGATATATTGAATTGGCGTAAATAATAGCATTGTAGATGTTCTTGGGGTGACGTTGGTGTGATTAGTGTAATATAACATTAGTATGTTATACATTGCTATCTATTGGTTTGGTAATGCTTGCTCTCTTGATGAAGGAATTCTGCAGGTTTAAGGCTGAGATCAATAGAGCGTACTTTGATTAGCTCAAGATTAGCTTAGGTAAACATAACAAAGCTCGTGATGATTGCTGACTTTGTTGATATAATGTTCTGAGATTATACAAGCTTGCGCTATGAGCAAAAATGTCAACAGTCAGCATTTGCTTTGTCAAGATTTTCTTCAAGTTTTACATATGCTAAGTTTGAGTTAAGCCAAAGGATGATTTTAGCATAAGAATCTATGTAAATATTTTTTTTATTTTATTTCATTTATTTTAAGGAAGCTTACTGACTAATAGCACTGTACTGTGCTGTACTGTAAAGCTTGAGTAATTAGACTGTACTAATACTCATATCAGCTAAAACACATAACTTAAGGTGGCCACTGACGATAGATCCATTTGGAAGCTTTCCGAATGAATGTATGCAAAATTATGGCACCATTGACTATGCTTCCATTTGGACGTACTTACGCAAAAAAGTAAAGAGAAAAAAAAAATCACATTTTGCGAGACCGTCTTTCTCTTTCGTGACTATGGTAACCGTGGTTTGACACTATACTTAGAAAGAGACCCATATGATATACCATAGAATCACTTTATGCTTTTCATTTGTCCTCTCACTGACAACACGGATGCCTGTGTTACGTCCATTTGGACTGGACGAACATCAGTTTTTACAAAACCGAACGACGTCCGAACATTCAAATGGATAACGTTTTTGACATTCTCGATAAGTTTTTGACAGACGTCCACGCCATTTGGATTGATGGATGCATCAATCTTTAAGAAAGAGCTTCCATTTGCGTATTAATTGTGAAGCTGAAGAATTTATTTGTTTAAACGCAATAACCTTTTTTTTTTCATTGTGGTAACATTTTTCTTTAATTTTTCATCTCAGAAGCTACTAAGCCTAAATATCAGTTTTTTTTGTTGTGGTTTTAGTAGCTTGAATGTTGGAAAGCATTTTTATGAGTACAGTATATAATACATGCGAAAGTTAATCTCTCCAGGTATTGTATTAGTTTTATTGTAATAAATAACGACATTATTTCCAAGATTATTCTAGAACATTCTCCGAATAATACATTTTCATAATCTATAAGAAAAAGACATTATTAATTGCGACATAAATCAGACAGGACAATAAGGCATAACGAGAAATAAGGCGGCGAACACACCGATACGAGACTAAAATTGTCATAATTGTGTCTTAATTTGGTCCTTTCAAGCCACAGCCGTACCTACTCGGTGTCTAGAGAACAAATTATCTGGCCTATAATATTGTGCATTTATCGCTAAATTGCCTTCGTATAAATCAGGAAGGGAACGGAAAGGAACTTCGGTAAGGGTTGTGTTCTGCTGTTTTTATTTTAAAGAGCTTATTTACTCGGAACTCATACTACACTATGAGTTTCCTACTGCAATAATTTAAATTATTAACATCATACTATTTCGGATTGAGAGTTACTTTTAAAATTGTTTTGAGTCTGATGTTTTGTAGCAATAGTTTTGGTTTGTAAAGACTATAAGACTATATATTCTTTGAAAAGAATACCGATGTCCTGGAGGTCTAATCTAATTCAATGAAAACTAACTTTCGATAAAAAATAATCAAAATTTTTCCATTTTTTTTTAAATATAATAATGTATTGGACATATACATGTTTACATGTGATTTAAACATTGTTGTATAATGTTCCATCTTAAAACTAATTAAATTCACAATTCTAATCGGTACCTTTGTTAACTTGTTTTAAAATTTCTGGTTTCAACCCCAAGGGTGTACAAGTTCAGTAAGAAATTAGTTTCGAAATATTATTACCGTTAGTATAACAATTATTATAACAGGTAAGCGCATACAATTCGAATGCACAATATTACCGATGCGTCTACATTTAAACGCCAACTTCATCAAGTTATTACTTATCACATAATGAGCATAGGTAAAAAAATAATATTATTTCTAGAATGACTACCTCTTTACAGTACTCCCAAATTAATAATGCACATGCAGATCTTCGCTAATTGTCGTATTCCCGGAAACACTCGAATCATGGAATCGTAAGAGCCCTAAACAAGGCATTTGCATTTTGCACCTTGTTTAAAAGAGATAGGAGTCAATATCATGTGTGCACAATCGAAAACAAATCGGGCGTTCGGCAGCTGTCGCCGGTCAGCGAAATGTCTGTCAGTCGTCTTTATATATTGGTAGTGACTGCACGTGTTCTCTATTTGTGGAAATATATAGAGCTGCTATTACACACCCTTCTTGGTAAATATAATTTCAACATTAATTAGCTTATTCAGATTTAAATAGTATATTTTGAAAAAAGGAAAATAAATAACATATTTCACGTTTTTTTAATATTAAAAAAATAAAATACCTACATTAAATACATATTAAGTACTAGAAAAACATTTAAAAAATGAGATTTATTTAAATTAAATAAATAGATAAACATGCATAAAAAATATATACCTAACTCTGCCCATGCCATTTTCTTTCAGACGAATTCTTCCAAAATGGATAAATTTAAACGTGGAAAACCGCTTAATTCACAAGCACGGCAAATGGTATTTAATGTGTACCTTTATTTCTTAAATGAAGCCAATGTTTTCAACAGAGACCATGATGGTTATTTTAAAAAAATTCAAGACCGTGTTACAAAAGCTACAGGAATTTCGCGACGAACTTTGAGTAATATCTTAAACGAAAAAAAACATAATCAATCAAAGAAATTTTCTACACCGAAAAAAGGAAGACCTAAAAGTAGATTTCGGCTGGTACTTGATGATTTCGACTACTGTGTTATTCGTAATATGATATACAATTTTCAATTGACGCTGAAAGAACTCCCAACTGTAAATAATTTAAGAATAAAGTTGATCGAAGCTATTAATTTCAAAGGCTGTGCCGAGACTTTAAGGTTGATCTTGAAAGACATGGGGTTTAGGTTTCTGAAAACTGATAATAACAGACAATTACTTATGGAAAAACATGATATACGCCTAAAAAGGATCAAATATCTCAGAGAAATACAACAGCTGAGGAGTTCTGGTAGAAACATAGTATTTATGGACGAGTCGTATGTGCACACATCACATACTAAGGGTAAAACTTGGCAAGATAGCAACAAAAAAGGTATCAAACAACCCATTTCCAAAGGAGAGCGAATAATTATTGTACACGCAGGCAATGAAAAAGGCTTCGTCCCAGGGGCTCTAATGTTACATAAATGTGTCGACTCAGAAGGTGACTATCATAAAGAAATAAACGCGGAACGTTATCAAACTTGGCTACGCAATCAATTGATTCCCAACTTGCCTCCTAATAGTGTGTTGGTAATAGACAACGCCCCATATCATAATAAGCTGTCTGTGAAACCACCAAACTCAAACACATCTAAACCACAAATGACAGCTTGGTTACAACAACACAACATTCCGCATGACCCAAAGAAACTGAAACCCGATTTGTATAAAATTATACAAAGATACAAAGAAAATTACACAGAATTTGCCATTGACCGTATAATGGAGGAACATGGGCATAAAATTATACGATTGCCACCATATCATCCCGATTTTAACCCTATTGAAAATATTTGGTCCCAAATAAAGCAACACGTGGCCAAGAGAAATATTGCAATGACTGTGACGTCAGTTAAAGATGCTATATTAGAAAAAATCAATAAAATAGGACCAGAAGAATGGAAAAAAGTTTCTGATCATGCGGTTCAATGCGAAGATGAATATAGAAAATTTGAGCCAAGAATCGATAGTTATTCCGATAAACTGATTATTTACACAGGTGATAGCAGTGAGGAAAGTGTAAATGAACAAGAGCATAATGAAACTTCTGATGAATCTGCGATGTCGGGAATAGAGGTCTTCCTCGATTCTGATTAATTTTTTTATAATTGTATTATTTTTCTGGAATGATTAGTGCTGTAAACAAATTTGAACTGAGATTTTGATTATATTTTATGTAAACCTCTATTTGAAAACGTTTTTTTCTCCTTCTAATAAAACCTTATGTTATTTAAACCTTTTCCTCCATAATTACACCAACTTCGGTAAGACACTTGAAAACTAATCACTCCAACAATGATTGTAGCGTTTTCGCTATTTACTTACATGGAATTATCGAATCAAATTTCGTTACAGGTAAATCAAATCTGTTTTAGCACAAAACACATAATATATAAAATTAGGCATAGAGAAATTGCTCTTAACCACTCTATATAAATATCGTCTTTCGACGCTCGGGTAATACGACCGTTGCCGAACAATGACGAAGATTTCCGAAGATTTCTATGCGCATTATTACTTTTGGAGTACTGTACCTTAAATTCCAATGGAAGAATTAGGCAATTTCAAACTTGACTTTCCCTAGTCTGAAACACGCAAACAGCCTACTGTTCTACTTCGGGGATACACATACCGGCGTCTATCCAGATACATTACAATAAAAAAACAAAATAATTCCTTTATTACGCATATGAGGGCATTGTAGCTAGTATTATTACTGGGCAAATGAGACCTATTAAACAATATCTTAATTGATGAGCGCAGTGCAGTGACATTCAGATTTTTGCCAAACAAGGATTTGGGTGGCACTGATACTGTTATGGGCTAACGTGACGCTTACCATCACGCACGGCCTGCTCGTCTTCTCATTTCGTAGTATAAAAAAATACCCACTTAATATTTTTCATTAATTCTGTTACAAATTACGTGGGGAACTTTGACCTCACAAAACGTTTTAGATGTAGCTGTTGTGCCTTTGTCTAAACTACGCAAATTAATTTTTGAATCTGTTCGTCAAGCCAATACACACGTCATCACTACCAGTGATAGTACCAAAACATAATCTACAATGATAATATAAACTCCTTCATCTACAGCCCACGTTACAGGCACCATCTTCCGATATATACCAAGTAATTAATTTCATTTTATTTCCCTTCGCTCCCTCGGTGTTGCCATCGAAATTCTCCCAGTAATTGGGAAATTTATTGCAAGGTGTGCACCAGCGGCGTGATGTTTCACTTTCCCGCCAATGATTTATAGTCTTCCGAAACAATTTTAATTGCTACCAGTGACACAATGTAAACAACTATTCGATTAACTTAATTCCATTATTTGAAACGCCGGCAATTAATTTAAAAGCGAGCTAAATAGGGTTTAAACTTCGCATTATTGGAGATTTCAAGTAAATTAATGTACCTTTGTAGCTAATTTTCCGTTTGGCCTTTCCGATGTAATGTAAATCATTATGTAATTGTATCTAAACGCAATTAATCTAAACATGAGAAAATGAGTTTTATAATAATGAACACGAACGGCGGCGATGGCAAAAATATAATTGTAGGTATAAATAACAAAAAAAAAACAAAAAAACTGACCAAGAGCATGTCGGACCACGCTTGCTTAGTTCCGCAGCCTTGAACAATTACATCAACGGAAGAGCGTATGTCTTACGCCCTTTTGTTGAGAAATGCAGTTTTTCGGCAATAACTCCGATCATATCCGAAATAGCGCTTGCGTTGTCCAATTGTATCGCATGTTATGTCGCTGCAATCGCCATTCGCTGTTGCTTCGCAACCAATCAATAACGTGACTTTTTAGACACTTTTTCGTAAGTGCAGCCGGTCATCGATTTATAAGATTATACAACGTCAAAAAAAACTGTAGCTGCTTAGTTAACTTCTTAAAAAGCAAATATGTGAAAGTAATTAAATTGTAATGTTTTGCTGATTGCATACATAATACATACCGTAAGTTAATTATACTCTGTGGTATAATGCGAACAATGCCACTAAATAGAAATAAATTAAAATAGTGTGACGGCACGTGTAAACGAACGTTAGGTTAGATTATTTACTTTTTATTAGGGTTCCGTAGCCTAAATGACAAAAACGGAACCCTTATAGTTTCGTCATGTTATGACTGTTTGTCTGTCCGTAATGGCACAAGCATTTTATTCAAAGACTACCCAATAAAAAAATAAAAAAATATATTGAATTAAATTTGGTGTAAAGGTGTCCTGTTCTAGCCGCTACTTAGTTTGATAGCTTAATAATAAAAATAAATATTTTTAGGGGGAATATGTTTATCTATACAAGTAACATAACCTATTTTTTTTTATGAGCATACATCAACGTGTGGCACATCATTCGACAGGTCTTTTAAAAATATTTTAAGGTTTTTTTTAAATATTTGCTCCGAAAGTTACATAAATTGTGTCCCCCCCCTCCTTATCTTTTGAACCGTGTGACCAAACAATATGAAAAAAAGCAAGCAGGTAGTCCTTAACAAACACTTTAAATTAAATTATTTAAAAAATGATCGGATATGCCGGCATTGAGTCAGGAAAAGTATATTATTTTTAAGAGGTAACTCTGAGTTCAAACTGGAAAACACAAGCAAGAAAAACAAGTTGTTTTACTATAGTTTTATATGTAAAAGAAAGGTTTTTAGTGTTGTTCAAAATATTTGCGATTTCACCTACTACAAAATAAATAACTATATCATGTTAGCAGAACTAGAATTACATATTATATTCCTAGTACCTACTAGTACTGCACTATTGAATCGAATGTTAAAACCTTTTTTAAAACCGTTTTACAACTTTTGGGAGCTTATTGGTTATTAAAACACAATCTCACATTACAGTCTGTATATTACTAAAAGTGAGGATACTGATAACCCCTCAAAACAATTGTGGGCTCTACTTCACAAATACCAAAGTGAGCTAACTCCACTTCAGGGTGAATGGCCCGTTGTGCCCACAAATCACACAAGTTCTGGTATTGCTTTCCATCCGTGCCACATATTGGTCCTTGGGCATAAATACAGTCCTCGTTCGCATAAACGTTACGTGTTACGCCTAACACCAGCAGTAATGAAACTGAAAATAAAAACATTAGTAAGTCTATATCTATAATGGTCTCCTAACCGATTTCAGTTACGGCGGCCAATCTCATTAGAGACTAGCCAACTGCGCAGGAGATATTATAGTGCACAAGTGTATGCGCAGACACAAGTGCACTCTCCATTCCCTCACTCTCATATCCGATGGGATGGAAATCCGACACGACTGGAGAGAGATTAGGCGCAGGACCAACGGCTTAATGTGCTCTCCGAGGCACGGAGGGGTGTGACAATGTTCAAAGACCGGGCAAATGCATGTCGGGCCACGCACAATCTAAGTTTCCGTTGCTGCCTAACACAATAATGCGGACCTATAAGAAGTGGGTTTTTTTTGTAGTTTTTGTTTTATACTACTTACAACGTTAAATAAGTAGTTTTTAATGGAATTTGTACGAATATATTGTTACTTCTCACTTGGTCGGCTGTTACTCGTAAACTCGTAGGCCTACTTGGCTGTGATAGTTTTCCTTTTAATTTTATTAAAGGGGCACTTGACTCTAACAAAAATGTCTACTTTAAGGCTTAATATTTCACACACGGATCCCTAAATCAAAAAATGATTTTAACATCTCCGTGACTTTTGTAAAATACCTCTCTAATGATACCCTACACAATGGGATAGGTGAGAAAAAAAAAATCACCACTTTACATCCAGGTCCCCACAAAAAAAAAACAAGTTTTTATTTTAGGTACCACTTTGTCGGCCTAAGTAATATGTATATCCATGCTAAATTACAACCTTCCAATACTAAGGGTCTCTTAGCTAACCTGGGGACAGGCTGACAGATAGACGGACATAGCGAAACTTTAAGAGTTCCGTTTTGCCATTTTGGCTACGGAACCCTAAAAACGGTCATCCATCTATTGTGCAGATCGAGATTTCTGCGAGTTTGCTTAACATTGCAGATATTTTGATCTGCGCGTTTGCCACTGTCGGTCCTTAAATGGACCCCTCAATCTATATCTATACTAATATTACAATTGCGAAAGTTTGGATGTATGTTTGTTATTACCCGACTGCAGGAAAGGGTTATGTTTTTCAATCACGCCCCAAAGTGTTAACGGATCTGGGTCCTTATTCACGTTTTTTTTTTTCCGAAAAGTGAAGAAAAAATAGGATAAATAAGGTCCCAGGTAGGTGGCAATGCACTAAACTCCTATTTGAAAAACTGGTTAGCTTTAGCACTAGATTATGTAAAAAAAGCACTTTTCCTTAAATAAATCAAAATAATATATGACTAAATAATACTAACTATGGGAGAGCATATTGTTCTTGGTACGTAAAAAAACTAACTAACGCATTTAAAAAGAAATAAGTGAATAATTGATTATAATAATTGAACAAAGAATTTACATGATTGTTTTGTAGTTCCCAAGTGATTTGAAAATTTAAATGAAATAATCATTGATGTGCGTAAGCATTCGCTATTATGTAAATTTACATTAGGTATAGAAACGGGACGTATTAAAGGATCATTTCCGTGCATGGCGGCTGATCGTAGCCGCGCGCGGCTGACGACGTGCGGCTGACGCGCGCGGCTGACGAGGCAATAATCAGAGTATGAGAAATAGCGCCGTTTCGGAGGTCCGATCGGCCGCAGTGCACGGAAATGAACCTTTAGAAAATAGTTTAATAGTACAACAACTTTATAATAATATGCTCAATGTTTAATTGTCTGTTTTTCTTAAACTAGCGTCATACTAATGTGCAAGTTATTGTTGCTAAGCACTTACATTTTTTTTATGTTTTTATAAATTGTTAATATTAAAAAAAAAGGTTGTTTGTATAGTCGGTTTACGGACGATAATTTTATGTGATAACGTCATAAGAAAAAAATGATGACATATCGCCATTCTAGTTGCTTAGCAACCAATTAATAACGTTAGTTCCAATTGTATCGCATGTAATGTCGCTGCAATCGCCTAAACCAATCAATAACGTGACTGCTAAGCATCCAATCAATAACGAGACCGTTGCTTAGCAACCAATAAATAACGTGAGCGTTGCTACGTGACACTTTTTCGTGCGTGCACGCCGTTATCACGTCAAAAAAAACTTAATCTAAAAAATAACACACCAAAAAATGTTACACACATTCGAGCCTAATTACTCCATCAAGAACACTGACCTACCATCAAAACAGCCTTAATATGCCTCCTCAAAAACGACTTTGAGCATACGAGCATCAGTAATTATAATTAGAACTCAGACCGCAGGCGATAAGATGTGCCACGGAGCATGAAATAAGGCCCTCCACACACGTCCTGTGAACGTCTACTTAATATGGTGGTCCATGCAAACTCACTCATGCGTCTCGTGTAGATGCCTTTGCAAGGCAGAGATATGAGTGGATACTTACGAGTATTTTTACGGAGGGTAGTTTTATGTTCGGTATGACTGATTTGAAAAGTGCAATATAGAATTTGATTTCAAGATAGGGGAAACCTCTATAGGAATGGCCAGTACGTTCAGTTCAAGCATCGATTCAAATTTATTCTAGCGTAGTAGGTCTACAAGCTACTCGTACTTAAATTAAGTACTGTAAAGTGGTAGTACATATCTTACTAATTAATCGAAATACGAAATTATCCGGTTGAATAATAATATACAGGGTTAATAATAATTTAGGTGCTAAATATTTGAGTTCGCTAATTTTACTCAAAGGAAACATTCCTTTACTTTTAGAAATAAAAAGAACTGCATTCAAACATTTACTAAAACTAACTTTCCAGAGCTGGGAATCGAACTTGCAATATGTTGAAAACATCCTCTGTATTTATGACACCGATCGAAAGGGTCAATCTTAAGGATCAAATCTCTCTAATAAATACTGCATCTAAAATTTGAGTAGGGCCATGAAATTTAACGATAAAGTTTACAAATGTACTGAGCAAGGGCAGGGCAGGAAACAATGGCAAGACGAAGCAGCAACAATAACTATTGGAAATAGTCAAATAGATCGAGATGTGCTTTTCAATTATTAATCATCACTTCTATTACTTTAAGCAAAGTGATATGCAATAGGCTTGTTTCCTAGGTAAACAAAAAAATACAAAAGTCTAATTAGTAAATAAAAGTAGTATTTAAACTACCAACGATTAATTCCGTGTAAAATGTTTTATTAAATAGGATTTTTTATCATTAATCATATTATCAAAAGAAATTATTTGACTAGAAAAAATAGTGACGTCATTGTGACAGTATTTGTAAAAGATCTCCATATAAAATCTGCGTTTTGACATTTCTTAAAGAGTTGTAGTTTTGACTAGTTGGAAACAAGCCCATTGATTTATGAAAAGATTCAATCTTTGTATTGTAGTTCGCAATTAAGTTAATGATGTTAAATTAAATAATTTAAATTGTAGATACCAAAAATTATACTTAGATACTATTAAAAACTACGCTAATTTGTTTTTATTTTACATATTACCATATTTTAAGATTTTAAATTCAATGTTTATTAGAGAGATTTGTTCCTTATGATTGACCCTATTGTTTTTTTTTCTACATTTTGTGGCTAATCCCGGCTCTAAAAATAAAATAATGTTTCGTGTAATTAAATAAATATTTGGGGTACCTTCCTTCCAGGGGGCATTGGTTTGGTCCAATCTGTATATTCAGACTACATAGGTATCCATTCAAGTTTGACTAACGTTACGAATCACAAATGATGATGAATGATGATCAAATACCATACTTAAGAAGCAGCATCTAATGACAAACATTATTGTAGCTTTCTTATACCTAGTCGTTTTCTTTGAACTTGTTTTTTCTCTTCATCCAAAATTTTACTATGACTATATTCTAACATCCAGTTTCTCGATTTTCTTTCTACAACATAACTTTGATATTAGATAATTAAATGAAACAATTTAGGAACACTGAAGTGCCGAAGGTTACTGCTATATAATACAAGTATAATTGTAGACTACACGTGTAGAGTGCACTGGGTAGCACAAAGTCGGGCACTGACAAACTATCTCATATCCGGTGACGTGGAAGCATTAGAGCATCGCTCTTGGCTTCACCGAAATTACTCTACGACTAGCAAGTTTCGCCTTAATCACTATTTTTTACGAAGCTTGACTAGGTAAAGTGCTAAAATTTGGAATGTTTTTGTGCCAGATTAAAAATAAAAAAATAAAAAGATGGCTGTCTGTAAAGTCGGTTTACGGACGATAATTTTACGTGATAACGTTATAAGAAAATATTGATGACAATGTAATGAACAACCATGTCTGTTTTTCAATTGTATCGCATGTCGCTGCAATCGCCAAAACATTGATGTCATTGTAATAAACAACCATGCTTGTGACAGCTTTAGTGGACCCAGGTAACAATACTTCAGCCTATCAGCAGGTGGAATCGCCATTTGCGTTGCTTAGCAACCAATCAGTAAAGTGACTGCTTAGCAACCAATCAATTACGTGACCGTTTCTACGTGACTGCTTAGCAACCAATCAATAACGTGACCGTTGCTACGTTACTGCTTAGCAACCAATCAATTGAGAGATATAAATCTTTGAAGTCCAGACCCAGGAATCGAACCCGATACTTCCGTAGCCAAACCGGGGCCGGAATCGAACCACCTGTCTGCACTATGTTACTAGACCTCCATTTTTTCTATAATTTGATGCTCTCGAGTTGGGCCCCTCTACAAGACACCTTTTCATCAAATTTCATCAATATTCATTAAGTACAATTTGACACGGGAATAAACGCGTTTAATCTTTTATTCCCGTGTCAAATTGTATTTATAATGCAACGCGTAAATTTAAAAGTTATAATTCATTAAGTAGTTTTTGAGTAAAATGCCTGTGACATACGGACGGACAGACAGACAGACAGATAGACGGTCAGACAGACGGACATGACGAAATTATAAGGTTCTGTTTTTACAATTTTGGCTACGGAACCCTAAAAAGTTTCCTTTCGTTTTAATTCCAAATCTACTACAGCTAACTGCAATGTTTCTTTAAATTTATTTTTCGTATCTCCTTTTTTTTGGGAGTGTCTTCTCAGAGATATACCTACCAAATAAGTAAACGTAACAAAACTTTTATCCTAAAGAATCACCCCATAAAAATAGCAAATCTTAGTTCGTATTTTGATACCTAGCCAGTGATGACTCAGTTTCTTTTGTTGGCCGATGGATCAGTGAAAAAAAAAATGTTTTTCCGGTGATAGCAAAAAGGTTCAATAAGTCGGAAAATTTCTTGCAATCTTGTCGCACCGTATTAGATTCTGATTTATTCGCGTTGGAGCCTCGTAGGGTGGACGAGGCCTTTCCGTTTCGGATAGCCAGTACCAGAATAAGCTGAACCACCCTGCGTCTTGAGTCCGCTACATTCAGGAGGTAAACGGGGTCTTTTAATCGTGGCAAATGTGTCTTGTAAGATTGGCAGTGTTACATGGCCTTAGGAAACAAAGATTGCTCCATTCGGCCGATTGAGCGCACCTCCCTGTACTAACTTCCCGTTCATTGAACGTGAATCCATGCAACAAAAGGAGATCTCGCGCGAAATAACAAAACTACCAATTCCGTAGGTATGGGTTGAATTTAGATTTTACTGTAGTACTTTAAGCTTATTGGATAAACAATACTAAAGACAACTCTGTGCTCTTGGTTCTCACAGAAATCTAAAATACATAAAAAGTTTTTCACTCTTACTACTTATATTTGACCCATAGATGTTTAATATCATATCATACTGATTTTTATTTAGATAAATACCATCTCACTTCGCAGCGTAACTTTAATTAAAGAATCTAATTAGTAACCGTTGCTCAATCGCAAATATGGCAAACAAATCTATGCTCATTGCCAAGTAAAATTTGAAGTTTGAAACATCTCTACTATTTTTAGTTTTTTGCCTATACAATCATCATTTTATCGCTATTTAAACTCATCCTTAACGTACGTTCTCATTGAGTAATGAACCGAAACTACTTTTAGAAAAAAAACGAAACTTTACAAACCTATTGTTTTACTGTAGGTATATTCCTTGGATATTATTTACATAAACACTCAAAAAGTCTAATAAAATTGCTCAATACCCTCTATTTGCAGTATCTTAATAATTACTTCTTCCGATTTGTTTGCTCGGAGAGGGGCGCAGTGAAAAGTGACTCCCGGTCAGAGTGGCTCAATAAATAATAATACTAAATGCCTGATGGTGACCCGAGGTCGATACAGGGTGATCTTGTTTCGCTAGTTTGTAGGTTATAATGTTTGTTGGTATTATATAAGACAGTTTTGTTTGATATTATCAATGATTAGTGCGTCTACGAGTCCCACCAGCTTAGTGCAGCTTTTCTTAATTTTTGCACAATGGGATGTTTAAAAACGCTGGAAAAAACTATTACAGAAAGAGTAATTTAGACGAACTAAGCGTTTAAGTTTAGGTATAGGTTTATGATGATGGTGTGAACTTTGAGCATTCAACCGTTGAATGCATTTCAAAGAAAAGACCATATTTTATCCTAAAAATAGACTGTATCCCAGATTAACACATTTGGTGTACCCAAACGAATCCCCGGTCAAAATCTAGTATAAAATAAACGAACTGACCAATCGTGGTACGTCTCAATCAGGATTTGCGATGGTAATTATTAAGGGTCTATTTTGTTAGGATACAAAGCACCCTTCGCATTTGTTTGGGTCGTACTTGATTCGTTCTGATTACATTTTACTTACCTAATCAGTTGGAAAAATTGTTTTGAAAGCTATCAGTACCAATAGAACAAGATAGGTACTTAGGTATCATAGTTTTTAGAACATCTCAGTAAAAAATTGTGTAAACCACCTCGGTGGCGCTGTATAAGTGTGTATGACAGGAGTACAAGAGCTCGTGGGTTTGATTTTCACGCGAAACGTCACTTTGTGTTGTACCGAGTCTGGGTGCTTTTAGTGTCCGTAATGTATAAATTGGTAAAGTCCTAGAAACAGGGACTGTACCCTAGTGCGGAAATTGTCTTTTAAATTTAATATATTTTTTTGTAAAACATTATATGTAATATATGTATATGCACTTTTTCCATTACGCAACAAGACCGGATTTAAACCGCCAAATAAAACAATATCCATACCATTACCTCTGAGTTCTGGCGCGCGACATCCCGATGAGTCGTAAAGAATAGGCGGCGTTCTCGAAGTTTTCCCATGGAGGGCATAAATTGGATTCGGAAGCAGATCACGTAACGGTTAAGAGTTCACAAAACTGTGCCATAAATCGGACGCGCCGAGGTGCGCCGGAGACAAACGGCGCCGGACGGGAGCAGGGAGGAGGCTTGCAACACTGTTATGCGTTATAAGGGTAATATGGATTACTTAAGTTTTGTTTAATGAAGAAATATTGATATCGGTAAACGGTACTTCTTCTGTTGCTTTAAGGATAAGTTCATAAAACTTCAGGATTAAAAAAAATCTTCTTTATTTTTAAGAAACTGTCCCCAACTGCCACTTCAATTCTATTGCAATCTACTGCAAGTAGGTATCTTAATATTGACTAGTGACCTAAAACAACAGTTATAGCTTCTAGAACATTGTTTGTGGATACAATAAATAATGTTTAGATTCGAGAACATTTCTAAGATTAGATATGTTCTCGTTCCAGACTTGTTCTCGACATATGCTATTAAATATGAGTACCTGGATAACCGAGCTTGGTTCGATACTCTTTCAAAGCTAGATCCATTTATCGCCCCCGAAACCCTTTGTATACCAAATTTCATAAAAATCAATGCACGCGTTGCCGAGATTCAGATTATATATAAATACTAGCTGTCCCGCGCAATTTCGTCTGCGTAAATTTTCCCTTTTTTTATACATAATCCTATGTTACTTCTAATACCGCCAAGAATATGTGTACAAAGTTTCATGATGATCGGTTGAGTAGTTTTCGCGTGAAAGCGTAACAAACAAACTTACATTCACATTTATATATTAGTAGGGATATAAATTCAGATTATATATAAATAAATATTTAAACGACCAATTCTTTATATATACAAGAATTGCTAGTTCAAAGGTATTAATATATAGTTAAATGAGTAAGTAACTACATTATTATTTTTCAAGATTTTTAACGCCATATAGCAAGTCATATTTTTAAAAAAAATATTTCGTGGTACTTATCTGATCTATAAATTTTGAAATCACTAAGTATTGTGACAATCAAAATATCTTTAAACTAAAATCGCCCTGAAAACGGTAACCTAATAAAATTCACGTTCTCACTAACCCACTGTAAAGTTGGTGGTGGAGTTAAAATTTGCGGATTTGCATACATCTCTCCGGCTCCCCGACCGGGAACGATAGATTTAGCGCAGAGGAGCTATTTAAGAGATAGCGCAGGATAAGACCCTCCGGTGAACGGTCGTTATAAGGTCTCGTGTTGTAACCGAAGTGCACGTATGAGATTTTTTGTGGATTTGTTATTGGTTTTAATAGGTACCGTTTATGTATCTGGATTTCCGAATTTATGTATTTTGAGGCAAATATTTATTGTATCTAATCTCTACACTATTTTTTTTAGATATATACATTTATTCTGAAATAAATATATGTATATATTTATGGACTATAACTAAGTTAAAAATAGAACTAAAATCTATTTAAAAATAATTATTTATTATATTTACAAAAATAAATAAAGAGGTGATCCAAAAACCGTTTAGGCGTCAAAGAATTCCTCTCAACATGTCAACTAGTAACGCTCCCCTAGGGCTGGCAACATTGCCACGTTGGATGTAAAGAATAGGTCAGCCTTCTGGTAACGGGAAGTGCTGATAAGACGTCAAAAGATTTACTACACTAATATAATTATGATCTTTAGGTACAGGCTAAACTAATTGTGCTTAGTAAAGGTACAATGCCTCATGTAATGAACTAAGTTAACTTTGTAGTTCGCGATTTGAATTGAGAAAAAATATACCATGTAAAAAACGGAATGAGCTATAAGTTAAAGATTGTTAGAAAAAAAAAACATCAGAAAGATTGATAGCTGGTTTGACAGAAATATGCATGTTTAAAATAAAATAATAAATATCGTTTTAAGCATAATCTTTATAAACGAAAATAGATATAACGACGAAAATAGAATTGTGCGTTTAGCAGAATACAACAAAAGTTTTTAAATCTGCTTCGTATGGCGCTTGCTTACCCAACCCAAATACATGTAAAACCAAAAATCATAAATGACTGTTAATTTTATTGCCTCTCCAACCTGTGTCACTACTCTCTAATAAATACGAGTGCCTACCCAAGTATAGAAAAGGAAGACTGAAGGCAGTGCGCGCTGGAGCGAGTAACGAGCGAATAATTCTCCGCCGCCAGGTGGCGCCTGCGGTTTGTCTCTAGACACATAAATGTCGACTAATTCATGTAAATAGCTTCCCGATACGCTAGGTGACTTCTTCTAGAATTACGTGTCCGAGTTACTAGGCAGTTCGTAATTATCTTCAGTAATTTACAAATAGCAAGGTTAGATGCTTGATTTTAAAACTAATTGTTCTCAAGAGTATTACGGAGTTACATATGATTCAATATTGTTAAATTGCTCATAATAAGTCAGGTCACTTGTTCAGACTGACTGTCGAATACTCTCTGTGTGTCATTAAGAATTATAATTTATTATAATTTAATACGGGCTCCGCCCGCGTGCATGTCGGTTATCGCGATAAAAACTATCCTATGTCCTTCCCCGGGACTCAAACTATCTCCATACAAAATTTCATCTAAATCGGTTTAGCTGTTTGAGCGTGAAAGCGTAACAAACAGACAAACAGACATACATAGTTACTTTCACATTTATAATATTAGTATGGATATGAAAGTATGGATTATCACATGTACAATATTCCAATATTATAGATTTTATACAATGGTAGAAAATTTTTATACACACAAGTGTAATGCTTTCACTGTCTCTTTAAGGTATATAGTAGAGACAGATATACTTTTGAGCATGTATTAAAGATGTATTGTTTGTATATACGGTATTTTAAGAAGAATATTTGACGGTCGGTCGTACGTAAGATTATTAAATTAAGTCAGTTATAATGTAAAGCAGTTATATAGCCTCCATTCAGTGTACTTATCCTCTCAATCTACATCCATATTATCCTTAGTCAGCACAATTGATAGAAATCCGCAATTCCATGAAACTTTCCTAGATTGACACGGCTAGAAGACATCGTACGGCTTAGGAAATCCCATTTGAAGGGTGATACGGCTGCTTGTTTGGGCTATATTTAGGTCGAAGGCAATCTAAGAGGCATTCAGCCTTGTGCTGGCCGGCGACAAGGCGACGATGGCCGATCCACGTAGGTTTTAGGATCCCTAGGGGTTAGGATGTGAGAAAATATGGAGTCGACAGTTACGATTATTTTGATACTAAAGGTATTAGCATAAATACTTATTTTTTAGTGAAACGTACATACCTTAATTAAGAGTATTACAATTTTTTTTACCCGATTGCAAAGAAGGTTTACCTACAACCACCAAAAATATTAAATTAAAAATGAACTTTTAAAAATACATAAAAAGATGAAACAAGATGCAAACAGTAACGATGACCCTACACATGTAATATCATGCTGTCGGAGGCCCAATACTAAGTTCATCGAGATTCATCTTTTTTTAATAATAACTAGCAATTTGGGATTATGGGTCCCACATTACTAGCAAGTCTGTTAACCCCTCCAGCTAAGCTAAATTGCTTGTGTTAGGAGTGGGTTCACGCCTTGTTTTAGGTAGTATATAATGGGTAGGATTCGAACCTGCGATTGCGACTCCAATGCCTAATGCCTAATATGCCAAAACCATTAAGCTACCGCCAGTTAATAACAAGTAGTAACAGTTAAGTTAGTTTTCTGTCTTAGCGTTTCAATGCGAGGCAAAATTTGATTAAAAGATATTTTGACAGTCACCTTCGAGTGATGACGCCGGCTTTAACTAGGATTGTATATGCCTTCTCCGAGTGTAGTATTTATTGTGTATCTTTGGACCTTAAGGGCCGCCCTCTCTCATTATTTACGAAGGGCCGCTGGGCTGAAGTGTGTGACAAGCGGCACGTACGGACGCTAACGAGACGCTTTGTGACCATCTCAACGCTGAGTGTGGTCAACAGTTGTTGATTTTTTTAATGGACAAATTATATTTGCTCGAAAATCCCAAAGGAGTCGCGTGGTCGACTCTATTGTGAAAAGTGGTTCGCCTTTTAAAGCCGTAGGGGACACGCGAGACTCGCATGCGATGTGAGGTGTTTTGTGGATAGAATCAACAACGTGTTTAGAAAACTTTCATGAGCAGTTTAAACTCATTGAACGGCATTCAATTGTGGATATTTACGACTAAAGTACGAAGCAAAACATTCAACGGCTTTCTAACTTCCAACTAATACATCATGATTCATATCGGCACACGTAAACATATAAAATCAGAGTCATACGTTATCGTACGCCCGACTATAAAATCTAGCAGACACTGCGAAACCGTTTTCCTCCGATTTGCTCTCACAATAGCTCATTTGTTATAACCTGATAGCGTAGCGTTATTACGGCCAAACAAATTGAGTCGAGCCTTCGCCACCTCAGACTAATGTAATTCCAGAGTGCGCGCACCCAAGAATAGATATTTAGACTGGATTGTTTTCGACAGACCGTAATGAAACTCTGATGCCGGGGCCCAAATCAGTTTCGGAGGTGAGCGCGCCGCAGGGGAGGCGAACTACATTGTAATAAGACGTGGAATAACCTAAAATAAACCGCCGAGCGAGTCGCAATACAAAGATGGACACGGGTGGCGCGGCGTACTCGGGGCCCTTACTGCTTAATTTGCCTACCGTAATTACTGTCCTCTCGGGTTGGGGAAGGACCCTGGGGCTCGACCCGGCCGTCTTCCAGGTTATATTGCGCTCGTGCGGGCGCCGCGTGTGTGCTTAGCAAATACTACTCCCTAGTCGTTAAGTATGAATACGGGTGTGGACAAAATGTATTAGCTTAGGCTGAGATTCGGACCGTGTTTGCTCAGCGATGATAGATTTATAGTAATTGTGTTATTAACGTTATGGGATAAGGGTTTTACGGGACTTAAGTAATGAACGCTTTTACCTAATGCTTGGATTTATAGTGAGTTTGCACACGTGGTGCGCGGTGAGTAATCAACTGAGTAGTCGTTACTAGTAGGCACGGTTTATGTGTAGGTACTGTTATTATTGTAAAGTGGAGAGCAATTGGTTTAACAATAAATGACTAAGTACTCACGCATACGACAATTAAAACTTGGCTTTTGAAATAAAGATGAGAGAGTTTCCGTTTTCATCCTCACAAAGTAAGACCCAGTTTCCCAGTTAACGTAGATAAAGTTATTAAAAAAAGAACACCATACAGTGGTGACTCAATATAATACCAGTGCCTTTGAAGAATGAGTATGTATGTAATTATTTAAGTTTTAATGTAACTTATTACTTAAAAAGGAACGTTGCTACTTATTTATCTTAAGTTACTGCGTACAGGAGCGGTAACGAGTAAAAATGCAAAAAGTTCATCCAACTCGTAATGATGAGGACATACTTTCTTTTGTTTTGGCGCGGGATCCAATTGAATAAAACATTTATGTCAATGGAGTCCATTAGGATTCGACGAAGTTCAAAACTTTTTGTCCGTATGTATTGGTCGCTCTGGTATTGTTATCTTAATAAACAAAGATTTTTTTTAATGATTAATCGCAAGTCATAGTTGCCTTTATTGTTTTGGGTACTATTTTGTATGTTCAATTTTTTTTTTTTTTTTTTTTTTTTTAAAAGACGACTTTGGGTATTATATAACGTTTACTTCTTTTTTTTTTTTTTTAAAGACGGTTCCCGCAGTAGGGTACAAGCCCTGTGTCGCGGGGAACTTTACAAACATACAAGTCACGGACACAAATATTGTGTTGTATGTTTTTATAAGCTACGAGTCTTAATCGCGTAAATATTGTATTTTGAGGCTAAATACCTTTATTTATTGCCCGACGTTTCGACCATATTGCAACGGCCGTGGTCACCGGCAGAATGGTTCAGCCCAGAGTCGCCTCCGAGTAACGCGGGTTTCGAAAACTACCCTCGCTTGATTTTTATCACTCACTATTAAGGAACCGTCAGTACTTCGACACACAACACTAACGACATCTGCACACGGCGTGTAATGTTTGTTCGGCGGTAATGTGTACAAGTCGCGAAAGTTTACGAACATAAACGTTTACTTCTTTAGTAGGCATTGAACTATGTGCACATATTTAAAAAAAAATAAGTGATGGCTACGTTTAGTATTTAGAATCCCACCTCTCATCATTTCCAGCTATCGTAGAACAGTAAACTTTAGAATTAAACACAGTTACAAAAGTTGCTTATAATTTTATAACCAAGTAAGCACAAGTATCACCTACGCATAATTATGAAAATTTACATTCCAACAAGATAGTCACCATAAAATTTAAAAGTTCATCAATAGTGGATAACTTTTTATTTAGGACCTGTAATGAATTGAAATATTGGTTTTGTCAAGCGACTTATGTAGCTGACTGTATAGCTACGTATGTTCTGTATCTGGTCTAACAGACGAATACGAAGGATTGCCAAGTTCTCTTCTCACGTCTTTATTTTAGCGAACTTGGCATTTAATGTAGAATCATTCTATTCCAAATTTTATCTGACGTTTATAACCGTTGCATCTGTAACCTAAATGAATAAAGTATTTTGAATTGACTTGACTTGCCGTTTAATAGGCAATAAATGAGAAAGAAACTTGAAATTAAAAATCTGTAAAATAATTCCCATGACATTCCATTGACAACTACAGTTTCTGTATAATTTTATTGTCTCAATATACGTGTCAAAAGACAATAACACCGTTTTCTGAAACATAATTAACACTTTTACGGCGGCGGTTACTCGGGATCATCCCGTAATAACCTTGTTAACCCTGGCGCACCCAGTGAGTTGGCTAGCCTTTTAACAACCGTGTACATGGGCATTAATCCGAAAGCTATCGACCATTGTCCTTTTCACACTTGCGGATTATCCTATGTTTTGTTTCGCTTGTCTCCGAGGGTCCAGTCCGGGGACCCATGCCTTTTAGTGTGAGGTTTTCGCTCGCCTTAACGAAGGGAAGCAGAGCAAAGGTCGTCATTAGGGCAAGCGCGGCGTAAACAAGGTCCGAAGCGCCCGCTAATGGCCAATTCGTGCGTCCTTCTCGAGGTGACCCCAGTACTGTCTCAGGCCACCGCCGTAAATGGGCTTTTAATTGCAATTTTGATAGAACCAGCGGATTAGTTTAGTTGTGTAGTGTGCAGTTCGCTTGTAGGGATTTAGGACACAAATGTTACATAATTTAGACATGCGTGCTATTAAAGTGTATTATGGCGTACATTTTGTGAGGATCTACAAAATGTACGGAATACTAGTTCGGTATTGTGTAGCAACAAGATGCAGCAACATGATGATCCTTAGAATTAATTGAATCTTTGTTATGTTATCCACGCAAAATCCATAATGTAGTTTACAAAAATCTATATCTAGAAATAATACAAATGCATACATAATGTAGGTCTGAATTAATCCATACTAATATTATAAATGTGAAAGTAACTCTGTCTGCCTGTCTGTTACGCTTTCACGCTCAAACAGCTAAACCAATTTAGATTAAATTTGGTATGGAGATAGTTTGAGTCCCGGGGAAGGACATAGGATAGTTTTTATCGCGATAACCGACATCCACGCGGGCGGAGCCACGGGCGAAAGCTAGTTTATAATAATCGTTACTTTTACGGCAATGATGAAGTCACTATAAATATTAACTCACGCTGACTTGCTGTAACTTCACCTCATAAACAGAGTCAACAGAGATTTCTCACTCTACTTTTATTTAATCTGTGCCTTCTATCCCACTGCTGAGCAAAGGCCTCCTTCATACGATATCAAACATTCTTGTTTGGGTTTTCGACTTTTGACATCTACGATGTGGTGATCTGTGCCAACCTATGTAGGTGCATCCATATATGTTCCGCCTACTCCTTCGAGTTTGGCTGACTTATGGCCCGCACCAGTTGCTGCACGTATAACTAAATTTAGTATCAAATTTTGCAATTTTCTAGCTCTCTTCTCACGTAGTACAATGTTAATCACTATCGCGATAGTTTACCAAAGAAGTCCAAATTGGCTTAACACAAAAGTAGGTGGGGTATTGAGACTCTAAAGGCTATTTACCGCAATGGACTTCTTAGTAAACCGAATTTGTAATCAATCTTTATAGTAGGGTACAGAAACAGTACGATCCCACTGCATGTCACACGACACGTGTTTGTCGCGGCGAGTATTCTCCTTGTTCGGATGTGAAATTTAATTTCCGTTGTGCGGGAATCTGTCAGCGGGGTAGGGGGGAGGTGGCCGCCTCGAAGAAATATGCCCCGCTCTAAACTTTGTCAATTTGTTTGTGGAGCGAAATTAACTCGATCCAATCTGCGGTGCTGCACGACGCCGCGACCCGCGGCTGATACACGATGGCAACTCATATTTCCTTTGTAGAATAACAGGAAGACAAGGCCTTGACTAACTTGCGGTTCACCATTAAGAAAATGTTGAGCTAAACTTGCATTAACATTATAACAGATAGTTTACAGTTCGTGTAAAGAAATGAGTTATGTAAACCCATTACTTTGGTGTGATGGTAGTTATCGCGATAAAAAGTATCTATGATCCTCCCTAAGGTTTGATTTCTTCCTACGTTGACGTAGGTCGATTGTGCGAGTCTGTTCTAATATTATAAAGCTGAAGAGTTTGTTCGTTTGTTTGAATGCTATAATCTAAGGAACTACTGGTTCAAATTGAAAAATTATTTTACTGTTAGATAGCCCATTTATCAAGGAAGGCTATGGGTTATATAACATCACGCTACGACCAATAGGAGCGGAGCAGCAATGAAAAATGTTGCAAAAAACGGGGACAATTTATGCAGACGAAGCTGCGCGGGTCAGCATAGTAAACATTATGTTGTATTAGACGATGCTGACTGCTCAGTATCAGATTGTGGTGGCTTAAACATGATGTACACTTGACTGATGTCTGCGACCGACGACAGCGAATGGGAATGCTCAAAGTGCTCATCTTTTAGTATAATCAGACGAGTGACTTTGTGAAGATTGACTGTATTATTTCTACCATCAGAAATGAAGCTGAAGTTTGTGTAATTACATAATCAGCGATTTTTTTTCCGTAGGTTAATTAGCAATGTGGGATTGTAGGTTACCAACACTACTAGCAATCTTGTTAATCCCTCCAGCTAAGCTCAATGGCTTGTGTTAGAAGTGGGTTCACGTCTGTAGTATAATGGGTAGGATTCGAACTCGAGAACTCACGATTGCGAGTCCGATGCCTTAGCCATTAGGCTACCGCCACTTTTTAAAATCTTTTAGCTGTTTTCTTTGGAGTTTTTCTCATTTCATTTGTTTCCTAAATCATCCCAACACAAACAAATTAAAAAAAAAAAATAAAGCGGTACAGTCATTTTTAAGTCTCGCGAGACTAATGAACACCAATTAATTATTATCCTACTATATACTTGACTTGACTAAATAGAAGATATCATTAAGTATTTTGTTCAATAGCAGTCTTCAAATAAATATTAAAATCTGATGAATAATAAAATATTAAAACATTTTCTTCTAGCCGTAGAAAATAATTGAAAATGGATGCCTTCTAATATATAAATATTGTTTCAAATATTCGTAATTTATAACACAAAGGTGGTATTTAGGTAACGTACTGTCGGCGGCTAAGTAAAAATTCGCATTTACAACTTCGTTATCCGTATCACAGGACTCGTCCCCCGAGAATGCGTTATTAAAATATATTGTGCACATGCCTTCATTTTCACATCCCTAGCTAAGTGAGTTAACATGTGTGCACATTGCTTGGGAGTAGCGATATTCTTTCGTCGCTGGCTTTGAGGTTTTTATGGATTCTTTTCATTTTCTTGTTATTTACTTATTTTTATAACTTCTTCTAAGTTTCAAACTTGTACGACAAGATACAAAATTAGTTGATCTTTATTTGTTTGATAATTTCAGAATACAAAAAATCTTAGTTTAAAGTTGGAAAATATGCTATTTTGGTACAGCCACGCCCATTATCTCTGTAATGTATAAAAATTAACTGTTATTATAACAAATTATTAATAATTATTTCAATTTTTAATTTTTATTATTATTATTATTATATAGCTATAGATTTTGATGCAGATGGAACATTTTACTGAAAGAAGACTTTTTATAAAAAAATAATTCGAACTGCATTCAAAGATTTTTATATAACCGCTTACCTGAGCCGGAAATCGAACTCACAAAATTTGAAAATGAAAATTTTAAACGAGTCAATCATTAGGATAATTTTTGTATCTAAAATAGAAGCAAAACAATCAAAATTTTACATTTAAGTTAAAATAATGACATGCTTGCACGATGCTTTTTCACATTAGGCGGTTTCGATTCCCGGTTCAGACCGGCGATTATTTAAAAAATAATCGAATTATTTTTAAAAGCAAAATTAAGTCTTCTTTCAGAAAAATATTGTATCAGTGTGGCATATTTTTGCTTTTGGATACCTATTATTAATTAAATTAAAAGAATTCAAGTATGTTTCTTCTGTCCGTCTTGTGTGCTTTGTATCAAAATAAATACTTACTTATTTAAATTCAAAATTTGAGACATTGTAGCGTCCAAATGGATTAAAAGCAAAATTAAGTCTTCTTTCAGAAAAATATTGTATCAGTGTGGCATATTTTTGCTTTTGGATACCTATTATTAATTAAATTAAAAGAATTCAATTATGTGTCTTCTGTCCGTCTTGTGTGCTTTGTATCAAAATAAATACTTACTTATTTAAATTCAAAATTTGAGACATTGTAGCGTCCAAATGGATTATTTAGTAGTTAATCAGGTTTCTTTGATTAAAATATATTTAGCGATTTTGAAGAAAAGAAATTCCAATTTGAATTGAAATTCAAATATTCTTGCAACGAAGTTAAATTTTAAACAAATTTTATCACGTGCTCATTGTTTTATATACTTACAAGAATACCTCTCAAACATATTCTATTACTCAAATATCGCTAACGCTTTCACAATAAAAACGTAGTTCAACCAGCAAATAAATTAGTTATGCCCGATATTTTCGGCGTGAATGTTATTTCGTTCGAATGTATGAACCCACGGAAATTGGGAAGCATATTTATCAGTAGGAAACGGGACCTATCTAAAGAACCCCTACATTTTCGTATTCTTATAATAAGGTGCAGAAATTTTCCGATTTGCATAGAGACGCTTCGTTCACAGGTGACGCCCAAGTAATTACATTCGGGAAGTTTCAGACGAAAGTTTATGGAAATTGTGTAGTAGGTTCCTTAAGATACGATATTTAATAACGGCGACGTGATACTGATACGTAGATATTTACAGCGAGTATTGAATCTGTTGTATTGTTAGTCGCGTTTTGTAGCGTGAAATGCATGGTTTGAACCCATCCTGCAAAGAATTATTCTTTTCTTTTTTTATGGTCAAATAAATTAGGTTTGTTAAAATAAGCGAGAGAGAAGTTTTGCTCATATCAATATACTGATTTTGAAATGTGGTCTACAAAGTAACAAAAATTGTACCATAGCGAACGTTGAAATTATTATAAAGACGTTACAATTATAAAACAGCATGCGTTAACAAATATAAAACGTAAATATTAATATATTATGGCAATTAACATTTAAAAAAATTAAATAAGCAAAGAGTTATTTTTATTTTCGGGAATAAATAGTACCAAATTTAATCACGCAAAACATCCGCCATGTTAATTTTAGCTCAAAAGCTAACAACTCAAAGGCCCAATGAGCTGATTATTAAAACCAAATATTGGTTGACAAATTAATAAATACGGAGTTTCTTTTGATGAGTGGTAAACGTCGCGGGATCTTTAATTACGTCTCAAGTAAACAATCTTGTTTGAAGAGGGAACGTATCTTTGCATGCGTTTAAATGAAACTTGAAGAAGTGTACAAAACTATGGCTGCCAATGTTTGTTTTGGAGGTAAATAAGGCTTAAAGTGGAAGTTGGTTTGAGTGAATGGGTTTTGTTTTGGTGAGGAAGTGTTCGAAGTATTTCTTTTGTAAAGGGATTAAACATTGGTGAGTACGGCGCTTGTTTTGGGGCAGTGATTGAAACAAGCGGCGGTATTCTAATGGCGGGTTCGAATCCTGGCCATTTTACTACCGACGTGATCACACAAGCCATAGAGCTTAGCTGGAGGGGTTAACATGATTGCTAGTAATGTGGAACCACAATCGCACATTGCAAGTTATCTTTAAAAAAAAAACGGAAAATATTAAAATTAGAAGATTCACATATTTTTTTCTTCTTGACCCATTAATATTTTATTTACTACAATTATAAAAACGGTAGCTTTAAATCAGCCGCAAAGGAAATATAAATTTAAAGTTTAGCAACATAGTTAGGCCGCAAACTATTACCTGAACAGTCCGAAGTCTAGATCATAAGTCTCGGGTTCGATTGCTGAGGCTGAACTTTAAAGATTTCTTTCTAATATAAATAATATAAGAAATCTAAGTCGTCTAAGTCAAATCAATCATAAAGATTTGTGTTTTGATAAGTTTTTTGCTTTAAACGATTAATATAGCCACGCATAAGCTTGACTATATCAATCGTGTAAAGATAAGAATGAGTTATTTACTCTTCGTTGAAAATAGATCGCTGAAAACTAGATGTCGCGAGTGCACTATTCCTGAAATCACGTTATAAAGTCTACAAATTTCCCACATTAAATTCGTTCGAGTTCGCATGCCCTCGCTTCCTTATCACTCCTAGTTATTCTCGTAAGAGTTGCAAAGTTGGCTCGACAAAGGCCTTGAGAGGAAACCATTATGGTACTCGACGTCGTGCCACGGACGCTTCATTAGACAAGAAAGAGTGAAGAGTTACCCCACCCTCCTCCCAACTCCAGTGACAATGAGTATGTTGCTTTTGCCGCTTTGAAATTTCATATATGTTGAGCAAAGGTCAACATATTGTGAGCCTTGTGTAATGAGGTTTTGCCTTTCGTCGAAACAAAAACGTTAATAATGTCTATAGGTTGAGACGAGCCTTGAAACTTAGGCTATCTTAGTACGAACTACGAAGTATACGAACTTAAGATCAGCTGATACCTTTGAGGTATATTACGTTTTTCTAGTCCAAGATTGCGTCACCAGAGAGCGCTTGAGTGTCAGTACCCGTATTGCGATAACTTCAGTTGATGTTTTCTACGGCCTACAACAGTCGTATTTGTGGCGTAATTACAAAGTTATAAATGGTCTATATCTACAGACGCGTAAACATAATTACTACATTACTTTATTATTATATCCATTGCTGGTAAATTGATGAAACGACACTCAATTTAGCACCAAATAGATTCATACTAATTTCATAAAATTTGTTCAAAGCGCTATGATTACAGAACAGTCGTACATTTTTTTTTTGATATTCTACAAAAAATTAACACAAATAACAGTACAAGTATATGTAACAATTATAAAGCACCCTTCAGACGGACCCGCTTCGCGTTAATTTGCGTCGTTGACGTCGTGACGCAATGAGCGGCCACAGAGCGTCTTATTAGACACGTAGCGAGGCGTGCCTCCGGTAACGTCGTCACATCACATGTGATGCTGATGCGGAATGTACATGTAATTTTATTACTACTATTAATAGTTATATTATGTGATCTTGGAGTGAAATTTAGCGTTAGTTCTTGGAGTAAACATATTTCGACTTTGGCATAAGTTTGAAAAGACTAACATGAAAAAAATCGTTCTACCCTTTAGCTAAATGATAATCTATGTTTCTAAAAACCAATTATATATATATGAAAAAACTTTACTTATAATAATTATTATTTATTTTCTTGTATTTAGAAACAATATAGTTTCACTTCGTACCCAATTCACTTAAAATTTCATTCAATAACATTCCCATCACTTATGTCCTGAGCGAAGTACTTGAAAAGCACCCTCAAGATGCAACCAAGTCGTGTCGTCACGTACCACGACAGATGGGAAATCGATGTCATTATGATAGATTATCCGTTAGGGCAACGTGTGCCTCTGATTGGCTTTGTTACGCCCGTCTTCGGCACCTGAGAGCGTCCTCGATCTCGGCCAACTAATTTGACAGATCGATGGTCGGCCGCGCGTCTTCGCCAATGTGAGATGACCTTAATGACCTGCAGGGATGGCAGACGTAGCAGAATCAAGTTTATGATGTATTGGTCCCTTGTAACAAAAATATACTTAGTGATAAAAATACAAGGGATAATTTGATTTACCTTTTTCAAAGTTTATATATACATATGTACTAAACAGTATATAGATAGGTACATAAGGAGCCTAAAATAAGAAATAATTATCATAGTAACTATTATTTAACCTTTATGCGCCTCGGGAAGTATAAATACGTCAAATACCTTGAACGCTAAACCACTAATGAAAAAGCAGAAAACTTTGTATGAGGAGCTACATTGTTGCTATTAGTAGCTATACTGATGTTATTTCAAGTTTGAGTGTAAACATAACATAAGAATACTTTAACGGTTGATTGCATGCAAATTATTATAGGGAAACGTCAAATTTACGTGTGTGGGTGTAAGACACATGAAACGTACTTCACCCCAGAGCATCACCCTTTATTTTGACTCACAAAAGACTGGTAGCCGACCTAATGAACGCAGTTCAGGTCGTGGTGGTGAATACATTACTGGGCCTTTAAGTTTTGTAGCTCTATAGGGATATAATTTGACTCCTCTGTTTTGGTAGTACGAGATGTGAGTGAAATGTCAGTGAAGAGATTAATTTTGTACAGGTTCGTTTATTGTTGTGATCGTAACTGAACTTATGACTATACACAACTTATTAAATTGAATTATTATTTTTTTGAATTGAATTATTACATTGAGTATATTTCAATATTATGTCATGTAATTGTATTGAAAGTAGTATACAATATTACTATAAACGTATAAAATGTTGTTCTACACATTTTTTGTTCTTAATAAAACTTATAAGTGCACAATGGTAATGGATTTAGTCAGACTATATACGAACTCCATTACTTAAAATTTATTGTACTGAATCTATACGCTGCCAAATCACAGAACTATTTATTCTAATTCAGGGTTCAATAAAGTAATAAAAGTCCGATTTAACTTATTTTTTCAATATATTATTTAAATAATATCTACTAACCTTAAGAAATCATATATATCATATATTTATGAAAGCGAGAAAGCGTTTAAAATTAATGAATGGTTTGAATTTTTATTTTATTTCCAAGAGCAAATCAAAACGTTATTTTATTAAATGACGTAGCTATTTAAAATTAATGTATGCAGTAACAGATTGCAACCGATGATATGATCACAGATGAATGGGGCTTATTTGTCCGTATGTCGCATGGCAGGTAACTCGACACGGCGTACGAGTATGCAAATTAAACGTGTTTCATCTTGGCATTTTCACGGGAGCTTGTCACTGTCAAGCTCGTACGTCTGTTTATTAACTTTTTGCTAATTAGACAGGCCTCGGGCACGTCTGCGAGTATGTTGGCATTTTTAATTACGCCCCATAATTTTGTCTGGCGTACAGCCGTGTGATGCCACTGGGCCGCTTAACGAACATTTACACAAAACACACTTACCGTCATTTCTGTCTAATTCTCCTGAGTGTTTTTATTGAGAATGATAAGTGAACGAAGAAAATAGAAAACTTTTCCTCACTCACCCTTATTGGTGTATAATGTGTGCGAATAATTAACACC
The DNA here is from genome assembly GCA_945859575.2 of Herminia tarsipennalis. Taxonomy (NCBI): domain Eukaryota; kingdom Metazoa; phylum Arthropoda; class Insecta; order Lepidoptera; family Erebidae; genus Herminia; species Herminia tarsipennalis. The sequence goes on from OX243840.2 coordinate 7,581,024, forward strand.
GTTTAATCGTTTCACGGTCGACGTAAGTGAAAAATGTCACGAATCAAATTAAGCAAAATCAAAACAAACAAAAGGAAGGGTATGCAATGTAATCACTTCGGACTGTCAAACACACTCGCAGGTACGCCAGCTTACGGACGCATTTAAGTTAAAATTTTCACTCCCCAGTAGCTTTTTACTAATTCGCCAAGTGAAAAGGGTTCGCCGAAGTAATACAGTTTACTGCTTATTCAGTATTTATACGTTCGGGGGGCTGCCACTCGTCTCTAGACGGCAGCCGATGCAAGGAAAATTTGTAAAATTTGCTGTAATTAGCATCCATCAATAAACAATATAGGCACTTTCAATATTATTGCGATTTTAGTCGTGATTTCTTACCATTATTTCTCATCTGATATGTACATGAATACACTGTAGTAAATAACAATCTTCAATCTGTATACTTTAGTGTACCTACCTAATATTTTGGAAAAAAAAACACCTTTTAAATTGAATTCATTTTAACTTTATTAATACAATAATTGCATTTTTGAAAAATAGAAATATTGAAGCCCATACACAGGAACCGAACCTGAGACTTCCGTATGCCAAACCGGGGCCGGAATCGAACCACCAATCTGGACTATGTTACTAGACCTCAAATTTCTCTATCCTTACCAATTTAACTTGACAGAAACAAAACTGGGCATATGTAAAAGTACCTAGTGGATCACTTTACAGACACTCACAAAATTAATCGGACTTGAAGAAATATTTTACCATTCCATCATTGTTTATAAATTCTTTAAATTATATTGTCTTGTGTTAATTATTACAATATAAGGCAGGATGAAAATACTTTTGAACCAAGGCATTATTATGTAATTATTTTAAAGAGTATTTTGATGAAAGGTCAAAGCTGTTTTAATAGATAAGATTACCTGAAAATCTAAATATTTATCAAATAAACTCACACTAATATTTTTCCACGGAAGTTTTGGGTAGGTAAATAATATTACCAAGAAATTTCATACATAATGTAATACGTACAAATTGATTTCCAATACAGAACACACTGTAATCGAAATTGAAGTGTACTAAAGATGGTGGCATTATTAAAATCCTACAAAGTTAGATAGGCAATAAAGAGTTAGAAGGAGTGCGGGAGCGAGGTACTTTGTTTACGGGCCGGATAACATCTCCGATCGCGCGTAATGTATTTATGATTATTGTTTCAACTCGTGTAAAAAGGTAGACGGATCGAAGGTAGCTTTAAGGTAATACCAGTAATACTGTTCTTTATAAAAGTCTCTGAATAAAATAGTTTTTTTTGTTGAAATAAAGTACGCAAAATATGAGTCTGACCTTTGAGACACGATAAAATACTTAAATATGAGATTATTGAAACATAGATTTAGCTCACAGATCTGTCTATCTGCTTGCCAGGTTTTGTGATAGTAGATCTATCTGAAAGAGTAACAATATCTTTACACTTTCACAATCATTACCGTTTAAATTATTTGTAGGCTTTAAATAAATTGTTTCTTGGTTTTATCAAGTGTAAGGACGGGGAAACGAATCTGTAGTAGCTAAATGTGTTTTCAAAAATAATGAATAATAAATGAAACAAAAAAAATATTATTGTTTTTAAAGTATCACGATTTTTATACCTATTAGATATATTTCAGGACTTAATCGCGTGAATTATTTAAAGATACCTTTTATTTACCCGACGTTTCGATCGAATTGCACCGACCGTGGTCACGGGTCGACTATGACTTGAAAAAAACTGACTAACTGTGGTTTGACTGAAAAAAAATTGCTCTTCAGAAAATTACCTCGTGATTGAGCACACAAGAAAACTATGTACTTATCGATAGGCATGTAATATATATAGGTGCTACACACAAAATCCCTTGCACATGTTACAACTCATAAACATGACCCCAGCAGATTCCTGCACCCATCACATCATCGCATTACAGTTAAGTCTATCGACAAGCAAACATTGTATATTAGCTGGCGATGCCCTAAATATTAGAAGCCTCGTCTTAATCCGATGGTGGCAAGAGCAAGCCGCTCCTTAATCCATCACGTAACCGAGACTCAACGAGAAATCGTGTTACATCAACGAAAAATGTATTATAAGGGGGAGGAGGGGGTAACCCCCTACGATCGGACAAACTTTGCTAATACCACCCTCTAACATAATCGCAGAGCCTTTTACGAGAGGAATTTATGGCGATGGTCCCGATTTCTTGCTGTATTTATGGTAGAACGTGGCTCTTACGTGTCGGCATCGCTGTGCAGTTAATTAGGATGGGAAAGTATTGAGAATCGACGTAGCGATGCTTTTGTAGTTGTTTATTAGTTGTTGAAGCTTGTAACTTCACATTTTACAGAAGCTTTATAGAAAAATAATAAGACAATGTACCTTTTTTGAAGTACCTACCTTTAAACTAGATTTTTGGGACGTAGTTCTCATTGCACGCTTTTGTTTGGGGGTGGAGAGACTGGACGAAAAAAAGTGTTACATTCTGACATCAATCAAAAAGCGTAACATTTTGTCATCGTTCAAAAATCCAATATATAAGCTAGAATATGGAGGTTGTGTTTTAAAGGTTGTTTGCATTTTTGATAAATGTTGTATTGTTTATTTTACCTATGTCAAACTGACTGTATGATATATGTGTAAAAAACCTTATTTTGCAATAGAACACACACAATTTTTAAAATGTTATGTTTGTCCAGGTTTTTTAAATATTTTTTTTTATATTAGTAATACAAACACAAAAAATAAATAGCAAAAGGAACTACGTTCCAACCGGGTGTCCATAAGACTCCTCTCTCTTTTTTTTGGAAAAGTACAATAATAGACTTATTCAAAGACGCTGTTTGAAATGGCAACTAAGTATATTACTTTATAAGTTTGACTGCCTCTGTGGCGCGGTGGGAGTGTATCCGACTGCTACGCAAGAGGTCGTGGGTTCGATCCCCACCCAGGATAAAACTTTGTGTGATGAGCACGATGGTTTATTCTGTGTCTGGGTGTTATTTATCTATAATATGTATGTATTTAGAAATATATAAGTATGTTTATCAGTTGTCTGGTTTCCATAGTACAAGCTCTGCTTAGTTTGGGATCAGATAGCTTTGTGTGAGTTGTCCCAAGATATTATTATTATATTATATTATTATAATAAGTAAAAAAATAAATAACTTCAAGATACGAGTATCATTATCAATTAAAAGTTGCAATACGTTGCCACTTAACAAAATTACCTTGGTAACACTTTATACCCGCTTATTGACATATCTAGTACATGCATCGATTGTGGCCTTACGTGAGTAATTCAACGGCTCACGTCAAAGTTACGAAGTCTTAGCAAGTCCGGGCCCCAGGTGAGAATGTGCTAGACGCCAACTGGCTAGACGAGTGAGCTGCCCGCGAGCCAATAATGCTGCATGCTAACTTACGATACACATTGATTTTAAAATTAGTAAGCAAGTATGCCAACTTGTTGGTAACATGAATCGCGGTATAAAAACTGCTTGCAGTTAATTAGCCTATGTTCAATCTTATACAGTTTTAACAAAACTCGGAACAACAATTTGTGAATTACAAATGTCCAGGGTGGGAATCGGACTCACAACCTCTGGCTTAGCAGTCAGGGTCACTAACCACTACACCACAACACAGGCTTTATCTAGATTATATCACGATCATGCCGGAATGGTGTTATGATGATGTTTGCACAGTGAGAATATTTGCGACTGTTGTGACGACAATATGGTTCGATTCTCGGGACACCACTTTGCGTGATCCACAAATTGTTGTTCCAAGTCAGGGTAGGTACTACACGACCTTGATTTGTATTTTATTAAAGAGATTCGCGGCACAGGCCGTGTACTCTACTTTAGGAGTTCCCTTTAAAAATATATATTACTAACGGACGCCTCGCGGTATCACCCGCGTAGTTCCCGTTCCCGTGGGAATACAGGGATAAAAAAATAGCATATATCACCTGAGGTTAGTGTAGCTTCCTAACGGTGAAAGAATTTTTGTAATCGGTCTATTATTTTTTAATTTTATTCATTACAAATATATACACACACATTGACATAAATACAAATCTTTCCTCTTTATAATATTAGTATAGATATGGGACCGTTTTTGCACGTACACGTACAATATTATGTTGAACAATATCGATATTGACACAATAATATTGACCCTGTATGGTTTAGGTTAAGAGACCTTATAGGAAAGAAAAAATACGGTTTTTGGTTTGAGCACGGGGGAAATTAAGTGACTCATAGTAAAGTTACGCCTCGGTGTACGCTTCTCAGATTAAGTAGCAGTGTGTCGATGATGTATAAGTGAATTCGACAATGCAGGAATAGGTACTTGTACGATATAAGTGGAGGACGCGAGTTGTGGCTTTGTTCTCGAAACTTCGTCCGTATTGTGTTGTATCTTATTGCATATGGCGTCGTTAAGGTAACACTCACTTTGTTATACATACTATGTGTTCTTATTCCTACAATTTTCACTACAATAATAGTTTAGTTAAATAAACATTGACAATGTTATATAGTTCTAATGTTTTTACATCATATACTGTATTAAGAACTGACGGGTTCAAACTGAATGGACGAAATCAGTGTGCTTGTACATTTAGCATATTTTTACATTAGGTAGGTTTACAGCTCCCACAGAGAGTTAAACACTTGTCAACATCAAAATAACGAGGACTTATTGAACTTTTTTTAAATTTACAGTTAACGGTCTCAAAATAACTCATTTTCATTCAATAGAAACACAAAAGAGGTACGATCGAACACAAAAATTAAATTCTAACATTCAGTTTATTCAGCATTCAGAACTTTGTTAAAAATACAAGGGAGTCGAGAGTTGAAATTAATTATCATTCACAAAACTCAGGACCGAGTCAGCCTACACGAAATCTTTACGCTTCAATTGAGCCAGTTTATGGCAAAATTAATTACTGGCTAGAGAGGATCGACTATAATAGTTTCCCGCCGGAATTATTATTGTGAAGGGGTCCACGGCCGACGAAATTGTGTCCGAACAAGAAAATTAGTGAGCGTAAAACGGGGTGTGAATTTGGAAATCAAAGAGCCTGGAGAACTTGTTCCGAGTCTATTGTGACGGTCCATCATTTACATGGGACACCACCTATACACAATTTGCTGATAACTCATTCGCAACTTGAGCTTTTGAGGAGTCAGAACTGTTCGAGTTGCTTAATTAGAACGTGTGGTGACTGGATCTGAATTGTTGCGAAAACGGTGCGGGGCGTTGGCGTAGGCGGTTTCTGATTGCTTACGTATAATTTTTTAACTGAATTAATCATGTAGTTAAATTCATACCTGGTCAAATTTATTATTCAAAAGTAAACTAGTAAAATGTAAACAATATCTTGTAAAATCTTGTCAATCAGGAGATTAAGGCTATTTCTGCGATGTACGATGGTCGATGAAAAGTTGTAAGGGTTGTTTATAATAATCTACTAATCGATGGATTTGGCTACTAGAGGTAGAATTTTAATATATTTTGTATGGTGCTTATGTCAAATATATACGCCTAGTAGCAAAATCCATCGATAGTTAGATTATTGAGACCAGCCGAAAGTCTTTTGGATTTGTAATTTGCTACACCGATGTGGCATTGTGGTGTAGGTATCTATCCTTATCTACTTTTGTGTCTGTCTGCCAGTATACTTTTACGCGCATCAAGCATGAAACTATAGAACGAAATTGGTTGCGCTTTTCTTACCTTCATTGTTACAGGTCTAACTTAAAATCTAGTAAGTTTTGTCCAGAAGGTTTTGTTGTATATGTGTCGTTTCGATACACCACGTTTAGAAGTCAAGTTACACTTCTTTAAGATCCACTCAGACAAAGTCGCGCGCAAAAGCTAGTGTATTGAGAATCTTATAATATGAAAGGCTTTCAGTACCTTTTTTAGCTGCATAGTTCTTTCTAGTTTAAAAGTTGCGGTTAGTGTAAAAGTGCGTCCCTCCAAGGAATGCCTAGCGTCTTGGCATTGCGATATATAGCCGTCGAGGGAGTCCCGCACAGCTGAGATTCTCACGAACAGATTTATGACCCGCATGTACGAATACTAATAGCTACGAGTATATCTGTTGCTTCGGTTTGAAAAGCTTTATAAAAGGTAAAAATCAAATTGTTAGTTAAATTATATAAGACATAGTATGTGCCCAAAAAGAAAGAATAAAATTGAACGATATTTTAAAATAAATGACTTTTGTTATTTAAATTCGTGAAACTCGGATAATCTTAAATTCTCCTGTCATCTAGGTACTAGGGGTATTATGTCATTAAAATCGTACCTATAATACATAATACAACACAAAACAGTGTAGATTTGCAAGAGGTAACGTACTTTTAACATTAAGAACTAGAAAAGCCTAAAAGAATAATCCAGGAATACATTAAAAACAGTTCTACTTTAGATATAATGGACGCAGTAGTTACCAAAAAAACAATTTTACACCCATAATACAGGTGCACAACAGTTTGGCTAAAGACTGACGGCCCATAAAGCAAGAAACCAGCAGTGTTGGAAAGAATTAAGTATGAAATATGCGCACCGTGGGCCTACGTGATTTATGTGACGGAGATCTGCATTAAATATTGTTCGGTGTCTTGTAAGATGCAGGGGAATACAAGACGAAACGACAGATGAACTTCTGTTTCAGGTGGAATGGAAATAATAAACTAATGGGGTGCTATGCGCGTTAAAAGCTATTTCTAAAAGACAACAATTTTGTAGTGAAAATTGGTATTATTTTAAATGAACATAAGAGGTGTATATTTCTTTGTTAATAAATAAAATGTTAGAAATTTGGTTTTGCCCAATAGCGTTTATCTAGGCTTATGTCAAGCTGTACATGAAATCAAATATTACCTTAGATTTCATGTTAAACCAAATAACTTGACTGAGTGTACAATCACCTCAGAGCCAATTGATAACTTTATTTAGAATATTTTAAGGATACTCAGTATCCGAACGAATAAAACGTTCCTATAACAATAATTAAGAAGAGATTACGTATACAGTCAATAGAAGATATAATAAACAGTATACGTAGATAATTTTTAGCAAGTGGTTAGTACGGCGCGGCGAGACGTGATGAAGGTAACCCACAGAACGCCACACATGCGACCCGACAGTAATTTTATTATAAGCTCGTTATGCACTAAACTCGTTACGTCACGACTTTGTGGTCCGTAATTGGTCTGTGGTTGTGTACAAGCCTATAAGATAACAATTGTTATTTATAAGCTATTTAGTAATTTAGGTTTTAGTCTTTCTCTAAATGAAGTTTAAGCTACTACTTTATTATTTAAACAAGTAAATTCTTGTTATCATAAATTCATGATTAGAAAAACTGGGTTTGATGGCAAACTCTTGCCATCGCTTTCATACACGTAGAATTTAAATGGGAATGTAGAATAGCTATTGGGTTTGACCATTCCTAGAGAAGCAAAAACTTAAGACTGATGTGATGTATGGTCACTTCTACGCTGCAGTTTCAGGCTTACAGACGCGTTTGGAGAGCCAGTTTTTATTGTAGCTCTTTGTTCACGATCATCGTACTTTTTGTTGTATTTTGTGTAGAGTACGACGCTCTGGTTAGAACTTGATTACACTTTCAATGTAGCAGTTTTGGCGCGTCTTTAAACATTTCGCAGTTAATGTTAAAACTAGCAACTGATTTAAGTGAGTGCTCGTGGCGTAAGTTAATTTCATCGTGGCTGTCTTGCGAGCTGGGGAATAATGGCCGCCCGTAAATCCCGACAGACAAAACTGCCTCACCTGCACTCATTATATTTACGCCGCAATAATAAAACTTTCCAACTCTCTCTGAATATTGAATTCGTTGCGGCGAGGAGAGGCGGTCGCCTTACTTATTGCCGTCAGTTCTGCAATATGCTCGGTAGGTTTTAATAAAGGCTCGACCGACGGGGCATTTCGAAAAGTTTTCGTTTCGCGAAGGCGGACGCTATTGCGCCGACAATGAGCCCCGCTAAGCCCCCGTCGAGTTGAGTTGAAGCGTTTTCGTTTGACTAATAGCTGCATGTAAAATTTTCGTGGTTTTATTCATACACGCATGACGGGCTGATCTAAGCCCTTGCTAGGTACGCTCAATTTTAACTGGAATTACGAACTTTGAAATGCCTCGGATAAATATTTCTTTTTATTTCTGTTACTAGGTTCCTACAGGCTTTTGCAACTCTTTGAAAATATGTAATTATTTCTAACTGGATTCAGTATTAATATTGGTTTGATCAACGAAGGCATATATATTGTAAGGGAGCAACAATCTTGTTGGGCAAAGTTTGTGCAAGTCGAAGCAAGCGAAACTTCGTGCAACGTGCCAGACAAATGCGATATCAGTGATGCGTCGGTAAGTGAATGCAGGTAACGCGATCATCGAGCGTCGTCGTCTGCGCTCTGATGTATAAACTTGGATTCTTAGATTTATTAAGAGATGAAAGTGATATTATCCTTATTTGATGAAACTTATGACTCAATGGTAGCCACACACTACTTTGTGGGACGTAAAATTAAAATACACTTTAAGGAAAATAATCTATGAGATTGACGTTACATACCTAGGTATAACATTTTTTTCAGACCTTCAAAAGAGTTGTATTTTGTAATCAAAGTAGATAAAGTACCGTGACCTAATGTCAATATGAGGTTAACTCAGGTAAGCTGTCTTTGATCAACCGGTGAATGCAACGAAGTTCATAAAACAATTGCCCTTAATTTAATAAAAGTTGTTTATTTAAACGTGAGTATACACTTGAGCATTTACTAGTAACAGAACATCGAGCATTCGCTGTTGTTAAATTTACTTCGAACATGACGCTCGCTGTATTATTACGACCTGATCTTAAAAACCCAAGATCGTTTTGGTGTAATGATTTAACGAGCAAAGGCACGAACGCGGGTCACGAGAGCAAATGCAAGACATAAAGAAATGTTAAAGGTAAATGTTCCCGCATTTTACAGCATTAACCTGTAATTACGTCGAACATAGCGTCGAAGATTAGCAAGATTAACTTTACATATTACATAGAAAAACTTTAATAAATTGAATATTTGCCTATATTGTATCATTCGTATTAATGTTACATTACATTGTAATGCTCTAGCAATTGCATAAGTGTATACTCACCCTTACAATAACCCGTTGATTAACTGTTCAGTCTATTAAAAGTCACTGGGTAACTGTCTTGATTGTCAAAACAAATGATATTTTATAAATTAAATGTTAAAATGATAACTTCTTTAACAGCAGGATGCAATGACGCGGATGCATTATCGGGTACACCTGCAGGCGGATATTGCATTAGATGCAGCCAACGCCGCTTGCGGTACACTCAAAGCTCTTATAGTTATTCAAACATGTTTAAACGCACAGACGAGCGGGGTAAACGGTTAACAAACGATTCGTGAAAATATGAAATCCGTATAAGGCCAAAACTTCACTAAACGATATCATAAGTAATGAAAATAATCGATGGGTTCAATCAAATAGTATGTGAAAGCATTTGCACTTATTTCAGTTGAAAGGAAATTCAGAAAATTTGTGACTTATTATGTCAAAATATCATTATTATAACAAACCACTATAATCGGATCAGGATCCTTATTCACAATGTTTATTCCGTGTCCACGTCAAGCCTATGCGGAACCATCAAAAACTTGTCATAATCGTAAATGGAGAGCTGCGCTTAGAAATGAATCATCGCGCATGCGCGGCGGACATTTGTGAGCGCGCCGCGCATGCGCCTTGATGCATTTGTGAGCACAACTCTCCATTTACAATTATGACAAGATTTTGACAGTTCCATATAGGGTGGCCGTTGACGCGGCATAAAGATCGTGAATAGGGATCCGGGTCTGAAAAATTAAGAAATTAGTAGTAGTATAATTATTTTTTGAGAAATGGTAGTTTTAATATTTTTTTCTGTTTATGTACCAGTTATGTGGGGATAGATTAGTGAAGGAATTAAGGATGTTTGATACTGTTTCGTGTAAATACTAATAAATAGATTTTGGATATTTATTTACAGCAAAATTATTACGACATGATATCCACGCCAGTGGCACCACGGACAAAAGTTATCACACTAATATTATAAAGGCGAAAGTTTGTGAGTATGTGAGTGTGTAGGTATGTTTGTTACTTTTTCACGTCTAAACGGCTGGAGCGATTTTAATAAAATTTGGTATGGAGTTAGCTGACACCCTGGATTAACACATAGGCTAATAAACCGCGGGTAACACTGCGGAGCGCAGCTAGTTGTTAATAAATGTAATCTTAAAAACGATGTCTCAAAACCCGCCCGTTTGCATCATCTCAAAGCGATAGCCTATTTGCTTACGGGCGTGTAAGCAGTAAGCACACACGCGTAGGTGCATCGGAATCCATGACGATGCCTTCAAAAGTTCAGCGTTCGACGCCCGGGCCGCGGAAGCGCCGTCGCTACCAGGAAATTGAAGTCACCTCTCGCATTCAACGTACGAACAATGCTTTGTGAAAGAACATCTAATTTATCTGCAAGTTGTTTTGAGGAATCGCTTCGTTTAAATTGAATATCGATTTGTTGAACAATATTCTATTGTCTTGGAACTGTTTGATTTCATCTGAGTTATCAACGGCAGCAGTGTTCAGCTTTAGGTCTTAAAATTGAAATGTCTGTAGCATCGTTTCAATAGACTGGCATGCCGAAACAGTAATCATTTATCTGTGGTTTAAGATTTAGATGTAGTTTTGAATAATTTAAAACAATTTCCAAGGAAATTAGTAGTACTGCCTTGTCGTAAAGGCAAGGAAGTAAATAGTAGTGATGACATCCAATAGGGATGTTGACTGTCAAGTCAAATCAGTCTCTTTTTATGAAATGTCAAAACGACAAACTTTATAGAAATGTGTATGGAATAGCAACCTGTGACGTCTTAAGTTCCTATCGTCAAATCATTACTTTTTAACATGTTAAATTGTAAAAGTACACTTATTTTTAAAGCATTTTAAGATCTACTATTACCTGATTAGTATAAAGTAATTAACTTTTATTGTAGTCCACTACCCAATTCGGTAATCTTCAATCAATAGGATCGACGAAATGTGCATTGGTGCAACGACTTCATTGTTGCAAAAAACTGAAATTGGAACGCTTTTAATAGATATAATGCTTTCGGACAATATCAAGTTACCTAAGTGATTTTTACACATATTGTATCTTCTTGAAGTTTATGGCAATAAAGAAAAAAATAGTTAAAATGGAAAACGATTAAAATACGAAACTGCCTGACAAATAGAATCAATTATGGTATCTACCAGCTATTATCAAAGCAATATGATTTTAGATCACGTCTAGACTGATGAACACTATTATTATACAATCTGATGTACAAGAGGAATAATATGAGAGACCGCAAGCTCAGGTGGCGCGACGGAGCACCCACCACGCACGCCACCCATTGTAAATATTAGTTCGCGAAACTCATCAATTCCGCGCTCAAACTTAATAAAATACTTGGCGCTTAATTGAAAATGAATACTGCCTCCGATGCGATCGATAAAATATTCCGCAGCCTTAATCCGCGATAATGAAGCGGCCCCGCGAAGGGTTGCTTCGAGGGGCCCAGTAATAAATGTTGCGTCCCAAATTTAAAATCAAAGTGCGGAATAAATTTTGATTAAGCGATTAGCTGGGACCCGAGAGGTGTGTACGTTTCTTCAGTGCTCTATTAGTGATGCTACACTGGTGCGGTTGACAGCCAATGTGGGATTTGTGTTTGGAGTTGCCAACTAAAGCCCGCGGTTGAAGAGATTGCAACAAGTTTCTCGTTCCTAAGATTTAGTATACGTACTGATATTTTGTGATGCCATTGTTCTATACTCTTGCTAATAAACACAAATAGAGTATCTATACATTTGTTCGAAACATCTCACCCTCTGTGGCGCGGTGGGAGTGTATCCGACTGCTACGCAATAGTCCGACTGCTTCGTGGGTTCGATTCCCACACGTGACACCACTATGTGTGATCCACAAATTGTTGTTCCTAGTCTGGGTGTACGTGATTTGAATGTTTGTAGAGTCCCTCGCGACACAGGGCTTGTACCCAACTGCGGGAGTCGTCTTTAAAAAAAAAAACAATCATTGTGATGCAAAAGCACACTGCATGTACTCCTCAAGTACTAGACAAAAAGTATTTCTATTAGTCTCTATCTGTTTATTAGTATGACCTAAATCTCAAACAGTGACGACTGAGCAGATCGAAATATCTACCTGGTTATGCAACGGTACCACTGTCGGTCCATAAATACCCATTAATGGACCGACAGTAGTACCATTTTCGAAAATTGACACGGCGCCGTGCTTCGGAGATAACGTTAACTGTCAGTCCTGCGCCAAATCTCTCTCCGGTCGTGTCGAATTTCCGTCCCAACGGGCTATAAGAGTGAGGGAATAGAGAGTGCAATTGTGTCTGCACATACACTTGTGCACTTTAAATCTCCTGCGTAGTTGACTCTTTTCTTGTCTTTATAGAATTCTACAATATTGCAACGCAATATTGCGGCTATTGCAACGGCCGTGGTCGGGTAGTCTACCCGTGACCACGGCCATTTCAATACGGTCGAGGTGTCGGGCAATAAACAAAGTTATTTAGCCTTAAAATAAAATAATTACGCGATTAAGACCCGTAGCTTATAAAATTCTTTAATGTGTACAAATTGCAAAAGTTTACGAACATATAAAAAACTCTTTTTAAGTTGATTGATACAGTAAGTTGGTACACTACATTTGTTCATTTCTTATATGCATATAGGTAGTAGTATGGCTTTTATACATCCATAAAGTCTAATAGAACCACGATTGCAGCGACGCAGACATCCTAACTACGTTTTCCGGTGCATCAGTATCAAATGCATACGCGATGCCACATTTGATAAACTCTAAGATAATGTACGTTGAAATTCATTATAAATTTATTCATGGAGTGCAGCTTTTGGTTTATTAGCCGTCTGTACCTAGGTATGACACTGATCTACAATGTAATATGCATGTCTGGGGTAGTGAATACTGATGTCTTAGGATTTTTAATTAGATCTACAACATTGCATCGTTTAGAAGTCAGTATTTGTAATTATATTTTTATGTAAAGCATGTTTTATAAGAATGACATATGAAAGTGAAAAACTGGGAAAGTGTATGTCGGGCTATGCACAATGTAGAGTTCTGTAGCTGCCTTTTCTGTAGTTTTTGTTTCATACTATTAACAACGTTATATAAGTAATTTTCAATGGAATTTGTACGAAATTGTTGTTACTTCTCTCTTGGTCTGCTGTTCGTAAACTTGTATCTCCAAAAACAACCATTTAGCTGGCAGGGGCTTTTACTTTAAGGCTTAAGATCTTACGAGCGGAACCCTAAATCAAAAAATTATATTGACAACCCCTAAATATTTTAAATGATTTATCCAACGACACCCCACTCTATGGGGTAACTAAGAAAATCACACTCTCACTTAACGTGCACGGAAGATACCAGAAAAAAAATATTTTTTAAGATTTTATTTTACCACTTTGTCAGCGTAACTAATATGTATATCCGCGCAAAATTACAGCTTTCTAGTACAAAGGGTCTTTGAGCTAAAGACGGGGACAAACAGACAGATGGATAGACAGAGTGAAACTATAAGGTTTCTGTTTTGGCATTTCGGCTACGGAATTCTTAAAATGGTCATCGGTTCAGACCAATTTAAACCATCATACCATAGTTAACTTAAAAAAATGTAATTGTTTTATGTTGTCAAATGGCATGCGCATTTGGTAACTGCTATCCACTACGAAGACAAGCTCTTGCGTAGATTTTACACAATATTTGAGAGTGATTATATTATAAACTGGAGTAAGTATAGCGCTACCTAAAAATGTACATGTCTGTGATGTCTGTATTCACGTCTTCGTAGGGAATGAACAGACGGACAGATTAGGAAGCGTTAATGTAGTGAAAACTTCAAAAACGAAATAAAAGTACGAAACGAAAAAAAAATAAAGTGCACAGCGCGGCTAACGGCTCTGTGCACTTTTTTGGGATGATAAAACATTTTAAACTCGCGTCAGGACACGTGACCTGATTGAAAATTCGCAAGACGGAGGGAGATGTGGCAATAAAAAATGCTACAATATCATTAGAATTACGATTAGAATATCAAGGTAAATTGCGCCACCATCTTCTATGTATGTATAGCTCAGGTGGGAAATTAATATTTTTTTCCTTTTTTGATTTTTTTTTTTGATTTGTAATTTATTATTTTATATTTTTATATTATTATGTCAGTAAGTTCGTAAAATATTATTCGAATTTCATCAGTATGCATAATGTTCAAGTTTTCACTTCTGCCGGCACTCTCGGAGTGCCACCTATGGTTTTTTTTTTAAAGCCGCTTTAACGGGATAGTTCTTATCTTTGTTTATGAAAATCCATTCAGCCGTTTTGAAGTTAATCAACTATTTGACTCCAATCTAGTTTATAAAAACAAGAAGCAGCAGGAAAATAAAAGCCGAAACATACAGTACACCGTCTACACTAGTTATTAAAATAATCACCATCTTACTAGAGGAGCGCGTGACGTGGGGGTGGTACTCGGGGCTGCGAGTAAAACCCCGAGTCATACGGTTAATTACCGGATGAGCGACCCGGGGTGATTTACGACGTAAGAAGGCAAATACGGTACTGCACCGATGTGTTGTGTTGTATTAAAATTTATAATGCTACTTTGATTAGTGCAGCTGGGTTTGTTTTCGCCGGAGTGTTTTGCTGGGCGTGCTAAAGTTAAAAGGATAATATTTTTAAATTTTATTTGTTATTTCGTAATAAACGTACACGTCACTGATATAAAATTCATCCAGATTCGGAACTATTGGTTGGGGGACTGACTGACCAATCGTGTTCCTGTCCCCCTCAGGTAAGGAATCTTTGGTCTATTACTGATTGAAAGAAGGACAGACTAATACGTTGACGTAGAGACCAGGACTGTGCCATAACCTCACAAAAATGAGCACACTCTAGAAAGAGACAATGCTACTTTGTGGATAATACCTGTCAAAGGCCGCACGAGTATCTCTCTCTTTCAAGCTTCGCAGTCAACATTTACTTTTCAATTGAAAGGGATGGCACGGTCCAGGTCTATACGTAAATGTTATTACTAGATAGCATTTAGGAGTATATCTCCTTTTGCCAAAATATCTATGGTCCTTCAACGATACATGAATGCCATTGGTCTATTAAAACAGATAATTGGATTACTTATTAAACTATTCCATTAAAACAAGACCAGGTGACCAGGTCACCTCGACTTTTTATCATAGGAATTTATTCAAAAACTTTACAAAAACATTTTCAAGTAGTAACTTTGATAGTACATTTTCTTTGCTTAGTTAGACGGGTAGCGTATGTTACTGGTGTTGATTTTAAAACACATTCTCATTACTCGAGAGTAAGTTAGTGTTGGCGCGTCTGTATTAGCTAGAGGCAACTTGCGAGAAACGAATTCTTAAGCCATGTACGGTACCATCAAGATGACATACGGGAGACTTTTTTGACGAACCCAAATTCAATGTTGTTTTAGATTTTCCAAAGAGCTACGTGCCTTTTGTCAAACGTACGTATTTTAATGGGTTTTCAGTTTATGTGCAATGATGTCAATTTGGAATTGTTTGTTGATGTGAAATATTTAATATGAGGTAATGAGATAACATACATTTTACACCACAAAGTAGGGTGTACTTTGTGATCCGTAAGTAAAAGTAAAAAAGACTCAGTGCAAAAAAATATGGATCACAAAAAGTGGAGTCACGCGTGAAACGCGATATCTTACGCAGCAGTCATTTAGGTCGGTGGCGCTATGGCAATGTGCACACATTGCCATAGCGCCACCGACCTAAATTACTATTTAACACATTTATGTAATACGTTCCAAATGAGATTTTCAAATTAAACTAAAAAAAACTCAAAATAACCTAATGGGTATTTTACTACCGACGTGAACCCACTCCTAACCTTTTGAGCTTAGCTAGAGGGGTTAACAAAGATTACTAGTAATGTGCGCCAACTTTGCTAGTTATCTTTATAGAAAACTAGCAAACGGATTGCACTCCGTGAGTGCCGGAAGAATTGAAAACTTGAACATTGACGTTGTGCATTTTTGAATATTTTGAAATTGTTAGGGAATATTTTTTTTAATGATTTATGTAATTAAATACAATATTCATCTATTGCGCTATCGTACACAAACATAACAATCTGAAAAATGACAATTACAACGACATGACAATTAAAAAGTTGATCTATCAGAAAAAAATACATACTGATGAAATTTATATAATATTTTTCGATCTTACTGACATAATAATAAAAAAATATGAAATAATAATTCACAAATCAAAAAACCATAATAAAAGGAAAAAAAAACAATCATTACTCTGACTCGAACTGGGGTCTTCTGCTTTCTGGACCGCCCGATTTCCCACCTGAGCTATAATAACATTGTACCTGGCTACCTTCGTATTCTAATGTTATTAGTGGACTTTTTCATTGCTCTCCCTCAGTCTTACGAATTTTGAATCAGGATCACGTGACGCGAGTTTAACATTTTTTCCCATACCAAAAAAAGTGCATAACGCTGCTAAAAAAGTTTTCACTTCAAAAAAAGCTCGAGCTTTAATACAGCCGTGTGTATCTCTCTTCACTCAGGGGTACTACACCTTGTCTAATAAGTGCCCGCACTCACGTTAATGAGTTTACTGCATCCTCGGGTCGGTAAGTTTTTTAAAGTGCAGGAGTTGTGGCGCCTTGCAAACCTTTTGCCGTGGTGTTGGCAATTAATGCCGCGTTTTCGTGCTCCTTAGCCGATTTCCTACTTAAACAGAAAATATTTTAATTGGTTTTTCATACTTCAATGAGTTTGTTGTGTTAAGTTTGACCGTGATCGCTTGAGAGCGCTGTAGTGCTTCAGTTAGGAAAGGGAGTGTAAATATTTGTAAGAGTTTTGCTTTGAGAAGATGTGATTGGTTATTTAAGTTAATATTGAAGTGTATTAAGGACTTCGTCAACGACTACACTTAAATGCAATAGGACGGAGTAAGATTGGAATTGAAATATGATATAGACTTTCGCGATTTGTACCACGCGTCTGTACCGCGGTGGGAGTGTGTCCGCCTGCTCACGGGACAGCACTTTGTGTGATCCACAAATTGTTGTTCCGGGTCTGGGTGTACTTTGTGTCCGTGACTTGTTTGTTTGTAAAGTCCACCGTGACACAAAGCTTGTACGCTATTGCAGTCGTCTTTATCAAAAAAAAAACATAATTAAATTATATATACTACGGGTCTTAATCGCGTTAATTTTATAGTTACTCCTTTTTTTATTGGCAGACGTTTGGACCGTATTGCAACGGCCGTGATCACAGGTAGACTTCTTTCAATTTTAGATACAAATGTAGGAAGAAACTGCCCTAGATTTCACAACGAACAGTTATAATAACAAAACATTTTTCACTCAACCCGCTACTGCAGGGTGAGGTAACGATGTTAGTCGGTCCATTTCTCAATTTTGCCTTGTACTTGTACCCCTTTATTCTTGGACGGTGGACGCATTGGGTGCAACCCTTCAAATGCCTGCAGCGGTGTAAGGCACTCGCGTTATTTTATTGCTTTCCGAAGTATTTCTTGGGCCTAAAATGTTGCGAGTTTTATGTTGCTTGATTTATTGTCGGTTGAATTTGTTAGTGGATTAGAGTTGGGATTTATTTTTTTATTTTATTGACTTATGCTAAAAAATAATGTAAAAAGGCCGACATAATGCTAAAAGTATTCTCTACCAGCCAACCTTTGGGTGATATGATGTAAAATAAAATTGTGTAGGTGTAAATTGTTGAATGCTGTTTATCTACACTATATTTTTGTGTTTTGTATTTTAGAAACTACTGGACTCGTTTAAAAAATTCTATCACCATTAGAAAGCTACATTATCGGGGAGTAATATATACTATATTTTATTGTCAAAAAATCAGAGATCCACGAAAATTCAAATAATGTAATAATTGAAGGTATAAAAAACTACGATATGACACCCGTGCGAAGCCGGGGCAGGCTGTTAGTGTATGATAAATTTTATCCATTATAAAAATAAAATAAACACATATACGTATACTTAAATATATTAAATACATTAACAATTACTTAATTCATTACATAAATACATACGTAATAGTAATTTATTTAATGCATTCAGCAATATTTTTCTTTTAAACTTATTAATATATTATTATAAATAATTAGCTGACTGCACTTACAAATTATAAAATTGAAAATAAACAAAATTATAATGTGTAAGTACAGTCAGCTAGATAAGTCACTTTACACTAAAAGTATTTAAGCGACTTAGCAGAAGTATCTCCTAATACATATCCAGCAGATTCAGATTTAGATCAAAAAAGTCACGGTAGTACAGTAGTAGTACACAGTGGTAATAAGTACATGGTCACTAATTTAAGAGCATTGATATTTTAAAATATTACTTTTGTTAAGCAACTTATAGCGGTAAGTTACTTAAAATAAATAGGGAAATGAAAATAATATTAATCATAGAGCGCAACATTTTGAAAACTCCGAGTTCATCATCCACATCCGTCCACGGAACTGAAGCCTCCATTGTGGTCGCATCCGCCTCCTCATGGCATTATATTAAATTTTATTATCGCCCTGGACTAAGTAATGGGAATATCGTGTAAGGAGCGGCCGTCCGCAGCCCCAGGGCGTCGGAGGGTTAATGGGGGGTTGAAGGAGGGGGGGAGTGATTAAAATTTCGACTACCGTTGATGACACGACAGTACTGCCGAGTGGAAGGATTAATACCGGCTTTATGAGTGGATTACATTACTTTGCGTACGGCATTGTAAGTGTTGTGATTTCATTTGTTTGGTCACGATGAGGAATTGTATTGTTTTAGTTGGTTTAGAGATTGTTGTTTATAGTTTTCTTATTATAAATGGTCTCATATTTGAGAGCCAGTGGTAGGCAGCGCGTAGAACTGAAAGCATTCGGATTAGTTACATATGGATTAATTCCCTCCATTTGGATCCATAGTTTGGATTCACATGTGTATCTGAGGATACTTTTATTCCACTTAAATCTCAGACATTTATTATACTTTTCCGGTAAAATCGGCATAGACCTTTCAGATGTTAGCATATTCAAATAAACAAGCTGTATAGCTTAGATCATTTCAGACAAAGGCAAATTTACATTAACAACAAAACAATACAATATATCGGGCAGTTAAGCCCATTATCGACGAAAAAACTGTCCAATACTTGGAATTACGGCTAAAAAGACGAAGTTTGGACTATAAAAACAGCTAAGAACCTCTAAAGGAGGGATAAAGCCACAAACAAAGGTATTAGATGTCCAGTCAAAGTTTCTTCATAAGCTATAACTGTGATACAAAATTGTTTATCAATTGCGGGCGGCGATCTTATTGCGAGGGACTAATGTCTATCGGTGATCATTTGTGGGCGTATTAAAGATGTACAAAATACAATATCTATGTATCTACTACATTTTTTTTTCCAGTCAGTAACTACATTAGGTGAGAATAAAATGTTTGAAGTTAAACTTCATTTACTAATATTATGAATGCGAAAGTTTGGATGTATGCATGTTTGTTATTCAATCACGCTATAACGGGTATACGGATCTAAGCCAATTCACATATTTAAAGCAGTGCAGTTGTAGTTAAGTTTTGTGACTTTGGGATCGATCCCAAATACGTTTGTGTCAAATAAGCATCTCGAGAGCGCAATAGCTAGTACGGTTTGCAAGCGTATTTGAGATCGATCCTAAAGTTACGAAAATGACCCTTTTAATCGAGACTTCACTGCAACTACACTGCAACTGCACTGCTTTAAATACGTGAATTGACCACCTCGACGAAATTTGAAACAAAGATAAATTATAGTCTGGAATAGCACATAGGCTACTATTTATCCCGGAATAATATTCCCGTGGGATACATTTGTTTTTCAAAATTTTCAGGCGAACGAAGTCGCAGGCAATAGCTAGTAATGAATAAAAGTTAGGTATTTAATAATTACAGAGACATGACTAATAAGCAGTTCATAAATATTTCATTCAGCATCGGTAGCCGAAAGCATCGAGAGATTCGCAACCGTGAGGTCACAGAATCAGCATCCCACCCTTTATAGGTACTACCGGAAACGTGAACCCATTCTTTTCCACAAGCAATTCAGTTTAGCTGAAGAGGTTTAAAAGATTACTAGTAATGAGCCACCCACATTCCTAGTAATCTTGAATTGAAGACCCAAATTATTTGTTTCATAACATTACCCGTATTTCTAAACAATGCGTTTGGTAATCCATATAAAGCGATATCATGGTAAGACTACGAGTAGGTACAGATACTAAAATAACTTACGCAATGATTCATAATACCTAAATTTATTTCCTGAGGCGGAGTCAGATCTTAATTATTTCCCAATAAATCGCTAGCACCGTCCCGTTGATCTCTCAAGTGTGAACGTTTATTTAAGGGCTGCAATATTTTTTCCACCCTCGACCTCGGTTCACTTCGTTATATTTATTAAAACATCGCCCGAGATTACAAAGAACACGATATTTTTTACACTGTAAGATGTGAAAACCAATTAAAGAGATAAAAAGGGAATCTAGCGAGGTGCCTGCATTAATTTCTTTTTTGCGGGGATTATTTTAAAATTGCATTATACTCTTGTTAAGACGGCGGCCTCTCTCGGTTAATGATAGTACTACCCCTTCCTTTTTAATTGCCTCGGGCTATTGCGAAATGAGTAATCTAAAGGTGCTCGGCCGGTGCTTGAGATAAAACTTTGGAGAGTTTGACAATCTTACACAGCTACCTAGATAAGTATAGACCATGTTTCAGTCTCATTTTACTAGAATGTTGTGGAGTAGGCTGTGCGTATATAGCTTAATAATACTGACGAAAGATGGCTTGAATGGATAGGATGATCTCTAAGTACCGGCTAGATGGCGCATGCGAGGGCCCAACTCGCGAGCATGAAAGTATAGAGAAATTTGAGGTCTAGTAACATAGTCCAGATAGGTGGTTCGATTCCGGCCCCAGATTGGCATACGGAAGTCTCGGGTTCTATTCCTGGGTTTGAACTTCAAATGTTTCTATCTTTCAAAAATGCAATTATTGTATTTAATTAAACAAGTTATTAAGTTACAAAATTTATGCTTTATTAATAATAACTTCTCTATTGATCACTGTCTATGGGTAAGTAAGGGTTATTAATATTTAGAAGAAAGTTTTTCTTCTTAAAAATATAGTAGGGACTTCGGTAATTTTACTAACTGGCTGACCTGCGCAATTTCGTTTGCGTCAATTTTACCCGATTTTACAAAGTTTCTCATTGATGCTCCGCTCCTATTGGTCATAGCGTGATGTTAAATAGCCTTTAGCCTTCCTCAATAAATGAGCTATTCAACACACAATAAAACACACAAAAACAATTCGAACCGGTAGTTCCTGAGATTATCGCGTTCAACCAAACATACAAACTCTTTAGCCTTATAATATTAGAATAGAGTATAGAATAAGTATGTACAAGGTAAATGGGTAAGCTGAAGCTAAATTTTATAATCATATTAATGTCTCCCATAAAAATATGTTTAGTAAACGCGTGTAGTCTTGCAAGCACTTTTTACACCGAATCGTCACGAAGCGGCTTCGAACCGAAACTGTAATAAAGATATAATAATTTCCAACGCAGATATAAATTGTGCGTCGATAGCAAAGCCTATCTACGTACATAATTCTGACACGGACCGCTCAATTCGGGGGCGAAGTTCTAAAGTGTTCGCTAGAAGTGGTCACGATTATAACTGGAACCACGTTATTCTCGCATAATACTCTTCAAAAATGACCCCTAAATTGTGAACGATAAGATAGTGATTAAATGCAAAGTTATATTGGGAGTAGCTGGTTGCGATTACGACACTACCAACTTATGTTTGTAAATATGATGGCTAAAAATGAACTTTATGTTTTCAAAGATAGGGTTGATTGGTGATGCTTGTGTAAGTTGGTAGTGGTTTATTAGTCATCGATGGTGGCGCGATAGGGCCGTGCCAGGCGCGAGCGGCGCGCACGCATGCACTGTCAACACTACCTAATGAACGACAGTTACACAACGCACGTGATGCTAAATGTCGCTATACTTCCTGCCGTAATTTTATTGTAATTTGTGCGTATTTATCATGTGAAGAGAATTATGGCTCTATTATTGTTTACGAAACTATAGAAACTAATTTCAGCGCTCATGCAAATGGTATAATTATTTTAGAATAACAGTCTTCAAGGATTGCATCCATAAAATGCTATTTCATAATTCAAAATTGATTACCAACGTAAAGCGCTCCCTGCAATGAAACTAGTGAACATAGACAACACACTAACACATTCACAGATAGGTTAGGTCTAGGTCTTACATTAATTAAACTCAAAAACAATAAGTAATCCTGACAGCTTTTCAAGAAAAATCATAAATCTAAAACTATTGAACATAGACAACACACTAACGAATTTAAGGCAGGTAGGTCTTACATTAAAATCTCTTTAAAATACAATGTCATCCTGAAAGCTACAATAAATCCATCTACAAAAAATCTACTCCACAAATAACATTAACAAAACTGAACACAAGTATGATCAGAATAGCTGCATTTCCTGTTTACCCGTCAGATGTCACGTGATACAAAAATTAAGGCTGCGCCACAAAGAAAGCGAGCCGGAATGCTAATTACCGGTGATATTTATGCGACTGCAACCGCGCCCGTGCCGTGACACTGCCGCGACATCCACCAAATAAATCGCACCGAGGATTTACTTCAATTAATGTTAGCGTGTTTGATATATATATACTGGTATACTAAAAATCTAAAGCCATTGAATAAAATTGAAACGTTATCACACATGTTAAAAACCGGGCAAGTGCATGTCGGGCCACGCACAATGTAGGGTTCCGTAGTTCGTAATCCGAATAATATGGCTTACGAAGTGAGTTCTGTGTTGTTTCTTTTTCATACTACCAACAACGTTATTTAAGTTTTTTTTAATGAATTCTGTACGTAACTTTTGTTACTTCTCACTTGGTCTGCTTTTACTCGTTAAAATACATAGGTTGGTTGTCTTCGAACACTTTATAAAGCCTACTTAGCTGTGATAGTTTTCCTTTTAATTTCACTATATATACTACTACCGTGATTTTTTTCACATACCCAACACTAAACATTTAGCTGGCAGGGGGATCAACAAACGGATCCCTAAATGAAAAAAAGTGGCCTTTACAACCCCTAAAAGACCTATCTAATGATCATCACACATCATTACAGCTCGCTACATATGGTGTCGAAAACCACTTAAGCGGTCTAAAATATTTATTGATATTTTTATCCAGCCGATCCGAGGCTTAAATTGCAATAATGAAAGCTTTTGCAATTGCGAAGGCTTGTTGCAATTCTGGAAGTTTGATAGCTACATGTCTATTAACTAAGCTAGCTAATATCTAGCCTGTGCGCTTACCGAAGAGAAAATAAATAAATACTTACTTATACAAATCTAAAATGTAATTATGATGATTCCCGATCTCTTCAGTGTTAATACAACGTCCTCAATGTACAATGTATGAATTACATGCTTTTTTTTCAGCATTATCAAACTCTTAAACATCATACATAAATTCTACCTATCAATTTTATCATCCACTCCAAATTATAGTTGAAATAAGTAGATACTTATGCGTATTCTGAAAACAAAATATCTATCTCACAAACTTGTATGTTGAAATAAAAGCGCATATTTTGTAAATAAAGTATCAAACTCACTAACATTAACTGTAAAGCTGCACATGCACCATTCAGTTGCACGTGACAATGGCGCAATGCCGCGGATTTCTATACACCAGATTAGCTCCTTGAAGTACCTACATTTTATACTAACAAATAAACTACCGATGTAACTTGCCAAAAACATTAAACAAAGTTGTGGTTCAATGCAACAGTTTATGTCTGACATTGCTTACGAAGTTGATACCAAAATTATGTAGGTTCTTATAGATATTGTGCTATCTGTTATCTAACTTACTTTACAAATGAAATATATATTTCAGTGTTCAACCTTTTTCGTTGTTTCTCGAATGATCTGTAGGTATCTACTAAAGTATGCAATCAAGAATGGGTAGATTAATGTCAAGTAAATTAATGTCTCTTTTGTTAAAATTATAAGCTCTGTACAAGTTTATATAAAAATACAAAGTGAGTGAATGGGTGCAGACACGTCGTCACATCGCTTTGTCATACTGGTATGACGACCAGTATTTTTTCCTCCTAGTCATATGGGTCAGGGTCACCATAAAGAGGTATATACTTAATTAAATAGTGGGAGAACGAGTCCAGCAGGAATTGACGTAAAAGTTAAAAAGTTTTTATAATATTTTTCCCATGAACACTTGTGATAAATTGTGCGTAAAAATTGTTTTACACAACATTAAAAGAAATGCTTTGCTTAACGTTAAGGTAATTAACTACTACGTAGTACTTGATAATAATTGTAAAATAAGTTATTGCTGTTATTGTCGCCTGCCCAATTTAAAATACTCACTATACTTGCATCATAATCCTTTAAAAGAGGTACCTGTAACAAAAAAATCACCGTATAAAACTTCTGTATACAAAATTAACACAAAATCTCGTTGTCGAACAAGCAAAATATGAGTTCCATTATGAAGTTAGTAAAACAATAATTTTATAATCAAAACCAACATCGTAAAGCTTTCAGCGTGCGCGAAATCCCTAAAATAACAAAATAGAATTTCCGAGAGATGTGGAGGCTCGGAGAGCAAAATACCGAGAGTACAGAAGGTAACATTCATACGTACCTTGCTCGAACAACGCACACATAGACATCCTGAAATTCCAGACTACTTTTTTTCGGAACGAATGGAATCTAGAGATTCCGTGGCCGTGAGCGATACGCGCTCTTTTTCTTTTACATACGTATGATTTGATCCGTTGAGATTGGCTGATGACGTCCAAGAATAGTTCGGCTGATAACGGATTAGGTGTAGGTACGTGAGCAGTATGTCGCACAAAATATGGATCAACAGTAACACAACGCGTGCTTGTGCAATGTACACATCAAACACGGAATTACGTAACGCCTTCCCAACAAAGTGATTCAAAGTCGTCTGTAAATCTGAGTCCGTGAGTAATAACAATGTATGCGTTGCTTGAGCATGTGTTGTATGAAGGTTACCTTCTGTATTGTCTATATGTTTTGCTTGAAGGCTAGAGGCGTGGCGGGCGGATGCGGCGTGCGTTCGGTCCGGCGCCGGATGCGCTGCGATTGCCACATCCGTGCCGCCTTGCCGAATAAATAATACACGTATTACATTGAAGGAAACTGAACATATCGATACGATTTAAATCGTGGAATATGGAGTTTAAGAATCATCTTGGATGACGTCTCTTTTAATTAGGAACGTATCCTCATTTTTACACAAATGCTCAGCTAGTTTTATTGCTGCATTTGATTTACTTACCAAACTTTCTTACATAAAAATGAAACATAGAATGTTTAACAATATTTAATTATTTTTTTTATTTAGTACTAGCTGACCCATGCAACTTCGTCTGCGCAAAATTTTCCCCGTTTTTGCAACATTTTTAATTGCAGCTCCGCTCCTATTCATTGTAACATGATGTTATTTAGCCTATAGCATTATTTATAGCGAATTAGTAGTTCCTGAGATTATTGCGTTCAAACAAAGAAACAAACTCTTTAGCTTTGCAATATTTCCTTCCTACCATCATATTACTCCCTATAACTGGGCCCTGAAGCTAATGACATAATACCAATTATTTATACATATCGCGTGATAATCATGATCAAATCTTTTTTTGAGCTAATCAACAGCATTTCCAAGCAACGGGCGGCCGTTTCAAACGGTCCCGACCGAGCCAGGCACGGCCAACCCTACAGCATTAATTGATTCACCAGATAAAGTCGGAATGTCACTCGATGTTCTGTTTACACAGCGATATCTGTTATTTAACGCACCACCGACTTTGCGTGAGTTGATAATGCGATGACAAGTGCATTTTGTATGATGATTCGAGAAATATACGCGTGAGTTATTGGTTCGTGGTAGTCACCCTTTAGAATGAGCAAATTCATTATTAAACAAACGAAAATGTGCAATAAAGACACTTACACATTTGAAAGTGTAATAAGTATTCTATCCAACTTACACATATAGCAGATACAATATACATTTTTATTATATTTTAAGTAACAGTGTTGTCTCTTTTTCAGTTATTTTTGTGAACATACCAAATGATTAGTTTTTCTAAGTATTATATATTTTTTCATGTTTTTTTTTTAAATAAAAAAGTGCAATGTGGGTTTGAGACTACATTACTAGCAATCTTGTTAACCCCTCCAGCTAAGCCTTGTGTTAGGAGTGGTACGTCGATAGTATAATGGGTAGGATTCGAACCCGCAACCTCACAAGTGCGAGTCCGATGCCTTAGTCATTAGGCTACTGCCCGCCGCTTTGACTTTACATTCATCCATACTTACATATCTACTAATATTATAAATGTTAAAGTAACTCTGTATGTCTGTCTGTTACCCTTTCACGCTCACACAGCTCAACTGATTTAGATAAAATTTGGTATAGAGATAGTTTTAGTCCCGGGGAAGGCCATAGGATACTTTTTATAGCGATAACCGACAACACGCGGGCGGTTTCGCGGGCGAAAGCTAGTTGATTATAACTGACTAAAACGTTAAAGCCATTAAATTTCGAAATAACACTCCCACTTTAAAATTTGAAAGCAATTTTAAAACATTAATCATAAGGAAAATCCATAATATGCGCTCAAGCACCCTCTAGCAAGATCTATGTAATGAGAGAGTATAAAACAAAGAAGGTCTATAATTTACGAGACACAGCGAACGCCTTGGACCTCTCCCATTTTAAATCTCTACATCTATTTGATAATGCCCCAGCTTTTAAAATGAGCATTAAGATTAAGGGAAACGTTATTACGGTGTTAAAACGTAGTGAATTTTATATTTATCTCCCCGGTTTCGCATTTGAATTTTGGTTAGGTATTGGCTACATTTTTTAGTAAAACTGAAAGAATCTTAGTTAAGCGCACATAGAATAGAGCATAACATCTCCTACTAGAATTAGATCAAACATAATGACATTGTTTTTCTGTCGGAAGTTAAAAAACTAAAAGGAGAAAGTTAAAAAAGAGTATTTATTGCAAAAAAAGCGTAAAAAGTTTTGTTATAACAACAAAATATATCAAATGTAATTGAAAAATTGCGTTTCAATTTGGTATTGGAAAGGAAATATAAATTAAAATTGGTATAGGGCTATGTTTCGACAATAAAACGCAGCTGAGCTCGCCCCAATCAGATGACGATCTTGATAAACGACCACCGTGAGATTGCACTCTTGAAACCTGAATGTTTTGTGAGCCTATACATTTAGCTTTACTTATTAATTGTATAAGAACCATAAATAAAATATTTGCATCAGACTAAAAGTGACCCTTTGTCTATGAAGCTATTAGTGAGTAGAAAATATGCTATTGATGTTTGAATAAAACTAAAAGAAATGTTAAAATTTAAACCCAAATATCTCAGTTTCTTAAAACTATATCTGTCATTGTTTGAAAAGATCCGTTTGAAAATAGAATGGTTGTCTGTAAAGTCGGTTTACGGATGATAATTTTACGTGATAACGTCTTATGAAAACATTAACGACATATCGCCATTCGCGTTGCTTAGCTACCAATCATTATCGTTAGTTCCAATTGTATTGCATGTCATGTCGCTGCAATCGCCATTCGCTGTTGCTTAGTAACCAATCACGTGACATTTTTTTAGACAATTTTTCGTGAATGCAGCCGGTCATAGATTTATAAGACGTTATCACGTCAAAAACAAATATGAATTAAATCAGCAGTTTCAAATGTAAAGCTTATGAGAAGAAGCTTCCAAGAAAGTAATGAGCCACTCTTTTAAACGATGCGATGTAAAAAGTAATATTTCAATAGTGATTTTTTTTAGTATTTTTATTTTTGTTTAATTTCTCTTTCACTACACTTAATTCCCACGCTTCTACAAAAATTCTCAAAGGATTTGTTCCTGAACAAAAGCTAATCTCGTGGACAGTATTACTTATTCAAAGGATTCTAATTTAGCGGACACCGTAGTAATCTAGGACCCTGCTGCAACCTACAAAATGACGACAGCACATAAAAAATACACGGCAATGACAGAATAGAAATAATTACTTCGTATCCCGGGCAAGGCAGCAGTTCAACTGAAACGGTACGCTGAAAAATATACCCATTCCTTTCGTTCAAGTAAGAGTTTTTGTAGGCTAGAGAGGGACAGTACAACGTAGCCTAAATAAAACATAACGGCTGAGAACACGAGCCATATTGCCTCGGTGGAAAAGTTTTAAAAAGTTTTCTTTGCGGACCCATTACAAGTACGTCGACTTGTGTGTGTGTGTGTTCGCTCGATACAAGCGGTCGATGGTCCTGTGATGTGTTAGAAGACACGCTTGTGAGAAATATAATGTTAAAACATGAGAATTTTTGGAAGAAAATATGCATTTAAGCAGGAAAGTCAGAAATAGTAGGAGAGACAAAGAGGTACAGATATGTTCTAAATTGTTTTAAAGTTAACATAAGGTTCAATTTATTTTCTATAAACGTCATTATTTTAAAAGTAAAATATGTGATACAAAATATACTTTAAAAAGAGTATATATATTAGCGTTAGCTCGTATATTTAAAACTAGTTATACCATTTTCCAGACAAATTCAGTAGAAAACTAATTTATTATGTAGAGTGGAATAGAACTTTAATATTCAAAGTAGTAAAATCAATATCCATGTTCAATGCATCAACTATAAACGTCGATCTCAATGACATATTTCCATTTAAAATTTTAATCCATTGAAAACGTGACCTCCAACACAGTGTGTCTGTGTGAGTGGCCCAGGCTCACGCACACAAAGAAACCACTGCGTACACAACGAAAGTAGGTTTATTTCCATGAAAAAGTTTTGAAAATCGATGGCTTTAGCTCCTACGCTTGGAAAGTTTTGCGTCATATAACCATAAATACGGTGTACGCCCGTGTTTTGCTCGCTGTAGACGACGACCTACTGCTTATTTTCTTCCAATAATTTGCAATCCACTGTATTATGAACATTGCGTATAAAAACGTGATTTTTTTCTTGTACTTACAAGACTTCCTTGAAAATATATTTTTTCTGTGTTTTTTGACGGTTGGCTGTGATGAAAAATAAGGAAAACGTGGTTTTAACGTTTTCAGAGTGACGTAAGCTCATGTCTCGTAAACAAAAGTTACGTAACATTAGTTATTCTTTTAATTCCTTATTTAAATATATTTCTTTTGAAATTAAGCTCAGTACCTATTAAATTAAAAAAAGGAAGAGGTGGCTTATGTACACCCGGTTAGATCTATGGTAACATAATTTTGTATTGTCATCAAAGATAAAGTAGTGTATCAAATTTGAGTCTAATCGAACGTCGTACTCATTAAGCCTACCAGATTTGACTTACAGCAATTTACAAACTAACTTACACACAGGGCAAGTTAAATAAAAGATTGTAAAAATCTGGAAGAACATAACATTTTAAAAATTGTACTATTTCAAGTTAAGATTTTTGACACATATACACAGCCAGGTTGACATATGTAAAATATTGATAAACTTTCACGATTTGTATTATAAAATAAATATACTATGGGTCTTAATCGCGTGAATAATTTAGGGTAAAATACCTTGCTTATTGCCCGACGTTTCGACCGTATTACAACGGCCGTGGTCATGGGTAGACTGTGATGGCAATAAACAAGGTATTTTACCTTAAATTAATCACGTGATTAAGACCCGTAGTATAAATAATTTTATAGGTAAAATAAACCATAGAACCTTTTACAAAAATACAAACAACCTATGTAACACAACCTCCTTATTCTAGCTTCACATAATCATATTAAAGTAGATTTTTATCGATGTCAAAACTTTTTGCTTTTTTGATCGATGTAAAACGTTACACTTTTTTCCGTCAAACCTCTCAGCTCGCAAACAAAAACGTGCAAGAAGGAACAACGTTCCAAAATATATATATATATATATATATATATATATATATATATATATATATATATCGATTGAGTTAATTTATTTCCTGCCTATGTGCAATATTGACTAAACTATAATTATCTGACACTGGGTGTGGCATAGTTATTGTAACACCGGCTCCACACGTTGGCCCCAATGTCTGTCGCACCGCCACTCGTCCTGGATCTAGAATAACGCTCCAGGATCTATGTTGGAGTCGACGTTATGAACACATAAATATGACATCGTGAAAGCATCACTGATTCACTACAAAATACGTCACTAGATTTACTGTCACAGTCGACAATTTTTTTTCCAAAATTTTGTACCCGACAATGACAAACCATCTTTGTAGATCCATGTTGGATTTTGGTAAGGCAAGGGGCTGGCCATATTTGCTGACACCCATGGCCGATGGATCAAACGAGTCGCTGGTATGGATGCGGAAGGCAGAGGAGCGGAAGTTGTGGCGGAAATTAGGACAGGCCTATATCCAGGACTGATACAAGCTGATGATGATGACTGCCGGGGTGGCGCGGTGGGAGTTTGTACAACTATTGCGCAGGAAATTGAAGGTTCGATTCCCACACGGAACACCACTTTGTCTAAACCACAGTTTGTTGGTCCGAGTCTAGCAGCAGAGAATCGAGATTTGAATGTGTGTAAAGTCCACCGCTGCACAGGCCTTGTACACTTATTGCGGAAGTTGTTTTAAAAAAACACATAATACAACAGCACAGAACAAAGCAGTAAGTCAAATATGATAACGTAGATATTTCTGTCATAAAAACATCTCAATTACCAACAAAGTGCTATAAATATCTTAAGAAATTAACCCTCTAAAGGCTAACCAGGGAATGACGCATAGCTGCGGCGGGCACCATCTTGAAAATATCGCTTTGATATATTATTGTTTATAAATAATGACTGTTAGACCCTCCCAATTTAATTGTGGTGTATCCACGAAGCTTATTAACCGTCCGGTTAATATTTCCTTATTGGGCTGTAATTAATTTTGTTATCCAGGTGCTGTGAGGTGGGCCAATGGAGCCCTCAAGCGCTTGTTCGCCAGTATCGGGCTGCCCCGTCTAAACGCCTATTATCTACCGCATTATTTTGTCGTGGCCAATTTGTTTGAAGCCTTTGACGGCCGAGACGTTCTGTTAATTAAGTCGATTTCGATTTTGGGATGCTTGATGCGGGATAAGAATGGATTTTGTACACAAAATTAATTTGAAGAAAAGGATTAATTAAATTGTTCTGTGTTGTAGATGCTATAATGGAATAATGGCTGTTTCATCTATATTTGTTATTATTGTTTTGATATACTTATATTTTAAATTCTATATATTCTTTACTACAAGCCGTGTTCGTGACTTTACATGTTCGCAAAACTAGTCATCAATGCCCACCTCAAACCTCAGGATTTAGAAAGCTGTATTTTTGCAGAAAGGTTTCTTTTGAGAAGATATTTAATTTTATTTTTAGATTGATACAAGATACAGTAAAGGATTACAGGCAACTTGAGCTCTAAGAGGTCACGTGGATGGAGCCGCGGGCTAAAACTAGAACTCCATGAAGTAATAGTTAAGTTTGGAGGGCCCATTAATAAGTTTAACCGTTACTAGAATTACTCAGAATAAAACATTTTCAGAGCCTGTATTTAATTTAGAAATACACCAAGTATCATTTCAAACACTCCTCTGTGGCGCGGTGGGAGTGTGTCCAACTGCTACGCAAGAGGTCGTGGGATCGATTCCCACACGGGACACCACTTTGTGTGATCCACAAATTGTTGTTCCGTCTGGGTGTACTTTCTGTCCGTGACTTGTATGTTTATAAAGTCCCTCGCGACACAGGGTTTGTACCCCACTGCGGGAGTCGTCTTATCTAAAAAAAAAAAGATACTTCATTTTTAGTAACTCAAGTCTCCGTCCATATGGACAAAAACTTATAAAATATATATTGTGTTTAAGTACATCTTTCTAGCGAGCTTAATATTTTACTATCTTATAGGTTAAGACAGTAAAGTATACAGCCCGCTGGCACAAGTCCGTTGCCATTACGAATTGTATCAGGTTGATGTAACGCAAAGTAATGTGCTATCACTGTTCAGCCTCTATTTGAACATTCGAGGTAATGCTAATCCGTTTAACAGCTGGTCTTATGATGTCCTCAAGACAACCAAACAACCATCGAGCAATTACAAACTATGACCTAGTGTAGCCCAACAGTAGTCCGCAACTTGTAGGCAAGGTCAAATTAGCGCCATGACCTTCCGACTGCAGCCCTCTGCCCGCTGGACCAAGTAGTTTGCGAACAACTGCCATAACTCTGTTGGTACTCTGAAACTGGGTGACGGACTAAGCGGCTCGGCCGTTGACTCCGAGAAAAAGTTCCCTTTAAATATCCACAACTTTAGTTTAGCAACTCAAATTTAGTTTGGTAACAAACGGAGCAAACAACAAGTCGCAACAAATCCGGTTGGAAGTTGCGCGCGAGTCGTTTTCAAGTTCAACGCTGGCGCGTCATACGCCGAGCCGGCTCGTACGGTACACGCGTACAGGTTTTTATTGTTTACAAAACAAATTAATTACGACAATATTGAAAACAGAACTTCTATTTTGTACAATGTGATATTATTTTTTTAAGCGCAAAATTTACGATAGGTTCTAAACAGTCTAAAATATTCTTCTTACGTTATTATTCAGATTAACTTAAAAGTTGTGTGCGCCCAGCCTGGTTGCATACTGTGTTGAACTAGAATTTATATTACTTTGCCTGCATTTACATAGTTTCTTTGCTACGCTCGTAGGCTATCCGGGTCGTAGCCACGAGCACCGGCTACGGCGTAGGCGGTGCCAAAAGCTAGCCACTACTTTGCACCCTGGGGTGTGGGGTATCGTATTGATTGCCTCCCTATGACTTTTAGCATGACCTAACTAATTTCATGACCTTTAAAAATGTAAAGTAACGCTTAAAACACATCAAAAAACATCTAAATGCCATTATACTAACTGAAACTGATCGACTGCAATTTAATTTCGAAAATAAGACAAAATAAGTACTGCTGAAAAATAGAAAGAAATGAAAATTGTGTTACGTAATTCCGTAACAGCGCATATCATTCGAGACCCAGCAGCATGTGTGCATCGGAGGCAATGTCCTGAACAGGACTGGCACGTCGGTGCTGCGGCGCTGTTTGCGCGCATGCGTCACCCTCCCCCCTCTCCCCCTACCCGCAACACGGAAAACTTTTCCCCGACATAGCTATAAGTACGCGTGCTCACCCGTCGGCAACACTTTTTGCCCCCACCAGTGGGATGGGGAGGCAAAACTTTTGCCAGCCCAGCTCGGTACTCCGTACACATCGCTCTTCCACTTTTTCCTGTATATTGAAATGGAGGTGCGGAGAAAAGAGTAGAATTTAGAAGCTGTCGTACAAATTTTAATGAGGAGTGAGAAGGTGAATACTGTTTCGTGTAACGAGCACTGCGGCCTTTGTATGGACGTTTTAATATTTCAATACACACAAAGTTGCGTTTCGAAGCGTACAATTTGACAAAATGCGTGTTTCATAATGAGGATGTCGTCGCCTGTCATATGTCAAATCATAATAGGTAATTTCGAACAAGTTTGTTCTGTTAATAATTGAATGTTTACCTTATTGCCAACGATCGGTGTATAACTATATACTCACAGAGTTGTGGCAACTTACCTTAGATAATTACAGAGAACGGTTGACCAACGGTCACCTAGTTAACGCTAATCACAATTAGGCTAGCCACCACTTCATCACGGCCACTATTCCATAACAAGGATCCTCGGTGAATGATTAATAACTAGAATCGCGGTTTGTTTGCATTTGGACCGTCCGTCGACGAGTAACAAACTTATGAATAATATGCCGCATAAGTTGAGCGTGACTTGAGGATGAATCGATTTTCTTGAGCCGTCGTCACACGGCCAACGCTATCTTCTTCCATCTCGATTAATTGTATGGGTTATTTAAACAGTTGGGAGGCATCAACAGCGGCATATTTGAGGTCTACTTGTACATTCATCAGGGTACGGACGCGGGTTAGTGCAGTCTGACCCCACGTTATCTTG
This sequence comes from Herminia tarsipennalis, assembly GCA_945859575.2. Taxonomy (NCBI): domain Eukaryota; kingdom Metazoa; phylum Arthropoda; class Insecta; order Lepidoptera; family Erebidae; genus Herminia; species Herminia tarsipennalis. The sequence goes on from OX243840.2 coordinate 7,615,496, forward strand.
CACGAACAGTGACACGACCCAAACCTCTTGGTGACTGATGACTGGCCTTAATTAAATTTTATGAACTGTCTTTCTATTACATTATGAAGTACTGTTTACTAGGTAGTTGCAATGAGAACTGAGAAACGGTAAACTTAGACTATCAGTGTAATATTGCTAGCTTGCTTTCTTAAATACGGATGTTGACTGTCAAGTGAAATCAGTCCCTTTTTATGAAATGTCAAAACGACACGCTCGATAGAAATGTGTAAAGCACGCTCTATGGAATGTGTACCTATGACGTCATAAGTTTCGTATCGTCAAAGCATTACTTATAGTATGCGTTTTCATGCTCTTCAATTTAAAAACATGTTAAATTGAGGACAAACACTTATTTTCAAAGCATTTTATGACCTACTATTGTCTAATTTGTATAAAATAATAACTTTTTCATGACTACTAGAAAAAATAACCACGTTCAATTGGGTAGTTAACACTACCCTATTGTGCGGTGTAAGTAGATATGAATATCACTGATAATCTAGTAAAATCTTGCAGCGGCATGACATGCGATAAAATTGGAATTAACGTTATTGATTGGTTGCCATGTCATAAACGTTTTCTTAGGTTATCACATAAAATTATCGTTCGTAAACCGACTTTACAGACAACCATTTTTTTTTAAGTTCAAATACCTAATTATTTTAATTTTTTTCTTATTTTATCTAAACAAATTTCTTTAAATGGCACATTTAGTACATTCATATCTTAATAAAGCTGCATCTCTATTTACCTAAATATTCACTCTCAGTGATATTAATTTTATAAAACCATATGTGTGTAAGCATCACTTAAAATAACCCTGCGTAAATTTACGATGCGATATCTTTTAATTACTATATTCTAAATCACAAAATAGACACTAGACACTGACTATTTACTTTTAGTTCTGCAATCAAAAGACTTTGAGCGCCAACACGTCGCCAGTAATGGAATGACAGTCCTAATTCACGCTACGTTTAGTTAACGTCTAAACCAACTTTACAATTCTAATGTAGTTGCGTATTCTGTCCACCTGAAAACCACCGACCAACTCTGACGTTGGCCGCATCCAAAATTCAAGGTATAAAGACAAGCAGCCCGTCCACATATCCAACATAATGTACTCAGTTTCTGATGTGTGCGAATCAAAGACTAGGATTTCTGTTCCAGAATTAGAGAGGGATATTAAAGCCAGCGGGCCTTGAATAAACACACGCTATGTGAGGCCATGTTTGCTTAGAGTTTTGTGTGCGAAATTTTAATGGAGCTGCTATGGACTTGTGTGTAATTATTATAAATAGTACAGTGTAATACCTACTGGTTTAGTGCAAGGAGAGTGAGTACAATGACTTACGACTGCCTTTGTGTCGCGGTGGGAGTGTGTCCGACTGCTACGCAAGAGGTCTTGGCTTCGATTCCCACACGGGACACCACTTTGTGTGATCCACAAATTGTTGTTCCGAGTCTGGGTGTACTTTGTGTCTGTGAATTGTATGTTTGTAAATTCCCCACGACACAGGGTTTGTACAGTCAACCGCAAAAGTAGATGATCAAAAACGGAATGTCAAAATTATTGAATTATATTTGTGGCAAATCTAGCTAATGCTACAATGTCCCTAAAGTAAGTGATGAAATAAGTTACCGATAAATTATCTGATTGTACTGTCGCCAGAACTGGAGATCATCCACAAAAGTTCTGAACTAAGTGATAGAATTGAAAATCATAAGTTAGTAAAATCGTGCCATTTGCATTCTTGGATTTTTTTTATTCTTTAGCGAATCGCAACTAACATTCAAAAGAAAGCGATAGTCTTATATATCATAACTTGATGTAAACCTGTATTTTTGCATTATTTGGCGAGTTGCAACTGCCATTCAAAAGTAAATGACAGTCTTGAAAATCATAACTTTATGAAATCTTGTATTTTGACATTCTTTGGCGAATCGTAACTGACATTCAAAAGTAAATGTTTGTCTTGAAAATCATAACTTTATGAAATCCTGTATTTCAACATTCTTTGGCGAATCGTAACTGACATTCAAAAGTAAATGATAGTCTTGAAAATCATTACTTTATGAAATCCTGTATTTGTGCATTCTTTGGCGAGTTGCAACTGCCATTCAAAAATAAATGATAGTCTTATAAATCATAACTTCATGAAAACATGTATTTCTACATTTTTTGGCGAATCGTAACTAACATTCAAAAGTTAGGATTTCATTAGTATCATTTACTTTTTAATGTCAGTTACGATTCGCCAAAGAATGTCGAAATACAGGATTTCATACAGTTATGATTTTCAAGACTATCATTTACTTTTGAATGTCAGTTACGATTAGCCAAAGAATGTGGAAATACAGGTTTTCATAAAGTTATGATTTTCAAGGCTGTCATTTACTTTTGAATGTTTGTTACGATTCGCCAAAGAATGTGGAAATACAGGTTTTCATAAAGTTATGATTTTCAAGAGTATCATTTACTTTTGATTGTCAGTTACGATTCGCCAAAGAATGTCGAAATACAGGATTTCATACAGTTATGATTTTCAAGAGTATCATTTACTTTTAATTGTCAGTTACGATTCGCCAAAGAATGTCGAAATACAGGATTTCATACAGTTATGATTTTCAAGACTAACATTTACTTTTGAATGTCAGTTACGATTAGCCAAAGAATGTCGAAATACAGGATTTCATACAGTTATGATTTTCAAGACTAACATTTACTTTTGAATGTCAGTTACGATTAGCCAAAGAATGTCGAAATACAGGTTTTCATAAAGTTATGATTTTAAAGACTGTCATTTACTTTTGAATGTTAGTTACGATTCGCCAAAGAATGTCGAAATACAGGATTTCATAAAGTTATGATTTTCAAGACTGTCATTGACTTTTGAATGGCAGTTGCAACTCGCCAAAGAATGCAAAATACAGGTTTTCATTAAGTTATGATTTATAACACTATCGCTTACTTTTGAATGTTAGTTGCGTTTCGCCAAAGAATTAAAAAAAAACCAACAATGCAAATGGCTCGATTTCATTAACTTATGATTTTCAATTCTATAACTTAGTTTAGAACTTTTTTGATCATCCAGTTCTGGCGACAGTACAATCAGATAATTTATCGGTGACTTATTCCATCACTTACTTTAGGGACATTGTAGCATTAGCTAGATTTGCCACAAATATAATTCAATAATTTTGACAATCCGTTTTTTAATCATCTACTTTTGCGGTTGACTGTACACTACTGCGGGAGTCGTCTTAAAAAATAAAAATAAAAAAAAAAGTTTTGGTCTTATATTTTATGCGTGTTTTTCATTTATTTTTTCTAAAGTTTATATATTTTATATGTAACTTTTTAACTTGATTGAAACAACAACAAATTTGGGTGGAGGTCTAGATGGTACGTAGTTGGGATGTTATAAATATTTCACCTACTGGTGAAATATTTACTGGTAAAGAGACAAGTAGAGTAAAGAATCACATGTGTTAAAAGGAATTCAACATATCTAAAGGTACTTTAATTATCAACTCGATAGTGTCAATCAGATATTTTTATATTATTCCTAAATTTTATATCCAACCTCATACAAATACATTTTAAAAAGTTACATCAGTTTGAATTTCGAAAATAGAATGTTCAAACTTTGCTCTCAACCAGTTTGAGTAAAAACCATTCGTTATAGATCGAATGGGACAAGCGAATAAAATTATTTCCAATCGATGTTTTAAATTCAATTTTCTTCTAATTAAAATTGATCGTAGTTCGACTTCTGTCGATGTCAATTTTTAACGAATGGCAATAAAAGTCACGGCAGTCTAGACGATTTTGCTTGTAGGTATATGTCAGTTTCTCAACTTTGTCAATAAAATCCTATTTGTGTTCAAACGAAATTTGAATGAAAAAGCCTCTTTGTTAGGACGAATGTTACTTGTTTCGCTATAAATATGTCTGTCAAAAGCCAGTTTGTCTGTTCGGTGTTGTAAAACAAAACAAAAGAATGTTGGTACATTTAGGTTGCGACGGGACGATAACTCAGCCGTCTCGCGTAGCCACTCGCCCAGATTTATTGGAGCAATTGACAAAGTGGCAAATGGCCCATTAGAAATTAGGAGTTCCTCGAGAAACACGGGCCATGGAAAAATGTATAGCAATATTTCCTTGTGTAAGCAAAATTGTGAGCAATAAATAATATCCGGGTGCTTGCGTCGTTTGTCCAAAGTTAATTTAAGAAAGGTTTTAAAGGAACTGTGTGTAAAAGGTATTTGTATTACAAAGTTTTATGTCATAAGTTTATTTCAAATATAAAGGATCGGTGTTTATGACTGCTCTTATTGTTTTTTTTTTAAATAATACATAGATAGATAATCCATAAGAATCAGTACACTAAAATAGGGCGATCATTTATTACACTTAATGACGTAACTATTTGATCATTTTAGATAATTCAAAAATATAAAGAGCTTATTGTTCTTATTGTGTTGGCAACATTTAATTTAGTTTGAATCTAGAACTCACTCCATAAACGATATAATTTAATCATCAATAAAAAATAAACACGTAGAACACGATAATCGAATACAATAATCGTAATAATCGAATAGAGCGGAGGGAACTAATTCCACGAATGTTTTCAGTCGATATCTTACGACATGTTTATTGTCATTGAGTAATAAAAACGAGTCTAATGACTCGGGAACTCGGCTCGGCTCAGATTGTCTCTCTATATCATATGTATATGGGTCAATAAAATTTTATGTTCAGTTAAACTTTGTTAAACGCTTCGTATTTTTCTCTAGGAAATTAGGTATCATTTTGTTCTACCGTACCTTTACTGCGGTGATTAAATTGACTGTGGAATAATGTGAAACGATTGGGGACTGAAACAAGTAAACGATTTTATCACTCACTAGATAAGATATGAGATAGTTTTTATTATATCTCATTTTTCACAAATTTATAAGTGGAAGTAGATCCTTCTCGATTTTTAAATTAAAGTGAAAAATGTGATATAAGCTAAAATACAATACCTATATATACTTCATCTATGGAATTTACATTTATGTAAAGTACCAAGTACTAAAAACATTAAACTAGATATAATTTACCAAGAACAAAGCTGAACATTGCAATTAATAGACTAAATGAAGAATATAATGTTTCAACTCAGTGTCCAAATTTAGTTTAATATAAAGTGGTGTCACAGTAGTTTCATACATTTCTGTAATAAAAACCACTGAACCAATTAAATTGCTGAGAATAACTACAATACCGACTAAAATCTACACACTATTTTAGATATCAAAGCTCAAACGTTAACATGACACTGCAATAAAAATTTAAAACTGTAACAAACGAAACAACTCCATCATTCTAGTGCATAAAATCCGAATGCATCGAGGATTTTTAGTGTTTGGAATTTTCCCACTACGAAACACAAGTTAATACCTAAAATGTTCACATGTTAAACTATTAAATAATCTCTATTCTAACGGAATAAGGTTCAAAATGTTGTTTACTGTAGAGAAATATACAGTTCCATTTTTAAAATGGTGTGCAAACAGATCAGCGAGTGTTCAGTATAAAGAGATTATCTAGTAAAAGCGGGAACAAGTAAACAGATTATAAAAAAGACGTTTCCTCCTCACTTCGACCTCAGGCTGTGTACATACAACAGTGTCTACCGTTGTCTTTTTTTAAAACATTATTTTTTATATTTATTTTCTCTTTTATACGTTGTCAGTTTCTTTTACTTTTTTAAGCACAGCTAAAAGTAGATCGAAAAAGTATTTACGCGAACTAAAAAAAGAATGGCGCCAGAACGAAATACCTGCCTAATGTCATTGATATTGTCTTAAAATTAAATAGATTGTGAATTAGAAGACCTTTAATGAAAAATATTCATACTACTTAAAAAAAATGATTGTTTGTGAATATTATAATATATCCTGGCGGCGACCTTTTAAACTCCGTTCTCATCGTCGTTGGTGTGCCGAGTATGGCTAAGATAGCCGATCTTGTCCGTGAATATTCGTGCACATTGCGGGCATATGAGTACACTATAGCAATAATTATAGCAGCTGACAATCCCGTATATAAACATCTTACTACGGTAACACAAGACTCAAAGACAATGATAAAAAATATAATGAGAAAAAAAAAACTGTATCCCAAAGTTTTATCAACAATCTAACAGCTAGGTCCAAATACACAGTTTTCCCCTTTAAAGCTTCTTTTTGTCTCCACTATCTGTGCGGTCCCGCGGGTGCAATGCGTCGGTGTCGCCGTTCCCCGCTTCACCCTGCAAGCCCGGCTCGGTCGTGCGTGTCGATAAAAAATAATTGCTTCCGTCACCCCGAATTACAATACAAATAGCTCCGTTTTCTTAGAATAATTTGTTATTTGTTAGGTAATATTGTTTATTTTTATTTTCTCATGCATTTTATGTGAAATTAGAATTGATTTATGCCCTTATGTCGGAATGGAATTTGGTTTATATTCCAGAAAAGCTTCTAAGTAATCCTCACAAGATAAACTTTTAACTTCAGTCCTCAAACAAACCTGTTACAAGATCGAAGGGTCTTCGAATCCATTGTTTTTTTTTTATATTTTTTGTTTAAACAAACGTGAACTAAACAACGTGAATAGAGTACAACGTGTACAGTTTCAAATGTATTATCCTAACTTAAGAGTAACGAGAGATAAAGTTTCATCTTCATATCACTTGCTGCGCCAAATTAATACTTACATAAATGATTAGAGAGCTCAAATGCGTGAGTAGAGATTTCTAAGAACACTATTCTTTTCGGCGTCTCTATGAACCTCTAGTAACATAATATTATAGGTACAAGAAACCGTGTTCAGCCAGATCATTCAAGCCAAAGAACGGGTTAGCATCCAAAAAGACAATCATCAGATAACTGGTTTCTTGGCATAGGATAATTGCAAGAATAACCTAACCAGTATCAAAGTACATTTAATTTCCTCCAACATTCGAACACCCAGAAAGCAGAATAGCATTTCATATTTACTAAAATACCGAAGCTAGCAATACGAAATTACCATCTTAAGTGGAAGTTCTAGCCTGTTAATCTACGTTCATTCTCGATTTGCTCCGAATGCAGTCGCTATCGTCCGCCCGGCTAGCGGCTCACAATAGATGCATCGAGCCGAGTTCCAATACATAGGTGAGCATATTTTATATCGATACCGTTTTGTTCTGTGCCAATGACTTTATTACTAATCTCAACTTTATCTGTCTGGATTCATAATGTGACTAGCTGTTTTTCAAGGCTTCGACCACGTTGATATTGATTATAACCGTCGTAAAAAATCAATCAATTTGCATTCAAACTTTGTGCCCACCTGACGGGTAAAATTACCAAAAATCTCTCACTTCTCCTATCCATAAATCTACATCCCTGCTAAATTTCAGCGTCATGTGTATGTTTTCGAGATTTCGTATTTGGTCGGTGATTTAATGACTTTTCGCTTAAGTTACATTGAAATGGAAATGGAATACGCTATCTAGCAGACGAGAACGGCTCGACCGTATACTAGTAATTTTGTATTTAGTAAGAAATATTTTTTAAGACAATTCAACGGAGTAGTTGTAGCCGAGCCACGTACAAATTTCGTCAGTCATTTTCTTTCGGGCGATGACTTGTACGATGCGATACTCCGTGAACATCAACTGTTATTTGGTGGGTGGGTTAAGCAGAGGTAGCCTCTAACGATTGTTACGCAAAAAATATATATTTATTTCCTCCCTAATAAAATAAAAGCTTCTCCAACATTTTAAAGAAAAAATAAAGTCAGCCGACTATAAAGTGGTGGATAATATGTCAGTTGGTAACACGAACCTGAAAGATACTTTTACCTGACTGCAAGGAAGGGTTATGCTTTTTGAGAGGCATGCCTCATTTAGATGGTATTTTTGTACGAAAAATAAAAAATATTGATTTCAGTTTGAGAAGCGAAGACGTATCGCGTGTAAGTTCAAATTGACTTTTATAATGAAGCAAAAAGGTAAAAACGATTATAATAAATAGATGAACAAATTACCAAACATCGAGGCCAAAGCGTGATCAAATTGAAACCAAATTTTCTAAGTAATCGCCTTAGTTTGCAACAAATAAGCGAGTGCACACGTGAGAGGTTCCATTCAACAAGTCAGGCATTGTGGGGACGATCAATCATAATCACAGGCTCTTTCACTTCGACTAATGGCCCACGAAATGCGTTTAAAACCTGCGAGTATTCGCACGCATTCGAAGGTAACCGCTCGGAAAGGTACAAAGCCAGTGCGGGATTGATCCATCATGTGTCCTCAACTCACAATATGTTATTAGAATTGTAGCGTTTTGATGTTGTTTAATATTGGAATGCGCTGTGTTCTATTTTCGAATTTAAATTTTTTATTAGATTTTTTAAAAATTTTATGCTGTAATAGGACTTAAATATTGCTAATTTAAAAAATCAAGTATTGTTCTTCTCATTTCTGAGTTGCTGGTAATCTAGCCGTTTTTCCAGTTGGTTTCTGCCAGTATATTGTGGGCTTTACCTGCATAAAGAGGGTTTTTCACGGATTTAATGTATTTTCACACGATAAAAGTGGAGCTGTGAAAATTATGACAGTTAATTTTACCAATATCTTCACAATTTCATGGCGTTTTTAATTGTGCAGTACACAGTTTTTTTTTTCATTAGGATGTTTACATTTCGATAAAACTTCACAAAATTCACATGAGCTCACTGCTTAAAATTGCTAATACCATTCTTCTAAAACATATCACAAATGTAGTATTTTGTGAAGAATTTTTAATTTAAGTACAATCTTCGGTGGCGTCCCGCAAATCACTCAACCGCCCACCATTGTGCTCAGTTATTTTTTTAATTTTTTCCCGCGCAGGAATGTCTTTGAGACTTCAAATGATGCGTGTAATATCAGCGTTTGCATTCGTTTGATGTAGAAAGATTAGGCTATTTGAGATGGGTATTTTTCACAGGCATAAAAGAACAATGGTGCGTCAATAACCAAAGGATCCCTTTTGCGGTGTGCCTACTGTTCGCAGTGGTTTTTTGATGTGGCCACTTTGCTTTATAAAAGACTAATTCGCTTTGATTTTATATTGAAATGAAGCGTTCGGAATGTTTCAGATATTTATATTTAGGTACTGTACAAGTTAATATTTTGAAGTAGAATGCATTTCAACAAGAATTTAAGGGTTTCTTTCAATGTTTATATCTTCCATCTTTGATTTATAATGTCTAGATTCCTAATCCGTCATCTAAAATTTAAGCAAAGAACTGTCAAAAAGTACGGTTAAGTGGACATACTTTTTGACAGGTAAAAATCCGCCATCTGATGTTTTAGTCATATATGTTCCCATCAACGAGTGTCTAACGTCTAAGAGGGATACAATAAACAATGTTTATTTTTTTTTATAGGCTTATTGAGAGAATGCTCCATATAGATATTATATAATCAAAGCTACCATCTTATTATTATCAGAACTTTTTGTGGTATTACTGGGCAAATCTTTTAATTATGCTTATTTTCTCGAAGTTTTAACCAAATTAACAACTTAACAGCATCTCACAGATATTACTAAATGTCGTCGTGTTATCTTTGACTTTCAAAAAAATTAAAATCTTTAAAACAAATATATATAAAACAAATTCCCAACATTCCCGACTTAAATTATAATCTCATAATTAAACTCTCACAGGACATACGTCCAGCCACGTCCAAGACAGGCGAGCTGTCCGCACCAATACGACGGACACTAAGCAGAAAATTCCATTGCGCTAAAGTTTTGATTGTCCCGGCCAGATGGCATTCTTGGTCGACACATTCCCTGAATCACTGAAGAGTGTACGTTTTATTGTGTTCATATCGTGCAAGTTTACAGCCAGTGTCATTTGGGAAAGGTGAGATAGATTTCTGTTGTCATACTTTTTTGATTTGATTAAACTATGTTGGTGTATTGGTTTTGGGCGATCGGTTGTTTGTTTGGGTTAAACCTACCTATTGCAATTTCTGGTTTTAAACATAATTAGGCTTTCTTTTTGGATGCCAACTTGAACACCTTCGAATTTGTTTCTCAGTATAATATCTCGTAGCTGTAAAAATTGTATTGGTTTCAATAGATAACTGCCCAATACAATTTAGCGTTTACACTATACGTGTTGTTTCCTACAGCTCCGCCAAATTATTCACAATATAAAATTTGACCCCTTTTGCTTTCCCATTGATGAAATATGCAAAAAGTCATTCCTAGGTGACGTTTCCTATATAAGAAGCCAATAGCGGGGGTGTTATTAGTATATTAAAAATCACTCATTTTTAATATACTAATAACCGCTTTTAGTTTCTTTACATTACGCCAAATAATTTCGTAACATTATATTGAAAAAAAAACTATATATAAATTAACCCTTCACCACCTACTTTTGTCACACGACCAATTACCTACCACACATTTGAGAGACCTCAGAGTAAAATCGAAGTTTCTTTGTCAGGTTTAGGGCCTAATTCTAAGTAAAAGAGTCTATATGTGGTTAAGGTCATAACTACAAAAACAAGTGGTAGGCGAATTAGCGTTAATATATTTAATTCGTTAATTTTAGGTTTATTAAAATTAATATTTAATATAGTTAGTTCGCAAACTAAGATACATTTATTATCTTTATAATTTACTGTGTTTAACTACTACAACGAATATGTATATATAATATATTTCATATTTGCCAAAACTGATATTACAAAGTTATTTAGTAAAGAAGTCACAAGCGGAAGGTTATTAGTATATTACACCCTGTATATAAACTACTTCTACGAGAATTCTTTTCACCTTCTTTGGATAAGTAATTTTCACAACAGGTTGATATATTCTCTTATAAAATATCGTACCTTTACATAAGCAGTATAAACTACTAGCACTATTTGAAATTTGATTTAACCCTTTCACGACATCTAAATATCCCGGAGAACTTCCCAACGTAAACAAAAGCGCCAAATGCAACTTCCGACCCAACGTAATTTTTATCCCTCACTAATTGTAATTTCATTGATAACACAGTTTACAGTTTGACCGGTCCATTAGTGAGAAACAAGGTGGCGTCCGGCCTTACGGTTGTATTTATAACCTTTAGTATAGTTACGGCAATAATTTCATTAGCAGGGCACAACTAGAGGCCGGACAAGACAAATGGTGGCCATTAGGAGCCCTAACGACTGGCCCGTCAGCCCCCGAACTTTTAACGACGAGAATCAAAGTAAATACGAAACGTTATCTTGCCGATTTGGCGATCATAACTCGGCAAGGGTTGCTAATAGGATGATAGTCTGCAGGTAGATTGTATCTGTTTTAATTGATGCTTAAAGCACGATTTAGTGACCCTTCGGACTTATCGGCCTTTGATTTTGAATGTTAGTCTCAATTGGGTCCTCTTTGTTACTAACTGGCTCACTAGTTCTATTTCAAACGAATACGGATTACGTCTAGAAAAGAATCGAAGTTATATCCGACTTCACATTTGATTAAGGGGATACCTATCAATTACGTAAACTCTGAAAGTTTATCTCGTACTGTTTTGAATGGTCTAATTGGATGGATTGCTGCTTTCTAGATATTTTCGAAATTTATGCGAATTTTTAGTATTTTAAATTATATCACTTAAAGCATTTTCAAAGCTACGTGTAGCTAAGTGCGCTAAACAGATGTATAAGACCCGTAGCTTATACAATTCTATAATGTGTACAAATCGAATATTTACGAACATATATTTTTAAGGGTATTTTCAAGTTTTTTTTTATTTAAAAAAATATTTATAATGTTCATAATATGTCCACAGAACGTAGCTAGGTATGTGTGTATAGGTACAGTTTATTTATCACAAACAAAACATAATAACTCCTCATAAACGGACCCTCTTATTCAAGTCTTAGTGCTGCATCCCACGGGACAAGACGAGTCCGAGTCTGAAATCAGTCGCATTCGAGGCGGAGTCGACCCGTGACATGTTACATTATTGTGGCCCGTCATTAAGGGCCATTTGTGGCGCGCGAGTTCTTCTGACCAACAGTCATATGTTGGAGATAAGAAGGACTAATGAATGTGAACAGCTGTCTTTCTTATTTTGTTTGGTATTGTCGGACGATGTAAGTAAAATTAGCTACTAAAGGGGCGAACGTTTAATATGATGTTCCTGAAGTAAATCCCGTGTTGGGCTAATATCTATATTTATTTATTTACTTCATTCTTAGAACTACCATTACAGGTTATATTTTCTATGATTGACCCTACAATATTCTATTTGTTTTCGAACGGGGTAAAAGTATAATGTGGAAGAAAAAAATGTTTCATAATTTATGTAGTTTTACTGTATTACGTAAGAAGCATGATGCGCAACTTTTTTAGGGTTCTGTAGTTAAAATGGCAAAACGGAACCCTATAAAGTTTCGCCATGTCCGTCCGTCCGTCCGTTAGCAGCTTAGCTCAGAGACTGTTAGTGCTTCTAGGCTGTAGTTTTGCGCCGACAAAGTAAAAGAATAAAATGTTGAAAAAAAATTTTTTGAGGGTACCTCAAAAAAAATTACATCTCTACTTTACATATGGGGATATGTAAAGTAGAAATGTGTTTTTTTTTTATTTGATAGATTTTTTTTATGAGTTGTTCGACATTTCGACCCCTCCCACGCATAAGAGCGTATCGAGATTATAGCAACTTTTCAGTACGGCCATTTAAAGATGATTGAGATGATTACTAAAATTTTGTGATCATTATTTAGATCCTATCTGGCTTAAAATTCAAAGTACCTCTATATCTTTATTAGATAATGCATATTTAGATAAAAAAAAAATTACTTAGCGAAAAAAGCTAAAATTACATACTTAAGACTTTATGCACTGGGATGAAACTGGCGTCTTACTAAGATACGACGACTTACGACGATATGCCTGGTGAATATTTTGTGTACCTTAAAGTTACAACGGGTTACTACTTTATGCGTTGTAAGATAACATAATAATGACCATCAAGTGTTACGGTATTATGTTTGTTGGTGATAAATATAACTATATTTAGAAGTGATTTATTAAAGGAGATGGTTATAAAAATAATATAATAATAATATATAATAGAATACTTAGTATTAATAACAATTAAAACGATTTTTTTTTCTAATCAACTTTAATCATCTAGGTTTACATGCGATACCAGCGTAAAGCATAGAACTTCTTAATACAAGTACAACAATCAACTTAATTAATCAGTCTTAAAAATCTTTAGGAACATGCATAATGATCTACTTAAATTAAAACCTATCCAATTATTATTTAGTAACAAAAACAATCTTGTATCTTTTATCACATAATCAGTCATAATAATAATTATCTTAAAGCTTTGATTTAACAGTATTGAAAAAACAACTCAAAAATCTTCTGTAATATTTTAAAGAACTAAAAAACGTTAATAAAATACCTTAACTATTTTATAACAAAAATAAAGATTTATAAAAAAATAAGAATGTACAAAAACGAAAATTATTTAAAGGATAATAAATCTAAGAATCGTTAGATGAATCAAGATCAGGAATTTCTTGGCTAATAATATTGCTTGTGTTTGGTAAATTTTCATAATACTTATGATATTCGTGAGGTATTATTCCCCCATGGCATAGACTTTGCAAATCATTATACTTTGCTATTGTTATAGGCAAATAATCTACGTAACACCGATCTAAATTAATTTGAGATTCATTATTAATTCTACGAGATGAATAAGTCTTTTTGGTTATTAATAAAGTTAAAGAAGTTTCGTTTTCGAAGCTGTATCGATATTTTAGCATATGTGGATCATTAGAAGTAACTTCAACTTCCTTAATTTTATTCCAATTTATCTTTTGCTTGTTACAGTTTTTTATCCAATTATTCCCATCAAGTAACTTTTTAAAATTGTAAAAATCCGCGACACTCATCTCAATAACATTGTAATAGGGTGGGTTAACTTTGGACCATCTCACTAATGCATACCACTGTTCTGGTGTGTATACCAGTTTATTTTTAGCATTTCGTTCTATCAAAGCATGCACCGAGTCAGCTTCGTTTTGTGTGTGTCCGCGCTCTAAGAACCTATGACTTATTGTAACACCATATTTTTTTGCAACATATGTATAAAACGAAAACACGATACGATTTCGATTTTGGCCAGCGCAGTTGTCTGACCAAAATCTGAATTCCTTTGCGCCATCTTTTATTTTAGTTTCAATAAATTTAAGCAAACAACTAGCAACTTCACAAGCACCATGTTTCCCATTAATCTCTGGCCACATATAGCAATAGCCCTCTTTGCTAGCTAAATCAAAAACTGTAAAATTGTGTATCGACAGTTTTCTTTTATAATAGAAAAGACCAACATTCCCGTGCGGACAATTTAAAATTTTTTGAAAGTCAAAACATGCTGTGATTATTCTTCCATTACTTTCTATAGCTGCTTTTTTGTCATTTTCCTTCATTTCTCTTGCTAAAACCTTTGATTTCATATGTTGTTCTTGCTTTTTTTTTTCTTCATCTGTCAATTTATTTTTGTTTGTGTCGTAAACATAGCATTCGTTGCAAATATCTTTTTTTGGCTTGTGAAACGAAATATTCAAATTATTATTGACAATGTCTCGATATTGACGAATTGTTTTAGCTTTTTTTGTAATATTTTGAGCAGTACACCAATCAGTGTAGAGAGAAAACATCTTTGTAAACGTGAGCTCGCCATCTAAGTAAACTTTTGTTGATTTTTTTCGCACATAATGCGATTCCACAGGTTGAAATGTTTGCACATGATTGATTACTCCTTGTTTTATTTCACTATCTATTATGGTCATTCTTGAACCTCCTCGATGATCGGGGGAAATAGATCCTCCACCAGAACACCACTTGGACAACGCTGTATTAACTGTTCGCTCTCCTACAGAAAGAGTATTGAGGAACATTGTTTTACACACCAGCAAATTATGAGGCACATCGGAATTGGGCTCACTTAGCGGTAATGAGTATTTAAAAGTTTTTTTACGTTTAGATCCAGGCTTTGCGTTACTCTGAGTATTACAAACATCGACATAATTAGCAATGTAATCCCACTGTCTAGTATGGTCACCGAGATTCCAAAATGCATGAAAAATTTGCTCTCGTTGCTGGTGTGTTATCTTCTCAAAGCATTTAAGTCGACATGTTGAAGGACATGGAGGTTTAATCACCTTTCCATCTCTAGCAGTACCATCTTTTTTACTAACATAAGCCTTGCCTAAATTTTTAAGATATTTTCGTTTAATATCCTTCCAATCATCTTTTCGAATATGCCGTTTTCGACTGGTAGTTGGGGTACTGGCAACAGACGATATTTTTATAATGCAGGTCCCATGTTTACGGCGCGTACCGATAATGTCATACGACGTCGGTAACGGACATTGATTGGTCTCGCGCGAGCCAATAGTACAACGCAAATCGTCGCTACTCGTGATCGGGCTATATGCGCGGGAACTTTGAATAGGTACGACGATGTGCGTTTCAAAATCTCGTTAATTAATAACAATTTGAAGATTTTTATTTCAGGAATGTATAAACCTTATATTCGTAATTACAATGAACTAAAAATCTAATTTTCGGTAAAAAATTGATAAGACTTTATGCGTGGGAGGTGTCGATTTCTCATTCGATCAACAGCTGATCGAATGAGAAGTAACACAATTTTCGTACAAATTCCATTGAAAATTATTATAAAGTAGGTATAACGTTGTAAGTATGAAACCAAAACAACAGAAAACCCACTTCTTAAGCCGCATTATTCGGATAGGGAGGGGGGGGGGGGCTATGGAACCCTACATTGTGTCGGTACCGGTTTTTCTAACTAGTACAGCCAGTGGATATTTCTTCATGACATTAGAATTGTTAATCCAATAATCAACAAGTATTATTGTATATTTAAATAGCTTAGCTTAGCTAGTCTTCAAAACATTTACAACTGAAGCATGAATTAACATTATAATAATCTTATATGACTGACATAAGAACGTTAATACACGAAATAATGTTTATCGGAAGCAACAGTAGCACGTAATCCCGTGACTACAAGCGAGGGTCCGCTCATTACGCTCATTACCTCCATGACTCGTGTACTGGGGGTCTAATAATGTACCCGTGTTGATCGATTAGGTGTCTGAACATCTGTTTACATATGTTATGGAAGGTGTTTATGAAGCAATAAAACGTTATACGTGTATAGCTATTACTAACCTGTTATATAGCATACTAGCTTTCGCCCGCGGCTCCGCCCGCGTGGATGTCGGTTATCGCGATAAAAACTATCCTATGTCCTTCCCCGGGACTCAAACTATCTCTATACCAAATTTTATCTAAATCGGTTCAGTAGTTTGAGCGTGAAAGCGTAACAGACAGACAGACAGACAGAGTTACTTTCACATTTATAATATTAGTATGGATTGCTACTTGCTATTTTGTAATGGACCTACCATTACTAAAATACATAATCATACATAATCAACCCATATGATGGCCCACTGCTGGGCACGGGTCTCCCCAGAGAACCTACTGGTATGTAGATCCTGGGGGTAATTGCCATAATCGCCACGCTTGGCGAGCGGGTTGGCGATCGCAGTAAGGCTTTAAGTACGCAGAGGACGCTGCTGCCCGTCCTCCGCAGTGAAATCCCTTAGTCGCCTTGACGACACCCACGGGAAGAGATGGGGTGGTACTATTCTTAAGCCGGCACCACACGGCACTTACTAAAATACTAAATATAGATTTTTTTAAATCAGTCAAAAGCCAATCTATGATGATAATAGTGTCTTTTAAAAGTAAGACAAATAGGACGGACTTATCGCGTTGCTTACTAACTTATTAAAGTTATATTAGTACCTTTTGGGTATGATAGAGGAACCCTAAAAAATATAAGTAAAAGAATGAGAAAGAATTAGGCAGTTAGCATAATTCACTTCTTTCTTTAAGATGTTGAGAATATTCTAACATCTCTAAATGATTGAATGACCTCTATCTATAGTAAAAGGGGCAGGTAGGCATCTTAGTATTTTCTTCATAGTATTTTACCTTAAATTATTCACGCGATTAAGACCCGTAGTATATATAATTTTATAATGTGTACAAATCGCGAAAGTTTATTAACATTTTTAATAAAAACAAAATATCTAAAATTAAAAAAATTAAAAACCAATTAACATTGTCATACCTGTCTCTAGCGTAAAAGTTGATTCCTAATTCAAAATAAACGGTACTTACAGACATACAATCAGTACAACAAAGCAATACTACAATAACGTTATTTACTATAGTTATAGAATTTATTTTTCGTACGAGTGCTAAACAGTATCCAGGAGATTAGCCGATTAGGGAGCATGTTCATAAAATTACGCCGAATGTCCGTCGTTTCGTCAACTTATTTGTACACGCAATACTGTTGATGAGAGACAAGTTATTACTAATATATTATACAGGGTGAGTGCGAAAAATAAGCTTTTGAAGAATATAATTTCCTCAAACTGGTAGATAATTGTATATAAATTTCTTTTTTTTTTCACCTGTAATACACCAATTCACCTGCAATATTTCCTTGAAAGGCGACTTCAACCTGATATAAATATTTGTTTGTTTTATTGTTTTGAAATTGTGCTAGTAGCATATGAGTAAATAGTTACACATATGCTATGTAGTAATTTGAATAACACTTCTACAAAAAAAAAACATTATAATGTGAAAATTTGACCTACCTTTTGAACTTTTATTTAAAACTGCCACCAGTTTGTCACCATTCACCGTTATGTAAATTATGACAACTTTGGACGGAATTTCTTATCTCACGTTTTTGTTTGCAGACTGAGAGGCTAGACAGAAAAAAGTGTTACATTTGGACATCGATCAAAAATCTATCAAGGAGCTAGATTATGGAGATTGTGTTATATAGATATTTTGAATTTTTGTAAAAGGTTGTTATGTCTATTTTACCTATGTCAAACTGGACACTTGTAGTGGCCGCTACTTAGTTTGATAACTAAGTAATAAAAATAAACATTTTTAGGGGGGGCTAATCTATACATGTAACAGAAGCCGAAAAAAAAATGTTAGCAAGCATCAACGTGTGGTACGTCAGGTCTTTTAAAAACACTTTAAGGTTTTGGATAAACTTTTTTTGATTGAGTAAATAGTTTTGGAACTAATCGCTCCGAAAGTTGCATAAATTATGCCCCCCCCCTTAACATATAAACCGTGTGACCAAAAATTTGAAGAAAATCACAAAGGTTAAATGGTTAAATACTTAAATACTTTAAACTAAAATTATTTTGAATATGATCGCATATACATTGAGTCATTGCCAAAAAACTGTGTTTCTCAACAAAAAGGCCTAAGTGATGACTGATGTAATTATTCAAGGCTGCGGAACCCTACACTAAGCATGATCCGACAAGCTCTTGCCCGGTTTTTTTAATAACAAAATTAAATGTGAAAGCAATTAAATGTTTGACGAAAAAAACTCCTATGACAATGGTGAATGATTTCAAAAGACTTTTGCTCATTTCTAAAATCCTATCATAAAAAAAACACTGCCTGTAGATGCAATCATCCTAGTATTTCATATCGCACGTATTGCTGAAGTACACACCATGACGTATTAAGTTAATGAGGGACATCTCAACGCGAGGGTAGTATTGAACGACCGACTGACGGTGTAAATGGTGTTCCTAGTTTTATTGTTTCATTAACCAAGGCTTTATTAATATCAAACTTGTTTTATCATAACAGAACATACAAACATATAAAAAAGATAAATAATAAGTCTAATGTTAAAAGTAACTAAGTTGGTATTTATGTAAATTTTCATAACACAAAAAACAATATCATTCCATTCACTCAAAAGCTTTAAAGACACGCTTCACAAATCATTAACAATATATTACCTCGGACGGAGGCAGGGGCAAAACGGAACACACGGTACTTTTTTATTAATTTACGAAATAAAGTTATAATCTTGTTAGCGGCCCGGCGACTCCATTGTGACGTCGCGTTACCTGCCCATTGTAATAGGATCAACTTATTAAACACTAAGTATACAAACATCAAAAGCATTTTCGCAAAACGAAAGAATGGCTCTTTCACTAAGAGGATTTCTATTTCTGAATAATACGAGAAAATATTTTTCCAACAAAAATATGTTACCGTATTGTTTATTATTATCAGAAGAGTAATTCTGTTGATAAAATACGATTTATTAGTCGTAATAATATAAAACCTCTCGCGGAGTCGGTGTACCGAAAAGCAATAAACATGATAACATCAGTGCTATAATGGTTATAGAGCAAAATATTTGAGATCCATTTACTGAGGATATTAGCCGATAAAGAGGTGCTTGAAAGGCAACGCAGCTACCTTTCGGACCCTTTGGGAGGCGTTCTCAAGGAGCGAAGGAAGGTGTTGTGCCCCGTCCTAAATGCGATCTAATTACTAAATAGTTTCACTTCTTGATTTATAGATTAAGTTCAGTGCGGGTGGGTCGTACACACGCGGCGCAATGGTACACCGCTGACATATTAAAATCCTTTCGCATATGTTTTTAATCGATGTCGATGTTGAAAATCTAGATTTGAAAGATTTATTTGAAAAGTCATTTACCTATTAAACATTTTACGGGTCAAAAGTAAAATTATATATTATATATATATAATTCTACGGCACGGGTGTATGTCGCTGGACTCCTCCTAAGTGGCTGGACCGATTTTGACGAATTATTTTGGGTGTGTTACAGTGGTTTGGAGAATGGTTTAGATTCATAATTGAAACCGATTCCCAAAAAAAAAAATAGGCGGTACGCCAGGACAGCTAGTATATATGTATACATAAATAGTATGGTCTATGACGAAGCTAAAAAAAAAATTTAAAAAATCAAAATACTATTTCACTCTGGAGGACGGGCAGCAGCGTCCTCTGCGTACTTAAAGCCTTACTGCGATCGCCAACCCGCTCGCCAAGCGTGGCGATTATGGCAATTACCCCCAGGATCTACACACCAGTAGGTTCTACTGGGGAGACCCGTGCCCAGCAGTGGGCCATCATATGGGTTGATATGATGATATGATTATTGCTTCGATACTTTAATTTTTAGGTAGATTACTCAATACAAAAGTTTGAAACAACTTCTTCTTCCTATTTTAATTACCACACTCAGGTAATCTGAAATCAATACCCAATTCAATATAACCGAAACTGTTCATATAAGCGGCGGTATTGAGAGGTGTTAAAGGAAAGACAGGACAATCTCCGAGGCATTATCGGATTCCACGGGTAGTCGGCCCACAATGGATGTTCCTGGCCGATCCGAGCTTACTATGTGGGCCCACTGCTTTGTACCAAATCACTTCTCGTAGATTTATAGCCTACTGTCTCCATTACCCCACTCTCCCCCATATAAATTGTAGAATAAGTGTTGCCATATTTACTGGTGACGTATTGCTAATCGCGGGCGCCTTGTGTTTCTAGTGGTAATAATTAATCTGGTTGTCCGTTGACGAATTTGAATAATTTATATCGGTGATTTATTAGTTAGAGGTCCGCGAGATCGAGTGAGGAGGAGTGGCACATGTGTCACTGTGACAGAGGGACTGAAACACTAATAATTTTATAGTAGGGTTTGTGTTACTCGAAGAGACATTGCGGCCAAAAATTCATGCCGTATATTCATAACATAACTGTAAATTCGCCTTCTGTTTGTCTATTTTCTATGCTTAGTTCAACTGCTACACAACTTTGATAAAGCTTTGACTAATTTAGAGTGAAAAACGGATAAATGTGAAAAAGCTTGCACAAAGCCGGGGCAAGTTATAAATATCTCATATTATTATCTGATTATTTTATTTGTTATTATTGTTTTTGAACTTTCGGGGCATAATCGCGTGAATTAATTAAAGGTACGAACCTTTATTTACCCGACATTTCAATCGAATTGCACCAATTGGTGCAAATCGATCGAAACGTCGGGTAAATATATCTAATTTTATTTGTAATTCAGAGTAATGTAAAGTACAAGGAACACTTATGAAATTACTACAGACTTTTCAACGTACTTGTTACGTTATTAATTAATTAGTTACACGTAATTGTATTAATCCTTCCTCTGCGGTTCTGATAACGTATTCAAAACACCCAAAATTGGGTCGTTCCATGTCTAATCAATCGTTCGGATCGACTGACCGTTGTTGGTCAACCGGCCACGAAAACCTAATTACTAACCGATCTGAGTGACCGATGACAGTTTACCACGGGAATGTAATTACTCGACACTGCTAAACCTCCGGTAGGTACATTCTCCTAATGGCCAGGATTATTTGGACCCGACAAGACCAAAGTGAATTTGTAATAAGACCCCACAATCTTAAGACTTGTGTCGGCCTCAATAATTTATTTACTTTGATGATGTTGGTAGTTCTAAGTTTGGTTCGGTTGTCTTAGAATTGTGTGAAATGATTCTAATTATTCCATATAAATTGATGTTGATCATACATCATAAGTACTTACTATGAAGTCTTGATAGCATATATTTGAATAATGTTAATCTATATTTATCATTGATTACCATTTACCTTATAAAATTGGCCCCTTCTCTAGAAAGAGACTACACTACTTTATGGACAATACCTGTCAAAGGCCGCACGAGTTTCTTCTCTCTTTTACGCTTTGCAGTCAATATTTACTTTTTAATTGAAAGGTCTATACGTCTAGGTCTATACATCAATGATATCTATAAAAGCGAAAGTTATTGACATTCCAAACGAAATATTGAAACGTATTTGACGTAAGTACCTATTTGAAATTAGATGCGTAGGTAGTTTTTAGGAAGGAGAAGTTAGCTACTTCTCATCTACCCCAACGTGTGGGGTATCATTAGATAGGTATTTTAAAACGTTTAGGGGTTTTGTAGATCATTTTTAGATTTAGGGATCCGTTTGTGAAATAATAAGCTTTAAAGTGAAAATTTTTGTTACAGTCATGTATCCCCCTTCCCTGCTATCTAAATGGTTGATGTAGGGTATGTAAAAAATCGCGAAAGTACCTAGTAAGTGAAATTAAAAGAAAAACTATCACAACTAAGTGTACGCTTTACAAGTTTACGAGTAACAGCTGATCAAATAAGAACAAACAAATTAGAAAAAACAGTAAAAATGTTATTAAGTAGGTATAACGTTGTATGAAAAAAAAACAACAGTAAACCCACTTCTTCAGCCGTATTATTCGGATGGTCAGATGGTAGGGGACTACCAAACCCTACATTATGCGTGGCGCGACATGCACTTGCCCAATTTTAAATCCTACAAACGTTTCGTTATGCCCGTAGCATGAAAAACAAAAACTCATCATCATATCATCGACCCCGCGGATCTTATTTACAAACAAACATACGTCATTACCAAATTATTCTGATTAATTATAAGCAATAACATAAGTGCTGGTGGGATAAGTACCACCCATTATACACGCCAGACAAATCTCGTACGATAAATCGTAGGATAGGGTTACATATTTATGTAATACTAGAGCAGTCAATCATAGAGTCAAATTATTTTAGCTGGACTTCAAAATAAAACAATCCCTAGGGAAACTTAAAGACATGCTAAAATTTTTGGCGATGATTCAATTTACTCAAGAAATCTCTAAGTATTTACTCAGACAGGTTAATCACAAACGCCTTTTAAACTAAAACAGAACTTTATCATTTTACACTCTAATTAGTATGTAGTTAATTAATGACAAAATTTTTCAGTTTGCTTAGCAACTTTCAAACTCCCCTTTCGGTAGCTAATCAGCGTGGTGCAGATGTGTACGACTGCTCAACTCACTCCATATACTTAATTAATTAAAAGAGTACTCGAGTTCGAGCCAGCTTCGTGCCATTCCTGTTTACCTGCGCCCATGTTTGTTCAACTAACGAACTACTTAATCATCATTTATTCGATTCCAAACAAAAACTTTCAACTGGCCGATGAGCTCAAAACATGAATACTCTACAGTTACAATAAGAACGGAACCAATTTTCAAATTAATCATATTTCAAATTCAATTTTCGTAACGATATTTTCAAGACCCAATTTTACAATTATCTGATTAAAATGGGTCCCGCACATCCGAATAGCCGACGGATAAGAAAATTGCATTATGCCTTATTAACCGGTTTAATGTGTAGGTGTTAAGTAAATTTGAGTGTAATCGAAATAAGCCTTTTTTCCGGCGTGGGGTTTGCGGGGCTGAGTAAAAATGCGTCAGGGATTTATTGGCTTGTTACCGGGATTTAAAAAAAGGATCCTCGCAGACGGAATGGGAAGGAATGCGTCCCGACTCGAATTCTCAGCTTGCGTTTGATGGTTTGAAAAAAGAACCCCTGATGCTCATTTTTGTGATCGTTTTGATTTTACTTTTATTAATTCCTCTTTCATTAGTTGTTTATTTTATTGTCAGATTTTAATATTATTACAGAAGTTCATATCAGAAAGATTGTTAATTTGCAAAAATTATAATCTTTTTATTTTATCCTCTTTAACTACATGGAATTAAAGTAAACTTTTTTTTCTTAACTATGTTTTTTTTTGTAGTCACATAAATGTAGACTCTATCTACTAGACTAGACTATCGCTTTTATAATAAGTACAAAATTTGGTCTACAAAACAACTACATCTATAAACTTTCATAAATGAATAAAATATACCTACCAATATTTTAATATCTAATGCTTATAGAATACCTGATTCGGATTCCCACGTCCCCTACATCTCGTCAATAAATTGTTTCTGTCTGTAACTCGATTGCTCATCAAGCATTTTAAGTGACTCCACGAGCCTCTCGAGACTCTCTCGACAACTTCTTAAATATTCACTAACTGTGATTCTCGATAGCATCTTTACTTTGATCGAGACCTTTTTGAGTGATACTGTACATATTTTTATTTGTGATTATTTAGTTATGCAGATTATTTTGTTTTACAAATTGACATTTGTTTACGTTTGACAACATTCCTATATAAGGTTATTTTTGTTTAGTGAAAACTTTAGACACCCCAACAAGATTTTTATTTCAAGTTATCATATAAAAAAAAAGGAAATTAAAATATTGAAAACTTGCAGAGTTTTACGCCATTCAAGTTGTATTTATGTTCTTTGCGCTATCGTGCTCATAGCGTCCCGTAGTTTGTAATCTATAGTTATTATTGAAAAATAAGTATTGATTACATTTTACATCACATTGTGAACAGGATTTCGCCTGTTCGACTGATTAATTAATGAATTGAAAAATATAATGTGGTTCAAAAACTATCCCCATTGGATTGTGTTACTGATTCTGATAATAATATCTTGGGACAACTCACACAAAGCTACCTGATCCCAAACTAAGCATAGCTTGTACTATGGCAACCAGACAACTGATAAACATACTTATATATTTCTAAATACATACATATTATAGATAAATAACACCCAGACACAGAATAAACCATCATGCTCATCACACAAAGTTTTATCCTGGGTGGGGATCGAACCCACGACCTCTTGCGTAGCAGTCGGATATACTCCCACCGCGCCACATAGGCAGTCAAAAAGAACGTTGTATAAGTACAGGTGGATCTATATAAAACAATATTACCTATTAAATACTTTTCCTTGCGACTTTGCCTGTGTTATGATTGATTTTTAATGCCTGTCCTATGTGCTATTCTGATGTATGAACTGTATAACTGTAAAGTTTTATAATAATGTGTTCTGTGCTTTATGCGTGAAAGAACTACAATCACAAATTTTCGGATTTATTAAATTATACAAAATTAGGTTAACACTTATTCATCAGTTCCATCAGTTCCACGTACTATACGTACGTGGAACTGATATATTTTTTCAGTATTTTTTATTATGTAACATTATAAAAAATGAACTTCAAGTATTCAATTCAAAATCATATTTAACAAATTGAAACCAAATAAACAACCAAGGAATACAAAACGAAACAGCGTCGGTAACAATCATGAATATTTTATTACTAAAAGAGGTTTTACTTTTTACTCTTTCTACGTGACGACGACGAAACTGGCAGGAATAAATGAGTTAAATTAATAAGAGGGGGCGGTTAGTTACAATTACGTTTTTAAATGTAAGCAAGCCAGATCCTTGTTGCGCCTTGATTTTTCTTGTGCGACATGCCATTTGTCAGCATTAAGCTGTTAGAGGAAAGAGGTGCGAATGAAAAAAGTAAAATTTTTCTTCTTTGTTTAAAAGTGTCAAATGTGTGAAACGTAGAACGGTTAGAGTATGAATTTTTTTTTTTTGGTAAGTTGGTAGTGCCAAGAAAAGGGCTTTGTATATATATATATATATATATATATATATATATATATATATATATATATATATATATATACACGTTTAGTAAGCAGGGCAGTTATAAAAAAATCTTCAAATTCGTAGTGAAAATTCGCTAATAAACTATAAATAGCGTTTAATTAAAAGTTTTTATAAGTATTATAAATTATATGTACTACGGGTCTTCTTTCGACCGTATTGCAACGGCCGTGGTCACGAGTAGACTGCCTACCTGTCTACCCGTGACCACGGCTGTTGCAATATGGTCGAAACGTCGGCAATAAACAAGGTATTTTATCTTAAATTATTAAGGCGATTAAGACCCGTATAATTTTATAATGTGTACAAATCGTGAAACTTTATCAATATTTATTTAAAAGTAATTTCCAATTTTATATTCTTCTAATATTTAAATTTGTAAGACACCAATAAAATATTACAGTTACACCCATTTACAAATTCACCGTTATTAAACTTTGATTTCTGAAAGCAAAGGGTTAAGAAATAAAAATTGCAACCCTCTCGCGAAAAATCGCGCCAAGGAGGGGTTGCTAAAAAAGAAATACCGCGCGTTGTTTTCTAAAGACGGGGGTAACCAGGTAGCGGGGCAAATGAATTGCAAACAGCATTATTATTTCCTTCAGGAAGTCGTATATATTCCCAGCCGCCTTTATTTTAACGTTTTTTTGCTTTATTCATTTTTTTTCTTACCCCTTTTTTATTGCCGACAACGTCGTAATATATTGTAAACGCACAGCGAGTGGCGGCTGTAAACAACTATTACAACTTAATAGGGAAACCCCGGTACCTGTTTATGGGAGAATTTTATTATTTTATTAGTTTTTCTTTTAGAAAATGATATTGGATTTTATTGTCTATTGTATTGTTGTTTATTTAACGGTTAATATTGTTATTATATTGAATGTAAATTACATTTTTATTCATTATTATAGATTTGCAACTAGGTAAACACTCCAATTTATAACCTGACATCTATTCTGATCAATGTATTCTGAAAGAAAAAAACAAATTTGTTTATGTATACCTTGTAATAAAACGTATCTCGACATTTTTTCTGATTGTAAAATCCAGTGCTTATACTATGTAATACTTCCCCTTTTAATTATCAACTTTATTCCTTTTTAAAGTTCGCCAAAATACTTAATGAAATACGTCTATAACATTATACAATTTTCTAAGACATTAATAGTAATAATATTAATAATTAGGTCTAACAAAGGATCCAATAAGATAAGAACGAGTACGTTTCTTGGGTGAATAGTTTTGCTCATAAAATTCGCTATAAAAGGGCGATAACGGCCGATTATGGCCTGTGTAACGGCTCTCTAATAATGAATTGTCTTTAGTGTAATGCTCGATCGTGATTGTACTACTAGCTATAAGGCTTTTGTTTTAGATTAATAGGATCAAATTCATAATTGCTTTGTTGAAATTACGGTTTTCGAAATACAATTTATGTAGTACGAATGTCTGAGTTTTTGGTAGAAAGAAAGAAATATTAAATCGTTTGGTTAAAATTTGTTTAATGACGACGTTGTCCAGATTGAGATATGGGGGGAAAGAAGAAAAACATTTATTCAAATAAATCAAAAACTAAAACAATAATTATAAAAGTGCGTCGATGTTGCAGCAAACGGGCAGTTCAGGATACGACAGACTGACAGAGCCTGGCGCTGATTTTTAACTGGAATCCAATGAGATGTGGTGGGTGACCAAAATATCGCCGAATGCCGTTATACCTATCTGAGGCAGATCTCGGTTTAAAGTAGTCCACAGATTTAAGAGTTAACGACTGCCTTGGTTCCGTATTGGTAGTGGACTGCAGTGGATTTAATTTCCATTTGGACATTATTTTGAATGATCCACAACTGAGTGTACTTTGTGTCCGAGATTTTAGTTTCTAAAGTCACCCCCGAAAAATAGTAATGATACCCTAGATTTCATTATTTTTAAAGAATTTTATATTTATATTCTAATCTCTCTTGTTTTTCGGGGGTGATTTCGAACCTCTTGACTCCTCCACATTTGTACCCGCTACCTCACGATTTCGAGACCGATGCCTTAGCCATTAGGCTACCGCCACTTAAAAGAGGGGAGGTATGCGCCCGACCAAAGGACAGTTCAGGTTATAAGAAAATAATTGACACAGATAAACTGTACCCAAAAAAAGATACAATTTCCAAAATACATCGTAATGCACACTAACCTACATATAAACATGCTAGTATAAACAAATACACACACATATTCAATGTGTACTATTAGCTATATTCCGGGGTAATAAAGCAGCGAGTGGAGCCAATAAACGTAGATTATCGGGAGTTATGACGCGATTCACGGTAATGCGACATGACAACGGCCCCGGGCTCCGATCCTGTTCGAATATCGTGTTCTGGGGATAAAAATATGTTTGAGATTTTGAGATAATACCCATATTATTCGGATTTACTGTATTTCGATTGTTTTTTCGTTGTTATTTTATTTATAAAAACTTGCAAAATATGTTATAAAAATAACAAATCTTTAAAATGGTTGGATGGATAGCAAAGGCTTAGAACCACCATTTAAATAATAATATCGTATTTTAATCGGTTCATCCATTTAGATAAGTACTTACTACGAAGGTGTAACATACTGTGATTTAAAATACGTTCGTTGGCAGTTAAAAATGAAGACCTGCGGGGCTTACATGCGATCATGCACTTAAACGAACGAAATATTTTAGATTAATCTATTTCAATCTACAAAAAACCAGCGCTTGCGCTTGCACAAGCTGTGTACGCGCTGTGTTACGTGTTGCGCTTGCACAGGGGACAAAGATTGAGAAATTGAAAACTTTCAATTAACACTTTATTTTCTCTTCTATTCGACACTAAATTTGTAATGACAACTCTGTCAAAGTTCTTTTATTTCTGATGCAACAGTCTAAAGCTTATTGTTAATAGCTTATATATAAATTAAGGGTTTTTTGTATTTTTATCGTAAAAATAATCAGAAAATGCCTGCCCATTGTACCGCATTCATCCAATTGTTCTGTGAAAAGAATGCGCGGGTCGTACCACTGAGCAAACAGTTCGACATCAAGTCAATGTTGACTTTGCTTCGAGCCCCCGCTCATAGCGACAATAAATCGCATAAATAAATTACCTTTGTCAATCTTCTGTGATCTTATTTGCTGCAGCCAATAAGGTTTCTCTGAGTAAAATTGTTGTATTAACAAAATTACTAAAACCACTTTGATATTTTACTTTGTATTAAATTATAAAGATTGCAGATAATGTAGAAAAAGGTCTGTCTGAGAAATTTAGAAATATATTCTATGCATTTTTTATTTTCGTCTAATTAATTTTTCTTCGATTTTCACATTCTTAAAAAGCCAATATTTTAGAGACTAATAGTTACTTTATAGTATTTCCACTGTAATCTACAGATTTTGAGGATTCATTCAGTTTCATACACAATTTGTAGTGGGCCCATTCCCCATACAAAACAAAGTTGTCTCCTTTGACTTATCGAATTTATAAGGAGTTTATTCAAGTTCAAATATACGATTTATGTACAATATAAAAATAATTTGGGACAAATACTAACAAAAAAATTCTTAGATTTTAAACTAAATACCCCATTTTGCCAAACTTGCCATGCACTTTATAAACCGGTCGTAATCCTCTATTTCGCAAATGTTTACTTTCCCCTTTCTGATACAAAAAAGGCACTACAAATTTTGGGGTGAAACGGGGAAATAAAGATATGGTCGCGGTCGCAAACAGAACGATATGTTGACCGGGGGTCATAAAAAACACGTTAACATCCATTCACATTTATGCCCCTTATTTGCGCGCCACCACTGACCAAGGGATACAAAGTAACTGATTGCTCTACCCCATACGACCTTTCTGAATGTTTAAACAAAGGCTCTTTAGTTTTCTCGCAAGTTCGCTTCACGTACCATTTATTAATACTGTACTTTCTAAATATTTTGAGATACTACTTATACTGAAATAAAAAAAGATAAACTAAAGTAAGTAAATCTCGTTTCCTGACACAAAGAAAATATGTCGTTAACATATGAAACTAATTGCATGTTCTCGACATGTGTTAGATTTAAATTTGTGTCACACCCTATGTTCGCTTCTTCGTTCGTTAACTTTCGGGATTTGTATATATATTATATATAAGGTTAAATACCTTTGTTTAATTCCCCGACGTTTATTCTACCCGTGCCCTTTGCAATATGGTCGAAACGTCCGGCAATAATCTTTGTATTATGGCCCTTATTCATTTAATTTAGCCTTTAAAGAAAATATTTACGCGATTAAGACCCGTAGCTTATAAAATTCTATATTGTGTCGCACTTCCTCCCACTTGGCCCATATAAGTGGCAAAAGATCCATAACAAAACACTAATAAGTAGTCACTAGCTTCTTTGTTAACTTAATATTATCCAACAATTAATTCTAAGAATTATTTCTCAAATTATATCACATTGTTTCTATTTTTAAGCGTTTTTGAACCATTAGACATCTACTTTGTCTTACACTATAGAAACAAAGAAATACAGTCTTTATACGGGGTTTTTCGTACTCTTGCAATCGCTTTGTTACATTGCGCTCTATCTGAGGTGCTCAAAACAAAAGTTTTGACAAACTTTTATCATGACGCCCCCTAAGGGAAAGGGGTCCGTTGACCCATTTTTCCCCGAGATGATCTACTGAAGCCGTAGCTAAGAATGTTTTATTTTACGAACCTACTGAAACATAAGCACGTATAAAATAAACTGTACTATTCGCGCCGTTCTTAATCGGTATATATATTTGTATCGGTCTGGATTAATATATTAAACGATTATAGAGAATTTTATAAGCTACGGGTCTTAATCGCGTAAATATTCTATTTTAAGGCTAAATAGATTTGTTTTATTGCCCGACGTTTCGACCATATTGCAACGAAGAGTACACTAATAGAGTCTACATTTTGTTGTCTGTCGTTGCAAAAAGGTATTTAGCCTTAAAATAAAATATTTGCGCAATTAAGACCCGAAGCTTATAAAACTCTATAATGTGTACAAATCGCGAAAGTTTACGAACATATAATATTCAACGATTTCGCTCAGGGCGGCCAAGTATGTGCGCACACGCAATGCACTCTGTATTGTTTCACTATCGTTAAGACGGTAATACGTTATGACTTCAAAGAGATTAGGCACAGTCCTGGCTTAATTTATACTTCCAAAGTGCGAAGGGATGTCACATTGATAGGTGTGAGAAATATTAAAACTCTCCGCGTACCTACTTCACATCGACTTCGACTGTGTGATAGACGTCAACGACGACCGGTTTGCTACCCAGGGGTGTTAGACAAGGTACATTCGTTCCGTAGCGAATTTGATATCGCCGTACTAATCGTTCGCAAAAAATAAAAAAATGTCTATGGTCTCCACCGCCAACGTCAAACTCTCGCTTTTCGAATGTGACTTTGTCTAGGCCCCCTAAGTAACCTACACAATGCATTTTTCTATCTTAAATGTCACTTAGTAGATATTGAGTATAACAAATAGGTTTAAAGTATAGCCAAAATCCTGAGCTAATATAAACCAGTAATATAGTCAACAGCAACTATCAGTATTATTAAAGTAAGAACAACTACATCAAGATTTAAAGTAATGTTTTACATAAACTCTTCAAAACATGATTATGTAAACAAAATATTTTTCACATTGCCAGGAATCTTATAAGGCATAATCTAATAAGTCCAAAGAAAACGTGAATAAGTTTGAAAGACTAAGATGGCGTCGGTCATACATGTCTACGGCCACATCGGTCCTTGCTTATTGAGTTATCACAGTTACTCCAATGTTATCGATTGGTTATGTCTGAAGATATACAGAGCCTTATCGTTTTATGTCACGGATAATAAGTGAAATGGAAAGATTGAGTCCGAACGATGTATTCCTTTGTTTTCGGGAGAAAGAAACTGACACAAATAACTATCGTCATTTGATGAAAGCCAGAGAGAAAGAAATGCTAAGCATTAATTTTCATTCAAGTCTGCGACCTCTTGGGTAATTTAATTTTCAATATTAAAATTGACTTGTTTTAAGTAAGTTGCTAATAGTACCTATTATAAATCTGAAGTAATCTGAAGGATCAACTGAATAAAGATCATATAATAATATAAAACGTAAAAACAAGCTAAGTATAATACTTAGCTACGTTACTTGTCTGACAGATTAATATACAGCTGAAAAGTTTAGTAATTAAGTACTCTTTTTTGAACACCTGATTTGGAACATTGCAACAAACGAAATTTTACCAAATACATCAAATTCTACTTAAGCGAAATAAGTTGGCAGAGGTATTAATCAATCAAGTAAAATACCTACCTGTAGACATATTGAGGAGGAGAGAATTAGCTCGAGCAAACAAGACTGTGCCGTCCTTCGATCTTATTTATTTTGTGCTCTATAATTCGTTTCCGTCCCGGTTTAATGTTGATTACATTCCACTTCCAAGGTTCAACTTTGAGATGGAAATAACTCGTTACTTCTATTAAGTAATTAGTCAGTATAAAGCGATGCTTAAGTAATGAAGCGTAATTATAAGAGAGGACACGTCTAAGGAGTAGAATAATTAAATCAATCATCCTCCCCGTGGTGTATAATCTTTTCACTGAAATTAAGTTTGAATTAAATACTCTTAAACGAATTGAGTCGTTGCTTTGAACTCGATAGCCTTTTGGAATAGAATTTGAGATGTTTGTGAAGTTCGCATCATCTGAACTTATATTGGATTTCGTAGAAAGCAACTAAGTAAACTCGTGTTTCGGTGTATTTTGAGCAATTTGAGCTCAAGTTCCTTACTGTTAGTGAAGGTTTCACAAGTACTCGTAGGTATAACTCGGTTTTTAGACATGTTACATTGTAAATAAAAGATATTTTCTTATCTATTTACTTTAGTTTATCTAAACATGTTGACTTTCAACAGCAATGACTGGCAAACATTTTACTTTTACATTCATTCATATTTCAAAGAAAAGAAAACGAAACTGTCTGTATTACCAATAAGGTGGTTATAGTTTAAGGTGTAATAGGTAACAAAATATAATAATAATAATATATCTTCTAAGCAGAGCTTGTACTATGGGAACCAGACAACTGATGAACATACTTATATATTTCTAAATACGAGTACATACATATTATAGATAAATAACACCCAGACATAGAATAAAACTTCGTGCTCATCATACAAAGGTTTATCCTAGGTGAGGATCGAACCCACTACCTCTTGCGTAGCAGTCGGATACACTCCCACCGCGTCACAGAGGCAGTCACGAATGTAGATAACATAAAGTTAGTAATTTACCGGACCTTTCTAAAAGCACTTATTAACTAAATTGGATAAAATAACTATGGATTTAAAATCCGTAGTTATTTTAACTAATTTAGTGTTATTATTTTGCTTGCATTGTTTAACAAAAAACGTGCCAACCTAAGAATTGAACCTTGTCTGCACTACTAACTGAAAAAAGCCTTAGTAATAACAGTTGATTGGTAGAATAATTTAAAGCGATCGCTTTTCCCCAGGGAAGATGCGGGTTGAGGCAAACTTTTAAAGATATTATCCAAGAAGGGTTGAGTTGAGGCAAAGGCGAGCGCTGTTCGTCCTACGTGATCCGCAGCGCCATCTGTCTTCAGCCGACTGGAATTTGTTTATCTCGTAGATACAAAATATTTTTGGATTAGAACTTTAGTCTTTGATAGAAAACCTTTCTGTTTTATTTAGGATCAACATGGATGGACCTTTTTTGTTTCACCGTATCTAAAGTTCAAGTTTCAATAACAATCTAAAGGATTTTAGTGATCTGTAGGTAAGCAGTAACGTTATTTAATAACACACTAAGGAAAGGTAATAAAAAAGAAAAAATAAAGTGGTTGCAATACCTAGGCATTACGAAAATGCTCATGTACCTACCTAATGGTTAAAATTTAAAGAAAATATAAAATTTAAGTTGCTAATCACGTTATGAAGTCGTATGATTTTACATGATTCAAAATTCTTACCCGAATCTGAGTTCTTATTTACATGTACATCCAGTAATATAATTTGATATCAGACAAATAAAGCCGCAAGTCCATTTCCACACAACAACAGCCAAGTCCTAAAAAGTGTCAATAAATGAGACAGACAATGATAGGCATTATGCAAACGTGCCGCAGTAACCATAATAACCATAAAAATCAGGACATTTTCCACTACAGTCGTGTCGTTGCAGGAACTGGACGAACATAAATTTATCATTTTCCACTGCATAAAGCATAAATTCGAATCATTGGTCCTTCCTTAGGGGTTCTATACAAAAACTTTTGTAAGAAACTACATAAGAATTTTACTCGTTGTTTACAATGAAATGGTAGGAAAAGGAAGTAATGTTGTTTAGAAATATGCGATCATTTGAAAAAAAGAAAATATTGTGGACTGTGGTATGTTTCATCACTTTAAGAATACCTAAAACCATAATAGACTAGTAAATCCTCATAATACTTACGTATATACCAGATTTTTTTATTTCAAATCAATTACCCTTTTTTAATTTTTTCAATGAGGACGAAATGGTATATAATGCGGCAAAATTCTAAGAGCACCTTACGTAATACATATATAAATTAAGTCTTATTTGTCCTCATTCCAGAACCAAATTCTATTGTGGACTCAGAAATATAAACTCGAAATATTTCGTCACCCATGCACAAAAAGATTGAATAGCTCCACATGCACAATAGAAACCTCGCCTTTAGCTATACACTATGCCCACTTGTCACCCGCACCGGACCGAGGGGCCGAATGGGCCGAATCTACATAAAAATATCCATATTTTTAAATTTGATTTCAGACAACTTGGCCAAATGTTTGCTATTGAAAATTGAACGGGATAGTGACGTGACGAAAATTCTATGCGTCCAAGTTTCGGTGCATAATAAAAGATGGCGGACTTATTGAATGTTTTGGGTTCAAATAAGGTGTCATGTGGGGTGTGGAAGCATCGAGGACTACTTACATTGAATTTTAAATCTTGGTCTGTTTTCAATCAAACGATGTGTGGTTTAAAACCTCGGTCAGTTTTTAATAAATTAGTGTAATATTCAGAAGCATTGTTTGGTTTAGTTTTGATTGATTTTACAAACTTTAAAACTAATATATACTTCGCGTCGCGTTTTAATCGGATATCAATAGATCTTATTTCTGACTAAATCATAGTAAGTTTCCCATTCGATTGTATAACCTTGTTTTGACCTTGGCGCCAAGACAAGTAAGCTATTTAATGTGGACATGTAATTGGAAATATAATACTACGGGCCTGACCACGGCCGTTGCAATACAGTCGAAACGTCGGGCAATGAACAAGGTTTTTTACCTTAAATTATTCACGTGATTAAGACTCGTAGTATTATATTTTCATAATGTGAACAAATCGCGAAAGTTTATCAATATTTATGTAATTGGAATATAGCAACTGAAAACGTTTCCAAAATTTCCAAAAACAGTGCTACCATTATTGTTATTTGCTTTGCGTATCTTGAATGACAATCAGATGAGATGTTCATATGCGTACCTCAACATTCAAAAAGAGCTGCAAACAGCCACTGGGCAATACCTTACACGAAATATCGCGCTCACAGTAAGTAAATAGTCATGTCTCAATGGTCGCTAATAACGTCGGAGAGTAGGCGCGTCTCACCCGGGGCGTTTTCCCTTGCCACTGTAAAACTTTGGTCGCTCGTGTACTTGTGTACAGTCGTACACATCTGTGCTGGCCGCAGACCAAGTTCTGGTACAGTGTTGCGGTGCTGACGGCTCCCAGATATGTCATATTTGAAACCCACCCCCTCTCCCCTCCCGGCAAGCCGTGACACCCCCGTATGCCGCATCGGACATCTTCTCGTGTAATGCGCCGACTGATTGTACTTGTACTGCGGTGGAATGTTCTTGGCCGTTGATAATTTGATTAAGATAATAAGTTGATCACCAAAGTTAACTATTTAATAAAATCTAAAACCAAGACGTCACAAATTATCTCGCTTTTCAAAAGCTTACATGCCGTTTTGGTTACAAGGCTAAATAAAAAAAAATACAATTACTCAAAACGTAACACATCTTTTGGTGCTGCCAATAATCAAACGGATAATTAGTAAAATTTAAAATATAGTTTTATATTATTAACATTATTTCTGCAAACGTAATAATTATACGTACGAAATTAACTACAATTTTATTATGAAGCCAAAACATAAATACCTAATATTTTATAATATCTTGGGATAACTCACACAAAGTTATCTGATCCCAAACTAAGTAGAGCTTGTTCTATGGAGGCCAAACAACTGATAAACATACTGACATATTTCTAAATACATACTTACTATAAAATAAATAACATAGAATAAACCATTGTGTTCATCACACTAAGCTTTATCCTTCCTGGGTGAAGATCGAACCCAGACTTCCG
The DNA here is from genome assembly GCA_945859575.2 of Herminia tarsipennalis. Taxonomy (NCBI): domain Eukaryota; kingdom Metazoa; phylum Arthropoda; class Insecta; order Lepidoptera; family Erebidae; genus Herminia; species Herminia tarsipennalis. Next base: position 7,651,469 of record OX243840.2, read on the forward strand.
GCTTAGCAGTCAGGGTCACTAACCACTAGACTAACAGGCCAGTGTAACATAAATTAGTTATTCCAAAATATACTATAGTATGATAGTTAATACAAGTATATAATGCAAAGACTAGTATCAAAAGCTGTCAGTCGCAGTATAAGACGATGAATGAAACGAGTTAGTCCACCCACTCTTGGCAACCAAGTTTTCTAACGAAGACGTCACATATGCTGCCTACAACTTTCACGCGAATATTTGTATTCGAGACATATCTTGCATATATACATATAATATTGACGGATATACAAGCAAAATGGATATGGGTAAATACTATGAAACAAGCCCTTGAGTCCTATCGGAATGGAAAAGGGGGGACAATATTCCAAGGACTCTAGTGTCGTACATATATTGGACCCACAATAATCAACCAAAAATGTTTAGATAAACCAACTCTAAATGAATACACATAAACAAATAGGTACGCAAGTAACAACAATAGCAATACAAATAGGTACAAATTGTATCCAAAAACTTTGTAATTCTCCCGATTTACAATCAGACAAAATCATTGGAATCCAGTTCAAATAGTCAGTGGGATGTGGCGTGTCCACATAACTGGAGATGTGCTCTCAAAGGAGCTATGTGTTTGATTTGGGCCCGCTTACCCGCCCGACAACAAATTGTGTTCAAAACTTTGCCTCGCCAGGAAAAACCTTTCGCATACTCTCTTTGCACTACATTTACTAAAATAACGTGTTAGTCTACATTTTCTTTTTATGTTAAAGTGAAATACGCGTAGGAATTCGATAGAAGATTTTTTTTGCTCTTAAGAGCTCTGGGAGAGATAATTCTTGGTATTTAATGATGAATTCCTAATGGTTTTGTGTCTTTTAAGTACTTCTAAACTAAGTGAGGCAAATCTTTCGCGATAGCGCGGATGAGCTCGCATTTTCGAACTTTAATAAAATAGATGGACTTAATATATGATTCCTATGAAAAATAATATTATAATTATTGTTAAGAACTCGTGAATAAAAGTAACATTTAAAATATTATGGTACTTAAATATTATATCGTGTATCGCGTGTACATAAATATAATAATAACTTTTTTAATTTCAGATACAGTCCATTTTGTTAGTAGGTATACCTGATTTAAAAAAACTAATGTTAGCACGTATATCTATGTTACAACAACCGCGCGTATATAACGTTATGTCTTAAATTTATGGATCATTTTTTTCCCCTAAATAATTGTTAAATTTAATTCTAATATAATAAAAATACCTACATATCATTCAGACAAAGTAACATACACTCTGGAAATCCGTTACAACAAAAACAAAGATAGATATGCACCGCACTGAAATCCGAGCACGAATTAAGTTTACCCCAAAAGCTTTTCGAAGTCCGTTCTCACCACACGTACTTTAAAGCGAGTAGCAAATTCCTGAAAATCCTTTAAAATCAGCGAAGCGATCCAGCCTTCTCGCCGAAGTGACCGCGTCCTGATTCCATTAATTCCTCACTCCCCCCACAAAGTACACCCGTACACCCCCTTTCTCAAAAGCATCGTCCGAACGAAAGTATCTCTTAATCTAAGCTGGACATCACGATAACGATATTATAAACCATTGCCGCCGACTACAATTCGCTTTTAGAGGGGCATTACTAACTTCAACGCATTTAATCTGTACCCCATTATAGTGTGAGGATCTTGGGGCAGCTAGGGTTGCGGGATTAAGTTTTTGTCTTGTCAATGATTTTGGTATCTTTGGATCGGACATATCCAATAACGTGACGGCAAATAAAAGTGTTTTTATTTCTGTTTGTCGCAGGAGAGTCGTTAATGATAGTGATCGTAGATTAGTGATAGTGGTTAAGTACTTTGGTTTTGTATTCAGTTATTTGTGAGCACTACTACTACTGCTAGGTACAAGGGTAGTGCTCAAATTTTTAAATAATTTAATATATCAGAATCTGTAACTTTCAGAAAATTGAGTGATTGTTGAGAGAACCTATTTATTACCCGACTGTGCAAAAGGGAGATTTAGGAGGTATGTCTTTGGCACGTTGTAGCTATAGAACCTAAATGACTTGATGGATTTTAGCTTGAGAGGTATCGTTAGATTTGTCTTAGTTGTGAAAGTAGCACAGGGTACATGAAAATTAGAAAAAAATAAAAATCGGGAAATTTTGGCGCCAAAATATTTCAGTTATTAATTTTAGGCAGTTGACATTTTTATTTCTTGTAATAATTTAGATTGTTTTTTAAAAATACAGGTTTCTTTTCCAACATGTAGGGCGGGGATAGGGAAAACGGCTGAATCTATTTTGGGATGGTATTTTTTATTACAAAAAGATTTCCCGCTATTCCCATTTAAACTTTCTAAATACATTTTGCCAGCCCTGAACCATTGAGAAGGGGTCTGCGAAAACATCGTAACGTCCAGTTGCTCCGGTGTCCGTTCGCACCGCTAGACATTTGCGTAAAGCAATTAGCGCCTAATGTGGCTCAGACTTAAGGTGGTAAGAGGATGGGCTGTATACATGAACACTGGATTAACACTACTTTAAGTGTAAACTCTTTGGATTTACAGTTTTAGTGTTAATCTATATCTTCTCTTTACCGTTTAAGAATGAAGTATAACCTCATCACATGGTCATCCCCGTTCAATGGCTGAGTTTATTGATGCAGTTGCGATCATATATGTATGTTTAAGATCAACTGTAGTTTCGTGGTATTTTGAAATATTAATATTCAAGAGTCCATTCCAAAGTTCGTGGATAAGCTTTTCACACATTTGAAACATTCCTTTTGCGATATTTCTATTAAAATACACTAGAGTAATGCCTTTCTTGCTATCTTGCGTTTAGTGGCGCAAATTCTCGAGAACGGACGGAGTGCATTCCACAACAAGAATGTCTTGTAAGTTTTATTGCAAGATTTTACCATCTTCTGTGGTCCCTGGGTTGTGGTTGTGGTTTGCAAGGATCGCGCCAGGAGATGGATATTTTATGTGCCTAATCTGCAAATACGCAGCCAGAGGAAATTCTTGCAACAAAGTTTTGGGAAATGCATTTGGTCTTAAGTATTTTTGCTCCTAAATCCCTTAAATTTGGTGCAATCGTGTAAATTGTATTACTTTTTATTTATAAAATTTTGAGAATTCTACTGAAGTTAGAATTTTCTCGTTCGTTTCTCGTTATTACCTTCAAATTTTCATACAAATCATTTTCATCCGAAACATTCTAAACAATATGAAGTTATTCTTAATGTCAAACATGTTGAATAAAGAAATGAAATGAAGCAAAAATGATTGAGCACAGAATATTAGAGAACCCAATTCTCGAATTATTTTTGTGCACAATATAATGTAATATTTTTATAGTTGTTGTACCTACGGCTAATAGTATTGGCATAACTAAAAAACTGAGATATATTCTTATCTTAACGTATCAACTTCATTAAATTTTTCAAAGAAATAAATTATTAATTTTATTCTATCATACCTACTTGTGATATGACATCAAGGTAATTTTAAATTAATCAAAAAGGAACGTCCAAAATGAATGGCCATCCTTAAAAAAAAGAATAGGTACTGTTACATATTCACAATAGTGTACGTTTGTCTCGATCATCGTGTGTACCGTATAAAACTTTATATCTATAGTTTTGTTGATCAATTACCGTAGGGATTCACTCACAATCAGGTGTTATAAAAAGAGCATTCACATTTCCTTTTCTTATTACATAAAAAGATAAAATATAAATGAAATGAAATATCTTCATAACCGCAACAAAACCATTTCGAAATACCCAAACAACGTAAACAATTTACCTCAATAGCTTATTCTCAATAATCTTGAAGCACACATATTATTTATTAGATCAATATAGCCGAGGTCTAGTCCCGCCATAATGGTTATCGGGCCACAACGTTTAATTACCCGACCGCCGAGACAATGGTTAATAAGAAGAGCTCACCACTATCCCTTTGATTTATAGAACCTTACAGAGCCTTTGGAACCTCTCCGCAAGTTCTAGAGATTAGATGAATTATAAACTACAAATAACTTGTGTGTGCAATTTATTGCTATTGATTATTTTGTATTGTTTGTGTTGGTAATGAAGGCAGTTGTGTTGTCGAAATGTTTGATAAACGATGTATGCTATTATTTGCCACAAATTTTGTAAGTCCTTTTGTACTAATTTGACTTACAATATTAAATATGAGGTATCATTTTCGCAATTTTACTAGGCATGTAATTGAGATGCGCTATTGATGTTAAGCTAATTGAATGATTTCAGTGAGCTAATTGTACACTATTAAGTCGTATTAATACGTAGACTTATTACTACCCTCACGGAATTGTGTAACAAATAAAAAAAATCAGATTAAATATCCTGTTGATATTTTATCTGACATTTTTTGTCATCATTACAATATTTCATTTATAAAACTGATTAATATATCCACTATGACAATAATCAGTTTTATAAATGAAATATTAAAAACTAGATATTACGGTGCCCATCAAATGAATATATGATTGTGAGGGACTTGGTCACATAGGAGGATAAACATTTAAGGCACACGAATGCCTAAAACGCATATACCTAAAAGCTAAACATGGCAAAAATAGAACACTAACTGCCAACACCTATACAATATAGATACAGTTTCCTTCAAACTAGGTAGCACATCAAAGATATTGGCAGAATATTCAAAAGGGCTGACGAGGTATTATGTAGGAACTATCGGGTTCACCTAGCCCTTAATTGATTGAAATATATTCAAAACAACAGTTGTAGCGATGTGGGGCCTGCGGTCGAGCGTCTTAGACGAACAGATATGGATTTGGGAGGTTAGTGGATTGGATTAAATTATTTGTAATAAATAGCTACAATGCCATGTTAAATCAAGAGCTTTTACTTTAATTGTTTCAATTCGTCTTAATCAAAAATAGGACTGCCTCTGTGGCTCGGTGGGAGTGTGTCCCACTACTACATAAGAGGTCGTGGGTTCGATTTTTAAGTTGGAGTCAGCTTTTGACACTTCATTAACTCTCATGCAGTGACTGTCACTCAATAGTGAATAGTAAGCTATCGTTAAGTTTAAAGAAATGCTATGAAACTCTATATATTTCGCTTTAGTTGATTACATCCCTGTACCATAAACGTGCATGAATAGTTTCAAAATAATTGATCAGTTTGTGATTATATGGTTGTGTGAAGTCCGTCTTTACAGCTGTCTAAAGGATATTCAAATTAGGACAAGTATTAATACACTTGTTCTGTAAAGGCTCATTTACATGACGTCATTTTCTTGTACCTTCAAGAGCAAAATTTAATGTAATAAGTTAAAACCTTGTCAACACTATGTCACATGTTGTTCCTTCATTAGCAGAGTAACAAATATCTCCAGTGGTAACATCTTCAGACCCTTAGGATACTCCATTTTTCATCCGGGAGCTGGAGATAGTTTTAAGATATGTGAGGGACTTCCCCGGGATTGACAGCTTGCCTTATCTTTTATATTTTATTCTGGTAGTAATGCCAAAAAAAAATTCTTAGATATACGTTGTTATTCAGTAACCATTTAGAAACTTGCCACACTACACAAGTTACTAAATTGTTATAAAGAACATTAGCTCTCTATAAAGAACATTCACTTTATAATCATTGTAAACGGGAGTTAGCGAAGAGTGTGTTTTTAACTAAAATTGGTTTCGTTATGAAATAGCTTTTGCCCGCGGTCCACTTCTGTGGTTCGGATCGGTGATTGATTCAAACTATTCCCATTCCTCTATCTTTTTAAATCGGCTAATTGATTTGTCAATTAGTACGCTTAAACAAACAAACAAAATCTTCTGTTATTAATAAATGTAAAATTGTGATATGAAATAGATTTTTATATCACAATTTTACAATAAAAAATAGTACAGTGCACTCCGTGTCCTGTATAATAATGCTTTCAGATTGCTGTTGGGGCTGACCCGACGCTGCAGTGCATCAGGGATGTTTGCCGAAGCACGCACAGATTGTTTTTATGCAACGACTCGCAAGAAAATACAAAGAAACACAAGAAAGCACACCTTTGGTATGCAGAGTTAGGGCCAGCTCGAACAGTATTCTGAAAATGATTGCTCTAAGACTGGACTGCCCATACATGAATCAGTGTGACCGTATTCATATGGAGTACATCCAGCAGTATTTTAAAATTATGGTTTATTACATTTCAATATTTGAAGGTGTTTATTATTTTTTAATATTGTTTTACTAACACTAAATGGATCAATGGTCTAAATAAATGATATCATTATTATTATTATATCAATACAAGAAATAAGGAATTTCAAAGATATCGGATGATAGTAGTGGTCGCCCCTGGTCGAAATTCGACCATCATTTTTAAAATACTGGCATCCCGCACTCCTTCTCTAGTATAAGTCTGCGAAATTTTATACTCCTCCAACCGCACAATTCAATGACAGGTCTTACATCTTCTATCATAGAGATAGCGTCTATTTTCATGTGGTACATCATGCCTCTAGCATGGATCTATTTCTCGTATTTTCACAAGTTAAAAAGGCAAAAGAAAGCAAAAAAATATTTTTTATTTAATTTTACAAAAACCAAAAACCTTACAAAAAAAGAAAATCATACAACAAGTACAATATGTGATTTGGGGCCGGATAAATAGGACCAAAGTCAACTATTGTTTTCAGTCCGAAAACTGCAACGATGATATTCTCGTAGGCCCTATTTGTTTTTACTGCCGTTGTGACTTACAGCAATCCAAAAAGTAAACAATAAATTATACAAAGAGTTATTTTAAAACTAAAATTAATAAAATTACAAAACATCAAATTTTTTTGGAGATTAAAATTTGTAATTTTTTTTCTTTAATATTAATTTATATTGACTACATTATATACAAACAACTATCTAAAATATATGTACTTAAAAAAAGGTAGAGAAAAGATAGAGAAAATTACGTCAGCTCAATTTACCGAAAAACCCTCATAAAATAGTTTTAATAGTAATACACGTTGTGTGTGCAATCACACACACACACACACACACACACACACACACACACACACATCGCATGTATATTTTTAGTTTTCTATATAATCTAATGACGTAAATCAGTTGACGCGACGCACAACTTTTCTTATCTGCCCAACACTTTTCATAAGGACTGTGCACTTGACTCATGGTGGGGGAAACTTCGATGTATGAAAACTACTACACTCGCATGTATGAACTGGACAAGACATCTTTACTATCTGTAAATTAATAATAATACTTTTTTAAGCAATCATGTTCTTCAAACTTATTTTTAAAAGTGTGAAAAAAATATTCTGTTTCCGAAAATGAAAGTAAAGCCTAAATTAATTAATTGTATGGTTTATGCTAACACCAAGCATTAGGCAACATAAAGACAGAATTTAAAATAAAAATCTATGTTTTATCGGATATTTTTTGATACTACACTATTTCGGAAATTATTCCATAAAAAAAATATTATGTTGCTTATTGCTTTCTGATTTCCAAAACATCGTTCTTCGCTGACTTCTCCTTTACTAACGACACATTACATTTTCAAAATGTTGACTTTCACTTTATAGAGATTAGAAATAAAGATATGGCAAAAGTAAATGGTTTTTATGCATATTCTATTGTTAAATGGGTATTCAAACTACATTCTGCATAAAAATATTCTTGGCGGGAATGTCGACAGATCCATATTTCGTAGTTTAATGTTCACGTTCCGTACGTTGCTATTTATTGCGATCGCTCGTTAGCGATAATGTTCCAGCGACATCTTGTGGCGATACGCAGATAAACGATTTTGTTCATCACTCTTTGTTCTCTGACGTTGCTTTGTTTGTTTGGGGACGAATGTACTATTTGTATGCGTCGACACAAATGTTGTTACACTGTATGCACTCACAAGTGTCAATTCGAATCGCAGTAATATTAAGTACCTACAATGTTAAAAGAAAATGAACACGATATTCTGGTAGTATTTATTTAAGAATGATATGATGTTTTGACAGGGTTACACGTTTAGTTCGTGAATCATGAGTCATATCACTAAATAAGCTGCTAATTGTACTACCCGTAATCAACCAGCGTTTGAACCACCAGTGCAACCATGTCAAAACGCAAAGCTATTTATGGGTAAAAAGGTAGGTACTTATCTAGCATCACCGCGGTTATTCCCATGTTGAATTGTATGTTTATATATACCGCGAAAGTTTTGTAACTATGTTACAGTGTACAGAAGAATTCCTCTGTCTAAGTATATCGTTTTGAACAGTCATGAGGTAATCGTACTTTCAACTGAGATTAAGATGTCTTCTCTAACTTTTTTTCGATCGATTCGATCGATCGATTTAATCTTAACTGGTATTACCTATGGTCTCTGGTTTCATTTCCCATGTTTGTTGGTGTTTAGCTGGTAGTGTTTTAGTTCTACTTTATAAGAATAGAACGATGTGTAGACGACGTGCAACCGGCGGCGGGCGTAAATTAAATTCGGTTATTAGTCTCGCAAACTTTGATCAAGCGAGTTGACCTCGGCCGGAGTTCATCGATCCGCGGCGACTTTCACCCGGATCATAAACTGAGCCACCCACTTTCAAAACTGAAAAAACAGTTCCCAACTCACTTCAAAACTAAGTCTTCCTAATCACGCGGCGCGAACAAACTTCTACCAAGTTTTTTCCAAGTTCAGTTAAACTTCATCGATGTGGGGATCGTTCACCCTGGTAGGGACACTTGCATACGACTCCAGCCGCGTCGGGCCATTGAAACAAAATGTGGAGCAAGGTTGGCCGAGATTACTTTCGTCGAGAACTTTTTGCGGATCGATATGGAAGTTAAAAGTTTATTACGAGCCCCACCGCCGCGACACGACTCGTAAACCAAACTTTGTCTGCGCCCGCGAGCCACAGCGCCAAACGTGGACGACACCCTTACGTTTTCTAATTAGACTCTCTACGCATCCCATCGTCATATTCAGGACTACGATACCCAGTTCGCTGTAACATAAAAGCTAAAAGAACCTTTATTTACTTTACATATCAGCACCCGTAACTAACGAGCGTAATACCTGCTCAGCATTCGTATTCACAAAGGTTTTTCTACCTACGCCGGCGGCGGGCGTAAAATAGGAGGCGAGTCGGGAAGGAGGCATAAAGGAGAAAATAAAATAAAGACGGCGCCAGCGAACGGATGCGAGGTCCGTGAAAAAAGTACGAGGAAAGCAGGCTTAATGGTGTGGCGCAGGTGAGGTGGGCGGGGTCGAGTGGGTGGTTCGCGAGGATTGGTCGGCGCCGCCCAGCCGCGAGTACGCCCCGCGACTCCTCGCCCCCTCCCGTGGAGCGAGGCGCCCCCCATCCCCGCGGCCACCGGCTATCGCCTGGCGACCACCTACAGCCACCCGACGCAAGCTATGCCTGTGTCGTGAATTAGTTTGCCAACTCTCTGTCTATGGTGGAGCTCCGAGGCTGTAAGTATGGACGGCGGGCTGAATAATCGATAAAGGTGTTTATTGAAAACGGGTAAGGACGAAGCACTTTATTGCTTCTTTATTATTAAAGCGAGAGCTTAAAATAGTCTAGTGCTACGTCACGTAGCTGATACTGGTTAAGCTGCTACGGCGTAGAGCACCAGATTTAAAGATAAGTAACGGTACAATAAAAGTCTCATGAATCGGCAAACTTTTCATTTTATAGTAGGGTTAGCTTAGAGGTTAAGAAAAAGCTTGTTTGGGTTTAAGAAAGGAAATATCTGTGACTAGTTGACCCGCGCAACTTCGTATGCGTCAATTTTCTCCATTTTTTTGCAACATTTTTCATTGATGCTCAGCTCCTGTTGGTCGTATTGTAATGTTATATAGCTTAAAGCCTTCCTTGATAAATGGGCTATCTAACAGTTGAAGAGTTTTTAAACAAATAAATTAACTCTTCAGCTTTATTTTATTAGTTTAGATTTATTATAATTAAATTATTTAATATTGCTTCTCCATTATGGAACAAAACATCACTAAGATACATAACGACATTGCTCTGCTGTTAATCAGGGCGAGCAAAGTGAGCACTAACACTATCCCACCACGTATGCACTTTTGTGGTACCATTTACTAAGAAACCATCACTCATTCAGGTTTGGGCTTTGATATAATCATATACGTTTATGTCTAGATGTGGTATCTTTAAGAGAAATATTATATTATACACATTTAGAAAAATGGGGCTAAAGGCTAATTCTCTTTAAACAACTGTCTTAAAAAATATTACTTAGTAGAAAACTTCGCGAGCCCTCCTAAAGCACCGCTTTTTGCTAATTTATCTCAAATGGGCGACATATACGAGTATTATCTTTGGTAATCTAAATCTTACATATTCTTTGTTAACAAACTTCTTTTCTATTTCAACATGATTGGTTAAACTGATAGATTGGTTATACTGATTATGTTATGATTATGTTTTTATATTATTATTTCGTGATATTATTATATTAATATGATGCTCAATTAAAGTTATGAATAAAGGTCGAATTGTTGTAATAATATTGAGATTGTGGGTTAAAGCAATATTTATAAAATAATACTAAATTGAACTTAGAATAGAATAATTTCTTTAGCTATACAAATAATATGTAACGTTTCGCAATTTGTACACATTATAGAATTTTATAAATTACGGGTCTTAATCGCATAAAACAACAGTAAAACAAAGGCATTTAGCCTTAAAATAAAATATTTACGCGATTAAGACCCGTAGCTTATAAAATTGTATATGTATTTATACTTTGAAACATTATATATATTTTTTAAATAGGTTACTTAATATTAGTAGTAACTTCGTACCTAAGAACTTAATTAACATAACCTTCACTGTATAGAAAACTGTGGAAACGTTATGTATTGTAATAATAATAATATCTTAAGATATCTCACACGACGCCGTCTGATCCCAAACTAAGCAGAGCTTGTACTATGGAAACCAGACAACTGATAAATATACTTATATGTTTCTAAATACATACTTTTTATAGATAAATAACACCCAGACACAGAATAAACCATCATGCTCATCACACAAAGTTTTATCCTGGGTCGGGATCAACCCCGCGACCTCCGGCTTAGCAGTCAGGGTCACTAACCACTAGACCAACAGGCCAGTTATTATGTGCAATAACCTATGTCATTAGTTAGTAAGAGGTAAAATATAATGTTTAATTGTTTGTACAATACATTTTACTCGAGATACCAAATAAATAAAATGTATTTTTTTAACCACGTTATACTCACTGGAGTAAGATTATAGGTATAACCATGGTACTATAACCAATTTAGATGAAATCGGTATGGAGATAGTTTTAGTCACAGGAAAGAATATAGAATAGTTTTTTATAGCGATAACCGACATCCACGTGGCCGGAGTCGCGGGTGAAAGCTAGTAGAATATAAGTACCAACTATAAATTTATAAATTTGAAGAAATTCGTAACTAATTAAATGCATCGTGCATTTACTTAGTTACGAATTTGTACTGTCAGATTCATAGATGAGTAGCCGTTTTAGGGTTCCGTGGCCAAAATGGCAAAAACAGAACCCTGATAGTTTCGTCATGAGTCATGACACAATGAATATTGATAAATTTTGTGAAAAGCTTAGTTTGATAGCTAGATAATAAAAATAAATATTTTTAGGGGGCTTTCCATACATGTAACAGAAGCAGATTTTTTTTTCAATCTTCAATGTGTGGCACATCATTCGAGAGGGCTTTATAAAACATTTTAAGGTTTTTAAAAAACTGTTTTGAATGAGTGAATATTTTTGGAAATTGTCGCTCGAAAAGTTGCATAGTGCCCCCCCCCCCCCCTTATCTTTTGAACCGTGTGACCAAAAAATATGAAAAAACTTTAAAAATTAAAATTATTTTCGACATCGAATATACCCTATTTCGAGTTATTGCCGTCCTCTATTGAGTTATTGCCGAAAACAAAAGGGCGTAAGTGCCATAAACATACGCTCTTCTGCTGGTACAATTATTCAAATTGCTTTTTTTATATGTAGTGCATTTATTTGTAACCACGGCTGCAGGGTTCCCCTGCATTGAGCATGGTCAGACATGCCCGGGTATTTTAATTATGTCACACAATAAAATTGTGTGCTTTAATCACAACAAGTAATGTGTTTAATTATCAGAACATTGATATCTACTAGAGATCCAAATAGTGCCTACTCATAAATCATGCATTAACCATGAGATTAACGTCGTCAGGCTTGTGGGTCGATAAATCGATGACTTAACCTAAATGAAAGTGAAGGAAAGAGTGTATTTGTATTTAATATCAACTTAATTGTAAAACTATAACCTCCAGTTTTAGAGGATCAATTTTGAGGATCAGCTGGGACTAAAACGGTGTTAAAAGAATTTTTTTTTTCAAAAAAAGCGGGATACTAGAAATCTTGGTTACCCCTCCAGCTATACCATTAAATTTAGCAGGAGGGGTTAAGTTAGAACATTTTTTTTTAGAGGTAACCTTGTGTTAAGTGTGGGCTTACGTAATGTGGGCTTAATCAAACCAGTGACCTCTCAATTAGAAAAACACTATGCCTTAACCTGTTGACCTACTGGTTAGTGACCCTCACTGCTAAGCCGGAGGTCGTGGGTTCGATCCTTAGCCAGGATAAAACTGTGATGAGCACAATGGTTTATTTTGTGTCTGGATGTCATTTATCTATGATATGTATGTATTTAGAAATATATAAGTATGTTTATCTGTTTTCTGATTGTTATAGTACAAGCTCTGCTTAATTTGGGATCAGCTGGCGTTGTTTGAGTTATCCAAAGATATTATTATTATTAACCACAAACAAACGTCGCTTAACATTTAATAAATTTAAATAAAAAATAAATCAATTTTGTACTCTCGTCAATTTCTACTACACTTCCTTCAATCCAAATATTTTCATTGTACTTAATACAAAGTACACAATTACCTACTAATGACAATTAACGCAGTGACTCTCATTTCTTATCCCTGGCAACATTATCCGTAATAATGTAATGTTTTGTGCGCGCTTCCCTTGTGTGCAAGGTGCTTAATGTGCCGTGAAATAATGAGTGATTGCTTACAATGACAAAATGTAGGAATTTGTTACTTATGGTGGTGGTGTAGGAGATGAAGGAATGTGGGAAGCGGATTTTTTGATAGATATAGCCTATCAACAAAAGGGAGTACTTGTCTATTTTTTCTTAAAACCATACTGACTCACAGCTAGACAAACGTAACTATTAAATGCTTTTTTTAGAACCAAAAAATAAAGGAAGGGTCAAACATCACACCTTTCAATAGTATTCACACGTAATTATGCGTAATTAAACACAAGATATGCTCATCTGTTACAGGTCCTTTAGAAATTTGTTGTAAGTTATAGAAAAAAAATCGGAAATATGCAAATGGAAAAACAACGATGAAGACATTTTAATAGGGATATATAAAATTAAAATCTTGTACTTTAAAACGATGTAGGTAGATCTTGCCATACCACGACGACCATTCTTTACAGCATTAGAAAAAGGTATTATACCTATTTTATTATGGGTTTCTGTAAACCTTTTTTGATTAAGTGAATATTTAAGGAAATAATCGCTTCGAAAGTTGCACAAATTGTATCCCTTATCTTTTGAACCGTGTGGCCAAAAAACATGAAAAAAATCGTGAAGGTACCGTTTAATAAATAATAATAAAATTAAACCAAAATTATTTCCGATATGATCTGATATACCGTCATTGAGTTATTGCCGAAAAACTGCGTTTCTCAGCAAAAGGGCGTAAGTGCTATGAACACACGCTCTTTTGCAGGTGCAATTAATCGAATCAAATTTTTTTAAAGAGCACCGTTTCAAACCTTACACTGAGCATGGTCCGACAAGAATAAAATAACACAATTTAATGACTGCTGCTGGCAATGGTTTATGTTACCATGACGTCATGCCTTTGCAGTGTTAAAAAACAAAGCACTTTGGACTGGATCACAACGACAATAGTTATATGGGTGCAGTTATGACGAAAATAAACCAACCTCAGATTCCAAACGAATAAAATCCTTCACTTCATAGCGACATCAATCGTATTCAAAAATCGAACACAGAACAAAACCGACACCGGGAAAGAACAAAAATTCGTTGAAAAAAGTCGCGATATATCCCCTACCATTGTCCGGCATCACAATGCCTTTACGACACGGGGTAAATAACGTTTTGGAAAAATGTAAAAAAGTACCCGCACAGTTTGCGGGTACCGGGTAAACACGTCACCGTACCCCTTATTGAGTTGATCTGGCCATTTGTACAGCCCTCGCCCTTTGCATTTGTGAAAAAAAGAAATTCGGCTTGCGAATTCAATTTCCAATATCCATTTTTGACGTGGCGTGATTAGAACGCAGTTTGGTCGTTAGCGGTGTTTCTGAACGAGATCATGTTTATTTCTATTTGTGAAGCTTTCGATTAAAAACGTCAGTGCTTCTTTTTGTACGTATCGCCCGATTATCTTTTACCTATCAGACTTTTGCAACTGATCGAATGATTACGTCACTGATTTCGTGACGTCCATCAACTAGGCACGTTACCCATATTTCTACGCAAGCCGAACCATTTAATATAATCGTGAAACCCCACCACAGTCTAAAATCATTCTTTAAAATCAATAGAAATACTGAACATAACATTTTTACTAGTACATTTAATGGATTTATTAAGGTGTATAACCCAATCATGATGACATTGTAACGTAAATCAAATACAATGCATTATTAATCAAACACTAACATTTATTGTTCCAATAAGCACCTCTTAATACATCTCACGAGTGTCTTCCAAGTCTTGTAGTAATAATAAATATATCATAGTTATCCCCTAGAGACAAATAAAAGGGAAAATAAAGCAAATCGCCATGCCGGAAGGGTCTTCGAAGAAAAACGATTAATATTAACTGAAATTGTTATTGCCCCTTTATTGCTAACAGTTTAATATTTTTACTGCTATTATCCGAAAGAGTTCAGTTGGATTCAATACTAATAAAATTTGAAGGGACTCTTTCGATGAAATATGATGATTATAATTGGTGAAGTAGGCTGATTGGACTTGTTATTGCTGACTTAGATTGGTTTGAATTCGTTTACAAACAAGACATGGGGTTGGATCAAGTTTCATTTTATTTTGACACTCGTCTTAACCACTGATGTGGGTATTTAATCTGTGTTTAAAACCTAATATTAAACACTAATAAAATTAAACTATGGTTTCACACAGACAAACTAAGAGGGTTAGTGACTTAAGTTTTATTAAATGCAATCAAAAATCTAATTTGTTTTAATGTAATAGTCATTTTAATATAAACGACTACATATTATTCAAATCTCTTTAAAACAAATGACAAAGTCTAAAACACCTCAGTGTCACATTCCAAAAATTAACATATTAAAATATTTTGTCTCTACTAAACCTCGGAGGGTTACTTTTAAGCAAAAATACACAAAAAGTAAAAGAATGTCCGAAAAAATTGCTTCAGTAAAGTTTAATGAAATCTCAGTTCATTAATAGAGAAAGCAAAAAGAGTAATTTGACGAACGCGTGATATTAACCCCTTAACGAGCGAGCACCAACGGTGTCGGTGTTCTTACATTAAAATGTAAACATTACCCCTACCCTTTCCCTTAAGTCGCCGTGAGGCCGAATCGTCATTTGTCTGTGACATTAAACGTACAGACAGACGAGCGTTAAAACGCTAGTATAAGCGTTTTTGGAACTATATGTCACGAAGAATATTCTAAAATGCCAGTCCAATACGGAGAATAATATGTTACTTTTTCTAAGGTAAAGTCTAGTACATTTCTGGACATGACATAGGTCGGTCGATAAGTATAAAATTTTAAGTAGCTAACTGAGAGAAAACTGGTCACTGAATTTTTGTTATAAATAAAATTATAATAAAAGAAGAGCTAATCTAAATCAATATACATTTATCTGTTTAATAATGGTTTAAAAGAATTGGTATAATTGAATAATTTACAGTTTGAACACATCAGAATTCAATAATACAAAGATTATTTTCTTTGATTAATTTTAAGACGGTCGGAACGTCCTAAAATAACAGCTCGTCTACAAATCATTCATAATAAGAGCATCTAATCTAAGTGTCGAGTACCTCAGAGCGGTCATCTCTGTCGGGATCACTCCCCAGGGTCCCGTAGACCCCAGGAATCCGGATTTATTCCATCTGAATACCCACTGTCGCAAACGACACCTCTGCGATGTAGCTGAATGTTTTATGATGTGCCGTGAAGATGTTAGATTAGATTAAATTTAAACACGTGATGGAGGCTTCAAAATAAACACGTAATTGGTAGCTAGGATTATAATACATACATAATTACAAGGCAAACATAATAAGATTTGTGTACCAAAATACATGTTAAATATCACTCGAGAATTTAATGAAATTTCTTCAGCAAAGTATTTATGAACTTTTTATGAGATCGAGACTTAAACTCTTTGTTTTAAAAATACGATCCCTACCTTTGCTTGTAGTTTTACAGCTGGACTTTACCTTGTTAAGTAATTAAGTCATTCTTATACCCAAGATCCAGGTAATGCCTTGGAGACCACTAGAGCGGACTACAATTCTTCGCCTGGACGGTTTATAAATAATACGTGAGTTACATCTCACTCAAAAAATGCCGTAAGTTCTCCGAAGTCACTTAGAATTTTAAGTTATTAATAGTGAAGTAGTGATGAACCTTGTTTACATGCAAACCAGCCCGGTTCACGCGTCTAGACTAAATTGAAATTTACATTCATAAACTTTGCTAGTTTATAAGCTACCTCACTTAAGGTGATGGATTCTTGACTTCGTTGGAGGTAATTGTGTTATGAGAAGTAATTTTGGGCTTTGTCTGTTTTTGAGTTACTTCCATCTGAAAAAAAAATTGCTTGAATGTACATATGTTATGCCGACAAGTGCGAAGATATAAACCAGCAAAATCACAGTTTCTCATTTTCGATTAACATTTCTTGCGCAACGCGTAAGGTTCAGGATATTTTTCTTTATTACCTGAATGAAAGGTCGTGGAAACCTATACCTTACTGTATAATGCATCGAATCCTCGATCAAATATAATTGAAAATACACCCGCGAAAGTCACGCAACGAAAGTTAAAAGAACTTTAGGGTACCGTAGTACCTAAATCAAAATTACGAAGTTGGTGAGTCGCTCAGCTTGCTAACGACTGAGAAGATGGTCGAATACTTTAATTATTTAGCTCTAATCGCTGGCAACGATGTCCTTTGACGGCGGCCTGTTTAATTTAGGATTCGTCCCCCAAATTAAAAATATAATGAGACTGAGCTCGTGTTAATTGGAAACCGATCTCAGAGGGAGAATAGACAGGCTGTTGTTTTACACTTAAAGGGACACGGATTTTATAGATATAGCGCTACAAAAAATGGGCCTCATTCCTTCTACTTAAAACAATTAAATCTTGAATTTGTTGTTTTGATGTAACTCGTTTTATTTAAAAGGTTTTCTGGCTAAATCTATACAATGATAATAGATTATAAACTATAAAAAACAAAGCAAGTCACCAATAAACTTGGCACTTTATCATTTTCTCTTACATAGATTTACTTGGCTTTAAGCAATAAATCCAATTTTTAGTGTTCACTAATGAAGAAATGTATAGAAATTATAATATGTATGCTTGTCTTCAAGATCAACACCTGCTATTTTTTTAAACAAAATATCTCTAAGCCTTTGACACTAAACACAGTGTAAGTAATAATACTCATTTCTCAAACCCCGAAAGTAACAGTCGTCACAAAGTAAACATTGGATTATCTTTTCTTTTTCTTCTATCTTAACGAGTTAAATGTTTTAGCTATAAGATGCATTTACGGGAAATATTTTTTAATATACGAGTACATATCAAATCTAGTTATTTAATATTTGACAAAATAGTTTTTCTTATTCAATTTAGGCCACACTGATATTATGCTCAAGGTAGGAGCAATATCTATATGTGCCATAGATTTTTTTGGCAGAACTTACAAGATTTCCACTTTCGATTTTGATCTAATATTGAATCCAGGTTGAGTTTTGTTTTTGAATTAATTTTCCTTTCCACAAGATAGACAACTGACTTTTAAACACTTTAAACTGCCTGTTGTAATTTAAAGAAGAAACGTTTAAAAATCAGCAGTAATGTGACAATTTCATACCCTACAACCCAACTAGGTATTGAACTCGTATCCTCCATATAATAAATTCCTATTCATATTCATGAGAACATGACCGCCCGCCAAATAAAAACAAATAAAAAACAGTAATAGAATCAGAGAACAAAATCCATCAGAGTGACATCCGTGACGTAGATACATACGGTCTTTGTATCTACAGGCTGTTTGAAAGAAAGAAAATTGCATTTATTTTGGAAAATCAATACAATTAAACATACATATGAACACCTATTAAAACGAATTATTTAGACAGAAAATAAGACCCAGCTTAGCAAGAATGCCAGACAGCCCTTTAGTACCTAAGTGACTACAAATTCTACGTTTGCAAAAGAAAACTATATTTTTCATAAAACTGAGTGTCTTAAGTGTACTGTGTGTTGAGAGTTTAGTAAGTTTTTTTTTTTTAATATAACTCTAACGTCGTCTTTGTTGTTCTGGAACTGTTACCCATTTATGTAATAGAATATTGTAGTAATATTATGATGCATGTTTCACTTACTGGTCAATATAGTTATGAGCTTTTAAGTTATATTTTAAACTAGCTTTCGCCCGCGGCTCAGCCCGCGTGGATATCGGTTATCGCGATAAAAACTATTCTATGTCCTTCCCCGGGACTCAAACTATGTCCATACCAAATTTAATCTAAATCGGTTTGAGCGTGAAAACGTTACAGACAGAGAGACAGACAGAGTTACTTTTACATTTATAATATTAGTATGGATATGAGTTTATTAACGTTATTTTTACAACATAATAATAAATATAATAAAATATCATCCTGTAGTTTATTGTCGTCTACGGGCACTGCAATATTTTGCCCACCTTTGGGGTCTCCACATTATGCATAACTGATAAGGCCCGATTTTGTATGCATGCGATCCTTAGCCTAGCTGCGTGGGTATAATGACGTGGGACTCGCGGGAATAGTGTACCACACAGTTTTTAGCTTATGTTTATATCATATTTGCTTAAAGAGAAATAGCGTTTTTGAGGCGATTATACTGTACATATAACATTTGGATCGCGCGATATACCTTTACAATTCCACAGCAGTCCAATTGTAATAGTCGGTGCAACCCGATCAAACCTACTTATAATTAGTATTTACGATATAGATTCAGCTTTAAAACTGAATCAATAAGGTCAATACTTACCTAACAAGATCGCGTTTATTTAAGTGTTAAATTGTGTGAACAGTGTGTCATTGTATTTGGTCCTTGTGGTCATCATAAAAATACAATTTTTGTTTAACTAAAGGTAAAATACTTGCTGTAGTTTTATAGGTTATAGTGACTATCAGGCATAATTATGGCCATTTGCTATGGCAACCCATACGATGTGTTAAGCAATTTAAAAAATGAAAATCTCCTATGTGGAAATGTATACTCGTATTGTTAAGCAAAGCGAATGTTTAAGATGGCCGTAGGTATCTTATACACATAGAAATACGACATAAATGTTACAGTGCGATCTCCTTTATGTGGGAATGCTGGAGGCTTCCTCAACCAGGCTTAATAATTGGAGAAACGAAACTCGTTGAACCCGTATCTGATGCTTCCTACTTGACTTTATGTAAACAAAACGTCGTGCTTGCCGTGTGGTACCGGCTTAAGAATAGTACCACCCCATATCTTCCCGTGGGTGTCGTCAAGGCGACTAAGGGATGTCACACTGGAGGACGGGCAGCAGCGTCCTCTGCGTACTTAAAACC
This sequence comes from Herminia tarsipennalis, assembly GCA_945859575.2. Taxonomy (NCBI): domain Eukaryota; kingdom Metazoa; phylum Arthropoda; class Insecta; order Lepidoptera; family Erebidae; genus Herminia; species Herminia tarsipennalis. The sequence goes on from OX243840.2 coordinate 7,671,487, forward strand.
TTACTGCGATCGCCAACCCGCTCGCCAAGCGTGGCGATTATGGCAATTACCCCCAGGATCTACATACTAGTAAGTTCTACTGGGGAGACCCGTGCCCAGCAGTGGGACATCATATGGGTTGATATGTAAACAAAAAGTGCACACGTGTCAAATATAATTCAAGTAAAAAACAAAAGATGGACACGTCCCGACGCCAATCACAAAACGAGTTAACCCTCCGGACGCTGCCGGATATTCAATTCGTGGCTTGTCCGAAGTGTACCGAAACAAATATTTATCAAAACCTGTAAGGAATACGTAAAATGACATAAAACATGTCCGGCCGGACAAACAAACGCGCAGTGATGGATTATTGCCAGTGACCGCCTCTATTTCCTATTGGAATAAGAAATTACCATATGCGCCCGGACTAGAACCGGACGTATCTAATATTGTGGAGACGGCTTTCAGAAATGGATGAAAAGTAAACGACATTAACTATTAATACTTAAAGTAATTTCAAAAGTTATGAAATCTGTGCGTATTAAACAGCTATATTTCAAATGTGGGCATTGAACGATGATTGTAGATTTTCGTATTTTGAATTTAGTTTTCTCATGTTCCAACTTTTTAATAATATAATTTGCATCAGTCCTTTAAGATGGTGTATATTATATTAGTGGCAGCACCTTACCCCCATATCAAGTTTATTAACATTCAAACATTGTAAAATTAGTAATTTGAAAAGGCCAAGAGTTTTTATTGCCATGTTTTTTTCTCCAGCTTCAACTATTGTTTGCGAACTTGGTATTACATGTAAATGTAGAATCCCGACGTATCACAAATGTTGTATTCTTAAATATTATGGCTTGGCTTCGGGCGAAGAACATTACCATCAGTGGGGTTATAGGTTATTTAATGAAAAAAAAAAAATTTGAAATTGAAATTTAAAAAAAAATATTGGCTGGAGAAAAAAATAAAAAAAATATTATATTAGCAAAATTGCTCAAGCTGTGCAGTTGTCCAAGAGCTGCAATTCCAGTTTATCTTCACCCTGAGAATCTCATGTAGTTAGCGTAAAGTTGTACTAATGCACTCAACAAATGACTAAATAACTATTATTTTTGGGTAGTGCAACATATCTATACCTTAAAAGAAATATTTTTAGGTAAAAGCATACTCTATAATTTCCTATCCTCCTCCGCATACCCTAGTGAGAGCACGGCGTCGCTCTGGCGACCGGAGACCCTTCAAAAAGTTTGATAATAACACCAGCCGCACAGTAATGTGACAGCCGATACGTCGCCAGCCCACCGCTGCTCATTGCTCTTTAAATTTTGAACCACCATTGTTCGATCCAAGTGAAATATTGCACAATATGTCATGTGGCTCGACAAACTAAATATTAGAGCCGAGCTGGAAACATGTCCGGAAAGTTGACTAGGTTCGAGGTAGTCGACATGGACAATGATTGTAGTCCATGTCCGTATATAATAATTAAATATTCAACGAATTAAAAGTATTTACATTCTACCATATATTTTTATAAAATTTCCGTTTTTATAATTACAACATTACTGTAATTTTATTTGAAACTTGCACACTTCTCGCGAACTTTGAATTTTGTTTCCTTCTACATTTTTAACCCCAGACGCTAAAGGAAGTGTTTTAAGTTTAACATGTAGGTTGTAGATTGTAGCATACAAACGGTTAGACAGATTTGTATTAAAGTAGATACTTTTATTAGACAACTAACTTGTTATTAACTTTGCTTATTAAAAATCCGCTTGGTTGTGTTGAAGATAATCAACTTTTTGTCTGGATTGTTATTTAATGTTATGTATTATTATTATTACTTAGCAACATTTTAATAATTAGTAAGGTACAATTTCAGCTTTTAACTGACCTTTTTATTTATAGTTCTGGTACGTTGTACAGGCTACCGCCACACAAGACTTCTATTTGATTTTGATATTTCTATGGTCATTTGACAAATTCAAATGGAATTCTACACTTGTGTAAAGGGGCATCTAAAAAGAACATTTTTTACGGCAATTTGTGGCGGCACTGTTGGCAACTAATTGCTCGGCCAATAATGGCAATATGTTTGCAATTGTATGGAGCATGATCCAGTCTCCTAAACGGGCTACACAACCCAGCAACAATAAAATAGAGAGCTACTGAAACAACAACAAAATTGGCCAGGCAACATTGCGGAAAATCGATCGCTCAGCGATCGTCCGGCAACCATTAAATCAATATTGGAGAGTACTGCCATGTTTCCGGCCACAGCATTGCCGCCACAAATTGCCATTGCATAAAAAATGGCCCGTTTACAAGCCCCTTAACAATGATAACCACAACAGCCATTTGTCATAAATGACAAAAAAGTTCGAAGAACGGTCATTCGATTCGACATTTGAAATTTCTCTCACTTTATACGAGAAAGCCGGTCTAGATTACTTACTCTGTGGTCTAGGGTACTAGTACTATAGAAGTCCGTCTCTATCTCTTTGTTTATGTGACAGTTACAATAGAACAAACAATCAACACTGAATTACAAAAAGTAAAAATGAAACTGGCAGGGATGACAAAGCTCTAAGATGAGCTGCGATGATAAATGACGCATTCATGAGGTGTTCGCCTCGGATCACATGTGTCGTTGGCAACTAATGCGCTGGAAGACTCGGACCCCTACATGACGTACGCGATTTACGATATTATTTTTTTCTTTTTGTCATTATCAACTCAACACGTAGAGTTGATGGTAACTGAATACATAAGTGTGTAACAGGTTTCAATAAAAAGTGAGGAAGGTAAGGTTGTATTGTTGCAAGAGGACATAACAACATTTTATTTTTGTTTTGAATTGATGTTAATATTGAAATGTTCAAAACTATACTATTTGATAGATTGAATTTAGGGTTACGAATATAATAACATCGGTAATTTTATCTATACCTACCAATATTATCCACCCTAAACAAAAGAAAAATCATTCCTTTCTCATATTTTTTCACTAGCTGATCCGCGCAACTTCATGTGCGTTAATTTTTCCCGTTTTTGTATCTTTTTTTTTTGTTGCTCCGCTCCTATTGGTCGTAGCGTGATGTTATATAGCCTATAGCCTTCCTCGATAAATGGGCTACCCAACGAAAAAATATTTTTTCAATTCGGACCTGAGATTACCGCGTTCAAACAATCAAACAAACTCTTCAGTTTAATAATATTAGTATAGATATATCTGGATATATAACTTTGTCGCGAGCAAACAATTTACATTTTGAATTGATATCACAATCAATGATTAGACAAAACCTTCGAAAGAACTTAGTACAAGCAATGCTCTTCCAGCGCAAAACCTGGCATACTTACATACAAAACTTTGTCATATAAAAATGTCTAGACAACAATAACGTATTTTCCAAAAGCAAGTTTAATGCATTGAAATATTCAATTGCTTGTCCCGCTATCAGATGGCTAATAACTTTGCAACTTGTGCGTCTCTTGCCAAAAGAATATACCTGGGAAATGGCTTTGTTTTCAACTACAATCACTGCATATGCCCGGAATTCTCCTACGAAGTTATGTGTACATAATCTTAGAATTTATTCTTTAGTAAACTTGCCAAAAGTTTGTGGTGTTATTGTAATATATGGAGTGCATTCATTCTTTTTTGCCAAGCGTTTGGAGTATACATTTTAAAATAATTTTGTACTTGTTCCTTGCTTCTTAAGACATAATGCAACACGTTATGACAACAAACTAATGTATACAGATTAAACATTTTAACCTGACTACGGAACTATATCATACTGAACCTATATCATCCGGGATATCAATCCATTTTTGGGGTTCCGTACCTAAAAATGTAAAAAAGGAACTTTTCCGTTGGCCGTCTGCTTGTCCGTGTGTCCCCACCGATTTTCTCAGGAACGGGTAGACCTAGCAAGTTGAATTATACTAGATACTAAAGTCTATAGTCCCTATTAGGTGTATAAAAATCTATGTCTTTCTTTTTTTTTTTTTTTGTGAAGTGCCGTATCATCACGGAAACTGTCGCAGTGATGACATTCAGGTGTTGGTTCCCGACCAATGCGACACAGGTACTGCCCAAAACATCCGTGTCCTGAGAGTACCTGGGTCAGCCGGTACGTGAGACTGCCGTGCTCCCGCTTCAACCATCCATCCAATACTGGAACTATCGCCGCGATTGTGAAGTGTCCAGCGCTTGGTCTTTGTAGCCTCTCACTCCATTCTTCCATAAGGCCTCGTTGAAGCAATGATCTTTGAGCCTCAATTTCTACAGAGGTGGGTCGCAGATCCCCCTCAAGCATCACTCGGCGCCACTGATAAAGAGATGCAAGTCCTCCAAATCCCAGGGAAGGGTTCCTGCAAGGAAACTTGCTGCCTCAAAAGAGATAGTGCGGTATCCCAGTTGAATCCAAAAATCTATGTCCTGAGTTAACACTATAAAAAAATATCGGGTAATTCAGTATTTACTTTAATTTTCAACTTTTATTATTTTTCGGAATTTTCCCTTTACTTGTGCTGTAAGGCCTTGCTATTAACCAAAATTGACAACTCTAGGTCAACCGGAAGTACCCTATAGGTTTGGGTCGAAAACATACATGGTAGTTCCCGTTGACCTAGGATCACGAAATTACGCAAAAAGCAAGGCTTACAGCACAATTGAAGGAAAAAAATAATAATAATATATTTATTCCTCTCAAAAAGGTACAGTATTAGTAAGTATATTAATATATTCTTATGATAAGGAGCGTAAGATTTAAGTACCTTAGTGAGAGCTGGAATCCGTACTAGGTACGAAACCTGTGTGACATCTCCAGGCTCACACCTCGGATGTAAAAAGTACAAGCTTGTTGAATATTATATAAACAAGAATAGAAGAACTTGTGATGCTAAGTAAATAAAAAATGTATAAAAAGTTGAAAATTAAAGCATATTTATAATATGTACCTACAAATTGGAACCCTTCGTGGGCGAGTCCGACTCGCACTTGTCCGGTTTTTTAATATCGACTCTACTGATACCTCATTCATTAAATTCTGAGTTCAGGCATTACAAAGGTACATTCGTATTTTAAACACAGATACATAGTACCTACGAGGATGTAAAAACCACTTATATAGCCTGCTAAAGCTGCGTTTCTTTTAGGCTTTTTAGAACTTTACAGAACATCAAACTTCGACTTTATTATCAGTTCATCACTAATTTTACATTTGAAATAGCACAAATCATTTATGTGAGGACACAACAACAAAGGTGCGTGATGCTCGGTGACAAGTCAGATGCTAATCAGTCAACCCTTCGGCCGACAAATCGGAAATTAGGGACGCATGAGCGGTAGCGGGTTAACCCGGAGCCCGGCGGGGTCTTTTCGACCCTGGAGACTTGCCCGTCTTGTTCTTTGAATATTTAACGCGTAACAAATGGTGTTTCACATTCGCTAAGATGATTCGATGCGACTTTGATAGAACGCTTTTGGCAGGTGGAAAAGTAGAAATGACAGAGTTGTCACATTACTTTGGTTAAGCAGTCAGTAACGGTACATTGCGACCATTTTGTCATATTATTTTGGTTACGGCTACAAACAAATTTGGCGTTGCTATTATTGTCAAGTTTGAACAACCAACTACTTAAAAGTGTAGTAATAGTCTACACTCGAGTATAAAGGCAAGGTATATGAATGTATAATATTAATGGTCTGGATTTATTGGATATTACAAAGTACCTTTCTAGGGCCATGTTCCATTTACAAATCACAAAAGATTTATAAAAATATTGGACTCGTCAATAATATCACGTATACAAGACTCAACTAAGACTAACTCCTTTAATAACTAACAGCATTTCAAATAGCGAATGTTTTGTCTTCTCACATTCTATTTTGAAAATGGAATGATAAACAAAGACAAAACATTCGATAGTTCAAATACTGTTATTAAAGTATAATGAACTAGCTGTATACCCCAGCTTCGCATGGGTGTCATGTCATAATCGTAGTTTTTTTATACCTTGAGTTACATTATTGCAATTTTCGTAGGGATCTCATTTTTTTTATAACAAAATATAGCTTATGTAACTCTCCGATAATGTAGCTTTCTAATGATGAAATAATTTTTCAAATCGGTCCAGTAGTTTCAGAGCCTATTCAATGCAAACAAACAAACAAATCTTTCCTCTCTATTATATTATTAGTATAGATATAGATAAGGGGGTAAATTTAAATATTGAAACTCTAATATAAATTGCATTCTAATATAATTGCAGCAATTGAGTCGCAGCTAGTAGGTACAAGTAGTCTGAGTGAGCTTTACGAGATGTTCACCGTTGTCGATTACAGGCGCCAAAGTACGGAACACTTTGATCGTGTTACCGTCCATAGACGTATCCTTAGCTTTGAGAGCCATCGACTTGCTCAAGGCGTTATACTACACCGTTTGATAACTTGAGCTGCATTTGAAATAATTGACCGGTGGAGTGAAGTAAAATACTACTATGAAGATAAAAGGAGTGTCGATTTACCAAAATCAGTTTGCATCTTTTGGAACGTAGTTTCTTATCGCACGATGTTATACGTTTGACGTGTTGATACGTTTGTTTGTAGACTGGAAGGTTAGACAAATAAAAGCGTAACATTTTGACAGCGATCAAAAATCTATTATTTATGATTATGTAAAGCTAGAATAAGGAGTATATATTATACTAGTTTCTGAGAATTCAAAATTCAAAACTCAAAATTATAAATTCACTTAGGATGCAAAACAAGTCTTGTGATACGTCGGGATTCTACATGTACATGTAATGCCAAGTTCACAAACAATAGGTAAAGCTGGAGAAAAGAACCTGGCAATAAAATCTCGCGGCCACTCTTTTCAAATTGCCAATTTTACAATGTTTTAATGTTTATAAACTTGATATGGGGGTAAGGTGCTGCGACTAATATACTATACACCATGTTAGAGGACTGTTACAAATTGTATTATCAAAAAGTTGAAACATGAGATAAACCAAAATCAGCCTTAGTGGGTACAATATAGTAGCAGCATATATTCGAAATAGGTATATCAAAAAATCCATAATAAAAAAAACTAAAATATATTATCGTACGTATATATTTTCACCCACAGTGTGTGTTACTAGAAGAAGATTTTTCTTTATTTGTCTGCCAAAAAAAATTAAAGATGGGTTTTCCGAAATAGTCGTCATTAAAATAGTGTCCAAAATACGACTGTAATTATAGAACAGTAAATGTCTATTAAGAATAAACACAACACATTTGTGGATATGATAATGGGTCACAAGTACTTACGTATAGCAATAAATATTAAACCGAGTGTACACAACGCATACCACGCCAGATGACGGCATCTTAAAATATAGGCGCCCTTCTTCAACCCCTCTACCCAAGAGGTATAATTAATAAATGACCCACACGGTCCCTTGGACCGTAGGAGATTAATATGAAATTAGTACACATACCTACTAGTTACTATAGGGTTAAGAAAGTTTTCTTAAATGGTTATGTAAAATCTATTACGTTAGGGCGAATAATCGTCATTAACCAACAAAACTTTATAATTGTAATGTGGAAATTGTTGGTCGTAGATAGAATCCAGGATTGAATGATACCATGGATAGAGAATCCGAACATGGCATGAGATAAAAATGAATGTATAATGAAAATAAAGATTTTTATTTGATTTTACTTTAACCTATCAACACTACGAATGTGACTAATATTTATATCTATACAAATAAATAAACTTGAAATGTCTCTAGTTTGTAATGTCAAAATAACGCTTTTTTTTACTAAATGCATATAAAAGAATACATGTTGATTTTTAGTAAACTAATAACCTCTTGTCTTCCTTGCATTACACCAAATAACTTAGTAATATATTTATATATATTTTTTAAAGTAACAAATTAACCCTTCACAACCTACTTTCGTCACACAACTATTTACCACACATCTGGGAGTTAAGGTTATAACGCCAAAAAGAAGTGGTCGGTGACTAACTAACTACATATTTTCCAAAACTGATACTACAACGTTATTTAGTGTTATGTGAAGAAGCCACGAGGGGGAGGTGATTAGGATAATAATAATAATAATATCTTGGGACAACTCACACAAAGCTATCTGATCCCAAACTAAGCAGAGCTTGTACTATGGTAACCAGACAACCGATAAACATACTTATATATTTTTAAATACATACATATTATAGATATTACACCCAGACACAGAATAAATCATCGTGCTCATCACACAAAGTTTTATCCTGCGTGGGGATCGAACCCACGACCTCTTGCGTAGCAGTCGGATACACTCCCACCGCGCCACAGAGGCAGTCATAAACTTTTTTGAAGGATATTACAATTCATTCTGTTTATGGTACAAAAACACATTTTTTTTTGTCTGTCTGTTTGTTCCGGCTCTCTGAAACGGTTAGAGGGATTTCCTCAAGACTTTCAATATCAGACAACAGAGGATATAAGCAGTAACTTGTGCTACTTTTTATCATCACGTCAACGTTCATAAGGTGCTGCTCAGCACTGCAACTAAACGCAGACGAAGTCAGGGGCACAGAAAGTTAAACTTAAATTCTTGAATTAAATCATCGCTACGTTATACTTTCGAGAGGATAACTATAGATTCAACTATCACGGATTTAATGAGTATATTAGTTAAATCAATTATGCAAATCTTAAATTAAGATCTCAATCTATATAGATGCAATTAAAAATTAAGATCAACACGGCCACCCAAACAAAACTTCATACATTATCTAAGTGGTACATAGACGACCTTTCAGCGACCGCGCGGCACCCATTAATTACTTAAATTTAATTCATACGAGACCCTACGCCACTATTTACATTCAAAAACGTACCCTTACGCCTTCGCCCGCATCCGTAACCCTTGCCAACAAACTTGACGACCCAAGACGCTAACTCCAAAGTAGACTTTCTTTGATAGCGCGCACTGCTGACTCCGAATAAAGGCCAACGTCTCGATAGAGTTTTGATCTGTAATTTTATACCTACCCGCCCTTACCGGCTGTAAGGATTGTGGCCTATTGATCTCTACTTGTCTGTTTTTGTTCACGAGTATCGTGGAACTATGAACAAAGCTGTTTGAGCCACTTGCTCTGAAAGAGGTTAACTACAGCGCAATTGTGGAGATATTAGTACAAAGCGATCATATCGTCACACTGCTTCTTTGAAAGACAGATATGACTTTAAAGCCAATTAAATAGATTACCAAGGAAATGCTATAATATGCGAGATTGAATTTTTGATTGTTAATGAAGATTTTATTTTTAAAAGAGAAGAGAGAGAAACTAGTTAAGATTAAGTGTTACAGTTTAACATAATTTGATGTTATCCTTATCCATCCAGAGTTCGCTAAATATTTTGAAGAATAATTATACAAAGATTACATTTTAAAATATATTACTAAGTTATTTACATTACACCAAACAACTTAGTAATATATTTTTTGAAAAAATAATTACAAATTAACCCTTCACCACCTACCACCTAGTTTTGTCACACAGCAATTTACCACACATCCCTGGAGTAAAATGGGTGTTTCTTTGTCAAGTTGAGGGCCTAAACTTCACAATAAATAATGATTTTACTCCAGTAAAATAGTCTGTAGGTGATTAAGGTCTTAACTTTGAAAACAAGTGATAGATGATTAAGGGTTATTTTCCAAAACTGATTTAACAAAGTTATTTTCTTACGTAAAGAAGCCACGAGTGGGATTTTATTAGTATATTAAAATTCACCCTGTATAATGATCGTTGAAAAAACCCGTCCTTACCCGTTTACGTAACCCGTTTTTTTTACTTTATCCACCAGTACTTCTCAGGCCAAATCTTGCAGTTTGACTGCAGAAAAACAAATGAAATATAAGTTTATTAAACTTGAATGGCTTAAATTGAGATAAACATACCTAGTAAGTTACCTACACCGTGTGGTGTTATAGTATATAGTTGTAGCTTAATCATTCTTAAGACGGTCTAAATTATATTTTCCAATCTATTGCGACCTTGCATACCCTTTAAAACTTAGTTATAACCAAACAAATAAGGATCAGTGATTCCTTTAAGGCGGATTAGCCTTTATCACCGCGATACTTATATGAGTGCCCCTTTGATTGCATTATAACGTGGGGGAAGGGTTCTGCCGTAACGTCTCGAGAAACAGGAAGAATTTATAAATAAGTTAACCGGGGCCCGCCTTATTCTTCGCTTCGTCTTACTTTGTTTTATCATATTTAAATTATTATAGTCAGATGTAGAACGTGTACCTAATTGCTGTACTTTGTTAAGATAATGTACCTTTGGCGCGACTCCACTTTTGTTTTCTTGTTGGCCGACGATATAAATTCACGGGATGTTCGCAGGAAGAACGCCCAAGTTTCGTATTCTGTTTTTGTAAGGACGTTCGTTTGGTAAGGAAATAAAATTTGTTATGCAGCCGCTTGGGCCGTAGGTGCTTTATAATAACTCCAAGATTACGGAAAGTTAAGGCGGACGGAATTTGTGAATTTTGTGTGAAACATTAACTGTAAGTAACTTTAGGTGAGTGATGAGTATTTTTAGTACCTTATTTTAAATACTGCTGTTTTTAACATCGTACGCGAATAAAACTACCTATCTATAACATACAACGATTCGCATTGTCGCTTGTGTCACTGGTACTCGTCATAACCGCAGTCTCTTCCTGCATTCTTAAATAAATCACTTACAAATTCAATATCTACGACCGTGAATAATTACCATAGCATTACGTTACATAGAAGCACGTGCGTACGAGTACAAAACGCCTTAATTTATCCAAGAAAACAATATCTCATTTATATTACAATATTTTCGACCGTAAATCAAATTTAAGTGTTATTTCATTTCCTACGCACACGCATACGAATAAGTAATTGAAATTTGAAACGATCTTTCGATTTTACGGACCCCATACCTTCCGAAATGATTATGAATTTCCTTTTTGAGGGATAACGTCTTAACGTTCGTCTTTTCATGTAATACTGTAAAGGAGAAAACATTTTTGTATTACCTTAATGGGTGGTAAAGGGTTACGTGTACCTATCTAACATTAAATAATTACGATATTTGTACTCGTCTAATTAGAACACAAACAAAGTGATCTCCTAAAATAAAGACTCCTAAAATAACATAAAGAAAAGTGTCAATGGACTCGTTCTTAATTTGAATATTTAACCTTGTAGATAAAGTTAAAACTGAATGACATATATATAAAACTATATTCCATTACAATAGTCTTTCACACTAGATTGTAATGGAATATCGAACCCAATACAGGTCCAAAAAATGTATATAAAATTGATTAAATAAGTGTAAATACAATTGCATTTCAAATTTGAAATCTGGACTTCAAATTTTCCTATCTTTCAAAAATGCAATTATTGTGTTTATAAAGTACCTAATTGGCAAGAAATGCCTATAAAAATTACTATAATATTCGGCCTGCGACATCATAATATGTTAAAATGCTCTCCGTAACGAAGCAATAACAAAAGCCGCGATAGTTCTTTAACTACCGTCTAGATGGCGCATGTGAGAGCCCAACACGCGAGCATGAAAGGATAGAGAAATTTGAGGCCTAGTAACATAGTTCAGATAGGTAGTTCGATTCCGGCCCCGGTTTGGCTTACGGAAGTCTCTGGTTCGATTCCTGGGTCTGGACTTCAAATTTTTCTATCTATCAAAAATGCAATTATTGTATTTATAAAGTAATTGGCAAGAAATGCCTATAAAAATTACTATAAATAGGTGTACTTATATAATTTCGAATATGACTTTTTTTTATTTATCTGCTACAGCTGTCTTCCAAAATACATAATATAATGTTAAATGAATAGTAGACATTCATAATAATTTTCGGATCAGAAATCTCGAGAACCGAACATCTGTTTCACATAAACAAGTACAGCATTTACAACAAACTAATATAAACAACGACAATAGCCCTAAGCTCAAGATTTCCATTTACATGGAGTATTATCTATCATTCAATGTTACGACTATTATTCCCTCAACTATCATAGCCCAGGGCTCGAGGTGACAAGACGTTGTCAACGAAACCCACGAAACCCTTTCACAACATCTTCTGTTAACAAGTTGTAACAACTGATATAACTATTTGTTTGCAAATATATCTGATTTTAAAAATAACTGGCGTTTAAATTATGAATCTCAAAATTGCGAGATCCTATTATTTATCGAATCCCGCAAGTTTGAGAATATATTATATTTTTTAAAGTATAATACGATTAAAAATTAGAATGAACCTATTTTTTTTTTTGCTTATTTGTAATAATTAGGGCAATTGTGATAAAAATTGGGATAAATCTACATTTATTGTTTAGGTAAAAAGCCAAGGAAACACTAAATTAATTTGAAAACGTAAAACTTATAAAGACGTAATCCTATTTAACTAAATTCGTGTCATTATTTCAGTACAGACAGATGTTCTAAATGAAATGTCTTTGATGAAAACTTTCTCAAACAAAGCACATGTCAAGAAATTCAAGTGCCAAAATAAAACAAATCACCTGAATGGTGGCAACATCGCATCACGAACGCTTAGAACATTCTTAATTCGACTATTAAAACCCGTTACAAGCGTCGCAATGTTGGCAACACCAATAAACAACGAGCGAACGCGAGCGCGAACGCCTAAAGTTTGGAGCGCGCGGTGAGTGCAGAGGGCCTTTAATGAGGGTTAGAAATTTCGGCACATTGTGGCCCAAACCGCACCCGGTTTCTTAGCTTATTATTAATTCTGTAAGACGTGTCCCCGATGTCCAAGACGTGCGCTGAGATTCGAGACAAAAGTCAGAGGGGCGGAAGGGACAACCACCGAACCTCCCCGCTCCCTCGTACGTGTGGTGCGTCGACAAGTCGCAAGTATGGGATTTACAGGTGGTTTTAATAACGGCAGCCACTAATGTCGCGGGATGAATACTTAATGGATGGATCATCAAGGACTTAGATGGATTGGGAAACTGCTTCTAATAATAATAAATGTGGGTAAGACATTGTGACACAATGATAAGGTATACCTACAAGAATGTTTACCTATACACCGCTGCTCGATGTTGCAAAGCGTGGAATAGTAACAATATTGTAATCAATACTTAAACTACAACTATACCCCAGTTATCGAAACCCAGTTTAAAGTTTTGATTGTTTGACTACGACTAATTTCTTACTTAAGTAAAAATATCGTGATATATTCACTTTTTGGGTTTTAAAGCTTACTTTTAACTTTACAATACTGAAAATTGAAGTGTTGGGCCAAAATTTGTGTTTTAAAACTTTATTACATTTACCTGCCTGTTGGTCTAGTGGTTAGAGACCTTGACTGCTAAGCCGGAAGTCGTGGGTTCGATCCTCACTCAGGATAAAACTTTGTGTGATGAACATGATGGTTTATTCTGTGTCTGGGTGTAATATAACTAAGTAGCTAGTGAAACATTTTTCATTGATACCCCGCTACCCATTTGCTGAAGATCATCACATGATCATATGTATAGTTTACAATTCTATAAAGGACATACAGACAAACATTCATTTTATGTATGTATTTAGTACATACGTTTGTACATTATGTATGTTGTCAGTTGTCTGGTTTCCATAGTAGCTCTGCTTAGTTTGGGATCAGATAGCGCCGTCTGAGTTGTCCCATGATATTATTATTATTATACTAATATTTTAGGAAATATTTTTGTATGTAACGAATAAACTTAAAAACTACTGGACTGATTTCTAAAAGCATTTTGCCTTTAAAAAGGTACGTTATCTGTGAGTAACTTAAGCTACATTTGACTGTCAAAAAGAAAATTCATCACGAAAATTGCAATAATGTAACTCATGGCATAAAAAACTATGATATGTTACCCGTGCGAAGTTGGGGCAGGCAGCTAGTTATTTATAAAACATTGACATTATTCGAACTCAAAAAACACTTAGATTAACATACTTGTTACAAGCCGTTGAAATAATAAATTGATTCTTGCGAACTTAGCCGCTAATCTATCAGGCAAGTCTTGCATACAAGTATGACGTCACACGTGCGTATAAGTTGCTTCCATTGGAAACATGTTCATACCATCAACAACAAAACACTATTGATTTCAATATTTTGTACAAGTTCGAATACCTCATACCAGTTATAACTTGTATACAAGTAACTTGCCTTATGGAATAGCGCCTTTATAGGTAGAATCATCACGTATCACAAAATTTGTTATGCTTGTGAATAAAGAATATTTTTTTTTAGAAAAAGACGTCTCCCGCAGTAATGTACAAGCCCTGTGTCGCGGGGGCTTAACAAACATACAAGTCACGGACACAAAGTACACCCAAACTCGGAACAACAATTTGTGAATCACACAAAGTGGTGTTCCGTGTGGGAATCGAATCCACGACCTCTTGTGTAGTAGTCGGACACACTCCCACCGCACCACAGAGGAAGTCGAAATATTGGATTTGAAAATAAAGTAGTAGTCCTGTACTATCCTATAACTAAAAATAGTACTAAACTTTAGTCGTACTATCTTGGTCATATCCATTTCTCCAAGACAATTTAGTTACAAAGTGCAAATCCCTTTAAGATGGCGTTCTCTGACAGAGGGTGCGTTCAAAAACTCGTTAGGAGGTTGGCATTCTGCGGTGGTGGGTCACGTCGCGAGGCCGCGGCTGCTTCGAGACAAAATGTTACATAGAACTTTGTGTTGTTACTACTGTGCTTGTCATGTACTTTTAACTAAATTTACTGCCATGGAGCGCTGTTGTGCTTATTGTAATGTATCTACGTTATTCTATAAGGCTCGGCAAAGGATATTAAAAGACCCTATGTAAGTTAATGTGTATAAAATGATCGTTGAAAAGTAAACCTACCGACCGAAATAAACCAAAAGTGCTCGTAGAAAAACGGTCAAACAAATGGATCAGTGCCATTTACTGGCCGTGAATTTACTATTATAATCTGCTGATGGTTTTGAGAATATTACGACGTCACGATTACGAAGTTATTAATTAAATTGTAACTAGCCAGTATTATAATGCATGATAGTAGTAAGTTAAAATAGAGCGCATCTCGCCATCAAACGTTAAGTTTGGCGAGTTTACTATGCGTTAATTATTGTAACTTTGTTTTATAAATAAATAAATAAAAAATAGGCTGTTTGTAACACCATTTTTTTTTAATAATTTTAGCTAAAAGAAAACTTGTTTTTTTTTATAAAGACCATCAAAAAGTTTTAAAGTCATTTTAAAATAATCGTGTTTCACTGCATTATTAACAAATACAAATTCAATAAAGCAACGACAATCACAATTATTATTTGATACCATGATGACTGCCAAGTTGAAGCCAAATACACTTACACGATTAACCAAAAAAATTGGCAATCGCCAAACGCGTTAGTGTCGTGATCGGCAAACGTTAGAGGCGTTTATCGTCAAGTGCCCGCCCGGGAACAATATCGTGCTTGAATCGTGCCAATGTAATATATTGCGATCTGTGCACTTTATATGGCCCGATGTGTAATTGATTGTGTTTGTGTTGCAAGATACATGTTCTGTTTTTGTTGTGAAATAAACAGGACAATAGCGAAGGATTTCAATCTCAAGAAAAGATATATTATTACAGTCGCTAATCGGTACAAAGTTACGCAATTGTAATATGGGTTATTAAGATGTCGTTTACATCCTTACTAATATGCGAAAGTGAGTTTGTTTGTTTGTTGCGCCTTCTCAATTCAAAAATTCCTTCACTAATAGAAAGCTACAATCAGCGAGTAGCATAAGCTATTTTTTATTATGATGCCTACGAAAAATTGTCTGTGGGAGTGTGTCCGACTGCTGCGTAGGACGTCATGGGTTCGATTCCCACACTGGACGCCACTTTGTGTGATCCACAAATTGTTGTTTCGGGTCTGGGTGCACTTTGAGTTCATGACTTGTATGTTTGTGGAGTCCCCCGCGACACAGGGCTTGTGCCCTGCTGCGGGAGTCATCTTTAAAAAAAAGAAAATAACAATAATGTAACCCAAGTTATTAAAAAAATGCCTATAAAGGTTATTATTTAACGTGCACTGCGATTTTGTTATTAGTTAGAAAATTTAGTTACTATGGAGATCATTTTGTTGCCGACAGGAGAAAGGCCGCCTTTAGGAAAGTGTGAGCTGTAACATATAAATACAAAGAATAGTTTTAATTGCGATTACTAACATCACTGCGGGCGGAATAGCAGGCACAAGCTAGTAAACATACAAAAATAAAAGTTCTGATTCAGTCCAAAATGCTGAGATGCTAAAATTTTGCGATTTCTTTTGTAATATGAATAAGATTTTACACATAAACATATCAATAACAAATAGATGTAGATATGAATAGTAGGTATAAACTTTTCTTTGAAAATTAAGTCATTAGAAGAAAACAGCATAAAACAAAGAAGACCTACATTGAACTATAGAATAACAATAAAACTTTTTTACTACTTTCTTAGTATGTTTTCATTTGCCTCGTGCGTCAATATAGCAGGTATGATTCATTGGTTCGATTTATTTTTAACATTTTACTGCAGTAACGTATAGGTCTGGGTATGCAAAGAAGCACTCAGTATATGAGATGACTTTAGGATGTTTTTCGCGCGTAACTTTTATGTATATATTTATGTATGTATGTAATATTCTTTATTATTTCATATCTGTTAAATCACTAGACGGATTCATACAAATAATGATATACTTTCTAGAGAATTACACATAATAGCGATTTAATATCCATGTAAGGCGATACCGTGGTCAAATATATTGAAATAATATAATTAATTACCTATATTGTTTTTAAACTTCATGTACCTACTTAAATAAATAATTTTGTTTGAAAAAAAAAATAAAAAAAAATTTGATAGGTACTGGATATTTTACTATGAATCTGTACTGATACTATAAAGCTGAACAGTTTGTTTTTTTACCTTTTAACTACTAGATCTCATTGAAATATTCTTTTTGTGTTGAATAGCCAATTTATCTATATACTCGTAACACCACACTACGACCGGAGGAAAATTGACGCAAACGAAGTTGCGCGGGTCAGCTAGTAAAGAATAAACTTACTATCATAAATTTGTTTTAAAGCGATCTGTCATCGATGATGGCGTGTTTAATAATTAGGAAGGGGTTCATACGCACCACATATTTCAACACAAACAAAATTTATCCCACTAGCCTAGTATGAATCTATTGATTGATGGAGCTGTGTATTCATTATAATGAAGTCACAGAACATATAATAATTAAATTTAAATGTATGGAGGAAAAAATCGTCTCAGGCTGGGTTTAAAGGCTAAATTCGACTTTGGCGGACATGTCTCGGTGCTGGAATTGGTAACGGCTTAGAGCTGGTACCCCGAAGGTAGCGGGTTCATGTCCTGCCTGAGATGAATTTTCCTCTATACATTTAAATTTATATGTACAAAATTAGCATAAAATATACAAATTAGTTTTGCATTACTTTTTGTATATAAAAATTACAAAAAGTAATGCATAACTAAACCAAAAAAAAAACAAATTTCAGCAAAGCTTTCGAAATCACTGAATTCATTGACTGTATTGTACAATATATATTTTGTATAGGAGCTACAATTACTACTGTTTACATATATAAATCTACTCCTGAACGCACTATTTCCTTGGGTTTGTAGTAATAAATAAGAATTAGTCGTTAGGTTTCAATCGGCCGGTGGCGGTGGTTCATGGGCGGTAAATTATCAAGCAAGACCGGACGAAAGAAATATCGCCGTCAACACCCACTGCAGTCGTGTCAGATAGGGATGTGACTTACAAATATCGATACAATGTTAAAGAAATTTAGTTATAGAACTTTCTTCATGTAGTAGTAAATTGTGATAAATGTATTTTTTTTTAAGATAACTAGCAATGTGGGATTGGGTCCCACATCACTAGCAATCTTGTTAACCCCTCCAACTAAGCTCAAAGACTTGTGTTAGGATTGGGTTCTCGACGGTAGTTTAATGGGTAGGATTCGAACCCGCGACTTGACGATTGCGAGACTGATGCCTTAGTCATTAGGCTACCGCCGCTTCTTTCGAAAAACTATGTATTTTTTTCAAAAATAGTGATTTGTTTTAAATTTTGAAGGTGATAGAAATTACTGTACATTTTAATATAAATTATTTTGACTGATTTGAATTGAAAATACAATAACTTTTAACTTAATGAAAATGTTCAAGGTCGAGGTGTTTTCGTTTCATGACCTCGGTAGTAATTAGTTGGCATTCAAATAATAAATGTCTACTAAGGGTAGACATTTATTATTACAAGGTTTTTTTATTATTCTGTAGTTTTATATTGAAAAGTGCTACTAAATATTATATTCGGCACATTCTACGAGTAGTGGCAGTTAGCTACGACGTAGACCAAATTGCTACGAAAACCTAAAGTATTATTTCTCGACCTTTTTATCGATACGTACAGAGGTATTAGTACAACATTATTATAATGGTGAGTGTTTTAACAAATCGGTGTGTAAGAGACCGGCCCTCAGCCCACCCGCCGAGCGCTTAATCACTTAACACTCTCTGGATTAATGAGGAATTTATCGCCTAAATACATAATATAGTATTTATATAATTACAAATAGGTATACAGCTGTTATATTTTCAAAAGAAAGAAATACTGTAAGGGTGCTAGGGAATTCCAGCTTGATACAAAAAACGGAATATCCTTTATATCGGTAAAGTAATGGCAATAAATACAGCAAGAGTTTTCTAAATAAATGTAATAATAAGAAAATATCATGCTCAGTGTAGGGTTAAAAGTGCAGCCTTGAAAAAATGCATCAGCAGAGGAGCGTATATTCATGGCACTTACGCCCTTTTGTTGAAAAACGCAGTTTTTCGGCAATAACTTAATGACGGTATATCTGATCATTTCCAAAATAATTATTAAAAGTATTTATTCAGCGATACCTTTGTGATTTTTTTCATATTTTTTGCTCACACGGTTCAAAAGTTAAGGACACAATACAAATTACGGAGTGATTATTTCCAAAAATGTTCGCTCAATAAAAAAGTTATTATAAACCTTACAATGTTTTTAAAAGACCTGTCGAATGATGCACCACACGTTGATGTTTGCTCAAAAAAAAATCAGCTCTATCAAACTAAGTAGCGGGTACTACAAGACACCTTTTCACTACATTTCATCAATATTCATTGAGTAGTCTGTGAGCAGAATGCCTGTGACATACGGACGGACAGACAGGCGGACATGATGAAACTATAAGGATTCCGTTGTTGCCATTTTGGCTACGGAACCCTAAAAATAAACTTACGAAAATGAAAAGTGGCTCAATTTGGAAGTCCAGAAATTTATATAAGGAACGACTACACCAAACAGGGCTTTTGCTCTTCGAAAATTAATCTAGAAAACTACAATACAGAAAAAATGTGTGACTAACCAAAGAGTTCTTCTAGTAGATAAAAAAAAATACAGATATGTCTTATTATTAACCTGTAAAAAAATCTTGATGTCTTCCGTATTGTCATAGTTATGACGTTTGTAATCTAACATATGTATGAACGAATATTCATAATGAAGTAATGATTGTGCACAGGAAAGCGAAACTGATGGCTGTGTCGCTATGTGTCTAGCGTTAAATGAATAATTCGCTCGGCATAATGCCCAAATGCTTAAATTTACCCTGACAAATGATTAAAAAATCTAAAAAATCACTAAATATACCTCTTTTTTTATTTGAACTCCGAGTACTTTAAGCTTATTCAAGCACTGCCATCTATACTCAACACTCCTCTACTTGAATTAAACAAACTATCTACATTCCCGACTCTATCGGACATTTAAAATCACGTAGAACATGGCAAGGGGTTGTAGACACAAGAGAATTCGACCCCCGTAAAGACATTAATTCTTACAAGAATGAGGAATGAGACAAACGACCGGACTGGTCCGCAATCGGCCCGTGAAAAGAAACCCTTTTTATGAAACGTTGGCTGATATATGGACAAGATGGTTCTGGAAAATATATGGGGTAAAACTATTACCGGGTACTTTTAGGAGGTACAAAAATAATATTGTTTTATTATAAATAACTAGATAACGTGCCTAAATATGTAAACCAAAAAGTACTACTAGTTGACTCTGCCTATATGTTTTTTGTTTGATGTCGCACTATTTAGTTAAAGTTTTTGACACGTTTGGTTCATGGCAAATCATTTCGAAGCCAATGTATACGTTTCTACAAAAAAAAAATCTAGTGATATTTAGAAATGAAGTTTAAACATTGTAAACATTGGCAATTTGAAAAGAGTGGCCGCGAGTATTTATTGCCTGTTATTTTCTCGGGTTTTACCTATTGTTTGTGAACAGGCATTACATGTGAATGAATAAAGATTTTTTTATTATTATTATTATTTAAATGTACCATTTAAAAATTGTGTATAAAAAGTTGCTACTCAATAATTGATTAAATGGAAGACAAAAACGCTAAGGATTGAACTGATTTCTTTCCGTCCATTCAAATTGACCTTAGGATTATGTATACTATGTAAGAAGTGAACTACTGTGTTTGCTGAACATGTTTATATTTATTTATTTTAGAGTAACTTATTGTATTATTATTTAGCCATCCTTGATTTATAAACGTTCATAACTACCAAACACTCTGGTTCGTTCAATAAAAATGTTTTTGTAATGAAAAATGGATGATTTTAAATGAGTGGCCTTTGAGTTTCTTGGCAGCTTCTTCTCTTGAGCTTTACTTGTTTTTTTTCAAACATACCATAATTTTATTATTCTTTTAGTATGTATTAATTTGTCATTTTCAAACAATCATTAATATGGTTTTATGAAATAACAATATTTGCATTTGCGTTTGCATGGCTTTTTCAATTCCGTAGCCATACATTAAAGCAAGATGCGGTAAACTGACTGACTTTACTTTAATTGTATTATAAAGTGAGATATAACAGACGACTGCATTGCAAAAGGATGTGGATTCGATTCCTACATGACACAATACTTTGTGAATCTAGGCGTACTTTGCGTCCGTTAATTGTACAGAGTTACTTGGGCATTGTTTCATAAACACGTCACATACAAAGTTATCAATTTAATTTAATTAATACAACATTTGTAAACATATTCCAGTAGAATTTGGTTTAAGTTGAACATAAATCATTCTAAGATTTCAATCATCAAACTAATTTATCCAAGTATATCCACACTATCCAAACGCCACCCTTTCTAACGACAATCGTATGTTTGTCCGAGGTCATTCGCCGATCAAAGCGATCGCCAATAAATAAATAGTTGATTTGCTTTGTAAATAAATACTGAAAGGTCCGAATAGTTCCAATAGGAATGTGACAGAGGGCGGTACTGGGTCCACCTAACTAACGAGAACTAAATACGTTTGCTTTGGACAGGAATCCTGTTTACCCCGTTTGACAATTTGATTGATTTATTTGTTTGCTCCGAAAATTTATTCGACGTATTTTCTTAGGATACCTACGCTACGTTACTATAATGTTGTAGGCTCTGTTTTGGTTGTTCTATATTTTATGAGGGTATAAAATTTGGTAACGATTTTATGTTGATCTGAAGTTAATAAACGCTGGAAAAATTTGTGTTTTTACCGTTTAACATGTTTTAGAATTTATAATCATGAAATTATATGCTGAAATAATGATTTGGCAATAAGAACTTATGACGTCACGGCATATTATTTCATACAATATTTTAACTGACTTCAAAAAGGAGGAAGTTCTCAATTTGGATTTTTATATTTTTTTATGTAGGTCTTACAGCATAACTCTACCTTATTATTGTTTTCATTTGTACGAACGATTTGTTATCCCGAAATTTCCCATATAAATTTCGTAAAGATCTGACTAATAAATGTCAGCAAATCAACTGTGATTGAAGACGGTTAGATGTGGTTTTGTAAAAATGTTTTTATAACAGATCACACGATTTGTAATAAAAACATTTGTTATGTTTTGAAATGTTATAAAAATAGACTGATTTGACAGTCAAAAGCTCGATTGTCACATGTTTAGAATAATAATTTAAAATCGGGTAACAAGAAAATTATAGTCCCTAATCCCTCGAATATTTTGTCCATTGATATTGTCAAATTCAGTAAAAATCTCAAAGACTATGTAGCAGAGTAAGGTATATTATAAAAATATATATCGTAACCTGTAAAAATAAAGTAACCATTATACTTAGGATTTACTTGTAGTCTTTGATTATTTAATGTCTAGATGGAGCATTCCCTCAATAAGCGTATAAAAAAAATGAAGCTACGGTCTTTGACGTACGTTTTTTTTAAAGACTTGTAGAATTGCCGAGTACTATTTTTTCTCCCGTTCAAGTGAGAAAACTGTTATGAATACAGATAAAAGTACCTACTGTTTATAATAAAGTAGGGATTAAACGGATTAAACCAACATTGTTGTTTTTATTTCTATGATTGATATGACCAGTAATAAAGTTATAAAAATAGCCATAATATTTTTTATAGCCATTTCTTGCCAATCACTTTATTATAACAAATTCATTTATTGTATTATTAAAGTTATAAAAACTTTTTAATTGAATATTGACATAAAAGCTCGTGTTAACCATTTTTCTACAGGTATAAGATGGTACTAAACCAACTTATACCTGTAGAAAATGTATATTCCCAGCATTTCACGAAGTAGTAGGATATTTAACTTTATTGCAATGGAAACACTGATAAAAATGGCGCGCTAGATTAATTAAGGCTAGAATATTCAGATGGCGGCTTTTTACCTGTCAAAAAGTACGTCCACTTGACCGTACATTTGGACAGTTCTTTGCTTCAATTTTAGATGCCAGATTAGGAATCTAGACATTATATAATCAAAGACTGTAGTATATCCTAAGTCTATGAAAATAAGAAATGCATAAAATGTACCTTAGCTTACGCTACTACACACTATTAAAATTTACAGTAAATCAGCGTAGTAGCGTAAGCTAAGTCACAATTTAATATATTGAAAACAGCGCCATCTCAACATTATTGTAAGAACTACGATAAGCTTATACTCCCTCACTTAAACACCCTCCTCGAAGGGTTCAGAGAAGTCGCCGCGACTGGTTTGTAGCTTGCTGAGATATCTTTGTGATAAAATACAACTATCGTATCATTGAGATTTTAAAATATTGAAGTACTTCTAGTATACATTTCCAAATAACTAATGTTTAAAAAATTGAGAGGTAATAACATAATGATTAAATTATTCTTTATTACCTATAATAATGTTAAAATAAATATACAGTTCGTAAAAACTGTAAGTCAATTTTTCACCGCTAGGTGCGCTGTTTTGCGTACATTTTTAACTACTTTATTTTATTAAAATCAGAACGTTAAGCTGTATAAAATGTATTTAACAAAATTTATTATCGATATAATTTATAATATTAGATAAAACTATTTTCTATTTAAATAAGCTGTTAGTACAATTTTTCGTCGCTAGTGGCGCCACAATGATATAAAACTTTTATGACACGATTACCTACACTGGTTGTTTTTCTTAATAATTTATGGCAGTTCCGAGAAGTTGGCTCGTTTTATGCCGTATACATTAAACTGCGTACCTACATATTCACTTGTTCAATTATGAATCCCTGTTTCGTTTTAAAAGCGTTTGTTTCTGTGAAGAGTCAGTTATACAAAGTTATGCCTTATTTTCTCGTGTAAGTAGATTTATTGTATGTACGTGTATTCTTCAAGATGAATTTTGTTGAATGTAGTAGAAAACTGTTTGTGTCAAATCGAGCTAAAACTAATTAAATATGAATGAAGTATATTGTATGCTACAGCTGATCATGAGTACTTATCATGGGCTTACCCAGGATTATTCAGGGGTTTACGTAAATGGGGGGGGGGGGGGGGAGGGAGCTGGGTGTTTAGGTGGTACAATAGACTAAACACAGGCCAAATGTGTTCTGTGTACAGTAAAAACAGCACCAATGCTGGTAGGGGTTTCGTAGTTCAGGATCTTATTTCCTTGGTGTTACAATATGACTTTTCAGGCCATCGGCTCTGACGGTTCTCCCCTCTAATTGTTTTCCTTTCACCTTTTTCTCAAATTCGAAATTAGTATTTTTAGAACGTCAAAGCAAATAGTTCACAATTATCATTGAGGTTTCATGTGAGATGATCGAACCCTCGATCACTCGACATTTGCATTTCGGGTGAAGGGGGGTTCAATCCCCAAATCCCCCCCTGGGTATACCCATTGTACTTATACTGGGGTAGAATTTGCGTATGTTTTTTTATGCAATAAGTCGATATTTTTTAAACTTATATCAACAAATTTGTTGACTGCAAACAATAACTTTTATTAAAATTCTGACAGTGAAGAAGGTATTCATAATACGTACATATGTACATTGTTCACGAAGAAGAATCTTTGACCATTTCAGAACACTTTGGGATTTGGCACATTGCCCCGCACTACGCTGTGGGGTGCGTGGTGACAGAAACACGCGCGTGGTTGCAGGAGTACATCTATCTCTCTCTATCAGAATAATACTAAAACTGCGAGGGCGCGTGTTCCCTGCATGTAGGTGTGTAATCTGCAATACCGCGTCTGAATGCGTGTTTTCTATACAAATCGAGGTGCTTACAAGCAACGTAAGAAAACGTACTCCCGCGCTATGTGCCGTGATGCGGGACAGTGTGCCGATCGCCTTTGATCGGAAAGTGTGCGTTTGAGCTAAATTATTACAAAAAAAATCCGAATGCTTAAAATTAATGACTGAAGTATTTTGGCGTCAGAATTCGCCATTTTAATTTTTCTTATTTTAATGTACCCAGTGTCAATCTCACAGATAAGTTGAGACGAATCTAACGATTCCTCTCAAGCTCAAATCAATCGAGCGATTTAGTCTTTAGAGTGTGCCAAAGAAATATACCTACATGCATGTACTCGAAAAACATAAACACCTCCTTCTTACGCAGTCGGGTAAAATGGTTTAATTATATTTATGCTTACCATAAAGTGGTAAAAAACAGCGCCCATTAATTTTATAATATCCGCCACATTATTGTATTGATTTATTTATTTTATCGGAATACCAACAGCACACTTTTTTGAGGCATGACTTCAGCCGGTATTGACATCTGTGTGACCTTTAAATTCTCAAAATATTGTATTTGTAATATATTAAGGTGCGTTCCAACGTGTGGAAAACAGCCCGGAAAGCTGCCTAATACGGGCTGGCGCGGCGGTACAAACGACTGGTCACAAACAGCCGAGCAGCTTATTCACGCCTATTCACATGCTCGCGTTCGTGTTCGTGCCCGTTGAATGTCGCCTTGAATGCGAGAGTGTCAACACACCATTAGGCACCTGTCCCACCAACGGCGATGAGTGAGAAGCGAGTAGCGATTCTATCGTTCAAGAAACGTACAATAGATGTATATTGATCATGTCTGTGTAAACAAAGGAGATGTGTGAACAGTCAGCGATCAACTATTAATATATGGATCTCTTTTATTTACACGGGATCTACATAAGTATGTACGTTTCTTGAGCGATAAAATCGCTACTAGGCCTTTTCACCGTTGATGGGAACACAAAAATAGTTTTTAATTTGCTCTTGGTATATAAAAACATCATTGAATAAATCCCAGTATTTATATTTACATCATAGAACACCTATAACTATTATAGTAGGACTGACCTTGATACATGGTGTGGGGGGGTGTGGTGCAGTCGGTGGGCTGCGCGGCGCGTTCGGCAGTTGCAGCAGATGCCGTATGCTATACCCCTGCCGGGACTTGCGTGACATTCTGGGGACAAACGGTATTGGTTAGAAAGAATTTTTGGAACGTAGTTCCTTTTAGCTCGTTTTTGTTTGCGGGCTGAGAGGATAAATCTTCCTGTGTGAAAAATCTCAATTTAAAATAGGTCAAATTTTAAATTGTTATGTTTTCCAGATATTTTTAATCATTAGTTAATACAAACATAAAAAGATATAGGAAAAGGAACTATGTTCCAACCGGGTGTCCATAAGACGCCTTTCTCTTTTTTTTAACTGTCTTTGTAGAAATTTGTTTTTACGAGTAACTTAATTTTAAACCAATGGTTGTGGCATCAAATTGTTTTATCCGTCTAGTGGTTAGTGACCCTTACTACTAAGTCAGAGGCCAAGAGCTCGATGCCTTTCCAGGATAAATCTAGAAGCGTGATTGTTTAATCTTTATAAAAATTTAAAAAATGTTTATTTTCAGACAATTATACCTTAGATTTATCTAAAATATATGCAAGTATATATTTATAAGTATACTTGCAATTCATACAAAAACCGCGATTTGAAAAAATACTTTACGACCTGTTCTCAAACTTTAAAATCGGTCGAGCCGATTTCGGAGGCGTTCGGGCACAAAAACCGTGACACGATATTTATATATGTTAGAAGATTAGATAAATGGAGACACGTTGTAATCGTGAAAGTTTAGAAACAATGAAGTAGTATTACGCATAATGTACAAATCATAAGGCTAAATACGAATAATTAACCCATATCTTAACACAATCAAATAAAACCTTGTACGAGAAAAACAATTGTTGAATAATTCCACTGCGATGGCCAAAGAGCAATAAACTAACACATTTAAGGTGTCATCAAAGTTTCTTCTAAAGCTTCATAAGCACCTATATTTTAATAGTTTATGAATAGTGTGTAACATCTTAGTAAAATCTTTGAGATCTCGTAGCCACAGCCTACGCCGTAGGTCTACAGAGACAGCTACAAGGACGTAGCATAAATCATACTTTATGAACTGGATTCCGTTGTAATTTAATAAGTAGAACCCAATAGAACATTTTCCTAATAAACAAAGACAATTCTTGAAAAACGCCTTTTTTTCTAGATTTACTATTACCTCAAAACTTTTTTTTTATTATATTTTACCATTTTACTATGAATATCAACCGGCAACAGGTTCAAAAAGTACTTAACATGAAAACCAAGAGCGAGAAAATGCCTACTAAACATTCACGATACAGAATCATATCAATATATCACGCTACCTTGGCCGCGAGCGGTATTGATATCCTGTCAAAAGTGAAAACGACGAATAGGAAACAATTTGTATTCGATGCTCGTTTTCAACAAAAATACAATGTAAAAAATACAAATAATGAGTATACTTATGTGGAAGTTATAAATATACATGTATGAAAAATATCATGGCTCTGTTTGTAAGTGCGTAGGTTCAATTTAGTTAATAATAATATCTTGGGACAAACTAAGCAGAGCTTGTACTATGGTAACCAGACAACTGATAAATATACATATATATGTCTAAATATTGACAAATTACAGATAAATAACACCTAGACATAGAACAAATCATCGTGCTCATCACACAAAGTTTTATCCTGGGTGGGAATCGAGCCCACGTCCTCTTGCCTAGCAATCGAACACACTCCCACCGCGCCACATACGCAGTCAATTGCCCTATTTGTTTGAAAAATTACGCCGTTTATCAGCCTAGCCCATCTTAAATCAACTGTTCATAGCATAAACAGATTTAATATGACATTTTTTTTTACTTGACTTTACAAACAAAAAAGTCACGGACACAAAGTACACCCAAACTTGGAACAATAATTTGTGGATCACTGTCACATAAAGGCGTTTGTTGGTTTGTTTTAACGGGGCCATAATGTCGCACTTAGCCTCTTGATTGGGCCATTGTGCGTACGTTGTGATGTGTCAGCTCTTTTCAATCCAGCCAGCCCAAACACTCCCAGAAGTCCTGCATTCGCCGCAAGTTGCTGCAGGCTTCAGGGAGGGATGACGGTGTTTTTAGGAACTGTGCCTGGTGTTCGGCCACCGTTACATTTCATGCGTACGTGCTTGGGCGTTTCTTCATGTTCCATGCATCTGCACAGTGAGCTATCAGTAATTCCGATGCACACCAAGGCATGTTCCTTGTGGGAATCCCACGACCTCTTAGAAACAAGTAAGAAGTCCAAAATACTCGTTAATAAGGTACGCTGCATTATTTTTTTTGACAATATATTACAATTAATCATTTATCAACCCATAAAATGTCCCACTGCTGGGCACGGGTCTCCCCAGTATAACCAACTTATTATAGATCCTGGGGGAAGTTGCCATAATCGCCACGCTTGGCGAGCGGGTTGGAATTTATTTTTTTGCTAGATGACCCCCGCCCCGAACTTGGTATGCGTCAATTTTCCCCGTTTTTGCAAACATTTTTCGATGCTGCTCCGCTTCTATTGATCGTAGCATAATGTTATATAGCCTATATCCTTCCTCGATAAGTGGGCTATCAAACAAAAGAATTTTTAAATTCGGACCAATAGTTCCTGAGATTACTGCCTCCAAATCAATAAGCAATCAAAATATCTCTTCAGCTTTATAATATTAGTATAGATCATTGAACGATTAATAATTAAAATATTTTACTTTTTTGACTTAACATCCTAAAGTACAAACCTAATGTAAATGTATCTTAATGTACCCGACGTTACGATCGATCGATTAAAAAACAATAACTGAAACCTAGTATAGTGCACATGCCCAGAAAGTAAAACCTTGTGCATGATAACTCAATCACGAAATTTAGTAAAACAGAGCGACGAAGAAACCAATTATGACTTTCTTTTCTTGCCTCGAACTTTGCCTGTTTGCCAATAAGTAACGTCAGAAGTATTTTATGTTGTTTTTCCCTTGTCATGTAAGTTTTGCGTTACTGCTTCTCTTTTGTTAACGTTTTATTTGACAATCTGGATGGATGTACGTTTATTTTATGAGCATTTTATCGCTGTAAGGGCTTTAATATAATGAATCAATTGGTTAGTTTAGTATTTTGGATCATCCTACGATAAGTAAATCTAACTAGCTCTCCCGCGCAACTTCGTCTGCGTAAAATTTCCTTTTTTGCAACATTTTTCATTGCTGCTTCCATTTATCGAGGAAGGCTATAGGCTATATAACATCACGCTACGACCAATAGGAGCGGAGCAGCAATGAGAAATGTTGCAAAAACTGGGAAAATTTACGTAGACGAAGTTTCGCGGGACAGCTAGTCTTTAATATATAGACAAAGCAATGTGCTTTATAATTTTATAATAGTAGGGAAAATATCTATCGTAATTATAAGAATATATTAAATGCTACGGGTCTTTATAGCGTGAATATTTTAAGCCTTCTTTATTGCCCGACATTTTAAACACGACCTTTGTAATACGGCCAAAATGTCGGGCAACAATTAAACCATACCTACCTTAAAATATTCACCAATAAATACTTGTAGAATATAATTGTATAATTTCAACAAATCGCGTACGTTCATCAACACTTATATCAAATGTATTCATAGATTGAATAGGTTTTTTTTATGTACTTTATCGGCGTTGTGCACTTTTTTTGGTATGGGTATAAAATGGTAAACTCGCGTCAGGATCACGTGACCGTAAGATTGGTGGATTGGTGGGAAGACAGGTGGTCTAGAAACCGGTTCAAGTCCAAATCATTATTTCTTCTCTTTAATATTTCAATTTTTTATTTCTGTTTTTTAATTTGTGATTTAATATTTAATATTTTTGATTTAATTGTCATGTCATTATTGATTTTTTTTTATTTATGTTTTTTTATTTATGATTTAATATTTCATATTTTTGATTTAATTGTCATGTCGTTGTCATTGTCCTGTTTGTGTACGATAGCGCAATAGATGAATACTGTACCTAACCACATAAATGATAGTACTTATACTAAAAAAAAAAAAAAAAATCACTTGTGCACTACCGGAGTGCTCATTTTTTTTAAAGCTTACTAGCAATGTTAAATTGTGAGTCCCACATTACTAGCTATTAACCCCTTGTTAAAGGTCAATGGCCTTTGTTAGGAGTGGGTTCATGTCGGTAGAATATAGGTAGGATTCGAACCCGCGGAGATTCGAACGATTGCGAGTCTATACCTTATTAGGCTAACGCTGCTTCATTTAATGAAAGTAGTCCTCAAACTCAACAAGATTAAATATATTTACATTAGTTTATACGTCAAACCATAGACTTTAATAGTGTGAAACTAAATTACAACACGTTTAAGCCTCATTTCATCCCTTCAGGGTAGTTAACAAACATAATACGAACAATCAAACAGGTAACGATCTTAAATCACACTATTTTAGGTTCAGTAACCTTTACTAAAAGTCTAGTGTATTTTTTTAATATATATCTATTCTAAAATTATCGATGGTCTAGTGGTTAGTGACCCTGACTGGTAGGTGATGAGCACGATGGTTTATTCTGTGTTTAGGTGTTATTTATCTACAGTATGTTGATATGTATTTAGAAATATTTTTATATGTTTATCAGTTGTCTGGTTTCCATAGTACCAGCTCTGCTTAATTTGGGATCAAATGGCGTTGTGTGAGTTATCCCAAGATAATATTATTATTATTGTTATTATTAAATGCGAAAGTTTAGAAGTATGGATATGTTTGTTATTCAAACACGCCACAACGGGTAATCAAATTTAGATGAAAGTTATACAGACACAGAGAGAGATTATAATCGGGAATAACACTGCTAGACTAGACTACTTGTGGTCTCGAAAAAAAAATACTCTAAAATAAATGTATTTTCATGCGTAACGCGTCGCGGGCAGCAGCTAGTCTTTTAAAACCTAGATCAATACATTTTGTATATTAAATCCTACATATCATTAAAATATGACTAATCAAAGACAATCAACCAATTATTTATGCATGCATGCATATGCTGAATAAGGCAAACTAGAATAAGATACTATGTAACCAACAAGATTGTCAATAAAGGCTTTTAATATTATTATCATAAAAAGGTGAATATATTTAGATAGTTGTTCCATTAAAAAGTATAATTTAAAAAAAATTTGGTCTCACAGAGACCTCCCTGTAATTTCACATCTAAATTTAAAAAAAAACCGGCTAAGTACTTGACGGACTCGCGCACGAAGGGTATATTTAATTCTGACATTAAGTTTATTTATATATATGCTCTGTAGGTTTCTGCAACCGTTCCTATATGAAAAAATCCAATTTGAATAATTGCACCAGCAGTGAATGTTGAGAAACGCAGTTTTTTGGCAATAATTCAATGACGGTATATCCGATTATTTTAAAATAATTTTAATTTAAAGTATTTGTTAAACTCTACATTTTCGATTTCTTTCATATTTTTTGGTCACACGGTTTAAAAGATAATGGGGGGGGCGACAATTTAGGCAACTTTCGGAGCGATTATTTGCAAAAATATTCACTTAATCAAAAAGTTGCCATTTCGGCGCGGTGAGATTGTATCCGACTGCTACGCAAGAGGTCAAGAGGGTTTGATTCCCACACGAAACAGCACTTTGTGTGATCCATAAATTGTTGTTCCGGGTCTGGGTGTAATTTGTGTCCGTGACTTGTTGGTTTGTAAAATCCCCCGTGACACAAGCTTGTACCCTACTACGGGTGTCGTTTTTTTTATTTAAAAAAGACCTATCCAACTCTCGACACTCCACACGATGGGGTAGACAAGGAAAAAATGACACATCCCCACTTTACATGTAGGAAAGGTGCCCTGAAACAAAATGGTTGTCTGTAAAGTGGGTTCACGTACGATAATACTATATTTAACGTCGAAAGAAAACATTAATAACATTGAATAAACAACCATGCCTATTAAAACATTTTATTACATTTCCAATAGTATCGCATGTCGCCACAATCACCAAAACATTTATGACATTGTAATAAACAACCATGACTGTGACAGCTTTAGTGGACCTGGGCGCGATATATCAGCCTATCAGCAGGCGGAACGTCACCGGAACGTGAGCGGTGACGTCACACTTTTTTGTGAGTGCAGCCGGTCATCAATCTACAAGACGTTGTCACTTCTAACTTTTTTTTAAGGTTTTATTTTACCCCTTTATCTGCGGAACTAATATGTATATCCATGCCAAATTACAGCTTTCTAAGGGTCTCTGAGCTAAACTGGGAACAGACAGACTGACGGTCGGAGCGATACTGTAAGGGTTCCTTGTTTGCTACAGCACCCTAAAAACGACAGAACCAATAGCTAGTACCATCAAAGTAAGTTTTCTTTAGGAATTGAAAAGCGCGTTTTTTAATATAAAGCACAGGTTTAATAAAAAATAACATTTTCATACCCAAACTTAGATGAAGTCCAATCAATCTTTCATAGATAACCTCTTTAAAATATACCGTACCAAACTGATCATAAATAATTGAATTCCGAAGGAAAATGTTAAAGTAATATTTACCTTCATTTATATTCATTAAATACAATAATAAAGTAGGCTACGGATCTATATTGAAGTGCCTATAACCTGCATTTAAAAATAAACTCTGTATTTAGGTTCATAAAATCAAAATTCGGACAACAAGTTTTATCGTATCAAAGGCTCTATCAAAATTATTGGAAGTATTCAAAACTATGTTCTAAGTTAGAGGCAATAAAGTTGAAAATAACTTTGTGAAGTTTTGTATAGCAATAAGGAGGTTTTGTATTTGAGTTAAGTACTTGCTTTCGTAACTATTGTAACATAATCAATCAGGTAATTTGTTATTGTGATGATATAATGTGAAGTTATCAAGTCTAACTTCAGTTGACATTTCTGTTAGTAATCTATACTTTTATACTAATATTATAAAGCTGAAGAGTTTTTTTGTTTGAAGGCGGCAACCACAGGTTATACTGGTCCGAATCGAAGAAATATTTTTCTGTTGGCTGGCCCATTTATCGAAGAACGCTATAGGCTATATAACATCACGCTACGACCAACAGGAGCAATGCAGTAATGCAAAGCAGTAATGAATAATGTTGCAAAAACGTAGAAAATAGACCCATACAAAGTTGCGCGAGTCAGCTAGTTACTTATAAGTGCCTCTGGTTTATTTGTGTACATACCTTTATATTCAAATTCTAAGACCATAAATGGGAAAATGAGTTTGTTTATTACCTTTTCAGAGTTATAAGGCTGAATGGAACGTAATGATATTTGATAAAGAGTCAAATGCCTCCTGCTGTCCTTGGGATACACAACATAAGATATTTTTTACATAAACAACTATCTAAAATCTTGTCCTTATCCTAAATAAATATTACAATAATAAATGTATGGCGTTATTTTTATATTTAAATAGCTGACCCGCACAACATCGTCTGAAAATTTTCCCTGATTTTGCATCATTTTTCATTGCTGCTCCGCTCCTATTGGTTGTAGTGTGATGTTATATAGCCTATAGCCTTCCTCGATAAATGGGCTATCCAACATTAAACTATTTTTCAATTCGGACCAGTAGATCCTCAGATTATCGCGTTCAAACAAACAAACTCTTCACCTTTATAATATTGGTATAGAAAAACATTCTCGTAGCAATGTCCCGTAGGAGTGCTACGGGATAGTGCTACGAGAGTAATGGTCTCCAAACCGGTTACGGCGATCAATCTCATCAGAAACTAGTCAAGGGATAGGAGATATCACAGTGACACAAGTTCACCCTCTTTTCCCTCACTCTTATTGTCATCGGGACGGAGATTAGGCACAGGACCGACGGCTTACGGGAGGGGTGTGACACTGTTCGAAAACGGTCACTCATCTATAGACTGATAGTGGTAACATTGCTCAACGTAGATGCCACTGAGTATTATAGTGAAGTATGAATCGCAGAATGCCACGAGTGCTACGCATAATACAACAGTACGATATAGCCTTTCGATCGTCCATCAACTTCTTATCCACTTAGCTATAGCCGTTTCGAAATGCAAAATGTATTTCATATTTCATTCTGTATAACTTATGGGATCAAATAGTCCCTGA
Organism: Herminia tarsipennalis; assembly: GCA_945859575.2. NCBI lineage: Eukaryota > Metazoa > Arthropoda > Insecta > Lepidoptera > Erebidae > Herminia > Herminia tarsipennalis. Next base: position 7,705,490 of record OX243840.2, read on the forward strand.
AATGTACACTGAAATAGTGTGGACTGAAACAACTGGGTGAATACGGTTAAGCGAACAGGGAGTGGCGTGGAGCCGACGTTTTGAATAAGAATTTGTTCCTGGGGAGTAACAAAGCGAGTGCTTGGATGTAATGAATTTAGAAAGGTCCAATAGTGAATAAATTGTCCTGAAGTTTAAGCTCTCCTGCTCCCGGTTTAACAGCTTCTAAGCTGTTATACCAGGAGCAGGATGTTTTTTTATATTTATATAAAAAAAACATTATTTATGACTTCAGCCACGTGGAATCAAAAGTTTAACCCATTAGAAGCCACCGTACTCAAGCGAGTACAGTCATTACCTTAGATGTATATTACAAATTTTAAACAGTTGACAATTATCATCTTGATAAACTTTCGCGATTTGTACACATTATGAAAATATATGTACGGGTCTTAATCGCATGACACGTCGGGCAATTAACACCTTAAAATATTTACGCGATTAAGACCCTTATATATATTTTCATAATTATCATCTTGTTATATCAGTTCATTTTAATGCTGTGCAAAATTATACATAAATGTTATGTATGTAGTTTTTTTAATAATAAAATCCAGTTAAAGTTATGTAACGGAAATACTCTGCAGGTAAGCCTGCTTTCCTGCAGAGTATACCGTAAACTATTCAATAATTACTTTTCAAAAATTGGCTATCAGATTTCATTGGTACAAAATTCATATCCAAATATTTTTCAACAACAATATGCTCAAGTACTTATAACAATAACAAAGCTACAGTCACAGAAACTTAGGTGTACTCTGTTGAGTACAGTGACAACAATTATCCTTATTTTCCTCTAGATATTATGCAATGAACAGCAACAACTTAAGACTCAAATTAGCTTTAAATATTCTGCGGCTGCTGTTGATAATTTAATGAATGAATGCGACGATGACGAATAGGGTCTCTAACAATCAGACAACCTGATCCATGCACATCTATACTAATTGTTTGAACGCGGTAATCTCAGGAACTACTAATCCGAAATAAAAAAAAACATTGTTGGATAGCCCATTTATCGAGGAAAGCTATAGGCTATACAACATCACGCTACAACCAATAGGAACGGAGCAGCAATAAGAAATGTTGCAAAAACGGGGAAAAATTACGCAGACGAAGTTGCGCGGGTCAGCTAGTAATAAAAATAAAGGAGTAAATTCAAATGTTGATTAACTTTCGTGATTTGTACACATTATTAGTCTACCTGTGACCATAGCTGTTGCAATACGGTCGAAACGTCGGGCAATAAACAAGGTATTTACCTTAAATTATTCACGTGATTAAGTCCCGTAATATATATAATTTTATAATAGTAAAATCAAATCATTTACCTATTTGTGGAACATAGGTATACTTGATGTAGATGACAACAGTATACACATTTTTTTTACTTCTTACAACATGAGCTATCTGCTGGTGAAAGTTCTATCAAAATCAAAACAGCTGTATAGGAGATGAACCGAACTGTTAACAGACGCTTCAATTTAGTTTATTTGTTGACGTACACATGACTTTTTCTCATCTTTACAAGCCTTTCCTGTCTTTATACAACGCCTATAGTAAACGTACACCTGTGGCAACATAAAGGCCTTTGCATTATAAATAGAATATTCAACAATGTAAGGTCACTACTACATACTTATTATAAAGTAATGTTAAGTACCTAAATTAAAAAAAAACCCGACTCCTTACAGTTGATAAATCCATATCCATACTAATATTATAAATGTGAAAGTAACTGTCTGTCTGTGTGTTACGCTTTCACGCTCAAACAGCTAAACTAATTTAGATGAAATTTGGTATGGACATAGCAAACTATGTCCATACCAAATTTCATCTAAATTAGTCCCGGGGAAGGACATACGCAAATCTAGTTATCTATAAAAACATGAACGAATTTTCCTCAAACAAAGCTAAGAATTAGCCTCATTATATATAATTATAAGTGTTATCTATACCGCTCATCAGTTTAGGCGCTACATACCATAAACAGACGCACGGATTAACACTGTAAGCTTATAATTGCACTCCTTTCTGCGTGGTGGTTTAAAAATAAGAAAAATACTTTCACAAACAAAGTTGATAAGGATTCCATCAAAAGAGTGAAACAACAAAAAGTTTTCCAAGTAATAAATAAGCTCTGATTACTTAGAGCTACTCGTGGAAATATTATTATGTGCATGCTATATTTCACAATTCGTATTGCAGGGCTCAAGGTGAGGCCGGAGTAAAAGAAAATCGAGCGATGGAAACATATTTATGTATGTACGTTTTGTCAACCGACTTCAAAAAACCGGTCAAGTGCATGTCGGGCCACGCACAATGTAGGATTCCGTAACCCCCCCCCCCCCCCCCCACCTATAATAATGTGGCTTAAGAAGTGGGTTTTCTGTTGGTTTGTTTCATTCTTATAACGTTATACCGACTTATAATAATTTTCAATGTATGAAGTATGAATTTAAAGCTTAACATTTCACAAACGGATCCCTAAATTTAAAAATGATCTTCACAAGCCAATTTGAACAAATGATCTTCACAAAACCATTTTAAAAGTCCTATCTAGTAATACCCCACACGATGGAATAGGAGAGAAATAAAAATCATATCCCCAATTTATGTCTAGGTACCCTCGAAAAAAATTTAAAAAACAGGTAGTAGTCCGAGAGTGCTGGCAGAAGTGAAAATTTGAACATTAAGGTTGTACATTTATGAATATTTTGTATGATATATTATTATTTATTTTTTAATTTTGGTTTTTATTAGTTTTAAATTATAATAATTTATGTGGTTAAATACAATATTCATTTATTGCACTGTCTCACACAAACATGTCAATTTAACAATGACAACGACATGACAATGAAATTAAAAATTTGAAATATTCAATCACAAATTAAAAAATAAAAATCAAAAAATTTCAAAAACGACATGACAATAAATCAAAAATATAAAATATTGTAAATCACAAATTAAAAAACAAAAATCAATAAATTAAAATAAAAGAAAGGGAAATAATCATTTGGACTCGAACCGGGGTCTTCTGATTTCTGGACCGCCCGCTTCTAGACGTTTTTTAAGACTTTATTTTTTCACTTTGTAGGCGTAAAAAATAGGAATAAATAAATATGTGTATCCATCCAAAATTACAGCTTACTAGCACTGGCGGCCGGACGGACATGGCGAAACTATAAGGGTTCCGTTTTACCATTTTGGCTACGAAACCCTAAAGAGGAGTAGTGGGTAGCATAAGTAGCGGGTAGCAGAGTTCTCAATTTGTTCGTTATTACTTTTTTTAAATGTTTGTACCCCATTTCTCTGTTATTACAAAGATCTAGATACGGCGGAAAGTGTAATATTAACTTCTCGTTTGGGCGTATATTTCAAATCAAACAAAATTCATTTTATTAATTTGGAAAATTTCTTAAGCATTATGGATTGTGCCATTTAGTGAAGAAAAACATAGAACACAGGGGGTCCTCCTTAATGTATAGTAATTGCTAAGGCATCGGACTCGCAATCGTGAGGTTGCGGGTTCGAACCCTACCATCATACTACAGGCGTGAACCCACTCCTAACACAAGCAATTTGCCTTAGCTAGAATAGTTAACAGGATTGCTACTAATGTGGGATCCACACCCACAGTTCTAGTTATCTTCAAACAAAATAGAATCTTGAGTATTTCACGAAAGACCTGACATAATATGTTAAACAAGAAATGACAGTGCACATGTGACTTTTAAGTGCATTTTACTAAAGTTTGTTAAAAAGTTTTTGTAGTCTGATTTAAACGAAGCATAGTGGATTGAAGAAAATTGTCGAGTATATAAATCGAGGCGAGTTACTGTAGAGAGAATAGCACCGTTGGTAGTTGCCACCTAAACGAGACGGTACGGAATGGTGAATTATTATTTATGCTGAGGTAGATTTTAGCTGTTACGCTTTTCTGCCAAATTTGGGTACAGTCGAGAAGTTAATATGTTTTTTTTTCTATTAAATATTTTCTTGATATAGAACTTAAAAATAAAATCATGAAGTGATTTATCTCGGTTAAGTTTGTTGTATTGCGTATGTCTGGCAGCTTGGCATACTTTTAAATACATTTTATTTGCAATAGCTGCAGATAATACTTTAACTACATCTATACAAATAAATAAGATTGAAATGTCGATTTGAACTATCAAAATAATAGTTTTTTATTACTAAATGTATATGTGTACAAATATATACAATTAAAATGTCTATTCGTAATGTTAAAATAACAGTATTTATACACTAAATGTATAAATGAGACCTATAACAAAAACAGTTTTTAATTTTTTTGTGTGTTCCGGATAATCTCCGAATCGGCTGGACGGATTTTGACAGGGCTTTCACTGTCAGACAGCTGATGATGTAAGGAGTAACTAAGACTACTTTTTATCATTACGCTAACGTCTGTAGGGAGTGAACAGAACTGCAACTTTACGCCAAAGAAATTGCAGGCAAACTAGTCTAACTTGATACAGCTACTTTTAGGCACATTTGTGTCCAACATACCGGGCAAGTTTTGTCTATCGATATCTTGAAACTATAACTGTGAACTATCTCCCAATGAATATCTCAATAACAAGTAAATTCAAAGGGAAATTGGTACAGTTCCTCGCTCTATAACTGTATTCCAATTAAGCGTTGCCGAGAGATTTATATTAATTGTAATTGAAAGGACTGATGACGCACTACGAAGCACCGTTTTTTTTTTTACTGGGTACAAGTAAAATTTTGACTTTACACTTTAAGGCTAATTGGATGTTAACCCAACATTAATCTATATAAAAGTTAAAAGTTGGGTAAAAGGTGTCTTAACCCTCAACTCAAAAGGGAATATGCGTGTTATTTTTTATTATTTAAATTAATCGTTTACATCTTTATAAAGAAGAAAAATATAAAAATAGACTTAAAAATTTTCATATTATTTTTCAAAGTGAAATTGAAAACATTGATTAAATTTAGCGCGCGAAACGCCGCCATGTTGATAACGTCACATGACAAGTCCCGTGTTTGTTTACTTTAGGCGTTTCATTTACTTTATACATATTTTTCAGTTTTAATTGCTATTCAAATCATGGAAGAAACTAAAAACCTTTTTGCATGTATTGTATAGTAGCGAAGTGCAAAAACACTAGTAGAAATTCACCCGATAAAGTGCTTTTTCGTATTCCATGCGACGTAAAAGTACGGAAACAACGGTGCAAGATGATGAGAAGGGATAATGTATCTCCATTATCGCGTTTATATTGTTGTGAAGATAATTTCAACGTAAGTATGCTATATTTATGTTCAAACTTATAACTAATTGTTTATGTAAATTAAAATATCGATTTATACTATATGTTCATCAAATAATTACCTACATATTTATCTAGCTATTATCTTGTTACTTGAGAGAACTTCATTAATGTAATAATACAACAAATATTATGTAGATGTAAAATAGAAGTTTAGGAGCAAGTTCAATGACAAATAGTTATGTATTGGTTATGTTTTGGTATAATAAAAATATTTATTAATAAAAATCTATGTTATGGACTAACATGTAATATAAGAATTACCTAGCAGCTTTCACTCATTTGATCTCTGTGCTCATAAAATCAAGATTTGATGCAAAATATGCTGTCATCATATATGCATCTATTTGCGATAGATTGTCCGATTGCGGTTTGACAAAACCAGTTTCAGCCATTGTCCTAGATTCACTTTAAATAACTCAGATCAAATAAATATAGATTTACTAGAAATCACCGCAGGAACACAGTTTTAAACAATTTTCCTTACAAAAACTATTAACACAGTATGAATATCGACGCCGATAAAACTAATGTCGTGACATCTGACCTCACATTTCTTTTCGACCAACGGTGACGCGTTTAGTAAGCTTCGATTTCACTTTTTCTACATTATTTTATGGGTTAAAATAAGAACTAAATAAAAAACAACCTTTTCATAAAGATTAGAGAAAAATAAATTTGGGACAAAATTAAATTTTATGCATATTCTCTATTGAAAACTACCAGATCATAAGCAACTATTACACGCTCAATCCAGATCGTAATCTGATCAAGGCAGCGGATCGCATAGATTGGTACATCTTGATTCGGCTAGCTGTAACATGTCGCGATCCGTCAATCCAACACGTTACACATTCAATTTGGATCAAGATCAGTGATCACGAGCACAGGATTTCGATCTAGATTGAACGTATAATGGCTGTCATAGGAGCTAAAATTTGGTAGGTAGAAGACGTAAGCTAATAACGGATTTTTCGAAATTCTAGACCATTGGCAACCATTACACGTTCAATTTAGATCGAGATCCCATGGTCGTGATCAGTGATTTTGATCCTGATTGACTGTATAACAGTCTGACACGACGAATCGCAACATGTCGAATCAAGATATTGCAATCTATTGCGATCCGTGACCTTGATCAAATCACGATCTGGATTGAGCGTATAATGGGTGCCATTAAGAAGCGGTGGTAGATATAGTGGTTTGAGTGTCGACCTCACAATCGAGAGGTCGCAAGTTTGAGAACCACTTATTATAACTACCGACGTAAACTTACTCCTAATACAAGCAATTTAGCTAAGCAGATAGGGTTAATAAGATAACTATTAATATGCAACTCACATTGTAGGAAAAACATGGGCGAAGCCACGGGAAACGAGAAGTGATTTTAACCGACTTCAAATAGCAGGAGGTTCTCAATTTAGATGTTTGTTTGTTAAGGTTCCGTAGTCAAAATGGCAAACACGGAACCCTTATAGTTTCGTCATGTCCGTCTGTCCGTCTGTCCGTCCGTATGTCACAGGCATTTTACTCAAGGACTACTCAATGAATATTGATGAAATTTAGTGAAAAGGTGTCTTGTAGTTGATGCTACCTAGATTGATAGCTAAATAATAAAAATAAATATTTTGGGGGGGGGGGGGGGGGCACTCCATACATATAACTGAAGTTGTTTTTTTTTTAGCAAACATCAACATGTGTCACATCATTCGACAGGTCTTTCAAAAACATTTTAAGGTTTCTAATATGTTTTTTTCGATTAAGTGAATATTTTTGAAAATAATCGCTCCGAAAGTTGCATAAATTGTGTCCCCCCCCCCTTAACTTTTGAACCATGTGACCAAAAAATATGGAAAAATCACCAAGATAGCGCTTAATAAGTACTTTAAACTAAAATTATTATTTCGGACCATGATTGAGTTATTGCTTAAAAACTGCGTTTCTCAACAAAAGGGCGTAAGTGCCATGAACATACGTTCTTCTACTGATGCAATTATTCAAGGCTGCGGAACCCTACACTAAGCATGGTCCGATATGCTCCTGCCCGGTTTTTTTATATGTTCGGGCGTAACTCCATCATATATAGATGGATTTTTCCAAACTCTTTTATTGTTCGAAAGAGATTTATTTCGAAATAGTCCCATATAAATTTGTAATTTGTGCGTGGTGAGTTTCGGAGACAAACAACGAAACTCCTCAAAAAATGCCAGCAAATCAACTGTGATTGAAGTCGCTTAGATTTAAGTTTAAAAAAAATATTACATAACTTAAAAAATCCTTCTCCCAGATAAAAAGTTTGTCGTAGAGTTCCAAATAACTTTATTATTCTCAATCGCATTATACAATTGGTTCCTACTCCAATTAAATGCAGCTGAAAGTTCGTACTATGGTGACAGTTATTTTCCTCGAAACGACTACGTTGCTTTTCTCATTGTTTTCAAATCTTTATTACTTGTGTATTTTTAAATTAGTGATGGCAAATTAATTAGTGTATTATACTGGCCTATTGATCCAGTGGTTAGTGACCCTGACTACTAAGCCAGAGGTCGTGGGTTCCATCCCCACCCAGGATAAAACTTTGTGTGATGGCCATGATGGTTTATTCTGTCTGGGTGTATTATCTATAATATGTACTTATCTATTTAAAATCTATATTCGTAAGTATCAGTTGTCTGATAGCCATAGTACAGGCTCTGCCTAGTTTAGGAGCAAATGGCGTTATGTTGTGAGTTGTTTCAAGATATTATTAAATCCATCAGTATTACAAATAACAGGTAATACGACTAAACTATACAGTATTTTTGTTATAAGAAAAGTAGGTCAATCACTTAGCAAAACTAGTATAAAAGTTTTGAAGTATTTAGTTTCAAAACCACTTGTAAGTTTTTAACTAAACTGCCAAGATTAACATTTTACGATCCAATCACGAAATTTTACTAGTATTTTATTACTATAAACATCCATATTTAGATTCGTTTTGACCTTATATTATGCAAAATTGCAGTTTTACAACCCACTCAGTAAAATCAAAGGCGGTCTGTTTACTTTCGCGTAATATCACCAAGTCACGTATATAAGACAGTTCTGTAGTCGAGAACCATTTATTGTTCAAAGCAAATAAAAAGAAACGGAGCAAAATGTATTACTGTAAACGAAAACAGACTTAAAAGTTAAATGAAGCAAGCTGATTCAGAACCTCAATTCAACACTTTAAAGTCCTGTTTTCATTGAGAGTGTGAATGTCAGTTGTTACATTTCAAATGAATGAAGTTATTAGAGTTTAATTCAGGAGCTAGTAGTAAATTCTGAATGTACTCGAATGTATAACATACTATACAATTAAATATGTTGTTACAGCGGGCTTTCAGGTTTCTGTGAAACTGGTATAACTATTCGTACGCATTATGTAATCTTAGATATGTTTGTAAATGTTTGTTTAGTTATGAGATCGTGTATAAGTTGTGTACATGTGTGTGTTTCTATGTCGGGTTTATTTATATGAAAGGCGTGACTCCCGTCCTCTTTGTCTCTATATTTAGAGAATTTGCGCCCCGTTGGCGACTGCATTTTATATATACTCTGCAATATTGAAATTTCACGACGTGGAGTCCAGTTATACCTAAAATACTTATGTATGATATTATACATACGATTCTTCTGAATATAAAACACGAGATCTGTTAAGGAATTTTCAGGAAAATGTGTAATTAAGAAGACACAGAAACAAATGAACTGTGTATGTTTAAATTTCCTTTGTTACGCAAGGCTGTAATCACAAAAAAACATTACGCAGACAAAAAAGCCAACCTAAACAAATATGAAACTCGACAAACATTATTACATGGATATACATACTACGGTTATACAAGGATATTGCCGGAAGCTACAGAAAGCTAATAATTAACGTCGAATAACATGGGATCTAATCTAACAAACGTCAAAACTGTGATTGTCATCCATCACATGAAAACATCCGGCAATCGATCCATACATCTATAACTACAGCTACAGAAGACGCCATTTTGAAGTGCTTATTTCCATTATAACATTGTACTAACTACACTGAAATGTTCTACAAAAGTTCGCGTTTTGCTTCGTGAAGTCCAGAACTTTCGACTCAACAGAATTCACTAACTCTCCAATTGGCATTACGCGAAAACAACATTTATTACAAGCGGGTACAGATTGAATTAGCCCGCGGTGGAATTCCGCTTACAACTTTGCGCAAATACGCCAAGTTCAAGTTATCTGAAAAGTTATTTAACAAAGTTTCATAGCTTTCTTGGCTGCCGTGCGAGATTGTGTTCTACGCGGTGGAGTTTTGGTTAATTATCGTTTGCAGGTTGAACTGCACGTGAGCTCTTTTAGAACTAAAAGCCATCTGCGTTATCCCATCGAGAGCCGTGACTGTAGAAAGATTTTCCTTCTACAATGGACTGAGACTGGGACCGGTCGCTGAAATGACTTTGTAATAGCGTCCTCAATAAAACGACCCAATATCGTGGGCTTTTTACTTTATTTATGAGATAGTTGGACAGAACTTTCGTTACTAAATAAATGTTTACGTATTGGATAAAAGGAATGTTCTATTTCCAATAGGATCAATCGAATACGAATGGAATTATTTCTTAAAGTTGTTTACAAATAAATTACTTAATAAGTCTATTATCATTAGTTTTTGATAAATAACAAATCAGTGTACCGCTTGCGGCCATTGTAGAACGTTGAAAACTACATCTCTATGATTTTATAGTTGCTGAAAGTTTTAATGAGCTCAATATAGTCTTCAAAAGCTTATACACGCGTTACTTATGAGTTTATAATTATTCAATACACAAACTAACTTACATTTGGAAAATTTTGAAAAAGAATCTGAAACAAAGATTCACGTAAATAGAAATACACGAATATATATAATAAATCCTAATTAGGTACCTAATTATGATTATTGTTGCGCATTCATAACCGCATAACAAGGTTACGTCAATCGTAAATATAATTTTAAAATTCATTTTCCAAGAAGGTTTATACCTTACGCTTGCTTTGAACAGTTCTGAGAAGATTAATTCGTTTTATGTACCTTACAAGAAAACTGTTTATTTGGTAATAAGATTTTATTCATCCTCCTTCCTCATAGATGCTATTCTTAGACATACACAGAGTTATGATCCCTTGTTATCTCCGATATTTATGAACCTATCAATAATGTAAATATACGGACATCTGTCTTCAACATATTTTACTCGAATATTACAAACCATATCGGTTTAAAACACAATTAATTTCATAAACAAGCCGTTTCTATTGTTATCAGATACAAAATCACGACAGCGCGCCAGTATCGAATGATTTATCACTCGATATAAGTAGTTATAGTAACTCGTAAACACTTTTTGGAGTAAAACTTTTCACTGACACAACTTTTCTACCGGCCATATAAACTAGTGAAACAAAGTTTATTACTTATCACCTGTCACTTATCCGAGTACCCGGGCCATAGACGCAAGGTCAAAAAGTGCTCGCAGCGTCCCCCTCACTGTTGCCAGAAGTAAACACAAATTACAAGAGCATCCGAGGAACGTCACTCGAGTTTCACTTCAAAACAACATATTAAATGAACACAAACACTCGTATCCAGCCTGTACACAGTCACAGTAACACTAGAACACAACCTTCGAGTTAGAATACGGTCTTTCGCTTTTCAGTATAACCTCAAAACATCTTACTGACACTCCGCGGCCCACAGGAATTAATAAAAAGTTTCTTTATAAAACAAGTGGGTTGTGAGCATGTTCCAAAATGGCGGAACTTTGCGTTAACTTCGGAACGTAGAGCGACATGAAGTTGTAGGGTGCGCGACTTGCGCCGCGCGCGGTGTAGTACAGGAGTAAACACTAACTTTTCCCATAATAACTCCCTCACAAAACTTGTATGAATTGATTTTATCGTTTCAAAACTTTTTCATTTACAATAAAAAGTGATTTGGAATAAACAGTAGTGTTTAAAAGTAGTTTAAATAACATTTTGTAGAAGTTAAGAAGTGGTTAAATCGCGTAGCGCTCTCGTACCGCACCGCGAGCAGCGTAGTCGACAGGGGTTCGGTCTGGGAAAATCAATAACTTACGGCCGACTCTCTCCGCCGCTCTCCGCGTTTAATCATACACTTTGTGAGCAAAACATTAAAACTTGTCCGTTTGTTTGTTGGAGGCGGATCGTTGTCGGTTTTGGAGCGTCGTGCGAGCGTGGAGTGAGCGTGAAGCGAGCGGCGGGGCGAGTAGCTTAGCTGGCGGCGACGGCGACCTCCGGTTACCGAAAACGTAGTTTAGCAACCCGCGGAGTTTACTTGGGATAAAGTTTTGCGAGGTGTTGTTACAAAGAAGTACGGTTGTGTACTGCAACGTAAGTAAGATCGGCGTCGCCCCGCGCCCTTCGGACAAACTTTGCTGCATTGTTATCGCTGACCAAATTAAAAGTTTGTTTACGCACTTAGCGTAGTTGAGAGTTGTATTGATATTCTTGAGTGAGCTAGTACTAATAAATTAGCTTATTTATGTGTTAGCAGTTTTATATAGTAGGAGAAAACTTTAAGAAGGTGCTTATCTATCTCCAACTTACTTTAGTTTTCAGTTTTAATTTTAGTGATAACTTTTCATTTAGTAAAAGTTTTTTATATTTTATTTTTACTGCATTAAGTCACTAAAAATTATACTATTCAACAATTTCAGTTGCCCAGTTTACGATATAACTGGGACAACTGTCATTGTACTTAAATTATAACCAAACATATGTCATCTACACACCTACGTAATTAACACTTAGCACCGATAACAAATTCACAAATAACAATTCAAGTCTTAACTTAAAAGTCACAAACTACTTGAGCAAACACCCACTGAAGTGATTTAATTCCGTAAGTAGTGTAAACAAGTTTTGTCCTTAGATGATGTTCGCTACCCCACACACCCTCTGACACTCCTTTTATACGAATTATCCATAGAATTGTGAACAAACAAATCTGACAACCATTACAACTTGACCTTCCTTTCCCTTCTTAATATTGTAACAATAAACTGAGCTGACGCGAAGATATACAAATTCAAAGGTCTTATTAAATTGGATTGTGCAGTTTGTCGACTAGTTGGCCAATGAATCCAGTTTTACATAGAAATGGAGACGCCACCCGCCGTCCAGAACGCTCGCGGGGGTAGAGTATTAACAAGTATTTTATGAGATAAATAAGTTAGTCTGAGATACTGTTGACGTTTGTTACGAATAAAGACTCGCTGTAGATAATATTTAGGTTCCTAATTTTCTTTCAAACCATCAGCCATCTTGAATTTTCTTCACATTCACTAATTAGTATTTTAAAAACAACAAAGTTTGTTACATTTGGTTAAAACATTAAATGAATTTGCATTATTCCTTACGTTTTATATTATCTTTGTTTTCGTTTCCATTGTTCACTCCTTGTGGGAGTTAAGATATTGTAATAAGGAATGATATATGGATTAAATGATCTCCGAGATGAAATATTGTTTCATACAATTTTGTATACGTAGATATAACATCATTTGCCTCTAAGGGAAACTCTATTGGAGTGTAAGGAAGCTACTAGTTTCACGCTCTGTTTAACTTTTTCTGGCGACCGGGATTCTTTAAATATCTATGTACAAAAACCGGTGAAGACCAAATACCTGTATGAATATAGGGATTAAAATGATGTAGGTATATTATTCGTTATTACGTGGTTAATATCCTTGAAAGTAAACACGAAAACATATTTTTAAGGAATACCGGTATAAGGACTTATCGCTATAGGTGGTGCTAAGTAAATAGATTGAGCCCCAAGGTAGGCTTAATGAACAGCTTTTGACTTTAAAAATATGTGATAGAAAAATATTGTTTTGACGCAAAATCAGCAAAAAAGTCACTTTCATTTTGTATGACTTCTGTGGAAGTTTTTCGTTAGTCGGATTCATTTGAAAAGTTAGAGGCAAACTTTGTATGTCTTCTGTGGAAATCATACAAACTATCATAAAAACTTTTTGATATCAACTGAATTCGATGTGAAGTGAACTTAAAAATATAACCTTTTTAATTTTAACTTACTTACTAACCTAATTATGTTACCAACTTTGTATCTTTGTTATGGAGTCGTGATAAACGCTTCGCATCTTAATCGCGGTGGTGTAATGCACTTTATATCTTATCCTTAAATATTTTAGGATAAAAAGGTATAATGCCTATTTATATGTACATGCTAGTTATCGTTCTTAAAAAAACTATAGTGAAAATAATATTACAAATATTAAAACATGGGAAAAAAATATTTAAGTGCCCTTTTTAACGGGGTCAATTCATTCAACCTACTAGATTTTGTAATCAGTAAGGAAATAAACATAACAATTATCGTAGCATACGATGATTTTCTCAAATTGACTGGCCTGTTGGTATAGTGGTTAGTGACCCTGACTGCTAAGCTGGAAATCGTGGGTTCAATCCCTACCCAGGATTGAACTTTGTTTGATGAGGTTTCTTCTTTGCCTGGGTGTAAATTATCTACAGTATATTTTTGTTTATAAGATAAATACATAAGTATGTTTATCAGTTGTCTAGTTACCATAGTAGGTACATGCCTTACCTAGTTTGGGATCAAATGGTCTTGTTTAAGTTGTCCCAAAACCTTTGCCTTCATATGTAAATTTTTACATGTCTCGTCGAGAAAAATCCTCAAACAAAGTTCACTTTTTGCATTACTTCTAAACTGTATTGAATACCGACAGGTCAACTAGATACACCAAATTCTATCGTAAATTTGGAGGCATAAAGTTTATTTTAACTTGCAGAGTTAACAGGTTGCTACGCTACATTCGGTCGCCTCGGTAACCCATTTTCCTCAGGTGATTCACAAGTCAGAACTTAGTTAAAGAAGCCATGCAGTTTTACCTCTAATTTGTATTGCTTTTATATTTTTCTGCACATTTTGAGGGACACAAGGTTTTCCAAGACTTTTTATACTGTTAAATTAACAACTGGCATAGTAGGGGCAAGTTTATGTGTCAAGGACGACGAGTGACTTTAGAAAAATACAAATCACGGATATAAAGTACAGCTCGACGCGAAACGACAATTTGTGGATCACAAAAATTGCCACGCGACAGGCGTGCGGTGTTTTCAAATAAGGCAGGCAATGAGAAAAGCGGTGAATAGTAGGAGTAATAGGTGTTGTTCAAGCGGGTTTTATGTCAATTTTGTGACACTGGTAACCAATAACCAGCGGCTAATATTTTGTTTTCATATTAGTAACTAGTTTCGATTCGCGATTTCATATACCTACGTCGATAATAAAAATGGAAATATAAAGCTAAAGTTGCCAGTAATAGCCTTTCCAAATCATCAGCTGTTTCGGAAATTTACAAGCACAAACAGATTAGTCAGTTTGTCAATCGATTTCTGTACATATATACACGATGATTTTTGATATACTAACCTGCTCCCGCTCTTGGCTTCTTTACATTACACCAAATAAATTCGTAATATAATTTTTGAAAAAAAAAAAATACAAATTTACCCTTCACCTACTTTTGTCACACAATCATTTAGAGAGAACCCGGAGTAAAATCGATGTTTCTTTGTCAGAGGTTTAAGGTTCATTTCTGTGCATCGCGGCCGATCGCGAGTCGCGCGCGGCTTACGACAAGCGTCTGACGCGCGCGGCCGATGCGACAATAGTCAGAGTATGAGAATGTATGGTGCCGTTTCCGAGGTAAGCGACAGACGCGCGCGGCCGACGACTGTCGTAGGCTGCGCGCGCACTCAGAATATTGTCGCATCGGCCGCAAGCGTCAGCCGCTTGTCGTAAGCCGCGCGCGGCTCGCGATCGGCCGCGATGCACGGAAATGAACCTTAAACCTCTGACAAAGAAACATCGATTTTACTCCGGGTTCTCTCTAAATGATTGTTGAATGTTGTTTAGTAAAATGATTCATAGTTAAGGTCATAACTTCAAAAACAAGGGGTAGGTGATTAGGGGTCAATATATATATTTTTTCCAAAACTGATATTACTTTTAGTGCTATGTACAGAAGCCACGAGCAGGGAGGTTATTAGTATATTATTAAAAATCATAAAGCAATGAGCATATCCTTTGCTTACTGCTTTGGGTGCATTAACTTGATAAGTGCGTAGATATTATTTATGACATAAAGCTAAGTTAATAATAAAACAAACTACATACAAAAGGACAGTTGGGGTGTGTCATTAAAAAATAAATTAAGAAGATAAATCCAACAACCTACGTCAGAGATTTGGGATCATTTGTCGTCGAAAAAAAAATGTCTGCTTGTTAGACCGTGATTTTCTGCCCTAGTACAATTTTAATGATTGATTTATAATTTAATAGACACCAAATATACATATAATATATAATATGTCAATGCACAACTCAAATCACTGAACGGATTGGCTTGAAACTTTATGCACAGAATGATGTAGACTATCCAATTAAAATACCCATCCAATAAAAACAGATATTAGAAAATTCTACCTCTAGAGGGGAGAATCAACTTCCAAATTTCAACCAAAATCAAGCTTGAATCAGGCGAAAGCCAGGAAATAGTTACTAAGAAACAGAATAATATGAAAGTATAAATTACTTTGTTATTCCAATCAGAGATAGACCGAACAATGTTTTAACATCACATAAATACTTGTTACACAACTCTATCACAGTACACAAGAATATCACTCGATCTTTGTTCTCTAGAAAGAGAATCAATAAGTTGTAAGCTCCTTTAGGATTCAATAACAAATGTTAGACGATATATTTTTCCGCTTTGTACAAGTTTGTGGCGTAATTCCAGTTCAAATGAACTCGCGTTATGTTTCCAACGAGTTTATATAGCTAAATTTCTTATTAAGAGAACTTTTAATTCCCAACGCAACTGAGAAATAGTGTTTCGATCTGTGCCATCGGTGATTAGTAGCTTCCGAACAAAAAGACCGATTTTGATGCATATTTTTTATTTGAAAGACAGTTCCATTTTTGGTTTAATTGATGAAAATCCGATCAGGCGTTATGGAAGACCAAACAATTGGTTTAGTTCTACAATAAGAAAATGATGATATTAGTAATAGCTCGGTTTTCTTTCGGGCTTCAACTGCGAGGATACTTCTATATACTTCTACTGCGGTTCTGACTCATGAGTTAACAGTTTTTAATTTATTAGAAATCCTTCTCATTAGAAATCTATTAGATGTTCATAATAAGTATGATAAGTAGGGAGAGTATTTTAGTATGAAAACCGGACAAGTGCATGCCCAACCACGCATTAGAGCATAGAGTTCCGTAGTCTCTCGCCTATCCGAAAAAGTACTCTGAGCTAAGCTGCAGACGGACGAATGGACGAATGGATATGGTGAAACTGTAAGAGTTCCGTTTTGCCATTTGGGCTACGGAACCCTCAGTCGGTCAGTAGTAAATTACAACTCTAACCCCCGTATTTATAAACGAGTAATAGCAATTACTTAAGTAAAAGTAATTACTTAAGCAACAGTTTCTATTTTATAGTCAAGAAAATGAGTGAAGTAAGAAACGTCAAACGTTAGAATACTTAGCCAAGCAATAGTCACCGATATCGTTACTTGAGTAATAGCTTTAATTAAGAATTTTATGGAGAGGTTATTTTTCTTAACAGATATTTTAAAAATATGTAAGGTTTGGAAAATAAAAACAATTTATTTGGCGCTATGCCAGCCAGTGGGTAAATAATACAATAATAATAATAATATAACATTTATTTTAGTCATTTTTGGCCCACAGAAATCTATACCTTGCCGACTAATATACTTGTCATGTCAGTACAATAAGTGAAGTGCTAGTAAAAGTAAATACAACTTAAAACCACTATATATTAAAACTATATCAGTAGGTACGCTTCACTCCCTCATAAGTACTATGCGTCGCGACTCCAGAATCTGCACCCTCGTCTTGTAGCGGAACTTCTGGTACGTGTCGGCGCGAGATGTACACCGGCGTGTTCGGCGCCGCGGCGCACAGAGTTCCCTTAGCTTAGCTTTGCCGCAGCGGTTCTTGATGGTTGGCTGTCGGCGCTTCATTCCTTGCACCGTCACAAAACCATATTTTGTATCTTCTTTATCTCTGTTCGTTGTACTATCCGGGTAATGCTTGACAGGGGCTTCTAGCTACACTGACAAAATCTATTGGTTGTGGTACAAGTACCACAATCAATAGATTTTGTCAGTCCCTTGCTTGTCCCGGTGAAATCTCATTGAGATATCACTGGGACAAGCAATGCAGTCGACACAACGGGGTGGCTGACCCCGGCCTTAGGCTTGCGGGCTTTCAACCATTATAAAATACACCCTTGCTACATATATTATAGTGCCTGTATTTAACCAACAAAACTTCCTTTAAATAAAACAGTAAAACACAGGTGATATCTTCAGTGATTAACATTTCATTTCAAATAAATTGTTTAAAATATTGTTATAACAATAACTTTTATAATTAATTATCTCTCTTAAATTCGAGAATCAATAAATATTAAATAATATTAGTGACATTTCTAGGGCGACGTCAAGCGAGTTTTATGACGCTAAATTAAAAATAAGTTCTGCAAAAATACTTTATATACGTGTGACGGACTATTTCATTTGGTTGCATTACTATTCAATTATGTTGCATTTCGTTACATTCAGAAAACTAAAATTGAAGAATATCGATAAAATCAAAATTTGGTCTGATTAATTTCTGTATTATTAATTTTTAAAGTTTTAAAATTTTTAGCTATTTTAGCTTGTCGTAATATATTTTTGGTTCTCTATTTTGCAAATTTAATAAAATCTTGTTTATGAAATGGAACGTTTTTTGCGGCTCACCGGTTGCTAAGTAATAAGTAATACTTGGTTAGTTTGCTCAAGAAAGTAAAGAATATTTCTTGTCTATAAAATAGATTTTTCTAAGTAATTACTTTAAGAACTAGCCATGTCTCAATGAAGTAATTGCTAAGTAATAAGTAATGACTCGTTTATAAATACGGGGGTATGAATCGCTAGTAGTATGTAGCAACGTATACGATAATCTATGGCTATTTCTCAGTATATTAACATCGGAGGGGTTAAAAGTGTTACCTACTAAAATTAACTCCGACTCTTGAGAGAAAACACGTAAAGGTAATTTATTTTCTCTAAAACAGGGTCCTAGTATATTATAATTAATCAGGGTCCTAGTGTATTATAATTAATCATTCAAACGAATATTTTTATTTCATTCAATAAATAATTTATTTAAACATGTTTCTGCTTTCCCCTATATTTATTTCGTGACAAGTGACAATCTTAACCCTTTTACTGACCGTGTTAAATTCCACGTTTAAAATATATTCTTAAAATGTTAATTAATTATGTATCGCTAGGGTTGGGACTTGGCCCCCAGCGGAAATAGAATCCATTTGGTTCTTTATTTTGGATTTTATAAATTACATGAATTATAAATATTTTTAGGAACTGTTGTCCTTTTATATTACGATGGATATATTAACCTGGGTATTTAATTGTATTGCAATTTCAGGGTAAAATGCACACAATATAGTCATAGCATCTAAGAGCCCTAAGGATAGGCCTTAGGGCTCTTGGATTGCCAAAACAAATCTAACGATACCCTAAATGTAGAAACTCATTTAGTCATTTGAATAATACCTACGTGGTGGTAAAATATTATAAACTCACATGTGATAGTCTTGCATATTTCGACAAGGAAATAAACACAATCATGTCTGTGTCCGAAAGTTCAAAAATTTAATAGGTATTCTTGGCAGTCTGATACAAAGAAAGAAGATTGTGTAACTTTTTCAATTAGGTATATAAATTAGTTTAAGCTTCTACTCAAATCATGACTAAGACTCATTAATTAGTTATTCCATCGAGATCGTTAATTAAATCAATAAATTAAAGACATTTACTTCCAACGAAGCCACTTTCAGATAATAATAATATTAATATATCTTGGGACAACTCACACAACGCCATCTGATTCCAAACTAAGCAGAGCTTGGACTATGGAAACTAGACAACTGATAGACATACTTATATATTTCTAAATACATATATATTATAGATAAATAACACCCAGACACAGAATAAACCATCGTGCTCATCACACAAAGTTTTATCCTGGGCCCCACCCAGGATAAAACTTTGTGTAATCGAATCCACGCGTCATCTTGCGTAGCAGTTGTATACATTCCCACCGCGCCACAGAGGCAGTCAAGTCAGATATGACACGATCTGCATAATATTAGTATCCACAGATGTCAGGGTCTTTAACCCAGTCTCGACCAATAAGATCTAGATATCTACGAGGTTAAGCAATCTTATCTCTGTCGGTCTCTATAGACATCTATATGGGAGATCGTTTTATAAAAATTTCACACCCCTTCGCGCCTCGGAGCGCCGTAGGCGTTAGGCCGTCAGTCCTGCGCCTAAACTCTTCTGTCGGACTATGAGAGTAAGAAATTAAAGAGTGCTTTTATAAATAACATAGGTATCTAAATGCAAAAAAAAACACATCCCTACGATGTGTTTTTTTTTTGCATCGCAGGTACTCTATTTTTTTTCAAAATGTTATTCTTTTACTTTGTCGGCATATGTAATATGTATATACATGCTAAATTACAGCCTTCTTGCACTAACAGTCTCTGAGCTAAGCTGCGGATGGATAGACGGGCAAACGGACAGACGGACATACATGGCGAAACTATAAGGGTTCCGTTTAGGAATTTTGGCTACGGAACCCTAAAAAGGACAAACATATTCCAGGGTCATAGATTATGACCCTGGAATATGTTTGTCCTTTCCAGGGTCATAATCTAGGTTAAATAATACGATCCAGTTGTAGTAATTTACCTCATGTTACACAATAAATAGGGATTGGAGCCCAAGGATTACCTTCAATATATCGAAAGGCCTTTGATAAATGGTTTGAGGATATATTAAAATAAGATTACTAGGACAGATTGGTTACCTATTATCGTTTATTACTTGCTCATCTATGGTTATAAAATTAGGAATATAGGTATGGATTGTGTAATATTTTTTAATGCAGCGCTACTTACTGATGAAATTTGAATAATGTTTTTTGATCTTACTGACATAATAATAAAAAAATATGAAATACTATATCTCAAATAAAATCAGCAATCGTTACTCGGACTCAAACTGTGGTCTACTGGTTTCTGGACCGTCCGATTTCCCACCCGAGCTATAATAACATTGTAGATGGTGGCGAAATTTACCTTCGTACTCTGATGATATTGTAGTCTTTCAATTCCTCTACCTCTTACGAATTTTGGATCAGGTCAGGTGTCCTGACCCGAATTTAACATTTTTTACCCAACCCAAGTTATACAACGGCGCTAAAGAAGTTTTCGCTTCAAAAACTCGCAGCCACTCTATTCAAATCGTAATTTTTTAGAATGTTTATAAAACTTGATACGGGGGTAAGGTACTGACATTAATAGATATACTATACACTGATGAAATTGTATTAGTTAAAAATTCCGACATAAGATAAAGTAAAATCAGCCTCAGTGGGTACAACATAGTACATAGTAGGAGCACCTACTTACAACAAAGAAAAACTATATGTGCTTAAATATTCACTTAACTAGTAACGAATGACTAAATATAAAATATACAATATAGTAATAATCTTCCTTTCGTATGGTTTACGTTAAATATCTAATAAATTCCGAAAGCTAAGCACTACTTGACTTAATAGTTTCTAGTCTGCGTGTAAGCATGTAGCGTCGTGCATCAGTATATTGAGAAGGTGTTATCGGTACCTATGTTGTACTAGCAGTCCGTCGGAATCTATTAAGAGGATTACGCGATGCAGCCAAAACGGAAGACGAGGGTCGCATCCACGTCTCATATGAACTATGGGAGTGTATTACACCGTTGCTAATTTGGTAGCTCCATTAATATGAACTGTTGTATGAAAAATAGTATAATAGATACGAATTTGCGGTAGCCTAATGGCTAAGGCATCGGTCTCGCAATCGTGAGGTCGTGGGTTCGAATCCTGACCATTATATTATCGACGTGAACCCACTCCTAACACAAGCCATAAAGCTTAGCTGGAGGGGTTAACAGGATTGCTAGTAATGTGGGACCACAATCCCACAGTGCTAGGTATATTTAAAAAAATTAAAAAAAAATCAGCGTTGGTTTCTGACATTCTAAAACTCAAAGCTTAAGCTTATTTGGTGTTTTTCCGATGGACTCGCCATTTAATGGTACAACTAAAATGGTCCCGGTAAACTATTCTATGCTTTTACAAAAAAAATATAGTTACAAATTATCCATATTATAGACTAAATAAAGCCTTTTTTTGTTTTGATTTACGGGAACTAAGAAGAGGACAATAAAACAATCTGACGTTGTGTTCCTAAAAACCTCAAGTTTAAGGTCACTAAAAATCATTTACGAATAACTGTACTGACAAATGGCAAATTTTGAACACATCATACAGTAGCCACATGAATACAAAGACAAAGTAATAACCCTTTTGTATCAAGCCTAAGAAGTACCTACAAGGGAACTATTTACCTCAAAAACGGATCACACACAAGCCTACCACTTTAGTCACTTAAAATGTGACACCAGCAACAGGTAAAGAGCTATTACCAACACGTATACGCTCTTTAAACAAAGTCAAACAGCTTAAAATTCTCAAGTTACGGCTCGGTGTAATGGAAACCTCCACTAATCCGCCGTCAGTTAAATTATTTATGCATTTAAAAGGATTTACTCTTAATATGAGGTGTAGCGGCGCGGTCACGACTCTCCGACGTACACTGAAAAGCTAATTAGCCCCGACATAATTAATATTTATCCATGAGTTAATATTTATCAAAGAGTTTGGCATGCGATACGGACTTTACGAAATTACCTATTTCATCGTAATTATTACATTTTCCGCCTAAAGTATTATCGAGATAAAACTTAAATTTGCTTTGGAATTCTTAATATTCAAGTTACTTTTAGAAAGTTGTTTATTATTGATGTGCCAGTAATAGTCCCTCTCCATTACTGTTACAAGATTTACAAGAATTTGAATGGATATTTTTAAGAATTACTCGGCGCTTTTCCGAGAAACAGAATCTAAACCTACCTTTTTAGACATCTATGGAGCCTTAAAAATAAAGTTTAATACTTATCCTCGATCTGTGAGTTTCTTAATATTATTAAAAAATAAGTACAAGGTTTCGGCTCCATAACACCCGAAAAGAAATATTCATATCAGAAGCGGCGGTAGCTTAATGGCTAAGATATCGGTCTCGCAATCGTGAGCTCGTGTTTTCGAATCCTGGCCATTATACTATCTACGTGAACCCACTCCTTACACAAGCCATAAAGCTTAGCTGGAGGGGTTAACAGGATATATATATATAAAGAAGGGCCTGTCGGTCTAGTGGTAAGTAAGCCTG
The DNA here is from genome assembly GCA_945859575.2 of Herminia tarsipennalis. Lineage (NCBI taxonomy): Eukaryota > Metazoa > Arthropoda > Insecta > Lepidoptera > Erebidae > Herminia > Herminia tarsipennalis. The sequence continues at coordinate 7,728,363 of OX243840.2, forward strand.
ATTGCTAAGCCGAAGGTCGTGGGTTCGATCCCCACCCAGGATAAAACTTTGTGTGATAAGCACGATGGGTTATTCTGTGTCTGGGTATTATTTATCTATAATATTAATGTATTTAGAAATATATAAGTATGTTTATTAGTTGTATGGTTTCCAAAATACTCTGCTTAGTTTGGGATCAGATAGCGTTGTGTGAGTTTTCTAAAGATAATATATCATTATTATTTTAAGATATGATTGTTTTACGTTTGCATAATGCCTAATTTGGTATAGAATTACTTCAATATCGGAAAAAAGATTAACAATTGTTGACATTTTTAGCGGTGCTTGGCGATTTAGCATTTGGCTAAATATTGTTTAGTTGAATGGATATACTGCTGTAAGAGAAACAACAACGTCGATTGTTGTATACAAGTTTATCTCAGGCTTAACTGAGACAGACGCGACCGGAAATTAATGTCGACTTTGTAAACAACTTCTTCGACTTCTACTCAATAATAGTAAAGTTTTCCTAATCGACTTTGCGTACAAGAGTAGAGTGCACAATCGTGTCGATAAAAATACTGATGTATCCTCTATTCTTTACTCTCTTCATACGACAGAAAGGCAGTTTTACAAATAGAGATTAGGTGTAAGATCAATGACTCTTCGAGCTGTAAACAGGTGTGATTTATTTAGAAAGCAGTTACCCCTTTATTGGACCGTGGCTACTTTGTTTAACTTTACCTACCTCTCTATTGGGTTGGTCACCACTAACGTCTGGTCTCAATAATCTAACTATAGATAGATTTGGCTACTAGATATACATATTTGACTTAAGCTCTATATAGAATATGTCAAAATTCTACCTCTAGTACCCAAATCCATCGATAGGTAGATTATTGAGACCGGCCGTAAAACATATACGACTCAACAAAACCACTGATTTTACACTCCGGCAGTTACAATGTTATTCATGGTATAGTGCAAACCTGAAAGTATAACACAATCCAATGGGGTAGTTTTTGGACCATGTTATATTTTTCAATTAATTAATTAATCGATCATTAATTAATTCATTAATCACTTTAACCGTCCGAATCATGTTGACAATGTGATGTGAAGTGTAATCATCACTTATTTTTCAATAATAACCATGGATTACGTATAGAGCACGATATCGCGATGAACACAAAACAAATTGAATGGCTTTTAACTACGCAAGTTTTCAATATTTTCATTTTCGTTTTCTTATATGATTTCTTGAAGTAAAAATGTTGTTGGAATGTCTGAGCTTTGCATTATACAAAATTAACCTTGTAACTATATCAAATAAATTCAAACCTCAGACAAACAAACTCGTTATTAATTTGTCTGTGAATTTTCACGCGCTGATCTCCAAAAGGACTGAATTATATTGTAAGTAGCATTCACGGGAACGCTTTTGTCTCACACCTCTACATTGTGCATTTCCCTAATAACAGTCAATTGTACGAGCGTCAATTATCGCTGACGGTGTTGGAACAACAATTATAACATTGGCTAAGCATTTGGTTAGCACCCACCCTCTGGAACAATGGTTAGTCTAACAAATTGTTGCCTCCACATCCCTTCGACGAAGACTTGTCATTGATTGACGTGCTTTAGAAAGTCAAAATGTAGGTATGTTTTGTTTTGCAAAATTTTGATGTGATTATTATTATTTTAGTAACATCACTTCTGCCTCCTACTGGAACAAATCCTTGTATCTCATGGAAGGTTACAAACATACGAATCACGAAAAACTAAATATTTTCAAAAGAACCAGGAGATTAGAGACATTTAAAATTGCGGCTTGCGGGTTTTTGTGGTAAAATTCTATTTCGTGGTAATTTATTATGGTGACCCGCGTAACTTCGGCAACGTGAATTTTCTCCGTTTTCGTAACATTTTTGTTGATGCTACGCCCCTTTTCGTCTGTCTGCCTCATCGACGGTCTGCCTATAAATGGACTACTATCAAACACTAACTTGTGCCTCTGTGGCGCAATGGGAATGTGTCCGACTGCTACAAGAGCTTGCGCGTGGTTTCGATTCCCACACAGGACACCACTTTGTGTGATCCACAAATAGTTGTTTCGAGTCTGGGTGTACTTCGTGTCCGTGACTTGTACGTTTGTAAAGTCCCCCGCGACACAGGGCTTGTACCATAATGCGGAAGTCGTAGTCGAATAGTTCCTGAGATTATCACGTACAACTTAATAAACAAACTCTTCAGCTTTATAATATTGGTATAGATAGATGTGAATTGTAAATGCTACAGGCAAATGTCAAAATTTTAACTGAATTAAGTTAAATCTACAAAATAGTATCAACAAAACATTACCTCATTTTCAAACCGCAATGTAACCACAAGCAGAATCATTTCTTCCATTATTAGATTAAGACGTTTCGTATTTTGCAAAGGGTATATTTTTGATGCGGTGTGCAACCGCGGCTTAGGTTACTTGAAAAGCCCCGGGCGAGTGACGAATAACTTAAAAGTTGTCTTTAGTCTTACCCCTCACGTTTGCGGATCGTCGCAGGTACGTGGCCGGCTTTATTTTTGTCTAAGGTAAGAATTTCGGGAAATCTTACAAATAAGTACTTACTAGGGTTTATGTTTAGTTCCTTTGTGGATTTAATTGGAGTGAGTTTAAGCAAAAGTAATTTAATATATCGTATGTTTTATATTTATTGTTTCTCTGATATTATATTAAAAAACTATTAAAAACAAAGCGTTTTATAACTTAATCCAAAATATTGTTGAAACGTTTTTTGTGAATGTTTTGGAAAATGCTTGGAGTAACTTAAATACATCCTAAAATTGTTTGAGTATATTTGTTTGGAAAACCTAATATATTTAACTTAAGCGTGAATTCCAATGTAATATATATGTGCCGCCATGATATAATATAGATTACTTAAGTCTTTCAAAAAGATGTTAAAAAGTCACTTAACAAGGTAAAGTGTTCGCATAACATAAACCCGCCACACAATGTTTTATAAAACTTTTTTCAAACTTCACTTCTTCACCTTGTACCAGTGTGTTACTTACAATTACTTGGGGTAAAGGTAGTCAAATAGAACCCGCTTCTTTGCTCAACATTGAACTAACCTACTCAACATAAATACATAAGTATACGTAGATATGTTTTATAAAACTTTTTTCAAACTTCACTTCTTCGCCTTGTAATCATAATTTCAAGTTACTTACAATTACTTGACGTAAAGGTAGTCAAATAGAACTCGATTCTTTGCTCAACATTGAGCTAACCTACTCAACATAAATACATATATGTATACGTAGATATGTTTTATAAAACTTTTTTCAAACTTCACTTATTCGCCTTGTAATCATAATTTCAAGTTACTTACAATTACTTGACGTAAAGTTAGTCAAATAGAACCCGCTTCTTTGCTCAACATTGAGCTAACCTACTCAACATAAACACATAAGTATACGTAGATATGTTTTATAAAACTTTTTTCAAACTTCACTACTTCGCCTTGTAATCATAATTTCAAGTTACTTACAATTACGTGACGTAAAGGTAGTCAAATAGAACACGCTTATTTGCTCAACATTGAGCTAACCTACTCAACATAAATACATAAGTATACGTAGATATGTTTTATAAAACTTTTTTCAAACTTCACTTCTTCGCCTTGTAATCATAATTTCAAGTTACTTACAATTACTTGACGTAAAGGTAGTCAAATAGAACTCGATTCTTTGCTCAACATTGAGCTAACCTACTCAACATAAATACATAAGTATACGTAGATATGTTTTATAAAACTTTTTTCAAACTTCACTTCTTCGCCTTGTAATCATAATTTCAAGTTACTTACAATTACTTGACGTAAAGTTAGTCAAATAGAACCCGCTTCTTTGCTCAACATTGAGCTAACCTACTCAACATAAATACATATGTATACGTAGATATGGTAGATATGTTTTATAAAACTTTTTTCAAACTTCATTTTTCGCCTTGTACCCAATCATAATTTCAAGTTACTTACAATTACGTGACGTAAAGTTAGTCAAATAGAACCCGTTTCTTTGCTCAACATTGAGCTAACCTACTCAACATAAATACATAAGTATACGTAGATATGTTTTATAAAACTTTTTCAAACTTTACTTCTTCGCCTTGTAATCATAATTTCAAGTTACTTACAGTTACGTGACGTAAAGGTAGTCAAATAGAACACGCTTATATGCTCAACATTGAGCTAACCTAATAAACATAAATACTTAAGTATACTTACGTAGATATTAAATAAAATTAAACTAAAATCAGTTATTCCACGAATATACCACATCCTTTTGTATACACCTTGTTGAAAGAACCTGTAAACAAAGGAAAGAAACAACGGAAGACTCTTATATAACAAATACAATGTGATAGGCAAAACTAAAATAATGAAAACCGAAATATTCAAGAAACTCAATATAATCTATTCCTTTACATAGAATGCATTCCGTGACCCGTAACTGGTTGATCTCAACCCCAATTGTCACTATTCTATTTCCCAGTAGGGCCATCGTGTCCGCTCCCGAATGTCACATAATACATCGGTACAGAATGTCGGCTCAAAGCTCAACAAAAAATCCACGCGCACATAGACGCGCATGTATGGCGATCTCGATGTGCGTTGTCTTGGTTAACGATTTAACCAAGTTCGACCAAGAACTGTGTACGTACGCGCCTTTGAATGTGTCAGCCGGTTTTCTTTTATTGTAGAGAGCTCTACATCTGTATTATATCTAATTTCGAATGTGGCCGATTGTTCCCGAGGACTCCCGACAATCATATACTAGTAATTGGTACTGAGAGATTTATTGGCCCTTGTCTCGAAGAGTTTACTTCGCAGTAACGTTTTATCTAATCTGGTGGCTCATTACTCGCTGATTGAGTGCCTTGTATGAGTATTTTGTTATTAGATTTAAGGGAATGGTGGTTATTTGATTCTTTTATGTTATTGTTTAGGAAACATGTGATTCTAATGCGGATTATCTATACTAATATTATAAAGCTGAAGAGTTTGTTTGTTAGAACGCCGTAATCTCAGGAACTACTGGTCCGAATTGAAAAAAATATGTTACTGTTGGATAGCCTGTTTATCAAGGAAGTCTATAGGCTATAACATCACGCTACAACCAATAGGAGCGCAGCAGCAATGAAACATGTTCTTTAAACGAGGAAAATTTACGTAGACGAAGTTGCGCAAGTCAGCTAGTGAAGATATATACCTACACGGAAATACTATTAAACTTATATTTTATATTTGAAGTTCAACATGTGCCGTTGTATTGTTTTATTATTTATAATCGTAGCATAAAAACTTACAATTGACAATAATCATGGCACAAATAAACCACTGAGGTTTGTCCTTATGCTACGGAAGTCGGATCTCAATACGATTGTTGACGAACATAAGTCTAAATTTTGGCATAATCAACGAGTATTATTTGACAATATAAATCTAATATGTAAGTATTGTTTACTACAATATAAATAATGGGACAATATAAGCTGATTCGTGAGTGTGAGAGGTAAGTATATCATTAAGTATAACTATGGAAGTTGTCTACAATATGTTTTTTGAAAACAGTTTTATAATTATTTTTTGTTAATTTATGTCGCAATCAGTGTTATAAATATCCTTATGGAACAATTTTATATTCAACTAGCTGTCCCGCGCAACTTCGTATGCGTAAATTTTCCCCGTTTTTGCAACATTTCACGTTGCTACTCCGCTCCTTTTAGTCGTAGCGCGTGTTATATAGCCTTCCTCGATAAATGGGCTATCCAACAAAAAAAGAATTTTTCAAATCGGACCAGTAGTTCCTGAGATTAGCGCGTTTAAACAAACAAACAAAGCAAACAAACAAACTCTTCCGCTTTATAATATTAGTATAGATAGACTACTCAAATTCTTTATGAATATCAGCATTTAGATGCTTTCTGAGATTCTATCGGAGAAAATGAAGTGAAAAATTCCTTAAATAACAAAATATTTTCAGAAATTCATGTCGTGGCTATTTTGTTTTGCGTAGAGCCTTAGGGGATACGGTGGCCATGCAAATTGGTTGGAGTGGGGCTCCGCAATCGCTCACTTACGCTACAATTGTTCAACGATAACTTTATTATGTTCACTCAAGAAGGTGGAAAAATAGGCCTCTTGGTTATGATTAGGCTGCAGAATCAGTATAAAGGCTGGAATTACGCCAAGCAAAACCTTATTTTAATTGGATTGCTGTTGAAGGTAGGTACCTATATATAAACTGTTACTGTGACGCATCAACCGACATCGCAAAGATAGAAATCAAGACTTATGCACTTAAAATATTATTCATTGGTTTAAGTTAAATTAATAATTGAATCATTATTATAGAAGATATTAGTCTATTTAGAAGATTAGTAGTCTGTAAGCTTCTGTAAATTAATAATAAAAAAAAGGTTGCATGAATTTAATGTCCGTTATTTTTTATTTTTAGATTTTTATTTCACTTATTTTATTATTGGAACTTATTGTATAAATGTTTTATAATATATTTATTTTAGTAATTGTTTATGGAATATTGTTTATAATAATGTATAATGTTCTTAATATTAAGTAAAATTTTCTACACAAATGCGAATTTGTTATGAAATAAATGTCTTATGTCTTATCAAATAAACTAGGAGTTCGCCGCAAGACCGCTCTTCAAAATTCTTTATTCACTTAGGATGCAAAACAACTCTTGTGATATGTCGGGATTCTACATGTACATGTAATGCCAAGTTCGCAAACAATAGGTAAAGCCGGAGAAAAGAACCAGACAATAAAAACTCGCGGCCACTCTTTTCAAATTGTCAATTTTACAATGTTTGAATGTTTATAAACTTTATATCGGGGTAAGGTGCTCTTTGTGAAGAAAGTAAGTGAGTAAACCTAGGAATGCTGTCTACGTTCTTCAGTGGGTATAGTCGGCTGTGATGACAATTGTAATAAAATACAAATTGATAGAACAATTTAAAGTAGACATGTTTGTCCCTCAACTACAAGGACTCCCAAAACCCTTTACTATAATAGAAGTCACACCAAGCGCGGATCCATAACTTACTTCTGGGAGGGGTAACATTAACATTTGTCTCAACCGGTCAAGTGTGAGTCTCTCAAACGACTGGTGGGAAGGGATTGCATTTGATTCAATACCGGTACACCATATCCACTACCACTGTAGAGGGGCCATTGCCATTGCCAGCTTAAACTGTCCGATCTAGTGTCCAAATTCTCAAGTTCCCAAAAAAAGGTCATTCAATCGAGTCTGGTGGGGCAATTGCCCTTGTTGCCCCCCCCCCCCTCCCTATATCCCCGCCTGAGTTACACACAAAAAAACTTACGAACCATGACGTACCTACTCTGAGCCTTTAGACAAGTGGCATAACTCTAATTGAATAGAATGACAATCAAATTGAATATTTCGCGCGCAAAACTACGCATCTCATAGGTAGGTATACTACGCATCTCATATATAAAAAAAAACGTATTTGCAGTTTTGCGCGCGAAACGTTTACAACTTATGCCACTTGTCTAGGGACTCTGTTTACTCATCTATATTATAATATTAAAAAGCTGAAGAGTTCTTTGTTTCTTTATTTATATGTTTGTTTGTTTGAACGCGATAATTATTTTAGTGTTGGATAGCCCATTTATCGAGGAAGGCTATATAACATCACGCTAAGACCAATAGGAGCGGAGCATCAATGAAATGGCCGAGAGTTTTTATTGCCATGTTCTCCGGCTTTTTGTTTGCGAACTTGGCATTACATGTACATATAGAATCCCGAAGTATCACAAGCGTTGTTTGGCATCCTGAGTTAATAAATTATTTTTCAATTCATAATTTTTAAAAAAATGCAAAAACGGGGAAAGTTGACGCAGACGAAGTTGCGCGGGACAGCTAGCAGTTAATTAAAATATTAGTATCTATTCCTATCAATCCATACGGTCAGTATCTTCGGTATCGATTAAACACCAAGTAGGTATCCATCACAATCACAACACATCGTAAAGTAAAATTTCACAAACACACGATTATAAAACTTATCAAGAACATAATAAGCGAAGAAATCATAATAAATTCGAGCAGAATAAATGAACTAATCAGGGGTTGGAGGGGCACGAATTTTGCCTACCCAATAAAAACAACACTTCGCTCTCAGTAAAAAAAATCTCATTTTCTTTTATTGCACGAGCCTAATTTGAATTGAGTGCTATGCAGTTATGATCCAACAGAGTGGATAATTTTAAGTAACTGTGGAAAGAAATGTAAACAAAATATACGACTATGACTTTACTTAGGTAAATCTGTGTTAAGTTTTGGTTAATTTTACCCTTCGCATGAAGTGTTGCGTATTATTAAAATTGTTAATAATTGTAATTATTTGTATTTGTAAATACCGAATCGAATGACCGTCCTGTTAACTTTTTCGACACTAAAGCGTAATTCCATTAGGCAGGTTACTTGTGTACAAATTGCATACAACTTGTATGACTTATTGGAACTTGTACAAAAGATTGAAATCAATCGTGTTTTGTTGTTGATGGTATAAACATGTTTACAATGCAAGCAACTGGTACGCACGTGTGACGTCATACTTGCATGCAAGCCTGCCTAATGGACCATTTGATTTTGTATAATGAACCTAAAAATGTAAAAATCAATTGGAAGTAGTGTTGTTGTCTACTATAGAGGTCAGTGGTGTGTATACCTATGAGTGAACAATAAGGACGGAAATATTTATATATGTTCGTCGATTTGTTTGGCACGCTCTATAACGATTCGATAAGGAGCATCATTGGATTCGGCGGCCATAGGTTTTATAATTTTTGAGTTAATTAATTTTCACCAGTCTAGTATTTAGTTTTTTTTTTTTACTAATATTTACCCATCTTACATCCATAATTCAAATGCCTTCCAATTTTTGATGATAGGATATGCTGTTTCCTTACGATGTTTCTCTTCATCGATTTTAAGAATTAGTATTTTTGAAACAAATCAGTAAACCACAACATAAAGCTTCTATGTAACCAGAAAGGAAGCAAAAAATATAGTACCTATTCTTAAGAAAATAATCTCAAAAGGAGGTCTGATACAAAAAACGAATATATTTTATTCACATAATTATTATGAAAAGTAAACATTATAGAAAGAAAAAAATATTAAACAAGCAATAATGGAAGTAAATACATAGAAGGTAACTCAAAATTACCTCGAGGCAACGACGGAGTTTCTTGTCGTGTCCTTAATTTATGTACAAAGATAAGAGAGATAAATAGCTATTAATAATGCTTTTAAAAAAATAACCTCTAATTTAAATGTTGAACTGAAAAGGAAATACCAACCTTTATGAAGAAAAGTCTACATAAATAAGACATAGGCTATAATAATATATTATGGCATTTGGCTTTTTCTTTGCACAAAGAATAAGCATTGCCATACAACGTGGCAATACTGCCAGCCTTCTGGGCACTATACCGGTTGACATCGATGGGGAGGAATTCTTCTGCTACTTACTCCAAAACTGGTTTTGCCTCCCCTTTTCGTAGATTTTTTTCTGGTAAGTTGTAAATTAATTAGTAAACTTTAGATTTCTTGAAATCTTATCTAGTTTTAATGTAAGTATGTAACTTCTTATATTATGAGACAAGTAAGCGGCGGTAACCTAATCGCTAACGAATCGGACTCGCAATCTTAAGGTCCCGGATACGAATATTACCCTCTATACTACCGACGTGAACCCACTCTTAACACAAGCCCCTGAGCTTGACTGGAGGGGTTAACAGGATTGCTAGTAAAGTGGCACCCAAAATCCCACATAACTAGTTATTATAAAAATAAGGTCGGTACCTACGCGGACGATCCAACGAGCAGAAACCAGTCACATATATTAAAAAGTCACTATAAACACAAAATACCGAGCCATAACACAACGCGTGCCCGATGTAAGTAGACACACATAAGACATCGCTCGTGGACATGCATTCTTGGAACGCTTACAAAACAAAGTGGTATATAATTCTGTACCCATGAACAATGTCTATGTGTCTGTTACTTGAGTCAACACTCTTGGTCTTTTATGCTATAAGATTTCACAAGCATTGCGGGATTTTACGCCACAAGAATATTTATTTTACAAAAAATGCCTTGGAAGATAAAACTCATAAAAATAATGTAAATAAAAGTTCACAATATCCGAAGAAAATATCTAAATATAAACGAGTCTTAGAAAATCGTCGTTTCTCCAAGAGAACTATTTCAGTTCCGAGAAAAGATGGTCAGAACATGCTTAGAGCGCTATTATCATAACGCTTGCCTAGTTCATATTCACTATGTATCTTTTTCGCTGTTAAAATATAAGCACCCATGTTTTAAAAAAAATCGTATAAAAATATTTTCATTTAAACAGACTAAATGTTTTCAGAAAAGTAGTATGTTTTTGTTAAAAGAAGCCATCTTTATGATAGTTTGTTACAGAAATTCGTACACATATCATAGATATAAAGGTACCTAAATGTTCCTTGGTTGTCTCGGCATACTATAGAAATAAGCTCTAATCAAAAGTCTTATAGATATATTACTAGATTTTGTTTTCACACATAATACCAGAGGTTGCCAAGTAACACCCATCAAATTCTTTATTTTCCTAAAATAGCAGCAACAAGCATAGAATGACTTACAAAAGGTACTGGGCACTGGTTCACAAACTAGTATTTAGCCTGTTTTGTTGACAGTTAACATCATTATAAGCATTATCCTGAAGATGTCCCAGTGGACATCAGCAGTCTGAACATAGGTCTCCCCCAAAGACTTACACAACAAACGCGTTTGAGCGATGTGCATTCAACCAGACACTGCTCAGTCAAAATTATGTGACGCTATAGAAACGAACATGTGAGTATGTGAGTCATGATAATTAACTAGAGGTAGTTAAAAAATATTTATAAATACCTTCATGATAACTCACAAATAAGCAAAAGTACAGCTAAAATAGTGGTAACCGATTACCGTACATCTGTAGCATGAATTATGAACGCTACAGCAGAAGATTATCTACATACCTACTTGACAAAATTTACAAAAATAACATAAATTTAATCAAAAAATTCTTAGCATCTTACTTACTACAACATTGTTCTGAGTAATCTTTTATTTTGTTTTAAATGTTCCCTTGTTATCGAGTTAAAATAATATTTCAGTTAGCGTAGAAACTTTGGAGTGTTTAAGACGGTATTTTTTACTTAATTTGAATCTTGACGGCACTTTTAAGCGGTTTGAAGGCTTCCACTAGGTTTTTTACGTTATAAAGTTCGGAATTGCTTCATTAAGCGGCTGTTGTAATTAAGCAAAACAGGTTTAATTACATATAAATTGAGATACATTACATTGTATTTTATTTTCTTCTGCCTGAGTGATCACCTGAATTTAAGATTGAAACCCTCAGTTCAATACCTAAGTCTACAGAGAAACTAGAGAGCTATATTATAAGTCTGAGTCTTGTAGCTTTATCAGTGAAAGCTTTTATTTGGTCTTGTTTTTGTTATATTTTTCTGTTAAGATTTCCAAAATTGCAAAATATATTATTATAAAGCTGAAGAGTTTGTTTCTTTATTTGGTTGAACATGATATCTTAGACACTACGAGTTTGAATTGAGAAATTCTTTTAGTGTTGAATGCCCATTTATCGAGGAAGGCTATGGGCTACATAACATCACGCTATGAACAATAGGAGCTGAGTATCCACGCAAAAACGGAGGTAACTAAATGATGGAAACGATGGTGCGTGGGTCAGCTAGTCAGTACTAAAATAGTTGTAACGTCAAGGTCTACGTAAATTATTAAATTTATAGTGCCAAATGTACTATGTATAAAAAGAAAGTGTGCACAGTAGTCAAAAAATAAATAAAATACGATTAAATTTATCTAAGTCTGGCAACTTTCGAGAAACCGTGGCAAAGAAAAGTAACACATCCTGTCTCTAAAGTTTGATTAGAGCAAAAAAGTAGTATTGAACATCGAGCGTTGAGCAAAAGTGTTTATAAAAAGGACTTAGGAAACTAAGTACTACTCGTATAGCATTCTTCTCAATTCAATATCTCCTTCATCATCACATTTCGGTATCAATTGTTCATGGTACCAATCAATTATGTTTTAAGTAAAAGGTGTAGATAGATTACATAAACAACATTCGAACTATAATAAATCCTACGTTTTTACAAAAAAATAAAAACCGACTTCAAAAATAAATATAAGGTAACTGCAATTTATTTTTAAAGTCGTAAAAAAGTTTTTATTTCTCACTCTTTAGTGTATTGGTTTGTAGTTGATATATGTTACAATAGCATATTCCAAACTGCTCAATTCTTTTTCAAATGTTTTGCGATTTGCGATACAATGCCATTGATTTTTGAAGAGTTCATTTGATACTAGTCTATCAATTCCATTACATGATTTTATGGAGGCGAAGTATCAGGTATCGAACACGGTACTCAGATCACAACCTGCAATAATTATTATTGAATAGTTCCGCTGGTCATCTGTGGTCTTCATCATCAGTTCCATTTCAGTCAATGGTACTTTTTTGGACTAAATCCACGAATTACAACAAAATGTACCCAAATAGGTGTGACTTTAATATTTGAAGAGTTCCCGCAATTTCTCCAAGATCTCATCATCAGATCCTAACTTTGATGGCAATGGGACCAATATACCCTTTCCAACACAAAAAGATTTTTTCAAATCCGTCCAGCCGTCTGCGAGTAATCAGGTAAAACATTAAAAAAAAAGTCGAATTGAGAGCCTCCTCCTTTTTGAAGTCAGTTAAAAACGGCTAATACACACATAATTAACCTATATATAAAAAATCGTAAAAGTAGGAAAGCATAATTTAATTATCACGAGTGAAAAATAGAAAAATACAATTCGACGCTTTCAACTGTTGACGCCGTTGGCGCGACACTCATATAAAAATTTGGTCAATTGTTTAAATTTTAAGGTGTCGCTTCTTCAACGCTTGTACACCTTTCTACTTAAAACATAATTGGTACCAATGTACCATTTAATGTAACTCTCAAAGCCGCTTAGTAGCGGCTTTGAGAGTCAAGTTACTAAACTTGTAGGTATAATTAAATATAACTTAAAGAACTGAAAAGTAATCAAAGAAAAAGGGACAGCAATATAAATTTGGAAGTTTCTTCAATGTTTCGTGAAGGAATTTAATTAACATTCCAGGCTGAGTGGCGAGTGGACACGGTCTCCTAATTGCGGCCTGTCAGCGTCAGACCCGGTCACCCTAACTCCAACGTTACTACTGTCAAAACATTGCGACGGAATCTAAACGAAACGATTTGGTTTTGTCAAATACAATGTGTTCGTCCGATTTTTAGTGTGGACAAGGTAAGTCTTTTGTAAGTAGATAAAATGTAAAAAACAACACTTATTAATAGAATGTCTGTACGAAATGACAACAAGTCAAAAATATAAACAAGAGAGAAGTGTTACAAAAAACGAGAAAGGTGTCTTTAGGACACCTTGTTAGAACGTACCTTCTTCAGGACACCTTTTGCTACATATTTTTTGTGTTTGTAATAACTAATAATTTTAAAAAAATCCTGAAAGAACATAACATTTTAAAAATTGTCCTATCTATTCAAATTTTTCACACATATATTACACACAACCAGTTTGACATAGGTAAAAATAACATTACAACTTTTTCAAAAATACAAACAACTTACATAACACAACCTCCTTATTCTAGCTTGACTTATTCATAAATAAGTAATAGATTTTTGATCGATGTCAAAATGTTGCGCTTTTTTTCATCTAACCTCTCAACTCGCAAACATTAAGCAACTACATTCCGAAAGACAATATTTAAAAATTCTAAGAGAAATTTATACTGGGTAAGTTTCTCGCTAGTGCGAGAAAGCTACTGACCCAGTAGGTACAAAAAAACAAGCATAAGACCAGAGCTTCGATCGAAAATTGACGCATAAAATAAGTAGTTACTGTACGTACAATCTTATTTCTATCTGAAAACCTATTTGTATAGATACTACGTAGGTACTTATTTAATTCGTCGTCGTCAACGAAAATATTATCAACAAAATGTTACGTAGATACCCTTACTTATCAGAGGTTTCATAACGATTTTCATATTTAGCAACAAAACATAATCATGTAGCGTCCATAAATGCGATCATAAACCGCCCAAAGATAATCCCGATGGGGTCATAAAAATGCGGATAGAGGCTTTTAAAAAGTAGTAAAAACTCTCGAACATTAATTCGGTAACAGTTGGCAGGTGAGACTGGATCGATAACCGCTTGCCTTCGTCTTATTAAAATAATTAAGAAACTTCCTCTGTCTGTGCTCGATATTTAAATATCTTAGGATTTGTTTGGAATATCTTTTAGCTGTTGATGTTGCGTCTGAGTTTTAAAAGAGGCAACTTTCGTAGGATATTATAATATTAGGAAAATCGTTATCTAATACTAAGTTATGCCCTTAAGAATATGGTCGGAGCTAGCATTGACCCTAGTTAGAAGATGACTGGTTAAAATTGATGCAACAGAAATTGATTAGGGAAAATACCCTATCGGCAAGTATTGGTAGGGAACCTATCACAGAGTATAGGCAAAATAGCAAATTATATTACATTAAAGTAACATCACGAATCTTTTTGACTATAAAGAAACATCGACATTAATTGCTTTGGTGGCGTTGTGAGAGTGCGTGCGACTGCTGTGCCAATAGTTGTGGGTTCGATTTCGGCAGATCTCTGTGAGATCCGTGAATGTTAAATTTTCAGGCTTGTAAAGTCCTTGCACATTATAAGTCCTGTGTTGATGAGGACTTTAGTATCTGTGTGAGTACGGTAGTAGGCATCAGGTCTTTTTTGGGAATCTAAACAGAAAAAAAATATCTATGAATATCCAGCACATCACCGAATGCAATTTTCGCAGACTTACTCCTTTGACTGCCTCTGTGGCGCGGTGGGAGTGTGTCCGACTTTTTTTTTTCGAGTATCCCCGAGTGTCCCCCGCGACACAGGGCTTGTAACCTACTGCGGGAGTCGTCTTTTCTAAAAAAAAAAAAATTAAGCCTATCTAGTGTTTTGTAAGCTAGGACAACGTTTTATATACTAAAACCTTCCCAGAAAAATATGCAGTCGAACAAAGAAAATTTTTTTGAAGGCGGTTAAGAATTACATTGAAACTTCAGAACAGTTGCTGTCAACATCATTTCGAACGCTCTCAAAGCCAAAGGAGAGCAGCAAACAGGTTCAGTAATTCATACAACTTTATATCTGCCCCAAGAGTCGGACAGATGCGCATTCTATGTTGACCATAAAAAATATATTATCTCGGCCCCGCTCTAAACTGAGGTTTATTAAGCAGTCGTAAACGGAAACAACGGGGGTTGTGCTGTGTAACCTGTAATGAGTCTTGAGAGCTAGTGATCAGGGTACCAGTACTGCTTGTATTAAATAATAATATGTTGTAGCTCAAAAACGTTGGAGGAAAACAAGAGAAGGAAACGAGACGAAACCATATAAAGTTCGGTTAACTTTTGCTAATATCTTCAAAGCAACTCAGCAAAAAAAAGTTAAGGAAAATTAAAATTAGAAACAGATTAAATAAAACGTACCTACCAAGTCACCGAGAAATTAAAAATGAAATGTAAACGCTATTGTTTGTTTAAACGTCTATTCTTTTTGGGGCTTAACAAAATATTTATTTTAATAAGCGACTTAGTAACTGATTGCAATCTGGACAAGTTAAAAAACCAAATCATATGACATCAACCATTGGGCCCGTATGGTAGATTATGGCCAAGATAGTTTTTGAACGCGATCTCGAGGCGCCTCGATAATGAGAATGTTCAAAATATAAACTAAGGAATATGATACAAAAGTACTTACTTGTTCTGATCCGCTTCTTATACCTAGTCTAGCCATAAATATTGTTACGAAGAAAAAACATTTTTTTTTATTGCAAATAATATTTATTACTTTTACAGTGTGTTAGTTTAATACATAAATAAAAAACAATTCAAAATATAAAAAGCTTATTCGAAGTGGTCTCCATTGGCTGCAACACAGTCCTTTAAACGTTGAGGCCAGTTATCAATAGAAGCACGCACTCTTTCCATGGGAAAATTCTTCACTGCCAATCGTATGGATTGTTTTAGGGACTCCAAATTATCATGGCGTTTAGAGCAAGCCATACTCTCTAAAACTGACCATAAATCATAATCCAGCGGATTAAGATCGGGACTAGACGACGGCCAGTCTTCAGCTCTGATGAAGTCCGAAACGTTCACTTCCAACCAAGACTGCGTGGACCGAGCTTTATGACCCGGCGCTGAGTCTTGTTGGAAGGACCATACTTGGTTATTGAACATGGTGTTGTTAAGGGGTTTAACTACCTTCTCAAGAATGGTATCTTGATACACTTGTGCCGATGTTTTGATACCTTTTTCACAAAAATATGGCTCAGTCACTCCTTCATAGCTAACACCCCACCAAACCATCACTGAAGTCGGATAATGCCCACGTTGCACTCTGTCGACTAATTGGGAAGCTTCCTTAGAGCTTTGAGCATAAATACGGTCATTTTGTTTGTTAAAATGTTGCTCAACTGTAAAGATTTTCTCATCCGTAAACAAAATTTTTCTGTGACCTCCCTTTGCGTACCGCTTCAGTAGTTGCTTCGATTTTACCACCCTATTCTTTTTTAAATTATCAGTTAAAAAATGACCAGTGCGTCTCTTATAGGCTGCAAGTCCTAAGTCATCTTTTAAAATGCGTGACATGATTCTGGGTGCTATCTTCATATCCCGAGATAAAATCTTTTGCTTTCGGACAGGATTTCTTCGAATTCTTTCCCTTACTGCTTTGACCACCATTTTCGTACGAACACTACGTGGACGGCCAGATCTTTTTCTGTCACAAACAGAGAAGGTCTCATTGTACCTATTAATAGCCCGGTACACAAACATTTGACTAATACCAAGCGTATGGAGAGTTTTAAAAATTACATTCGGCTCCATACCAACTTTGTGTAATGCAATCACAGCGATTCGGTTTTCTTTATCACCCCACTCCATTTTCATATAGCAAAATATTGTACAATGTATTGGCGCCAAAATTAGAAAATACAATGAACAATCGTATAAAAATGACAGATTCCAAATTCAAATGTAATATCTTTCTTATTTTTAATTGTAACAGTATTTATGGCCAGACTAGGTATAAATATATATATTGCGAGAGAAGAGATCCTCGAAGAAAATTCTGAACATAATTTTGCTGAAATTATTGGGTTTAATTTTAATTTTCATGAAGACCTACTAACGTAGGTCTTCATGAAAACAAGATTCAATGTTATCTAGTTCTTCTCTATGCACGTCTTACTAGCCTTTACGTCAAATAAGTTAGTGCCAATTACCATAATACATATAGGCTGTATTTGGAATCTGATGGCCGTGTACAAATTGCCCTAGGATATTATAGATATTATTTATTTATATGAATGTAAAAAGTGAGTTGATATCTTCTCAGTTAATATTATAATATCTATCAAATTTCTAGATAGATGGGAAGAGACATTTACAATAGGCATGATATGTACAGAACATTTACTGGGTACGTACCCTAGTGTACCTACTGTATAAGTAGGTAGGTTTTAGATACCCAATAGTTTGCGTCCATATATATTCTAGTACTTAATCTATACTAATATTTTAAAGAGGTAAAATTTGTGTTATGATGTTGTGAGTTTGTAACGTTGTAAGGGTAATCTTTGGATCTACTGAACTTATATTGTAAATTATTTTACAGCATGTGATACTCTGCCTTTGGGGAAAAACAGTGGCTTTCGGCCACTGTTTTTCTGAGTATCACAAGCTATATAATATTACGCTACGATCAATAAGAACGGAGTTCAATGAAAAGTATTGCAAAAGAGGAGAGAAATGACGCAAACGAAGTTGCGTGGGCCAGGTAGTCAAAAATAAAGTTTGAAACATATCACTTTGAAAAAACCAAGTTAGTCCATAACAAGGCCTCTTTATAAGTTACTTTACGAGGGGCTAGTGCCAAAATTTCTTCTGGCACGATTTGGCTCTGCGCCCATCTATGATGACCGACTTCCTAAACTGTCTACTAAATTTTCTTATTCAAAAATAATTAATCCTGCACTTTATAGCTACCTAAAAACGATAACGTATCTGCTAAGTTAATACGTTAGCCTCGTCTATCGAGTTTACTGTTTGGTCTACATTCATTTCGAATAGGTAGTTAACGAACACTGATTAAAATATTGAATGTTGGTTCAGTTGGACAATGCCTTTTTAAAATAGGTAGGTACCTAAGCATATCCAAACGTATATCAGGTGTACCTACCGAAGACGACATATCTCGAAACGTGATAAACCTCTGTTTGCCCTACGTCCGAGGAGTGACAGATAAGATCGGATCAGTAATGAAGAATTACTCGATCCGTACGATCTACACACCGGTGGTCAAAGTTTTTTTTTTTTTTTGTTTTTTTTTTTTTTTTTTTTTTTTTTTTTGTTTTTTTTGTTATGGCACTACTGTCGATGTCGACAATTCTGCCAAAGTCAGATGTGCGATGGAGGAACAATATTGAATTTTTAACGTTGAACTATTTGTGTTGTTAGTGAACTGTAACAAACTAAAATATAATTACATAATATTAAATAAATAAAGTAAAATGGTTAGAGACAAAAAAAAAAATTAAGATAATATATACCACACCAACATAGACATATGGACAGTTTCACAATCTGATGGAATTATGACGAATAAATGTAATCAGTGCAGAAAAAAGTTGGGGGGAACAATAGGTTAGGAGCGAAGAGAAATTAATAGGAAGGGGAATATTGAGTTGCATTATGTACAGGTATAAATCGAAGGACTGGCTATTTCTAGGGCACTCGAAAAATATGTGGTCTAAGCTACCTTCGTCCAACCCACATTCGCAGATGGACGAGTCCCGGACTCGGATCTTGTGCAAGAATACAGGTGAGCGGTGGTCAAAGTTATCTATTGGTGGGTATTCTGAAGGATATCATACCTTTGCAGACGCCAGGTATCTACAATATAGACTTCAGCTGCGGAAGTTCGTTCGTATAATGACGAAACAAAGCCCACTATAGAGGAAAGGCTAAAAGAACACATCACAGCAGTGAAAAACCGGCAAACTAATAAATCGGCAATCGCAGAACACATACTGCAATCGAATACCAATAGCCGGGTCCAGACCGACCGAGCACGGTTCCCGATGCAGCCTCCTGAGCCAAATGCTTGGTTGGTGCGTATTTGGCTCGGCTTCCTCGGGTGCACCAACAGAGCACGTTGCCTCCTTTGTTCGTGCTACGGGGTCGAGCCATCGGTTGCGACAAACTATTGTCACGTCACTGACACAGACACTAAATCGACAAGAGTGCTTCAAATTGAAATTCAGTGATTAGTTTAATTCAACCTCGCATTAGTTCGCAATCGGTTAATATGGACACAATCAGTGTAGTTTGCAGTGACCCAACACTTCGAAGAACTGAATAGTGAGGGTAGATAAAGATTCATCGACCTTATGTAAGTACGTAGAACAGTAGAAACGTCAAATAATTTTAAGGTAAACAACACGTAATTCCCGTAGGTAAGTATATAAAGTATTTATAATGGCATGATTAGATACACGTGTCGTTTGTGTTTGAAGGACATTCTCAGTGGGCGATGAGAAAATTACGGAACATTAATTGAAGAATATTCTATAAGCCCTTTATTATTCGTGGGTGTCATTATTCGTGGAGTGGATAAATATTTTCATATTGATAAGTTTCTAAATAACGAACGTGAAAGTCTAAATGTTATTGTAATTTTTGTTTTTGGTAGATAGGTACCTAATTCTATTAATTTAGCGCTTAACCCGTATCTAAATATTTTAGCAGGTAAGTACCTAATCTGAACACACGTTGAAATTTTTGAAGTAAGTAGGTATTTAATGTTGTTGTATACAAGAACACAAAATCTAAATACATTTCCAAGCCGGTGTTGATATTACAAATAAGCATGATATAAACTGAAATGAGCGCGGGAATTTGGCTGCAGCAAAACTAATGAAAAAAGTTTGACAGTCACATGGCAAATGCAGTCCTGCTGTGACCACGCTGTAGCAAAACAGGTTTATGCTTCAGTATAACAAAACTTTCTGGAATAAGTAGCTTTTACGTTAGCATTTACGAAATGTTTACAAACCATGGTTGCTAACCATGTACTAAGGAATCTAATTCCTAAGTTGGTACCTACTTAAATTCAGATTAATATAATCAAAACACAAAACTTACATATATACCTATCTAGATAAATAATAGATATTCCGAAAAGATCTAGTCTCCATCAAACTAAAAATATGACAAAATAAAATATGATTGAGGTAGATATCTCCCAATACTTATTTGAATATGATCAGTGACCCTGTACACATGTACTCACCTATATAGGTACATAGGTACCTAAGTAGGTAGATTAGAATCTCTCTTAGGCGTCTTCTAGACGGTTGGACACAAGGCTTGCCGCCAAGGTGACCTTGCTAGTTTCCAACAGTGTAGACGGCTATTGTAAACCAAATTACCTGGTAAGTAGGTACATGGTTTGCAACAGCCGTCTTGTCACCTTGGTGGGAAGCTTTGTTTCCAACCGTCTAGAAGACGCTTTATCTTGCTGTAGGTAGGTATAATAATAATAATATCTTGGGACAACTCACACAACGCTATCTGATCCCAAACTAAGCAGAGCTTTTATTATGGAAACCAGACAACTGATAAACATACTTATATATTTCTAAATACATAAACATTATAGATAAATTACACCCAGACACAGAATAAACCATCGTGCTCATCCCACAAAGTTTTATCCTGGGTGGGAATCGAACCCACGACCTCTTGCGTAGCAGTCGGATACACTCCCACCGCGCCACAAAGGCAGTCAAAGGTTTAATTATTGATACCTACTACTGTGTCCATCCATGTCCATATCCATGCCGCTATGCCTTGAGCAGCGAACGTTTTTCTATTGCTCAAGTTTTGCTGATGACATGGAATTAGTTTAAGCTGTCAGAAAATGAAAAATAAAGACACTCAATTGGTTTCTTAAAGCAGACGGTCATCCGGCTTTCTTTTAATTCCTTTCGTTTATTGCTCGATTAGAGAGTCACAGCGTACGTGAGATAAAAAGTGGTGATAAGTGAGTAAGTAGATCAGATTATGTGAAATGGTGCCGGGAATATAATATGAGAATATCCAAGATTATTTTATTTTTATTTTGACGTTGATTGATTTCGAAACGAGCCTAATTCGTCGTAACGTTACTTATACAAACTTCAAAATAATAGGAATCATCAATCTATCAATCGAGTAAGTAGGTAGTTACTTACTCACATTTTTATCTTAATACAATAGCAGAAGTTTATTAATTCACAGCACATTTATAAATCACAGCTAATTGCCGAGAGCAAACGAATTAACCCTATCATTTATTTCACAAAACACCCGATAATTTCATATTTCAAATGAATAGTAGGTATACCTACCCAGTGTCTGACATCTAACTTCACGAACGATAATTATCGACAACAGTTCACTCCTTAATAATTATAAGTTTAGACACATATTGTCAAGGGAAAATAGATCTAAACCGTACGTAATAAAGTCTATCAAATTTTAGTTTAATTACTTGTGATCGACACAAGGGATAGAACCGAAAACCATTTAGCTCATATTAAACATACATGAGTAAATTTGTAGATGATTGTAGGGTATGGGTCGTGATTTGGAAACTCCCGAGTGAATTAAACATAGATATAACTGTATCTACCTATCTAATAATTCCTATTTCATTGCGTTATTTGAATTTGAAGAAATAAGTAGAGGGGCAAGTTGATAGATACCTACTGTAACATTAATCGTTTCTATAATAAGAAGATAGGTAGATAGTAGATAGATAGGTACCTGTCTGCCATACCGGCGACCTATAGAGGGTGTTTTTAGGGTTCCGTAGCAAAAATGGCAAAAACGGAACCCATAAGAATGTCCGGCGAAAAAGATTGCTGAATCGAGATAGCAAAGGTATTTTCTTATTTGTAATCAAACCTCTTTTGTAGTAGGTACTGAATGCAACTGGCTGGTTATAATACCTACCATTAAATGTTAACATTCTGAAGATGCAATAAATAAAAAAAAACTAGTTCCTGCCATTTTCAAGCAAGCAAAAAAAAAACGTATGTCCGAAGAAATTCGGTACATTTTAAAGTATTATTACAAAAAAGGTAAAAATGCGACAAACGACAACATAACGGACCTGCAGGTATCAATACGAGTTGCACCAATGTGGTCAAGTTTGGAAAATTTAATATGAAGGATGAGGCTTGCTCTGGACGCCCTGTCACGGATAAAATCAGTGCCATCTTTAAAAAAGATGTGGGATTTGAAAGGAATCTTCCACTATGAGCTTTTGCCGCAGCCAAAGCTATCGATTCTGACTGTCAGCAACTAATGAGGTTAAAATAAGCCAATGAGAAAAACCAGCCGGAGCTCGTTAACAGGAAGAGCGTGGTGTTCCATCCTGACTACGCCAGACCGCACTCATCTATAGCCACTCAGCAAAAATTGAGAGAGCATGGCTGGGATGTGTTGATGCATACTCCTTATAGCCCTGACCTAGCTCCATCAGATTTCCACCTGTTTGGGTTACATAAGATCTCTTTAGGAAGTATAAAGTTAACCTTAAAATAACACTGTGAAAACTAGCTGTCAGATTTTTTGATCAGAATCTCAAACTTTAAACAGCAATGGGATTATGGCACTACCCACTAGATGGCAACAAGTCATCGATCAAAAGGGCACATACATAATATTATACATAAAAAAATATACCTACATATCTAAGTCGTTTTCATTTGTATGAAAAATACTAAAATACTTTTGC
Source organism: Herminia tarsipennalis (assembly GCA_945859575.2). Lineage (NCBI taxonomy): Eukaryota > Metazoa > Arthropoda > Insecta > Lepidoptera > Erebidae > Herminia > Herminia tarsipennalis. The sequence continues at coordinate 7,751,428 of OX243840.2, forward strand.
CCCGACCTTACCTATAAATAGCATAAATTATAATGAGGACGCCTAAATTACAGAAACTTTGTAAATTATTCTAAATCGTATTTTATTTGTTACCTAACTATACATGTTTTACATATTAAATAGGTATTGTTTAAAATTATTGTTCACTACAAGTGCCTTTAACGCCTGTGGCACAGGTTTACCCTTGTACAGCACCCTGTTATTATCCCTATATAAGATATATTTTATGAACTAAATATAATATCATCATCATCATCATCAGCCTGAAAATTGCTAAACATAGACATCTCCCAAGGACCCCACATCGACTGATTTCGAGCGGTCTGCATCCAACGGCTTCCTGCTACCTTATTCAGGCCGACAGTCCATCTTGTGGGGGGCCGTCCTGTACTGCGTTTTCCAGCTCGTGGTCGCCACTCAAGAACCTTCCGTACCCTACTACTTACGTACTACTTCTTTGTTCTGTGAGCGATGTGATCCGCCCATTGCCACTTTAACTTACTAATCCTCTGAGCTATGTTTTGGTAACCTTAGTTATACTGCGAATATCCTCATTATGGATTCCTCTTCTCTTCTTGGATCTACCTTGTTCGCAGCCTAAAATGCCCTTAAAGTTAGTTTCTGTCTGTTTTTGTACATTTTTAAATATATCTAATAATATTTATTAACCAAAAAGACTATTTAACAAATACACATCAGATGTCAGCCGTAGGTACTACTTATTCGTGCACGGAGTTTTAAGACAGCGTTGCTACCCTCTGCTCGCGATATGACTTTTATGTTTGGACTAGAAGTCGTTGTCCATGCAGGGACTTAATTTCTTGGTCAGAGTTGTGGCTTTTAAATTCACGCAGTGAATTTTAAGACTGCGCTTGGCCGCGCGGTTCACAGTGTGTTAACTAGCTCTAGGGTTCATCCCCTGCTCCTGATTGCTCATGGGCTTTTGCTTTCGCGCTGCGCTTCTCTGTCTGCGCAGTGACTTATAAGGTTGCAATGGGCCCCCTACTTGCGCAGTGGCTTCTAAGCTCGCACTGTTCCTGTTCCGCCGGAAACAGTGCCCATCCGGGCAATGATTTTTTTGAGTTGGGTCGCCATTTTTAAATGGGCGCCAAGCGCAAAGGATTCCGGACGTTCCGGTTCAGAATGTCCAATTACCTACTATAATGTCCAACGGTTTCAAAATGTCCAATTACCAGAATGTTTTATTCCCGAAATGTCCATTAATTATTTTATTTAATTTATTACCATAATGTCGAATTCCAACAATGTCCAATTACCTACACGTCAAAAATTTATAATGTGATCATCAATCCCTTAAGCGCTTTTTAACGGCTTACAAAGTATACCTAGAGAATTAATTATTCGTAGAAATTATTATAACTAGAGAATTAAGTATAAGTTGCTTCGAATAAAAAAATCGTATGTTAAATTGTTATTTTAAAAATTCTCACTTGGCTGTACTCACCCACCGTGTACTCGGCGTGAAGTGTAGATATAGGTATCTATGTACGGTTGCTTTCACACATTCCGGATGACTTTGTACGGTGAGCCAGTCGCCGGGTGTACACCGCTCGTACCGACCGCTAACGGACTTGCCGTGTTGTACCTATGGCTAGGCCGCTTTCAGACATCCGGTTTTCACTGGTCGCCTTCGATCATTTATCACCGATCACGTGTCCGATTCGGACTTGTAGCGTTGTATGATTTTCAAAGAGGCCGCTTTCGGACACCCGGTTTTTTTCACCGGACGCCTTTGAACATTTATCGCTGGTCCGGTGTACGTTGCGTGTAAGTAAGTACACTCACGCGATGGAATATGCCCGATCACGTTTGGGGGACTCAGTGTGGTCTCACAAGTCACTCCGCAGAGGGGCGCAGAAGACGGAAGTCACTGCGTGAGCAGACGCTGAACTTAGAAGCTATTGAGCGAGCTGAGGGCCGCAGCGTAATCTAAAATGTCACTGTACGAATCAGGGGGCCCCCCCAATACAATCCTCAAAGTTACTGCACAAGAAGAGTACTTACTACTGGCTACATGACCAGTTACAGTATCTACATAAACAGGTATGGAACCGATGGGCTCCTGACGCGTCACGACACTCCACAACACAATAATGTTTCTGCCTTTAACGAAGTAGGCAGGTACGTATAAACACACCTCTATGTATGTCTGAACTCATTTCAGGTTTCAAAACAATAACAAGGTTTCAGCACATAAATGCCTACGCATCTCCTGAGTTCATCAACCTACGAGATTTTGCGCAAAGGTTGTAATGATCGCTTTCTGGTAGTACACACATTTAGGTAGGTACTTTGGAAGCTTCTAATACGAACAAAACCACACATCTTACCTACGAAATAATTGCACAATTACGAGCTTCCAACTATAGCTAGACTACGAAGTTAGTGTAAGATTAGTAGCGCATGCCTCGGTCTAAATCCTAATTGCGCATAATAACGCCGGGACAAAGGTAAGCGCAAGTTGCGTGGTAGTGCGGTTCCTCGACTCCGCGACAACAATTTGTGGTGTGATGGAGTTATGTAGGCGTCTTTTGCTGATCCCGTCTTGTTGGAGCTAAGAATGTGTTATTAGGGATATTGTACCATAGGTATTGATTGTTAGGAATATTTGAAGAATGTTTTTAATTGTAATTTATGACTGTTTCGTTGACAGATTATAAACTGTAGAAAAATATAGCGTTTTGTTGCAGTTAACAATTTAGGGAGTTTAAAGTTTAAAGATTACAATCCTACGAGTGACATCTACACTGTATGATGGCCTACTCTCTTTTTCTGAAACGAATTTTATGAATTTTCTTTTTTTTTAATTTCTTGAGTTTCCGGGAACTATACTAATTCATTTTTAAATTAGCACAAGAAGTCCGAAGTAATAGACGATTTTCAAACACGAGTTGTTGACTGCTGTAGGTATATCACCACCTCATTTTCAATCGAACTTCGTTTTCATGAATTACGTGGGACCTACTCGTAATTCAATGAAAACGAAGTTCGTGGTAGTTAACACAAATCGTGGTGAACAGGTGCAATCATATTCAAATGACATGCTAAAGAGTTAAATATACCTACCTACGTTGAGCATTGACTGACGAACCAGTCACGTATACATAACGCATCAATGCGTCTTGCTACTCTCAAATACGAACCAATAACGTTTACGCATGACTCATGCCGAGATACTATGTTAAAAACAAATGATTGATCCTTTCGGTTGGTATCGTAAAAATACTGAAGGCTGTTTTTTTTCGCATTTTGCGGGTTCGATTGGTTCAAGCATGCGATTATTTAAAAATCTTTGAATGCAGTTGGAATTATTTTTATAATCAAAATGAAGTCTTCTTCACTAAAATGTACTATGTACCACATTTAAGGTACTTTCCCTCAGTGTGGTATAGCCGCGGGACACCGTCTTGTAGGTATATAATCCCGTCCATCGACGACTGACATCAAAGGTTGAAAACAGTTGAATCAACGTAACTAGGCCGGACTGAAGTAGGCGACAAGTGGTTGCGCAGATGCATTTTTTGGAAGTAACTGGTGACGGGAAGCGGGGTGCGGTGGCGGTAACTAAACCGAGAAAATTAGAGATGCGATTACGCATTACATTGTCATAATTAGTATTACTAACTCATGTTTTTTTGTGATTATTTTCGTAAAGAAAATGTTTTTCAAAGTTTCTTTATTAATTACTGTAACTGTTCTATATTTAAACTTTTATGACCTCATCTATATAGTGTTTTTATATTGTTGAATTAAAATGTTAGTATTTTTAATCGATTAAACATATTTAGTAGTTTTTGTAAGTAATTTTAGGGTCGCATCTCTATGACATGCGCGAAAGTGATAAAAACCTAACTTCAATCCGGTCAAGATACGTTGATCGTACTGTATATCATCATGGACGATAACCAATAAACATATTGTTAGACGGTTAGGCGTAGTTTGGGAGTGGCCTTTGTGGGCTTTATAAAGATACATCGACATAATAGAAATGGTATGGATTGCATACCGCTCGTGCGTTATTTTTTTTAATCACACAGTCTAGCGGGACAAAAAACAATACTTATGAGGGCTTGCTATTTCGAGGCGGGGTAAATATTCGATGATGGCGTACATTTTCCACCTCGCCTTTTCGCGTCAAATAATTTTACTCTATCCGTCAGTCCAATTCATAGCTCTTGGCGCCTCTAGACCCGGCAATAGCTGTTTGCACTCGCTGTGACATTAAAACTAGTCGGGGGGGCTTGCAGTTTGCGATCATTCTTTAGCTTGTAAGTTTAAAAAGTCAGCTGTGATAGGAATGCTATTTAATTAAAATACCATAAAATTTATTTAAATTTAGTTTATTATCCATACATAAATGGACACAAATTGTGACACTTTACTAATGTCTCCATATTCGAGTCGATATAAAAACATGCGTAAAGTCAATTAAAATATCAAATAGAAAAAAATATATAAGAGGATCCTAAGTGGACAATCAAGTAAATTATTATAAACCTTACACTAAATGATTACATTATACTAAGATACATTCTTCTAACTGTTTAGTGCGTTTCTAGGTATCCGATTATGATAGGAGGTGCATATAGCCAATATTATTGGTAAACTATAGTGAAACATATACTGCGTCTTAAGTACCACTCATAACATAATCGAAAATAAAAAACATACGGTCCATTCACATCAGTAAGGTCTCAATTAGTCCACATGAAATACATAAATTTTGTTATACTTAATCTCACTACTTAAACTACGTCAGAGAATATCACATCCTCGTCAACAAATACTAATAGTGGTAATTCATTATGCGATTTGTTAGATGACGCAAGAATATAAGGTAGATCTACACTGTCCATAATGGCCTGCATATAACCACTTTAAATCTCGCGCCATTCAACATTCACTAATAAAAAAACCCCATTAAACTTATCCTACAATAATAAAAAATTGTACGCATGGCTACCTTCGTTCTACACAGTCCTAATTTGGCCTTGTTTAGCTATGAAGGGCAGGTTAAAAAATGGCAGTCAAACATTAAAATTAAATATAGAATACACGACTCACTCAATCAAACAGTCTTATTCATTACATAAATAATGATTCATTCAAAATTGTAACAAAATAAAAAAAGAAATCAAAACTTGATCATTCTTAAATAAATCCAATACTTTAAATGCGCATTACTAATTCAAATTACAAGTACTATGAAATACGATTTTTAAAGCCTATAAAAAATCTTAATATTACAGAGTACCCTATTTTCCGATTAAACGCATTTTATACGTGCGTGTATAAAACCACGATATAATCAATGCAGGGTCACGATATTACAAATTGACGTACACAATATCGGTACTGAAATATTACTTTCAAACGTAAATAAAAATAATAAAACAAAATATTCTCTTTTCTGTTAATAATTTTGCAATCAATATAGCACCAATGTAAATAAACTTGCATATTTGTTTTTAATAATATTGTTTTAATTTGATTGGTAATGATTAATCTAATCTTTGTACCGTATTTAGGCTGCAATTAATTGTATTTAGCTGCTCTTTGATCACATAATTCACATTACATTGAAATTGTGATAAATTTGTGAACTGAATGTGTCGCTTTTACCATCTCCGAACTAGACTAAGGCTAACTTAGTTTAGCGTGGAACTGAACTGAACGACCAAACACATTTAAAAATCCATAATTAATTGATGTTATTTAAAAAAAAGACATCATGAAAATTAATGATACATAAATTAAATTTAATACGCGAGGAAATAAATTACGTACTTTCAACATTTTTGTAACATTCCAGCACATTCCATACTTAAATTGAATCTTCAAATCATTACGGCCGTTGGGATATTTCACAGACTGATGTGACATGAACAACATTAGACCCCATCTCATTCAATTCAATTAGTCATGCAGGTCTGTTACCCCACGAAAATAACTATTTTTGAAAGTTGCCCCGTTAATTAACAGTGGGGCAAATTTCAATAACGCTATTTTTGATTACTTAGATTAATTTTGGGTATTTTTAATATATTGATAGCATAATAAAATGCAAGTTCCATTGTTGTTCATGCAAGTATTTTGTCTAATGATCGGTGTTTATTTTGTAGGCGGTTTTTATTTCTTGATTTTACAAATGTATAATGTCAAGTGTTAACAATAAAATATAATATGAGTTCATGTAACCTAAAGGTCTGTGTCGTACCAAGCGGCGACATTGTTGTTGTCATGCGGCGGTTCAGGGAACGCTAGATCGGCTGAAGCGGCCCCCGCTCCTTCGGTCTCCCCTATATCCATATCCATTCCGAAACTGCTGCCGATTTCCAGTCCCTGCATTGAGTCTATCGGTATTTGATCGTAGCCTGTGGAACAAATAAATATAAATATTTTTCATATTGTGTTAAAACTATAGAGGTTTCAGAGACAAATTAACTGTACCCACCCTTTGGGTTGCTAATAAAAAGATACCCAATCTTAATTCGAAAACTGTCTTTCGAAGAGTAAATAAACAAATAAAACGTATCGACTTCCGATATGTTGAGTAAGTAAATTAGCCTGACTGCTCTTTTTGTACAGCCAGATTGCTCTTTTTGTAATGTTCCCCACGCATGGCACTGTTGGGGTTAACTATAAAACTTTAAAATAATTTTACATAAATCAGGTATCTTTTTTTTAATCACGATACGATACGATATAATTCATATCTTTCAACCATCAATAAAAATAATTGGGGCAATATTAGATTTTCAGGTGAGGGGTAACACATAACATTGCAGTTATTGTATGAAAGCAAGGCCTATATTAATGTATGAAACGATAATTATGATGAATCTACACACTATTACGATCAAACAGTCAGTAGAATTGGCGACAAATATTTGGCTGATATTGAACTAAAGGAAGATGTGATGATGTGAATCTATGCTGCAGTATGATCTGAATTTTTAAAGGAGAATTATATAATCTATACTAATATTATAAAACTGAAGATTTCGTTTGTTTATTTGTTGACCAATAGGAGCGGAGCATCAATGAAAAATGTTGCCAAAACGGCGAAAATTGACGCAGACGAAGTTGCGCGGGTCAGCTATCTCGTATAAAATTACACAAAGGAATTTCTTTGTAATCAAAATATGGTGTTATGATCAACTACTTTTTGTGTAGAGAACATTTGATTACAAATAATATTGTAACCTACAGAAATACCATTAATATATACTTCCGCCAAAGTTTTTTGGTTGTTGATTTTCAACCGCCATAATACTCAAAATACTTTGAAAGAAATATGAAAAGTTTAATATTAAATCTCCAGGAAAATGAACCTTATGTCCCTGTTTATGTCTTTCATGAGGGTTTACTTACCTATATTAGTTACTAATATGCATAGATTAAATACGTTACAGTCCGTCAAATCTAAGAAGTACCGTTTGACAGTTCTGACAATTGAATGATAGGGATGGGATGAAAAAATCGATTACTATAATATCCGAACTTTAAGAGATCGATTACTATAATATCCGAATTTTAAGAAATCAATTGTTATAATTAAATAAAAGAAATGTTTAGGATATTTTTTTATTCACTACTAGTACTAGTATCGTCGTCTTCGTCATCATCGTCATTTAAATTAATGACCAGTTGATTGTCCATTACATTATCAAAGTGTACGTCTCTTTCGAAGTCGTCCATTATTATTTTCTTTGTTTTTTGTACTACTTTACTCCAATCTTCCTGTGTAACTTGGGCACATGCTTCCTTTAATAAACCTTCCATTTTCTTGACACTGAAGGGTGGTTTTGTGTTGTGTCTTGCTGCATAACCTGTAAAACAATAATGTAACTATTTGATAGCAGACGAAAACCATTGTTTAAATTATAAATGTTAGAAGTATGTACTCGTGTTATTATTATAATATTATAAAATATTACCTTTAACTTGGGCCCAAATCAGTTCAATGGCATTATATTGGCAATGGTACGGAGGAAGTCGTATGACTTTGTGCCCGTGCTCTTCGGCCAATTGGTCAATTACATATGTCGGTTTTGGTGGTTTATGCAATTTCACTAACTGTAATAATTCAGCTTTTAATAGTGACATGTCGGCATCCACTCCTTTTCTTTGCAGCCATGCCACCAAATCTGCTTTCTTATTGGCTGACGTAGGTGCTTTATCAATTTGCACAGAGTGGTATGGGGCATTATCCATTATAATTGTGCTGTTAGGAGGGATATTCTGTAATAAATTTAAGAACCACTCTCGGAACCTTACTGCGTCCATTCCTTCATGATACTCTTTAGTGCTTTTGGATTGGAAAGCTAATAAAGAGTTTTCCACGAAGCCTGTAGACGCTGACCCAGCATGGCATATTATGAGGCGTCCACCTTTTCCTATCGGCACCTTCGAGCACGAAGCTTCAGAATCATCAGTCCATGTTTTCGGCACAGAATGGTTGGAATTTAGCCAGGTTTCGTCCAAAAATATTACATTATCCCAGTTTATAATTTGTTTAACTTCGCGCAGGAATGTTAGTCGCTGCATAATTATGTCATGTCGCTCCATAACAATTTTTCGTTTGTCAACTTTTTTGTATCTGAAGCCAATTCCTGTTATTACCGTTCTCAACGACTCTATGCTTCCCTTATACAGCCCGGCATCTTTTAAAGTTGCACATAACTTTGCCAATGTTGGAAATTCGCCTCTTGTAAAATACCCGTATATATGGTTTCTAATAGCATGACTATCGAATTCATCGATGCCTGTCACAGGTTTATTTCTTTTTCGTTTTTTCGGTGTGTGAAGTACGTTACTGTCACTCCCCGAAGGCCCATATTTTTCACTTAATATTTTGCCAACGGTGCGGCTACCAATACCGAGAGCTTCACCGACGCGATCCCGAACTTGTGTAACTGGCAGTAGAAGTCCACCATTTTGAGATTCACGCTCAAAATACTCGTGTAATTTCACCACCAATTCACGAGCCTGGCTGTTCAAAGTACGTCCTCTTTTCGACATTATTAATAAACACTTGCTTAGTTCGGAGTCCAGTATAAATATTGCCAAGGTAAACGGATAAAGAATGATCAGTCCAGAAAAGTAATAGCCAAGTCACAAATTGTAAAACACAAACGAGAAAGCAAGTACGCGCACAGTCAGCTTCCAAGATGGCGAGAGACTGCTGACGCCGAACCGACCGAGCGGACCGCGTGCGCTTGTAGTTGGCAGTGTTGCCAGAAAAAAAAAATTGTAGAGACTTGGACACCTGCGATTTTGCCTATTGACCTAAAAATAATTAAATTAATTTATTTTAGGGTATCTGTGTATTTAGTGCATTATGCGGTCGCGCAGTAACGTCGTTAATTTATAACATCAGGCAACAACATTTTTGTGAATGGGTTCTACATACCTTATTTTTATTAGTTTTAGACGTAGAAATAAGACTTAGAAGAAAAAATTGTAATTGTAAAATCAATGGATGTGCTTGTTAAAAATTTGTTTATTTCTCTGTAATATGCAAACCCATACTATCATACACAAAAATAAATGTAAAAAACACTATCCCTGACTCCATTTACTATTTCGACAGCGTTAGCGCGAGAAACCCCGACTTATTTGGGCGCGAAAATCAAAAATCGACAAATCGCTTTCGACAACTTTTTAAAGAAGCAAATATATTTGATTTATAAATACGTATTTTTGGTGAATGGGTTTTATCTCATATTTTACGATTACATAACTATTTAGTTATGTAATCGTAATATGTGAGATAAATCCCATTCACATGAAAAAATATTTGTTTGGTTGTCAAGTGTAATTTGTAAATAATACATTCGATTTTTCGTATATGTAAACGATTTTTTTGCATACAAGTGTATCCGAAGAGTCGCAACACTACGTGCAGTGACCTAACTACGTAACTTTGTAATGAGGTCAAGAATATAACTATTAGAAATTATTTACTGTGTAAATATGTGTTATTTTGCTTTGTTTGAAAGTTTTCAATTACATTTAGATATTAAGAATTGTACATTTTTAGATACAATAATGAAATCTTTCTAAATTCATGGTTTTATGAAAAAGGTTATCGAAACTGAATAATGTACGTATGAACAAAGTTGTTTCGGTTTGAAAAATATGAAACGTCAAACGGTACCTCTTAGATTTGATGGACTGTAAAGAGTTTTTTTTCATTCATGATCGAGTCGGCTTGTTTCTTGGCTATTATTTGAAAAAAAAAATCCGGAAAAAGCCCTCCCGACTTTATATATTCTAATAATATTAAGACGAGCATTTCTGACAGTACATGTAATTTAAAGCATTTAACTCGATACTGATTGTCTAAAATATATAAATATCTGCCTTTCTGATACGCTCGTCTTAACAATATCACACATAGCAATTAAAACAAAACAAACCACAAACCTGTTATAACACTCAATTAATAAACAAATACCTACGTAATAAGAATATTAGAACACGAAAATAATAGAAATAATATTCCCATCACCTGAGTTTAGTGATAAATAGGTCCCGGGTTAAGCTGCGTGTAAAGAAGAGAGAAACACTTTTTATATATACACCTTGTGTGTGCTTGAAATACAATATACAGTACGATCAACGTAACTAGGCCGGACTGAAGTAGGCGACAAGTGGTTGCGCAGATGCATTTTTTGGAAGTAAATGGTGACAGGAAGCGGGGGGCGGGGTAGGTAACTAAACCAAGAGGATTACAGATGCGATTACGCATTACATTGTCATAATTAGTATTACTAATTCATGTTTTTTTGTGATTATTTTGGTAAAGAAATTGTTTTTCAAAGTTTCTTTATTATTTACTGTAACTGTTTTAAATTTAAACTTTTATGAACTCATTTAAATAGTGTTTTTATATTGTTGAATTAAAATGTTGTTAGTATTTTTAATCGATTAATCGTTTTCGTAAGTAATTTTAGGGTCGCATCTCTATGACATGCGCGAAAGTGATAAAAACCTAACTTCAATCCGGTCAAGATATGTTGATCGTACAGTACAATCGTGAATCGAGAAGCGCTTTTGTATAAAAAAACATTAAAACAAAATGCTTCTCAAATGAGATTTAGATATTACATAACCTTACTCTGTATATTTTCAAACAAAATTATGTATACTCAAAATCAACTCAGTAAGTTAAATCTATATTGATAACTACTTTACTTGTATTGAGTGATTTGTAATATACTAATACCCTTCCGTTCGTGGCTTCTTTACATAACACTAAATAACTTTGTAATATCAATTTTGGAAAATATTTAATATATTAACCCTTAACCACCTACAGACTATTTTACTGGAGAAAAACAGTTGTATATATAATAATAATAATATCTTGGGACAACTCACACAACGCTATCTGATCCCAAACTAAGCAGAGCTTGTACTCATCAACTGATAAACATACTTATATATTTCTAAATACATACATATTATAGATAAATAACACCCAGACACAGAATAAACCATCGTGCTCATTACACAAAGTTTTATCCTGGGTGGGGATCGAACACACAACCTCTTGCGTAGCAGTCGGATACACTTCCACAGAGGCAGTCAAGTACCTATAATGTGAGGTTTAGCCCCGTTAACCTGACAAAGAAACATCGATTTTACTCCGAGGTCTCTCAAATGTGTGGTAAATGATTGTATGACAAAAGCAGGTTGCAGGTGGTGAAGGGTTTATTTGTATTTTTTTAAAATTATATTACGTAGTTATTTGGTGTAATGTAAAGAAGCCAAGAGCGGGAGGTTATTAGTATAATATAAATCACCCTATATTTGCAAAGTTTTAGTTAGAAATGGCATGATTCATACATATTTGCATCGGTTTAGTTTGTAAAAACATGACTAAAACATAGAAACCTCTGAGTTGGAACCAATTAGAATGCCATGTCAGTTTTTCTATGGTATAGCTAATACTAGATTTTGGGGAGTTCTATAAAGGAAAATATCATCAACGTTGAAACAATTTTTAGGAACATTTTCAAGTTACATGCATTCATATTAATCAGAGATAGGTAGGTATGAAGTAAAGTCTAACAGTATCAAGTCATGAAGGTATCTAGTTACACTACATTGTTATATTATCATGTGAGGTTTTGTAACATCCGTACTACAATTACTAAGGTGTTAGTCGACCAAACTTGCTACAAACACGGTCCCAACTCTTACCTTGCTGGTGAAATGATGGTCGAGTCCCATACAGCCCTTCATACCCCTGTTCTGGTCCCAGCATATCCTAGTGATGGGGAACAGGAATATCAAATAAAGTAAGGATATCAAAAAATAAACGAATATAAAATAAACTTTAAATCAAAAAGGGGTAAGCCACATTCACAGTACAAATACGACATGGAACATTTTAAATTAAAAATAATGACGAAGATGGCTTCTGTACACTTATTACAAAAAATATTAAGACATTTAACTTTAATAACATATTGTACTATGCGTTACAAATGAGAAGATAATCGCGATCGCGTCAACTTCACTCTGTACTTGTCAAAATTGTACCGCTAGCAACAAAAACTACCAAGTCGGGTAAAGTACGTATGTGTATTATGGTAATGGAACGAACGTAATATTTATTTTCTTTGAACTATGTAGGTACCTTCGAATACTCATAATATTATAATAAAGAAAAATGTTAGATTTTTCTTTATTATGAGTATTCTTTATTATTCAATAAACACGAAACATAAATAAGTAAATAGGCAAAATATAGGAATATTCTACACTTTAGTGGCCTTTCAGTCAGACGTAATATTTTATTACCTAAAACCTAATAAATAGTAAAATACAGTGCTAATAAATAGTTCATTAGAGTAGGTAGGTACTTTTGTGTAATACTAATGACACCTTTTTCCGAATCATTTTATTGCTGACCTTACGTTATAGAATGAAGTTGCAGTCGTATTGCGAGACAAAATTTCATCATGACAGTTATCAACTCATTTGAAACACATAGTATAGTGTTATATTTACATAAAAATTAACACGAATTTTATATTCAGTAACAATAGCCCAATTAATCATCAAAAAGTATTACGCTGTATAAATAAATCGTTATAACTTTCAGGTTACTCATTATTTTTGTAATCCGCTTTGAACAGAATAAACGGACAATCAATATTAATATCTGTTATAACACTGTTAAATTGTTTAATAACTAATTAAGTAGAATCATAGACAGAGAACAGACTGAGCAATAGTCTTAAAAAAAATTATCACTCTTTGAAAACAGACAACGCGAATGTGCGGCCAATACAGTGTCTTTTCTGGAGGTCTGTAATGACAAAAACGCGGTAACGACTACTGGCCGCATGATTGTTTTGTCTCTCACAATTTACAGCCTATATTTACTTCATACTTGGACAGGGAACGCTTCAGTCCATTTTCAAAGTGTATAGTTAGAATACAATTTAAACAGTAATAATATTCTACCCTTCTTTAGTCACAGACTAATTTTAGTAACTTTACCTGTAGATCGGGTTGCATAGCCAAGTCGTTAGGCCACATCTGATGATCATCGCGGAACAAAGAGTTAGTGAGCTCCATAGAGAGTCTCTTCTTGTAGTCGTGAGGCTTATCTTCGGACATGCGGAACAGTACCGCTGCTGCATATGTGGCTACGCCTAGAATTTAAAAAAATCGTATGAATTTTCCATCAAGTTGTTTGTAACACGGCATTCATCCAACTATACTTATACTGTATGTAACAAAAAAGTACGTATATTCATACCAAAATGTTAATTCGAAAATAAATTTGCCTTTTACGTATTTACAGCAAAATCATGAAATTTGATATGGCTTTTAGGTTTTAAAAGCTAGTTTATAATATGACATGAATGTGCATTTAATTTGTATTGTATGTAGAGCACTTATCTCTATAAGTCTATACTACTAGTACGATGGAGAGACTATTGCTGACAACAATTCGTAAGTTGTCAAAATTAAATGAAAGTCTACAACTCTACACTTGTGTAATAAGGAAAATAATAACGGCCATTAGTCATAGTGCCGAAAAACCGTCCTGTGAATCATTCTCTTCGGCATTTGAAATTGCTGTAACTTTGTACGGGATAGCTAGACTGGTGTACTAATAGTATAGAGCAGCGGTAGACTAAAGGTTAAGGCATTGGTCTCGCAATCGTGAGGTCGCGCGTTCGAATCCTACTCATTATACAACCGATGTGAACCTACTTCTAACACAAGCCATTGAGCTTAGCTAGAAGGTTAACAGGATTGCTAGTAATGTGGAACCAAAATCCCACATTGCTAGTTATCTTTACAAAAAAAAAGTATAGAGATCAGTAGTGTAATGATGCTTGAATTAAGTGAGTTAATTTGGTCTCGGGTACATTCGCGATGTAAGTATATAAAGTCGATGTATGTATATTGTCATACCTTCGTTTCGAGAGTGTAACAATTCAGTGAGCGGAGCCGTAGCCCCTTCGGCTTCTATCATCTCGGCGCCTTCTTTCTCCACAGCGAGTTCGCAAAGAACTCCAGCCGCGACGCGCTATGAAGAAAACGATATAAAATACATTATAAAATGTTATAATAGAGTTTTTTATTAATAGAGAAATTTATGAAATATTGTACAACACTATCTATTTGTGTAACATGATGTCTCACTAATTTAACAGCCTCTAATGATCTCACGTAGTGATTTGTAAAAACTCTCTGCATGAAACACAGTCATGAGTTGTTTAGTTATTTTAGTCCTGCTAATATTAAAAACGTAATACTTTGATGGATGTTTATTATGCCAGAACCGATGGAACGGATTGAAATTATGTTTGGTACAGAGATAGATTATTAGAGTATGGAATAATAGCATATAGGCTACTTTTTATCCCCGAAAAATATACGGCTATTGTTATGATAGATTTGATTTTTAAAAATGCACTCTAATGCAGTCGCGGTCAACAGTTAGTACAGAATAAGATCTCAATCAAAATGAGTGATATATACACAAGAAAATGACAAACAAACCTGTATATTCTCAATCTCGTTGAACAGCAGCTGCACAAATATAGGTATGACGTTCTGCTGGCGGATGAGCTGCCTGTTGAGCGACTCGCGCGCGAGGATGTGCAGCGCGCCCACCGCGCCCTCCACGATCTCCTCCATGCGCACGCCGTCCGCGTACGCGCCGCCCGCGCCGCCGCCGCCCGACGACGTGCGCTGCTGGAGGGGGGGGGGGCACGTGATTATCGTTGACAAAAGTATTTCTTTAATTATAAAAACAAATCGTACAATACCTACAGTACGTATCAATGTATGCTGAAACAACACATTGTTCGACGAGCATTGATTGATGAACAAATCAAGTAACACATCCAGGTACTATGTTACAGTCAAATATAAACGGACCATTAATGTCTATTTATACTCACATCTTATGGCGTTAATTAAATGTCACATATATTGGATAACTAATAAATGTGTGACAAATGCATTCAGTTTGCCGAGTCACTAAATACTCCCTTGAGTTAAAATAAATAAGAGATATGGTGGTAAGTATATGTGACATATTATTGGATACCTAATAAAGATGTGACAAATGCATTCAGTTTCCCGAGTCACTAAATACTTCCTTAAGTAAATATAAATAAGAGAAAAAAAACTATGTATAATAATTACATTACAGTATCCACTAAACGAAAACGTTCTACATATCTTACGTCGCTTGAAAAAATCACTAGAAAGGTTACCCACAATCCCATTTAGTACAACTGTTAAACTTACTCTCTGTGTATCGTTGAAGGCGCGCATCAGGAGTCTAACGAGATGATGCACAGCGCCGTGCTCACGCAACGGAGCGTAGTTGGCGGGGCACAAGGCCAGGTTGCGGACCAGACCGACTACGGCCTTCACCAGTGGCCAGCGGGAAGGTGGCTGCAGAAGCTTCACAATCACCTGGAAATACCGGAAACAAAATATTGCATAAGTGTTAGATAATCACACAGTTAAATACTACAAGAAAATATCTGATTCAAAGCCACTAGAATTCAAAGGGAAATTGGGAAAAATATGATCGTTCTTAGAACACAATTTTTTTTATATATAGGTTAAAAAACCATACTCGGAGTCATGTCTAAGGATCTATCCACACAAACAATTTATGCAATCATATTGGTTAATATTTCTCTGTTTCGCGTTCAACTTTAATGGACAGGTAGCCTTAGACTGGGTTTCTATAGACACAGAGCAGGTCATTATTCAATTTATGGTCTGCTCCACTCCACTCCGAGTTAGAGGAAACATACCTTGATGCTCGTACAGCCTCTAGTTCAGCTCGTACGTTATAGTTACTGGACAAACAACTTACATATGTCCTGTTTCAAGTGAGATATAATCTATAAATCCGTCAACAAGTTGGTAAACAAGTTGCCAAGTTGTTCAGCCACAGATACAAACCGGCAGTCCATAATGCAGCCGCACAGCATTCTGCGCCATCTCGCTCTCGACGTGTCGCGAGGTGAGGTGTCGCAGCGCGCACACGGCGGGCTCCGTGATCTCCTCGCGGTCGCCCGCCGACACCACGGTGCGCACCAGCGCGTCCACGCCGCCCGCCTGGCACACTGTCACCTGGGGATTCACGAGTCGTTCGTTATACCGACTGTTACAGAAAGGTCATCAAAAAACTCAATAGGACTAATATGTCATACAACTTTAAAAGTCATATTTATTAAAAATATCTTGGGACAACTCACACAACGTCATCTGATGCCAAACTAAGCAGAGCTTGTACTATGGAAACCAGAACAACTGATAAACATACTTATATATTTCTAAATACATACATATTATAGAGAAAAACACCCAGACACAGAATCACACAAAATTTATCCTGGGTGACAATCGAGCCCACGACTTCCAGCTTAGCAGTCAGGGTCATTAATCATTAAACAACAGACAGGATGAATTAACGATTAAAAAATTATAAATACAATTTTGAGGTACTTTTGATCTTGATAAAATTAGGTATGTCCACATTACAACTCTTGAATTGGACCACTTCTTTTCTGTTACACCTTTTATAGTCCCTAAGTAAATTTAATTGAAGAATATTTCACAATTGTTCGGTATCTAATATACAAATGTTGACGAATTTTATTAAAAATGATAATTATATACTATGGATCTGAATTACGGGAATATTATAAGGACCTTATTGAGTAACATAAATCAAGCAGGGGTAGTTTCCAACATCCATGCTGCATGGAGACGACACTGAACTGCACCAGTCTACCAGTTGCAATACGGGCGAAACGTCGGGCAATTAATTAGGTATTTACCTTATTTATTTAGAAACGACATTTTAAAAGGGTTTGACAGTACATCTTCTGTACGTGTTCGTTAATCGATACTACATGTATTGTTTCACACTTAGCAAGTGGAGGGTATATATATTCATGAATCATTATTTTACGAACATGATAACAGTTCGATTATTGCTATTTTCACTTCTTTCTTTTTTTTTTTAAAGTTAACTAGCAATGTGGGATTTACGTCCCACATTACTAGCAATCCTGGTAACCCCTCCAGCTAAGCTCAATGGCTTGTATTAGGAGTGGAATCACGTCGGTAGTATAATGGGTAGGATTCGAACCCATCGCAAGGCATCGGGCTCGCAATCGTGAGGTCGCCCTCACGATTGCGAGACCGATGCCTTAGCCATTAGGCTACCGCCGCTTCTATCAGAAGACTTGTCACTGCTACCCAGATATCAGTATTTGTAATATAAAATCGTGATTTACTTATCCAAAATCCTAAAGGTTACGTAAACCCTACACAACAAATAAAGATTTTGATTGACTTTTTTATAACAATTACAACTTTAACAACATTATTTACCTTATTGCGTTGATTGTTGCACGTCAAGTTGGACAGAATGCCTGCAGCGCAAGTGACGATGTTCACATCAGTGGAAGCCAGTACTTGCACCAGACTTTGCAGAAGACCTTCAAGACCCTCGACCTGTTTATATACAAACATACAATAATAATAAACCCATTTTTATTTTATTATATCACCAATAAAGGTAATGGACCATTACTTAGATTAACAATCCAAGAAATATGGTATTTAACTCAAATGGATGTCCTATTTCTGTTTGCATTATTGCCAGAAAGAACTGTTTGAGGAGTTTCTGTAAACTTATACTAATATTATGAAGCTGAAGAGTTTGTTTGTTTGAACGCGGAATTACAGATCCCAATTGAAAAATTCTTTCACTGTTGGATAGCCCATTTATTGAGGAAGGCTATAGGCTATATAACATCACGCTACGACCAATAGGAGCGGAGCAGCAATGAGAAATGTTGCAAAAACAGGGAAAATTTACGCAGACGAACTTGCGTGGGACAGCTAGTTATACCATAAATTTCAGTCTTCATCCTGAGAGTCTATACACTATAGTAAATGCTTACTTGTTCCTTTAATAAAAATAGGTACAAAGAATTGGTAAACACAATCACACAATGTAAAAAATTAGTAATTACCAACACCGAAAGCCACAAATCTCATTTATAATATGGGCAAAGAACTACGAGCATAAGGTTAGTAAATCTAACTCAAAGACGAAGCATTTATCAACTACAAATAAATTTTAATTGAGAATGAGATTTCCTTTACACCCAAGCAAAACAAATAGTATAAAACACTTGATTCCTCACATCTACCTTAGTAGCGGCGTCCGACAGATTCCTCAAGGTCCAGAGACAGTTCTGCACGAGGCGGCCGCTCGGGTTGCCGAGGTGCATGGCCAGCGCCTGCATGCCGCCCGCCTCCACGATGGCCGGCTTGTTGCTCGAGCACACTGACAAGACCTGAAGATACAAATAAAGTAAGAAAAAAATGGTTTTTGTTCTCCAATTTTCCCTGCTTCCTCTTTTAGTCGTGCCGTTGTAGTGTGAGTAAATTTTTGACCTAACACATTTTTTTTTGAAAATTGTATTACATATCAGTCTTCAACATATTGCAAGAACCACTGTACCAATTATACTGAATAAAACCCCATGGGATTTGGGACTATAACTTCTTAACATAGGTTGTTCTAATCTCTTTGGTGTAATTTTTGTACTTACTCTAAAGTAAAAATATGAAATTAAAGTTAAGTAAACAAATAGTAAGTCTAAGTAACTAAATAGTCAAATGAATTGAACCAAATAAACTAGATGCAACTTTTAATGTGAAAAATGTTATGCTTATAAATTAGGGTCTAACTCAGTAGGGTTGCAGTGAAGATTAGTGGAATTGCATTCATCTTTATAAAAAAACCAGCTATCGGCCACGTATCTTATTTTACCCCCTGAAGGGTTGATTTATAGCTTTCGATCAAAACGTTAAAACACGGGTTTCCTTATTTACAGCCACAAAGCCAAATACAAAATTTAACAGATCTAACTTCAAAACTGACAGAGTTCTATACAAATTATTAATTAACCTCTATTACAACCCTATGCATCTATTGATTTTCCAAAAACGCTGAAAACGTGTTTCAGTATTTTAATTAAAAAAGCCAAATACGAAATTTCACAGATCTAACGTCATAATTAATGGAGTTTAAGGAGTTGCTTTTTCAAACACGCTACAACACGTGTTTCATTATTTTAAGCTAAAAATCTAAATGCGAAATTTCACCAATCTATAAATGTTGATAAACTTTCGCGATTTGTACACATTATTAAAATATATATATTACGGGTCTTAATCGCGTGAATAATTTAAGGTAAAATACCTTGTTTATTGCCCGACGTTTCGACCGTATTGCAACGGCCGTGGTCACGGGAAGACTGTTGCAATACGGTCGCAACGTCGGGCAATAAACAAGGTATTTTACCTTAAATTATTCACGCGATTAAGACCCGTAATATATATATTTTAATAATTCACCAATCTAACTTCAAAATTGACAGAGTTTCATACAAACTTGCAACTCTTATTTTACCCCCTTAGGAGTGGAATTTTTAAAAATCCTTTCTTAGTTGATGCCGGTTTAGGCTCTGCATATATTAATCAGTCAGTCAGGACAAGTGATTATATATGTATAGATAAATTATAAACCAATCAAGCACTACTTACTTTCAACACTCTTGAAGTGGTCCACAGCAACTTTTCGTAATCATATGAGCGCATTATACGCACGAGTTCAATAGGTCCTTGGGAGGCGAGAATAATCAGCTTAGACTCTTGATTTCCATATGCCAAGATCTGTAGGCAATCAGTCACAATCGCAAGGAACTTGACGTTGTTCCTTTGGAGGAGAGCCACCATTTTTTGGAGGCCCCCAGCTAGGCGAACCGCCATCTTAGATCCATCTTGATGTAAGAGCAGATTATGAAGAGTCGTAATCGCATAGAAGAGTACAGACTCAACTGGAGAGCTCAGCAGTTTAACAAGAGCAGGTATTCCACCGCTCTTGAAGATGGCGAGCAGACCTTGACGGTGATGAGACAAGTTGTGCAAGGTTCCTACAGCACCCTTGGTAGTCTCGAGATCATTGCTGTTGGAGATAGCGCGGACTAAAGCGGCGACCATCTGTGGTGAGTTCATGATGGCATGGCGGGAAGCCTCCTTCTTGGAGAGCTGGTGGACCATCATGGCGGCCTGAGATACCACCACCTGATCCTCATCATTCAAGAGCTTGATCAACTCTGGTATAGCTCTGAAATGAAATGGAAACAAATTAAAACTCTGTGTCATCTATTTAACACAATAACTGTGTAATCAGTTGGATGTATCCAACAAATATTTTGGTGCCACCCTTTACTATTTCGAGAAACAATTTGTGTTGTGATAGTATATAGCTGACCCGCCCAACTTCGTCTGCGTAAATTTTACCCGTTTTTGCAACATTTTTCATTGCTGCTCCACTCCTACTGGTAATAGCGGGATGTTATATAGCTTATAGCCTTCCTTAATAAATGAGCTATCCAACAGTAAAATATTTTTTCAATTTGAACCAGTAGTTCCTGAGATTAAAGAGGAGAGCTGAAGAGTTTGTTTATTTGTTTGTTACAACAAACAACAAATTATTCAGCTTTACAATATTAGTAAAGATAATTATACTGTCTATCCCTATGTATGTTTGGATCTACTAAACTTTGCTGCACTGTCATTCGCATTTTTTTTTCTGTATGTTTTGTGGTTCATAGGTATAATAATATTATAAACGAAATTAAATGTGTAGTATAAAGTCCAATGATGTTTATACGTATCTAAAGTCCGCGCGAAGCCATAGTGGGCCGCTGGTGTTGAATAAATCTGAATCTGAATATTGATTGTTTTATGATGAATGTATTTCTACCTGGTAGCAAGATCGGCGTCATCTTGGTAGTTGATCAAATTAACCACAGCATGTTTCAGCATCTGCGACGGCTCAGAGAGGCGCTGTACCGCCGTGGGCTGGGCAGGGTCCAGCTGGGTTGAGGGGATCTCAATTCCTTCCTCTAGGGTCTCAGGGAACATGGCCGCGCGGACACGCTGAGAACGCGTCTGCGAGAGCTGTTGGTTCATATCTAGAAAGGAAATTGGTTTTGTAGAGACCTTGATGCCAAGTCTTGCTAGATATTATTGATTAATACTACATTCTATCTATCTATTCTAAGACTACAGAATGCAAATTTCATAGTCAACACTCTCAACATACACAGGACATCGTTCAGGAAAACGGAATCGACAAGCACGCGCTCTGTCACTAGTTAGACGTGTTCCATGATTCCATGTTCGTGAGTGAAGAGTGTGCTTGAGTCAAGAGATTTTCTATGAAGATTGCCTTCTGTATTCTCCGGATGCTCAACAAATTTAAATATGATGTTTCAGTGATATTGATTACTAGGGAGTAATCAATATCACATAGCATTTATGTTTTAAAAGATAACTAGAAATTTGCCTTTCCTGTTTAAAATGTTAACATTCATCTTTTTCTAAAGTTTGCCATCAGAGAAATTGTCTCATTCCATGTTGATAAATATAATAAAAACAAGTAACACATACATGTTAACTAAATAGGTCATCAACATTCATATCTTAATTTGATAAACAAATTAATGATTCAATCAAAACTAAAGAGATTGCCAGCTATGATGACAGTAATTATCAAAACAATAATCTATTTATTAACAAGATGAATAATACTATTATACAGGTTCATTTCTAATACAATTTATAGCAATAGATTTTTTTAAATTTCACTTATCAGCTGTATAACAGAATGTTGTGCAAAAAAGTGAAATAACAAATCAGTTTAGATTATTTTAAACTTACCATCAACTTGCTCTTGGGTAAAACCCTGAGCGAATCCCTGATCCAGATCAAACATAAGCTGGTCACCTTCCATCTCGTCATCTTCCTTGCCAGTAAGTGATGGCACCTGTCAAGTGTAAAAAACACATTATAGCTGCTACTTTTAGAAACCTTTTTAATACAAAGACACCAAACAAACTCCATTCTGTAGAAGTTTCTTGCAAATATAGAAATTTAAACCAAAAAAATTACAAGATCTCAGGATCAATGCACATGAATGCAATGCATTGCCTTCCATTCTTCTCTAATAGCGGCTAACACTAACTAAATAGTATTTGCGTTTTTATCCACTCTCTACTAAGCAGTGCAAGTTGTATTGTAAGTGCAATATTTTAATTGTGGCAGTACAGCCAATCAATATATTCATCACAACTAAAATTATAAATTTGAAAGTAAATCTGTCTGTTACATTTTTATGCCTAAACTGCTTAACCAATTTAGACTAAATTTGGTATGAAGGTAGTTTGGGTCCCAGGCAAGAACATAGATTAGCGGATAGAGCCATGGGTGAAAGCTAGTAAAGTTTATAAAGGTAGAAGTTATTAACACAATGTTACATAAATAAAGTGTTGTTGATTCCAATTATCTATATGAGCTTTGGCATAACAACCCTTTCCTCTCACATTATGTTGAATGTATGAGTGTGCATTCAAAGGCCTTTTGGACTTTTGTTAAGTCTCATCTGGATGAAGTACTACATCTCTGTATCAGGGAATAATGGTCTATAGGGCTAACAGTATGTAATATGGCCAATAGCATGAGAATGAAAGTCTTTGAGTACTAGAAAGTAGTATAGAAAGATTTGACTTATACTTACTTGAGTAGCAGCCCCAGAGTTGATACCTGAGTCAACCAGGTATGAGTTTTGCTGCCACATAAGGGTCTGTTGTTCCTTGCTTGGTGCCATTGGCACATCTGACCCAGCATAGTTGCTATGAGACACTGGAAGGAATAAGTATAATAATTAGATACATAAATTTTCTCTGGCATTCCGGGAGTGCCTGGGTTGGCTGAAGTGGTGGATAGGATGAGTATAAAACACGCACAGTGGCCCAATCAGGAGGCTGAGTGCAGTTTTTCTCATATGCCCGGGCAAAACGAACTAAAACTAATTCTTAGAAGCTTGAAATAGCCTAATACTCAACAACTCTAAATTCTTTATACTGGCTCTTTTAGACAGATTTTTGAAATGCTTACCAAAGTGAAAATCAACTAATCACCTACAAAAACACTATACTTTAAACATTTAAGTTTTTGAGGATAGTTAGATGGACAAGTTTTAGAGAAACTAGGCATTTGTCTAACATATAAATCACATCAAACATTCAAAGACATTTTAAGCTTTTATTGCAATTTAGCTTTTATTGCAATCAAACATTTTAAACTTTTATTGCTTTTGTCCTACTTATAGATAATGGTAGCAGAGACCACTTTACACCAGTTTGCAATAAAATGAATTTAGAATACTTATCTGACTCAGTAACTCAGCTGTTATATTGTTGTTGTATTATAGTTTTAACAACAGCTGACCTATTTCATAAATATAAGTTATTGTTTAAATATAATCATGATTGTTGAAGGATCTTATCTCTCAGTGTTGGTATATTTTGTTTAGAGAAAGCATTTTGATGTAAATTTATGAATGAAATGAAATAATAAGTACTGCCGTAACTTATAACACGCTATGACTCACGGTACAATCACGACAGTTACTACTTAGGTATATATTTATCTATTATTTAGCTTGGACACAGAAAATACAGTTAATTATTGATTAGGATAAGTAATAAGAGTTATTTAGATAAGAACTTACTTGTGCGGCTCTGAGATGATGGTATCTGATAGCTCATGGTTCACAGGATGCAACAATGCACCCTACGCCTGTTGAAAAAAAAACACCATGAATTTACCGATCGCTACGCAGCCATAAGTATTGATCTAAATGCTTAGATAAACAAATGGATTACGCCCTATTATAACATAAACACTTCCAACTGTGCCGTGTTTCATGCATTTAACACATCTAAGAAATGTTTATAACAAAACAAACAAGAAATCTGTGATCTAAATACCAATACCACACCCGACCCCATAAAATGTTTGGTATTCAATTTATCATTACACTCTCAGAGTTTTCACATAATAACACGTTTTAGTAAGGCATCAATACTTGCCTTAGCCGCTGTAAGCCGCAAGGGATTTACAAATACAAAATTCAAACAATATCTTGAAAAATAGATGCACAATGAACCCACCACTGTTACAAATTGACATGACAATATGGCGACCATTCATTCGTTACGTTTCGTTCATTATCGGTGGTCTTCGCATCTATGTCGACTATATTGACATCTCGCTTGTTAGCGTTTGTAAGACATAAGTATGTCTCTTTCTAACATCAAAGCAACAATAGTGCCAACCCAAACATTGAATGAAATACTTACATTTCATTTCGTGCAGAAATGGCGAAATGTCATATTTCATATTATAATTTTTTATATTTTTGATCATTTAAGCAGTTGTAACAGCAGTGGACCGATACAGGCTGAGTGATTAAT
The DNA here is from genome assembly GCA_945859575.2 of Herminia tarsipennalis. NCBI lineage: Eukaryota > Metazoa > Arthropoda > Insecta > Lepidoptera > Erebidae > Herminia > Herminia tarsipennalis. The sequence continues at coordinate 7,776,366 of OX243840.2, forward strand.
TAAAAACACGCATATCCAGGTACGAGGTTTAAGTTTAGGAGTGGTAGCAGAAAAAAAACCAACCTGTGCCTTTTACAAAAGACCTAGCCCCTCAAACTTTCCTAAAATTCGATATTAATATGAATATGCAATACTCTAAATTTCAGTTTATTTATAAACATAATCTATTTTCCAAGCATCAATCACATTTCAAAAAATAGTTTAGATGATTGAATGAATCAACAGAGTATTTCATGATGACAGCTTCTTAGTCAACAAGAACATATCCAATAAATTAAAATTTGGTATTTTTAATCTGTTTATCACTTGACATGAAACACGAGCCGCCATTGTGTGACGTAATAAAGGCAAAACCATCCATTCACAACAGTTAACTATCAACCCTGTCTCTGAAACTGTCATAGTGGCGTTAAAAATGTACTTATAAGAGTAGTGCTCACGGAATATATTGGAATATATTTAATGGTTAGTTGCCAGCATTGACGTTTAAAAGGGGGACGTCTAAATGGGTCATTTTTACCCGACTGTTTTACGGCAATTTGTGGCAGCACTATTGGCAACTAATTGCTCGGGTAATAATGGCAATATGTCTACAATTGTATGGTGCTTCTAAATAGGCTACACAAACCGGCAACAATAAAATAGAGAGCGACTGAAACAACCACAAAATTGTCCGGCAACCATCAAATCAATATTGGAGAGTACTGCCATGTTGCCGACCACAGTATTGCCGCCACAAATTGCCTTAAAAATGGCCCGTTTAGACGCTCATATAGACCAGGACTTGAGAAATTGACCACTCTCTAGAAAGAAACCACGCTACTTTGTGGACAATACCTGTCAAAGAGATAAGGCCGCACGATTTTTTTCTCTCTTTCACGATTTTCAGTCAATAATTACTTTTTAATTGAAAGGGATGGCGTGGTCCAGGTATATAGTTATGTCAATGGTTGCCAGCATAGATGGAATTGCCGACACTATATTTGACGCTGACTAACACGTGCTTCAGCATACCTAAACTGCGAGCATGTCGGTAACTTTAGTTCTTTGTCGGATGACCTCATTGCGAATTTTATCCTTCAAAGAAATCTAAATCATAGCTCGCTCCATCGCCCCCTGCGCGATTTTATATTTGTGGACTAGCCTAACCGTAAGTGTCCACTTCTCGTAGGTCATAATAGATAATATAATACGCACTGGTTAAATACCTTGGTCTTCAGGCATTGCGATAGAGGAAAACTCGAGAAAGTTTGCTAAACGCTGCCTAACCCAATTGGATCCTTACGTTTCTATCAAGCTGGATTAATCTACCAAGGCAGATACATTTTAAACAACTTTGAAATATATTGGTCTCGGCATGACATTTTCATATAACATGACTTTGGTTTTCTCCAAATTCATGCCGAGACCATACGTCCAGTGGCTCCATTTCGACTGCGCAAAATTTCGCTAAGCTGTTCCAACGACTCCGCTACTATAACGATATCGTCGGCAAACCGAAGGTGCGAGATGTACCTACCTACCTACTCACAGTCCAGCCCAATCCAGTGTCTTGAAGACGTCTTCAAGAGTGTTGGTAAACAGTTTTGGAAATATGACGTCCCTTTGTCTTATACTTTGACGCAGCTCTACCGAATTCGTCTTGTAGTCCTGGCTCTATAACGCTGGCTCAGACCTTGGTGAGCTGGTATCAGGGTTGTACCTTAGGATCCCGTATAGGGCGTTCAAATAAAAAAGATGATTTCCTAGAACTAACACAAAGTATATTTTGGTTGCCAGCATAGCTGACATTGCCGAGACTGTATTTGACGCTGATTAACACCAATGCGATGGATCTGTGAAAAAATGTTTAAATTTTAATGTAATTTCATAGCAGGAAAGCATGTTTTTTGCCGATATATTTGTTTTTATGGCTTTTTATTAGGAAAATGACATTAAAAACTATTCTTTTAAACAGGTATGATCGTACCTTACCTACTAGAGTAGATTTCGTCTTTTCTTAGGAAGGTACATGCGGTTATGGAAGCAATCATCTTCAGCCTGTATCGGTCCACTGATAGACATAGGCCTCTCCTAATTATCACCACAACATCGGGGTCCTCTGCCTTCCGCATCCAATCTATTCCAGCGACCTTCTTTAGGTCGTCGGTACATCTGGATGGGGGCCGTCCTACCTTACGTTTACCAAGTCGCGGTCTTCACTCTAGGACACTCTAACACAAAGTTCATTACTGAAATAAAGTAATTCACAAGCACAACTTATACTACTATTATCCATCATTTATTAATTATGTTTAAACATACTAAATTAAGACCAGATCGGTCGGACATGAAACTATCAGTCCAAGCAATTTAGAATACTACTGAACTATTACTACCGTAGTACTATTACTTATTCTGTGCTATTACTACGTAGTCCAAGACTGCCTTTTATTTTTTTCTATTCTCATATATTCAAAGACGATAGGTATATGATGTATTTACTCGAGAGTATATCCATATCTATACTAATATTATAAAGCGGAAGAGTTTGTTTGTTTGTTTGTTTGTTTGCTTTGTTTGTTTGTTTGTTTGTTTATACGCGCTAATCTCGGGAACTACTGGTCCGATTTAAAAAAATCTTTTTTTTTGGATAGCCCATTTATCGAGGAAGGCTATAGGCTATATAACATCGCGCTACGACTAATAGGAGCGGAGTAGCGACGTAAAATGTTGCAAAAACGGGGAAAATTTACGCATACGAAGTTGTGCGGGACAGCTAGTTAATATTATAAACCTGAAGAGTTTGTTTGTTTGAACACGGTAATCTCAGCAACTACTGATCCGAATTGAAAAATTATTTTATTGTTGGATAGCCTATTTATCGAGAAAAGTTATAGGCTATTTAACATCACGCTGCGAATAGGAGCGGAGCAGCAATGAGAAATGTTGCAAAGACGGGGAAAATTTACGCAGACGAAGTTGTGCGGGATAGTACTAAAGCCTTTTCGAAACCCGGTTTGCTCCGGGGGCTGGAACTCGTTGAATTTTCTAGCGAGGCGGTAGGTGATCACTATTTTTTTACTTTTACTTTGAAGTTTTATTTTATCACAGCTTCAAGGATCTGGAGTCCTAGGCATATGGTTTTAATTTCAACTCGATACCCACACCCATTCCTGAGATAAAGGGTCTTGACAGATAGACGGACGGAAGGGTGATCCTATATGGGTTCCGTTTTTCTTTATGAGGTGCCTACGCAACACTAAAAATATAATTGAATACATGATTTCTTAACTTAAGAACTCTCGTTCTTATCCACTTTAACTGCTAATATTATATAACTAAATACTTGACATTGGCAGAAATTAGCCATTTAAAACGGGTAGATTGACATAAATTAAAAAAAAGAAGCTAGACTGTATCTATAAATTGCAAATTGCTTCTGCAAAAAGCTTGAAGATTTTTAAAAAACTCATTACATTACATAATCTTAAGAGTAAGTATTGAGCATTTGCTTGAATATTACAATGTAATATAACGTTCTTATGAATGGTAGGTACAATTTAAGCAAATGCTCAATTTCCTAATTACTTAGTAGGTAATACATGGATAAGTGTGGTTCGAGTATAATTTTTTTTTTTTTTTTTTTTTTGCGGGTTTTGAAGCGGGCGGTAGCGTAATGGCTAAGGCATCGGTCTCGCAATCGTAAGGTCGCGGGTTCGAATCCTACCCAGTATACTACCGACGTGAACCCACTCCTAACACAAGCCATCGAGCTTTGCTGGAGGGGTTAACAGGATTGCTAGTAATGTGGGACCAAAATCCCACATTGCTAGTTATCTTTAAAGAAAAAAAAAAAAATTAAAACAGCGGGTGCTCTACGCTCTGTTACTAGTAAGTGATGTAGTCAATACTCACCTTAAAACTAAATCAGCGCACAATCAGGTAAGTAGGTATCTAGAGGAAAATGACCGAATGTAGAATAGGGTCCACAATAAGGAACACCGTAATTTCTCGGAAGTAAACCGTTCTAGATACAAATAAGGAACCTCTTATAAATCATTTACTTATTAACGTAGGTATAGGTTTCGACGAGATAATAGCACAAACGCTCTGCTCGTAGTGGAATTAAAGTGAAAAATCTCCATCATAACTGCGTACTCGCTGCATAAGTTTAACGACAGCGCAAGTTCACAGTTCGGCAGTTGGATTTGTGTTGATCATAAATACATATTTTCTAAACATCCCTTAAATTTTAAGAGGATAAAGTATTTTTTTATAACAATTTGCTTATTGTTGCGAGTTATAACAGTATTTTGGGACTTTTATCTTAATTTGACTTTTATGTTGTTTTGATTTTTTTTTGTAGCTATAGCGTATTGCTATATTTATTGTGAGTCAATGAGAAGCGAGATGAAGGGTTGTAGATTATATTGACTTGACTTAATTGACTAGCTTAATAAATCTTAAACCTAAGTATTTATACACGTAAAAATATAGGAAGTAATATTATAATAGGAGGGCGATTTGTTTATTCAGCGCCTCTTAGCAGTACCTACGTGTAGATTGCGTAATTTATAAATAATAAAATAGACAATTAGGAAGTGCAATCTAAACACGTACTGGTGTTTCATTATTTGGTATAGGAATATACTATGGCGACTGCCATAGATATTCCCCCTTTTGTAAAAAAATTATACATTTGTAAAAATTATACATTTAAAAATTGTAAAAATTATAAGTTGAAAATTGTACAAAAAAAATTGAAATATCTTATTAATTATATCTATTTCCGACAGTCTTAAGCAGCATTCAAGTCCCTGACGATTCGCAACAGGTTCTTCTCTATTTTTGCTCCGATTGCTCGGTAGATAAAGTATATACTGAGTATTAGTATTATTACAACTGCGGTGAATATGGCCACCATGATCCACGTGCGGAGGTCTTGTAGGTCCCCAGATAGCTTTGAATGGAGTTTTGTAATCTCCTCTGGGATCGCGGCGTTGTTCTGCACCATATTCACCTGCTCTTTCTCGTGACTGCTTGTAGAACCCATTGTAGTTGGAAGTCTTGTAACTCGAATGAATGACTGTGGTTTTGCATGTCTTTATATACTACGATTGGAATCTCACCGTTGGTCGGGAGATTCGTCCGGAACGTGTTTTATTCGGGCAGTTCTTATCTTCTAATTTTTTATCTTCTATGTTATTTCTAATCGTGCAATTTTGATCTCTTATCTCGTTGTCGTTTATCATAAAAGCTGGTTTGAGACGATCGATTGACACGGAGCTCTGTCGTCCGTTTATCCAGATCGTGAAAACCTTATCATTACGACTAATAACGAGATAAGGTCCATCATACGGAGGTGTAAGACTTGGCCGTTAACGATCGCAACGTAAGAAAACATGTCTGCATACTGATAAGTGTGGATGCACAAATATCTTATCGTTCGTACTCTGCCTATGTGAAACGGAGGTTGCTTTTTTTATGTTTTCTTTAATTTCTTTCACAAAATCGGCGTATGTCGAGTGATCGCTTGTTCCGAAAAATGCTCCAGGTAGTCTTATTGTTGTACCGAGGACTAGTTCAGCTGCAGAGTATCCGGTATCTTGCCGTAGACTGGTACGGATACCGAGTAAAACAGTTGCAAGTTCTTTTGTCCAATTCGTTGTATTTCCTCTTGCTATTAATGCTGTTTTCAAAGTCCTGTGCAGTCGTTCTACCTTTGAGTTTGACTGTGGATGGTATGGTGTGGTTCGAATTTTCGTGATACCCATGAGTTTAGCCAAACTTTTGAATATTTCAGATTCAAACTGGCGTCCCTGGTCTGTGGTAATGTATTCAGGGCATCCAAATCGGGCTATCTATCCTTCATATACCATCCTAGATATAGTTTCTGCAGTTATATCGGCTATGGGAAAAGCCTCTGGCCATGAAGTACAGCGATCTATCATTGTTAATAGATAACGCTTATTTTGCGACGTAGGTAAAGGTCCTACTAAATCGATATGGAGATGAGCAAATCTTCCTGTCGGCATGAATTTACCTAGAGGTGATATTGTATGACGATGTATCTTCGCTCGTTGACATTGTAAACATTTCTCTGTCATCTCATTGATATCTTTGTTCATATTTTCCCATATGTAGTTTGCTGAAATTAGTTTTCTTGTAGTGTTCTTTCCAGGATGGCTTAAGTTGTGAAAACTCTCGAAAATAGTTTTCCTAAATTTGAGAGGTATAAATGGGCGTTGCTTTCCTGTTGATGTATCACAGAAAATCTTGATATTCTTATCTCGGAAATGAATCAATTTGATATTTAACGATTTATTGGCTTGCAAACGTTCCAGCTCGTTATCCTTGCGTTGCCATTGTCCTACCTCGTGCCAATCAATTGCAGAAGGTAGGGATATCGTTTCGATAACTCGGGATAAAGCGTCAGCTACAACATTCATGTGGCCGCTTATGTGTTGAATATCTGTACAAAACTGTGATATATAATCCAAATATCTTATTCGTCTAGGGGTGTCATCCAATGATGGCTTCTTAACGAAAGCATGAATCAATGGCTTATGATCCGTGTAGACAGTAAATTCTCGTCCCTCAATTAATCTTCTGAAATGTTTTATAGCCATGTAGATACCGAGTAACTCTCTATCGTATGTAGAGTATTTCGTTTGGGCTTCACTTAGTGATTTTGAAAAGAACGCTATTGGTTCCCATTTTGCGTTTCTTCGCTGCTGTAGTACAGCGCCTACGCATTTCAGACTAGCATCAGTCATTACAGCGATTTGGGCGTTGCTATCAGGATAAGCCAATGTAGTTATTTGACGAATGTCCTGTTTGCAGCATTCAAACGCGTGGTTAGCTTCAGTATTCCATTGTATAACAGTCTTGTCTTTTTTCTTGGAATTATGCAAGTATTTATTTAATGGCGCCTGATGTTTCGCTGCGAGAGGCATACTACTTCGGTAGAAGTTAATCATACCCAAAAAACGTCGTAATTCCATCACCGTTTGTGGTTTAGGGTAATCGTTTATTGCTTGAATTTTGTCCGTAGTAGGCGTCAATCCTTGGCTCGTTACATGATAACCAAGGAAATCAATCTCTGCTTTGGCAAATTCGCATTTATCTGTGTTTATTGTTATGCCGTTTTCGTGTAAGCGCTTGAATACTTCTTCTAAGTGTTCGTAATGTAATTTAATATTATTTTTACAATCTGCCACAAAAATATCGTCCACGTAAATATATACGTAATCTAAGTCGCGAAATATGGAGTCCATAAATTTCTGGAAGGACTGTGCAGCGTTTCGTAGTCCGAATGGCATTCTTGTGAACTCAAAGAGTCCTAACGGGGTTATAATTGCCGTTTTTTCGGGTTCAGCTACGTTCAGCGCGTGAAATGCTTTTTTTATATCAATTTTACTGAATATCGCTTTTCCGCTTGCTATGTATGTAAAGTCGAGTAGTCTGGGTAAAGGGTACCTATCCGGTACTGTTATTTTGTTCAGTGCTCGGTAATCTCCGCACGCTCTCCATTCGCCATTCTTTTTCTTGACCAGATGAAGTGGCGATGCCCATTGGCTGCTTGACGGTCTGCAAATTCCCATATCCATCATGTTTTGGAATTCCTGTTTAGCAATCCTGTATTTGTCAGGCGGTAGCGGACGAGCTCGAGTAGCTACTGGAAAACCCTTTGTAATGATTTGATGCTGCACCTGATGTTTGGGAGGTTGGTTCATCGATCTAGGCTTAGTGATACCTTCATATTTCTCTAACAAGCACTTTATCGGTTCTGGTAGAGAAGAGTTTATCGATCGGATTGTTGCAATATTTGCTTTCAATAATCTTGCGGGCGTCTTAAGGCCTGTGTTTTTATCAATTAATTTTTGTCCGTGTATATCGACTAATAATTGATAATGTTCAAGAAAATCAGCTCCCAAAATTGGCATGTTAACGTCGGCAATGGTAAATGTCCATTTAAAACTTCGACGTAGTCCTAGGTTCAGCATTAAGGTGCGTTCACCATATGTGTTGATAGAGCTCCCATTGACAGCGAACAATTTGTATTCGCAGGCTCCGCTATTCTTGTCTGTGCGGTTTATAACAGATATGTTAGCACCCGTATCGACTAAGAATCTATAACCACTGTTAGAGTCAGTTATAGTTAGACGGTTTGATGGGTGAATTGCACAGAGACCCGTCGCATTCTGTGCTAGTTCTAGTTTTCCGAATGCTGGTTGTTTTTGTTGTTCCATGAACATGGTTGCGTACATTTATACGCTTTTTGTTTGAAACGTCTGTGATAAAAACAAAGTCCATTACTCGCCATTCTATTTTTAGACCTTGACCGTGTATGCGAATTGTTACGTGAATGGAATCTGCCGCGTTGCAAAGGTCGGCGTGAGCGACCGTTTTGCAACTCATCAATTTCAATTCGCATAGCTGCAATCTGTGACGTCAGGCTTGTTATTAAATTAATTTCTGCGGTCGCCGATCGTGACGTACTTCTATCGCATGTTTTCGTGGATTTTATCGGCGAGGTCGCATAATTTATCTAATCCTAACTCTTCGGATACTGCTATGATTGACGTAATTTCTGCTGGGAGTTGTCGAAACCACAGTAGGCGAATTGTATCTTCATTGATCTTGCCGCAGCCTGCTTCCTTCATTTGTCTTAACAGTTGAGACGGTTTCTGATCTCCGAGGTCCATTTCTGAGAGGAGTTTGTGAAATCGTCGATGCTCGCTTTCTTCGTAACAGCTTATCAGTCGGTCCTTGATAGTGGTATATTGTTTTTCCGCTGGAGGGCTTGTCAGTATATCACTAACCTGGTGTATGACTTCTTTTGGTAATTTTGCTATTACCATGTTATATTTGTACTCTTCCCCCTGTTTTTGAGGTGCCATAATTGCCTCGAACTGGGCGAACCATAGTCTTGGTGAGTCGGTCCAAAACTGTGGTAATTTTTCTGAGACGGATATCGCTGCTATCGTCTCAGCGCTAGCGTCGCCCTTGATAGGAGAAGCTGGTGGGACCATGGTAAATTTTTGTTATTCCGCGTAATACTGGCCTCTTGAAATTTTAGCTGGTGAGACCCGCTTGTGGGAAGCCAACAAAAATGTGCCGAAATCGTACTACACTAAATTGACCGATCCTATGCCTATTCTGGTAATCTATTGTTTCGCTAGATTCGCTGCTGAAAACCAAATTGGGTACCGATCGACTCGGAATTATATCAGCACTAGCTAGCAATAGATCACGTCGGGGTCACCAATTATAGCGTATTGCTATATTTATTGTGAGTCAATGAGAAGCGAGATGAAGGGTTGTAGATTATATTGACTTGACTTAATTGACTAGCTTAATAAATCTTAAACCTAAGTATTTATACACGTAAAAATATAGGAAGTAATATTATAATAGGAGGGCGATTTGTTTATTCAGCGCCTCTTAGCAGTACGTGTAGATTGCGTAATTTATAAATAATAAAATAGACAATTAGGAAGTGCAATCTAAACACGTACTGGTGTTTCATTATTTGGTATAGGAATATACTATGGCGACTGCCATAGTAGCCTAAAAAGACTGTCACGATTTTACGCGAAAATGTATGACTCATAATTCAAGAACCAATATTTTTTTATTTTGGAATACTTAGGTAGTTACATAACTATTTTTTTAATTATCAAAAACATAACAATATTTCAAAAAAACTAACACCCGCAATAGGACAGAAAATAAAATACCCTTTAATATCATGCAGTCGGAGGATAATAAGTTCAACAGAATTTATTAAAGCCGACTGCATAATATTAAATTTATAGGGTACCTATTTTGTTTTCTGTCTTTTTGCAGGCGGGTTTTTTTACTTTTGATTTTTTTTGTAATAATATTATTACTACTATTTTTATTCGCTTATAATGTAGGTGCATATTATAATGGTGTTGACATATTGTTAATCCCTGTACAATTTACCATAGTATAGGCATGCTAAACACAGAAGATTAATTTGAGAAAAAAGTAATAAAATTACTTATAAATTGAAAATGTCAAGAGTTAAATACAGTTTAAAATAATAATAAGTAATGTGAGTAAATTAAATTGGTACAATTCACAAATTATTTGATACATTATATACATTTATAATTCCCGCGTTGAAATTGAAATATACTTAAATGGAATTTAAAACATTAACATTAGAAATTAAAAACATTATACTACCCTTTATTAAAAGATAAAATTTATTCCAAAATATACACCCTTTTTTGATAATATTTACAAAACCTTAACTCTTGACAACCTTTACTTGAAGTGTATGTTTCGACAGCATAACCATATTCATAAAGAAATCGCTTCGCGGCCAACCTATCTTGGCCTGGTCCAAAAATATATCTAAATTCAGCTAATCGATTCAAAACTGTTGTGTGTGGTTATAATTATAAGTTCAAAACATTCCGAGGCTTTAAACTTTTTAATTGCCCAAATAATCATAACGCAAAAATCAAATGGAATTACTTAAGTGCTCCATTGCCGCGACCAAATTGGCTCCAAGTTCTATAGATTTTTATGATGTAAAATTATACAACATTATCCAAAGTTTAGGCACCTGTCTGACAAACGGCGAGAAAGTGACTAGCGAGCAGCAATTTTATCGCTCAAGAATATGTACGTTTCTTGAGCGATAAAATTGCTGCTTGCTCACTTTCTCGCCGTTGGTCATGTAGATCCCGTGTAAACAAAAGAGATACATATATTAATAGTTCATCGCTGAGTGTTCACACTGCCGGCGAGTACTCGCTCTATACTGCATCTCTTTTGTTTATACAGACGGGATCTACAAAATACATCAGTTGTACGTTTCTTAAACGATAAATCGCTACTCACTTCTCGCTCATCGTCGTTAGTGGGACAGGTAGGTACCTTACGATGTTACACAAATTCTCAGTGTCAATCTAAAAGCCGAGGAGAAACAGAAACTTTTGGCTCGTATCTTCGCGGACCGCGTTCCTACGAGAGTACGCAGGGGTTATTATTTATATATACAGGTTATTGAATAATTAATTAATTTATTTATTGAAAATATAACATGGTTCAAAAAGTACACCCCACTGGATTGTGTTACTGATTCTGAGCAAACTACTTTCAGGTTTGCACTATACCAAGAATATCGTTGTATATTTCTGAATACATACATCTAAACTAATATTATAAAGCTGAAGAGTTTATTTGTTTGAACGCGATAATCTCAGGAACTCCTTAGTCCGAATTGAAAAATGCGGACATTATTGAGCGGATCGCACATGCGCCAGTTCGCACGGGCTTGCCGTGAAAACGGAAAAAAAGGGAACGTGGATATGGACCCTGTAGATAGGGTAAACTACCCACTTGTCCAATTATTGCCACTTTGAATTTTTTTTTTTTTAATCAAGTGAACCATTTTTTTTAAGTTCAGTATGCATTAAAAAGTAAAATAGTATTATTTTCCTGTTCAAAATTAGCAACACTATACTAATAACAATAATAAAATATAGGAATTTAGAGACAACAGTTGACATTTACTCTTAAAGTGCCAAGTGCCAATAATAAATGGGTAGTTTCCCCTATAATTACTTGCCGCGCTACACATTAGAGAGATTATTTCGATTGGTGGAATGTGGAATTGAGAAACTATATTATAAGCATGTATCTACTAACGTGCCGATGCAAGACAAGGACCGATTATTGCAAGCAAATAAACCGCAAACAATGGCGGATTTAGTTAGAAATGGCGAATGGAAGGATAAAAATGACAATAACTGGACATTAGTATAAAGAAACAAATCAAAAAAGCGCTTTACTAGTATGACGGGAAAAGCAGCCTCAAATACGAGAGGCAATTTTAGGGCCGCTGAAATAAAGATACCTTTATTTATTTCACATGTAAATAAAGAGACAACGGAATCTGACATATGCGTAAGAACAAAAGCGAATGAAATTGTTACTTTAGAAAAGATTCAAATGAAGACTGAACGATCGTACAATGCTTAAAAACTGTATGCGTGTAAACATAAATTAAATGTATTTTTAGATGGCAATCTGTGGCCTGAGGGCATCACTTTTAGAAGGTTTATTTATTTCAAGAAACCCAGAGACACTGTAACACTGAATGAAAACGCGAATACACAAAATACATAATGGATTCTAGTATCAACAATATAACTCTCGCAACATTTAATTGTAAAAATGTTATGCGATCAGCTGATTGCGTGCGTAGACTCTGTAGCGTGGCGGACATCATTGCATTACAGGAGACGTGGTTATTGCCCCATGACTTCCCATATCTCGGCAGCATATGTGATGACTTCGCCTACACGGGCAATTCGGCGGTGGATACATCGGCCGGAGTACTTATAGGTCGACCCTACGGCGGAGTTGCTCTGTTATGGAGAAAGACAGTGTTTACAACGGTATCAGTGGTATCATGTAAAAGTGATCGTGTAGTCGGCATAAGAATCAATCACAATGATAAATCGTTATTGATCTTTTCTGTGTACATGCCTACGGACTTCGCGGAAAATATCGTTGTGTTTACAGATACACTGAGCGAAATTATAGCAATATGTGAAAGTAGTGATGTGGAATCAGTGTTTATACTGGGCGATTTTAACGCGCATCCCGGTGAACGTTTCGCTACTGAATTATTGACTGTGTGTGCGGAACAATCGTGGTCCTGTGTAGATATGGAACTACTTCCTAATGATTCTTTTACGTTTAAAAGTGTGGCAAATGGTGCTCTCCGCTGGCTAGATCACTGTGTGGTGAGTAGTGCGGCGAGATATTTAGTAACGAATGCGTCCATAAGGTATGATGTTTACTCATCCGATCATATTCCTGTGTTGATCGAGTGTAATATTGGATTGATTATTCCTAAAATAAAACATCCATCGTCAGGGTGCAATAAAATTATATGGGGGGAAAGGAATGCAAATCAAATCAATAACTATACTCATTTATGTAACTCTCAGTTAAGATTAATAGATTTTCCGATCGAATTTAGAGAATGTTCACATAGAGTGTGTTCGGATCCTAATTATTATTTAGTGCTGGATGATATGTATGCCAAAGTAGTGTCTATTTTAAAAAGTAGTGCAGAAAACACCTATTTAGGTGGCGATTTGAAACGCAATAAACGAAAATACATACCAGGTTGGAACAAACATGTACGTGACGCTCACGGGGAGGCCCGACTATGGTATCAGAATTGGTTAGTACATGGTAAACCTACTTCTGGTTATGTGTACCAAAATATGTGCGTGTCGAGAAAGATCTTTAAAAGTAAATTAAAATATTGCCAAGATAATGCACAACAGATAAAAATGGATTTATTAGCCACTAAATATGACAATAAACAGTTCCGTGATTTCTGGCAATCTACTAATAAATTAAAGCATAGATCGAGCCCCCCTGTGAGTGTGGCGGGTGTCTACAACCCTACTGATATTGCCAATGTATTCCAGCAACATTTCAGGGTTCAATCACCGCTAAATACATCTAATCAGGTGATCGATGCTGGGGGCGTCATTGGGGAGACTACTGTTAGATTTTCTGCAAAAGAAGTTGCTTCAGTTATACAGCGGATGCAGAGAGGTAAGTCCCCTGGTCACGATGACCTCAGCATCGAGCATCTGAAACATGCGGGAGTACATTTGCCACGAGTACTGTCTCTATTTTTAAATTTGTGTGTTAATCATTGTTACTTACCTAGCGAATTGATGTATACTACGGTGGTACCTATTGTGAAAAATAGAACTGGAGATGCATCTGATATGTCCAATTACAGGCCCATATCACTGACGACTATCATAGCTAAAGTATTGGACAGTCTGCTTGATAAGCAATTAGCCAATCATATTAAGGTACATGACAGTCAGTTCGGTTTTAGGCCGGGGCTATCCACCGAGAGCGCTATCTTGTGTCTCAAGCAGACTGTTCAATATTACACGGATAGAAAGACGCCTGTATATGCCTGTTTTTTGGATTTATCAAGAGCATTTGATCTTGTGTCATATAATGCATTATGGGAAAAGCTAAAACAAAAAACTAAAGTACCGCCAGAGATTATTTCAATACTTAGATATTGGTACGGTCACCAAAAGAATAGAGTGAAGTGGTTAAATTCCTTTTCAAATTTGTATACATTGAACTGTGGCGTAAGACAAGGTGGATTAACCTCGCCCCGGTTGTTCAATCTCTACATTAATCAGTTGATGGTTGAGCTCAGCAACACTAAAATAGGGTGTCATGTAGACGGACTTTGTATTAATAATATCAGTTATGCCGATGATATGGTGTTGCTGAGCCCATCAATCAGTGCCTTGAGACGGCTCGTCTCTATTTGTGAGTCGTATGCGGTGGCTCACGGGCTTAAGTACAATGTTGAAAAAAGTGAGCTATTAGTTTTTAAATCAGGGAGCAACAGCTACGCATCTATACCTGATGTGTTGCTCTCTGGTATACCTTTAGATAGGGTAAACAAGTTTACGTACTTGGGCCACTGGGTCACCGAAGATCTAAGTGATAACTTGGATATAGAGAGGGAGCGCAGGTCGCTGTCTGTGCGCTGTAACATGCTGGCCCGCAGGTTTGCACGTTGTACGAACTCAGTGAAGATTATGCTGTTTAAAGGCTACTGCCAGTCATTCTACACGTGCAGCCTGTGGGTGAGATATGGTCGGCGGGCATACAGCGACCTGCGTGTCCAATACAATAACGCACTTAGGGTGCTGTTGGGGTTGCCGTGGAGGTGCAGCGCATCAGGTATGTTTGCGGACGCGCAAATTGACGGCTTTGCAGCCATAATTAAAAAAAGGTGCGCCTCCCTGATGACGCGTCTCCGCGCCAGCACCAATAGCATCCTAAGGGTGTTTACAGATCGGTGGGAGACCCCGATGATGCGCCGTTGGGTGCGGCTACATGCTGTGCCATGAAATACCTAGATTACCTATATTATTATACTAATATTAGTTCGTAAGTAAATTGTTACTAACATAATATGGATTCGTCTGAATTAAATGATTATTATTATTATTATTGTGTATGTCGTTTCCATATCACGGGACTATGGAGTCCCGGTCATTTGGGAGGCGTGCGTGGGGCCGAAGCCAACACGTAGAGGCCCGTTAGACACTTGCAGGCGGTGACTCGCCACTCACTAGATGGGCCCCCTTCTGGCCGCCACAGGCATACAGCCCAACAGGCGACAGGGAGCAACATGGGTGTGAGCAGCTTGGGGTGTCGAGCGGTGCGGCGCCGGTTTCACCATCACGAAGAAGGCCCGTGAGCGGGTTTCCCCGTAGTTATGCCCTTGAAAATGACACTTCCACCCCCGAGCATACAAGCTCTGGCGACCTCTCTCTGGCCGGCCGGTTAAGGCAAGCCAGAGTTGAGAGTTCTGCGGGCGCTCTTGGTGTTCCATTATGTTATTATTATTATTATTATAAATAGAAATAACAAAAAAATGCACTTAAAGGCAATTTCACAAGCGGATCCCTAAATCTACAAGTGATATTCACAACCCCTACATATTTCTAAAAGACCTATCCAACGACACCCACGATGGAGAAGGTGGGAAAAAAAATCACATCCCCACTTTAGGTGTAGGGGAGGAACCCAAAATGTTTGTTCTTCTCTTTACTCTACCACTTTGTCGGCGTAACTAATATGTATATCCATGCCAAATTACAGCTTTCTGGTACTAAGGGTCTCTAAGCTAACCTGGGGACAGACAGACAGACAGACGGACAGACAGTTTTGCCATTTTGGCTACAGAACCTCAAAAAGGGGTGAAGCCATGAACATAAGCTAGCATACCTTTATTCAGGGGTGCCTTAAGGCTCATTTTCACTGGTCGTTGTGCGGTTTAAGTTAAAGCGATTACCGCATCCGGCCCTTATGGCAATAAGGGCCGGATGCGGTAACCGTTTTCACTATTCGATGGAGCCCGCATGCGGGATCTTTAGTTTTCCTTCTTTCCATAAACATGGTCTAGTTCCGGATAGCCGGTTGCAACTTGTGTCAGAAGTCGAGGACTCTCTGGGGCGGGTCTCCGAATGGGGTGAGAGGAACCTGGTTCGATTCAACCCCACAAAGACACAAGTATGCGCGTTCACTGCGAAGAAAGACCAATTTGTCCTAGTGCCACAGTTCCAAGGAGTTACACACCGAGAGTATTGGGATCCTCGGTGTCGAAATCTCTAGCAAAGTCCAGTTTAGGAGTCATTTGGAAAATAAAGCCAAATTGGCGAGCAAAAAGGTGGGTGTCCTCAACAGAACGAAGCGTTACTTCTCGCCGGCACAGCGACCTGTGCTCTATAAAGCGCAGGTTCGACCGCACGTGGAGTACTGCTCTCATCTCAGGGCGCGTGCCCCCAAATACTTGCTCGATCCATTTGACTCCCTCCAAAGGCGAGCTGTTCGGATCTTTGATGACCCCAATCTCACGGACAGACTGGAGTCTTTACAGCAGAGGCGTGACTTTGTTGCACTTTGCGTACTCTACCGTCTGTTCAACGGGGAGTGCTCTGAGGAACTGTTTGATATGGTGCCATCGTCACCTTTCTACCACCGCACCACTCGACATCGTAGTAGGGTTCATCCATTCCACCTGGAAACAATACGGTCCTGCACGGATCGATTCCGGCGTTCTTTTCTTACACGTACGTGTAGACTCTGGAATGAACTACCTGCTGCGGTGTTTCCCGAGCGCTACGACATGTCTTTCTTCAAACGAGGTTTAAAGAGAGTTTTCATTTCACGGTAGGCAGCGGCTTGGGTGTGTCCCTGACATTCCTGTAGTCCATGAGCGGCGGTTACCGCTTACCATCAGGTGGGCCGCTGGCTCGCCTGCCAACCATAGACAATAAAAAAAAAAAAGGTTTCTACTAGCTTAAACATTTGCGGTAAATCGGTAAAACGATCCGCCATTTTGGTCCCGCGCAGCGCCAATTCGCATGTAAGAATATTCATAACCTGTATTTGCGCACCCCGCATGCTGCATATCGATTTAAATATCGATGGTGCACTTCCATAGGTCGTTATACCGTATGCGGGGACTCCCCGATGGGGTATAACGAGTGAGACAGAGAAATGTCCCTTTAGGCGGGCCTTTATATTAAAATAAGTTGGTATCCAAAGGCTCCAGCGGCCGAAGGACTAATGTGAGTAGTTCGCACAAATTTGCGAACTTTTGTGTGTGTCGCTGGCACAGGAGATGGGTTGCAATTGCTATGCACATTCAGGCCTGGAGGCCCTGTATCATTGATTCGGCTGATATAGCGATAGCTACGCCCTGGTCTTTATTCCTCTTTGGTTTATTAGTATTATTTTCATCTATAGACTATTGTTCTACTTTACTCTATGTTTCTATTTGGTCATTTTGGTCATTTGGTCTGTGTCAAAGAGTAAATATATAACTGCGGAAAGTCTATGTTTAATGCCTGAAAGCATGTTATAAGAATATATTTTTATTTTGGTGGACTTGCATTATTATATATCGCAATGAAGACATCATATTGTATTAGCAGTTATAGCAAACATAATTTATCTGAATCTAAATCAGATGTGCCTTTATTTGTCAGTGAATTTAGGGATCGTATAAATGCACAGCTCAAACGGGATGAGGATAATGCTAAATCAGACTTTATATCATTTGCTGAGAAGAAACTCAGTCTGCCAGATATATCTTGGTTACAAGATAATGCACAAAGATTCCTTGATGGTACTCCCAACGAAATGTTGGTTAACCAAAATTTTCCAACCGATTATGGTAGCATTTACTCTATGATATATTGCTTGGATGGAGAGTGTATTATTTTGGGATTTTCCACTGGTATGATACAGGTAATCTGAATTATTATTTTGTGGCTTGTTTTGTAGACTTGTAAGACCTTACCTAAGAGCCTCTTTGCTAAAAGGAAATTGAATAAGTAATTGATCGAAAGCCATATTTATCTAATACTTATTGTGGTAATGTAGATTCTATAGCAATCTAATGGGGACCTATTGTCATATATAGCATCATTCCCCCACCTTTTTTAGCCTACTTGCAGGGAGTAAGGTAGCCACATCACTTAATTCAGCCCACGATAGCTCGTGTGAAAAAATATAGGATTATAAAATGAGTAAGGTTTGAGAAACTTTCTTCGTTTTTGATTTTAAAAGAGTGTAATATATTTAAATGTAGATACTACGCGTAATAACGGTATACCTATATTTTGTACTATTCAAGTAGGCCTCAAAAATGTCACATCTAAAATCCATTCTTGCGGCAGAAGCAGAAAATCTCAAGTACTATTATCAAAATGAAAAACAACCGACAGTATGGTATCCGATGTTCTATCGCGCTGCTTTAAAACAGCAAAATTCATTCAGTTGGATCGACACGAATCACGAGATGTTTTTAAAAAATACACAAAACGATTTTATGTATCACCGATGGTTTTTCTCTGAATCAGGAGCTATTACTTCAATGCAATATTCTTCCAGCGGCCAATATGTAATCGTTGGCCATTCCTCTGGGTTGATTGAGGTACGGTACATGCGTTTATAATTGTTTTAGTTCTATGAACACTCACCGGTGAAGTTCCTAAGTTAATAGAATGTAGGAAAACAAACTTCAATGAAATTGTGTGGTAACCTAAAATAACAAGTTTGGAAGCCTTCAACGCCTTTGCAGTTACGGCTTTGAGTGTAATATACCCCTTCATCCGAATGTTCTCTGAAGTATAGTTTGCTGAATATTCTACCTATGAATTCTATGTTTCTACAATTTCAGACTTTGAGGTGGAAGTTCCTAATGCAGTTTATTTTAGAGTTGTTTAAATTTGTCTTTATTTGGGCAGAAGTTTACAGAAAAAATTAGTTGTGAAATTTAACTATCATCCACAGCGTAAAGAATGTACCCTATTTCGCCTAAAGTGCGAAATTGATTGGGTTATTCTGTTATGGTTTCCATTGAAACATTTTATTGTAATCACAATAGTCTTAATTAGATTCACTTTGAATATAGTCTGCAATGTAAAATTATTCCAGAATATTTAAATTAAGTTATAGCCTTCTAAATTATAGGTCTCTGAATAAATTGTTGCTAGCAATTGCTTCTCACAGATAAGTAAAGACGTAAAATTGGGCGACTTAAAACCTTAATATTTGAAATTAACACTAAAAGAATTTTCAATTTGTAGTAAATTCAAATATTATTTCTTCTTAATTTAAATAATTTTCCTAACTTCACTATGAATGTTTTTTTATAAAAATAGTTGTTACTTATTGTATTTTGAACGTTTAATGAACGCCATGATTATGTTCTGGTTAAGAAGTAAATATTTAGGTACATAATCAAATTTTACAACAAACTCTGCGTAAGATTAAACCCACCGCATGTAGCTTTTTTAAATAACGCCATTATAAATTGCAATAGGCTTCAAAAGAAAGCAATACCTACCTAAACCAATTGTTTCAGATGCGAAACGGCCATACAGGTGCTGTCCTTTGTACACTCCGCAACATTCAGTTCCCACCTAAGCCAGTGTATGCATTGCAATATAGCCCTATTGAAGAGAATATTTGCTACGCTGCGTGTATGGACGGGGCTATATATCGTATCGAGATACCGCACGTATGTTGAGAAGTACACTGGATTACTACAAACTAGATGGTTCAGTGTAGGATCTTTACACTAACTAAAGTTTACGGTTGAATGAAGTTTCCTCAGATTCGATATCGTAACTTCCCACACCGCATTGTGTTCAGTTATGTATGTACTGTTGTACCGCAATAGATGTTCTGAGGTAGAGACTTACGATGTTTAGTTTGTTCTAGGATTAAAGTTATGTGCAAAAATATCATATGCTACATCATGAGGAAAATGTTTTGGAATTACAGTGGATTATATTTAAATTTTACTATTTAAATGAGGGGAGAGTTTCGTTTATTTATTTCGGGATTTGTGTAGATTTTAATTGACTCAAAAAATAAGCACTTGAATAAATTTTTCACAAATCAATTCCTATTTTTTTAAATAAGAATTTGTTCAGTATTAAAAATAATCTAAACTGGTTTATGTTCCATAAACAGCTCCAGAGAAACAAAATCTTACTAAGATAGCATTCACCTATTGGGAATAAACTGAAACAGATTTTTTGTACGGATTGACAGATAGGAATACAATACCCAATAATTGATTAAATATAAAAACATTGTTCACTTCAAATTCCCATAACTCCTGATCGTATCCATTCATCAAATGGAATTATTTATTGCGACACAAAAGCGAGTTGTATTCATTTTGGTTATTTGGGATATTGCAAATAACAACTGGGAATAACCAAGATTAAAATGTTATCCGCGATTCCCATTGGCATTAGCGGCCTACCGGTTTGTGTGTAGATAGCCTTTCACTAGAAATTGTTCCTATGAGGCATTGAAACAAACGCCGGAATTGGAATACGAGGAATTCTGTTCAGTGTTATTGTTTCATATTTACAAAACGAAAGGATTTGCGAAATTCATTGTGAAGTAAATGGAATTGTCATCATAATATTGTTATTTCCTGGTAATATTATTATAGAGTTTTATTGAGAGTGTGTATATAAGGAGGATAAGGGTTTGGGGTTTGGACTCCTCTAATGTACAAATATACGATCGAACATGGTTCCGGTCGAACCACACCAGTAGTTCGGTATCGATTAAACCAGTTCAGATGTCAGACAGATTTACAGACCACTTTGCTCGGTAGGTGTTCGTCCGAGAGCCAGGCAATAGACAGCTAAACATAATGACTAAGGTTCTTTGTTATAAATTACCTACTTTCATTTTAAAAGATGGAGACTCCATCAGTGGAACTGCCAGCGTCCGTCATCCGAGCTGATCCAATGTTAGAGACACTCAATATGCAGTTCTATGGCAGTCCTGGCATATCTGCGTATTCTACGCCTTATTTTACAAGTTAGTTTCTTTATTGATTACTTACTTCAACTGAAATCAGTCTAGTGAACTAGAACTGGAGGTACAATTGTTGTTGTAAAAGCTACTTTAAGCTTTTACAACAACAATTGTACCTCCTAAAACCTAACAGAAATTATGACCCCTCTTAAATGATTCTGGGTACCCGATAGTCGGTATAGGTACCTACTTAAAAGCAAATTTGATCTTTCAGCTCGTATCCCTGCATTATGTGTGGACATTTTAGCTGAACAAAAAAAGATGGTCGCTGGGTACGGAGACACATCTATCAAAGTTTATGACATGGCCACGCAAGAGGTAAGTACTTTGAATTACTCTGTTTGGTAACCGATTGAATCAGGCGTAACATGGCGGAAATCCATCATAAGTAGATTATAAGGGAGGGATCCCACCACCCACCCTCGATCTGTGGATCACCACGATTGAAGTAGCAAGGAAATGCCCTTAATACAACAATCGAAATAGATTGACAGACCGCACTCAAAAAGAGAGACCTGCAACAAAGAAAATTTGTGACAGGTACTCTTACCAAGTCGAGTGGTAGGCACCTCCGGACCCTTGACTTGCAATGTTCCGCTTCCACGAAGTAAAACTTCGACACGTGTTTCGCCTCTACACGAGGCATCCTCAGGACAGTTTGGCACCGGCTCAGTCGGCGGTCTTTTTGAGTGCGGTCTGTCAATCTATTTCGATTGATGTATTAAGGGCATTTCCTTACTACTTCAATCGTGGTGATCGAGGGTGGGTGGTGGGATCCCTCCCTTATAATCTACTTACTCTGTTTGGCACAATTTTTTTATTGACTTGATCCTCATTTATATGTCGTACCTACCTTTACCCTTTACCTAGCTATTTAATTCGACGAATGTCAAACTTATTAAAAACATTCAAACCTGTCCGTTGCATTTGTAGAAAAATACATTAAGTCAAAAAAGTATCGGGAATGGATGATTAGATATGGTTTCGGAAGTATTTTTTTTATGGTTGTTAGTAGGTTGGCACAGTTTCTGTTTTGGCGGATCTGTTGTTTAGGATAAATACAGTGCTGTTATAAGTTAGATCATGTCCGTGTGAATTTCATGATGGACAAAAACATCGAATAAAGAGTTTGTCTTGCATCGCTAATGGAATTTCGTGTTCGGAGTTCCTGATGTTTATCAAAAACGCTTGCTTATGATGTAAACTAGTGCGTGGTACAAAGCGTTCTAAAGCGATCGAGATGCGACAGAAGATTTGCCCCGCTCTAGAAGGCCAATAAGGTTAACGTCTTCAACTGAATGTATAATCGCAAAAGTAAAGGAAATAGTGACTGGAAATACTCATCCAAGTATGAAAGAGATAGCCGCTAAACTGTCTGTGTCTCACGAGTCGATCAGTGGTATATAAAAAATCAATTGGGTTCTAACGACAACGAAACAGTTAAAACGTGTTGCCGCTCGGCTAGTCCCTCCCAAAAGACCTGAATTTTCTCCAAAAACTAAATCGCTTAAGAGGACATGCTAGAACGAGTCAATTCAGACCCCACACTAATGAAACGCATTGGTGGTAGTGACGAGACATGGGTGAATGAATACGGGTTTGACATGCAAACTACTCAACAAGGTTTGGAGTGGCGCCTTCCGACTGAACCGAAACCGAAAAAATCACGCCAAAGACGATTAAAGTCAGTCATGGTGACTGTTTTCTTTGATTATCGAGGTGGCGTGCACTCGGAGTTCTTGCCGGAAGGTCCAACAGTAAATAATTAAATTTAACAAAAAGGGCCATATTTATCGAAAGAAAATTCTTGGATTTTACACCACGATAATGCGCCGTTGCACAAGGCCATCATTGTGAACGAATGTTTGACCAAAAACTCAACAAATACCATCGAGCAAACACCTTATTCACCAGATATGGCTCCAGCCGACTTCTTTCTTTTTACTTATCATATTACCACTTTGTGGCACCCATTTTCATTTGGTAGAAGACATAAAGGAGAATTCCTTGCAAAATCTGGACTCGATTCCGGAAAATGCGTTTAAAAAAGGTTTTGATGAATGGATTATTCGTTGTCGTAACTTTATTGTTGCTGAATGAGCATAGGTACTTTGAAGGCAATAAAATTATTTGGATGAATAACTAAATTTTTGTGTATTATATAGGTATGATATTTTCGGTACTGTCTTGACAGAGTAGTATAATACAAATATGTAATACCTTTTAGCCTAAAAATCTCCGACAAAAAGTAGTATTATAAGTTTAACTTGTGTATTTGTGTGTCGTAGAAGTATAAACCGATTTTGATGAAGATTTTTTTAGTAGTGTTGTTTTGTTTGATGAAAATCGGTTAAGCCATTGATTGATTGAGGCCAAGCTTACGCCAGGATAATATAAACAGTTCGCATACTTTGTAAAACGTATCAGTAAAGTAATAAACATTATTACGTGTTCAATATACATGACCTAATACATTAGCAGCCTGGAAAAGTGATTTAAACGTTTTCTTTTTGTGTTTTAAGAAATTTATGTTCATTGAATGTTTTATTACTTTTTGAGGCGTTTATGTTCTGAAAAAGAAATACGGGTCTGGCGATATTTTTTTTTAAAACGAGCTTTGTGTTAAGCCGTGCGTAGTATTATTGAGAATTTCGAACTAGTAGGTGCTAGCCAGTTTCTGTATCTTCAAGAAATTAAATTTCGTTAAATTTTAAATTACCTTAGATTAAATACACCTACCGACTACTTTATTTTCAGAACATAGTCGGCCATTGACAGTTACCGTGATCTAATGATGCTTGTATTGCTGTTGTAAGGTCTTGATTCCATCATCTAATTTAATTAATTTCGATAATTAAAAGGTAACTAGCAATGTGGGATTGAGTCCCACAGTACGTCAAAGGATTGTGTTAGGAGTGGGTTCACGTCGGTAGTATAATGGGTAAGATTCGAACCCGCGACCTCACGATTGCGAGACCGATGCCTTAAACAAAGCTAGCTCCGCTTCTTTAATTGTAGTAGGCCTCTACATAAATTTCAAAATATCAGAGAATCGCTGTAGTTACGGCTGGTATGGTAACGAACGACCCATAAGTCACGGTGTCAAAATGCGGGCAGGTGAGCGCTCACATGTGTTTTGTTTCTCATCACTGCTTAAAATCGGTGAAGGAAGACATCGCGAAGGAACTGGCTTGTCGTAAAATCTAAACTTCAGACACATTGAGACATCCTTCAAAATATACTGGACCCGCGTAATGGATTACTACACGCTCCATCTTACAAAAAGTAGGCCTGTTTCCCAGCAGTAGGAACTTTTTATATATACACTACAGGTCTACCTACTAACTGTCACGTTTTCGTCCATTAGATGTCGTAAATGAATGTAGTAAACAACATAGCGTAGTGTCGCTGCCCATGTCACATTGCACTGTTAGAAACATTTAAAAAAAACTCCGCATGACCTAAGATGAATTTCGAATTTACATGTCATTAACCTGCATTTTCAAGCGCATAATTTACCCTCTTATGAAATACTTTTACCCTATCTATATAAATGAAACAATAATTAAAATATTGACAGTTAATGTATAGTTACTTAGTATATTACACTGCTTTGTTTTTTTTTGTAGTGATCAATTTCCCACACCCCGTTTTATGGGAAGTACGTGAACTTACTTATAGCCATTTTCAAATGGCTAATTCTTTCATTAAACCTCTTCAAACAGACTGTCAAAAAATTCTTCTTCTTCGCACGGGTGTCATATTGTAGAACGATTTTCAAACAAACCTACACGGATTTTATACCCGCGGCTTCGTCCACATGATTTTATAGATCCCTCAGGTATCTACCACTACAGCTTTACTTATGGCCTATTTAGGCCATAACTAATCACCTTACTGAATACAAATATCATCATCTTTCGATTCTACCCGTATTTCGATGGCCAAATTTGAACAAAAAGTCACAATGACCATTGTGACTTAGGTAATTATTATAATTAGACGTATACCCTCGCGGTATGTTTTGTGGGAAATAATAAGTACTATAAATATGTAATACATTATTTTATGTATTATCAATAGCTTTCGCAGCGCACACAAAGAAGCAAAATGTTTTATACCTTGAGTCAAATTATTGCAATTTTCGTAGGGATCTCTAAATTTTTGACAATAAAATAGTCTATGTTAGCCTAATGATAAAAGATTTTCTTAAAATGTGTCCAGTAGTTTTGGAGTCCATGTAAACAAACAATATTTTTTTCCTCTTTTTAATACCTATATTAGTATAGATATAAATTTGTTGACACATAATGTGCCACATTTAAAAAAAAATCCGTAATTTTTTGGTAAAATATTCGCCATATTATGTATAATGTTTTTTTTATTAAATAACATATTTACATACACAGGACTACAAGACAAAATACGCTTTGACCTTCAACTAGTGAAGTTATGCTATTTTCTTTATTATTATTTCATTATTTCAAACCTAAAAACATAATTATATTTCATTAAATTACGATGCACAAACGTCATTCCATAGAATTAACCAAACCCAATAAAACGCTTCATTCGCGTACAGTAAAAAATTAGTCTCGAGAAATTTTTGCATATGTAGTGGTGTGTATGTTACTT
This sequence comes from Herminia tarsipennalis, assembly GCA_945859575.2. Classification (NCBI taxonomy): domain Eukaryota; kingdom Metazoa; phylum Arthropoda; class Insecta; order Lepidoptera; family Erebidae; genus Herminia; species Herminia tarsipennalis. Next base: position 7,801,959 of record OX243840.2, read on the forward strand.
AGATATTAGAGCGCGTTTCCACTATATCGTTCTGGCCCTTACAAAAATGTTTCAATATCCTAACATTACTATTTAATTTAATACTTATCCCTAGCAACACTCTGATTTTTGTTTTCAATAAAAACAAGTTTTTATTTTAAAGAAAAAGGTTTTGACTTTATTAAAAAAAATATGTCATTCAATTTCACGTCCTTGAGCAAACGACAAGGCGACTACCGTGAAACAATAAAATATCGTGTCGTTCTTTAGATGATAGTAGTTTAGCTATAGGTAAAAAGTTTTGACCATAATAATTACGAAACAAAACAAATAAATAAATCGTCACTTGATAGTGGAAAGTGGAAACACGCACAAAACCAGAATAAACCAGTTTACTCTGTCCGCAGGTGCCACGTGCAGTCTGACGTCAGTCGCTTGATACCGTTAGAACATAAAGCACGCATTTCATTAAAAAATTATAATTATTAGATACGTAGTAGTTTCATTGTGAAATTTTGTATTTGTTGATTGTTGTTATTGTTTGTTATTATTGTTAAAATATTTGTTGAAGTGTTTAATTTCAAGTGTGTAAGTGTTGTAACTCTATATTGATAATTCAAAATGGCTCCAGTGTTAAAACATAGTCGAGGCAAGCCTTTGACTTCTCAAACTAAGGAAGTTTTGTACTGTTTGTACAAATATTTCGAAAATGAGTGTAATAACAACCCGAGCAGTATTATGACCCCCACTCAATTAGTTGCTAAATCAACAGGAATTTCAATAGCATCCGTCAGAAAGGTAGTATCAGAAAGCAAATGTCGTCCTTCAGATCAGGAAGTAACATTTAAATCTCCTAAAAAGAAACCGAATCGTAAACCTACAATAGTAATCGATAACTTTGATCAGCAAGTTATCAGAAGAACAATTCATGACTTCCACATCACAAATAAAGAAGTTCCCACTTTAAAAACTTTGCACTCAAAATTGAAAGAAGATATCGATTATAAAGGTTGTGTCAGCACGTTACGAAAACACGTCATGTCATTAGGTTTTAATTGGAAGCAAACAGAAGATAACCGGAAACTTCTTATGGAAAAACACGAAATTAGATACTTGCGAATTAATTATTTGATGAAAATTGCTGAATATCGTGAACAACGCCGACCAATTGTTTACACCGACGAAACATATATACATACATCACATACCCTCTCGAAATCTTGGTCAGATGGAAGCACTTCAGGTTTGAAGCAACATATATCGAAAGGCAACCGCTTAATCATTGTTCATGCCGGTGGTATCGATGGCTTTATACCAAATGCATTGCTTATGTTTAAAGCCGACCAAAAAAGTGGAGATTACCACAACAATATGAACTATGACAACTATTCAAGGTGGATTCAAACTCAATTAATACCCAACTTACAACCAAATAGTGTTGTTGTTGTTGACAACGCACCATATCATAACTCAATACAAAATCCTGCACCGAATAGTAATTCTAGAAAACAGCAAATGATAGACTGGCTGACATTTCGAAACATTGAGCATTCATCCACGTTGCTTAAGCCTCAATTATATGAACTGATTCTGCAAAACAAGGCGAGATTTATAGAGTACAAGATAGACGAAATATTACGACAGCACGGTCATACTGTGCTGCGTTTACCACCATACCATCCGGAGTTTAATCCTATAGAAAATATATGGGGGATAGTGAAAACATATGTCGCAAAAAAGAATGTCGCAATGAATATGAAGGTTATAATGTCATTAGCTGAAGAAAAAATGAACGCCATAACTGTAGAGGAATGGAGAAAAGTTTGTTTGCATGCTATTGAGGAGGAAAGCAAATATCAGGGTAGAGACGCAGCTTTAGACACAATATCAGAACGAATCATAATTAATTTAAATAATTCATCTGATGAAAGCGAGGATGGGGATGATTGTGATATGCCTGGGGTTGATGAATTATTAGAATAAAACATTTATGGCCGGAGAACACCTAATTCATACACGTCTTCACTGAAGTGAAAACCGGCATTCAATGCTTGTAATGTTTGGAACTGGCTTGTCTGCCTCATACAGTTCCATAGATTACAATGCGGTGGATACACATTTTCACGACCGTATTAGTACGTAGTGCGTATGCGTAGACGTGCACGCATTTGGTGTGCTCCAGCCACAAACGTATATTACCTTTAAAACAATAAAAACTAAAAATAAAATGTTGTTTTTTTTATTTGCTGACCATACACTACTACAAACGCAAAAATTTCTTCAAGCTAATTTACCTGTAGCTGTAAAGTTTTTGAGTTCTACATGGTTCTACAGCTCGCATACTGGCCATACATAATTGGTTACTCTGTCAGAAAAAAACGTTATTGTTCGAAATTGGGACTATGTGTGCCTGTTACTGGAACTGCTAGTAGGTGCCCTAAATCTTGCAGGCATTCGTGTTAGGCTCGGGCAGTTCGTATTTATATTTATCTGTTCATTGACATTTTAAACAAGGTCCTTGTTCATTTGGTAACGGCACACCATAGCCTAGACTATTACAGTAGTAACATCATATAGATATAGGCTCTAACATAAGACCCAATACAGTCATCCGTTGTATTCTCGTAAACAGAAACACAATCCTTTTTGTAATTATTACCCAATCAATTAGCAACCATTCTTGCCATTCTTTGACTGGCCTGTTGGTCTAGTGGTTAGTGACCCTGACTGCTAAGCCGGAGGTCGTGGGTGCGATCCCGACCCAGGATAAAGAAAGAAAAAAAAAGAAGAAATATTTATTTTGATAAAATATAACACTTTGTATGATGAGCACGATGGTTTATTCTGTCTGGGCTATTAATCTTTTTTCTTAATCTAATAGTTGTTATTGTTTTTAAACTTTCGCTTTATTTAAAGGTACGAACCTTTTATTTACCCGACGTTTCGATCGAATTGCACCGATCGCGGTCACGGGTCGACTCTGATAGATGTGTTTTAAGTTAGTTGTTAAAAAAATTAAAAATCAAGCGCTTAAAAAAAAAAAAAAATTGTGCAGGTGGGTTTTTTTTAAATTTATTTTTTATTATATTGTTTTTAGTGGTTGTAGGATAACAACTAACTTATTCAAATATTTTTTGTATAATGTTAGGCATGCCATAAAACGCTTAAATTTCATTTCTAAAAACCATTTGACTTCGATATGTGTTGCGTAGACGAAGGGTACTTAATTAACGAAATAATTAAAGTTTACCTACGTGTTGAGCCGCAAATATCGGCCTATCGGCTTGATAACATCAATTGGTTAAACCATATTGTATTACAAGTTTAACCAACGGTTATAAAATAAAATTACTCGCTAGAGTTTAAGGGCTGTCACATAAAAACTATTAGGTAAATACCTTTATAAAATGACTTTAAACAGACTTCGAATGTCGTACATATGGATTCTCTTGAATTAATCTTTTTATTTACGACCGCTGCGCAAGAAGAAAGAATTCATAATGGTACGTATTTGTACCCGTTACATGTACCGTGGTCTGGGTGTACTTTGTACTACATGAAACTGTGCCTTGTAAATAGGCTATATTAAGGCGCATAGGTACATCAATATTATATAAACGGAACTAATGGGAATCGGATTTCCCATAAGTTCCATTGACGGAACTTTTGGGAAAAAATACCAACTAGTGCCGCCGCTGAGCTTCTTCCACGGAATTACTGGGAATAAAGAAAAATTAATTATCAACCAAATGTACCTTTATCCCTCGTGTGACAACCTTAAGTTTTATCTTACAATTGTTATACACAGAAATTTGATTATAATTGAAGGGCTTTGTGTGACAAAGGGCCCATTTCAAAAGATAAATAATTTAATCTAAAGCCGACCAAGTATTGCGGGTATGCGTAAAATGTAACCTTCAATAAAAGGTTACGGCTTAATCTCGGTTTATTACCGCAATAAATTTGACATTGCTGCATTGGTTTTATACTTATACTTTGATGTCCTTGATATTAAAAATTTAGGCCAGATATTTATTAAATGTAAAAATTTACAAGCGCAAGGAATGGTGATTTATGATTTGGATTTTAACCTTTCGCTGCCAATCGAACTCACCTGTCCCTGCAGTTATAACCTAGGGTTGACAAAATTGCGGGGCTTCTTGTTGTTGTACATATTTTGTCAGTTTTATTGTCCATTAAACAACCATACCATCTTGATCAGATGATAAACCACAGCGAGCGCAACGGAAATTCACTGGTGGCTAAAAAAATGCAATAGCCGCAGTATCGCTCACACCCCGCTTGCAAGTTAAAAACGCAGTGGGAAATATAAGAAGATATAGGTTCCTTTGTGCCTGCATGCCCGTTCTTAACCCAATAATTATTGCATAGCATAATTGACAAGTACATCTAACATTATATGTCAAGTTTTACTGTCTATCTGTTGATTTGTTTATGACTTATTTTTATTTTTTAATGATTATTTTACTACCTAATATCGTTACTGTTATTTAATAAGTACTCATTGCAGTACCTATAGCGAGAATAATGCAGACTGGGTATTTATTCACGTTCTTTTTTTCTGTGTCCGTGACAAAGCAAATAAAGAGCTGCGCTTGGAAATGCATCAACGCGCATGCGCGGCGGACATCTTCAAGCGCACCGCATGCGCCAGTTCGCACGGGATTGTCATGACAGCGAAATAAATATCGTGAATAAGGAATCTAGTTCAATTGGGGAGCCCAGCAATGTACCAACTTATTGTGGTTTTTTGTTCTTCTAGGTGGAACAAACATATAAAGTGCACAAAAGTCGACTACAGTTCATTCCGAAGAAACTCCAGCGAATGCACTTTGGGCAAGTGGTGGCATTGAAAGCTCATCCACAGAAACCTTTTACGTTCGTCAGCGGAGCTTGGGATAAGACTTTGAGGGTAAGATTAGTATAGAATTACTATAAAATAATTACTTTGCTAGAGACTAACTTCTTTAAAAACTTAAAGGCACAAAGCCAACCAGATGTCGACTTTTCTGAACGAAAGCTTTTATAGAGCAATCAGTATGTATTGTTGTCTATTCTTTGCTATCTCTTTGATCTCGTGATAATACTACATTGTTATGCGATAGAAATATTGTGACCACGGTCGATGCAAGTAGGTGTAACTGTCAAGCAATCTGTCTATAAAGTAAATAAGATCTATAATCTCTTATGAACGTGGTTCACTTTAAGATTTAAAATAAATACTAACATATAAGCTTCCGCGTTGCATGATTATATCATCTTATAACAACTCATATGATGTATTACTGCTGGACAGTAGAATATACTTATTGTAGATCCTGGGATTCCATTATCGCTAAGCTTAGTGAGCGGGTTGGCGATGGCAGTAAGATCTTTAAAACATGCAAAGGACGCTGCTGCCCGTCCTCCGGTGTGACATCGTTTAGTCACCTTGACGACACCCACAGGAAGAGATAGCCGGTGCCACACGTTTAAAAAAAAAATGAATAACATACTTAGCACATTTTAAAAATATGAGTACCTATCTATACTAATATTATAAAGCTGAAGAGTTTGTTTGATTGAACGCGGTTATCTCAGGAAAGTCTCTCTCTGTAAGGGGGCGCATCACCATCTTTCGCTCCAAGCCAACCTCACCTGCACGCGGTACATCCTGCTGTACAACGAACGAGGCTCTGGCGACCGGCTGGTGGCGGTATAACCATCCCAATTTAAGGCGTAGCTAAAGTAATAGGTCAGTGACGGGCAGCAGCGTCACTGATGCGAGAGCTACGCCCTGCGATCGCCAACCCGCCTGCCCAGCGTGGCGATTATGGGCATTACCACGAAGCACTAAGGCCACGGCCCCCAGTTCCCGGCAGTCACGCTATTCCTGGACATGGTGGCGTCCACGGTAACGGCGTGGCGGGGAGTGCTAAGAATCTCCGGGCTACGGAAGGCCACCACAACCGACTGACCCTGGCGACGTATAACGGACGCACGCTACGGCTAGACTCGCATCTGGCACAACTTGAGGTGGAACTTGGGAAGATTAGGTGGCATATCCTCGGGTTAAGTGAAGTCCGAAGAGAGGGAGAGGACACCATAACCCTCGAGTCAGGTCACCTTATGTACTTCCGCGAGGGAGATCAAAAATCCCAAGGTGGTGTTGGGTTTCTGGTAAATAAGTCCCTTTCTGACAACGTTGTGGAAATGTCTAGCGTGTCGAACAGGGTAGCGTACCTCATTATCAAGCTCACCGAGAGGTATAGCCTCAAGGTAGTGCAAGTGTACGCACCGACCTCGGCACATACAGACGACGAAGTGGAGGATATGTTCGATGACATATCGAGGGCCCTCCACTCCACCACTAAGACCCACTACAACGTTGTTTTGGGGGACTTCAACGCTAAAGTGGGAGTACAAAATTGCAGCGAATTGGTAGTAGGATCCCATGGATTTGGAAGCAGAAATCATAGGGGGCAAATGCTAGTCAACTTCCTCGAACGGGAGGGGCTCTTCTTGATGAACTCCTTTTTCAAGAAACGGCCCCAAAGGAAGTGGACGTGGCAAAGCCCCGACGCTATGACGAAAAACGAGATCGACTTCATCATGACGGACAAAAAGCATGTATTCAGAGACGTCACCGTGATCAACAGGTTTAATACCGGTAGTGATCACCGACTTGTCCGAGGCTCTCTGAATATCGACTTCAAGGCGGAACGTGCCCGTTTGATGAGGTCCAGGCTCCGACCTACTTTGCTCCAAACAATGATAGGATCCGAAGCGTTCCAGTCAAACCTGGATAACCGATTTGCTGCCATGGAAACCACAACAGACGTAAACCAGAAGCTCGTAAATGTGGTTCGGATACTCAGGGAAGAAGGTACGAGATTTTGTGAAATGCAGCGTAAGGGCAAGAAGTCAAAGCTTTCGGAAAGGACTTTAGGGCTAATGAAGGAACGACGTGAAAACCCACCCGTCACTTCGTCGGAAAAGCGCGCTCTAAACCAAGAGATCAACAAGCTTATACGACACGACCTTCGGTGCTCCAACACTCTTTTGATTAAAAGAGCGATCGAGCAGAACCGGGGGTCAAAAGTGTTCGTACAATCTCTTGGAAGAAGCCACCTGACGAAGTTGACCACAACAAGTGGAGAAGTCGTTTCTTCGATGCCGGCAGTCCTCTCCGAAGTGGAAAGCTTCTATGGCCGGTTATACGCTTCGCATGCATCTCGACCTGATCCTGAAAATGAGGGTCCTAGAGACACTCTAACACGCCACTACACCGAAGACCTGCCAGAAGTCAACATTGACGAAATCGTGCTGGCTCTTAAACAGCTGAAAAATGGAAAAGCCCCTGGAGAGGATGGCGTTACAACAGAGCTGTTAAAAGCTGGAGGTAAACCCGTACTGAGGGAGCTCCAAAAGCTCTTTAATGCTGTCCTGTTTGAAGGGAGAACTCCGGAGGCGTGGAGTAGAAGTGTAGTCGTCTTGTTCTTCAAAAAAGGAGATAAGACCCCGCTGAAGAACTACCGACCTATTTCTCTTCTAAGCCACGTCTATAAGCTGTTTTCAAGTTTTCAATGGCACCATAGACCACATCCACACAGTGCGGCAGATTATACAAAAGACCCAGGAGTATAATCAGCCCTTGTGTCTAGCATTCGTTGACTATGAGAAGGCCTTTGACTCGATTGAAATCAGGTCCGTTCTGGAGTCTCTGCAGCGATGCCAAGTAGATTGGCGATATATCCAAGTGATGAGATGTCTCTACGAAGCCGCCACCATGTCCGTCCAAGTACAGAATCAGCAAACAAAGCCTATACCATTGCATCGAGGAGTGAAGCAAGGGGATGTTATTTCCCCGAAACTATTCACAAATGCAATGGAGGATATGTTCAAGACGCTGCACTGGAAAGGGCAGGGCATCAACGTCAATGGTGAATACATTTCTCACTTGCGATTTGCAGATGACATTGTCATCATGGCGGAAACGCTGCAGGACCTGCAACGAATGCTGAATGACCTGGCTGACTCCTCTGTACGCATCGGCCTACGGATGAACTTGGATAAAACCAAGGTCATGTTCAATGAACATGTACTACCGGAACCGATAGCGGTGCACGGCGCCGTTCTCGAAGTTGTTGAAAAATATGTGTACCTCGGGCAGTCATTGCAGTTAGGTAGAAACAACTTCGAGGACGAGGTGAACAGGAGAATTCGGTTGGGTTGGGCAGCGTTTGGTAAGCTACGTCAAGTCTTCTCATCGTCGATCCCACAATGTCTAAAGACTAAAGTCTTTAATCAGTGCGTCCTACCCGTCATGACATACGGAGCCGAAACGTGGACACTCGGAGTTTCTCTTAGGGACAAAATCAGAAATGAGGTGATCCGGCAGAGAACCAAAGTTATCGACATAGCCCACCGGATTAGCAAGTTGAAGTGGCAGTGGGCTGGCCATATTAGCCGAAGAACCGACAACCGTTGGGGTAAACGAGTTCTTGAGTGGAGACCGCGGCTTGGCAAACGTAGTGTAGGACGCCCTCAGGCCAGGTGGAGTGATGATATACGCAAAACGGCTGGCAGGAGCTGGATGCGAGAAGCCGAAGATAGAACAAAGTGGCGTGCAATTGGAGAGGCCTATGTCCAGCAGTGGACTGCGATAGGCTGATGATGATGATGATCTCAGGAAATACTAGATCGAATTGAAAAATTCTCTGTTCGATAGCCAATTTATCGAGGAAGGCTATAGGCTATATAACATCACGCTCCGACCAATAGGAGTGGAGCAGCAAATGTTGCAAAAACTGGGAAAATTTACGCAGACGAAGTTGCGCGGAACAGCTAGTCTCTAATAAAATAATATGAAATGCTTAGAAGTTTTGATATAGTTTTTAAAACATTAATTTCACCACATATTAAACAGATTCAACATTTTTGGTTTAGTTGATTACCACATAGTTGGAAAACTTTGTTGGAATGTGGCAAAACAAAAAAAAATAACAAGTACAACTTTTAAAAATATGAGTGTATACGATGTGACCGCAGCTCGTTGAAACTCTGTCCTTCACAGGTTACTCTCCCTTCTACTGAGGGGGTGAAAAAGGAACTTACTACACGAAAACATAGGGTTGCTGTAGTTTGGTGGCTGTTACGCCTATTTAACAGGAACAAACCGCGGTCATGCTTCGTTTAAGCTTGGCACCTGCTGAAATAAGCAGCAGTGCTTTCTAGGGTTTTTTTTAATATTCTGTGTCATTTTATATGCAACTCGCCGACCGGCGCAACTTCGTCTGCGTAAATTTTCCCCGTTTTTGCAACATTTTTCATTGATACTCCACTCCTATTGGTAATAGCGTGATTTTATATAGCCTAAAGCCTTCCTCGATAAAATATAGGCTATCTGACACTTTGATCAATATTTTTTTTAATTCGAACCAGTACTTTCTGAGATTATTGCGTTCAAGAAAACAAACTTTTCAGCTTTATTATGTTAGTAGCTATAGATTATGTATTAACTTTAAACTTTCGCATTGCTTGGTAAATACATTTTAGATGGTCAGTAGGTCATGCAGTTTATAAGGTCTTGATCTTTCAAGTAGCTAAGTGTTAAAGCAAGGTCTCTGATATTTTACAACATTAAATATTTTTGGATATACGGATTCCATTGCAGACTTCCATTTCTCAAATGACTATGAATAGAAACTTTTAAAACACTATCATCTAAATTGTTTCGTCCATAGCTTTTTAATATCCTTACTGCGGTTGTGTCGCCTTACAAATGTACAGATCTAGCGACAGTGAGTACGTTAGGCGAGTTGTTTCACTTGAAACTAGTAAACACGTTCTGAATAAAACATGTCGGACAACGACCGCGGACAGATTCAAAAGCATCTCTGTCGAGATTAAAATATTTCTCTTGGCGGTTAACTGCTCAAATTATTTATTAGACACTCCTTTCAAATGGCAGTGCAAGGCATTCTGCTCTCTGTTTACTGCCTGTTATGGGTTATAATTAATTTTTAATTTTTAAGCTTTGATGTGCTGAAGAATGGAAAAATAAACTAGGTGTACAGCGATAGGTTTTCAATTGGAATACTTTTGTTAATCAGTGTAGACTGCACAGCTGTTTTATTGCGAGATTCAATATTATCTCGTTTTTGTTTTTATTCTGTTTTTGGACAAGGAAAATTTCGTCTTTTTCCACTTATTTAAATAACGTGTAACAAAAAGGTGTGGTTAAATTCAAAGTTTGTTTTGTGCCCATGATACTGAGTGCAGAGTTACCTACCTAATTTTATTGAGTGCAGTTACCTACCAAATTTTATCAAAATTGGTAGACCCTAATGGTAAATCGTTTAAATTAAAAAGTATGACTTAAAAGTCCTAGGCCAAAATAATCCCATTGATTTTGCCACTAGGGGACGTGTAAAACGCTGTAACTATGAATAAATATATGAAGAAAATAAGTAAGTAACAATTCAAGTTTACAACCTAACATTAAAAGAGTATGGATTTTCAATATGAGTGTAAATTGTATAGGTGATAGGAACAATGATAACATACTTTCTTTTATTTTAGTGCAATTTAAAGCGTAATTTAATCCCAACCTACTGGTAATTAAAACCTATGTGTTCCGTAGGTATCTAATGTATGAATGATCCATTTACATTCTGATTATAATATTCGATCAATACTAATAAACTTGGGATAAATCATAGGGAGATATACTTTTCGGGTTCCAATGTTATGAATATGATTGAAATTATTAACATCAGATTATGTATTAGATATATTTCGGGACATAATCGCGTGAATTATTTAAAGGTACGAACTTTTTATTTACCCGACGTTTCGATCGAATTGCACCGATCGTGGTCACGGGTCGACTGTACCCGAAATATATCTAATATGTATCAAAATCGCGAAAGTTTAAAAACAATAATCAGATTATGTGTTACACAGGCTGATGCTTTTTGTATGCATTAAGTATCTGGCTATAGTTCAGGAACCGCCTATCCTTGGTTTTCGCATTTATATGTTACAGCTCACACTTACACATAGTTTGTCGCGAACAAAGGGATCTCAATAGTAACCTATATTTTTCAGTATATTTTTCAGTGTAATAATGAATTTTATAAGCACATTTTCGTACTGATTCCAATTTAAAAAAAAATACAGCTTATGTTACTCGTTGATAAATAAGCTTTCTATTGGTGAAAGAATTTTAAAATTGGTTTAGCAAACAAACAAATTTTAGTTAGGGTGTCGTTGTTTTGTACTATAAATTCGAAGATTGCTATGACAGCCTGTAGCGTATTAGGCTTACCTACCTACGTGTGTTAACAAGAACGATACTTTTCATTTCATTTGTCTATGTGGTGTTGCCTCTAAAGACTGCAAATACGATTTAGAAATACGATAACAAAGTTAATGTATTCCTTATTATTCTACTTCCCCCATGGATTACTACCAATATCATGGTGGACTTTATTTTTAAAACTGACAATTCCATTTGGTTCGCAACTACATTTGAAGAGACTTGCCCGTAGTAATGGACAACTAGGTTGTATTCACTTTTGTAACGTCACCACCACGTCTTTTCGCGATCATCAACTCGCTTACAAAGTCAAAAACTTACAATAAAACTTGTTGTGCATAATGGAGTAGCTTAATGGCGGTAGCTTAATGGCTAAGGCATCGGTCTCGCAATCGTGAGGTCGTGGGTTCGAATCCTATCCATTATACTACCGACGTGAACCCACTCCTAACACAAGCCTTTGAGCTTAGGTGGAGGGGTTAACAAGATTGCTCGTAATGTAAGACTCAATCCCACATTGCTAGTTATCTTTATTAAAAAAAAAAAAAAAACATACTCGCATTATAATTACGGAGGCTTGTCAATAGCAATATTGTTAATAATATAGTGTTAATCCATACTAATATTATAAATGTAAAAGTAACCCTGTCTGTCTGTCTGTCTGTTACGCTTTCACGCTCAAACTAAACCGATTTAGATGAAATTTATGGTATGGAAATAGTTCAAACTATTTCCATACGAAATTTCAAGATTTCAAGGTCCCGGGGAAGAATGTAGGATAGTTTTTATCGCGACAACCGACATCCACGCGCGAAAGTTAGTACTAATATAAATCCTTCTTCTAACGAGCTTTAATACATATAAGTGCATACTATTCGCTAACGATGTATCAGTAGTTATACCCAACAAAGACCCGAACCACGAAGAAATCGAAAATAAATCACTCAGTGACATAATCGGATGGCTTACTTAAAACGATTTAAAAGTCAAACTATCTAAAACAAAGTATGTACAATTTAAAGATTATAAACAAAAGCCACAAAATATAAATTGTCGTTTCAGGAAGAAGAAATTGAGAAGGATTATAAAATCAAATTTCTTGGTCTTACTCTAGACGAAAATTGTGATTGGAAGCTACATGTCGATGCAATATGCGAGAAAGTAAACAGATTCGTTTATGCCTTGAGATAGTTAAAAAAAAACAGTTAGTGAATCTGCAACTCTCACTGCCTATTATGGCCACGTAGGATCTACACTTCAATATAGTATACTTCTGTGGGGTAATTCCACCTTTATAAATAAAATATTTATACTGCAAAAAAATGCCTCAGAGTCGTCTGCGGTATTGGACCCCCTGACTCATGTAGAGTACATTTCGAAAGATTGGGGGTGCTGATCTTCGTTTCTATGTACATTTTAGGAATAGGCATGCATATTTGTAAAGAACAACTGGAAAACTGTAAATACGAGCCGAGGGATCCTAGATATTCTATATCTTATATCCTATACGTGGAAAAGCAGTCTTCACAAAATAAATGGTAATGTGCGTAAAAGTTTCCAATCGAATTCCTCCAACAATAAGAGAATTTCCTACCACCAAGTTTAGGACACAACTTAGACAATGGCTAATAGAAAACTACTTTTACACCATGAACGAATTTTTGAACTATTAAAATGTAAAATTTGGAATCAATTATTAATATTGTGGTATCTTAACATTTAAATATAATTAACATTAATTAATATTCAACTTTTTTGTAACCATTAAATTATTATTCCACTATTATTAATCTTATGTACATAGCGTTTGACATTGACTCTATTGTTTAATACTTATCCATGACATTACAGTGAAATTAGTCTCGAGAAATTTTTGCATATGTAGTGGTGTGTATGTTACTTAGATATTAGAGCGCGTTTCCACTATATCGTTCTGGCCCTTACAAAAATGTTTCAATATCCTAACATTACTATTTAATTTAATACTTATCCCTAGCAACACTCTGATTTTTGTTTTCAATAAAAACAAGTTTTTATTTTAAAGAAAAAGGTTTTGACTTTATTAAAAAAAATATGTCATTCAATTTCACGTCCTTGAGCAAACGACAAGGCGACTACCGTGAAACAATAAAATATCGTGTCGTTCTTTAGATGATAGTAGTTTAGCTATAGGTAAAAAGTTTTGACCATAATAATTACGAAACAAAACAAATAAATAAATCGTCACTTGATAGTGGAAAGTGGAAACACGCACAAAACCAGAATAAACCAGTTTACTCTGTCCGCAGGTGCCACGTGCAGTCTGACGTCAGTCGCTTGATACCGTTAGAACATAAAGCACGCATTTCATTAAAAAATTATAATTATTAGATACGTAGTAGTTTCATTGTGAAATTTTGTATTTGTTGATTGTTGTTATTGTTTGTTATTATTGTTAAAATATTTGTTGAAGTGTTTAATTTCAAGTGTGTAAGTGTTGTAACTTTATATTGATAATTCAAAATGGCTCCAGTGTTAAAACATGGTCGAGGCAAGCCTTTGACTTCTCAAACTAAGGAAGTTTTGTACTGTTTGTACAAATATTTCGAAAATGAGTGTAATAACAACCCGAGCAGTATTATGACCCCCACTCAATTAGTTGCTAAATCAACAGGAATTTCAATAGCATCCGTCAGAAAGGTAGTATCAGAAAGCAAATGTCGTCCTTCAGATCAGGAAGTAACATTTAAATCTCCTAAAAAGAAACCGAATCGTAAACCTACAATAGTAATCGATAACTTTGATCAGCAAGTTATCAGAAGAACAATTCATGACTTCCACATCACAAATAAAGAAGTTCCCACTTTAAAAACTTTGCACTCAAAATTGAAAGAAGATATCGATTATAAAGGTTGTGTCAGCACGTTACGAAAACACGTCATGTCATTAGGTTTTAATTGGAAGCAAACAGAAGATAACCGGAAACTTCTTATGGAAAAACACGAAATTAGTTACTTGCGAATTAATTATTTGATGAAAATTGCTGAATATCGTGAACAACGCCGACCAATTGTTTACACCGACGAAACATATATACATACATCACATACCCTCTCGAAATCTTGGTCAGATGGAAGCACTTCAGGTTTGAAGCAACATATATCGAAAGGCAACCGCTTAATCATTGTTCATGCCGGTGGTATCGATGGCTTTATACCAAATGCATTGCTTATATTTAAAGCCGACCAAAAAAGTGGAGATTACCACAACAATATGAACTATGACAACTATTCAAGGTGGATTCAAACTCAATTAATACCCAACTTACAACCAAATAGTGTTGTTGTTGTTGACAACGCACCATATCATAACTCAATACAAAATCCTGCACCGAATAGTAATTCTAGAAAACAGCAAATGATAGACTGGCTGACATTTCGAAACATTGAGCATTCATCCACGTTGCTTAAGCCTCAATTATATGAACTGATTCTGCAAAACAAGGCGAGATTTATAGAGTACAAGATAGACGAAATATTACGACAGCACGGTCATACTGTGCTGCGTTTACCACCATACCATCCGGAGTTTAATCCTATAGAAAATATATGGGGGATAGTGAAAACATATGTCGCAAAAAAGAATGTCGCATTGAATATGAAGGTTATAATGTCATTAGCTGAAGAAAAAATGAACGCCATAACTGTAGAGGAATGGAGAAAAGTTTGTTTGCATGCTATTGAGGAGGAAAGCAAATATCAGGGTAGAGACGCAGCTTTAGACACAATATCAGAACGAATCATAATTAATTTAAATAATTCATCTGATGAAAGCGAGGATGGGGATGATTGTGATATGCCTGGGGTTGATGAATTATTAGAATAAAACATTTATGGCCGGAGAACACCTAATTCATACACGTCTTCACTGAAGTGAAAACCGGCATTCAATGCTTGTAATGTTTGGAACTGGCTTGTCTGCCTCATACAGTTCCATAGATTACAATGCGGTGGATACACATTTTCACGACCGTATTAGTACGTAGTGCGTATGCGTAGACGTGCACGCATTTGGTGTGCTCCAGCCACAAACGTATATTACCTTTAAAACAATAAAAACTAAAAATAAAATGTTGTTTTTTTTATTTGCTGACCATACACTACTACAAACGCAAAAATTTCTTCAAGCTAATTTACCTGTACTATATTAATTGAATTGATTCTAAAATGTGATGATAATGTAATGACGTAATTTCAATATCAATTTGTGTACCTATTTAATTAATTATCGCGTGCCTACTGAGGGTGAGTTGTGTCAAAGCCCTGTAATTATAATTTAAACACCTTTTGTAAATCCCTTGCGAAAAAACAATCATTTCATTTCAAAAATGAAATTAAATAAATGCCTAACCATCACTTATAAAATAATACTTAAGTAGGTATTTCCTTCAAACTATTATTATAGCGTTAAGAGTACGCACCACAGCCATAAGCATAACTTTCCGCACTGCTATAATTTCTAACTTAGAACTCATAAAAGTCGACTAAGAAAATGGTAATGAGGAAAATATGAGAAGGAACTTTACGTTAAAGGACGTTAGATGGCCTATATTCTACTCATAGTTCTAGCGTTTTATACAAGAAGCTAAAAATACAGAAACTTATATAAATGTTAGTAAACGGCTTCCAAGAATAACTTTGTTCTATAATTTGTATAAAAGCTGAGTATCTCCTTTAGGTAGCATTATATAATTATACTATATACCTTAAACTATCTACTAGTAAATAGTATTGTGATTTCTAGTCTAAATGTTTTGCTATTATCGAAATTATCTTATATCTCTACGTCGCTGTGGGAGTGCATCCGACTACTACGCAAGAGATCGTGGGTTCGATTCCCACTACACCACTTTGTGTGATCCACAAATTGTTGTACCGAATCTGGGTGTACTTTGTGTCCGTAACTTGTATATTTGAAAAGTCCCCCGCGACACAGGGCTTGTACGATACTGCGGCAGTCGTCTTCAAAAAAAAAACTAAATATAGAATATTCATCTTCAGGTACCCTTACAAATAGATAGTGATTCTAGATTATACAACTTGAACAGCTATCGAGCTATACTCCTGCAGTAAAATTTGGAACAGATGTTGATTTGATTTGTATTGTTTCGTAAATAATTACATATTACAAAACACATTTTTTTTTATTTCAGTACGCAATATGTCAATCCTGTATTATTCATTTACATCTCTAATAAAAGCGCCATTGAAACATACCATCTATTTTTAGCTCATGCAACACAAGTAAATGTACAAATAAAAAAAAATAAAAACCACATTACATTTTTCCTTCCTCTTCCGTACCCAGCTATTGTCCCCATTTTTTTTCCTTTATCGCGATTCCAACGTTTGTGAATAAAATAAAAATCCCTCCTAACCTTTTTATGTGTACGTTACAAAACTTTCAGGTATGGGACGTGAGGTGCAAAATCGGTTGCGTCATGACTTTCGAGGGCGTTGACATTTGCCATGATAGTATAGACATGATTGTAAGTATCTAAAACAGCCTTAAATTATTGTAGAACGTAGATACATGTAGAGATGCCGGACGATGCCGTGGTGGGAATGTGTACGACTGCTGTGCAAAATGTCGTGGGTTCGATTCCCACAGGGAACACTTTGTGTTACACAAATTGTTGTTGGGAGTCGGGGTGTACTTTGTATCCGTGAATTGAATGTTTGTACAAGTCCTCACGACATGGGGTTTGTAACATACTGCGGGAATTGTCAATGCATTTCTTACCAATTACTTAAATAATACAATAATTGCTTACGTAGTTCTTCAGAACATGACTAGATGGCACTTGCGAGGGCTTAACTCGCGTGATGATTCGGCTTTCGCGCTCCGGTAAAGCGATCGGAAGTCTCGGGTTCCATTCCTTGGTCTGTAGGCCTACTCTCTTTCTTTAAAACGAAATTCATGAATTTTCGTTTACTTAAATTTCTAAAGTTTACGGGGACTATTCTCATTAATTTTAAGATAAGCACAAGAAGTTCGAACCCATGGACGATTTTCTGGAACGAGTGGATTAAATAGATGTTCCTGGCTCATTATTGTTCGAAACTTCGTTTTCATTGAATTAGAGTAGGCCTCCTGAACTTCAAATTTTTCTCAATTAATTTAAGCATATACCTACCTACAATACATCCCATTCATTCTCTTCAATATTATTACAAAACTACAACACCGAGTAATAATATTATAGTGTATGTAAATAACTTTTGAACATGCGAATATTCTGTGTTTCGATGTTCGTCGGTTGTACCCGAGTCGCTCATTTGATCGGAATTCGGTACCCAATTACAAAGGCTGCTTATAACAATCCTAATTTACTATCGTGGAAAACATATACTAATACCTCCCGCTCTTGGCTTCTTTACATTACACCATATAACTTCATAATATATCTAATTAAAAAAAATACAAATGAACCCTTGACCACCTACCACCTACTTTTGTCACACAAATATTTACCATACATCTGAGTCTCGACACTCGAGTAGAATTGATGTTTCTTTGTTATCTTCAGGGCCTAAAGCTCACAATAAACAATGATTTTACTCCAGTAAGTAGTCTGTAGGTAGTTAAGGTCATAAGTCCAGAAACAAGTGGTAGGTTATTATGGGTTATTTTCCAAAACTAATTATATAAGAAACTACTAGCGGGAGGTTATTAGTATATTAAAAATCATCTTACCTATTTACGAAACCCCCAATCAATGCAGTCTCAAGAAATAACTCGTTACAAATAAAAATAAATATTTTTTTAATATTTTCTGCGTTTCTTAGAAGGTGCAATACTATTTACTGAGTTTCTTTTCACGTCATCCTAACATACCTACATTTATAAAATGTCAAGTGGTTTCAAGATTTTAGAGGATCCTTTGTTACGAAAACATTGTTGTGAAAAAGTGTTCGTCAAGTTTGTTATAATGAGTTTCACGAAACGTATAATAATGTAATAATTCTCATTTTTACTCACAATGTCTACGTATTTCGTATTTTTGAAAACATAAAGGTAGGCTCGGTTCTAGATTTTGAAAGCGAAATATTTATTTTGAGACTAAATATTGAGAATTGAGGATCAATTCATTTTATAGTTTATGCTTCATTTTCCCCCTTTTTGCGACATTTTGCACTGATGCTCTGCTCCTGTTGGTCGTAGCTTGATGGCATATAGCGTCCAGCCTTCTTAGATAAATAGGGTATCCAACACTAAAATAATTTTTCAATTCGTGCCAGTAGTTCCTGAAATTATCGCGTTAAACCAAATAAATAAACAAAAAAATTCTTCAGCTTTATAATGTTATTATAGTTTAAAAGGATAATGTTATAGGTAGATGACGTTGTAGCCTCATGGTTAAGGCATCGGAATTGCAATCGTGAGGTCGCGGGTTCGAATCCTACCTATAATACTACCGACGTGAACCCATTCCTAACGCAAGCCATTGGACTTAGCTGGAGGGGTTAACAGGATTGCTAGTAATGTGGGGCTCACAATCCCATTTTGTTAATTATTTAAAAAAAAAAACCTGTTTATAGTAAATCTAATAGTTTGTAAGGAGCAATGAAAATGAACTACTAAATGGTTTTTGATTAAACTTTATAGTACCTAATGTAGTTTATACATCAGAATAGCACATAGGATATAAAATCAAATATAAGTCAGGCGAATACCCGGATAAAAGCTCGTAATTTAATATATTTTATTACTAAGAGGAACAAGGATACAAAGGAACTTATTCCTTAACTCTCAATAATATAAATTCCGTTATAGCTCTGAATGTTCGCATTACACAACATTCATATCACACGTACAAATCTAATTAGACAAGGTACCCGTGGTCGTGGTAACAGGCTTTTGTTGTGAATGTTCCATTTAATATTTATGTGAATGGGTATACTTACTGTTAATTTGTCAATGTCGACCTAATGGTGAATATAGAATCGTTAGAATCCTTCATTTGTGTATATTTATAAGTATTTTCTTCCACAAGAAAAGTACGCCAAAAGTGATTTGCTTCTACTTTTCTCAAGCGTAGCGCCAACGAGTAGAATTCTTGGCTTTTTTGATGAGTACATGTCAATTGTCTATAAGTTACGGATGAATAAATTAGTATATTTTAGCAAGTAAAAGACAATGTTGCGATAAATTATCATTAAAAAAATCATTTATGAAGTACTTTAAACATTTGATCAGATACTTGGTGGAGTTTAGAGCATTCAAATATTAATTGATTTTTATGGTCTGTCCGTTCGTTTAAAAGCTCTGTGTCTACGAGTATTTGAAATCTTTTATATGCAGAGGAAGCTCTGTTATTGACTGTAGAGACTTACTTGTTTTAAACGTTAACATTTTAATTTGTTAAAATTTTAATTTATTTTAAAATACAACTACATAAGTAGGCACCAAAGCGGCTCATATTGTCTACAAAATTACACCGCTTTACAAACTAAAAATATCGGAAGCCCCTACAATAATAATATTCTTCAAAGGCAAAGAAGAACTATAGAGAAACATCCAACTTTCTAACGAGGTACGAGCTCGACTAAGCTGTAGATGAAACACCGCGAAGTTCTAGCTCGACAAAGGCAAGTTTTTTAATTAAAAAGTGACTTGTATTGCCGACCTGAGTGTTCTATGTGAGATAATTTTAGAACATCTACGATATTAATAGTTTGAAATTGTTTTCGTCTAAACTGTTGAAGAAGAGGTAATAGAATTAATAAAAAAAAACGTCACTTGTTATAAGCACGTGGTCAACTTTATCATATCATATCGGGGACACGCTGAGGTATTGAAGTAAACTACGAGAAGTGCTTCATCTCTAAAGTAAAGTGACATGTCATATGATCGAGTAACTCATGCCGAAAAATGTTTGATTATAACATCTTCCAATAAAACTTGCTCTTTGCATGAAAATAAATACAAAGAAAACTAAGATTAGGGCAACCACTATCGATTGCCTCTGTGGCGCGGTGGGTGTGTGTCCGACTGCTGCGCAAGAGCTCGTGGGTTCGATCCCCACCCAGGATAACTTTGTGTGATGAACTCGATGGTTTATTCTGTGTCTGGGTGTTATTTATCTATAATATGTATGCATTTAGAAATATATAAGTATGTTTATCAGTTGTCTGGTTTCCATAGTAGGTACAAGCTCTGCTTAGTTTGGGATTAGATAGTGCTATGTGAGTTGTCCCAAGATATAATATTTTATTATTATTATTCTTTGTATATATTAACATTTTACTTTACTTAAGGTAATAATCAAATCTAGAATTGATTAAAATTCGAAAATCGATACTTAACAAATCGGTTCTGTTGACTTTGAGACACACTTCTCGATTGCTCTTCTCAATCATTGTATCAAAATAGTACTCAATACCTATATTCAACTGATAAAGTATTCGGCACTCACTTTGATGAGTCAGTTGAGTTGACGTAACCATTTGTAATAACAGATTTTGGGGAATTTTCTTTTAGTTCATCTAGACGTCTGGTTTCGACAAATTTTCAATTGGACAGCTCTTGTTTAATTCAACAGAGAATTGTGATCAAAATCAATGACTCGTCTATATTGTTCTTTGAAGCTTGGAGCTTGACAGATACGATGAGTTAGGATTAGGAATTCAGAGCAAAATCAGACAAGGATGTTGAAATATCTGTTGGGAATATCTCTTGCTTATTTCTTTGTCCTATTTCTTGTAGTAATTGAAATGTAAAAACCGGGTTAAATATTATTTATTCTCAAAAATAATAAATACTCACAGTTCACGTATATTGAGATTAACAAAAAAATTATGTGTTCTATAAAAAACAATTTGAGTTTGCAATAATACGGTATAAAAAGTATACATATATTCTTAGTGACTTAATCTAATAAAAGCTTTTAAACTTAGATATAAATTATTACACATCGATTTTAAAAACGTATTTTATCGTAGATAAATATCATAAAAAAAACCAGCAAAAGCTGGGATTAATTGCGGTAGACTCTTCTAGCGAGACAAGGCTGCATTTTGTGACGACTTTCAAATATAAATAAACTACTTTGTAGGTAACAGCTGACAAACACAATATTACTTATGAAAGTCCAAATAATTTATTTACTTAGACTTTACAATCAATACTTATGAACGTGTGACATAGATCACCAAGCCATTAATAAATCCATCGAAAAAAGAACTTGGCAATAATAACTGGGGCATTTATTATAATTGATAATTATAATAATATTTAACGTGGGTGGGTACCCCAGCAGTATTACTTATCTACTCATCTGTGAAATAGTTATGCATTCATTTTAATGTCTTTAGATTGAAGGACACTGTGCGGGGCAGTTAATATTTATTTTGAATTTAGTATTTCATAATCGATACGAAAATATTCGTTACAATTTAGTTCCTTAACTTGTAACATTGATTCTCATGTCACGATAAGATAAATAAGATAGAGTAGTTTATATGGTCAAAGAATTAAAAATCAGTCACTAATATAGGGTACTTATCCCTCAAACTGCGTTACCCTCCTAAGCCAAGCCGGCGCACGAATGAGCAGAGTATTTCTGTACAGGCACTGTAGCAAGTATAATGCATTAATTACACAATAATTTGGCTATTGGCAAATGAGACTTACGAATTAATAGCACGGTGCAAAACGTTAGGATCTTCCTGTGTGTAATAAAAAAAACATATTTAAGGAAAATATTGTTCCCATATTGGGCAACAAACATTCTCATACACCACAATATTTTTCTCCCATTAATAATATTACCAGCGGGCAGAGACGGACATTACAGGCCACAGATTAATAGACCGCATAAATTCCATTACTATAATAGGTCTCGTAGTAAACAAAGGAGATAACCAGCAAGTAAAATGTCCCCCTGACACCGCTAACGTATTTATTGTGTTAGTGGTAAGAAGTTGGCCTCACGACACATGTTATTTTATCTACTTTTATCTTTACCTTTCTTTGTCGAAGAAAGGAAAAGCGAAAGCAATATAAATCACCACATTTTACTCAGCAAGTGTTGTATTTTTGTTCTTAATTTGGGTCGTAAGAATGCTTGTTACTTGGGATAGTATTTTTATGTCAAATGGTTTGTTAGTCTACAATGGAACTTATAGAACGCGTTTTCCTCATGGACCAATCAAGTATGCAACAAAGCTGTGCTTTTAAAAGTACATTTAGTTTAGAGTTTTAACTTGTTCCTTCGATATTAGTTACTATTTGAATGACAATACCAAACTTGATTTCGATGTACCATATTCCACAAATAGATATAGTATAATAATAATAAGAATGATTGCTCTTCTTTCCGCTGAAAACGACCTTACCCTAATGAAGTAGAAACTTAATCGCCAGCAGACCAGGAGTAGTATCTGACTGACTGTCTTACCTGAATCATACAAGCACGGTATGTGTTCGCCTGCAGAAACATATTACCACAAAATACTTACACTTTACACAAATGCGCCCGAGTAATATAGACATCGAATTTAGGGCTCGAGTCTATATGATGTCCATATGTGTTGCTCGAACGAAGTCCTGCATTTTTAGTGATTTGTGGCATTACTGCGTTTATAATAATTTGTTTGGACTTTTTTTTTCAAAGATTTGAGTGTAAGCACAAGTATGCACTGCGATGGAGATGCACAATGCACTGACAGATTTCCGTATGCAGGGGCAGTACCATGAATTCTTATAGCCGGGTAATTGTAGACTCTCCTGCTAATTTCGTACCATAATTCTGCAGTGCTATGCAGGCGGGTCTTTATAAAATTTAGATTTTTCATTTCATTTCTTTTTAGTAGTTGTACTGAACTAGTTGTAAAACTAACTTTTATCACAGCTATTTTCAAGTATTGAAATGATTGCTAACTAACTTTTTTAGTATTACAGTCAAAATCAAATCATACCTTTTTGAAATGCTTATGATGTTCATTTTAAGCATTTCAAAAAGGTTCCTTTTATATAATACCTTCCTTCCTTTCATTTAATACCTATATTGCAGTATTCAAAACAACTTTTTTTTCACATGTCTTTATTTTGACATCTCACAGCCACCATGTTTGTTTTTTTCAAACGTCACATATCTAAGACGTCTCAAATGTATAAATCCGTTCAGTGGATAGTGAGATATCACGTAATAAAGAATATAACATACATACATGCCATACATACATTATACTACGATAGCAGGCGAGTCAGTGATGATGTCACCAAACCGGCGAGTGACCTGTAAGCTATTTGTGAATTCTTTGTACTTGCAACAGTTAAGCCGAAAACCGATATGCATGCCTCAGGTTCAAAAATTAAGTTGAACTGCACACTTGACAAATCATTTAGAGTTCATGGTACGGCCCCAGGACGCTGCTTTATTAATGTAGCTATGTGACCATGCTCCCATTTACGCTGTGATATTGCAACGTACCATGAAAGCATGTTGCTATATATATATATATATATATATATTTTAAAGGACACTTAGAAAGCAACGCTGCAATACAGGCCGACGCCGCGATATTATCATAAAAGTTTACATCAATTTGCTGTCTAACAAAATATTTTTATCTTACAGAGAGACCTATGTATAACAGGTAGCTGGCAGACAACTGAAGGGTTGGCTGTATGGGACTTTACAGCTAAGAAGAAAGTGAACGTCATCAGAGTGCAGAACCGAAGACCAGATGTCGATGGGGAGTACATATACGCGTGTCGGTTTTGGCGTTCCTCTCGTGTAGGTATTTCTTTCATGAGCCGATTCGTGTAAAGTAATTTAATATCAAGTTGCTTCATTGGTACAGGAATATTTTTTTCACATTTAAAACAAGCGTACCTAAAAATATAAGTTTACTTTACAAAGATGACGAAGTAGGTTTGTTAAGCACTGTCAGATATTAAGTGACTTCGATAAGATACGGGTGTGTGTGTTGAGCGAGGAATATCATAATCTCCCAAATTTAGTTTTAAATTTAAGGTCAAGTTCATTACGATGTTTGTCATATCTGCCTGTTTATAAGACAGCTATATATAATAACGTATATGGGCAACGGACGTGGGAGTATATGCTGCCATCATTCACGAATAGCTTGCCTATCGAAATCTGTAAATCCATAAACGCAGAAAACTAAATCAATTCTGATATCCTATCAGAATTGATTTAGTTTTCTTCTACCTCAAGTAGTTAGTAAATATCTCGGCAATTTATTTTTTGTAAACCTACCTACATTTTTATATTTTGTACCGTAACGAACTGTCTAACATACTACTGATAACCTCACGATAGTTCGTGTTGTATGTTTATCAACTTCTTGGTTTATGAAATAATTTGTGAAAATAAAATAAAAATAAATTATTTATTGGTGTATAAACATTTAAAAAGCTTTAATAAATATTAGCAATTACAAACTCGATATCACAAACTTTGATAAATCTTTCGTATGCGACCCTATAGATTGTGTAAGATATATAAGTTCATATAATGCAGATTTATTAATATTAATATATTGCAAGTAAACATACGAAGCGTAAACAAAAAAAAATAATAGTCTTCTAGTTTTATTGAGTGAAGCTAAAATAAACATAGACATCGTTATCCTAACGGAATGTTGGTTCAGTAAACATCAGTCTCACTACACTGAATCTATATCAAATCAAAATGACTCTCAGCCACAGAGTGGGATGTAGTAGAGATGTGTTGTATGGTTTTCGAACTGGAGTCATAACTAAAGATGCAGTAACAGAGCTGACACAACACATTGGCAAAAAACTAGACAGTAAAACTAAATGCCTTGGCATATTCCTATACTTGTCTAAGGCCTTTGACACGGTTTATGTTCCCAAATTAATTTTAAAATTAGAACACATAGAAATACGTGGGACAGCTCTCGACATACTTAAAGACTACCCAAAAAATCGCCGACTGCAGGGACAAATTCGATAAACACCTTAGTCATGACGAAACTATAACGTACGGCGTCCCCCAAGGCAGTATATTAAGGCCGTTAGTCTTTCATATATCAACAACCTCTATATAATAGATCTCTCAAATAGCAGAATAAAAGCGTACGCCGATGACACTGCTGTTCTCATTCACGGCAATACCTCGGCAGAAATCAAACTAAAAGCAGAATCAGCTTTGCATACAATTAAGTAATGGTTTAACATTATAATAATAATATAATAATATCTTGGGACAATTCACACAACGCCATCTGATCCCAAACTAAGCAGAGCTTGTACTATGGAAACCAGACAACTGATAAACATACTTATATATTTCTAAATACATACATATTATAGATAAATAACACCCAGGCACAGAATAAACCATCGTGCTCATCACACAAAGTTTTATCCTGGGTGGGGATCGAACCCACGACCTCTTGCGTAGCAGTCGGATACACTCCCACCGCGCTACAGAGGCATCTAAATTTAAAATTTAACATTAGCCTGCTGACGCTAAATCTCAGCAAGACCAATTACATTCCTTTCATAATTCGTAATAATATGAAACCACTGCCATTGTTCAATATAATAGCACACTCCTGCCCTGACTCTGCTGCATCCTGCTCCTGTCCAACTCTGGTTAGGATGGTCAGGACAGACAATGTTAAATACCTGGACTCCTAGGTATTTAATACTCGTATATTGACAGTGGTTTAAGATGGGACAGCAACTCGATATACTACTACGGTTATAACAATGCACCTGATACATGAAGCATAAAGTTAACCTCAAAAAACTACCTGTCTCTGTCTACTCTGTGTGTTGATCAAAAATCTTAACATTTTTACAGCAATGGGATCATGGCACTACCCACAAGATGGCAACAAGTCAATCGAGCAAAACGGCTCATACATATTATAAACTAGCTGTCCCGCGCAACTTCGTCTGCGTAAATTTTCCCGTTTTTGCAACATTTCTCATTGTTGCTCCGCTCCTATTGGTCGTAGCGTAATGTTATATAGCCTATAGCCTTCCTCGATAAATAGGCTATTCAACAGTAAAAGATTTTCTTAATTCGAATCAGTAGTTCTTGAGATTACAGCGTTCAAACAAACAAACAAACTTTTCAGCTTTATAATATTAGTATAGATAAATATAAAATACGAAAATACTTTTACCTCGACCTTAAATTATATTTATTTTATTTTTTGTTATTTATTTGTTTCATATACCTACGTTTATTTTTATTTCCTTTTAAAGCCTAAGAATAAACACCTGCCACCCTTTTCTCTACACCACCCAAAGGTTGACTGGTAGAGAATGCATATGTCATAAGTAATTTCGCTCGTCAAAGTTTTAATTTTTGTTAAGTTTTATTGAGTGTTATAGATGTTTTTTTGTTTGTTATTACTATTGATTAACTTTACCAGTGAACTGATGTAGTAAAAGTGCCAATAGAACGTGTTTAAATCGAATATTGTGTGATATCAATTTATATCTGTATCAAGTTACCGTCAACAATAAACTACGGGTGTCGCTAAGTGAATACGCGTAAGCGACACTTTCTGCACGGCACTTACGACGTTCTTTCCACGAGCTCGCGTTAGTGAAGCAAAAGGCGGCCTAAGCTTGGAGTGACCATTTCTTTGTTTACTTAAACCGTTTTGTTGCTACTAAATCGTATTTTTGAATATGGATCAAAATTCTTTAACCTGGGGATGTTGTCTAAAGGAAATTTTAGAGGAAACTGATGGGTTTATTAATTGTATGGGCTGCAATAAGTCATTTCACTTTCTATGTCTGTCTATTCGGGAAATTTCGAGTGAATCTGAGGAATACTCCAAATGGAAATGCCCTGGCTGCAAGTGTCTTATCCCAAAAAGTGCCAAAAAGGATAGTACACCTATTCGGAATGTGTGTACGACAAGAGGAAGCCAAAGATTGGCCCAAAATTCATCTCCCAGCACTGTCACCGCTAAGGATGTGCGTTTTATAGTTCAAGATGTGATTAAAACGGAACTCGCTACAATGCTTCAGCAGATAAATAACACGATAATAGGTACAATTAACAGGGAACTGGAACCCATAAAAAAGGACGTACAAGAACTGAAAGAATCGTTAACATTTCACACTAGAGAGTTTGAACATCTTAAGTCTAATCAAATTACTTTTAAGAGTACTGTAACAAAGTTGAATCAAGAAAATGAAAAATTGAAGAGCACAGTGGTGGACTTAAATCTTAGATTGAATTATTTAGAGCAGCAGGCGCGGGCCAATAACTTGGAAATTCAGTGTTTACCGGAAAGCAGGCAAGAAAATTTATACAACATTACTAAACAACTAGGATCAGTGGTTCATTGCGAACTGAAAGATAATGAGATTTTACATGCCACGCGTATAGCCAAAGTAAACAACAGTAACCAACGCCCGCGCTCTGTAGTAGTGCAATTGGCATCTACAAAGACTCGTGACCGACTTTTAGCCGCTGTTATTGAGCACAATAAAAAGAACAACAATAACAAACTAAATAGCTTAGATTTCGGATTAGCTGGTATTAAAACACCTGTCTACGTTGTTGAACATTTGTCTCCTGCTAACAAAGCATTACATGCGGCTACGCGTCTGAAGGCTTAGGAAATGGGATACAAGTATGTATGGGTTCGTAGCGGCAGGATATTCGTTAAGAAGACTGATGACGCTGATCATATTCTGATAAAAAATTTGGACTTTTTAAATAGAATAATTTAGTCATATGTTTATAAAGTGTTGTTATTAATTTACTTACATGTTATACTTTTTTTTATTGTTAAAATTCAACAGTTTGCAAATTTACTATCAAAATACTCGGGGATTGAGAACGAAAACTCATGATTTCTATCGTAATATCTGCTGCAGTGACTATCATGTCATAGTCCTCACAGAGACATGGCTTAATAGCTCTGTACTTAGCAGCGAGTTGTTCGATGACAGGTATGATGTTCACAGAAGGGATAGAGAAACGTCTAATAAGCGAGGTAGGGAAGGTGGTGGTTGCCTGATAGCTGTAAAAAGAAATTTGAACTCAAAACGCATGCAAAGCCGGGAGAGTGGGTGCGAGGACTTATGGGTAAGTATAGACTTGCCTGGTACATATAATGACCGCCGAGTTGCTCTATGCGCAGTATACCTACCTCCTCCAGTTAATCGACATTCTTTGAAAACGCTGTTAGATAATTGTAATGCTGCATTGGAGCAAATAACAGATTCTCATGTATGTATTCTAGGGGACTTTAATCTGGGTAAGATAGACTGGAAATCAGAACGAAACTCAGCAAATGTGACAGGATCTTGTAATCTAACTGACATGTTGATGGACTTTACATATGTTAATAAGTTGAACCAATTTAATTTTGAAACCAATACCGCTGGTCGCTTACTTGACCTTGTGTTGTCAACTTATTCACTGTGTAATGTAACCAAATGTTTCAGGCACTTATGTAATGTTGATCAACACCATCCACCTCTAGAAATTTTTATTCCTCTTGTTACGGAAGCTGGGCTTTCCTATAACACTGTTAACTTAAGGCCAAACTTTCGTAAAGGTAACTATCAGTTAATATGTGAATATTTGAGAGAAATAAATTGGGAAGAGTTGTTCAAACAACATAGTGATGTTAATGAAATGTTAGACAACTTTTATGACATTTTAAACACTGTAATTATACAATTTATACCACTCCGATCATCAAAAATGCATAAATATCCACCCTGGTTTCAGAACAAATTAATCAAAAAGTTAAACGAAAAACATAAGATAAGAATGCGCTATAAAAAATATCAAAATCCGATGGATGCACTAGAACTTAAACGTATAAGTAAACTTTGCGATAAAATGGCCATAGAATGTTACAATAATTATACAAATGTTATGGAAGATGGACTTAGGAAAAACCCTAAGTTACTCTGGACATACATGAAGATTAAAAGAGGAGGCACTAGTACATACCCTAGATCAATGAGCTATGAATTGACTACTTCGACTGACTGCGCAAAAATATGTGACATGTTCGCGGACTACTTTTCTTCTGTCTACAGCCTAAGCCGCAACAATACAACCCCCATAATTAGATCTGAGTACTTGCAACACCTTGAAAGTTATAGTTTGGGCTTGATTAATCCATCGATAAATTACGACTTCCTGTTAAATAAATTAAAAAGTATTGACATCAATAAAGGAGCAGGCCCAGATGGTATACCTCCTTTTTTTATTGCGGCATGTGCAGCGGAGTTAGTTCCACCACTTATGCTTATTTATAACAAGTCGCTAGAATCGGGAATATTTCCCTTAAAATGGAAAATTGCAAAGGTGGTACCTATTTATAAAACGGAAGACAATTCAATGGTTTCAAATTATAGGCCGATTTCAATTTTATCATCATTTGCCAAGGTGTTTGAATCATTAATATGCCCATTCATTCAAAATTATCTCCGGCTTTACATAAGTGATAGTCAGCATGGTTTCGTTGCCCGTCGGTCAACAAGTACTAATTTAATACCATTTACAGAAATGTTAATAAAAGCTTTAGATTCAGCACGGCAAGTTGATGTCATATATACGGATTTGCGCAAAGCCTTTGATAAAGTTTCCCATAAAATCTTAATTTACAAATTACAGGCATATGGCATTACTGGATCTTTACTGCAGTGGCTGGGCTCCTACTTAGTTGAAAGGAATTTTTTCGTTGTAGTTAATGGTTTTCAGTCAAAGCTCCAAAAAATTACCTCTGGTGTCCCACAAGGCTCCCACTTAGGACCAGTCCTTTTTAACTTTTTCATAAATGACATATCACACTGTTTTTGCCATTCAGAATTATTTATGTACGCTGATGACTTAAAGTTTGCAAGAGTAATCACGTCCGTTCAGGACAGTAAACTTCTTCAAAGTGACCTTAATACACTTGTGCAGTGGTGTCACAATAATGATATGCAATTAAATACAAAAAAATGTCACCACATAACATTCACTAGGAATCTAAAAATAATAGCTTACGATTACTACATTGCCAATGATAGAATTGAAGAAGTTGACACCATAAGAGATCTTGGTGTTATATATGATAAAAAGTTAACTTTTATTCCACATATGGATAGTATTATAAAAAGGGCATCTAAAGTGTTGGGTTTTGTCTTACGGAATTGCAAAAGTTTTCGTAATAACAAAACAAAGATACAAATTTATAACAGTCTTATTCGGACAATCTTAGAATACTGTAGTGTGGTATGGCGGCCTCATTACTCTGTGCATTCACTGCGACTTGAAATAATTCAAAAACGTTTTCTATGGCACCTTGCATTTCGTAATGGCATAGCAAAAAAAATTAAATCATACAAATGTCGATTAAAATATTTTAACATCAAATCTTTGGCTACTCGTAGGCACTTAAACGACGGAATGATAGCGTTTAAAATTTTCAACAACAGGATTGACTGTCCACAGTTACTGAATCTGTTCAAGCTTCGGGTTCCCTCTGGAATTCCTCGCGGCCCCATCACACCACTTTGTTCGCCTTTAAGAAGGACTGCATTAGGAGCCAACTCTCCATATGCAAGGATATGCAAGGCCATTAATGAATGCAGTGACAATATCGATCTACATTTTGGCTCTCTCACTACCCAATTATCAACTCTCTCTAACTTGGTCTTACCTTATTAATAGAATGTGAAATTACTTATGTCTTAGTCTTAATTAGTGTATTGTTTTTTTTTTTCTCATTATTTGTAAAAACATGTGGTGTTTACCTTTAAGTGATTGCTACATTGTTACTTTTATTCTTGCATGTTCTTATTATAACAGTTTATGTATATGTAAGCAATTGTTGGTGAACCTTAAATAAATAAATAAAAAATAAAAATGTCCGCCTTTTGCAATATAAATACATTGCAGGAAATTTTTAAATATTTAATTAAGCAATAATCCTACTTTCGTTCCACGTAAATCCATTTTCCTTCGTAACCAACTACTAAGAATAAAAGTTTAGTCTACTTATCTAGCGTTCAATGATATCTCATTTCAATGAAAATCTTCAAAGTTTCTTGAGATAGAATCTCCTTGAACGGTATCCGCTTCCCATTCAGATATGGGTATCAAGTTATAACTTCCATTCAAATAATGGGAAGCTCTTTCATTCTAGCTTTGACCTACTAACTCTACCCAAATATAGCCAAGCCACCTAAATATAGGCAAGGTCTAAATTTAAACAAAAACACCAATAATAACAAATTTGAGTAGTGGATTCAATTAAGCGATACCTCGTTGGTCCTTTTCATATGTTATGGTTTTAATATGGCGCCGGGGAACCGGTCGCCGGCTACCCGGGAGCGAATGCGTACATCGCCATACACTTCGGATCCTATCTGTAAGACCCTTCCCACACTTTCCGGTTTAAATCCGGTCCGGCGCCGGTTTCCCGGCTAAAATATGGCGGCCGGACCGGACAGACATTGCCATACATTTCGCGCCAGGTATCCGGCGCCGGACTGGTTTGAAATCGGAATGTGTGAAAAAGACCTAATTTTTTTAAATCTTTCATTATTATGGTGCGTTTAGACGCGCGACACGTAGCTCGGCAAGCTGCCCGGCCAGCAGCTCGGCTAGCATCCCGACATGGGTCGCCGGTACAAACAAGCCGTTCACAAACAGCCGAGCAATATATTCACGCCCATTCACACGTTCGGCGTTCGTGTTTGCGCCCGTTGTATGTCACTTTGAACGCGAGCCTGTGAACCCACCATTAGACACAGAGTCCCATCTTTCAATATTAGATCATATCATTGTGTTTATTCCTTTGTTTTTCTGCAGCCCTTCGATCGATTCCGATAAACATCCAATAACAGGATATTGACGTTTTCCTCAATTACATTCGGCAGGTGGATCGAGTCACTGGCATCAATATTATAACTTGTATTAGTTCGTTTGGCACAAAGTTTATCTCTAAATATAATAGTAGGTATATTGGGCGAAAACATCAGGCCTGTGGTGTCAATTTAGTTGACACTTGATAACAGAGGGTGCACTGTCTCAGAGGGAAGAAATATATTGAAAATGGGCGTGATTGGTTTATTTGTATGACCTCTTATCCCGCATTAATTGCCCGATTCTAAATGCTTCTATTTATTTGTATAGTCTTTGCCTGGCACCATGTTATTATACTCACAACTTATATACCTTGTCTTACGAAATGCGTGTTTACATAGAAAATACAATTACTGGTGAATAAACTCGTTCTGTCGGAAATCGTTGCGGTTGTCAGAAACACTTA
This sequence comes from Herminia tarsipennalis, assembly GCA_945859575.2. NCBI lineage: Eukaryota > Metazoa > Arthropoda > Insecta > Lepidoptera > Erebidae > Herminia > Herminia tarsipennalis. Next base: position 7,834,551 of record OX243840.2, read on the forward strand.
CCATTCTTGACTGCCGTTCTTAGCTCCACGATGAGAAACCTAAGGAATCATTTAACTTTTCCTGCATTTGAAATATGAAAGAAAATAGTCTGTTTCTCTAAATTGTTTCATAATGGAATAACTGTTCCTTGAATTGGTTTTGTGAGATGAGCGTCAGGTAATCAGCTTTATAAATAAGGAAAAATTATATTCCGGGAAAACGTATTACCTTCATAATTATACTTTAAGCCATAAAAGTCCTTTCAGAATTCTTTATACTCGTATCAGATATTTTTTTCTGAAAATATATATTACCATCTTAATTATAATATCATTGTCCTCTTAGTCTTATCTCCCTCTTGCAGGGTTTATAAGTCTGCCACCTGGTTGCATAACAGCATTTTAATTAGCGAATATTGTGTCTTTGTTTTACATTCTAGTTTCAAAATAGAATAAAGGAAGACTAAACATTAGACAAATTAACATAGTACTATACACCAGGGTAGTGTTTCAAATGATTTTGTTGCACTTATAAGCTGTATGTCTGTTTATTTGGCTCAAAAACAATTTTTCAAGCATTAACAACTGCTTGACCTTGCATTGAATTTTATTTGTTACGTAGCCAAACTTGGAACGGCTAACTGTCTAATAAGCGATATTCAAAAAAACTTTTTATTTAATCTTTTTTTTTCAGTATTAGAAATATTTTTAATAACAATGAAGATATAATATAACATACTGGTATATAGGTGCCTACTTGGGAGTCAAAATTGCTGATTTTCTTTGAAAGGGCCGTATGAGTTTGTTCTCTCTTTCACGCTTTGCAGTCAATATTTACTTTTAAATTGAAAGGGATGGCGCGTTCCAAGTCTATATGTCAATGGTATCAAACTCAAATATTTGATTCAAAGAAGGTTTCATTCTCCATTTAGATTCTAACTTCATGGTATTAAGTTCAGTTTGAAAGTGGAACACAATTCATGAAAAATCCACAAGTCAGAATTAAGAATATCCCGGGTCGTTTGAAATGAACTTGATGAAAATCAAACAAGTTTTATACGAACACCTGCGAATCGGAGATTAAATTATGATAGAAATTATTTGGCCCTGTTGTATAAAATTTACTGCATTTAAATCAATAAATTTACTTTTACATTGTAATTCAATTAGGATTTTTTTAGATATAGATTAATGTTATAAATAAAATTATGGTAAAACTAATTCCCATGTAAATTATGTCAATGGGAAACCTACATTATAGGTACTGGCCATTACTTTTAAAATTTTGTTGTCTAATGGTTTCGACTAATTTTGTCAACGACATTTATATTAAGCTTTTTTTAACCCACAAAACATTTTACGTATGCAAACTTTGCATTTTCATTTTCCAAATGCAAGAAGACAAAGTCGCTGTGGCGAGTAAACTTAATTATATTATTTGATTTCAGTACAACCGCAAAGGGAAATACGCCATTATAGGCGGCAGTGGCACAAAATGTGTGGAAGTGATCAATCTTCACAACAGATACATCACATGCTCGTATCCTGCTCCAGGAGCCGTCCTCGCTATAGCTAGCCATCAGGAACGAATCGCCTTTGGAGGAACCCATCCTGCGTTCTGCATAGTCTCCTTCCACGATCCGAAGCATGAGAAAGCTCTTTACGAACCTGAAATTACACCAGATTACGATTACACGAAACCTATTTTCGATAATATTGACATGGATACTTCTACTGGATCTCCTCTAACCTCAGACTATGAATCCGACTCCAAGTCTACCAAAAAAGTTACCACTCCAAAATAAAATAAAAGGTAACACCATCTAAGAAGTATAATGTATTTACAATGTAAGACACCTCTGTCTCGGCCTTGGGAAGGATACTAGTATGACGTTGTTTTAGTTTATAGCTAAATGTTATAATAATTTCGTTTTAATAATACTCATTCACATATTTACAGTTCCGTTTTATTAATGAATTTATTTAATTAAATACACCATGAAAGCTTTCAGCCACCTTTATTAAGTATGACAAATTTAATGATAATGATAGCTCAAATTACTACGGCACGCGAACGAGCCATCACCGAAACAGTAATCCGTTTCAATTTTGTTAAAGAGATACTCGTGTCCATTTCATATCAACCCCGTTGCCAGTTCAACGTATCGTCGTCATTGCAATGATAATTTGCAAAGCTTGTTTGTCCTGAATTGGACCTCAACTGCAATAACAATAAAACCCATCCAAGTACGTTTCGAAATTCAACGCCACAAAATTGAAATCCTTAAAACAATTGCACAAGTTTTCACAACAGAAAAAACTCGGTCCGACCAGCATTGAAAAATTAGAGTTGGCATTGCGAATTCAGCCGAGACTACAATGGCGAACAAGTTGCAATAGAATTTAAATAAAGAAGCGTTCTCTAACAGCGCGAACTCGTGTGCGGGGCGTTGGTGAACTTTCAACTTTTACCCGCTTATGTAGCGGGAACATACCTATGCCTCCCTGTCCCATTCCAACAGTGGAGTCGAGGGGGTTTTCCGTACTTGGACGGAATATTTACAGCGCAACCTAAATATAGCGTGCCGCTGCTCAGCTGGCACGGGCGGGGGCGTGGGAGGGTAAACATTCCCCCTCCTCGTTCAGCTCTCCGTTGTAGAAGGCCATTCGGGCGCCGGCTTCGGAGGTGAGCGGACATCTCCTGTATAATGCTGAGGTCGTATCGCGACCATGACCGGTGTAGTCAGGAGGGGTTGTCGCTCGCTGAAGCAATAAAGTCATTTTCAAGGCCATGGTGTAAAATTTGACGTGACACAGTTGTATGAAAAGCATGTTGTACATTGTTCAATTAATGATAAATAAGAATTTACGATAATGGATACTGTACACGCATATTTCGTTGTATGCGTCTCGTGCTTTATGTTATGAACGGGGCTGTCTCTCTTATTTACTTAGGAATATTATATTATACTGCTGTCATAGAGAATGTAATAAATGAAGCAGGCAAACATTAAATAGGTTGACGAATTATTTGTTTATATGGAATATGGTACAACTTGGTACAATCTATGGTGCATTTTCGTTTAAATTAATACGTGGTTATTCATCTATGATGAGATGATATTTGAGTGCACACGTTTTAGCTTTATTCGTTCAGGGTCTAGATCGACTAATTAAGGGTTTCTTAATCCAAAACCATACTTAGTGTTTTTCGTGTTTGTTTGTGTGTTCGCTGTTTGCGCCAAAATTACAATATTCAAATTTTGGGAGCATAACCTCTTATGTCCGGATTAAACTATAGGCTATATATCTTCACGCTACTGTCCTATATTGCCATGCGGGCTGAGCTGCGGGCATTAGCTAGTTTGATAATATGATAAAAAACAAAATATATGATAATTAAAAATTATGTCATTAAGGTACTATGAATAAAAGATCACTCTTTCTTTTTGAAATATATTGGGCTGACCTTGTTCTTAACCCTCAGTCGGCTTCACATCGTGATTAAATTCATAATCTACAAGAAATTACTTCAGAGAAGATTAAATTATAAACTTTTATCATTATCCTTTGTAATTACTACAAAATACATATTAAAACATCTCAATCTAATCCAATTTATTAAATTACCTTTAACCTAACGTGATAAGTATTTCGGCGAAGAGTGAGTGCCTTCCTTAAAACTAATTTAGGGAACAAATTGGGGATGTAACGGGAGATTTACTAATCAGTTTGCATTTTTCACTAGTCCTTAGTTAAGCTTGAAGGAATGTATTATTCAATCCAATCTGGCGATACAGAACAAGATTACCGGCTGACTAACCATCTGACAGCTCTTTGGTAAACGTACACACAAAGTGAATGAGGGCATTTATTATTCAACAGGATTTATTTTTAATTCGCAAAGCCTATAAAGTTGTTTTGTTAATGTATTGTGGGACATTTTGAACTGTTACGGGCTTACTATATATCATGTTTGCGGCTTTTTTGTTTTAGCGAGTTTGGAACAGTGCCATTAGTTACATCCTCCCCTGGCAACTTTTTATATAATATGAAAAGTCGATTCATAATTTATCCATAAATTTTTGCTCTAATTAGAGGTCTGAATGTCTCGTCTGCCTTTTAAATGCCCAGATAATTATCATTAAAATACGTTTGGTTTAATGTTGAACTGTAATTTATGAGATAATTAATTTAATTCGCGTCATTAAAGTACAGAACAGTAATTTAAGATTTTTTTTTGTATTTATAAACTTATTTTTGTAAAACGAGGCCACATGCAAACAAGAGATAGCGGCGCTTGAAACAATAGGCTCTATGAATAGACATTCCCGGATAAAATGAAAATATTATATAAAATATATAATAGTACAGTCGTTGACGTCGATTGCAACATATGACAAGAAATTCAAAAACATCAGAATCAAAAAGCCTCAATATTACAATGGTTAATGCAGAATTACTTAAATTTCTATAGCACCGGTGTAATAAAAAAGATTCATTACTTCAGTGGTGACGAGCTAACCACTTCAACCTCGTTCGCTCAATTTAATCTCGGAGCCGAAATATATTACTTGCCATTATACAATTTCATCAAAGAAAATAAATTATAAACGCGCGACCAAAACTCAACACGTTATGATGTCAATAAGAGCGAACGAAACCAGATTTACGGAATTAAAAAGCGCCGAGAACGCAAACTTAGCGGATTTGGAGATTCGGGCGTAGTGGCGTAGCGGCGGGAGGGTGGCGTAGAGGGACGTAGCGCGGGCGTCGTAGCTGCATCGATCCGCGGGCCGTGACCTTGACCCGACCGCGTTCCCGGATATACCAGTACTCGCCTAGTTGCGCTATTGTCACTTTATTCAGCTTCTGCTAGCTTTTATTAGCCCGGCCTTTATTTCTTACCTCATATTAGCTTTGTTGAATATAAGGACTTTAAGACTACTTGCTTTTATTATAAAAATAATGGTTTATAAATCACTTTCAAGGCCTTTTTATTTGTAATGGCATTTGTTTGCTTTATAGAATTTCTTGCTTACATTTATTTTGGACTATTATATTTTTGGTTCAGTTCATTTTCTTGTTCATTATAACTTTGTGAATAAGAATAATATTTCTTAATGGCGACTATCTTAAAGTACAGGTAAGTGAGCGTCCTTTTTTTAAGACAGTCTACTTGATGAATTATTTATTTTGCAAATATAAAATTCAAATTATGAATGAATAGCTGCTTAAGCAATACTTTAGAAGTCTTCATTTGAGACTTCTTTTAAAGATGTTCTCGAGAAAAGTACTGAGTGAGGATAACAATAAAGTTGTGAAATGGTTTCATTTTTAATATCTGATTACCATAGATATTAAAACTTTAGACAAGTAATAAGTACATATTTAAATGAAGTAGGTAACAAGGATTTCAACTTTTTTGCCTAAGATTGCAAAAGCCAGGTGAAAATATGACTACGAGTGTGAATTATGATTTATATACATTTTCATCGTAGACACGTGTATGTAGGAGATGGTGATGGTCACGGGAGTAGTGACAGGCGGATGTACTGAATGACAAGGATAAACTTAAAGTAATTTAATACATTCGTTCTTGTTGCTCAACGCGGCAGCGTGCCTTTGCTGGTTTAACAGCCAGACTGATCGCCGGCGCCGAAGCATCTATAAGCATGTAATTAAATGTAAGATTTCTGAGTGATGTTGACGGATCAGCACCGAATTGTGTCCCATCCGACGATAAGCGTGACTGGAAAACAGTTCGAGGTCAAGCCGTTACCCCTTGTAACGATTTGACCTCGTAGACGACCACATAGTCGTGAACTAGCCAGATAAACCTTTAAAATATATGTTAATTGAATATGGATGGATTGTGGCACGGTGGGAGTGTGAGCGACTGCTCCGCAAGAGGTCATGAGCTCGATTCCCATATAGGACACCACAAACTGCTTCAGAGTCTGGGTGTACTTCATGTCCGTGATTTATAAGTTTGTTTAGTCTGCTACTATAACCTATATCCTACGGCGAGAGTTGTTTTTAAAAACAAGATCCTTTAGACCAAACAGCCCACACTATAGGAGGTTACGATTCTTATGACATACTTCTAGTTTCTTTCTTGGCAATGGTAGGGTTATGTAATGGTCATCGGGCTTCTGCACATTTTAAAAACTCATTTTCAAATTTTTGTGTTGAATGATCTCACTTACGAGTACATTCCATATCCATGTAACAAAACATTGGAAACGATCGTGCAGTAGAATAAATCATCCCGATTAGGTTGTACATGGTGTGACCTATATTCCCAGTTATACCATTTGTTTGAGGCCACTGTGCTGGCTGGCACTGTAAGTGTGTTTTGAAATATAAGCTTATAACAGGCAAGTCTTTAACCATTGAGATCAATTCATCAACAAAATATATTACATAATTTGTAAACTAGAAGTATTATGCATAACTAGTGTCGATTCATGCTGACACGATCAAGAGATACCTATTCTTGTCAAAATATCAAACTGGATTGTGACGTCAACAAACATCAATGTTGTTTATTTTGCTATATAGTTGACCATGCAATAAAATGTGTGTATTATTCCTATGGAGTATAATAAAATCACTATCTACGGGCGAATAATGGTTATGGCTGTATCAAGGTCATTCTTTATAGGATTTTATGAGAATAGCTGATACAATTCCTTAATGTTTACGTTTACAGCTCTTAGGGAAACATTGTGATGTATTAGTCAATTAGAATATAAATAAAACTAGTTGCGTTCGCTAATTAATTTACTTCTCCTAAAATAATCGGTCAATAATTTAGTGTTTTGCTGGCAAAGTATTAAAGTTTTTTTAAAGACAACATTCGCAGTATGGTCACTGTGTCGCACCGACTTTATAAACATATAAATCACGGACACAAAGTACATTCAGACTCGGAACAACGATTTGTGGATTACACAAAGAGCAGTGCCCCGTGTGGGAATCAAACCCACGACCTGTATCGCAGCAATCGCACACACTCCAACCTCACCACTGAGACAGTCTCTATTCTAAACACAGTTTTCTGAGGAAAGTGGATTAAATTCACACCACAACATTACTATTTCTTAAAATGATTCTCTCTATATTATCATGAATTTGACCTAAAAGGAAAATACAAAATAGATAACGTAGACACATTCCCACTGCTGGGCAGCAGAACTTACCTATTATAGATCCTGGGGATAACTGTACAGAAAATAAATTAAAATATGTAGACATCCAAAAGTTCCTATTCAACAATTAATTGAAGTACTTACAACCCCTAAAGGCGTTTGTTCCGCATTGTTCTAAACAAAATTATGCAAATGGATGCAATCTGGTTTGTGGGACGGACAGTGGCCACTGCATAACAATATATGCAAATCAAAAGATAGCCGCGCATGATTTAGGTGCGCACTATGCTTTAGTGCGGCCTTGAATTTCACTGGCATATTTGGCGTTGGCAATTGGATACTAGTTATCTAAGCTATTTTTATCTAAATTTGTTGGCCTTGTTTTCGAAATACTTACTTTATTATACTTGTTAAAGCGGCGATAGCCTAATGGTTGAGGCATAGTACTCGCAATCGTTAGGTCTCGGGTTCGAATCCTATCCATTAAACTACCAACATGAACTCACTCCTATAGCTGGAGGGGTTAACAAGATTGAACCACAATTTCACATGTCTAGTTTATCTTTAAAAAAAATGTTGTACTTCGTAAACTGTAAAAGATGGACTTTTTAGAATCTGCTCCAAAATATCGACAAACGCTCTGAAGTTTTTGTATTTTGAAAAAGAGACCTTTATTACCGAATTATAGGTGTGTCGGGTAAGACTACATACAAATCACGAACCAAAAATAGTAAACCTACACTTGGAACAACATCGGATCCAGCGCCATGATTAAATCGGCAACACTTTGATTTTTAGTATCTTCTTGGTTCGACAATGACATCATCGATTTCATCTTTCACTGTGTTACGAACTACGAAATAAGAAATCCATACTGACTGACTGATGGATCAATGCACAGCCTAAGCCGCTGATCATAGAGATGTGAAATTTCGAGGACGTAATCCTTAAATAATGTAAGCATCCGAAAAAAAGCACCTAAGCTTGTGTTTGTATGAAACTCCGCCAGTTTTAAAGTTAGAATTTGGAAATTTTGTATTTCGCTTTTTGGTTTAAAATAATGAAATACGAATTTCAGCGTTTTTGGAAAATTAACCTCTGAGGTGGTAAAATAGGGGTTGAAGTTTTATTTCAAAGACAAAGACATTTATTGCTTAACTGTGTACAAAGGATAATAAAAATAATAATATCTTGGGACAACTCACACAACGCTATCTGGTCCCAAACTAAGCAGAGCTTGTACTATAGAAACCAGACAACTGATAAACATACTTGTATATTTCTAAATACAAACATATTATAGATAAATAACACCCAGACACAGAATAAATCATCGTGCTCATAACACAATGTTTTATCCTGGGTGGGGATCGAACCCACGACCTCTTGCGTAGCAGTCGGATACACTCCCACCACGCCGCAGAGGCAGTCAAATAGGTAAAATAATAATTGGTTTTATATATTACAAAAACCATAACCTATTTAGTAGCAAAGTATTCATGCATATTGTGCCAATAAGCCATTTTTTAAAGTTCTTTTAAAGGACAATCCTTCTAATTTTTTAATTTCTACAGGTAAGTGATTAAATACTCTAATTGCTGTGATATAATTACTTTTGTAATAAATCATGTTTTTTTCATTAGGTAACATTAAATTATATTTATGATTACACTTTAGATCAAAATGTGAAATATTATTTTACCCAAACAGACACATTTCCAATATGTAAATGCCTGTAAGTGTAAGGTAACCTTCTTTACTAAAGAGAGATCTTAGTGATTCGATAGTTTGCATTTTTATTTATAAATAATACGAAGGCATTTTTTTGTAAGATGGAGGTGGATTGTATTTCACATGAAATATTAAACTCCGTCAGCTTTAAAATTAGATCTGTGAGATGTTATATTTGGCTTTTTGGTTTAAAATAATGAAACACGTGTTTCAGCGTTAGGGATTGGTTTAAAAAGCTCGGTTAAAAAAGGGTTCCAAGTTTGTTTGAAACTTCGTCAGTTTTAAAGTGAGATCTGCGGACTTTCGTATTTGGCTTCTTGGTTTAAAATGGAGAAACACGTGTCGTTAGCGCAAGAGGGTAAAATAGGGGTTGTAAGTTGGTATGAAACACGCTTTGAAATTAGATTTGTAAAAAAATATATTTGGCTTTGTGGTTGTAAATAAATATACACGTGTTTCTGCATTTTGATTAAAAGTGAAAATTAACCCTTAACGAATTAAAGTCATCCGGTTGGGCGGTAGCTAATACATTCTAAAAGCGTGAAATTTTATAAGAAAGTGTGTCTGTTACGTTTTCATACTTCAACCACTCAATCGATTTAAATAAAAATTGATATAAAAATAGTTTGAGTCTGATGAAGGACATAAGGTTTTATCGAGACAACCGTCAACACGCGGGCGAAGTCGCGGGCAAAATCTAGTATATTATTTTACTACAAAGACCCTTTTAAGTAATATTAACCTTACCTATTATGTTTCATAATTTATTTGTGCGCTAGTCGTTGCGTGACACACTTTGTAAAACACTTGCGTCTTATAATAACCTTTAGGGATAAAATTGTCTGAATTAATTTGTGATCAAAAGGAATTACATTTAACTCTTAGAAACTGTAGCTTTGTTTTTGGATATTTGTATCGTACTTTGTCCGATTCTTCTTAATTCCAAGTTAAGATTTAAAGACGGTAAGGTATTGGGCCAGTACGTTGGGCCTAGATGTGGTGTTCTACTTGGTGGTATTGTGGTAGATGGCGCCAACACTGGCCGGCCAACCGAATGTAGTCGGTTTTTGTGCACACATCAAAGGATTTTGATGAATGTGTTCATTCAACATGCGAAAACTTTTAAATGGTTTTTAGTTATTAACATAGTTTTATTTAAGATTCGTGAACTGTTTGTTTTCATAAAAATGCAAAATAAAAATATTAAATTGATGTTGGGGCATTGGCTCAATGTGCCCACTACCTGGGCCCAATGTGTAGGTACAGCCGCCTTAACAAACGTTTTATTCGAATGATTCCAAGAATTTATCTCTGTGTTTAATTAATACTTTATGTACTGTAAATGACGATTAAGAGGTAACTGAATATAAATTAATCATTTGTTTAGTAACCAGTTTCATTTAGAAGTTTGTTTGTTATGCTTATTAAGTCATATTCAATTTAAGATTAAGAATTTGTAATCTCTTTATTATAATTTTTGTACAAGAGTTTAATCTGTAAACATATAAACAAAAATGTCACCACTATTATAAGAGGCATAGTGCTTCTGGCCCCGGTTTGGCTACGGAAGTCTCGGGTTCGATTCCTGGGATTTCAAATGTTTCTATTTTTCAAAAATGCAATTATTGTATTTGTAAAGCAATTGGCAAAAAATGCCTATAAAAATTACTTCCGTATGTATCTACATAAAAAGGGATTTTAAAGTCTGGAGCCAGCAATGTAAGACCTGAAAGTGACCTCAATATTGCTTGTACAAAAACTCGTTCTGCCGTCTTACACGTATCTAGATTCGCGTGCAACGAATAATATCGAGCGTGTAGATGGACCTTTAGTCGTTAGCGCGGGACCTTCACTCATTTGAAATCGGATCTGTCCCCGGCTATTAAAGACACTATTGTTTTTTTACTTCACGATACAGCTTCAACGTAGGTATCACGTTTATTTTACTAACAAACAGCTTTATATAATTTGTAAAGGTATAGAATCTATAGATTGAGGTCCCCGTCATACATATTTAACTTTGCAGTTTGTGTTTTTGTTGTTCTTTGTGCAGGTGTTCAAGGGGAAGCCAACTTAAACACTACACTTAGAGACAACATACAGACACGCATTGCAAATGTTTTGCTACCTGTTAGTAAAACTACCTACACCGGTAAATTTTGGTTAACAGACACGTTTGAGCTTTTTATTAAGGCGCCTACCGAATATGAGTCTAATAGCATTACCTTTGTTTCTTGATCTCACGAAAGCCTAGACTAACTTATTTATAAATTCTTTATTTATTTTGGGGTTTATCTTATTGGACATGGCAACCCCATCGTATCTTTTTATAAATCATATTTTCTGTTTTATAACATATAAATTATAGATATAACAATGAGAGATATAATGACAATATTGTAACTAACTCACACAATTTTTTACATGTCTCTGAATGTCGACCTACATCTAGTTTGTTCAGCTTTAGTTCGGTCATCAGTGAATCTCTCTCATTTTTCCATCCATCATCAAATGTTGCGTTGTTTGTTTTTCAACTTTATTACATACCATGCAGTTCGAAGACGTAAATTTCTTCATTAAAACCGGGCAAGAGCATGTCGGACCATGCTCAGTGTAAGGTTCCGCAGCTTTAAATAATTGCATCAGCAGAAGAGAGTATGTTCATGGCACTTACGCCCTTTTGATAAGAAATGCAGCTTTTCGGCTATAACTTAATGACGGTATATCCGATCATATACAAAATAATTTTAGTTTAAAGTATTTATTGGGCGCTGCCTTTGTGATTTTTTTCATATTTTTTTGGTCACACGGTTCAAAAGTTAAGGGGGGGGGGGGACACAAGGACACAATTTATGCAACTTTCGGATCGATTATTTCCAAAAATATTTACACAAAAAAAATTGATAAGGAACCCTATGTTTTTAAAAGACCTGTCGAATGATACTGATACGTTCTGTTACCTGTATGGAGTGCCTAAAAATAATTATTTTTAGTATTTAGCTATCAAACTAAGTAGCGGCCACTAGAAGACACCTTTACATCAATATTCATTAAATACTCTCTGAGTAAAATGCCTGTGAGATACGGACGAACAGACAGATAGACGGACATGGCGAAACTATAAGGGTTCCGTTTTTTGCCATTTTGGCTACGGAACCCTAAAATGCAAACTTTGCTGATGGATATGGTCGGATCGAGCTTAGCCTAACTAGTATGTGAACTTATAAATACAAAGAATCATAGCAAAGCCTAACGTCTTAGTCTTACGAGGATAACAGCACCTTAAAACATAATTCTGCTTGGTACAATGCCTGTCTTAACTGTCTGTCATAATGATACGTTCTGAATAAATAAGAGGACCGTCGTAAAGCGTACAAGAACCTAGCAGTTGAAAACACTGTCTATTCGAGACGTTAGCGAATTATAAATCATAAAAAGTTTTCAAAGTGCACCAGTTCGCTCTGTTATTTCAGTTATTATCTAAACGAGTGGTTCTGAAATAACCTTTTAGTGGCAGCCATATTGTGTTCGTGTCAGTGTAATAACCGTTTGAACCTTTATGTTTTTGTTGTTAGTTTTTTGAAGTGATGTTGTTTTGATCACGTAGAAGGTATTGAAAATAAACTGTATCTACCTTTTAAAGAGTAGTTTATAGATCGGCAGATATGGAGCTATGTTATGTTGTGTATAGCAACTTATCTACAAAAACGGGTCACCATCGCGTGAGTGATAGACAGTTCATACCTTATTGTGGTTTCTTAATCATAATGGCGTATGAGTGTAGGTATATAAAGTAAGAAATCCCTTCACATTTATGTTTCTCAATAGTCTCAGCATAAAAAAAAATATATTTATTAAAAATACAAACTACACTACATATTATGAAAATATATATATTACGGGTCTTAATCGCGTGAATAATTTAAAGTAAAATACCCTGTTTATTGCCCGACGTTTCGAACGTATTGCAACAGCCATGGTCACAGGTAGACTAGTTGAGCTCAGCGTCGCCTCCGTGAAGCGCGGGTTTCGGAAACTACCCTCGCTTGATTTTTATCACTAACTATTACGGAACCGTCGGTACTTTGACACACAACATTAAGGACATCTGCACACTGGCGTGTAATGTTTGTTCGGCGGTGTATACACTTGCTGATCACGGGATTCCACGATGTTGACAAACGGTATCTGTCTTCTCGGTTGAAATTGACATGTTTTTTGATTTCAACCGCTTCCCTCGCCATCCTGGAGTAATAGTGACGGTCAGTGGTACATACTTAGTTTGTGTTCAGATTTATATATTAGAATAGTAGGTAGGTATGTAGACACTGATATTCCTAGTTCATATTGATGATCAAAAACCTGATTATTAAAGTTAGGTTGTTAGGGTCCTGGTTAGTAAGTATCAAAATTATACCTACTGGCGAGACGTAGGATGTTGACTTCACTGTTATTCAAATAAGTTTTATCTATACCCATGCAACTTCATCTGCGCCAATTTTCCCCGTTTTTGCAGCATTTTTTATTGCTACACCGCTTATACTGGTCCTAGCGTGAAGTTATATAGCCTATAGCCTTCCTCGATTCGAACCCGTAGTTCTTGAGATTATCGCGTTCAACCAAACAAACAAATTCTTCAGTTTTATAATATTAGTATACTCATAGATATTTTTATTCATTAAGCGACTTTAGTGACTCAAATTAAATAAGCACTTTTCAGCGTAAAAAAGGAAACAAAACAATAGGTTATATCTATAGGTATACTACGTAACTACGTAGCGCGTAGGTAGGGCTGTACGAGTATATAAACGAAGTAGTAGATTCGAGAATACCTTGAGTCCATGGTGAACTTGAACTATTAAATTGTACCCACGTTCAATCGTTCAAGGTAAGACGAAGGTGACTATATAACCTTGATTTTTCATGACCTTTCTTCTATTTTAACTTATTTGTATAGTTATATCGTGTAGCTCTAATAATAGTTGGTAGTTTAAAACAATGGTAAATAGGCACTTTTTACCGTTGTTTTAAACCGAACAGACCGAGATGTGTTCGAGGTTAAGCGATGTTACCACGGTTAATTCATAGATACGTGACCGTTTTTGAAAAAGTCACATCCTTCCGTGCCGCGAAGAGCACGTTAGGGTGAGATTAGGTGACTATTATTATAAAGAGTAGTAGTTTCCAATTGTATCTTCCTGTTATGTATTGCGTGAAGGGTTTGGGTTTGAAGTTTACTAGTTCCTATTTAAATCACTATGGATTTTCGTACTCTATGACTGAATAAAAGAGAAATAATATTTACAGTAAGATTTATATACATCAACGACACAAATTATACTATATGTTTTCCAAGCTAGTCGTAGAAAATGTCAATGAAAATCAATGACAATTGAGAGAATACATAATGAAGAGTTTTTACTACAGTCCGCTATCGCACCACTAGTAGGTACTAGATACTTGCTTACATATTCATGAACTTATTTAAATAACAAACCTATGAGGGAATTAACGGAACACGGAATATATTTAGACGTTGTCTACATTGGTTTAATTAAAAGCCCGTCCGTGCAAAATCAAGTGATCAAATATGAACAACACAAGCTGACGCTGTGTGCGAAATTAATTATATCCATGTCCCGCATCATTAGCCTCAACGACGAAGGTATATCACAAACCGCAACATTTTCGCTTTACGGTTAGGCTAGCCACGGAAATTACCTTCATACCCCACCTTCGCTGCAGGGACTGATCGTGTCCGGCCTGCTTAATGTATTTTAAATGAACGAATCAATTATGTATTTACAGGAAACCGTGCCATATGAAAATGAAAGGGGAAAAGTCAATGAAAATGTTATGACGCAATGAAACTGTTATGACGTCTAGCGAAGTGGTTGTGAAAGTACCGGCCCGTGACGCAGTGATAGCCCGGTAGATCGATACAACAGATCAGCGAGTTGCAAATCTGGCGTTTTAAATTAGGTTAATCAGAAAATTACATCTCTTTGTAACCCTAGATGCTGGTTAAACCGTGGTAATGCGTCTGTTAGATCGTGTGAAATTCTAACCCCGTTGTAATGTTCAAAGTCTAATAACTCATAAGCTTTTCGGATTATAATATCGTTGGTCTGCCCGGCCAAAGTTTAGTTTTTTTAAAGATAACTAGCAATGTGGGATTGGGTCCCACATTATTAGCAATATTGTTAACCCCTCCAGCTAAGTTCATAGGCGCGTGTTGGAAGTGGGTTCACGTCGGTAGTATTATGGGTAGGATTTGAAACTGCGACCTCACGATTGCGTGTTTGATGCCTTAGCCATTAGGCTAACGCCGTGCCGCTTCAATATAAGATTATTTATTAATGTATGTACCTACAGCGTAATTTGTGCTCCTGAAAGGTACTCAATAAAAGTTTTGACTACCTTATCCTTACAAATCGGGGCATTACAAATAAAGGATATAAATTCCTAATTTGTAATGCCCCGATTTGTTTTGTGAAAATCCTAAGCCTTTGTTTCAGCTCAGCAGGCGACTGTTCCAGGTAGTGAGCAACCCTTTTTCCAATTTACAAATAACAAGTTACATTTGCCAAACTATCTCGAACACCTACATAAATCCGTTCGCATTCAGCGCACGCACGGGTAACGTAAGCTATCTTTTTCGACGAATGTAGGCCAATTCTGTCTTTCGTATCTCGAAAGGAGAAAATAAGATGTTTTTTATGAATGAAATGTTGGCAAGTCTGCTGTACGTTTTCTCTGGTATTTTATATCTAGGGGTAGATTATGTGAGTTTAAAAGCGACGTTTTAAAAGTGCTTTTACATGCCTGCGTTGCATAGTATGCGGAAAGTTTGCAACGGTGTGGTAGTGTGATGTATGTGGAGCAATGCGACGACGTGCAAAGCAAGCACAACCGCAGCGACCTAAAAGGGCAAAATTGAAATATACCGACCGCTGCTTTATACCCTAACGTTACCCGCATATATTTTTCTGGCGTTTTTCCTAATATTATTTTTATATTATGCTTATCTGTATCGCAGACGGTTTTCCTTAACCTGCATTCTAAGTGATACGGATATTGGATTATTTCAAATAAACATTTATATTTGAATATCCGGATTTTGTTATTTGTGCCAAAGAGGTCTCACAAGTTCGTTAAATACGTTTCATGTGTCACTACAAAGTTCAGTGCCTACATTTTAAAGAAACCCTTTTTTATCTCTATTTTCAAGGTTCATATGTATGTAAGGTCAATGTGGGATAGTAGTCTCAGTGGGATAGATGCCACAGTTTTCGTTTTTTGGTCCCTCAGTCAGTGCCGAGCGCTTCGCTGGAATGGATGTGTCGTGAGTTGTGAGACAGAACATATTTCTAGCGACAACAGATTGGCAGATTTGGTTCGCCTCAAACTAATTACGCACGAAACTTTTGATTTGATGTAGTAAGTACCTATATTTTTGTTTTTCTTGAGTGATTTTTTTATTTGATATTTTAAGTATTGTATTAAATAAAATTAATACTAGATTTATGGTATCAATTAAAAGATTTTATATATATTATTTCAGCATGTTTTAACATGTTTTATTTAATATTTTGCAGGGTGTTTTCTCTTTAAAAATATAGATGCCCCGGTATTTTTGATTAATTTTTTATATATATTTTTTTAGATATGCCACGTAAATACGTGCGTAAAGTAGGCGCACGTCCTCGAGGCGTGTGGACGGAAGATGCGCTTAAAGAAGCATTTGAAGAACTGAGGCAAAACAAATATAGAATAAATGAAATATCTCGTCGTTATGGAATTCCAGTCAGGACCCTAAAGAGACGATACGTCAAACAAGATGCAAAGAAAAACACATTAGGTAAGGATTTCGTAAACTAATAGATATAAAGTATTCGCTAGAGTCCTTCTGTCACTGTATTTTGAAAAAGAGTAAAGGAGCACTATCTACTATATATATATTGTTATTTGTTTGTTTTCATATGTTTAAGCTTTTTATGTTTATCAATACTGTATTACATAATGTGTTTTTATTATTTTAAACGACTTCCCTTCATATTTCTGTTCTTTTTTCCGTTATGTAGGCTGGAAGAAAGTTATACAAGAAATAAGCAGTTCCTTTTGTGTAACTTTCTCTATTTCTTTTTTTCTTATGTATTGTTTGTGTACAACAAATTATTAAATAAATAAACTTAAATAACTTTAATATACTTAATAAAAGTATAACATAGTTATTAACTTGGAGGTTTATTTCTAGGGAAACACCCTATTCTTGACTTCGATAATAAAAAACGGCTCGTCGCACACATCCAGAAACTAGAAGCAGCAGGTTTCCCTGTAACACGAGATACGGTACAAAGATTAGCTTTTCAATTCGCTGAAAGGCTTGGCATCAAACATAACTTTAATGAGGAAACATGCAAAGCTGGACCCTCATTGGCTACAATCATTTTTAGAACGCCAACCTGCGCTTAGCATTCGACTAGCCGAAGGTTTATCCATCGCTCGAGCGCAGGGAGTTAATCGTGAGGAAGTCGATAAAATGTTTAAGCTTTTGCTTCAAGTATTGACAGAGCATGACTTACTGGACAAGCCAGATCATTATATAATATTGATGAAACTGAGGTCCTGTTATACAATATACCTGGAAAAGTAATTGTGACGAAGGGGATGAAATCAGTTCACTCAATAACATCCAAAAAAAAAGAAGAGACATTGTCAATAATAGCTTGCTGCAATGCCGCTGGAAATTTTCTCACTCCAGTTGTTATTAGTAAGGAAGTAAATAAAAAGCCGGAATTCCTAGATGGTCTTCCTCTTGGATCAGATGTGTACATGAACAAAAAATCAGCCTATGTTAATGCGGAGTTATTTCAAAAATGGCTAGTGCAGCATTTTGTACCACGAAAGCCTCAAGGTAAGGTTGTTTTGCTTCTCGATGGCCATTCTTCTCATACTAATTCTGCTGAAATGTTAGAGACTGCTGAAGAAAATGGTATAATTCTCTTTTGTCTGCCAAGCCACAGCACGCAAGCTTTACAGCCCTTAGATCGAGGCTTTTTCAAGCAATTTAAATCTTTTTATGCAGCTGAGACCAAGAACTGGATGCTTGCTAACAAAGAAAAAAAAATCAGCCACTTAGTAGCCAGCAAACTAATTGGTAACGCATGGATCCGAGCGGCTACGCCTTCTAATGCTATTTCAGGCTTCAGGACTTGCGGTATTTACCCATATAATCCGGTTGCTGTTCCAGATAGTTCCTTTGCAATCTCCGATTTGTCATCGAGCAATCAGCTCTGCGATGAGCCGTAAAATATTTTGAATAAATAATAGTAGTTATAATGTATCATTTTATATTTATTATATAAGAATAAACATAACAATTACCTTGTCCCTCATTTAGTAATCAGATGTTGCCAGAATTAGATAGCGACGAGGTTTATGTAAGCCCCACTTTTGCTGAAGCCCGAATTTCTACGCCACCAAATCCTGACCTAGGTAACGACATTTGTGATAGCACTAATACAACGAAACAAGACTCTCCATCTCTCATATCATCTCTTCGTTGTCTGCAGCCTAGTGCAGAAAGTGCAAAGGAGACGCCTAAGAATGTTCCCCTGTTCCGAAAACTCCGATACAAAAGAGGAAAGCAGTCAGCTGCAGTTTAAAATTCTAAAGAAAACATTGCTATTGCTGACATACCGTACGAGAGTAGTAAACCACCGTACGAGTGTATTAACCAAGAAAGTTGACTAAAACAGGCTTTTAGCAGCTTCAAAGGATACAGATTCATTTGCGACATATTATGATTTTAATGATTCTTACAAAGAAAATGACTCTCATGTTGAAATGAAAAAGAAAAGAAAGCTAAGAAACTAAGAATAAAAGAAAGGATTGAAACTTCAAGTGCTAATACAATTCAGCGCCCTGTTCGTTCAGAAACAACGAATTACCAAAGATGAACGGGATGATCCTTTAAATGAGGCAGACTCTTCTGAAAATGAGTCAAATGAATGTCTGGAATATTTCGAAAATTATGAGAAAACAAAATCGACGGTAGATTGAATTCAGTGCGTCAAGTGTAAAAAGTGATACCTGCACAATGTACGGCGATTATAATAATCATTGTCAGCGAATAAAGTTACGCTTTGTAAAAAATAAACAATAATTTAAATATAAATTAAAGATGTTAAAAGTAATGAAGTTGCGATTTGTTACATTAATACTAATATTTTTTAAATAGATACTTAAATTGATCTCATTTTTAAAATAAACCAAAGAAGATTATGATTTGTATATAGAACACATTGTATATGTAACAGCTAATGTTGAGTAAACCTTTTAAACCTAAAATAATGTTTAATTATATACATTGGACAACTATCCCACAGTTCAACCAAAATACAAAAGCCACAACACATCACAGACGTTTATAATTATAAAATGCTCATATTCTTTAAGCTAGGCAACTATCCCGTCCATCCCATATCTATCTAATAGCTTTAAACGTGCAATTCTTGTATATATATAATCTGAATCCCGGCAGAGCCTCTAACGATTTTCATGTTTTTTTTTCATTTTGAGTAAACGACGTTTAATAAACAATACCAAGCAAAGCTCGGTCATCCAGGTACTGTATATATGTACCTATATTCTAAGAAATCATAACAAACTGCGTATTTTTTTTATAATTCCTAGCCTTTATAGATGAAATCAAACTATAGAAAATGTAATGTTAGTTCAAAAGAAAAGTTCTATAATAAGTTTTCTAACTTCAACATGTAAGACAATCAGCTACATTGTTCTTCACTTGAACGTTCTCAAGAACTTGAATTATTGTTTACTCGTGTATCGCGCGCTCTGAATTTTGTAACCATCCTACGTAATTCCAAATTAAATTAACGATGTTCCACGTATCAAGGCATTACCTCTGACAGGCATAATTAAATACAACTTCCCCGTGAACACCCTTTTAAACAACTTGATTTTCAATGGAAAGCTTTTGTTTTTATTTTAGTTAATGGCATTAAAGACGATTTTCCTGGCAATTTCTGCCAGTGTATTTATTGTTTCTTCAAGCATTCTTAGGTCCTTTATACACTTTTCTCACTTCTTCAGTGTATAGCGATGTATGATAGCTTTCACACGTTCCGGCGTACATGGCTATACCTACATTCGCCTGACATCGGCCATACCAAAGGGCATATACGTATTTTATGTATTACTCGTTAAATGCAACGCTAAGTCCCTTCAAAACTTAAAGTTGTCCGGTTGCTGTTTGTTCACATTCGGTATTTAAAACAAACCTAGGCATTTATATAGTTCAGTTTAATCAACCAACGCTTCATTTTTGTTTACGTAACTTAAAAAATAACGTTTGTAATTTTGCCAAAAGTACGTAAACGCGAGACATGTTGACAAATACAGTGTACATCACTAAGTCTTCTGGCCAGGAGCATTTGGGTTCGAGCCAACTGTGTTTATTTCGTAAAATAGTTCGTGCGTGTAATAAACATCGCCAGGGATGTATTTACATGATAATTTACCCGATTCTAACCTAAATAGAAAGACAAACATGACTAACCTTATTTCAGTTTAAGGAAATAGGATAAGCAAGGTTCCGTCCCTTGCCCCGCCCGGATGGGAAGATGTTTTCTTTTTTTACTCCTCGCTATTGCTTTTTTATCGCATTATTCCGGCAGACTTATTATCAAGAGTAGGGCTTTGGTTCTTGCGATATCTTGTAGCGTAGATGAGGCGCTTTGCTGGGATTTTAGAACGTTTGTGTTAATAATTTAGCATAATATGGCAGACACGGTAAGAAATCAATAAAAAAAAAACCTAAAAAAACCCTGCAGAAGGACAGAAAACAATATATCTACCGTTTAAATTTAATATCATGTAGTCGGAGGCACGATATTAAGTTCAAGAGGATTAATTATTCATTAAGATTTTTTAGATTTTTTTCAGAATTATTTGTAGGTACACAGTGACAATTGCGACGTCGAGATGAATCTAATGACATATCACTTATTAAAATCGGTTGAGGCGTTGAGGAGTTATAAGCAGACACATTGGAAGGATACATACATAAATACACGTCAAACATATAACCCTCCGTCAGTCAGTCTCCCTTTGAAAGTGATTAAAATGGAAGCCAAGAAGCAAAGACTAACTTATAGTCTCTTTGTTTCTGGCAGAATCAAGAAATTCAAAAGAATTGTCTAGCTTTAAATGGGCTTTACTCATACTAGAGGAACGTGACGTATCATATTACTAGATAATATATAACTCAGGGTCCCTGACTGAGTCAGGTGTGGTCACCACTGAGTTAGGCTGACTAAGTGGCGAGCTGATCGAAATATATGCAAGGTTAAGCAATAATACTACTGTCGGTCCATAGGTAAGTGACGTTTTCGAATATTGTCACACCCCTACTTGCGTTGGAGAGCACGCTGAGCCTTCGGTCCTGCCCCCAATCTCTAACCGGTCGTGTCGGATTTCCGTCCCATCGGGCTATGAGAGGGGGGAATACAGAGTGCAGTTGTGTTTGCGCAGATACTTGTGCACTATAATATCTCCTACGTAATTGGCTTGTCTCTGTTGGCCGCTGTAACCGAAATCGGTTTGGAGACCATTAACTACATATTTCAATTATTACTTTCACTAGCTTAATATTGATATGTTTTATTTCCAATACCAAAACATTTACTGTTTATTTCAAAGGTTCCAATAATATAGTGTATCGATTGTACTCCCTAAGGGATTCGAATTTATTTCGTGAAGAATCTGAGTAATAAACGAGCTTTTCTAAAAGAGCCTTTTTATTTCTTTGTGCGTTTAAACCTTGCTGTTTCTGTATATCAAAGTGAATAATAACCATATAAAGGATGCCTTTTATGGCATTATACGACCTATTACAAGGTACTTAGAGAAAAGACCTTTTAACTTAGTTGTATACTTTTCAAACCGCAATTACTTAAGTTCTGTTTACGATAATCTGGATTAGAACAAAGGGAATAATAACTTTGTAAAAGGCTTCCAAAGCGGTTTGCTTCAGTAACAAAGAAGAGGATTGACCTGAATTATATCATAATACCTACTTAGTTAGAAAAATACACCAAATAGACTGAAGAATGAAGAGGAAAATCGTAACAATTTTCCAATATTGTCAAAATTATTTCATTGTTTTAAAACATTTGCGATTTTTATACATATTAGATATATTTCGGGACTTAATCGCGTGAATTGTTTGAGGCGTCTCACGGAGACATCGCTAAAAGGTTCACCTTTAAATAATTCACGCGATTAAGTAAAATTATTTTAGAAATAGCTTCCATACAATTAAGTGTATTTTTAAATGTATATTTATAACCAAATAAACTATACGTGGATTACCGTAACCTTCTGACTTATAGTCTACTTTAAGAAAGACAAAATGTAACTGTTTCATGCCTGTTCTGTTCTGTTAACATTTTAATTTATTTCACTACGATACCAATATATATGATGACGTAGGAAGCTATGTTTCGACCGTATTGCAACGGCTGTGGTCACGTGGTCTACCCGTGATCACGGTCGTTGCAATACGTTCGAAACGTCGGGCAATAAACAAGGTATTATTCAAGCGATTAAGACCCGTAGTATATTATAATCTCCTGGGGTTGTGCCACGGTGCTCATTTTGTTTAAAAGCTAGTTTAGACTATGACTTTGATCTTGATAGTATATATCAGGGTACATAGAACTAATCATTAAAATCATAATAACCTAAAATTAAGACAGGTGGCGTAAGCCAATGAATTCCAAGTGTTCTGTAAAGCTAGTTTCCTAGCACTAATCTGAAAGCTCTGTCAAAATCAAATACTTATCTCTAACCGCCCGTGTCATTGTGTTAAGTAGAAAATGAGAAAAACAATTTCACAGTATATCTACCCAATGTCGACGTTTAGATCAATGCCGTTAGATTAAGTTCGTAAATTTTGGAATTCGAATTAAGTATTTTCATAAAACACCGTCGATCAGTTGTGAAAACAAATTGCGTACAAAGCCAGGCATATTTGCTCAATAATTCATCAGTACCTACAAAAGTTTCCGCCTTCGCAATTATATTTTCCTCAGCTTCGCCGCCGCGAACTCCCAATCGATTTGCCTATACAGACACATTTGGAATATTGCCAAGTGTTATTGCATCGAATTCGGGGTGGAATCGCATGCCATCGTTGCATACGTTTTATGAAGCTATGTAGATCGCCTGTGTTTTAAATTGTTCCTTTTTTGTGACAGTAAGTTTTAGAAATTTTAATAAACTTTCTAACAACCCATATGATGTCCCACTGCTGAGTACGAGTCGCCCCAGTAACCTACTTACTGTAGATCCTGGGGGTAATTGCCACAATCACCAGCCACGCTTGGCGAGCGCTGCCACGCTGCTGCTCGTCCTCCGGTATGACATCCCTTAGTCGCCTTGACGACACTCACAGGAAGACATGGGGTCTATATATATGACCCCATCTATTCCCGTGGGTGTATATTGTTCTGAAATAAACTACTTATATTATAAGTAATTTATTTCAAAACAATATACACACACAGTGTTGAAAATAAAAACAAAATTTCACTAGTAAATTTAATAAGAAATCACATTAAAAATAATAATTATACTATATTCTAAAGTTAAATTTATTATGTCTATTGTTTGTCATTTATGAACTCATAGATACTATAACTTTATCCCTTCCCCAATAAATATGTATAATATAATTGATTTTCAAAAATATTTCTACCATGAATCCTTTTCAATTCGATAGATAACTTAATATATAACGTGACTGTTGGTGATACTATTCATAAACTTACTCGTAATCAATATTAAAACGGCTTTAGAGTATGTTAATCTTTGTAGCAGCATTATATAGAGTCGACTCATCAAAGATGACATTGGGACTGCGTGGAGTCTGTGACTTAGGCACGACCGATTAGATCGAGAAAACAGCAAAGCAAGTTACCTATGTCGGTTATAGATGTTCGACTGTTTGGTAAAAAGTATCATACGAGCAGTATGCTACTCGGAGAGCATGTTTAGCCGTAGTCCTGCGCCTGATCTCTTTCCGATCGTGTTGGAGATGAGAGTGGCTTTGGCCGAAATCGTTTAGGAGAACATATGTATATTGTTGGACAAAAGAAATGTAATTTTTTTCAGAAAGTACCTACCTACATTGTAAAAGATTTCTTTCAAAAGTGAGATAAAAACTGTTTTAAAAGTAGATCTCAGTTATCTGTTAATTTGATTAAACAGCTTGACGTCACGACGTAACAAAACTTCTCTCCAGACAAATATCCCAATCACATGACGCCAAAACTAAACTTTGAAAACTATTCATTCTAAAGCCTTGTTTACGGAGACGTGCGATGTTGCGCGTTGCGTGTGGCGTGTCGTCTCGCCTCGCGTTGGGCTTATCGGCACGTATCATAGCACACGTAAACACAAAATTATGGCTATATACAATGTTGTTTATAGAGATGTGTGGTGGGAAGTGTGGCAAATAATTCACGTTTAACAACGCGAAAAAACGTCCAACGTGACGCGCGACGCCCCGCGTCACTGGAGTTTTACAAGCGTTGACGTTATTCCCACATCTGCGCAGCGTTGTCACTGCGCTGACGCGGTGTTATTGTTATGTTTTTTGGCAGCAGGTACAATTACGCCACGTCCGCTCTGTGCGTGGGCGCGTGGTCGGGTTTACGTCCTGCGGGTAGTTGCACGGTAGCTGCTTTAAAGTTAGACGCGCAACGTCAACGCCGCGTTTGCGCAACGTAATCGCTGTGCAGACGTAGAAGTAACGTCCACGCTCGTAAAACTCTAGTGGGATAGCGGCCCTAGACTCGAATAAAATGCTAGCCTTTATAGGACACTTTAATAGAACATACAACAAGATTAATGGTTGCTTATCCAACTTATAAGTTATTTTATCTTTGTCTCAAAGAAGAAAAGTAAGCTAATCTGGGATCAAGTAAAAGCAATATTTTGCATGAATAACTCGGTTAGAAAAGGTCGTGGGAACGAAATTGCCCTATTAAATTCTGTATTACCTATTTCCAATGGTTTTCGGTGAATGTGATCTTTCTTGTAAGATATAAGGGAATCGTATTTATGTAGTTTTACAAAAATATTGTAGTATGATACAAGCCCATGGTCAAAAGTTGATAGTGTTCTATTATGGATGGGGTTTACTTATTGGTTCCCTTTTTAGTGTTCCGTAGCCAAAATGGCAAAACGGAACTGACTATACGACAACGGCTGCGGAAACCTACACTGAACATGCTCTTGCCCGTTTTTTATAAAGAGGTGGAGTGAATATAGGTAATTTTTAACGTAAATGACTTCTAATTGAATTATCAAATTACTAAGACGCCGGGGTAATGCTGTATCGGTCCACTGCTGGACATAGGCCTCTCCTAAATTACGCCACAACATTTGAAAAATGCAGAAGCTATGCAATATAAAAAACAAGACTCCCCTCCACTAAAATTTAAGTGATCAGGATTGTCAAAGAAAAGTTATGAATTTGATGATTTACTTTTGTATTTAATTAAAAAAAATAACCGTTACAAAAGTAGATACCTACGCTTTGCGATAACATCATAACTCATTAAACATTTTTACAGCATCGTTGAAAAAATATCTTTACCAAAATGCATAGGTATACCTACTTTATTGAACTAACAAAGGCACTACAATAAACTCTATTTCGCTTGTCGAGATGATATTCAATCACTTTAAGATAAAATTCAATGACCAGACTTTTCTTTCAGACCACTCAAAACTACTTGTAGAGCATGAGAGTACTCATTCAGAATTCATAAAAGCATACTTGATTTTATAAGCATCCACGGTAAAAACCATTGACATTCAATCGATATCTTTGCTGCTGATTTACACTTTTGTCTAAACAATAGGATAGTTAGCTATTACAAATTGTTTCGTAAGCACATTCATAATCTCTTTTCTAGAAGTATATTAAAGGGCATTTTTATAGCTTAATCAGCATTATAATGTTATTAATACAGGGACATAGGTCTACTCTTTGAGAGACGGTACAGGATATAATGCAACATACGGACCCAGTGCAAGTTAATGGATGTCTTTTTTAATAAAATGTAGTGCCTATAGAATAGTATTTTAAAATTACATAGTACATAAGGTGCAGAACTAAGTACCTGCCTCAAAACTATGCAAACAGTTTGAGAGAATATCTATATTGATATTATAAAGCTTAAGAGTTTGTTTGTTTGAACGCGATAATCTCAGGAACTACGGGTCCGAATTGAAAAATATATTTACTGTTGGATTACATTACATTTAGGAAGGAAGGTTAGAGGCTATATAACATCACGCTACAACTGATAGGTGCGGAGCAACAATGAAAATGTTGCAAAAACGGAAAATTTATGTAGACGAAGTTGCGCGGGTCACTTAGATAATATATAAATAAATCAATTCAATGTTCAAAGGAAGGTTATTAGATATAGATAGTATCTAAGATAACTACTTATGAATAGATAATAAGTTACCAAAATTATATAGTGTATTTAAGATTAAAATTAATAATACATGATTCCATAGATGAATTGCTTGATGAATTAGCTTGTAATTTTAATTTCAATTTTTTTTTATTTTATGTTTGTATCTTATTCCGATTATTATTACTATTATTATGTTTAATAATGTATTCCATTGCATTCCTTGAGGTAAAGTACAGTCATACCCAACAATATGTAACAACTCTTAATACCTACCTGTATTTATGCAATTTGAAATTAATAAATAAATCACTAATTAAAAGTTCTTATCTAAACATGATTATTACACGTAAAAGCCAACAATTAATCTTTAAAATATCTCTATTTCATAAGTTTTTTTTTTCTATTCCTCCGTAACACTGACCTATAAACTATAGTATAGTACAGAGGTCAGTGTTCCTTAAGTAATATATGCGCATTCGGCTTGTGTCAGTATTGCTTCTCATAAAGATGACTATACTCGTACTTACACAACAGTTCATCTTAATGAGAAGCAATACTGAAACGTTTGTATTGAATTTCAACTAAGGTCAATTTAAATAAATTTCAAATATGATGAACTTGGTAATAAGTTCTTGAAAACTTTGAAACTGATACGAAATAACTTTTAACTGATTTACAATTAAGTTACGGTTGACTGATTAAAATAAGCACAAAGACTTTAGATATTTATAACCTTTGATAATCTTATTGTGTAACCTTTAGTTTGCCGTCACCTTAAATTAATATCAAAGTTATTTTAAATAAATAAAGTTAATTATTCAGTAAGTTTTAAGTAAAACTTAAGGTAGTTTTGCTTTAGGTTTTAATTGCTTTAGGTAAAAAAAAATGTGTGTCACTCGGGGACTGCCGCGGTAAATCTGCATAGCATTTTTTATCAACATAAGCAATTATAATTAATTATTTAATTTATGTATTTTTTTTTCTTTTCATTACATTTCGGAGCAGCTTTGCTCGATCCGTGCGAGCTTTGTACAGTCATACCATATACTTAAACGATAAGCGAACGCTCGGCCGAGCTACATGGTATGCGGATTGGGGGGTGTTAGGTTTTATTTTCGTTACGGAATTTCTTGATTCGATCGCCGCGCTTAAAGCCTGCGATAAAAGCTATGCAATAGCTTAAAAACTGTGATGAGGGTCATCACAGTTTTATACTTTTGTATAGAAGTCTCTAAAATATCTATGTCCGCAGAAGGGTACACGCGTATTCATTTATATGCGAGTGTGCTAGAATATTAATTGATTTCATGAACTTAGCTTTTTTTTTTTATTTTATATCCTGCTACTTAGCAATCTGTTTGTTTCAAACAATAATCTAATAAGGTGTCAGATTTTCATCGGTAAATGTGTCCACAGCAGAGATATGCACTCAGTGGTACAATCCTCATCTTTTGTCTACGAATCTCGTCGCTAGGTCTGGTATACTATTTCTGTTTAGGCGGGAGAATGTTAGACTGCCCATTCCCTGCAGTTCGGCAGCTAATTCATTAGTATGTTGGTCCAGTCTGGTCTGATGAATGAACTTAGAACATTAAACTATTTATTTTTTACAGTTCTAAGGGATTGTAACAAAGGTGAAATTTGGATTTATTTCAACTTCTAATTTAGGAACTAGAAAATCAAACAGAACACACAAATTATTTTCCTTCGAAAAGTTTCCTAAATATATTTAAAAGTTCACTTTGGGTACCTAAGTAACTACTTCTAGTAAACAAATGTACACACACCCACGGAGGCACAAAGTTACCCCTACCTTTACACGTGTTTCGGTATGTCGCACAAAAGAGGCAGTTTGATTATGCTCACTGTTCTTAGTTTACCGAGTGTAAAATAAGATACAGTATACGACAACCATAAAGATAATAAATGGACTAACCTTAAATCTGAAGTAAACGGCAAAACTGTTTCGAAATCTAAATGAGGGGTTTCTCTCAAAACAATAACGAAACTTAACGATCCACTGAGACATCCGATTAGTTGATCATCTGAAGCCCAAGAAGCCTATTGGAGGTCATATATTAGTCTGAGCTGTCTGAGATATTTCTGATGTAGGTACAAAAATTAAGAAAAACTTTTGAAACTACGAAAAGTAATAAAGAAGACAGTTCTGAAATCACATTAACAATCAGTCTTCGCCCTTAACGGGATGTGGGGAGGTCAGGTACAAACATCGGCGTAAACTATGATCACTGCAGGGCCGCTACTTTAGCGAAGCAATCAAGTTTCCAACTGGAAGTCTGCCAGGGACAGTTAGGTCTAGGTCTAGATGCAGACATAATACGGAAAGATATGTTGACTTTGATTTTGGTCAAACGGTGGTTTCGGTTGGCTCTCTGGTTTTCTTTCTGACTGTCACGTTTTATTTGTAACTGTGTTTTCGTTTATGTGTAAATAGAAATATACATTGTTTTTTTATTAACTATATTTTTAAGTATATTTACAGTTGGTGTTATAGCTCATAATGTAATCTGCAAGATTGGTTCGAAGCTAAAGCACATAGGTTTTTGGTATTTAAATTGCTGTGTGTTATGTCCAGGCCTCGCAAATTTTCGCCTAATTGCAGTATCGAGGGGATTTAAATCTATAAAAATAAATCTAAATAGTTGTTCCACTACTTAAGACACACAAATAAGTAACCCGACCCTAAATCAGTTGAAAACATCAAAGTAATAATGTACTCACGTACATTGAAAATAACAATACCTAACAGAAACAAAAATACAACCAAACAAAAATGTTTGTAGACCAAAAAGGAAGCAAAAATCTCCTCCGAGTAACACATATTTGCTCTGCTGTATTTACCTGTGTGTCGGAAACATGCATCAAGCGTGAAATCCCCGTAAAACATACAAAGGGGGAGTATATTCCGGGGAGCACCAAGGCCATATTTACCTTGTAATGGTCACATCAATCAAACCCCTCTCTGTATAAGGAACAGTGTAATTTTCCACCCTTTTACCTGAAAATTGTCTGTCCTTTAATAAAAAATGTACAATGAAACATTATTATATCCGTTCAACTCTTTTTGAGACAATAGGATAGCCTTTTTATTCTTTTAGGTCGGAAATTGATACTTAAGTTTTATATTTCAGTGTTTTAGAATTTCGTAGTATGAAGTTATGTCCGTCCGTAGTAGTAGCTATGTCCGTCCGCCTGTTTTTCTTTTCCCTAGTTTAGCTTCTAAGCTTCCGAACACCATTTGAGAAATGGCTTGGTTGTAATCTGTTAAGTTGATGCGTTCTTAAAATAAAAAGTCCTAATAAGCCTAAAAAAAAATAAAACTAGCTTGTATTAAACTATTAGCATTGAAAACTTGAAATAAAGTCAGCATTTGTTACAATGTTACGTGGGGAGTGCATGTTTGGCGACTCTCCAAATGTTACGGTTCTATCTCAGTGTCTACATGCAGTGTTATGTGTTGAAACTCAAGTTTTAATTAACTTAGTTTTGTTCACAAAGACTTTTAGCTAATTTTCAACCTTGTAAATTGAATAAAAGAAAGTCAAAATTAAGTTGTTGCGGCGTTGTTATTGTGTAAATGATATTAAAGAAACATTATTGCGAAATGAAAGATGTTGGTTATCATAATCTAAGAAGTAAACTTAAAGTATTCTGTTTTTTCTTAAGTACCCGTGACCACGGCTGTTGCAATAGGATCGAAACGTCGGGCAATATAACCGGGTTTTTCCTTAAAATATCTACACTTCAAAACGCGCAAGTTTATCAAAACACTATTCGGTGATGGCTAAAATGTAAAGATACCTGGATAAAATCGTCGTCGATCAAAATGCCTTTTGACTTCTTATAGGTACTTTCATATAAATAGGTACATATTACGACTGGCCTGCTGGTCTAGTGGTTAGTGACCCTAACTGCTAAGCCGGAGGTCGTGGATTCGATCCCCATCCAGGATGAAACTTCTTGTGATGCGCACGTTGGCTTATTCTATTGGTGTTATTTATATTTAACATGTATTTATTTAAAAATATATAAGCATGTTAATGAGTAGTCTGGTTTCGATTGTACAAGCTCTGCTTAGTTTAGAATCAGATCAGCGTTTTATGAGTTGACCCAAGTTATTATTATTATAAAATACCTACTTAGCGACACACATGGGTCATTCTGTAGGTATATCCACATATCTATATATATACTAATATTATAAAAAGGAAAGATTGGATTGTTTGTTTGTATTGAATAGGCTCTGAAACTACTAGACGGATTTGAAAAATTCTTTCATCGTTGTGAAGCTACACTATCCCCGGGCGACATAGGCTATTTTATATCCCTGTATTCTCACGGAAACAGGAACTACGCGGGTAAAACCGCGAGGCGTCCGCTAGTATAATATAAACGTGTAAAAACAGGTAGACTAACATTCATTTTCAACCTCAAACAGTATCCAAAGGTCTCAAAAAGGTTGAGGTCAGTCCCCTTGATCTGTGTTGTTGACGATACAATCCTTTTGGTCAGCACCGCCCCGTTGAATCGTTTGCTTAGGACTCCCTTTATTAATTAACTAAATTACTACTAACTTCACAGAAATACTTCCCAGGAATGGGATATTTTAATGTAGTGTGAGAAAATAAACGTAGCTGACTAATCTACGTTTGTTTGAGCGGAGATGTTAATTAGGTAAATGGCCCGTTGTTTTAGAAATAAAGAAAACAAGAAAATTGTAACAGTTTTTTCTAAAAAAAGACAATGCCACACAGTATAAGCTCTGTGGCTGGTGATTTTACAAACACACGAATAACATGCACAAAGTACAGGCATACTTGAAACAAATATCTAAGGAACACACAAATTTGTAAACGCTTTAAAGTGTTCCCACACTCTATGTATTCCATGAGTCAAATTCGAATCGACGACCTTGTACGCAGCAGTCGTACGTATTTCCACAGCATCGCCGACACAGACTGAAGTTGAAGTGTATACAAATTTCAAAAGATTGCCAAACTTGAAAGCTGCTTCTAGCTTTGAATCGAACTATGTTTCTTTTTTATAGAAGACCAACAGCATAATGCATTTTTCTATTCAATTTCATGCAGGCAATTAACTACGGGTTTTCATGTTTTGTACATGTTTGTATATACTTATATATTTTGTGATTTTGTTACGCTGGATCGCTAATCTAGGTCGATTACTAAGATCCTACTGATCAAGTTTCTTAAGAAGGGTGCCGCCCTATTGTTGACATTTTGAGTGATGACTAGCGATAGCACTACCAAGTACCGGTTTACACCTTGAAGATAGTATCTAAATGGCTCGAAATGGCTTCGACACCATTGAATACCTACTTGAAATTAAAATATTAAACTTGATTTACTTTGAAGGCAATCTATCTCTTCCTACAACATCTGAAAACGTGAGACAAGAGAGGGAGGAATGTAAAATATTCTGACTGCAAGTGTGGACTCTATTTACATGTTGTGCGTCGGTACTATAACATATGTGTATCTTTGACAGGCCACTCAGCTTTACTGAATTCTCTACTTTTAGAAAAACTCAGTTCCAAGTCACAATTCTGTAACACGCACGCCAGATCGTATAATGAAGAGATTCAACTAAGCTTCTTTGTGGGAAATGACAAAAATATGACTCTAAGCAAAAAATCCATTTATTAATACTTTATTGAATTTCCTAACATTTCACCTTGCCGAGAAAATGTCTACGGAAAATCTTTTCCTCCCTGGTAACGTTATTATTCACATAAAAGAAGGTTTTTTGGAAGAAAATTGACTTAACACGAAAGTTATATTGGTATAGGTGTACGGAATTCCTTTGGTAGGCTATCTTTTATCAAGTTCCCAATTCAATACCACAAATCTTTTATTATAAGGCGGTTATAATAACATTACCATTTATATTTTCTGTTAGTGGCCTGAAATAGAAGGCTATTTCTGAGCGTCTTAGTCGCGTAAAAGTAGTTCTCTCCGTTTTAGACTATACTGGGTATCATTACTTCTGATTGTTATTTTTGCGGCTTTAGTTTTCTACTTGTGGTCATCTCACACAACATATCTAGGTTAGAACTTTGATATATTGTGTGTTTATGGCAAAAAGACACAGTCTCAGCTCAATCATTACAGCGGATTTTTTTTCTTAGGGTAATAAAACAATATCACAATAATAACTGCAATCATAGCAGCCAATTAATTGTTGTTAAATTTACGCGATGTTTACACATATTAGAATATTATCGGGACTTAATCGCGTAAAATATTTAAAGGCACGAACGTTTTTAAAAGCTTCGTCCCGATAATATTCTAATATGGCAGCCAATTGTTATATAATAAAATTGTATAAATATAAATGTAATGTGAAAAAATATTAAATTCATATTTAATGTAAAAATATTACCTACTTAGGTAAGAGTATTTTTTGGCAAAGTTATTTTATAAAGAAGCAATTACTTCTTAATTTCTAACCACGTCAGATACCTTCAATTAAGATACTTTATAGAATGAATAAAAGTAAGTATAGCCTTTATTAATTAAGAAACTCCGCAGCGTTAGCGCCTTAGCAAAAGTTTAATTGACCTTAAAATAATATCTTTTGTTGGCGAAAAGAAAAAAACCGCTGGGCTTGTTCCAAAACGATCCGATTTCAGTGGCCTACAAAAAAGACCTTTCGTGGGTTTAAATTTTTTCATTGTTTCAAAGGGATTACTTCCTCAATTATTTATATAGAAACTTCTTTAAAAGTAATTGCTTTTAGGCTCTCGTCTCGTTAATAGAACTTTTTATTGCTTTCCGTCGTACTTTTCTGTGGTTCACCGGGAGTAAAACTCGAAGTATCGTGGAACCTAGATATTTAATTAGTTACGGGTCGAAAGTCGACGTCTGTTAAGTACAAAATAAACCCAAAACAAGACAAATGAAGATAACTTTATCTATACTATACTTACGTACTTGTACGTAGTAAATCATGTTCTAGTATTTTTTGGTATTAAAGACAGCTGACCCGCGCAACTTCGTCTGCGTCGTTTACCCGTTTCTGCAACATTTTTCATTGCTGCTCCGGTCCTATTGGTCATAGCGTAATGTTATATTGCCTTCCTTAATAAACGGGCTATCCAACACTAAAAGATTTTGTAATTCTAACCTAGTTCTGAGATTACCAAGTTCAAACAAACAAACAAACTCTTCAGCTTTATAATATTTGTATAGATAATTAGCTTTTACGTGCGGCTCTATCCAAGTTGATGTTGGCTGTCGCGATAAAGACTATATATGTTATTCCCGGAACTCAAACTATCTCTATACTACAATTAATTTTAGTCAGTTCAGTGGTTTCTTTCACATTTATAGAGACAACTCACACATCGCTAACTGATCCCAAACTAAGCAGAGCTTGTACTATGGAAACCAGACAAATGTTATACATACTTATATATTTCTAAATACATACATATTATAAACCATCGTGTTCATCACACAAAGTTTTATCCTGGGTGGGGATCGAACCCACGACTTCTTGCGTAGCAGTCGGATACACAACCACCGCGCCACATAGGCAGTCTACACATTGACTCTAAATATTGTACTGCTACTTGAAATTTTGTATACGTATCAATTTTTAATTCTCATTTATCTTTAGTGGCAGTGGGCCGGACAGATAGCCCGAAAACATCGTTCGTGGGGTAAAGCCATCTTGGAATGGAGGTGGAAAAAGGCCTCGAGGAAGGCAACAAATGAGTTGGAAAGACGACATTAAGAAAATCGCAGTAACTAATTGGATGCAAACGGCGCAGGACCAAACAAAATAGCGGAATCTGAAGGATGCCTACTCCAACATGGTCGAAAATGACCAGAAAGAAGAAGATTTATCTTTAACTACCTATATTTATAATACTATGTACCGCACATGTAATTATTTTGCTCGCTTGATGACAATGTACATGACATATGTCATGTGTGTTACCTTTTTATCAGGGTTCCGTAGCCAAAATGGCAAAAACGAAACTCTTATAGTTTCGTCATGTCGGTCCGTCTGTCCGTCCGTATGTCACAGGTCATCACATACCAAAAATACACAATGAATATTAGAAATTTGGCGCATAGGTGTTTTGTATTAGCCGCTACTTAGTTTGATAGATAAATAACAAAAACAATTATTTGGAGGGGGGGGGGGGGGGGCAAAACATATATGTAGATTAGAAGCAGATTTTTTTTATGAAGGTAATTTCATCACAAACATTTTAAGGTTACTAAAGTGAATATTTTGGGAAATATTCACTCCGAAAGTTGTATAAATTGTGTCCCCTTTATCTTTTGAATCATGTCACTAAAAATATGAAAAAAATCGCAAAGGGAATGGTTAGTAAATATATAAAAATAAATTTATTTTCGACATGATCGCATTTACTATTTTTGAATTATTGCCAAAAAACTGCGTTTCTCAACAAAAGGACGTAACTGCCTTGAACATACGCTCTTCTTTACACATCGTACTTTTTCTGTTGCGGAACCCTACACTGAGCATGTTCCAACATGCACTTGCCCGTTTTTTTATTAATAACACGTACTTAGGTGAACATCGCTGCTAATAACGTCAGTTGGCTATAATAGTAATTTCATTAAAATGATAACTTTACCTAGTCATGTTCCTAAAAAGTTCAACACGACAAAATATTAGCGTTTTAAAACTTACGCGATTTTTATACATATTAGATATATTTTGGGACTCAATCCACGTGATCGGTGCAATTCGATCCCGAAGTATATCTAATAAAATATTACTGATACAAATCATGTTACTAAAATATTGTGAATGACATCAAATCAAACGGGATTTGAAGGGATGTAGGAACATATTTTGATTATTCTAAACCCGATTTGATATGGGTTGACATGAACTAACAACAGAATTAGGTCAAACTGCCGGGTTTAAAAAAATGGTTCTCGGTATTGTAGGTATACGAAAATTTTACGTGATGGCGTCATATGAAAACATTGTTGATGTGACTTAAAGGTTTAAGCGACCAGGTCATTAAAATCCAAAAAAAAAAAGATTGATTTAGCAACCAATTAATAACGTCAGTTTCAATTGCATTGCATGCCATGTCGCTGCAATCGTCATTCGGTGTTGCATAGCAAATCAATAACGTTACACTTTTTCGTGCGTGCACCCGGTTATCGATTAATAAGACGTTATCACGTCAAAAAATATTTTGAAAAACGGAAACTATTGCTTTGTTTCTAAATAGTACCTAGATGACCGTGCTTTGGTCGGTATTTTTTGCTAAACGAGTTTTTAAAAATGTAACTTCGCTAGATCGGTTTATCGCCCCCGAAACCCCATATACTAAATTTCAAGAAAATCGTTGGAACCGTTGCCGAGATTAAAATTATAAATACCTAGTCTAGCCATAAATATTGTTACTAGGAAAAACATTTTTTTTTATTGCAAATAATATTTATTACTTTTACAGTGTGTTAGTTTAATACATAAATAAAAAACAATTCAAAATATAAAAAGCTTATTCGAAGTGGTCTCCATTGGCTGCAACACAGTCCTTTAAACGTTGAGGCCAGTTATCAATAGAAGCACGCACTCTTTCCATGGGAAAATTCTTCACTGCCAATCGTATGGATTGTTTTAGGGACTCCAAATTATCATGGCGTTTAGAGCAAGCCATACTCTCTAAAACTGACCATAAATCATAATCCAGCGGATTAAGATCGGGACTAGACGACGGCCAGTCTTCAGCTCTGATGAAGTCCGAAACGTTCACTTCCAACCAAGACTGCGTGGACCGAGCTTTATGACCCGGCGCTGAGTCTTGTTGGAAGGACCATACTTGGTTATTGAACATGGTGTTGTTAAGGGGTTTAACTACCTTCTCAAGAATGGTATCTTGATACACTTGTGCCGATGTTTTGATACCTTTTTCACAAAAATATGGCTCAGTCACTCCTTCATAGCTAACACCCCACCAAACCATCACTGAAGTCGGATAATGCCCACGTTGCACTCTGTCGACTAATTGGGAAGCTTCCTTAGAGCTTTGAGCATAAATACGGTCATTTTGTTTGTTAAAATGTTGCTCAACTGTAAAGATTTTCTCATTCGTAAACAAAATTTTTCTGTGACCTCCCTTTGCGTACCGCTTCAGTAGTTGCTTCGATTTTACCACCCTATTCTTTTTTAAATTATCAGTTAAAAAATGACCAGTGCGTCTCTTATAGGCTGCAAGTCCTAAGTCATCACATGGGTGCTATCTTCATCTCCCGAGATAAAATCTTTTGCTTTCAGACAGGATTTCTTCGAATTCTTTCCCTTACTGCTTTGACCACCATTTTCGTACGAACACTACGTGGACGGCCAGATCTTTTTCTGTCACAAACAGAGAAGGTCTCATTGTACCTATTAATAGCCCGGTACACAAACATTTGACTAATACCAAGCGTATGGAGAGTTTTAAAAATTACATTCGGCTCCATACTAACTTTGTGTAATGCAATCACAGCGATTCGGTTTTCTTTATCACCCCACTCCATTTTAATATAGCAAAATATTGTACAATATATTGGCGCCAAAATTAGAAAATACAATGAACAATCGTATAAAAATGACAGATTCCAAATTCAAATGTAATATCTTTCTTATTTTTAATTGTAACAGTATTTATGGCCAGACTAGGTATATATGTATTTAAATATACAAAGTTGTTCTTGGTATAATGCAAACCTGAAAGTAATATGCTCAGAATCAAAAGAAGTAATTTTAGGACCATGTTCAATTTTTCAATTAATTAATCAATCATTATTAAATTCATTAATTACCCTAACAGTCCAAATGTGATGTGAAATGTTTTCTTTGCTTATTTTTCCATAATAACCGTGGATTACGTACCACAAGACGCAACGAGCACAATATCGCAAAAAAACACAAGACAACTTGATGGCTAATATTTTCATTGATTTTTTTAGATGATTTCTTGAAGTAAAAATCTTGAAAACCAAAAATAACCTTGTATAAACACGAATTGCTTGTTTAAAGGTATTAGTTAGATTAGATACGCAACTGCTACGCAAGAGGCCGTGGGTTCGATTCCCACACGGGACACCACAATTGTTGTTCCGAGTCTTGGTGTACTTTGTGGCCGTGACTTGTATGTTTGTAAAGTCTACCGAGACACAGGGCTTGTACACTACTGCAGAAATTGTCTTAAAAAAAGATAGATAACGTGCGTAGGTACAAATAAAAGAAACATCAACAACAACTTTTAGTAAATTCCGCACCGCCTTCAAGCGTATAAAAACATTTTTTCACTAATTCCCCAAGTAAATTCATCACTCACGGAGAATTTCTACAAAACAAAGAAGGAAGTAGGCAGGCAAGTGAAATAACTGGGTCGAGATTACGAAGTACAAAAGCATTTTCCCCAAACGTTCCCAATTCGGGAACAATAGCTGAGATAAATGGGGTTACCCCTGAGTCGCCTGTTTTTCCTCAATAACCCCCACCTGGGCTGAAGCTGTGACGCTCAAACTTGATATTTACGACGTCACAGATAACGCTATCAATGGCCAATCGATTGGTGATGACGACAATAGAATCGTATTTATGGAGCCATAACAGAAGATATTTCACTCGGGTTTTAATTCGAGTTCGTGTGAATGGCGGCTTCCTTGTTATGATAATGACTGTAATTAAATGAGATTTATGGTTTTATTAGGGAGTTTTGTTTTGTTGATTCTGTAGGAGCAGATGCTTGTGTAATATTAGGACGTACTAACGACTAGAAGCAACGGGAGACCATGTGAAAAAAGATATACAATCAGCTGCATCCCAAATAGCCGTAGTGAAAGTTTTTTATTTATTTTTATCCAACTCATACTAACAGATAATGTTATACAAGTTTTAAGTTAAGTAGATATTATTTAGAATAAATTTATGAAATTATACAATAATAGCAACAAATAATATTACTTTTTTTTTTGTTATAACAATATATGATACATACATTCTACTCTAATGGTACTAAGAGTGGTAATCGTCTCTAACTACTGACATGCTGCAGTCAGAGCTGCAGTTTGAACAAGTACACATGTAAATCGTAATATCAAAAGACCTACTCTAATTCAATTAAAACTAAGTTTCGATCAAAAATGAAATGGTAATATACAGGGCCAGAAACATCTTTCCATTCCAGAAAATCGTCCATGTGTTCGACCTTGTTGTGCTTATTCAAAAATTGATTCCAATAGTAGCCCTAAACTTCAATACAAAAATTTCAATTCAATTCATGAATTTCATTCTATAGAAAGAGAGTACGCCTACTGATCTGAAGGACGAATTCGACAACTCCTGGGCCTGGCTCAGTACCGCTTGGAGCGGTACTCCTTTGTTTGAGTACCACCCGAGTCTAATATTTTCTTCTTATATTTAAATAAGTTCCACTTACACATACACTTGCAATTTTCTCGTGTTCACATTAGCAGTAGTCAATTCATCTGATATAAAAGTAAACACTCTCTAGCCGAGTTGAACAAGTTATAAAACGAGACGGTTAAAAATAAAGCGTTTTACACGATGATGCTGAAGTATTTCTCATCCATTTTTACCCCGAGGCACTTAAGGATGATGGACTTTACAAGTTTAAAACCATTTTTTACAATTACAAAGGCCCTAGTACCTGTGTTAAGCTAACTTCAGCAGTAAATTATGTAAGTGTTGTAAAAGGAAGTGCTTACGAGACGCTTCTAAGTTATTTGAATTAGGGATGGAAAAGTGGACTCTGACTTTAGTCAAGACTCGATCTTTTTAGAATCGACTTTAGTCGCCTCATCGTGACTAGAATCGAGTCCCACTCGATGACTTTTGGACTGTTTAAAATCGACTTTGGAAAGTTTGGAAAGGTAGGTACATAATTTCCTTGGTGAAATAAAATGCTTCCTCCCTCCCGGTTGCGCGAGCAACTATTCTATCAACAGTCTAATGAAATGCATCCTAATCAAATCAAATGAATTACATTTATATGTCAAAAGCCAACTTTTACCTAAAGAGCTACGTAATTAATTGACTTAGGAATGAAAATACTTATTTCAAATCGATTCCAAAGTCTAGAATCGATTTGCGCGCACCTTTTCCAACCCTAATTTGAATTCTTAAATGATAAAAGCCCTTGTAGTGCTTTTTTATGGCTTTATGTTTCATTAGCATAGAATAAAATCTTTGAAGTTGTACTTAAACTTATATAAATAAGATTATTTTTACATGGCGTGTTAAATTGTAGCTTCTGGTTTATTTTTACGTTGCTTTTTGTTGAAGCGAAGTAAACTGGGCATCTAAAGTAAAATAAAATAGGTATACAACAACAAATAAATATATATATATATTTTAAAGATGTATGTATTCATTTATTGGATATTTAATCAATCATACCCTTCATATTTGTGAAATAAATTATGACTCCTTTATTTAGAATAATTTTATTATATCTTTATCTATACTAATATTATAAAGCTGAAGAGTTTGTTTGTTTGTTTGAACGCCGTAATCTCGGGAACTATTGGTCCGAATTCTGTTGGGTAGCCCATTTATTGAGGAAGGCTGTAGGCTATATAAAATCACACTACAACCAATAGGAGCGGAGCAGCAATGAAAAATGTTGCAATAACGGGGAAAAATTTACGCATACGTCAATAAGAACAAGCTGGAAAAGAAAGACCTCTATAGTAATAATATACATATAGAAGTCAGTGGAGAAATTAATTTGATGTATGTGCTGAATTTGGCATGTGTAAAAAGGACAAGTAGATATACTTGTACAGTACTCCAAAAGTAATAATGCGCATAGAAATCTTCGGAAATCTTCGTCATTGTTCGGCAACGGTCGTATTACCCGAGCGTCGAAAGACGATATTTATATAGAGTGGTTAAGAGCAATTTCTCTATGCCTAATTTTATATATTATGTGTTTTGTGCTAAAACAGATTAGATTTACCTGTAACGAAATTTGATTCGATAATTCCATGTAAGTAAATAGCGAAAACGCTACAATCATTGTTGGAGTGATTAGTTTTCAAGTGTCTTACCGAAGTTGGTGTAATTATGGAGGAAAAGGTTTAAATAACATAAGGTTTTATTAGAAGGAGAAAAAAACGTTTTCAAATAGAGGTTTACATAAAATATAATCAAAATCTCAGTTCAAATTTGTTTACAGCACTAATCATTCCAGAAAAATAATACAATTATAAAAAAAATAATCAGAATCGAGGAAGACCTCTATTCCCGACATCGCAGATTCATCAGAAGTTTCATTATGCTCTTGTTCATTTACACTTTCCTCACTGCTATCACCTGTGTAAATAATCAGTTTATCGGAATAACTATCGATTCTTGGCTCAAATTTTCTATATTCATCTTCGCATTGAACCGCATGATCAGAAACTTTTTTCCATTCTTCTGGTCCTATTTTATTGATTTTTTCTAATATAGCATCTTTAACTGACGTCACAGTCATTGCAATATTTCTCTTGGCCACGTGTTGCTTTATTTGGGACCAAATATTTTCAATAGGGTTAAAATCGGGATGATATGGTGGCAATCGTATAATTTTATGCCCATGTTCCTCCATTATACGGTCAATGGCAAATTCTGTGTAATTTTCTTTGTATCTTTGTATAATTTTATACAAATCGGGTTTCAGTTTCTTTGGGTCATGCGGAATGTTGTGTTGTTGTAACCAAGCTGTCATTTGTGGTTTAGATGTGTTTGAGTTTGGTGGTTTCACAGACAGCTTATTATGATATGGGGCGTTGTCTATTACCAACACACTATTAGGAGGCAAGTTGGGAATCAATTGATTGCGTAGCCAAGTTTGATAACGTTCCGCGTTTATTTCTTTATGATAGTCACCTTCTGAGTCGACACATTTATGTAACATTAGAGCCCCTGGGACGAAGCCTTTTTCATTGCCTGCGTGTACAATAATTATTCGCTCTCCTTTGGAAATGGGTTGTTTGATACCTTTTTTGTTGCTATCTTGCCAAGTTTTACCCTTAGTATGTGATGTGTGCACATACGACTCGTCCATAAATACTATGTTTCTACCAGAACTCCTCAGCTGTTGTATTTCTCTGAGATATTTGATCCTTTTTAGGCGTATATCATGTTTTTCCATAAGTAATTGTCTGTTATTATCAGTTTTCAGAAACCTAAACCCCATGTCTTTCAAGATCAACCTTAAAGTCTCGGCACAGCCTTTGAAATTAATAGCTTCGATCAACTTTATTCTTAAATTATTTACAGTTGGGAGTTCTTTCAGCGTCAATTGAAAATTGTATATCATATTACGAATAACACAGTAGTCGAAATCATCAAGTACCAGCCGAAATCTACTTTTAGGTCTTCCTTTTTTCGGTGTAGAAAATTTCTTTGATTGATTATGTTTTTTTTCGTTTAAGATATTACTCAAAGTTCGTCGCGAAATTCCTGTAGCTTTTGTAACACGGTCTTGAATTTTTTTAAAATAACCATCATGGTCTCTGTTGAAAACATTGGCTTCATTTAAGAAATAAAGGTACACATTAAATACCATTTGCCGTGCTTGTGAATTAAGCGGTTTTCCACGTTTAAATTTATCCATTTTGGAAGAATTCGTCTGAAAGAAAATGGCATGGGCAGAGTTAGGTATATATTTTTTATGCATGTTTATCTATTTATTTAATTTAAATAAATCTCATTTTTTAAATGTTTTTCTAGTACTTAATATGTATTTAATGTAGGTATTTTATTTTTTTAATATTAAAAAAACGTGAAATATGTTATTTATTTTCCTTTTTTCAAAATATACTATTTAAATCTGAATAAGCTAATTAATGTTGAAATTATATTTACCAAGAAGGGTGTGTAATAGCAGCTCTATATATTTCCACAAATAGAGAACACGTGCAGTCACTACCAATATATAAAGACGACTGACAGACATTTCGCTGACCGGCGACAGCTGCCGAACGCCCGATTTGTTTTCGATTGTGCACACATGATATTGACTCCTATCTCTTTTAAACAAGGTGCAAAATGCAAATGCCTTGTTTAGGGCTCTTACGATTCCATGATTCGAGTGTTTCCGGGAATACGACAATTAGCGAAGATCTGCATGTGCATTATTAATTTGGGAGTACTGTACCTACTGTATTTGACACTGGGGAGGCAAGTAACGACTGATGTAATTTATTTAATTCAAAGTAAATGACTACCACAAAACTCGTGATACTGTTTCGGCTTATTCCACGTAGCGGATGTCGTGTACTTACGTCCTATATAAGGCGGATTCAAGCGTAAAAATATATAGGCGCCTATAGGTATAATATTTTATGCTCCAATTTGTAGTGCCTACACTTGCGAGGTTTCGCTGATTTCATTACTTTCTCAGAAGTTGGAAATAGGGCGCAGATATAAAATTTGGCGCGAACGTATTTACTTTCATATTTTTCCTAAAATATGTTTCTCGATATAGAACAAAATATCTTGTAAATTAAAACATAAAAAGTCGAGTAAAGTTAAACATGACTAAAATAATTTAGGTTTAGGTCAAAGTTGGATCAAAACCAATTATCGACTGAAAAGGTGCTGCGTAAAAGTAAATTAAACTTACGCTAAAATCTTTTATACACAACATTCTAGGTTTTATAAAATTTTACTAGGGAATATTTTGGGAAAGTTAGTGGGAGAACTGGGTATTCATTAAATCAGAAGTATTTGAAAGAAAGTGTGGGTGTTGAGCAGTCGCCGGCGGCGTTTCTAACTAGGTTAACAAGCGTCGGTCGCGGTTCGCACTAATTAGGAACAGCTACGGAACGAACGCCCGAGGTTTCGCAACTTCTTTTAACCCCTACATCCCTGGTACATCGGCATAAATAATATGTGTATGACATACTGGAGAAGCTTATGTATTATTTTCGGCTTGAGATGACGATGATGCAAAATGTTGACATAAATTTAAGTGAATCTACTATTACGGTAGGCAATAAAACATTTAACATGTTCGCCGACTCTAGAAAGACACAATAAATTATAAATACAATATGACGCGGGAATAAACGCGTTAAACCTAGGTAAAGTATTTACCTTATGCTGGACGTTTCGACTTTACCTAGGTTAAACGCGTTTATTCCCGTGTCAAATTGTAATTACAATGAAAAATTATTGTGTCTTTTAAACTTACGCGTTGAAGTTTAAAAGACACAATAAATTTCCATACAAAAAGATTTGACGTATCGATTCGTTTTGTTGAACGATATCAGATAAATAAAATACAATAAGACACAAGCGTTTTATCACGTCATCGTATGCATACGTTTTGTCACTAATAGTTGTACTAATTTTTAAAATGGTAAAAAGTAAGTCTACGTGATAATAAGGTTTAGAGTGTTCGATACGTTCTGACACAAGGTACATTGAAACGAATTTTCGCCTTTAAATTTACCGTTCTGCCGTATTAAAGATCTCAAATAATGACGTAAAACGCATGCTCGAACTTATGGACTTTACTAACCTCCTTCACTTCCGATAATGCAGTGGGCGCGAAAGCACACAAGTCGAACAAAATATAAGTAAACAAAACCACGAACCATCAATACGAAAGACAAAGAGAAATATCAATACGACGTAAAGCTTTCATCTCTCTAAAATAATTTCTGTTATTCCAAGTAAATAAACTTAAATTGATAAGGAAATTTCCGGCATTCTTCGCTTTAAAGCCTCTCGGCGGTCTCTTTTTTATTCGTGTTCTCTTATCAAGATTCTATCGCGTGATATCTTTCACACCTTTTACAATTTAGTATTGGGAAGCTACCTCCTAAATACCAATCACTTGAAATAGGAATTTTCCTTACAAATAATTAGAATTCCATATTGCGTCTGTGTACCGATTTTGAAATGGCGATAGAAGCGAATTATTGAGATGCCTGTTTGTGATCGGAAATACTCTTGGACATTGTTGTCGGCCAATTTATATCACTATATTTATAAACATTTCAATACAGTATTGTGACACTGTTTAACCATTGTTACGGTCCCGGCAAATACTATCACCGCGATTGCTTTGACAAAATGGCACTAACAGAATGTTCTATATTTAAATTAAATAATAATATTTCGAATTACACCAGGAAACACAATATAGAATAACTGGATGAGCGATAAATCGACGACCTAAAGGTTTCTTTTAGGTCATCGGTTTATCGGACGATCTTCTGCATGCAGCCCCCTACTAGTGACTTTACTAGTAGGGGGCTGCATGCAGAAGGCAATA
This sequence comes from Herminia tarsipennalis, assembly GCA_945859575.2. NCBI lineage: Eukaryota > Metazoa > Arthropoda > Insecta > Lepidoptera > Erebidae > Herminia > Herminia tarsipennalis. The sequence continues at coordinate 7,879,271 of OX243840.2, forward strand.
GATCGGCTGTTATAGCGTAATTTAGAAGAGGTTAATCGACAGGCCTACGTAGTGAGAATCTACAGAAGTAAAGTTAGTTTCTTCGCTTGCCCTTTATGTAAGTAGGTACTGCTGGAAAACTATTGTGCCCATATTACGCGGACCGGATCATTTAGTCCATAAAATTCGTGACTGCAAATAATACTTTATCCACAAAAATACTCCTAAGTACAGTCACGCAAAAAAGCTACGAAGAGAAAACGCCGAGCATTCATTAATTTTGCGTCTCTTGCTTTTAATTGGATGTCTTTAAGGAGTTTTCTCTTTGGCCAACAAAATGCGTCCCACTTTCAGTATTATTCAGTAGGTATTACGCAACGTTAGGAGCAAACAAATAAATCGTGTTACACTGAAAATCATTGCGTCCAAGTTTGCCAAGGTTCGAGGACAAGCGAACTTGTTTGTTGCGAGTTTTTAAATTATAGCCGCTAGTTCTTTAACTGCTTTATAATTAGTTGTGAATGAATGGCCGCTGCTGAGTACTTCGGTTTGGTTTTGTTTACACGGAAGGCTAGCTCCGTTGTGAGCTTTTTAACATGCCGTTATCATAATTATCCGGACATATTTATAGATAAGGTCACTTTATAATATAAGAGTAACCTCTTATATTATAAAGTTTGACCGACGTTTTAATGAAATTAGACTCGCATTCTAAATTAATACATGAAATCTTTTTTGGTACACTTGACCTCCAAGTGTACCAAAAAAGATTTCATGTATTAATTTCATTTGTAATTATGTAATAAAATGTTGGACTTCAATTTAATATTTTCCTAACTGCCTTAACGATTTAAAACTTTTCAAGTAGGTATCACGAAAAGTAGATCAAAAATATAAATTAGATGACATTAAGCTGACCCAACGATATAGCCAGTTACGTGGTACTTACAAATAGATTACAGTTACATATTGAATTTCAAAAAACACTTAAAAACCCATTGAGATTACAGGTAGGTGACTAACTTTTACTACAGTACCAAAGTGTTGAAAACATAAAATCCACCGGCGACATCAACTTTAATATTATCCAGAGGTACCTAACGCGAGACATTACTTTTATATGCCTTTAAATTCCATCTCATAATGTTATCTTTAGGGATATTTAAAAAAGCATTACTGTTGAATGCATTTTCGTTGCAGTTATGAAGGTTAAGTGATTATGGAATAAAATAACAGCAGCCATAACTCTGAAAAACTATTTACCAAATATAAGAAATAAACATCTAGTAATATAATTTTTATAAGAGTATCTAACTCGTTTTGTTTCAGTTACATTTTCCCTAATTTTAACCCAAGATTTTGACCTCCAGAAACATTTACAAGTATAATTATTTTACTACAGAAACGTAACTTTATTTCTAAACTAGCTTATACACGCGGCTCTGCTCACGTGGCAATAAACGCTATTATTGAGATCCTAAGGAAAGTAGCGTGATGATATACAGACTATAACTTAATCCGAACATGGGAGTTTATGCTCCCAAAATTAGTTTTGGCTCACCGGGAAGCACAGAAGTCATTTGATGATTTCTCAGCTATATAAAAAAAAAGTTTGGACACCAACCCCGAAAAAAGAAACAAACAGACACAAAAAAACCTAAGCATGGTTTTGGATTAAGAAACCTTTTCCCTTCGATTTAGATTATTTTTTTTAAATATCTTTAATGTACAGACACAGCTATTTTACAATTTTATAATAGTACTAGCTGTCCCGCGCAACTTCGTCTGCGTACATTTTTCCCGCTTTTGCAACATTTCTCATTGCTGCTCCGCTGCTATTGGTCAAAGCGTGATGTTATATAGCCTATTGCCTTCCTCGATAAATGGGCTATCCAACTGTGAAAGAATTTCTCAATTCGAATCAGTAGTTCCTAAGATTATCGCGTTAAAAAAAAACAAACAAACTTTTCAGCTTTATAATATTAGTACAGATTATGAATTTAGGGTGAGTACCTAATATTTAAAAGTGACAATTTGACACTTCAGTTTATTCATATGTATTGATTAGCACTGTTTTGGGCAACTGTCGTATATCATATTTCCCACCGTAAGAATATCGAATCGAATTCCCGGGACGTCTGAACGCATCGATGAGTTTCATTTTCTACTTGAATAACTAGCAACGGTCCCAATGTCAGGGATAAATTGGAACACGCCAGGATTATCGATGATTTTACCATCACCATGCTGTGTTTTGTTGGTGACAGCAGTATGATCTTGTTAGTGTATTTTTAGTATTTCGATGGTAGCTAGAAGGTATAAAGTTGCAGTATTCGTGGTAGCCATTAAGTAACTGAGAGAATTGGCACGATGTAAGGTGGGATCTTATGGTTTATGACATGTGAATGATGTGTAATCACTTTTAGAGCCTTAGTCACACACGGTGTTTGTATATATGGAGGACGTAAATTCCGGTGGTGTGAAAAAAAAGTAAAAAGTTACCTTTGAGTACTCAAAGTGCTCCAAATAATAATAATATTTTAACAATCATTTTATCTCAAGACTTAGGTCCATATTGATGGTACATTTGATAAAAAATAATAAAAAAGAAAAATAAAATAAAATAAATCTATAATCATAATAAAATAACAATCCAATCATAAAATTAAATGCTATAAATTTAAACGGTACCTAAATATTGAAATAAGTATAACAATTTCTGCCATAATTAAAATTCCGAAACGAAAACAATAATACATTATTGTTCTTAAACTTTCGCGATGTTTACACATATTAGAATATTATCGGGACTTAATCGCGTGAAATGTTTAAAGGTACGATTTTTTTAATGTGTGACCTCGATCAGTGCAATTCGATCGCAACGTCGGGAAAATAAAAAGTTCGTATGTTTAAATATTTCAAGCGATTAAGTCCCGACAATATTCAAATATTAATTAATTAAACGGATATATAATAATAGCATAATTGATTGAAAATTATACACAGCTTAGATATAATATAAAATGCCAAGTCCTACCTGAACCAGTGTGAATGGGCAGTCGTAGCGAGTGGCAATCATTTTTAGAATGCACAGTGTTCCATGCATAGTAATAATTTAAAATACACAGTGTTTGTGAATGTACTCTGGCTACGGCACCAAAGGTTGTTAGTAATATGTGCTTCGAATATTTTTTTGTGGCCCGGATTTTCGATGTCCTCGTTAATCGGGGGACTTTGTTTATTACTATTATTTATTATTTTTTAGGAAGGCTTACGGACTAATAAACATCATTTATTCCCACATAGTTATGTAGGTAACTGTATTGCTAATGGTAAGCCTCAACCGATATAACTAATTAGTCACTTTTAATTAGTTATGTGCATTATTCAAGTCCCTGCGCAGGAATCAAGCCATAATTTCAACCACACTGGTCAAACAATAACTCTCAATAACTTCAAAAACTCATAAAACAAACCATTCCAAATCATCTTCTATATATAATGTTAGTACCTACGTATTATCAATTTCTGTAAAAGCTTTTAAGGAAACGAGTCGGATAAAACTTAAAATCCCCATTACATTTTGCTCTAATTTATTTTCCTTACAAAATAGAGTCACCTAGATTTCATTTCAGAGCTGAAACTGTGCCATCGTGTAGAAGTACTACAACATTAATACCTAGTGAGAATTCTCAACATTTCATACTTACGTGGATAAGATACGTATAAAATAAATCCTGAAAAGAAGCCTTTACTTATACAAGATGAGTTTCGCGGTTCATTTATTCAAGAAAGAGAATATGTTTGATATCCGTCTGGGATATGCTAATCTGACCTATTTTTCTACTACAATGAAATCCTCATACAATAATGTACTTAACTTAAAACTTATTTTACGCCTAAAATATACTATACGTGATCTGATTTAGTTTAAGCCTACTGGGTTTAACCGATTTCATTAACCCATAAGGTTCGCTCATTATTGACAGCATCCATCCAAGCAGAAGCGGTAGCTTTTGAGCCATTTGACCTGTACAGCTGTTTGAGTTGAATTTGGGTGGTTGTACAAAGTAATGTTTATTAGAAATTTTCTTAAAGACATACTTAAACAAGGGAATATTTCGTATAGCTCAGACACCCTAATAAGATTTTTACTTTAAGAAATCATACAAAAATAAAGAAAATGCAAATATTATAAATTTGCAGAGTTATAAACTATTAAAGTTGTTATATATTTGTTGCAGTATCATGCTTATTGCATCACATAGTCTGTAATCCATAGATATTATTAAAAATAAGTTTACTAATTAACTAAATGTTGTGAGAAATGTAATCGTTTACGATTACATTTCTCACCACATTGTAAACAAGATTTGACTGTTAGAATGATTAATTAATCAATAAATTATTAAATAATTCATTTATTGTAAAATGTAGCATGGGCCATAAACTACCTCATTGGATTGTGTTAATTCAGGTTTGCATACTACTACATTGTTTTACATACTAAAAATATCCAACTTTTTCCTAATTTTATATCTAAACAACATACAACTTAATATTTATATCGTACACGAATTTGCATCTTTCTATAATATTTCCTTTAAATTTGCCGCTAACTCCTATAACTCGTTCTTCCTTAGTAGGGATGCGGACGCGGGCGTAGGCGGCGCTACATCGATCGCGACCCCTGACATTAAATGAAAGACAGCCCGTTCGCACCGAGGGCCGACTGCGACCGTAATCTTCCCTTTATATGCCTGTGCCGGTATGTCGACCCTGGCTTCACTATTAAATACATAAACAAGGACTTTGCTACCCTATACCTTTATTACAAACTAGTTTTTTTTTCCATTTTAGTACATTTTTTTCGGAAGCTGCTGTCATTAAAATATATGAAATGTGCTTCCAAGTTGTTTATTGTCATCCATAAAAACCTCACGAATAAAATGTAAGTAAATTCCAACCTCAATTCCAAACGCAAACGCTCAAATGTAACGATCAGTCAAGCTCCATATAAACCTTTAACGTCGGCAGTATTATCTACCATTATACGGGAGCTGACAGCCCTGCGAATGTAGGGCACACACACAAACGCAACACGCACACGCGCGACGTAGACGTCAGCCAGGGCAGTACGCAGTCTCCACGCCAAGCTACCTGTCTCGATCACGGAGCTCACAATATCATCTATACGTCACACTACCCTACTTATATTTAACTCGGCAGCTTAATGTTTCTCCGACACTACTGAACCAGGGGTGTGCGTAAAGGAATTTATAGCTTTTACGCTATTGAGTCGTACTTTAATAAACCTTTTATGGCGCTGTTTCATTGGCGTTCAGGCAGGTCAAGTATATTGATTTATTTGGTCAATTTATTTTATAGATAGTGTACATTAAAGATTGAGTAATCGAATTGTTTGTATACATCTGTTAAGAATTTTATTGTGGGTTGTTAAGCTTTCGAGAAGATTAGATCGATGCATGGAGTTCTGTCTTGTGTTTGATATACCAAAAGCAAGGAAGGACTTTAAGAAACTCGAGTTTTGAGGAAGGCAAGAAACCTAACGAAAGTATCTCTTTTAAAGACATTTTTTTAGAAAAGCCTAATACTTAATTTGAAATAAAGTAGATTACAAAATCTGCCGTGTGGTGCCGGCTTAAGAATAGTACCACCCCATCTCTACCCGTGGGTGTCGTCAAGGCGACTAAGGGATTTCACCCCGGAGGACGGGCAGCAGCGTCCTCTGCGTACTTAAAGCCTTACTGCGATCGCCAACCCGCTCGCCAAGCGTGGCGATTATGGCAATTACCCCCAGGATCTACATACTAGTAGGTTCTACTGGGGAGACCCGTGCTCAGCAGTGGGCCATCTTATGGGTTGATATGTAGATTACAAAATAAATTAAACGCTTCTATAGACATTAATTATATCAAAACCACCGTCCATACCACAGCAAACCTCCTCATTAATATTAACTAGCCTTTACAAGCCCAGCAATCAATTCCCACATCGAACCAATTCGCTGACGAGGTGACCAGAATATTTATGTATTCCCCTAATTTAGTCCCCTAGTAATGTCAAATATATTTTCCTTGTGCGTATTTCATAAAGTTGGCCTTTAATAACGGTACGTGCTGGTCTACAAATTAGACAGTTTGTTGGTTTATGACCTGAAATGTGTGTTTGGTGGCTTGTGGTGTTTCTTTTGTATGTATTTGTCATAGCTATACAGATAGCACCGTGGTTCTTTTCGCTTTCTCTTTTTTTAATACAGAATTATAAGACTGCATATAACCTGCAAATTTGTTTACCTTTCTAATTGTTTAGATTATGAGACTAGTGTTAATCGCAGTAGCATTGATAGTAATTGAAGACAATTGTTCTTCGTCGTGCCAAACGTTTATCGATGTCTAGAAACCGTGTATTTAACCGTGTTTTTAGAACATCGTATTCTGCGTGGTCACTTTTATAACACTTCGTATCGTCGGAAAACGTCCTAAAACGTTTTTTAACTACTTTTTGACGTAATAACGTCTTAAAAATCGATGATCGGATGCCTACACTAAAAAGGCTGAAGTATTGTGGCCGGCGGGCGTATGCTCGCGCATTCGCCCGGTTCCACTAAAGCTCCATTAAAATTCACAGGCATAGTTGTTTATTACAATGTCATCAATGTTTTCTTATGACGTTATCACGTAAAATTATCGTCCGTAAACCTACTTTACAGAACCATTTTTTTCTTGGTAACTGTTACGATACTAATATTGGACAGACAGTTCTATAATAATAACTCACACTCAAATATCTTTATTTCGTAAAATCAGGTTAATGATTATTTGAAAACGTCAAATTAATACATACTAAAAAAAATATATAATTATGATTGTTTGAAGAAAAAAAAACAAAATGAGGTAAGGCGGCAGTTCCAAGCTCATGAGAAGAAGCTGCCAAGAAACTCATGAGCCACACTTTTAAAATCATCATTTTTTTCTTTCCAAAAATACATTTTACTGAATGAACCAGGTTGTTTGGTGAATTAAGGATAGCTAAATTATAATACTATTAGTAACTCTAAAATAAGTATATACAAACGTATTCAGCAAACATAATAGTTCTCATGAAATTATCCAACCGCAATTACCAACTATTTTATCCAAACATGATTACTGTAAAGAGTACTTTCATCGATGAGTGGGCGGTCAATGAACTCTCTGGTCTTTGTTTCCCGAATTCTGCTAAAATTAGAATTGAAATATTAATTAATAACGGTACGAAAGCCAACCATATTACACAAACTACGTGAACCGTATCTGTTTGACGAGCGGACGTGTAATTATCTCAACTGTAAATGCTGTATTTTGTGCCTTTGAAGCTATTGCAAAATTATTTATGAATACCTTGTTTCATGACACTGTGCGTACACTTCATCAAAATGTATTATTGTATTAGATATGCTATTTAAGTAGTAATAGAGTTTGAATTACTTTGTTTCAAGTATTCGTAAGGCCAATGATGTTGTAGAGTTATTTAATCATATGGATTGATTTCAGATTTCAAATTAATATTTTTTTTTAATTTACAACCGCCAATATATTTGCATTGTCTATTTACGGTCCCTCATATGTGACAAAGATTCGTACATTGTTGCATACAAATGAATTTCGTCAGTGTGAATTGATATGAGCAACAAATGTGCGAGAGACTCCACAAGGATCAAGGTTCACGCATTTCAATGTGGGTCATACAACGTCCCACACTCGTTCTTGGTTGGATTACCGCATAGTGTAAATGTGAGGCGCATAAGAATCGTCAGAAAAGTTTAAAACTAATTTTAGAAATTTACAAATCCTTGCATTTATATCTATATCTATCAAAGCTTATTCTAGAATAGCTGACCCGTGCTACTTCGTCTACGTAATTTTTCCCCATTTTTGCAACATTTATCATTGCTGCTCCGCTGTTACTGGTGCTAGCGTGATATTATATAGCCTTTCTCGATAAATGGGCTATCTAATAATTTTAGAAACAAACAAACAAATAAACAAACACTTCAGCTTTATAATATTAGTATAGGCTATTATAAAATTTTAAAAGCTAAGGGCCTTAATCGCGTAAAAATTTAATTTTAAGGCTAAATTCCTTAGTTTTATTGCTCAACGTTTTAATCGTATTGCAATGGCCTTTGCAATACGGTCGAAACAATTTTGCAATTGCAATACGCGATTAAGAGCCGTAGCTTACAAAAATTCTATAATGTGCACAAATCGCGAAAGTTTACGAACATATAGTATAGATTAGTCAGAGTATGACTTTTTTTTCATATACTTGTACCTTTGTCATCACACTAATATTATAAAGGCGAAAGTTTGTGAGTATGTGAGTGTGTATGTTTGTTACTTCTTCACGTCTAAACGGCTGGACCGATTTTCATAAAATTTGGTATAGAGTTAGCTGACACCCTGGATTAACACATAGGCTAATAAATCGCGGGTAACACCGCGGGGCGCAGCTAGTTATAATATAAAATGTAGAAACAACAATAACTCTCAAGACAATACGTGTCATATTCCTTTAACATAATTCTGGAATTTCTCAATACAGTTCTCTCGTAGTTATCAACACATAAATTAATACCCCAGTAAAGCTCATCGAGAAAACATGACCACAACACGTTGCGGTTCGAGGGAAATGAAACGAAATTTATGTTACGGCACTATCGATAATCGACCACATTGTGGTCCGATTCTAGAGAAAGAAATACGTGAAATATCGACGCTATAACTCACTTTTTGTGGATATTAACTTTGAAAAATGTATTCTCGACCTTATCAATCTTAAAATGATGTCACACTTCGATAAAATGTACGAGATAAAAGAACACAAAAATAACATTTTGAAGCATGTTTTTGTTACTAATAATTTTTGCTACGAAATGTGAACATTAGAAGCAACCCAAAAAGGTGAATTTTCATTGTTATGGTATTAAAAAGACTTGTTTTAATATATAAGCATTCGATAAAAGTAAAATATGGACAACATGTTACAAGACATTATGCTTCTTGAATCAACTACGCGTAGCTCCATATGTAGCCAAATTATCTACGCCGTAGCACAACCGCTACGGTAATATATTTTGATATGGAAACACTGTTCATTGCCACTAACAATTGGAACCATTAGATTACTGTTGTATAAAATCAATAGAGCGCGTAGTAAGGGGCAGCTCAGCTACGGAAAGTGCAAAGGTAAATGCAATCGCAGTTCTATTTATAGCGAGCCCGGGCAAACCTCTACTACGGTACTCGATCGGCATTTCAATTTACCGCTTCTTTGTTATAGAAAATATATATTTTATTTTTACTTTTTAAAAATACTAATGTGATTTTGTAATGACAGCAGCCAGAATATTCTGTTGTGAATGTTAAAAGTTTAACCATATTATGCCCATCTAGGGTCACATATAGGGTATGCCATTAGTACATTATTTGTAAGTGCTACTGCTAATTATTAATCTGAGAATATCGCTGGCAAAATCACAAAAAAATAAACAAGAGGTATTTCTCATATTTTTTTGCGTCCGTGTAATTATTTCCAGCCTGTAGTCAATCATGTGTAATTTCATAAAACAAAGGAGCAATATTTCACTGTTAAAATAAAAAATAAACAAAGAGCGAGCCTAACAAAACATTAATTTATTGTACAGAACAGTACAGTGTATCCAATTTTAAAATTCCGCCAAAGGTCAGATGCGTCCCTGGGGGCGTCAATTTACTCTGCGATCTCGCTTCCCTGTTTTGAGCTATCTGTCTCTTTCGCCAGGGCCCGGGGAAACCTGAATTCCTAGTGCACTAGAACGCAGTTCACGAAATCAATGCAACCCATTCTAGACTTTATTGCTTTAATAATAAGCGTGATAAAAACTATTTCAAACATCTCTGACCTGCCTGTTGCGCCCCTACGTCATCGTATCGAATCCAATCGATATCTACCTACGCGAGATGCGTTAGGGAATATATTGTAAATGTCATGCAAATATATGTACCTAGAGACTAGAATCAAATGTTAGTTCTCTATCTAGGTTAGCTCTGACTGGAGTGTACTTACGAACTAAAAACGAAACTGTGTTACAAAAGTGCCCAACTCATTGTGAGTGGTAATATTTTTTCATATACGAGAAAATGGGTAATACATCTTCCAGACGACTTGCCCCATTTTTCGCTGGATTAGGCAATAAAGGAATCTTAATGAATTTTGTTTGCCGCTGGGGCATGAAATATTGAGTTCTATATTAATTATAATGAACCATTTAAAAATTTACGTCATTCATTTAAATAAGTAGCTTTATTTGAGTAAGCTTTAATTTGTTTATTAAGGCTTAATGTGTAAAATTTCATAATCGGCTTATATTTTAAAAGCTTTTTATATCAACTCTGGAAATTGGTCTTACGTTGGCTACTAAAATTATCAATAAAAACTACTATTTAATATCATTCGCTGTAAGATTTATATATAACGTTTTATATTTTGATTATATAATGTCTAGATGGAGCATTTCCTCAGTAAGCCTATAAAAAAATGAAGCTACTATTTTTGAAGTTTGATACGCGTTGAAATGGCGCGCTAAAACAACTATAGCTAGAACATCTGATAGGAGACCTCTCAAAAAGTACGTCCATTTGACCGTACTTTTTGACAGTTCTTTGATTAAATTTTAGATGCAGGATTAATAATCTAGACATTATATAACCAAAGGTTTTATATTGTTTTAATTGAACTTTGCCCAATGAAAGCCAACCATCCTATCTAGCGTAAGATAGGTTGTTTATAATTTTAGATTTAGTCTACTGTCGTATCCCATTTTATTCTTATGAAGTCATTTTTGGAATGTCAAGTAATTTCGATAGTTAGTTACTGTTAGGAACATAGTATTATGTCAGTGTATCAATACCAACAGTCTAGTTTTGTTTAGAATCACAACCTTTTTTGGAATAGTGAGCCGATCATTCTCATCAAAGTCATGACCTCAATTTTTATAGTAATAAGCTTTTCAAGTTATAATTAAACTGTATATTTAAACAGTTTAGTAATTATTACAAAACAGTACAGTAGTTCTACCTGGTCACCTCTGTACTCAGTGTATATAGGAAAATTAGAACGTATACAAAAAAGATTTGTTAAACATTTAAATTTTAAAACCCATAGACGGCATAACACCTTTATGGAAGACTGTAGACACTACCAATTGCTACCTCTAGTTGATAGACGCGTGATGTTGGACATGTGCCTTTTGTATGTTTTACGTGGTGCTTTAATTATAGTATGACCATTAGTGCTGTGCACTCCCTGAGGTATGCGCGCGGTGAGACGGGGGGGTTAGAATCGGCTGCTGCGCTGTCAGTGCGCCGTCAACGCTTGTGACGGCAGGTAGTGTTATTTGTATCGGACTGTCTATGTCAGACGCACACGAGATAAATATTCAAAGATGGGTCGTGCGTTATCTCGTGATATGAAGACTGTCATTTTTAAGGTGGCTGAATATTTTAAGAAAAGAAAAGCAGACAAAGAAAGCTTTGAATTTAAAAATGACGTGAATATTGCTAAAATCGTTGCGGAGGCTACGGGATACAGCAAAAGAACCGTACATAATGTGATTTCTGCGGGCTATTTATCAATTGAAAATTCAAGCCAATTAAAATTTCAATCGCCAAAAAAACCAAAAGTTCTAAAGAAAAAACACGTTGTGGATGATTTTGACCTTGGAGTTATCAGAAGAAAAATTCATCAGTTTTACGAAGTTGAAAAAAAAATACCAAGTGTCCGTAAGTTACTATCAAGTTTGAGACAGGATGGCATATTGAATTGTGGACGGGAATATTTAAGACAGCTTTTACACAAAATGGGCTACCGTTACAAAAAATGCAAATCAAAGAGACATCTCCTTATAGAGCAGCCTAATATTACAGTGTGGCGGAAAAAATATCTTACACAAATCAGAAATTACAGAACGGAAAACCGAAACATATATTTTCTTGATGAAACATACATCAACGCCAGTCACCATGCCAGCAAATGTTGGCAATCATCGTCAGAACCCGGTATTCATGCTGATATTGGGAATGGACGGCGACTAGTAATACTCCACGCTGGGTGTCGAAATGGCTTAGTGGATGATACATTGACTATATTCAAATCCGATGCTAGAACCGGTGACTATCATGGAGATATGAGCGGACCTACTTTTTATAAGTGGGTAGATGAAAAGTTAAAAGATAAGTTGCTGCCGAATTCTGTGGTTGTAATGGACAACGCGTCTTACCACAGCGTTCAGATTGAGAAGAAACCAACTATATCAAGCCTCAAAAGTGAAATGCAGAACTGGTTGCTACGCCATAATGTAGAATTTTCAGGAACCATGTCAAAGGCTCAACTGCTACTTCTTATCAAAAATACACAAAAAGAACCCGTGTATAGAATTGACGAACTCCTGAAAGCCAGTGGACACACTGTTCTGCGTTTACCTCCGTACCATCCAGATTTAAATCCAATCGAGTTGGTCTGGGCTGATATTAAAAACAACATAGCCCAAAACTATATTAATTCTTCTCTAGACGAAAAGATAATCTTATTGGATAAATTGTTTTCGGAATTCACGGCGGAAAAATGGCAGAAATGCGACGATCATGTCCAGAAAAATGAAAATGATTACTGGAGTCGCGATAGTAGGTTCGATAATGTTATCGATTCATTCATAATAAATTTGCAAGACTCTGATTCAAGTTCCGGTGGCGAAGAGGAAGATGAAGATGATGACGAAATGGAAGATGAAGTTGAAACAGAATCTATGTCAGAATAACTTTCGTTAGAATATATAATTGTTTGTAAATATAAAAAATGTTTAATAAAACAAGTCCTGTTGTGAATTATAACTTTCAATTCTTATTTATCACCTGCATATTTTTAATAAAATATGAGTATATTTGGGTTACATTTTAATCAACAAAGTAAGTATATATTACAGATAGATAGCCTCCGACCAACGCAACGTCCCGCCACAAGTCTTGCCTTAGAAATGCAAACTGATATCGTAAGATCTGTCCGACATGTATCGACCTCATGTGAACTCATGCACTTTTTTCTTCGCCCCCCACCTCGCCGTGCATACCTCAGGGAGTGCACAGCACTAATGGCCACACTATAGTCCTTACTTACTTTCATGCGTTCAATTCAGCACAACAAGAACGAGAACTAGGCAGACTGCATTATTTCCAGTGCCTCGCCATTGTACGAATTATGGGCGTAACTCAGTTATGACCCGATTACTCCGTATCTATAACAGCACATTCCATCTGTCGAACAACTACTGCTAGGCAATAAACCATAATTATTCTGTATTCTAATCAATTATTATATTATAAATTATATTATCTAATAATAACGATCACATTTATAGACTGCCTCTGTGGCGCGGTGGGAGTGTGTCCGACTGCTACGCAAGAGGTCGTGGGTTCGATCCCCACCCAGGATAAAACTTTGTGTGATGAGCACGATGGTTTATTCTGCGTCTGGGTGTTATTTATCTATAATATGTATGTATTTAGAAATATATAAGTATGTTTATCAGTTATCTGGTTTCCATAGTACAAGCTATGCTTAGTTTGGGATCAGATAGCGTTGTGTGAGTTGTCCCAAGATATTATTATAAGATATTATTATTATTTGTTTACCTGTTTAATTTGATTTAATTTGATATAATTGTTTAATGTTTTAATGTTAATTATTTATTTAATTTGTCATTTTAATGTTTAATGTTTTAAAGTTATTTTTTTATTTAATTTGTTTTTATTTTACTTATTATAATTAAATTAAAATTTAATTAATGAAATGTGAAAAAGTATTTTACGTTCATCTGTGTTCTATGTTGTGGAATTCTTTAATTGGCTTAGCGTTTGTAAATGAAGTCAGCACAAGCAGATTACTTAATATGCTAGAAATAATGTTCCAACTTTTAAAAAGAAGCTGTAGAATTTCCTAATTAATAAATAAAAAAAACCCCCGACTGCTTAAAACTAATAACTGAAATATTTTGGCGCCATAATTTTTTTTTCTAATTTTGATGTGCCCTGTGTCACTCCACAACTGAGACGAATCTAACGATACCTCACAAGTTAAAAGAAATATACATACATAAATACACCCGAAACAACATGACCCTCCTTCTTGCCCTGTCGGGTAAAACTGGGTCTTCAAATAAAAACTTTGTTAACATTCTTAATTGGGTTACACGAACCGCCTATTGATGCATAAAGTAATCTTAGTTATGTAATTATGATATGGGTATCTCAAATTCTTTAATAAAATATGTAATATAAGAAACCGCATCATAAATTCTTATAACAATGAAAACTAACCGTTAAAATGAAGGAACAATGCTTTTATTATAACGCCATATCCTATTTTAGTCATTAAATTCTTTCTAGGAGAGCTGAAAACCGCTTTTAATATATTGCAGAATATGAGCACCATTAAGGATATTGCTTTAACTTTTTTAAACGCTTAATTCTCTCTCGTTTTTTATAAAATTTATGTTTTTGCGAGCGGTCGTTATTGGACATTAATTATTTAGATTACGGCCCGTAAGTGTCTCATTGCAGGGTACGGACCTTCTCTATTATTTTATATGATTACCATCAATGTGTGTCACATATTAATTGTATGTACCTACTTTTAAGCTTTTTAATTTTAAATTTAAGTACCGCTTAAGCTGGCATGTTGGGAGATAGTTTGCGGGTCTAGAACAATGAGTGTGATTCAAATTCCCATTTGTGGATCACACAACGTGGTGTCCCGTGTGGGTATCGAACCCACGACCTCTTGCGTACCAGTCGGATACACTCCCACCGCGCCACCGAGGCAGTTACTCTTATATCGATTGTGTTAAATGTATTAGTTAGAAGTAACTATAAGTTTGTAAAATAAAGTAAAATCCCATTAAAATACAAAATAATATAGTTCCCTATATTCTATTGTTATCTGCCTTGAAGTTTGACTCCAAACTGATTTCGATCACGGCGGCTGATCTCAAAAGAAATTAAGTAACTAAATTAATCGTTTTCGATGTTACTGACATAATAATAAAAAAATATGAAATAATAAATCACAAAACAAAAAACAAAAATCAAAATTTAAAAATAAAATCGTCACTCGGACTCGAACTAGGGCCTTCGAGCTCCTGGACCGCCTGATTTCCCACTTGAGCTACAATAAGATGGTGGTGAAATTTACCTTCGTATTCTAATGATATTGTAGCAGTTTTTCATTGCTCTCTCTACGTCTTTCTGAATTTTGGATCAGGTCACATGTCCTGACGCAAGTTTAACATTTGTTACCCATCTCAAAAAGTGCACAACGCCGCTAAAGAAGTTTTCATTTAAAAAAATAAGTGCATATGAAAGACGCAAGACTTAACGTAGTCTACTAGAGACGGAGACACGTGGCATTTTTTTCGAAAACTCATAATTGACTGAAAGATGCAACATGGCTTATCTTCATTGATCTCCCGATCTGGTTCCTTATTCATTATCTTTTATTTCGTGTTCGCGGCAAGCCCGCGCTTCTACCTGTCAAAATCTTGTAATAATAGTCAATAGAGAGTTGCGCTTAGAAATGCATCGCGAAAGCGCGCGGATAAAACATAGTGAATAAGGACCCTGATCAGTCACTGTTAATCAAAAACCCTGAATTAAATAAAAAATAGAATAGTAATTTCATAGTCTCACTTGCTTAACTCTTAGAAGTGCGACGAGCAATATCAAACGTAACTTGAACCTATAAAGTATCTAGATTGTAGATTAAGACGTGTAACCGAACTGGGTCATAACTCAAGCTGGGATATAAGTTATTTCATTGCGTGCTGGGAAGAGCCATTAATATGGATATGTTACAGGCAAAGCCTTAATTGATAAAGTATTTTATGGCTTTTGGTGACGCTTAGCTTCCACGTATTAATATCCATTTCGGTTTACCTCAGCTACCAGATTGGGACTCGGACCCGCTAAGAAAAGGAAGAAGGAAAATATTAAAATATAATATTTTTGTTGAACCCCCAGCTGACCCTCGCAATTTCGTCTCGCTAAATATTCCTCGTTTTTGCAATTCTTAAAAAATACTAAAGTCGCAATTAAAAAAAATACTTTACGACCTAAAAAATGATTCGAACCGTTTTGGAGGAGTTCGACCACAAGCACCTTGACATGAGATTTTTTTATTAAAAAATCATTATAATAGTAATATAATTTCTGAAAAAAAAAAATTAACACCTACCACCTGTATTGGCTGGAGTGACAGAAAGGATAAGTATATACAACATGCACAGTGACCCAATCATGAGGCTAAGTTGCGGTTTTCTTGTTCACCCAGAACTAACTAACTAACCCACCACCTGTCATACAACCATTTAGCACCTATCTGAGACACCCCGGAGTAAAATCGACGTTTCTTTGTCTGGTTTAGGGCCTAACTTCATAATAAACAACGATTTTACTCCAAGTAAAATAGTCTATAGGTCATAAGTCCAAAAACAAGATGTAGGTGGTTAAGGGTTAATATAATAAATATTTGTTGATAAACTTTCGCGTTTTGTACATATTTTGAAAATATAAATATTATGGGTCTTAATCGCGTGAATAATATAAGATAAAATACCTTGTTCATTGCCCGACATTTCTACCGTATTGCAACGGCCGTTGCAATACCCGTAATATTTATATTTTCTTAATCTATACTTATATTATAAAGCTGAAGAGTTTCTAAAAAAAAAATTAAGTAAAAATTACACACTGAATTAGGTTACAATGCAAAAGAGCCTTCAAAGTAAATAAGTGCTTACAAACGAACTTTTTTAAAAGAGAACTAAAAAAGTGTTTTTTGTCGTTGTTTTGTACAGTGTAATAAACCTTTATAATTATAACAATATAAAATGTGATATAATTTTGTGTCTGTCTTCTAAAAAAAGGTTAGTTTATTGTGGATTACAAAGGCGTTTCATTTTGTTGTCGAGAGTACTTGTACAGTATGAGTACAGTAGCTTTAGCATGAATTTTATATAGTTGTATACAGGTTTTCGTAAATTTGACTAACGTGTGTGTCTCACAAATCAAGCATAACTAAGAGCTAAGCTAGAGGCTGTGGTATTATCAGTATTGCACCGACCATGGTCTTATTATTACATACTCGTAGTTATAGCATATTCTTTTTGTCAAAATTCAGTAGTGGAAGGCGTATGACATAAAAATTTTACCTCCCCTGGTACAAAATTCGACTGGATTATTATGGCCTAGAACTTTTTGAGTAGGTACTTTTTTAATTACTCTAATTAATAACCATTAATCTCGAAAAATGCGAATTTCTCAGAAGGGAAATAGATTTCTTAGGTTATCATATAACGAGCCAAGGAATACTCCCTACCGAAGAAAATTACAAAGCAATCATGGAATTTCCCAAACCGAAAACAATTCAAGAATTAAGAAGATTTTTGGGCATGGTCAATTTCTACAGAAGTAATATTCCATGCGCAGCGGAAAATCAAAGAATTTTAAACGAATATCTACATGGTTCAAAAAAGAACGATAATTCACCTGTTCCTTGGACAACGGAAGCAGACAAAGCTTACGAAAAAAGCAAATAACTAGTAAGGTCTAGGTCAAATTTATATTGTAAACACTATTACCATATTTTTTTTTTTTAAAGGGGGGTGTACTGTTACAGTACAATATCTTTGTGCTGTATCTACAATCTACATCACAATCTTATGTTCCTTATCGCACGTTCAGTATCTATTAAATGTTTCCACTATCTGTTATCAACACGAAGTCGTTAGTATATAAGATGCACCTTTAGATAATTATAACCAGACTATACTACATCTTTTGTCTCATTTATACCTAATCATATACTGTCGTTGCTAACAGCTGATATTTCGGTTACTTTTGAATTCATTATTATTTTGTCTGCAATTTGGCTCAGTTTGTCAATTTCCATGTCTTCCGTAACTGCTAGAACCGTAGTAACTGATGTTGGTAAAAGCCTGAACCATAGTAGTTTAATTGTTTCGTCACTGATTTTTCCTCTCCCGAGGACTCGCATTTGACGTAATAACTGCGAAGGTTTTTGATCACCGAGTTCTGTCTCTGATATTAATTTTTGAAACTGTCGCTGTTCTGTTTCTTCGTAACAATCAATTAAACGTTCCTTGATGTTTTTGTATTTATCTGTAGTCGGTGGTGAAGTGATTAGGTCACTAACCTGTAGTATTTCTTCCTTGGATAATTTTGCTATTACTGTACAGTATTTGTATTCGTCTCCTTGCTCCTGTGGTGCTAATATGGCTTCTAGTTGCGTGAACCATAATCTTGGTTGGTCTTTCCAAAATTCCGGAATGCGGGATAAAACCGAGGTGCCAGCAGCTACTTCAAGTGTTCCTTGCTGATTTATGTTCGCCTTGCACGGTGATTGTGCCATGTTTCTTGCTGCGTATTCGTTCGTCGGGGTCACCAATTTGCCAAACTTCTTGGCAGTATATGATTAGGTATAAATGAGACAAAAGATGTAGTATAGTCTGGTTATAATTATCTAAAGGTGCATCTTATATACTAACGACTTCGTGTTGATAACAGATAGTGGAAACATTTAATAGATACTGAACGTGCGATAAGGAACATAAGATTGTGATGTAGATTGTAGATACAGCACAAAGATATTGTACTGTAACAATCAGCTTGGATCAGCACAGGGGCAGACGTTAGTAATTCTCGAAGTCTGGCGAAAGCACTAACTTGATCTTCCTTCCATTCCCAAATGGCGTTTTTCTTAGTAAGACGCGTTAATGGTTCTGCGATTTTTGCGAAATTTGGTATAAACCGTCTGTACCACGAGCACATCTGGACAAATGATAGCAGGTGTTTGAGATTTCGCGGGGGCAGCATGTCTAGGATTGCACTGACTTTATCTGGGTCAGTCTGTAGGCCAGCAGCAGTGATGTAGTGACCTAGATACTTAACCTTTTGACAACAGAAGTTGCACTTCTCTCTGTTTGCTACCAAATTAAATTCCTTGAGTTTGTTAAAAACGTCCTGTAAATCTTTAACATGATCTTCAAACGTGGAAGACATAACAATGAGATCATCCAGATATATAAGCAGCTTGATGTGGCTAAGTGAGATGTGAAATCGGTCCATCATTCGTTGAAATGTCGCTGGAGCATTTCGTAGTCCGAACGGCATTCTTACAAATCGGTACATACCAAATGGGCAAACAAAGCTCGTTTTGTCTCGGTGCTCCTCTTTGACGCTTATCTGCCAATAGCCAGCGCGAAGGTCTATCGTACTCATGTACGGTGTCGGCTTAGCACTATGAAGCAGGTCATCAATTCTGGGTAGCGGGTAGGCATCAGGAGTCGTGATTGCATTAAGCTGTCGATAGTCTACGCATACTCTTGTGCTTCCGTCTTTTTTAGCTACCATTACCACAGGAGCAGCACATGGCGATGAACAAGGTTCGATAACCTTTTCGGCTAACATTTTACCAATCTCTTTTCTCAGGATCTCAGTTTTCCCGGGAGACAGACGATACGGTGGCACTGAAATTGGTTTGTGGTCCCCTGTTTCGATTGCATGCTCGAAACCTTTCGCTGGGTTTCCATTAGATTTAAACACTTCTTGATTCATGTCCAAGAAATTTTCAAATGCTGTGATTTCAACCGATGAGACTGACGTTGATGGGAAGAGTTTAGCATCCACTCCATCCATCTCACATTCTTCGTCATAATCTCGAAGATTATACCTCGCATCTTCATATAGGGCTTTAAGTATTGGAGAATAATTTCCAGGGTAGTTGAGGTGCGATTTCTTTTTGGGAGGTAGCGATAAATCGATTCTATGAAGAGGACCGTATGAACGAGTCGTATTGCTCTCTTCTGGCAATGACGGTGAGATAGAAGGGTCATCATCTGAGACGATAACCGCAAGTTCGGTATTCTGTTTGTAATTGATGAAGCTCTCTTCATATAGTTCAAAAACTTGTGTGGGATTATCGAGGAAGTTCCAAGTGCTTTGAGCCAAACTCAAGTCGATTCGGGAGTCCTGTATAAACCCTACGCCTAACAGCGTTTTATTTCGACGAGATTCGGGTAGTACCAAGAGGGTAGTTGGTATTACACGGTCATTAACTTTAATGGGAACCTTAGTTATTAGAACATTTTGACGTCTTGGTACACCATCGGCCATCGTTACTCCGATCTCATGTTCGTGGAAGGAATATCCCTTTCTCTTCAGCTCACAGTAAAGGGAGTATGAGGCTATACTTGATTTAGCACAGGTATCAAGAAATACTGCCCCATTGACGCCTCCAATTTCGACAAAAATTACTGGTCGATCTCTCGCGTCGATGAAGGTATCCACGGAACAAAATCCAATTTCTGGATGAGGTCGTTGATTCTTACTCGCATGACACGTTGTGCAATTGGACCTCACTACTCCAGGAGCACCGCAGCCATAACACTTAAACTTAGCTGGCTGTGATGGGCTCTGAGTCACCACTGCTTCGGTGATGGTGACTTCAGCCTTTTCCTTTTGTTCGTTAGCCCGCTGAAGCTTCCTACAATTTTCTGTAGAGTGCCCAAAGTTGCGGCAGAACCGGCACTTGATTTTCTTGATATCGCCTTTGGCCGCTGCTCGGGTTTCCTGCGATTTTGTGGTGCTTTGCCCTATAGCAGCATCCTTTTCATTAATCACATGTTCCGCCGCCTTCGCTGCCTTCATAAGGTTTTTAAAGTCTTTAACATCCGCGCACGGAACCTCATCCCGAATTTCCAGGCGCAGCAAACCGTAAATTAAATCCAGCTGCTGGGTTTCAGTTTGTCCTGGGGCCGGCAGCTGTGCAAACAACATCCGCTTTTGTCTCACGAATGATTCGGTGGTGGTACCTTTAGACTGCTTCGCTTGGGTTATGTCCATATATATTTGGTATGCTTCGCGGACAGGTGCAAAATTTTCTCGCAGTTGCGTTTCGAAGTCTGACCACGTCGTCACCTCGCCCTTGACACCTAGCCACCAAACTCCGGCTTCACCCTTCAACAGAATAGGTAATTCGCCTAATGCGGTCAAATCGCCTATATCTGCAGACCGCTTATAGATATTTATTGCCGATAAAAATGCTTCTACCACCTCAGCATCTTTCTCGCCACTGTACGTGTATTTGCATGAGATGAATGAGCCCTTTTTAGGCTGTGATGCGGCCGGCATCCTCTCCATAAGCTGTGTGAACTGCTCAGGTGACAGCATACTGGCAACTTTCGCTTTTCTCGTTTTAACGGTGGTAACACGTCCAGATCGTGTAACAAAAGTAGGGCTTTTTATCTTTGAAGGCTCGCTTCTTCCACTCATGAGTTGAGGAGGTCACAGTTCGTAGTGCCAGTCGTCGTCCCTCGAAGAACTTCGTAGCGCTGATGACGTCACGCACACGATGGGCCCCTAAGTTGAGCGCCACTATAGAGAGGGGTGGCGTGCCAACGGCAATGAAAGCAGGATATTTGTTACAACCTTATATTACGGTACCAACTACGCTATTTACAGGCTATCTTCGTAGAACCTATGTGACCTAACTAGGTAGATGCACACAAGTACTAGAAGTTATTACTCGAGGAGACACTTATAAGCTCAAGCAAATGGTTGAGGCATAAAGCGTGCAGTAATCGAGTCCCTATCCGAAGACAACATTACCGATTAAACAGTCGGGGTTTTATTATGTGCCGGAGAATCTTAACACCGACTTCTAATTTGACCTGTGGCGCCATCGGTTGGTGGTAGTCCGTAAGTGGTGCTTGTTACAACATTTAATTAAGGGTAGATTACGCGAAATATGGCTCGGCTCTCTCAAAAAATTATATAGAAAACCTAAATATTAGGACACGAAAAAAATTGTGTCACTAGTCAAAGAGTTTTTCAGATGAAATAAAGAAATTTAAGGATATGATTCCGCAAATAAATCTTGAAATTGCGGAAAAATGCAAAAACGAGCATTTTCGTATTGTCATAGTCATGGCGTTCGTAATCTAACATATGTACGAACGAATATTCTACTTTATTTTGACCTGCGCTCCTGGTCACTGTGAAGTCATGGTTGTGTGCGGAAGAGCGAGGCTGGCGATCGTGTCGCTGTGTACGTAGTGCTAAATAAATAATTTTCTCAGTGTAATGCCTCCTTAAGTTATGAAATTTATAAAAGTCAGTGGTAGTGGTCAGTCTACCCGTGACCACGGCCGTTGTAATACAGTCAAAACGTCGGGCAATAAACAAGGTATTTTATCTTAAATTATTCACGTGATTAAGACCCGTAGTATATATAATTTCATGATGTGTACAAATCGCGAAAGCATATTAACATTTATTCAATTATGTTTATCAGTTACATGGTTGCCGTGGCCCAGTTTGTTGTTGTTCCATGATGTTATTGTTAATATATATTTAATTGATGTGTACCATAATCAGTTTTTTATTATCGACGTTTACGTTATCCCTTCAATGTTTAAGCTGAGAATGTTATTAAGAAATGTTGTCATATATTTTTTTTACGATAACTAACGTACTTGTGACACCTATACAAAAATACTTAAAAATACTATAAATTCGTGCTAAGGTTACAGTCACTAGTCAACTAGTCTAGACTGAAAATACGAAATTACTAATGTGGATAAGTCACTATGTTTATCTAACATTATTGATTAAGACAGAAAAGTTTCTAGAACCTCTCTACAAATTGCTGATTCGACTCCTAATATTAGTTGACAAAGTCAATATTACTTCAAATTAATGTTCAGTGTTTTGATATATAAGTATACAACTTTAATTCGAGTAGGTATGTATAAAGAATGTATTGATTTATTCTTACTGTAAGTTGAAAGTTGAATAAAGACACAGTGGTTCAGTAACATTATTTTAAGTAATCGCTACGTAGTAGCAGCTATATGTTACTTGAGCGAGTCATACTAAAGTTGGCTCTCTATTCCTAATATGTCAATAATTCTATCTGGCGATCGATTTGGCTTCTAGAGATATATATTTGACATAGGCTTTATACAAGATATGTCAAAATTTTATCGCCGGTATACCGCCGGTAGCAAGCAACTATCAAATATTTTATCGCCAAAGAAAGGTACAATAGATGTATATTGTAGATCCTGTTCGTGTAAACAAAAGAGATGCAGTATAGAGCGAGTACTCGCTAGCAGTGTGAACGATCAACACGTGCATAACGTGGCGCGAACGGCGAAGCGGCGGGCGAGGCGACAATTCGCGCGGCACAGTTTGCTTTCCACGGGCAGTCGCGACCAGACAGCCCGAGAGCGAAATGTCTTTATCAAAGCTATTTCGATATTACTTAGAAATTAATAGTTTTTTGGTTAAATATTTGAAAGAGATTGTAGAGTACATGATTTCATAATCATGATCAGGAATCGGGGTATGTATGGAGAATTCTATAAGAGACAGATATTAACAGCCTGGCCACGCGTGATCAGGGGCTGTTAACATATTCAGTATTTGCGTTTCTTGATCGAGAAAATATTCGATAGCTGCCCCCTTTCTCGCCGTTGGTGGGACAAGTATCTTACTCTCATAGTCCTAAGGAACGGCAATCCCAACATCATTATGACCGGAGAAAGATTAGGCGAAGAACCGATGGTATAACGTGCTGCAGGAGGTGCAGTAGAAGTGACATTTTTGGAAAACTGTACACCATGTATGGACAGACAGTGGTAACATTGCTTAACCTCGCTGATCTCTCGATCTGCCCGCCCCATACATCTATTAGATAGCAAAATATATTCCACTAGTGGCCCTCTTCGGCTTCGCACGGACTTTTCTCCACTATATATAAACGCCGTTTTCGTAAGGATCTCTAATTATTTTGAGAATAAAATATAGCCTATGTTACTTCGCGATAATGCAGCTTTCTTTAAGTGAAAGAATTTTTGAAATCGGTTCAGTAGTTTTGACTTTATTCGTTATATACAAAAATACAAATCTTTTCTCTTTATAATATTATTATATTTTCGTCAAGGCTTCTTAAAATAGGTAGCGACGAATCACCAAAACAAATATTTCACTATGAGTAACGAGTTTGCTCTTTACGACGTATTAATTTCTGAATGTCCCCCATTTACGAAGGCAGACACATTTTACACACATACCTATAAGTTATTTGGTCTAGAACCCCAATAACCTAATACGGAGTAAACAACAAAACGGGGTCATAACTGTTGTAGTTTATATATTATAGTACTAGTTTTTGCCTCGGCTTTGCTCGCGTGTAAATAAATTACCGTGATAAAAAGTGCCTAGTTTTTTATCATCTCGACAAGAAACATCTACGGTTTCGGTAATAAAGTTTCAGAAACAAACCCAGGATAAAACTTTGTGTGATGAGCACGATGGTTTATTCTGTGTCTGGGTGTTATTTATCTATAATATGTAAATATGTTTTTAGAAATATATAAGTATGTTTATTAGTTGTCTGGTTGGCATAGTACAAGCTCTGCTTAGTTTGGGGACAGATAGCGTTGTGTGAGTTGTCCCAAGATAAAAAAAAAATTGTATTCGCATTTCCATTATTAGTCATTACGACAGATAGGTAAAATTCGCGAACAATTTAATAAAAATATTAAATAAGTTATTCAGAACGCAGATTTTATGAAAAATCAACCCTATTTTTTATCGGAGTTTAATCTAACCTATTACTCCCTGTGAAATCAGCTATCTGCCAATGATTGTTTAGTGTCATCAATATTCTATGAAAAAATATTGAACAGCGATTTTAGAACGGTTTTAAATACATAACACACCCGTGCGAATTCAGGCAAAAATCTTTGTTTAAATATTACAAACAGACACTTCAATTTGGCTTACGTATATTGATTTCATGTTTTATTACAAACTAGAACATAACTTTTATTACGTACGTCTAAGTACGCTTTGCGAAAATACTAATCAGAAACTACATGTATTAATCCATCTAACATACTTTTGTCTTCATTTGTTATAAATTCGTAAAGTAGGTAGAGTAGGGAATAAAGTATCTAATGGAAATATGGGAAGGGTTCAATTGGAATCTTAAAAAATGGAATAAAGATTAATTCCATTTTTTAAGATTCCAATTGAACCCTCCCCATATTTCCATTAGATACTTTCTTCCTGTAGCACTGGAGATTACGACATACAAGTTTAATAACCTCGTCCTTGCATTAATATAGACCAACTTAAATCCCTTTTTGAATCTGATGCTAAAATTGACGAAAAACAAATATTATTTAACTTAAGCAATTAAAAACATTTTTTTTTATTATTATAATTTTTTTTTTAATTAAAAGAAAATGTTGTTGTTTTAGTTGATAAAAAATGCTATGCAATAGCTTTACCGCGGCAGTTCCCGAGTGCCACATATTTTTTTTTGGTTACACTATGATATTCGTTTTAATATCCTTTAACCTATTTAGGTAACGGGAGAGTCTAGCCAACTACTCAGGAGATAGACGTTGCACAAGTATTGCGTACTGGATATTTTTTGTGTTAAACGTTGTAAAATGCAAGTTTAACAGCCATATGCTACCATTACATCATTTCTTACTGATACGATACAATATTTTTAAGTGGACATCTACGATCCTAGCAAAGTAGACGTAATAAACTAGGCCTAACCGTTTCAGCCGCTTAGATATATATATATATATATATATAAATATATATGGCTAATGCTTGTCTACATATCTTGATCTATATATCTTGGAAATTTGATCTAAAAATAGTAAACACTCAACACTGATGGTCGTTATAGTTATTCATTCTAATAACTACAAACTACTTATATTAAAAAAATAAAATTAAATAAAAAATCATTTAATTTAACACTCACCGATCCAAATTGAACAACATTAGCGTTTATAATAAAACACCTCTGAAATAAAACTACTTTTACTTAAAATGTCACAACAAAAAAAATCATGAAAACAAACCAGTGTTGTAAAATACATTACCCTCGGGCTACCACAAGACCACCCAGTATTCATTAAAACTATCTTCAATAGGATACCTAATTAATATGTAAACTAAACAAACCGCGAAATATAAATTGCTCAAGGACCACAAAATAAACTTTAGAACAAAAAATTACTTTGAGGATTATTTTGGTCCTCTTTGCATAAACCAACCGCTTACAATATTAAGCCTCTATAACGCTTCTTAATATTTATGAACCAATTTCTTGTGACTAATGGCTCGTTGTAATGTTGATAATTTTTAATACATTGCCTAAAATTAACTGCTAGGAATGAACAAAATTAAAGGTAAAACAGTTGAATCACGAGCTGTATAAATAATTGTTTTTGAACACATAAATTTTGGTTTATTGTGTAATTGTTTGTGCTAGTGTGTTGGATATTTTGTTTCACAATTAATTAAAGTTTTGTTTTAAATGCCGTTGATTTAAATTGTAATGATTAAATAAAATAATTAAACAAATATGTATTCGATATAGCTCGCAGATACGCTGAAATGGCAAATGGTTGGACATATCTACCGAAGAACCGATGGCCGCTGGCGCAATCAAGCTTTAGATTGGAAAACGCGATATAGTCATCCAAGTTTGGCAGTAATGATAAAAATAGCCCAGGCCTATAAACATCCTTGCAAATATATTTATTAAGAATATACCCACCTACCTTGTACCTATAAAGTTAAAGAAGTAAAAGTTTACGGGCTCAAGGGAGCGTTCATCCAAACACTGTCATCAGGTAGTATCGAAAATCCGATCCTAATCAGCGACAGAACTTGGCTTAAT
This sequence comes from Herminia tarsipennalis, assembly GCA_945859575.2. NCBI lineage: Eukaryota > Metazoa > Arthropoda > Insecta > Lepidoptera > Erebidae > Herminia > Herminia tarsipennalis. The sequence continues at coordinate 7,906,139 of OX243840.2, forward strand.
CCTTCATCGAAGTTTGTTTGACGAGGGACAGCTGCGAAATTTCCAATAAGGAAAAAAGTTGAGGATAAGACGAGTCAAATCTTTTTTGTTTGTAATCAGTCATGTGTGAGTTAAAGGATTCTTTCGGCGCGTGAACCAACGCTGTTTTACAGTAATTGAAATCGTTTCTATGCTGATTCGAACAATGTTCCGTTTTCTCTCTGGAATGTCTGGAAAGTGCCTTTAGAGGAAGGCACGTTTCAACTCTTCTAAAGTCAATTGGAACTATCTATTTAAATAACGACACGATTTGCCAGAGAAAGATTGAAAAAAATGGAAGATTTTGGTCCTGTAGGTATATCGCTAGGAAATGAATGTATTTATAAAACCCACCCACATAAACCAAGTTAACTGTATCGCAATGTCATAGCTTAACAGCATGACACACGTCTGCCATTTCACTGGCGGCCTTAAATTATGTGTCCATTCATTGATGGATTTATTAGTTAAAGTTGACAACATGTATGTATGCGTACGCGGGTGCAGATTTCACACACTTCAACCCTTTAGAAGTTAACGTGTTGGCCAGTTAATGGCCCGGATAAGAGCAACCCCTAAAGCGATCGAACGACCCTCATGACCTCTTAACCCTTCATTACGAAATGAATTTATCGACGGCAGACAAAACCGTGGCAGCACGTAACACAGTTTTGTTCGACTTATTCTCAAACATTACAAACACAATGTGGGTTATGAATCCTGCTTTTACGACAGTTTCGGTACACCCGACCGCGTGGTTTCTTCCAATAAATAACATCTGGTGTGTTCGCGAAACTTTGCAAATGTAGAATTGAAAACAATTTTATGTCGGTTGGGAGATTTCGATTATCGCATGATCCGTACGTTTTTTATTATCTCTACTTTAATGGTCTTTCGGCGATTTAGTTTGAACCTTTAAATCCACTGGGAAATTTCAAGTTTATGTTACGCAACAAGGATCTTAATTAAAGTTTTGCTTTAAAATGTTATTTATTTTATTCGTCATAAAACCGTTACTTAATAGTATCTGGCCTGGTTTACTTCTCATTAACATTTTGCTGAAATTATGCATGAATACTTTACTCAAGACGCGACAGGGCGTGGAATTTTTAAAATGGCTTTATGAGTATAGTTACAGGTGGATACAGATATATACCGAGCTACTCTCACCTTTTATAATGAATGATTAAAGCCACGAGAACAAACAAAGTTGAAAAGATTACCCTAAGATGATGAAGAAATTTAGAAGAATTTTCTTTTTACTATAATAAATTGTTATAGCTTCAATGCGGTCTCTAGGGTTTTAATATAACGTTATTAAACTGTAAACGCCTCGAGCTTCTTATTTTGTAGGCACCTGTCAGTAAATTAGATTTTATATTAATTAGAATAACAATTTGAAAATATTTTATGAAATGTTTTCTCGTGTTGTTAGTTAACACGTGCTACGCATGAAGGTTAAGAATAGGGTTGCCTTATTACAAGTAATCTAATACCTATAAACGATCAATCACACTAATATTATAAAAGCGAAAGTTTGTGAGTGTGTGAGTGTGTATGTTTGTTACTTCTTCACGTCTAAACGGCTATAGCGATTTTAATAAAATTTGGTATGGAGTTAGCTGATACCCTGGATTAACACATAGGCTAATAAGCCGCGGGTAACACCACGGGGCACGGCTAGTATATATATAAATCTACATCTCGGCAATTGTATGTGAGAGGTTTCAGGGATGATAAATCGATCTAGCTATTTTAGAAAACGTCGTTTAAAATAAAAACAGAGCCAAGCTCGGTCATCCAGGTATCTACTATGTTCTTAATTGCCATTTATCCCGTGTGAATACTCAAACGATACTAGATTTTAAGACAATCTCTAAAGTATTTCAGTCGTTACTTTATACCTTAAAAAAACAGTGACAACATGAGATTAATGTTTGTTAATTTATTAGATTCATTTAAAAAAATACTTGTGTGCTATCTCAGTCAGTCGCCGTGATTTTCCCGGCCTCTATCAAATTACTTAATTATTGTCATGAAGATAGAGGCCGGGATAAATGGACTGGAAGTCATTGCGACCTAAAAAATCTCTATGAACCTCCTTTGTAGGGTTCCGTACCTCAAAAGGAAAAAACGGAACCTTTATAGGATCTCGTCTTTCTGTCTGTCCATTGGTATTGATTCCGAATCTATTGGAGCGATAGAGTTGAAATTTGATACACATTTTTGTAACCCAAACACGGACGCATAACATAAATAAAAGAGTTTTGAATTTACGAGCCACCTTTGAAGGTCAAATTTTTAATTTTTTTTAAGTATTGAAAACTGTATTTTGTAACATACCAAATGAATGAAGCATATCAAATATACTTATTAAATTATTTTTATATCAATATTTTTAAAGTTCTTCAGGAAAAACCATGATAATAGAGTATCCCCCCTATCTCCGAAGCTACTGAACCTAATATTATGAAAAAAGAAATATATTGTAGGAAAAATAATTTAAAAAAAACCTACAATTCATTAAATATTGAAAACGTATACATGAAAATAGATGATAGGGTTTGGTGTAAGGTTTCAATATATTATATGTCGTAAAGTTATTTAAAAATAATTAATATCGACTCATGATATCTTTGAAATTACTAAGCCAGAAAGAAGTGTGAAGATAATGTGGTAAATCGCCTAGCCTGTTGGGTGTTGGTCTAGCTTTGACTGCTAGCTTTTCTAGGTTATTGTCGTACCCCTTTATTCATAATAAATAATAATAATTCTTTATTTATCATAATAAACATTGTAGTAGAATTTTAGTACAATCATAATTACAGTTGTTATTAAGGTGTACAAAGACTACGCAAACATGTTGTAGCCGTGCTGTATTCCCAGCTAGGTTATAAGTTAACATGTATTAAGGAGTAGGTACAGTGGCCATGACCATTGGAGACTGATTTCATAAAAAGTACACAGTATAAAGTTATGTTACTACAAAATTTAAAAGAAATTGCAGTTGTTCTTTGTTTTTCATTCCGTGTTCAAAACAGAATAGAAGAAGACAAACACTCGCTAGTTAAAATGCTCTTGAAATGTCTCCTATTTTATATATTTAATTATAAATAAGGGGGCCTGACTGCTGAACTAGACGTCGTGGGTTCGATTCTCATCCAGTATAAATATTTATGTGATGATCACGATTGATTAATATGTGTCTGAATAATCAAAGATTTTAAAGATCGGTCCACCCTATTTTGATTTAAAAATGGTGTAACTAACGCGTTTGTTTTATATTTATAGATATTAATGTATTCCTTTAGAATTAATTAAGTAGGTATGTCTGGTTGCTTTAGTAAAGGCTGATTCCAGTTTGGGATCAAATGGTCTTGAGTGAGTTGTCTAATATAACATACATCGTCCAATATTTTTTCATTACAGAGATCTCGTTAAAAACAAAATCGTAAATAAATATGTCAAGTTGGTTTAAAGTTGGGCTAATAAGTTGATTTGAATGAAAATCAAGTTTTTTCGAAGTTCTAAATATCATACATAGTTCATGTCATTTTCATCATCAAAAATCAATCTTAAATACGACGTACTTACATTTTTTAAACGATTTGTTCCTCAATAGAGTAATTTGACAATTATTTATTTTTAAATTGGGTATCTTATACTATACATTATGCATTATATGTGCATAAAGTGTTTAAATAAATGAATAAAGTCCCTCGGGTCACAAAGCAAGTAGGCAGGGCAGGAATCTTTAAAAAAAATAGTTGAGTGCATCAAAATATGGATTTCCTTAAAATTGTATTAATTTAGGTTAATAAGCCTCGTTATAAAATAAACCTTTAAATTTTGGTCTAAACGAAGATTCTGCAAATGAATATTCCACGTAAATTAATATTAAAATTAGTATTGCAAAGTCACTTAACAGCAATAAATTACTTTACTTTTTGAAACAGTGTTTTCGTTTTACGAAATAGGTAATCTAAAATTCAAATGCTCTTAAATGCCAATTCATATTAATCTGTATTTATTATTCTACTATTCCAGCATAATTAATCAACATTCAGCTGAAAACGATTACACTGTTCTAGTATGTATTACATTAAAAGCAAAAACATCATAGTTGAGATGTAAATGGATACGAAGCAGGACTCATTATTAAACATAACAAACAAACTCATACTTACGTAACAATTTTTAGTTATATTTAGACTAGATTCAACTCACGATACTTTATCTGCGTGAAGTAAATCAAGAAACTCTAATTTGTAAGAAGAACAATAATGAAACTCTGAATTCAAACTGCTCTGCTAAGAATCAAAATAAGAATATATCTTCTGATCGTTACCGTGCCATCACTCTTTGTGGCCATCGCAGAATTCCTTCAACATTTTAGTTACAGGCTCTCAAGGGTAATCTTGAAACCCATAACGTTACACCCGTAACGCAATCCTGGAGCCATGAACTGCAGATTGTGACTAAGCAAACTTTGACACAATTAAAATCCTAACTAATTAAAAAGACTTCGTCATGTTCAAGTACAACCTGTTAAGAGGTTTACCTTTCTATTCAGATCATAGTGCCTTAAAATAGCACAGTTCACAGGTACATTACAAAAACCAGAAACAAGCGAATTTAAAATGTATGGTTATAAAATTACAGTTCAATTTTGCTTGTAAGTTTTCTTTGGCGCGTTCTCAGTCGAAACTAAGAATATTTACGCGAGCAAAGCGTCTCGGTGAGGGGTTGAATTAGGGTGAATATAGGTCAAGGCAGGGTTTAGGCTCGAGAAAGTTGAATAACGTTGTAATGTAAAGGTTAAAGTTATTTCGGTATTCCCATTATTGGAAATTTAATTGTGTGGAATTTTATATCAGGGTCAATGGATATGAAGACGACGTCGACGTTTTTGATATAATAATAAAGTTTATAGGTACTTAGATGGTCAAAAAGCATACGGTGAGAGATTGGTGATGCCATAGTATGCGTTATCTCTTTTCTTGTTATCTTTCTTCATCTCTCAATCAACGCATAAAGATAAACAGATTCTTTCGGTATAACAAGAACTTAATTTTATCGAGAAGTTTTACTCTTTAAACGATAAATACAACGAACAAATTAGTGCAAAGGGATTATAACTATGCAGACAAAGGGTACATACATTCAAATACTTAAAAATAATTTAACTTTTTCCTTTTCTCTTTTTACGACAAAGAAAGTTAAAAATACTCTCTGGAAAACTTCACATTTTTTTATTACCTTCTAAGTTTGTGAAAACGTTAATTACTCCTTAAACAGAAAGTAGGTTAGCAACAAGAATTAAGTTTAGAAGTACTCCAGATAATTACTTACGAGATATTTTTTATGCCCAAAAGAATTTTACTTACAAATAAAAGAAATTGTACAGATATATGTGGGCTATTACAGTAAATTACGTACTATTCACTTGAAATCGCGCACTCGTGGGACATCAAAGGATGCTTTCAAAGATTGTCTGAAAATCTCAAATGTTCAGCGTATAGGAAGTTTGCCCTGAGGAATTGCTATCTGGGTTTGCCGACCCATATAAGCAAACTTGGGCTTGAGACGCTCGATTCATAAAGACGGCTTACTAAATAAAACTCCGTATATTGTGATGTAGGGCCGCTTAGCGATATAACAGTACATATTTGAATATTGTAAGGAAAAAAATGTTCGTGGATTAAAATCTCGAGGGGCAGGTAAAGATATAAAAAAGAAATTCGTTATGAGATTATTTATTATCCGACGGTGAGTTTATAAAATAGAATGGAGAAATGAGATGGGTGAAGAAGTGTGTTCCTATTTTATATGAAACTGTGCGAAGCTGTGGAATTTGTGCCTTCTTTTAATCGCCTTCAAAAATGATGAGTCTCTGTGTGATCCGTGTGTATATGTTCGCGATTTTCTCGTAAGCTAGTGATCCGATTTAGATGGGATTTTCGCTATTCGACTGCATATTTGTCTTGAATAGTTTTAATGTATAAAACGTTGACCTAGCTTATAAACCACCAGAGATATAAACTAAAACATAGCGAGTAAATCACCGGAATTTGAATTCGGTGATGTGCTTGATATTTTTTGTATGAAGGCGGTTATTTTTTCTTATAAACGCTATAAGCTTATATTTTTTACAGTTCTAGTTATGCAATACAATGTGTAATAGAAAGGTGGGGCCGAATTCGAGGGTCGTTACATACACATGAAAATGAGGGCGTAGTCTTAATCACTCATTTGTGTTTCAATTAAAAAGTTATCCACTTCAATATAATCATCAACTAAACATCGAAACCATAATAATACTTACAATGGGATTTGGCACCACGGTTACTATACGCATGCTAAACACGATCCAATGCTAAAGTTTACCTAAATGCGTCAATAATGCAATGAGATTTGGCATCATGGAATGTGTAGCTCTAATACCATAGACTATCCACTGCTATAATTTGACTACAACTTCTGTTACACGTTGTTATAGAAAGTTGATTTAAACCATTCGATTTTCTTTCTGGATTTTTATAAGTAGGCACAGTTGTCACAGTACAACTAAACGTAGTTATATACAGCCTCTGAACACGGAGATAACGTGAATCTTATTTTGATTCAATTTCAACTCGGCCGACTGCCGTCAAATAGGAAATGGAATAGGTATTCCATTTTCGTTACCCGCATTACACCGTACCTATGTAGTATGTAGGCACTCTAGCACATCTAGGCCTTTTAAAAATTAAACCTCACCAAATCATGAGGATTCTCAGTTCACTGATATTAGTACAAACGTTAGCTCTGGGGCTCGTTGTATTAGCATTTTTATTACGCTGTTGAACTACATAGAAGCAAGTGAGGCAACCCTAAAACGAAGTTTTGTAATAACAGTTAACACGGACAAAAGTGGAACAGCTAAAGTTCTGATGTGAACGTTCTACTTGTATTGTCTCATTCAAATCTTGAGGACTTCCCTTATTGTTTTCGTTATATAGCAAATTATTATTAGGGGAGCTTAGTATACGGTCACATCAAGCTGGAATCTCGACGAGCTTGCGCTTGACGGAATTTCACCATTCATACCTTTGACAACTAAATAACGGCTCACGAACTAAAACAGACCTCAGATGTGGCACTACTAACGCCATTTTGACTTCATTAGACAATAGCGTGAACGTTCCGAATAGAATTCGAGTGGAGTTGCGAGTCATATTTGTAAATTGAACATAATTTTAACTTAATAACATGTCGGTTTGCAGGAACGAAGGTAGTGTGGTAGTACGGTAAGATATATCTATTCTTAATACTTACTCTATACTAATATTACAAAGCTGAAGAGTTTGTTTGTTTGTTTGTTTGAACGCGATAATCTCAGGAACTACTAATCCGAATTGACAAATTATTTCACTGTTGGATAGCCCATTTATCGAGGAAGGCTATAGGCTATATAACATCACGCTACGATCAATAGGAGCGGAGCAGCAATGAAAAATGTTGCAAAAACTAGGAAAATTTACGCAGACGAAGTTGCGCGGGTCAGCTAGTTGACTATAAAACCTGATAAGATTTTTTATTACAATTAATATGTTATCGTACGAAATAAAAGGAAGTTTTGTCGCGTCAGTCGCAGATATTTCTGTTGTTTACAGAAGCCTGTGATGACGAGATATTGTTGTTTGTGCCGCTTATCTCTTTGGCCATTAGCTAGGGTCGGCTTTTGTTCAGAGAATTTTGACAGCAGCCTGGTTGTAATGATTCGATGTCGCTTGTTTAGCTCCACTTTTCCTTAAGTATTGTATACGGTACGATAATAAAAGTTTTGAGAATAATATGTATGTACCTACTTGTGGTTTTACCTCACAATCCTTAGCTATATCTTATGTGAAACAATGATCAGTTCACCGCGGCTTCGCCTGAGTCAAAAAGTCGACCAATTTCATTACAAAAGTTGAGTTCCATTTTTGCCTCTTATGGATGAAATAGCCGTCCTTAGCTTACGTCTCCTATCTAAAAACTACTTGCCTATCAAATTTCAGCTTTTTAAGTAGTTTTAAAAATGTCGTGTTTCGCTACTGAATAGTATTTCACTTTGATATTGTTGAAATTACTTATATTATAATTAAAAAAAAAAAACAAATTAAATAGCAGATAAGGCAAAAGTGTTTACAGAATGAAATTCGCAATTTTCTAAAAGCTGTATCTTCTAAATGAAAGTATATTTATTGTTGTAAAGTATGACTTTTCTCCTAATGTTTCTGAAACGTAGTTCTAGTACATTTATAGGATCCTACACATAAAGCATAAAAATATTCATTACGCTCCAATTAGTTTGAATGAAAGTTCCACTTAGAATCGTTAGTTGCAGTGATGAAGCTGTGAAGATTCAGGCTCAGGGAACATCGCACTAATGATTGTTGACCGTCGAACAGTGACCTATATCTGCGTCTTCCAATCAGATGGTACTCTTTTTCATTTGGACGGAGTACATTAAGCGGTCTTGACATGAAAACGCTTTTATGCGGTTTCTCTCTTCTATAGTAAGCTCAGATTTTAATTGAACTAAAGGTGGCAAAATATTTTAGTTGTCACTCGCTGTTGATTGCACTTTATTTTAAAACTATTTGGTATATTAACAGCTAGTAGGTAGTAGATTATTGTCATTTTTTGCATGTAGTTTATGTCAAATATATATCTCTAGTAGCCAAATCGATCGATAGACAGAATAGTAAAAACGGCCGTTAATATAGCTTATTAAAATCTAAAATGGTTTAGGATAACAGGCAACATTATTTCGCAGTAATAAAATATGAGTTATGTCAGTTAAGTATCGGTTATTAGCTCACTATTTATACTACAACGTATTTTTTTTAAATAAAAGACGACTCTCGCAGTAGGGTACAAGCCTTGTATCGCGGGGGACTTTACAAACATACAAGTCACGGTCACAAAATACACCCAGACTCGAAACAACAATTTGTGGATCACACAAAGTGTGATTCCGTGTGGGAATCGAACCAACGACCTCTTGCGTATTCTCTGCAGACATTTTTATATTTTTTATACTCTTTGTCGTGCTTTTCTAAAAGAGCACGTTGCTTTCCTTTCTAATAGCAAGCACTTCTGAATGTATCCTTAAAGGTTTAAGTTTTTATGTGTGTATTTGGTTGCCCTTAAATACATAAATAAACAGATGTAATTCACATAATATATTTTTAGAAATCGATAAGCAAATTACTTTGCTGAATACACAATGAAATACACATAAGTACCTACACGTTAAATACATCAGTATAATATTTCGAGAAAATTTGTATTATAAGAATATAATACCAGTACAGTAACGTGTAGATATATAATGCTATTTGAGTTTTCATTGCTGTTTTACAACGACACCACTCAAAAGATTGATGATAAAACGCAATGGATTGTAAAACAGAATTAGAGACATCGTTTTTCATTGTCTTCCCAGTGATTCGTTTACGTCATGGCATCCCATTATTATCTATAAATAATAATAAATTGTGTTAGGGTCGTGTTCGTTTATTAATTTCTTCTGAGAGCACTTTGTGTGTGATGTATGAAGCGGGAAAAGCATTTGAGTATTTTTTTATACATCTTGCAAGGATAAATGGACCGCTGTCGCTAAAAAAATACATTCTAAAATACTTATGGTTCTAAACAGACGGGCTGCATTTCAACTGCACTCCGGCTACAAATTTGCAGTTTGAATGCAGTTAATACGATTATAATAAAACTGTAAACCAACCGTGCAGCCCGATTGCCGTCCATGTATAATTGGCGTGCAGTTCCAACGACTACAAGTTAGCTGCACGGGCGACGCGGCGACGCGCAGTTAAAAAAGCAGTTTTACCAACTGACCAAACTCCAACGGCATTTGAACTGCACGTCGATCGTGCAGCTAGCTTGCAGTCAATGTACAGTTGTTGGAACTGCACACAGACTGCAATTAGGCTACATAGTTGGTTTGCTGTATTATTGTAGTCATACTATCCAAACTGCAAAGTTAAAATACTGTTAGAGCTATTAATTCACAGTGGGAATGCGTGAAGGTATTAAGGAGGAGGTTATGGATTCATTATACACCCAAACTTGGAACAACACTAGTGATGATTTGTCATTGGAATTTTATAACCACTACTCATTTCATTAGTTGTACATTTTGTCATTGATACATTTTCACTGTAGGTTTTTTTGTCATGTTCATGATTTACCGTTTGTTCTTTGTAACCATTATTCATTCATGTACATTTGGACCGCTGTTGATTTTGACTTATACACTTTTATGTACTGGGGCCAATTTGTGGAACACACAAAGTGGTGTCGCACAGGGTTTGTATAACAGTCTTATAAATAGACATTAAAAAACAAAGACAATAATAAGATAATGATAATGATAGAAAAGGGTTTTAAATAAACGCTAAAATTATGAAATAAACAATGTTATAACATTGAATACTAGCATGGCCTTGTCCGAAGATATATTTAGGTTATAAACGAAAAGCCCGCGCTATATCATTGCTCAAGTAATCCTGTCGATTTCACTAGATGGATACCATTTAGATTTAGGGCGAAGATTATAGATGATCTAGGAAAATAGGTCGATCTTTATAGCTTGTAGTTTCGTGTTTAGGAGTAAGAATTGAAATAAAGCGAAGTTTTTCTAATAATGGATTTTTATTATCTACTATACTGGATATAAATAAATATACTAATGCATAATGAAATATAATAAATAAATTAATTAAAAAAGCCTTTTATTTACTTTACATTGTTTTGAGTTATTTATCTAATTTAATTTAATAACTTCACATAGCTAGTTTTTCTTTGATTGTTTTTCTTATTACTAATTTATAATACGCATATCTAGTTTGTTTACGTTTCTGCTTTACTTATTTAAAATAACAAAATAATAAGCCGAACATAATTTAGTTTGATATAACAGTATCTGTAGGAGCGTCATATTGACTGAAGGCCTCCTCCAAAGATGCCCATTTGTCTCTGTCCTGTGCGGTCTGTTTCCAGTTTGGGCCGGCTGTCCTTGCAACCTCTTCATCCCAACGTGTCAGCAGTCTTCCTCTGCTCCTTTTACCTGGATGACCTTTCCAAAATGTCACTTTTAAGATCCATCTCTGAGCTTTAAGCCTCGCGACATGCCCCACAAACTTCCCCTTGTGTTTTTGGGCATGATTCAATGCATTTGTTTGCTTTGGTTACTGACCTTATTTTTGAGTATCGTATTTTATATCATTTCTTTATTTGAAGCATGCTGCGCTCTAATCCTCGTTGGCAGGTTGTAATTTTATTTTTCAGTTTTGTCAAGCATGGTAAGAGACTGGAGTTCATAACTTTATTTTTGATTGTTATAGGGAGGTTACTTTTAAAGTTTTCCTTTACACTCCAGTATTTTTTTCATGTTTGTTGTACTCTTCTTTCGACTTCAAGTTCGCCATTTTTTCTTTCAAAATGATTTGTTTCCCTAGATAGATGTATCTACTTATCTGTATACTCAAGTGGCTGTCCATTAATTCTTATTAATCTTCTCCATTGCCATAGTTTTATTGAGATTCATTTGTAATCCTACCTTGACACTAGCTATATGTAAAGTTTCGATCATAAACTGTAGCTGGGAGCTGGACTCAGATAACAACACTAGGTTTTCTGCGAATCTTAAGTGACTTAAGTAATTGCCCTTTATACACGGTCCTATCTTGCTCCAATCTAACTTGCTGATTATAGCCTCCAGGATGGCGATAAACATTTTTGGGGATAACGGATCGCCCTGCCTTACGTCTAATGAAATATACTAATGCATAATGAAATATACTATTGCTCTTTGTAACAGAAATGTGTGGTCATATTCAAGGGTTAGTATGAGCCTATGATACTGAGTGCACATACGTAATTTTATCAAAATCGGAGTACCCGGACATTTAATTTCTTATTTTTTCATTATGAACATCAAATATTTATGAATAAAAAAGTTATCAAATAAAAAAGTATGTCTTAAAAAAGTCTATGCCATAATAATCTAATCGAATTTTGCACCATTTCATCTTTTTACTAGGTGACCTGCGCAACTTCGTTTGGTCATTCTTCCCCGTTTTTGTAACATTTTTCATTGATTCTCCGCTCCTATTGGTTGTAGCATAATGTTATATTATTGTAGTCTATAACCTTCGCCGATAAATGGACTATGCAACACTAAAAATTTTTTTTATTCGAACCAGTGAGATTATCGATTTCAAACAATCAAACACTTTTCAGCTTTATAATATTAAGTATAGATAGGCGGAACGGAAAGCTCCATCTATTCAATAAATATTAATGAAAGCTAAATAAAACATATATCTAACATCTATAGAAGTTAAAAAGATTTTCCGTGTTATAATAAAATCTAGGCAGCACAAATTGCTCTCGTTTATCCTAAACGTAGCCCTTAAATAAACTTTTTAGTCTTTGAAATCAAAACCACTTACAATACACAAAATAGGAAAAATATTTTATCTTTCGTATCAGATAAACAAGAACAAAAATAGACCACTACAACTTACCTTAACGCTCCCAATTCCGCTGTGTCTACAAAAAAAAGAAAATATTGGCGCACGTTTTCTTTAAGATATCTTTTTTCCACATGTGCTTGGAACACGGTACGAAACGGAAATAGGTCGAGGATCAAAGGACGAAAAGTCCTCTCCTTGTTCTTAATCTCTAGATACTCGAGGCGTAGAAATTGGGACGAATTCGACACAATTGAGGCCTTGGATACTCTTTAATTCAGTCTGAGAGCATTTTTAAGAACAAAATTTCCAGCTATTCTCGCTTCGCCGACGTTAAATTTATTTAAGAGATAAAAAATAATGCTTACTTCCAGAAAAAGAGAAAATTGTTGTGCCTGTACGAATTCAAGTTACGGCTTTGGTGAAATGTATTACGTATCTTTCACTTCGAAGTTTGTAATTGAATTAGCTTTACAAATTCTCGAGGCAAACATGATTTTGACGAGTATAAACTGCAATAATTATAATCTATTCAGATAAATACTTGTAAGTTTTATTTTCAGGCATTCAATGTAACTCTTCATTTTCAAAGAATACGATGTAAACCCGTGACTAAATTTCGTACTTTCGTTAGCGTTTATATAAACCAAATTCAGACAAGTTGTTCCCTAAAATGAGACTAAGGTTTACTTTGTTTCTTCAAAATATCCTAACAATTTTAACATCGATTGCTTAATAGACAGCGGCTTAAAATTCACTGTCATTGTATTGGCATTTTTTTATAAAATAACTAGCTGAACTTAGCCACGCTTCGCTGTGGCTTATAAAGCCAGGAACACTCGCCGGCCTTCCCAGAACATTCTGCTAAAGTTACATCACAATCTGATCAATGGTTTAGGAACATTTCTTTGTTTAAACAAGTTACTTTAATTTAGGTTCAACATAAAAACTTTGGTCTAAAGCACCGACATCTGGATAATCTCTCTGTATTTTTTTATGGTTATTTTGTGGACTTGTAGTACAAGAGCTTATCACGAATTCATAAAATTTTCATCTATTTTATCCATATCATTCCTTTTTATTCTATTTCCATTCTAAAATAACTTATGTACTTAGGTTATTTTGTAGGCTTATATTATGTTATTATATTCACAAGAAATTTTAACCCATTTTCCTTACAACAAACACAAATATATGTATGGAAGCTCATCCATTATTCTATGAATAATAATCCTAATTTATGTGGGTTATAAAAGAAAATATGTAAGGTTTTTTTGTACAAGTGAGGAGATAAATCACTAAACATTAGAAGTAAAGTAATAAAAACACATTTATGTTTTTTGTTCTATCTTTACAATATCGTAAAGTTTATTAAAGCCTTCCCAAATAATATATGTTATTAGTTTAGCTATAAATATAGTAATGAAAGTTATCACTTATCTTGTCCAAGTTTATTTGCAATTCTGAAATTCTATACTCAATTTCATTTTCGATTTCAAAATTTGAGAGGACGGATCGATCGACTTTATTCACAATATAAATAAAAGCAATAATAAGAATATATACTGCAATATATCATTGTGTAGTTTTAATATGATATTATGATTAGGATATACAATTTCAAAGTTAAGTCTTAAATCTTAATTATCTTTTAAATAGTCCTCACCAATCAACTTCGCGTTGACAATGTATTAAGCCATCAGAAACTTGTGTATTATTTAATAATTATTACAGAATAATTTCTTAGGCGAGTGAGCAATTAATGTAATTTAAATAATATAATTTAGTTAAAGTGTTTCTAATGAAAACTGAAACAAACAATAATAAAAAAAATGCGTAAATATGACAACAAGTAATAGAGAGGAGCCGGATAAAAATCATTCGAATGTTGAACCAAAGAAAACAATTACAATAATTCTTCGAAAATAATTTCAAATATAAAAGCATACATAGATTTGTATGAATAATTAAGTGAAATGAACGTAGATAATTACAGTACAGTTGCATACTAATTTTATATATTTTTTTTTGTAATGAAAAATAAAAATCAATTGAGAAAATAATTATTTATTACTTCTGTCCAAAGAAACCGTTAATTGTTGTCCTTATAAACTGTTTCTTCCATAAAAAAAATTCCAAAAATGTAATATTCTAACAATAACAACAGAACATAATTTTGAATCATTTGTTAAGAAAATTCGGTTCTTTTGAATATCGAATTGTTCAGTCACATCCTAATCAACATCGATGATGAATGGTCAATAATGTAATCTTCCAGCGTGATTACTTTTATAAAGGTATAATAGGTATTATAAATGCAAAAGTTTGAATGTACAGATGGATATTTGCTATACGCCACAACGGGTAATCGGATCTGAATGAAACTTGGCACAGTCTGGAATAGCACATAGGCTACTTTTGCCCCGAAAAAAAAATTCCGGATAAATATGTTTTACAACATTTTCACGCGAAGTAAGCACAGGTAACGGCTAGTGTTTTATAATTTTGGGTTCGTCTTGAATCTTGTTTAGTTACTATAAGGCATGTTTAAAAATAGTTGTTGCTGAGTGAGAAAATAGAGCTATTCCTTTGCCAATTACCAGTATCGGTCTAGAATAAATGTATTCTAGAACTAGTTTCGTAGCGATTCCTTTGAAAATTATACTTCCATCACTGGTCATGAATGTGCTAAGCGCCTTCTGACTTCGTACAAAGGAGAAATAAATTTTATAAGTTCAAGAGAACAAGACGGTTTTCACACCGCATCCTACCTAACTGATTTTTTTTAAAGATAACTAGCAATGTGCAACCTGTTAACCCCTCCAGCTAAGCTCAATGGCTTGTGTTGGGAGTGGATTCCCGTCGGTAATATAATGGGCTGAATTCAAACCCACGACGCCACTAGGCTACCGCCGCGCCGCTTCATTGTATAATAATCTAGCCTGATACCTTTCTTAACTCTCTCAAATATAGAAAAAGGGTAAGTTAATCTAAGCAGCTGAAATAGAAATATATCGCCGACTCGGTACTTAGGTCGAAAGTAAGTTCATTTCACATTTTAGTCCCAATCGAACAATATTCTACCATACTATACATTCATGAAATCAAAATATGATTATCTTCAATAAGTAATGAGATTTCGTGGTGCTTATAGTATGACCGTGTGGTACCGGCTTAAGAATAGTACCACCCCATCTCTTCCCGTGGATGTCATCAAGGCGACTAAGGGATTTCACACCGGAGGACAGGCAGCAGCGTCTTCTGCGTACTTTAAAGCCTTACAGCGATCGCCAACCCGCTCCCCAAGCGTGGCGATTATGACAAATACCCCCCAGGATCTCGTAGGTTAAGTAGGTTCAATTGGGAGACCCGTGGGACATCATATGGGATGATATGAAACAGTAATAACATTTCCGTACAAAGGCTAATACAAAAATGGCTCCTGGTACTGAAAAATGGCTTTAAAAAAACAAAATTCTTTATTAACCTGCGAAGCAAAAGCGACGCTTGCGATAAGTCATAATTCTTCAGTACGTAATGTAATCTAAATAAAACTATAAAAAGTTTAAGTTACGACCTTACGCGTAAAAGCTGTTGAATTATTTTATACTAGTTTGAACACACTGCCCCTTATTTCCCATATAAACCAATGGGATTGCAATCCAACATAAGCAAAGAGAGATTAGGCACAAAATGCACGCCTTAATGGCTCATCACCATATTAAACATTATCCTTCGAAGCACATCGGTTTCACATTTTTTGTAAACAGTCACTCATCTTATTAAAATATATATATTACGGGTCTTAATCGCGTGAATAATTTAAGGTAAAATACCTTGTTTATTGCCCGAGAGTCTTCCCGTGACCACGGCCGTTGCAATACGGTCGAAACGTCGGGCACAATAAAACAATAATAATAATAATATCTTGGGACAGCTCACACAACGTTATCTGATCCCAAACTAAGCAAAGCTTGTACTATGGAAACCAGACAACTGATAAACATACTTATATATTTCTAAATACATACATATTATAGATAAATAACACCCAGACACAGAATAAACCATCGTGCTCATCACACAAAGTTTTATCCTGGGTGGGGATCGAACCCACGACCTCTTGCGTAGCAGTCGGATACACTCCCACCGCGCCACAGAGGCAGTCAAAATGTGTACAAATCGCGAAAGTTTATCAACATTTATAGTCACTCATCTCTAAGCCCAGAGTTGTAACGATGCTTATCTTCGCAGATCTCTTGATCTGATGGCCACTGATTTAAGGACCTATACTGTATTGTTATTTTAATCTACATATTAAAGCGGCGGTAGCCTAATGGTTAAGGCGTCAGATTCGGAATCGTGAAGTTGCGGGTGCAAATCCTACCTAATTTACAACCGACGTGAAACCACTTCTAACAAAAGCAATTTAGCTTAACTGAAGGGGTTAACAAGATTGCTAGTAATGTGGGACAATAATCTCACATTGCTAGTTGCTAAAAAATGTGTGTGTTATGTTATGTGTTATTCCTGTAGCAATTTCAAAGAAAAAATGTACCTCAAACTTGATAATACACTTATTGTAATCATACTAACGAGTATAACTTTACTTAGTTTCTCAGGTAAGGGTAAAATTAGTCATTTTATAAAGTAGCCCACAAATACTAAAGTAAGTTTAAAGTGACAGGCACGCCTCAGGTACTTCCCCGCAAACTTAAATCCCTAGCTTGAAGCAAGACGGTAATAGACGAGAGTAAGTAGTCGGCGAAGGCAAATTGCCTTTTGTTAATATTACTAAGGCTTCAGTGGATATAAGAGTACCTAATGGAGCTGCGTTTATTTTTTCTTAGATGTAATTGTGTTTGGGTTCGAGCGTTCGTTTTATACTTCTTGCTTATATGTGCCCCTGGTATATACAAAGTTAATGCAGCTACCTATACAAATACGTACGAAATTTAAAGCAGTGCAGCTGCAGTTCAGTTGCAGTTAAGTTTCGATTTAAACAAGCATTTTCGTATTCTTGTAACTTTGGGATCGATCTAAAAAACGCTTGCGCACCGTACTAGAATGTCGTTATTGCGCTCTCGGGACGCATACTTGACGCAAGCGTATTTGAGATCGATCCCAAAGTTACAAGAATACAATGATAGCCGTTTAAATTGAAACTCTGCCACTGAACTGCAACTGCACTGCTTTAAATACGTAAATTGACCCATATTATACATATTACATAGTATTTTATTATACTAAAATAAAAAAAAACTTCAACTTTTTTAAATTGGTAGTTGTGTTATTATGTGTTGGACCAACAATAAACAGGCCGTGAAGAGCTTTTTATTGTTTGGGCAATGGCAGAAAACAGAAACTTGCATAGTGCATCCGCGTTCCGCATTGTTACGTCACACTAGCATACAAAACAATGTTTTTTTTAATGTTAGGTCACCTCGCTCGAATTGGGTGGCAATGCAGATTTTGTGGCCGACAATGTAACGCTTTTCTAAATATTGCATTAATTGTAACCAATTTAAACATATTCACACTATCCGAAAATCTTTTAATAACAAAATTACTGTTCGTTCGTACTGGGTGGCGCAAAAGTAAAGACCCTATTTGGTTCAGCTATAACATTTTTTCTAAATTAGAAAACTAGATTTAGATTTTTTTAAATGTATATTTGTGCCATTAAATTTCGTACCATTAGGATTTAAAGATGATGTCTTTTAAATGGTGACCTCCAGAGTTGATACACATTTGAGCCCTATTTATGACATTTTGCATAACTTGCCGTAACACTTCCTGCGATATGTTCGTTATTTCTTGACGAATGTTTTCTTTTAGAGCTGCGAGAGTCTGTGGCTTGTTCACATACACCCGAGATTTCAAAAAACCCCAAAGAAAGAAGTCTGGACTGGTCAGATCGGGTGATCTTGCAGGCCAAGGCAAATCGCCAAAACGAGAGATAACTCGGCCTGGAAAAGCGTCCCTCACTAAGTCCATAGTGTCGCGCGCTGTGTGTGCCGTAGCGCCGTCTTGTTGAAACCAGATGTGCTCCAGCCCCAATTCGTCCAAACTGGGTATCAAAAACTCACGTAACATGGTTCTGTAGCGTTCTCCAGTGACAGTTATCGCATTGCCTCCAGCGTCTTCGAAAAAATAGGGTCCGATCACTCTGTCAACACAGATGCCACACCATACAGTAACTTTTAGTGGGTGTAGAGGTGTTTCTTGAATAATGCGCGGATTATCAGTGCCCCAGAACCGAGTATTCTGCTTATTGACATGCCCTGAGAGATGGAAATGCGCTTCGTCACTCATAACCAATTTTGAAGGAAAATCATCCTCTTCAAGGTTGAGGTTTATGACGCGCTGGCAGTAATCTAGACGAGCTCGGTGGTCAGCAGGCAGCAGCTGATGAGTCATTTGAGTTTTATACGGGAACATCTTTAAGTCTTTCACCAAAATACGCTGCAGGGTCCGTCTGGAAATGCCCAATTGCGTGGCACGTCGCCTCGTTGATGTTTCTGGACACTCTTCCACATCTTCGCGCACAGCATCGATATTTTCAGCTGAACGGCCTGTTCTTGGTCTCCCAGACTTAGGTCTATCCAATGTTGAGCCAGTTGCTTCAAGGCGTGTGGCAAAGCGTCGAATTGTGCGACCAATCGGTGCCGGACGGTGGGGAAATCGTCGACGAAATTCACGTTGTGTTCTTATCACTGATGAATTATTCCGTAAGAACATTGACACAATTATTCCACGTTCTTGGGGAGTAAAACGGTCCATGTTTATTTTCAGTGTATTTTACATTTGTTCACTACACAATTTTCAACAACAGAATGACAGAAAATGTCATATAAAAAAAAAAAAAGTATTTTCTTTAGTGCCACTACTTTTGCGCCACCCAGTACATAAAACCTCTAATAGAATCGAATTAGTATTTTTTTGGTATCAAAACGATCCGTAACAGTTGTATGAAACACAAGTTTATGAAATGATTGTTTTCTATGGTCAAACCACATGCCTGCTATTTATTTCGCTGAATATAACTTCATAAATTATTTTTTTTGACGTGATAACGTAATATAAATCGATGATCGGGTGCACGTACGAAAAGTGTCTAAATAAAAATCACGTTATTGATTGGTTGCTAAGCAACAGCGAATGGCGTTTGAGTGACATGAAATACATTGGAACTAACGTTATTGATTGGTTGCTAGCCAACGCGAATGGCGATATGTCACCAATGTTTTGTTATGACGTTATAACGTAAAATTATCGTCCGTAAATCGACTTTACAGACAACTGTTTTTAGGGTTTGCGTCGTGTCCGTCTGTCTATCTGTCTGTTATGTCACAGGCATTTTACTCAAAGACTATTCAATGAATATTGATGAAATTTGGTGAAAAGGTGTCTTGTAGTAGCTGCTACTTAGTTTGATAGCTAATTAATAGAAATAAATATTTTTAATACATGTAACAGAATATGAAACATTTTTTTTTCAGCAAACATTAACGTGTGTGGTAATCATTCGTCAGGTATTTTAAAAACATTTTAAGGTTTTTAATAAACTTTTTTCATTGAGTGTGTATTTTTGGAAATAATTGCTCCGAAAGTTGCATAAATTGTGTCCTCCTCCCTTAACTTTTGAACCGTTTGACCAAAAAAATGTAAAAAAAAATTGACTAAAATTAGTTCAAACATTATCGGATATACCATCATTGAGTTATTGCTAAAAAACTGCGTTTCTCAACAAAACGGCGTAAGTGCCATAAACATACGCTCTTCTGCTGATGCAATAATTCAAGCCTGCGAAACCCTACACTGTGTATGGTCCGACATGCTCTTGCCCGGTTTTTTTTAGCTGAGCTAGATAGCTTCTGTTATAAGTGAGTTCGCATCGGTAGTGAAATGGGTAGGATTCGAACCAGCAACCTCACGATTGCGAGTCCAATGCCTTAATCATTAGGCTACACCGCCGCTAACATTACTTTTTTGAGAGTAATTTAAGATGTAGGTACTATTATATCATTGACTAGTAAAAGGTAATTTATCAACCATTTAATTAGTTAATAGAGAACATTACTGCTCGAATATAATGACAAAGATTTTCCACACAATATCTCGATTTTTCTACTAGTCACATATATGCATCTCAATAAAATAAAATTGGTTTGGATATCGAATTTGTACGCGTGTCCACGCACGAATGGCTCACTCACAGGGTTCCAGTATTTCAGAAAGCTGAAAATATCTGGGGCATCGGCCGGATAAATTGATACAAAAATGTAGGCAGATATTTTTAGTATAGTGGTAGATTTTATATGTTCGTAAACTTTCGCGATTTGTACACATTATAGAATTTTATAAGCTACGGGTCTTAATCGCGTAAATACCGTTATTGCAACGGTCGTGGTCACGGGTCACTGTCTACCCGTGCCACGGCCGTTGCAATACGGTCGTAACGTCGGGAAATAAACAAAGGTTATAATAAAATATTTATGCGATTAAGACCCGTAGCTTATAAAATTCTATAAAGTGGTAGATTTTGTTCGGAACTTTGAAACAGTTGAAATATTGGTAAAGATAATCTTACAAATGCTTGTTGTTAAGCTGGGTACGCACTTTGTGAGGTATGTGGTGAAATAGCCTGTGTATTTGACTAAAGTGTATTTTTAAGAAACGTCAAAAATGACTCGCTCCGTACAAGTTTGTATGAAATACTAGCGTATGACGTCACATTTTCAACGATCAAATCGATACTTTTAGTATTTCTTTCAAAAAATTATGAAGGAACTCATTTTTCAGAATATTTTATGACATATTATTGCATGGTTAGTATAAAATAATTTATTATGATAGTAGTCATACACAATTGTGTCTATAGAATAAAGCTGAAAAGTTTGTTTATTTGTTTGTTTGTTTGAACGCGATCATCTCAGGAACTACAGGTTCGAATTGAAAAAATATTTTACTGTTGCATAGCCCATTTATTGAAGAAGGTTATAGGCCATATATAATATAGGAGACGAGCAGCAATAAAAATTGTTGCAAAAACAGGGTAAATTAAAGCAGACGAATTTGCGAGGGTCAGTTAGTTACTTATTTGGAGGTCCGCAGATTGCTAAGCTTGTGCATTCCGGGTCAGTGATGTACATAGGTCGCAGCGCATACCTCGCAATGTGTGTAATCTGCATTTATTACCAGGAGCCTTGTATATTATTTGTAAAGTTTGATTTTTTTTTATTATATTAACGATTTATCTGAGATAAAACAGACGATTAAGGAGTCCTGTTCCAAACAAGCATTGCCAAATTCATCTTTTGCTGACATGGTGAAGAAGGGGACGAATAGTTTCGTTCGACCAACGCCCCTGAGTTCCGTGACCATTTACCCTAGTGACAGGTCAAAAACCAGCGACGAAACCAAAACCTTGGTCCAGAAAATCGTATGCCCTGAAGATATGAAACTGAAAGTCCGCGGAGTCAGAAACACGAAAAACGGAGGCGTCATTATCAGCACAGAGTCTAAAAATGACCTAGAAAAACTCAAACAATCTGTGCAACTTGCCAAGTCAGGTCTTACCGTCGACGAAACCCAAAAACGCAAACCCCGCATTACTATCGTAGGAGTCCCGACACAAATGAGCGATAATGAGGTTTTTAAATGTGTATACGAACAAAACCTGGTAGAAAAAATGCCCTCTTTAACTAAAGATTCATTTTTGACCTCAATTAGACTCAGCCACAAATCTGGAAAGAAAGACGCAGTGACCTGCAATTATATACTGGAAGTATCAGCAGTCATACGTAAAGCCCTGCTAATTCAAGAAAGAGTTTTTATCAATTGGACGTCCTGTCCTGTGCGAGATTTTACACTAGTGACTAGATGCTACAAATGCCAGCAGTACGGACATGCAGCCAAAACATGCAAAACACCTAACTCTACATGTGGACATTGCGGTCAAGATGGTCATTCTATTCAAGAGTGCAAATCAAAATCAGAGGCGCCTAAATGTGCAACATGCTTGCGTTTCAAAAAGCCGAACAATCACAAGACGGGTGACAATGACTGCCCTGCAAAAAAAGCAGCTGAACTCAGGTACATTAACTCGATTGATTATGAAGGCGCCTAAGAGCGCCACATACTCGCGTGTATTTTAGAACTAAGGGTAGATTTAATATACATAAATGGATTTAAATTTAATTACGCAATTAGATAATAGTTTCCTATCGGAATCAAGATTTTGTGAGGTTGAAGATTGCAGACAATATCTTATCGGATACCAAAAATCACTAACCATACTTACACAGAATATTCGCAGTATTCATAAAAATATAGATAGTTTACATGTTTTTCTACATAGGCTTAATGTTCACTGTGATATAATCATTCTAACCGAGTGTTGGTTAATAAACCGGCACGATCGCCTTCCAATAATACCGGGGTACAATGTATACTATACCGCTACAAATCACAATCAAAATGATGGTGTCGTGGTATATGCTAAACAAACATTAAAGGTCACAGTCGAGGAGCCAACTCTTCAAGACTGCAATGGTTTGATCCTTAACATTGGTTCAGATACAGCGATTATTGCTATATATAGATCTCCTTCCTTCAGAAACTCTGACCTCTTTCAAAAATCTCTAGGTGAAACATTGAAATCACTATCCTCATGTAAAAACATAATATTAACAGGTGACTTGAATTTAAACATTAGCTCAGGATCTTGCGATTCAGGAACCCATAACTACCTTAATTTATGTTCATACTATGGTCTTCAGCCCGCTCACACATTATCTACCCATCACAGCGGTTCCTGTCTCGATCATGTAATGATTAAAACCAGCTTGACATACATCACTCTTGTTACTAACTCTACTGTAACTGACCACCACGCTGTCCTACTAACCGTAAATTTAACGCCACCTAAGCATAGTCGTCCACAGACAAGGTCTAAATTAAACATACACAAACTCGAACATGATTTATGCAACATCGATTTTTGTCCAGTTTACAATAATGCTGACCCTAATATGTCTCTGTCGTATTTAATTAAAAATGTCCAACAAGCAATATTATGCAACACGAAAGTAACGACAATAAATAAGAAATTTTACAATATCAAACCCTGGATTACTCCTGGTCTTATACGTTGTATAAGACACAGAGATCGACTCCATCAGCGAACAAGACGGTACCCTGACAACCTAATACTTTTAACTACGTATAAAAGATACAAAAATTTCTGTAACAACCTACTCAAAAAGTTAAAAATTAATTATGACAGAGATGTTTTACAAAGGGCAGGTAATAATAGTAAGCAAATTTGGCGACATGTTAAAAGCATAACTTACTCCTCGAAAAATCATCAATCAAATTCGAGTTTGCTGCATATTAACTCATCACCACTAAATTCAGCTAACCATGTAAATAACTATTTTATAAATGTGGGCAAAAATCTTGCCGAGCGTATTCAAAATCAAAATAATAGCCTTGGATGTACGCAACCCCCCCAATTTGTCCGCAACTTGAGTCTCAAATCTTTCGTTATGCTAGACACTGACGAACACGAGGTAGCTCGAATTATTTCTGACCTGAAGGATAGCTGCGCCACTGGCTCGGACAATATTAGCAATAAAATCCTTAAACTTTTTAAACATATTTTAGTACCTCCTCTAACATATATTTTTCGACTTTGCCTTTCTGGAGGGATTTTTCCTCAATGCCTAAAAAAGGCAGTGGTTATTCCTATCTATAAATCCGGAAATAAAGAACTTGTATCCAATTACCGACCGATCTCCCTACTTCCCTCAATATCGAAAATACTCGAAAAAATTATAAATATTAGATTAATTAATTACCTAGAAAACAACCAGTTTCTATCCCCTACACAATATGGTTTTAGAGCTAAATTGTCTACAGCCGACGCGACTCACACTTTGACTGATTATATTTCACAAGAGCTCAGCAAAGGGAACCAAGTCCTGGGCATCTTCCTTGACCTTGCTAAAGCTTTTGACACAATTTCTGTTCCCATTCTGCTAAACAAGTTGGAGTCTCTGGGCATAAGAGGGAAACAACTAAAACTTTTGGCAGACTATTTAAATGAAAGATACCAATGTATCAAAATAGATAACATTACTAGTGAAGATCAAAAATGTTCCGGTTTTGGTATTCCTCAGGGCAGTATTTTAGGTCCTACTTTATTCCTTATTTACATAAATGACCTTTGCAGTATGAATATCGAACATGGTAAGATAATATCCTATGCTGATGACACAGCTATTATATTTACGGCCAAAACCAAGAACGACCTATTTGAAAACGCTCAGCAAGGTTTTAATTTCATAAATAATTGGCTTAGTCATAATTTGCTAACATTAAACGCTGATAAGACAAAATATATCCGCTTTTCTATGCGACAGTCATACCACAGCGACGATGACCCACATTTATTTGCACACTATTGTAATAACACATTAGAAAATACGTGTAACTGTCCTATTATACTTAGCACTAGCAACATAAAATATCTCGGCATTAATATAGATAACACACTGTCATTCAAGAAACACATAGAAATTTTAGTGACTAGAGTGCGAAAACTAATATATGTCTTTAAAAAACTGCGCTCTATTGCCGATTCGAAATTAATTATACAAGTATATAAGGCCCTGTGTCAGTCCATCATTCAGTATTGCATCACTTCATGGGGAGGAGCACTAAAAACTGTTATGTTGCCACTTGAAAGAGCACAGAGAGCCGTTCTAAAAGTAGCTACTTTTCGACATTTCCTTTTTCCCACCTTCCTCCTGTATAAATGCTGTAAGGTATTGACTGTCCGTCAGCTTTTTATAGTAAATATAATTTTAAAACAACACGAGCTACTTACTTTTAATACTGACTTAACTAATAAGAGACGAAAAGATATAGTCTGCACATCTGATTCCACCTCAAGATATATGTTCTCAAACCGATTTTTTAATTTCATAGGCCCTTTTTTGTTTATTAGATTAAATCGAATTGTAAATATATACCACCTAAATTATTTTAATTGTAAAAAAGCTGTAAGTACCCAATTACAAGATATGTCATACGAACAGACGGAGGACTTATTACTTGTACTAAAATAAATAAGACCAATTATTGTAACATCTCTTATAATTACCTATTTTTTGTAAATGTTAATTTATTAATCTATGTTTTCTAGTTTCACAGTTCTTGTTTTTAGTTATTAAGTATAGTTTTAGTTTCGGAAAGTATTTATTAAAATACTTTTTACTTTCTAGCCTGAAACACAGGTTTCAACCTAGTTCAGGCAAATACTTAACTGTGCTATTTGTTATTATACCTTTATATAAGTTTATTGTACCTTTACTTTCATGAATAAATTATTATTATTATATTATTATTATTATTATATATATATATTATTGCGTTGAAGGTACAACTAAAAAATATAAATAAAGTACATACAGATTTAACTTATCGCACGTTTTTGTTTTCGGGCTGAAAGACTAGACGAAAAATAGTGTTACATTTTGACATCGATCAAAAATCTATTATTTATGATTGTGTGAAGCTGGAATAAATAGGTGGTTTGTACTTTTATAAGAGGTTGTAATGTTTATTTTAAATGAATCAAACTTACTGTATGTAAATTATGTGACAAAATTTTTAATTTCAAATAGAACATTTTTTTTAATCACAAAATAAATATAAAAAGGTTACGTTTCAACCATAAGACACCTCTCTCTTTTTTTCACGTAAACCTAAACTTTGACGTAGCAAAACAATACTAAGCTTATTGAATAGCCATTGACCTCAAACTTCGTTGGAGTGGATGATTATCCTATATCAATTTTATGAATAGATTGGACCTCTCTATCAATTCACATGCGTGTATTTCAAACGACAGCTAACTGGGTCAAGATTAACTGTTGTCTTCCGTACTAATTCATGGTATTATTTTTATTCTCTTTTCGTATGATATGATCGCCACTTATACTCGTAAATAATGAGGCGAGCTATGTTTTATTTTGCCTTGTGTTGACTCTAATATATACAAATGTATGTATAAATTGTTTGTTGACTCATTTTGATCTCAGTCCAGTACGGTGTCCCTTGACAGGGTATCTTCTTTTTAACCGCCTGCAAAAAAGGTGGTTCGCTGTTTGACCCGTATGTATGTACTGATTTTTATGTGGTTTTCAATATTTGATGGCATATTTTTCTGAGAAGGTTTTAGTGTATAAGACGTTGTCCTAGCTTTGAGATATAGACCAAAATATAGGAGTTGAAGTCGGTGATGGGTTTGATCATTTTTTCTTTGAAGACGGTAAATTTTTCATAAAACAGTTATTCTCTCTACTCTATTATAAGTATAACATTGTAAAGTAATAGTAGATATGAATGTACATTAGAAGTAAAGATAAAAAAATCTAAAAACCTGTTATCCAGTTTCCGTAAATTCTCCGCAAATTTCCAACTATGTTTCTTAGGGTTCCGAAGCCAAAATGGCGATAACGGAGCGATGATAGTTTCGTCATGCCCGTCTGTCTGTCTGTCTGGCCGTCCGTATGTCACAGGCATTTTACTCAAAGATTCTACTATGAATAATTAGGTAATTATTCATAGTAGACTTTGAATATTGATGAAATTTAGTAAAAAGATGTCTTGTAATAGCCGCTACTTAGTTTGATAGCTAAATATTTTTGGGGGGTACTCCATTCATGTAACAGAAGCAGAAAAAAACTTTTTTAGCAAACACCAACGTGGCACGTCATTCGACAGATCTTTCAAAAATAAACATATTTGAATAAACTTTTTTGATTAACTTTTGAACCGTTTTATTTAGGACATGATCGGATATACTGTCATTAAGTTATTGCCAAAAAAGTGCGTTTCTCTACAAAAGGACGTAAGGGCCATAAACATATGTTCTTCTGCTGATTCAAGGCTGCGGAACCCTACAGTGATCATGGTCAAACTTGTCTTCATTTGGAGTTCAAACGTTTATAGATTTTAATCACAGTTTTGTACTTTTAATTGTATTGCAAAGGCAACATAAATACTGGACAAGTTTCATCAAAATTGTTGGTCATACATTGGTTAATACTAAAACTATAATTCCTCTACATATTTTGAATTTGTAACTATTTGTTGACCCAATGAAATAAATTAATATAACGATATATACAGTTTAATCTGAAGCTTAATAAAAATATAATATAACGATAGATACAGCTTAATCTCTATTTGAGCTGTGCCATACATTAGAGAAAAATGGTTACTATAACCAATAACCAGCATGCATGCAAGCATTATTACAAGCAAAAGTCCATGTTAAGACGCTATTCCAGGCAAGTTACTTGTATACAAGATTTTTTTTTAAAGACGACTCCCGCAGCATGGTGGCCATGTGTCGCGGGGGACTTTACAAACATACAAGTCACACCAAGTTGTGTCCCGTGTGGGAATCGGACTCTTCATATCCTCCCACCGCGCCACCGAGACAGTTGCAAATTGCATGTTTACACGGACTAGATGTACAATATAGATCTTATGTACGTTTCTTGCGCGATAAAATCGCTAGTCGCCGTTGGTGGGACAAAAATAACAACAACATAACAAATACACAGGTATTAAACCATTTATTAATATTTTGTTTGTTTTCTATGACTATAAGTAATCATGATAAGTAATAGCATAATACTGTGTACTTATGTTAAAGTAATTTAGTAACCTTGTTTTATAACGTAATATCACATTACCTTGTTTATTCTACGAGTTATTTTCGTAGAGGTTCTACGAGACTACGGCTACAGGCTACAACAAATAAATGGTCAATAAACATACCGTTATTACAACAACGATACTACTACTAATAACCTCCCGCTCTTGGCTTCTTTACATTACACAAAATAACTTAGTAATATAATTTTTGAAAAATAAATTACGAATTAACCCTTCTCCACTACCTACTTTTGTCACACAACCATTTACCACACATCTGAGAGAGCCTGGAGTTAAATCGATGTTTTTTGTCAGGTTTAGAGCCTAAACCTCACAATAAACAATAATTTTACTCCAGTAAAATAGTCTGTAGGTGGTTAAGGTCATAACTCCAAAACAAAGTGGTAAATGATTAAGTGTTCATTAATTAAATAATTTTCAAAACGATATTACAAAGTTATTTAATAAATCATTGCCGCTCCTATTGGTCGTATCGTGATATTATATAGCCTCCTTGATAAAATATTTTTTCAATTAGAATTAGTAGTTCCTGAAATTATCGCGTTCAAACAAACAAACAAATTTTCAGCTTTTTAATATTAGTATAGATTAAAAATCACCCTGTATAAATGAATTAAATTATTCTATGTAGGTACAATGTGCAAAGTTAAATAAACATATAAATATGTGCCTATATACCCGTAGTTACCACCGAGTGACCTAATTAAATCTTTGTATGCGTACACTGCATGCAGCCTGGGCTAAGCGACTACGTCCTAGCAATTTTGTGACCTATTTCGAATGGTTGACCCAAAGGTCGGCTATATAAATGGTTTATAACTGCTATAGATATTTCTCTCCGACTACGATCAAGTTGCGGCTATAAATCAGAGGGTCGGTTCGTAATATTGGCTTTGAATGCAGTTTCGTCTGACTGGAGTTTGGGTTAATAACTAAATGTTATAGCTGTGGGACGAAACTACGAACGTCTTGAAAGCAGTTGTAGGAACACTGTTACTAAACATTCGTACAATGTACGAATGTTTAGTAACAGAAACACATATTTGAGGAGCGATGAACATTCATAAATCCTTTTTTTTCGCATAGTTATCTGCGAAACCATTTCCGATTTTTAAGATGATTGACCGTTATTTGTGAAAATTAGAGTATGTTTTTGGTGCGTTGTTTTTTTAAAGTGACGCATCAAAATCTTGTCTCTTGGCGTTTCTTTGTGTTATAGTGAGTTATTTGACATAAAATTAGTTTATTCATTATGAGAGTTACTTATGTTACCTACATAGTCGTAGTCTATTATAGCAATACGCCAATAAAGCGAAGCTATTATTTTACGGGTGTATATGAGTGTTTGTGTACCTATCTGTGTCATGGTAGCTCCCAAACTATTTAAGATGTTTTTTATGAGAAAGCTAGCTTAATCGAGTTGATTCTTAGCTTTATTTTATAAAAATCGGTTTAGCAGGTTTGAAAATAGTGATATGTGAGATATAAAGATATCTCATGTATCTGTTCAGGTTATATACTATAATAGCAACTTCTAGTTCATATTTCTGTCCTAGTTTTGTTATAAACTTTATACATAATCAGGTCGTCTTGTAACACCCAGGAGACACAACAAAATGGGTGTTTTCCTGCCTACAAAACAATATAACCGTAAATATAAAAAAAATTACACTACATTCTATACATTTTTAATTTTAATTCTTGTTTCTAAAGGCATAGCCTTTCTCTCTATACCTAGTCTGGCCATAAATACTGTTACAATTAAAAGTAAGAAAGATATTACATTTGAATTTGGAATCTGTCATTTTTATACGATTGTTCATTGTATTTTCTAATTTTGGCGCCAATACATTGTACAATATTTTGCTATATTAAAATGGAGTGGGGTGATAAAGAAAACCGAATCGCTGTGATTGCATTACACAACGTTGGTATGGAGCCGAATGTAATTTTTAAAACTCTCCATACGCTTGGTATTAGTCAAATGTTTGTGTACCGGGCTATTAATAGGTACAATGAGACCTTCTCTGTTTGTGACAGAAAAAGATCTGGCCGTCCACGTAGTGTTCGTACGAAAATGGTGGTCAAAGCAGTAAGGGAAAGAATTCGAAGAAATCCTGTCCGAAAGCAAAAGATTTTATCTCGGGAGATGAAGATAGCACCCAGAACCATGTCACGCATTTTAAAAGATGACTTAGGACTTGCAGCCTATAAGAGACGCACTGGTCATTTTTTAACTGATAATTTAAAAAAGAATAGGGTGGTAAAATCGAAGCAACTACTGAAGCGGTACGCAAAGGGAGGTCACAGAAAAATTTTGTTTACGGATGAGAAAATCTTTACAGTTGAGCAACATTTTAACAAACAAAATGACCGTATTTATGCTCAAAGCTCTAAGGAAGCTTCCCAATTAGTCGACAGAGTGCAACGTGGGCATTATCCGACTTCAGTGATGGTTTGGTGGGGTGTTAGCTATGAAGGAGTGACTGAGCCATATTTTTGTGAAAAAGGTATCAAAACATCGGCACAAGTGTATCAAGATACCATTCTTGAGAAGGTAGTTAAACCCCTTAACAACACCATGTTCAATAACCAAGTATGGTCCTTCCAACAAGACTCAGCGCCGGGTCATAAAGCTCGGTCCACGCAGTCTTGGTTGGAAGTGAACGTTTCGGACTTCATCAGAGCTGAAGACTGGCCGTCGTCTAGTCCCGATCTTAATCCGCTGGATTATGATTTATGGTCAGTTTTAGAGAGTATGGCTTGCTCTAAACGCCATGATAATTTGGAGTCCCTAAAACAATACATACGATTGGCAGTGAAGAATTTTCCCATGGAAAGAGTGCGTGCTTCTATTGATAACTGGCCTCAACGTTTAAAGGACTGTGTTGCAGCCAATGGAGACCACTTCGAATAAGCTTTTTATATTTTGAATTGTTTTTTATTTATGTATTAAACTAACACACTGTAAAAGTAATAAATATTATTTGCAATAAAAAAAATGTTTTTTCTTCGTAACAATATTTATGGCTAGACTAGGTAAGTTAATTAAATCAGATTATTTTGTCATCTTGATACTACAATGACGTTAAAGAGCCCGCAGGGTATACATCTAAGTTCTGTGGTATACATACATCTATACTAATATTATAAAGATGAAGAGTTTGTTTGTTTGTTTGAACGCGGTAATCTCAGGAACTACTGATCGTCCGAATTGAAAAATTCTTTCATTGTTGTATAGCCCATTTGTCGAGGAAGGCTATAGGCTATATAGCAACACACTACAACCAATAGGAGCGGAGCAGCAATGAGAAATGTTGCAAAAACGGGAAAAATTTACGCTGACGAAGTTGCTCAGGGTAGCTAGTATTAATATGTAATACTTTATTTATTTTCTAGCAAATGTGAGCTGAACAACTTACACAAAGTATGAACATAATACTGACTTACACTTTCTAAGTAATACAGTAATTTTGATCCTCCTTGCTATAAACGTTCCTTATCTAATCCAACACAAAGGTTAAATACTGTCACTATTACTTACCAAAAGGCCGTTCGTCTCTAGATAGGTCAAATTCCCTCTGTAGTACTTTACTACAACAATAGTCGAAGTTTCTACTACGATAAATGGGCAATGACTATGTTTAGTTAGAAATGTAACTATTGTTGTAGATTAATTGGCAGATATGAATATTTTGGACTACCCACAAATGTAGATATAATTCTGCTGTAATCTATGCGCTGAACGCATACCACTTGCGCACATATGAGCTGTTTCGCTGCAGTATTTGTTAAAGCCGACGAATGTATTTCCTAGTCGAGTAACATGAATAAATGAATGAATGTAGCCTTTGTTGCACCCAAGTAATTTCAACATTAGGTACTTACTAGCTATTTTAACCTACGACTGCCTCTGTGGCGCGGTGGGAGTGTGTCCGACTGCTACGCAAGAGGTCTTGGGTTCGATTCCCAAAAGGGACACCACTTTGTGTGATCCACAAATTGTTGTTCCTAGTCTGGGTGTGCTTTGTGTCCGTGACTTGTATGTTTGTAAAATCCCCCGCGACACAGGGCTTGCACCCTACTGCCGGATCTTCTTTAAAAAAAATGTTTTAAATAAATATATTAATTAATTTTAATTATTTTACCTTCTTTCTCTGTGTTTGCTTGTCTTTTGACATAGGCCTCCTCCAGATTTTTCCATTCTGATCTACTGGATGTTGTCCTTCTGCACAAAGGACGAGCTACTTTTTTTATGTCATCTTCCCACCGTATCACCTGCCTTCCTAGATTTCTTTTGCCTTGTCTGGGGTACCACTCTATAATATTTTTTGTCCATTTATCTTTATCACTTCTTAATGTATGTCATGTCCATCGCCATTTTAACTGTTTAATACTATGTTCTATGCTTTTTAGTGTTGTCGTTTTCCTCAAACTTGTTATTCGTACTTTGTCTCTCCTTTTGATTTTTCACATGCTTCGTTCTATTATATCATAATCCAACATACCAAAGCATAAATAACTTCATACATCCTAAAAATCTGACAGGACTAGAGAGAAATTAGGAGCAGGAGTAATCATTATTGGATTGGACAGTAGTGACTATACTAATCCTTGCTGATATTGACTCATCCTACCTTTAATCTAGAACAAATCTAAATTGTCCATATCTCATCGTCACGAACAAATTATGGTAAAAACACATTCATAAAAAGATCTTGTCGCTTATATAATTCTTTAATTCCACTTAAAGCAGATGATAAACTTGATATCCTCCACCTCTCTTTGCCTAAATTTCTAGACGGTAACAAAAGTATTTGCTTACCATTATTATTTGAATAGTTGGTATACTTAATTTAAGTAACTAGTTTGTTATACCATGTTTATTACTAACCGTAGGTAAGTACTCCAATGTGTGCTAATATTATACTAAGTTATTAAAGTATAACATGTTAGTCTGTGAAAATTCTTTATAGATTATGTAAAATCTTAGTGTTTTGACTATTATAGAGTAATACGTCGGTCTGTTTCTCCAATAAATAAATATGTCAATGGACGATCGTCCATCTGGACGATCGTCCATTGACATATTTATTTATTTTTGACATATTTGACACATTTATATTGACATATTCTTAGACATCTGTCTAAGAATAGGGACGAATGCTCCTCCAAAGTAAATTAGAGTCAAACATCACACTAATATTATAAAGGCGAAAGTTTGTGAGTATGTGAGTGTGTATGTTTGTTACTTCTTCACGTCTAAACGGCTGGAGCGATTTTAATAATATTTGGTATGGAGTTAGCTGACACCCTGGATTAACACATAGACTATAATAAACCGCGGGTAACACCGCGGGGCACAGCTAGTTGTTCATAAAATGTGTATTATTTGCTATTTTCATGATGCAAGAAATGGTCTCCTAACCGACGGCAGTTACGACGGCCAATCTTATCAAAGCCATCTACGCAGGAGTTATTATAGTGCACAAGTGAGTGCGCAGATACTACTGCACTCTCTATTTTCACTCTCCTAGCCCGATAAAGAGAGATTAGGCGCAGAACCGACAGCTTAGTGCTCTCTCGACACACGCAGAGGTATGACATTTTTCGAAACCGGTCACCCATCTATGGACCGGCAGCGGGAACATTACTTAACCTCGCAGATATCTTGATTCCTACTGACCAGGGCCCTCAATGATGTTGATAATGTTTTGACAGGTTGCTTGACGTAGGTAATTATGACACTGATCCTGCTCCTATTCCTCAGCTAAAAGCAAACTTAACCCAATTACTGTAACATTTCAGGTGTAAACAGATGAATAACTTTGTTTATCAAGAAGCTTATAAGCAAAGCTTAGTTCACTTACGTTAAACTTAATTAAGCACTTACTTAATTATCTGAGTGCACAATCCTCTTTAGGTAATTAGTACCTTGAGGCTATGAGTCTAAAACAATTTGTTTGAAATATAAAGAGGTTGCATACGCGTTGACTCTAAACAATTCAACGTCTAATAAATTATTACGTAGGGTTTGTTCAATTTCATTTAATTAATTCAAATACAATTTAAAAACTCTGCCTGAATTTTATATATAAAAACCTAAAAAACACACAACATCTGAACAATAGTAAATAAACCAACAAAATTATACAATATAAATAGGTTTAGGCCGAGTAATTTGAACAAATATTCGTCAAAATATCTCGTCAGCCAAGAAGTACCTACATAAGGATAGGCATATGCCTACTTACAATCGTAGAAGAGTAGGAAGTAAAGAAAGTAAAACTTTCTACTATTAAAAGTATAAATCATAGACTGAAAAAATATTTTACTTTGATTGGTAGCCAACCGATACCAATCGTCTCTAACCGCGCACGTTGCATATTTACAAACTTGGAATTACATGTACAGTCGGCCAAAAATGTCGTCTACCACCCTACGTTTCAATTTCATTCAAGGTCGATTTTCCTTTGTTATATTATCTTGACAGTTACTAAACTTAACCTTAACGCTATTTTAGTTACACAGGAAGTTTTGTCAAAACTGGTAGACCACTTTCTTGGCCGACTGTAGGTACCTATGATGTGTAGAAGACTTACAGACAAGCGTCGTTTTAAATATACGAATGAATATAGATCTGTACGTAAAGACGTGTATTCCAATAACATTACGACAAAATATAATGTGCAAGTCAGAAAAGAAACCAATAAAGACGTACACAATCCGAAAATCGGACATTTTTCCGCCGACGCACTGATTTATAACACAGTACCATCACTTAGGTGCTGCTGAAAGCGTCATTATACGAAGTCACTTCAGCAAATGGTGAATTAAGCAATTTCGGTAAACGTAGATACCTAGTGGGAGGCAGATTATCGTTAACCCACTTACTACGAGGATGTCGCTTAGTCTCCTAATGGATGTGTAATACGATTTGCTGTTTAATGTCCATTTTCAATGCTGAACCTAAATAGGCTTACTCTGGACAGAGTCTGGTAAATGGCGGACGTACTAATGGATTTGCATGGAATGTTGAGTTCAATTCTTCCTAACAGCTTTATAAAGCCAAAAATTTGTGAATTTGGATAGATGCGTGTTCCTCAATCACGCCAGAACTGCTGAACGGATCTGGATGATCTTTGGCACAAATATAGATTGTAGCCTGGAAAAGCACATAAGCTACTTTTAATCCCCGAAAAATGTGCGGTTCCGGTGGGATAGATTTGATTTTCAAAATTTCCACGCGAACGAAGAATAGCTGTGTGGACAATAGCTTAAAGTTATTGTACAGGAAGCTAATTTGTTAATCCTACCACCTTAATGAATTCATGGATTTGCAAAACAGAAAAAATGCGATATAAAAATGCAGTGAAATATTATATTAACACAAAGCACTTACATCCTCTCATAATTCAGTTCAGGTTTATTTTAAAATATTATAAAGCCTTTGAAAGGCTCTTCTTGGAAAAAGAGGGAAGTTACCGCCTGCCCTGGTTATAATGGTCCATTTTCCATCCAGTAATTCCGCCTTTACTATTTAACTCAAAACACAGATTGAAGTGTCCGTAAGTAAATAACAGCACGACTGACTGACGTTAAATATTGACTTTTTCTTGGATTTTTAGAAATTCGAGGTGAAATTGCCGACAGACCAATAATCAACAGAGCAATATCACCTCGAATTGCCAAAAATCCGTTCTATGGAATTGTTTGTACGAGATTGTTTGACTTCTTTATTAATGTCACTCTGTTTGGTTGCTCTGCCGTCTTTATAAGAAGTAACTAAAGCTATTTAACGTACTTTTATTACTTAGAGTAAAATTGCTTATTAGCCTTATAGGCTAGATCTTTTTACTAGCTAGTTCTTTATACCCAAGAATAAAAAATAAAAAAATGAACTTTTATTACTTCAAATTGTAACTATAATAGCTTTACTTTGTGGCTCATTCGTGTATTCTTTAATAACAATTTAAATGGAGAAACCTCCAGTTTTAAATTTCCAAAATAAAACACATATTTACAAAAGATGGGTTTCCTAAGGAACTGCATAAAAAATAAAATACACATAGACATTATTCGTGAATTCTGAACTAGATTTTTTATTAAAAGGTGGACCAAAGCGCGAGTAGCACCTAGTTATAATAAATGAAGAAACTAAGTAGTTCTTGGTACATAATCGATTTACGGCAGTACTTAGTTGCAAAGAATCTTGTAGAATATTACTGAAGCGAGAGAAAGGAGGTTAAACATTCACTTAAGTTCCGTAGACTATTCGTTTTTATAAAAGAGTGAAATATGTTAGCTGTACGAGTAGAATGCAGTGGGCACTATGATATGGTAAGAGCTTCGTGTTCACCCGACCACGATGAAGCCAAAAAGGAAGAGTTATGTTTTTAGCAGTCTATATTTGATGGAAGGGATAGGTCATCGCGATGGAACCACGATTCTGGTGGGGAGAATGCATATTATCTAAAAACATATCAAGAAAACTACCACACTGATACAGACCCGTATCGTATGGACTGTTAAAACATACAAGCGTTATTTTTATATTAAGCTACATATTCTTTCAAACATACCTACAGATTAACTCAATGTCTTGGAACCAATATAAAGGCTAGACCGAATTTATTTAAGCGATTCTGTAGCACATAGAATTACATAGATGTACTTGCAATTTAAAGTTTAAGATTTTTTAAATGTAGATTCAAAATAAATCACGAAAATAAAAATACGCTGTAGATTTCACAATTCGGGTAATGCCTTGGGTGTCTAACTCAATTCTCAAATAATTCTTAACTTTAAATTTGGCTCAAAATTATTTATGTAGATATTATTCACATTTCAATGATAGTGCCAGCAGCAAGTTAACGGCGCCTCAAAAAGGGGTGACGTTTGAATATTCGACCGTAGGGTTTATTGCTGTAGGGTTAAATTATATTATAGCTAAAGCTTGTCGTATATTCTCCAGTTACCAATATACACGCAGAATCTTCGTCTTGAGTTATATGGTAATTGTTCCGTGGAGACGACATGCAAGCTTCATCGTGCAGA
Source organism: Herminia tarsipennalis (assembly GCA_945859575.2). Classification (NCBI taxonomy): domain Eukaryota; kingdom Metazoa; phylum Arthropoda; class Insecta; order Lepidoptera; family Erebidae; genus Herminia; species Herminia tarsipennalis. Next base: position 7,943,497 of record OX243840.2, read on the forward strand.
TTATTAAGTGACAACGACATGTGCCTTGATGAATACCTACGACGAGGCTGCCTAGTTACTTGGATTGGTATCTACCTAATAACTAGAATATTGTATGTTCGTAAACTTTCAAGATTTGTACACATTCCAGAATTGTATAAGCTTCTAAACGGGTCTTAATCGCCTTAATATTTCTATTGCCCGACGATTCCGTCGGCCGTATTGCAACGGCCGTTGCAATACGGTCGGTATTTACGCGATAGAGACCAGTAGCTTATAAAATTCTATAGCTAGAATATTGTTATAGATAAGATTTTAGGGAAATTAATGAAGTAAGTAATGCCTACTGCGAATCTGGATTTCCTAAGCTAAATAAACACCTATTAGAATCGAGTCCACACTCCGAATTCCTGTTGGAAGTCATAATATTTGAAACTATCTTTATTGAAGAAACCTAGACAACCATATTATATCCACTTCACGGGAAAGAAGGAATAGGGATTAGGTTTATAGTGTTTATCCTAGATATTATACGAGCAAGTCTATTTTAGCGCACATAAGTATAAAAACAATAGAGTTCCCAAAAACATACTAGACTAGCTGTGCTTGCGGCTTTGTCCATGTGAAGTTGCAGTGCTGCTCACTCCCTATACATGACAGCGTAATAATAAAAGTAGCCTAAGTTACTCTTTACATCATCAGCTATGTATGAAGTGTGTGTGAAGTGAAGACAAATGACACTTATGAACTAATACTAACACATAAGGTTTCGAGTATGATTTTAACTATTTATATATCGCGCATCATTTACGATCAGGTTGCACGGCCGGTGCAACCTTGCAATTCCCGTATAATAAATAGTCTGCAATGAGGACCTCAGTACGGTGACATTCAGGACTTTGCCAAACAAAGATTAGGGTGGCGCTAATACTGTTAGGGGCAAGCGTGACGCTTACCAATAGGCGCACGACTTGTTCGGGTCTTCATCTCGTAGTATAAAGATTCATTTCCGAGCATCGCGGCCGATCGCGAGCCGCTCGCGGCTTACGACGAGCGGCTGACGCTCGCGGCCGATGCGACAATATTCACACTGCGCGCGCAGCCCTACGACAGTCGTCGGCCGCGCGCGTCTGTCACTTACCTCAGCCGCTTGTCGTAAGCCGCGAGCGGCTCGCGATCGGTCGCGATGCACGGAAATGAACCTTAACAAAAAAATTGATACAAAATTAAATAAATCATTTTGCAAATATACGTTAGCGTGCCCTGATAAAACAACCCAGTTATTCTTACATTTTGCCGCTACTTCCAAGAGCTATCAGCATCCATATATAACAAAATGTATAGGTAGTAGGCACACAGGCACTGTTAATCTCTGCTAGCTGGTTACAAGGCCACTCGGCCGACCGTACACAGTTGCTTTTTACGGCACCTACGGGAAATGATGGCCAGCCTGTTCTACATTATCTACCCTGTATTTAATACTAGCTAGACAGCGCAACTTCATCTGCGTAAATTTTCCCATTTTTGCAACATTTGTCATTGCTGCTTCGCTCCTTTTGGTCGTAGCGTGATAGCTTATAGCCTTCCTCGATAAATGGGCTATCCAATAGTAAAATATTTTTCAATTCGGACCAGTAGTTTCGGAGATTATAGCGATCAAACAAACAAACTCTTCAGCTTTATAATTTTAGTATAGACTAGCTGACCAGCGCAACTTCGTCTGTGTAAATTTTCCCCGTTTTTGTAACACTTTTCATTGCTGCTTCGCTCCCATTGGTCGTAGCGTGATGTTATATAGCTTATAGCCTTCTTCGATAAATGGGCTATCCAACAGTAAAATATTTTTCAATTTGGATCAGTTGTTCCTGAGGTTATCACGTTCAAACAAACAAACAAACTCTTCAGCTTTATATTATTAGTATAGATAACAACATTTTCCAGCTCTTGTTTCACACAAACAACAAAATTTACTGAAAGAACCTTGTTCCCAGTCAGGTCTATCCTACACATATATACTTTTCCGACAGAAAATCTGTGCTGCCTTTTTGTAGGATAAATTCGATTGAGACGGTTGAAGGTTTAAGGTTCAAGCTTTGGATGGTTTTTTGATTTGCCAACCAGAGTGGATCATATCTCTAACATTGTTAGCGAGAGGCTGGTAATCTTGTTGAACAACTTAGGTGTTTAGGTTAAGGTGTTAACCATTTATGAAATCAAATTAAATGTATTGAAAAATATTATAACTCGAAGGATAAACATAAATGCTATTCTACCCATCCCCTCACATAAGAAAAGTAAATACAGACAAGCAATTACACTCATTCAATCGTACGCCTACATTTACAGAATCGTTTATCCAATTTCGATACATCACATAAATATCTAAGTACAGGAAAAAATATCGTTCCGAATTGAATCTCAAATCCTATTAATATCAAACCGACTGCGACTTTTCGATAGATACGAAGTAAATTTGATATTTCGTTCGTTTAAGTTTCACCAATATTATTTACAATCTCGAAAGCCTTTGTTTCGGGAAACGGGGAAGAGATAAAACATCCTAACTTTACTGCCGGACATTAAGGTAATGTATTTGGGCCTTTTAAGATAAAACAGTATTAGAGACATATATCATGGTTGTATAGCTAGTTTCAAGCAACTCGGCCGTGTGAAAAAGGTTGCTGAATAGAGGTGCGTATTTTTAGCAAGGTGACCTATTTCTAGCTGCCGGGTGCTTCCCGGGCCGAGCTGGCGTTCTATTGACCCACATGCACGCAAGCTCTGACGTCAGAGGCCGTTATGACGTCACGCGGCAGCTATCGCGCTGCTCTTTGTCCCGGCCGATGTTTGCGATGATATTGTCATAAGAAGTTATGTTGTGTTTGAGCTAGCGAGGTTATTTGTTATATGTCACGTCAGATTATTATGTTCTAGATCGCCTAGTTGGTGGTATTGTTGTTAAATTAATAACTGGTATAACGTAACCAATATATTTTTCTTTGTCCCTCTTGAGATACCTATATTTTCCTACCTAGGTAATTAACCAATCTACTTTGTTGTCCTTTCTCTAAGTAGGTAATCTATTTAGGCTACTACTTTATTGTTGCTAATATTATTCTAGCCCCATTTACGGGAAAGGATATTTTTAAAAATAAAGATAACTAGCAATTTGGGTGGTACATTACTAACAATCTTGTTAACCCCTCTAGCTGAGCTAAAATGCTTATGCTAGGAGTGGATTTACATTGGTAGTATAATGGGTGTTCTGATGTAGTTCTGAAATACCAACGGCACTGCCGGTAACTCCTTTACATAAACCAATTTTTTTTAGGTTTAAACTGCATCTACTGCATAAACATCTATGATTATAACAGCTGTATGCACCTATGTGCTGAGAAATATACAGGACGATTTTTAATATAAGTACTAATAACCCCTCGGTCGTGGCTACTTTATTTAACACTAAATGACTTTGTAATATCACTTTTGGAAAATATTAATTCTTAATTACCAACCACTTGTTTTTTGGAGTTATGACCTTAATTACCTACATACTATTTTACTGGAGTAAAATCATTGTTTATTGTGAGGTGTAGGCTTTAAACTTGTCAAAGAAACATCGATTTTCACAACATTCGTCTAGGCCCTACACTACTCATACCATACTTTTGTCCATCAAATAAAAATTAAATTAAAAAGGAAATTAAAGACGAAAACAGTATCGAAACAACCACATTCGATACTTGTTGATCTTTTTTAAACCTTGAACAATAATAATTATAAAAACTCTTTATTCATTTAGGAAGCAAAATACCTACTACTCCTGTGAAAAGTGGATTCTACATGTACTTGTAATGCCTGTTCATAAACAATAGGTAAAGCCGGCGAAAAGAACGAGGCAACAAAAACTCGCGGCCACTCTTTTCAAATGCCAATGTTTACAATGTTTCTTTGTTTATAAACTGTATATGCAGGTAAGGTGCTGCCACCATTATTATTATACTCCATACTAAAGAACTGATGAGAATGAAAAATAGAGATAAAAAATATTAAAAAAGAATACATGAGATTGGATATATCGATCGTAACTAACACATTCGATACTTTTTGATATTTTTTAAACCCTGAACAATATGGAATCTACTACATTCTATACTGCAGTGGCGGAGGGTCCTTAGAATACCATTCTTTTCGGCTTCCCTTTAAATTGTATTTAGTTAAAGTTAGTATGTACAAAAACCGTATCTAACAAGATACATTTTCGTATCGGGTTACCTTAGGAAATTTTAACCCTTCGCCTCTGCTATACTGTTTTATCTCTTCTAAACCTTAAATAGCTACTATGGATAAAAATCTATTTGTTGCTAACAAGGTTTATTATCGAATGTGAAATATCTCAAGAACTGCACTCAATCATGTTATTATTATTAGATAGAAGAAAAACGTGTAAAAAGGGATTCGCTTCTTAGGCATTACTTTTAATATGGGTACTATTATTAGTCACCCTTGCAGGCCAAATTAAACTTCAAATTGCTCTTCTGTAAAGTTTGCTATTAACAGATACGATACTGTACGTTGCGGCAGTCGAATTTTATTTTTAAGTAAGTAAGCAGTTCGGATGTTGACTGTCAAGTCAAATCAGTCTCTTTATATGAAATGTTAAAACGACAAGCTCTATAAAAATGTGTATGGAATAACAACCTGTGACGTTGTAATTTCCTATCATCAAATCATTTCTTATAGTATACGTTTTCATGCTTTTAAATTGCTTTCTAAATACATGATAAATTGTGGCAAAACGCTTATTTTCAAAGCGTTTTAAGACCTACTATTGTCTGATTTGTATTTTTTTTCTTGTTATCAACAACGCAATTGTGAAGATCATCGATTGAATAAAATAAGTCTCTGTGTCAAACCGTATCAACGTCAAAAATAGTAAACTTGTTAACCAAAAAGAAGCCTGTCATATCAAATAAATTATGTAGAATATTGTATCGAAACGATACTGTAAGAATATTATTTGATAAAACAATATTAAAGATAGCCAAGAAATTATTTGAAAATATAGACTTTTCCAATACATTTAAAATAAATTGCTGTAAATTCTCTAGATAATATTACTTTTCCAACATTTACTTACATCTATTCACACAAAAACGTTTTATTCAGCCATCAAATAGTCTAAAATGGAATAACATCAAGCAAATAAGATTTGACATAACAAGGGTCTTTCGATATGTAACGTTTGATCGTATCGACCTTGGGTGTTATAGTTGACAGGAGATATACCGTTATTTAGGTATTGTGTTTTTATTTCGCCTGTTGGCCTAGTGGTTAGTGACCCTAACTGCTAAGCCAGAGGTCGTGGATTCAATCCCCACCCAGGATAAAACTTTGGGTGATGACCACGATGGTTTATTCTGTGTCTGGATGTAATTTATCTATGATATGTATATATTTCGTAATATTTGTGTATGTTTATCAGTTGTCTGGTTGCCATAGTACAAGCTCTGCTTAGTTTGGGTTCAGATGGCGTTGTGTAAGTTGTCCCAAGATATATTTTTTTATTCGACTGCGACGAAGGCAAAAAGTAGGGTTATGTGTTTTACCAGCATGTATTTATGTCGTCCTTACCTGTATCATGTCAAATCAAAATGGCGCATTTATGGAGCCGAAATGTAAAACCGGAATTGATTTTTTCTTTTGCCTATCGAGCGAGATATCAAAATAAAGAATTTTAAATGATGATTATTTAAATATATACATAAATATTGTTCTTACAAAGTTTGTTTTTGAGAACGGTTGCATATTCTCACAAGAAAGAAAGAATCTATAATAGAATGGATATAATGAATTTTCAAAAACATTTTGAAGTAAAGGATTTTTAATTATATAATAAAAATGACTTTGCAATACTTTCTTCAAAGTTTAAATGCTACAATTTGTGACCATGTATCCGACTTTCTGCTTATCTGGTTAACAATATCATTAAAGATGCGAGACACATCATCCCAGAAAACAAAATACGATTTTGTGGTACTCTATAAAAATACTACCCTCCCTACCCTAGTGTTTTTTGAGATTGATGTTTCTCAAATGATAACTCGTATAATGCAGCCTACTGCATTATAGTTATCATTTATTGCAACCTGTTGCAGTCGGTAATTTCTCATTTAAGGTTCATTTCCGTGCATCGCGCCGATCGCGAGCCGCGAGCGGCTTACGACAAGCGTCTGACGCGCGCGGCCGATGCGACAATATTCACAGTGCGCGCGCAGCTTACGACAGTCGTCGGCCGCGCACGTCTGTCGCTTACCTCGGAAACGGCACCATACATTCTTATACTCTGACTATTGTCGCATCGGCCGCGCGCGTCAGTCGTTCGTCGTAAGCCGCGCGCGGCTCGCGATCGGCCGCGATGCACGGAAATGAACCTTTAACCTTTTTTCGTCTAGAATTCGTGTTTCGAGAAATAATAGTATATACAAGCTAGGTAGGTACTCACCAACGATTCTTATTAGCCAGACTATAGAGGAAATTAAAAATTCCTAACGAATACCGCTTCCAATCCAACTTTCTATTCCAATACAAATCATTGAGACATCGGTAGCGTACTTCGTACATTTTTTTATATTTTCTTGTTATCTCTATTCGGTCGGAAATCCATTAGTTGCACGCGAGAGAAAAAGCGAATGATTCCAGTTCAGATGTAGTTTTCAGCTCATCGAAGATTTTCTGCCAAGTCGCCCTTCAAGGGACACAGACTAATGAATTGTTTTTTTTTATGCTTTTATTTAATAACTTCAAATGTTTATTTGAACCTTCTAAATAGAATCTTTGTTCTAAGTAAAACATAAAAATGAAAATTGATGAAGTCTTTTTACATTGTTTTCTGTTAAAATTCGTAAAAAAATCAATAATCATGTTACAGTACAATTTATTTACAATCTAAGTGAATTATTACATAGATACCAAGTTTTGTTAATTAAATTCTAGCGTCTATACGACCTCGAGCTAAATTTCCAAAAAACAATGAACACAAACTCAATAATATCAACTTTCTATAAAACAAACTATTAATATTCTTAAAACATTTTCCATTAAACTGTTCCTAAGTATTTTCTCATAATATGTTTGCGTCACTTTTCGTTCGAAGTTAAAGTTATTGGAATTGTCATGTAACAGAATTGTGCGTGTATCGAATAAACTAGGTAGGTACAATATAAATCTAATATCGATAAATACAATAGATGTCACTTTAAAGGCATATTGACGAAGGTCTATACGAATTTAATCACGTTCGTATAATAATAATTGTTGTTTGTAAGATTCTCAGCTGAAATACGCCCCAATTTAAGCAACTTCAATAGATCTATAATCAAAAGAAGACACATTTCGGTTGTATTTCTGTCCCTCAACGCCAGTTCCTTGGTTAAAATATTGTTAAAGCTTTGAAAATACAGACATCCACTCATCTTTGCAAATGGATACATAAAAAGGAAATTGGATATAGTCTAAGTATTTACGACTATAAATAGAAGTAAAATATTATGAAGTACGTATTAAAGTATTTCAGATTATGAAGCATGCTTGGGCATTCCCAGTCCTATGACTGGTTTGTAAAAAATTGCCTTGCTTTAAGATTCACAATGTGCTGAATACATGCAGCAATGCTGCTTATCTAGCTAACCTGCGCAACTTCGTCTGCGTTAATTTTAACCGTTTTTGCAACATTTTTCATTGCTGCTCCGCTCCTATTCATCGTAGCGTAATGTTACATAGCCTGTAGGCTTTCTCGATAAATGGGCTATCCAACAGTAAAACATTTTTTTTAAAATTTAAACCAGTAGCTCCTGAGATAACCGCGTTCAAACAAACAAAGAAATAAACTCTTCAGCTTTATAATATTAGTTTAATGGTAATGTGACATGCCGTCTACTTCGGAGCTCTACTACCTATGTGTTTCTGTCATCTAATATTCTGAGCAATAATAATGTTTTTGTTCATTAAGTAGGTACATATATCTACGTAGGTACTTTCGAATTTTGTACTATGGTCTTATAGTATTTACTCTATTAAGGTCTAGTCGACCAATAAAGCTCCAAGCATTTCCATTTCTTTAAATTAACATGAAACATAAACTTCAAACAGAAAAAGCCTTTTTATTAAATGGCCCAGATTAATTCCAGATAACAAATATGCCTCGTAAAATAAGAAAATATAATAGCTGTCTCTAAAACGTGTCCCTACTCTGTGTTGTCATCGTCCAGTCGATATGGCTTTACTTGTATTAAAGATAAGTGCTGGGGAATAGCGTCCCCTAGTATAAAACTACTGGAGATTACTCACTTGGCTTATGTACTGCTTTATTTACTTTCATATATTTATCTTATCATTTGGTTTATTTCGTGACGCAGGGTGAAGTTACTGGAGATAAAGAGTAAAATACTACTTACTGTCGCCATGAAATGTCAGATGGTTAAGCGCTGTACTGCAATCTTATTTATGCACAACGTCAAATCATTGTGGAAATTTGACGGTCTGTGACGATTTTTATAGTTATTATTTACAAATTATTTGACCATTTTTTGTAACGCCCAGTTCTAGTCCCGTATTCATTTCCGCAAGCTACTTAGTGTATGCAAAAACTGAATGGTTCAAATGAATGAAAAATGCTCTCTATATACAGGTTCTTTTAAATTTAAAATTAAAGCATTTCTGTTGAGTAGGAGCCTCTATGACACAAATGAACTGTAATATGTTTTTAATCTAGTGTAACAATTTTAGTAAATATAAATAATGTATATTAATGTGGATAGATTTAATTTATGTTGTTGCATGGGATTGTTAAAATGACATGTATTATTATTATTTTGATAATCTTATCTTTTCTTGATTTAATTAAGGTGTATTGCTTCAATGACATGTATTTTATTTATTATTTTGTAAATTACTTTCATTTTAAAAAAATGTGTATTATTAGGTATAATTAAAGTTGTAGGTAATATATTCAAATACAATCTAATTTTGTTCCTAAATAAATGAAATGAAAAATGAAAGTTGGAATGGTTCAATTTTGAATAATGTATATTTGCGTCATAGAAAAAATATTCTGAGAACAAAGAAATAGCAAGAGGCATCTTAATTACTGCTGGCGTAGTAACAATTCGTTATTTAGCTCATCCTTAAAAAAAACTTAAAAAATCTATAAGCGCTTTCTTTTGTTCTGATTTAATTGGCTTAAACTACAAAATGAAATAAGCGTTATTTCGACCTCCTTAAAATGAGCAAGATTTTATGGGTGCAATAAACATCCTAGTGATTATTCCATTCATAAATGCCATCAATAAAAGGCCCTTTTTGTTTCGAGTTTTCGATATATTCTTTTCAACTTGTGACTTAGTAAGGCCATTGTTGTGTATAATTTCACGGAGTATAATTTGTGCTTTCGGGTCGAGAGTGTGCCTCAATATGTAAACAGCGGTTAGGCCGGGCTTGACTGCCCACAGGGTTGCTTAAACCACGTAGTTTGGTCAATCTGCCTATTAGTCACTTAGCCACAAGCGCCTCAACATCCCTATATTACCAGGATTAGACGTGCTAAGTATAAAATAACAACATTGCTTTTGGTATACAGATTGAGTGTTAAAGTACCAATTAAGTAAGTTATGTCCTACGAAAAGATAAAAGATTAAAAAAAAAACTTGAGAGGTATCTTAATTTTTTTTTTATAATCTTCGCAACACCACACTGTTCAATGCGAAATAGAAAGACGAAACGAAAATAACTTACAAAAAGACGATTGTATACCGAAGGCTCGAACCCTTAACTACACAATTGTCACGATTGAATATTGTGTACCAAATTTATGCCTCTAGACCAAATCGACAGGTGACTTCTTTGATTAGATGTTCATATCTTACGCGCACGCCGCACGGCTTGTGTGTGTCAAAAAGTGTCGTTACAGCTTTTCGTGAGAATTTTATCCGTCTAGCCCCCTATCACAACGCGCGATAAGGAACTTCGTTCCAATAAGTTAAAATCCTAAGAAGATTGATAATACCAACGTGTTACCATGAATGCAGTTTTAGCCTTCTGTAATCAAGGCGGGGATTATAAATCAAGGTGAATCAATAAAATGAATTAAGATGACTCGATATTTATATTTTCGAAATTTTGTAAACTGGAAGAGCATTTCAAGCATCTACCTAATGCCACTATTAATGATGGAGCAACAAAAGCCTGAACAACACTTTCCTTATATGGGGACCGTATATTATGTTTGTAAAATTAAATTTAAATAATGTTAAACTCTTTGCCTTCACTAAATAAAACAATGTAGGTACATATTATCAAATAATAGAAAGTTCATTAAAATGTTTATTTAGGTCGAAATAGGTAAGTACTAACTTTAATTGGAGTGCTTCGGCTTCAAGCGCTTCAGTAAATCAAAGTTGAATATCGTCGGCATCTTCAGAAGACCCTGACCTTCCTATATCCGAGCACTCCTGGTACTTTGAATAACTCAACTCAAGTATTGTTTCGAGAGTCCAATATTCATTAATAATTTTCACCGCCAACCGTTTTCTTAATTGATCTATTGGAACTGTTAGTACGGCTCAAGATTTATTGAAGTGGTCAGGATTCTTGGTAATGAATTTCTGTACCTTCATTTAAATATACTAAACTTTGACAGTGGCTTCTACTATCTGTTTATTTGTTTTAAATATTCCGTAGTAAACAAGGAACCTTTTTAGTTTCATCATGTCCGTTCATCTGTCTGTCTTTCATCAAGGCAGTAGATATTAGAAAGCTGTATTTTTATTTTCTCTATCCTATTGTGCGGGGTGCCCTTCAAAAGTATTGCAGGTTCGTGAATATCATTTTTCGATTTATTTTATCTCTCTTTTTATTAGGTGCAGTAGGTTTAATGCTGTATTCATGTCAAGACCACAATCACAATCTATCAATCAATCACTTCGTAGTCACTAAATCAAAAGTCTTATTTATTTTTGTCGCAAACTTGTTACTCGTATTCATGTATACCACCGGAGCTTCGTCTCGTATTCCAATTTTGTTAACAAATAAAATTGGCTGATCCCGTAGACGGGAGCGCAGTGAAATGTGTCTGGGCAACTTGATGTATCTGACAAGCTGTCTAATCTTAACACATAATTTAGATAGTGCGTTGGGACTTTGGGAATCCTAAATCTTACATGATAAATAAAACTAAAAACAGAATAACTATAATAAAAATAATAATAATGACAGATTCTGATAGTTTCTCTAAAATGAAAGATTTAGATAACGTTTTTGAACAATGAGTCTGACAATTTAGTTCAGAGGAGCAAACAGAACTGTCTTCATTTTCGCAGTACTGCATGTGAAAATATTTTTAAATATGTGTTATATCTGTCATCGTAAAATTGTAAATACCGTAAGACTATAATCTATCTCGCGAGATTGAAAACTGTCAAAAGATTGTGAACTGTAACATACTGCTAATAATAATAATAAGTCGATTCTACATCCACATGTCATGTCTGTTCACAAACAATAGGTATAGCCATGTGTGTTCTGTGGTATAGCCGGAGGAAAGAACAGGCAATAAAAACTCGCGGCAACTCTTTTCGACTTGCCAATTTGTTTCTAAACTGTATATTATGCAGGTAAGGTGCTGCGACCATTATATTATGCTTACAATTTAAAACATTCGGCACTCGTCGGCCGCAGGGGCTCAAGGGATCATAGTTCTAACCAAATCGATTAGTGGTGCGTTAAATTGTTAGCAGTATGTTACGGTTCACAATCTTTCGACAGTTTACAATCTCACGAGACAGATTTTAGTCTAACGGTATTTACATCGATATTGGAACTATACGTATTTACGGTGGTATATCGATAAGACCTGAAAATACTCAATTCATAACTATAGTATGCATAGTCTTGGTTGCCATATATTTAAAAAAGAAGAAAAGGGAGATATATAAATCGAGTATATTTAGCCTTAGTTGTAACATTGAATAAGAAAAAATAAGATTAAAATATAAGCAATCACGAGGGGCTTCATATTGAATTTATATTTGCAACTAGACGCAAAAAACTTGGTCGCTTTTGTACGAATACACAATAGATGTTGAAAATAACCCTAGGGGATAATACCTTTTTCAATTTACCTGCGGTCAACCTGAATAATATCATTGACTATCGATAAATTAAATCTCATAACTTCTATACATGACAATAAATAACCTGCGTAATAGGTTTATCCAAAGTTTATTATTGAGGTTTTTATTCTATAGAGCCGAATAAGTCTATCTTTCTATATATTAATATTGTTGTGGTTCTCATATTTTATTTCATTATGTACATAGCTAGGTAGGTACCTTATCTTGTGTAGAGACAATTATTTATTATATTTTATAATATTTATTACATTTTCATTCAATAAAAGTTGACTATCTTTGTTTTTTTCATAATAATATCAGCTACAAAAAGCCTATCTGTATGTCTATTGTCTATACTTTCAACGACGACCTATATACCCCTACAATCACGTATTCGTGACTGTCGCTATTTAGTTTTTAATTTAGGTCAGCTGTTAACATTGAACTTGTCACGTTCTGTTGGGTAACCTCCCCCTTATGCCACTTCATTCAGCTGATACTCGATACTCGAGACTCTTTCATATTGCTATACAAGTCTAGTTTTAACTGTGGAATTACTCAAAGAAGCGCACTATCCTTAACTATGGCTTACATTAATAGAGACATTGTTTTTGAAAACGCGAGTACGCATCGATGATTGAGTAACATGGCGCGCATTATGAGTTTACCGCCGAACTCGCTAGATGGCGTTAGTAGAAAAATTAAATCGCGCTATGGTTTCGTTCACATCGGCCGTATATAATGGCAGAGAAGCGAAAGTTTGTCAAGACCTTACTTCATAGGATCATTTCTATAGTAAGCTCTTCCCGAGACTTTCACACTGTGTGAGTCACCGGAAGCCATGTTGATGAGATGTGGCGCGATGCCCTGAGCGTGAGGCGGGCGAAGGGAAATATCCTTCAGCCCTCGATGATCGTTCGGTTCCTTCTTTGGAAGGGACAATGGGGTATCGTCGCTATCTGAGTGGCTTTTTCAAACAATACATTCTAAATTAATATTCACGTTCACCAAAACGTGATAGTCGTCCATTCATTTACAATTTTTACTGATATTTTTGTATTTTTTATCGTCGTGATCTTAGCAAGGTCGTGGATCGCAATAGATTGTTACATCTTGATTCGACTAGTTGTAACGTATCGAAATATTTTTTTCAAAAAATCTAGATAATTGTTAACCGATGTCGCGTCGCGATCCGTCATTCCAACACGTTATACAGTCATCTATCTATCTATATCTATATCTATACATATAATAAAACTGTAAATTTCACGTGTCTGTACATGGCCGAACTTAGTGAAAAAAAATATTAGGAAATGTTCGAAAAGAGTATTTAAACACTTTGCTGCATTTTTAGAAATGTCTGTCTGTCTGTCTGTCTGTCTGTCTGTCTGTCTGTCTGTTTGTTTGAACACGCATCACGCAAAAACTACCGTACAGATTCGGTTGAAATTTTGCACGTGCAATCTAATACATGCAAATTAACATTTAGGCTATAAATTATCACGCTTTTTCACATAGGAGCTAAGCAGTAAGGGATAATGTCTGTAGCTATTTTTCGTTATAAAACAGTAACTACTTGACGGATCTTTATGAAAATTTGCAGTTTTATAGTAAATACTATAGGACATTATTTACACTATGAATCATTACGCTAACGTCTATGGGGAACGAGTAGCAACGTATTTTTTGTCGCACCATAATGGTTTATCACAAAAATTTCCACAATTAGACATTATCTATAATTGTAACCCGTGGAATGCATAACTTCACGCTAAAACTAAAAGGAGCTAAACACAACATTTTTAAGTTTCATAAGAACAGTTATTTTGACGTAGTAAGTAGCTAACAGTATAGCCTCGAAGCTATGCTAGCGGACTTTGACGACGAAGTTCCAGGCTCGAATCTGATGTCTGAATATGTTCTTTTTGTATTTATTTAAATTGTCTTTATCCTTTTTTAATATTTTTCTGAATGTTTTAGTTATTTTTTCGACCGTAGGTAACTTATTTACTTTGGTTATTACTTTTTATATTAAAAATCAAGTAAACTATGCAATTAATTATAGGTATTGCATGCACTGCTGAGAGTAATGAATTAATCGTAGTAGAAATGAAAAACAATATTACACAATATTACATTCAATAATGTTCTATACTTAGTAAAAGAAGTTTTAAAAAGAAACACATTGCTATGATTTTTAGAAATGTTTGTCTGTCTGTCCGTTTGTTTGACCACGCATCACACAGGTGCATCGAGGATCATGTTTTGGGGTTATGGTTGGAGATTACGTGTTCATCAATTCAACGATAATGAATGGCTCAACATCATTCAAGTGTGAGTAGTTCGGGTGACGGGAGGAGGGGGGTCGTTGTTTGTCAACCGTACCTTTAGGGATATCTGACATTTTCGCGGGCATGACACACATGACACGCTCTGTGTTTGCTTACTAAAGTGTTACAGCAGTTTTATTATTAGTATTGCGTTGTAACACTATATGAAATACACCCCATTTTTAGCCAAAATGACAAAACAGAACCCTTATAGTTCCCTTATGGCCGTCCGTCCGCAGCTTAGCTCAGAGACTGTTAGTGCTAAGGTTGCAACTTTTGCATGAATAAATTACTAACGCCGATAAAGTGAAAGAACAAAATCTTGAAAATCATTATTTTTTTAAGGGTACCTCTCTTATATGTAAAGTGGGGATGTGATTTTTTTCTCACCTACCTACCCCATCGTGTGTGGTATCATTAGATAGGTCTTTTAAAAAGCGTTTAGGGTTTGTGAAGACTATTTTTAGATTTAAGGATTCCTTTGTGTATAATATTAGGCTTTATAGTGAACATTTTTGTTAGAGTCAAGTGTCCCCCTGCCAGCTAAATGGTTGATGTTGGGTATGTGAAAAAATTCAGGGTAGTAGTATAAATACTAAAATTATAAGGAAAACTATCACAGTTAAGTATTTAGGCTTTACAAGTTTACGATCACATGAGAAGTAACAACATTTTCATACAAATTCTATTAAAAATTATTAGGTAATAAGTAGGTATAACGTTGAACGTCGTTTAACGAAAGAATAAAACAAAAACAACAGAAAACCCACTTCTTAAGCCGCACACCAAACTAACTATCTAAAAGAATAGAACAGATAAATTTTTATTTAGTAAGTATTTAGTCAACAGGACTGTTTCCAACATATTTACACAGAAGTTATTTCGTTACCTAAACTACCTTAATTTAAACCCGACTTTCACGCGAACGAAGTCGCGGGCACAACTATTATGAATATATATGTATTACGGGTCTTAATCGCGTTTAGGTTAAATACCTTGCTTACCTAAGTTTAAGTATAATTTAATTTAAAGTCATCAAGTATTAAAATAAACTTATCCAGTTTTGAAAATAGATGGCGTTTAAATACAAATTAAACAGAATCAGGTAAATTGATTTAAAAAATAAATCTGAAATTCTTACGATTATGTATTATATATATATTATTTACGGATATGAATTTATGATGATCTTAATTAACGACAGGTTCATCATCATCATCATCAGCCTATCGCAGTCCACTGCTGGACATAGGCCTCTCTAATTGCACACTTTGTTCTATCCTCGGCTACGACAGTAGTTTAGTATTTAAACTAAACGTTTCTAAAAGATATACTAATTCACTATATCTTTTAGAAACGTTTGAATGTTGTCTGTTTGTTTGAACACGCATCACAGTACCGCGGGAATGCAATGTTTTAAAACTTATCTCACACTAGCCCTATTTCGCGCGAGTACTTGGGCGGTTTCGGGCTTCATTTAACCCGAAACCGATAATAGTAATATTTGATGTGATGCAAATCATTTTGGTAAAATACTATTATAATTTGTCTTCTAACCGTCTGGCGCCATAAACTTTGTCGTCCTTCATTTTGCTGCACTGGGCATTTGCTTGGCTTGCCTTGCCATAGGTCGGGCCCTGATTAGAGCTAGGCCCTAATATCCATAGATGCCACAGAGCATTGTGGAGCATGTTTCCAATATGTTTTACACAGAAGTTAAATTGTAACATAAACTACCTTAATATAAACCCAACTTCCACGCGAACGAAGTCGCGGGCACAGCTATCTATACATATAATAAAACTGTAAATTTCACGTGTCTGTACATGGCCGAACTTAGTGAAAAAAAATATTAGGAAATGTTCGAAAAGAGTATTTAAACACTTTGCTGCATTTTTAGAAATGTCTGTCTGTCTGTCTGTCTGTCTGTCTGTCTGTCTGTCTGTCTGTCTGTTTGTTTGAACACGCATCACGCAAAAACTACCGTACAGATTCGGTTGAAATTTTGCACGTGCAATCTAATACATGCAGATTAACATTTAGGCTATAAATTATCACGCTTTTTCCCATAGGAGCTAAGCAGTAAGGGATAATGTCTGTAGCTATTTTTCGTTATAAAACAGTAACTACTTGACGGATCTTTATGAAAATTTGCAGTTTTATAGTAAATACTATAGGACATTATTTACACTATGAATCATTACGCTAACGTCTATGGGGAACGAGTAGCAACGTATTTTTTGTCGCACCATAATGGTTTATCACAAAAATTTCCACAATTAGACATTATCTATAATTGTAACCCGTGGAATGCATAACTTCACGCTAAAACTAAAAGGAGCTAAACACAACATTTTTAAGTTTCATAAGAACAGTTATTTTGACGTAGTAAGTAGCTAACAGTATAGCCTCGAAGCTATGCTAGCGGACTTTGACGACGAAGTTCCAGGCTCGAATCTGATGTCTGAATATGTTCTTTTTGTATTTATTTAAATTGTCTTTATCCTTTTTTAATATTTTTCTGAATGTTTTAGTTATTTTTTCGACCGTAGGTAACTTATTTACTTTGGTTATTACTTTTTATATTAAAAATCAAGTAAACTATGCAATTAATTATAGGTATTGCATGCACTGCTGAGAGTAATGAATTAATCGTAGTAGAAATGAAAAACAATATTACACAATATTACATTCAATAATGTTCTATACTTAGTAAAAGAAGTTTTAAAAAGAAACACATTGCTATGATTTTTAGAAATGTTTGTCTGTCTGTCCGTTTGTTTGACCACGCATCACACAGGTGCATCGAGGATCATGTTTTGGGGTTATGGTTGGAGATTACGTGTTCATCAATTCAACGATAATGAATGGCTCAACATCGTTCAAGTGTGAGTAGTTAGGGTGACGGGAGGAGGGGGGTCGTTGTTTGTCAACCGTACCTTTAGGGATATCTGACATTTTCGCGGGCATGACACACATGACACGCTCTGTGTTTGCTTACTAAAGTGTTACAGCAGTTTTATTATTAGTATTGCGTTGTAACACTATATGAAATACACCCCATTTTTAGCCAAAATGACAAAACAGAACCCTTATAGTTCCCTTATGGCCGTCCGTCCGCAGCTTAGCTCAGAGACTGTTAGTGCTAAGGTTGCAACTTTTGCATGAATAAATTACTAACGCCGATAAAGTGAAAGAACAAAATCTTGAAAATCATTATTTTTTTAAGGGTACCTCTCTTATATGTAAAGTGGGGATGTGATTTTTTTCTCACCTACCTACCCCATCGTGTGTGGTATCATTAGATAGGTCTTTTAAAAAGCGTTTAGGGTTTGTGAAGACTATTTTTAGATTTAAGGATTCCTTTGTGTATAATATTAGGCTTTATAGTGAACATTTTTGTTAGAGTCAAGTGTCCCCCTGCCAGCTAAATGGTTGATGTTGGGTATGTGAAAAAATTCAGGGTAGTAGTATAAATACTAAAATTATAAGGAAAACTATCACAGTTAAGTATTTAGGCTTTACAAGTTTACGATCACATGAGAAGTAACAACATTTTCATACAAATTCTATTAAAAATTATTAGGTAATAAGTAGGTATAACGTTGAACGTCGTTTAACGAAAGAATAAAACAAAAACAACAGAAAACCCACTTCTTAAGCCGCACACCAAACTAACTATCTAAAAGAATAGAACAGATAAATTTTTATTTAGTAAGTATTTAGTCAACAGGACTGTTTCCAACATATTTACACAGAAGTTATTTCGTTACCTAAACTACCTTAATTTAAACCCGACTTTCACGCGAACGAAGTCGCGGGCACAACTATTATGAATATATATGTATTACGGGTCTTAATCGCGTTTAGGTTAAATACCTTGCTTACCTAAGATTAAGTATAATTTAATTTAAAGTCATCAAGTATTAAAATAAACTTATCCAGTTTTGAAAATAGATGGCGTTTAAATACAAATTAAACAGAATCAGGTAAATTGATTTAAAAAATAAATCTGAAATTCTTACGATTATGTATTATATATATATTATTTACGGATATGAATTTATGATGATCTTAATTAACGACAGGTTCATCATCATCATCATCAGCCTATCGCAGTCCACTGCTGGACATAGGCCTCTCTAATTGCACACTTTGTTCTATCCTCGGCTACGACAGTAGTTTAGTATTTAAACTAAACGTTTCTAAAAGATATACTAATTCACTATATCTTTTAGAAACGTTTGAATGTTGTCTGTTTGTTTGAACACGCATCACAGTACCGCGGGAATGCAATGTTTTAAAACTTATCTCACACTAGCCCTATTTCGCGCGAGTACTTGGGCGGTTTCGGGCTTCATTTAACCCGAAACCGATAATAGTAATATTTGATGTGATGCAAATCATTTTGGTAAAATACTATTATAATTTGTCTTCTAACCGTCTGGCGCCATAAACTTTGTCGTCCTTCATTTTGCTGCACTGGGCATTTGCTTGGCTTGCCTTGCCATAGGTCGGGCCCTGATTAGAGCTAGGCCCTAATATCCATAGATGCCACAGAGCATTGTGGAGCATGTTTCCAATATGTTTTACACAGAAGTTAAATTGTAACATAAACTACCTTAATATAAACCCAACTTCCACGCGAACGAAGTCGCGGGCACAGCTAGTCTGGAATAAGATTCCTGATCACGGGATTTCGAGATTGGACGTGTAGGTACCAAAGGCGATTGGCACACTGAAACGCACTACGCTGCGGGATCTCTCTCTCTCTCTCTCTCTCTATGGGAATAACAAGAAAACGTGAGAGGGCGCTTGTCCCCCGCATAAAAGCGCATGATTTGCACGCGCGGTGTTGCCATAGATAGACGCAAACACGCGCGTGTCTCCGTCGCCACGCACCCCGCTCGTGATGCGTTTCAGTGTGCCAATCGCCTAATGGGTGCCATAGGAGTCCATTATACGCTCATTGATTTCAAGAAATCAATATAAATATGAATGTCGTGATCCTTCAATGCAACATGTTACGCAAATCTGGATCAACATCAGTGATCACGATCACGGGATCTCGATCTAGATTGAGAGTGTAATGGGCGCTATAGTCTCAAACTAAAAAGGGAATATTATAGACATACTAGTAATTATGGTATCATTACTTTACAGTATTTATACCCATAATTTAAATAATTTCGCTTATATTTATACCCATAAGTTAAATAATTTCGCTTACATACACTATAAATGTGTACTTGCATATTTTTTAATAGATAAATTATTCGGACTTGGACAGTACATCTTATTATACTTGTGTCAATAGAATAAGATACCAAATAATTCTATAAACTAACTTTGCGTCAGTCTAACATTTCCTAAAATACCTACTTAGGCTTTTTTACCCGACTTCAAGGAAGGGCTATGTTTTCGCGCGTATCTTGTATGTATGTATGTATGTAATATTCTTTATTACCTCATATCTTTCAAACCTCAAGACGGATTTAAACAAAACAAACCTAGCGGCTGTAATGTCAAAAAAATGGTTGAAAAAAAAGTGGTTTCGAATATTGCAATATCATATCATGTCATAAGCTTTCAAAAAGGTATCACATGATTAGTTATGATTGTAATACTAAAAAAGTTAGTTAGAAACCATTATTTTTTCAATTTTCGACACTTGGCAATAGCTGTGATAAAAAATTGTTGTTACATCCTACAACCACTAAAAATTAGTATTAAATCTATACTAATATTATAAAGGTGAAGAGTTTGTTTGTTTGTTTGTTTGTTTGAACACGGTAATCTCAGGAACTACTGATCCGAACTGAAAAATCCTTTCGCTGTTGGATAGCCCATTTATCGAGAAAAGTTATGGGCTATATAACATCACGCTACGACCAATAGGAGAGCGGAGCAGTAATGGGAAATGTTGCAAAAACGGGAAAATTATACGCAGACGAAGTTGCGCGGGTCAGCTAATAAAAAATAAATAAAAAAAAATAAAAACCCGCCAGCGCAAAAAAGATGCAAACAAAATCCTCTACATCCATTACATAATATCATGTCGTCGGGACACAATTTCATTGAGATTAAATTAATGCCTCTCGACTAGCCTATTGGTCTAGAAGTGGTTAGTGATCCTGTTTGCTAAACTGGAGGTCGTGGGTTCGATCCCTACCCAGAACAAAACTTTGTGTGATGAGAATGATGGTTTATTGTGTCTGGGTGTAATTTGTCTATAATAGGTATGTATGTATTTAGAAATATGTATGTATGTTTATTAGTTCTCTGGTTACCATAGTATAGGCTCTGCCTAGTTTGGGATGAAATGGCGTTGTGTGAGTGGTCCCAAGATATTATTATATTACTATATATAAATAACACCCAGGCAAAGAATAAACCATCGTAGGTACTGATCACACAATTTTTCATCCTGGGTGGCGATCATCAGGACCTCCAGTTTAGCTGTCGGGGTCACGAACCACTAGACAAAATCAAAAGTACTTGTACGTTTTTTAAGATATTTACAAACCAGTGCACTTTTTAGATCAAGTGCTTTCGAGACACAGCTGTCATTATTAAAAATAAAATTATTTGATCATCAATTCATTCAAAGAGCTCCTTAAACGTAACTGTTGTAATTTCAGATTGTCAATTACTGGAAGTGTCCTCTGGACTTGTAAGTCAGTTATTAATTTTAATGATTATGACAGTGTCACAACGATCCCACCCCCACTAAGTGTTGAAGTGTTCTCATTATTCAGTTACTTTATGTAGGTATCATAAGTATCTACGTTTCTATTTATTTAAAGGAAATAGCTCTAATACTAAAGGCGCAATATATGTTCGTAAACTTTCGCGATTTGTACACATTATAGAATTTTATAAGCTACGGGTCTTAATCGCGTATTTTTTTTTATTTTAAGGCTAAATACCTTTGTTTATTGGCCGACGTTTCGACCGTATTGCAACGGCCGTATGGGTTACGGGTAGACTACCCTACTGCAAGTCTTGTATACAAGCATGACGTCCCATGTGTGTATAAGTTGCTTGCATTGGAAACATGTTTAAAAATGTTTTACAACAAAACACTTTGGATACAAAACAATATTTTGTACAAGTTCGAATATCTCATACTAGTTGTAACTTGTATCCAAGTTGTAGGTATGCAATTTGAAACTTATTAGATATATTTCGGGACTTAATCGCGTGAATGATTTTAAGGTACGAACGAGAGTCGACCCGTGACCACGATCGGTGCAATTCGATCGAGGTCGGGTAAATAAAAGGTTCGTACCTTTAAATAATTCACGCGATTAAGTCCCGAAATATATCTAATATGTATAAAAATCGCGAAAGTTTAAAGAAAATAATTTGAAACTTGTTTACAAGTAACTTGCCTAATGGAACAGCGCCTTTATTGCACCGCTTTTCAGTTGGCATCATTCACATTCACAACCTCTTGCGTAGCAGTCGGATACACTCCCTTCGCGCCACAGAGGCAGTGTTATACCTTTAAGTACTTAACCACCAGTCCAATAAGTATGTCTTCTAGTTTCCCCCTGGAATTTCTGCCAAAATAATCTTTTACCGCGAATAAATATTATAGTTAGGTACCTACTCAGGCGCGGATACAAGGGAGGGAGGGAAGCAACAGGGACAATTGCCCCCCCAAACTCAACTGATTGACCTTTTTTTGGGGAAATAGAGAATTTTCACACTGGATCGGATGATCCCCCCCCCCCACAGAACAAACTTCTGGATCCGCGCCTGAAGTTACTTAGGTTGATAACCGGCATTATTAACACGTTAGGCAAGGGCGAATTTCCCTACAATTTATTACATTTGAAATAGCCTTAATAAAAAACTAAAAAAACAAACTTACAATACATATTGATAGAAACATTTTTTACAGTTTTTAATCAAAACTTATTTGTTAGATTATTTATTCAGTCCGTTCCGTCTAGTCTGTATTGTTTCAGTCCGTATTTCGTATGCAAATGGTTGGTAGATATCACCAACATACTGCAACGAAACGGTTTTATATTAGCTTTCGTTTTGTTATTGACGCGAGAAATTTACAAAGGAAAATATTGGAGCGTTTGATTAAACTGAATGTTTGAATGTGTATTCTGCATCGCGTGCTAGGCGTGGTATTTGCGCATCGATCACATTTTCTGATGTAAATAAATCTAACCGAGTTTGTAGGATAAAGGGAGATAGAAATAAATGAGATAACACGATAAGAAACGAGATGGGAAACATATTTTTAGGGCATATTGGCTTGAATCTATCATAGATTCGAATCCAATATCCCCTTAAAATCGGCAACAACATTGCCGCTGTTGTCGCTTAATAGATTAAATATGATTTCTTGAGGGAAAAAAATATAGACTCTCGTAATATATATATTTTTTTCTCTTTACCGAGATAAGATTTTAGTTTTTAGGTTTAAAGATTATCTAAATACACTCCGCACTTAAATACTCTTTGTGGATTTCCGTAATATAGATATTATCTGACGAAAGAGATGGGTAGATATAAATATTAAATATTTTGAATGTGGCGCGGTGGGAGTAATTCGACTGCTACGCAAGAGCAGTCGTGGCTTCGATCCCCACCCAGGATAAAACTTTGTGGGATAAGCAAGATGGTTAATTCTGTGTCTATTGCACGATGGTTATTTAGAAATATATAAGTAAGTCGTCTGGTTGCCATAGTACAAGCTCTGCTTAGTTTGGCATCAGATGACGTTGTGTGAGTTGTCCCAAGATATTATTATTGTTATTATTTATCCACCGATAGTGTGGATTTCATTAAGATTACTATCTTCCTGATAATCCATACTAATATTATAAATGTGAAAGTAACTCTGTCTGTCTGTCTGTCTGTCTGTCTGTTACGCTTTCACGCTCAAACAGCTAAACCGATTTAGATGAAATTTGGTATGGAGATAGTTTGAGTCCCGGGGAAGGACATAGGATAGTTTTTATCGCGATAACCGACATCCACGCGGGCGGAGCCGCGGGCGACAGCTAGTGTATATATATTTCGAAAGTTGACATCGTTTCTAATCTAGTTACGGCATTTCCAAAATTGAAGAAGACATATTTTTTTAAAAATTGCGTAACATTAAGGTTACTTTAACAGTACGATTAGTTATTATCCTGAGAGAACGACAGGTCCCATGATACGGAGTAGTACCTTACCTAAATATTCATAATATCTTCTAATATCTGACGTATGTAGGTTAGGAATGAAATAAATTTCATCGAATTCAAAAGAAAACAAATGGTACGTCAGTGACGTCACGCACGATGTATTATGATAGCAATTTAATAAAAAATAACTATATTTTACTTTCCAACAAAGAAGACTGTGAATGACACTAGTAGAGAATGTGTGACAATTCTACGTAAAAACCGCCTACAAGAAAAAAATACCATTATTCATATCAAACAGAAATAATTTATACTTTAAAGGTCACTTACAAAAATAGATTGAACCAGTAGGATAAAACCTACGCAAAACAGTAATGCCTCTTTAAAAAGGAGGAATATAGCACGTTGATTATATTATTAGTAGTAAGCAGAGTTATAATCGGTAGTTTCAATTTGTTCTATGGTTTATTTTCTCATTTTGTAGGTACTATAGAACATGTATTACTTGTATTTCCCAAATGGTTTTATGGAACAAGTAAAATAATACCTATCCTACCGCTTATTAAATTGCATTGCTTGATTATTAATTTACTATTATTATTAAATAGTACTAAATAAGGCTACATATCAAGCTGGAATTGCCATGGTAGCTTCGTTTTGACGAGACGCTCAACTTTATGTATACAACAACTTTATATAGGGGTACGTTAGTAAAAAAAACAGGTGTTAAATATGACAAATTTAACTTTGCCGTTGGAAAACTATTATCCCCATATATCAACATAGGCCCCAGTTTGTTTTTTATTACAAATTTATTCGCGATTGGTAAATTAATCGCGGCATATGTTGATGTATCCCTATACATCTAATGTCGCAATTAATTTACCATATATAATAGTTTTCCACCGGCAAAGTTAAGTTTGTCGTATACATAAAGTTGGGCGCCTCGTCAAAACGAAGCTACCATGGTAATTCCAGCTTGATATGTATCATTCTAAAATTTGTTCTAGGGAACCCGTACTATTAAGATTAGTGCCACTCCATCTCTTCCCGTGGGTGTCGTCAAGACGACGAAAGAATTTCACACCGGAGGACGGGCAGCAGCATCCTCTGTGTGTCTACCCAATAAGTAGGTTCACTGGGGAGACCCGTGTCCAGCAACGTCCCACATTATATGGGTTAATACGAAATTCTGCAGCATATGTTGTCAACAAATTGAAACAGCTTACGGATATGGAAACAGCAAGGCTATAGTTTATTTCGGTTATGCCCCACAGCCGTATGCCATATGTCTTATGGCATACTGCTTTGGGGCAAGGCGGTTGATATTAAAAAAAAAATCAAAAGCCCTTATTGCGAAGTTAGGGTTTTTTTATTGTAGTCAATTTATAGATTTGCTTAGTTAAAAAGTCCTAATTGATAATTGCTGCCTTCCAGGCCAGCAATACGAAAATACTATAAGAAAAGGCCGTTATTGTGTAGTTAAGGCTGTTCTGATACAAAAACCCGAATTTATGTCGTAGTTAAGCCTAAAATCCTTATGATATCACTAAATCTACACGAATTTATGCGTAAGACCATAAGGTAGCAATTTCTTTATTAATTCCGAATATTTAAATAACGCATTTTTGATAAAATGTCGACGGCAGTGCCTATGCCCTGCCTGTATAAGTCCTAAAGAATTGCAAGGTGTGGGTAGATACTCGAGTCAATGATGCGAAGTTGTTGCATTTAATTTTAATTTTTAATGAAAAATTGGTAGTTTAATTTTTGTAACAAAATTAGGTAGGTATATTTAATTTGATAGCCCCTGTACTATTTAATGTGATTACCTCGACACCAGAGGTCGGTAGCGAGTAGTGCGATGGTAGAAAGGCTGACATTTTAATACAAAATCATCTACCTCAACCTATTTAAACATGTATATTTATAAATTTGTATACAATACAACTATCGAAGCCAGACTTGTTTGTTTTTAATTTAATCCGTCAGTTGATAGGATCCTGCCAACCATCTAACACAAAACCGAGAGTACAGAAACCAACCTTCATACAAACGCTCTGGAGCAATACACATGAGCCGCCCGTACAAGGACGCTTGAGGCAGCCAGTATCGACTGCTTCAAACTGCGACTGCACTGCATAGTAAACTAAAGTCTTCTACGTACACAAATACTGTTCGAGTAGTCGCTGTGTGAAATTTCATCGTGCGGTCAAGTCAAGCAGTCGCCAGGCATACACTGACTGCTCGAGCTGTCACTGCCCTCGCGCAGTTACCTCCGCTGGGGCGGACGTGGAATGAAGATCGTTATCAACTGTTCGACAGGTCACAGCTGACTTATCAAGCAGTTAATCCGACTGCTGCAGCAGCCAGCAGGCAGGTATCAATCGCAACTTCGAGCGGTTGAATTTTGCTTTGCTGTATTGAATTTGGCTGTCAACTGGCTGACTGCTCACGGACAAGGAAACTTGGAACATCTTCCGAACAAAGCGATCCTAAGTACTTAGTTTGAAATTTGGTATTCATGTATGATGTTTATGTGTGCGTTGTTCGAGTGAGGTACCTACGTTTAAACATTATCTTCTGTAATCTCGATATTTTGTGCTTCTACATTTATTAGCTCAGTCAGCGATACTCAAAGTTGGAATATCAAACGTGACATTGCATATCCACGTGTTTTAAAACGATGTTTTCATACGACCAATCACCTGAGAGGCAATAAAAATGTATAACAACCACAGTAGTATTGGGATATAAAATATTGCATTGGATATAAAACGTAGTATTGAAAATGTATTAGTAAGCATCTTGATGGATACTCATACTAAACGTAGGTTGATATTTAATAAGTTTTATTGTCCAATATAACGTATCTACTTGATGACTTTTCAAATAAAAAGTAGGTACTTATGCTAGCCTAGCAATTTGAACCTGAACCTAACAGCTAAGGAAAGAAAGAAAGAAAGAAAAATCGTTTATTTGCCACAGATACAATTAGCTTCTTAAAAACAAATAAAATTACAACTGAGTAGGTACTTGCACGTACATTCGGCACATTTACTAAAAGTCATGACATCTCATAAGCTTTACACTTCAAACTACTGTCTAACTTAGTAATCATAATGATTTTGTTATGACTGTATTAATTTGAAGTTTTCAAATAAATCTTTCATTTGATTTTACGAAATAAAGAATATTGAAGTTGGAAGTTTGATCTCTTTTGAACTGAATTCAACAACAGAACTGTGTTGACGTCAGTAATGAAAACTTGTATTTTCTTTTTTGGAATTCAAGGCTCACGAATTTTAGACATTTCAGATATACCTACTGAAAATTTTACCTAGTCTCACATGGACACTTTAGGAACGTTGTCCGTGTCGTCCGTCTGTCTGATACATATTAGTCACGCCAACAAAGTGTTAAAATGAAATCTTGAAAACCATTATTTTTTTCGGGTACTTTCCTCCCTTACATGTTTTTCTACCAATCGTGAGGGGTGTCGTTAGATAGATATTTAAAAAATATTTAGTAGTTGTGAATGTCACTTTTAGATTTAGAGATCCGTGTGTGAAATATTAAGCCTTAATTCTTTTCAGTCTTTCGCGATTTTTACACATATTTATTAGTATATTATCTTAGAGACTTAATCGCGTGAAATGTTTAAAGTTACGAACCTTTTATTTACCCGACGTTTCGATCGAATTGCACCGATCGTAGTCATGGGTCGATTAATGGCAGCTTAGCGATGTCTCCGTGAGGCGCTGGGTTTTTCAACTACCCTCGCCTAGTCTTGATAATTTGGATAATTTGTAGGTACCTACTGTCGGTACTACACACTATACTTACGACATCTTTGCACTGAGGCGCAGTTTCTTTACTGCGACGATTGCTTTTGTTAATAACGGGGTTCCAAGAGGATGAGAGCTGGTATCAATCTTCTCGGTTGAAATTCTTGTATTTCTTGACCTGAACCGTCTTACGCACTATACTGGAATGATAGTGGCGATCGGTGGAAAGTACCTGTAGATTATGCCAGATTCCAACAAATGCTCAGCAATAGCAAACTTATACATTTGACAGTTTTTGACAACCAAGTTAATTATATTTCTTGACCTTTAAAGAAACTACCGCAACTGCAATCTACCTGGTATAAGCCGTATATGTCAGGTGTTTGGAGAGGAATAACATCTTTTGCCGTTCGCAAAAGCATCGGGAACTTGGGGTGCGGACTATACAGTTATTTTGTGAACGTTGACGTTCTTCTATTGATATGTTAGCCTTAGGTAATTGGGAACCACAAACATTTATTAACGGATGAAGTGTTCGACCGTCTGCACGAACCGAGAATCGTGCAGCCTCCTACACTACTCGTATATGGCCTGCCAAAGGTTCAGAAGAAAGATGTAGGTACCATTTCGTCTAATCGTAAGTAAAATTGAGTCCCCTATTGAATGGTTGATTTTAGATATGTGGAAAAATTCAGGGTCACACTAAGTAAATGAGTTGAGAGTTTTGGTTGGCATATTTGTACGGATTGAGTAACCACCAAAAGAACATCTGCAAAACATAGGTCAGGCTTTAAATTGGCACGTAGTCCAGTCTGACATTCAAAACTCGCCCCCAATAAATTTTCTTTTGTTAACATGAAAGCTTTTACAAAACCTCTTTCGTAACATCTAAAAAGAAATATTGAGAGTTCTTAGAAAATAAGGTATGAATTTTAAAAGGGACCAAATTGAAATAGAACTCCGTATGTTGAATTGAATCGTGCTCAGTACTTACTAAGTCTTCCATTTACTATGTGATGTGGAAATACAACTTCACTTGGTAGGAATGTTTATTTCACTTTATGTCACGTAAATATCGGGTTATTTCTCAAAAGAATGCTTGGGGCTATTTATATTTACCCATATCCCTTAATGATCGGTGGTACACATTTATTTGATGTTTATATAACATAAAAGTGAAATGAAATAAATATATGGGATAAACAAGATTTGCTTTATTAGACAAATGTAGACGAATAAAAAAATACAAACCATCAAAAAAACTACATGTAAAAATATTGTACTTTTATCTTATGGCTCAGTGTCACTCATATTCTCGTATCATTGTAATTTTGAGGGCATGTCAACGGGTAAGAAAGGGTTGGTTTAAAATGATAAACGTCCATCTTTTGGAATGAGTATAGATAATATTATGGCCACAGTAAAATTATAAACTTTCTGGAACATGGAATCCAGTGATTCGAAAAAGACAACCTCGCTTTAACGTAGGCAAATATAAATATAGAAACCATAAAAAAACTACATGTAATAATATTGTTCTAAATATTACACTATTATTCTATGGTTTATAAATCAGCTCGGCGAACCTTGATCCCTATGACAGTTCATACTAGTGACGGGTCGTGTCGATATATCGCAACTTTTTATAGGCAAAGGCGTGACTTGCATTCAGCCACATCGATAAACATGTTTTTAAAATATAATCTACATTACTATAATTATAATGCTTGTTATATTTACAAGTATCCGTGTATTTGTATATGGGGTTGCCAATATTCCGATGCAGAGGTAACATGGTCGGACTGTATAATTTTAATGTGAATTAAAATTTTAGTTATAGCAACACTATCTGATCTGTCACTACGCTAGTACTGTCAGTTCGCTACGCCAGTACGAGTCTTGTATGCGCCACGTGTTTTGTTGTGTCATCGGAATCCTTTGTTTGTTACTATTGTTGTTTTCTGTTTTTGTTATTGTTGCTGTTTTGTTTTTGTTGGTGTTTCAAAATGCCGAAAAGACTGAGAAAAACTGTACTCAACAGTGAAACGCGGGAGTTTGTTGTACGACTGCGTGACTATTTTGATTGGAATCGAGACGTGCGATACGACAATATAGTAGACCAGCCGTTTTTAATAAACATAGGAGAAAGCAGCTGCAGTTCGGATTCCGAGTCTGAGACGCAATCGGTGACATCATTGTCAGATTCAGATTAATGTATATTAAAAAATCATAAATAAACCGCTTTTGTTTTATTTGAGTAGGTATATACAATAAATTTGTTAAATCTCCTTTATTTTATTATCGCAAACAACTTAAATGATTATAAATCTGACACTAAGAGCGTAGGTACTCTATTGATGTATTTTGTACACTCGTTTCCATTTTCGATATTTGTTTATCGATACTTTTCCGCACTAGTCGATATCTTCCAAACGGAGTAACTTTTGCAGGACGTCAACGTAAAGTCTGATTGAGATAATTTCTTGTAAGTGTTAATAATTATTATAATTCTAACGGGATATTATTGTAATTGCATATATCTGCCTAAAATTAATAAATATCATTTTTAGACACCGCCAATTCGATTATAATATAACGGTGACGCTACTACAAGGTTGTGTCGTGGGAATAACTGTCAGTGTCATAGGGATCAAGGTTCGCCGAGACTATTATAGTTGTCACTCATATGCTCATATCACTGTCGTTATGGAGTGCCCCTTACATGCCTGTCAAGGGGTAAGAAAGGATTGGGTCAAATTTAAAAACGTCCATCTTTTGGGATGAGTATAGATAATATGGCCATTGTAAAATTATAAATGTTCTGAAATGTGATTCGAAAAACACAACCTCGCTTTATTTCGCAGTCTGGTAACTCAAAAATGGACACGGTTAGCATTATTTATAATGTCACTAATATTGTGAAAAATATAATTAATTAAAATTTTTACAAAAAAATATTACCGACTTCAAAAATAAATACGAAGCAACTAAAAAGCAAAAAATAATATCTACCTAGAATAACAAAAATAAATTAACATTTTAAAGTTGGTGCCGACTTAACCAAAAAACAACTATTTCATGGCACCTACTTCAAAATGTTATTTTATTTTTGTTATTCTACCTATGTAGATATTATTTTTTGCTTTTTAGTTGCCTTGTATTTATTTTTAAGTCAGTAATATTTTTTGTAAAAAAGTTTTTATTTGTCACTTTTTAGTGGGTTGGTTTGTAATTCACTCAAGTTTACAATAGGTTTACGTCAACTGCTCAAATCCCTTTGAAAAATATTGCTTGCCACGATCCATGGCAGTTAATTGTTGAGGAGTTCACATGATAGGTCACTATTAGCTCTATTACATTGTGTACCTAATAGTAGTATGACGAGAATAAAATGCTACTCAATATCATATTAAAGTAATTGAATCGCAAACCGTGAAATATTGAATAGGTCCGCTCGTCATTTGTGGTCTTCATCATCAGTTCTACTTCACCAATGGGTGCTTTTTGAGAGTAAATGCACGAATCACTATGAAATGTACCTAAATCACTGTAGGTGTGCCTTTAATATTTGAAGAGTTCCCTCGATTTCTCCAGAATCCCATCATCATATCGTGATCTGATGATAATGGGACCAACTTGGATGTATACCCTTTAAAACACAAATCTGTCCAGCCGTCTTTGCGTAACCGGTGAACAAACATACAAAAAAAAATACAGTCGAATTAAGAACCTCCTCCTTTTTGAAGTTGGTTGAAAAGTGAGCCTTGATGACGTTGTGACATCACTTGGACCTTCCACTTGCAACTACAACCTGTGCAACCTGATCTAAACGTCAAACAATCTAAGTTGCATGCTCGAGTTTAATGCTCGTGTTTATACTCTACTGCCAGAAAACCGTATATTTGTCTATTTATGTTGATACACTTTCGCGATTTGTACACATTATTAAAATATATATATTACGGGTCTTAATCGCGTGAATAATTTAAGGTAAAATATCTTGTTTATTGCCCGACGTTTCGACCGTATTGCAACAGCCGTGGTCACGGGTAGACTTAAATTATTTACGCGATTAAGACCCGTAATATATATATTTTAATAATTTGTCTATTTCTTTATATGCAGGCTTTCTTTGCATACAGTCAAAATGGCTCGACAGCATTAATCATATGAGATGTCGTAAGAATCGTCTCAACTGTGGGGCATAAGCTGGTTTTGTTTATAGCAATTCTGACTTATTAACATCTAAAATTTCATTATAGGTAAACGAATTTAAAGACGCTCTGTTCTTCTGTATACCTATTGTTATGAGTTCAAGCGTGACACAATCACACATCACAATGATCGATCCCCTCAAGCAATCAACGTAAGGAATACCTATTTTAATAATAAAAGCGTTTGAATGAACGCAGCGCGAGTCACAAAGGGCGAGATAACTCCGTCGGAGACAGACTCACATGCTTTCGACCTACTTCTGTTCATTTCAATACATTACATCTGGGGTTCCCAAACTTTTAACATAGCGAAATACCCACCTACCTTTTATTTTATGGAACCCCAAGTTTATGGTGAGAGGGCGCTGCAATTAACCAAATGAACACCCCACCACAGAAAGTTCTTATTTCCTCTAAAGTGTTATCCAAATGGACACATTGGAATTATAGTTGTATTTTGCACGCTGGCAATCACGACTTTTTATCTAATTTAAAAAAAAAAACATGTTTGTTTGCTGAATCGTAGTAACTGTTCTACGGAACCCAGTTTGGGAAACCCTGCACTACACAACTGGAACAAAAGATGACAGACGTGACATCGTGTTGCACATCATTCGACAGGTCTAAAACATTTTAATAAACTTTTTTTAATTGAGTGAATATTTTATATATTTTGAACCGTGTGACCAAAAGTATAAAAAAATCAAAAAGGTAGCGCTTAACAAAAACTATAAACTAAAATTATTTCGAACATGATCGATATACCATCATTGAGTTGACTGCGTTTCTCAACAAAAGGGCATAAGTGCCATGAACATACGCTCTTCTGCTGGTGCAATTATTCAAATCGCATCTTTTTATGCGGCAACTTCTCCGGAACCCTACACTGAGCATGGTCCGACATGCTCTTGCCCGGTTTTTATGTAAAGTTATGATTTGTTTTCGTTTCTTTTTTTTATATGATTACTTGAAGTAAAAATCTTGTTGGAGTGTTTGAGCGTTGTGCTATACTAAAAATAACCTTGCATCGTAAAGAGAAAGAAGAGAGG
Organism: Herminia tarsipennalis; assembly: GCA_945859575.2. NCBI lineage: Eukaryota > Metazoa > Arthropoda > Insecta > Lepidoptera > Erebidae > Herminia > Herminia tarsipennalis. The sequence continues at coordinate 7,976,179 of OX243840.2, forward strand.
TAACTTGTTTTCATCAATTTATACACCTACAATGAGTTATACAACTAGATAAATATTAAAATAAAATTATAAAGTATTATACATCGTAATTAGCGTAGTCCATGTCAAGGTATTTGTTTAGATGTGTAGCAATGACGGATGTAGACAGGTATAGTAATGCGATTTGGCATGGCTAATATTTTTAAAATCTTATCATTTCGTCAGTAACAAAAATAAAAAGAAATAGTTGTCTGTAAAGTCGATTTACGGACGATAATTTGACGTGATAACGTCTTAAGAAAACATTGATAACATTGTATTAAACAACCATGTGACAGCTTTAGTTAAAATTGCAATCGCCAAAACATTGATGACATTGTAATAAACAAATATCACTACGACAGTTTTAGTGGACCCGGGCGCATGCGCCCGACGGACACTTCAGCCTATCAGCAGGCGGAATCGCCATTCGCGTCGTCCAGTCAATAACGTGCTTAGCAAGCAATCTATAACATGACCGTGGCCGTGACATTTTTTCGTGCATGCACCCCGTCATCGATTTAGAAGACGGTATCACGTCAAAAATATCCCTTATTCGGTGAATGGCAGATTCTGGAAATGGCAGATTCTTTAAACGGCAGATTCTGGTAATGGCAGATTCTTGAAATGGCAGATGTACAGTCATAGTCCTTGCTCGTGTACTTGGGTACTATTTTTTTTACATTTTTATGGTTCAGGAAAAAAACTTCAATACCAGTTAAATAGTTAGCGAAATACATTTATTGCACGACATAATCTTCTTAAGCACTCTGTTGTCGAAATATCACCTTGTAATGTACATTGTATAATTTTCTCAATCATGTGATCTTTTTCCAGGTTTTTTTTATTACGTTTTTTTCCTTTCTTAAAAATATCATTTTTCTTCAACTTTAGATCTTGAGTGCGTGCTTCCTTTTTTAACAATTGAATAAAAAAATATAGACTTGGCTTTTTAGGTATTATACCATTAATTCGGCGGTGCCAGCCTTCAATAGCATTATTTGTGCGAAAGGTTTGATCATAGCAGGAAAATACGTCGTACGTTACTAATTCCATCCACTGTTTAATAAAGTAACTTTTAAAATTAAGAAATACATCTGTATTTGGTGCCTCCTCGCAGATACCAAGGAATGCTTCTGGTATCAGAATTTTAGGCAAGAGGGCTAAATTTGCAAAGAGTTTTGTGATGTGAATTCCGTCTGGAGTGCTATTCAGTCCTAATTTTCTGCTCATTTTCCAAACTGCGTTACTGTAGTGGTAAAAGCAGCCTTTTACATTCACTCCTGGGTATATTAATATTACAGCGTTGATGGTGGAGATTTCATAATCGCAATGATATGATTTTATAAGCACATGGAATTGATTTTTTAATATTGTAAACATACGTACGTAAGTGGCTTGATTTTTGTTTGGTAAAAGGATATATAAAACAGGAACAAAATTAACACTATCACAATCGTTAGATAGATCAATATGTAAAGAATAGAGTTGGTAAAAGGGGCTTGGCACAATTCGAAATGTACCATCTCCATAAAATGTATCAACTGTTTTAATTTTTATTTTAGCCTCTGGAGTGCAAAATATTATAATTTTGTCATCGACACCGTCATCATAAGCAAAAAAATCTCCAACAAGGTGATCGGGTATCAACAAATCTTTGAATGTAGTACAGGTAGTTCGGCTTCTTTTTAGATATTTGCAACGTGCAAAATATAATGCATCCTTTTTCATTTTAAATGTTGGTATATTGTCCACAGGTATTTTATGGGCAAAATCATTGATCTTATTTTCAAATATTTTTTGAACTGGACCAAGGTTGGAACATACCTCTTTCTTGCACTCGTCCATCACTTGGTCTATAATATTTTGTGTCAAGTTAGGCATGCAGGCGTGGGTGGCTTCTTTAATAATATTGTTTTTAGCGTCTAAAGTAATAGAGGCACTGCATTCGTTTTTTTTATTGCAACGATAATTATATGTACCACACATGTTTTTTTTAACGAAATTATATCGATAGCCAGCATGTAAAATAACTGCTTTCCCTTTTTGGCTCTTGATTAATTTTATTGAAGATACCTCACTACTGGGTCCAGCTCTTGGTGAATCCATATTGCAACACTTAAACATAAACAGAATGAGTGCGAACTAGACAAATTTAGCGAAAATGTTGACAATGACATGTGACAAAGTAATTGTATTTCAAGTGGCCAGTACCCATTAACGTGGTTGTAAAGAGGTTGATAAAACGTATTAAATTAGTTTTAGTGCAACTTGTTGATTATTTACATTTCAAACAGCCTGACTGTACAATATCTGCCATTTCAAGAATCTGCCATTACCAGAATCTGCCGTTTAAAGAATCTGCCATTTCCAGAATCTGCCATTCACCGAATAAGGGAAAAATATAATTTAGTCATCATGGATCACCAGAGCATTTAACAATAGCAATAAATTCAAAGTCTTTAACGTGAGAAACTTAGAATCTAGCTAGTAAAGTAGTATTTTTATTACTGAGTATGCCTATCTGCATCTATTATTGCTATAAATATCGATATAAAAGTCGTCATTTTTTATGTTCGCTTCTCAATGACATTTCTGCTAAGAGGCGTAAGGCTATCTTGGTTGAAAGTGTCTACAATTCTATATCACTTTGATCGGAAGGTTTATTTCAAACTTAAAAATCTTGGTTTACTTTGCATATAGGCCAAGCGAGTTCCTTTTTCTGGTTTAAAAAAAACTTACGTCTTTGTCCATCTACGAGTAAATGAGACGTAATAATAGATAGATTATTGTTGACGAATAAATCTGTGTCAACGTGAAGCAAAAAGGTTGTAACGCAGACTTACGAGTATCTATACTAATATTATAAAGCTAAAGAGTTTGTTTGTTTGAACGCAACAATCTCAGCAACTACGGGTCCGAATTGATAAATTATTTTACTGTTGGATAGCCCATTTATTATTTAGGCTATAGGCTATAGCCTATATCCTTCCTCGATAAATGGGCTATGACACAATCACATGATTATTATATATAACTAGCTGTCCCGCGCAAATTCGTCTGCGTAAATTTTCCCCGTTTTTGAATCATTTCTCATTGCTGTTCCGCTCTTATTAGTCGTAGCGCGATATTACATAGCCTATAGCAATCCTCGATAAATGGATCAATTTTGGTCGAATTTCGACCACGGACGACCACGAATATATATCATTCTTTCATGCGTGTGTATTTTGACTGAAATCCTAAATGGCTGGACCGATTTTGATATTTTTTTGTGTGTGTTCCAGTGGATTCGAGAATGGTTTAGACTAACAAAAAAATAACGAAAAAAATAATTACGAGGCAGTTCGAAGATCACCGGAACAGCTAGTACGCTAGTACTTAGATACATAATTATATAACTACCATATTTGGCAACTTCAATTTTTAATATTATTTGTTAAATATTTTTATCATCATATCGTGAACTAATTATGTACATTCTAATTTAAATGTGTTTAAGGCAAATATGTAGTTGTTGCTATATTTTTCTATTATAAGTAATAATAAGATTTGGTTAACATAGGTATATACAGTACGCACCGTTAATTAAAAAAAATGGTCGCCTGTAAAGTCGACTTACGGACGACAATTTTACGCGATAAAGTCATGTCATAAGAAAACATTGACGACATTTCGCCATGCACATTGCTTAATAAACAATAAATGCGCCTGCGCTTGACAGCCACAATGCTTCAGCCTATCAGCCGGCGGAACGTGATGGATCGTGACAATTTTTCGTGCGTGCACCCGGTCATCGACTTATAAGACGTTATCGCGTCAAAAAATAAGACTAAATATAAAATAAAACAAAACACAATCACATGATTATTTTGAAATATAATAATAATTATGTTCTAAATGATTGCAAAAAGCAATAATAATATGTACGTCGCAAACTACTGCCAAATAAAAGCATAAGTTTGTACAAAACACTGACCCCCTTATTCTTAATACACTAGTGACCCTGGCCACGCTACGCTCAGACTTTTTTGCCCAGAAACATTCGCGGGCGTCCCCAGAAAACCCTGCCAAAGTTTAATCACAATCTGATCAATAGTTTCGAAACGCATAGAAGACATACAGACAGACAGACAAACATTCATTTATATATCTTTACTTTGTTTTGTCTTCTTCTATTACATTTTAAAAATGAAATTTATTGGATTGTAGTGCAATATTACGGATGGAATTTGAACAACTTCTCAATTACAAATCCGATGCCTTGCCCAATAGGCGACACATACTATATTCAAACTAATCAAGATATACTCCAAAAATGGTAACCTGAATAAAAGCAGTGGGTGACTCTCTATATAAATCAACATAACCATCTCTTTCGTGGTCCCAAAGGAAAGTAATAGCATTGTTATAGCTCTGTGCTCTTCTTTGTGCTATCGCGACCACTGAAATAATTCTGTAGCGATTGAAACACAAGCGTTTGACTGATTTCAATATATCGCCAGATAAACGTAAAGCCAACCCAGGGGAATCCTGAAAGAAATTACAATAAGGTTAAAATTTTATATTTTAACTTTAGTTGCCCGTCCTATTACCAGTGGTACTACCAGTCACCACGTACAAAATTTTCTTCCCGTAGTACTCCCAAGCAGTCAAGTAGTGAAAAAAAAAAATACCCGAAGTACTACTAACATTGCAATAAAATATTTTAAGTTGCATACTTTAAAACAGATAGGTGACTATGCGACAAATATGTATACATCGTGTAATATAAGGGAGGGTTTCCAATAACACGATAAGGCGTGGGCAGTGTGGAGTGGAGCAGACCACGAATTGACCAATGACAGTGCTCGAAATGATCCTGGATACGATTTTGAGCACTGTGATTGACAAATTGACGGTCCACTCTGCACCGCTCCGCGGCACAGGAACCGCACCCTAAAGGTATGGTCAAAAGTCAGAGCACTGTATAGTAAGGGTCTAGATTGGTTGGTTTGGTTGGTATCCTATGCAAGTTTGTCTACATCGTAGCATGAAAAATTATTGCCGGTTTTTTTTTTCGAATAGAATTTGAAACTCTCCAATGATAATGATGACCATTATCATTGGAGAGTTTCAAATTCTATACCTCAGCATTATACTTGTGGTCGGTAAAGAGGTCATCCAAGAGTTTGTCTGCGACTTTTGTCACTTCCGGTACGTGGAATCTGTCAGTGGGATCCAGTTGATACGTATTCAAAAAAAGCAACATTGGACGGCGATATTCGATTCCCAACTGAAAGAAGAGAGAACTTAATATTTAATCATATAGTTTAGTTGTGCTATAAATCTTTACTAATATTATAAGCTGAAGAGTTTGTTTGTTTTTTTGTTGAACGCGCTAATTTGTACTGGATAGCTTAAAGCAGGGCGTCCCGAGCTTATTTTTACTATGACGTCCCTTGAAATGGAAGTTTGTCATTTTTGTACACGCCCCCCCCCCCCCCCCTTCAAAACGCGGGGAACAACTAGTAATATGTATATTATATTGTATCGTTATGTTACCATAGACATCTTTTCAGCAGTTTTACCGACGCCAGCAATCCCAGAATAACCAAAAGAAGATTTTCGCTGTTTCATTCTACTGGTAGCCCCAGACTGCATACCCACAGCAGACCTAAATGCGCTCTCTTTCCGAGGAGGTATTTCCACACCTACAGTAGACCTCACGACGCTCTCTCTCCGAGGAGGCATTTCGACATTGCTAGTCATTTTTAGTTAGATTGTTTCTTCTTGTAGAACTCTGAAATAACCACTCAAAATTGCAGGTATTTTACCAATGTCGAAAATTATTCATATACAAAATAACAGAGAAAGTAATTATTACGTTTTACAAAATGATATACTCTTTGTATTATGCCGCCAAGTAACCAACATTTGATTCGGAATGTCATTAACAGTCAAAAATAAAATTCTATTATGTTCTATGTAAAATTGTGAATGTTTTTGGCCAGGCAATAATTAAAAAAAGTTTGTATTATAGGAGCAATGAAAATAGATACAGAATGTTTATGATTATATTTATGACTATTCCTACAGCGACAAGGAAGGACAACAACAAGAATGTAAGAGAATAATCTAGGAACACATCACAGCAGAAGAAATGTGATCTAGTTTCATAAAATTCTGCAGGAAAGAAGCCGAAGTATCATTAGGCATATGAGCGGTAAGATGAGCAATAACAAGGAGTAGAACATTGTAGAACGAAGATATTAAAGCTTCCATAAGAACCAAGGGAGATCACTTCAAACTATGGCATAGTTCAGGATTAGACGAGGACCGCACCCAATACAGAAACAGTAAAACGTAGGGTGGCACAGGAAAGGGAAAACTCGAGAAATGTTATCAACTCTAGACTTGAGAAGGCAAAACACGGTAAAGACATAATCATTAAACTTTGTTAGTTTGATGATTATGTCTTTACCGTGTTTTGCCTTCTCAAGTCAACAACGTCACACAGCAAGTCTAGATACATCAAATAAATACATCAAATATGAGAATGGACACCTACTAATCAAGGAAGTCGAAATCAACTGCAGATAGTGGGATCGGCAGCAAGGATGGAATGCTAAGTGCCAAAAAACCTCCTCGTGGTGCACCCTGGGCAATGTGTGCCGGTGGATTCGTGGTTGGACCCCCCGGTAGGGGTAAAAATTTAAGCTTACCAGGATACAAGGGGCACTGCTCGGGTGGGCTTTTATTTCCCCCATACTCGTGGGATTCAATAGAGAACGTGAAAAGTAAAAAATATTTATAACAAGACGGGGAGCCCAAGGCTCGTAGAAAAAGATGCGGTTGTTGTAAGAGATGTTGAGGACGCAGCAAGGAGTGGGGGTAGTTTGCCGCGAGAAGTGGGCGAGTCCGGCTAGTTGAATGGTTTCAGGACTTCAGTGGCCTAGAATCTCTGAAGAGTTTGTTGCGCTCGGGCCGGTTTGGCTCCGAGTCCTCTATTAATAGTGACCAGTAGGCGACCAATCTGCTTGACTACAGAAGCGTGGCGCATCGCGTGACGAAGAAAATCACCCTCCTGAGTTAGTCTTTCGAGTCCCCAGGAAAGTCCGCACCTCCCAGAGAGGAGGATAAGCGGCGGGAATGAGTGCCAATACGTCGTCGTCGATCTTCGGGAAGGGGATGATGCCCCGAGAACAGGTTCCGAACTCGTCCGAGAGGCGGCTGACTCTGTGTCGGTAATTATGAAGGTTGCCACTTAGAATAAAAAATCTTAAGGGCACCGTCGCAAAGGGCCTCCGCAAATCCGCAAATTGAGGGAGAACACGTTTATGAACGCGCCACCATCGCTAAGGCGGAATCTGAAAGGCTGCGGGCTAACAGCGTTTATATGAAGGAAGAATTACGCGAGACGTGTACTTTTAGCGGCTAGGGGCGTGGAAGTGCGCATCCGCCGCTTACAGACCGGGGTCCGGCTCCTCGAAGTTCCAGGGGTGGAGGGCGCAAAAAAACGCCGACTTTGTAGCGGATACGCTGAGGCCTCTCGCGGGAGATGATGACGGCGTAAGGGTCCCCAGGCCGATGAAGTGACGAACGACTCTGTCACGCCTCCGTCAGTGCTCCGGAACCGTGAAGGTTGATGCGGCGTGGGCGCGTTGCGCCGTCGGAGCAGTCAAAATTTTGGCAGAGGCAGGCCGGCTCCTCGTGGCTGCAGCAGACATCCGCTGCGGTCAACAGGGGCATTTGATATATTTGTCTTATTCTGATTTCATCCCTGACTCACTGATTGGTACCGCAATACCGTGCAAACTGTCAAAATAATGTCTTAATGGTAAATAGAGAGCTGGAGCTGCGCTTAGAAATGTAAATCAACGCGCATGCGCGGCGGACATCTTTAAGCGCACCGGCATGTGCCAGTTCGCACAGGCTTGTCACGAATATGAAATAAAGATCATGATTAAGGACTTATATATCAGGGTATCATCAACACCGTTGGGTATCCCTAACAGGGTCCAAGATATTTTGTTTATAAGTCCATTGGAGTGTCTACGTCACTCTTAGAAAACGCTATACGTTATGATGGGAATTAGAGAGTATTTGTTTAGGGCGCGTTAAGTTAGGAGCTTGGCTTTCCATAAGACCTGATTGCTTTTTTTAGAGTGGTAAAAATCTAAAGTAGTGGCAACAAAACCTACTCTTATTGGCGTCAATTTACATGAAAATGTTCTTGGTGGGATATGTCAGAAATATAGGACTTGGATTCTCATGAGCTTTACATTTAGAACTGCCGCCTAACTTATTTTTTTTATTATTCCAACCATAATGTTATTATTATTTTACTATGTATTCATTTGAAGTTTTCGAACAATCATTAACTGGTTTTTACGAAATAAAAATATTTGAGTTTGAATAAAAAATAAAGGGCTCTTGTAAAACCTTTGTGAAAATGAAACCGACAAATTCAGGTGGCTTGTTGCGTACGAAAGAAAATACACGTTGTGAAACATTCCCCTTCACACGTTGACAAAGGGGTTTTTCGGGTAAAAGCAGTACATAGCGACCTCTTTTTAGAATGTGGGCCTCTTTGTATTCAACGCTCGCTTTTTGTTGGGCCACATAGGCCACATACAAACATAGCAAGCTTGTTACCTGAAATGTAGATAGATGTTTTGCCTACTCATATTTTTAAACCGGTGACAAAAAATTGAGTGGAAATATTTTGACGGTTGTGTGTCTGTATGTGGCAGGCATCGTAACGCCCAAACTGATGAGGATGAGGGAGATTTTTTTATTAGAATGCTAGATAAAAATTATGCTTTAATGAAAGTCATATGCATAATTTTATATCGCATCTTCTTTAAATCTCACAAGTAAGAATAAGATTTAGCGGCAATGTATGTAGGTATAGTAGTAACTTAATTAAATGTCTTTTGTCAGCTACAACTAACATTTGCAAATGTTCAAGTCTTCAGAAAGTTATATACAAGATATAACTTTCAAAATATTGATTTATTTTATACAAGCCTAGTTTAAGATATAACGAATTGAAATTAATTTTAAACTTTGACTTACAACCTTATACTAGTAATCAACTAATTAATTATGTATTGTAGAATCATCGACTAGGGCGCCCTTAACGAAAACATTGATAAAAACGGTAGTTTGAATAACGGTTAAATACCGTTGCAACTCCATAATTCATCATTTTCATTAAAAGTTTTAGCAATGTGAAAAATTGCTTATATTAAGCGACTGTACAAATAATTCTTTAACAAGCTAATTGAAAACAACACAAAGTACAATCAGTTCTTGCAACGACTTAATAAAACCTAAAAGGTTTATCAAAACATTCGCCATTCTTCAAACAAATTGAATAATTCCCCGAGCATCGACCCTTCATCAGAAAAATACAGCATAAAGCATTGAAATGCGGGTTGCATCCAGTATATTGTAGATGCAGGCGATAGTGGGCTCCTACGTCAACGATCGTGCTCCCTTATAGGTCAGTTAAACGTTTGTTAACCTCGGGCAAGTGGTACGGGGTGGGACTGAGATTTGACCGATAGTTGGATTCAGGGGCTTTACCACAAATCAGTGAGAGCACAAAAGACAAGATTCAACTGTCCTTAGCGCGAGCAAACGAACAGAAAATCGTGTAATCGATATCGGTATCGACTCTCGGAAGTACCTACTAAAGGTAACCAGACTTCATAAGTACCTAGCATAGACATCGTTCAAGAATACAAAATCAAGTACCTAATCGATATCGATATTGTTTCTCGGGAGTACCTACTGAAGGTACAAAAATTTCATAAGTACCTAAATCAGTATTAGTTATATTTCGGGACTTAATCGCGTGAATTATTTAAAGGTACGAACCTTTTATTTACCCGACCGACCCCTTTTATTTATTCGATCGAAACGTCGGGTAAATAAAAGGTTCGTACCTTTAAATAATTCACGCGATTAAGTCCCGAAATATAACTAATACCTAACTCAGTTCTGACTCCAGTGGTGAGGGAGATTGAGATATCTGCGAGGTTACCACTATTGGTCCATAGATGGGTCACCGTTTTCTTACAGTGTAACTAGGCACGAAGGGATGTGCCCTTTGTGCCTAGTTAAGCCGTCGGTTCTGCGCCTAATCTTTCTCCAATCGTGTCGGATTTCTGTCCTATCGAACTATGAGAGTGAGGGAATAGAGAGTGCACTTGTGTTTGTGCATACACTTGTGCACTATAATATCTCCTGCGTAGTTGTCTCTGATAAGATTGGTCGCCGTAACTGACATCGGTTGGGAGACTATTATTATTATAAGTACATTGCTGATGCAGGCATAGATACATCGCTGGTCTTAATATCTAGCTTTGATCGACCGTGATTATAGAGCACGTTGGACCACTTTATTCAAAAGACGTTCCGAAATTCTGATGTCTTAAATTTTTATGCGTTACCGGCGTACCAGCTCAAGAATAGTGCCACCCCATCTCTTCTTGTGGGTGTCGTCAAGACGACTAAGGGATGTTACACCGCAGTCTTCTACGTACTTTAAAGCCTTACTGCGGTCGCCAACCCGCTCGGCAAACGTGCGATTATGGCTATTACCCCCAGGATCTACAGTAAGTAGTTTGTAGGTTGTAGGGGAGACCCGTGCCCAGCAGCATCATAAGTGTATTCTATACCTATATTGTTGTATTTTATATCACTTTCGGAAGCAAAATAGTCCAAGCAAAAACTTTATAATGAAGACTAAAAGCTTCTATATCAACGATGTCTAAAGCACACTGATCAACTCGGAAAAGGATCGCCGTCAACAGTTCGTGATCTTGTCCCGAGGCGAAGCGATTACGTTACGAATCTGATTATTGTGGGTTCAAACAAAGAATACAGATCGGCTCGAGTTGATACGGGGTCGATCCCTTTCCGAGTTCATCTGTGCATTTCTCGAACGTGAACTACCTACTGCACTCTCCGTGTTTTGTGGCGTCACTGTGAAACGTCTTTGGTAAAATTAGAAAATACGAGGATAACGCTGGTCTGCAGAACTAAGTTAAACTTAGTAAAACTTAGTACGGAATATATTTATAGTGACTACCTAGCGCAGTGGGGGTGTGTACACCAGTAGCAGAGGGTCCTAAGAACACCATTCTATTCGACTTCTCTTTGAAATTCTAGTTACTTAATATTTAGGTATAAAATCGGTGTCCAACAAGATCGTCCGGGTCGGGTTACCTCAGGAAAATTGTAACCCTTCGTCTCTGGTGTACACATACACATTATGGGCACAAAATAGCAGGTAATATGGTCTTCTAGATGATGCCGGTTACGGTGGCCAATCTCATTAGATTAGAGACTAGCTTAAAAAGAAGAAAAAAAAAAAAAACTATGCAGGAGACATTATTGTGCTAAAAGCCTCATAGTCTGATGACACGGAAATCCGACACGACCGGAGAGAGGTTAGGCACGGGACCGATGGCTTAACGTACCGTTCGAGGCACGGAGGGTGTGACAACGTTCGAAAACGGTAACCCATCTATGGACCGACAGTGGTAACGATGGTCGGTCGCCACTAACTCAGGGACCTAAGTCAGGTACAGAGCAGATAAAGAACAGCACAAGAGTACGGATTTCTTGATGTGAGTAGTGGCGGTTGGCATTTTTAATTGTATCTGGATAGAGGCCGGGATACATAGCCCGGAAGTCGCTGCGACCTAAAAGATCTATTGTGACGCCTCTCTCTTCCTTAAAGGACATCTCCAAGGTTTAGTCTGACCATGAAGTCGACTATGTATCTTGGTGGAGTGGCTTTAACGTCGTCAGGTGTGATTAAGCGCCCTCCAAGGTGCTGGCTTCTGATGTAATGCGTTGCCTCGCAGCCACAGAGGATGTATATAGGTGTTTCCTCATCCTTCTGGCAGAACCTGCAAACCTGCTGCATGTGTTTATTTAGTCTGCAGTGCCCAGTTAGGGTTCTAGTAAGAATTGTGATTTGATTTTTACTCATAGAGAGCGCCTCTTTAGTGAACTTTGTGTTGAAGCCCACTAAGAGTGCTTTGGAGTGCTCTTGGCCTGGTGACTTTGACCTGAGCTTGCTGCTTTGGGTTAGCCCCCATCCTTTGAGCGAGTTAGTAATGGAGCATTTGGGTATACCGCAAAAGGGTTCAGGTCCCCACGCCATCCCCTCTGCCCCCATTCTGGCTAGCTCGTCGGCTAACTCATTTCCTGCGATGCCACGGTGTCCAGGTACCCAACTAAGCGTTACTTAGTGGCGGTTGGCATTCGACCGAGATCTGTGTACGTACGATGAGCCTGTTTTCCCTGTTGTAAGGTACTCGGCCTACCTCTGTACCTATGTAGTGCTGTGGGAGTGCATCAAACTATATCTAAAATGAATTGGTTTAATAGAAATTTCATTATCCCATATGTTCATAATAATATTGAAGATGATAAAAATAAGAAAGACATTAAAACTTTCTTGGTTCGCTATTAATGTTCAGCGACCTATAGAAAATTGCTGATAAGTCTTTATTACAAAAGTATTAAAAACAATCTTTTTTGGTTCGTTACACAATAATAAGCTTAACTATAGCCTACTATAAGTCCTAAAAGTTATCTATTTTCTTCCTTCGAAATAGAAACGGTTCATTTGTGACAAAAAATCTAAATCTAATCTTCTAATATATAAAAATCTTGTGTCACGGTGTTTGTGGTTAAACTCCTCCGAAATAACTTAACCGATTTTAATGCATTTTTTTGTATATTCGGTAGGTATGATAATAGGTCGCAGTATTTTTGTATGAATTGTAAAAACGGAGAAAATTGACGCAGACGCAAGTTGCAAGGGTCAGCTAGTATATTATAAGTATATTAAATATATTTTGGGACTTAACCGTGTGAATTATTTAAAGGTACGAAACCTTTTATTTACCCGACGTTTCAATCGAATTGCACCGATCGTGGCCACGTCGGTCACTTGGTCACGGGTCGACTCGTCGCAGTCGACCCGTTACCAAGATCGGTGCAATTATACCTATAAATAATTAACGCGATTAAGTCCCTAAATATATTTAATATGTATAAAAATCGCGAAAGTTAAAAAACAATATTATAAGTATTTTGAAAAGGTTACTTATATAGTTTCAAAACCAGGAGTAGAAGTATTCCAGAAGACAAAATAAATAAATAAAACATCGCATATTTTGTTTGCATTTACCGTCCACAAAACATTACATAACACAGACAAAATCCTACTGCATACAATATAATTTGCTTCAGAGGTATTTCTTCCATTAAACTAGATACACAAAGGTACATTTTTATAACACAAAGCAGATCTCTATGCAGAAAATGTACGAGTCAGAGAGCTTTGCTCCGAGGGCCACCGACCTAAGTGCATTGAGCTTGCGCTCGACCACTACTGCACTGTTATGTAAACGTAGTGGGGCATCTTTCACACTTGATTTGATTCTTTGATGGATATTGATGGATTGGTTCTCGAATATTCCAGGATTTTTATTATGGCTTATTTCTACGTAGCATATCAAAATATTCTTACTTTTGCAGATTAATGATTGAACTTTGAATATGTTGTTTGTAAAAAAGAACGAAATCGTATTGTCCTGTTATTTTCTTTATTTTTTAACGTAAAAACCTTCTACAGAGTATTAGAAAACTAAAAAAAATTCATACAATCGGTAAAGTCGTTCTCTAGTTATCTCGTGACCAAAGGAAATAGGGATTCATTTATACAGGGTGTAACAAAAAGGTATGGTCATATTCAAGGGTTGGTATGTGCCCATGATACTGAGAGCACATACCTATATTTATCAAAATCGGAGCACCCAAATAAAATAGTTTATTTATGAATGACAAAGTTATTAATTAAAAAAAGTATGACTTACAAATTTCTATGCCATAATAATCCAATCGAATTTTGTACCAGGGGAGGTATAATTCTTATGCCATACGCCTTTCACTATTGAATTTTGACCAAAAGAATATGCTATAACTACGTATTAATAACGCAACTAGCTACGTCACCATAGTAGGTGCAATACTGACAACATACCCTATCCGCTGCTGAAATTTGACCACACCTTTCTGTTACACTCCGTATATACAACGTTATTCTTGGTATAGTGCAAACCTGAAAGTAGTTTGCTCAGAATTATTAACACAATTCGGTTAGCGTACCACTGATCAGTTTCCTTACTCGTCAATTTCACTAATTCGCCTGTTAACTCATTAGACAGTTTCGCCAATTTCCTTATTTAACATTTTCACTAAGTTATCAATTTCTCTATTATGTTGGTTTCCCGGTTTGCATTTTTCCTTGTACGTCAGTTAGTTTAAATTGTCAGTTTTGCTATTTCATCAACGTTCCTAACCCGTTACTTTCCTTGTTCGTGAGTTTTCTTCTTCATCAGTTAGTTTAGATTTTATTTTACTACTCCGTCGTGTCATGTCATATATTAATGCAAATACCTAAGACACGATTACATAAGCACAGAAAACTAATTTCAGCGTTTGTTTTTATCACTAACAGGCGATAACAAGAAGGTTGAATGCGTATACATGGAGCAAGATTTTTTTTCTAGTGACTTGAAACTTCGTAAAAACACTATGTTAGTTTCTTTGCGTTATAATTTCGCTTGACGGAAAAATATTTATCGTTTAATTTAACTTTTGACATTATATATATCATAGTCATGTACATGAGGTGTTAAGAATACAGTAGGTATGTCGTATTAGTTAAGAAATATCAAAAATATCTTTATGTGATAGTGCTAAATAAATGAAAAATAAAATACTAGCATACCACACAATCTGTCATTTCATATAGGTACCTATTTGTGCTAAGTTGTCATAACACCTATCTGATAATGATTGCTATAATAATAATCTCAGTTGAATACCTAGTGTAACTGATGAATAGGTAAACTGTTCGATCAGCGAGTCTGACAAATAACGAAACTAGCGGATCGCAATACTGGCAATTTTGCGAAACTAGCGTAGAAACATCCTAACAAAACTAGCGTAGGAGGAAACTAAAGAATCAAGAAAATGCATAATTAGCGAAATTGTCAACCTACCGAAACTGTCTAATGAGTAAACTGGTGAATTAGTGAAATTGACGAGTAAGGAAACTGACCAGTGGTACTTTAACCCACACAATCCAATGGGATAGTTTTTGGAACATGTTTTATTTAACAATTAATTAATTATTCAATTATTAATTATATAATTATTCTAAAAGTCCAATAATTATTGACAATGTGATGACAAAGGTAATCGTTTACTTATTTTCAAAAATAACCATGGATTACGTACTACGCGACGCAATGAGCATGGTACCGTGAAGAACATAAGACAACTTTAAAAGCTTATAACTCTGCAAGTTTTGAATATTTTCATTTTCACATTTTATTTTCACAAGTTTTTTTAAAAAAAAAAGCATATAAAAGTCGAAAATATAACCAAAAGTTCATTATCTTTAAAATAGCTGAGCGATTTTTCAAGAAACAAGCAACAAAGCCAGGTTTGAGATATAAAAGTAAATAAAATTATAAAAGTTATCCAAAAATATCGTAACGTTAAACCTATGATGGGATCAGAAAGGAAGTGTTAGAAACAGCCAAAGTGTTCCGAGCGGTCGTTGGGAGCCATGATCACCGAAATCCCGAGTAATAACTGCTTATGTTTCCGCACTTTCAGTAAATGTGTCCCAACCCCCTCGAACGCTATAAAAATAATCATTTGTGTTGTGTTTATCCACTTCCTAATTTTACGATTAAGGCTTTTGATTAAACAAGTTTCGTATCGCCTAAAATAGTCTTTGTAGTAATGTTACGATTTTCCATTCGACTTTAATTCTGCACAGATATTTGCTTAATTTTATTTACAAATTACTCTGTCTTTAGAATTACCATCGTCAAAGTTTGAATATATTCACAAAGCGATAATGTATTCTTGAAATTAGGATACAATTTCCATATACAATTCATCAAAAGGCAGCCTAGTATAAGTTTTGTATTATTTAGCCTACATTTTTTTTAAATGCTGTTCTGCCTATGTTCAGACGAAGAGCACAAATCGCGCGTTGTCGTGCATTAACAACTTCTTCCATATTTTTCAAGGTATTTACATGTATTCATGATATGTAAGTAGGTATGAAATTGTAAACGCGCGTTAGTAAAAAGCGTCGAGCGTCATTTGAATGTATAGTCCTAGAGGGGAAAGCCAAAAAATACAAGCATTTAATGAAGGCTGATTTTTTTTTTATTACACTTTTCCGTTAGTCAACTGGATTGTTTAGCGTCAGGCACAGAGGCAGGATCATTTCCTGTCAACCTCTTTCCAAAACAAAAAGTTTTCATTAATCGCGCTAATTACGTTAACTGGAGCCGGAGGTTGCAGAGAAAGTCTATACATCTTAAATAAATTTAATTATAAATTACATTAAACTAAAATCTAAAACTAGTGATAAATGGTCGATGTATGTACCAAGAATGAATCGTTCTTTATTAAAATCTAAAACTACAACTATGGAAAGACGGTTGCGAAATCGAAGTGGCGAGATGTGGAAATCACGTAGCGCTGACTCGACGCCTCGTGCCGGTCCGCAACTGCACTGCTTCGATAAATGGTGTCAACGGTCCGCCTCTTACACCAAAGCGTAGATAAATGGTGTCGACGGTCCGTCTATAACACCGACGCGTAACACCTCCCCCCGAAGAACAGCAACTATTTGTCAAGCGGAGTGGCAAATATTGCTGCCAGACCACTGGTGTTCATCTTACTTCTTCTGGTCGGATGTTCCGTCTGGGTTCAATAAGTGTATAGTTGGCCCCTCTGCAGTATCGATGTCTGGATACGCCTCTGGCTTCAGCTTCCGAAGATCCGGATATTCGTTGAAGGTGCTTGGAAACCACCCGGGTGACTCGCGAACGCGGATATCGATTTGAGATATTCCTAATTATCGCGAACCGGCCCGCGAATATCCTACCGACTGCGCCAATTACGTTAACTGGAGCCGGAGGTTGCAGAGAAAGTCTATACATCTTAAATAAATTTAATTATAAATTACATTAAACTAAAATCTAAAACTAGTGATAAATGGTCGATGTATGTACCAAGAATGAATCGTTCTTTATTAAAATCTAAAACTACAACTATGGAAAGACGGTTGCGAAATCGAAGTGGCGAGATGTGGAAATCACGTAGCGCTGACTCGACGCCTCGTGCCGGTCCGCAACTGCACTGCTTCGATAAATGGTGTCAACGGTCCGCCTCTTACACCAAAGCGTAGATAAATGGTGTCGACGGTCCGTCTATAACACCGACGCGTAACACGCTCGATCTGAAATGTAGTATAACCGGTAAAAAATATTATTATTTAATTCACATAACAATTAGTCAGTCAGTATAACTCTGTAATAGATGCTGTCGGTCACTTATTATTGTGTAGTGTGCGTTAACTCAACTAATAAATGCAGATTGTAAAGCATTCCGGACAAACCCTTTAGTGGTTTTTGGATTGCTATTTTATACTAAATGTTATGAAATAATGAAAATAAATAAACTAAAAAAAAATAAAAAAAAATTCTTTCTTTTTCTTTAACTGATAGCCTACGCCAAACACTGAAAATTCAGCTGACCGACGGAAGGGTAGGTATTTGTTTAATAACCTTTTTAAAATACTTGCATTTTTTGGGCACTCTCCTCCCGAACTAGTAGGACTATTTTTATTAAGCTATCGACAGCCCAGTGTAGTCTTGTTTTTCTGAAAAGAAAAATTGGTAAAGTTAAGAAAAGTTGCCCGGAAATTGGAAAATTCCGCCAACAAATAAGTTCTTTCAATGGGATACTAGCTGACCCGCTCGACTTCGTCTACGTACATTTTCCCCGTTTTTGCAACATTTTTTATTGTTGGTCTGCTTCTATTAGTCATAGCGTGAATGTTGCCTATAGCCTTCCTCAATAAATGGGCTATCTAACAGCGATAACCTCAGGATCAATAGTTCCTGAGGTTATCGCGATCAAACAACCAAACAAACTGTTCAGCTTTATAATTCATACTAATATTATAAATGTAAAAGTAACTCTGTCTGTCTGTTATGCTTTCACGCTCAAACAGCAAAACCGATTTAGATAAAATTTGGTATGGATATAGTTTGAGTCCTGGGGAAGGACATAGGATAGTTTTTATCGCGATAACCGACATCCATGCGGGCGGAGCCGCGAGCGAAAGCTTGTATTACAAGGTCAAACAATACCTACCTACCAATTACCTAAATGTTTATTTTTTTTAAATTAAAATAAATACTTATAGGAATAAGTCATTGAATTTTTTTAGAGACAGACATTTTTTTACAGCCACTGACCTCAAGTAGTACACACACATAATTTCACAACTATTACATGATATCTTTATGCCCTAAAAATATGTCCACCAAATCACATCTATTTAAGTAAATCTATCCTAATGCTTTAAGTCTGGTATAACAGTTTAGAGTCCATATAATATTATGCTATTACCGTGGCTCGCTCGTTAATGCTAAGGATAGATTATACTGAAGTTGTTAAGGGACCAGTTGGTAAGCTATCAGCAATTAGTGTCTTACGACCTGGAGTTTACGTACAATATGTAGGTGCATATCATGTGCTAATAGAGCTAGTACCTACCGGGAGTATAGAATGAAAGCTTAGTATGTAGGTACTGTGGCAGATGCGTCGGAAACTCGACCAGCCACTCGCATAAAGCCTCATTAATTATAATAATAATAATAATAATATCTTGGGACAACTCACACAACGCTATCTGATCCCAAACTAAGCATAGCTTGTACTATGGAAACCAGACAACTGATAAACATACTTATATATTTCTAAATACATACATATTATAGATAAATAACACCCAGACACAGAATAAACCATCGCGCTCATCACACAAAGTTTTATCCTGGGTGGGGATCGAACCCACGACCTCTTGCGTAGCAGTCGAATACACTCCCACCGCGCCACAGAGGTAGTCAATTGTTAACTGTTTGTCTTGACGTTCCAAAAGTTTGAAAGAATGACGAAGAAGAAAACGAAAAAACAATCGGGAGAATTGAAGGAAGCGTCAAGACGAATGGTCTGAAAAACTATGGAAATGTAAATGAATAAGATTACAGCTTGTTAAATATATAGTATAGTTTCTGGGCAAATGAAATAGCGTTAGATTCCTCATCCCTTGGAGAAACAATCCCGGCTACGCTCCCTAAAGCTAGCAAACTCACGTTACAGTACCTACTTCTCTTTTTACTGTGAAGTCAAATCAGTGTTAAATTTATACACACACACGGGGGATTTCGCATTTTATTCTGTGGGAGGCACGAGAGGCAAATGACAGAGCCGGATCTAGCATGCATTACAACGGGGTGGAAAGTGCTCCAAATAAATTCATTCTTCCCAGAATTTCATTTCACACTTCCATTCCTCCCGGGGGCACAAAAGGCAAATGGGAATGTGTCCGACTGCTGCGCAAGAGGTCGTGGGGTCCATTCCCACAGGGGACACCATTTTGCGTGATCCACAAATTGTTGTTCCGAGTCTGGGTGTACTTTGTGTCCGTGACTTGTATGTTTGTGAAGTCCCCCGCGACACAGGGCTTCTACCCTACTGCGGGAGCTGTCTTTAACAACAAAGAAATTCAGTACACGAAACAATCGTCTGGGGGGGGGGGGGGGCACGTGCCCCGTGCCGCTTAAGCACACACAGAGATACCTACAGAACTTACAAAACCAGCGCCCTGCAATAAGTTTCTTCTAACGGTTCCTATTTTTGGTGCAGCCACGAGACGCCCATTTCTTTTAAGCGTTTATGTCAGTAATCTGTTTATTGTTTCTACTCCTTGTATTGTTTCTTCTAAATGTCTTGCGTATTTGTATCAAAAACGCTTTGTTTTCTTTCTTTATGAAACGTCAAAGCGATACATTCCAAACAAATTTGTCTGTACAAATTTGTTTGGAATGTATCGCTTTGACGTTCACACCGAATCGTGAAGACAATTCAGGCTTGTCAAATTATTTACTTATATATATATTTTTGGATGACTAATCCTTCGTCTACTTTCGACCAATCCTTCGTGACTAATTCAAAGTCCTTATTCATGTTCTTTTTTTTCGTTTTCGCGGCATGCCCGTGGGAACTGTCTAAATCTTGTCATAATGGTAAATTAAGAGCTGCGCTTAGAAATGCACCAACGCGCATGCGCGGCGGATATCTTTGCGCGCATGAAAACGGAAAAAAAGAACGTGAATAAGGACCCCGATTAGTGAAACATAATTTATTTTCACTGTCATCATCCCAATTCAACACATTCGGATGAACTTGGTCCCAATTGGTCTGGAATTTCGTGCCCATGAATGATGTCAAAAAGTTACTACAAGGCCTGCCAGAGTTTGCTAGAGTGAGTTTTGTCAAGTACTTTGGCTGCTTTAGTAAGTACGTAGGTATACCTACTTATTCATGTTGGTAGCAATCATAATAAGATTTTTCTTTTGTGTACTGGAAGAAAACATGGAACTTACAGGAAGTACTTACTCAAGTTCGCTAATGAGCAAAGTTGAGTTGGTTTTATAACTTAACGATCGAGGAAATAATAATCACACATGCATAATAATTTGCACTTTCTGAAGCCAATAGCCGTATTAAATATTATTATACTAGCTATTGCGCCCGGCTCTATCTGCGTAGATATCGAATAATGCGGTAAAAACTATCCCCTGTCTATGTATTTCATATAAATCGGTTAAGCGGATTAGGCGATAAAAGGTAGACAAGTTGAAAATAAGTTTTTATAATAAAAAATCGAAATTATAAAAACGCATTTTCACCTTGTAAGCAGATTGACTACCTTGTACCTAAGTAACTTTTTGTTTTCTTTTGCTTTTCACTACCCTGTGCCTGTGATTCGGATCAAAAGAACGAAAAGTCGGAAATTGCATAAGCCATTTTTGAGTTCTAGCAAAAAATAACCAGAAATACATATAATTAGCTAACCGAATATACAACGTTATTCTTGGTGTACCTAGTGTAAACCTGAAAGCAGTATGCTCAGAATCAATAATCAAAGGGGTTGTTTTTGGACCATGTTAAATTTTTCAATTAATTAATTATTGTAAATGTAATCATCACTTATTTTTCAATAATAACCATGGATTACGTAGGTACTACGAGACACAATGAGCAAGATCCCGCGAAGAACACAAAACAACTTAAATGGCTTACAACTATGCACGTTTTGAATATTTTCATTTTCTTATATGATTTTTTGAAATAAAAATCTTACTAGAGTGTCTGAGCTTCGCACTATACCAAAAATAATCTTGTATATCTACTCGCACCAATCTACTTCAACAAGCCCCGTTGACTCGTGCGCTGCGCTCACTCAATGACGTGCCCCATTTATTAGATTTGTTTTCTTGTTCGATAAAGGACTTTACAAAAGTGACTTTGATAGTAATAGGTAAAATATTTGTGCTATTATTAATATTATATTATTGTGATTTATTTTCTATTAAATGGGAAAATGAAAGAAAAGAAGCTTAGATTTGTTGCACCTTGCATCTCAACTTTACAGAAGTAAGTACTAGTTTCAAATTATTTAAATACAATAATGTTTTAAAAAAACACAATTATCTATTACTAAAAAATAAAATAAACAGACCAAAATTAATTATGAATATTACAATAATTTTTTTTATTATTATTTTCACTTAAGTACTTACTATTAGACAATTACAATTATATAAAGAAAACTATAATGGTAAAAGTTGTGCCTCGCGGTTGCAACAGTGGCTCCTGTTTAGTATTATGCCAAGTTGACAGAACCTGGCGCTGGTTTGCTTATCGTTTCGATCAGGTTGCACCGGCCGTGGTCACAATCGGACTGTCGATGAATCTTCATGTACCCTCACTTTTTTGTTTCTCGAAATGTTAGAGTCACTGCACACTACACTGATTGTGTCTATGTTAACCGACTGCGAACTAATACGAGGTTGTGTTTACGAATCACTGGATTCCACGTCACGGATAGTTTGAAGGTCTTTTCCCATACAAAAGCTTTGTTTCAATATCGCTTAACACACAATTCCTAAATAAAAATAGCGATCTGTGGAGAGGATCTGTGGACGATGAAACAGTCCGCTAGTGACCACGGTCGGCTCAACCCCGTATAATAAATAGTTAAAATTAATATTTATTAAAATGTATACTATAATATGTCTAATAGTTGTAAGTTATTATATCGTATTAGGATGTCCTGTGATCTATACTAATATAATAAAGAGGAAAGGTTTGATTTCAAACTACCGCACCGATTTTGAAAATTCTTGCACCATTAGAAAACTACATTATCGGGGTCATGCTCATGCCAATGTTACTCCCCGAAAATGTAGTTTTCTTTTGAGTTATATTTTGTGGTCAAAAAAATTAGAGATCCCTACGAGAACTACATTAATGTAACTCAAGGTATAAAAAGCTACGAAATGACAACCGTGCGAAGCCGGGGCAGGCAGCTAGTGTTATTATAAATGACTAGCTGACCCGCGCAACTTTGTCTGTGTAAATTGTCCCCGTTTTTGTAAGATTTTTCATTGCTGCTTCGCTCCCATTGGTCGTTGTGTGTTGCGTGATATAGCCTATAGTCTTCCTCGATAAATGGGCTATCCAACAGTAAAATATTTTTTTTAATTCAGAAAGTAGTTCCTGAGATTATCGCGTTTAAACAAATAAACAAACAAACTCTTCAGCTTTATAATATTAGTACAGATGTCATTAAATAAATATTACTTAGAATGTTGTCTAATTCATTGCCTTAAATAGATACAAATTACCTTCACCAACATTGGTTCAAACAGAGTCAACGATACCAAAGCTCCCTTTCTTCCCCTTCAACCAATTCAGTTGAAATTACAGTACAAGTTAAAACTACTGCGATCCATCTAAATAAGTACTCATGACTTAACTTATTATCTACCTGTGACTGAAATAAAATGCAGAGCTGTGTTCTCTGCAGTTTGTTACTCTCGGTAAATTTGTACTAGCTGAATAAATTTGCAAGCAACTTTCGCTCGGGTTTGAGTTTTGTTGGTTAGTTTAGATTGTCTTGTTAAAAACAAAATATTATATTCATTTTCAGAAACCCTTTCTAAGCAAATGCATGTGTCATAAATTCATTATACTCATAATAGTTAACTAACGCCTATATGTGCGCCAAATTTGAATCTAATCCATTCTGTGGTTGGAGTTGTGCGTTGAAATGTCTGTGTCTTTGTGCAAGTACGGATAAAATTCTGAGATACGGAGACCATAATGAAAGCCATTTTTTTTTTAATTACAGAAAAACTAACAATGAAGAATACCTTTCGACTTAATCGACTTCGGCCATAGCGGCTAGTCTTGTCTGATACTAGCCAACTACGTAAGGAAACTTATTGTTATGCAAGTGCATATTCACTCACGAAAATCTCGAAATCTGACTATGCGATTAGGCGCAGGACCGACCGCTTAATGTGCTCTCCGAGGCACGGGGGTCACGGTCCCCCAGAGAAGGCTTATTACTCTGGTAGAACTATAAAAAACTTTTTATACCTACATACAGCACACTAGAGATTTAAATTACACGTGTACCTACTCTATACGTGTTTAAACTAACTTTGTTTGAAATTACACCAAGTTTTACCTCTACGTAATTAAGTTTGGGTCAGAGCTACGAGTAAGCTACAGGACGCTGCAATTACGCCTATTTGAGGCCAAGACAATTTATTTAAAGAACGTGGTTCACATTCAAGTGATTTACGTTGATACCTTTGTTTCGGCGCAATGATGACCGCATAGGTCATTTCAACAAGTTTAAGCAATCTCATTAAGCTCTGTGTCTATAAAAGTAACATTTTCCAAAGTTCTTATTTATGAATTGGGCATTGCATGGCGGGAATCCAACTTAAATTGTATATTAATAAAAAAATGAAATTAAATATTTTATGGGTTTGAAAGAATGATATAATAAATGTATACGGTGGCCCACACTAGGCAAGCCAGTCATGTGGGTAGCTGCCTACCTGTATGTACACTTTAATGTTTTACAGGATTTCCTCAAACGACATCAAAGTAATTTTGGCTGATGTTTAAAATTAAATTAATGAAACTTCTTAGTTTCACTTGGAAAATGAGAGTCTAGATATGCCTGTCATTGGAATTGGTAAGAGTAATTCTTACTAATTTCCTTTGTTTCTATTTCTATTTTTCTACTGAGGGTGCTCAGTCTAGCTATCTATTTTGATTACTATTTTGAGTGTAACCGTAGTAATAATAATAATAATATCTTGGGACAACTCATACAACGCTATCTGATCCCAAACTAAGCAGAGCTTGTACAATGGAAACCAGACAACTGATAAACATACTTATATATTCCTAAATACACACATATTATAGATAAATAACACCCAGACACAGAATAAACCATCGTGGTAATCACCAACAGACCAGTATTTTAATCGTTGAGAGCAGAAACCCACCATCTGTGAAATGGTGGATTTCCGGCTTTCTTCGCATAGAATTATCTTAATGTTGAAACCAATATCGCCCTGTACCAGAGGAATTTTGTCAAGTCAAATCAAATACTCAAGTCGTAGCTCTTTAAAAAATCCTAAACACTTGCTTATAATGAAACATAGTATACCGTTATTCATTAAGTTACAGGTATAAAAAAAAACAAAATTTAAAATAAAAAACCCGCCTACCCATAAAAGATGGAAACAAGATCACCTACCTGGTCGGAGACATTAATGAATCTCGATGAACTTAGTAAAGTGCCTCCGACTGCATGAAATTATATAATGATGTAGGGGATCTTGTTTCCATATTTATTGTGCAGGCGGGTTTTTTTATTTTTTAAATTTATTTTTTATTTAATATTTTTGAGTAGTGTAACAACTAACTTTTATGACAGCTATGGTCAAGTATTGGAAATTGAAAAAAAAAATGATTGCTAACTAACTTTTTTAGTATTACAGTCATAATCATGTTACATATTTTTGAAATGCTTAAGATGAGCCCTTTAATTTGATACCCATATTGCAGTATTCAAACCATTTTTTTTTGTTTATTTGGACATCTCACAGCCGCCTTGGTTGTTTTTTTCAACGTTACATATCTAAGAACACTTGGTCGGTCAAGACGAATCTAACGACGTCATAATTGTATAGATCCGTTTAGTGGATTGTGAGATATCAGGTAATAAAGAATATTACATACAAGAGAAAAACATAACCCTTACTTACAGTCGGGTAAAAAAATACAAAAATGAACACAGTTTAATAAACTGTATGGAAATAAACAACACATTATCCTTTGTTTTAACTGCGTACTAGAATGATATCTCAAGTTGCATTCAAACAGAATAATGAATATTAAAATTAAACACTTTATCACTTAAATTAGCATACAACTCCTTCAAAATTATAAAATACAAAAGATAAACTTCTATAAAGATTAAGTAAGAGTATTCGTCTAGCGCTGCATGAAATGTGACGTCAGAAGTTCAGGGCCAACGACTGATGCACCCGCCCTGCAGTGCTGTGGAGTGCATTCAACTGCATTGCAACCTATACTTTGTTCGCTAACAGAATTGTTTTATGAATTTTCAAAATAGAATTATTGGTTCATAGGTACCGATGCTATTCATTTTAAACTGCCAATAATTGAAGGGTAGCTACGCGATTGAATTTTGTTTTACTGTGAACTCGGTAGAACGATATTTTGCTCTTCAACAATATCTTCTAGGGAATAAAGGATCTAACCAAGTGATCTTGGTGGTAAGACAATAATAATAATAATATCCTGGGACAACTCACACAACGTCTCTCAATGGCAACCAGACAACTGATAAACATACTTATATATTTCTAAATACATACATATTATAGATAAACTACACCCAGACACAGAATAAACCATCGTGCTCATCACACAAAGTTTTATCCTGAGTGGGGATCGAACCCACGACCTCTAGCGTAGCAGTCGGATACAGTCCTACCGCGCCACAGAGGCAGTGTTGAATTACTTCATAAATAACCTACCTACCTACCATTTGAACAGGTTTTTTGATATTAAACGTTTTGAATGTATCAAAGAGATAAAACTTTTCTTAAAAATAGAGTGGTTAATATTCTTTCTGGCAAAAAATTGTAGACCTCCATTTTTTCATCTTTTTAACCGATAGACTGTCATCAAATTAGTTCTTCTTATTTCGAATAAACCTTAAGGCATTTCTAGTGTAAATTAGTAATTCAAAATCTAGTTTAAACACCCCAATAGTACTCCTACATATTAAACAACTACCGTCAAATATTATGTCAGTTCATTCACCTAAACAAATACTCAGTAGGTAATGTTACAGAAGCTTACCGAGCTTTCACAAAATGTTTGAGTTTAATACTGCTAGGTTTAGTAACGGATAAACTAAAACTAGTATTTACCATCCATAGGATAACACATTGGTTCGTCAGTAGTTGTAGTAGAATTTCATAAACTACTAATGGATGGATGATAATAGATGTATGTGGTGGATGTATGTAGCTCTTATGCTGCTGTACAGATTTTATTGACCCTTCATAACATTGTCTTCTTGCTTCTTGCGGTGGGAGTATGTCCGACTACTACGCAAGAGGACGTGAGTTCGATTGCCACACGGGACACCACTTTGTGTGATCCATAAATTGTTGAACGGAGATTCCGTTCAACAATTTGGTGTGTACTTTGTGTCTGTGACTTTATGTTAGTAAAGTCTCCCGCGACACAGGGATTGTACCCTAATGCGGAAGTAGTCTTTTTAAAGAAAAAAAAAATGTTTAAGTAACCATGTCTATGACAGCCTATCAGAAGGCTGTATCGTCATTCGCGTTGCTTAGCAACCAGTCAATAGCGTGACTGCTTAGTGACCAATTAATAACGTGACCGTTGCTACGTGACTGCTTAGTGACCAATTAATAACGTGACCGTTGCTACGTGACTGCTTAGCAACCAATTAATAACGTGACCGTTGCTACGTGACTGCTTAGCAACCAATAAATAAAGTGACCGTTGCTACGTGACAGTTTTCCGTGCGTGCACCCCGTTATGAATTTATAAGACGTTATCACGTCAAAAGCAATGTTTTGATTCATACCAAAATATCCGCTATGGGCAGATTACGCGAAACAGAGTTTAGCTGTGTCAAATATTTATATAGAAAACTTTAAAAAACACAAAAAATGCGTGACTAGCCAAAGAGTTTTTCTAGTAGATGACAAAAATAAATTTAGGGTTTAGGCTTAATAATAACCCGTACAAAAATTCTAAGTTACGGAACAATGCAAAAATGTGGATTTTCGTATTGTCATAGTTATGGCGTTCGTAATCTATACTAATACGAGGCATGCCTTTTAAGTTCTGTCGTTTGAAGAAAAAAAACACAACTAGAAGCTTATAGTATTTTTTATTGTTTTTCAAAGTATTCACCACGTATCTTAATACACTTTTGCACTCGCTCAAACCACTTATTATAACATTTATTCCACTCTAAAGTGGGGGTGTTCAAAATGGCTGACTTGAAAGCGTCGACTTCTTCACCGGACTGGAACCTTTGACCACGAAGACTGTTCTTAATTTTAGGAAATGTAAAGAAATCGTAAGGGCTTAGGTTAGGACTGTATGGAAAATGGTCAACAATTTCTACTTTTTCCTGCTTCAAAAACTCAAGCGTTTGACGAGCGCTGTGTCAGCTTGCGTTGTCGTTGTGCAGGATGATGCGTCGCTTTGAGTTAGGTTTTCGAAGTTCGGCGATGACTTGTGGTAAATAAACTGTGATATACCATTTTGTTAACCGTTCTACGATCTTCAAGCGCAATAGTCGCAACATGACCGGTTATTCTAACGAACGTGGCCACCATCTTCTTTGAAGTGCTTCGAGAACGAACAACTTTAGTCGGCTTTGGCTCGTCTTGAAAGACCCATATTGTAGATTGTTATTTGGAATCAGGATCGTAGGCATAGATCCAAAATTCGTTACCAATGATGATGCCGTAGACGTGCTTTGACTCTCCTCGATTGAACTCTTGCAGAGTTTTCTTACACCATAGCCCGCGTCAGATGGTGTGAGAAAACTCTGCAAGATCTTCTGAATGGTTGTCCCTGAGATGCCTAAGAGAGCCTCTATCTCTCGATACGTCACATGACGATCTTCGAGAATTAGTTGTATCACAGCAATGTTATCTTCAGTGAAGGCGGATTTTGGGCGTCTTCGCGAGATTTGTCACTAACACTAGTATGTCCACGCTGGAATTCTAAATACCAGCGTTCAACAGTCCGCGAATGAGGCTTCATCACTGAACACAGATGTTAGCTCTTCAAAACACTGGAGCCGTGTCAGGCCTATTCTAAAGTTGTAGAAAATTATTGCACGAACATTTTCCTTAGAAATATTCATTTTCGTACGTAACCTGACAGATTCCAATCGACGCTGTGACTAAACAATAGCATTAATCCTAATACTTTCAACTACTGATCCGAATTGAAAAATCGTTCCGAATTCACTTTTGGATAGCCCATTTATTGAAGAAGGCTATAAGCTATATAACATCACGCTACAACCAATAGAAACGGAGCAGCAATGAGAATTGTTGCAAAAACGGGGAAAATTGATGCAGACAAAGTGACGCGGGACAGCTAGTCTAACATATTATATACGAACGAATATTCGACTTTATTTTGTCGTGCACTCCTGCGCACTGTGAAGTAATGGTTGTATGCAAAAAAGCGAGGCAGGCGGCTGTGTCGCTGTGTGCGTAGCGGTAAATGAATAATTCGCTCGGCGTAATTACCCCTTAAACAACTGCAACTATGTAGTATGTAATAGATTTGTTTGTTTGAAGGCGATAATCTGAAAAACTACGGGTCCGAATTAAAAAAATCTTTCACTGTTGAATAGCCCATTTATCGAGGAAGGCTATAGGCTGTATAACATCCCGCTCCGACCAATAGGAGCGGAGCAGCAATGTAAAATGATTGCAAAAACCGGAAAAATTGACGCATGCGAAGTTGCGCGGGTCAGCTAGTGTTCTATAATATTCTATTTAATAACAACGCTTAAAACGTAGCTTCTACTTCTGACTTCTAGAAAGAGAAGAACGCTCACATGTCACCTTTTAGTGGTATATTCTATACTAATATTATAAAGCTGGAGAGTTTGTTTGTCTGAAGCGGTAATTTCAGGAACTACTGATCCGAATTGAAAAATTATTTCAGTTCTGAAATATCTTTCTTTGTTGGATCGCCCATTTATCGAGGACGGCTATAGGCTATATAACATCACGCTACGACCAATACAAGCGGAGCAGCAATGAGAAATGTTGCAAAACCGGGGAAAATTTACGCGAAGAAGTTGCGCGGGACAGCGAGTCATGTATACTATACTTACAGACCCCACGGCGATGCCCCACGGAGGGAAAGTAACTTAAATATTTTGGATAGAAAATTTTACTGAAAGGAGACTAGACTTCAATTTGATTTATAAAACAATTTGTACTAAATAATCACCTGTCTTAACCGGGATTGAACCCGCAAAATGTAAAAAGCACCAACCTGTATATTTACGATACCAATCGAAAGGGTCAGTCATATGAATTATTTTTTTGTAAATAACATACGAGTAATCCTTATTAATATTATGGATGTCAAAGTAAAACTATCCGTTTATCTATCAATCTGTAACATTTTCATGCTTAATCCGCTGAACTGATTTAGATGAAATTTGATATGGAGATAGTTTGAGTCCCGGGGAAGGACGTAGGATAGGTTTTATCGCGATAACTGACATCCACGCGGGCGGAGCTGCGGGCGAAAGCTTTTTTTTTATAAAAGATGACTCCCGCAGTAGGGTACAGGCTCGGTGTTGCGGGGGACTTTACAAACATACAAGTCACGGACACAAAGTACAACCAGACTCGGAACAACAATTTCTGGATCACACAAAGTAGTGTCCCGTGTGGGAATCGAACCCACGTCCTCTCGCATTTTATTTCAAACTTTAATCATACAAATTTATGTAAGTCAGGAAACACTTGTACACATTTATAATATTAACAACAATAATTTATTTACAAATCATAAGGTAGCGATACAAAGATGCAAAACGGACAGTACTGTTACAATAGCTTTCTAAGGTAAAGTAAAGTCATTCTAAGCAGACTAGACAGGTCGGTGAACACAAAAAGCGGGAGTAAGAGATAGAAGTGAATTTATTCTCCAACTAATGAACATTCATACCTGAGGAAAGGTTGAATAAAATATAAGTTACGGAGTAGATTTCATCCCTTAGGGGTACTAACTCAGTGTGCTCCCTCAGTATTCGGACGGAAACTTGGCAATAATAAATGACGATTAGATTCCTAGCTCGTTTTGTGTATGTTTGTCATTATTATTTATTTTCACAGTTCATCGTAAAATTGTTGAGGATTTAGTGGTGAGGGGTTGAAAAGTTGGTACCTGCGGTATTTTGTTTTGGTTTGTTTTGAATGCAACTATTAAGCCGGTTGCAGACCAACTGCTGACGTTGTTTAGTACATATTTGTGCAACGCCAGCATGAAAAATGACTTCAGTTATGCGAGCTAAGATAAATTGTATTCATTCTTGGCCTGCAACCAACTTTATAGTTATGCATTGAAGTTAGATCTTTTTACTACATATTACAATGTTTATTCTAGTCAACAGATAGATACAATTAAAAAAAAAATGGTTGTCTGCAAAGTCGGTTTACGCACGATAATTTTATGTAATAACGTCATGGGAAAACATCGATGACATTGTAATAAACAACCATGCCGTTGCTCCGCAGCGCATTCATTCGCTGTTGCTTAGGAACCAATGAACAACGTGACATGCCTAGCAACCCGTCAATAACGTGACACTATTTGGTGTGAGCACCCGAGCATCGATTTATAAGACGTTATCACGTCAAAAATCATGCCCTACATCTCTCAAAATACCTATATTTTCTCTTTATGTTACGTCTTCACGATATTTCATGTAATTCTAAATGATAATGCTCTCACCGTTGCGAAACACATAGGTGATTATGAGACTTTAGAATCTCAAATATGTTTGTTGTTAATGAAATATGCGATTATTGTATATTATACTAGCTGTGCCCTTGACGTCGTCCGCGTGAAGTTGCAGTGATGCTCACTCCGCATAGACATTAGCGTCATGATAAAAAAACCCTAAGTTACATCATTGGCTATCGGATAGTGAAAGTCCTGTCGAAATCCGTCCAGCCGTTTCAGAGATTAAACGGAACAAGCTGACAGACAGTTATACAAAAAAATTAAAACTGTGCTTTTGTTATAAGTACCATATATACTTTTATATACATAGTCTATAAGTAAAAAAAAGACTCTCAGATGATGCTTAGGTAATTCAGCGTCAATGAAATAAATCACTGTGACGCAGAAGCTGATAAGTTAGTACTATATCTGAGTATTACTGAGAGTCTTAAAGACAAGTTAGGAGTGCAGCAACCCTAGTTCTACAACTACTGTATATGAGACAGCTTAAAATATATTCATTTTAGAACTTAGAAATACACCCCTTGTAAAAAACATTAATAAAAAATATGCCTTTAAATCACTCACCTTGTGTATACCTACAGTTTGTGGGAAAAAGAATAGCGTTTAGTCCACAATATGTCCCAAACTTAAGTCTATAAGTTTTTGGGCAAAATGCTATTCTATTTCAAACAAAAATTATGTCAAATTTAATTAATTATTGCTTATGCAAATGCCTATGTTTTGCTGAGAGCTTTGTTTTGTTATGTACAGTCCAGGGATCAAAAAGGATTTCAGGAAACATAACACGTGCGATGCCGAGGTTATAAGCTAGTCACGCACGTTGTTGCATAAAACAAGGATTTAGCGATAAACTTATGCTTGTGACTACGCCGAACTGTGCTGAATCAGTTATGAGGTAAAAACTAATCGAACAATTAGTTTCACGAACAACTAGGTTCATAAATTAAAACCACTCTTGAAGTGAAAACGAAGATATCATATAGGTACATTTTCATACGACTACTAGCTGTCCCGCGCAATTTCGTATGCGTAAATTTTCCCCGTTTTTGCAACATTTCTCATTGCTGCTCCACTTCTATTGGTCGTAGCGTGATGTTATATATATGCGTATAGCCTTCCTCGATAAATGGGCTGTCTGACAGTGAAATAATTTTTCAATTCGGATCAGTAGTTCCCGAGATTACCGCGTTCAAACAAACAAACTCTTCACTTTAATAATATTAATATAGATTACTTCCAAATCTATAAAACGGAGCCTATGTCCTCGTACCTCTTAGTTTACGGGAGCTATGTTCATAACAAAATTTACAGTAGGTATATGAAAAGCCCTCGAAATGCAAACTTCGGAATGATTTCCTTTTTGATACAATGTTTTTGATGTTTGTCTAGTATTTCGGAAATAATTTATCTTGTATTCAACACAAATAAAAAGAATTCATAACGAACACAGTACATTTTTTTACTCTTTTCCTTTGCTGGTCCGGCCTTCAATGCTTTTTGGTTTTGTTTAGGGTAAAAATATGGCTGTAGTTTCCTGTCGAATACGGAATCCAAAAGCAGCGTTTGAATTATTCCTTGCGCACTCACGTCATCACCATTCGTTTGTAAAATAATGTTTTGTAAAATAAACATGACTTTCAGTTCGTTGTTACGTATGAATTGAGTGAAGCAAAGTTTTGAATTCAAACAAATATTAACTGTTCGTTAATGTTGTGTATTCAACATTGTAATTATTAAAGCAGCGTATTCGTTCGTCTAAAATCATAAACATCATTTGCATAACAAAATGGTCGCAACTCGTGCAGACATGGCTGCTTGCGTAATTACCTCGGCTGATTAAATAATTCATACGACGCGGCTGATGCTGTGACAAATTCTTTGTAGGTAATAAATATAAGTGCAATGTGGTGTTTCTTACCTAAATTATTTACATATTATAAACAAACGTAGGGAAATCTTATTAAGTGTAAATTTAGCGTAAACAAGAAGTCCATTTACTCAACTCAATATTAACACACAAATATACAATACAAACCTCAACATTATTAATTCTAGCATATCTTAGGTACTGCCTACAGAAAATAGTAAAATAATGAAAGAAAAATAAGTGCCTTAGTATATTAATTTATTCTACAAAAAAATAAGGTTGTCACTAAGCCCTAAGTGGAAGAAAACATCTCAGCTATAAGACGTGGAGAAGCTTGGCGCAGACAGCTCAAGATCCGTTAGTTTTTAGATTGGATGGCAGCCCTGTGTCCACTCCAGCACTACCTACCTAATTAATTCCCCAACTGTTTACCTTCGAGTTCCTTTGTATTTTTATATTACGGAGAGGGATTAACGAGAAATGATGATGAAAGGTTGTATTTTAGCATGAAAAGTTTTAGCAAAATAATTTAGTCCAAATTAGCTAGACAATGTATCTAGCATTAGCTAGACAATATACAAACAATTTCTTCTATCTTAGACAGCAAAAAGTAAATGTGAACAGAGTATGTTAATGTAATAATATCTTGGGACAACTCACACAATGCCATCTGATCCCAAACTAAGCCAGACAACTGATAAACATACGTACCTATATATTTCTAAATACATACTTATTTCCCTTGGTCATGTGTTAACTAGAAAACGACTTTACCGATTTTCCGACATTTTGTATACACGCACATAATAACTTTGCGCAATCATAATTCACACATTTACTGCTGTCTTTTCTAGTCTTCCACTTAACATGTAAACTATAATAATTTGTCCTTAAAATACCATTTACATAATGTATAACAAGTATACGTACTATATCATCATACTGCCCAAAACACCTAAACTTAGTGACGGCTCTCCATAACCAAGCAAATAATTCCCAGGTAACTTTTATAACAATATTATCTTACTACACACGTACAATATAACGATGTTATCATCTAAAGAACAGGGCCATACATCAACAGGAGCATTCTCTTATTTGGGTCACGGTTTATCACGCAGAGAAGGTACCAAATTTGCCCAAATCGCCCATACTCCTAACAAACGGCCACTATAACTACTAAGGTAGCTAACAGGATATTACGACATCGGTAATATACGGTAATTGGGTTTCATTCGGCGGTGGGTATTTTCTTTTTTCCTTTTGTCTACTTCGAGTGCAGTTAATCAAAGAATTGTTTCCTTTTCTGTTCACACGTAATTGTGTATATTTGTAAACATTGTTTTTCCGTCTTACGCATTGTGTGAATAGAGAGGATATTGGGTAATATTTTGTCGGATTAATATATGAGATGAATTGGTCAAACAAACCAAGTAGTAAGTGTACATATACAAATATATGCACGGGGTTTTATTGGCAGCCCTACAACTACCTGCACCGGACGGCTATGTAGGGGCGAGACGTCGTCACCCGGAGTTGTTCAACATACCTACGGGACTTAAATTCACTCATTAAATTTGCGCCAATGTGTTGTGCTATACGACTCATAAATTATACAGCAAAAGACATAGCCATTGACATATTTCATCTGAGCCCGTAATTCACAGAAAAGGGTCAGAGTTATTCCGATGCTAATGACATAACACAATAATATTTTATTTTATAATATCAATATTAATGTTATTTTTTTTGTTAATTGTTATTTTATGTTATTTTAAATTATTTGTATTAGTTTAATAAGTTCTACTCCGTTACTTACAACATCAAATTGGGTAACTGTAATGGTGTTGTAATGAGTTGGTTATATTTTAAATAAATACAATTTTGGGCACAAAATATCTAAGTATCTATTACGCGTTCAAAGTATTTTCTAACGACGT
Source organism: Herminia tarsipennalis (assembly GCA_945859575.2). NCBI lineage: Eukaryota > Metazoa > Arthropoda > Insecta > Lepidoptera > Erebidae > Herminia > Herminia tarsipennalis. The sequence goes on from OX243840.2 coordinate 8,011,150, forward strand.
CCTGAAATAGGGTTACTTACCATCCCACGCTAAAAAGTAAATCAGTTTGGAAAATAGTTTACCAAATATTGAAAACCACTGAAAGATCAAACCACACTTAGACAGTCAAATCACTTTTATTGTTCCATGCACAGCGCTTTCCAACTTAATTTTACACTTGAATGTTGCTCAAGACAACCTTTGACGTCTGTAGCTCCGAACGGACTGCTTTGAAAAATAACTGATCAAATTTAAATAAACGTTAGTGTTGCTACCCTCAACAAGTAAAAATATGTTTAAATCAGTGTTGCCAATGAAATACATATCGCTCAATTATTGTGTATGCTAACATTCGGCTAATCCTGACGTCAAACGCGGCCTCGCGTTTACAAAATGTAAATAAACACAGAACATGATTAGAAAAAAAAAAATGCTGATTACAATTACGGTTTAGAACAACAACATCGACTACGGACACTCTCGCCCGTAGCGACTCACTCTTAAAACTAACATCGACTACGGACACTCTCGCCCTTAGCGACTCACTCTTAAAACTAACATCGACTACGGGCACTCTCGCCCGTAGCGACTCACTCTTAAAACTAACATCGACTACGGGCACTCTCGCCCGTAACGACTCACTCTTAAAACTAACATCGACTACGGACACTCTCGCCCGTAGCGACTCACTCTTAAAACTAACATCGACTACGGGCACTCTCGCCCGTAGCGACTCACTCTTAAAACTAACATCGACTACGGGCACTCTCGCCCGTAGCGACTCACTCTTAAAACTAACATCGACTACGGGCACTCTCGCCCGTAGCGACTCACTCTTAAAACTAACATCGACTACGGGCACTCTCGCCCGTAACGACTCACTCTTAAAACTACGAGTAACATCGACTACGGACACTCTCGCCCGTAACGACTCACTCTTAAAACTAACATCGACTACGGACACTCTCGCCCGTAACGACTTACTCTTAAAACTAACATCGACTACGGACATCACCCGTAGCGACTCACTAATCGTCACTGTTCATCATTGACTTATCATAAATCATAATTCGCTAAGTTTTATTAATCTCGTAATCATTTCACTTTTACAATCCCTATAAATATCTTATCAAATTCATCTCTTTTACTTTCAGAACATCATTTATCCTTCTAATTCACAAAATTTTCACTTTATATATTCGGTTTTGTTTCATTTTAAAATATATCATATAATATTTTATCAAATTCACCTTTGTTACTTTCATAACATTATCTTTTATTAACTCACAAAATTTACACATTATTTGATTATCAAACCCATCTATTACTTTTAAAACTATTATTTATCTCTTAATAATTCACTAAATTAACACTTTGTATAATTACTTTTCTTTGATTTTAAAATATATATATATTTTTAATTCATCTCTAATAATTTCCTAAATTTATTTATACTATTACTTTTGATTGATTTTAGAATATATTTTATCAAATTTGTTTCCGTTACTTTTAAATTACATTATCTCTTAATAATTCACTAAATATACACTTTATTTTATTACTTTCGTTTGACTTTAGGATCTTGTTACACGTAATTTCTTCAATATGTAATATATGATACATCAATCACAAGCCATGTATACGAATGACGTAAACCATCACAATAATACATTGCAGACTGTTTTTTTTCTATTCTGAATCACTCAAGAACGCATCATTATTACAAAATAAGGTCCTTTTCCAGTAGGTAATTGAGAAATTTTCTAAATCATAGCGGTGTCTATCCACGCACTTTGGTAATAATTTACGACTCTGCCCAAGGTCTGTACGTATCCCTATCGACGTGAACCAGATCTCGTACTTTATATTGATGTGGTTTCTTATGGTTTCATATCAAAGCTCCCATATGCACATATCAAAGTTACTCTTAATTAAATTAAGCGCTTTTATTTAATTTTGTCAAGATCTAGTTTGGTACAAGATTCTGAAACTAGAGATTTCATAAAGGTATCTGACACACTAGTTGTTTGAAAGCCAATGAGCATTCCAGAAGGAGTATGACACGTTGATTTGTTTACGGTATTTAATGAACTATTATACAAATCCTACTCATTTTCTGGTTTGTCATGACTGGTTGCTGTTATGGCATCAACTATCTATATGTTTCTGGTTGTACCTCTCAAATTGGTCATTGGACAAAACTAACACCACGGCCAGATATCAAACGACGTGGCACTCCAAGTGACGAGATATACTCTGTAAATACCCGAATGCTAGTGCTACTTTTGATATTTTCAACTGGTTATATAATTACGTAAATGCGTCGATAATTACTCGAGACGGTATTTTGAGTATCAAATGGTTTCTTTATACTTAGCTCCCACTTTTAATGTAGCTTGTACAAGATTTACCTAATTTATAAATTTATTCAACTCATGTCAACTAAAATATTAATAATATCTTGGTACAACTCACACAACGCTACCCAATCCCAAAGCAAACAGAGCCCATACCATGGAAACCAGACAACCGATAAACACACCTACACATTTCCAAATACATACATATTACAGATAAATAACACCCAGACACAACAAATCATCGTGCTCATCGCACACAGTTCCATCCCGGGCGGGGATCGAACCCACGACCTCCCGCGCAGCAGCCGGACACACCCCCACCGTGCCACAGAGGCACCATGACTTGGAGACTTTTCACTTTAAAATAGTGTACCTAATCGTTCTTAACTTGAATTATGCTGTGCAATCGGTCATTTTTAACAGTGAAACTGTTGAATCGCATAATGCAATAATTATTCTTTGAATTCTGAATCTTGTTCCTAAACTGTGAGCAATTACACAACATCATCACTACTGCTAAAATATCAACCAATTTTCTTTAGTCTTGGGATTCATAGGGACCGGAATTACGGACTGCATCATCATGACTAATTTCAGTATGATTTTGATGTTCTACAACGAAGTCATATTTCTGCACCAGAATATACTAACCTGTAGTGAGTTAGTATCTATCTTGGAATTAATTAGAAAATAAGTCTTTGTTTATGGTCATCGTTCCATATGGCAGCACAGTCAAAGATAATTCTAAATAATTTACCCAATATATACCTAAACTGAAAAATTGTTACCGGCAAAGTTCATAAGAGTGTAATTTACTTTCATTACCTGTCGTTTGTAGACTATAACACGCTATAGGATGAAATACGAAATCAGGTCCCGCACGCTGCAGCCAGATTGCTTATAAACATAATTTACTAGTGTCAGTGTGAATCTCTTACTAGCTTCACTCATGAGCACTTGATAATAGCCAAAAGCAGTCTTCAGTCTATGGAGTAATGGATTTTTATTCTATTTTGGGACTCGCGTAATCTGATGTCACTTGTCAAACCTATGTATTCACATTTCTTGTTATATTTGTCCGCGAGCATAGAAGATCCGATATCGATCAATCAATTAAATATTCATTACCATCTTAAAATGTAAAAAGTCTAGATAAAACAGTATATCTTCCTATTCATTAAAAGGTAAAATAGATTAACGGTAAAATATTAGGTAACAGTAGGTAACGATCGTATAGTACCTTACTTGTAAGCCACCACTATTTTAATTTTCGGCTCTAACATCAACTAGCATGTTTAATAACTGTACCAAAATCTGCGCAAACTTTTTAGTCTCAAGATTATTATATTATAAGTCTGCCGTATACAAAAAAAAATCAGTTTATCTACCGACTAAGAAATATAAAGTTTTGATTTTCTGTATAATATTGCTATACTAAGACTGGTGTTGACAAATAATGATCGTCTGCGGTAAGCGCTTCGGTTTCAGCTTTAAGTAACTGAAGGTTTTTCTAAAGTAATCATAAACATCTCTAATAGTTTGACGGCAGAATTTCCGTACCTCATTAAACGACTGTTTCCTATGTTCTGAGCTAATAATATAGGTAAATAGTTTGTGTAAATACTTCCGCAAATACTGTTTGACTTCCGTTTAAGGAACATATCCTGTCAGAATTACATTGTTAATTTTTACATCTCAAATTACCGGACTCACTATTAGTAAAGCACATATCAGCTTTTAGTTCATTTTACCTATACTTAATATTTTATGGTTTTACTTAAATATTCTTTGGTACCACGCCCCAAATTACAGCAAAAGTTACCTACATCTTTTAATTGGTCACTTCATTTTAGACTTATGTGACCTATTTTCATTACAATTAAAACATCGGCTGGTATCGCTTGATTCGTTATTTACATACACACACACATACATATACATACACATACATATATCAATATACTTTTTATTTTAATACTATGCTACTTTGTTCTCGAAGGTTAGTTATAGACGTACCTAATGTTTTTATGTTGGGTAAGTGTACGCTAATAATTGAGCACTTGTTCGGTTTGCCAAACCTACATCGAAGCTATTACATCAACATTAATAGATCCCCATAATTTCATTTCAAAGGAAACCAGGTTTTGTATTTTGTAGCCACTCCTCCCAACTAGGTAACTAGGTATATAAGTACTTTTAGGCTAAACCACTTAATTTTGGGGAGCGTAGTGACATATCCGGCGCTAGTCCCAGGGATGAATATGTGCACATTCACTCACTTTGTTTATCTAGTCTTCGATTTTTTTGACTATTATCACTTGGTTAATTCATCAGGCACAAAACTATAGGTAGGTACCTAAATTATTTTGCGCTCAGAAATTGAACGACGTTATAGAAGAATGATTGAAATGAATATTCGCTCAATCTTTATTTTTTAATTTAGTTAGACGAAGCCAATTGTATCGAAAGTTCTATTAGACAGGTCCTAGTAAGTTTGCAGATTGCACTTTTCTAAAAGTTATTAGAGGTTCGTTTGCTACCTCTCTTAATATGCTTATGGCTTACTATTGTGCTTTGTATAACTACGATTTTTACAGTGCCACGACCTACTGCACGATCAGTGATATCATGCGGTATTGTAGACTACATTACTCAAATCACGTCGTCTTCGCTTACCTCTTATCGTCAATTAACACAAACTATTCAGAGTGATTCAAAATACAATAAAAACTGTATAAAAATAACATGGAAAATAAATTCAAAATATTCAAACAAACATTCAGCAATAATCACATTTTTTTTATGTGGATACCGTCAAATTATTAATGCAATCACCAATTTCAATTGTATATAATCGCAAATTAAGAAATAACAGCTAATTATTCCAAACGGTATGTACCTAGGTAGAAGTTTGTAATAAACACATTTTGATTAAAAATAGCTACTACACTTCAATTCAAATATTAATTCGTTAAATTAAAATCCACACAGATATGACGACGCATCATATGAAAATATCGCATCACATGCTTTACACAAATCAGTCCAATACGAAAAATGTTCCAACGGCAGCAGTTAAAGTAAATGTAAAGTAAAATCTCCGGCAGAAGGTATTATGCAATAAATTCTGACCTTTAATCGTCGCTGGTTCAGGAAATAACCGCATCAGGCACGTAGATAATTATCCACCACTTCTGACTTGAAAGATCAAACCACACTTAGACAGTCAAATCACTTTTATTGTTCCATGCACAGCGCTTTCCAACTTAATTTTACACTTGAATGTTGCTCAAGACAACCTTTGACGTCTGTAGCTCCGAACGGACTGCTTTGAAAAATAACTGATCAAATTTAAATAAACGTTAGTGTTGCTACCCTCAACAAGTAAAAATATGTTTAAATCAGTGTTGCCAATGAAATACATATCGCTCAATTATTGTGTATGCTAACACCACGAAATCGAGGTTCGCCTGCGACGGCCTTCCAAATAAAAACACACCACCCGTCACTGGCCTAACCACGACAAAGCTAAGGCTGAAACAAAAAATGAACGGTGGTGGGAAAATTCATCGGCAGAACAAATTGGACTTTTACAAAGTTTCACCAAATAATAATTTTAGCAAATTTATCAATCTGTTCTTATTGATGGCAGTTTTTATACATTTTAAAAGAAGAACGTTAAGGAAGCTAATTCTGCGGGTTGCGATACTTTATTTTCATTGAGTAACAAGATCTGTTCAAGAAGTTATTTTGTCGTTTTTCATATAACCGCAGATTACGATATTATGTAGCTAGGTAGACTAAAGCCAGTGGCCACATTGATATTGGATGAAAATTACGAAAGTTCGCTCTTGGTGTTAATCGACCAAAGATCGACTCGTAATTAAGCGTGGAATATAGTATAACCACTGAAACAATTGTAGTAGGTACATACCCCTTTGTGTTTATGTGTCCCTGGTACACAAATTGAAGAGAACTATCTCCATACACTAATTAATACCAAGTACACAAACATCTATTCTGTTATTACTCAGTCTACATCGCACATATAACTTCTGCCACATCAAAGTTGTATAGCTATAATTACTACGAGTATGTCCGGTACTTCGTATAATGGGCGGCTATTTGCTTGCGATTTAATTAGTGACTGAGCCACACTGTACATTAATAAGGCTTGCATCTTCTGATAATAGGGATGACGATAAACTTAAGGTTGATACACACTAACGTGAATCTGTACTTATTATAACCGTGAAAGTAGCTAACTCTGTCTGTTAGGTTTCACGATTAAACCAATAAACCGATTTAGATGAAATTTGGTATGGAGATAGTTTGAGTCCCGGGAAAGGACATAGGATAGTTTTTGTCACGATAACCCATATCCACACGGGAAGTGCCAAGGGGAAACCTAGTAATCTATAAATATGAACTATGTTTTTTTTTAAAAGGTAACTAGCAATGTGGGATTGGGGATCTTACATTACTAGTACAATAGGTAATGTTGTACAATAGGTTTTGGGTTCGATTTCCGCAAGAAATAAAATGTTTTATAATCCTTAAATATTTGTTTCGAGTCTTAGTGTGCACTTTGTGGTCTCAAACAAAAATATTTTTTACCACCAACCCCTAAGCAATTGTATCTTTAGGTTAAATATATAGCTAGGTACCTAGTACTACACAATCGACAATATGTATTTAGTAGGTATTGCATGTTAATACTTATATTATTCCATCAATAACCTACTTAGGTATGTCATGTTGAGTGCCGACCTTCCAACTTAATAAATTACTGATAACATAATTATGTTGTTAATTTGACCTTAGGTACTGCTAACATTGTAACCTTTAAATTAAAGTAGAGTTACGCTTCAAAATTATATTAGACCGGACTTACTGTTGCTTGCTGACTATTAGCAAGGAATTGAAAAAAAAAGTCAAGGTAAACAGAAAACGAGACCAAGAGAGACTCAAAAGAAACGAGCAATTTAGAAAACATCCCTTCAAACTCGAAGTTTTCAAATATATATAGCAGCCCGTCCCGGCTTTGCACGGGTGGACATGGGATCCCTTATTTTTTTTAGTAATTGCGACTATAAATTGAAATGTAGGCTATTCTATCTTTCAAGTTGGATCAAATTGCACACGGTGTGCAAATCTAATTTAGAATCGGTTCAGTAGTTTAGGAGTCCATCGCGGACAAACAACGTGACACGTAATTTTGATATATAATTTTTATATATAAAGATATCCTATCTCTCAAGTTAGACCAAACTGCATATTGCGTGCAAATTTGAACGAAATCTGTTAAGCGGGTTAGGAGTCCATCGCGGACAAACATCGTGACAGGAGATTTATATATATTAGATGAAAAGCAATGTTTATAACTCAATCAGAAGTGGGAATATATAAAAAAGCTAGACAAAATCCGATCAAAAGCCTGAAAATCCGGACACGTTTGAACAAATACTAACAAATTGTAACCCTGTCTGTAGGTTAGTGTAACGAACATGTTTCATATTCGATATAGAGGACGTCGCCCCACCGACACCGTTGACGTAGAAGTGCGGGGGTTGAATGTCGAATGGAATTAATTGTAGGCTTTAAATTATGCTAGTAATTTGAATGGTTATTGATAAAGCCCAATTAATGTTATTAATGGCAATGGTGTTAAATAATATCTACCTACACAATTATCAATATACTAGCTTTCGCCCGCGGCTTCGCCGGCGCAACTGATTTTACCCCCTGAAGGGTTGATTTATCGCTTTCGGTCAAAACGCTTAAACTCGTGTTTTCTTATTTACATCCACAAAGCCAAATACAAAATCTAACTTTAAAACTGACGGAGTTCTATACATTTTGCAACTCATATTACAGTCCCTTATGAGTTGATTTTCCAAAAACGCTGAAACATGTGTTTCTTTATTTAAAACGAAAAAGCTAAGTACGAAATTTCACACATCTAATTTCAAAACCGCCTAACTTTATACAATCTTGTGATGGAGTTTACATAAACCTGTAACCCCTATTGTACCCCGTTAGGGGTTGATTTTTTAAAAACGCTGATACATGTGTTATTTATTTTAAGTCAAAAATCCGAGTACGAAATTTCGTAGATCTAATTTAAAAATAACGGAGTACCATACAAACTTGCGACCCCTATTTTACCCTCCTAGGGGTTCATTTTCCGAAAACGGCAAAATACGTATTCTTTATTTTAAACCAAAAATCTATACTCGGAATTTTCACCTAAACTTGGAACCCCGTCAAGGCTGATTTTTCAAAAACTCTGGAACACGTATTTCTTTATTATATGTCAAAAAGCCGAATACGAAATTTCACAGATCTCACTTCAAACTAACGGAGAAACAAACTTCAATATCCATACAAACTTGCAACCCCTAGTTTCCCCCTCAGGGGTTGATTTTCCAAATACGCCGAAACACATGTTTCTTTATTTTAAACTAATAAGCTATAAGTACGAAATTTCACAGATCTAACTTCAAAACTAAGTTTCATACGAACTTGCAACCCCTAGTTTACCCCCTTAGAGGACGATTTTTTAAAAACCCTTTCTTATTGGATGTCAATTCAATTCAATTCAATCGTTTATTTGCATTCCACAATGTATACTTAGGTGGTAGGCTTAAAATTAGACCATCGTGGACCCCGTTGGGCACAACAAAATAACATAAATAATTATATTTAAATCTAATTAGGAGAGAGGAGGATATCATCTATGTAGCATAATTAGATAATTGTTTGTCATTTAGGTAATCATTTACGGTGTAATAGCATTTTTGTAGTAAAAGGGTTTTTATTTTTGTCTACAACATAAAAGGCATCGACTGCCAAAATTTCAGGTTTGTGACCCTAGCAGTTTAGGCTCTGCGTTGATGAATCAGTCAGAATAAGAGATTATATATGTATAGATCAAACGTGAAAATTTATAATACCGGTTCCACACGTTGGCCCCAACGTCGGTCCCAGGGCAACTTGTCCAACGTATGGATCTAGGATAAGGCACGTCCCGACGTTGGTGTCAATTTTTTAATTGACATTAAAATTCACGATTTTAGTAGGTAGGTACCTAAATAGGTACGTAGATTATAATTTTTCCAATATTTCCGAAATGTATAAACTTTCAAAATTTCATCAACATTGTTTGTCTAAGAACCCTTTACAATCAAAACAGTCTTTTCCAACGCCACATGTCTTCCGTCAAGATTTTTTTTCGTTTCGAATTGAAATTTAACAACACATGAATGAATCGGACTATGATTAAATATATCACCCAGTAAGAGTACCTACAGGAATGTCAAATCCAATGACACCTCACATGATGAAAACCCGTCAAGCCGTTTAAACTGTAAACCTGCCAAACAAACAGCCAAACATGAAAACATACATACGCATAAAAACATTACCCTTGGCGCAGTCGAAAAAACCCAAATAAATAATAATAATATCTTGGGACAACTCACACAACGCTAACTGATCCCAAACTAAGCAGAGCTTGTACTATGGAAACCAGACAACTTATAAACATACTTATATATTTCTAAATACATACATATTATAGATAAATAACACCCAGACACAGAATAAACCATCGTGCTCAACACACAAAGTTATATCCTGGGTGGGGATCGAACCCACGACCTCTTACGTAGCAGTCGGATACACTCCCACCGCGCCACAGAGGCAGTCAATAATAAATTATCTTTTAGAAATAATTAACTAATAAATAAAGAGATAATATATGTCATACTGACAACATAGGTTTTATAAAGTAAGCTTCTTAAGATAGAAAGCTCATTCGTTAACAGACTGTTAAGCATGATATACAGAAAACTAAAAGCCTCTAAAGGATTACCTTAAAAGCCTAACTGTGTACATTTTACGATGTATTTTGGTATCAAACATGATTTTACTCTAAAGAGCAGACAAGGTACATGTATATTGTGATGAGTTCTTATAAATCTATTTTTATTTAAACTCTGGAAAATATCTACGTTTCAGTACTTATACATAAATTATGATCAATGTTTTTATTGAACGTTTATTTTTTCTCATACGCACAATAGGTACATACCTATTCGTAAGTGCTGCGAGTGTCCACCGCCCATGCATTACAGCCGAATCCTTGGGAAAAACTAAATCTATACTAATATTATAAAGCGGAAGAGTTTGTTTGTTTGTTTATTTGTTTGTTTGTTTAAACGCGCTAATCTCAGGAACTACTGGTCCGATTTGAAAAAATATTTCTTTGTTGGATAGCCCATTTATCGAGGAAGGCTATTTAACATTACGCTACGACTAGGTAATAGGAGCGAGCGGAGCAGCGACGAGAAATGTTGCAAAAACGGGAAAATTTACGCATACGAAGTTGCGCGGGACAGCTAGTCTCAAATAAAAAACCGGGCGAGAGCATATCGGACCATACTCAGTAAAGGGGTTCCGCAGCCGCAGCAGGAACTCACAAAAAATCTATAACTGCTCAGTTGCCGTCATTTTCACTACTATAACAGACCATAGACATTAAAAAATGTTTGACTAGGGCTGTCACTTTTATCAGATATAAAAATAAAAGAATCAAGAACATGTTATAGAATCTTCATCTTGCTATTCCATTCCTAACACTAGAAAACTTCGCTTACCTAGTTCCAACTTTTAGAATTAAAACCCAAGGATCTTTGTAGAATAGGGGAAGCCGGGGCAATGCGGGCCCCTTAAGGGAAATCGTGAATAAATCCTTAGAAATAAAAGATAATAAAAAAAATCAACTGCCATTTATTAGTGTCATTATTCTTATATAAACTTAACTAAAATAATTATCTTAGACTATCAGTCTTTGATAGGAATCAAACTTTAAAAAAAAAGTACAAGTTGCCCGCTTTGCCCCATTGCCGGGGTAATATGGTCATATATGGGGCAAAATAGGCATTTACATTTAATTATTTTAATATATGTCTAGAATCGAGCACAAAAGGAGCAAATGTGAAGAGACTCGTCATCATTGTCCTCTTCGCCAGCACAGGAACAGTGAGCCCATCTGCGACATGCACGGCAAGTGACCCAGCCCTCTGTGGACTCCGAGTACCAATCGCCACAATATAAGCACTCTACGTCTTCTTCCTCCGATTCATTTTCCTTATTTTTTTTACCTTTCTTCGTACTTTTCTTCTTTCCTTTCTTTTCACAAGCCACTGGTTTCTTTTTCTTTATCTGATCCTGTTCCAGACTTTTCTTATAAGGTGAACTGGTTATTAATGCCGTTTTGCCGCGTTTCCTAGTGACTCGTTTGTGAATTCGTGCTTTAGGTTTTGGCATGATATCTATGGGTGATAAAATTTGAAAGGATGTTCCCGGTGGTGGAGTTGTACATGGCTGTGGCAATGATGGCTCTGGAGAGGGTGATACAGGAGGCTGTGCGATATTTTGTACTGTTAGACAATCAGTTGTACCCTGTACGGGGTTGTAAATAGGCAACGGCTGTGATTGGGGTTCTTGATTCAATGGTGACGGTGGTACAATGGTATCATCCATAGGTAGATCTGTAGTATCAGCAGCCAAGAAATCGTCGTCACTAAAAACATCAGGGTTAATTGGCCATATGCCGGTTTTGCGAAAACCATTCATAGCTACAAGCATTGTGGCAGATTTTAAATACGCATTGCAGAATAGACTAGCTACTTGGTAATGTGTTACTACACGTCCTGGATTGGATCGCAGCCATTTTTTAACTTCATCTCCGTAATACACGCTCAGAGGTTTCATGAAAGTAACATCTAGGGGTTGAAGCCGGTGCGTGCAATGTGGGGGAAAACAAATAATATGGACACCGTTTGATCTGGCAATATCGAGCAATTCCAAACTTTTGACATGGCTAGCGTGTCCATCTAGAAGTAACAAAACTGGTTCTTCCTTTGTAGCTCTAGACCAGGACACAAAGTTATTGAACCATTTTAGGAAAATTTCCTTTGTTATCCAACCTTTTTCGTTACATTCTGCCCAAGAATTAGGAGGCGCTCCGTCCATTAATTCAGCCTTTAGTCTTTGTCGGGGAAATATGAACATGGGTGGCATGAAAACTCCAGTAGCACTCATACATATTTCGACTGTAAACAGTTGCCCACGCTCCGCTGATGACAAAGATCCAACTTGTTTTCTTCCTTTGGTTGCCACCACTTTCCCGAGACTCTTGGCTACGGTAGTCATTCCGGTTTCGTCAACGTTGTACATTCTATCCGCTGTTATATTGTTTTTGTCAATTGTCTCTGCTAAAATTTTAAAGAAAGCCCCCACAGCTTGTCGGTTGAAACCCATGGCTCGAGCGGCAGACGTTGCTTCAGGCTTCCGCAGTGATAAAGAAGTGTTGCGTTTTAAGAAATTTGCCAACCAATCCTCACCAGCAGTTTGAGTATTGGGATCAAAATTATGAGGAATGTTATTTTTTGTGGCCAATTGATAAGCTAATCCACGGACCTCTTTCGGAGATAAACCAAACAACCTACCTTCCATATCCTTGACATATGCAGTTAGCTCTTCTTCTTGAGCCTCAGAGAATATGGGTCTAAAGCTACCTAATTTTGTTGGTAAGATGCATTTTTTCTCTTTGTACTGTTCAAGTTTCCGCTGCAGCGTTGACCGTGGCACATTATACTCTTGAGCAGCCCGTTTACAGCTTAATCTACCGTTGGCAACTTCTCTTACAGCTGTTTCCATCGCCTCCATGTCCCATTTTGCACGTTCCGTCTTTCTTTGGTAGTGGCGTACCATAATTTACATATCTGCAATAATTTAAAAAAACAATTGAGTTAACCCAATTACCTGAGGTAAAACGGGCACCCTGCCCATTTTACCCCGCTCATAATGCCCCCGAGGTAATATAAAACAAAAGTCAATACATTTGAAAAAATACGTGGATATTAGTTCACAATTCTTTATAGTTACTCAGTCACATAATTGAACATAATAATTTCTAAGATGAATAAGAATTTTATACACTTACAAATTCTCTATAGCGTATACAAAAGTAAAAAAAATAACATCAAATGTATCCACTTACGTATTTTCGATCTATCGACGAACGCTGTCCAGTAACACGGACACTACCACCTGTCTCGCTAGCGCGAGGGCGACTGAAACACGATCCGACAAGTTCCGAGTGGCTCGGCTTATTATCCTGAGCGGGAGCGGGGGTGCCCGTCTTACCTCGAGAGCCCGTATTGCCCCGGCTTCCCCTACATAGTTAGTACCCAACTAAACCTCGTAACAAGCCTCATTCTGTACTACCTCCCTTTCATGAAGAAAATAATTGATCTCGCCACATTGTTATCTTCCAACTTCAATTACAGCATGTTAATATTTCATTTCAAAATACATATTACGTCCAAGTAAACATACACACAAAATTACCTTTTAAACATTACCATTATTGACATTGTGTGCGTGGTTTGTCATTTCCTCTCTCCTCTATTAAATGATACATATTATTATTTCATTTCAAAATACATATTACCCCAAAATAAAGATAGTACAGAAGGATCGCTCATGTTGATACTGCGACTTTTATACCTACAAATAAAAACTTTTTTACAAAAAAATATCACCGACTTCTAAAATAAATACAAGGCAACTAAAAAGCAATAAATATATACCTATAGTGCCATGAAATAGTAGTCTTTATGTTTTATTCGGCACCAACTTCAAAATGTTTAATTTGTTTTTGTTATTCTAGGTATATTATTTATTGCTTTTTAGTTGCCTTGTATTTATTTTAGACGTCGGTGATATTTTTTTGTAAAAAAGTTTTTATTTCTCACTTTTTAGTGGGTTGGTTTGTAATTCACTTAAGTTACAATAGGCTTATGTCAACTGCTGAAATCCTTTTACAAAATATTGCTTACCCCGATGCAGGGCCGTTAATTGTTGAGGAGTTCACTATCAGCTCTATTACATTATGAATAATAGTATAACAAAAATAAAGTGCTACTCAATACCATATTAAAGTAACTGAATCGCAAACTGTAAAATATTGAATAGGTCTGCTCGTCATTTGTGGTCTTCATCATCAGTTCCACTTCACCAATTGGTATTTTTTAAGAGTAAATGCACAAATCACTATGAAATATACCTAAATCACTGTAGGTGTGCCTTTAATATTTTAAGAGTTCCCTCGATTTCTCCAAGATCCCATCATCAGATCGTAATCTGATGACAATGGGACCAACTTGGAAGTATACCCTTTCAAACACAAAAACAATTTTTCAAATCGGTCCAGCCGTCTTTGCGTAATCGGTGAACAAACATACAAAAAAAAACATACATACGAATTGAGAACCTCCTCCTTTTTGAAGTCGGTTGAAAATGAGCATACGCATCGCGTTAGCGCGGCACTCGCTCTGTCTATGGCCCGTCTAGTTCCGATTTCTCCGCGTCTATGACGATATGCATGTGTGCGTGCGTCAAGAGCATTTTGTATGAAGGTTTCGTTCTGTACGGTAGTCTGTGATATTGAGTCCATATAAACATACAAACAAAATGAGCACAATTATAATTGACGTTGTGTGAGTGCTTTGATGTAATGAATTGTTAAGAGATTGTTGTTTCTTTTCTCTATATCTTTTCTTGTTTGTACAATGAATATATGTATTCAAAAAATGGTTGTCTGTAAATTTAGTTTACGGACGATAACTTTACGTGATAACGTCATAAGAAAATATTGATGACATATCGCCATTCGCTTTGCTTAGCAACCAAGTAATAACGTGACTTTTTTTTAAGACACTTTTTCGTGAATGCAACCGGTCATCCATTTATTGGATCGACTAATTATAAGGGTTTCTTGTAGTGACTAAGTGACTACTTTAAAATTATATCTAGTTATAGTATGAATCTATTAATAAATTATATTAAAAAAATATTAGAAACATATAAGCATGTTTAACAGTTTTACAGGCTTTGCCTAGTTAGGGTTCAGACATGTATGAGTTGTCACAAGTTATGGCCATTAGTTAGAGTTACGGATTTTAATAATAATAATAGTATCGTGGGATAACTTACACGGCGTCATCTAATCTCAAACTTGTGCTATGACAACCTGACAACTGAAAATCACAATACACAGAATAAACCATCGTGCTCATCACACAAAGTTTTATCCTGGGTGGGGATCGAACCCGCGATCTCCGGCTTAGCAGTCAACGTCACTAACCACCAGACCAACAGCCCAGTTGAATTTAGTCCATATCCTGTTATTTCCAGCCACTGAAAATAAATAACCCTCAAAAGGAGCAACCGCTTTAAGGTTATCTGAATAAAAAAACACTAAACTAATTTAATTTAAAAACAGGTGCCGCAAAGTTTCAGTTTGCAGTTTATTCAAAAGCTTTCGTGCTGGTTAAATCTGAAACAAGCAAATTTCGTTTGTTAGTCAAATCTGAATAAAAGGAAATTAATTATACGTAGTTTGTTAAATAAGTTCTCTGATAAAGTCAGACTACATTACTGTTCTACATTTACTTTTGCTTGAATACTAAATACCGATTGTTTTTTGTTCAATTTTGAGTAACAATTTTATGGAGTAAGGGTCGCAACTGCTTAGATTAGATGTTTTCTTGAATTACTTTTGGTTTGTGAATTAGACAATTCGTGGTGACTATATTTCCTAGTCATGTAAAAGTATGCAATGGACAATAATGGACAACCGCTTATTTTCTACAATGTTTAAGTTTCTAATTTAGTAGGTACCTACTATATTTTCGATTTGATTACAAAACTTAAGGCAGCCTAATGGCTAAGGCATCGGTCTCGCAATGGTCGGTCGCGGGTTCGAATCCTACCCATTAAACTACCGACGACGTGAACGCACTCCTAACACAAGTCTTTGAGCTTAGTTGGAGGGGTTAACAAGATTGCTAATAATGTGAGACCCATCCCACATTGCTAGTTATCTTAAAAAAAAAAAAACTTTTCTAAAAAGTACAGCATAAAATAACTTATGTTAAAAGCTTGTACAAGCAAAAACTTTGGTTAAATACATGCTAAATCGGAACTTATTTTTTGCGTAAGTAGAATTTCAAACTTTAGTAACACCTATTTGTAAAGTTGTCAGCTTTTTATACGTACAAACTTAGTTACCTGAAAAATATATTGTATTTGCTTGGGGATTTTGTTGCTAGTACCTACAAATTGCAAACAAGCAGAGGTACAGTCCGCGTGAAAATTTAGCAGCTATACATGTAGATTTTATTGATGTCCACACCTACAGTATTAACTTATTTATAATAACACTAGCTGTCCCGCGCAACTTCGTATGCGTAAATTTTCCCCGTTTTTGCAACATTTCTCGTCGCTACTCCGCTCCTATTAGTCGTAGCGTGATGTTATATAGCCTATAGCCTTCCTCGATAAATGGGCTATCCAACAAAAAAAGATTTTTTTAAATCGGACCAGTAGTTCCTGAGATTAGCGCGTTTAAACAAACAAACAAACAAACAATCAAACAAACAAACTCTTCCGCTTTATATATTAGTATAGATTAGCTTTCAACTACGGCTTAGCCCGCGTGGACGTCGGTTATCGCGATAAAAACCGTCCTACGTCTTTCTCCTGGGCTCAAAAATAGGCAACCTTTACAATCTATTATAAAATAATATATACTACGGGTCTTAATCGCGTGAATAACAGTTAAAATACCTTCTTTATTGCTTGACGTTTCGACTGTATTGTAATGGCCGAGGTCATGGGTGGACTACTCGTTAGTCTACCCGTGACCACGGCCATTGCAACTGATCCAGACTGACTGCGTAACGTGCTGAATTTACGGATGACATGACTAGACGAATCAAAATTTATCAATCAATCTGTTGTGATCCGCGACCTTGATCAGATCAAGATCTGGATTGAGCGTGTAATAGCTGCCTATCTTTAACAAATTTCATCGAATTAAGTGTGAAAAGGTAATAGACAGACAGAGTTACTTACACATTTATATTATTAGACTGGCCTGTTGGCCTAGTGGTTAGTGACCCTGACTGCTAAGCCGGAGTTCGATCCCCACCCAGGATAAAACTTTGTGTGATGAGCACAAGATGGTTTATTATGTGTCTAGATGTAATATCTACAATATGTATGTATTTAGAAATATATGTATGTTTATCAGTTGGCTGGTTGCTATAGTACAAACTCTGCTTAGTTTGGAATCAGATGACATTGTGTGAGTTGTCCCAAGATATTATTATTACCTATTATTAGTATGGATTATAGTTTGGATTAGAGATATTTACATAGAAATCTGCACAACAGACTAATAGACTACGTCATTTAAAGCTTTATAGGCTTTATTAATAACCAAAACTGAATTATAATATTGCCGGCAAAAGTTTCGTGACTATCTGGCACAAACTGCTATACCTCATGCGAATGCCTCCTTAGGTTCAACAACCCGAATATTTTAAGTTCAAGAAAGATATCTTATCTTTTATTCTCCTACATGGCGCCTCTGACCCTGTTTGCCTTAAATAATATAACGGCAGGCAATGAATAGCAAATTTTTCTCGTCGAAGGAAAATATTCAATAATCTTTTTCATGCGTAGCTATATTCTGGGAAGTGATTGTGTTATTATTAAATTTGGTGTGTTACTATGTAACGTATTTTTGTTAAATATGTACTAAAACGATATCTCTCGTTTACCCTCACTAATACATACATATACATAGTATTTGAGTACAATATACAGTGAAATAAAAAGTGTATTTTCGGCATTTGTTTTACGTGGGGTGGGAGCCTGGTGATCTGAAATACAGGTATTTTTTACCTAACTCAGACACCAGCTCCTCACATACCATAGACCAAAATTTAATTTATGGATTATTAGATATAAGCACCATTGTAATATTTTAAGTCTGTTATTGTGAGGAGGAAATAAACATTATTATTATTATTATTTATGAACTATTGACATTTAAACTAAGTTTAACACTTGTATTATGAAGGCCAAGGAGTAATTGTGTCCTTGTAGTAACATTATAAGGGTCGATTAAGCGATAATAATCTAGTGTGCCGAATAAAGGCTAACGGTAACTCCAAATTCGTGGTAGGAGTTACGTACGTGAACCCACTATTTAGCTTAACTGGAGAGGTTAACGGGATTGCTATTAATGTAGGATTCAATCCCACATTGCTAGGTACATTTAAAAAAAAAACGAGTATTAGACTAGGTCCGCGCCGCACCACCCATACTGTTAATTTATCTATAGGTGTTCATATGTATGTATTTAGAAATATATATATACATGTTTGTTTATTATTTGTCTGCCATAGAACAGGCTCTGCATCATCATCATCGGCCTATCGCAGTCCACTGCTGGACATAGGCCTCTCCAATTGTACGCCACTTTGTTCTATCTTCGACTTCTCGCATCCAGCTCCTGCCAGCCGTTTTGCGTAAATCATCACTCCACCTGGCGTGAGGGCGTCCTACACTACGTTTGCCGAGCCGCGGTCTCCACTCAAGAACTCGTTTACCCCAACGGTTGTCGGTTCTTCGACTAATATGGCCAGCCCACTGCCACTGCCACTTCAGGTCTGCATAGTTTTTGTCAAAGGCTGTGTATGAGGCGTCCAAAGATATTTATATTTAATGTCAATATAAAATAACATTTCACAAAATAAAGAATTTTAAATCGAAATCTCTACCTATGTGTATAGATACTAGCGATTCTGCGGGTGTTGATTGTGGTATCACACTAATATTATAAAGGCGAAAGTTTGTGAGTTTGTGAGTGTGTATGTTTGTTACTTCTTCACGTCTAAACGGCAGGAGCGGTTTTAATAAAATTTGGTATGGTGTTAGCTGACTCCCTGAATTGACACATAGGCTAATAAACTGCGGGTAACACCGCGGGGCACAGCTAGTTTACTATAAAAAGTAACGCTAACTCAACTTTAATTAATGATCTTACACAACATGTAGGTAAATGAGCATTCAAATTTTTTTTTTAAATATTAATGTATGATATGGTTACAAAATGAAATAAGTACCAAATTAGAATGCATAACATCTGGTACAAATAACCTAGTACTTGTGAAGATCATATAGCCTTCATTTCAAGTTATATTAGAACCAGTATCCATTAAAAATCTGGGCAGATTAGTGCATTCAAAAAACCAAATAACATTTTTATAATATGAGAGTAATATAATATATCTGTATATCTTGGGACAACTCACACAACGCTATCTGATTCCAAACTAAGCAGAGCTTGTACTATGGAAACCATACAACTGATAAACATACCTACTTATATATTTCTAAATACATACATATTATACTAAGATAAATAACACCCAGGCACAGAATAAACCATCGTGCTCATCACACAAAGATTTATCCTGGGTGGGGATAGAACCTACGACCTCTTGTGTAGCAGTCGTATATACTCCCGCCACGCCACAGAGGCAGTCTTAATAATAAATTGATCTTGTAACTTAGTGGGAGCTAGATACGAGTAGTTCGATCGCTCAAGGAGGTTGCACGATATTGGCACAACAAACTCATAACTCACAGATTGGTGACTACTTTTAGAGGATGTTTGTCTTGTGAGGATACCCAAAAACAGTATTACTGGTAAAACACAAGATCCTAGCCATACTTTTATAGAGATAATACTAAACATAGACATTCATATTATTGAACCCAGTGGTCGCGTAGACACTTTATCCTTTCAACATCTATCCGTCGCGTTTCATTTACGATAACACCAATCGGCATAAAATATCTTCTCACAAAAACACAAGTGGTATCCCGATACTATTGGAGATATCTGAAAACATTTATAGTGAATGCGCAGTAATCTGGAACCGGATACAAACCTAATACGCGTCGTAAATCAGGCGGATATCGCGGATGTAACAAAAGTTATGGTGCTACTATAAATTGAGAATATTGACTGTCTGACCCATATCTGTGATCTGATGTGGTGGATATGGGAGTATGAATTGGGGAGTGTAGAAGGGACTGTATGAGTCTCTGTTTCACGAATACGCAAAATGTACTGCGAAAGTATTTTTGTGGCTTCTATTTTCCTTAAAGTGAAAGTGACAGCATGAGACATGTGCATCGATCAAGGTCGTGGGTGAAATTCGATTAAAACGTTGGGTCAATAAAAGATTCGTACCTTTATTTAAATAATTAATTCTAATCTGTGCAATAATCACGAAAGTTTAAAAACATTATGAGACATTAATAACGTCTTACATACTTTAAATTCCTTTTGGGTATTCAGTTACATAGGTATTACCTATTTACAAAAGCCTGCGTGCTATACTCGGATAAATGCTTCAAATCATGGGGAAATATTATTACATTATTCTATACTAAGTATATTATAAAGCTGAAGAGTTTGTTTGAACGCGATAATCTCAGGAACTACTAGTCCGATTTGAAAAAAATTACTGTTGGATAGCCCATTTATCGAGAAAGACTATATATAACATCACGCTACGACTAATAGGAGCGGAGCAGCAATAAAAAAATGTTGCAAAAACGGGAAAAAATTACGCAGACGAAGTTGCACAGTCATCTAGTGAAAGATACCAGTACCGCTAACGCGGTTCGGATAGTTGCTCTGTGAATTAAATTATTATAAAAAAATTGGTTGCCTGTAAAGTCGGTATACGGGCGAAAGTTTTACGTGACAACGACTTTGAGTGGTAAAATAATTTTAATGTGAATATTCATTCGGGACGCGTGCCTTTCACTTTTTATGTCTGTCTCTCTCGCTCTTAGGCGGGCTAACCATGCCCGAGTGGAAGGGACGCGTGCCTCTCACTCGCTCTCATTGTGAGCGCATAACGTGAGCGGAGCGTAACGCAGTTTCTTGAAGTGTCACCCGGCAAACCAATTTATAAGACGTTGTCACGTCAAAATAATAGATAACCTCTTTAGTATTCGATTAAAAGTATTAAATAACAAAACCTGCAACTTTTAATTTTTACTAAATAGTTTTGCTCGGATAACTGTTTTACTTAATGGGGCATCAACATTTAAATTTTAAAAGATCCTGTATTAGTATCATTGACGTAAAGAACAGGAATGCGCCATAACTTCACAAAATTGACCACTCTCTAGTAAGAGACAACGCTACTTTGTGGACAATAACTGTCAAAGGCCGCACGAGTTTTTTCTCTTTTACACGCCTTGCAGTCAATATTTACTTTTTAAATTAAAGGAATAGCACGGTCCAGATCTATACGTCAATTCATAGTACCGATTATATCTCTCAAACATTTTTTTTTTAATTAATAAAAAACCTTCATTTCTGTTTCTCTATATCTTCGCTAACACATCTTTCGGAAATCACGATGGACAATATCAATACTCTTTTCCGATTTCCTTATTAATATTTTATACTACATAGGAAAGTAGGTATGAACGTAATATAACAACTTATGGTTCGATTTATTTATTTACTTTCTCGTTAATCAGACAATAGTTCGAAAAAATTATGATCAGCTATAATTTACCATGTAAATGAATTTTTAATCATCAAATACAGAAGTAAGTCCAAACGGACATAGAACATTGTGTTGTCTGAAATGTCAACATCTATTTCTAACAACATTTTACGGAGCATCATTAGAATTTATGAAAAAGACCGATAGTCAGTCAACCTATAGATGTTTTGATGTTTTAACCTCGTCTTTCTTTATATGTTACATATTTTCATTGTTTTTGAACAATAAAAAGGTTATTATATCTTCGTAAAGTATATATTTTTCGCAACTAACAACTTCTTTGCTATAAATCTCAACAGGAAACTATAATTTAAACCCATACTATAAGAGAAAAATAACAACACATAACATCTATTTTACAGTTTTTCTGCAAGAATGAAAATAAGTCATATTAATATTAAATTCAACGGCTCCGTCGTCGTGTTACAGGTATTTACTTAAGCATCTACGTAAAGGAAATGGAATTTCATTTTCTTTCTGACGCTTTGAAGACAAAATGTAGTCGCGGATGTAAGGGCAATAACTTTCCGTAAATATACCCGTATATCTACATACATACCTAGGTATACATATGTTTCTATAGCTGTGTGTAGTCGCATTCCGTCGTTTAGAATAGGGAATATACATGTATTTTTTTAGTTCTCATATAATTAGCTTATATGTCATTGAAAAAAATATGCAATGCCAAAAAAATACTACCAACATTTAAAATTACAAACTATAAAAGAAATTTTCAAAAGCACGCCATCTTGGCGCGTAAAAAATCACGGACTGTGACGTCACGGCAATCGTGACAGCCAATTTATTAGGGCATAGTATGTCTTAACATAATGTAGACCGTTACGTCATAATTTGATTTGACCAATAGCATGCGTTTCAACTACCTTAATTTTCTCAACCAATTTTTGGCCTTTTTAATAATTATTTTCATAATTTTAGATGGATTTTATTAAAATATGTTGATGTGGACCCAATTTTAAACAAATAAAGTATATATATAAAAAAAAGATTTAACCCTCATTTGGGTCATATGTACATTTCTTATTGTGTAGGTATAGTACGAGTTTAAACATACTGTGTATAAAAAATATCCACCATTGTACTCTATCTAACATACTGTATACAATTATAACTTTTAAACTTACGCGTTGCATTATAAATACAATTTGAAACGGGAATAAACGCGTTTAATCTAGGTAAAGTTATTTGCTTGACGTTTCGTAAGTCAGCTTGTGATCACGGTCGGTGTAACCCGATTGAAACGTCAAGCATAAGGTAAATAACTTTACCTAGATTAAACGCGTTTATTCCCGTGTCAAATTGTATTTTATACTGTATACAATTATAAATTTGTACATAGTAGATACGTTAGTTAGAGTACAATGATGGATATTTTTTCACCAAACCATAATTAGAAAAAATAAACTAGTTAAGATTTACATGTGAATAGTATCTATGTATGTATGTTGATCCAGGATATGATAATTTTATTAGATGCCAATTTGATTGTCTAACATCCAAATTTGTTTCGACTTTTAATCGAAATTTGAGACAAATGCCTCTTAACTCAAATAGTGAGATGGTTAATTAATAATTTAAATTAATGATAACGTCCGGGAAGACTAAGGTGCCATATGTCGTGAGCTCAACTTCACAACTTTCACTTCTTGTGATTTGTTTTACCGCCACTGCTCAAAATAAAAAAATTAAGGCGGCAATAAAAAAAAATGCTTGTCTGTAAATTCGGTTTACGGACAATAATTTTTCGTGATAATGTCATAAGAAAACGGACAGTTTTGTTCATTTATTTATTTTTATTAAATAAATATGAATATATTTAAAAAAAAAACCAATTGCATGTCACTAATAGTATGTCGCTGCAATCGCCAAAATATTGATGAAATTGTGATGAACAACTAAGCCTGTGACAGCTTTACTGGACCTGGACGCACGCACCCGAGAGCCACAATACTTCAGCCTATCAACTGGCGGAACGTGACGGACAGTGACACTTTTTCGTGCATGCACCCGGTCATTGATTTATAAGACTATAGCACGTCAAAAAACAAAGTAAAATAAAGAATTTGAAGACATGGCCCCCGAGACAGAATTACGTTCCGTATACTCTCATAAAGATATATCTCTTAGTGATAAGGCTAGTCATGGTTACGATTTCAAATATACTTTTTAGCATTAATTTCTGATATACTTACATTTAAGATACACTGGAACGAGTCAATATCAGATGCAATGTGAATTGAATGAACGAAGCATGTCAACATACATTGCAGCTATTAATCATAGAGTTTTCACTTCGTTTTCATTTTCCCGTCCAACATTTCATTTTGAACTGACTGATTGCATTTCGCCAAGTATGGGAGTAGAGAGCTTTTTCCTTTAATTTTTGGAAGATTTTTATTTTTAGTTTGCTACTATTATCTACCTAATGTACCTAACCTAACCACCTGGCACTGACCTCAATAAAAAATCTATACCTATAGTTTTTAATAATGAGCGCCACCTACCAGATTCATCCCATAAAAATTGTCCGAATCGCAACTTATTTGCGATTATTTTGTAATGAACCATCCAGACAATATGTACCTACTTGCGTAGTAAGTAGTAATAACCTCTATGTTACCTAACCAGGCAGCGACCCTGACTAAGTAGTCCTCTATGTTACTTCACCAGGTAGCGACCCTGACTAAGTACCTACTCTGAATCTTTCTATAATGTCCAAGTATTTAAACGCCAATCTTTAATTGCAATAATTGCGTTTCTGTGACTCGTACCTACTGCCATTAATAAGATTTGAGAAGAAGTGTGATAAGGAACTGACCATGTTTTTTCTCACTCCACTTCCATCCGTCTCATCCATCCATATTATGGTGAGTTCAAACGCACGGCAAGCGTCAAGCAGCCTGAGACATCCACGCCTATTCACATTCTCGTGCTCGTGTTCATGCCCATTGAATGTCACTTTGAACGCGATCGTGTAAGCGTAGTATTAAAGTGAGTAACAGAACGTCGAGCATTATGTGACGATCAATGTTTTGTTACAACCTGATTTTAAAAACCTACTAGCGTTTTGGTGTAACGGCAGGGGCGTGGGTGACGGGAGTGTACACAAGACAGAAAGAAATGTTACATGTTCACTCGCATTACAGCATTTACTTACCTGTAATTACGTCGAAAACAGCGTCGACCATTCGCATGAACGTAACATTAGGTAAATGGAAATACCTTAGGAAACTGAGCATTTGCCTGCATTGTACCATTCGTAAGAATGTTACATTACATTACCTAATGCTCTAGCAAATGTTCAAGTGTATACTCACCCTTATAGCAACTGCTATTCACGATCAAAACTTCTGTTCTGAAATGAAAACAAACAAAAATAACCGTAGATAGTTTAAACACGACACCACGGCAACAAATAACTCGATATTATCCCTTGCCTTCCGTAAATATCGGATATCACTACAAACGTACCTACTGAGAATATTTTTCTCTGTAACTATGCAAATTATTCTGGATTTATAGACGTTTAATATTTCTTAGCTTTGCCTCTCTTCGTAGGCGTTCGCCGAATCAAGGTACGCGTTTAAAATATTAATCCACGTACCGAATCGTAGAAACAAGGAGTTGGTATAATATAATAAATATTATTTTATAGTATTTATAATTTGGATGCCTATATAAATGCTTAACAAAATAGGCTTGAGACAGTTCTTAAAACCAACTTAGATGGGTGGATATTAAGTACAACATTTGGTTTTTTTTTTATTGTTTCAAGCAATATATGGTGTATCAATTTAAATTAATATTGATGAAGTACAATCGCAAAAATCTCAACCCATGAAATTGGATTTTCTACTCTGGCAAGAAAGTACGTGCTTTTGATAAAGTAGATTCACCGTAAGCCTTCTGTAAAATTTTCAGGGACTCCGAACACGAATATAATTAAAAACATCACTGTGCAATGAACAAAAAAAATGGAAAACAGTTATGACACTCTAAAAAAAAAATCGATCCATTCCGAAACTTTCTTGACTGAATGTATAATACCTATGCATATAAGCAAGTGACAATCAATCTCTGATACCTATTCCTTTTCATTCACCCATAAACTTTACAATTTTGTATATTTATAGTAAATTGCTTTATTTCTGTAAATCATACATACGCACAGTAAAAGAACATCAAATTGTTTCAATGCGCTAATATTTGGGAAGAAAATATTTACTACCCCAATTCTTTGAACGTTGAATTGGGCCACCTCCTTCAGAAAATACTTTTATTTGACTCTTCAACAAGTTTTGGGGTTTCTAACTTCGTGACATGACCCGTGCAGACAGTAGGTTCCCTCAGACAAATACGAGCGATGATTCTTTAATACGCTCTTGTTTATGTTGCTAAACCGAAGTACCTTGAACTTGCCTACATGTTGTTTGGAAATTAAGGGACTGATCTGAAGAATTTTTATTAAAAAGTCATTAGGGTGAGATGACTGCTGCGCAAGAGGCCGTGAGTTCGTTCCTGACAGGGGACACTACTTTGTGTGATCTACAAATACACTGACGGACTCATAAACTGCATCAAAGTTCAGGTTTACTCTAAAAGGATTTTTTATAATAAGTATGCAAACTTTTTAGATTAAATTATATAAATATGGAAAGACTGGCTCTTAATCTTAAAAAAAAATTAAATTTAAAAATAGAACTGCGGTAAAACAAATGAATATAGCCGGGAAAAGAAAATTTACTCGTAGTATCAGATTTGCGTGTTATTTATAGCAAAGTTTTAAATTAATTCTCATTGATTTTTTTTGTTTGGTCAATTGAATTATTGTTACCAGCATAATTGTTGGGTTAGTTTTTTAACACATCGAGAGTTTTTGAACCATAATATGGATACTTCGTCCGAACAAGCGGCACAAATTGTAGCATTGGTGCGGGAGGGCTTGGATCAACGAACGATTGGTAGAAATTTAAATTTAAACCAGTCTACGGTTTGTAGAATATACAGAAGGTTTGTAGAGACAGGTTCTTACAGGAGGAGACGTGGTACAGGCAGAACTCGAGCAACCACAGGTCGTGATGACCGATTTATTGTTACAACTTCCCTGCGAAATCGTTTCCTCACGTCAGTTAACATCAAAACCGAGCTTAATGAAGTGCGTGGAAAAAACGTGTGTGCACGAACAATAAGAAGAAGGTTAAAGGAAGCGGCTATCACCCCTTTTAGACCAGCAAATGGTCCAAAGTTGTCTGCAGCTCACAGACAAGCTCGCTTAAGATTTGCGCGTCATCACCTGAATTGGACAGAAGAGCAGTGGGCCTCTGTATTGTTCACGGACGAGTGTAGGACATGTTTATATGGTGCAGATGGTCGCAGAAGAGTCTATCGTCGACGTGGGGAGCGATATGCTCAAAGTTGCATTGAGGAGCGTGTTCCTTTTGGAGGCGGTTCATGTATGGTCTGGGGTGGCATATCGATGAACGGGCGAACAGAACTTGTGTTCATAGACATGGTCCGTCAAAACGGTAATAGAGGGGGTTTGACAGCACATCGCTACATAACAGAGATATTAGAAGATCACGTGGTGCCTTACATGGGATTCATAGGCGAAAATTTTACTTTAATGCAGGATAATGCCCGGCCGCATGCAGCTGCACAAGTTCAACATTATTGCGAAGAGGTTGGGATACGTACAATGAATTGGCCAGCACGCAGCCCGGATCTTAATCCCATCGAGCATGTTTGGGACAGTTTAAAAAGAGCTGTATATGCGAGAAACCCTTCGCCTACGACAGTGGCAGCACTAAGAACAGCACTTTCAGAAGAATGGGACAATATTCCGCAAGATCTTTTAAAAACCCTTATAAAATCTATGCGGAACCGATTAGAATCCGTAATAAGGGCACGTGGGGGTAATACACCTTATTAAAACACAAATAAACCCTTGCATAAAGTTTGTGTCTATTGTTAAAACCAATTTTTTAATTAAACAATTTTTCCTTAAACTTCTGTTTTTTCTTCAAAAAAGGTCTTAAGGTCCTTTCCAGTACATAAACTTAAACTTAAAGATATGATCCTACGCTGTTTTAAAGTTCACGAACCAATCTAGAGGTTTCAATTTAAATCTGTATAGAAAGTTTGCATACTTGGTTAAAATATTTATTTCAAAGTCGTCTATTACTTGATGCAGTTTATAAGTCCGTCAGTGTATTTATTTCAAAGTCGTCTATTACTTTGATGCAGTTTATAAGTCCGTCAGTGTAGTTGTTCCGAGTTAAGGTGTCTTTGTGTCCGTGGATTGAATGTTTGTAAAGTCCCCCGTGACACAGGGCGTGAACCCCTGACCTCTATAGTACCAGTATGCTGGACTGCCCCGTACAAAGTCACAGCAATTTCTTATGATGCATCGAATGAGTATGAGTGAGCTGTGAAGTTTGACACTGATGACAAATTGGCGTTGTGGTTATCCATGTTACTAGTGTATAGACTTTTATATTTGAGTGTGTTCGTGTGTGAGTGAGTGTCCAAATGTCAAATTCAACTAGAAGTCTTGTTGTTGTCGTGTCGTTGTGGTCAGTGGCTTGTACCCTACTGCGGCAATTATATTTTTAAAGAACCGGGCCCGTGAATGTTGGGCCACGCCAAATGACGGGTTCGGTAGTCCCCCCCCCCCCATCCGCATAATGTGGCTTAAGAAGCGGGTTGTCTGTTGTTTTTGTTTCATACTTACATCGTTATACCAACTTAATAATAATCTTTAATGGAATTTGTCCAAAAATTTCGTTATATCTCATTTGATCAGCTGTTACTAGTAAACTTGTAAAGACTACTACTACTACTAGCTGTGATAGTTTTCCTTTTAATTTAACTATATATGCTACTACCATCATCAACCCTTTAGCCGACAGTGGGGGCGGACACTTGACTCTAACAATTACACTTTAAAGCTTTATATTTCACAAACGGATCCCTAAATCAAAAATGGTCTTCATAACTCCGAAACGTTTTTAAAAGACTTATCTAATGATACCCCACACGATGGGGTAGATTAGAAAAATAAATCACATCCCCACTTTACATATAGGACAGGTACCCTAAAAAAAAAAGTTTTTCAATATTTTATTCTCTCACTTTGTCGGCGTAAATAATATGTGTATCAATGCATACGAAACTATAAGGGTTCCGTTTTGCCATTTTGGCTTCCGTAGCCCCGGTAGCCCTAAAACATGAGTGTAGTGTTATACCATTGGTTTTACTTCTGTAAGAGATTATTTTCTTCTCATTACTTACTACTTTTACACGTATAATACTCATAAATACGCAAAGCCACAATTTATATGATACTCGGTAAATTGGCAAATACCAAATATGGTAAACATTTTTACCATATTTGCCTAAACCTCAAACTTTGCCTAGTTTCCGTCACATTTACATACATGCGTTTCGTTTTTAGCTAGTGAAACCAAGAGTTACTTTTGTACTAAATAATGGATTGGAGTTCACTGAGCTTGCGACAGAAGCGCAAGCAAGACTGACATACGTAAACTTTGGCAATGAGTGAGTTGTGTAATGGTGCGTTTAGACGCGCGGTGCTATGTTTAAGTAGGTAAGTTGTCGCCCCTTCTTTAATGAAAAGGTATGAATACTTAATTAAAATGTATACGAGCTGACCGCATGATATAAAAACAATCTTTATTCTAAGTCTTATCAATGATTGTCAAAAAACTTTTCTGTAACATATCTAGGTTTGTGTCAGAGGACAGTTAAGCCTAAAATCATTGACTCATCACTTCACCCAAATTTGTAAACTACATAAACTGACAAAATAAATAACAAAACGTTACAGTTAAACAAAGGATTTATACTTCTCCCTTGGGCTACAAAAAAACACTCAACGCGCTACTGAATTTGTAAATTGCTTCCCATCCCGACATCCCCTCTCCAATCTACATTTCTTAAAGCAACTGCAGTATACCCTCACGCTGAAGCCTTTAATACCAAGCAGTTCTAATTCAGAGATCCGTAGCTTACTTTGATGAATCCACTGTAACATGATTGCAGAGTAATAAAAGGGTCACTGTCCCCGAAACCGTTTATTGAAACAGGGGACTTTGTTCTCGTTGTGTGCAAGACATGGTGACGATTTCTATGTATTGTTTACTGTAAGACAAACATAGCGTACAATTTAGCACATCTCCTACAATGCTATGAACTCCTGGTACATCTCCAAGTCATATATACGTTTCTTTTTGTTAAGGATCTGGTTCTGCTAACAGTTTCTTCCAATTGTTTGCAATGCTCACACGAAAACATGCGTTTTTGGTATACAATTATTTTGACCATATTCAAAATTTACAAACAAATAGAGATGGTAAACTCCCGGCAATATCTCTTCGATCTGTGCTGCGTTACAGCTACTAAATCTAATAATAACGAACAATCCATAAAAACACGTAATCTCAAATCGATTTGGATGCGCGGTTGTCTTTTATCCTGAAGCAATGTGACTTTTTGTCACCATTAGATACGACACAGGCTTCAGAAAAACCTTCTCGGCCTTTTTTTCCGAAGACTTCCTTGTACACTAAACTCTACATTAACATTAGGGCGCTTCACACGCGTTGTCACGCTCGCGTTATACGTCGTCTAAAGGTTGACATGAAATCATCGTAAGATTAAGCCAACAACAATATCCAAACAATATCTATAAGTACTACGAAGATGATTTAAAATTGTAAAGTAGCTGTGTCTATACATTAAAGATAAGCTAGTTATACAGGTTGATTTGTGCCAAGAGCGGAAGGTAATTATTATATTCAAATCACCCTGTATAAAGCTACTGAAAATACAATACAGAAAAAAGGCTCTTGAAATATTATAAATAAAAACACAACCCTTTATTATTAAAATAAACATAATGTAATATGTAGTAGGTATATAAATATTTACATGAAAACCAAAAACGCGGACTAGGATTTTTATGACAGCTGATGTAATAAGAAGTGTCAATCTTCAGATAT
The DNA here is from genome assembly GCA_945859575.2 of Herminia tarsipennalis. NCBI lineage: Eukaryota > Metazoa > Arthropoda > Insecta > Lepidoptera > Erebidae > Herminia > Herminia tarsipennalis. The sequence goes on from OX243840.2 coordinate 8,042,056, forward strand.
TCACTGATATTGAATCCCTATCGCATACTTTCTCATATATTTAGGTACCATTATCTTACTACCAAAGAAATATGTACCAAATGTATATAAAACTTAGGTTCAAATTAGATTGAAAGGAAGATAAGCAGGAATTAAGTATGTATTTCAGGCGTTTCTTTGCTGACACGCAGTAAAATCATTCTTTATACAGTCTTCTGAGCTGCGCAAAAAAAAAAGATTTAGGAAGATACCTGCTCTAATATTTATAGGCTTTTGTATAAATTGCGGCAGGATCTCGGCTTAGAATGATACTCTGGTGGCAAAACACATTTATTTACTAGTAATAGAGATCGAAAAGTGATTGAAAATAGTATCTACTTACATAGATACATACATTGCAGGATTCATTTAGTGTTAGCAGTTCTACTATGAATGTTATTAAGACTCCTAGTTTAAACTAGTAAGTCAGACAATGGACAAGCCCACAGGTGGTCTAACTGTAGTTCACCAAAATATTCAAGGCTTATCCAGCAAAATAGAGGAACTCGAATTGTTCCTTAAAATGCACAGTGTTGATATTTGTTGCTTAACTGAACATTGGTTGAAAACTAATGAACTGATATTTAATAATAGTTATTATTGTATGGTTAGTGCATTTATAAGAGAAAGGGCTATACATGGTGGGTCTATGATATTTGTATGCAACAATGTTAAATGTAAGGAACGCAAGGATATAGTACATCTGTCTGTTGAGCGTACTATAGAATTATCATGTGTGGAGCTGGAGAGATATATTATAGTTTGTGCATATCGACCACCACTGAGTGATTTTAACTTATTTGAATCTGTAATGGAAGATGTGCTTAAAAGGGTAAGTTACGGTATTAAGCATATAGTAGTGTGTGGCGACTTCAATGTAAATTTACTTGAACAATCATCTTTGTCTACCAGATTAGTTAACCTATTTAAATCATTTAATTTAGTGTACTTATTTAATGAACCAACAAGAATTACATCACATTCTGCTACTTGCTTAGATAATATATTCTGCAACTGTAGTTATTTTAATGAGGTAATATTGAGTGATTTAACATCAGATCACTGTGGGCAGAAAGTCACTTTTCCCTCACACACAGTGGCCAAAATAGATAAGATCACATGTAGGCCAATGAGTACGGCTCGCTTAGAAAAATTCAATTCTAACGTTTCTGCTAATATTACCAGTATAGATTTCAGCCACTCTGATCCGAACTATCTTTACTCCTCAGTGTTAAATATAATCAAAAGTGAATACAATAATATATTTAAATCAAAAACTTTTTATAAGAATTCTAAACTTAGCTTTTGTGATTGGGCAACTACCGGCATTTATAAAAGTAGAGCTAAGTTATACGAGTTATATGGTATGAAACAATTTAATTTTGATCAAAACTTTATTCAGTATGTGAGAAACTATTCAAAAACTTTTAAAAAAGCTTGTGCATGTGCCAAAGCTTTACTTATTAGTAGAAATATTAAAAAATCTGATAATAAAATAAAAGCCACTTGGAATATTATTAATTCGGAAAGCGGACGGGCAAAGCCTCGGGATAAAAGCTTTGAATTATTAATTAACAATAAGACTGTTACTGATAATTTAGACCTAGCACAAACTTTCAATGATTTCTTTGCTGACATACCACTAACCACAACCAGCTCCTTGAACGCTTGCCCAGATAAAGCCGAATCACTCTTGAGAGATAATGTGGATCAATGCAATGTACCATTTGCTTTTAAATATATATACCCCAGTGAAATAATTAAAATATTCAAGTCACTCAATTTAAAAAAAACTGCTGATTTATGGGGTATTTCAGTAAAATTAATTCACAGTATAATTACTGGCATAGCGCCACAGTTATCTATAATTTTTAATCAATGTGTTGATACCGGAATGTTTCCTGATCTGATGAAACATAGTAAAGTAATACCATTATTTAAATCCGGATCAAAGAATGACCCTAGTAATTTTAGACCAATATCCATCTTGCCAGCTATTAGTAAAATTTTTGAAAAGGCTATACTTATGCAGTTAGAATCACACTTTAATTTTAATAATCTACTGCATCCCGATCAATATGGTTTTACAAAGGGTCGCTCTACAATTGATGCAGGTACTAAGCTACTGAAACATATTTTTAGTGCCTGGGAAGATTCACAGGATGCCATTGGAGTGTTCTGTGATCTTTCTAAAGCTTTTGATTGTGTGGCGCATAGGACACTTCTCCTGAAACTTAGGCATTACGGTATTAAAGGTACAGCGCTGGATCTACTTGCCTCTTACCTAAGTGAAAGAATTCAATATGTTGATATAGGAGGAGTAAGGTCGTCTGGATCTCCAATTAGTATGGGCGTGCCTCAGGGATCAATACTCGGTCCCTTCTTATTTTTGGTATATATTAATGATTTACCATTTTATGTTAATAACTTTTGTGACATCATTCTATTTGCTGATGACACTTCTCTAATTTTTAAAATCGATCGTAAACTAGAAAATTTTGAGAAAATAAATAGAACACTCGCACTAGTTCAAGATTGGTTTACAACGAACAACCTACTTCTAAATCCCAAAAAAACTAAATGTATTAAGTTTAGTTTGCCAAATGTGAAAAGTACTAATACGAGTATAATTTTAAATAATGAGGTGATAAGCTTTGTCGACTCGACAGTTTTTTTGGGAATTACATTAGACAATAGGTTACAGTGGGGCACCCAAATATCATGTCTCGCAGGAAAACTCAGTTCTGCAGCGTATGCTGTCAGCAAAGTTAGACAGCTTACGAACGTAGAAACAGCTCGACTAGTATATTTTGGTTATTTTCACAGCGTCATGTCCTACGGTATATTGCTTTGGGGCAAGGCGGCTGATATACAAACTATTTTTATTCTTCAAAAACGTGCAGTGCGTGCGATATATCAACTAGGAGCACGAGTTTCCCTTAGAGAAAAGTTTAAAGAGATAGGCATTTTGACAGTTGCATCACAATATATATATGCAAACGTTATGTTTGTAAAGCAAAACTTACATTTATATAACAAAAATAGTGATATTCACTCTGTGAATACAAGAAATAAGCACAAATTGGTAGGTCGATATCATAGGCTTCATAAAACTCATAACTCATTCATGGGACTAGGTGTTAAATTTTTCAATAAAATCCCAGTCAGCATATCGAGTCTACCAGTAAATAAATTTAAGAATGTAGTCAAGAGACATCTTATACAAAGAGCTTACTATTCAATCGATGATTATTTAACTGATAAAGATAAATGGATGCAGTTCGTTGCTCCCCATTAATGTATTGGGTTGTATAGTTTATTGCATTTTACTAGGTGAATATTGTTGTCACAGTTTGATAATGTTACTTAGGTACTAGTTAAGAAAACGATTTACTTTTGTAAGTAAAGATTCTGCGTGATAAATTACGGCCATTCTTTTCTTTCCTTTGAAAAACATGTATACTTATTCATTAAGTAGCAGTAAATTGGCCAATATTTAAGCACATAAAGTTTTTACATCGTAAGTGGATGCTCCTACTATGTTGTGCCCATTGAGGCTGATGTATCCGATCTCGTGTACTCTTCTAATATTAATGACCTCTTTTTTTGCATCAGTCCTCTAATATATGGTGTATAATATAATGGTGGCAGCACCTTACCTGCATAAACAGTTTATAAACAGAGAAACATTGTAAACATTGGCAATTTGAAAAGAGTGGCCACGAGTTTTTATTGCCTGTTCTTTTCTCGGGCTTTACCTATTGTTTGCGAACAGGCATTACCAGTAAATGTAGAATCGACTTTTCACAAGTGTAGTATTTTGCTTCCTAAGTGAATAAATGATTTTTATTATTATTATTATTATTATTATTAGAACACACGCAAAGTTTATATCTACGTACTAGAATATGGATAATTAATGATAAACAAAATTTGTGTGTAGTTATTATCACAAGCTGGGAATATTTATAACACTTACTTGATATGAATACAATTTTGTATTATTACTGGACCTTTTACTCCTTATATATTATCATTGCACTGGACATTCTGCGTAAAGGGGTATGTTGGGAAGGGCTCAATTCAAACAATTACTTCAGTATTCTATAAGCTCGTTTTTAAACTCAAAATAAACGTTTAGCTTGCTTCTTGTAATATTGTCTTTTGCGGATTACAGTTAATATTTCATTTAATTTGTAACAAAAATATTCTTTGAAAGGTTACGTCCGCATGAGGCATGAAATAATAATAATAATATCTTGGGACAACTCACATAACGTCATCTGATCCCAAACTAAGCAGAGCTTGTACTATGGTAACCAGACAACTGATAAACATACTTATATATTTTTAAATACTATATATGAGTATAGATAAATTACACCCAGACACAGAATAAACCATCGTGCTCATCACACAAAGTTTTATCTTGGGTGGGAATCAAACCTACGACCTACGGCTTAGCAGTCAGGGTCACTAACCACTAGACCAACAGGCCAGTCTAATAATGATATTTTGGTACAACACACATAGTCAAATCTATCAGATACCGATCCCAAACCTAGCAGAGCCTGTACTATGGCAATCAGACAACTGTTAAACATATTATAATTTAATAATTATAAATGTATATATTATATTTCGTTCATAAAACATATCTTATACCTATAGGTGTTAAGGCCACTTGTAGTGAACTATAATTTTTAACAATATTTACCAAGTAAAACATGTTAAGGTAGGTAACAAATAAAATACGATTTAGAATAATTTACAAAGTTTGTGTAATATTATGACGCTTGAAGGTGTCCTCATTATAATCTATGTTATTTTTATATGGGGATATATAATAAAATAATACTTATAAAATAGAAAATTCTTTGTTTCTCTTCTCAAAGAAGCATGCTATAAATAACAACGTCTTTACTCAAATGATTTATATTTTAATTATTTCATTTTACGTCTCATTTATTTAGCTTACCCTCCGAAAAGCCACTAAATAACACCAAAATCAACGCAGTATTTCTTACAAAATTTAATAAATTAAACTTCACTTGACGCTATCTGAATTTTCAGTTTAGAAGGTGAAGAGTTTCCTAATTTATGTAAATTGTTAGCACTTTCGACGGTTTAAGGTGACTTGAAATAGAAAATAATTTTCTTTAATATCCCTAAAGGAAATGGAAGGAATATTCAAGGATCAACTAGATTGGTAAATCCGGGACCTAATGTTATAAAAACCATATTAAGATGGCATACGGCTCTTGTCAATCACGAGTGGGACGATGAAATGTGGATCCAATGGAGTGAACTAAAAATAAAAATTTTACTCGTGAAAGCAAGGTACCTATACCTACGTGTGTAAGAATTAAAGTAGGGACAAGATAATAGGTCACTTTTGACATTTCATCAAAATTCAACAACGTAACCTTGTAACGGCGGGCATAAAATAAGAACTGCACAATTGCTTAACTTTTTTCAATTACGTTTACATATTTATTGTAATAATGACCGATACGAGTAATTTTACGATTTGCTTTCACTAATAAACCATTCTAAACATAATAAACAATTTCTGATCTAAAGAACTGAACGTCGTTACAATGTTGCGTCAGTCAACCCTTTTTCTTTTTAAACACTAGGGATGTTACTCTAAAAATCGAAAGCTGATAGGATTGTAAGTTGAATCGAATGCAATGATTACTTGTGAAGAAAAATCACCATAAATTTATAACCACGTTGTGATTATAATAAAACCTAATTATACATATTTATTATTATTTTAACTAACTATGAAAATACAAAAAAATAACTAAATAGAAAGGTCATTGATGTTGGGTGCAATTTAGGTGGATGTTGCTGGCAACACCAGTGCCTGTCGATGACGCATGTCATGTCGCCATAACATGATGATGACGCAGTCTTTTGTTGTTGTGCGAAGTGACTGTGCGTTTTTGGTGTGCTCTCTGTTATTTTCTTCTGATCCGGCTTTTTCATTGAACTGATCTTACTGACTACGTTTACCTGGCTATAAATTGGACTCCGATTGCTTAACGATTATTAAACAAGAAAAACATTACAGTCTTACTATGTCGAAACGAGGGAAAACTCTAAACAGTCAATCTCGCGAACTAGTGCTGAAATTGTACAATTATTTTGGACGTGAATCAGTTAACGATGGGCCTCTTTTACCATTGAAACCACCGAGAGAACGCGTTGCCGAAGCATTGGGAATAGGGAAGAAGACAGTAACTCAAATTCTGAAAGAGAAATACGGACCATCAGGCTCAGAAGATAATACTTTACGTACACCGAAAAAACGAAAGAGGGACAAGAAAATTGTTGACGTTGATAATTTTGATGCTGCTGCAATTCGCAACCACATTTATGGATATTACTCGAGAAAAGAATATCCTACACGGGAAAAGCTATTGAGTTCGTTAAAAGGCGCAGGCTTATTTTTTGGAGGCAAATCGTCTCTATCAAAGGTTTTGAAATCGATTGGCTTTAGATTTAAAAAATCCGACAAGCGGAAAATCCTGCTAGAACGCTACGATATTATTTTGAAGAGAATAACATTCTTACGTCAGGTAAATAAAATTACGGATTGGGACAATGTCGTGTTTATTGACGAAACATGGTTGAATGCGAACCATACGGTTGCGCGGACATGGACCGATGATACAGCGGCCTCCACCTCAAAAGTTCCATCGGGAAAAGGAGCCCGACTTATTATATGTCACGCGGGATCAGCTTCTCAAGGTTTTATTCCAGACTGCCTCCTCGCATTCGCCTCTAAAACTACAACAGATTACCATGAGGAAATGAACTTTGATGTTTTTAAAGAGTGGTTTGAGAAGCTGCTAGTCAGCTTAGAAAACCCATCGAAAATTATAATGGACAATGCTCCGTATCATTCTGTACAAGTTGATAAACCACCAACTCAAGCAAATAAAAAGCAAGAAATTGTCTCGTGGCTGGTAAGAAATGGTGTGGAGGCAAGTCCAACTTTATTAAAAGTTGAGTTGTTAAATCTGGTAAAAGCAACTAAGCCGTCCAAGCTCCGCTATGTAATCGATGAACTAGCCCTAGAGCATGGACACGAAGTTATTCGATTGCCTCCCTACCATTGCCAGTATAACGCCATCGAGCTTATTTGGGCACAAATAAAGGGTCATGCAGCGCGGAACAATACTGAACCACCCTTCAGTACTGCTAAAATGATGACTCTGCTACAAACTGCATGTGCAGAAGTCACTACAGAAGACTGGCGAAAAGTCGTGGAGAAGACAAAGAAAATAATTTTACAAGATTTTGAACGAGATGTGAGAATAGACAATATTATTGAAAATGAATTAATAATATCTCTGAGTGCTGACAGCAGTGATGAAGATAGCAGTTCCGATAGTTCAAGTGAATAAAAGCAATTTTTTTGTTAAATTACGTAGGTACTTGTCTTATTTTGCTCCTTTAATTTATGAAAGAAAAAATAATAATGGGACAGGGATTCGCATGATCATTTTTAAAATTCACATATGTTTCAAGTCTGTATCGATTCATTCGATTCATTCATTTAATCGATGTTTTTAAGCAGGTCACCTCACTATGAATATAAAACTGACATCTGTCAAAAGTGACCTATTATCTTGTCCCTACTTTAAGTACAGACATCATCACATTTCTTGTTGTTGTTTTGTTTTTTACCTGACTGCAAGGAAGGGGGTTTTTGCGCGTAGGTATCTTGTATTTATGTATGTAATATACTTTATTACCTCATATCTTTCAAATCGCAAGACGGATTTAAACAAATAAGACGTCGTTATATTTGTCAGGATCACCCAAGTGTTCTTAGATGAGTGACGTTTTAGAAAAATAAATATGGCGGCGGTGAGATCACAAAAACAAGAGGCGTGAAAAAAAAGTTTATTCGAATACCGCAATTTGGAAATCAAATTAAAGGGCTCGTTGTAAGGATTTCAAAAAGGTATAACATGATTATGACTGTAATACTAAAAAGTTAGTTACCGACCATCATTTTTTTTAATGTTCAATAATTGGCAATAGTTAAAAGTTAGTTGTTACATCCTACAACTAAAAAGTATTAAATAAAAAATAATAAAAAAAACCCGCCTGCACAAGTAAGATGGAAATGAGATCCCCTTCATACCTAAACCCGCCTGCACGAGCAAGATGGAAATGAAATCCCCTTCACATATAATATCATGCAGTCGTAGGCACATTTACTAAGTTCATCGAGATTCATTAATGCCTCCGACTGCATGATATTGTACATAAAGGGGATCTTGTTTCCATCTTACTTGTGCAGGCCAGTTTTTTGATTTTTTAAATTATTTAAAAGGTAATTAGCAATGTGGTATTTATGGGTCCCACATTACAAACAATCTTGTCAACCCCTCCAGTTAAGCTAAATTGCTTGTATTAGGAGGGGGTTCGCGTCATCGGTAGTATAATGGGTAGGATTAGAACCTGCGACCTCGTGATTGCGTGTCCGATGCCTAAACCTTTAGGTATGAGGTCTGTAATATCTACATACTGTAATAAAATAAAATATTAGGCAGGGTTATAGAGAATTATTATGAAGTAAATAGAGCCAGGACAGATAAGTTACTATAAAAATTAGGAGTTAAAGTCAAGAGGTATAAAAACGGGGATAAGGGATAAGTTTTTTTAAATAATTACAGTTGAACATTTTTTTTAAAGACGACTACCTTATTAGGATACTAGCCCTGTGTCGTGGGGGACTTTACAAACATACAAGTCTAGGACACAAAGTACACCCAGACTTGGAACAATAATTTGTGGAACATACAAAGTGGTGTCCCGTGAGGGAATCGAACCCACGACCTCTTGGATTACAAATACTTACTTTACAGTCTGGTGTCCTCCTTCACTATTAATATACACTAGGCATTTCCAAAGGCAGTAGTCATCGTTGCGATGTAACAGCGATGCGAGCAAATCTAGACCAGGTAATCATGCAGCTATGCAGATAGGGGCAGCGTAGTTGTGCAACATTGCACTTTGTTGCAAGTAGACAGCCCTACACGTATGCAGCATAGAGAGAGTTGTGCAGCTGCCGCAGCAGTGCAACTTTGCTTTCTTGCTGTCTTCTTCCAGAAATCTTCAAATAGAATGCAATTTTTGAGATTTTTCTAGAAAGAAAAGAAATCTCTGGTAAAATTTAAAAACATACCCTATTTCAATTGTAAGTTTAACATACGTAAATTACACACAGACAGCTTGAAAAAGGTAGAATAAATAGTACAAACTTTTACAAAAATACAATGGACCTCTATGCTAATTTGTCAGTCATGCGAAGAAATATTTAATGCTGTCAGAATGATAACTTAATTTATAAACAAATACCACCACCAATTCGATCGAAACGTCGGGTAAACAAAAGGTTCGTACCTTTAAATAATTCACGCGATTAAGTCCCGAAATATATCTAAAATGTATAAAAATCGCGAAATTTCGCAATATTCGTTATTATATAAATATTAATTTAGTAAAAACTAGCTGTGCCCGCGACTTTGTCCGCGTAAAGTTGTAGTACTGCTCATTCCCTATAGACGTTAGCGTGATGATAAAAAATAGCCTAAGTCACTCCTAACATCTTCAGCTGTCTGACAGTGAAAGCCTCCTCAAAATCCGTCCAGCAGTCCCGGAGATTACCCGAAACAAACAGGCAAGAAACCAGACAGACAAAAAGTTTTAAACCATATTTTTGTTAATTTTAGAACCATTTATACTTTCATATGCATTTAGTAAAAAAACTGTTACTTTGACATTACAAACAGACATTTTTTTTTTATTTGTATAGAGTATCTATAGATACTAATATTATAAAGCTGAAGAGTTTGTTTGAACGCGATAATCTCAGAACCTTCTAGTCCGAATTGAAAAAATATTTTACTGTTGAATAGCCCATTTATCGAGGAAGGCTATAGGCTATACAACATCACGCTACGATCAATAGGAGCAGAGCAGCAATGACGAATGTTGCAAAAACGGGGAAAATTGACGCAGACGAAGTTTCACGGGTCAGCTAGTTATGAATATATGTACTATGACTTCGCAAGACTTTATGGCAAACTCTATATTAACAGTCAGCTGTGTACAGGTCAGGGGGCTTAGACAAATGCCACACACTTCTTTTTCCGCACACGCTACTGTTGGATTTTGTTTACAAATTCAGCAACAGTCGCGTGAGGTTTTGTCAACCATAAGTCAAATGCATACATTTTTTCGCGTTAGCGTGTGTGGAAAGAGAAGCGTGTGTCATTTGTCTAAGCCCCCAGGTACCTACTAGTGTATACAATGAAATCCTTAACATTTTAGCTCAAGTTCATTAAGATCCGTGTCAATCTGTCAATCGATTACATGAAATCAATTAATAGAAATAAGATTGTGAATGGAATAACTGTAGGTAGGTATATCAATCTAGTGACAATCTCGACACAATTTTCAAGATAACCGATAACCGATAAGAACTCAAGCTCATCTCCGATCGATTTATTTATTTGTTGGACAGACTTTGTCAGGGGATTATTCTGAGGCACGTTTTTAATTTTTTTTTTTTTTTTTTTAAAGACAACTTCCGCTGTAGGGTACAAGCGCTGTGTCACGGGGGACTTTACAAACATACAAGTCACGGACACAAATTACACCCAGACCCGGAACAACAATACTAAAAACAATAATACTTAACTATTTGTCTGTGTGTTGTAAAATGTTCAATACATGAAATACAAGAAATATTATTAATGCTGACACTGCGACTATATATACGTATTTAAAAATATTTAAGTATGTTTATCAGTTCTCTGGTTTCTATAGTACAAGCTCTGCTTAGTTTGGGATCAGATAGCGCTGTGTGAGTTATCCCAAGATATTATTATTATTATTGATTCTGTAATTGGGTACTTTCGGTAGAGAATAATTAATTATGAAATGAAATTAAAATTACGTAATTTAAGCAAACTAATTAGCTTGTCATCTGTTAGTATTGTGTCACACTAATAATAGCGCAATAAATGCACATAGAAAGTAGCGCCACCTAGTGCTCAAGGAATATAAATAATGGTTACTGCATTTGACGTCGACTAACATCAATCCGATTGGTCTCTGCCGATATGACGTTATGAAGATGACAGCCAGCGTTTTCGTGGGAATAAAATATATTTCAATTTTAATGTAATTTTATTGCAAGAAAGTGTGTTTATTTTGCCGAAATATTTGATTTTGTAGCTTGTTAAATGGAAATCAATATTTTTACGACTCTTTAAAACTTAATAGAACATCCTATTTATGTACCTATTTCTTATTTTAATAAATCCAAATATTTTATTTTATTTAGATCCCTCATTTCTCGTTACTAAGAAATCAGTCTGCTGTTCAACGAGCGTACTCGCAAACGAACACTTGTATTTTATGTTTCTTATCGTCTCCATACCGTGTCGTCTCGAGCGGCGGAATACGTCTTGAACAATTCATCAAGTGTGCCCATCTATCATTGTCGAAGTGTCGCGGTCTGCAGTGGCCTTGTGAACCTTCCCTGATAACGAACAAACCGAATCGGTTCCAAAAGGTTCCGAGATTAAGCGATTGAAATCACATTATGTCACATGAGACGACGTAGCGTGAATTTGAGAAATGTTTGTTACTTTACGAGAAAACATCAAGTTAAAAAAGTGGCAGTATGGATTACGTCAATATGTACGTAATGAAATCTCGCTGTGAAAACTTTGAGTGAGAGAGTTTGATATTTAACATTGGAAGAGATTCTGAAGGAAAAAAATTAAAAACCGATGTGGGCATGAGCGGGAGGGCGTGTCAGACTCTTACTGACTAAAACCCATCTGTGTTCCTTCTTTCGCCCTGGTGTTCCGGGAGCACGGTAACTCTTTCGAACGATCCCGCACTCCCGGTGGGCGCCGGCCCAATGGGGCCCCGTCACTTGCTGACACCTATTTGAGGCGCGCATGAAACGTTAGCGCGCCGTCGGCCCGGGCCTGGTTCTATGCTGGATGGCGAGCTACCCACTGGCATCCTCAGGACAGTTTGACACCAACCGAGCTCAGTCGGTGCCAAACTGTCCTGAGGATGCCTTCGTGGAGTCGATGGTGCAATCGTGGTGATTCACAGATCGAGGGTGGGTGGTGTGATCCCTCCCTTATAATCTACTTAAGATGGATTTCCGCCATGTTACGCCTGATTTAATCGGTTAGCTCTAGAGTATGCTAAAGAAATATACATACATACTTATATACACTCAAAAAACATAGTTATCCCACCTTCTTGCGCAGAAGAAGAAAAAGAAGGTACAATTTCAAATGCCAAACTCGCACGAGAAGAAGCTGCCAAGAAATACAAGAACCCTTTTTTATAACATCAGGTTTTTTACCTGACTGCGGAGGGTAATTTGTTTGACGTGTATACATGTATGTGTGTTCCTTTGTGGCACTTTATAGACCAAACGCGTCCGCCGATTTTGATGATTCATACATCAATCGATTCGTATTAATCTTGCGACCGTCACTAAACACATGACAGCAATCAAAATTCAAAATGGCGACAGCGAGACGCCATATTGTGATAGAGAAAAAAAATTAAGTAAATAAACTATGTCATGTGGGGTATTATCGTGTAGGTTAGGGTCTCCAACTTGTTTTCGAAAATTGATGATTTGATTTTTATTATTTCGAACACGGTGTCTTGAATACACAGTTGTGCTATGTTTATTCCATCCACAACGCGTCTCAGCGCATATCCTTCTCTCGAAATGTCCTTTCTCAAAATGTCTTTTTCTCCAAATGTCCTTTCTCGAAATGTTCTTTTCTCGAAATGACCTTTTCTCAGAATTAATCAATTTTAAACATGTACGTACATGTAACTGTAAATTCAGAGCATTATGTGAAATCAGAAAAACAAAACAAAACATAATTAGTATTTAGTATTGCGAGGAATTTTGTTGTTAAAAAATGTGGGGGGAAGGTAAGAGGGTGAAAAATACTGTACGATCTATTCTCAGATTTAACGAATATACACAAAAAAGTCATAAAAATCGGTCAAGCCGTTTCGGAAGAATTTTTTTACAAACGCGACACGAGAATTTTATAAATGAGATATAATACAAAAGTATAGTATCTGGTTTTTTTTCAAAATAGTCAGTTACATAGTAAGACTATAAAAAATAAACATTTCTTTATGACGAAAAATTCAACTACAAACAAATACTACTACATGATTTAAGATTATCTTGTTTAAATCCTTTTTTAGCAAGCGGGTTTTTGTGTTTTTTTTTTACATTTTATTACACTAAAGAAAATGTTTTCGTGGGTCTAAACGTTAGTAGAGGATTTGCAATATATGTTCGTAAACTTTCGCGATTTGTACACATTATAGAATTTTATAAGTTACGGATCTTAACCCGACGTTTTTTGCAATACGGTCGAAACGTCGGCAATAAACAAAGGTATTTAGCTTTAAAATAAAATATTAACGCGATTAACACTCGTAGCTTATAAAATTCTATAATGTTAGTAGAGGGATTTGTGACTCAGAGATGACCGGTTGGTTTGTCTGTACTAAGATTTGCCGCCGATATAAAAAATTGTTAGGAGACGTTTGTAAATCTGATAATAATAATAATAATAATAAACGTTTATTATTCTCTCTCACAAGTTATGACTTAGAGCTCTAGTAGATATACATTTTGTTTGAGCTAAGGAATCAAGTCTTTGTGAGAGACTGGTGCCTGTTGTAGGTTTTTTTACAAAACCTGTATTACAGGTCACCAGGGCCCTCCTGCAGCTGGTCCCAAAGATACAAACATTCATTTTACAAAACATCTTATATATCATTATTATGACAATATGAGAGTAGGCTAGTAGGGCGTTAAAACAATTAAGTAAAAAATATAAAACAATGAAATAAAAAATATAATAGTTTACCTGTTACTTAGGCTTTCATAGGAAGTGTGTGTTGGTGTGTGGAGTGTGTTATAGAGAAGAAGTTCATGTGTTTGTGTTGATTCAAAGACAGATAAATTGTTAAGGTGATAATAGCTTTTCAGTTTCGATATAATTAAGGGATTTGAGGAATGTTGTTACCGATGCTTTACAATTTAATTTTAGTTGAGGGTATATGTTGAGAATATTATTAAATTTATTATATAAGTAAGGTCCGAGAAAACAATAACAATTTTGAGCTAAGGCAGTCTTAGCGGCGTATTGTAGGCATACTTTACCCTTGCGACGTTTGTCTTTGATCAAATTCGGGTCGTATTGTAATTGTGATGATTTCTTATTGCTGCTCCGCTCTTATTGGTCGTAGCGTAATGCCATTGAGCCTTCCTCAATAAATGGGCTATCCAACAGTAAAAGAATTTTTCAATTCGGTCCAGTAGTTCCTGAGATTATCGCGTTCAAACAAACAAACTCTTCAGCTTTATAATATTAGTATAGATTAATACTAACATATTCGGCGTTTACATAAACAGAAGGTTAGTTTAACGGTTAGTGGACGGACGAACTGTTTCATTTTTGAGGTACGGTACCCTAAAAACGAAACCGTCATTGAATGATATAGATGAATAACACGGAGTAGATTGAGCTGGAAATGCTACACAGATTATTAGTACCTGGATGACCGAGCTTCGCTCGGTATTCTTTTTAAACGACGTTTTCTGAAAATGAAACATTGCAACATCGATTTATCGCCCCCGAAACCCACTGCATACTAATTCAAGAAAATCGTTGGAGCCGTTGCCGAGATTCAGATTATATAGATATACAATTGCTTGTTTAAAGGTATAAGATTAGAAATTCAATTCCCAAAGAAATGAAATCAGGATTCTACACTTCAATAAAATCATATTATGCAACGTGGGCTAAAGCTGTCTGCCTCCACATATCTATCAACCCATCTCTAACAGAAGAGCATCACCCAACCACATCACTTAACTCCGAACCAAGAAACTATACAGCAAGAGAATAATTTCCAAAGATTTCGCAAACTGCAAACACTTGAGTGGACTTGCCAAGTTAGAATTTAATCCAGTTATTCACAAACATGGCGGCAAACTCCTGTTGAAACCACAACTTAATACAACAATGAGCTTTGTAACGTAGGTATGGAAAACAGTTCACTAACAACTGATTTATAATTTCTATTACAAACTAAAATGGCCACGATTTGTGAATAACTTTGTGTTATACGGGAAATGTGAGTTGAAATAGATGATGTACTATTTCATATTTACGACTAATTAAAGTTTGTTGAGTGTGATATATTAGATACTCATACATAAACATATCTTTTGTTTAGGATACTTTTTCCACAGAGATTGGGTGTTATCGATTTTTATTACAAATCAAGCACTTTAACATAATATTATTATCAGCGCAGCATTAAAAAAATACTTAAGTTTGTCGTCATTTTTACAATTCTCTAGGCTAGTTTTATCTAAAAGCCGAAAACATTATATCCTTGAAAACTATTCTTAATCACAGAAAAAAAATCTAGGAGATATATAATCTTTATTAGAATAACATAATTCAGACAGAATATTAATACACAAGGAACCATCTAAGTCCGTATTATAATTTATAAATCATATTTGAGAAAATATATTCCTCCAGAGAGATAAACAATTTACTTATTCAGAAAGGTTACTTACGCCCCGCCTACGAAGCCGTCAAATCGTTCACGTAATAAGAGAAAATATATTGGTATCACTACACCTATTTTTTTGGCATTTTATTAATTAGTGGTATCAATTATTTTTGTTTAAGAATAATACGTAATTATTTTTTCCAGGAACTTGGCCACAAACAAAACATTATTATTGGGACTCATAACAGCGTTCATTGACCCTCGGACTTCCTCAAATGGCAATACTGAGAGTAGAGAAGGTAACCTTCATACGTAACGCGAGCATACATAGACATCGTTTACAAACACGGAATTACAGACCACTTCGGAATATTTTATTCGGAAAGCGTTCGAGGAGCTAACTTCTAAAACCCTAATTTTGAATCCTGTGCGTTTGCCGAATGTGCCGAGTCGCACTTCTGCTTTCTAATTAAGAATAGAAAATAGAGATTCGGTGCGGCCAGATGTAGTTGAAACCTTGTGGTATATGACTTATGTTTATTTATGTTTCCCGGAGCGCACTTTGTAAGAAGTTTTTTCTTCTGTACTCTTGGTTTATATGTGCGTGTGTTTGAATCTTCCGTGCGAGTTCACAGAATAAATTGGAAGAGATAACAGTGAATGAGCCAATATCCAGGGGTCTTATAGACCCACGTAATCCTGAGGAAATTTATTAGTAAATGCTGAGTGGGCTGCGCGAATAATGAGAACGGTGTTTTTGATGTCAACATGGCGAATGCGAAACACGAATTGGAAATAAATTAAATTTACAATAAAGTTCCCAATATCTACTAAATTTATGCTTTGTTTTACCTTTTAGGTTTTGGGAAGAACAAGAATTATTTTTTTAGATAAGACTTTTAGATAGATGAGGTTTTCTACTGTAGGGTATAAGTCTGACCTACCAGAACAAAAGAGAGTAAAAGGGGGCGACCTTTTACCCTCTTTTGTTCTGGTAGGTCAGACAGGTGCCTATGACCTGGTGGTCAAATATCGAAAAAGACCTCAAGAAATCCCAAATGCCTGACGTGACAACCCAAAACCGTATGTCTTAATCCCGCACGACGCAGAAAAGTGAAGAGACCCGACCAAAAATAACGCGATCAGGTACAGATGGATGGATGGAAAAAAGCATGGGTCTCGTTCACATTTTATGCTTTTGAAAAACAAGTTTTAATATTTTAAGGCTAAATACCTTTGTTTATTGCCCGACGTTTCGACCGTATTGCAACGGCCGTGGTCACGGCTAGACTGATCCAGCTCAGCGTCGCCTCCGAGAAGACCCGTAGCTTATAAAATTCTATAATGTGTACAAATCGCGAAAGTTTACGAACATATAAGTTTTATTATTTTAGAAAATTTCTGATACGGGACTTGGGGTTATTGGGGTTCAGGGACTTTTTGTGCATGGATTGCAGAATTTACACTGATAACGAAAAGTATATTTTTAAGAATGTAAATAGTTACGGCAATTTGTAAAAAGTCTCCTTTCATGCAGATCAAAGGTCAACCTTAAATTAAACCTCATAACTATATTCAAACGAACAAAGCAGTTTATCTTGAGTTCTCGAACAATCTTAGTTTCACTATCACCTGAACGCGCCAAGCAAGCTCCTTGTTCGTTAATTACACAGATAAAATCAACGAAAGTTTGTTAACAAGACACCGCGAATGATCTGACAGAAGTTTATCTTGCAAAACTTAGATGTACAGAACTTAACTAACTTAACTTGACCTGAGGAGCGTCTTCAATTTGGTTGGTTTAATTATCAAGACTCAAATCTGTAGAGTTTGTACTTGGAGCGTTGTTATCTCATCGCTGTAATCGTTTCTGTTTCATTATTAATTACTTTTTCCTGTATATTTCCGATTGCTGGAGGTTCATTACGTTGATTACGGAAAGTAATTTGGGGGATATTGCTTTTGAATGTTTGCTTAGCAATTTCTGGATAGATAACAGAACGATTTTGTGGCAAAATATGTTTCTATTAGGTGCAATCTTTATGAAAAATTTTATCACTTTTCATCATTAAAAGTTTGGTTTCCTCAGTATCATATAGAGTGGAATTGTGTAATACCTACTGAAGATTACACCAACAGTATTTGTGCAGCCCCCGCGACACAGGGCCTAATCCACACAGTTCGAGTTTTTAGGGTGCCGTAGCCAAAATGGCAAAACGGAAGGGGTTATGAATTTCACTTTTTGATTTAGGGATCCGTTTCTGAAATAATAAGCCATAAAGTGCAAATTTTTGTTGGCTAAATGGTTGTTTCTAGAGATGTGGAAAAAGTCAGGGTAGTATACCTATATTTCAAATTAAAAGGAAAACTTTTACAGCTAAATAAGTATTACAATAAATGATGATAAACTTTCGCGATTTGTACACATTATTAAAATATATATATTACGGGTCTTAATCGCGTGAATAATTTAAGGTAAAATACCTCGACCGTATTGAAACGGCCGTGGTCACGGGAAGACTGAAGAAGAAAACGTCGGGCAATAAACAAGGTATTTTACCTTAAATTATTCACGCGATTAAGACCCGTAATATATATATTTTAATAAGTATTACAAGTTTACGAGTTACAGTAAATCAAGTGAAAAGTAACAAATTTTTTGCACAAACTCCATTGAAAAATATTTAAGAAACAACAGAAAACCCACTTCTAATGGCGCATTTTAAGAAAACACACAGCAGAAAACCCACTTCTACTAGGTGGTTACGGAACCCTACATTGTGCGTGGCCAGACATGCACTTGCCCGGTTATTAGAAGACCTTAAGTAATTTATTGAATTGAGTTCAACAACAGGTTCATTCTTTAACTTGATTTCATCTAAATCATTTCAAATGTAAGTAGCCAATTGTATTAATATACTAGCTGTCCCGCGCAACTTCGTATGCGTAAATTTTTCCCGTTTTTGCAACATTTTTAATTGCTGCTCCGTTCCTATTAGTCGTAGCGTGATGTGATATAGCCTATAGCCTTCCTCAATAAATGGGCTATCTAACAGTGAAAGAATTCTTCAATTCGGACCAGTAGTTTCTGCGATTATTGCGTTCAAATAAACAAACGAACTCTTCAGCTTTATAATATTAGCATAGATTAGCTTATTTCGAACTAACAAAATAAGAAAACAAAAGTAGGTACCTAAATATGTTTATAAGTTCATAAAAAGCTGGCTATCTTAGGATTAGTTTAATGAAGTATTTAATACATAAAGAACCGAGGCAGCCTCTTTCTCTAGAAAATGTATTTTTAAAAGATGCTTACTTTAATATACAGATGGCAAAACTAATTGGGGGCTTTACCGAAATGAAGCTTTGAATTCATAAGTAGGTAACCTCGCTTTTCTATTGAAAACGTTAGGTATAGTTAAACACGAAATGAAAAATATAAAGTAGGTATGGTAATGAATATTTTTCAGGAATTATGTTGGTAATAATAGAGCAATTTTATCTAGTAGCAGCTCATAGAAGTTCGAGGGAGGTCTGTCAGCGAGTGAACTACTGCTAGACGTCGGTTCTGATTTCAATTCCGTTGAGAATAGAGGACAATAAATTGGTCATCACTTACCGGAGTGCATCGCTGTCGTCCAGATCCTGGTATTCGGACTAAGTTTCCAGCTTTCCTAGACCTCTTGTATACCTTCGAGACACAAGACTGACTCAGATAAACCTATCGAGTGCTAGAGGTACTCTGAGAGATAATAAGATATTATATTATTAGGATGACGACCAGAGCAGTCAAAAGAACATGGAAACCACACCTGTGTAGTTTCCATGCGACGCAGTGATTTCAGTTTATTGCTCGAGAGTGTAGCTGCAGATTTCCTTTATAACTATAAAACTACTAGCTGTCCCGCGCAACTTCGTATGCGTAAATTTTCCCCGTTTTTGAAACATTTCACGTCGCTACTCCGCTCCTATTAGTCGTAGCGCAATGTTATATAGCCTATAGCCTTCCTCGAAAAATGGGCTATCCAACAAAAAAATAATTTTTCAAATCAGACCAGTAGTTCCTGAGATTAGCGCGTTTAAACAAACAAACAAACAAACAAACTCTTCCGCTTTATAATATTAGTATAGATTAACACAATTTCAAGTTACTAGTTGTGTAAACAGGCGGGGAACCAAATCGTGTACCATAAAATGAGTTGACGCTCTGTATCTAAAACATAATAGGAAGTCTTCCAATTTTCCTAAACAAAACAATATAATACATTATTGCTTGAGATCCCTGGTGAGGTCTATAATTAATGTTGTTACCTGTGATAAATTAAACATGAAGTCACCTTTACAGCAGCACATAATAAAGTAGCTGATAATAATAGCTTTTTCTCGCTCACTCATTGGACAAATATATATAAGTACATAAAGCGCGGTTGACGATGTGCGGCTGACGCGCGCGGCTGATGCGACATTAGTCAGAATGCGCGCGCAATCTATGTTAGTCGTCGGCCGCGCGCGTCTGTCGCAGACCTCGGAAACGGCGCCATACTGCATTCTCATACTCTGATCATTGTCGCATCGGCCGCGCGCGTCGGCCGCTGTGTGTCAGACTCATGCAAGAGGTCGTAGGATCGATTCCCACATGGGTTGTGTTTCCACAAATTGTTGTTCCGAGTCTGAGTGTACTTTGTGTCCGTTACTTGTATGTTTGTAAAGTCCCCCCCGACACAGGGCTTGTACCCTAATCCGAGAGCCTTCTAAAAAAAAAAAGTGTTTGGCACTCGGGGACTGCCGTGGTAAAGCTATTGCGTAGCATTTTTTATTAACTTATTACAAATAATTATTTATAAATTTGTTATGTATGCAGTTTTTTTTTTCTTTTCATTACATTTCCGAGCAGCTCGTCTCGATCCGTGCGAGATTCGTACAGTCGTACCATATACATATACCTTAAGCGAACGCTTGGCCGAGCTACATGGTAAGCGGAGTGAGAGGTGTTAGGTTTTATTTTCGTTACGGAATTTCTTGCCGCGCTCAAAGCCCGCAATAAAAGCTATGCAATAGCTTAAAAACTGTGTTATCCTAATTATTAAGGACCTAACAACTCCACAACTAACAATAACAAGGAACTGAAACCTACTGAAAATAACCCATTATAATCCTTCGAGCTTTCTAAAATAAACTAAAAATTATTAAGTGAAAACTAACTGTTTTTGTTCAATTTCCTATCCTGCAATCAAGTGTTAATCTATTATAGAATAGATCTTAGCTCGAGAATTCTACTGAGGAAACAATTTAATCTCCTAAAGGTCAAAATATCAATTTGTCGAATAAACGCAGTTTCTGAGTGGTTCATAACGATAATTAGAAACTTAATGAAATCCGACCAATTCTGATTCCATTAGTAATTGAATTTAGGGACTGTGTCATTGTTTCAATGGTCATATTGCTATTCTTAGTCCATTAATTGCTAAAAGATCGATTCTTAGGTAGAACAAATATTTGTAAGATCAAGGTTAAAGACTGATTGTATACCTAAATAAATATTCCCAAACTAGACAAGCAAAGCCCGTATTATGGAAACCAGACCACTTATAAACATTATTTTATTATTCTCTTTATTTCATTTCGGTACATATAAATTACACTTACATGTTTAAATATATCTAATATATAAAATTCTCGTGTCACAATGTTCGTTCCCATACTCCTCCGAAACGGCTTGACCGATTCTCATGATTTTTTTTATGCATATTCAGTAAGCCTGGGAATCGGCTACTATCTATTTTTCATACCCCTAAGAGTTTGTTTGTTTGTTTGAACGCGATAATCTCAGGTACTGGGCCGCATTGAAAAAATATTTTATTGTTGGATAGTCCATTTATCGAGGAAGGCTATAGGTTAAAACATCACGCTACGACCAATAGGAGCGGAGCAGCAATGAAAAATGTTGTAAAAAAAAAAAAGGAAGAAAAAAGAAAAAAGGAAAAATTTACGCAGACGTAGTTGCGCGGGTCAGCTAGTATGTATATAGGTATATGAAAAATAAGGTGCCACCGGAATCGGGTACAAGGACCAAGCAGCAGTGGTTACTGCTCCAGAGAGAGGAACCTCCTTACTATGCGAGCCGTGTCCAGAAGTAGCGCCTTCTGTATCATTGGTCAAGGCTCCTGGCAATCAGATCATTAACGGAGACGACTATGGGTACAAAAATCGTCGAATCAACATCCCACATTGCCTAAAATTTTAATTGTTTATCTTTTTCAGCTTTCAGGAGATTCTCATCATGGCTGTGATGTCGATGATCATTGCACGACGCTCTGATCGGTCTATGACCACAAACCAGACGTGTTGGCAACAACAGTCCTGTCTGTAATGATAGAACGATTCTAGTACAATGTGATATGACCATTTTTAAGAACTGGCTTAGCAACATACCTATAATAAGGCACTTCTACGTCTACAAGGTGGTATTTTAGAGCAAGTTGCTAGTGGACAATCCTGGTTACTTGACTGTGTCTGTGCGAGTACTTGCCGTAAGCAAGACGTGAACAGCCAGAAACGATATGTCTGAGGAACTCACCGGGTCGGTGATAGACACGATAGATGTCAACAGTGCGATCCCTCAGGATATATTCCCAGTAGTTATTGGAACGAAGTTCCTTATCGTGCGTTGTGAAAGGAGGCTAGACGGAAAAAAAAAATCACGAAAAGTTGTAACGACACTTTTTGACACACGCAAGCCGTGCGGCGTGCGCGTAAGATATGAACATCTAATTTGACGAAGAAGTCACCTGTCGATTTGGTCTAGAGGCATAAATTCTGTACACAGTATTGGTGACAATTGTGTAGTTGTGGGTTCGAGCCTTCGGTATACAATCGTCTTTTTGTAAGTTTTTTTCGTTTCGTTTTTCTATTTCGCATTGAACAGTGTGGTGTTGCGGAGATTATAAAAAAAAAAAATAAGATAAGAACTTCGTTCCATTCGGGTGTCCCTTGACACCTATCAAGTTTTTTATTTGTCATGATAACTTCTTCAGCAATTGCAACGACAAAACCCTCGGGTTTTCTGAAGGTGTCACCTAACCGTAACCGTGGTCTTACCGTTGAGTCTTGAGCTTCGCGCTTTATTTCGCTAAACTCTATGTAGTAATCCTTCAATACAAAAGTACTATGTAGTAAATATTTTAAAGAATGTTTTCGACAGACGACAGCCGTCATTGATCCCGAGTTATTATTACCAGCCTGTATTGTCCCACTGAAGGGCAAAAGCCTCGCTGTTAAACATACTGACATATTTATAATACAAACATATTGTAGATAAATTACACCCAGACACAGAATAAACCATCATGCTAATCACACAAAGATTTTCCCTGGGTGGGAATTGAACCCGCACTCTTTGGCTTAGTAATCAGGGCCACTAGCCACTAGACCAATAGGTCACACAATTTTATTTGATTGTATGAAAAGTTATAACCC
Source organism: Herminia tarsipennalis (assembly GCA_945859575.2). Classification (NCBI taxonomy): domain Eukaryota; kingdom Metazoa; phylum Arthropoda; class Insecta; order Lepidoptera; family Erebidae; genus Herminia; species Herminia tarsipennalis. The sequence goes on from OX243840.2 coordinate 8,065,186, forward strand.
ACATTTTAAAACCAAGGTTACTTGATGGAAATATACCGTTAACCGAAATAAACTTATAAATATATAGTGAATAGATAACCGAATATTCAGTAGGTACCTGATGAAATATTCAAGGATAAAATCATACGAATACATACCCATTAGAAATCAATACCGCTCGTTTGGACCATGATTTATAATTCATAATGCTCACCTTAGTTGATAGTTTATTGAATGTGAAAAGTACTCTGATTTGGAATAAAAAAGAATATCAACAAAACGTACCTATCTATTTATTTTTAGTCTCTTAATTCTAAGGTTTTTTTTTCTCTTTATTTATTTAGGGGCTTTTATCTTAAAAAGTATGCTTTTGATGTCATCCTCCCATCTTGTACACTGTCTTCCACGGCTTCTCTTTCCGTCTCTTGGGTACCACTCTGAAACTGCCTAGCACCATTTACCTTGTTTGTCACGCATCATATGTCCGGTCCATCTCCCTTTTTGTTGGTCGATGCGTAGTAGGATATCAGTAAGTTTGGTTTTCATCCTGATGTCGATATTTCTGACTCTGTCTTGACGTTTTGTCCCTACTATGCTGCGCTCCATTGCTCTTTGGCATTTGGCAAGTTTGTCTCGTAGAGATTTGGTGAGTGCCCATGTTTCACACCCGTAGGTTAAGCATGGAAGGATGCATGTATTGAAAGTTTTTCTTTTTATCGCCATGCCCAGGTGTTGTGACTTCATGATTTCCTTGAGTGACCAATACTTCTTCCAGCCATTGGCGATCCTTGTACTTATTTCCTTTGCTATTAGGTCTTTTGGAGAGATAAGCTGGCCTAGGTAGGTATATTCGTTAACATACTCTAGGATCGCTCCATTCACCCTTATGTCCACCTTCTTTGAGTTAGTCATTACTTTGGTCTTTGTAAGGTTCATTTTCAGTCCAACTTTCTCACTTTCCTCGTTAAGGCTTTGTATCATTTGTTCTAAGATTTCTAGCTTCTCTTCGAAAAGAACCAAGTCATCCGCAAATCTGAGATGGTGCAGCTTGGATCCGTTTATATTCAGACCGAAACCTCCCCAGTTCAGGTTACGAAATATGTTTTCAAGGACTGCTGAGAATAGTTTAGGTGATAGGGGGTCTCCTTGTCGGACGCCTCTTCTTATTGTGAAATCTTTACCCAGTGTTTCAAGCTGAATGCTGGCCTGACTGTGCGCATAGATATTTTTGATAATGTTAGTGTAGACAGCGGGTATCCCTTGGTGTTCTAGGGTGTCCCATATGTAGTTGTGGCTCAAACTGTCAAAGGCTTTGGCGTAATCAATGAAGGCAATATAGACATTCTTGTTATATTCATTATATTTTTCTAGTATTTGTTTCACTGTATGGATATGGTCTATTGTAGAGAAGCCCTTCCTGAATCCAGCTTGCTCCACGGGTTGTTGTTCGTCAAGCATGGGGCTCATCCTGTCCAATATGATTTTTGCGAATACTTTAAAAACGTTTGACATGAGGCTTATTGGCCTGTAGTTTTCGATGTCTTCTTTATCGCCTTTTTTGTGTATTAAGATGATGTGGGAATTTGCCCATTGTTTCGGGATGCTGCCGCTGAACAAAATGTTGTTAAATATTTTTGTAAGAAAATAGAGAGTTAGCTCTGCCATTGTTCCTTTCATCAGCTCATTAGTAATATTGTCTGGTCCTGGTGATTTTTCCATTTTCTGGGTCTTTATCGCTTTTTCGACCTCACATAGTAGAATTTCGGGTACATGGTCAGTTTTGGTTTCGGCAGTTTTTAGGTTGTGGGTGTTTGCAGTATATTTGTCTATATTTTTTTTCTGATCTGCATAGAGTTGGGTGAAGAAGTGGGTAGCTAATTCGTTGATATTCGTCCGGTTTGTGATTTGCTTTTCTTTTTGCTTTAGTTTCGGTATCCATTGTTTTCCTGCTTCTCGTAGTTCCTTTAAAGCCTTTTTAGTACCTCCAGTTCTTTGTATGTGGAATTCTAGTGTTTTTAGCCGTTTGGTTTTCCGATCCTTTCTGATACTTTCTCTGATTTTCTTGCTGATTTCTGCTATCCTCTTGATGTTTTCTTTTTTGGCTTGTTGTGTTATGTACTCTTTTCTCATGTTTATAAGTTGTAGAGTTTGATCGCTTAACTGGTATTTCTGAGTCTTCTGGTTTTTGTTTGCAATGCAGTAATTTGATAGATGTTTTTCAAGGATTTCATATTTCTGTATCGGATCAGTCGTTTCGTTTATTTGTTTTATAATCCCTTGGTAGTTGGTTTCGCCTTGTTTGTAGCTTACCCTTGATTGATTGTGTGCATTTGCTATTATATGTTTCCGTGGTAGTTTTTCTGGGGCCTTCTTTAATGAACTTCGCACCATACGATGGTTTGTGTTGAAGTTCAGCTTTGTTATGATATTTGTGTCCGTGACAACTTTTGGGTGGTTAGTTATTATGTAGTCTATCTCATTCTTGTATGTTCCATCAGGAGACATCCAGGTCCATTTATTGTTGGGTTTTTTCTTAAATACGGAATTAAGTACTACTAGATTGTGTTCCATGAGAAATTCAACCAGTCTCTGTCCGTTGCGACTCCTTTTCCCGTGACCAAACATTCCCAGTACATATTCGTCAAGGTTTAGTCTTGCTCCTACTTGTGCATTAAAGTCACCCATTAAGATAATGTAATTCTCCATATGTTTTCGTATTGTTAGTGATAGGTCTTCGTAAAATAAATCTAGGATAGAGTGTTCTGCTTGTTCAGTAGGCGCGTAGATTTGTATTATGGACCATGGCTTTTTATAGTTTGGTAGTTTCACATTAAGTATTGCTTGTCTATCAGAAATTCCTATTATTTCTTGGATATATTGTTTCAAGTGTCGTTTAATTATGAAGCCAACTCCATACTGCCCTGCTGTTTTTCCTTTTTGGTATAAGATGTAGTCTGTGTATTCCTCTATTTTTTCTTCTTGTCTTCGCATTTCACTTATACCTAAGATATCAACCTTTATATTCTTAAGGGCGTTTTCAAGCTCCAGCAAGCTTTCATGAGTCCGTAGGGTTCTCGTGTTCAATGTAGCGATGTTAAATACATCATTGCATCTTTTTGTTAGAGGGTGGTGGTCTAAATCTCCCGCGGGGACCAGCCGTGATGGGAGGGGTTTTGTTCGTTGTGGTTTGTATAGTTGTATTGGATATCCGGTTTTTGGTGACAATAAGTTAGTTTCTATAAGTGTTTTTGTCTGACAGGGAGTAAGATCTTTCGCGCATGAACTGAAATGCATCTTTCCTTTGGATTTTATTAATGGTCTTGTTCGGATTACCTGGACTTGGTGTTTCTGATCTTTTTTTTTTTTCGTTATCGTTTTTGTGTCTGTTTTTTTCGTCCTTTTTAGCTTGCAAAACTGATTTTGGCAAGTCTTAGTCTCTTGAGTGATATAAGAATTAGGCTTCATTTTTTGTTTGTTTTTAAGTATCAGATTTTTTTTCTGCAGGGTAGTAGTAGCTAATAAAATTGGTCTAGTTCGGCCTGTTTTGTCGCCCTTTTTACCCAGTCTTTGCAGTCTATCGATCTCCCCTTTTTCAATATCCACAGCTATTTCTTTAAGCGTTGATGTAACGAGCGTATTCAGATCGTCGTGGTTTTCTTCCTCCGTTTCTGGGAGTCCATGGAGTATGACGTTGTTTCTCTTACTGTTCGCTTCGAAGTTTTGTATTTTTTTGTTTAATTTTTCGACTTCACCTTTTAGTTTTGCATTTTCTTCTATGATTGGTTGTAATTTTTCATCGACCTTTTTTAGGACGGCAGCAGTAATGTTTTCGGTTATGGTTTTTGTTTGAAGATTTAATTGTTCCGTCATTTTTGTCAAAGGAAGCGACATCTCTGGTGACAATTGGGTCGTCATTTTGTTGCTGTGAAACGGAATGAAAAAGTAATAAATCTGAACGCAGCCGTGCCCGCTTGTTGTGTTGGCAGCACTGCGTCTTCCGTCTTTGGTATTGTTTGTCAGTGTATGACAATTAGATAACCTCCAAAAATTCGGGCCGAATTGATTTGTCGTAATTAGATCACTTTTTGTTCTTGATTAATGCGGATTTCGGTTGTTTTTCGATGGACACACACGCAAGAAAGATTCCGAGTGGTTACTTGCACGCAATGATTGTTAATTCGCACTGATTTTATTTTAATTTAGGGAGCGTTTCGACAAGCAGTTGACGTAAATGACACCGGAACCGGAACTCCAAAACATATACTTATATATTTCTAAATACCTACATGTTATAGATAGATAATACCCAGACACAGAATAAACCATCGTGCTCATAACACAAAGTTTTATCCTGGGTAGGGATCGAACCCACGACCTCTTGCGTAGCAGTCGGATACACTCCCACCGTGCCACAGAGGCAGTCAACTATGTTTGATAAAAATCTGTTCAGCCGTTTTTTAGAACTTTTAACGTTAAATACAATGGTCTAAGAGACGCTGAAGGTCAACCTACACCCATCTCATAACAATTTTTTAATCATGAACTTTTTTCGTTTGGCAAGCTATCATAGGCATGTTTATGGCAATTTGAAAAGAGTAGCCGCGAGTTTTTATTGCCAGGTTCTTTTCTCCAGCTATACCTATTGTTTGCGAACTTGGCATAACATGTAGATGTAGAATCCCGTATCACAAGAATTGTTTTGCATCTTAACTGAATGTAGAATTTTGAATTTTATAAATCAATAAAATTTAATAAAAAAATGGTTGTCTGTAAAGTCGGTTTACGGACTATAATTTTACGTGATAACGTCATAAGAAAACATTGATGACATTGTATTAAAAAACCATGCCTGTGACAGATTTTTTTTAATTATTTTTTCCTATAGTATCGCATGTCGCTGCAATCGCCAAAACATTGATGACATTGTAATAAACATCCATGCCTGTGACAGCTTTAGTAGACCCAGGCGGATGCACGCGCACGCGCTTGACGACCTCAATACTCCAGCCTATCAGTAGGCGTATTCGCTATTCGCGTTGCTTAGCAACCAGTCAATAACGTGACTGATTAGCAACCAATTAATAACATGACCGTTGCTACGTGACACTTTCTCGTGCGTGCACCCCGTCATCAATTTATAAGACGTTATCACGTCAGGCTTGGGAACAAGTCAATAACATGACTGCTTAACAACCAATTAATAGCCTGACCGTTGCTACGTGACTGCTTAGCAACCAATCATTAACGTGACCGTTGCTACGTGACTGCTTAGCAACTAATCAATAACGTGACCGTCGCTACGTGAAACTTTCTCGTGCGCGCACACCGTCATCAATTCGTAAGACGGTATCACGTCCAAAATATATCTCATCTGGTTATCAGAAGGGTCGATCGTCCACATGTCTATTACAACATTACTTTACGTCAAATACGTGCAAGATTGATTAAACACGTTTGATAGTTTTTAATTTTAAATATTCACTTTTACTTATGAAATAAAATCAATAAGCGTATCATAATACGTCACACGTGTATTTTATACGTAGCAAGTGGGATTACGTAATGAAAATTGTGTTCAGTTATTATTTCGGTTTTATTATAATTCATATACGTATATATATTGTTATATTAAACTTTGACTTCACACGGAGTTTACTTCACCACCTATAGGTAGATACACAGAATATGAATCTATAGATACTATTATAAAATTGTAACGTAACTGCTGTATATAGAAGATATTATTATTAGATATAAGCCGTGTCGCGGGGGACTTTACAAACATACAAGTCACGGACAAAAAGTACAACCAGACTTGGAACAACAATTTGAGGATCACACAAAGTGGTGTCCCTTACAGGAATCGAACCCACGACCTCTTGCGTAGCAGTCGGACACTCTCCCACCGCGCCACAGAGGCAGTTAACACCTTGACCATACAATCACGACAAACATTCATCATAATGGATCCAACCGTTTTCGGGTGATGAGCCACTCGTACTATCATAAAAGTTATTGGGGCAAATGATTTTGGTTTTCACTCTCAGCAAAACATTTATAATTTCATATGGATTCTTTGAAATAAGTAGATATAAAAAGTTAGGTACATCAAATAATTCCAATGGAAGCGGCGGTAGCCTAATGGCTAAGGCAACGGTCTCGCAATCGTGAGATCGCGGGTTCGAATCCTTCCTATTATACTACCGACGTAAACCCACTCCTAACCAAAGCCATTGCTTAGCTGGAGGGGTGAACAGGATGACTAGCAATGTAGGACCAGAATCCCACATTGCTAGTTATCTAAATGTTTATGTCAAATTCCGTACATACAGACTTTGTCTCGTTAAATATTTGAACGTTTTCTACAAAGTACTAGGCTCAGATGAAAGGATCATGTAAATACAAATTCCTTTTAGGAAAAACACACGGTACGGCCTTTCGTTACAGAATATTTCAAAACGACAGCTACCCTAACTGGGCTATTTACCCTTGATCAAAAGGGATGAATGAAATACCTGATGTGTATTTTATACAAGGTAATGTAACGAAATCTGAATGCGCAGACAATCCACTAATTGAAATACACAGGCTGAAATAGGATAATATTTTTTAGAACAGTTTAATGGTACGTTTTCGACAGCGACTTCATGGGCCGCAACGGCTGACGGCAACACTTGGAGGTACCTATTAGATAATTTATATGAGATTGATGCTGACATAGGACTGCAACAATTCAACGGTAGCTGCAGTCGTTTGTCGGTAAATAATACACTGGGTAAAGTCTGGATGTACTTTGTATTCGTGACTTGTATGTTTGTAAAGTCCCTCGCGATACAGGGTCTGTACCTACACTACTGCGGGAGACCCCTCCCGCAGTAGTGTAGGTACAGGCCCTGTTTCATCTTATCATACATATACATATCAACCCATATGATGTCCCACTGCTGGGCACGGGTCTCCCCAATACCCTGGGGGTAATTGCCATAATCGCCACGCTTGGCGAGCGGGTTGGCGATTGCAGTAAGGCTTTAAAATACACAGAGGACGCTGCTGCCCGCCCTCCGGTGGTAAATCCCTTAGTCGCCTTGACGACACCCACGGGAAGTGATGGGGTGGTACTATTCTTAAGCTGCCATCTCATCGGCCCATTTAAAAAAATTGTCTTACCAGTGATTAAATATAGGTATAACAGTTGTGGATACCTAAAACTAATTAATAATGGCCTAATGGAGAATATGTAGAATTGAAGATATATACCAAAACTTAAGTTATAGACTAGAAACCTAAGCCTAAGTTTTATCGTTATTAAATTACCAACTTGGAACATAAATGCCAGGCACGACGAATAATAATCACGATACGGTTTCTCCCGTTCAGAAATTTCCATATCAGTAATTATGTCACACCTGAGTTTCGACTTTGAGCTCAGCTTTTTGGGTACAAAGTACTTCAAACTATATTATGAACGGCTCCCAAACATGTAAAGGCACCTTGTGAGGCCAAGATTGATTTTACTACCGACACTAAACTAGATACTAAGCCAAACTATGTCGCACTACAAGTTGAACTAAAGGAAACTACATACGAATATCTTAAGTCCTAAACTAACAAACTAGATTTGGAAATCATTGGTCCGAACACAAACTTGGAATAAAGTCGAAACAGTATAACTGGAACAAGGACTAGGTGCTTACAAGAGACTCTAACCTTTATAACCAAAGGTCATGTTATATTTTTGTGAAAATATATTTTGGCCTTAAGACTCTTGGCTTCGTAAAGTCCTTTCTAGTTACACTCATTAGTAATATTAATTAAACTAACTCTCACACGTTTGGTCCACTTTCTGTTTGAGAACGAGTCTGAAAATTTTAGATAAACAATAGAAATGTCCACAAAGGACTTTAACAATTTTAACAAAATAAATAATATTAATACTGTTGTTTAGCTTAACGAAGTTTGTAATTACTAAGGTGTTGGTGATAATTGTATTAACAATGCTTTATTAATTAGTGATAGTCTCAACTAGTGTTGCTACAACAGGTACTCCTTTAAAAAAACATATCCTAAGTGAATTTTGAATTTGATACGTATTGCCGATAACTAAAAAATATACATCACACGAATCGACACAACTATTGTAGAATAAAAGGAAGTGGTTTAAAATACAGTTGAAACATACTAACACAAAAAAAAACTTCAGATTTAATCACTAATTAAAAAAAAAAATGGAATAATAATTGAATAATCACAAATCATAAAACCAAAATCAAAAAAAGAGAAAAATATATGTTATGTATGTATGTTGCTCGGACTCGAAATGGGGTCTTCTGGTTTCTGGACGTGGCGAAATTTACCTTCGTTTTCTAATGATATTGTAGCAGTTTTTTTATTGCTCTCTCTCCATCTTACGAATTTTCGATCAGGTCACGTGTCCTGACGCGAGTTTAACATTTTTTACCCATTCCAAAAAGTGCACCACAGCTAAATAAGTTTCCACTTAAAAAAAATCTAATTAAACACAAAACTAGAATCAAATAATCAATGTCAAAAAACCTTGACTAGAACTATCAATTATACCCCTTTGTAGTCAAAATCACTTGTAAGTTTTCATGTCTAATTCGAAATAATTATTAATTCAACATAAACTTTTAGAGCTCTAAATAAACCTACTTGACTGAGTCGAATTATAGTTTTTGGAAATACATTACGTAATCTGCTATCAGACAAGGATAAACTTTTATTTGTGTTTCAAAAACTTAAGCTAAAGCTTTCGAAATTACATTTATATAATGCCTTTTGATTTTGAGTATTGTTCGAAGTAAAAAGATTAGGTGCTGATTTATTTAAAGGGGCTTCTAAACGGGCCATGTTTGAAACTTCTGAACGATCGATTTTGTTGTTTCAGTTGCTCTTTATTGTAAAGGGGCGTCTAAACGGGTCATTTTTTACGGCAATTTGTGGCGGCAATGCTGTGGCGGCAACATGGCAGTACTCTCCAATATTGATTGGATGGTTGCCGGACGATCGCTGAGCGATCGATTTTCCGCAATGTTAACCGGTCAATTTTGTTGTTATTTCAGTAGCTCTCTATTTCATTATTGCCGGATTGTGTAGCCCGTTTGGGAGACTGCTGCATCATGCGCCATGCAATTGCAGACATATTGCCATGATTGGTCGAGCAATTAGTTGCCAATAGTGCCGCCAAAAATTGCCGTAAAAAATGGCCCGTTTAGACGCCCCTTTATGGTATGAGCATTTTTTTGTATGCGACATGAAGTTTGCTGTGAGTGAAGCCGTGATTTATTGCTATATTCAGAAAATTTGGTGTTTTGAGGTTATATTAAAAATATTATACTGAAAAATGGAGTCAAAACGTGTCAAAATTTAAAACTGCCATGTCGAATTATAAGCTTCAGTGTTGCCAGTCGTATCACTTTATTGATTTTGAATTTGTGTACTGATTCTCATCTCACTGTTGCCGAGTTGTGTAGCTCGTTTAGTAGTCTTCATCATGGCCGATACTTTTTCAGACATATTCCAACATTACTTTTGTGATAGCCGAGCAATTAGTTTCCAATAGTGCAGCCACATATTGCAGTAAAACATGGCCCGTTTAGAAGCCCCTTAACAGAATTTCAAACGCTAATATTGTAATATGGAAATGTAACAAGGAAATTTACGATGTGAATTGTCTTTGATTTGAATTGACAGGTATCGATCGTAGCACAAAGCACCGAGAGTAAAGCTCACTGATATCTTTAGTCGCTGGGCTGGCTACCCCGTACAAAGTGACAGCAATTTCAAATGCCGAATCGAATAACCGTCCTGTCAACTTTATTGACAATTATGACAAATAACCGTTGTTCTAGTTACATAAATATAGACTTACATTTGATTTTGTCAAATGACCGTCCAAATGTCAAATTCTAATTTCTTTTTATTGCCAGCGACAGCCTGACCAGTGTACTAGAGGTCAGTAGTAGAGCTACAGCTTCATATGTACTTTTTTTTTTAATTGCCTATGGTTGGCAGACGAGCTAGCGGCCCACCTGATAGTAAGCGGTAACCGCCGCTCATGGACTACAGGAATGTCAGGGACACACCCAAGCCGCTGCCTACCGTGAAGTGAAAACTCTCTTTAAACCTCGTTTGAAGAAAGACATGTCGTACCGCTCGGGAATCACCGCAGCAGGTAGTTCGTTCCAGAGTCCACACGTTCGTGGAAGAAAAGAACGCCGGAATCAATCCGTACAGGACCGTATTGTTTCCAGGTGGAATGGATGAACCCTACTACGATGTCGAGTGGTGCGATGGTAGAAAGGTGACGATGGCACCATGTCAAACAGTTCCTCAGAGCACTTCCCGTTGAACAGACGGTAGAGTATGCAAAGTGCACCAAAGTCACGCTTTTGCTGTAAAGACTCCAGTCTGTCCATGAGATTGGGGTCATCAACGATCCGAACAGCTCGCCTTTGGAGGGAGTCAAATGGATCGAGCAAGTATTTGGGGGCACCCAGAGATGAGAGCGGTCGGACCTGCGCTTTATAAAGCACAAGTCGCTGTGCCGGCGAGAAATAACGCTTCGTTCTGTTGAGGACACCCACCTTTTTGCTCGCCAATTTGGCTTTACTTTCCAAATGACTCCTAAACTGGACTTTGCTGCAGATTTCGACGCCGAGGATCCCAATACTCTCGGAGACTCGGAGTGTATCTCCTTGGAACTGTGGCACTAGGACAAATAGGTCTTTCTTCGCAGTGAACGCGCATACTTGTGTCTTTGTGGGGTTGAATCGAACCAGGTTCCTCTCACCCCATTCGGAGACCCGCCCCAGAGAGTCCTCGACTTCTGACACAAGTTGCAACCATCTCTCCTGAACAACGCTCCGAGGGACGTTCTGTTGGCTGGTATATCGCGCATCACCCGTGCTGTCATCTGCATAGCAATGTATGTTCTCTAAGGACAGCATATCATTGATATGCAGAATGAACAGTGTTGGGGAGAGCACCGAGCCTTGTGGAACGTCAGCATTAATGGTTTTCAGACCGGAACAAGCACCATCAACGACTACGATAATGCTCCGATTGTCCAGAAAGCTAGCGATCCATCTGCAACACCCCTCGGGGATTCCATAAGAAGGAAGCTTCGATAGAAGGGCCTTGTGCCAGACCCTGTCAAACGCCTTGGCGATGTCGAGGCTGACAGCGAGAACCTCGCCCTTGCCTTCCAAGGCTTCAGCCCAGCGGTGCGTGAGGAACACAATAAGATCACCAGCTGAGCGACCGTGACGGAAGCCGTACTGTCGGTCGCTTATCAGCTGGCGCTCCTCAAGATACCGCAAGAGTCTGGTGTTGAGAACTCTCTCCATCACCTTTGATAACAAGGATGTTACCGCTATCGGCCTGTAATTTGACGGGTCCGACACTCCGACCGGTCACCCTTTTTTGGAATAGGGTGGACATTGGCGACCTTCTACGAAGATGGAACCCTTCCAGTTTTATATAAGAGACGGTAGAGGCGCGTCAGAACGGGGGTCAACTCAGGGGCGCACGTCTTAAGTACCACTGCAGGGATGCCGTCCGGCCCGCTCGATTTCTCGGAGCCTGAGCTCCTGCCTAACCGCACGTTGCGTGATGCGTAATTCTGGCATGGAGCTCTTACACTTTGGGATGGAAAGTGGTGTGGCTCCTCTATCATCTAAAGTCGAGTTAGAGGCAAATAGTCGGCCCAAGAGATCGGCTTTCTCCTTAGCACTGTGGGCCAGACTGCCATCGTAGTTGCGCAGTGGTGGGAGGTTGGACTGGCAGAAGTTAACTGGCGCAGCTTTGGCGAGCGACCAGAATGCACGACTCCCAGAGGGATGCCTTCGAAGTCGCTCTCCAATTTTAGCAATGTGATCTGCCTTTGCTATAGCAATAGCCTGTAATATGTACTTCACTCATATATGAGTGAAGTACATATGAAGACACACTTCAGACACACAGAACCTCGGAACATAGTGGTCCGAGATTATGTGATACCGTTTGGTTTGATTTACCTTCTGTATGATTGATTATAGTAAGATAATGGACATTCATTACATGAGTAATTAATGACTTAGGTAATTTCATATTTTTAGCTCGATTTTTATAGTAGAATACTCATGGTGAAACTTGGTATAATATAGTTAAATAGGCTTGAACTGTCATTATTTTAATTCAACGCCTGTTTATGTATACCCTATTTACTGCGAATAAAGTTTATTTGTATTTGTAAAGTTTAACTGAGTCTACCGACTCCCAATAGGTATTGTTTACCACTGCGTTACCCTAGACCGCAACGTTTGGAAAACCATTGTGAACTGTCATTGTAGGTCTCGACGTTTTTTCAAGACGTCTAAACTGATGAACGAATTCAGTTGAAATTTAGCTCATTGATAAACCTCTCCTACCACAGAAATGAGGAATCCGAAATCAACGAGGATCACTTTTGATAATACATGAGAAAATCTCTACCTGTTACGCAACGTTGCCATTTTCACACATTATCTGATTATATAAAACAAATGATTACAGAGTAATAACGTAGTAGAAGCATAATATACACTACCAAACTAAATTACGACACCATACGAGTACCTATGTCATCTGCGTAATTCTCATTCATATTCATGACTTAATTAAAACAAATGACTGGAGGTATTAATTTCTAAACTCATTTCGACTGAGGAATACCGTTCCTTGGAGAATAACACAGTGAAATATTCATTGCTCTGCGACGTTTGAAATTTAGTTTTTTGAAAAGGTATATTGGGCCCAGTTTCATAAAATTTTATTGGAATAACAATTTTATTGCATAAACTGTGCTTAGTTTACCCATGTTAGGTTCAGAACAAGTTTGAATCTCGGTTTTATTATTCTACAGGGTTTATTTAAATTTGTTTTACGTTTAAACTACAGATATGACATATAAACTGAGGTAAATTCGTTAAACTACTGAGGCCAATTTCGGCGCGTTATAAGTTCTGAAAATATTCTGTCTGGCTATAGTTACGGCCAGTGCAATCTGGTCGAAAAGGTCAATCAATTTAAAGGGAAATAATATATTTTGTTGTTATCCCCGTAATATATTTGTTGTAATTTCTGATGTGAACTGTTCTCAAATCATATAACTATAAAATTGCAAAAACTATACAGGGTGATTTTTTATGCATGTACACCAAATAACTTTGTAATATAATTTTTGAAATAATAATTACAAATAAACACTTCACCACCTATCTACTTTTGTCACACAACCATTTGCCACACATCTAAGATACCCCGGAGTAAAATCGATTTTCGATAGAGTTTGTGTGTGTGTGTGTGCAAAACTGATATTACAAAGTTATTTAGTGTTATGTAAAGAAGCCACGAGCGGGTAGTTATCAGTATATTACAAATCTACCTGTATAATGCCGTAGCATAATCAAAAACATATATGTTCATAATAAATAATTTATAAAATTTAGTCTAAATAGGTACATTACTAGCTATTGTCTATTGAAATTTTGAATAACAAACCTATCCTACGAAAACCATACATTTTCGTGAGATAACATTCCAGCTTTTTTGTGCCCTGTTTCATCCAGACCGTTCGTGCCGTTCCGTCATGATTGTCTAACAAACGTCCATTCAACAACCCAACATTTCATATTTATATCTAACACTTATAAACGAGCATCTGAACTCGGTAACAGCTCCAACGATTTCATGAAATTTTGTATGCAGGGATTTTCGGGGGCGATCAATCGATCTAGCTAGTTTTCATTTAAAGAAAAGTCGTTTAATAAAAATACTGAGCAAAGCTCGGTCATATAGGTACTAATAATAAATAATATCTTGTAAGATGAGTAGTATAAACCTATCACTTTCGTGGAATACCGTATGGTGTCATGAATACAACCTACCTACCCTACCTGTGGGTACCTTCCCTTTTGCAATATTTAGAATAATACTTTGCTTGTACTGTTGTCAAATATAACGCAAGTAAATAGGTATAAGCACCTTGCTACAACCAAACGAACCTGTTACCTAACGTGAATAAAAAAATTGTATGAAAACATTTTAACAGGAAAAAACATCAACAAGTTGTGTATTATTTCGAACCTTTTGTTCTCTTAAACTTCTCGAAATAATTTGTCAAAATTCATATTTCCCTTGAGAACGACCGCTATTGTCGAAATTCTGTCAATTGGATATACACGTGTCTCAATTTCAAACCAATAGGTCAAGTCAAATCAGTATATTTTTATGATACGCTTCGTACAAGTTTGTTTGCAATCATTGGGCTATATAGATGTATGAAACACACATTATGACGTCACTATGATACTAACCGCGAGTCCACAAATCATTTACTTTTAGTACGTATAGGTACGTGTTTTATCTTTATAGCTGAAGAGTTTGTTTGATTGTTTGAACACGATAATCTCAGGAGCTACTAGGTTGAATTGAAAATTCTTTAACTGTTGGATAGCCCATTTATCGAGGAAGGCTATAGGCTATATGCGGAGCAGCAATAAAAAAAAACAATAAATAACTGTTGCAAAAATAGGGAAAATGGACGCCGACGTAGTTGCGCGGGTCAGCTAGTTGATTATAGATTCTTAAACACATTAAATGATGGATGAACGTGTTTAATCAGAGCATTTAAAACACCGAAGGACGGGCAGCATCGTCCTCTCCATACTTTAATTAAAGCCTTACTGTGATCGCCAACCCGCTCACCAAGCGTGGCACCAATATAATAAGTACGTTCTTCTGGGGAGACCCGTGTCAAGCAGTGGGATATCATACGGTATGGTACGATTAAAATAAGTCTAAGTGTTTTATTCACTTAGGTTACAAAATGCAACGCTTCTGAACATAAGACAAAATTTTGAATATAATGGTTTTAGGTACGTAATGCCAAGTTTGCAAGAATAAAGCCGTGAGAAAAGAACTTGGCATAAAAAACTCATGACCACTTTTTAAAAATGTTTTTTTTTACATTGTATTAGGTATGCCAATAAGGTGCTGCAACCATTACACCATGAAACTCACGCAAGCAGTAACCATAGTATGTAAAGTATGTATAATCGAGATCGAATAATTAGACTCCTATGATGTGGATAGAAACATCAACTTACAAAATAACAGAAGAAGAAGTACATAAGGCGTAGTATTGCCTGATTTATTGACTGAATATTTTATTTTCATTGTACTCATCTACCCAAGTGCTTAAAAGCATAAACAAGCCTAACTTAACCATAAATATTTTCGTGTAAACCTACGCAGTGTTACAATTTTCCCTCAGTGTTGTTTTTCAAACTAGTGCCTGCTACCGTTCAACTTCTTATCTAACTCGTTATTCAAACTTGTGCAATACTATTGACGTTATCGTAACATTTTTGTGTAACTAAACGTTGGTTTGAAGCATATATTCAGATTTCACTTCAGATTTAGTGTGACGAAATTATGTGCGTATACTACAATCGCCGAGTCATTAAATAAAGTCTACTAATCTAATATTATAAACTAGCTTATGCTTGCAACTGCAACTGGCTTCGCCCGCGTGAATGCCAGATTGTTACCAAAATATTTTAACGGCAAAGTTTCATACTAGTTTTGCACCCCCGTTTTCCCCTTTGGGGGTTGAATTTTCAAAAATTATTTCTTAGTGCTCCCCTACGTTATAAAAGGAACCCCTGTAGAAAAATTGTAAGTTTCTTAGGCCCTAGGCGTTCAGTCAGCTTCTCCTTTAGATGAGAAAGGGTGTAAGAATGGATGGATGTTCATTCATGCAAACACTACTGGAGAGATTTCAAAGATACTTCATAGTAAAGCAAGTAGTTTATAACGGAATAGTACCCAGGCTATAAAATCAAATTCAATACGTTGACAGTCTACAAAATAAATACGAGTACATAATCACCAAAAAAGCAAAAGGGTTAGTTTCATGTTCAAATAGTTTAAAATATAAAAATAATGGGTTTTATGTAACCTTTTGACCAATATTTTTTACGTCGTTTTCAAATATTCTGGTAACTTGAACTATCCCATTTACGAAAAACATCCGTAGCTGATTCGCGCAACTTCGTATGTTGTATACAATATCAATTTTCCCCGTTTTTGCAACATTTTTCTTTGCTGCTCTGCGCCTATTAGTCGTAGCGTGATGTTATAATATAATATAGCCTATCCCGATAAATAGGCTATCCAACAGTAAAATATACTGAAATTATCGCATTCAAACAAACAAACAAACTCTACAGCTTTATAATATTAGTTTAAATGAATAACGCTTTTGTACAATAACTGTGCATAAAGTTTTTTTAAATGCATAATTTCCGAACTCAATAATCTATCTATCGATAGAGATACTAGTGCTATACAGGGTAATTTGTAATAAACTAATAACCTCCTGCTCGTGGTTTCTTTACATACTAAATACCTTTGTAATATAAGTTTTAGAAAATATTTTATATGTAATTCTTAATCACCTACCACTTGTTTCTAGAGTTATGACCTTAACCACCTACAGACTATTTTACTGGAGTAAAATCGTTGTTTTTTGTGAGGTTTAGGCCCTAAACTTGACAAATAAACATCTATTATACTCCGGGGTCTCTCAGATGTGTAATTAATGGTCATGTGACAAAAGTAAGTGGTAGGTGATGAAGAGCTAATTTGTAATTTTTTTATCAAAAATTATATTACGAAGTTTTTTTGGTGTAATTTAAAAAAGTTAAGAGCGGACGGTAATTAGTATATTACACAGCACCTTAGATATATTTAACAGTTTAGAATCCAATTTTAGAAGTAACGTTAGACATATTATGTTCAATTTGATTAGTAATAAGTACTTACTTCTATTGTTAGTTGTTTGTTTTTAACTGAATGTGTTTTTCTTTAGCTTTTACTTTCATATTTGTGTATAGTGGATCATGATGTGTACACATGTATTAGGAACATAGTTTAAGTCTAAACTGAAATGTATTTATTATTTTACAAATACAATAATTGAATTTTTGAAAGATAGAAAAATTTGAAATCCAGACTCAGAAATCAAACCCGACACTTCCGTAGCCAAACCGGGGCAAGAAGCGAACCACCTATCTGGACTATGTTACTAGATCTCAAATTTTTCTATCCCTTTATTATTTAAATCGAATTGTACTATGTTCTATTTTGTGTACCTAAATAAATAAATTCCTAAAACCTATCCTTCATGACCTTTTCTAGTGAATACGAGCACATAATACCAAAGAATCACAGAGTAAAACATCGAATTACCTGGCCCTTTAACTAGATAAATTCTATTGGATTTCACACGAAATAAGACTACCAGTACACTTATTAGGTTATTGCTTAGGTAAAAGGGGTAAATAGTCAACATTGCGTAAAACTAAACTTTAGTATAGACGTCTGTCTCGCAATTGTGTTAAGTAAACTTCGATAATCATGTATTCTGAACGCTGAGTCCCTCCGACCTACAAAAAGAAGAAAGAGAAAAATATTACTTACTAACTAACTTACTTATCTGTATCTGTTTTACCAGTTACCAACACTAAAAGGGTTTTGTTTGATATCTTGTTTGTTTGTTAGTTTTTTGACTTTTTATTAGTAGTTTAAGGCTTTTAAGCGGGTTCTTTTTAAAGTTTTTGTGTTAAAGTGATTTTGATGTTTTTTTTTAAGACAAGCCCTGTATTGTGAGGGATAATTACCCTGTATTTCCACAAAGCGATGTCCATTGTGTGAATCAAACCTAAAAGCGAAAGTTTGTGAGAGTGTATGTTTGTTACTTCTTCACGTCTAAACGGCTGGAGCGATTTTAATAAAATTTGGTATCTAGTTAGCTGACACCCTGGATTAATACATAGGCTAATAAACCGCGGGTAACACTGCAGGGCACAGCTAGTATATCTATAATCTCAGCAACGGCTCCATCGATTTTCCTGAAATTTAGTATGCAGTGATTTTCGGGGGCGATAAAACCATCTAGCTAGGTTTAATTTTTAGAAAACGTCGTTTAAAAAAAATATCAAGCAGAACTCGGTCATTTCGGTTCTTTTCTTAAATCACAAAGTATCCATCAATAAATTTTATTATTTAACAAAGCTTCAACTACTAGTTTCTATAGTCAACGCATTGTATACGTACTTATCTGCGAATCACATTTGATCTACCTACGTATTTAACGCAACCACAAAAAGGGCCGAGAGGGCTCGTAAAATCTATTTAACATAGTCAGTTTAATTTAAATCAGTGTTCCATGTAATTAAAGCCTTCTAAACATTAAGTAAACCTACTGAATAAGACCTGAATTAGGTTTGTCCTTTTCAAAATGTAGGTAGCTACCTATTTTATTTATAAAAAGGTTTTAGTTTACAAATGAAATCACGAGTACCTCTTTGGTTTGATCTGGATTTGGTTGTGATTTGTGAAGGTCAGAAAGTACGATATGATTGTGGATTTTTGCCAAGAAACTAACCTATACTGAAGTAAAATGAGGTCAGTTATACCTATTGAAGAGTTAGGTGAGGGTCGAAATCTAAGATTTAGCTGAAGATATTAAATTTTGAATATAGTTTACCTACGTAAAGTTTTTTTTTTATAAAAAGACGACTCCCGCAGTAGGATACAAGCCCTGTGTCACGGGGGACTTTACAAACATACAAGTCACGAACACAAAGCACACCCAAACTCGGAACAACACATTGTGGATCACACAAAGTGATGTCCCGTGTGGGAATCGAACCCACAACCTCTTGCGTAGCAGTCGAACACACTCCCACCGCGCCATAGAGACAGTCAAAAGTTTAAGTAGGTAACCCTACTAGTAGCCGTGGCTTTTTTTTTATTGACTCCTAACTTCGTACCACCTAAGATTAAATGTACCTACCTAATCCCAAATTTAATAATTAGAATCTTTTGATTCTTTAGCTGATTTTTGTTTTGGGTTTTCCCTGTTTGTTTATTTCTTCTTAAACCTAGAATGATCTTTTAATACGAATTAAAAAATATATGAGAATGATTCATATGAGTAACAAATAGCAATTGATTTGTGTTTATGTAAATAGATAAGATAAGATGGAATATTATCGAAGGCGGAATACTATTTTTATCATCCTCGTTGACACAATCTTCAACATCGTCACTTTGATCGACAACAGTGGTAATTCTGATGAGCTCGCAATAAAAAAGTACTTGATCCAAGGTTCGATTTGCCTTAATTTCAAACATCACTATTGCTTGTTTTGTTAGTGCCAACCATTTTGAAACCACTTCACGTCACTAGTTCCAAACATTACCTTTACGACATCTTTCAGGTAGATACACGACAGTCATTCCTTAACGCTTCGCGGTTACACATTTCGTTGCCGTATTCAGTGAGCACGAGCCTTAAATCAACATAAATCTCAAACAATCCGATGTATTTACTTCAATCCTTAAACAAGCTCTACTTTCGTCAGTAATTCGGCCACTTAATAGTTTGTTCGCAACGAAAATCGTTGTTTTATTCAACTTAATTAAAGCGAGATAGGAGCCTTAGCGTAATTCAGCGGAATTATTAATTACAAGGATAATTGCCTGCCCTTGTCTTCGGCTCCCTATGTTAGACTCTATAAATAATATATTAGAAGAAGCCTTTATACTTAATGATTGTTTTGTTCCTTTCTATATATACTTACGTGCTAGATAATAGAAATAATTATCGTTATTGCTAGAAGCAAGCTTGCCTAATAATGTTATCGATATATTACAAATTAATATTGAACGGTACTACTGAAGACAAAGTAACGTTTACGTAATGAATGTGATTACCATTATACTGAGTATGAAGCGTAATTGTGCTTTAACTAACCCAATGGCGCGAAATATGGTTACAGTTAATGTGGCTTTCAGAAATGCTTGCGTGTATTGTTACTAAGATTTGCTAAATCTAGTTCACATATTGAATTGAGGTGGATTTTAACGGAGCAAAGGTTTTGTCTTTCTCTTTTTGCAATCAGAATTTGTGCAATTTAGGGTACAATCCTACCCCATTTTTAGCATTTTTCCAATGATAACTTGAGGGTGCGATTAATTAAATCGTTGGACGATTATCGTCTATTTATTTATCAATACTAATATTATAAAGCTGAAGAGTTTGTTTGTTGGAACGTGATAATCTTATGAACTACTGGTCTGAATTGAAAAATTATTGTACTGTTGGGTAGCCCATGTATCGAGGAAGGCTATAGGCTATATAACATCACGCTATGACTAATAGGAGCGGAGCAACAATGAAAAATACAAGAATACATACGAAGTTGCACGGGTCAGCTAGTTAAGTATAAAGCTTAAGAGTTTGTGTGAACGCAATAATCTCAGAAACTACTGGGATGAATTGAAAAATTATTTTACTATTGGATAGCCCATTTATCGAGAAAGACAACATCACGCTACGACTAATAGGGGCGGAGCAGCAATAAAAAATGTTACAAAAATAGGTAAAATTTACGCAGACAAAGTTGCGCGGGTCATCAAATATCGACGGTTTATCGTCACCATGTCGTCGAAATATTTTATCGTTAAACAACTGTAGTAGCTAGCTGTTTGCCACGACATTTTAAATGACACGTTAATCTGTCAGCACGTCGTAGTGGTACGCGACCTAGGTTTGAAAGTGACATTATTTATAAAAGATCGCACTAAGTGGAGACCCTTGTAGGAATCCAACTAACTTCTTGCATAGGTACTTGATCTACGCTACCTTGGAAGTTAAAGTTGCATCGTATGTAGGGACTCATGCTACTGTTTTTTGTTTTTGGTTGTTGGCTGGTATAGAGACAGGCAGTCATTACACGTTCAATCTAGACCGAGATCCCGTAATTGTGATCATTGATTATGATCCAGATTGACTGTGTAACGTGTTGGATTGACGGATCGCGTCATGGTACAACTACCCGAATCAAGATGTATCAATATATTGCGATCTGCGACCTTGATCAGCTCACGATCTGGGTTGAGAGTGTTCTGGCTGCCATATATTGGAACTTAAAAAGCACAGCTATACCCAGTATAATAAAGAATGGCTAGTACGTATTTGATATATAAAGAACCCATCAGTGATAATATTAGTAAGAATATCCAAGGCAAAAGCAACAAATTAGCACATCTTATCTTCACCACATTTAAAAGTTATTCCATCTTAGACATTCCGTCTTAGACAGCAAGCCTTTTCCTAAATTACATCAAAAATTCACAGGCCCATCTGGTACAATCTCTGTCCTACTTAAAGGAAGCGTTCCTCCTAAAGTACTCAAAATTTGATTAACCATCAACACGCGCAAACGCCCCTATTAAACTTTATTTAGGCCGATATGGCGAAGATCTTGTCAGCTTGCTTCAGAGTACCTAATTGACCTGATATTTGAAATTGTATTAAGCAATTTGACAATTGAAAGCTTTTCCTGATGAGACGATCGAAATCATAGAATGTACAACATTAATTTCAACCCGTTACTGCTTCCGCAATTAAAGGTCTAGGTATGCTTAATTCACCCAGATAAATCACCTGGATGAATAAAGTGTATACCTACACTTAATTTACCCAGGTGAATGTTGAATATCGAACTATGATATTTCACCAGATATGTTGAAGTTACATGTTATAATAATAATAATAATAATATCTTGGGACAACTCACACAACGCTGTCTGATCCCAAACTAAGCAGAGCTTGTACTATGGAAACCAGACAACTGATAAACATACATATACCTATATTTCTAAATACATACATATTATAGATAAATGCTACGTTAACACGCTTGCCGACGTTTGGCAAACGTCCACAAGCTCCAAGTCTTTACAAACGCTTGAATGTCATTTACATGCTTGCGAGTGTGCAAGCATGGCAGACGTGGACGTTTCACATTGGCTTGATACGCCTATATATACATAAACGTATTTTACATACTCTTTGCCTAAAGCCTTAAAAAGAGAGTGTAATAGGAGTAAGGTCCCTAATTCTCTAACAAATGTTCAAGGCCACCTTTGATTTAGGGTAGTGTAATAGCCGTTTTATATATTTTTATTTAATTCATATTTTTACTGATGATCAATACGCGGTAAACACACCTGTTCGGCACGAGCTCGTCAGCGACACTAAACACATACCAACGCGTAAATACGACGCAAGCGCTTGCCGAAAGCTTCTTTTGATCTGTGTTTAAAACCCGACTCTAGCCCGGATCGGCGACAAGCTCACGCAAGCCAAGTCAAGCCTAACACCCCGTTCACACGCTTGTTTTTGTGGATACTTGTCGAGACTTGCCAAGCATGTAAACGTAGCATTACAGATAATAAATAACCCTATCATCGATTACCAAATAACTTTTAAACAGAAATCCCAATAACAAATCGACTATTGGTCGTGATCATACGTCCTAAAGAGCATTTAATTGCGTGATTGTCTATTAATAACCATCGATCTCTTTTACGACCATTATTACCGCGAACTATTGCCAAAACTTGTCGCCGACGGTAATCTCATAAGTCCGACATTAATTTTACCGCTGGCGTGATATACGGACATACACAGTAAACGTTATGTAGCAACCTCTGCTATTTTTATCGCTCAATTCTCCGCTCACTGATAAAATAATCTCCGTATTGATATCACGAGATTGTGATAAAAATATGAGGAAACAGTGTCAGATCGTGTGGAAATATTATTTTAATATTGCCTGATAAGTATTACGGAATATGGACAGAATGATTCGGCTGCATTTTGGATAAATTTCTTGTTTGTCACCAGTTTATTCTACGTATAATAAACAATCACAGTTTTACGCAATGATTTAAAAAAAAAAATGCAAAACCCGACGTAAATCAAAATTTACATTTAATACCCAAAAAAGTCACCGTTTGCATAACGTTGACATTTTTAAATCGAAATTACAAAAATAATAGCACAACAATATCATGACATTCCAAAAAACGCTCATATGGGACATTATAATGCCGCATCTGGCCAGCATTCCCAACCAAAACCTTGTCAACACGAAAAAACTTTTCCCTCAAGTAAATAAAAGGACAAAAATATGGAACCAATAACAAAAAAGATGGCGCCTCGTACAATTGACTACGGGAAATGAATTCTGGCCGTTATTATCCGCGCTATTGATCACGAGGTCCTTCGTTTTTCATCAACAAGTTTTTCTTACGGAACTCTAATGGGAAGAGGGAAATGCATCTTTGTCCTTGCGATGCATTGATTCTAACCGTCACGAATCACTCCGTTTAATTATGCCAAAGTAATTCCTTGTTTTACAAAACTGTTACATCATATAGGTACCTTTATGTAGGATTATATGCAAAAAGGTGTGGTAAGATTTTAGCAGCGGACAATGAACGTTATAGGTATTATACCTCTCCTGGTCCAAAACTCGATCAGATTATTGGGGCATATAATTTTAATTAACATTTATTAGATTCAATCCCAAATCCTTCAATGATACTTAACTTTATACTCTCATAAGCATTTCCATCCCTACTATTCACCTTCTATACTATTTCACTTCATCGACAATATGAGACTCCAAGATGTCTTAATGATTAAGTTGCATTTGAACGCAAATCAATAAAAATGTATTCTATCTTCCCAGGGCCCAATCTAGGACAAGGAAAGCCAGCCAAATGCCCAGAGCGGCAACAGTGAAGGGCGGCTAAATGGCAAAAGATTCCCCCCCCCCCCCCTTCGCGTAATATACTTAAGGGCTAGTATACCCCTAAGTATATTGCTGTGAAATGCTTAGGAGTGTATGGGCGATGTACTGTATAGTATAGAGGGGAAATTATTTGCTCCCCCCTCCCGGTCGCGCGATGTAGGTACTTGGATGTATCGGGTGAACTGATTCCCCCCCCCTCCCCCCATAGTGCGATATACTTAGAGGGGATGTAAAGAGCGGCAAATATTGTTTTGCCGTGAGCGGCTAAATGGCTGTATCAAGCCCTGTATCTTCTAAAAGTCAATTTTACGTTAAATTTAAAAGCAAAGGGAAAGTTTCAGAGTTTATCGTAAGCATAGCTGATATATTATACGAGTCATCTTGTTTTTGGTATTAATCTCTCTCAGTAATGAGACTGAACATTAGGTACAAAGTTTGCGTACCCGTATCGAGCCTTAGACCAATTAAGAGAGCTGAAGTCTTCTCGTAATACAAGATTGGATTCGCAAGTGTGTACACAAGCTAATAAGCCCTTAGAATTTTTGTATTTCATCATATTTCTAAGGAGTTAAACTTTGCCTTGCTTAATAACGAAACTGATATGGGAATTAGTTTTATGATTGTAGTTGACATATAAGTTGAGACGATTTATCATCTTAGAAAAAATATTTTTAGTTTATAATAGACTACCTGCCCCTCGCGACTTCGTCTGCGTAAATTTTCCCCTTTTTGCAACATTTCTCACTGCTGCTCCGCTCCTATTGGTTGCTGCTTGATGTTATATAGCCTATAGCCTTCCTCGATAAATGGGCTATCCAACAGTAAGAGAATTATTCTCAGCTATATAATATAAGTATGAGATATGGCATTATTGTTATTTCCATAGTGGTAGTAATTGTGAAACACAGAGGAAGAGGGTCCATGACTGTGTTATTCAAGAAAAGTCAGTTTCAAGAAATCACTGAGATTTTGCAACGTTACCACCGACTTCGAGAGCGTAATACGTTACATACGTCACCAAATAACTATATAATATCAGTTTTGAAACCTTTTGTCACATAACCGCCTACCACATGTCTGTGTAGGTAGTTAGTTTTACCCGGAGGGTAATCCCCGGTAAAACTAACTACCTACACTAGTTTTTGTCAGGTTTAGGGCCTAAACCTCACAGTAAACAACGATTTTACTCCAGTAAAATAGTCTGCAGTTAATAATTCCAAAAACTGGAGGTAGGTAGATAAAGGTTTAGTATTTTTCAAAACTGTTCACAAAGCTCTGCCTTTGTGGCGCGGTGGGAGTGTGTCCGACTGCTACGCAAGAGGTCGTGGGTTTGATTCCCACATGGGGCAACACTTTGTGTGGTCCACAAATTGTTGTTCCGGGCCTGGGTGTACTTTGTGTCCATGACTTTATGTTTGTAAAGTCCCCCGCGACACAGGGTTTGTACCCTAATACGGGAGTCGTCTTTTAAAAAAAAAGTTATTTAGTGTAATGTAAAGAAGCCACGAGCGGGAGGTAGTGTTAGAGAGTAGTGTAGGAGAGGTTAGCGTACATAACAAATTACCCTGCATATTGAAACCTGCGTAGTAAACTAATATTCGATGAGACTGACTGCAACATTCGAATTCTCCAGTTATTAGTTAAGTAATTTTTCACCAACATTTTAGAAACATTTCGGTCAATGAATCAATTATTATGAAGCTTAAATACTTGGAAGGATATTAATAGCTTGAAAATCCACGCGAAAATCACGGGTAAATAAACAAAATAAATTACATTTATGAAATTCAATTTCAGATAGCAAAAAGTTCAATATATCCGTGTACCAGGAAGCTTGGGAATCATCATTTCAGATCGAAACGGTTTCCATTACTATAACGTGCCCACCCACATCAACTACAAAATAGATTTCCGAGAAAAAATGTTACCAAAAACAAAAGGTACTCGTATATATTGAATTATAAATGAAGCGAGGCATGAGTCTTTGCGACAGGTTTAATCTCGTCGTCATGTTCAAAGCAACTAAAGGTCAGAACACAAAGTCAACAAAAAAGTTTTTAATACGTACACGTGTTAGTGAAAGGGTTGTAAAATATTATTTATAGACTTTTTATAGCGGTTGTTTTGCAATTTTCTTTCTGTTGGATTTTTTTATTGGTTATGTTTTCCGGCTGTAAAGTACATAGCGATATAATTTGATAAAACCAATCAATGTGCGGGAAATACACATTGAATATGCCTACAATATTGTTGGTGTGATAGATGAAGTAAAAAAAAGTAGCAATACCTACTGGAGGTAGTAATAAAGCTATTTAAAGAAACGACGGATTGGTCAAACTAAATTATTATAATAAAATTTACATAGGGCTACATAATATTTATAACACATATTTATGCATAGAATAGGGTACATATTTATAACACATTATTTATTAAAATATCATTATTTAACTAGCGTAGGGCGACTGGATACGACGACATTGTGTCTTTTGGGTTCGATTTCCACACACAACAAAGTTTTGTGTTTATGTTGTGGAATACTCGAAAGACAGGTCTGGCTGTCTGTCTGGGGACGTTGCCATTATTGATTGATTTTAAAATTAAAATGAATTAGGGAAAAAAATTGAACCAATAAAAAGCTATAAAGGCGTCTGAGCTACCGACTCTGTTATTATTACCTTATTATTACTATTACCTTACACGTTTCGATTTAATGTTGTTAGGGTTCTCTAGCCAAAATGGCAAAATGAAACCCTTAGAGTTTCGCCATGTCCGTCTGTCTGTCTGTCCATTTGTGCATCTCCAGATTAGCTTAGAGATCTTTAATACTAGAATGCTGTAATTTTGCACGGATATACATATTGGTTACGCGACAAAGTGGTAGAATGAAATCTTAAATTCTTATCTGGTAAAGGTTTTTACACGTAAAGTGGGGGTGAGGCTTTTTTCATCGTATGAGGTGTTGTTGGATAGGTCTTTTAAAAATAATTATCGACTGTGAATTATAAAACTATTTTTCGATTTAGGGATCCGCTTATCAAATATTAAGCTTTAATTTAAAAATTTTCGTTAGAGTCGAGGTTCCAACCCCGTCTGATTTTGTAGAATCAGGGTAGTTGTATGTATAATGAAATTAAAAGGAATACTATCACAGTTAAGTTGGCTTTATACATTTATGAGTAACAGCTGATCAAGTGAGAAGTAACAAAATGTTCGTACTAATTCCATATTGTCCGTGGCCCGACATGTCTTGCCCGGTTTTTTAATAAATATTAAAGTTTTTAAAATAAGCTGATTTTATAACTGAGTTATCTTAAGTTTAATTAAACACAACATTATTAAGTGTATTGTAAACAGAGCCTAACACCAAACACTGTAACGGGCGGCTGTAATAATATGCGAATCATAAACACAAACACGAGGACTTTGAGCAAATAGAGACCGTACGCTTCCTATATTCATAAATGCTATGTACGACGTATCACATGTAGCAAACTTGTGATGTAGGTAAACCAACTTTTATTATAGAGTTTATACCTTTGTATAGTTTTACTAGCTTTGGCCCGCGGCTCCGCCCGCGTGGATGTCGGTTATCGCGATAAAAATATCATCAAATCCTATGTCCTTCCCCGAGACTCAAACTATCTCCATACCAAATTTCATCTAAATCGGTTCAGCGGTTTGAGCGTAAAGCGTAACAGACAGACAGACAGACAGACAGAGTTACTTTCACATTTATAATATTAGTATGGACTTAGTTTTACTGGGATGTAACCGCACTTAGACTCATGATTGGGCCATTGTGCATCCGTACTCATCTGCTTATCATTCCAGCTCGCCTCTCCCAGATGCCCAACATTCTGCTCACGTTACTGTATGCCTACTGGAAAGTTTATGGCAACGTTAATAGGCCCATTAATGGAACGAAAGAGTAAATAATTATATAAGGTTGATAAAACGAAAACAACAGAAAACCCACTTCTTATACCGTATTATTGTGCTGGGTAGCTACGGAACCCTACATTGTGCGTGGCACGACATTCACTTGTTTACAGTTACTGTAGAATGCAGTAAAAAAATGTGATAGATGACACATTCTTGTTCGTAATGTAGATTCATACTACATACGTCTTAGCCTGGCAAATGTGGGATATTTAGGCTATGAACTTTATTGTGGACTTAAGTCTATAGACGTCATATGTCACACAACTGTCCTTATACCGTTTTTTTCCTTGAATCGTCTTTTTTTATACTATGAAATGAAGAGACGATCGTGCGCCTGATGGTACCGCGTTCCTCATTTGAGATATTAGTTCGTAAGCCTCATTTGTCACGTAATTTCACTTGCTACAGTGCACATTTCAGTACCTACTGATTTCTCAAGGCTTCTTTATTTTTAATATATATATTTTTTATACTACGAAATGAGGAGACAAAAATGTCGTGCGTCTGACGGTAAACGTCATAACAGTATCAGTGCCACCTAAATCCTCGTCTAGCAAAGACCTGCGTACCGCGCCCTTCGTTTGAGAAATTAGTTCATAAATCTTATTTGTCCAGTGATTACACTTGATACAGTGTACTTCAACCGAAGCATGGAGTTGTGTTAACATCACTATTTCACCGAAGAATGACTGACACTGTCGTGGAACCCAAATACTAAGCTACTAACTAAGACCTACCACTAGTCTGCACGATCAATTATTTCTATAATATAAATACTACGTCGACTGCCAATACTTACATATACTACACATTATAACATTGTTTTATTGTTACAAGATTGAGCAGATGTGCAATTGTGCATACTATATTTGTTATAGTACAAGCCACTACAGCTCCGGCAAACTCAAATCGCTCTATGAATCAGCTGCTCGGTGTTTACTATTAGCTATTGTAATCCGGAAACATATAACAACTGTTTATTCTATCAATCACTACTCCATACGTACAGTAGGTACTCGTACCAACCGCAACAAAAGCTGACCCATAAAATTGCTCACAAAGCCACTATTATTTATTTTAACCTGCAATAAAAGCCAGCTTTTTGAGGTGCTGAATCAGCATTTTATATGAAAAACGAACAGCTGCAAGGCATTGTAGCTATCGATACATAAAACATGAGTGAATAGTCCATTTTCAGTGGGTATAATTATTAAAGTACGTAGTATACAGCTCGCGGAACGAAACGGGCTACAGCAATAATACACTACCGGGAAGCATTTAAGAAGAACATGTTCAAACTTTTGTTTTTACTTCTATGGTTGAAATTGTAAAAATTTAAGAGATTTCAAGAGAATTTGTAATTTGTGTTATGGTGATCTAAATAGGGTATTTTACTCTATATGAGAAAAAATCTATAAATTTATTATTAGGATGGTTTAGGTAAAAAGCAGCCCGAAAATATTAGTATTAGTTCATAAAATAACTAAATAAATTTTAAAATTCAATTCAAACTTTTCAGTTTTATCGGCGTAATCGCCATTCAAAATTTCAGCACATTTGTTTACCTAGCCAACTGACGTCATGACCACAGAGAAATATGGGAAATTTGAAAATGTAAAATTTAATTGCATTTTTATGACACTTATCGATTGAATAAAAAAATTGTTGTTTTAGTGGCTAATTACCACTATAGAATCTAATTAAGACACTTTAAAAATGGGTGTAATACCCTATTATGTAAAAATTATCCACGGCTTCATGTCGGCCTCAAGTTACCTCTACAGTAAATTTCATCAAAATCTGTCAAGGGGTCAAGACCTAAAAATGTAACAGACAAACCGAATTACATAGGCTCCTTACTTATTCATGCAGTGGCTACATAGCTTATGTCACTAACAGTAAGAGATACAATAAAGGTTGGCACCCATTTACGAGGATACAACCTCAAGATCGCACGCCCCTAAACTACTCCCAATCTATAAAAGCGTTTACAACCCTACGAGTACTACCGTAGTACAATCTCGCCCCATTCTCCGCGTGAAGGAAGCATTAGTCACTGGGGTAGCAACAACGACCACTGATTTTGATACGTCACGGTGGAATAATTAATCACTAGTCCTGAAGGTTGTACCCCTTACCCCGTGCCCTAACAATGTAAAATCAATATTTAGCACCCCACATAACGGTTATTATGGGCGTGGTTATTTTTAGATGACATTGATAAGCTTACTATTAAAATTTAGTGTAACGTGTTGAAGAAATGTTCTAGAAAGCACGCTTCGCTGCGACACGTCAGGGTTTTGTTTCCGCTACCATAAAAAGTGTAGATTTGTTTTGATTGATCGAAGGCTATGGTTATAGAGCATAGACAATTCTTTACAATCTACCATTCATAAAAAAATATCTCGATTGTAAAATGCTTTAAAAAAAGAATTATCGATGTGATATAATGAATAACTTCACATTAGCCTTGGTAGGCTCATAATGTTATGCCCGATAATGCTTTTATTTTTTTTTATAAAAAGATAACTAGCAATGTGGGATTGTGGTTCCACATTACTAGCAATCCTGTTAACCCCTCCAGCTAAGCTCTCTCTCTCTCTGGCTTGTGTTAGGAGTGGGTTCACATCGGTAGTATAATGAGTAGGATTTGAACCCACGACCTCACGATTGCGAGACCGATGCCTTAGCCATTAGACTACCGCCGCTTAAATCGGCACTAAGTTTTAAGTCCCTACTTTTTTTTTACTTTTTTTTACGCGCAGGCGATATACGAGTTAAGCGGTCGGCCTATAGCAAGAAATTTGTATTCAAATAAAGTTTGTACGGTGGGTAAAGTTAGTCCTTCATACGTATTTCATCATTCATATTTAATTCGGTTTCAGAAACTTTACTTACCTACTTACTTCATTATTGTTTAAAATAATGTGTTTTAACATATAAATAAATTTACATACTAGGAATTAAATACATTTTATATACGCGATGGGAGTGTGTCCGACTGCTACGCAAGAGGTCGTGGGTTCGATTTCCACACGGGACACAAGTTTGTGTGATCCACCAAATGTTGTTCCGAGTCTGGGTGTACTTTGTGTCCATGACTTGTATGTTTGTAAAGTCCCCCGCGACACAGGTCTTGTACACTACTGCGAACGCGTCTATTTTAAAAAGTAAAAAAAAAGTAGGGACTTAAAACTTAGTGCCGATTTAAGCGGCGGTAGTCTAATGGCTAAGGCATCGGTCTCGCAATCGTGAGGTCGTGGGTTCAAATCCTACTCATTATACTACCGATGTGAACCCACTCCTAACACAAGCCAGAGAGAGAGAGAGCTTAGCTGGAGGGGTTAACAGGATTGCTAGTAATGTGGAACCACAATCCCACATTGCTAGTTATCTTTTTATAAAAAAAAATAAAAGCATTATCGGGCATAACATTATGAGCCTACCAAGGCTAATGTGAAGTTATTCATTATATCACATCGATAATTCTTTTTTTAAAGCATTTTACAATCGAGATATTTTTTTATGAATGGTAAGTAGATTGTAAAGAATTGTCTATGCTCTATAACCATAGCCTTCGATCAATCAAAACAAATCTACACTTTTTATGGTAGCGGAAACAAAACCCTGACGTGTCGCAGCGAAGCGTGCTTTCTAGAACATTTCTTCAACACGTTACACTAAATTTTAATAGTAAGCTTATCAATGTCATCTAAAAATAACCACGCCCATAATAACCGTTATGTGGGGTGCTAAATATTGATTTTACATTGTTAGGGCACGGGGTAAGGGGTACAACCTTCAGGACTAGTGATTAATTATTCCACCGTGACGTATCAAAATCTGTGTCGCGGGGGACTTTACAAACATACAAGTCATGGACACAAAGTACACCCAGACTCGGAACAACATTTGGTGGATCACACAAACTTGTGTCCCGTGTGGAAATCGAACCCACGACCTCTTGCGTAGCAGTCGGACACACTCCCATCGCGTATATAAAATGTATTTAATTCCTAGTATGTAAATTTATTTATATGTTAAAACACATTATTTTAAACAATAATGAAGTAAGTAGGTAAGTAAAGTTTCTGAAACCGAATTAAATATGAATGATGAAATACGTATGAAGGACTAACTTTACCCACCGTACAAACTTTATTTGAATACAAATTTCTTGCTATAGGCCGACCGCTTAACTCGTATATCGCCTGCGCGGTGAGAAGGGAGCGCGGGGTGATGTTAACGGGTGGGTGAACGGGGTGCGCGGGACCCGATTGTCCCGCGCACCCCGCTCACCCACCCGTTAACATCACCCCGCGCTCCCTTCTCACCGCGCAGGCGATATACGAGTTAAGCGGTCGGCCTATAAGTCGATCATTATTAACCGCCTTCAAAAAGCTGGTTCTCTGTTTGATCCGTATGTATGTATGTTCGATTTTCGAAAGCTGGTGATTCGATTTAGATGAGGTTTTCGTTGTTCGACTGCGTATTTTTCTGGGAAGGTTTTAGTGTATAAAACAAAATAGCTTCTCAAACACCAGATAAAAACAAGGTTATTTTTGGTATAATGTAAAGCTCAGACACCCCAACAAGATTTTTACTTCAAGAAATTAAAATATTGAAAACTTGCAGAGTTACTCGTATAAGCCACTAGCTGTCCCGCGCAACATCGTATGCGTCAATTTTCCCCGTTTTTGCAACATTTTTCATTGCTGCTCCGCTCCTATTAATCGTAGCGTGATGTTATATAGCCTATAGCCTTACTCGATAAATGGGCTACCCAACAGAAAAAGATTTTTTCAATTCGGACCAGTAGTTACTGAGACTACCGTGCTCAAACAAACAAACAAACAAACGCTTCAGCTTTATAATATTAGTAAAGAAATATAGATTATAGTTGTCGTGTGTTCTTCACGCTATCGTGCTCATTGCGTTCCTATGTAATCCATGTTTATCATTGAAAAATAGTGATGATTACATTTTACATCACGTTGTGAACAGAATTTAGACTGTTGGACTGATTAATGAATTCATTAATTAATTAGGATTAATTAATTGAAAAATATAACAACAAAAACTACCACATATGATTGTGTTACTGATTCTGAGCAAACTACTTTCAGGTTTGCACTACTTATATAAAGAATAAAGTTGTAGACTAAAACATAGGAGTAAGTCGTCGAAATTTGCACTCGGTGATGAGCACCATAATTTTTTTTCATACATTTTTTTTAAAAAGTTATGTTATATTATGTTTTAGGCATCAACTTCAAAATGTTTATCCATCTAAGTCGGTTTAATATTTTTTATAAAAAAGTTTTTATCATGTTTTTTTTAAATGTACCTACCTTGTTCCTTATCTTCTCGACCTGTAATATCAAAACCTTATTTTTCCCTTTAGAAATGATACCTACAAATTCATTTATGAATCTTATACCATTCAATTGTTTAGCAATTGTCATTAGTCTTTCAGCTAAGAAAAGTTTTAAGGAGCTTTTAGTTAATACAATACGTAGGTACCTACTTACCCTGCTTTGAATAACATCAGGGGTTTCCTTCAAGAAGGGGAGGAAGTGGTGGTCATAAAAAAACCCATGTCAATTATGTTAAAAAGGCCCAAACATTTTTTTGATGTCGTTCTCATTTCATAGTGATTTCGAATTTACGTAGGGTAAGTTTCAATAGAGTCGAGCTGGCTCTCGTATAATCTTTTGAAAGGGATTGAAGTATCTAACATAGATAAGATGATATATTGTAGCGGTTGTGGTTAAAAATCCAACGTTTCGCAAAGCCAATGAAAAAGAAACAAATAAAATGCTTACTATTTTTTAAGTAGGAACTTAAGTGCTAACAAGCTCTTCCACCCTGTCTCTATAGTTTATCTACTGTTGACAGTCTGGAAACGGTAATTTGTACGTTTTAATAACCATTGATTTTAGCGGTCTCTGTGGCGCGGTGTTAGTATGTCCGACTGCTACGCTAGAGGTTGTGGGTTCGATTCCCAACGGGACACCACTTTACCCTAATGCGGGAGTCGTCTTTTTCATTAAAAAAAAATGATAGTAGAAAACCAGAAAGTTTGTCTATCTATCAACGGCACAAATGACAGTTCCGTTAGAACAGACAACCACTGACAGACAATTAACTATAGATAAATTGTTAAGACTGACCGGTAGGCGAAAACCAGTAACAAAACTTTGTCACGTGAATGAAAAAACTGAAGACAATTTTTTAAATGAAAGATTAGATTGGATTGGACATCTAATCCTTCATTTGCCTACTTAATTTACCTACACTATATCCCGCAAACGACTTCTTTACCCAAAATGTTTTTTGGCATTTAAATTAACACAAAAATATAATATTAACAATCACATAACATTATACACACAGCTTCACAAATATTTTCCTTTACAGTAACTGCCGAAAAATTCTTATTTGACAAACTTAAGCGGCTAAACCTTAGGACTTCCTTGTATATATTTGCCAAGGCGTTTGGCAATTTACCCTCTAAAGCACCCCTGGGGGAATCTTTGTGGGTGAATTAATTTTGCGCTTTGGTTTAATTTTAACTGTTCCCCGCCTAACACTAAGTGGTTTTTGTGGGTTAAGGATCGCTTTTTGTTTCTACTTTATTTTTATACTTACCTATAGATATTCTTCTGAAACACAAACCAGAGAAAAATCATTGAGTTGTGAGACTTCCCCTTTCAGTCTGCATCCAAGGTCTAAAAAATAAAGACAATATGTCTAGCCTAGCCTAGTTGCTTCGCTTTTAGGATATCAGATCCAAATGCGAAGCAACCTTTCAGCTAGAGAGTGACAGTATCTAAATTTAACTCAGGAAAGGGCACGGCCCCTAATATTGAGGTGAATAAACCGCAGTCAAAATAGATTTTGCTTTGCGTAAAGGTACCATGCCTTATTTCTTAATAGTGATATCAAGAGCCCATATCGTTGCAGATTCTTAGAGCAACTTAAGTATTTTTCAGTCTTTACTGCCCCAGCATGTGGGTACAATCGCAGAATAAACTATTGTTCTCTCAGCATTTCACTCCAGAACTGCTGAACAATTCTGTTAGAGGTTTCAATTATTCCAAAGTTTATTTCTTATTCAAAGTTTGATCTGGAAAACTTCTGTCTTCAGACTGCGGAACGGTAAATGCAAATTTTAACAAGTCGAAGAGCGCTTAGTTTAAAACGTTTCAAAGAACTAATGGCTTTCCCTCTATTCCTGCTTTACATGTAAATTCGTGAGGCCAGAATTCTAGATCACAGGTACCGCAACAGTCTCTAACATAGATCCTTAATCGAGAATCGATTTACAAATCGATGCATCACCATAAAGGTAAATAATTGAGAACAGCGATTACGAATTGATTTCTGTCATATCGTACAATAGATATGAGTGTATCTTGGCTTTCCTTTATTTACATTTATATGAAAACGTTAATAAGTTTTGTGAGTTTTAATCTTGGGACAATGAGGGTACTTATGTAGAATGTTGTATTTGAATAGAATTAATCCGCTCGCGAATAATCCTTCCATTGTTTGACAAAGGAGTTAGGCAAACTAAAACGTTAAGCACAGATGTCTTAGAGACTTGATATATGATTAACTGTTACGCTTAAAACATATTCTGTAACGTCTTAACAAAGAACGCAGTACTTGCAAAATGACAGTTCCGAGAAAACGCGACATAAAGGCTCTTCGACTGGCCTAGTGGTTAGTGACCTCAGAACACACAGTGACCGTGACTGCTAAGCCGGAGGTTGTGGGTTCGATCCCCACCCAGGATAAAACTTTGAGTGATGAGCACGATGGTTTATTCTGCGTCTGGGTGTAATTTATCTATGATATGTAGGTATTTAAAAATATTTATTTATGTTTGCTATAGTAGAAGCTCTGCTTAGTTTGTCTTAGTTGTCCCAAAATATATTATTAAAGGTATTTGCAAATAAAAACGTATTTAAAACTTTATACCAAATTAAAACGCAGTAAGCATGTCGAATAGTCCTTTTTTTTTACACAAATTTTTTTTTCCTTATTTTTCTCAGCCGAGTGACGACAAATGATAATCGTGCTGGGGTGAAGTGCAGTATTGTTTCACTACTGTTTCATGTCCACTCATAAAAATACTAAATGCCTTATTTGTGATTACTGCAATTTATATTGGTAAATGTAAACCATTATGGGCAATTACTGCACTTCTACATTCATACATTATCATGCGTCGAGCTAATAAAATACGAAAACATTAATTTAACTATTGAATATTTATCTTTTGTTTATCTTGATATGCAAATAGACGAAGATCACATATTAGTTTTAATTAAACAAAGTGTCGTTGAAAATGTTTTATTTAAGTTAAACTAGTGTAATTAATTAGAAAACTTGAACAGAATGAATTACGTTATTGACAAAGTCTGTTGACTTGACATGACATCCCTTGTCTCTATGATGAAGGACATTCATTTTGTCTCGAATTGCAAGCTTAATTTCATTTCACGTCTTTTCTGAGTCATTGACGTGACGTACCCAGGGGGTCATTTCGGGTTTTGTCCCCCCTTCCTCCCTAATAAATTATCTGGGTAGGCCCAATTGTATACTTAATATCCACAGCTAACGGCCATGAACACTCAGACCACTATGTTCCCAATGTGTTCTCAGATTTCGTGTCTTTGACGCTTAAGTGGGTGTTGTACACGACACGGTTTTTTTACCCGTACGGCATTTTAACCGCGTCGTAGGATAAACTGAGCTTGACACACTCATGGTTTGTACAGTAATCCATACAAAATTGACGACCGTGTCTATTCACGGCGAATCAACCGTGTTTTTTTATCAAAACCGTGAGTGTACAATATTCCTAATGGGAAGAAAAGTAAAACCCAGACTCGGAACCAACGGGTTTCGAATCCACTACGCAAGCAGTCAAGTTCATATGTTATGTATTTGCGTGTGCCATATTTTTTTTTCCCTTGAATCTTCGAGGGTTCAGAATATTCCTCTGTTTGCCGCTTATTCTACGCATGAGGCCACGAAAGAAAACAAATCTGAATTATTTGAAAGATTTACATCTGCTCGCTACTTAAATGCTATAGCTACGCTAGTAAAATAAAACTTCAAAACTACGCTTGTAATTAATGAAAAATCCCTCATAGGAATATAGAAACTATACCTGTTCGATTTAATAATATGAATTGTGCCCGTTGGTGATGCATCATTATAACTGAATCTGAATTAACACAATTTAGTTCATACTAAATAGAAATACAATGTTATTCTTGGTACAATGCAAACCTGAAAGTAGTTTGCTCAGAATCAATGAAATAGGGTAGTTTTTGGACCATGTTATATTTTATAATTAATGATTTAATCAATCATTAATTACCTAATTAATTAATCATTCTAACAGTCCAAATCCTGTACTCATGTGTGAAATGTAATCATCACTTATTTTCAATAATATACCTGGATGACCTACTAGGCGACGCAATGAGCGCAATACTACTTATAGTATTTATTCTGTGACGAACAACATTAATGGCTCTGTATATGCCAGTTTTCAATATTTTTTAAATTTCTTTTTTTTTTTTTTTGATTTCTTGAAGTAAAAATCTTGTTGGGGTGTCTGAGCTTTGTAGTATACTAAAAATAACCTTGTATTATATATGTTATGTATCGATCAAAATCTAGGGTAACTTTAGAACATTAATCCGCCTAAGAAACCCACCAATTAGGTAGCCTACCGACGTGAAACAACTCCTAACACAAGCCATTTCACTTAACAAGATATGTAATATGATAGCCACATCTCGTAATCTCTTTTAAATAAAAAATAAACATGTTATTTTAAAACTCCTGTCTTTCCAACATTTTCTATTGCACCCTAAACTCCATCCATTAAAATACCCTTAAGAGAAACTAAAAGCCCATCAATAAGCCACAAACCACAATTCTCCATGCTCCACATATCGGCAACAGTTCTTAGTACACGTTAAACTAGGCATAAATAATGGTTATTGGTTATTGTTTAAGAGCCCTCACTGTGACAGCGAAAACGCTATTACTGTGAAAGCCTTTCAAGGCTTTTCGGCCTCAATACTCTCAACAATCCAAAGACAAAATATATTGAATATCTGTTAAGATAAATTTGGGCGAAGAATCGAACTCGCCTCTTGAAATGAGAGTTAAAAATTAGGTTATCAAGAAAATGGCGTGGGTCGCTTTCGTTTTAAAGCAGATCACGGTATCCGACTGTTGGGTTATCGAGATTATTTGATAAAACAAGGGGCCAGAAAACAATACGATATATCTACACAAAATCCTACCAATCTAAAGCTGAAGAGGTTGTTTGTTTGTTTGAACGCGATAATCTCAGGTTATACTGGTTTGATTTGAAAAAATATTTCATGTTAGATAGCCCATTTATCGAGGCAGGCTATATGCTATAATATAACATCACGCTACGACAAATAGGAACGGAGCAGTAATGAAAAATGTTGTAAAAACGGGGAAAATTGCCGCAGATGAACGTTGCGCGGGTCAGCTAGTTCAAATTATATTGTGACATATTGTATCGACCACGTGGCGTGTTTTCCAACACTAAAAATAATCGAAAAAACTTGAGAGGTGTCAAGGGACACCCGGGTGGAACGAAGTTCTTATCCTAATTTTTTTTTATAATCTTCGTAACATCACACTGTTCAATGCGAAATAGAAAGACGAAACGAAAATAACTTACAAAAAGACGATTGTATAACGAAAGCTCGAACCCACAACTACACAATTGTCACCAATACTGTGTACCGAATTTATGCCTCTAGACCAAATCGACAGGTGACTTCTTCGTCAAATTAGATGTTCATATCTTACGCGTACGCCGCACGGCTTGTGTGTGTCAAAAAGTGTCGTTACAACTTTTCTTGAGATTTTTTTCCGTCTAGCCCCCTTTCAAAACGCGCTATAAGGAACTTCGTTCTAATTATTTCTTGAAGTATAATATCTTAATAAAATAATGTATTATCTTTTAAAGTAAACGAAAATCTTTTGTAAACGTAGATAATTTAATATTAGTAAGAGTATCACGAATTTAGCATGTTTCTTCAAATTCGCTAATGTTACCGTTCCAGTGCTTTTGTGTTTTAATTTCGCTTAATTTAACATTTTTCTTTTGTTGCAAAACAAAAGAATTGACTTTTAGATCCCCGATTTCTTTGTTCTGAAATTACTTTTTTGTCTGTTGGACATATAAAAC
Source organism: Herminia tarsipennalis (assembly GCA_945859575.2). Taxonomy (NCBI): domain Eukaryota; kingdom Metazoa; phylum Arthropoda; class Insecta; order Lepidoptera; family Erebidae; genus Herminia; species Herminia tarsipennalis. The sequence goes on from OX243840.2 coordinate 8,104,090, forward strand.
GTAATACTCAAGAATTACGTTTTCCTGATTATTTCTTTACTGTTTTCTTTGTTACATCAATGTACAAGTAAGTTCGCTTTCTGAATGTAAGCTATCTTAAGAAAAGTAGAGATAAAGTGTTATAGAAATTGGAATCGCAACACCAAAATCATACAATCTATGCTTCTTTATACTAATACTAGCTGACTGTGACAATTTTCCCCGTTTTTACAACATTTTTCATTGATACTCCGCTTCTATTGGTCATAGCTTAATGTTATATAGCCTATAGCCTTCCTCGATGAATGGGCTATCCAGCACCTGTTCGTGAGATTATCGCGCTTAAACATATAAACAAACAAACTCTTCAGCTTTATATTATTAGTACAGATAATTTTCTCTGGTATATAAAAACATATACACTTCTTGTTTCATTGTTAAAATTCGAAAATTCCATTAATCGGCCTCGTAAATAAGACGTCGAATTTAGATGGAGTTAAGCATTAAGGTAACTTATAATGAGATAGGTGAAAGCTAAGTATGAGGAAGGTTTAAGAACAGAGGTGAAGCTACAGACAAAGAAAAACTATATTTAACATCGACCTGTGACCACGATCGGTGCAATTCGATCGAAACGTCGGGTAAATAGAAGGTTCGTACCTTTAAATAATTCACGCAATTAAGTCCCGAAATGTATCTAATATAATTAACATGTTTTTTTTTTCGATATTATAAAGCTGACGGGTTTGTTTGTTTGAACGCGGTAATCTCAGAAATTACTGGTCCGAATCTAAAAAAATATTTATTGTCGGATAACCCATTTATCGAGGAAGGCTATTTTTATTTTATTTTTTATATTATAAAAGAAAACTTATAGCTAATACAGATAATACGTGAAATGAGTTCAACAGAAGAAGGCCATTACAAGTTTTTACTGTTAAGAACAGTGACTGATTTCGATTCAGGGTTAACGGTACAACAATAGAACAAACAAGCGAATACATGGAACAAATTAATAAAAAGAAAAAAAAACTAAAAAAAAATTATACAAGAGGAAGCCAAACAAGAACTATATTCTAATAACATCTGTCCAAACAACCCTGACAAATGTTGCAAAAGGGGGAAAATGTAAGCAGACGAAATTGCGCGGGTCAGCTTTTTTTATATAAAAGACGACTCCCGCAGTAGGGTACAAGCCCTGTGTCGCGGGGGACTTTACAAACATACAAATCACGGACACAAAGTACACCCAGACTCGGAACAACAATTTGTGGATCACACAAAGTAGTGTCCCGTGTGGGAATCGAACCCACGACCTCTTGCGTAGCAGTCGGACGATATCGGACATATCGAAAACTAATTTTATGTTTGACTTTTTTGTGTTTTTTTTTACTATGATTATTTTGTTATTATTATTTTTACATTCAGACACAATTGTATAATTGTTTATTGAATAAATGAATTGAAATTTAAAAAATTGACACACTACCACCACGTTACAGAGGCAGTCAAGCCAGTCAGTCAGCTAGCAGGAATATTAAATTATGGGTGATTTGAGTGTTTTATAGATTTCATAGTAGGAACTGCAAATTCACTAAAAAATATCTACTAGCTTTATCCGTGTTATACTTGGCCTTATTTCTATGGCCTATATACAATTCTAATAAACATAGGTACAGTAATGTAGATTGTACAACTACAATAGGTACTATAAAGATCAACAAACATCCATCTATCCACTCAAACTTTCCAATGTATAATAGCAGTAAGTTTTATCTGCTGGAAGAACACTGACGTATCATAGAGTCACAGAACACATAACCATTGGTAAGATAAACAATCACAACTATGCAACGTATGGGACACTAACAAAAATCACAGTACACAGTACATTGCTCTCGACTCTGTACTGAAAACTTTTAAATTAAACTTCAGAGACAAGACTTCATATATGACCATAATGCGACTGCATACAAACGCTAATGCACTTTAACATGGAAAGTTTTGCACTGTGACAAATTTTATAAATGAAAAACGTCTGATGGGTGTTTCAGATAATTCATTAGGTACCACCATCTTCAGAGCTGGAAGGTTTTATGGTTTAATGATACAACATGAGAACCCTCCAACATCATGTAACGTAAACATTGCACCGCCGGAGGGGGAGGGCGGTGCATTTCATTTAACTGATCTTACACTTAACTCACACTTAACTGAACTTCCCGATCTACAATATTTTATATAAATGTTGTAGATCGGGAAATAAATAATGTCTTTATGCATTATGAACTCTGATTCGGAACAACAATTTGTGGATCACACAAAATGGTGTCCCGTGTGGGAATCGAACTCACGACCTCTTGCGTAGCAGTCGGACATACTCCCACCGTGCCACAGAGGTGTTTTAAAATAAATAGCGAAGGCATCGGTCTAGCAATCGTGCGGTCGTGGATTCGAATCCTGGCCATTGTGCTACCGACGTGAACCCACTCCTAACACAAGCCATAGAGCTTAGCTAGGGGTTAACAGGATTGCTAGTAATGTGGGACCACATTGTGGACCACCAATGTGGGAACACATTGCAGGTTATATTTTAAAAAAAAAACGAATCATCTGATGACTACAGGTTATGGTACGCATTCATGAAAAGCCGAAAACTGCATCTCGAAAACATGCCACGGCTTATAAAAACCTTATTTTTCCCAGAACTAAAATTTACAATAATAAAAACTCTTTATTCACTTAGGAAGCAAAATATTACATTTGTGAACATATAAATTCTACATATACATGTTCGCAAACAAGTAAAGCCGAAGAAAAGAAAGAAGCAATGAATTCTCGCAGGCACTGTTTTCAAATTGCCAATTAAATGTTTACAATGTACATACGTAATACGTATACGTAATATATATGTAGGTAAGGTGTTGCTACCATTAAATTATAAACCATATTAGAGGACTGATGCAAAAACAAGAGCTAAAAATATTAAAAGAAGACATGAGATTGAATATATCAACCTCAATGGGTACAACATAGATCCACTTACCAAATTACTATCAGTTCTAGGGCTTAACCTAAACTCTAATTCAAATATATTTATTTCGTAAAACCGACTTTGTTTTCTTAATGATTGTTTGAAAATATCAAATTGATACATACTAAAATAATAAAAATGTACAAAAACAAAATGAAGTTAGGCGGCAGTTCCAAGTGTAAAGCTCTTGAGATAATACAAAGCCTGATTCCAGATCTAAGTATAAAGAATACAGAAATAGAATAAAGCTTGGGAATTATACAAATATATATACTACGGGTCTTAATCGCGTGAATAATTTAAGGTAAAATACCTTGTTTATTGCCCGATGTTTCGACCGTAATGCAACGGCTGTGGTCACGGGTAGACTGGTCCAGCTCAGCATCGCCTCCGTGAAGAGCGGAAACGTCGGGCGGAAATGTGTACAAATCGCGAAAGTTTATCAACATTGAAAGCTTGGGAAGTGATAATGGCTACTTTTTATTTCAAATATCCTACTAAATATATTTTTTATATCACGCAAGTGGAACCGCAGAGAAAAGCTAGTCAATTTTAATGATGGTTATTAAGAAATGATAGGTATTACAAAAATCTCATTAGTGGATTAAGTTAATCATGACAGGAAAAAAATATTGCCTCAATATTGGTTTTTACAGCAATATATAATAGGAAAATTAATAGAAAACCCAAGATTATAATACCTATGGCTATAAACAGATTTCTTATCAGAAGATAAAAGATATAATCTATGTTGCTTATGGAAAATCCGCTGTACCTACAACATGTGCATATACCTACAAACATTCGATTTATAAAACACTACAAATATAAGCCGGGGTTTTGTGTATAGTCGATATCGATATTCCAGTTTAAGGTTTCATTCATAATCATAAAACTCCTTCTCTTCCTATCTCCCACACCTGCCTGCTCAGCAGCATTATGAAGTGTGTATGTCACGACATTCTCTACTTCTCTGTAATGCGCCTTGAACACCCCAAACGGAGAACACGTAGAAAAGCTCCAGGGTGGCCCAGGGGTAGTCTTTCTGTGTGCCAGGACATTGGTAGTCTGAGTAACATTTATTTATTTATTTTATCAGGCACACAAAACAGAATACAGTCATTACAATTTAAAATTACATGTTACAAAGTTTGGTTAAACTCAATATTTCAAAGACATATGTACACACCATGACAATTTATAAACTGGGCAAGAGCATGTCGGGCCATGGTCAGTGTAGGGCTCCGCAGCCTTTTCACCAAATTTCATCAATATTCATTGAGAAGTCTCTGAGTAAAATGCTTGTGAAATACGGACGGACAGACAGACAGACAGACGGACATGACGAAACTATATGGGTTAAATGTATTAAATATCACTTAGAATAAATTACATAGGTGTTCAGGTAATCAGTTTGACTTAATTTACCAAACTAGGCTAAGCTTTTGACATAATTTGTCTAACCTTTCTTTTGAACAATGCAATCCAAGACTGAACACGTCTAGTTCGGTCCTGTACTGAGGTAGAAGCTCGTTATAGAGACAACACATTCTGACGATAGGATTATAAATATACATACACTCTTAATTATTAGGAAGAAAATCATGCTTATTAAATAATATATCTTTACAGTACATCGATCGAATAAAGTCTTATTCCTCCGAAAGGCTTCACCGACGATGTGTGTATTGGTGCCTGTGTCATAGCAAGTACCTATGTACTTGCTTTGACACAGACACCAATACACACGACATGAGAGAAGTCAAAACAGATTGTAGCACAAAAGTAATCTAATTTTCATTCCATATTTAATTTTATTTTTTCATTTAATACGGAAATCCATTTATTCTGTACTGAGAGTCTTCACGACTCCTTGTCGCTATATTAAATTGTTTCGCTACTTCAATTTCGCATGACCTTGCCACATATTTCAATTTTCGTACAATTATATTCATAACTTGTTTCAAAATAAAAATATTATATCAACTTCATTAGAAGCCGCGGTCTCTATGCCTTGTTTATTTTTAATTTTTTGAGCAAACTCGTTTAAAATTCAAATCAACAATACCGATCTAATGAATCCTTAATAGGTTCGTGGTGGATCACGTAATGTAAATTTAACTTTACATCAATATTGTTTCTATTAAGTCTGCAAACCTGGCCATTTGAAATCACACAATTCAAATTTTGGTGAAGGTATGTGTACTCATCAAAAAATATATTTAGTAGGTACAAGTTGTTGCAGTAAGGTGAACAGGGTGACAGTTTAAAGTATGAATATTGTATCGAAAAAGTAAGTGGTGCAACTCACATTTTGTCCTCTTCATTTTTGAGTTGTTAATATAAATGTAAGTAATTTTCCCGTCAATCTCTGCCAGTGGCAAGTAACTATTGTCTACATAACCATGAAAGTGCAGATAGCACTGCACAACAAGACCGTCTTTGGTCTAACAGGTTTCATGTATTTTCACCGGCTAAATGCGGAACTGTGAAAATGATGACAGCACTTTGCCTTAATTTTTACAATTCTTCATTATAATTGATAATATTTTAATGCCAACATGATTTAAAACATGAAATATTAAGCGTAATGACTGTGAAATCAATATAAAGTTAAGTAATAATAATAATAAACCCCTCGGGGCTAGTCGTTGTCTCCCTATATGAGATTAACGCAAACTCTGAGGGCATAGTAGCAGCTCTTGAAATCCTTATGACACAAATAAAAAATGTCTCATGACGGTGAAATAAGAGTACACAAACCGCAGGGCAGCTTTGTGGCGAGCTGAATGTGCGCGGCGACACTGCGGTCCCGACGCCTCAGGGAGTCGGTCAGGGCCTCGTCTCCCGCTTGCCTTCACTGGCCGGCGGGAGTGGAACACCAAGAGCGCCCGCAGGACTCTCAACTCTGGCTTGCCTTAATCGGCCGGCCAGAGGGAAGTCGCCAGATCTTGTATGCTCGGGGGTGGAAGTGTCATTTTCAAGGGCATAACTACGGGGAAACCCGCTCACGGGCCTTCTTCGTGATGGTGAAACCGGCGCCGCACCGCTCGACACCCCAAGCTGCTCACACTCATGTTGCTCCCTGTCGCCTGTTTGCCTGTGGCGGCCAGAAGGGGGCCCATCTAGTGAGTAGCGAGTCACCGCCTGCCCATTTGTCCGTGTGTTTTTACCATGTGTTTGCTTCAATAGTACCAATTAACCATTCCACTAACACATCACCTCCATAAAATAAATAAATAAATAAATATATAACTAACCCAGTTTCTTAGCTACCACTTTTTGACAATAGTTTTACACTAACCGGGGAATGTCGTTGGGTACATTTATATAGTGTATACAACGATATTCGCCGGTTTGTGTCACATAGCCTTTAGATTAAAGTGTCTAGAGGGCCTCTACGTGTTGGCTTCGGCTCCACGCACGCCTCCCAAATGACCGGGACTCCATAGTCCCGTGATATGGAAACGACATACATAATAATAATATCTTGGGACAACTCACACAACGCTGTCTGAGCAGAGCTTGTACTATGGAAACCAGACAACTGATAAACATACTTATATATTTCTAAATACACACATATTATAGATAAATAACACCCAGACACAGAATAAACCATCGTGCTCATCACACAAAGTTTTATCCTGGGTGTGGATCGAACCCACGACCTCTTGCGTAGCAGTCAGATACACTCCCACCGCGCTACAGAGGCTGTCATGTTTTCATAGAAACACCCCTTATTCGGGGCAGCCAAGAAAATATAACCACTAGACGTCGTAAATCTATTCTTCTGTTTATTTATCAAGTTATCTATATAAACATAACTTCGTAAACCACATTGCCTTTGAAATTTTAATCAACACTTGCTTCAAATGTTTTTCACTAATAACATATTGAATCACAGGTAGGTAATACTATATACTAACAAATGCTAAAAAGAAACCAAAACAATATATTCAATACAACAACTGCTTACTGAGATAAAACATATAATTGCAAGGTAACATCAGTTATCGTGATTAAACTCAGTTATAATGCAAGTTGCGCAAATGACCGTACATAATATTGATATTATTCATCAGCATGTAGGTTCTAAAATAATCATGTAGGTAAGTACATAGTTTATTTTGTTACTAAGTTGCCCTAGTAAAAGGAAATGTGTAACCTAAGATGCTGTTTATTCAGAATAAATATGTTTAATTCTATCTCTTAACAACCCATATGATGTCCCACTGCTGGGCACGGGTCTCCCAAGCAGAACTTTCTTATTGTAAGTCCTGGGGGTAATTGCCATAATCGCCACGCTTGGCGAGCGGGTTGGCGATCGCAGTAATAATAATAATAATATCTTGGGACAACTCACACAACGCTATCTGATCCCAAACTAAGCAGAGCTTGTACTATGGAAACAAGACAACTGATAAACATACTTATATATTTCTAAATACATACAAATTTATAGATAAATAACACCCAGACACAGAATAAATCATCGTGCTCATCACGCAAAGTTTTATCCTGGGTGGGGATCGAACCCACGACCTCTTGCGTAGCAGTCAGATACACTCCCACCACGCCACAGAGGCAGTCATAATTAAGTAAGGCTTTAAAGTACGCAGAGGACGCTGTTGCCCGTCCTCCGGTGTGACATCCCTTAGTCGCCTTGACGGGACCCACAGGAAGAGACGGGATGGTCATCAAGGTAATATGTACTACATTAATATCTCAATGGAATGGTACTATTCTTAAGCTGGTACCACACGGTAATTCTATCTACAAAGCTATACTTACTAATATATATAAAGCTGAAGAGTTTGTTTGTTTGAACGTGACAATCTCAGGAACTACTGGTCCAAAGGAAAGGATAGCCCATTTATCGAGGAAGGCTATAGGCTACATAACGTCACGCAACGACCAATAGGAGCAGAGCAGCAATGAAAAATGTTTCAAAAACGGGGAAAATTTACGTAGACGAAGTTGTGCGGGTCAGCTAGTAAGTCATATATGAAGACAAAATAATACATAGGTTACTTTTATTATACTAATATTATAAAGCTAAATAGTTTGTTTGTTTGGTTGAACGCGATAATCTCAGGAACTACGAGTTCGATTTGAAAAATCCTTTTACTGTTGGATAGCCCATCTATCGAGGAAGAAGATCAATAAGAGCAGAGCAGCAATGAAAAATGTTGCAAAAACGGGGAAAATTGACGCATACGAAGTTGTGCACAACAGCTAGTAAATAATATTTACTATCGGAACCAGAACTTCGATAAAGAATTACTATAAAATTTATTTAGTACAGATGTAATCAAGTTCCAGGCACTCAGGTTAGTGTTTAGCACAATGTTTTTAGTGTGTACCTATACGTAAATAGGCCGTCTTCGTGGGTACCATAACAGAATCATTTATTCTTCCGCGAAATAATGATGTTAACACATCACTATCTTTCGATTGAAGGACACTGTAGCAAGAGAAATTACTGGTCAAATGAGACTAATGAACTAATGTCTCAGATGAGGAGCGTGGTATAGTGACATTCAGATCTTTGCCCAACAAGGATTTGGGTGGCACTGATACTATTATAGGCTAGCGTGACGCTTACCATCAGGCGCATGACCAGCACGTCTCCTCATTTCGTAGTATAAAAACAATATATATAAAAATAAACAAGCCTTAAGAAATCAATAGGTACTGAAATGTGTAATGCAGCAAGTGAAATTACTCGACAAATGAGACTTATGGACTAATATCTCAAATGAGGACCGCGGTACCATCAGGCGCATGACCTGCTCGTCTCTTCATTTCATAGTATAAAAAAAATAAAGAAGTCTTTTTTTATAGGTAGGTACTACGAAATGAGGAGACGAGCATCCTCATTTAGTAGTACCTATAAAAAAAGTTTTCTTTATTTCTTTCTTACTTGTTCCATTCTTATTCGATTTTTCCCTTACATAATCCTATATGGAGCTACTCACCTTCTGCTTATCCTCAGTCACTTATAACATACTCGTATATTAATAGAAACAGATTACAAAGACACGACCAATACATGTGATGAACCACAAGCCGTCGGCAAGTCGTCAATCAAAATTCAAATAATTCAGTTAATTCCATTACCTACTTAGGATTCACATAATTGCAAAGGTTATTATTTAAATCCTCGATCACAATTTTAAGTACACGAGCAAAAACACAAAACGCGTTCACCTAAAAACAACTTTTAAATGTTCAATAATTCAGACACGAATGCAAATTGTGTAATTGAAAACAATATGGCATAAATCAAACCGGTTTTTGTAAAAACGGAGCCGTCATAACGCCTGAAACAGAATATGCAAATTTGTAGTACGCCATTACGAATCGTGACTCCCTTGGTTATTAACAGACATTGGCTGTTATTTCTGTTAACGAACAATCACTGAGGACGAGACATCTCCACAATTTCATTAACGCGTTGACGCCACTTTAAGGAAGTTCGTGATTCTAGTGCAAATCAATTACGTACAGCCACGTCTATGTAAATATGTATATAAAAGGCCTTTATGTGTACAGAAAATGTACACGGACAAATATCTAGAGTGCTTAATATATTATATTTTCTATCCAAATACTTCCAAACGTTGGTATATAATTGAGCAACTAACATACAAACATCACAATAAGTATTCTTTTATAAGCCAGGTATAACACTTTTATACAACACGACGAAGGGTATATACATTATAAACTAAGGTTTTATAGGTCAATCGCTATACAATAATTTGGATAAACGCTGTGCCGATGACAACAAAACCGATTCAACAAAAAATAATATTGCTACCAAAAACTTTTCCAATTCTCATTTCTACGAAAACAAGTTCTCTATCAGATTTTTCCTTGTAAAAACTTTGGAATGCAATAATGTGCGGGAACGCATTTACAGCAGTAGGCGTGCTACGAGATCTTCGTAGCCAGTACACTTATTTAAAAGAAAGGCATGTGCAATACGTATGCAGAGCGCACCTAATCACGACTAGTTATGTCCTTAAACTTGTCAAGTGTATCAGCACGGTAGAGTGGGCAAGTGCAGCCCAGTCCCCGTGACCTACATCCGACGACCCTCGGTCGGGAAGCTGCTAATTTCCACCATCGCGGCCTGTAGCCGACGTCACGGCGGGGGCAGGGAGGCACCTCGACGGCTCGCTGGCTGCCTCGCTCCGATCAGTCCAACGCCCCACTCCGAACCGAGAGCACGCGCTGGTCGCGACCCGACGCCGCGGATGATCGCGAACAAACACACAACCTCACAAACGCCGCCTGATTAAAATTAATAAAGTGTTGCATCCGTATTTTTTTAAAGTGCGTAAACGGTGAAAGTATTTTTTTTTATAGTAAACTGTGATAGCGAGTCAGGCGGGCGGAGGCTCGGGTGGGGCGCGTTCTGCTGACACAGTGGCTCAGTCAGCCGCCGGTCGTCGAGTGGCAAGCACCATCGATTTTCTCCATACGACTGTACGCGAGGTACGTAACTATCACGTGCTCGTATTTTCACCGCGGCTATTTCCACGCGCCGAGTATTTTCAGGCGATCTGCTTAACGTTCAAGGCCGCGTTTGTTTGCGTCCGCAAATACGTTCCGATGTACAGTTTACGTTTATGTTTTGATCGATGTTTAGATCGTATGTAGACTGGTTATCTGTTATCACGCGGTGTTCGTTCGGGAGGAAAACGAATCGTTTTCACGGCTGTACGATCTTCGGCGCGTGCTTAGAATAAGTAATGCGATAACGCTGTAAGACCAAGGCTTTGCTGCGGTTGACGACAGCGCAATACGATTTTTCTTATTGTTGTATGACAGATGTGGTGAAGTAAGTAGATTGCTTGTAGAGTTGTGTGCAGTGTTTGAAGGTGACATTTTAAGTGACCTCTGTTGGGTTAGTTAAGGGAATAAATCATATAAGTATTACATGTTCGACCAGGTGTGCAGTGATGTGGTCATGAGGATGATCATGACCTACACAGTGGACGCTAAATCTGAGTGTGTGTGATACGCGATCTGGCAACTGTTCAGACAGGGATTCATTCAAGCGAATTGTGCAGTTTGTGTCTGTTACATCATGATAACATCACGGTATATGCGTAGGTACCTATCAGCAGACCAAACTTAACACCTATTTAATTTTCACGTCAAACAAATTAGAGTGATTTTTTTTATTAACCTATGTCAGAGGGTTGACCTATGAAAATTCATTTTCTAAAACAATAAAATTCAAAATTCTAATAATGTAATAATTCAATTTATTCTTCTGAAACCTAATTATTATGCATAAATATTGACGTTTTAGAAATGAAAACTAAAATGATTTCGTCTATACCTATTCATAAAATATAATTTTGTATGCGTAGGTAAATAGTTATTTTTCATTCGTGAGATTAGTTCAAAGGTATGTATGTACCTGTAAGTGGCGTGCAATTGGAGAGGCCTATGTCCAGCAGTGAACTGCGATAGGCTGACGATGATGTAACAAAAAAAATAGTAGATAAGGTAACTAGGTAGTGATAAAAATCGAATACATATTGTACCTTTACAACATGTGTTCTAATAAAAAAGTTCTAGAACCTAAAAAACCTAGGTATAGTGACGTACACGTTCATAAACGTGTACTTACTTCATTATATGTTCGCAAATTTTATGGGCTGTGTTGTTTTCGTAAAACAAATTGCTTTACCCAATCTCGTATCGTTGCCACTAAAGTAGTTATAGGATTCTTATCGATTTCCGTCGGCGCGTGATCAAAATGTACAAAAAGTATACATATTCATTTTATGTAAATATTTTGATTTGCTCCCCAGTCACTTTCATAAGCTTTATGTACTCATGAATTATTTTGAGAGGATATCTCTGTGAAAAATAGTCTGAATATGGACTAATTATTAAAACTTTCAAATTATCGCACAATAACTATTTACTCATATGTTATTCCCTTTAATATAATAATAATAACATAATATCTTGGACAACTCACACTACGCTATCTGATCCCAAACTAAGCAGAGCTTGTACTATGAAAACCAGACAACTGATAAACATACTTATATATTTCTAAATACACATATTATAGATAAATAACACCCAGACACAGAATAAACCATCGTGCTCATCACACAAAGTTTTATCCTGGGTGGGGATCGAACCCACGACCGTTGCGTTGCAGTCGGATACACTCCCACCGCGCCATAGAGGTAGCATATTCGACTACTCGATATTTTACTCGAAAAAAGATAACGTTCAATGTATTTATAGTCTTCGAAGTATGAATTTTACTGTCCATATGTTTATTGTTTGCTTTCAAATAAAATTACCGAGTAATGTCGTATGGGAGTGTGAATAGATCAGTGGCTTAATACCTGCCCTTTAAAATAGTGAAACAAAGATAGAAAATAAATTACATAGATATATTTTAACCAGTTTAATCGATATAAAACAAAGTAGTTAACCCTAATGATAGCCATATGCCTAAAGCTAGTAAATAACTATCGCGATGTATTTTACTAAACACACACATCACAGAGATAAAAGTAAAATAATATAATTTAATAAAGCACCCCTTTACAATTTAGATCATGTAATAAAACTTAAAGCTGACTTGGGTATCTGAATAAAAAAATAATAAAAACCTAATATTTTTATCCAAAAAACGTAATCCCTTGACAAGATATAGCCAGTTATATTCTACAGACCGAAATAATGAGAATTCAGAACGAACAAATAAAAAATCGAGTCGTAATCGAAAAGTAAATAGAACCTTATTGCCCTGTTATGGAGCACAACATTGCTTGTACGTCACTATTATGTAACTATGGTCCAATCAAACAGTAGTGTTTAATAACATTCAAGTAATACTGGCACGTGATTGGTCAGAAAACGTCAACAGTTGGTAACTGAAAACATAGCAACTACTTATGATCATTAGGTATTTTGACGTAATATTCTTGGCAAGAATCGTTGCCGATGTAATTTTAATTGTTTCGCGATTAAATAAAGAGCAAGTACCTAAATGAGCTGTGTTTGTATTCGAAATGTTTGCGTGACTAATTAAGGCATAGTTTTGCTTGATTTTTATGGCTGTAATATAAAGCGTGGCAGCGTTTATTTTATTTTTGGTTTTTATACTCCGCTATAATCTAGTTAATATGTGTTTAATACGCAAATTGATTTGCGAATAGGGTAGATAAACCCAGTTTAAGGGCGCAAGTCCCTTTCACCCTCCTTCCTGAGTTTCTGAGTCCTCCCGTGTATTTGTGCTTTTCCTGGAGGAGGCTCCTTCTTACCCAAACAAACCAAACCTATCCCAAAGCCTCGTCCACCACCGAATAGAACTCACTCTGTATAAACCGCAAAGTTTCTTTTTTAGTTTCTACAAAATGGTACCAAAAAAAATGTAGCAGTAGTATAAAACCAAAAATTACAGACAGACTTCACATCTAACATTAAATTAAAAACCTACAATTAATAATAAATATTACACAACAAAGCAAATCGCGTGCTACATGAAAGTAAACGCAATTTATTTGAATTTCCGAAACTACTTCTTACTAAAATAGCCAAGATTTATAATACTAACGCTACTTTTTACTAAGTACTTAGTAAAAGTTACTAAATAATATTAAAATGTAAATTTAACCCTTTCATTGCCAACCAAACTATTTTGACAAACCATTTTTTGACTTTACTTGCGATCAAAAGTAAAATAAACTAGCAACCACACATAAATGAAGTCTGAAAACATTAACACTACTTTACTTTTGAAGGCTGTCGTGAAACAACCCTCAAATTCCATATAAGGTGCTGCCGTTCAGAAGTTAAATATAATCAATACAAAATGAGTTCAAAGCTTGCCCTAATATACCTCAATGAACTACCTTTAGTATGTCAAGGTGTCGTCACGAATCATCTGGCATCATCGGACCGATGGCAACGCCAAAATGTCAACAAAAACGGCAGATAGCATCTATAGGGTTTGCCAGATCGATCGGCAGATTTAATAACTATTATATTACTGGACAAAAGAAAATAATGATGTTCGTACTAAAATTTACTAATAGACCATATTAGTAAATAAAATGTTCAAACTTGTCAAGTCAATGTAATGCAATGCGATGTTTGAAGCGGCGGTAGCGTAATGGTTAAGGCATCGATCGTCGAATCGTAAGGTCGCGGGTGCGAATCCTACCCATTATACTACCGACATGAACCCACTCATAATACAAGCCATTAAGTTTAGCTGGAGGGGTTAGCAGGATTGCCAGTAACGTAGGAGCACAATCCCACATTGCTATTTATCTTTATAAAAAAATCTAAATATCGGTGATCACAATTAAAATCTATGTTTGCTTCAGGCTCCAGGCTACCTGTGAAATAATTTTATCAAAATCAATCCATGGTTTTAGGTGTGAAAACGTAACAAACAGACAGACAGAGATACGTCGTCATTTTTAAAATTACGCGCAATATTTTTTACTTCAACCTTTGGAACGTAACCGATTTACCGTGAAAGGCAAATTCGCTACGGGCATCATGTCGACTAATTCAGTTTTTTCTTACATTTATCATCCAACTTGAACAAATCGATGAACAAATTCGTATTTATTTTTATAACTCTAATACTTTATAAACATCAAACCTTTGAAAACATTAACCCCTCCTGAACACAGTAGGTAGGTATTACTAACTTTTCATTACTAAATTTAGTTTTGACATTAACGAAGTATGATTCATTGACTTCACCGATATTTTACACGTCAATGTCAAAAAACAAAGTTGGTAAAATTATGAAACGCTATTTATAATCCCTTTGAATCAGAACTAGAAACATGAGCGACCTATTCAAACGACTTATTATCTAGAAGTTGTCACTAACAGATATCGAGGCACAATGATCGCCCGCAGATTCCAGACGGGGTTTGAAATATACCGATGAATACACGACCTTTTCTGATGATATGATAACCGCCAAAATATAGACCAAAATTTACATAACGATGTCGTTAGCCCACAAGCGATTCGGGAGAAAAAATATATTTGGGAATAGGGAGAGTTTCTCCGCATATTATCACTACAATGTCAATTGAAATTCATAATGGATAATTTACTAGACGTCCCTAATTTCAATTTCTGATGTAACCCAACTTATTAATAGGGTTAACTCAATCCAAAGTTACGTCGAATATTGAATAAATTATTCTGCAAACGTTAGTTGAAAATAATTGAAAAAGTTTTATCGTTCTTCTAAGATATTAATTACGTGCAAGGATCAACTTTTTATATTATAACAATAGGTAGATCGTTTATTGTTTTCCTCAGTTAACCTTGAAGACACAAGGTTAAGTTAACCCTGCTGATGACACGTTGTATACTATGACAGTTCGGTGTGCGCTGGCCTAATTTGTGCCACCTTCGTATTGCCTCGACAGTCACGCAATCACGTTATTGGAGGCCTTTTCCTTACACTACACGCCTCTATTTCTGTTTTCCTTTTTCAATCTTCCATTTCTTTGTCACACAATTTATTTACAGCTGTAACCAAAGTAATACGACGTTCTATAATTGTATTTAATACATTTACACCAATTTGAAAACGCCTTTTAGCTAAATTAATAAACTGGCTTCAATACTTCCCAGTGATAGTGGAAAAAAAATGTTTTTTTGATCGTTACGAAATGTTACGTGACCAAAATATCATTGTAAAAGTGCCTATAAAATACACGTTTTAGATGGAGCGATTAACACGCAATACGACTATTTACTCAATGAAATAACGATTAGGTATATTAACGATAGGTATCGTTATCGAGAGCATGATACGACGAATCTTCGTACGAGTACGTACATAAATTAAAATATCGTTTTGTAATGATCCTATTTACCTCAACCACTTGTATACTCTATACTACATTTTTTTTTTTAAGATAACTAGCAATGTGGGATTGAGTCGCACATTACTAGCAATCTTGTTAACCCCTCCAGATAAGCTCAAAGGCTGGTGTTAGGAGTGGCTTTACTTCGATAGTATAATGGGTAGGATTCGAACCCGCGACCTCACGATTGCGAGACCGATACCTTAGCCATTAGGCTACCGCCGCTTTTAAATATAATTTAGTGTAGTAAAGTCAAAATAAAAGTATACGTAAGTAAGTAAGGTAATAACAAAAACGCAACTTTTATTTTTTATGTCTGTCTGTTAATTTCTTCCGGTAAATCTCAATAACGGCTGGATGGATTTTAACAGGACTTTCACTATCAGATAGCTGATGATATAAGGAGCAACTTAGGCTACTTTTATAATCACGCTAACGCCCATAGGGAGTGACAGCTAGTCGTAAATATTAATAATTTCAGGTATGCAATTATACATAAATATAACGAAACCAAGTCATTACTGAGAACCCTTTTAAAATGAAAAAGTAATTAATATAAAACGACAGCATTATCTAGTGAACTTCAAACATAAATTACACTTTATAATATTAATTTAATTTCGACTAGTTGAGAGCATTTGAAACTAAATAATTAATACTTGTAGAGTGAAAATGAGCCAAGTCTGACATAATACGAGAGATATGAGATTGCCAAATTGATCAAACCAAAGTATCACGGGAACCGATTTTAATTATGTAAGAGTTTCAAAGTCTTCACCTACACTAATATTATAAAGCTAAAAAGTTTGTTTGTTTGGTTGATCGCGATAATCTAAGGAATTACTGTTTCAAATTGAAAAAATATTTTATAGTTGGATAGCTGATTTATCGAGGAAGGCTATACGTTATATAACATCACGCTACGACTAATAGGAGCGCCGCAGGAATTAAAAATGTTGCAAAATCGGGGAAAATTGCCACAGACAAAGTTACGCGAGTCAACTAGTCTTTATTATAACAGATTTATGAAGACGTTATTCAAGTTTAAAATAAAATAGTGTGCATACATATTATAAAGTTAATAAATGAGAAAATAAGCTGATTCTGATTTATGTTTCTTCGTATTTTGTAAAAGGTTTTTATCCTTCAACGCGTTTACGTTAAATTACTTTAAATTTTAAAGAGGCTTCACTAGTGAGATTAATAAATTACTTTTTCGTTGAAGTAATTGTTATCGACTAAGGTTTTGAGACTTTTTGAAGCATTTTATAACAAGCTACACTCGATACGATGGCAATTACAATATATGCCATGGTATTGATTGGTGGTACAATTAAGACTAGGTATAATATACACACGGGCAATTTGGTTATTACGAATATATTTAGGTATGTATGGATGATTTACTCTTTCACACAAAACCTACTGAAACAATTTTGATAACTCTTGACAATAATCTATAATAATTATTAAAAGCTGAAGACTTTTTTGTTTGAACGCGATAATCTCAAGAACTATTGGTCCGAATTGAAAAATCTTTGACTGTTCGATAGCCCATTTATCGAGAAACTTTATAGGTTATATACATAGCACTACGACCAATGAGAGCGGAGCAGCAATGAAAAATGTTGCAAAAACGGGGGAAATTTGCGCTGACGAAGTTGCGCGGGTACAGCTAGTAAGTCCTAAATGAAGACGAAATAACACATAGGCAATCTCGTGTCTAGCAGTGGGACACCATATGGGTTGTTATAAGATAGGCTACTTTTATCACGATATAGAAAAAATGAGTTTAATATGTTGTGTTATATTAAAGATCCCAGTAGATATTGTTCAATATACGTATTTCTAATAACATTTGAACATTCAACAGATTGTCATTACGAGTATGTCATCTGCACGAACTAATTGCTTTGTTGTACGCTGTCAGCAGAGCAAAATAATGATCAACTAAGTAATGAAAGATTAATGAAGATAACTTTCAAACTACACAATGTTAATATATTACTTACTAGCTTTTCCCTGCGGCTTCGCCTGCATTAAGTTTGATTTTTACATAATCTGATGTATAAACTACATTGCTGTAAGTTTTGTCAAAATTCATTCTGTAGTTCTGGTGTGAAACAGCAAATAGCAACCAAAATTCATCCATCCATCCTCAAAACTTTGGTTTAAGACGTTTATTTTTCTCAGAAGAATACAATTCACATAATATATTAAGAAGATGTAAACTTATAACTTATGAGCGCTATTTCACGTTGTAAAACTATCGGTGCACCGATCGTGGTCACGGGTCGACTGAGTGACTGAGTCGACCCGTGACCACGATCGGTGCAATTCGATCGAAACGTCGGGTAAATAAAAAATTCGTACCTTTAAATAATTCAAGCGATTAAGTCCCGAAATATACCTAATATGTATAAAAATCGCGAAAGTTTAAAAACAATAATTTATAATATAAAGTATACGTAGGACTAGCTTGCGCTCGCGGCTTCGAAAACATGGGCATTTATGTGATACTCTAGCAGTCTAGGTAATAAAACAATCTATAAGTATGCCAAATTTCTTCCATATCAGTTCAGTACTTCGGCAGTGGTTAATTGACAAACAATCTTACTATCATATTTATAATATTAGAATGTACGTTTTTATTACTCATCGTGTATAGTAATGACTAGCTGTCCCGCGCAAATTCGTATGCGTAAATTTTGCCCGTTTTTGCAACATTTCACGTCGCTACTCCGCTCCTATTAGTCGTAGCGCGGTGTTTTATAGCCTATAGCCTTCCTCGATAAATGGGCTATCCTACAAAAAAAGAATTTTTCAAATCGGACCAGTAGTTCCTGAGATTAGCGCGTTTAAACAAACAAACAAACAAAGCAAACAAACAAACAAACTCTTCCGCTTTATAATATTAGTATAGATAAGATCCAATCACAATGATATCTTGACGGTTTTCCCGAGGTTTGATCAAATTCAAGGTGACTTAATAACGATTTATCTCAAATAATAAGGTGACCTAATATCGATTTAATTCTAACTTTAGCTCCATTCAAATTCTAGTCGCTCAAATTGACTAAAAAGTAATTTTGAAATTCACAGTATGATTGATTACATATTCAAAATTATAAATCTCAATTACAAATTATAATATTCACTTGACAATTAATAGTAGGTATGATAAGTATCTTCGATTTTTTTTTACAAATTTCTAAACATCTTTACCGTGCCTATGAGTCCAGAATAAGGTTGGTCCTGGAGACCCACGACTATGCCTGTACTGACCAATACGTTACTTAATTTCAATAGTCGTTTAAGTTGAGGATTCAAAATAAATTGATAGATGTACCTATCAAATCCCAATTATAAGCGCCCAGGAATAAAAAGCCCCATGTATTTTTAACTTACCGAAATACATGACGTATAAAAACACTTTAATTAAAGTACAGACAAGACTTATATCACACTTATTGTGGCTATATGTACACATACAAGCCTTGTGACTTCAAAAGCTGCCGTAAAACCAAATCACTTCTGAAATAAACTCATATAGGCGCATTTCAGGCAGCGCCACACCGGGGTATATCATTAATCTATATTACAACAAGCACAGCCATGATATTAACTCACAGCCGCTAATAAAACTTGTATAACTAAGCTTTTTACTTAAATATGTTACTTTCGCTTTCACAGTTTGTAGGCGACCTAAATAACCCAACAATGCTGATGGGTTACAGTAAAATCGTATAAAAGATACCAAAAAGCAAATTATATTTCTTTCTTTTTTTGTCTATCTTTATGCCCGAATTTGTCTCAAGATTGTTATTTATAATGTGATAAGATTTAAGCTAATCTTTATTTATCTCCGTCGTGTTATTTCGAGTACATTTGTGAAGGATTACTTTTCATTTCTGTAATATAACTTCTTATATATCATGAATATAAAGTATGGTTTCTGCAAATTAATAGGCATCTACAGCATCCGAGCGTGAAAAATACTTATACGTTAATAAGTAAGTGAAACAAACAGCGTGACTATGAGTTTTTCTTAATAATGCAATGTGTCCTTAATTCTATTTATAGGCTGTTTTCCATGAGACAAACAATCTTCTTCGGTAAATATTTTATGTTTATCGTGCGGTAATTTGTATTACGGAATATTATTAGATTGTTTACTTTAGAATAATTAATGATATTTGATTAATTTCGCGCAGCCATCTACAAATATTTGAAATTTATAGATTTTTGCCCGAAATAGGTTTTATAAGAGATATGGGTTTGTTTAATACCACAACTTTTGTCCAAATTTAGCTTTAAGCGAAAGCTTATAAGGAGAGATGGAAGTTTGTTACTCTTTCACGCTAGAACTTCTGAAAGTATTTAAATGAAACTTTATCAGAATAATAGTTACATAAGCTACCTACAATTAATCTCGATCAGATTTCTTTACGGTCAGAGCTGCGAGCAAGAGCTAGTGCCTATAAATTATATGCTTTACTAGCTGTCCCACGCAACTTTGTCTGCGTAAATTTTCCCCGTTTTTGCAACATTTCTCATTGCTGCTCCGCTCCTATTGGTCGTAGCGTGATGTTATATAACCTATAGCCTTCCTTGATAAACGGGCTATCCAACAGTGAAAGAGTTTTTCAATTCGGACCAGTAGTTCCTAAGATTGCCACGTTCAAACAAACAAACTCTTTAGCTTTATAATATTAGGATAGATTTCAATACAATTTATAATAAAATGTTTACTTACGTCAATTATACTTCGCTTCTTAATAAGTCTAATAAAAATTAAACTATACCTAATTATTTTCCCATCATTAGTAGTTCTAGTGTTGGCTGTTGGTATATGATTTAATTAGATTATAATTTTTAGTTATTTATAGTCTTCGATTCGTTTACAAGGTAGCGAATAAATATATCAGCAATGAAACAAATTGTGCAAATGTTTTCAATACTTCCACTATCAACAGTTTATCAAAACAATGTTATATATAATGTTTTATCATAATTTGCAGCCATTGTAGCAGATATTTACCAATTTCTATTTAGGTCACAAATATTTTTTTATGCCAAAAGCAATATTAATATTGTATGAAACTGGCAGTGATTCAACTTTTCGTCATACACTTCCTGTATTTCGTATGTATTGTACTGAATTCCTTTAAAAAGACACAATTTATTTTTAGAAAAGTGCCAAGGCAGGTTGACCGACAATTTCACCTGAATTTAATTCACAGGACAGTAATAACGTCAAATTAAATCTCCGGTTCTATAAATATAATATTATTATCTAATTTAAAAAAACGGATTTGTTAAGGTAAATTAAGATGATATTTTTTAACTCCTATTTTCAAAATAGAATGAACAACGAAGACAATTCATTTGCTAGTTATTAAGTTATATAGACTACTATAGCTCACCCTCGCAACTTAGTCTGCCTCAATTTTCCCCGTTTTTGCAATTCATACAAAAATTGCGATTATAAAAAAATATTTACGACCTATTCTCATATCTACTAAATATACAAAATAAAACATTAAAATCGGTCGAGCCGTTTCGTGGGAGCACAAATGTAGCCTATAATGTAGCTTACTAATGGTGAAAAAAAAAATAGGTCCAGTAGGTAGTATAGAAATATATAAGTATGTTTATCAGTTGTCTGGTTTCCATAGTACAAGCTCTGCTTAGTTTGGGATCAGATAACGTTGTGTGAGTTGTCCCAAGATATTATTATTCTTATTATTGGAGCCTATTCAAAGCAAATAAACAATCAAATCTTTCCTCTTTATGATATTACTAGCCGCCCCGTGTAACTTAGTCTGCGTAAATTTACCCCGTTTTTGCAACATTTCTCATTGCTGCTCCGCTTCTATTGGTCGTAGCGTGATGCTATATAGCCTATAGCCTTCCTCGATAAATGGGTTATCCAACATTGAAAGAATTTAAAACCACGTTCAAACAAACAAACTCTTCAGCTTTATAATATTAGTATAGATATAAGTACTTGTAGCATATAAAAATCTCGTGACTTATAGACTATACTAGTAGACTATATAACGATAAATGAAAGAATTACATAAACGGGTCAGTCAGTTCAGCTGGTTGTTTACGCACTTCACAAACAGTGACGTCACACAATCAGAGTCTGTTTTCCGGATCATTTGGTGTGTAAAGCCGTTTGCAAACTAGTATTGAGACAGATGGTCGACACGCAAACACCAGTCGACTGTGTCATTTGAATTGTGACACTGCAATGCGAAAGATAGGGCGAAGTGCTGCAATTAGAATGTTCAAATAAAATATACGCCTTTTATGAATTTTCTGATTTGTTAGAGGCAATTCTGTGAAGTATTTAACAGGGTCATAACCTTTTCCTTTATGGTCCTTTCTGTAACTTGAATACTTGTACGAATATCTATTAAGTCCGCTAACTAAAATGATATCAATATGTGCAAATATGCACTAATGGGGATGTTGACTGTCAAGTCAAATCAGTCTTTTTTTATGAAATGTCAAAACGACAAGCTCTATAGAAATGTGTATGGAATAACAACCTGTTACGTCATAAGTTCCTCAAGTCAAATCATTACTTTTAGTATTCATTTTCATGCTTTTAAATTCAAATATAGGATAATTTGAAAAAAAAACACTTATTTTCAAAGCATTTTAAGACCTATTCTTGCCTAATTTGTATAAAATAATATTTTTTTCTTGTAGTTAACTACCCAATCGTTTCCCTCACTTGTAACCTGTATACATATTCTATGTAATCCATCAGCATATATAGGGTTATTTAGGTACAACACGCGAAAGTGAAACTATTATTAAAAAATAGTTGTCTGTAAAATCGGCTTAAACATTGATGACATTGTAATAAACAACCATGCCTGTGACAGATATAGTTCCAATTGAATCGCATGTCACTGCGATCGCCATTCGCTGATTGGCTGATACTTCAGCCTATCAGCGAAAGTGTAACGTGACACTTTTTCGTGCGTGCACCCGGTCATCGATTTATAAGACGTTATCACGTCAAAACATAGATTTATAATAATAACAAATTATGAACTTATATGAAAATAAATTAATTGGTAGTTATTCACTCGTAGTTCGAAACTTTCACTTTATATATTATCTATTTAATTTAGATAAATATCTAAACTATTTTGAGAAGATGTAAAGTACCATTTAGGTACTTAGTGAAATTAAGTTGGTGTGCGTCACATTTGATTTATATCTGATATAATATATTATATTAGATATATATTGAATATAAATCAGAACGCATGACTCCTCAAAATTTATCGGGTTATAAATAATATGATGATATTAATGGCCATATTGACCTCAATAATAATATTTTATATCGAAAGTATCTAGGTGAAGTAGAAGTCAACTACGCACTATTTTTGATGGCCTACAAACATGGCATTTTTCTGTGACGTCATCGTCAGATAAATACGATTGATTCGATCCTCGGATATGGTAAAGAAGAAAACATTCGAGCTACTTATCACTTTTTGACGTAATAACGTCTTATAAATAGATGACGGGTGCAGACACAAAAAAGTGTCACGTAGCAACGGTCACGTTATTGATTGGTTGCTAAGCAGTGACGTTATTGATTGGTTACTAAGCAACGCGAATGGCGATATGTCATCAATGTTTTCCTATGACGTTATCACGTAAATTTATCGTTTGTAAACCGACTTTACAGACAAACATTTATTTTCAAGCTACTTTTTATCATCATCATCATCAGCTTGTATCTGTCCACTGCTGGAAATGCCTTTCCTTATTTATGCCACAACCTCCACCTTCCACATCCAATCTATACCAGCGATCTTCTTAGGTCATCGGTCCATCAGGCCGGGGTTGACGTTTGAATTGTTCTCAATAAATACGACAGCTCTTAAATACATTCTTCTCACTTATATAATAAACGTGAAAAAGGAAAAAGACAGAAATAAAAAAAATGCTACTTCTCTCTTTTAACTTGGACTATACACCCTTGATATACAGCCGCATATATCACTGAACAACCACACTATGTAATTTTTGCTCATTCAATTAATTTTGTGTTTATAATCAAAACAATCGAATGTAGCACTTAAATGGTTTTTAGGAGGAAGAATTTATAATACATTCTTCATCTATCTTTTACTAGTACATTATCTCTTTTTTTATTTTTTATAACAAAAACTTTAAGGTATTTTTTTCTATAACCTCGTCGTACTTAATAAATTTCTATAAGCTTGTTTCAAATTCTTCATGAACTAAATTAAAAACGAAAACTTTTTGTAAACTGAATACAATTTACAAAACTTTTCGTTTTTAATTTATTTCATACTAGCTGCCGCCCGTGACTCCGCTCGCGTTGATTATTATCCTCCTATGTCTTTTCCCGGGAGTCAAACTATTTCCACACCAAATTTCATTTAAATCAGTGCACCGGTTTAAGCTTGAAAACGTAACAGACAGACAGAGTTATTTCCACAGTTCTAATACTAGTACGGATTGTTTCAATGGAGACGGACCATAATAACACAATCCACGATGCCACGGAACTCAATGCCACGTCACAAGTGCAAAGAACTCGTAAAATCTTACTAGCATTATCGGCTGCGGTCAGATGAAGCCAGTTAGGCACCTGTCGCACCAACGGCGAGAAAGCGAGTAGCGAGTAACGATTTTATCGCTCAAGAAACGTACATACTTATGTAGATCTTGTGTAAACAAAAGAGATATAGATATTAATAGGTGAACGCTTACCATTCACACTGCCGTGCCGGCGAGTACTCGCTCTATACTGCATCTCATTTGTTTAAACAGATGGGATCTACAATATACATCTATTGTACGTTGCTTATCGCTCATCGTTGTTGGTGGGACAGGTGCCTTAACCAGGATATTGGATGATGAGAGTACTGGCTTGCCATCCGCTAGAACATATTGACTCGATTTACAATTAAACTCAATAAACAAACATAGGGGAATATTTTAGTATCGTAGGTTTATTGACGTGCATTGTAAAGCAATGATCGGGTTTGTACAATTTTTAAAATATAAATTGTACAAAGCCGATCATCATTCAATCATGATTAAAGTTGTCATAACTTTGAAATAGGAAGCTAGGCAATGACAGGTTAAAAGGTCATTAAAACCTAGCCCTATCTCATACTTTATCGAAGTTCGAAACCTCATCAATGCTTTATTTTTACAATTCGATATTCGCTTCGCACAACGTCAAATTTATAAATATTTTATACCAACTATGCCCACCACTTTTACCGAGTGAAAGTGGCAGTACTGCTCACTCCCTAGTCCCTATAGACGTTAGTGTAATGATAAAAGTAGCCTAAGTTACATCATCAGCTATCTGATGGTAAAAGTCATGTCAGATTCCGTCCAGTCGAAAATTAGCCGGAAGAAAAGACAGACGCACAGACATACCGACAGACAGACAG
The DNA here is from genome assembly GCA_945859575.2 of Herminia tarsipennalis. Lineage (NCBI taxonomy): Eukaryota > Metazoa > Arthropoda > Insecta > Lepidoptera > Erebidae > Herminia > Herminia tarsipennalis. The sequence goes on from OX243840.2 coordinate 8,129,478, forward strand.
ACAAATTTAAAACTGTGTATATCATATGTACCTACTTCTATGCATTACTTTAATTTTATTTACTTGTACAGAAGATACGGGAATTAACCCGCATTTTTTTTTTGCTTGACGTTTCGACCAGGTTGCACCGGTGATCACAGCAAGTGACGCGAATGTCTAAATGTTAACTTCAAATTTGTATAAAACTATAGATTTTCTTAACGCACGAATTTTAAATCGCAAAAACGTATATAACCATACGATTTCATAAAAAATTGCGAAAATAAATTCGATGGGATATTTTCCCATTCTAATTAGGCCTCAACGATTAAGTTTTCTTTCATTAAACTTGATCGATGAAGTGTAATCCGGAAATGAACTAGGTATCACCTCACTGATCCATCGATCTGTGTAAAGGGCTCTTTATTGTTATTCTAGAAAATACTTGTAACTTGATATAAATTCAAATATATATTAATGAAAGTCTGTCTAATATTTAACTTACCACAAGACTCTGAATAATTAAGATTAGTACAGAACCAAGAAGCCTAGTAAACCTATATTTTTCCGTTCGCTCACTTGTTCAAACAAAACTCGTAAAGGTCTTGTTTTAAAAGCTTTGTAATTCACTAATTCGGTAAAAGAATTTGTGGACCTTTAGGCGACCTTGCTTTACTAGAAACCCTAATGCGTTTGAGAATAATTAGATTACAAATAAAAGGTTACATCGGAATCTCGATGTAATGTGAGATAAAAATTGTATTACGTAGTAGATCGTATCGCTAAAAGTTTCAGGCTACCTCTAAATTAAATTTCGTCTAAAACGGCCCAGTAACTTCGAAGATTAGAAGATTCAAGCAGAGAAACAAACTCTCAGCTTTATGATTTTACTCATAGTAGGTATAGATAAATCGATTGGTATACTTAAGTAATTTGTGAAATATAACACATTATGTTTTTCTAGAAATATTTGATGGCTGTGGCGCCGAGCATTTCATACCAATTGTCTGATACCGGGTATCACTAGGTTTACTCTATCAATCGTATATTGAATTTCAAAATTCTATCAACGACAGTTTACCTACTGCACAAAAAAGTAGTTTTAGACTCACTGGCATAAAAAATAGATATAGTGATTTTCACAACATTTTTTTCTTCAATTCTGACTGACTAACTAACTGATAGACCAACGCATAGCTACGAAGGAACGACACTGCAATTTTATGTTCTTTTATTAATGTAGTTGAATTCAATTTTATGTTCTTTTATTAATTTAGTTGAATGCAATTTTATGTTCTTTTATTAACGTAGTTGAATGCAATTTTATGTTCTTGGGTGAATACTTAGAGTGGATGAAATAGGGGATGAAAAATATAAAAAAGTGTTTAATCATGTCACACTTTTATAAGATTTATATACCTACTATAAATAGTCGACTATAAGTACTTACCTTCACCTATTTTTTTTTAAAGATAACTAGCAATGTGGGTTTGTGGTCCTACATTACTAGCAAACCTGTTAACCCCTCCAGTTAAGCTCAGTGGTAGCGGTAGTATAATGAGAAGGATTCGAACCCTCACGAATGCAAGACCGATGCTTTAGCCATTAAGCTACCGTTGCTTCCAAGCTACCTACACTTAAATCTATACATATAATAAAATTGTAAATTTCACGTGTCTGTACATGGCCGAACAAAGTGAAAAAAAATATTGGGAAATGTTCGAAAAGAGTATTTAAACACATTCCTACATTTTTAGAAATGTCTGTCTGTCGGTCTGTCTGTCTGTCTGTCTGTTTGTTTGAACACGCATCACGCAAAAACTACCTGACAGATTCGGTTGCAATTTTGTATGTGTATTCTAATAAGTCTGGATTAACATATAGGCTATAAATTATCACGCTATTTCCCATAGGAGCTAAGCAATAACGGATAATGTCTGTAGCTATTTATCGTTATAAAACAATAACTACTTGACGGATCTTCATGAAAATTTGCAGTTTTTTATTGTAAATACTCTAGGTCATTACTTACACTATGAATCATTACGCTATCGTCTATGGGGAGCGAGCAGCAACGTATGTTTGGTCGAACCACTATGGTTTTTCACCAATTTTTCCACAATAAGACATTATTTACAATTATAACCCATGGAAACAATAACTTCACGCTAAAACTATAAGAAGCTAAACACAACATTTCCAATTTTCTTAACATCAGCTATTTTAACCGATTTTGTATCGGTAGAGGTGGTCTATTGGCACAAGTAGCGGTATTCAACGAACGAAACGAAGTTGGAGGATCGAGTCTCAAATATGCCAGGCTCTTGTTGTGTTGTTTTAAAATTCTTTTTATTCTTTTTTTTAAGTATATGTTTCTAAATGCATACTTATTAAACAAGTTTTTATTTTCGACTTTATCATGTTTACTTTGTTTAACAAATTTTCATATTAGTCAATCACTTTCAATAGGCAGCTTTATCATTGTTTTGCATGAATCGTAATTATGTTATGAATGTAGAAATGAAAAACAATATTACATTACAAATAAACTACGTGATATTTTCTAGAATTTATGTATGTTAGTTGCTTAAAAAAATGAAAGATTAAGTCCGTATTATATCAAAATAAAACACGTGGCGCCATCTGTGATTCGATTTCTTCTGAGTGCCAAAATTGCTTACCTACAAATGTTGATAAACTTTCGCGATTTGTACACATTATGAAAATATATATATTATGGGTCTTAATCGCGTGAATAATTTAAGTATAAATACCTTGCTTACCTACGTTTAATATGCATGATAGTTTAAGTATAATTTAATATGATATCATCAAGTATTGAAATAAACTTATCCAGTTTTGAAAATAGATGGCGTTTAAATACAAAAAAAAAATTAAAAAAAATTGAAATTCATACGAAGAGGGATATGAATATATGATGATTTTAACTTGCGACAGGTTGACACACCTATTTTTTAATTCACCAATTTAGACATTATAAAATAATATTTAAATCTTCTAAAGTGAGTGAAAAAAATATTGAAGTATGTTTAGTATTTAAACATAAAAAAAGATATCTGAGTATAGCTTTTAGAAACGTTTGAATGTTGTCTGTTTCTTTAAACACACCACAGTACCGCGGGAATGGAATGCAATGTCTTAAAAACAGGATATTTTTTTAAAACATAACTCACACTAGCCCTATTTCGCGGGGGACTTTACAAACACGGACACAAAGTGGGTGTACTTTAGACTCGGAAAAGATCGCTCGGGCAGGACTTGAACCTGCGATCATAGGGAATCTGTGAGAGTTTTTTTCCATCATACCTTTATTACCTATGTGTAAATTAGCGGCTATGTACCTCCGATTAAAACGTCTGATTTAAAAGTGTCGGAGCTGAAGTTGGAGTCGGAGGTTTAAAATCAATCGGAATTTTCGACCTTTCGGAGTCAGAATCGAAGCTCCATAACACAAAATTTCGCGTGAGTACTTGGGCGGTTTCGGGCTTCATTTAACCCGAAACTGCCTAAGTACTCGCGTGACGGGGGACGGGGGGAAGTTTTCACTACTAAAATATTCGATGTGAAATCATTTTGGTAAAATATTTTTTTGTCGAGGTGCTAAGCATGCTAATTTTTATAATTTGTCTTCTAACCGTCTGGCGAAATAAACTTTATCGCCCTTCATTTTGCTGCACTAGGCATTTTTTGGCTTGCCCTGCCATAGGTCGGGCCCTGATTAAAGCTAGGCCGTAATATCCATAGATGCCACAGAGCATTGTGGAGCATGTTTCCAATATGTTCTACACAGAAGTTAAATTGTAACATAAACTACCTTGATAAAAACCCAACTTCCACGCGAACGAAGTCGCGGGCACAGCTAGTACTACATATGAACGTTAGTACCAATAGTAGAACAGCTCGTCTCATTATAAAATTAACACGGCCGATCCTACGCATTAAATCCAGTAGGAATATTTGAATAACTTAAACAGTGTAAGTTAGGAAATTTATTATCTACTTACATCTTGTATGAAATTCAATTTTATAAATTACTCAAAACTTTATATCAAGTTAACACGTAAAACACTAATGTTATACTGTAGACTAAAACCCAATTTTGAAATTATGAAGGTCTTCAGGCTCAGGCTAAAATTTTGTAAATTAAATCATCTTAATGTTTAAATAGAATGACTTACAAAGTTCTAAATTACGAGTAAGTGAAACATTGGAATAAAAGGAATTAATATGTTTGTTTGTTCGAACGCGATAATCTCAGGAACTACTAGTACGAATTAAAATATTATTTTACTGTTGGATAGCCCATTTATCGAGGAAGGCTATAGGCTATATACCATCACGCTACGACTAAAAGGAGTGGAGCAGCAATGAGAAATGTTGCAAAAACGGGGAAAATTTACGCAGACGAAGTTGCGCGAGACAGCTAGTGGAGTATAAGTGCACAAGTGTCTCACTCTTCTTTTTCTTCCCTCAAGCTAATTAGACGCAGGTCCGACGGCTTAACGTGCTCTCCGAGGCATTTCGGACCAGTAGTTCCTGATATTACCGCGTTCAAACAAACAAACTCTTCAGCTTTATAATATTAGTATAGATAATATCTCCTGCGCAGTTGGCTAGTCTCTAACCGAAATCGGTTAGGAGACCATTAATAACTACGTACATTATTTTATCTCAACATCATCTATGATTCACTGGTAGAACATAATACGTTCAGCATTAAATCCTCTAAGTATCTTGCGCACGAAGTATAATAAATAAATGATAGTGTCATATTTAACAATGTCATACATTTTGTAGTACCTACTCTTGTAATTATACAATATTTTTTGTAAGTTCCTCGCTATGGCCTTGAACAACGTAAGTTGACAACGGCTGACTTGTACTGTACTGACTTTTTCTTGAACGCTGTACCAAAAAATACATAGGTGCAGAAGGCCGGCTCACAAATCAACAACAAATCCACGTCTAGGTAGTGCAACTTATCTGTCCGCTCGGCGCTATGTGTGGGTAACCTTGCATAAATACAGTAAGTGTGTGCGTGCGTGATTGCAATACGCGTTGCTCAGACGACTACTACCGCGTCATTACCACACAAATTAAATCTTTTTAATTGGGTAGTTGACTACAATAAAATAATATAATTTTATACTCATCAGGTAATAAGTAGATGATCTTAAAAAGCTCTGAAAATAACCGTTCTTTTACAATTTAACAAGTTTTTAATTTAAAGGCATGAAAACGAATACTAAGAGTCACGATTCACGATTTGACGGTAGGAGATATATATATATACCTATAGATAGAGAGCTTGTCGTTATGACATTTATAAAAAGAGACTGCGAGACACAGTTCCGCGCGCACAGATAAGTTGAACTACCTGTACTCTATACATAATAGACGGACGTACGGGCGATATCAACGTGCGCTTTTTTTTTAGTTAAGATTCGATCGAGCTCGGCTGTAACTGAGTAGATGTGCGTCGATGTGTGAATGACTCTGATTTCTTTTTTGTAGGGAGCCGGCCTTCAGTACTTATATATTCTGTGACACTACCTTGGCTTTCCGGTGCACTTGTCGCGTCACGCGGCCGTGCTCACTTCGTGGGAAAAAATAAATAGAAATAAAACTGTGTCACGCATCGATGCCTATGTGCGTGCCAACATTAGGGCTGCCAGTTAGGATGCCATGCATTTTAGCCCGACTATGGCTTGAGAATTTATAAGCTAAATTCTTGGCATAGATTGAGTTTTTAGAGTAATTGTTTTGCATTATATGTGGCACTGGGTCAGTTTTCTGCTGTGCTAGAAATAACGTTATTTATTAAACGTAAAGTCATCGGAAAGGTTTTTATGGTTCATCATTCAAAAAATGAATCACAGATATCGCTTGAGATGTCAGAAAACTGTCAATGTGACATCAAAGATTACTTATTAGATTATATTTTATAAAATATAAATGTTATTTCGATATAAAAACGTAGACAATGTAAGTAAAAACAATACAACCGAAATGGTTTTACTTGATTTCGATCTGATATGAATCTATTTTTTACATAAAGGGTTATCTATCAAACTGAATATTCATGTCAAAAATACTTATTTTAAACGAACCTTTTGGTTTTTCTGCTCTTCAATAATATTATTACATACAGATAATTTAACTATAAAAGAAAAACAAATCAAAGTACTAACGATAGGTAAACGAACGTCCTTCAAACTACGAGAGGTACAAAGCACAGTTTTTCTACTTTCAGAGAAAAGCGCTGGATTTTTTTCACAATAATATAGTATATAAAGAACGTAATATATAACAATACATATATAGAATCACATTAACCCCTAATTAATTGACACCTATTGTCTAAAAGGTTAATCTGATTATATGAAACTATTTTTGATAACCCTAACGATCCTAATGAATGGCCACCGTGACATTGTGCGATGCACGTATAGTGACCTTACCAGCCCTCAATGATAGATATCTTTCTGTTATATCAATCGATCGAATACAATATAACGCGTAAAAAAACTACAGAAGTCATTTCATTCAAAGTTAAATGTACGTGAATGGGCTTTGAGTTTAAAAGTAAGTACTCTAAACAAGTATTAAAGTTAGCGTATGAATGAATGTTTCAAAGCGCAAATCTTCGTTTACTATTTGTCCGATTACAAACGTTATTTTTCTATCAAAATCTGAATGAAAACATTTTTTTTTCTTTTAAAAAAACATTACTAGCAATTAGGTCCAGCTAAGCTCAAAGGCTTATATTAGAAGTGGGTTCACGTCGGTAGGATAATGGGTAGGATTCGAACGCGCGACCTCACGATTGCGAGACCGATGCTTTAGCCATTAGGTAGCCTAATGGCTAAAGCATCGGTCTCGCATCGCTACCGCTTATTTTTCTATAACTGATTATCAGTTGCCTTGTTGCCATTTAGAATCGGATAGGTATGCGTGAGTTCTACGAAGTAGCTGTACCTACCAGTTGTTTATTTACCGAGGAAAGTTATAAGCTACTTATGAATATACCACAACCATAAATTATAATACGAAATCATCGCCAATAAAACTACGAGACCAACTAACAACAACCACCATCGTGAACTAACGCATATAGAAATAGAAAAACAAGTGTTTATGAACAATACTATATTACACCCACGTAACGTCCACACAGAATTGTTTCTATAAATATACTAGACCTTACAAATCGGAAACAATTATCCACTGCTAAATGGCCATTCAAGGCCAATAGGGACTGTCCACAATCATCTCCACGCTACAAATCATTGCACAATAAAAATCGCAACGCATATAACTCATTATAGCTATAGTTCTAATGAAAACTGGCCTTACAGCAACCTCCGACCGTCCAAGGTCAATTTCATATATTACAAGTTTTATTCTACACAATAATTACGAGTGTTGTATCATTTCCATGACCTTGTGACGTAATTTTGCTATGTAAAATATTCATGACGGGCGGATTGTCTTCTTTCGCGTACATTGCCGGTTCGACCTCGTCAATGTCAGGGGCACTGCCCATTGTGTAGTCAAGCGATATGAAGCCAACGTTATTGTGGTTTCAACATTGATGCTGCTCTTATCGATGTACATTTACATATTGCATATAATATTTGGGTCAAATGAAATGTGGTTTTAATGGTAGTATTTCCTTTATGTTTGTACACATAAGTATGTTTACTTTAACCAATGTTTTAGATTAGGTTAACTCAGTATTTTCGTATTTAAATAAATGTGTTAGCAGAAGATTCAACTCGATGTTTTCCGATCCATAAAATAAGTTCGGGAGCCGTTCATGTCGTAATTTGTTGACCAATGTACGAACGCTATTGAATAATTCGAGTTTCAAATCGGTTATCCAACCCAAAGTTTGCTCGCGTATAAAATAACACTTTGAAATTTCGTTTTAAAAAGAATATTTTAATATTAGCAACTCTGGCTACACACTAACTTGTTTATTTACCCTACTAACTTGTTTAACTCACTGCCATTTAACTAACGGACCCTTTAACAATATACTTCCTTACTAATCGCATTAATATCTTAAGCATAATGCTATTATGTCATAGCCCCAAACTAAAACCTTCAAATTGTGTCACCAGCATTTAAATAACACATTCAAAACACTTTGAATAGCATCCCTATTATAAGCAGCTGAATAGGCTATTCATTCAAAAAGCCTGTAATCAAGCTAATCTAGTTAATCACGATCTATTTTCGCCAACTCACGAGGGATAATCGCTTTCGTTGCATGCTTATAACATAAATAGCTTTGCTAATAGCGCGTTTTGACTGCTATTAAAGCGCGCTATTTACCCGAATGCTAAGAAGGAAAAAGCGCGCTTTTATAGCGTTGTTTGCAAATACAAGAAATGTGCTATCTGATCAAAATGAAAAAAAAATATTTAAAAAATCAAATAACCTGCCTGCGCACAAAAGATGGATCAAGAAAACAAGATCGCCTACATACTTATATTAGGTATAAGATATCATGCAGTCGGAGGCATTAATGAGTCTCGATGAACTTAGCAAAGTGCTTCCGCCTGCATCATAATATATGTAGGGATCTTGTTTCTATCTTTTGTGCGCAGGGTTAACTTTTTTATTTAATACCTTTTAGTGGTTGTAGGATGTAACAACTAACTTTTATCACACCTATTGCCAAGTACTGACAGTTTAAAAAATAATAGTTAACTAACTTTTTTAGTATTACAGTCATAATCATAGTACCTATACCTTTTTGGAAATACTTACAATAAGCCTTTAATTTGATTTTGCCCACATTGCAGTATTTGAAACCACTTTTTTTTCACACCTCTTTATTCTGAAATCTCACAGCCGCCATGTTTGTTTTTTATCAAATGTCACTTATCTAAAAACACTTGGGCGGTCAAGAGGAATCTAACGACGACTTAATTGTTTTAATCCGACCAGTAATTCAAAAGGTATGAGGTAATAAAGAATATTACATACATACAAGATACGCGCGAAAAACATAACCCTTCCTTGAAGCCGGGTAAAAAGTAATCATGACCCGTTTTTAACCTCTGGTGCACGTAATGTTAAGGTTTATGGTTATAATTCCAATGTTAATAGGGCTAATCCGTACGTAAAAGAATATCAATTTAAGCAATCTTATTAATTGGATGTACTGACTTGAAATTATAGCAATAAATGTTTAATAACAGATAATTACGTTATAAGTTATAACGTTATAGCCTTATTAAGGTCATTTCTTCACCTTCTATCAATGAAAGTATTTTTTGGAATAGAATAAATAAGACTTAACCAAAAGACGCGACAGATATAATCTACACTAATATTATAAAGCTGCAGAATTTGTTTGTTAGTTTGAACGCGATAATCTCAGGAACTAATAGTCAGAATTGAAAAAATATTTTACTGTTGGTTAGCCCATTTATCGAGGAAGGCTATAGGCTATATAACATCACGCTGTGACTAATAGGAGTGGAGCAACAATAAAAAATGTTGCAAAAACGGGGAAAATTACGCAGACGAGCTAGTAAGTAATACTTATAGATTAACTAGCTGTACCGTGCCCACTTCGTTCCTATGACACTCAAAAATGACGTGGCTTTCTATTGGGAAAAGATTTTTCAAAATCGGTTCTATAGGTCCAGAGATTACCCCCCACAACATCACAGACTTTACCTCTTTTTAATATTAGTATAGAAGTATAAGCAAAGAAGTAGCTAGTATCAAGAGTCCCTTTTTCGTTAATTCGTAAAAATAGGCAAATAAGCTAAATTTCTTCTTCTTAATCGATCGATAGTCTAATCGTATAATCAATCCCGAGCTTTGGAACTACTTCCGTACTTCAAATTTTATTTAAATTGGCGCGATATCTTCACAAATTCTGTACAAATTATTTAGCTTTGTAATATGCATAACAAGCTGTTGCCCGCGTCTTTCGAAATTTGGAAAAACAAATTTATCATCGCACTGGGAGTTACAAAAATAAACATTTTACATTTTCTTTTTCTATTTTCTTTCATAAGTGCTATTCTAAATTATATCCAAATCCGATCAGCCGTTCAGGTATGATGAAGTAACGAATCTCCATCTATCTATCCAAACTTTCGCATTTATAATATTAAGTAAGAAGTACGATTATATCCGTATTTATTTCACCCATGTAATGGTATAATGATATACGTAGCTTAATAGGGGCTTGATAGGCACACTTAATCCTTGATTAATCCGATCAGAGATGTATGGTCGATGACATCTAATCATTCATGTAGGGAATGTAGGGAAGTGAGACGTAACATCCCTGGCTAAGATTAGTAGGTCTATTCACACATTAAGTCTTAAAGAATTGCTACTTGCGAAAAGAAGCGGTTAATACAAATAATATATAAATAAGCGTTATGTAATAATAACATACATACAAATACATAATCTATACTAATATTATAAAGCTGAAGAGTTTGTTTATTTGTTTGAACGCGGTAATCTCAGGAACTACTGGTCCGAATTGAATAAATCTTTTTCTGTTGAGTGGCCCATTTATTGAGGAAGGTTATAGGCTATATAACATCACGCTACGACCAAAAGGAGCGGAGCAGCAATGAAAAATGTTGCAAAAACGGGGAAAATTGACGCATACGAAGTTGCGCGGGACAGCTAGTAATAATATATAAGCGTTACATAGGGATAATTAAAATATGTACGTACTCATGGACATACCCAGAATTATTTTCCGGGGCGGTTTCGTAAGTTCAGAAGGGGGGGGGGGGTTAGGTGGTCCAATTGAATAAACACCGGCCAAATGTATACAGTGTCCCATCCCCCAAATCCCCCGTGGGTACGCCCTTGACTGTACTACAGTAAAAATAGTGCTATGCATATGGTCGATTAATTCGATTAAATAAACAATTTGATACTGAAAGGGCCAATTACAAAGTATTTATAAATATTTTGTTACATAGCGTATAGGTACCGTTATAACCAACATTTTCAACTTCCAACTAATTATAAAGTCTGTAAACTTGTCAATAACAGAAGATGTATTATAAATTACAAATAGCTCAATATGAAAATTCTTAGAATTTTAATTGCTTCCCAAAACAACTTCTCTTTGAAAAGTACCTAAACTTTATATTGGGGAAGATTTTTAATTATCTAATGGCGTATAAATTAGCATTCATTCCTTGAAAAGATAATGTCGCAAACTGAGTCACTTTATCCCATAAAACAACCGGTTCTTGCAGTTTCATGGTAAAACTACTGAATGGAAAACTTTACAGTAATGTAATTTAAATATCAGAATACTGTAGTGTAAATAGAAAAATAGGCCGTAAAAAAAGAAAAACGGCGCAGTTCTATATATGTATGTTTATAATGGTATGTTTTCGTGTATATTTTACTGGATTTAGTATTTATTTTATGAAATAGCATCCTTGTTTTGTAATACTGTTAGGTTAATCTGTCAAATGTAGACTGGTATAGTATGCTTTTAGCATTAAGTCCGCATTTGTACACTGTTTGTATGTTAAGTTAAAAAAAATGAAAAAAGGATTACAAATAAAAAAAAATAGGCCTTAAAGCCTCGGGGGAATAGCTAGTAATTTTATAAATTGGATATGTTAACTTGAATGTTAGAGATACTCTATGAAGGTACTAAGCTAATTTTAATAAACACTGAAGTATGAAAACAACTTAAAGCTTTAGAAAGGAGATAGGGCTATTCCAGGAAAGAAGGTCATACGGGATATGTATGGTTTGTTGCCCAAACAACTTGAGATTATTGAATGATAGAACTGATTGGAAGATTGAATTGTTATTTATTGTTTGATATAATAGTCAGTACAAGTAAACAGTATGAATGATGTAATTGCACTGAATGTAAGGCCGGGCGACACAGGTAAAGTGTTGACATTTGCTAAGCTATGACCGAATTCTGTACATTGCTTGCACTGTACAGGATAGATGTGCAATCGTCAAAAATAGGACTAATAGCCGTCAGTTAACATTAATTTCAACGTAGTTCGCTACTCATGTAGGTCAGTTTGAAGAGTGTGCATGTTTTATTTCCGAGAAAAACCATAAAACAGCGAGCAATATCCCTTAGTTTTAAAAGACATGCTCAAGTTTATTCAGGTAAGGAATGTTTAAAAAAAATGCCATCTTTTATATTTTTATAGCCAATTTAACTTTTTCCCTAAACTAAGGCCAAATAATGCAATGAAAATAAACGTCTTTTTTAAAAAGCCATGGCTATCTCTCCTATATAATCGGGATAGTATAACATTTTTGGGGTAATATCCATGGAATCTCATTCACCGGCAAATGTAAATACACTCACTGGAAGCAAAACCAACACAATCCACATATTATTTGTTGCATTTCTAATTTAATTTCCGACATTGCAGTCTCCGTATCAGGGTCACAAGAGGCTTTATTCCCGAAGGCTTTGAGGGTCTCGCCCGAGAAAGGCTTCGAATATGTATAAAATATTTACAATATACGAGATGTATTGTTGGAGTGTTGGCGTTGGCGAGTTTCTATGTCCTGACCTTTTTTATTTTATTTGTAGATTTTTTATATATTTTGAGGAGATACAAAGGAGGACAATGATACGTGAGTGCCTTATGCAAATATATGAGATGGGATGAAACGCGATTATGATGATTTTAATTGACCTGTCGATGAAGTATAAGCAGCTTTAGTCAGTTTTGGGTTAAATAAACATATATTATTCGTTAACGAAAAATATTGATTTCTAGTTTTCTACCTAACAACTATAATTACAGGAAAAAGTTATAAGGTTAATTAAAGGAAACACAATAAAAGTTAGCCGTGAAAAAAATCTGTAGTCAATTACTTTTACTACAGCAATTTTTTTTTTAAATCGCCCTGTGTCGCGGGGGACTTTACAACAGTCACGGACACAAAGTACACCCAGACTCGGAACAACAATTTGTGGATCACACAAAGTGGTGTTCCGTATGGGAATCGAACCCACGACCTCTTGCGTAGCAGTCAGACACACTCCCACCGCGCCACAGAGGTGGTCAAATACGCAAAAAAAGAAAAAGTAAAATACAAATATATTTCTTACCTTACGAGAATAGCAAGGATTCTACATTACCTTTCAAACTTAAAATATAGGTCAACCCAAAATCTCAGCATCATTTCATTCATTACACCCTTCTTGAAACCTTTCAACAAATAAATAGGGGACCAATAACCCACATACCCACATTTCGTAAGAGGAAATGGGAAAAAATATTACCTACAAACCTTCAAGCCATCCTTCATCAATCAAGTTTTTCCTTGGAATATCCCACGAGGTCTATAAGAAATAAATGGGTAACATTAATCACTATGGACGGCTGTACCATAGCCCAGTTTTCACCGCTTCGTTTATCTGGTATCCTGGTACTTTCATAATAATATTTTGTGACAAAATGTCATGCAAAATGAAAAGGAATATTATCCAACACAGCTGGCTAATGAATATTGTATTAGATAGCGAAATAGGACCCGTATCTTTTATTTTAATAGCCTTTATCTTTTGTAGGATTATTTGGGTTTTAGATTGTAAGTCCTTCTGTTAGACTATAGTTTTGTAGGCATTTTGTTATTGATTATTCACTTCACTACCGATATGAGCAACTTGTAGCACTTCATATTTAGATTAATTAAATAAAAAAATAGCACTTTACATTTACATTTATATCATTTTTTTTTTTATATAAAAGATAACTAGTAATGTGGGATTGAGTCACATTACTAGCAATCCTGTTAACCCCTCCAGCTAAGCTCAAAGGCTTTTGTTAGGAGAGGGTTCACGTCGGTAGTATAATGGGTAGGATTCGAACCCGCAACCTCACGATTACGAGACCGATGCCTTAGCCATTAGGCTACCGCCGCTTCAATTTCAATTAAATAAAAATGTCAAATAAATTTTTAAAAGGCGACAATTTATTTTCAAATTTGAATAGAAATTTTAAGTTTGAGTACCAGTTTAAACTTAAAAATACCTTACTAAATATGTAACTTAATATAACTAGAAGTTGCTAAAATAGTAATGAAAACATTGTTATTTAGCTGACTCAGTCTGGAAATTTATTCTTTAGAAAACATTTCGTGCTAAAACGCCTCGATGTTTTCATAAAAGCACTTACATACTTAACGAAGCCAAAATACCTACAGTAAAGCATGTTTTAACTGACAGAGATAGACATTTATTACTCTTCTTGAATATTAAAGGCGCATAAAATCGTGATCACCCCCCTATAAGTTATAACTTGAGATGATCCCTACATAACCTCATATATACATAAAGTCTTATCTTTAAACTTCGGGACTAACCCAATTTTCTTCCTAGGAGAAAATTTGGGTTTCAAACCTTGAGCATAACATTAATATATTTATTTTCATTTGCTCAAAATTATTTTTAGCTCCCAATCCAAATTTATGATGAACAGATTTGAATGGGGCTTTTTAAATTAAAAAGCGGAGATAATCGGCAGGTTTTTTTAGTATGTTTAAAGAAGATTTTTTTTTTATTTGTTTTCTGATATACATAATTATATAATTAGTTACACAATATCTGGAAGACCACACATGGTCTATCTGGGTAACATAAGCCGAGCAATATACATTTTATTTTACATATTTAATTACCGACATATATATAAAGTAGGTAGTGGTTTTTTAACTTATTTTTAATAGTTTTATGGACTCTTCAGTCATTTCGACTGCCTCTGTGGCGCGGTGGGAATGTATCCGACTGCTACGCAAGAGGTCGTGGGTTCGATCCCCACCCAGGATAAAACTTTGTGTGATGAGCACGATGGTTTATTCTGTGTCTGGGTGTTATTTATCTATAATATGTATGTATTTAGAAATATATAAGTATGTTTATCAGTTGTCTGGTTTCCATAGTACAAGCTCTGCTTAGTTTGGGATCAGATGGCGTTGTGTGAGTTGTCCCAAGATATTATTATATTATTATTATTTCGAATATGTATCGGGGGAGAAAATTACGGGGCAGTATTTTGGATAATAATTAACTTTTTAACCCTTCTTCTTGATATTCATATCATTATTATGGGTATGCTTATGGGTTGAAACATCTCCCTATCTCTCTCTAGTCAACTCAATGTTTGTTATTAGCTTGAAAAAACTAATCAATCTTAGCTAACTAATCAAAACTAATCCAATCTGTTCATAAACTAGATCGAATTAATAGTGACGCCTATTAACGTCATCGTAGGCTTAATTTATTACAGCAACAAATTGACTGAGAAAGACAACAATATTGTTAATTAAGTTCAGTCAACGTATTGACAAAAAAGGACAGCGATATTATTAATAGTTTGGCTCAGATACTTAGTTAATTAAAGTTATAATTTAGTCTGAAACAACGAGACAATTTTAATTGAATATACGATTTACGATCTTTGCTAAATATTTTAAATGTTATTGCAAAATAAAAAACTTTTATACAACCAAGCTAAGACAGAAATATACTTAGTTATATTACATAAATTCAAACACTTAAGATACGCAATAAAAAGGGGTACAATCAGCATTGAACTTGAGCACAATTTTAGAAGCTATTTTGAAACTGTGACTGGAAGTTATCACACTAATATTATAAAAGCGAATATTTGTGAGTGTGTATGTTCGTTACTTCTTCACGTCTAAACGGCTGGAGCGATTTTAATAAAATTTGATATGGAGTTAGCTGACACCCTGGATTAACACATAGGCTAATAAACCGTGGGTATCACTGCAGGGCACAGCTAGTCTTGTTATCAAAACCAAACACAAGCGAATACAACAGGACTAGTAGGTTACATTCTAGAAACAAGATAATCAGAGTTTATCGTCTTTTTACCATAAAGCTTACTATTTTTTTTTTTTTTTTAAAACATAACTAGCCATGTGGAATTGAGTCCCACATTACTAGCAATCTTGTTAACCCCTCCAGCTAAGCTCAAAGGCTTGTGTTAGGAGTGGGTTCAAAGGCTTGTATTAGTACTAGTATAGTATTATATTATCTATGCTATTAGATACTATAGATTAGGTACTTAAGGATATTTCAAAACAAAGTTCAGTAGGTATCTACTTACAGAATAAACCACCATAAATGTCAACATGTGTATTAAACGCGTATTAAACGCATTCGTAATCCTCCCACGCTTAACAATAAAACTAAAGGTTAACCATCGATCCACCAGTTAATCAATACGTAAGTAGAGGCTCATTAACTGTAATCACCATAATCCGCGGTCCGCCCCCGCAAACAGGGGTGGATGGGAAATTTCTCCAAACATGTTCAAGACTTTTGGAATAAATTACCCATCGGATCGTCGTAAATTTACACAGGAATTTACTCATTTAAAAATGTTGTACTGATATCTCGTACACGCGGCTACGCGGTGACTATGTGTTTTGTATTCGGTTTTTTGTTTATGATCATGAAATATGTCGCAGACGTGAAGATTGATCGACGTGCGGTCTTTAGATAAATGAACACATTATTATCCTCAAAACTTTGTTAGAAATTCCGTTAATCTTATAGATATAGAGAGATCGTTCAGACGGTAGTAAGTTGGCCTAAAACTTTTTCCTTTTTTCTTTTTTTAAATAACTAGCAATGTGGGATTGAGTTCCACATTACTAGTGATCTTGTTAACCCCTCTAGCTAAGCTCAAAGACTTGTGTCAAAAGTGGGTTCACGTCGGTAGTATAATGTAGGATTCGAACCCGCGATCTCACGATTGCGAGACCGATGCCTGAGCCATTAGGCTACCGCCACTTCAAAACTATTACTAAAGTAAGAAAAGAGTGACGTAATGTAGAGAGTTCTTCCAAAAATGGATATGTTTTTGAAAGAACAGATAAGAGTCTACGAAACATAAAACTTCAAGTCTTCCTACAATTTCAACAAAGTTTGTACAAAGCAAACGAACCGAGCTTACTAGCACAATTTTCAAAGCCTTGTCAACAAAATCCCGGTTTATACAAAAGTCAAGCCAAGATATTATTCGACCTAAATACAAAAGCAAGTGCAGTGAAACACGAAACATGTTTATAGAACAATTTGCGTCACCATCTGATACTGTGCAAGCGTTGGAGACAGGGTTAATTTCTTACGTCACTCAATGGTGCTTTTATAGGAATTTGGTCTTAATATGTGACTTCATAAGTGCTATTTCCCTATCCGCTTTCCCCGACGGTCGACCGAGACCTAGTAACTTTCCTAATGCGAAAACTTTGACGTCAGTGCCCCACATTACCAGTTTGCTAAACCGCGTGTTTTCGGCTTACCATGACAATAAGGGGTTGTTTTATAAGCTTTTGTTTGAAAGTAAGATACACGCACAAAGTATTCGTATTTCTTGCGTGTCTATTCTTCATAAACATAGGGAACATTATCAACTATAAATCACGATATTGAAAAAGTTTTGTGAAGAAATCAAGGTCGGAATAATCATTGAGACATTAATATGGGACTATAATGACAAAATTACTTTGTCTGAAAATAGACTTTAAATATGACATATATGTGAACGAAAATAATAAAAATATATGTCAAAGTGTAGAAATAATTGGAGCTATTACCGGAGTTATTATTAGTCGATCGCTAAGAATTATGGAGAACTAGCTTTCGCCCGCGACTCCGCCCGCGTGGATATCGGTTATCGCGATAAAAACTATCCTATGTCCTTCCTCGGGACTCAAACTATCTCCATACCAAATTTCATCTAAATCGGTTTAGCTGTTTAAGCGTGAAAGCGTAACAGACAGACAGAGTTATGGATGTTTTGGTACAAAATACGGAAACATAGCGTACCGACGTAGGTAACATAGGAATGAATCACTTACATGCGAACTACCGGCGTTCATCAAAGTATATAAGTATGTTTATCAGTTGTCTGGTTCCCATAGTACAAGCTCTGCTTAGTTTGGGATCAGATAGCATTGTGTGACTACTCACACCCAAGATTATTATAATGAGCTCAACATTCCTAAATCAAATGCTTAAAGCGACAAACCTTGATGCTCGCAAAATAATAGTTCACGATAAGTAAACAAATTCCGTACTACGTACATAGATGGGTATTAAGTGCACACATACCTCTGTTGTCGTATAGTAACAGTAAAGTTACAGTGACGTGTTACTACCGACCTGTTTACAACAATTTTGCAAGTTGTTATGTTAATTACTACACGTTCCTACAGCATGTTTCTTTTGGCAAAGAACAAATACGTTTAGTTGGAAAACTAGAGCAAAAGTGAATACTGTTTCTGAAAGTGAATATGGTCGCCAAAATTCCTCACGCGATTAAGACCCGTCTAACGTAGACGTAATTCACACAACGCCATCTAATCCTCAACTAGGCAGAGCCTGTACTATGGCAATCAGACAACTGATAAACATACTTATATACTTTGATGAACGCCGGTAGTTCGCATGTAAGTAATTCATTCCTATGTTACCTACGTCGGTATGCTATACATATTTCTAACTACATACATAATATAGATAAATTACTCCCAGACACAGAATAAACTGTGCTCATCACACAAAAATATATCCTGGGTAGGGATCGAACCCACGACCTCTGGCTTAGCAGTCATGTCCAATAACCACTAGGCCAACAGGCCAGTCAACCGTCACCGACCGTGTCTGGTGTTACTGATATCTTTAGGCAACGATGTGATCAGACAAATTGGTCACTATTAATAATATAACAAGTTGAATGTGTGCACATTAAGAACCTTGACACGTGATATACAAAAGGACGGGAATCTTAAAAACGGTTGAACGGATTTTCATCCTACAGCGCTAAGCATGCTCGTGCCAACCCCCCAGGGAGGAGAATTTGGTGGTTGAACCCTCCCCCACCCGCCAAAATTGGACCGGTATTGAGTCAATTGGACCACCTAAACCTCAGAAATAACGAAAACATTACTTGGTATCATGTGAAGAAGAATTATTCCCATTAAACTATCATAAACTATCTTTCTATTAAAAAATCAGCGTCAAAATTGATGCGTCAGTCGTTTAGGACATTTTGTCTACAACGCCATTAACAGACACTTAACTAAACTTCACTTAACTTCCTTATTAATAACTAGCTTTCGCCCGCGGCTCCGCCCTCGTGGATGTCGGTTATCGCGATAAAAACTATCCTATGTTTTCCCCGGGACTTAAATAATCTCCATACCAAAATTCATCTAAATCGGTTTAGCTTGAAAGCGTAACAGACAAACAGACAGAGTTACTTTCACATTTATAATATTAGTATGGATTTTGTTCTTAATTTCCGTTCCATTTTAAAAATATAATAGAAGAAGACAAAACATTAAATTTATAACACCCTGTTTTTTTGCGTCTACGTTTAAAAATATAGTGAATCGTTGTCCAAGCGTCAGTCAGTCAATATGTAAATTAACATAACAAGACCGTCACGAAGTAGTTACTTTACTACAATACGACGAGTAGGTAAATACTGCATGCATAATTTATGTAATTCACCGTTTCATATCGCTTGAAGTTATTGCTGAGCAGGGGGCCTAGGCAGAGTCACATTCGAATAGCGATATCGTGAATCGGAAATAATTAAAGTATAGAATTTGACGTTTGCTGTGAAGACCATAGACGTTTTTTTTTTTTGCAAAAGATTAGTATGGCGTTGCCCCCAGAGCCTTTAGCGCCCACATATCACCAACTAACTGTGCCCGCGTTAATGAGGAGACGCAGAGCATTAGCAGAGCAGTGGACCGTTACAGGCTGATGATGATGATGATGTGCCCGCGACTTCTTCCGTGTGAAGTAGCAGTGCTGCTTTCTCCCTATAGAGGGTAGCGTGATGATATAAAGTAGCCTAAGTTACTCCTTATCTAACTACTCCTAACTGTCTGACAGGAACAGTCTAGTCAAATTAAGCGGCGGTAGCCTAATGGCTAAGGCATCGGTATTGCAATCGTGAGGTCGCGGGTTCGAATCCTACCCATTTTACTACTGACGTGAACCCACTCCTAACACAAGCCATTGAGCTTAGCTGGAGGGGTTAACAAGATTGCTAGTAATGTAGGACTCAATTCTATATTGCTTTATCTTATAAAGAAAAAAAAAGCCGTCCAATAAACGAGTAATAAATAAAAGTAATTACTTAAGTAACGTTAGAATACTTAGCTAAGCAATAGTCACCGATATCGTTGACTTACAACGATATCGGTGACTATTGCTGATTTGATTGCTTATACGTGGCTGAGTAACAAATAATGACTTGTTTATAAATACGGGTGTTAATTTTCAAAGAAAAGTATACCTAAAAAACTAATCTATGCTATCTGTAGGTAAGACTATTCGATCCCTAAATCGAAAAGCTAGAACCTATATTTTTAGTTAATACTCCAATAATGGACAGTTGACGTTTCCTAACCCCTGTCATTTTTTTCTTATCCATAAAGAGACCGTCGTTTAATATGACATGTGGTACTTTTATCTACAAAAATCTGACAATTTATTTCACAAACTATAATGCTGGCTTTTAACAAATAACATAAATAAATGTTCGTAAACTTATACGATTGGTACACATTATAGAATTTTATAAGCTACGGGTCTTAATCGCTAAATACCTTTGTTTATAGCCCGTCGTTTCGACCGTATTGCAACGGCCGTGGTCACGGGTAGACCCGTAGCTTATAAAACTCGATAAAATAACGTAAATGCTCATTTTTACTCAGCTTAGCTGTAAATACATGGTCACAAGTGTAGAATTGTCACAACAGTCTTGATAACATGGTCACGATTACAACAGATACCTAGTATAATATAGGCCTCACGTGGAAGCCCAAGCCACGTTTTACTCAAACAATATATAAGCTAAAATCAACTCAAGTCATGCGACAGTCATTAGCCTCAACCCCTACTGTCCTCAATAATCACAATCATAAGTGATAACCTCGTTCTGAACAAACGGTATTAGAACAAAACACCTACATATATTCAGGTCAATTCATTGCCTATTGACTTTGCGCCCGTGTCAAAACTGTAATAGGGAAATACCTTGACATGGTTGCATTGCCCCATAGTTTGTGATACTATTGTAAAATGTAACCAGCAATGTATTGTGTTGTAGTAATTTATACTGCTTATGAATGACGTCTGTGACTGTGACTGACAAATTGCAGTCGTCGTGGTTATTTTATACTAGCTGATCCAACTGCGCGGATCAACTAGTATAAAATAAATTAATGTAATAAAATAATAGCATAAAACAAAATTGTATAAAGTATACGAATGTTCCTGTTAGTTGTAGCATGATATTATATAGCCCATATCCTTCCTGGATAAATTAGCTATCCAACACTAAAAGAATTTTTCAATTTGAACTAGTAGTTCCTGAGATTATCGCGTTCAAAGAAACTCTTCAGTTTTATATTATTAGTACAAATGAAGGCTGTTGCATATATTGGAGAAGCCCTTGCAGTTTCCGTGTAGTAATTGATGCTTGAGCAGTGCTACACTGCTGTTGCTGAGCAGTTATGTATCAGCTGCATACCATGATCATAAATAAATCAACACCAAAATTGTGCACTGAAAGGGAAGCTAATTAAGGACGTGTCGTCCCCATGCTGCATATGACGATAATGTTAGAAACTCAGGTAAAAATATATTGGTTGCAATAATAATAATAATATCTAGGAGACAACTCACACACCCAAACTAAGCAGAGCTTGTACTATGGCAACCAGACAACTGATAAACATACTTATAAATTTCTAAATACATACTTATTATACATAAATAACACCCAGACACAGAATAAACCATCGTGCTCATCACACAAAGTTTTATCCTGGGTGGGGATCGAACCCACGACCTCTTGCGTAGCAGTCGTGTACATTCCGTATCGCTCCACAGAGGCAGTACCTCATTTCAACCCATATGATGTCCCACTGCTGGGCACGGGTCTCCACAGTAGAACCTACTTATAATAGATACATACAGGGGGTAAATGCTATAATCGCCACGTTTGGCAAGTGGGTTGGCGATCGTAGTAAGGCTTTAACTGCTGCTGCCCGTCCTCCTGTATGAAATCACTTAGTCGCCTTGACGACACCCACGGGAAGAGATGGGGTTTTACTATTCTAAGCCGGTACCTACTCCTCTTTTAAGACTCTCATTTTAATTCTTTATTCTGAAGAAACTTCTATAAGAATACCTAATCATAATCTGTTCAAACAAAACATTTAGAACAAAATTTAGGTATCCTTTAAATTCTCTAAGTAAAATATCCTTTTGCAAATATTGAAAAGTAAATACAAAATGGTCCAACATTTATGAATACAGCTTTTATTATTTTAGTAATGCTGTCGACTGCACACACGTAGCCATTTTAATTAAATATTTAGGTTCAAACGAATAATGAAAGAGATTTTCACCATCGGAAAGCATACTAAAAACCTTTATTTTTTTAATGTAATTTAACTTAAAAGAGGTTAAAGTTTTTATTTAGTTATTTATATAATTAATAAGAAAAACTTGCGAGAAAATTCACTGCCAAGTATTTAAGATTTATGATGAAGCTACATCATCAAATCAGCTCGATATTTTAAATTGTTGTAGGTATAGCCTTGTTAACCAAATTAGAAGTTGTTGAAAATAGGTATCCGATATTTGTTGGCATAACTACAACTGGAGCTATTAAAAGCGTGTTAAAAATATAACAGTTGACGGAAAGATACAATGATGTTTCAAGTAAAAAGGTGTAGATAGGTTACAATCACTCAGCAAGCAGCACCTTAAACAAATTTCTCTTTTTCGCTCGTAATAATTAAACAATGCTTTCTTACTTTTACGACTTTTTATAATAGTGTGACATAAGGTTATTTATGTATACATTATTTTGCCGTTTTTAAAGATCGAATTTTAAGTACCGTATTGCAACGGCCGTGGTCATGGGTAGAGGTTATCTATGTATATTATTATGCCGTTTTTAAAGATCGAATGTTATAAACCGTAAATCAAATGTTAAGTACCGTATTGCAATTGCCGTGGTAACGGGTAGACTCTACCCGTGACCGTTGCAATACGGTCGAGACGTCGGGTAACAAGGTATTTTACCTTAAATTATTCACGCGATTAACACCCGTAGTATATATAATTTTATAATGTGTTCAGATCAAATGTAGTTTATGTAACCTATCCACACTGTATTTCAACGGCCGTGGTCGCGGGTAGAGTCTACATGTGACCACGGCTGTTGCAATACGGTCGAAACATCAGGTAACAAGGTATTTTACCTGAAATTATTCACGTGATTAACACCCGTAGTATATATAATTTTATAATGTGTACAGATCGAATGTTGTTTATGTAACCTATCTAAACCGTTTTACTGAAAACGTCATTGGAAAGATATCTCAAAAACTTTTCGTAGACAAGCGCCATGCGAACTGTGCGTCAGATATAGTATGATAAATTGTGGAGTTAGTTCCCTCCACGCCTCCCTATCACTTATCAATACATCAATCATTCAAGTTTTAAATAAAATACACGTGAAGATATGTATTTATAGATTGTTAGATACTTCATCTTTGTCTCAAAACTTTGTGATAACATGTAATCCATCATGCGTTGATACTCGCATGAAATTCGCAGCTAAACCTTACTTAAATTTAGTTTTACACGTGTTTTAAACTAATAATGATTTATAGATGTTAGATAAGCCGAAAAAGTGAGGGTTTGTTCCTTTTATCAATGCCTTATTAATACTAATATTATAAAGCTGAATAGTTTGCTTGTTTGTTTGTTTGAACGCGGTAATCTCAGGAACTGCTGATCCTAATTGAAAAAATATTTTACTGTTGGATAGCCCATTTATCGAGGAAGGTTATAGGCTATATAACGACTAATAGGAGCGGAGCTGCAATGAGTAATGTTGCAAAAACGGGGAAAATTTACGCAGACAAAGTTGCGCGGGACAGCTAGTATCTAATTACTAGTTAGACCCGCGCAACATCGTCTGCATCACTTTCCCCCTTTTAATATTTTTCATTGATGCTCAGCTCCTATTGGTCGTAGCGTGATGTTATGTAGCCTTTAGCCTATTTCGATAAGTGGGCTATCCAACAATGAAAGTATTTAATTCGAACCAGTAGTTCCTGAGATTATTGTGTAACTGTAACAAATAATACTTTAGCTTTGTAATTTATGTATAGATACATTAACAACAGTAGGTATGTAGCGAATGTTTTGCCTTCTTTCAAATTATTCCGTTTTGTAGCCAAAATTTTTAAATTCCATTTCAATTACCTAGTCTTTTAAAAATATCACTTTAAGAAAATTGACATTTTATTATAAAAAAATAAATTAAAGTCGTTTGTTGAAAATAATTGCGCACTTGTGGTAATGCTACTCGATTTCACGTAATAAGAATAAGTAGGTACTACTAATTAATGTTTCTTTTTAAATATTAATAATTTATTAAATTTATATTTTTTATGAACTATGTTATTGATATAGAATTCAAAATTGTTGGCTCCAAAACGACTACAAAATCACGGTGTAAAATGCAAACAAATTCGCTCGATAATAAGGTTAAAAACATTTTATGAATAAGACAATAGTGTCATAATAAATCTAAAGTGCAGTTACTACTGGTAGTTTACAAAACGTACGATCTAGTACAGTGGCCTTGTAAATCATTTGTCGTAGTAAGTACTCACGTGTGCACTAACTAACTGTTTCCGTTAAATAAAGAGTAGAATATACCGGTTCACTCTTGTATATCCTATTATATTTTTAAAGGCAACCACAGTTTTAAATAAACCCAGGTTCGCAGAACAAACATACAAGGGACAATCGGAGAAGCGGCGGTAGCCTAATAATAATAATAATAATAATAATATCTTGGGACAACTCACACAACGCTATCTGATCCCAAACTAAGCAGAGCTTGTATTATGGAAACCAGACAACTGATAAACATACTTATATATTTCTAAATACATACATATTATAGATAAATTACACCCAGACACAGAATAAACCATCGTGCTCATCACACAAAGTTTTATCCTGGGTGGGGATCGAACCCACGACCTCTTGCGTAGCAGTCGGATACACTCCCACCGCGCCACAGAGGCAGTCGCCACAATGGCTAAAGCATCGGACTCACAACCGTGAGGTTGTGGGTTCGAATCCAACCCACTCTTTACACAAACAATTTATAATTTTACAATAAAATTTTATTTTATTATATTTTAATTTATTTACTTAGCTGGAGGGGTTAGCAGGATTGCTAGTGATGTGGGACCCACAATTTCACATTGCTAGTTATATTAAAAAAAAGATATAAAGTACCTATAACATTCTCGATAAGATATAATTATTATTAAAGGGGTATTGTGCTCTAGCTCTTGATTAAGGTTAGAAATATTTTATAAAAACAAGTAGATAACTCCCGCAGTAGGGTACAAGTTGGACACACTCCCAGTGTCCGACACGGGACACCACTTTGTGTGATCCACAAATTGTTGTTCCGAGTCTGGGTGTACTTTGTGTCCGTGACTTATATGTTTGTAAAGTCCCCCGCGACACAGGGCTTGTTCTCTACTGCGAGAGTCATCTCTTTAAAGAAATAAAATCACATATTTTTTTCTTTGTATGAAAGTCCCTACTGCAACGCACACTAATCAGATTCGTAACGAAATCGCCTCGCCTTGGGCCAAGTTGACGGCTGGGCGATATGGTGACGATCCCATTCCGAATTTATACGTCTGCTACGATCCTGAGTGACATGGTTCCGGATAGATGCTTCGTTTACGTGCTCCGGTAAAGCGATCCTAAACATCCAAAATGCCTTTAAAATATAATGAAACATTGTCGGATATTTTTAAACGGCCTAACATAAACTATCCGCATGCTCCATGCAAAATCATATTTCGATATTTCGTCCAACTGGAACCTACCTACGAGTTATAGCGTGACCTCAAATTTATTTGTAGGCCTGTACCTACTAAAGGTCGCGATCGATTAGTTTTTGTGTAATATGGTAATATCATTGGTAAGGGCATATGTATTAAGTCACGGGCAAATTCAATTACGAATTAGAGTCTGCATATATATTTTTTTAAAGACGACTCCCGCAGTAGGGTACAAGCCCTGTATCGCGGGGGACTTTACAAACATACAAGTCACGGCCACAAAGTACACCCATACTCAAAACAGCAATTTGTGGATCACAGAAAGTGCTGCTCCGTGTGGGAATCAAACCCACGACCTCATGCGTAGCAGTCGGAAACACTCCCACAGAGGCAGTCGAAACTAAAAATTACTCATTTCTAGACACGACTCTATCCGCCAGGATGTCAATCTGTGGTATAGCCGTAAAAATTAAAAAATCTTTCGCATTTATAATATCCGAATAATAATTATTTAGAGTCTTAGCTGTCCCGCGCAACTTCGTCTGCGTAAATTTTCCCCGTTTTTGCAACATTTCTCATTGCTGCTCCACTCCTGTTGGTCGTAGCGTGATGTTATATAGCCTATAGCCTTCCTCGATAAATTGGCTATCCAACAAAAAAAGAATTTTTCAAATCGGACCAGTAGTTCCTGAGATTAGGCGTTTAAACAAACAAACAAACTCTTCAGCTTTATAATATTAGTATGGATTAAAATAAAGCTATTAAAAAGCGTCTATCGGTCTATCTTCTTTCCCTACAATTATGTTTTTGCTACAATTATAGTAAGATCGATGTAATGAGCGCATTCTATATTCTACGGTATTACTTAGAATTACTAACAATGTATGTAATAAGAAAACTACAACGTATTTCCTAGAAATATAAAATTACTTGGACGTATCAATCAATACTTATTTCTATCTTTTTTTTACAGGTAAGCCTATCTACTAGTTTCCTGGAATCTACTATGTTTACTATTTAGTAACGTAAGTACATACCGTACTACATTTACGCACAAGTCTCGTCTTTGATCATTTTAAGCCCTAATTTGGAAGTTCATGACATACTCGTACATTACTTTTATTTTGACTGCCTCTGTGGCGCGGTGGGAGTGTGTCCGACTGCTACGCAAGAGGTCGTGGGTTCGATCCCCACCCAGGATAAAACTTTGTGTAATGAGCATGCATTTATCAGTTGTCTGGTTTCCATAGTACAAGCTCAGCTTAGTTTGGGATCAGATAGCGTTGTGTGAGTTGTCCCAAGATATCATTATATTATTATTACTTATTTTTCTGACAACTAAGCCATAGATCATGGGTTTGTTTTGAACACGGTACACTATTTAATGCTATCCACTAATTGTTTTTTCGAGTCTCGTTGTACCTACTTTGTGTCCGTGATCTGTTTGTAAATCTTTAACATCCCCCTTTTTAAAAAAAATACTATAGATAAACCTACATATAGACTTATCAGCTTATTCTACAATACCTGGATGATCGAGATTCGCGTTTAGAAAAACACCCAGTGGTGTTTTTCTAAACGACATTTTCTAAAAATGAAAGTTAGCTAGATTAATTTATTGCTCCCGAAAACCCCTGCATACTAAATTTCATGAAAATCGATGGAGGCGTTGCCGAGATTCAGATTATATATATAGGTATAAAAATAAGATACCGTTAAAGTTAAACCTATTAAAGTTAAAATTACCGTTATCAAATCGATTTGCTATTCCTAAATGCGTACCTACAGCGTTATTGCTATTTCCCCTTCACACGTCACAGTAAATAATGAATATAACTTGCATTCTATAGAAAGATGTGGTGAAGCCTCCCCTTCTAATATAAACGCAAATCAACATACAAATATAAAATGTTACATTTTTCAAGTCGCGGAACGAAACGTTTATCTCATTACCGCACCTACTACCTACCTTCTGAAACGTGCATCATTTGTTATCACACGGTGATGAGAGTTGTTACACAAAGTACCAAGAGTATAGAAGGCAACAGTAAAATATATAAGTATATGTTTTAAAAGATAATAACTAGCAATTTGGGACTTTGGGTCCCACATTACAAGCAATCCAGTTAACCCCTCCAGCTAAGCTCAATAGCTTGTGTTAGGAGTGGATTCACGTCGATAGTATAATGGGTAGGATTCAAACCCGCGACCTCGAATTGCGAGTCCGATGCCTTAACCAATCAACCAACCTTTAATTAAATGACGTTTCGGTCGAATTACACCGATCTTGATCAGGGGTCGACTGATGGCAGCTTAACGACTGTCTCGGCGCGGGTAATTAAAAGGTTTAATATTTAACGCGATTACATCCCGAAAATATTCCAATATGTGTAAAAATCGCGCAAGTTTAAAAACAAATAGGGGGTAACATTTTTTCTATTTTTAATTTGGGATTTAGGGAATCACTTTAATAAGATTATCTTCGTACAACACGTGGTCAAGCAACATAGACATCCTTACGGACTAAGGAATTTTGGGACGCCTTCCAAGGCCTGAAGTGGTCTGCCTAGTGCAAGTTTTCCTAGACACGTTTAAGACGTTTGGCACTCTGATTGGCCCGCTCCAAGGTCTTAAACAATCAGAGAGCCAAACTTGGTAAGCGTTACGTCGCGTTAACTCAAAACAACTCGCACTCTGTAATTCCGTGTCCGTAAATTACTTCTAAGAGAGAGTGCGTGAAACCAGGTGCATATGAAAGTTACCATCTGCATTCTCAGTATTTTGTGGTTGCTATACAAAGCAGATCTATAGTACAATATATGTTTGCTCATAATTCGTATAGTATTTCACGTGTTTCTAAAAATACCTAAAGAACGTGAAGCGCCATTTAAATAAAATATTTACCAAGCGTGACGATAAGTACCTATATAAAAATATTGAAACCTAACTATTTTATGTAATGTATTCAAAAGTAACTCTGTTTGTATGTTTTTACGCCAACATAGCTCAGCAATGTTGATGAAATTTGATGTGGGTAGGTACTTAAAATAAATCTTGGGAAAGGTTATTTTTTAAATAAAACGTAGTAATAGCATTTACATATAAATAGGTACCCGCGGTATTTCTATTACCTACCTAATTCATAATAAGTTAGTAACAGTTTTTAAATAGCTAATGTTTTGTCTTCTTATATTCCGTTTTGAAAATAGAATAAAAAACAAAGACAAAACTTTCACTAGTTAAAAGGTTACAAGATTTTTTTTTTCTAATAAAATCACTTTGATAACTTTATTTTAACTTTGATAATATGAGACTTAAAATATTCTCAACTAGCAGAATTTTCCTGTCATTTAATATACTCGTTAGGTATACCTGCTATTGTATTTAAATCAGCTATGAAATGTAATACCTACTAATGTTAATAAAACACAAAGGAGCATTAAAATATAATAAAATAAGCAACATAAAAAACCTACTATTTTTACCATACCTACCTTTATGAAAGGCTAAAACGATTGCATAACACGAAGCTAATCGAATTTAATACATATTTATATGTCATACCTGCTTACTGCTTATACAATTCATGTCGTTGGCAATAATTGCATTCGACTTAATTACCTATGCAGTAACACAAATAGATATCTATGCAAATTATGATCCACTGCCATACTTCGAGCTGAGTTATCAGTCTGCCTTTTGTTTTGGAACAATACCTAATGCTTCTCATATATGTAAGAGCATTGGTTACCAGTGGCAGCTGTATCTAATTACAAACAGTAGATCGTAGCATCTGAGCCCAGGAAAAAGATCATGTAATTTCTTCAAATCGGTGATGGAGTCTGTGTTCCAGTAGAAGGAACGAAACTAAATATGATGTCTTTTTAAAAATTACCCATTAGAATTTTAATACTATTTTATGTGAGACGATTGAAAAGTAGCTGATAGGTCCAACTTATGAACTACTAATTTGCGAAATTTCAACTTCCTAGATTCCAGTAGTTTTCGGATTGTCGTGATTAGTCAACGAGAGAATGAGTGAATAAACCTTTCGCAGCAAGCAGTTAGTACAACATAATCTAGATGATACTGAAACCATCTGACCATAATATATACCTTAACAAGTACACAAATATTACGTGGCAAAATATATTAGTAAAAAACAAAATATGACACAAACGATCCATGCGATAATCTCGCAAATCATTTTAGCATTTAGTAGAACGTAACGGCTATATTGCCTTACATCTGGTAAACCGCAGCCCATTATGTGCAGTTGAGATAAGTTAAGATATATTATATTAGCACAATATACTAATAACACTATAGGATGAAACAATAGTCTGCCGGGACAGTCATTTCTACCGTATTGGAGACGTGCTCTTAAGAGGCTCTTCAAAACATATGGCCAAGAGTGATTATGATAAGTCCATTGACATTACCTACTGATTTCTCAAGACTTGTTTATTTTTTTATACTACGAAATGAGGAGACAAGCATGTCGTGCGCCTGAGTAAGCGTCACGCTAGCCCATAACAGTATCAGTGCTACCTAAATCCTTGTTTGGCAAAGATTTGCGTACCGTTCTTCTCATTTGAGACATTAGTTCGTAAGTCTTATTTGTCCAGTGATTACACTTGTTACAGTGCCCTTCAACCGAAACACAGTGACGTGTTAAAATCACTATTTCTCGGAAGAATAACTGGCACTGTTGTTAGACCTGCCTCCGTATACGTATATAGAGTGATTTGTAATATAACATAAACCTTCCGTTATTGACTGCCTCTGTGGCCCGGTGGGAGTGTATCCGACTGCTACGCAAGAGGTCGTGGGCTCGATCCCCAATCAGGATAAAACTTTGTGTGATGAGCACGATGGTTTATTCTGTGTCTGAGTGTTATTTATCTATAATATGTATGTATTTAGAAATATATATATAAGTATGTTTATCAGTTGTCTCATTTCCATAGTACAAGCTCTACTTAGTTTGGGATCAGATAGCGTTGTGTGAGTTGTCCCAAGATATTATTATTAATCTATACTAATATTATAAAGCGGAAGAGTTTGTTTGTTTGCTTTGTTTGTTTGTTTGTTTAAACGCGCTAATCTCAGGAACTACGGGTCCGATTTGAAAAATTCCTTTTTTGTTGGATAGCCCATTTATCGAGGAAGGCTATAGGCTATATAACATTGGCCTACGACTAATAGGAGCGGAGTAGCGACGTGAAATGTTGCAAAAACGGGGAAAATTTACGCATACGAAGTTGCGCGGGACAGCTAGTATTAGTATATTACAAATCACCTTGTATATAGCGTTCCTACTTCAGTGACACAGGTTTCCTCTCCGAAAGAGTGTATTGACGTAGTCCACCACACGGGCCTAGTGCTGATCAATGAAGTTTCAGTTTGATTTGGCAACTTATTCTTCAAACCTAAAGAATACGTGGTCAATGAACATAAAAGAAGGAGACATTTCAATAAAGTTCTTTTGTCAGCCAGGTTGCATCGGCCCTGTCGGTAGTATCTTTCTTTAAAGCGAAATTCATGTTTCAAATGTTCAATTCGAACCCATGGATGATTTTCTTCGGAACCGATGGATTAAATAAATGTTCCTAACTCTGTATATTACCACCTCATTTTTTTAAAGAAACTTCATTTTTATTGAATTAGAGGAGGTCTCCTGGTCATAAGCGCATTGATTTCATTTCCGTACTCATTGGAACACGAAACTCTTACTTTTTCTTGGCCATGTTGGTATGACGCCATAACAATGACGTCAGAGATAAGACAGGCAGCATTGCGCATGCATTTAACGTATCATGTATTATTGAATTAGGCAATTCCTTTATCAAATGTAAAAGAAGATTTTTCTAGAAACCTTAGTGTAGTAATGCTGATGTGACGTAGGTTCGATTATAGGTATATAATTTATCTAATATTTGAACATCGCTTACGTAGTTTTACATGTACATACGTCATTCCGCCTACATAACTAACTAATAGGTAACAAGTTCGAGTTTTATTACTCTGTAGGAGGTATTTTTATGTAAATGTAAGTACATACATGCTTATACAAAGTGGCGATAAAGCTATCACAATATATGATGCAACGTATTCAAATATTGTTATAATTTTATACCAATACCTTTATCTATAACATAGACTTTTTTAACCATAACACCTATATCAACGCAACGCGCAACTTCGTCTGCGTAAATTTTCCCCGTTTTTGCAACATTTCTCATTGCTGCTCCGCTCCTATTGGTCGTAGCGTGGTGTTATATAGCCTATAGCCTTCCTCGATAAATGGGCTATTTAACAGTAAAATAATTTTTCAATTCGGACTAGTAGTTTCTGAGATTACCGCGTTCAAACAAACAAACAAACTCTTCAGCTTTATAATATTAGTATAGATTTGTATTTATGGTTTTAACAATGCCTCGTATATTCCGACCTCGATATTTTACGAATAGGTACTTTCACCGATATAATACGAAGTGAAGAATATCATTAAAGTGCAGTTTTTACGTCAGTAGTAACATCAGTAGTGCCATGTAGTGCTATGCTCCTTTCAGTAGGCACATTCTTAAGAATACACCGAAAGAAGTGTGGCACTACTCGTGTATATCCCACAGATTTTTTTCACAGCTCACTGCTGCGACGTTTAAAAATGAAACGAAATTGGTTATAAATGTTGATAAACTTTCGCGATTTTTACACGGTATTACGGGTCTTAATTGTGTCAATAATTTAAGGTAAAATACCTTGTTTATTGCCCGACGTTTCGACTATATTGTAATACGGTCGAAACGTCGGGCTATAAACAAGGTATTTTACCTTAAATTATTTACGCGAGTAAGACCCGTAATATATATATATTTTCATAATGAAATTGGTAAAAATATATAATATAATAGTTTGTACGTGGCATAGTGTATATAACTAGATAAGATTGTAATAATAAGGACCATGTTTTTGCCTGGTTACTAACTACCTACATTCCGTTTAGCAACCAAGTATCTTGTCAGTATGTTCTAGTTTCTAGTAGTTAGGCTCATGAATAGCAAATGTGATAATGTCTAGTACACGCCTACCTACCTACTGTTATAGAATATTCCAAACACGATTCAGCCTCGAATTATAAAATACAATTTCTCGTTAAACAATCTCTTGAACATAATTGATTTCATTCGAACAACATTCCAATTAGGTTCATATTTCGTATGAAAACTCGTTAGTACAAGTTTTGCAATAAAAAGTAAAACACATCCGAGTTCAAAACATGAAGTACAATCGTACAATCAATAGCATACATCTAACAAACGATAGTATCGACAGTAACTTCGTACTACCACAAAATTAATAGGTACTGATAGCCGGCTCCATACAACGCAATGCACACATCTGGAGACCTCGGTCGAATTTTCAACTTCGTTCATGTGTGCATAGGTGGATCCAGGGGAGGCACGGGGGACGTGCCCCCTCCAGACGGTTGCTTTGTGTACCGAATTTCTTGTATGTTATTGAATTTCTATTCCCCCCCATCACCAAATTTCTTTGGCCTCTTATGTTCCTTTTTGGGGCACCCTCCCCCCCTCGTCATGTGTGCAACTCACACTTGGCCAGTGTCGAGGAAACGAAATGCACCCCCCCCCCCATCTGCATAAGCATATCTGATTCGACACTGCCATTATTTGAGCCCCCCCCCCCCCCCCCAGAATAAAATCCTGGATATGTGTGAGTGAATTTTTTGTTGAGCTGTGAGCCAGTCTTCTGTAGTAGTATGTAGAACTACAGTTTGTGCTCGAATTGCGGCAAATGTTTAACTTTTGTTTTGTTTAGTGGTCGTATATCCCCTACGGGTAGAGTCAAATGTAGAAGTGTTAAACATTTATAAGCATTTGAATAGAGGTCGTTTGTTGACACGTAGACTGGTACCGTGTAATAAAATAAGCTTAGAAGGTAGCAATTAACGCAATGTGTTTCAACAATGAAAACTATAAGTCCACAACTAAAGTTATGCTATTATTTCGCAAACAGTATTTTATCATTATTAGGGGTCGCTTGTATAAATAATAACTTTATAGGCTGCGAAGATACTTTTTACTAAACTATATAGGGTGATTTGTAATATACTAATAACTCCCGCTCGTGGCTTCTTTACATTAGACTAAATAAGTTTTGGAAAATATTTAATATCGATATTAACCCTTAAACACCTACTACTTGTTTTTGGAGTTATGGCCATAACGACCTACAGACTATTTAACCGGAATAAAATCGTTGTTTATTGTGAGGTTTAGACCCTAAACCACTAAACTTACAAACATTGATTTCACTCTGGGGTCTCTCTCTCTCTCAGATGTGTGGTAAATGGTTGTGGGCGATGGAGGGCCGGGTTCACGTGAACTAAGTATTTCTAAGAACACGTGTATTTCTAAGGCACATTTCATATGCAAAAATGCGTACTAGCTCCACTCCTCGATATTAACTGTAACTTGGCTAAATTTCCCCCCCGTCCGCGCAACTTTTTGCTTCACATCTATATTAATACTAGCTGTGCCCCGCGGTGTTACCCGCGGTTTATTAGCCTATGTGTTAATCCAGGGTGTCAGCTAACTCCATACCAAAATTTTATTAAAATCGCTCCAGCCGTTTAGACGTAACAAACATACACACTCACATCCTCACAAACTTTCGCCTTTATAATATATGTGTGATTATAAAGCTGAATAGTTTGTTTGTTTGGTTGAACGCCATAATCTCAGGATCTACTGGTTTGAATTGAAAAAATCTTTAAGTGTTGGATAGCCCATTTATCGAGGAAGGCTATGGGTTATAAAACATCACGTTACGACCAATAGGAGCGGAGCATCGATGAAAATGTTGCAAAAATGGGGAAAAATGACGCAAACGAAGTTGCGCGGATCAGTTAGCATTATTATATGATTGCTGTTACCTACTTCTGAGTTGTAACAAGTGTTATCAGATATATTTCGGGACTTAATCGCATGAATCATTTAAAGGTATGAACCTTTTATTTACCCGACATTAAATAATTCACGCGATTAAGTCCCGAAATATATCTAATATGTATAAAAATCGCGAAAGTTTAAAAACAATAAAGTGCTATTAGATCAAAATCAGTAATAGTCCTAATGATGTCTGTGTCAATAAGTGACACAGACATCATTAGAACGTAAAGTTAAACCGATCTAAAATGTAGGTACCTACAAGTATTACCCTTTCAAATTTTAGATCAGTTAAACTCCTAAATAGCCGAGACATTTAACAACAACTAGAAGAAGTAATCAAAGAATCGTGCCATAGGAACAAACTGTAAATAAAGTTGGATATATTTCTAGAAAGTTCGTGAAATTGTTTCAATATTAATTTATCAAAGAACTTATTACAAGTTTGGAACTATAAGAAAGAATGTCGATTTAGAATTTGACGTTACTAAATTAGGAAGCCTATGACATACCAGGCACATCGAAACTTGATGTAATGTTTATTCTTTCACCTCCTGCTTACAATCTATTTACATGATGATGTAGCAGTCTCATGTATAAATGGACCTATTCACAATTACTAGGTGCATTATGCCAGGAATTATTTCAGATCGTCTTATCTCCCATACCCTATAGAAAACGGGTATATGTAAATAGGTACTTAAAGTTTGCTATTTTCATTTTGCAAAGAAATTTAAAGTTAAGTAACTTTTTCAGGATAAAAATACATTATTCTTTTCAAATTTTTATTATTACTTTTGACCTTTTAATAAAGGTGTAGGTGTATCTGTATGTATCTCTAGATATAAAATATAGGTAAGTACTATATGTACTTCTATATGACACCAAATCTATACTAATACCTATTATAAAGCTGAAGAGTTTGTTTGTTTGAACGCGGTAACCTCAGGAACTATTAGTCCGAATTGAAAAAATATTTTACTGTTATATAGCCCATTTATCGAGTAAGGCTATAAGCTATATAACATCACGCTACGACCAATAGGAGCGGAGCAGCAATGAGAAATGTTGCAAAAACGGGGAAAATTTACGCAGACGATATTGCACGGGATAGCTAGTATTAAATAATAATATTGATTAAGTTAGAGTAGATTTCTGGATCATTCATCTATACCCAATCTATACTAATATTATAAAGCGAAAGAGTTTGTTTGTTTGAACGCCATTATCTCAGGAACTACTAGTTCGAATTGAAAAAATCTTTTAGTGTTGGTTAGCCCATTTATTGAGGAAGGCTTTAGGCTATGTATTATATAACATTAAGCTATGACCAATAGGAGTGAAGCATCAATGAAAAATGATGCAAAAACGGGAGAAATTGACGCAGCCGAAGTTGCGCGGATCAGTTAATTATACATTTACCTGTTTATTTTCTTAGCCTATTCTAAAACAGGTACCTGCTAAAACTATCCTTTCTGAAGTACCTTACTAACTATCAACCCTCTATCTGGCACACCGGTAGTCAGCATAGGGTTTATAGGCGTAAATCCCCAAGTCATCAATATATTATGCATGAATCTTAATATTGTTCCCTTATGGTAAACTAACGCTATAGTTAAGCAGGGTTACAGTCCCGGATCAGTTATCTTGAACCATTTATAATGGTTCTATAATCTGTGTATTTAGGTTAGTGTAATTTATGTATATGTAGTCGCTGTCGTAGTAACTGCCTTGCACTTTCCGGAGTAGGTCTAGTAACAACTTTTAGAAAAAAGTATATTGTTTCAAGGAACATTTTAAATATTAAAGCTGAAGACTTTGTTTCTTTGCTATAATCTCAGGAACTATTGGTTCGAATTTAAAAATTTTGTTAGTGTTGGATAGCCCATTTATCGAGGAACGCTATAGACTATAAAACATTACGCTGCGACTAATAGGAGCAGAGTAACAATGAAAAATGTTGCAAAAACGGGGAAAATTTACGCAGACGTAGTTGCGCGGCTAGTTTCCTATAGAGCGGCAATGCAATATATATAATTAGTAAAGACTACACGTATTGCCGCGAGCACACCTGTCAAAAGGCCTAAAGGCACTCATTTAGATCTTTACATGAGAGACGCGATCGTTTGTAATTAAAAATACTTTTTTCTTTACAAAAATAAGAATTTCACAAAACACCATTGAAAAGGTTAAAAAATGCTATTAATAAAAACGGACTAATTAGACGATAATAATTGACGTTATTTGGCCCTGGTTGAAGCAATATTTACTTTACTTCTTCCTCAATAACTAACACACCGGTGTAAACTATCAATATTCTAAATAAAAAGCAGTAGAGTTTTATGGTCTTCATTCTACTTTCATAAGTCTTCATTACAGCCAGCTTCAGTTGTTTCCCCAAGCACAGAGCAGTGCTGCCTAACCTCATTATGACAAGCTACAAATCTAGCTTAATATAGCAAAATAGACTTTAATTAATGAACAGTTTTGTGAGACTCTGTCCTCTTTACTAAGTAATTCTAAACTAAATAAACAACTAAAACTAACCTGTTATAATCCACCGCAGTATTGCACAAGTCCTCTTCCAATTTGACTGCCTCTGTGGCGCGGTGGGAGTGTATCCGCCTGCTATGCAAGAGGTCGTGGGTTCGATTCCCACACGGGACACCACTTTGTGTGATCCACAAATTGTTGTCCCGAGTCTGGGTGTACTCTGTGACTTGTATGTTTGTAAAATCCCCCGCGACACAGGGCTTGTAGACAACTGCGGGAGTCGTCTTTAAAAAAAAAAAATTACGTCAACAGGTACCAAAATAATTAAAAAAAAATCTAAATAACAGGTAGAATAACAGGTAGAGACAGTTGTTAGCCGCGCGCGGCTAACAACAAGCAATTTCCATGCAGCGCGGCTCGCGATCGGCCGCAATGCATGGAAATGAACCTTAAGAGTCAGTATATTTGCAAGGGTACCTATCTACATACAGCAAAAAGAAGCTAAAAGAGCGAAATACCTACCATTGCGCAATCAAATCTCTAGTAATTGAATAGCAACTGCATAGTACTTGTATGAAAATTTATAAAAATCAAATTTGTAATTGAAACAATGTTAAACAGCTGGCAATAATGCCAATAGAAGTACATCAAGCTAGCTGTATATCAGTCAGTACCTAACATTGTGAAAGCAGATAACCTACATGACTATCGCTTATCCCGAAACGTGTGAAAGTTTGTATGTTGGAATGTATAATTTGCATAGCACTGAGCTGATAACAGAGTTAGTGATAAGCCTACAGTTCCCGACAAAGTGACGCCCACGTTTCGAAAACTAGAACATTTCACATATTTGGTACATGGTATATTGAAACATTTTTCGCAAATAAATACCTGCAAAATGCTTCTAGACAATATTTTCTCATGAGAGCTTCACAAAGAATTCTTTGAGCTTTTCAAGATTGTTTTCAAAACTGATTTGAGTTTAAGTTTAAGTTATGTTATGAAGATTAAAAATACTTCCATTTTTGAGTGTCCTTTCTTATAATAAAATTTTTAAAATTAACTACAAAACGATATATTAACTGTTATTAGATCAATTGAATACACATAAATATTCAACAAAATGTTCATTACTTATAATAAGATTATGTACAGATTCTAAAAATATCGGCATTCTCTGTAAATCTGTTTATAAAAAAAGTTATATATTTTGAAGCAATACAAAGCACTGAAAATAAAATACAGCACCAAAGGTCACCGACTCGTTTATTTAGATAGCATAAAAAATATGTAACTGAAGCCTTAAATAAAAGACAGACTCAAAGCTTTATCAGAGACACTTTTATTTTATACAAGATCGCCCTAGATTCTACAAGACAACATTTAACAAATACATTAATAACGAAAACAACATTTATCACAATCTTGAAACGGATTGAAGTGTCAACCTCCTTAAATTGAACTTGGACTCAAGTTTTTTCACTGGGTTCTATTTCGAAGACTAGAAAAAAAATGGTGACGGCGCTCGGTACAAAGCTCTGAAAGGACCGAATAAAACCAGCAAACTAGATTAGATTTAGGATTTTATGAATCACTATTACGCAGCTGAGCCGAGCACGATAAAATCAAAAGTGGGTCTGACAGATAGACAGTCGGAAATATGACCTGTACTTAAATATTTTTATGATTTTTATGTGACGAAAATCCTAAGTTGAAAACGTAGAGAAACGCTTTGTGATAGCTTAGGCTAAATCCGTGACGAATAAAGACATACTTACAGAAAAGGTAAGTAGGTATCTACCTACCTTTTATGTGTCTGTGTTTACTGCAGAATATATCGAAATAGACTGAAAAAATAACAAAACATGCTCTCCAAACTCGAATAGAAAGACTACGATCATAATTTGTTTCAGTGTAAAAGAAAATAACTATGACTTGGATTATAAAAGGTCTAGTAAAAATCCAAAAGCCTTAATAAAAAAAACATCTATCTACATTCATATCTATCATCTTATATTCATAACTACCCACTATATAACAGAATTTACATCGTATAATTTTAGCGTCGAAAACCAAAACATTGTATATAAGTACCAACCTACAGGTATAACCATTTATAGGTAAGGTATGTAAAATGAATACCCTTTTCCATTAGTAGGTCAGAAATTATCAGTACCGAATTTATCGGCAGATATTGGCAAGGGTTCCTTACCTGATTCAATCTACGTACATAATCCAAAATTCTCGTATTTCCAACCTATCATGTCAAAGCCTATAAACATAATTTGAAATTCGCCCTTGACATACCTACGTGATTACAATCAAAGGTCGGATCCTTAAGCAAAGTATTTTATCATCCAAAACGTACATCAACCTAGTTAACATCCAGAATGACAATCAGGGTCCGTTGCATATTCATGAATTAAGCATTGAGAATCAACACTGCATTATGTACGTCGACGTAGGGTGACTGCACCTGTGAACGGGTGGGTAAGATATATGCGACTTAGAGTTGTTTAGGTGTGTTTACTGAACGTTTTAGTTTCAAGACACGCGCTAACAATAATGCTTGCAGCACGTGCTTGCTACTGATAATACTATCAGACTTGAGTCAGTCACCTCTAGTCACGTTTTAAACGTTTACAGTTAAAATTTCTTTATTTTAAGTAGGTAATTTAAGTAATACAAAATTTAATTCAGAATTTGTTTCTGCTTATTCATGTTTCAGTACTTCATTAGAAATTAGACACAAATAATTAATTATTTAAATAAATGCAGCTAATAAAACGAGTCTAGACACGCTCACAGCGATATGTTTACATTTTCTACACATATACGTCACTAATATAGTTGTCACTGATAGCGACATATATTATTTGATTTAATACAATTACTAGGGCCGATATTTTGATATCCTTGAATTCCGTAATGGAAGCCTTTCTTCAGTCACATATTAATAGCATTCAATAGATAATCCTGTAATCCAATACAAAGGTCAACTTATTTAAGCAAACACCGTCGTTTGAGTATTAGTAGTGAGTATAATGTACGTCAGTGTTAAATTTCTCTTTATTTAGGTAAACAGCAGCAGTTCTTTAGCTAATTTAAATTCCTATTTAAATTTTAAATGTATAGGTATACGGTATACGAGTAAGTTATCATCAACATCACAATACCTAAGTCATGCAAAAAATTAAATCAATTAAAATTGGCGCTCAGCCAAAATTTGTTGTTTTACCCTACTTATGCGGGTTTAGTTATCCAAGT
The DNA here is from genome assembly GCA_945859575.2 of Herminia tarsipennalis. Classification (NCBI taxonomy): domain Eukaryota; kingdom Metazoa; phylum Arthropoda; class Insecta; order Lepidoptera; family Erebidae; genus Herminia; species Herminia tarsipennalis. The sequence goes on from OX243840.2 coordinate 8,170,163, forward strand.
CTGCTAATAACACAGCTCTAACCAATACTTATGTTAGTAATAATATCTACAAACTGGTGTTATACAATAAACTTAGTAAATACTTTACATGACTTAGGTGCTTTTACATGTAAAGTGCGACACGAATTCGTGCAAAGGGACCCTTTATAAACATGATTTCCATTTAAAACTTTGAACGTTACCTGTGGATCGATTATGTCGAACAAAGTGGTTAAACAAAATTATATCCCTTGCCATAAACATATTTTATGACCTCTTTGCTTTTGGATATTATATTTATATATACACTGCTTTTAGTGTTAATTAAAATATTCAAATTAGCTTTTTGTAACCACAGAGGTAGCTAATAATAAGGCCTCCTACTGAGCAGTTACATAACTTATTGTAGCGTCCTCTCTGGAAAAACTGTACCTAGTCGAGTGACTAGCTATCCTTGCTCGGCTTCGAATGGAACCAAATTCAAAGTGACTGCCTAAAAGAGTTTATGCCTAGCTTAGAAGAGCTCGGAGTAGGTTTTCATAGTAGGAGCTCCCTAATAAAATATACTTCGAGCTTTCAAGATCAAGTCTTGGGTATCTCAGCCGGCTTAAGCCCCCCCCCCTCCCCACGATGATCATTGCAAACGCAGTCGTGCGTGTATCAAGGCCAATTCTTACCTATACAAAAATCATTACTCGTTACTCCGATTCCGTCCGTATCTATCTGTCCTTCATAATGATAACTGAATCATTTTTACATTTCACGTTTTGTTAAGTGTCCTATCTACTTATCAGGTCGTGCTCCTTCAAAGGGCACGACACAGTGGAACGTAAATAAGACTTTAACTGTGACGAGTTTTAGGCTTTCGATTCCGCATGAACTGTCACAGCCGATGATGACAGTCGGGACTGTCCACCATCGTTTTTCAATTCTCTTTCCGTAGTGCAGAGCAGTGTGACTTTTTGTAAAAGAATTGATTTGTCCGCAGTAAAGCCAGGGTTACTCGACTGTGTGTAATTTGCATAGCGAGTGTTGCTATGGATCAACGACTTTATGCTTAGATTTTACAAATGGGGGAGGTTTCTCTCCCGCAGAATAAAATTTACACCTCATTTGTATAGCCGTTCTTGGGGTAGTTACCTATTTCGCTTAAGGCATGACAAAAATCAATGAATTTTAGGTTTTTGAAACATATTGTTTAACTTTAAAAAACGGTTTTCTGTGTGTATATAAAACGTTGTCCTAAATTGTAAGACAATATAATTACAGACTAAAACATTGGATTAAGTCAGTGAAATTAATTTGACATAGTTTTATTTTACTTAAAAAATGGATCTATTTGGTAGGTAGGAAGTAGAGAAGCTGAAGTAGAGGCGGTAGCAAATATGAAGGCATTATAATATCAATAAAATATTCCTAATAAACCCGTCAATGTCTGTTGCCTGAAATTGATTTTAATAGGTACACGGTATTTGAAAGGCAATTAAGGGCTCCAAGATGTGAAGATGTATAACATTACCGAGATTCCTTGAACCAAATTTGTGACGATCGTTGCTTTCAATACCTCTACCTAATATATTAAAATACATTGTTGCCTAGTCTTTATTGTCTAGAAATTAAAAGCCTTAAATAATAATAATAATAATAATAATATCTTGGGACAACTCACACAACGCCATCTGATCCCAAACTAAGCAGAGCTTGTACTATGGAAACCAGACAACTGATAAACATACTTATATATTTCTAAATACATACATATTATAGATAAATAACACCCAGACACAGAATAAACCATCGTGCTCATCACACAAAGTTTTATCCTGGGTGGGGATCGAACCCACGACCTCTTGCGTAGCAGTCGGATACACTCCCACCGCGCCACAGAGGCAGTCAAATTGAGCGGGAAATGTCGGATAAGATTTATTTCTAAATAATGGAAATTCAGGGGCTCAGCTACTACGTATAGGTAGGTTTCTACCAGATATTTGGAGTATGTACCTAGTATAAGCTGGGTTAAAAACGTGAGATAAAAACTTGATTATCTTCCACCATCCTAATTAAACTAAGTAGCTTTAATTTTTTTTTAAATCTGCTCAAAATTATTCGTTTGGAAACTACTTAGTATCTATACTTAATATTATAAAGCGAAAGAGTTTGTTTGTTTGTTTGTTTGTTTAAACGCGCTAATCTCAGGAACTACTGGTCCGATTTGAAAAAATCTTTTTTTGTTGGATAGCCCATTTATCGAGGAAGGCTATAGGCTATATAACATTGCGCTTCGACTTCGAGAAATGTTGCAAAAACGGGGAAAATTTACGCATACGAAGTTGCGCGGGACAGCTAGCACTTAATACAGTTCACATAACAACCGTGTTTGGGTTGAGGGTTAAAAATATCAAAACACTATCAATAGTGCCAATAGCTAACATCCTTCAGTTTAAAATTTCGCTACACTACATCTATCACCTACTTCCAGCACTCTTCCAGATAAAGCATGATCGATCCGGTCATAACTCAGCCTTATACATTTATTCATCACAATAAGCCAGTCTTAACGCAATCAATTTATACGAGTAAATATAAGTACTTAATCGCGTTAACGTTTAACGTTTAACGCTTAACGTTTTGTATCGATACTTTGAAACTAAGTATCGAGTGGATCTCATTCTAACTTGCTCGTAGGGTATTTTTACGTTTACTAACATTACTATTAACCCTATAGATAAGATTTTTGGGTCAGTGTCATCTAAGAGTCTGAATCATTTATATAATAAAGATTTTTTTTTAATATTTTTAGAAGAATATAGATAGAGAAATTTAAAGTAAGGTAGACTAGACGATTGAGTGCTAAATTCCTAATCTAATCTTTACAAATGTTATATAGCTGAAGAGTTTCTTTGTACGCGATGAACTCAGGAACTACTAGTCCAAATTTAAAAATTGTTTTACTGTTGGCTAGCCCATTTATTTAGGAAGGCTTGAAGGCTATATAACATCACGCTACGACCAATAGGAGCGGAGCAGCAATGAAAATGTTGCACGAAACGGGGAAAAATTACGCAGACGACGTTGCGCGGGTCAGCTAGTGACATAATAAAATAATTCTGACTTACCGATATGAGTAAGTATCGATACATTTTAACCAATTCCGAATAAAAATCGATACTTCACGGCCAATTCTATATCATGCCATCCTTATGAGTGCAGATAGTAAATTCACAAGGTTTCTTAAGAAAAATCGAATGGTACATTTAACTTACTTTGTCTTAGATATAGTGAGATGCCGATAGATGACCACGGTGGAGGTGGCGAGAGATTATTAAGCTGTTACAATACATCAGGCCATTACGTGTGAAAGCCGTATAACGTAGATGAATGCAGCCCATTTGTATTGGTGCGCCGCAACTTACAAGATTGAGCGGGTAAAGGATTTTGAAAGATTGATTGACACTTTCTTTGTGAAAAGTTTAACGTTGCGAGAAAGTTGGTTTTTTATTCAATTTTAGTGGGTAATATAACTCCTTTTATTTTTGGATAAATGGATGTTGTTTTAGTTTTCTAGGTTGGTATGTACGTAGATATTTGCTTATTATGCTTTCATATATGGTGACGTTTTAAGAAAATGATTATATTGAAAGTAGGTAGTATAGAAGACAATGGTTAGAATTATAATGCAGTCTTTGCATCTGTATGTTTGTCAAGTAAACTGGATTCTAATGAAATACGGGAAATATCGTAAACTTCAGAAAAACTGTGAGCAACTATAATAATAATATCTTGGGACAACTCACACAACGCTCTCTGATCCCAAACTGACAACTCATAAACATACTTATATATTTCTAAATACATACCTACATATTATAGATAAATAACACCCAGACACAGAATAAACCATCGTACTCATCACACAAAGTTTTAACCTGAGTGGGGATCGAACCCACGACCTCTTGCGTAGCAGTCGGATACACTCCCACCGCGACACAAAACAAAACTATACTTGGAATATTTTATTATTTTATCACTGTTCTGATACAAGCTTCTGCTTGGTTTTTGTACTGTATTTCTTGTACCATACCTTGGTAGGTATGGTATTTATATGTAATCTAGCGCCTTAGATAAAACATAATTGTAACCTAACGACAATAAACACTTTTCATTATTATTTCTTTGGTATTGTTTCCGCTACAGTTTGTCTGTAAGGCCAATATATAACCTGTATTTATAGAACACTTAAATGATTTCAGCACTTTCGCTGCAGATAACAGTAGGTAGTTACTTTTCCTAGAAGTTTTCAGTAGATTTATAGTCTAAGTATTTCTAACTAACTATAGTATATTCACAAAAACAGAATTTTATGACCATGAAACCATGCGGAGATTCACAGGGGCGCAAGAGAGGCAATTCCCCCTTCCCCCTCCCCAAACTCGCCTGAATCACCTTTTTTGGGGAATTTGAGAATTTTAACATTAGATCGATTTGTTTTGACAGGCAATTGCTCCACCTCTCACCCTCGGCAGTAGTGACAAAGTTCTGGATGAAACTGGTGATAACCAGAGTCTGAACCTGTTACAATATTAACATAGGCGGATCCATGGAGGGAACCCTGAATTAATTTCTTCTATTATATTAAATTTTTAAGGCACCGTGCTACTGGTTCAATTGCCACTCATACTTTTTTAAGTAGAAAAGAACGTCTCGACTTTCAAACTTAAACTCAAATTTCTTTACTCACTTAGGAAACAAGAGCTACGTTAGCGAAAAGTCATTGACATGGTTCAATATTTAATACCAAGTTCGTAAAGCAATATTTTGCTTTATAAAAGATCGCAGTGAAAGAATTTAATATCGTAAATTACCATATACCTAGTACAATACCACAGTATAGATATTTTTACTGTTATAATACGCTGTAGATACCAAGATTTAGAGTAGGCATTTGGGGTGAATATATATATGCCTTCAAAAGTCAATAGGTCAAATTTTACACGCTTCAATATTCTTCACAACGATGAACATCATTATTTTCTACTCCATTATACATTTCTTCTAATTGTATATTTATGAAGCCACACCCCATAAACCCTTTTATAACGATCTGAAGCTACCAGGGCGTAAGACATAAAAGATAGTTAACAAAACCGATGCCCAATGGTTCTTTCAATCGTTTTGTCCTATGTTAAATGACCCAAGCGACCTAATAAAGCATAAAATAATCTCTTTAAGTGCGAATTCGTAGAGCTTCGTATCCAGAGTTAGGCTAACCTAAATCTTTTTCCGATAACGAGCCAAAACGGTTGGCTGAATCGAAGAATCCAAGAGGAATAAGGCCAACCTTTTAAAAAGGACTTTTTGTGAATAATTCTTCAAATTTCAGTAGAATGGAAATTATTAAGGGCCCACGGTGTCTTCCAGTTCGATGAAGACAGGTTTAATATATTTATATTGTACCTAGTTCAAATTAGAAGGATGTTTAATTTAGGATGACGGACATCTGTCTTTAACTTTGAAAATAGATATATTATTGGTTTAATCCGCACCTTCGCTCCCGTTCTTATGCTTTTTTGGCTTTAATGAAGTAACTCCTCAGAGCTACAGTTAGCTGAAATGCTTTTTTACATCTAAAGAAGCCTCTCTGCTAAAAACAATTTTGTAGTTCTAACAGTTTGAACGGGGTGTTGTTGAGTGAATGAATTAGTCACGATTTCAATTTCTAATTAAACATAAACATCGCTATTTCCTTTTGATTAAATTCTTCCAGAACACTTTACGACAGCTACACCCTATATGAAATAACTAGAGCTCTTTGGAGAATGTATATGATAGTACCTATACCCTAGCGAAGTAGCTAGATATAAAGAGCCCTAGAACACTTAAAAGCAAACAAAACACTAGCCTGTATTCACACTAAGACTAGCTATAAATCAAAGTAAAGTGTATCGTCTAAGTGAAATAGAACCGCACAGAAGAACGATCTATTTACGTCACGTTTAATTCTATCGCCCACTATTTTCAACTGAAACAAGAAAAACACGAAGCACACCAAGAATAATACTCAAATCGACATAACTTGGTCCGCGTCGACTATTTAAAACTCATGTAACTGTTCCGCCGAAGGAATTTAAACTCAGTTTCTTGGTGTTAAGTGTTAATATTGCATGTGCAAATATAGGGGGTTGTCGGCTAGTGGGGCGACAGATCGATACCGGGTTACCGATATAAATAGGACAGGCGAACTTAAGGCCGTATGTCCTCAAAACGCTCGGTTTCATTTGTGAGGATGAGAATCGATTCTGAGTTCCGTAGTGTTGAGATGAACTGACATAAAGCTAGCTATACTTCCGTTAACGACATTTTGCACTACGACGACAGTTACTGATGTGAGAAAACAAAACTGTCATGAAACCTTATCTGTTTAACCTATTGTATAAAATTTTCAAGGTCAAAACTCAAATTTTGAACTCCAATGACATTTGTATTTGTTTATCTCAAGTTATTAGCGAACTTTAAATTTGGAATTGAACTTCAAAAACGGGTCACGTTAACATAAACATTTAGGTAGGGGTAACAAATTAACAGAAATTGTTGCGAAAAGCGTGTCATTATGTTAAAACGATGTAATGGGTACACAGAGATAGCGTGATAGCGCTCTATCACGTCGTATACAACCTTTTAACGGTACATGTCAGGCATTAGCACGGTTTGTTTCCTGATTTCACTGTTTATTTAGATAAATGTTTAATTTTATTGCCTATTTTCTTGTTGTGTTTTTTAATGTCGCTATTGTAACGAACGATGCCATCTCAGGTGTTCCTTTAAGGTCGATGACGAGGCCTACTCTAATTCAATGAAAACGAAGTTAAAGTAAAATACAGAGCCAGGAACATCTATTTAATCCACTCGTTCCATAAAATCGTCCATGGGTTCGAACTTCTTGTGCTTATCCAAAAATGAATTTGAATAGTTCCCGTAAACTTGAGAAATTTAAGTAAACGAAAATTCATGAATTTCGTTTTAAAGAAGTAGGCTTCCACGTTTATTACTGAAATGGTACGTAACCTTTGTAATTTATTAATGTTAAAAATATAGTAGGTATATAAGTACTATTCAAATTAAAGAATGTATGCAAAAATATCTATAGGTAGGCGTAAAAATTCTGCTTTATTTTTGTAATTAATTCACGGTTTCTTAATGAAAATTATATTTGTCAGATTGATCGATAGAATTCTGATATTTTTGTGAATATCTGTTACAGTTAAACAACTTAATGCATATAGTTTTGATTAAATAATGTCTAGATAGAGCATTCACTCAATAAGCCTGTAAAAAAAAATGAAGCAATCCCTCTTTGACGTTTGACACTCGTTGATGAGAACAATTATGGCTAAAACATCGGATGGCGGCTTTTTACCTCTAAAAAAGTACGTCCGTTTGACCATACTTTTTGACAGTTGTTTACTTCAATTTTAGATGCCGGATTAGGAATCTAGACAATAAATAATCAAAGGCATATAGGTAGGTTGATATACCTCAGTAAGTATATGCACCTTATAAGTAAGTATTTAATGATTCTTTATTGTCTTATTTCAGTAAATAAGACAATAAAGAATATTTAAACCGAAAAATGGAGGAACCAATATAAAACTTCTGCAAAATCTAAAGCAACATTTTCTATTATACCAGTCGGTCGCATTCAAGTCTTTCTTGAAATAAATGTTGAAAACTTCAATTTGAACACCAGCCAACTACCCACACAGCCTTACAAGTCTTTCATTGGAAACAATATGTTAATTTTAAGTCAGAAACTTGCAACTAAATAATCGACTTCCTGTATACTTGACCCACTTAGCACGTTTTGATTTTAGCCGTCTCTTATTTGACGTTGACAGTTGACACAGTACTATAGTGATTTAACTTGGTTATTACAATATTCTGAAACACGAACGCTTCTGTACCTATTAAGTTCTGTTTATTTTGCAAGGTTATGACTGCCTCTGTGGCGCGGTGGAAGTGTGTTCGACTGCTACGCAAGAGGTCGTGGGTTCGATTCCTACACGGGACACTACTTTGTGTGATCCACAAGTTGTTGTTCCGAGTCTGGGTGTACTTTGGGTCCGTGACTTGTATGTTTGTAAAGTCCGCCGCTACACAGGGCTTGTACCGTAATGCGGACTGTATTAGGTATAGTGTGCCTTTAAACATTAAGATATGAGATAAACTTTATTGCTGACTTTAGTTGTGGAAACTCTAACGATTGGAATAAAAAAAGTGTCTATGAAAATGGTCCACTTTATTGCTGACTCAATATCAATTTACCAAAAAAATATGAATACATTATCTTTTGACACATAAATAGAAAACAAATTATTCGTAAGGTAATGGCATTGACTCCTAAAATGACATAATTTGATCTATACATTAAACCCGCAATATCCGTAAATAGAGCTGACATATCGATACCATAACTCGCAACCCTATAAAGTATAAAGGTCGATGCCATCAATATCCCTTTGATCCCGTGTAGTGACGCTTCCTAAAAGGCTTTTATCGCGAATCGGCGACACGTAGGCGATTAATCTTAGGTAAATTAATTACCCCGACCTTCATACCTCACGGCTCACATGTTTAGGCAAACTGCCGTGGCTTGGGAAACCGCGATATATCTGAACTAATTCATAAGAGGTAGCGTTTAGTTTACACTCGTCCTAAAAACTGCAAGTTTAAATTTCCAACTGACCAATTTAAAAATATGCAATTTTATTTTTTATTTACGCCTTCAATTAGAATATGAAGATTAAAGGATAGATATTAGAATTATATTCAGTTTATTTGCTTTTTACAATGTTTCATAACCTACTTTAAAGTATTTAAGTACCCATGTAATAGAAGATTAGAATAAATAAGTACAATTAAGTAGACCCTGTTTAATAGTTGGTATTCTTTTACTTTCATTTTATTATGTATTGTGCAATAAAATGAAATAAAGTAATGTTTATTTCAATTGCACAATAGGTTTTTTACTACTAAATCCAATACGCCGCGGCAGTTTATAGCTAACCCCGTCAGGTACCTACATGATGACCAATTCCTTGCATGGCATACCTACATAGATTCAATACCACTAGTTTACCTCTTAGTTTAATAATTCAACAACATTTATTCGAATGTAATATCCGCTATCCGCTCACATTTACACCAAAGCCTTAGGCCGCCATTCCTCATCATGACCTTCCTCGTGACAAGGGTGGCTTTGTTTGAGATATAATGGTGGGAACCATTTAGCTGGAAAATGTGCCTGGAAGCCTCTCTGTATTATGTCGGCTAGTAACCTAGATATTTTGTAGGCATGAATTTGCACCGTGTAAATGCATCCGAGATTCTCTATTTAATGTGAATTACACTTCTGCTGTTGAGTGACGTGGTTATGAAATCTTACGACAAAACTGACATAATTATTGTTGGTATTTGTATTGTACTTGTGATGCGAATGTCATGTAAAATTCTGTGTTTCAATGGCACGGTTGACAAAAGGCTTCATAATTTTGCAAGCAACTAATGTCGTTCCGTCGCTTACGTACGACCATCTTCAGGAAAATGAAATAGGTACCTACTTACTTAAAAACAAAAATATATTTTACGAAAAACTGCTCAAGGGCAAAACGTCTCAGATTTGTAAGATAATATTGATTGGTATTCAAAACAGAAATTGGTCTCGGCGACTTTACGTGTTGTTGTCGTTTTACGACCTTTTTATACCTTTTCAAAAGTCGCCTGAAGGCATTATTTTTATTACAAGACGTTAGAGTCTTAAGCCTAAGCAAACATGAACCTTGTTAACTCCTAAGTTAATGTTAAATCGCTTTTTATCGCTACAAAGTTTTCTCAGCAAATGTCATTCGACCCAAGCAAACTTATCTTGGTACTTCAAGTTCTTAGAGAGTCCTCCGAAGGGTATTCGGGTCCCTTTCATTTATTTCCGCCGACCTTCTGTTTGGACCTTATCTCAAGTTCTGTGTCAGATTAAGAAAAGCCAAGGGATCGTTCAATAATATTCGTATAGAACGCCGTTTACGATTCGGTAAGGTTCTAAATACTCTGGGATGATAAAAATATTTTATTAGCGTCGAAGGAATTTGCAGCTCAGTCTAATGCTATTATCTCGAATCAGAAAAGAATATTAAGCTTTATCGCAATCAGCAGTAGGTCCTATGTTTGTACTATTGATCGAAGCCATAATTACTATCTTTGTTATCTGAATTCCACATCCCCAGTTCGAATGTTCAGCGATTCACTCAAACGAAAGTTCAATGATCAAAGCGTTTTTTAGTTGGAATTTGATTCGAAAAATGGTGACCAATTTTTTGCGAAAATGTGGTCCGACGATATAGGTATACCTGCCTACATATCTGTTCGATAACAATGGTGTAACTTAAATCTATCGAAACGCTCACGAATAACTCGGGAGATGTAGAAAAATATTTGTGTTTTCCTTCAAAGCGTATCGCCTATTGATCTGGGATAAGAAAATATTTTTTTAGAAGCCGCCATGTTTTCCCAATCTATCTTCGTGATATTTTTATTAAGCATATCCTATCTAGTATAGATATTATATATTGATCGATTAGTAGTTAAGTAGCCAGTAGGAACCTAGTACATAACGAGAGTACCTAATTACGATTTAGGTAGGTACCTAGGTCCCAATTCAAAAGATTGGAGTTAAATATCTTAAAATATAGGTACCTACTTTCTAAATCTACTTGAGAATCACGATGATGTAAAACCTAATCAATTATTATCGGCTCTAAATAGGCAAACTAAAAAACGTCTGATTAAAAAAGCAATTACTACATTACATAAAACGGAACGTACCTAACTACCGTCCTAAACTAATCAAACGACGTAGTCATCAAATCCAATTTGAAACCAGAGATTTTACAACGAAGCAATAAAATTCAAAGACTATAAAATAAATATTTCCGTCGTGCAACGTATAATGATTGTTCCACCACCTCATGTGAACAACGATCACGTACGGATGAAATATCTAGTGACATCTTAGAAAAGAAAATACTTCTAGAACTCTCCAACTGTCGGCTAAACTACGAAATACTACCTACTCTACCAACTACATAATAAACATAGGAATGATAGTGAAAATACCATTTTACAATTCCAAGCTCCACATCGTATATATTCGTTCAAGTTCCAGTCACACTTTGCTACCAGTCTGATTCGGGAAGAAAATAAAACAAGTAAAGATGTTACTAGCTTGGTGCTATGCTTTAAAACTTGACTTTTAAATCTCTTTCGGTAACTACAGTCTGGATTGACTCGATAAGGCTGATAGGTTCCTTTCTATTACGCTAAGGAGTGAACTGCGCCTTGGGCAAACTGCATATAACCCCAATTACGTTTCTCCATTCAAGATTTTGTGGCAGATAAGAGGAAAATATAACTGTCTATAAGAATGTCGAGTTGGATTTTAGGATAGAACACTTCGAGACTATTTTATTAAATTTCATGTCTAAATATGAGTTCGTTGTTACCAAAGATAAATATTTAGAACCTCTCAAATTTATCTATCAATCTAAACTGAAGCCTGAAGGTTAACTACCGCATCGGTAATACATTTATTGGCAAACGTCTGCAGTTCATCCAATTAGATACTTCTTTTGTTATTTTTTGTGTTTTACAAAGTCGTTTGTCACGTAGAAAAGTAATTTACCAAGTTAATGACAGAATGAAAACATCTAATCGAATGATACTTAGATGCATATTGCCTCCTAAATATAACTGAACTAAATAAATTAGATAGGCACTAAAATTAAATGTGACTACATCATAATTCTAGAAGTTAGTCACGTGAAAATAAATCTCAAACGACAGCATGAAGTATATATTTAGGTTCAGTGAAATATAGTTTTGCGTTGGAAAAACACCACAGCGAGTGTCACGGCCGAGTCTGCACGTGACTGTACCACGCAATAAAGTAGGATGTCCCTACTGTAACTAGACAACTCTTATGCACGATGCTAACAAGAACAGTCTACAACGTACTCGTCGCCAAAAAGACTAGAATATTAGCACTTTCAAATGTTAATCTATATTATTATGGCTTATCTGACATCAGACGGTTCGGTCTACAATTATGTCGATCGATACAATCGAACCAGACTAACATATCTATTTAGGAAACGCTTTTAAGGAGTTTGACTAACAGTATTACTACATAGTATCTTTAGTTATAGTACTCATCGTTGCTAAACTCGTATGTGCCCGCACCGGAAGGCCAAAGTTAATCTTGTACGGAAACGTTAGCCAACAACTAGGACCGGGGAGCGACGACCGGATATCACAACAAACCACCGTGACGGTACTAACTCATTCTACTGCACGACAAATAGGTATACAGACTTTCAACATTCTTATCTCTTTTCAGTAAATATTTTTATAGAATTTAAGTAGGTCACGTTTACTCGCTCTAATTGGACTACAAATAAGGCATTCTTAAATTAAACCTCTTTAAAATGTAAAACGACATCAATCAATACGTACTTGGAATTGGAATAGTCTTCAAACTAATCGGCATTTAAATATTAGATTTGCAAGTCACCGAACGACGACTATTCTCAGTAGCAAATCGATTCTATTTCAACGATTTGTTTCGATTACGTCGCATAACGAAATCGATTTGCGACCATACTAGATGCAATAAAGCAATTGATTACGGAAACGTATTTTTATATTAGGTATTTGCGTTGCCACGGTTCGGCTGTCATCATTGTCAGGGCCACAAGCTCGGTCATGATATAACATTGAATGTTATTATGCCCTCACATAACAAAAACAACTCATTAGACAATTTCACGGATGGTTGTTAATGAGTCTTTCCTTAGGTTTACGTATAGAACAACACATTAGGTAGGCACTAAGGTATAAATCGATTCGGTACAATATTTGTATGTGATCGATGTATTGTTTATTCCTTTGACTTATGATGGTTTTATGAGGGTCATTTTTTTTTTAAATATGACTGTCTTTGACATCGCAGGTACTCATATTCTTTCTCTTTTGTCCACAGTGATACCAAAATGCATATTGAAGTGCAAGTTGCCCTAAACTTCGTCATATCGTACCTGTACAACAAGCTGCCAAGGCGGCGTGTAAACATCTTCGGTGAAGAACTCGAAAAAGCGCTCAAGGACAAGTTCCGGGGTCACTGGTACCCTGACAGACCATGCAGAGGGTCTGCATTCCGCTGTCTCAAGACGGGGGGTCCTTTAGACCCCGTGTTAGAACGGGCAGCAAGAGAATCAGGAGTGCCAGTCCGAGATGTACTCGAACACCTTCCACGGGACCTCGCCGTTTGGGTAGATCCAGGTAAAATCCTGTTACTCATAAATTAAATATGAAACTAAAATGGAAGTCTGATTAGTGTCTGGTTGTAGACTATTATTACTAATGGCCACTCCTGTAGTCCATGGCAACCACGGATATTTTGTTACCTAAATGTGTGGCAATAGTTCTGACAACGTAATTGCTTGGTCCATTTGTTTGATTACTTTTACCTTTTATTTACCTTCTTCCTTAGCGCTTATTTCCTTTATTTACAACAAAAATATTTGCCTCGTATTCTACTGCTATTGGAGATATATATAAACATGTTAGGTAAGGTTAGCCTGTCCGTACCTATATGACAAAAAAATTTAAATCATTCGTAAGAGATGCTAAAGTTAGAATCTCTCTCTGGCATTCCCTCAAGTAGTTGTGGGAAAATTAAATTGAACACACGTCACGAAATATGAAGTTAGTTTGACGCTATTCAGGCGTGGTTTCGACTCACTTGGCTCCATCGTTTGCCAAAGTTATGACGTCATATCGCAATCTATGTAGAGCAAACGTAATCTTCTGGGCAACCATGTTGGTAAAACTGAGATAAAATTACTTTCGTTTCTCAATCTATTGGTATACCAACATACTATACCTATCTATTAATTACACTGTCACGGTGTCGACTGATCTACTTTCACACTATATTCAGGATAATAGTAATAGGGCAGAGGATTTCTTCCTTAATAGCAGTAAATGGCCACTTTTCGACGAAAAATCTTAATTGGTTTCAAGGGTATCATTGATAATATATGTACCTACTACAAACATTGATTTTTCAAAAACAAACAAAGCAGTTAGGTAATTAACTACTTAGTGAAAATTTGTAAAAAAATAATAATGTCTGGCTTACTAGAATATTGTGTAATATGCTAAAAGTCGAGGTCAACACTACAACAAATGCTCGGAGTCCGAGGACATTAACAAATTATGATTGCGCTTCACGCCAGTCAGTTGCAACTGGACCGTAATCTTCACACTGATCTAGATACCTACTGTCAACTGTTGTTACTGCCAGTGCATTGTTCAAATACGAAGCGAGCTAAAGTACCTACCTAGTAGGTACCTGAATAAACCTATGCTACTTACAACAGCCTTTGTTATGTGTACCAATTTCAAATCATAAGTTCTCAGACGAAATAGGTTGAAACCTAAAATAATACATATAGGTCCCAACGCAATCTAGTCAAAAGACATTGAGTATAGCGCGATTGGATGAAGAGCGAAATAAAAAACGAAATTTCTCTTGTGTTTCAGGCGAAGTGTCGTACCGTATCGGTGAAAAGGGCGCAGTAAAAGTCCTCTTCAGCAGCGACGAACGTGCTGCCGACGAGAGGACCGACAGAGAGGTGAGCTTGAAATTGTACAATAATTTACTGTTTAACGCATCATTCGCATGTCACGAACGACGTAAAGAAGTGGGTTAGACGCATAAATACGAGTATTTACAAACATCAACAACCATAAATCGGTCAGCGTGAAAACAACAATTAAATAAACAGACAATTGGTGAATTAATTAATGTTGTCTGGCTATGCGTTTTGGCAATAACGATAGTCAGGTGGCGCAACCCAGTTATCAATGATAAATAGTTCATATGTCACACCCATCCAGATTGTCACTGAGCGTGCGTTGTGAACGTTGTTCAATAATGACGTGGTTGTGTTTCAGGTGACACGAGCATTCAACCCCGAAGCGCAGTGCTTCCGGCCCGTAGAGCCAGCGGCGGCGCCGTCTCCCCCTGCACCTGCTGCCTTCTCGCCAGCACCACCCTTCCGGGCCCAGCCCCTCACTTTTACGACGGCGACGTTCGCGCAGACCAAGTTCGGCAGCACCAAGCTGAAGACAAGCAGCAAACGTGCGAACCGCATGTCGCCCACCGAGTTCAGCAATTACATCAAGCAGCGCGCGATGCAGCAGCAAATGGCGGCGCGCGCGCTGTCGCCCGCTTCGGACCCGGCGGCGTACTTCGTGGCGCGGCGCGAGCCCGCCCCCTCCTCGGCGCCCCCCTACCCGCCGGCGCCTGCGCACCTGCTGCTCGCCAACTGAGCCGCACACGCGCGCTAGCCGCACCGCGCGACCCGCTCATAGAGTCTTTACTTTTTTACGAGAGAGACGCGCGCCGCGATTTATTTTTTTATTTTCCGCGGGGGCGTCCCGCGCCGCCCGCCGCTTGTGATATCCGTACGATTTTCCATAACTTTTTGTATTCTCGTTCGTTACGTCGATGTGTAAATTTATCGATAGGAGCAATAATCTGCCGCGCGACTCGCCGGCGATTTATTTTCGTAATATTTAATGCTGAGTCAAGTTTTTGATGTCTTCGTTCGATATCGATATATTCGTAGGGTGTAAGGGAGCGAATGGCCGAACGGCCACGTGCGCTTACGACGACGTACCTTCTAGAGCGAGCCTGTATACATACGTCCTCCGATCTAAGAAAATACTGATATTTAAATATGTATACATAATATATATATTCGTACGCGATAATCGTCTAATTTTTCACGTGGAAATGATGGCCAATAGAGAAATTACGTATTTTTAATATTGAAATTGATAATTCATACTTACTATTATAGTGTACTGGTACCTATGTATTGTACTCGTATGTTGTAATAAATGTTTGCATATCCGGTCGGACGTGGTCGGACGGCGGCGGGCCGCCCGAAGGCGTCGGAGATCTCACATAGTGTAATCATCACTCGTACGATTGTACCCTTATAATAATAATAATAATTATAATATACATAATAATATATTATAGGTTTAGCTACGTTTCAATCTAACAGTATTTTTTTAAGAAGATATTAGTCCTTGTGTACATTACCGGTCGTCCGCGTCGCGGCGCCGGCCTTAGTGTGTATGGTATACTTATATTGTTAAAAAAGACATGAATATGAATAAATGATAGAAAAAATATTTCTCAATTCATAAAGATAACGGGTGCATGCAAATTCATAAAAATAAATACTATGTGTTATTTATCTTTTTTATATTTCACTTGGCAGTCGGTACAGTTTTTCAATGGAAGTCAGTGGTAGAGTATGACGTACGTACGTAGTGTAGTGTAGGTGCGAGCAGTTTGTTTACCTGCAAGCGTGTGAGGGCGGAGCGGGCGGTGACCAGCACGCCACTCCACAAGCCCGGGTTCGATGCACAACACTGACAACGTTGTACCTAAACTGATATGTACAACTATTTTTTACTATTTTTATATTTTGATTTAGAATTAAGCCTAGTTGTATGATTTCAACTTTAAAATGTACTTTATTAATACCCTATAATTAAATTATTACGTAATATGTAATAATGTCGGTGATTATCGATTGAGAAACTGACCGAGTAGCTACAGTATTTTGTAGATAAAATCTATAATGTAAGTTTAATAATAATACAACTTAGAGTAATGAGATTTTTTATTATAAAGATACTTTTTATTTTTCTTTCTTTTGTAAGATATATTCGATGGAAGTGTTAAAGATAATATAATATTTGCATAATAATATAGTAAATGCGGCTCTCCATGTCCGCTAATATAATTAGTCAATAATAATTTTTCATATTGTTGTACGACTTTTTAAGTTTATATTAAAATGTTTTGTGCAATCTATACTGTGTATTATTAACATATAACCCAACACACAACATAATGTCAAGGAAATCAAATAATAGTCAAAATTAATAATCATTAAGTCACTTTATTATCAAACCACAAAGATGACAAAAGTGAACCTCATCTATGGACAATATTTTTCACAAATTGAAACGCCATCAAGTATAAATTTGATCACAGGATTTCTAATTAACTTAGTTCACTAATTCTCACATAATAATAGATAATAATATATTAATTGTAATCTGAGATATGCTGAATGCAATTTTGGTATTTTATAACTTTCAAGCGATTGACACAATGAAATAATTAATATCTTTACTCTAACTTGCAATAAGTACCTACCTTATTTTTCAATGAAAACAATTAATTGCTTGCATAATTAAATACCATTAGCCTTCTTATTAACCTAAAATAACCAATAAGAGTTGATTTCTAATAATTCTTGGCTGCAGTCCAAAAATAAAAAGACATAATTTTGTGTGTATAGTACAAGACATTAACACTAGATGGCGTTTCAACAATAAGATTGACAATAATTAACTATTTTACCTATTACCCGATCTGTGATAAATCAACGCACACAATTCAACACAGAAGAATATCTATACAACCGTTCATATCAATAATTTGTACATAAACTTTTAAAGAAATGCAAATTTCAATACAAGCACGTCTTTTTGCACCGATTTGGTTAGGGAAGGTAACAATATTGCTTCAGACACTATTATACAAGTCACTAGTAGATTTGGAACATTATAAAATGCATAGTATTTTAGTATTTATAATAGCAATTTTTACTGTTTACAAATTCAAGAATATACATTTAACTTTACTATACAGGAACAATTTATGCCTATATTCGATATAATTATACCTACTGTTATGGAAAACTCAAGGTATTTTTGGCACTAATTGTCAGCTCAGAAAACGGATTTAATTTGTAAAAGTATAAAGATTTAACAGTATCCAAAATCTCAGAATATATCTTAATAGTATATTTAACATTTAATATTTCCAGATTTTTTAGGCCCTTACATCCTATTACTTTTACAAAAATTTCCTTACTTGTTACCATAGATGAGGAGATAATTATGCCCTTAGTGGTTCACATAGAATATATATTTAAAATTACTAAAAATAATCAGTACATTTTAGTGAAACACAAATGACCTTACCATTTTATACCAAATCAATAACTAATTAAATCCCAAATTACAATAAAATAACTGCTAATTATTTACATGACAAGGTAAACTAAACATATACGACACTTAATGAAAAACTCTAAGACCAACTTCGTCGATTTTAAAATAAAA
Organism: Herminia tarsipennalis; assembly: GCA_945859575.2. Classification (NCBI taxonomy): domain Eukaryota; kingdom Metazoa; phylum Arthropoda; class Insecta; order Lepidoptera; family Erebidae; genus Herminia; species Herminia tarsipennalis. The sequence goes on from OX243840.2 coordinate 8,188,469, forward strand.
TCAATATTTTAAAAATGATACTTACAATTTTATTGGTTATGACTGATTTTGACTATGTTTCACAATTTTGGCCCGTGATTCCAATATTCAAAAATAGAATAGTTTGCTTTTAATATTTACTAACTTAATCATCACAATTCATTAGTAAATCATGATAAGTACTTACACATCTACAGACATAGTATCCAAAGTGAGTCCATATAAACCATTACGTCAAATTAAATTTGTAACAGTCTTCATATCACTATGGACACAATAAATAACACAATTCGTGAGCAAAGGCTTACTGACAAGAACAGTAATGAAATAAAATGAAAACTTCATTCTCATCAAAATCAAAAGTCAAGGAATGACATTATAATGATAATATAACAATATCATTTCTGAACACAGTCAAGCTGTGGTGATTGTCTCTATGTACAGTGTTATAGAATAGGTAATTCATTAAAAATACAAGTAGAAACGCGCATCGCATTCATACATTTTCAATTACATTATTACTAGTTGAGGGTTATCAAATTGCTGCAAGCAACGATGATCAGTGAGCCATCTCAATGTGCCGCTGCAAACTCTTCTTGTTCATGTAGAACCTGTCGCACATGGCACAAGGAAAGAATACCTTGTCATTGTCTGCGTGTCTAGCCCTAGTGTGGGAAGAGAGATCGAGAGCTCTCGCGAAGTATACCTTGCATATATTACAGAAAAATTTGGTGGGTGTTGCGTGCATGGTTCGGTGAGCGATCAGGTCCCTTGGTGTGGCTACACCATCTCCGCACTGCCCGCAAGTAAACTCTCCCGGAGGAGGAATTGGCACGTTGCCGTCGTCGCCATCATCGTCTTCATCAGACTCTTCTTCCCCGTGATGCCTCACTCTGTGCGCTCTAAGAGCTTCTTCATCGTCATACTGCGCTCCACATAATTCGCATGTATGCATGTCTTCTTCAACTTGACTAACCATGCTTGAACTACCTTCACCACCCTCATAATGTTTCTTCATATGAATTAATAATGTAGATTTTCTCGTGAAGCTTTTATCACAAACAGGACAAAACACTGAGTTGGGTTGATGGACCTCGTCCATATGGCGCTGATACGCCGCTCGTTTTGTAAACTCCTTGTCGCAAATTGTGCAGTACCTGTCCTCGGCTGAGCTAGAATTTTGTTGTTCCAATTCAACTGAATCATCAGAACGCATTTTCTTATTTGGATTAACAACCGTGACCTCGACCTCTGGTGGCAGTCTTCTTTTGGCCGTTACTGCAGCAGCAGGACTCGAGTGAGTAACTTTAGCAAGTTGTGAGGGATCGATCACTTCATGTTTACTTATTTTACTTGTAACTTTGTGCTGCGGCATCCAAAGCCCGCTATTGTTTGCAGCTGCTTTTCCGTCAGGTGAACGTAAATGCCAACCGCGATGACTCTTTAGCGCCGAAATTGACGTGTAACTTTTGTGACAGATTTCACAATCGAAAGTTTGTGGTTGTGGAGGAACTTGATTAATGCACTGATGATTTTGCAATGCTAACAAACCGACGAATTGTTTGCCACAAGTGTCACATGGGTAGCGAGCCTGATAATCGACGCTGGGATCCGCAGCTTCTTGGTCGTTCTCATAATCAGGATCCATATCTTGTGCAACTTCTTGAGATTTACTGGAACCTTGATTTGCGTTATAGCCTAACAATTCCCGAGCGTGAGCAGCTTTCAAATGTTCATATAATTCCAGAGTCGAATTGAGCGGTTTGCCACATATTTTGCACATTTGAACAGTGGATTTGTGAACATTTTTTCGATGGCGATAATAAGATTTCTTATCAGAAAATGTGATCCTACATATTGTACAACTAGATCTACTACTGCCCTCACCACTGGCCGACGGTGTCTGTGTGTCATTACTGGTACTGGAGTTAGGATTAACGATTCCGTGTTTAGCACGTTTATGTTTCCACAGACTAGTTCTAAGCGGGAACCGTTTAAGACACAATTCACACGAATACGGCATTGTTTCCTGTTGCGTCTGTTGGACATTGTTGGCAAAGTTGCCGAAGTTGAAACTATTAAATTGTGGGGTAGAGAGAACAGCGCCGTTTTCATCTGGATTGAATTCGTCTTCTTCGGTAGACGCCTGCATAGTATTCTCCTCACTGTCGTTTCTTTCATTCAATATATCGGCATGCAAAACTTTCTTGTGTTTCCATATATTTTTCTTATGCATAAATCCTTTACCACAAATGTCACACGAATATGGGGCATTAGGAATATTGTAATGTGGTTTGAAAGCAACAAAACCAGGTTGTACCATCGGGTATACCTGCTTAATAGGTTTTCCGATGATGGAAGGTGAAAATCCTTTATTAGTTGATGTAGTAGTAGTATCACCAGGTTTTCTGTTAGTAGTAGGTACCTTAGCGTGTATACGCATATGATTTGAATACGCTTGGCGACTTTTGAAAGACCTAATACAGATATCGCAGAAAAATTCTGAATCTGCTGCAGCAAGGGCTCCAATGCCGGGATGGGACTGTTGCACATGTTCAGACAGTTTTTGAGGGGTACTATAAGAGTTAGCACAAACGCTACAAGGGTAAAATTTAACTCTCAAATGAGTGTTTTTATGTTCCGCAAGTTCAGAAGGACGTAAGAATTTTTTATCGCACTGATCGCAGTGGTGAGCCACTTGATTGTGTTCAGCCACTTGATGGTCGGTCCATGCGTCAACAGTTTCAAATATAGCATTGCATTCAGTGCAAGAATAATGATATTCTTCCGCCTCTTCCTTCACAATGGACATATCCGGTTCATTGTTCTGCATGCCTAAAGTCCTGTCAGAATGCTCCATGTAAATGTGTTTGTTGAGATCAGCAGTTTGTTCGAATTTAGAATCGCAATGCTGGCAGTAGTGAGGCTTTTCCTCACTGTGTATAATTTTCAAATGTTTTACTAAATTCGGATAGCTGCTATTTTTCTTTCCGCACAACGGGCAGTCCGTAGGACGGCCGTCAACACATTTGCTCTGACTATCTGACTCAAAACTTCCAGCATGAACAGCTAAAGCGTGATCATTGAAATCCTGCATACTGATAAATTGTTCTGGGCACAAGTCACAAGCTACATAAACTGTGCAATCACCTTTACGAATATGTTTTTTAAGTAAGCTCTTATCTTTGAACCTTGCACGACAGTGCACACAGCCAAGGGGAACTCGTGACTGTCCATCTTCATGTGCATCTAAAACGTGTTTCATTATGAACTGTTTTAACTGGAATTTAGCAGGACAAAGTTTGCAAGCATAGGATCTAGCATTGAAAATATCTTTATACTGAACCTTGACCTCCTTAGGTTCGTCCTCTAAAACCAAGTCATCAGTAATACCATTTTCGTTGTATATAATCTTCCATAAATTCGTGCAAGAGTTTGATCTCATATGACTGAGTAGAGCGCCAATATGACCAAATGTGATTACACAGTTATAACAAGTATGTTTGGGAACCTTGTGTCCATTTTTTTGCAAGTGCTGTATAACAGCTTTCCTTCGCGGATGTTCTCTGTCGCAACACAAACAACGTTTCGTGTTGATCTGCTGTATAATGTCACGATACTTCTGAATAAAGTCACGTTGCGTTTTGGTGACGTAAGTTTTGTCAGGATCGAGTTCTTTGACCTCTTCTTCTTCGACAGTCTCGTTAGGGTCGGCGGTCTCATCAATTTCTTCGTCCTCTAAGGGTGCTTCGTTGTTAAACGAAGTAGCTTGCAAGTCTTCGTTTATTTCAACGACTGGCTGTATCGATATCGGAAGGTCATCGTCATCTTCGTCGTTCTCGTCATTATTCATTTCAATGCCATCATGCTCTACTGCCTCTTGACCTTCCGCACTGTCCTTTGTGTCATGCTCTGCCTTGATGTCAACACCATCATCCATTTCCATATTTTCTTGACTTTCCGCAGTATCATCGACCACATCTTGATCATTGTCACTCTGACCACCGTCCATATTATCATCATCCTGGTCTATTTGCTCATCACCATCAACTTGCTCTTCTCCTTCAAGGTCATCACCTTGTTGACGAGCAATTTCGATTTCGTTTTCAGAATTCATATCAACTGTATCATAATTTTGACTTTGGTTATTATGCATAGCTCCATCAACTTCTTCGTCGCCCTGATTTTGATCATAGCAATCCGCATCAGGTTCAGAGAGTATAGCTTCTACTTGGAACGACGCAATTTCAGGCTCAGATATTAGTGTCTCGGGACTTTCGGGTCCAGAGTTTATTATCTCAGGTTCGGAAACTAGAACTTCAGGTTTTGAAGTCAACAATGTCTTTAAAATTTGAGGTTCTTTTTTCTTTATTTGTAAGTCTTTGAGGGCTTTGATACGAAGAGGATAAGGCAGATTGTTCTGTGACGCCTTCGCTGATTTTATTGGTATGGGCTTTTGAGGCGTTATAACTTTGTTTATAGGCACTATTTTCGTTGGGATATTTTTGGACATGAATTGCATCTTATGACTAATAGGATTTGGCATCAACCGTGCTTTAGGGTTGAAGGGGTTCGGTCTCAGTTTAGGTGTGCGGTGACTATGAGATTTTTTCTGAGTAATTTTGTTTGTGTACCTGTCGAAACTGTGAGCGGTGAGTTCATGCCGACGGGCATTGTGGGAGTATCTGTAAGTGCGGCCGCAGACGAGGCAATCCTTTGACGCGAGTTGGTGAATCCCTTGTCGGGCGTGAAGAGTTTCACCGGTGGGCCTCATCACCGTAATAGATACTTCAGGCATATGGGGCATTTTGGGGAATGGTTGAGTAGGTTCATTCATCTCTTCGTCGTCCTCCTCTTCTTCTTCCTCTTTCTCACTTTCCACTCCCTGTAATTGACAAATAAATTTTAAGTAATGGGATATTTTGGGAACCATAACTAATTATCGACGGAATATAAATGAAATTTACCTCTTAAATAGAGTTTAGCTTAATATGACACTTCAAATTTGTAAAAAACATATCACTGTTCACATTCTAGAACTTTTTACTTCAAGAGATATAAAATACAAAAAATAAGTATTATTTTTTGTTTGATTAATATAATTATTAATGCATTTACAATAATAAGCAAATAAACATGAAATAAATTTTAATGAACACTTATTTTACAGCTTTTTTGCAATAACTGGATATAGTTGATTGTTTATATGATTCATAATTAAAATTTCTTAAGATGAATTATAACATTGTATTATTATAATGTAAGAATAAGAATCCCTATTAGCAATTAAATTACTTTAATAAATTTATGTAACAAAGTCAAACCAAAACGAAATTATTTGTTTTCAACAAATAAGCTGCACCTGATCCATCCTTGTCTATACAATTATTTCACAACTGCCAGAAGCATTATGTCCTTTCAAGAAACAATAGATTGTATGACCAAGTAATAACAATATTAATTGATAAATTTTGAACAAAAAGATAAAAACTTAAGTAAACAAGGTCATTGACTTACAGATATTTTTCACACCATAACAGAATCACAATTTTCATGAGATATCTCTCAAATGTCTCATCACACATACTTCTTATTTAAAATAATTCAAAAATATCTTTACCTACTTATAACAAAATATAAACATTAACATTGAATATGAATAAATCTATTTTGACTTTCAAATAACATTTACAAATATTAACTTGCACACATGGTGCAAACATTAACAGAATGTTCTTTACAAATAGGTTGGCCACATTTGACACAAAACGCTTTTGTCCTCCTATCTCGTTTCGTTGTCTGGACACAAATCCTACATCGCCTCCTATTCTTGTAATATGGATGGACAATTTCTTGCAGTAGGGACAAATTCTGTCTCCTGGCTAGCCGTATATCATCTAATATTATAGCAGATACTGACATTATTTCCTCAGGCACCAATAAACTCAAAGCCAACTCTTTTATGAATGTTCGCCTCTGCACCACATTCGTATTTTGAGAACTCCAGACAACCTGGGCATTGATGGAAGCTATATTTAATAATGCAAAGAATAATGATAGCGTCCAGTCATTTGTATGCTGCATGGTAGTGTAATAGTTCATAATAACATCAACCACTTCTACAGCAGACTGATTCTTTTTATACACAGATACAACTGTGGTTTGATTAACATGACCTTTTCTGTAATACCTGGGCTCGTTCGTTAGTACATTGATTGCTTTCAAATCAGAATTCACATATGATGTGAGTGAAACATCATTATCAACAAACCCAGACATGAATGTTCTTCGCTTTCTATACTGAGAAAGGAACAATGGTGGAATCCCAACATTGTTTGGACTTAATGCTGCTATAGTAAATAGTTGGTAATCATTGCTTAGACGTTCCATCAATGCTGAAGAAGTATACCAACTATCCATTACAATAGTTCTGCCTGTACCAGCCAAATGTTGAACTAACTTCTTCGTTATCTCTTCGGCACTGAAGTAGGGGTCAGTAATCACATCTAAATTACTTATATAGAATGTAGATGAGTCGACGAGCAATACCATTTTTATGCCGCGCTTCAGCGGTTTCTTATCAATATCATATCGAAATGGGCAAGGTCCGTAAACTGGCACGATGATCTCATCAATAACCGCAATATTCTCGATCTCGTGAGCTGTTCTGCAATTCATGGCGAAGATTTCAAATACCTTACGCATACGTTTCATAATATCGAACTGAATAATGCTGTTGTCGTCCTCTTTATCAAAACTAATGTTTTGTAGCAGAAATTTAAACCTTTCATATTTCATAGAATTTCTAATACAAGGTATACCAAATTCGCCACTCCAAAGGTCAGTACACTTCTCGTAAGTCGGCCGCATTATGCCGTGCAAATACAAAATGCCGATAAGCGTTTTTATTTCACTAACATTGGTTGCAACAGAGTTATTAATTCCATTCTTCACAATATTTTCATTAGTTGAGGTGACAATCAATTCTAGTAGGTCATCAGTGAATAACAACTGCCAAGCATTTTTAGGTCGCAGACAACGTTGTTTGGGGAGGTCCAATTTTCGTTTTCTGAGTTGGAGCGCTTCTTTCATTTTCAAATTGTTCATAGATGGCGATATTTTTGGATGTTTTGATATGACTTTTTTATTTTTGCAAATGTAACCATTTTTGCAATCAACATAGTCATCTTCAATGTCTGGTTGAAGTTCAGCGTCTGTGTCTGAGTCATGATCGGAGTGTTGTAAAACATCACACTCTTCCCTTGACTGTAGTGAGTCAATCACTTCATTCTCTTGAACCATGTCCAAGATGGCATGGACCCGATGCCAATCCATTCGAGGATCCACATACTTCTGTGGATAAAATTAATTCAATTGAACTATTCTCCCACAGTTATTCTTCACATTTAAATTTGGCCACTATTCACTATATCACTTTAGTAAAAGATATTATTATAACTAAAATAATGTAACAAAATAAAATATTGTTGACAAATGTTGAAGTGTCATATTATATGGAAATGTTTTGAGCAGCAAAACAAGTGCTTGTTTTATAGTGATAAACTATATTGGGCATGTAATCTACCTTATCACTCCTTGGTGTGAGCCCCAATGACGCCAAAATTGGGGGGCCTTCAGGCTGAACTTTGTTTGCCACGCTGGCATTCTGAAAAAAGAAGGTGATATATTAACTTTTTTACTCGTTAAGAATGACGGCAATAGTGCACACCAAGATTTTTTTAATGGAGGTATTTACAAAGAATCTACAGATTTTAAAGTTATAAACTAGAATATAATTAAAAGCAATATCAATGTACATACTATAATTATAAAGGGTATTTATTACCCTGTTTTCCTAACTGTAACAGTGAGTAAGTAAATGGGGAAAACACATTATAATGTTTTAAACAAAGTTAGCATTCATAGCTGGTTTGTTATCACTTCACACAAGTTCATGTGTCCTTGACACCAAAATGACCAACATTCTTCATACAGTTCCAGTACTGGTAGTAGTACTAATATCACTAGATAACAGCATTGAACATAGTAACAACAATTCTGAATCATACATACCTCTTTATCAGGATATGACCCTTCAATGACAACTCCATCATCATAAGCCTCATCAGACAATGGCTCACTCTTTATTTTCACCTGAAAATACATATTTCCATGTGTAAACAATAGATTCACTAAATGATATGACAATTCCAAGCTCAAATACCCAGAAAGATAAACCCACCTCTTCTAGTAGGCTGCCATCTTTACTAATCAGAGACTGTAGTTTGTTTTGTGTCCTTTCACATACATTTTTAAATATATGCCAATTATTGACATTGTCCATACATTTCCTGCAGACATTTGTGGGCAGGTCGTCATTTTCATTTATCTGAAAAAATAATCATACGTAATCATCGTACGGTAGGCAAATAGGCGCTCTCCACGACGCGGTCATTTCATCAGAACGAGCGAGGCGAAACCGCGCCTCGTGTATAGATAGATACGCAAGGAGAAACTAAGTAGGTAGGCGTAGGTATAGCCGAGCGGCGGCGAACCGCTGCTCCTCGACCGAATAAGTAGAAGCGAGTCGAGTGGCAGCCAGCGAGCCCCTCGAGGGTTAGCGCTCGATATACGCACACACGTATAGCGCACTCACGCCGACACCGACGCTCGACCCGTTCGAGGACGAGCAGCAGGCTGGTCTCGTCCAATAAATCAATACGACCGATGTCCAACGCGGGCCATACCTAGCGATACGCAGCCCCCTCCCAACCTGACCCCCGGGAATAATGCCAACCCGACCCTCATGATACGCGCCATTCCTCGCCGGCTGCACGGAATGCGACGCGACGCGGCCACGAGCCGAACGATAGCCGTGGAACATTACAAAATGGTGGACGATCTTACGACATCTCCACCTAAGCGCGCTGCCTGTCATTGCTCGATACGAGGCGGATGACGAGTTCTCACGTATGCCGAGGGTCTACTTTCACTCAAAACTTCGTAATAACACATAATTTTCACGTTACATACCTGTACAGCCACGCAATCCTTGATTTTCGAAGCGAGGACGGTAGGTTCCGAGTCATCCGAACTGGTGGTAGGAAAAATCGGCAGTAATTCGCCTCGAGATGACAAGCACAGTCTACAAACACGATCATAGTTCACATTCATTGTAAATAAACGATATTTAGAACGTATATAACACCTTCCACAATCTTTAAAAAAGGGACGCCATGTCACCACGAGCACTTCAACACAAAGCACTGCACATCGTTCTTGCTAGAGCACGAAAGCGGCTGATGATGAGGATGAGAAGTCGATAGGTTCGGTCGGGACGGCTGGTTCGAGTCGGCGACCACCTGTCGTTCTGCGCATGTGCGCGTAAAATTGCGTCAGGGTGGCCAACATGACAAAATGAAAACGAAGTTTATGTCAGATATTACAAACCTTTTCGTTCAGGTTTGAACTCATTTAGATTAAATAATTTACATCACACATAAACATGTATAAAAATATGGACTATGGACTGGTTATTAATATTTATATGTTGGTAATTGTCACACTTGACAATATTTACGACACATTTTTTGTGGTATCTTGTGCGGAGTATTTAGCAAGTTGGATCATAAAATCATATAAAATCAGTATTTTCAGACTTGATCAGCTGCAGGCAGTAATGCAATTCTAAGCAATTTTGTTTGTGGTCCAGGGTAGATCACTAGAATTCGTCTTAAAAACCTCTCTAATAGGTTTAAGTTGTAATTTATGTGCAAAATATTGGCGAGATTTCTACTTACCATTTTGCAAAATTACTTAAAAGGGCTATATATATGTAAAATATAGTTGAGACATTAACTCTACGTTGAAATTAAATTTACACTATTGTAAATAAATAAAAAATATTGTCAGCACACACTGTTCACAACCCCTGAAAAACGAAACAAAAGTCATTCTATCTCTGTTTAAACCAGTACACTCATGGCGCCAGATTTGAACTTCGTATAAACTCTGGCCTATATCCGAAGTGGCGGGAGATTACAAAACTCTTACTTATTTGTTTATGTTTTAACTTATTGTTTAGAGATAAATATGTTATTCAGTTTAACTACTATCAAAAAACATTTGTAATATCTCAACGCATTTATTACTGCTTCATGTATTTAACAAAGTATTTCTTATGAAGTAAAAATCGAACAAATAGTAAAAACGTGGTAGTGCCAACTTTAGGCGCGCGGCTATTTATTCGAGCAGAATAGGAAGAAATTGGTTTGCTTGCTTTTGCTTCATTCATGGTAAGGTGGGGAGAAAAAACTATGAATGAAAACGTAAAATGAGTTTACTATTTGATTACGTCAAAAAACTTTACAAAATAAATTAAAATGGGGTCAATGCCCGCGTTGTGTGATTTATGTGCAATCACGTATTTAGTCAATTATTATTATGAAGGTAAATGTTATAGTAAACAATATTGTTATCTATAATGCTATGATAGGTAAAAACATAAATAATGTTAAATAACATTGTGTTATATCTAAGTAGGATTAAAATAAATTTTGGTAAGGGAAATAACATTCATATATGTTTTTTAAGTATTTAATTAATAATTATACTTTTTACCCGACCAGCGAAGCCAAAAAGGAAAGGTACCTACATAAAATTTTAGTAAGTACTTTATTTTTTTATAAAAAGTTATGTTTGTAATTCATTACACACCTACGTATTTTTCGATGAATTAGGTCCTTTTCACACGTTCCGGTTGCCGGATAGCCGGTACCGGTTAGGTATCCGGCGGCGAATGTTTAACCATGTACGGCGGAACGTGTCACACCGTGTACATCATCATATACTTCGCCGCCAGGTATCCGGCACCGGCTACCGGGCAACGGGCTAAAAGGCCGGGGTGTTACAATGTAAACCCATTATTTCACGGTAAGTGGGAATATTTAAAATTATGATTCCTTATTATGGCCCACTGCATAACCCCCAATGAGGTTTAATGTAAAACGTCATTGATAACCCCCATAAAAGGTCCGTTCTACCCATTGACGTAGACCGTGCCATCCCTTTCAATTATAAAGTAAATATTGACGTTGCGTGAAAGAAAGAAAAAACTCGTGCGGCCCTGTCTCTTTGACAGGTATTGTCCACAAAGTGGGGATTACTGTCAATATCTCGAAAGAGCACAAGAAGTCTGAACCCGAAGACATTTTTCAGGAACTAGTGGATTGGATTGATGTTGCTAGCAGGGATTGATGTTGCATGTTATGGAGCTCCGTAACCGAAACCGAAACTATCGGATATCTGAAATAAAAAACTATCCGTAACCGAATCCGATATAAAAGTTTCGGATATCGACGGAGTATAAAAAATATACTCTTCATCAAAAACCTGGTTTATGGTTTTGCCGCCTAGCCGACACACTAGCGCTTTAGCGGCGCGTGTCTCTTGCAGACTGATGATGTGTTGTACCTAATAGATCATAAATCTTGAGCAATAGGTATAATAGAAAACAACTTCTTAGGTATATTTTCTTTCATCATTTATAATTAGTTATTTTAAGAGATGTGTAGATAGCTTTATGTAATAATTACTTAGATAAACGACTGATTGTTTTTTTTTATTACTTACTAGCTGTCCCGTGCAACTTCGTATGCGTAAATTTTCCCCGTTTTTGAAACATTTTTCATTGCTGCTTCCCTCCTATTGGTCGTAGCGTAATGTTATACAGCCAATAGCCTTCCTCGATAAATGGGCTACCCAACAGATAAAGAATTTTTAAATTCGGATCAGTAGTTCCTGAGATTACCGCGTTCAAACAAACAAACAAACTCTTCAGTTTTATAATATTAGTATAGATTAGTATTTTACTTAGATTCCTCAAAAATCCATTATCCGTAACCGAATTTATCCGAAACTAACGGATAATCCGCATTATTTTATTTTCGTAATCGAAACCAAAACCGATTTTGTATTAGTCATATATCCATATCCAGATCCGAAATGTCATATCTGTAACATCCCCAGTTGCTAGCTCTGTATATTACCAGTAATTACCACCTCATTTTTGATCGAAACTTCGTTTTAATTGAATTAGAGTAGGCCTCCATCCCTTCATGACGTCACAGCAAAGAGACAATGTTTTTATCAGTCTAAAGCACACACCATTTTTATTATTTATTGTATAATTTAACTTATCAGTTTGCAGCGCTCTCCTAAGATGGGCCAGATTTAATTAACTTATTATATACTTTAATAAATCTAGTTCAGAACAACGAGGGAGGAACACAACATATCTGATAATATATAAACTTCAGTGCCATTCTGTGTTTTTATAGTCAAAAGACTGCACGAGTCAGTCGATTTTTTTTTGATTATACGAGGGTGGATTGAAAAGTTCGCGGCCTCAGCAAGAAAACAATATAAAATATAAACAAAAGTAATTTTATTTTTCCACGTAATCTCCACTTAACTCAATGCACTTCTTCCATCTGGTTTCCAACGCCTGTATGCCGGTCATAAAAAAAGTTTCTTCAAGGCCTTCAAAAAAGTCACCCACCGCGGTTTCAACCTCCTCATTTGATGAAAATTTTTGACCTCCAAGGTGTTTTTTAAGGTTTGGGAATAAATGAAAGTCCGAAGGTGCCAAATCAGGGGAATAGGCGGGATGGGGCAGTAATTCAAAGCCACAATCACGAATTTGAGCCATTGATTCAACAGACGTGTGAACGCGTGCATTATCCTGATGGAACAACACTTTCTTGCTGAGTAGTCCTGGCCTTTTCTCTTTGATCGTTTCACGCAAATGACGTAAAAGGGTGCAGTAATAAGCAGAGTTTATAGTCTCACCTTTTGCAAGGTAGTCCACCATGATGACACCCTTAGCATCCCAAAAAACTGACGCCATCACCTTGCCAGCTGACAAAATTGTTTTGGCTTTTTTTGGAGTCGGTTCATCAGGTTTTTTCCACTGCTTGGATTGCTGTTTTGACTCTGGGGTGTAGTGGTGTACCCAGGTTTCATCCATTGTAACAAATCTGTCCAAAAATCTTGTGGATCAGTCTCAAACATTTCCAAACTGTCGCGAGAAATCGTGAGCCGTATTCGTTTTTGTTCAACTGAAAGCAATCTGGGGACCCACCGCGCAGAAACCTTAGAAAATCCAAGTTCATTGACTATGATGTTTTGTGTTCGTTCATATGAGATGCCAATAGTGTCAGCAATCTCCCTGATGGTCAATCTCCGATCTGCCAATATCAGATCACAGATTTTCCCAATGTTTTCTTCAGTCGTAGACGTCGTAGGCCGGCCGGAGCGAGGGTCATCTTCAATACTCTCTCGTCCGCGTTTAAATTCTGCAACCCACTTTTTCACAGTCGTATACGATGGAGCAGATTCCCCCAATGTTGTTGACATATCTTCGTGAATCTCTTTTGGAGTCAGTTTTTTTTTAAACAGGTATTTGATGACCGCACGTTGCTCAATTTTCTCCATTCTTTAAAAACGCTGCACTTAGGCTCACAAAATTCAGTCTAATTTAAAAACAGATAATGCTAATGTGACAGAATTTTACAATGTGACAACCAGAGAGTAAACAAATCGAATGAGGTCAGTTACATTAAAATAAGTCAAGTATTTATGTGGTAGGCCGCGAATATTTCGATCCACCCTCGTATATTCATCATAATAAACTCGTTCATATGAACGAGTTTATTATGATGAATATATACTAGAAGAATAAAGAGAATAGAAATGCGTTTGTGATAAGAAACCTGTTTGTTGGCTACTAAGTTCCTGGTAAGGGTTTCGAAATATTGGTTTTACTCTATTCCGCCAATAGGAAAAAAAAACTGCGTTTGTATAAAATGATTCTCTAAAATTCTCTCTATTTCTTTAATTTATCATCTAGGTAAGTAGGTAGGTATCAATTATCTATGTATTCTGGTAGCTACAAAGATCGGGGATGGAATTAAGAATAGGGTAATTAAAATAAACTTCAGCAAATATTTAACCAAATGTATTTTTTTGCACAAGCAACATTCAACGCCACACAACATTTAAATAAAAATTGCAACGACGATAGGATACAATTTACAAATAGATACAGGTACATTTTATTTATATTGAAAATAAGTAATATTACAATAGGTATTATAATTACATCACTGACTTCATTATGCCTGTTTCTTTTTGAAACAAGTATTTTCTATACACGGGCCGACGAACATCAAGTAGGTATTTGGTAGGTAGGTATAATAAAAACCAAGCACATAGCTTTACTGTTGCATTTACATTAACCAAAATATTAAAAAGTCATTTAGAACTAATTCTTATTATGAATGTGGATTACAATTTCTTGTTGCAAAATAATTATAACTCCATTGGTCCGAGTATTTTTAAAGCTGACAACTTTGATTCCATTACGGTACAATCAGAAACAACAATTGTTTAACGACACATGTAATTTAAGTGTATATTAGCCACTTCATTAGTCATTATTATTTATTACAAATTGGTATTAATATAATAATGCTTTATTATCTATAATATGTCATTTATTTGTATTAAATAAGCGACTAACGAAGCATCTTATAAAATTGATTTTGATTATTGCGCGTAGGTATGCTCAGAACAAACGCGGTATGACTGTTTAAGCAAAGGCAATGACACTGGTAAAATATTTAACCTCGCTAAACTATCCACTCCGAATTGATGATGTTTAACAAAGCAATTTATAGTGTGTAGGTTGGTAAGTACAAATTCTATTTAGGAATAGATACCTACACGCTCAAAAACAGACAGATGGTTTTGCATAGCATCTTTTAGCTACGACGCTTACGGCTTATCGCACCAAGACCAGTAGGTATTCGAAATATCAGCATATCGGAACCGGGATTTTATCGTTAGTACGTAACATACGTACGTACGTGTACTAATATATAGGATAGTTCTAGCATATGAGCGCGTAATACGGATATTGTTATTGGTGTACTCATGTATTATGATACTTTTCTTGTAGTTAATATTATTTTACTGTTTTGGGCTCTACATTACTAGCAATCTTGTTAGCCCTCGGTATAATGAGTAGGATTCGAACCCAAGACCTCACGATTGCGAGCCCGATGCCGTAGCCATTATGCTACCGCCGCTTAACTATTTTGCTATCTTGCACGAGTTATTTAGTAGAATGATTTTGATAGTAATTACGAATTATTGTAATAACGGAACGCATGTAATGTAATGTAATGTAATATAATATCTATGATATTTATACACTTGATATTCTTATATTATGTAAGTAAATTTATTATTATACAGTATGATATTTATATTTTTATCACAGGGATAAGGGTTGTCACTTAAATCTAATAGGTCACCTACACTTTTATACATTTATCTAAACAATAAAAATAGGTAAGTATTTACTTATTTACCGGCTTCAGACATTGAAAACGTGGCAAGTATGGAAGGTGTAAAACAATTCGTAATATAAATATAATTTTCATACTTATTTGTTCATCAATCAAGTTCGTAACAATGATTGCCGTAAAAGTAATGATCTATAATTTATTTATTAGAATGTGCGTAATTTTTTAATACAATCACACAAATAATACAAAATGTAAGTATACACCATATGTACCTACTTCTTTTTGTTTTTTTTTGTTATGTATGTACCTCAAAAGAAAACTCTGTCAGAGCTTTTTCAAAAGAAATAAATAATACATAGGTACATACATTTATTAAAATAATTATCTTGGAAAATAAACACCTGTGAACCTTTCACATTCCGATCAATATGGAAAATTTGATACGTGTTAAAGTCGTTTCAGATCACGATAAATAGTGCAGCTCTCTTTTTCTCTATTTATATATATTTTAAAACAGAGTCAGGTTCTTCTCTTACTTCTCTAAGCCAAACAACTTATTTGGATACAGTTTGCGTATAAATATATAATATACAATTTCTTTAAGAAAGTTGACGTGTATAAATTATAGACTTGCAACGAATATTCGGCTTGTATTCAGTCTCTTCAGCTACTTTCATCCTATTTGACCTAATATGTTTTCTTGTAATTAAATTATTGGTAAAATTAAAATATTGAGTTTTTTATTTTTAAGTAACATATTTTTCTTATAATCATTAAAGTAATAAAAGGTACATATCAACTGTGTTTTATAAAACATTACAAAAAACCTACCAAATATAATGTCTATGATTCTGAATTGCTGTAATTAAAATTTATAAGTGGTTAATTATGATACATAAACACTATTT
This sequence comes from Herminia tarsipennalis, assembly GCA_945859575.2. Classification (NCBI taxonomy): domain Eukaryota; kingdom Metazoa; phylum Arthropoda; class Insecta; order Lepidoptera; family Erebidae; genus Herminia; species Herminia tarsipennalis. Next base: position 8,204,727 of record OX243840.2, read on the forward strand.
TTTTCATGTTTAGATAGGCATCTCAACTTTGGAGAAAAGACGCGATGCTCTGAATACAAATATTATAACGCAAATGTGAAAAAATATTTATTTTTGTTTGCCAATTGCCAACATGTATGGATTATCTTGACATTGTATTAAGTTATATCCATAGAAAGTAGAAGAAAATCATATGTGAAACTGTTTTTGTTTTAAAGTTCAATTGCGTCGGTTGCTGGCCGAATACTTGTAGTTTTGCCTAATATTCGGCCCGAAAGCTCATCGAATATTCGGTAACCGATGTATGGCCGAATATAGCTAGGTATTATTCGTTGCAAGTCTATTATAAAATATATTATCGCAGAATCGCACTCTATGAAGTGGGGGCGGGTCGATAGTTGTTAATAAATTTACAACCAAATATATTATTATAAATATAATCTTTCAAGACTTATACGAGACAACAGTACATTGTTACAAGCATACTTTATAGATTTATTGGATATGATTAAATGATATAATTAGGTAGGTACTTTATATCAGCTTGAATGTTTCGCCTCCATATGTTTAACCGTGGTAAAAAGGGAATGCGACAAAGCACACAACAACTGATTATTATGCTATTGCATTTTTATGAGAAATAGTAAACCCTTTGTATATAAACCGTAATTATATCAAAGTTATTGTTTACCTACATATGAGCATAATTTTATGGTGTGTAAACGAATACCTATATATATAGTAATTTGGGTAGATTGGTACTCGTACTCGTACATAACAATTTTATTTTTATAGTAGTAATATTTATAGACATGAACGTAGTACCTTATCACAATTACAATAGAAATCGGTACTTTTGCTACCTATAATATATAATATTTCGCAAATATTTGTATTATTTAATACAGATTATAATTTATTATTTTGTGCAAATATAATCGTTTAGCTTTTATAAATGCAGCACATAATTTTCATCCACTTTAGGTCTTCCTCACACACGCGACTTACTAATCGACATTACTGGCACCACAAACCACTTCTGTTCACGATAGTACAATTTGGTCCACTTGAAAAAACAAAACGTTCTGAATTCAAATAGCTGTATTATGGCGCGAAATTCAAATTTACGAACATGGTGGACATGAAGATCGTTGTTCTTGTGTCGGTTGCGCGCGCACCGCCAACCTCGAGGGGTCGACGGGGTTCGCTTTCGCGACTAGAGAGCGTGCAACATGAGCAAAGGCGGCTTCGACGTTCAGTCCGGTTTTAGCTGATGTCTCCATAAATGCGACTTGGTATTCTCTCGCTAAGCGCTGTCCCTCCTCCCGCCTCACCGCTCTCTCTAAGCCGCTATCAGATTTGTTACCTATAACAAAGAACAAAGAATTATCCTATATGCATTAGGCATTAAGTGGATAAAATACACTACTAACTACTTATGCACTCAAATGGAGAGAATCTACAAAAGTGAAGATTTATTTAACATTCATAATTACCTGTACATAATTATGTAGGTACATATAACAGAAAACAGATTTTACGAAATGTGATGGAATAGTATGCAAACGAGGCATTGTAAGATAAATTACATACCTAGGAGCATGATAACGACGTCGTCTTGAGCGTACTCTCTGATCTCTCCCAGCCACGCCCGAATGTTGTCGAAGCTTATCTTGTTTGTGACGTCATACAGGAGAAGCAATGCTGGTGAAGAAAGGTTTGTGTTAATTAACACCGAATTTAAATAATTTCAATGTCTATTAGATTTAATCTTTGGAGGGAAAATGTCGCAGTTTCTAGACTTTCTAGTGACTTACGCATGTACTTAAACCCCGTCGTTTTTGCGTCGGGAGTTAAAAAGGAAAATTATAAAGCACAACGAAGTCTCCGAATCTTTAGAAGTGCCCCACTTTTTCAATTATATACTAAGTTCTTATGAGTCACATTCTATTACGCAATATTTTTTTTATTTTTTTTTATAATACTTACACACGACGCCATCTGATCCCAAACTAAGCAGAGCTTGTACTATGGTAACTAGACAACTGATAAACATACTTATAATTTTTTAAATAGATACATGTTATAGATTTACACCCAGACACAGAATAAACCATCGTGCTGATCACACAAAGTCTTATCCTGGGTGGGGATCGAACCCACGACCTCCGGCTTAGCAGTCAGGTTCGTCCGCTAGGCCAACAGGCCAGTCATTTATGCCCAAGTTATAGATATTTCTATGCTTCCATGCGATAATTAATTATTTGTCAGTGGCGTGATTTTTTATTAGGTACCAAACAAGACGGTGGTTACATTACTTATTCGTTAGATATGTATGAAACACAGCAGTGATGGCGCATGACAACAGCTTCTCAGTACGAAGCCGTTCCATATCAGCCAGACAAATGACATACTTGTGGTACGGCGTCATACGACGCATTAAGCTCTGTAACGTGTACGTGGCCTAATTATGGACTTTATTGTGTGCCATTTTTACATTTAACAGATCGCCTAAACTTTAATGCTATGTTTTTTAGTTACCTACTAACTTTACGTAGATAGTCTAGATCCATCCAGGTCAGGAGTCACAATTTATTTTAAGTTTAAGTGGTTCCTTCAGGGGGAAATAAAATAAAGTAAAAGTCATAACAGTAAGTAGGGAACTAACTCAGCTTTAGACAGATATTAAAAGTAAATAGTCGCAGCCGTTGTCTAGTCTTATATAAAAAAACCGGGCAAGAGCATGTCGGACCATGCTCTGGGCAGGGTTCCGCAGCCTTGAACAATTGCCGCAGAAGAGCGTATGTTCATGGCACTTCGCTCTTTTGTTGTGTTACGCAGTTTTCCGGCAATAACTCAATGACGGTATATCCGATCGTGTCTGAAATAATTTTAGTTTAAAGTCAACCTTTGTGAGTTTTTATATTTTTTTATCACACGGTTCGAAAGTTAAGGGGGGAGGGACACAATTTATGCAACTTTCGGAGCGATTATTTCCAAAAATATTTGCTCAATCAAAAAAGTTTGTTAGAAACTTTAAAATGCTTTTGAAAGACTTGTCGAATGATGTGCCACACCTTGATGTATGATCAAATTTTTTTTATCTGTTACATGTATGAATGCCCCCCCCCCCTAAAAATATTTATTTTTATTATTTAGCTATCAAACTCAGTAGCGGCTACAAGACACATTTTTGCCAAATTTCTTTAATCTTCAATGAGTAAAATGCCTGTGACATACAGACATGACGAAACCATAAGGGTTCCGTTTTTGCTATTTTGACTACAGAAGCCTAAAAAGACCTATCGTACGGGCCTCAGACACCACGTTAGATAATGACATGATGTTGTACTGGTTGAGTATGGCCCAATCTAGTTTCACACGTGTGCAAATGCGTGAGCCGGTTTGACGTTCAGTTGAATGAAAACGGGTCGAGGCCATGTTCTTATCCTGTCATGAGACCAACAGACTTGTTACGGGACAGTATTAGCATGAATTGTAGATATAGATAAGGGGGCATTCATTAATTACGTAAGTATGTCTGGAGGGGAAGGGGGGGGGGTCGGAAAAATCTCTACATGCCCTTATCTTGGGGGAAGGGCGGTATAACCAATTCTTACTTAATATTTTGTACTTAGTCGTAAATTTTGGTAAGTAGGTACCTAGGTAAGTAAGTATATTAGAAATCTAGTTCCGATGCCGAATGATTTTCTTCATTCTATGTATAGGACTAGTATAGTATTATATTATCTGTGGTATAGGTAATGTAGGTACCTACACTTCGATTTGCTTAGGTACAATGCTATTAAACCATTTTTTAAATGTTTATTAAAATGTGAATTACGAGTCTTAATGTGTTCATTTCAGTCGCGGATTAGAACTTGGTTCTGGGGGGACAACGACGCCGGTACACCATCTCACCACCCGGTGGTCCAGGTTCATTTAAAATACTATAATTATTAATTAACTATAATACATTCCATTCTTCCCGCGTATGAATGAATGGGAGGCAAAACATCGCCAAAATCATCTTTACGTAATTAATGAATATCCTCTAACATTAGGTATCTAACAAGCTGTGGACCTATACCGAACTATGTATCCACATGTATCTTAGCAAAGAGTTAAAAAAACACAACTGAGACTCACTGATACAAATAGAACATCACAGCAAAATGGACACACATACACCAAGAGATGGCGTTACTAGTAGTTTAGAAACAATTTTATAAAACATATTCTGTGGTAATGTAAGATAATTAATTACACTTTTAGTGATTTATAAGAGTAACTTAATTTATTGTTTAAAAAAGTATTACCATGTGCGTCCCTGTAGTATGCGTGTGTTACGCTACGGAAGCGCTCCTGACCAGCGGTGTCCCAAATCTGAAGCTTCACCTTGACGCTGTCTACAGTCACTACCTTATTCTGTGGACAGATGGCGTTACTAGTACAAATTATACTAAGTCGGTGTAAATAATTTCATAGGTAGGTAGACGTGGGTAGTTATTACCAATTTAAAATAATGAAAATATGCCAAATACAATACGTAACACAGGTAGATAGGCTTCTAGAAATAGGTAAAAATAAAAAAATAATAAGAATATATTTAATACCTAGATGTACTAATCATAATACCTAAGTATTTATTATGTAGATAAGTACCTACCTACTCATTTACTGAAAACTTTTTTTTCTTTTACTTTTTTTACTAACTTGAAAGTTTAGTGAACAGTAGGACTAGGAATTAATTATCAATATTTTTTACTAATTTACAATGATAGTTGCAATAAATCAAATTGCAGAAACGCAACATTTTGAAAAAAAAAATAAAGACCTTTGTAACAATAAATCACTCAGGCGAGCAGTCGATTCAATCACAGCTGTCATGGGCAAGGGGCGGGAACGGAAAAAGCGCGCCAAACTTCGAACGCCAATGGCGTGCGGGGAACGGACCGCAAGCAGCCATTCACTGGCCCATTTGAACTTGGAACCCTTGACGGTCATTAATTACCTTTTTTTGCAAGAATTAAAAATAATAATGGCATTACGATTTTTTTTGCCAATCGGAACTTTTTGCTGGTTTTACTTCACCACACGCTAAACATTTCATAAAACGTATAGGTACATGTTTGATAGCTTAACGTAGGTAATATTGTAGAGATTATGCATAATAGTTTTGATGAGGTAGCAAGATAAGTTAATGAAACATTTGGAGATTTAGAAAACTTCAATTAAGTAGTTATCTGAGTATTTTATTTATTTAAGTACAGGCATTTTTGCTAAATATCTGGCAAGGGTAACCATAGTACTAGGAATGTATAAGATTGCCGCATGTGCCGGCGTTAAGTTTTGTGACTCATTGTACCCGGAAGTCGATGCCGACGGTGGATATGTAGTTTCCCGCCAAGAAAGTGCCGTCCCGGAAGCGCACTAACATGCAAGTCTTGCCAACGCCACTGTCGCCTAGCAGCATTACCTGTGGAAATTAGAGTAAATTTTTAAGATACCTAGGTACTTACTTCGCATATCTAGGTATACCTTTAGGATATTATACCTATAGGATATCTATAGGTTGACAACATTTGACTCAACCGGTCAAGTGTGAGTAGCTTGCACGACTGGGGGGGGGGGGGAGTGTATTTGATTCAACACTGGTACACGATATCCACCGAAGGGGTGCCAATTGCCTGCCTAAACACCCCGATCCAGTGTCAAAATTCTCAAACTTTCCCCATAAAAGGTCATTTGTTCGAATCTGGGAGGAGGCAATCGTAATCGTGATTTTTTTCACATAGCCAACATCAACCATTTAGCTGGCAGGGGGTGGGGACACTTGACTCTAACAAAAATGTGCACTTGAAATCTTAAAATTTCACTATCTAATAGTGGTCTTAACAACCCCTGATCGTTTTTAAAAGAGCTATCTAACGATACCCCACACGATGGCGTAGGTGAGAAAAAAAAACAAGGCAATATAAATATAATACCCTAAAAAAAAAATCATTTCATTCTTTCACTTTGACGGCGTAAGTACCTACCTAATATGTGTATATGTGTATCTATGCAAAATTACAGCCTTCTAGCTCTACCAGTCTCTGGGCAAAGCTGTGGGCGGACGGACGAACGGACGAACATGTCAAAACTAAAAGGGTTCCGTTTTGCCATTTTGGCTATGGAACCCTAAAAAGAACCTATCTATTTCATTATCGGTTAGATACGTGTACGTGCCCAAGGGCGTCTCATCTGACGTACATAGATACCTACCTAATATTACTGAGTAAGTAGGTACATTAATAATAAACATCAAGGATATTAAATTAATTTAAGCTTCGTACGCGTCTTTGGTTTGGAGAAAATTATTATTGTCTTTATGTTAGACAGGTAAAATGACAAATCTTGTTATCAATTTGTTTCAGCAGGCGTGTATCTATGTAAGTAACCTGCTTAGCTTGCTTTATTAATGAACGTTTCATTAAGTATCTACTTCATTAGACGCTTCCTTATTAAAATGTCTTGCTACTTCCAATCGTGTTTTGGTTTTGGTAAGAGGAACAGAATAAAGCATTTAACAGCTATGTGAAATGGGTTGTGGCATATTAGAATCGTTGTTGTTAAGTTCTGGTCTAATGCGAACGGTTCTGATGATAGGATGAAGATATGAAAACATGCTTTAAAATTATAAAAAAAACACTTACTTTGCCAAATACGTCGTATTTATCCTCTTGTTTCGAATGCTGTTCCCAGGTATCTGTCGGAGAAGGTGGTTCACTATGCGGCATCACGCCAACCTCCTGTTCACTCTTGTCATCGTCTTCTCTCGCTTCTGGCAGGTTCCTGGCCCAGGTAGGCCGAACCCTACCGACTACCACGCGTTTTTCCATCTGCCTGTTTTCCCCTGCGTTTGGATTCCACATTTTTGTAGGTAGGCTTTTAAAACATCACTTGAAGACACTCTGGAGATATATTTTAACTTTTGTTAAAGAAAAAAATTGTCTTTCATATTTTCATGTCGTTAAAATGTTTTTGGTTCCCTTGAAGCACGTTTTTCACTGTTATGTCACTTTTTAAAGAATCATAAGAGCGTGGAAATCCTATTTTCGGTGCCGCCTTTGGAAATAACTCTCAAGATGTACTTCACGACATTGAATCAAATCTAGTCACAAGTTTTGTGTGTAAAAGGTGAGTTTGTATTTTTTATTTTTCTAGTTTTAATGTTAGGTACTCGTAGATTTGATAAGTAATCAGAGTAGGTTGATTTCAAATAAACTTTAAATTATTCGGAACGAAATTTATCAGGTTTCGATACACAATACTTATAGTTAGATAACTAAAAGATAGGTGGTACCTAAGTTAGGTTACCTTAGGTACAGGGTAACTTTAGTCAACAACAATAAGTACCTAGTTTTAAAACTGGGTACAAACTTCAGTCTTGTTTATAAGTTTTAAATACCTATGACAACTTTGAAAAACAATTATGTTCTGAAACCATCTTACGACGACATAATTGCTGTCGACTATTGAAGAAAAATTGAACAAAGCCTTTTACAAAGTTGTGTAAGTTTGCCGTCTTCTTTGCCAGGGCTAATTAAAGTTTTTGCAGTCATTTTGTTTTTACCTGAACGCGATTTTTCAGGAGTATTAAGTACACGTGTCTTGAAGTTCTTCAAAGGCATTTGGGACCCTATATGGGTCGTAGACGAGAAGGTAATAATAGACGTTCATTATACACGTGCCTCTTTATTTTCCTTGTTAAATGGTCTCAAAGTGGTACTTATGTACTTATATTTTGAGATAATAACGTTACAAACAAAATAAGTAAGTGGTCTTTCGTAATTTGTTATCCTGTATAACAAATTGCAAATTTGATTTGTAAAATATTAATAAGCCCCCGCTCGTAGCTTCTTTACAGTACACTCAATAATTTTGTGATAACAGTTTTGAAAATTATTACCTGTTTTTGAAGTTATGACTTTTACCACCTACAAACTATTTTAATGGAGTAAAATTGTTGTTTATTGTGAGGTTCAGTCCCTAAAACTGTCAAAAAACAAACAAAGATTTTACTCCGGGGTCAGACGTGTTACAAACCTAGGTGGTAGGTGGTAGTCGACTCGGCAATTTTCGAATTCATTTTCAGGAATAATATATCGATCCCACAATGCCTTAAGACTAAAATCTTCAATCGTGCGTCAAGTGCGTCCTACCCGTCATAACATACGGAGCCGAAACGTGGACACTGACGGTACGGCTAGTCCACAAGTTCAAAGTCGCTCAGCGGGGTATGGAAAGGGCTATGCTCGGAGTTTCTCCTAACCGACAACCGTTGGGGTAAAGGAGTTCTTGAGTGGAGACCGCGTCTCGGCAAACGTAGTGTAGGACGCCCTCAGGCCAGGTGGAGTGATGATCTACGCAAAACGGCTGGCAGGAGCTGGATGCGAGAAGCCGAGGATAGAACAAAGTGGCGTGCAATTGGAGAGGCCTATGTCCAGCAGTGCACTGCGATAGGCTGATGATGATTTTCAGGAAACAAATGCAGCCTAAAACGAAAATGAGATTAAAATTACTAGATGCATCCGACGCCTATCATGCCTGCCAGACTAGATGTAAGGTGCGATGCGCGGGTATAGAATGTGTCCCTAAAATTCTTGAGTCTGGGGGGGGGGGGGGGCAATTGCTACTGTTTGGTAACTACACTGAAAAAGGTAACAATTTATTGATTGCGTTTTGAAATGCCTTGACCGCAAAGATTGGTAGGTACTTACCTAGTTACTTATACTATACATGTATTTTGTACTTATGTATACTAAATGTAGTTACTTGTTTACCTATGTAAACACTATTTCAATATAAACCGGGGTTTAAAGAGCTTGGAACTGGAACACATCAAGCATTTGTATCTACTTAAAGGCCTACCTGCGGACCTTGTTGGGTTACTTAAACCTATTTGTTTAGGTATCGGCTGTTTTCAATATGTAACTAATACCTATCTAAAATCTAGGGTTACTACAAGGGTTTGAATAAAATAGATACACTAGATAAGTTGGTTTTAATACGTGGGTAGATATAATTATAAAGAAAGCCCAAAAAATATGCCACACGGGGGAAAAGCACCTTAAATCTATACTAATATTATAAAGCTGAAGAGTTTGTTTCTTGAACGCGGTAATCTCAGGAACTACTGGTCCGAATTGAAAAAATCTTTTTTTGGTGGGTAGCCCATTTATCGAGGAAGGCTAAAGGCTATATAACATCACGCTACAACCAATACGAGCGCAGCAGCAGCAAAAAATGTTGCAAAAACGGGGAAAATTGACGCATACGAACTACGAACGCAACTGCGCGGGTCAGCTAGTATTGTATACTAGCTAAACCAGGCCACGCTTCGCTATGTCTTGTTGGCCCAGGAACCCTCGTGAGTGCCTCCAGAACACCCTACTAAAGTTTCATCACAATCGGTTCAATGGTTTCGAAACGCATAGAGGACATACAGACAAAAATTCATTTTTATATAGTTTTGGTGATTTGATAGAAGATAGAACATTTTACTATACTTATCTAAACTTTAACTCATTTTGATTTTAAAAATAAATCGAACTTCATCCAAAGTTTTTTAAATAATCGCCTGTCTAAACCGGAAATCGAACCCGTCTAAATGAAAAAGCGCCAGTGATAAGGATTATTTTTTCTAAATGACGTCGTTTGAAGCACATACAGCTAGGTTAGTATGAAGTAAAAAGGTTAAAATCAACTTCCATACAGTGAAGCTTATTTATATTAGAAGATTTGGTAGTAGAATATACCTAAATGTAAACATGAAATTTTAACTTCTTTAACCAACTCTGCTAAAAGTAAACTGCAGTGTTTTTTTTTATCTTCAGAAAGACTACGTACTCTAAAGCGGTTTATTTTCATAAGAATGACTTTTATATACTACTATTACCGCGTTCAAACAAACAAACCAACAAACTCTTCAGCTTTATAATATTAGTATAGATTAACGGGACACATTCCCAGTATGCTATTAAAGTTCCGTGTCACATCGGATTATCTTTATTTCTTGTAAAGGTTGTATGACAATATTTTGGAAACACCATTTAAGGAAAATAAGTGACAATGTAAGTCCGTACCGGGCTCCCGCAAAATGTTTTTTAATTACAAACTAAAACACTAAAAAGTGAGATATAAAAACTTTTTAACAAATAAATATTACCGACTTCAAAACTAAATACCTACAATGCAACTAAAAAGCAAAAAATAATACTCCTAGAATAACAAAAACAGATTAAACATTTTGAAGTTGGTGCCATGAAATAGTAGTCTTTAAGTTTTGTTCGGCACCAACTTCAAAATGTTTATTTGTCGAATTAAGAACCTCCTCCTTTTTGAAGTCGGTTGAAAAGTATGTAATAATAAGAATGGTATGCAGCCGTATGTTGTTATCTTAATCACGAGTATATTATTGTCTTCATACAGATGAAAACAATTATATACCTACTCGTATATATATATGTAGTATGCAATATAATTATGATATGGATTAAAATTTAATTATGTGACTGCCTGTTACTTTGCGACTGCGCCCGTGTGATAAAAGTCAATCAATTTATTTATTTATCGGAAGACAAACAGCATTATCAATTAGTTTACATACAATCTTTGACTGGCCCTCTTTTTGCCCTGTTTAAGGATACAAATATCTATTCTTAGTATTAGGAAAATAATACCTATAGACTCTCTCAGCCACCCAAATTTCAGCTTATCACTACATAGTATAAAACAAAGTCTCTTTCTCTGTCCCTATATCCTTGTATGCTTAAATCTTTAAAACTACGCAACGGATTTTGATGCGGATTTTTTTAATAGATAGAGTGATTGAAGAGGAAGGTTTATATGTATAATAACATCCATTAATAGTGGAGAAATAAGGAGGGGAGCAGCAATAAGAAATGTTGCAAAAACGGGGAAAATTTACGCAGACGAAGTTGCGCGGGTCAGCTAGTTAGGTATATTTTTTGATTAAGTAATTAGCTTAAGAATGAAACATTACGTTCGTTTATTGACTTTTCGTTATTGTAAGTAACAAATTCAATGTCCTTACCTACCTACATACGAATAACTTTCTTCGAATAACCAATATGATGTTATCACATGCTAATTTATGGACAATCTAATTGGATGTTCGTGTTACGAAGTAAGCACAACTTAACACCGAGAAATGTGTAACTATAACAAGAAATTAGTGAGTACATATATCTTTGAAACTAGTAGGATACGTTCGCTGCTATACTAGGTATTTATACCTAGCAGAGACGAAGGGTTACATTTTTTCATAGGTAACCCGATACAAAACATATCTTGTTGGTCATGGTTCTTTGTACCCATAATCACATTAATACTCGTATTATAAAAGCGAAAGTTTGTGAATGTGTGAGTGTGTATGTTTGTTACTTCTTCACGTCTAAACCGCTGGAGCGATTCTAATAAAATTTGGTATGGAGTTAGCTGACACCATGGATTAACACATAGGCTAATAAAACGCGGGTAACATCGCGGGGCATTGCTAGTATCATAAAAGCGAAAGTTTGTGAGTGTGTGAGTTTGTTACTTCTTCACGTCTGAACCGCTGGAGCGATTCTAATAAAATTTGGTATGGAGTAAGCTGGCACCCTGGATTAACACATAGGCTAATAAACCGCGGGTAACACTGCAGGGCACAGCTAGTACTAAATAACTACAATTCAAAGGGAAGTCGAAAGTAATGAATGGTATACTAAGGACCCTTCGCCACTGATACCGGGTGATATTTAGTCAATTCGAGGACAAACTAATTGGCCCGTTAGGGAAAGGCCTTGCGTATATCGTAGGGATTAAATATGTTGGCTCTGTGTGATGTTAGTTTAGGACGAGATTCTCTGATCATCTTTACTGTAATAATAAATAAAGTTTGTTACGCAAGTTGATAGTTAATCTTTGAATACATTTGGATTCGCTGTAACTGTCAACACGTTAGAAACTATCTTGCAATGCGTTGTTTACTAGTTGCTGATGCCCTTTATTTGAGGAAATATTTGTTTATTTACGTATTTCTAAAAAATCGTAGGTCTCAGGGTATTTTCACCACCAGGGTCCAATGTGTAACATAAAGCGATTATACGAATGAATGATAATTGGTATAATTTGTATCGCTTTTACTTATACCTAGCTAAACAAATTAAACAGGGTGATTTGTAATATACTAATTATCTCCCGCTCGTGGCTTCTTTATATTAAGTACATCAAATAACTTTGTAATATCAGTTTTAAAAAAATATTTAAAATATTAACCCCTAATCACCTACTGTTTTTAGATATGACCTTAACCTCCTACAGACTATTAGACCCATAAAGTCCCCCGCCGCGTCTGTCTGTATATATTTTCACTATAATCTCAATAACTACTGAACGGATTTTAGCTTTTTACTATCATGGAGACAATTTCTTCCGGATGGTTTTTATGTACCTACCTACCTACTTACCTATGTATTTAATACACACATATTGCCTAGTTATCACTTAGGTATACTCAGGTGGGTAAGTATCATCAGGGATATTGCGAATATTCGCATTCGTTTCCGCAACAGCGGAGCATCCGCATCGATCTGTACATCTGCACCCACATCCGCATCCCAATAATCAACGCAAATTTTCATGCGGATGCAGATGTTCAATCGTGGACTTTTCATCGGGCATAAATATTTTTTGTTTTATGGCCACGATGACGGTTTCGACAATTCTGCTAATGTCAGATGTGCGATGGAGTAACGTGTAAATTTTACGTTGCACTATTTGTGGAGTTAGTAGTACTATAACAAACAAAAATATAAATAAGTACAACATAGACACAATAAACAGCTTTAGTAAAATGTTACAATAATGGGCATTCACGTGAGGAAGCTGCGGTTTAGTTGCAAATATTCGCATCCGCATCCGGAATTGCGGAGTTTCTACATCGATCTGCATCCGCATACGAATTCGCGGGTCCCTGCTGTAAAAAAACCCGCATTCGCGGACGCGAATTAATCTGCAACCGCAACATCCCTGGTATGTATGGCAGTCATCACTTTTAATGCAAGTTGGTAACTAAATAAATGTATACGTGTACCTATATAAATATGCATCACTGTAAGTTCCATTAAAATGTAGGTACCTAACTACGGAGATCGCTCAGGGTGTCAGCAGCATAGTAAGATAAATAGCTACGTGGGTAGGTATACCTACCTACAGCGATATAGCCTTCCTAAATCGTTTATTTGGTGTAGACGGGAAAGGTCCATCTTTCGAAGACGTTTATGTGCTGATTGATTGATGAAAGTGCGTAAAAGTCGAACGACAAACTATTTTGGTTTTTCAGCACCTTTTATCGATTCAGCTCCGTAATAATATTTCGGATATCAGTTTAGTGAATACGTTTTCGTCTAACTTCGTACGTGATATGACAACCGTACGAAAACGAAATTGTACAAGCGTCAAAAACATTCTATTAGTGATTGACTTCTCACTGAGGCGTAAGATTACGCTGTATATTATTATATATATTACTAGCTGACCCGCGCAACTTCGTCTGCGTAAATTTTCCCTTATTTCTTTTTTCTCCCTTTTTTTTACAACATTTTTCATTGCTGCTCCGCTCCTATTAGTCGTAGCGTGATGTTTTAACCTATAGCCTTCCTCCATAAATAGACTATCCAACAATAAAATATTTTTTCAATGCGGCCCAGTAGTTCCTGAGATTATCGCTTTCAAACAAACAAACAAACTCTTAGGGGGATGAAAAATGGATGTTGGCCGATTCTCATAGATACCGGATAAGCTAAAATTTCATCAAAATCGGTCAAGCCGTTTCGGAGGAGTATGGCAACGAAAACTGTGACACGAGAATTTTATATATTAGATTAAAGAAAGAAAAATCGTTTAAAAACATAACACGATTAGTATCGAATGCCTATCTATAATAATATTATAAAGCTGAAGAGTTTGTTTGTTTGTTTGAACGCGATAATCTCTGTAGTGTGAGATTATCGCATTCGAGGTCGAATTGAAAAATTATTTTACTGTTGGATAGCCCATTTATCGAGGAAGGCTATAGGCTATAGGTATAACATCACGCTACGACCAATAGGATAGTGTAACCTAGACTTCAAATCAAATGATTGATTATTGAGATTCTTAGGCTATATTTTAACAAACTGTGTAAGAAACCACATCCTAGAATAATGAAATAATGTCCCTAAACAATTTCTGGTGCGAACGTTTACGGTAAGTATGAAGTACATACATAAGTCTGGCACGTATTTTGCAAAATCAGAATGGTAGGTAATAAATACAATAGGCATACCTAAATAAGCAACTACTACCTAATCCTACAATAAATACATTTTTCAATTCAGTTGGCGTTGGGTTTTTTAATTCGATTGATAGACTAGTTTTTCTAAATCATAACGCCAATGAATGCTTCTTACAGGATAGATACTTACTGCGGAGCAGGGGTAACATGTGACCCAACCGCCCAAATGAGAGTTGCTTGCAGGGCAGTGGAGGGGAGTATTTGACTCAACACCGTTACACCAGCCACCGCCGCCTTGGGGGGGGGGGGGGGGGAGCAACTGCCTAAACTGTGTGTCAAAACAACAGTATCGTGTAATAATTCCCTAAAAAATGTCTTTCACTCTCGTGTCAGAATACCTATCTACAATATAAGGCATAAACACACCTAGGTACCTACTTAAACTACAGCTGCGTTGGAATATTATCCCAGTTCCCAGTATCTACATTAAACAGCTATTGATTATGTCGCCAATTACGTGATGTGCGAATTACCGCACAGGATGAAAGGCCTCCATTTCTGCCAATTTGAGCGATAAGCGGTTTAGGTTAAGTGGAGTTTAAAATACGAATGTGTTTCAACATTTTGAGCACCCAGTGAATACGAAGGTTACCTACCTTCAACTTGAATCACTTTAGGATATCATCCAAAAAGGAGTTCACGGGTTTTCCAAAGGGGTAAACCACGACATTTATCTCAAGGGGAATACCTATTTGAAGTGTCGAGTCGATACTCGAAACCAGGGCTCGGAAACCGGTTAATTGTCGTTTGTTTGAATTTAACCGGTTAATTCAGCTCACATTATCGATTAGCATCAGTCATGAAATTACGCTCTCTGTTTTAACCGGTAATCAAAATTATTTCGTTATGATTAATACCGGTATCTTGATTAACCGGTTAATCAATAAGCACAATTAAACCGGTTTTATTAACAATAAAAACGGCTATTTATAAACCGGTTCCGAGCCCTGCTCGAAACAGACTGAGTACAACTAAATATAAATCTAATCGAACTCTGTATCTCAAATTGGTTCGAGTACCTACATAGATTTAAAATACCTTACTACTACTCATTAGTAAGGTATTTTAATTAAATTTGTAAGTATCTATCCTGTAAGAAGCATTCATTTGCGTTATGATTTAGAAAAACTGGTCTATCAATCGAATTAGAAAATCCAACGCCAACTGAATTGAAAAACTTATTTATAAGGTATATTTTATTGTAGGATTAAGTAGTAGTTGCCTAATTAGGTATACATATTGTATTTATTAGCTACCATTCTAATTTTGCAAATTACGAGCCAAACTTAAGTACGTACCGTAAACGTTCGCACCAGAATTGTTTAGGGACATTATTTAACTATTCTAGAATGTGGTTTCTTACACAGTTTATTAAAATATAGCCCAAGAATCTCAATAATCAATCATTTGATGTGAAGTCTAGGTTAGACTATCTTGAAAAAAGCTAAAGCAAAATGAATGTTCGGTATCCATAATAACAATGGATTCGGTGCAAATTGTGTGTCAAATGGAAATTGATGGACGAGACTTTGTGGCAGTAACATGGGTTATACCTTTTCTTTGTGAGGTGAATAGCAGTCTGTGAGCTATGTATATCCGTCTCTATCATTTCGCATAGATGAGAAAAAGCTGACGCGACTTCTGCTCCTAAAGTGGTATATTATATTTTATAACGCTACGATGAAAGGTGCTGAAGACACAATAAAAAAGGCTTTTGAAGTACCTAAAAGAAATTTCATCAAGATTTTGTTAGAATTTATTTCGTAAGTGCAGAAATTAAATTTATGGTTGAACCTTCAAATGTCAAGTATAAACAGTTGATAGTGATTATAAATAACCAAGTTTCCATATTTTTAGGGTTCCGTAGCCCGAATGGCAAAAACGGAACCCTTATAGTTTCGTCATGTCCGTCTGTCTGTCTGTGTGTCCGTATGTACAGGTGTCTTGTAGTAGCCGCTAGTTAGTTTGGTAGCTAAATAATAAAAATAAACATTTTTAGGGGGGCACTCCATACATGTAACAGACGCTGTTTTTTTTTTTAAGCAAAAATCAACGTATGTTACATCATTGGACAGGTCTTACAAAAAAAAAAGTTTTCTAATAAACTTTTTTGATTGAGTGAATATTTTTGGAAATAATCGCTTCGAAAGTTGCATAAATTGTGTCCCCGCACTTAACTTTTGAAACGTGTGACAAAAAATATGAATATAATACTTTATAATATAATACTTTATACTATACTAAAATTATTTCGGACATGATCGGATATACCGTCATTGAGTTATTGCCGAAAAACTGCGTTTCACAACAAAGGGGCGTAAGTGCCATGAACATACACTCTTCTGCTGATGCAGTTATTCAAGGCTGCGGAACCCTCCACTGAGCATGGTCCAACATGCTTTTGCCCGGTTTTTATTTACAGGGCATCAAAAACAATTCTTTCGAGATTTCCGAAAGGAACAACTAGGCATTTAGTCAAGGTACTTATTTTTATATTCTATGTTGTTCTTTACTCAAAATAATGTTGATTACTTTTATTGAAAAGCCGATATCTACAGGCAAAGACCTGCTAAGTTTCTTCATTTTACTTTACAACATTCTGAGAAGTGATAGACTTGCAAATGTCTGCCAACAAATAGCGAGACAAGAAATATAAGCTACAGACTGTAAGCAATTTGTAGTGATTTTGAACGGATCACGTAAGTACTAGGTTACAGATTCACTCGGCTATAAAATAAAATCCTCGGGTACGTCTTCAGCAGAGGAATAATTTTGTCTGAGGATTTGTATTAAAGTTCAATGTGCTTTAGGAATAAAATAATAAGCATTGCACTTGGATATTAAAAAGTTTACGATATTGTATTCACTTTGAAATGGATTTGATATGTTTAGCATTGCTCTTTTCGCTATTATGTAATAGATTTTGGCAGCTTTTATCAAATATTTCTACGGTTTTCTTTTTTAAAATGCATCTCCTACAGCTGTGTTGAGTCCATCTGTCGTGGAAGATATATATTACCTATACAAATAAATGAAATTAAATTATATGTTTGAAATCATAAGTCAAATTATCAGTTTTTTTATTAAATGCTTATGCAAGTATATTGCTGTTTTGATTTGTTTTTAAAGACGACTCCCACAGTAGGGTACAACCCTGTATCGCGGGGACTTTACAAGTCAGGGACAAAAAGTGTACCCAGACTTGGAACTACAAATTGTGGATCACACAAAGTGGTGTCCCGTGTGGGAATCGAACCCACGACCTCTTGCGTAGCAGTCGGACACACACCCACCGCGCCACAGAGGCGGTCAGTATATAGGTACGATACTTATAACAAAAACAAAAACACAGTTTTTAATTTTTTTTTGTATGTCTGTTTGTTGGTTGGCTAATCTCCGAAATGGCTGGACTTTTGTTTCTCACTGTCAGACAGCTAATGATGTAACGAGTAACTTAGGCTTTTATCATCACGCTAACGTCTATAGGAAGTGAGTAGCACTGCATGTTCACGCAGGCGAAGTCGCGGGCTCAGCTAGTTACGAATATGTACAATACGCGACAAAAATGACATTAACACTCGGATCAGCAGTTTGTGGTTCACACAAAGTGATGTCCCACGCAACAATTTGTTTCGAACCAACATTCAAACTGTTTAATGAGCTCGGCCTACGTACATATGTTTATAGAGCACCTACATGCATCATCGCTTATTGTTAAAGGTGTCGATAGTCTGAATAGTTTCCACTTTCTCGTTAGCCTTTGAATCAACAAGTGTTTCTGTTGTTTTTCAATTCTCTTTTCATCTCATAAATTGAATAAAAAGAAACAATTCTCCTAATTCAAAACCCGGGAGCAATCTGAATAGATTACAGAATAAATTATTGAATTCACGCAACGAATCTGCATATTTAATTTCGCGCTTGTTATCCCAATTTCTGGATCAGCTGATTACAAGACCGTACATATTTTGGGTACTCGCCTCTCCCTCGCATGCCTGAAATAATTTGAAGATTCCTTTTGTATCGTATTTTTATCACACATTTTGAGCACAGAGCAAAAAGCTTTCAAAGTAAATTGCGAGTATGTAAAAGTATGGTGTAATTTAATATGAGCTGAATTTATGGAATATCCTGCTGTAGGAGATTTTGTAATTATATTAAATGTATCGCTTTTATATTCCTTTGAAAGTAACAGGATTTATTTGCATATTTTATTTATGTCTATTCGTGTGTAATTATTTGTTCGTTTGCCAGTTTGCATTTCGCGCGACAAAAAGTTTGATCAAATATATGTTGGTCTAGTGGTTAGTGACCCTGACTGCTAATTTGGAGGTCGTGGGTTCGATCCTCACCCAGGATAAAACTTTGTGTGAGAGCACAATGGTTTATTCTGTGTCTGGGTGTTATTTATCTATAATATGTATGTATTGTTAAATATATAGTACAAGCTCCACTCCACTAGTTTGGGATCAGATGACGTTGTGTGAGTTGTCCTAAGAGATTATATATTATTCGCAAGAAGATATAATCCTATTATCTGTCTATATCGAGTTTATTCATTTTTAAAACATTTATAACATAAGGTACCTCTCTCTCTATACTCATTATAGAACCGAAACACAATGGGTAAAGGTAGACATTTTACATGTTTTCAAGCCCGTGGTGTTTTCCTGTTTATGTATAGGGGGGGGGGGGGGCGTAATAGGGTACGAGTATATTTTGCATCCCGCTTTCCTATTAAGTTAATTTGCATAACATTTTAACTTTTCTCGTCTCATTCTGATTGCTTTCGTTGTGTTATCTTTATGTAGAAGTCGGTAAGTGTGATGTTTGATGTTTTCTTGTGTAACTAGTCTGTAATCAATATTTTTGTAATATTTCATTTGGTGTCATAAAGTTTCTCAAAATTTAGATACCTAACTATTTCCTCATGGAGCGCATACCTACTGGCATCACTAAAGTCATACACATGACGTAAGTCCTGGTATACGAGAACATTTATAGGAATAAAGCAATCAGATTATTAAGCAAGAGGTGGACGACGATCAAACAAAGGACATTAGTTAAGTACCGGCAATGAGATTGACACTATACCGATCCAAGTAGATGCATCCGGACCCTATAAATACTAAAATGTTTTCTAAATTTTGAAAGCAAAAGAGAGCTACCGATTGTTAGATAGATATAATTACCTATAGTTACCAATAGTCGGCGACAGGTCGACAAAACAATCAGGGGTTAAAGTTAGATGGGTAAGACCAAATCGGTAGGTACTTCATACTACACCTGCACAATTCATGACATTTTAGTCTACAGTAGTTCCAGTCATAGTTTATTATTTTCATTTCAGTAATTGCGTTTGCTTTCTCTGCGAGATAGGATTCGCAATTAAGAAATCGCTTAGAACAGAAAAAGATGTAGCGCTTAGAACTAGCAATCTGAAATGGCAATGGGCAGGCCACATCGCTCGAAGAACCGATAACCGATGGGGAAAAAAGGTTCTCGAGTGGCGACCACGACTCAGTAGAAGCAGTGTGGGCCGACCTCCCACTAGATGGACCGACAATCTGGTCAAAGACGCCGGGACCAAATGGATGCTTGTGGGCCAGGATCGTCGGGTGTGGTAACGGTTGGGGGAGGCCTTTGCTCAACAATGGGCGTCGTCAGTAGGTTGAAAAAAAAAACAGGTTGCACTCCGGGAGTGCCGGCAGAAATGAAATCATTTTTTTTAATTATTTTTTTATCAGTATTAAAGTACTATCAAAAAATACAATATTCATCTATTGCGCTATGCGCGTCCACAAATATGACAATTTAAAAATGACATGACAACGACATGACACTTAATCAATAATATTTTTTTTTCCTCTACCCTCCAATATTAATCGGTAGAGATTATGGCTCGCACATTATGTGCGAGCCATAATCTCTACCTACGCCAGTTTCAAGTATATTTTCTTTCTAGTTTTCTACGCCAGTTTCAAGTATAATTTCTTTCTAGTTTTCTTCTTTCAATCACAAAGTCTCGTTCTTGTCAATTATCACGTATTTCAAATATATTTTACACTGTTTTACACTTAAACGCGGAGCTGTAAAAATAGCAACATGTCAGTTTGCCGCCATTTTTACAACTTTCATCAATAATATTAAATATCAAATGAAAAATCATAAATAAAAAAAAAACAAAAAAAAAAATTAAATCAAAAACCAAAAATAAAAAAAGGGAAGAAATAATCATTTGTCGTGAAGAAATAGTCCAAATGATTATTTCTTCTAGTTTTTAGACCGCCCGATTTTTCGTCTGTCTTCCACCAATCCACCAATCTTACGGTCACGTGAACATGACGCAAGTTTAACATTTTATACCCAAACCAAAAAAAGTGCACAACGCCGCTAAAAAAACCCTCTTGCTTCCATTTTTGTAGGTACCTATCTAGGTACTAAAAATTAATTCATAAAATGACACGTTGACTTTCCGCTTGCAACATTTATCTGTTAAGTATGTACTACACCTACATTACAGTAAATTATCGTTGCGATTAAGTACCTACATAAACTTAGTTGGATATATTTTCATATTTCAGTCATGTCTGCCTAATTAAATAATGCAATCTTTGTTTAATTTAATCTACAAATAGACATTTGAAATCGGTTATTGACCTCATAGTTCCTATTATCATATTAGCAGACCATTGTGTTTGTTTAATAAATCATAAGTAGGCGGCCTTAATGGTTACCATGTCTTAACTAAACAAAGGCATGAGAAATAGCATAGATATGTGAATTGGGAAACAAACGCAATCAAATTGTTTCTAAGACAATAAGGTTTGGAATGGAGTTTATTATGTGTTAAGTTCACACAGACTTTCCAATTTGTACGTGATTGCGGTATAATGACTGTGTCTAGTCGAAATTGCTAAGTCATAAAAGAGTTGGGAATAAACGACGAATCTAGAACAGTACCGCCACCTTTTTCTGTTTAAGATAGGTAGGTAGGTACACCTACGACTTCAAGCGAGGTAGGAATGCCTATTTTAAAATTGTAAATGGAAAAATATTATATTGTGAGATTAACTAATTAGTAGTTCTATGATTTTCTATAAAGAGAAGGTTCTATGTTCGTCTGTATGTATGATTTTTTAATGTATATTCTCCGATTACTTGAAGACGGCTGGACAGATTTCAAAAAATCTTTTTTATATTTGAAAGGGTATGCACCTATACTTCCAAGTTGGTCCCATTGTTAGGTCAGGATCTGATGACGGGAGCATGGAGATATCAAGAAAAAATTTCAAATATTAAAGACCATCTACAGTGTTTTATATATATTTTGTAGTGATTCGTGCATTTACTCTCAAAAAGTACTAATTAGTAAAATGGAAGTGGAACTAATGATGAAAACTATAGATGGCCAGCGTAACTATTTAATATTTCACGGTTTGCGATTCGTTTACTGTAATATTGTATTTAGTAGCACTGTATGCTCGTCATACTACATACCATGTAACAGAGCTGATGGTGAAGTATTACGTGAACTTTTCAACAATTAACGGCCTTGCAAAATAAAAACAAAATATTGCAATATTTTGTTAAAGTAACTGAGCATGACATTAGCCAGTTGTAGATAAATTACAAATTGACGTACTAAAAATCGAGAAATAAATACTTTTCACAAAAAAAATTGCCTTCAAAAAATTTAAAATTTAGAAAACAAAAATTGGGTAACCTCCCCTATATGTAAAGTAGGGATGTGATTTTGTTCCAACCATACCATCGTGTGGGGTATCATTAGATAGGCTTTACAACTTAAGGATTAACAGCAGACCAAGTGTACCTCCTCTTCTCTTAGCAACATTTTAACACTTTCTATTGGTAAAATAATTTTCAAAATCGGTCCCGTAGATTCAGAGATTACCCCCTACAACCTCTCAAACCCACAAACTTTACCTCTTTATAACATTTGAATAGATTAAAGGTGCCATTAAATAGTAATTTTGTAATTTTGTCGTTTTAGCATAGTCTAGAAAATAGCTAGGTATAGCTGTTATCATTTAATTTCCATCGTATAAAACCTCTAAATTACTTTACGCCTTTAAAACTTATGTCTGTCTAACCTCAGAAAAGCGTGATGTTAACATTATAATAATGTTTCTGTATGTCGTGACAGAACATAAGATTTTATATAAGAAACTTTCCAAATAACTGATTTCATGGCCTATTAAAGTCTACGATTGCAAAACTTTTCTCATTATTGCTTGACTGTTACTTCGCTTTTCAATTACCTAACTAAATATAATAAAGAAAGTTTAGCAAAATTACGAAATTAGTTATCAAGTGATTGGAATATTGTCAATATTGTCTATGAAAAATATACAATACATTGATTGGATAATAATAATGTCACGAAATATAAAAAAAATAACTAAAAATGTCTAGTGGTTAGTGACCCTGACTGCTTAGCCAGAGGTTGTCACGTCTTTGTATATAATAATAAATATTTTGGGACAACTCACACAACGCCATCTGATCCCAAACTAAGCAGAGCTTGTACTATAGCAACCCGAGAACTGATATACGAGTATATACTAAATACATACATATTATGGATAAATTACACCCAGACACAGAATAAATCATCGAGCTCATCACACAAAGTTTTATCCTGGGTGGCGATCAAACCCACAAACTTCCAGACAGAACGAGAGGCCAGTAAGTAAGTACCTAATGGACTAGCTGACCCGCGCAACTTCCTTTGCGTCAATTTTCCCCGTTTTTGCAACATTTTTCATTGATGCTCCGCTCATAGTCTTCCTCGATAAATGGGCTATCCAACACTTAATATTATTTTCATTTCGAACCAGTAAATCCTGAGCCAAACAAAAGAACTCTTTGGCTTTATAATATTAGTATAGATGGGATTGGACCGTCTATCCGGGAGATAGAATCGCGACGATTCCGCTCCATTATCGTCGGGTAGTCTCCACGTCGGAACGTAACGAAATCGCCGCGTGTCCGCGACGATGATCGTCACTTTTTCGAGCCTGCGACATCGCCATTGCCACGTTCCGCGGCGAGCGCGCGGCGATACGTAGACGTTTTTCTCACGTGAGTGATGAGCCACTAGTCGCTACGCCGCGATAACATCGCCTTATGGCGACAGGACAAGAGTAATTCCAATTTCTTTTATAATTAATTACAAAGATTTTTTGTAAATAATAAAACATAAAATTTGATAACTCTTTTTATATTGTGACCGTGAGTGTATTATCTTGTACTTTTTCTCTTCTTATTGCTTTGTAAACCTGATTTATGGGTATTCAAAGTTATGTCATTTATTCAATGAATCACAAATGATGTAGGTAAGTGGTCGGTTTACCTAGGTAAATAACTCAAGTTTTAATTTGAATTTGAGTTACGCAATTTTGTGTTTACCTTTTCATCTATAACTATGAGTGTTTCAATTTGTGTAACATGCAAACAATTATGTTAAAAGCTCTCAATTTGGCCTTTAATTAAACGTTTTCCGGGTCGACTGTCAAAACCAACACAGCGCTAAAGGTTGTATTACATGAGCAAATTGCAGCCAGTTTGTTTTCCTCCGGTAGGTATACCTACTTTTAAATTAATTTTCATGTTAGTCTTTGGAGTCGCAATCGTGAGGTCGTGGGTTCGATCTTACCCATTAGATACAGGCGTTGACCCAAGGGGGGGGAGAAGCAACAGGGGCAAACCCCCCATCTCTAGGCTCGTCTAAAACAACTCTGAGCTCCACAATCCCACATTGCTAATTTTCTCTTAAAAAAAAGTACAATTATTTTCTTGTTTACTTTTAAATCGACTCGGCTTCGTGAGGACTTTATCTACTTGCTACATTTATATCTATAATTATCTATAATAATATATTAGAATATCATTAATCTTAGTTACATAAAAGTTAAGTGTGTGTAATATACTTAATTAAGAATGCTGTGTTCACATCAAGTAGATGACAATCCGATGTACTTTATTACAGCTGTATTACTTATACAGCTGTAATAAAGTACATCGAACCAAATAATAAAAAAAAACTACTATGTAGGTATGAATCAATGTTTGTATGTTTGTCCTCTACGCGTTTCGAAGCCCTTGATCAGATTGTGATGAAACTTTAGTAGTGAGTTCTGTGCACGCGCGCGAGGGTCCCTGACCCAAAAAGCCGCAGTTAAACGAAGCCGAATACAACTAAAGTAATAATAATAATAATCTTGGGACAACTCACACAACGCTATCTGATCCCAAACTAAGCAGAGCTTGTACTATGGAAACCAGACAACCGAAAACATACTTATATATTTCTAAACACATACATATTATAGATAAATAACACCCAGACACAGAATAAACCATCGTGCTTATCACACAAAGTTTTATCCTGGGTGGGGATCGAACCCACGACCTCTTTCTTGCGTAGCAGTCGGATACACTCCCGCCGCGCCACAGAAGTAGTCAAAGCGACCAAAGGTAATCAATTTTAAATATCCGTTTTCTAGGTAAACAGATCACAAAAAACTAATTACTGGTACTATAGCACACATAATTATCTGGGTATTATGGCACTCATCTATACTTATAATAAATCTGTAGAGAGGTCAATTCTGTACATGAAATATATTTCCAAAATAACTATCAGGGGGTGATTAGGGATCGATACTGATGCCAAAAATGCAATCAGTAAAATTTTTGTCTGTCTGTCTGTCTGTCTGTATAACCGTTATAGAAACAAAAACTACTCGACGGATTTTAATGAAACTTGGTACAATTATTTTTCATACTCCTGAGTAGGTTATAGTATACTTTTCATCACGCTACAATCAATAGGAGCAGAGCAGTGAAGGAAAACGGGAGAAGTTACTCCATTTTTTAAGCTTTCGTCGCGTGTGCAACCGTAATGGTTAAAGCTACACAGAAATCATGTATGACGGAAATGTTCTCCTTAAAATTATATAAAAAATATCCCACGACAGCATATGTCTATCTTTTATGGTTGACTCACAATATCACGTGTAACTCCCGATAGCTTAGTAGTTCGAAGCTTTCTGATTATATTTGTCTACTCTTACGTTTATAACACTCTCAGTCATCCCTAATTAAAAAAAATAACATAATTAACTATTCCATAAAAAATACTAATAGAAATCGGTATAGAAACACCAAAGTTATACATGAAATACGCTAATAATAAGCCATCGCGCGTGAATACTGAATCATGCTATCTATCTATATCTATACATATGTATAATAAAATTGTAAATTTCACGTGTCTGTACATGGCCGAACATAGTGAAAAAAAATATTGGGAAATGTTCGAAAAGAGTATTTAAACACATTCCTACATTTTTAGAAATGTCTGTCTGTCTGTTTGTTTGAACACGCATCACGCAATAACTATTGGACAGATTCGGTTGAAATTTTGTATGTGTATTCTAATAAGTCTGGATTAACATATAGGCTATAATTTATCACGCTATTTCCCATAGGAGCTAAGCAATGACGGATAATGTCTGTAGCTATTTATCGTTATAAAACAATAACTACTTGACGGATCTTCATGAAAATTTGCAGTTTTATTGTAAATACTATAGGTCATTACCTGCACTATAAATCATTATGCTATCGTCTATGGGGAGTGAGCAGCAACGTATGTTTTGTCGAACCATTATGGTTTTTCACAATTTTTTCCACAATAAGACATTATTTACAATTGTAACCCATGGAAACAATAACTTCACGCTAAAACTATTAGGAGCTAAACACAACATTTTCAATTTTCTTAAGATCAGCTATTTTAACCGTGTTTGCATCGGCTGAGGTGGTCTATTGGCACAAGTAGCGGTATTAAACGAGCGAGGTCGGAGGATCGACTCCCTAATTGCGAGTCTCTTTTTGTGTTGTGTTAAAATTATTTTTATTCTTTTTTTTAAGTATTTTTCTAAATGTATATATACAAGCTTTTATTTTCGACTTTAACATGTTTACTTTGTTTAACAAATTTTCATATTAATAATCACTTCCAATAGACACTTTTATCATTGTTTTGCATGAGTAGTGATTATGTTATAAATGTAGAAATGAAAAACAATATTACATTACAAATAAACAGTAATTACTTGATATTTTCTAGAATTTATAAATGTTAATTGCTTAAAAAAAATGAAAGATTAAGTCCGCGTTACATCAAAATAAAACACGTGGCGCCATCTGTGATTCGATTTCTTCTGAGTTGCAAAATTGCTTACCTACAAATGTTAATAAACTTTCGCGATTTGTACACATTATGAAAATATATGTATTACGGGTCTTGATCGCGTGAACAATTTAAGGTTAAATACCTTGCTTACCTACGTTTAATATGCATGATAGTTTAATATAAAATCGTCAAGTATAAAAATAAACTTATCCAGTTTTGAAAATAGATGGCGTTTAAATACAAATTAAAAAGAATCAGGAAAATTGATTTAAAAAAAAACTGAAATTCTTACGTAGAGGGATATGAATATATGATGATCTTAATTTGCGACAGGTTGACACACCTATTTTTAAATTCACCAATGTAGACATTATAAAATAATATTTTAATCTTCTAAAGTGAGTGTAAAAATATTGAAATAAGTTTAGAAATAGTATTTAAACACAAAAAAGATATCTGAGTATATCTTTTAGAAACGTTTGAATGTTGTTTGTTTGTTTAAACATTGCATTCCCGCGGTACAAACAGGGACACAAAGTAGGTGTACTTTAGACTCGGAAAAGATCGCTCGGGCAGGACATAACCTGCGATCATAGGGAATCTGTGAGAGTTTTTTCCATCATACCTTTATTACCTATGTATAAATTATCTTGAAGGAGCGGCTAGGTACCTCCGATTAAAAGGTCCGATTTAAAAGTGTCGGAGCCGAAGTTGGAGTCGGAGGTTTAAAATCAATCGGAATTTTCGACCTATCGGAGTCAGAATCGAAGCTCCTTATCTCAAAATTTCGCACGATTAATTGGGCGGTTTCGAGCTTCATTTAACTCGAAACCGCCCCAGTACTCGCGTGGTGGGGGAATTTTTCAATATTAATAGTATTTGATGTTATGCATATCACTTTTTTGTCGAGGTGTGGTCGTGGGAATTTTAATAATTTGTCTTCTAACCGTCAGGCGCCATAAACTTTGTCGCCCTTCATTTTGCTGCACTGGGCATTTGCTTGGCTTGCCCTGCCATATGTTGGGCCCTGATTAAAGCTAGGCCCAAATATCCATAGATGCCACAGAGCATTGTGGAGCATGTTTACAATATGTTTTACACAGAAGTTGAATTGTAATATAAACTACCTTAATATAAACCCAACTTCCACGCGAACGAAGTCGCGGGCACAGCTAGTGTAAAATAAAGTCGCAACATTATTGGCTACCTATAGATAGTCAATCGAAGACTAGCTAGGTAAAAGTGAAACTCCCTGAAACGTTGCCTGATTTTATCAAGGAGAGATGACCCTCAGTCAATTTATTTCAATAAATACCTGACAATAATAAAGTTTAAAACAATATTAATTATCTTTAAGAGCTTCTTCTTTGTTGAGGGCTTGTGAAAGATTAAGTAGGTACTTTAATTATTGTTAAGTTTGATTGGGTGCTTGTTTATCAATTATCAGAAAATCAAGGGATTTTCATTGTATATACTCGACCGGCTTTAAAGGTTTATTCGTTTCCAAGGCCAGGTTTGGTTAAAATTAAATTATTATATATTTTATAACTTAATGCATAATAAATAAGTCAGCGGACTCGTAATTGTGATGGCGCGGGTACGAATCCTACCCATTATATTATCGATGCGACCCCACTCCTAACACAAGACATTGAGCTTAGCTGGAGAGGTTATCAGGATTGCTAGTAATGTGGGACCCACAATCCCACATTGCTAGTTAACTTTAAAAAAATATCTTTATTATAGCTTATCAAAATAATATTACATAAGTAACTGTAAAAACATTAATCCATTTAACTATTTTGGTTTTACGATGCTACAGGCAGGCACAAAGATAGACATATTAAACACGAATTTTTATTCATATTCCCGACTCCAATGACAGACCAGATCAATCAAAAAAATCTAAATATGAAAAAGGCTGTGGTACCGGCTTAAGAATATTGCCACCTCATATCTTCCTGGGGGTCTCGTCAAGGCGACTAAGGGATGTCACACCGGAGGACGGGCAGCAGCGTTCTGCGTACTTAAAGCCTTACTGCGATCGCCAACCTACACGTCAAGCGTGGCGATTACGGAAATGACCCCTAGGATCTATACTATATTAAGTTCTTTTTACTGGAGAGACCCATGCCCACCAGTGGGACATCATATGGGTTGATATGTAAACATGACAGTTTTACTAGGAGCCATTGAAAGAGTTCTAAGATCACTTGCTAGTAGCAAGTGAGCAGCAAGTTGCTACGATTTGCATTCTGGTTATGGCTCGTTAGCATCAAGTATTATATTGTCTTACAAAATTGTATCTAGCTAGTAGATTAATATCGACTTTCGCGATTTTATTGAAAAATACCATTTTCTTAAGGTATTTAAGAGACATACTGGCATGTTTGAATACCTAATTAAATACTTATATTAATCCATATGGTGTCCCACTGTTGGGCACGGGTCTCCCCAGTAGAACCTACTTATCCTATAATCGCCACGCTTGGCGAGCGGGTTGGCGATCGCAGTAGGCATTTAAAGAGGACAGCTGAGACAGAGGACGCTGCTGGCCGTCCTCTGGTGTGAAATCCTTTGGTCGCCTTGACGACATCCATGGGAAGAGACGTTACTATTCTTAAGCCGTTACACACCAAACTAAATGCTAGCTTTTAAAAATTTTGTTTAAAATGTTAAAGTAAAACTTGCCATTGTTTTATTTTCTCCACCCTACGGCCTAGGTCGTCATAGTAATATTTTTATTCTACGAAAAGCTCCGTGCTTGTTAAAAAAAGATAATGTTAATGAGTTTTCTGTTTTTCATACAAATAACATTTGCATTGTTAAATATATTTCTTTTCTCCTTGTTGAATTGTAGTTAGAACTGCGTAATGTTGCTTCGTAGGTACTATGTTTGCCTCTAGACTTAATTATGACTGTTTTGTTTTGTTATAGCACATTATTACTTTGTTTATTTGGGTTTGCTTAATGTCATAATGTTATTACTAACTACCGTCAAAAAACTGATAAATAAACAAGTTTACGTCATCGATCCTACGTTTTCCAGTGGAAAAAAAATGGACCGGATTCTCCAAAAAATTAAAAAAAAAAGTAAATTATAAAAATAATATAAGTCAAGAGCAAGTGAGAAGAATGTGCAAGAAGTACGTTTGATACCAGTTGAGAAGAGAATTTTCAATACAAACGATGTAAAATCAGCCAAGTGCGAGTCGGACTCGCGCATAAAGAGTTCCGTACAATTATCTAAACAACATTAGACACTAAATATTATAATATCGAGAAAAAAAGCGGCAAAAAATTACGTTTGTTGTATGGGAGCCCCATTCAAATATTTCTGTTATTGTATCTTTAGTATTTGTTGTTATAGCGGCCACAGAAATACATCATCTGTGAAAGTTTCATGTGTCTAGCTATGGCAGTTCATGAGATACAGCCTATATTATACCTACATAATATCTAGCAAAAACAGCAAAAATATCACGTTTATTGTATGAAATGGCCCCTTAAATATGTATTTTTTTTCTGTTTTTTAGTAGGTATTTGTTGTTATAGCGACAATAAGAAATTTCAACTGGGTCTCGTTCCTTTGAGTACGGAACCCTAAAAATGAAAAATGTAGTCTACCTACAATTAAAATTTAGAGTGCTATTTGATAAACAAAGTGTGTAATAGCAACACAGAAACATGTCTATTTCTAAAACCACCCACACGTTCAATTTCCATGAACTACTTAGATTTCAAAGAGCAAAAGATCGTTACATATCACATCATTTCCGCTTCCATCAGAATCTACTGCATAAATAATGTTTAAACTCACACAAAGAGTAATAAAACCTGTTGATTAAAGGAAGGCTGTGCTCACAATCGAAGGTTCATCTCCGCTAGAGAGCAAAGAATACATAGGTACAGATGGCCGGCTATCGAGAATGAGCGAAAACAGATTCACGCACAAATAATTGCGCAGACAGATCTCGGTCGAATTTCAACCTAAAAAGCGCAAGTTGCGATTGTCCCCCCAAAATACCGAGAGAACGAAAGGCAATCTTCATAAGTACTTTACTCAAGCGACGTACACATAGACATTGTTCACACATATGAATAGACGACCACATCGATGACCACACTGGTCATCAATGTGGTCGTCCGTTCGGCAGGCACGGATCCTAAACTTTGTTCTGAGTCCGTCTTCATTTGACTCAACTGGCCAAGTGTGAGTCACGCGCATGACGCGGGGGAGGTGCATTTGATTCAACAACGCTACACCATCCACCACCTCCGAGGGGGACGGGGGGCGCAATTGCCTGCCTAGATACTCCGATCCAGTGTCAAAATTTTCAAATTCCTCAAAAAAGGCCATTCGGTTGAGTTGGGAGGGGGGCGGGGGGAGGCATGGTGCATTTTGACGTCGTGTCCGTGTGCGATGTCTATTTAAGCGTGCGTTTTCAGTACCTACTCTCGATATTCTCGTATTGTTCGTACGTGCGCGTATTAGTGTATGTTTAGATTCGTTATTAAGCTGCGAGCCGGCCTTCTGTACCTATGTATATTGTGATAAAGGGCAAAGAAAGCTTATTAAAGTCAAATAGCCGTTGTTTCCAGACCATTCGTCGCAAAGTTGACGGTTCGCGTCTAATCCCGTTTCAACTGTTGCTACTCAATCTTAACAATGTTAAGTTGTTTTTGGTTTTATTCACATAAGTTCTTTATTTCTATACTTTTTGCTATTTTGTTATTCGTTTACGTTAATATCTTCACCCCAGTTTTGATTTAGGTGTAAGACAACATTCAAGACCTCAGTAAATGAGACAAAAGTTGATTAACTTTAAAACGCCTGAACGGAATTTCATCAAATAAATCACAATCAAATTTTTTTTACACCCAGACTCGGAACAGCAATTTGTGGATCACATAAAGTGGTGTCCCGTGTGGGAATCGAACCCACGACCTCTTGCGTAGCAGTCGGACACGTTCCCACCGCGCCACCAATTGGCTTTCTTATGAAATAAACTGCATCCAATTCCGTCCATTTTTATGCTATGATGCCACAAACAGACACACAGATATACACGCCTTTTGTCTGTCTTTATCACTAGAATACAAAGACTAATACTCTAGTCCAGACCAGGCAGAATATGAACCAGGCCTTATCTCTAAAAATAAATAAAATTGCCGGAAACATGGCACAAAATTCAGACTACACTTTTAAAAGCTCTACAGGATTTATTTTATCATTTTTGAACCGCCTTTGAATCTAACGAGCTCTCCGGTATCGAAGTTACCTATCTCAATAACTGCCTGCATAACTGTACTACGTTTTATTGCGTACATATCTATTATATTATTTTAAGCTTAAATATGAAAAGGTTCTGTAACAAAAAAGGTAGGTAATTGGGTACAATAACAATAAATTATTTTGCACCAATAAGGAAATAGCATTTGTTAAACAGCTAGCATCAAAATACAAAGTTGGGTATTCTACCCTTTAATGTAGTCATCAACTGAACCCCAAACACGGATTGATTAACCTAGTTTAAGCAATAGCTATTTATCAATTGTAATTATCTAGATTTTATTATACATAACCTTATGAATCATAAAATAGTTATATCTTTTATAATGCTTTAGGAATTATGATTTTAATGATGTACCTATTTATCGTCGAATGTTTGTATACTAATATTATAAAGCTAAAGAGTTTGTTTCATTGACGCGATAATCTCAGGAACTACTAGTTCGAATTGAAAAAATATGTTTGTGTGAATAACCCATTTATAGAGGAAGGTTATAGGCTATATAACATCACGCTACGACCAATAGGAGCAAAGCAGCAATGAAAAATGTTGCAAAAACAGGGAAAATTGACGCATGCGAAGTTGCGCGGGTCAGCAAATTTTTTTTTTTTTAAGATTTTTAATAAATTGGTTATTATTATTATTATTATATAATTATTGTAGCTCTCAATTAAACGTGGGTCCTTATTTACGATATTTTTCTTTGTGTGAGAACTGTCATAATGGTAAATGGAGAGCTGAGCTTAGAAATGCATCAACGCACATGCCCGGCGGATATTGTTGAGCGCGTCGCGCATGCGTCTTGATGCATTTGTGAGCACACCTCCCCATTTATTATTAACATTTAGGGGTTGTAAATATCATGCAAGCCTATAATATGTGTTTTTTTTGTTGTACACAACTACAACTCGAAATAATTTTCAATGGAATTTGTACGAATATTTTGTTACTTCTCACTTTGTAGGCTGTACCTCGTAAACTTGTAAAGCCTACTTAGCTG
Organism: Herminia tarsipennalis; assembly: GCA_945859575.2. Lineage (NCBI taxonomy): Eukaryota > Metazoa > Arthropoda > Insecta > Lepidoptera > Erebidae > Herminia > Herminia tarsipennalis. The sequence continues at coordinate 8,237,612 of OX243840.2, forward strand.
TGATAGTTTTCCTTTTAATTTCACTATATGTACTACTACCGTGAATTTTTTCACATACCACATTAGTTAATGCTAGAAGCATTATCAGTCTCTGAGGTAAGCTGCGTATGGACGGATGCACGCACGGACGGACGGACATAGCGAAACTATAAGAGTTCCGTTTTGCCAATTTGGCTACGGAACGGTCTGTAGAGTCGGTTTACGGACGATAATTTTACGAGATAACGTCATAAGAAAACATTGATGACATTGCCTTTCGCGTTGCTTAGCAACCAGTCTATAATGATAGTTCCAATTTTATCACATGTTTCTGAAATCACCATTCGCGTTGTTTAGCAAAGAGCACATAACGTGAGCGGTGACGTCACACTTGTTCGTATGTTATCTGCTATCAATTTATAAGACTTTATCACGTCAAAAAATGGTTGCCTGTAAAGTCGATTTACGGATAGACGGAAAACATTGATGACATTTCGCCATTCGCGTTGCTTAGCAACCAGTCGATAACGTGACACTTTTTAAGAAAACATTGATGTTATATCGCCATTAGCGTTGCTTGGCAATAAAGTAACTTTTTCATGTGTGCACCCGGTTATTGATTTATAAGGCGTTATCACGTCAAAAAACATGCCCTAAAATACATCACACACATTTTTTTCCTGTTCTGGGATCGAGTTTTCCCTCAATCATTTATAAATAAACAGTTCCTTCTCTCTATTTCAAAAAATCTTTATTGGAAACAGAAACCAAAATACGATCCTCGTGTTTTTAAAAATCGCTGAAAGCAAACAATTTTATCGAGTAAAATAATATGAGTTTAATCTGTACCATTCGCTTAATGTAAAACATCCCGATAACTTGGGGGGTATTTTTAATCCTTTTAAATTCGAGAGATTTTTTATCACTAAACGCAAAAAAGATATTAATATTAATAAATTTAACGTGTGTATTTTTTTAAATACATAACTGGGAATGTGATAAAAACATCTACTAATATTATAAAGCGGAAGAGTTTGTTTCTTTGTTTAAACGCGCTAATCTCCGGAACTACTGGTCCGATTTGAAAATTTATTTTTTTGTTGGATAGCCCATTTATCGAGGAAGGCTATAGACTATATAACATCGCGCTACGACTAATAGGAGCGGAGCAGCGACGAGGAATGTTGCAAAAACGGGAAAAATTTACGCATACGAAGTTGCGCGGGACAGCTAGTATAGAATAAATAGATTACTAGCAATCCTTATAGGCAAAGCTAAGCTTGTGTTATTAGTAGGTTCACGCGACCTCACGATTGCAAGTCCGATGCCTTATCCATTAGGCTACCACCGGTCTAATCACTTTTATAAAGTGGTTCAATCGAAAGAAAGTTCCTGAGTACACAAATACCTACTTAAAATTCGAGCGCGACGAACGCCTCGCGCAACCTCAATGGCAATAGTGGGATACATCCGGATTTTTACCACTAGACGCAATAAATATATATTATGTATAAGTTTAACGTGTGTATATCTACGTGTTTTTGATCTGTGTGTCAATCTGTGGAACCAGGTGCAGATTTTTTATTTATTCTAAATCTATATTAATATTATAAAGCTGAAGAATTTGTTTGAACGCGGTAATCTTAGGAACTACTGATTCGAATTGAAAAAATATTTCACTGTTGGATAGCCCATTTATCGAGCAAGGCTATAAGGCTACATAACATTGCGCTACGACCAACAGGAGCGGAGCAGCAATGAGAAATGTTGCAAAAATGGGTAAAAATTACGCAGACAAAGTTGCGTAGGATAGCTAGTTATTAATAAATAATCTGAATCTAAATCAGTCCATCCTTTATGAGCTAGGCGCTTTCGCTTTGTCTAGGTATTAAAAATCCATTCAACCGTTTTGAAAGTATTACTTATTATTTTTTTTCTTCGTGTGTTGGACTTTCTATTATTTAACACTTAACTAGGTAGCTACAGGTATTAACTTAAAATAAGAGGTAATTTTAGCTGGGTTTCTGGTCTTCAAGCACGTTTCGTTCCGGCTCCTGTTCCAATAGGCACGATGTTTCATAATGCTCATAGAAAAACAATCATCGTTTTGTAAATAAATCCCGCAATCGGAATTATTGAGAGTGGCTTTGACGAAGCTTTATGGCATGGCATTCAATGTTGATTACTTATGAACCTGGCGGGTAGGCTCGGACAAAAAAATCACTTATGATAACAAAAATAAAAAAATGCGAGTAGTGCTCGCGAACCGCGGGTTCCGTACATTCAATAGGGACGGTGCAGGAGTACCACTCGCACTTGGCTGATTTTTGTTATTATCAGTGTTTTTTCCAGGCCTACCCGCCAGATTCGCTACTGTAAGTAGTAAGCATCGTAATCTATCTCGACTTTAATAAATTTGTGAAATAGCCGTATGGTACCGAATTAAGGCCTTCCCCGTGCTAAACCCAGCGCTAGTCGTTTTTTGTGCACTTTTGTGGAGCTATCTGCTCTTTATCCAAAAAGAAATATCAACTAATAAAAATACAAAATTCTACATAATTTTGACTACAAAATGATAAATTTAGTTTTTGTTAAATGAGTATAATATTTATTTAATCTCCTCACAACGAAACCAATATAAATACAAATAATCTATACCTACTAATATAATAAAACTGAAGCGTTTGTTTGTTTGAACGCGGTAATCTCAGGAACTATTGGTCCGAATTAAAAAAAATCTTTCATTGTTGGATAGCCCATTTATCGAGGAAGGCTATTGGCTATATAACATCACGCTATGACCAATTGGAGCGTAGTTGCAAAAACGAGGAAAGGCGATTGTTCAAGTGACTATGGAATCTAGTATCGCTACAAATTTTGTTGTGCCAAGATGAAAACTACTGATTTATGTAGACATTAATATATACTTTTGGAAAAACCAACAATGATTTACCTAATTTGCCGGGTTTAATTGATATGGGTTATAAATTGTATATAAATTTTCGAAAATCGAAATATTTATATACACTTTTTTTTTGAAAATAGGACATAACTATGATATTGCGTATTAATTATGTATTACACATGATGTGTAACACTAGTTTATGGCTATGAATTCAGCTTTGCAGTGATATATAATCCGAATCTCTATCTCACAAACACTTCACAATTGTCACAATATTGGTACGAGTCTCTGTCTCATAAAATATTTCAGATTGTTACTATGTATATGGAGTCTCTATCTCAAACTCACGTAATGTAACCATAATATCATACACAACACAAGAAATAACAAAAGCTATTTGTTATTAATACTTTAAACTGTTTTCATAATGGACCGACGCCAAACAACAACAACAACTAGTGACATGACATTACATTTCAGTGTTGCCACTTTTGTCATATCCTACTCAATTTTTTTATTAAAATTCATTAGTATGTTCTTATTTTTAATCGAGCCGGGTCCTAATCTAAAGGTATCAAAGAATATGCTTATTAAAAAGTATAGTGTATAAATATTATCGTTCTTTACATTCAAACGGTCCAACAATTAATAAAGTATTTATATTAATTATTTAATCAAAATCGATAATAACCCTAATCGATATTACGATTTAATATTTGTAATAGTGTTACCACCGTTAAAAATAACTTCATACGAAAAAAAAGGAAATAAATAAACTGAAAGACTAATATTTGCATCTTAATATTCCGGCAAATGTGAGACTCCATATCATTATATAATAACGTTATAATTAGAAACAAGAATTATACATTTAATCAACTTGTGGCACAACGTAAATACTAGCGATACTGCTGGTGGGCATACCCCTTTACGGAGACGAAGTTGCGCGGGACTAGTTATTGGTAAAATGCATCTCCTCGTAAAGTACCAATTTCTTTGATTTGCTACGAACACTAACGAATAGGCAATTTAATATAAAACTTTATGCTAAAAACATTTTTTTCAAACGACCAAAATTTCATTTTATAAAATAATTTAGTTCAACAACTGAGCGCATTCGCTACGGTGCGGCGAAGGGGGAACGAATGCTCAAGGTTATTTGGTCAGTGCACGGCCTAAAGAGTAGTCGCCTTGATGAAATCCACGGGAAGAAATGGGCTGGTCACCCATGTCTTCCCGAGTACGTCATCAAGGCGACTAAGGGATATACACTGGAGGACGGGCAGTAGCGTCCTCTGTATACTTTAGAGCATTACTGCGATAGCCAACCTGCTCGCCAAGTGTGGCGATTATCACGTGACCCTGATCGAAAATTTGTAAGGAGGGAGAGCAAAGAAAAACTGCTACTGCTTTTTTTGGGAGACAAACTTTTCAATTGTCATGTCGTTGTCATTGTAATTTTTTAAATTGTCATGTTATGTTTGTGTACGATAGCGCTATAGCGGAATATTTTATTAAACCACATAAATTATAGTTCTACCTATTATACTACTAAAATATAAAAAAAACTTCCCTAGCCATTCCAAAATATTCAAAAATGCACAACAATGTTCAAGTTTTCACTTCTGCCGGCACTCCCATTTTTTTAACACTTCTTATACCGTTACTAAAAATACATTTTGTTCCGCTTTTAGTGAAAGCCCAGCTCAAACGAAATTAATCGCTCCTAAATTAATTTTCGCACCTACTTACCTCAGCAAGTATATACGACAGGATAAAAAGTTCACGCCCCAAACCGCAAAAGTAAAACCATTACAGACAATTCAATTTGTTCTGTCCATATTACATTTTGCAACCCCTGTCAACTAAACTTGACTAGCCTTGCAAACCTAGTTAGGCAATCTTATTTTGGCTAACAGAATAATCTCTAAAAATGCAAACTTGTATTCAAATTTGTTGATAAGAGGGAAGTTTTGCTTGTGCCTATTTACGAGACAGAAAAAAAAACAATTCGCGCTGAAATTTCCTTTGTCACAAATTAATTTAATTTTCTTGTTTATGAAAATGCCACGTTCATCAATCCGTAGCGGTTTTAGTGTCATTCGAGAATTACTTATGTATAAAAGGAAAAGCTGATTGCCATATCAACGCAGGACCTAAACTATAAGGGTTAGAAACTTGAAATTTTGCACAGGGGTTCCTTTTATAACATAGGGGAACAATAAGAAAGGATTTTTGCAAATTCACCCCCTAAGGGGGTAAAACGAGGGTGCAAAGTTCGTATGAAACTTTGCCGTTAATTTTTTTTTTAACAATTTAGTAACCACGCGGTCGAAGCCGTGGGCATAAGTTACTTTTTAATAGACTTTAAAGAAATGTGAGTACGTATGTTCGTCCGATTTGAATGGGGTTTTTTGCTATTCGTCTGCATATTTTCCTACAAAGCTATTATAAGTTATGCTAGATTATAAGACACTAGAGTTATCAAGTCTGTGAAATTTCCAATAACCGGTGCTAAGCTTGATCAAACTTATCCCTTTATTTAACCACAAGTATTTCAGACACTTCCCTTGAAGTTGTATCCAAACTAATATTGTAATGTGAAAGTAACTCTGTCGGTCTGCCTGTTCGATTTTAACACTTAAACCGCTAGACCGATTTATATGAAATTTGGTAAGTAGGTATAGGTAGAGATAGTTTTGATAGTTTGACGATAGGTTTATACACGATAACCGCAACATCGATGCGATGGAGCCGCGGGCGCAAGCTAATCTATATTAATGTTATAAAGCTGATGAGTTTGTTTGTTTGTTTGAACGAGATAACCTTAGGAACTACTGGTCCGAATCGAAACATTCTTTTACTGTTATATAGATATTTAATATCACGCTACGACCAATAGGAGCGCAGCAGCAATGAAAAATATTCATTATAGAATTTTATAACCTACGGGTTTTTATCGCGTAAATATAAAATTCTATGTGTACAGATCGCGAAATCGTGTTTACAAAACAACGAAGTACTCGCTGAAGTAAAGAACAACAATGTCTACGTTATGTGGGAGAGAGAGAGTGGGGAGGGGGGCGATGAGCATTGCTTACTATGAAAATGACTAAAATACTGCTTAATACTGCTAGTAGGTAGGTACTTGACTCCTCTGCGCACTTTCTTCTGAAATTGGCCCGAGCCTGCGTTGTTGGACCGCTTATTTTACCCAACTGCAAGGTTTATGGTTATGTTTTTAGGTCGTATCTTGTATGTATGCATGTAACATTCTTTATTACTCCATATCTTTTCGTTTTTTGAGCAGGTGGGTTTTTCTTATATTTTTAAATGTAGCCTTCCTTCTCTACTGTAGGTGTTTTATGGTTTTGGTATGTTTTGTGCACGTACCTATTGTATACCATCATATATTGTATACCGTCATAGTCGTACATATTAAGTAGGGCTTCTTTGACGAAACATGTTTTGTTAGGAAGGAACATGTGGACCTATACATGTAGGTATAAAGCCCGTCGTCGTCAACATTTTGCAAATCGGACTGTAAACGGCAAAGGACGGATGAAGGCTTATTTAACCAACCAACAACATTGGGACGGTGCACAAACCGCACAGTGGGTAGGTGAACAGAGAATCGATATTCACGCACGAGTAACTATAAACGCTTTTAGTGAAATGTTTCGATAATTACTTATTCTGACTTACTGTTCATGAACAGCTTAAACTTAGAAATTTGGACTGTCGTTTTTTATGTGAAATAAATGCAATTTTTCAAAATGCAACCCCTAAGGTAATGGCAAAATTTGTAGGACAAGTGTAGTATTTTTCTTCTTAAATGGATTGGAAGAATAAAATTCGCAACGAGGTCATCCGATAAAAACCAAAGTTACCGACATAGCACGTAGGTTAAGCACTAAGTGGCAATGGGCTGGCCACAATTGCCAAAGGATCGAAGGCCGATGGAGCAAACGAGTCCTAGAGTGGAGACCGCGATTCGGTAAACTTAAGGTAGGACGATACCCAGCCAGATGGACTTACAACCTAAAAAGAAAGTCGCTGGAATGAATTTAATGCGGAAGGCGGATGATCGGATGCTGTGACGTAAGTTAGGAGAGGCCTATGTCTAGCAGTGGATCGATACAGGCTGATAGATTGATTGATTGAAGTGGATATAAAAAAATGTTTTATTATAAGTTTTATTAAACATTTTTATTTCTATCAGTTGATTACAGTTCGATGAACCGGTTTACCAAAGGTAACAAAATATTAATACTGTTTAGGTACAAGTTATGTTCCAAAACAAAAACAAATTCGGACTTTCCCATTTATCTAAAACGTCACCTTTTGTCCACAAAATGTACAAATCACAATACAAATAAATTGTAAACACTCCATCAACCCACAAAACGGTGAACCGTTAACAAAAACCGATTACAAAACCTGTAAACACGTTCACAATGCTCGATCCCTATTGTATCCTCGTTGTAAACCGTTAATTAATCCAATTTGCGGATAAAGGCCACGTAAGGGATGTTCTGTCACTGTCATTCTTCAGATATTTACAACTTGTCCGAAAAAGGCTAGTAATTGTTCAAATTTATTGTATTTCGGACAATGAGATAGGTATATAATCCTCTACGTAGGTATAGTATTTTACGTAAAATGGAGAATTAAAAACACCTGTAGTAGTAGATACGAGTGACGTAGGGTTCACATATACCTGATAGGACGGTTTTTTTTTTTATAAGAATGCTAGTTTTTTTTTTTTAAACTTAACTAGCAATGTGGGATTGAGTCCTACTTTACTAGCAATCTTGTTAACCCTTCCAGCTAAGCTCAAAGGCTTGTGTTAGAAGTGGGTTCACGTCGGTAGTATAATGGGTAGGATTCGAACCCGCGACCTCATGATTGTGAGACCGATGCCTTAGCCATGAGGCTACCGCCGCATCGTTTAATGAGAATATAATCAGCCGTTTAGAAGAATCAACTTTAGTCTCACGATGGGAGTGTTTCAATGTGCACACATTGTTACAACATGAGAACATTATTGCAAATGCCAGTTCTGAAAGGGATAAACGGAATTGATAGTATTGAATGCGATATCATGGGAGCGAAATACGCAAAGGCAGTCCGTCTAGGTAACAGACTATTGATCGGAGGGTATATTAAGCTATGTGGGCTTCCACAGCCAGCCTTTGATTCAGGCAAATTAGTAGCCACGATGATCCGCGCATGCCTCATCCCCTATCGTTCGTTATATGGTTACATATTTGAGGCTGTTTTATCCAGGCTAGGTCCCTGGATGTCAAGTACCTATATAATAAGAAAACGTAATACCCCAAAGCATAGAGTTTTGTAGAAAGTCATACGTTGCACGAAAACTTCCTCGAGGGGTTGGTAATGTTTTATGCCTTTTTTTGTAAGTACATGGGTACCCATGTACATTACAAAAAAAACGTTTAAATAGATACAAATCGCAATAAAATTAAGAAAGGCAAATGCCTAATATTTACACATATTTATTTAATATCTACTGTTGGTTAATTAACTAAGTAGGAGGTACATAAATACAGAATTTTAAGAGACTAAATCCGTAAGTTAATGAAGAGCTTACAGAATTACAAATTGTAATTCCATTTACAACCCATTACAAAGAATGTTTGACCTTTTTGTTGTACAATACCGAGAATTTCGTAGTCAAGAAAGTTATTTAGGAATTCTCAGAATTGTGGGTCCATACTTCATGTCAATGGCAATCTCAATAATCTCAACAGGATATTTTCACATCCCTAAATAAATATTTTATCAAATAAGAAATATGTAGATAGATCTACTGTTTACCTATTTGATAGAATCCTAATTTTATAAAATTAATTAGCCGATAAAATACCGATTTTGTTCTTTGTTTGTAATGAGGCTAGAAGTTTGAAATATTACATTTTTGAAGATTATTTTAATTCTTTTTTGGATAAACACATGAGGCACTGTATAAATAAAGTATAAATAAAGGCATGGTTTCTTACATACAGTTCGGTATTTTACCATGTCATTAATATAGGGGGGGGGGGGGTGTACGTGCCCGACACGGTTGTTTTGTTTTCAGTTGAAATACTCCTTTGCCCATTTGCCCCCGTTGTGCGTGTAGCTCACTAATCCACCTATGCATATTATGCAGAACAAATCATCGTGCAGTTTCGTTAGTTAGTGGGTCGGGATCAAACCCCCAACCGACTTAGTAGTCAGGGTCACTTACCACTAGACCAAAAATGACAAACTTATCTGTTGTTGAGGTTTTTATAAACATGTTGACCCGTGCCCACTTCGTTAGGCCTATAACACAAATAACGTGGATTACTATTGGTAAAAGTATTTTCAAAATCGGTTCAGTAGAACCATAGATTACCCCCCTACTACCTCACCAACTTTACCTCTTTATAATATTAGTATATAAATATTAATACAGATAAACATAAACACAGCTGGTAATAAATGCATATTATCATTAATATCAATCATAACCTTTAGATAGGACCATACTTTGCAACATCATCTTTCTTAAGTCAAATTTCTCTAAGCCGTTTAGCCGTGAATAGGGTAGAAGCAGAAAACACACTTTCACAATTATAATTAAGTATGGCTTATGAATTATGAAAAAATCAATGTTATTATTTCAGAATTAACAAGGGCATAATGAATGACCTAGTTTAATAAAGATATAAAAAAAGTTTTAATTTTAAAACATCTTTTTATCCATTACGGTGTTATGATGAAAGTCTACAAGCAATAGAATTATGTACGCATGAATTGGTTGGCTCAATGAATACATGCGATATAGCTATTTTTAGTTCGAAAAGGGTTAAATGGGGTTACCATCAGTTAGTCGGGACGAGATGAGACAATTTGTTTATATATACATGGGCATTGTTTGTTTAGGCAACGATTTTGTTTAGGGTCTACGATATTGGGTAAGACTTTGCGATGTTTATATTAGTTTTCCGTCAATATGTTGCGGCAGACGGATCTAATATGATCCAATATCAGAGCTCATATGGCAAATACAGGACTTTATACAACCTTACTACTACCATATTGACTGATATAAGGTAATATTTTATGAAATCCTACTACTAGGTACCATATTCACTGATATGAGGCAATATTCGAAGTCCACGCAGAGAACTATACATTCATCATTGCGTTTATGGTAAGTAAATTTTTTTAACTTTAATCTGAAGGTCATTAAACGCTACAAAATGAACTGTTAAATATTTCTTGACAAAATTTCAAATTACATAAAAACCTACTTAAAAATATTATGATGCCAAAAAGTTCAACTTTTTTTCTACTTTCTTAAGAATTAATTTGCCATTATTTATGTCTAAACATTTGTATCAGTGAATCTAAAACTGCTCAATCTATTTTTTATGATCAAAATATTACACAATTTAATAATGATGTTCTCAATAGGTTTTATATCTAACATAAAGACAGTTTTATTAGCATGATTTTACGACAATTTGGTCTCTGATGGAGCAATACCTATCGTATTTTAAATCTTGTAGCCAATAAACTTTGTATTCATCTCCGTTTTGCCTTTCACAGTTTAATCAGTTTCGTGAGAGCTTATTGCTAAACATTGCGCGTGGTTGATAGTCAAAATTGTTTACGATGGAATCGATTCGGTCCAACCTGTTTGGTTGACAAGAATCGAGAGGCTTTAGGTATTTCGATTTTATTTGTTTCGGATTTTATAGTCGTGTTTGAAACATCATGTGTCAAAAGTATTTTGGTTGAACGATTGATGTCAACAGTTAAATTATTTTGTTATTATTTTGTTTGAATGCTTTTAGCTTAATACTGATACAATATGAGTAGGTAAATATCGAGTCGTGGTTACTGATATAAATACTAATATCTTATCAACCCATATGATGTCCCACTGCTGGGCACGGGTCTCCCCAGTAGAACCTACTTATTATAAGTCCTAGGGGTAATTGCTATAACCGCCACGCTTGGCGAGCGGTTTGGCGATCGCAGTATGACTTAGAAATACACAGAGGACGCTGCTGCCCGTCCTCCGATGGGAAATAATAAACATCTTAAGTAATCATTTATATAATACATTCAATAAGGAATGTGTTTTTTTATGGATTTTATTGTCACCCTACAGAAAGGGAAGATCCCTAACCGTTTTAGCTCACTGGGTGTCCCCGTGTGGACGAGAACGGAATTAATAATAGGCTCTAATAGCTTTTACTTCATAAGCTTTTATTCTATTAGCTACACGTAATTATTTATCAATAATGGACCTATATTTAGACTGGACGTTGCAATTGATCGAGCTATATGTTTGCCGATTGGTAGGGAAGACGGATTAATTTGCTTATGGTGTAGACGCGATTGATGGTAATTTTCTGTAGGTGTTAGTATGATCTTTTGTTAGTATATATCTTTATAGTAAGACTGCAATATATGGAACTTTATACATAAGTAGGTAAAGCGTTCAATCTGACAAAAACAATGACCGTTTGGATTTTTGGCAGAAGAATATTACGTCGCGTCGTAATGCCACTAAATTTTTAGTATACTTTATGTTTATAACAATAAAATAAAATATGTTTTATATCGCACAATTTAAAAATCCGTTTCAGGTATGTTAGTAAGAATTCAACATGCTATGTTAGTTTTTATTAAGACACAATTTTCGTAGTGCTATTTTCGTATTTTTATACTGACATGCATGTCATAATGTCCCGCTATTACCCTCAGGATGGAGTTGGAACTGGTCCTTAGTGTAACTACGATAAAATTCGTATTCGCATACACACAAACACTTATACAACTAAGACCCAGTTGAAAACCAGCGCTAGGTGCATACATGCGCCTGGCATCAAGCTGAACTGGGTACCTATTTTTGGTGCAGCCCCGAGACGACCATTTTCTTGTGATATTCTAAAGAAAATTTATTATTATTATTAATAGTTGTTATTTATATTATTACCATTATTCAATTTTATTATTCATTATTTATTGTTATTGAGTCTGTAATTGTATTTCAACCAAATGTTTATTCAGTGATCTCGTGTGCTTTGCACCAAATAAATGGATTTTCTTTCTTTCTCTTTCTTCGTCTGTTTATTCCAAGATAACCATGCAGCTTCGTCTAACTTAGCCCACAATTTTCAGAGTTAGACACATAATATCTTTGGCTGGCAACATTCGATAGGAAGGTATGTCATTTCGTTCAGAGCAGTAGGGTTTATACTTAGGGTGGATAGCTGGTCACCACTATCCTAGGGAGGATAGAGAAAAACTCATTCAAAACTTATAACTCACTAGCTGTCCCGCGCAACTTCGTATGCGTAAATTTTCCCCGTTTTTGCAACATTTCACGTCGCTACTCCGCTCCTATTAGTTGTAGCGCGATGGTATATAGCCTATAACCTTCCTCGATAAATGGGCTATCCAACAAAAAAAGAATTTTTCAAATCGGACCAGTAGTTCCTGAGATTAGCGCGTTTAAACAAACAAACAAAGCAAACAAACAATTCGCTTCGCTTCTTCCGCTTTATAATATTAGTATAGATTCATGGGACTAGGTGTTAAATTTTTCAATAAAATCCCAGTCCGCATATCGAGTCTACTAGTAAATAAATTTAAAAATGTAGTCAAGAGACATCTTATACAAAGAGCTTCTATTCAATCGATGATTATTTAACTGATAAAGATAAATGGATGTAGTTCGTTGCTCCCTATTAATGTATTTTGTTGTATAGTTTATTGCATTTTACTAGGTGAATATGGTTGTCACATTATTATTATTATTATTATTATTATTATTATTAGAAGGACTTCATATAATCAAGATCAAACTTCACTTACAGGTAAGTTCATTTGATCCTTTTATTATAACTTAACATATTAATAGCATTTTATATTTTAAATACTGGCTGATCAATTGAATAAATACCTACTGAATACGTTATTTTTGTATTTACATAACTTGAATGTCAGATCGTGGTAATACATAGATACGTAGATTGTAGACAGATAAGTTCCTCGGAAAGATGTAATCCTAGTATTAGGTACAAATTAATAGAGCTTTTCAAGCAATTATCCAACACAAACTACTAAGTACGATAATGCTACCGTGAAGACGTCTGGAAAGCGACCAATCATCATAAAGAAGTCACGAAAAGTAAATGAGGCGATGATATTTCTAACAGCTTGTTAATGCAATAAAGATTGAAAACTTTTGAAGAAAGTTATTCTTGGTTCATAACAAGTAAGTACAGTTTGTAGATGACGAGGCAACTTTGAACTTTCTCCAACTTGGTCCTGCTTTAAAAGCTATCAAACTTTATTCTTTCTTTGAAAGTAACAGACATAATAAATTGTGCAAATCTTGCTATTTGATACCGTATCTATTCAGTATCGTAATCATATTTTTACGTCTCAAAGAATATTAAAAAACATTTTTAGGATTCCGTACCTTGGAAAAAATAGAACCCTTATATCCTATAAGGGTTCCATTTTTTCCAACTTTGTTGTTTGTCAAATTCACATGTCACCAGCTAAGTCTGAGTGTCTTTTGTTAGCGCATAAGCTGCGCACAACTCAAATTTAGATATCGGAGGGGACGAAGGAGACGGGAGGGGAACGACGTCCCTGCGCCGAACTACATTCGAATATAACTTCACAAACGCAAACTTAGGTGGCGCGAATTGTACTCAAGTCTACAGTCACTTTATTACGCTATGAAAAAATCAAAATTCTTAATTAACGTAAAAGAAACGGGCACGAGTATGTCGGACCATGCTCAGTGTAAGTTTCCGCAGCCTTGAACAATTGCATCAGTAGAAGAGCGTATGTTAATGGCACTTACGCCCTTTTTATGAGAAACGCAGTTTTTTTGGCAATAGGTAACTCAATGACGGTATACCTATCCGATCTTATCCGAAGTAATTTTAGTTAAATTTATTAAGCGCGAATCTTTGCGAATTTTTCCATGTTTTGGGTTTCCCGGTTTAAAAGTTAAGGGGGGATTTATGCAACTTTCGGAGCGATTATTTCCAAAAATGTTCACTTAATCAAAAAGTTTATTAGAACCCTCAAAATGTTTTTAAACGATTTGTCGTATGATGTGCCACACGTAGATATTTGCTGACACAAAAAAATCAACTTCTGTTACATGTATGGTGTGCCCCCCATAGAAATATTTATGTTTATTATTTAGCTATCAAACTAAGTAGCGGCTACTAGAAGACAACTTTTCACCAAATTTCACCAAGATTAATTGAGTAGTCTTTGAGTAAAATACCTGTGACATACGGACGGACAGACAGACAGATGGACATGACAAAAGTATAAGATGCATATAAAAAAGTATGGAACTGGAACCCTAAAAAAGATGCGGCCGTTTATGTCGCAAAAAATATATTTCGAGATTCGATTCCTGAACTATTTAAATAATATGTACATACAAATTTCGACGAGTCCGCGCTCGCACTTGTCCGGTTTTTTAATGAAACCGCGGTAACCTTAACATTATACAAAGTTTTGTTATAAGTGGACGTCCTTGTCTTAAACATTTGATATTTTAACTTATTTAAATATTTAGTAGGGATCAAAATAAATCCATTTGGATATATCTCACAATACAGTTAGACGTTGATTAATAATGTAATATAATTTGCATAGCTAACAAAATAAATGAGGTTGTGTTGTGCAGCATTTGACTTTAAAATACTCGTAAGACATTCATTTGCTTAATCTTGAAGATTCTATTAAAGATAACGATTTTGATTTCTTCATTAATTTTAATAATATGAACTTGGGAGACTTGATGGTAGACTTTGTAATTTTTTAATACGACATGGCAATGGATGCTTTTAGTTTGAAAATTACCTATGTACCTATATAATATGTGTAGGTATGACATCGTTGCTTTCAGAGTAAAGTAAGAAAATCAGAGTTATGCAAAAGATAATGCATTTATTTGTGTTTGCGTATATTAGGTACCAATTTGTTCAGGTAGTTGGGTACATTAATTGCTTCATTACCAGTTGCTGCAGAAAAGAGCTTAATGATTGAAACTACCTATTCATAGTATTTAACAACATCTCTAATCGAGATCTCTTCAATTAAACCATGTGATGCACTCTCTCAGACATGTACCTAGTGTTAAATACTAGTATTGTGCTGAGTAACACATTTAGCGGAACAAAGGAATATAAATAGATTATGTTAACAGTGTCATCATTAAAACTATCATCACCAATCATCATCGTCAATCATCATCATGATGAGGCATTATCAATTGGTGATCGAAAGACTAAACGAAGTATTTATATGCGAAGCAAGGAAATATTTATTACTTTTCCTAAGACTGTAATTAAAATAATAAACTTACTACGTCACTTATTCATTATTTATAATGACTAGCTATTATGCGTAATCTCGAAATAATCACATTACCTACGGTAACAAATACATTTTTTTTAAGACGTCTCCCGCGTTAGGGCTCGCTGACGATCGCCAGCACGCTGCATGAGCCCTTAGGGTACAAGCTCTGTGTCGCGGGGGACTTTACTACTACTATAACTTATTCTGTGACTTTACAAACATACAAGTCACAGATACAAAGTAGACCCAGACTCGGAACAATAATTATCACACAAAGTGGTCTCCCGTGTGGGCGACGACCTCTTGCATAGCAGTCGAACACACTCCCTCAGCGCCACAGAGGCAGTCAAAACATAACAGTAGCTACACTTAATTTTGTTTTACACGTTATAAAGGACTTTCCAACTCTGTTTGTTTAACTTAATGAGTAGGATAGCCTTCGTAAAGATCGGTTGCCCAAAATCGGTTGAGAAAACATCATTAGTGAGGGAAATTTTCCTTTCCCATATGCGATCAACTTTGTGCCCCACTGGATGAAGTTTTAAAACGATTTATTTGGTATTTGCTTTTCAATCTCCCTGGTAGATACTATAGCGAGAACCTCTTTATATGCTAAAAGATTTTATGAGCTTCGCTAACATTGTAGCATCACAAAATCTTTAAAACGTTCACTAAGTTGAGATCATGTTAGGTTATTTTTTAATTTTATACAGTTTACTGTGTTTGTGGTTTTAACCAAAAAGGAAGATTATCGTTTTTAGACGAAACCAAAATGGATGTACTTATGTACTATGCGTTTCAAATGAGTTGATAACTGTCATGATGACATTTTAATTCGCATTACGACTGCAATATCATTATATGATTCGTAAAGAGGTGTCATTAATATTAAACAGAAGTACCTACCTACTAATGAACTATAAATAAGCACTGTATGTTACAATTTATTATTATAGATATGTTTTAGTTAAAAAAAATATCACATATACCACCAAAGTGTAGAATATTCTTATATTTTGCCCATTTATTTATTTCTGTTTGGTGTTTATTATATAATAAAGAATACTAATCTATACTTCTATACTAATATTATAAATGTGAAAGTAACTCTGTCTGTCTGTCTGTCTGTTACGCTTTCACGCTCAAACAGCTGAACCGATTTAGATGAAATTTGGTATGGAGATAGTTTGAGTCCCGGGGAAGGACAAAGGATAGTTTTTATCGCGATAACCGACATCCACGCGGGCGGAGCCGCGGGCGAAAGCTAGTAATATTATAATAAAGAAAAATGTTAGGTACATAGTTCAAAGAAAATAAATATTATGTCCGTTCCATTACCATTCACAAATGTGCTTTACCCGACTTGGAAGTTTTTGTTCCTAGCGGTACAATTTTGACAAGTACAGAGTGAAGTTGTCGCCATCGCGATTATCTTCTCATTTGAAACGCATTGATAGGTAGTATGTTCTCCTTTAAATATGTTCCACCATAGCTGCTTGTCCGATTTTGATGAAAGAGGAGTCAAACGGTCGTTACTACGGTCCGATATTATTTACCGTAGGTATTTGTTTTTTGCCTCGTTGCTTATAAATATTGTTTGACGTTTTAATAGGTAGTCTAAAAGTGATTTATATTAGCTATACCTACAAGTGGTAGATATTTGGTTATATTTAACAAAATAAACCCAAACTAATTGTTATGTTTATACTAGTAAGAATTTAGCTGAAGAAACTGTTTAAGGTAAATTTTAGATTCTAAATAAATCTTTATTTATTTTTTTTGTAGAATTAAAACGGCTATTACACTACTCTAAATCAGGGCCTTAAATTGAGGAGATCCTGAAAATTTGTTAGAGAATTAGGGCCCTAACTCTTATTACACCTCTCTCAGGGTTCAGGGTGCCTGATTTAGTGTAATGTATGTAATAAGCGCATTAGAAAGTAGAAGCTAAGATTTATTTTTAATTTTATTTAGATTCGATCGAAAAATACCTTCTTACATTGTGCTTGATGAAAATTATGTTTGAAATACAGATGATAAGGTCAACATTTTGTTTGAATAAGTTATTCAAACAAAATGTTGACCTTATCATCTGTATTCCCAAGTCACAGAAGAAATCTTACAATTTAGCTAAGCATATTAATATCTTGTTTACTTGAGACGTATGATTCTTCGCAATTACTTTTGTTTTAAGGACTTGTTTGATTCACATTTTTATGGCTTTAAATTATATTTTTGGCATTTCACTAGAACGTACCTACTTACTTAGAAAATTAAAAAGGTGTAGATAGGTTACTTAAACAACATTAGATCTTTAAAAATGGCAAACTAGATCACATGTATATGGCAATGTCACACTATTCGTTTACATGTAAAACCTCATTGCACACTATTATAAAAAGTCGTCAAAGTGAGAACGCATGATTTAATTATCACGAGCGAAAAAGAGAAAAATGTAATCCGGTGCTTTCATCTCATTCTCTCATTCATGATCCGACACTGGCATATAAAAACTTGGTCAGTTGTCAAAATTTTAAGGTGCTTGCAGAGCGCTTGCAACTTACAATATTGAATCTACATGTTTATACTTAAAACATAATTGTTTAATCTGTCATTAATAGGTAGGTATTAATTTGATCACCTAAAATAAATTTATATCGTCATATTTTATACAACTTTAATAACTACGAAACTTTAATACCAAACTTTTACTTAAACCATCCCAGTATTTTCGAACATTATTAGCCCGTTCAAACAAATAAACTCTCCAGATTTGTTATAATATGACGAGATAATTCTACCTAACTTGTAGATATGAATCTGTATCTAGTAAAATGTAAATTGTAAACTAATTTTAAAATATAGACATCTAGTCCAGACCAGACGATAGAGGTGGGAACGTAGTTTGATATTAGACTCGAACATGTTGACGAATTTATTGAGCAAACTTCGCCCAAGTGATTCAAGAACTTATTTAATTAGCGAAGTTGCTACTAAATAAATGGAATATCAAATATTTTAGGAACATATTTCAACAAATAGATTTTCAGTAGGACTTAGATGAAGCCAGCTTATATTTATTTATCCACATAGTCTGCTAGTTACATACCTACCTATTGGTACACGAGAAACGTAAATGAAAGTAAGTGTTAATACAAAACACGACTCATATTTTTAGAAAGTTAGAATAGAAAAAGTCGGAATTTTGTTCGGGATCATGTACGTTTCAAAAATGTTATAAATCAGATCGCAACCCGTAATATTTAGGCTCTGCCCGCGTGGATGTCGGTAATCGCGATAAAAACTATCCTATGTCCTTCAACGGGACTCCAACTATCTCCATACCAAATTTCATCTAAATCGGTGTAGCTGTTTGAGCGTGAAAGCGTAACAGACAGACAGACACTTTTATAATATTAGTATGGAAGTTTGGATTTAATAGTTTCGCTGGTCATCTGTGGTCTTCATCATCAGTTCCATTTCACTCAATGTTGTTTTTTAAGAGTAGGTATATGCATGAATTACAACAAAATATACCCAAATTACTATAGGTGTGCCTTTAATATTTGAAGAGTTCCTTCGATTTCTCCAAGATCTCATCATCAGATCCGAACTTTGATGACAATTAGACCAATCTGGAAGAATAGACTTCAAACACAAAAATATTTATTCAAACCGGTACAGCCGTCTGCGAGTAATTGGTAAACAAACTATAAAAAAATGTGTGGCACTCGGTGACTGCCGCGGTAAAGCTATTGCATAGCATTTTTTATCAACTTATGTCATTATAATTATTATTTTTTTCATTACATTTCGGAGCAGCTTGTCTCGATTCGTGCGAACGCTCGGCCGAGCTACATGGTAGGCGGAGTGGGGGGTGTTAGGTTTTATTTTCCTTACTGAATTTCTTGATTCGGTCGCCGTGCTCAAAATAAAAGTTATGCAATAGCTTAAAAATACTGCCAAATTGAGAACCTTTTCCTTTTTGAAGTCGGTTGAAAAATACCAATCTTTAATATTGTCAATTAATGTAGGTACCACATTTACAAATATTGCTTTGTTTCTTTTGTAGTGATCAATTTCCCACACACCGTTTTAAGGAAAGTACGTGTAGGTATAGCTATTTTCAAATGACTAATTCTTTCAATAAACCTCTTCCTTACCACATTTTTTTTAAATTATTTATATTAAATTCTAAAAAAACTAAAATTGCCGTCAATTTTTGCAAAAAATCTCGTCATTTTACAATGATATTAGTATTAAATAAAACGTATTTACAAATAAAACTAGATGACAAAAAATGCTTTGATCTTCAATTAATAAAATTATGCTATTTTATTAATTATTCAGACCTAAAAACATAATTATTATCAAACCAAATTTCAATAAATTACCATACACAAACCTCAAACATCATTCCATACAATTAAGTATGTTAAATTTGCGAAATGGCTCGTGTACCTACTCTACAGCTTAGATCATTTTATATCATAGAAAACCAAATCTTTTACCAAATATAGTCACTGACCAAAAAGGTAAAAGTATAAGCTAAAGCATTTTACCTCAAGCTTTCTTTAACCATAGTAATGATAATGAAAACTCACCCAAAGTCCCATGGCAACTTAACATTGAGCCTTATCTTAGTCTTGCTTTTAACACGAGATCCGTTAGAGAGAGTAATTACAACATTAACTTAATTAAATAATTGCTTTGACGGATTACAATTAAAACAAACAACATTTATCTCTGTTATTGTAATGATTAAGGAGAGAAATTCTCCATTCACCCTCGTCTTGACAAGTATAAAGTTATCAAAGTTACTTCTAAATTACAATGTAAATTACTTTGTTTTGAAGAAATTTAATCAAAATGTAAACAATCTTCTTATGTATTTTTAACGAATTGGATCTTATTGGTTATTATCTAATATTTAGGTGGATATGTTAACATACCTAATGAAAAATTGTACGAATGATTGCATGCATATGAGAGGCAGCGTACAGTTGGATCAACGTAACTCGGCCGGATTGAAGTTAGGTTCATATCATTTTCGCGCATGTCATAGAGATGCGACCCTAAAATGACTGACGAAAACGACTAATTTTGTTTATTCGATTAAAAATACTAACAAAATTTTAATTTAACATAAAAGTTTAAATTTAGAATAGTTACAGTAAATATTAAAGAAAGTTTGAAAAACAATTTCTTTATGAAAATAATCACAAAAAAACATGAGTTAGTTTATTATTACTAACTCATGTTTTTTTGTGATTATTTTATGACAATGTAATGCGTAATCGCATCTTTAATTCTCTTGGTTTAGTTAATGCCCCCGCCCCCCGCTTCCTGTCACCATTTACTTCCAAAAAATGCATCTGCGCAACCACTTGTCACCAACTTCAATTCGGCCGATTTACGTTGATCCAACTGTATTTTAAATGCAATGGTTTTGCATATACTACCTAATCCTAGTCATCATCGGTTCCAGTCGAGATTTTTTAATGTTTTTTTTGGGATGATCAACGAATGCGAACACCGCGAAGTTTTGAGGTTCTGTGTTTTTGTGTCAAAAAACTGATACTGTTTAGAAAACCACGACTGTGTCACAGTACACTATGTAAAATACTTAGAAAATTCGCGTAAGTCATCCTACATTTGTGAAAGGAAAATAAGTTATTGAACTCTTTAGTGATGATCAGTCACATTTTGTCAATGTCATACCGCTTGGAAACTTCAAGTACTTATTATGGAAGAATTAGATAACATGCATTAGCAAAACACATGTTAAGCGTGTTTCGTCTGAAGTTCTGAACATGGGCTTAAACTACGTTTATTCCCGTTCAGTCACACCCAGATATGTAACAGAATTAAAATCCTGCTAAGTGACACTGTGCCTTATTGCAACTTTTTTTTCCCAATAAGTCACACCAATGTGTAACAGTGTGACTGAACAAGAAAAAATATTCCCTCTGAGTTACAACTGTTACACAACGACACTTTTTTTTCTCGTTGAGTAACACCGTTGCAAAAAAAAAATACAAGGTACTACTTTTATGAATCCAAAGGTAGGGAGGGTTTCAATTGTTTTCTCAGTTGTAAACGGTAAGGTAAGGTGAACAAATCTAAATAACTAAGTTTATTTCTTATTGTTCATTAGGTTTACAATCCTATATGTAACACGAGCTATTGTGGTATGAATACAAATATATCGGTTAGACCGTTAGCCCCACATGGAAGGGCACGTAAAAATGTCACTCCCAGTTACTGTTGCTGTCATGTCACATTATTCATTAATCTACGTCACAAGCGTGACTTCTGAAACAATATTATCGTTGTTTTTGTAGCTGCTTTGAATATAAAAAAAACATTTCATTTTGTTCTAGGTAGATTATGGATTTACAATTTGTAACAGAAAGGTGCAGGCGCGGATCTACGAGGGTGGGAGGGGAAAACAGTTGCGATTAGCCCCCCCCCCCCCCCCCTTTAGGTTGACAGGCAGACAGATTGACAGGCAGTTGCCCGTTCCCCTGTCGCGTCGATGAAATGCACCCCCCGTCGCGCTTGCGACCCACTCCCCTTCCGAGAACCTTATCCTGGGTCCGCGCCGGGAACGGCTAATACTACTAAATAAAATTTTGTACTAGTAAGAGCCGTCTCTTGATTTTGATTGACCACACCTTTCCAAGCGCGACAGGTCTAATAATAATAATATCTTGGGACAATTCACACAATGCTATCTTATTCCAAACTGAGCAGAGCTTGTACTATGGAAACTAGACAACAGTTATACATACTTATATATTTCTAAATACATATATATAATAGATAAATAACATCCAGACACAGAATAAACCATCGTGCTCATCACATAAAGTTTTATCCTGGGTGAGGAACGAAACCACGACCGGATACGTAGCAGTCGGATACACTCCCACCGCTCCACAGAGGCAGTCAATTAGACATAGATCTAATTGTATCAAAATTTAAGTACTTAC
This sequence comes from Herminia tarsipennalis, assembly GCA_945859575.2. NCBI lineage: Eukaryota > Metazoa > Arthropoda > Insecta > Lepidoptera > Erebidae > Herminia > Herminia tarsipennalis. The sequence goes on from OX243840.2 coordinate 8,259,896, forward strand.
CTAAAATTCCATTAATATTTTTTTCGTTTATTTATGAGATAAATTAAAAGTTTATAAAATTTATGGTTTTGTCGGTTCTGTAACGAATATTGTTCAGATAATTGACAAATATGGCAATGGAAATTGACAGTTGGACATTTTTACACACTACTAAATAAAAATTAATTGCCAATGACATACTCATAGTATGTCATTGGCAATTAATTTTTATTTAAATATTAAATACTTGCTTCCCCGGCGAACTTCGTACAGCCTTGTTAATGTTTTTCGTTACTTTTTGATTTTGCCAAGGAATATAAATATTGTCAAGAAATGCTTGTCAGTGTGTTCGTTAAAACCATTGACGAACCTATAGACCAGGACTGCGCTATCCCTTTCAATTAAAAAGTAAAAAATGACTGCAAAACGTGAAAGAGAGAAAAATCTCGCGCGGCCTTTGACGAATATTGTCCACAAAGTAGCGTTGTCTCTTTCTAGAAGTGGTCAATTTTGTGAGGTTAAGGCGCGGTCCTGTTCTCTACGTCAATGGTTGAAACGAGGTTGAAACGTACGCTCGATGTTTAGTTTGCAGCTGACGTTTAGTGCTATGAGCCAATTAGCTATAGAAATGAAATATCAATGACCACAGGTTCAAAATATTTTTTCCTTCACATCTTTACACAGGCAATGATCCGCCACAACTTACTGTACAACAAATACTTCAAATCTATGTTTTCAATTTCAATTTATCTCTTAAACCATGATGTGAATCAGTCTCATTATGGTTGTTTAAAGATAGAATTGGACATACATCATGAACATGCCATGCCATGATTGAGAGCCATGATGACATCGATGACGTTGCAAACAAAACAACTGCGTCATTCTCATCTCTGCGTCATACAATGCAAATCGAAACAGGGATACTGATAATGACGACTTTGAACTAGAAACATGCTGTGCCAATCGTGGCCACATTCTATTTTCAAATGTCAAACGCAGGTTTGATACCTACGTCACTTCTGGTACCAAATAAAAGCCTTTTACAGAGGCCATCTATATACTTTGGAAGTAGGTTTGGGTAGGAAAGAGGTGTTTGTGGGTGGTTAAATTAGAACTTTCAGGTAATTTCTTATAAAAGATATTTTTTTAATTGATGAGTCCGAGTAAACACCACACATTTTCAATCGTAACAAACCTAAATAAATGCTCTCTATGATTTAAATTTTTGTTATGATTGAAAACATTTTGTGCCCGCCTTTGGATAGTCTTTTTATCCTTTAGATTTATTATATACCTACTTATAGGTATCTCAGTTGCTGTGTTGTGTAATACTTATTTGTTTCATTTCAGAAATATATCAATCTGCGCTTAGGTTGATTGACTAAATATTATATCTAGATACTAATATGTAAATGTGAATGTATGTTTGTTTGTTACGCTTTCACGCGAAAACTACTCAACCGATCATCATGAAACTTTGTACACATATTCTTGGAGGTATTAAAAGTAACATAGGATTATAAAAAAAGGGGAAAATTTACGCAGACGAAGTTGCGCGGGACAGCTAGTACTAAATATAAGAGCGTAACATTTTGTACGCAGACTTCAAATTTGGCTTATTCTGAGCAATTTCATACACATAACCACCGGTTGTTTTGTGTTCCGAATTTCTTGTATTGTATTGAATTTCTTTGCCATCTGACTGCATTGACTTTCTTCTTTCCCATTTGACTCTTGTGCCCCCAGAACGGCTTTTTTCTGCACTACCTACTCTTGCGTGCAACTCAAACTTGGGCGGTGTCGGATGCAACGAATTGCACCCCTCCCCCCCCCTATCGTCGTAAGCATATTAGATCCGTGTTAGATCTCTCGAGCCTCTATAACCTTAAAATGTGACATATACATCAAATTAATTAAGCAAGTTTACGTAAACAAAATTTATGTTCAAAACAATTCTCTTTTTCAAACAACCACTCACACTTTTTCCAATAATACTTTTGATATACAAAGCTTAGCGGATACATACAAATTTATAATCAACAACAAAAGGCAAAACAACAGCTGTCTTGAGTACGACGTCAAAAGAAACAGAATATTAAAGCCACGGACCGCACTTTTAAAGTAATGCCGATAAAGCCGTCTTAGGGAAATGGTCTGCAGAAGGAAAATATAGATGAAAGGTAGAAATATGACGTTAGTTTTGTGCGGACAGAATACATAAGTAGAATATATAAGACTAGCTGTCCCGCGCAACTTCGTATGCGTAATTTTTCCCCGTTTTTAAAACATTTCTCGTCGCTTCTCCGCTCCTATTAGTCGTAGCGCAATGTTATATAGCCTATAGCCTTCCTCGATAAATGGGCTATCCAACAAAAAATTAGAATTTTTCAAATCGGACCAGTAGATCCTGAGATTAGCGCGTTTAAACAAACAAACAAACAAACAAACTCTTTCGCTTTATAATATTAGTATAGATAACAAATATAAAAAAAAACCCTTTTGGATTATAATAGCTGATCTGAAATCTAAATGGGTGGTTTTAGTAAAAAACATCTTTATAATGAGCTGCCTAACTATTTGATGATTCGTCAACATTTTTAAAAATATTTTTCTAATAAATTATTATAAAATTCGATTAGACAATTTTTTTTTGATTAATTTAGTATCTTATGAATTTTACTTTTTTTGTCTCATTAACGGTCAAACTAATATTTTTCTCATGTTTTTAGGAGAACTAAAAATGCAAAAGAGTTAAAACGGTGTCTAAATAAATAATAATAATATCTTGGGACAACTCACACAACGCTATCTGATGCCAAACTAAGCAAAGCTTGTACTATGGAAACCAGACAACTGATAAACATACTCATATATTTCTAAATACATACATATTTTAGAAAAATAACACCCAGATACAGAAGAAACCAACGTGCTCATAACACAAAGTTTTATCCTGTGTGGGGATCGAACCCACGACCTCTTGTGTAGCAGTCGGATTCACCCCCACCGCTCCACAGAGGCAGTCTATGTCTAAGTAGGAGTATAATTATTTTTTTCAAAATCGTTAGAGCCATTTCCGAGATGATTGGTGTATACATAAATACAAGAAATGCTCGTACAAATATGTATTTTTGATAGGTACTAGTTTTTGTACTGTTTATTGTATTTTACTTAGGTGAAAATTCTGCGTGATAAATTTAAGGCCATTCTTTTCTTTGCAAAACATTTATACTTATTCATTAAGTAGCAGTAACATGGGCAGTATTTAAAGTTTAAATACTGCCCATGTTACTGCTACTTAATGAATAAGTAATAATAAACTTAAATGTATAATAATAAAAATGATAATTAATAAAGTAATGTATAAACTTTATGTGTTTAAATTTTAAACACATAAAGTTTTTACATTGTATGTGGATGCTCCTATATTGTGCCCATTTAGGTTGATAGGTATATCCAATCTCGTGTACTCTTCTTTTCACAACTTCTTTTCTCTAATATGGTGTATAATATAATGGTGGCAGCACCTTACCTGCATATACAGTAAACAAAGAAACATTGTAAACATTGGCAATTTGAAAAGATTGGCCGCGATATTTTATTGCCTGTTCTTTTCTCTAGCTTTACCTATTGTTTGCGAACAGGCAATACCTACATGTAAATGTAGAATCGACTTTTTACTTGTGTAGTATTTTGCTTCCTAAGTGAATAAAGATTTTTTATGATTATTTTATCTAACTTTATCCGGTTTTATAGTTCATATTTGTGCTATTCTGATGTACTCGTATAAACTACATTTCTGTAAAGTTTCATCATGAAAAGGATTATTTTTGAAAGAAAAATAGATAGGTAAGTATAGGCATACGGATGACGGTTCTTATCGAATGATTTCTACAATTCAGTTTTGGTGGATCGAAGTTGAAAGGTAAAGGGAGTGAACCGTGTAATATCCCCAGGAGGCTCGCTGAATCCTGTTCTACATATCGGAAATAGTTGGCTGAATACAAATAAGTACCTACGAGAATATTTCCCAATAAATATATCTATACCCCCCTTATTCGTACTATAGACAGGTGTGGTCAAATTTCAGCAGCGGATAGGGTATGTTATCAGTATTGTACCTACCGTGGTGCTATAGCTGCTTGTATTACTATTACATAGCTATAGCATATTCTTTTTCTCGATTGTGTATTATGACATACAACTTTTTAGGTCACACTTTTTAAATTAATAACTTTTTTATTAATAAATAAACGAATGAAAAAAATATTAATATTTTTTTTAGGGTAGTCCGATTTTCATAAAATTGTATAATGCACTCAGTATCATGGGCACATACCAACCCTTGAATATGACCACACCAATCTGTTACACCTTGTATAAGAAATTAAAACAGTGATTGGGACAAAATTTTGCCGTGTTGCCCCGCAAACGCAAAGGTCTTCCTTTCCAACTATTGAGATACCTACTTATACTACGTTAGTACATAATATGACTTCGGTGTTTTCTTAAATTCGTGAACTGACATTATTAAAAGTTGTAACATACTCTTTTATTTTCTTCTTTTTTTTTTTTAAATAGGACTACTCCCGCATTAGGGTAGGGCTACAAGCCCTGTGTCGCGGTGGACTTTACAAGCATACAAGTCACGGACACAAAGTAAACCCAGACTCGAAACAACAATTTGTGGATCACACAAAGTGGTGTCCCGTGTGGGAATCGATCGAACCCACGACCTCTGGTATACACTCCCACCGCGCCGCAGAGGCAGTCGAAATATAAATGACCAGAGTATGGGAAATGCTTTGTCTTTGTTTATCATTCTACTTTCACAACAGAATAGAAGTAGACAAAACTTTTGCGAAATAAGATATTGTTATTAACGTATTATGAATACGGGATAGCCGCAAGACTGATAATTAATCCACCGGCAACCTTGTTAATTTGGTAATGAATTTGGCGAGCAAAGCCTCCCGACTTAAAACCGCATCTAATTAGTTCAGAATATATGATAATTAATTAAAATCATAATATATCTGTTCACAACCTGAATAAATATTCTATGAAGGAATGTTACCAGAATGTGTAGAATCTAAGGGGTGGAGCTACCTTCATATCAGACTAGCTGACCCGCGCAACTTCGACAGCGTAAATTTTCCCCATTTTTGCAACATATTTCATTGCGGCTCTTCTCCTATCGGTTGTAGCGTGATGTTATATAGCCAATAGCCTTCCTCGATAAATGGGCTATCAAACAGTAACATAATTTTTCAATTCGGACCTGTAGGTCCTGAGATTATCGCTTTATTCAAACAAACAAACTCTTCAGCTTTATAATTTTATAAGTATAGGTAGATATGGGGGCCCTGGGCTACAGGGGCCCTGAACTTGAGTCAATTAAAAATTAGTGCGAGGGACTCGACTTCCTTTGGTCGTTTGGGCCTTTGGGCACTGGGGCCCCCAAACAAATTTTGCTACACGGCCCGTCTAAACCGGACCTTACACAGTCAATATCATTGGATCAACACTATTGACTCAATATAATATGTCCACGACACGCTTTTATAATGTGCACACACGAGCATGTGTCGAAGAGTTTGTTTGTTTGAACGCAATAATTTCAGGAACTACTGGTTCGAATTGAAAAAAAAAATTTGTGTTGGATAGCCCATTTATTGAGGAAGGTTATAACATCACGCTATGATCAATAGAAGCGCAGCATCAATGAAGAATGTTGCAAAAGCAGGGAAGATTGAAGCAAACTAAGTTGCGCGGGGCAGCTAGTATTACAATAAAGTTAAGAGTTTAAATTTCAAGTAAACCAAAAGTGGTAAAATAAAACCGTTTCGATAACAAAAAAAAAAACTTGAGAGGTGTCAAGGGACACCCGGATGGAACGAAGTTCCTTTCGATTAATAAGTGAAGGAATTGTAATAAAATTTTAATAATCTAAAAAACAAGTAGCAAAAAGTGTCGTTACAACTTTTCGTATGATTTTTTTCCGTCTAGCCCCCTTTCACAACGCGCTATAAGGAACTTCGTTCCAAAAACTGCAAATGGTAGCTAAGCTCATTTTAACGTAATTTCTCTATAAATAATCATAAATGCATACTGAATAATATGTACTTACAGCTTATCCTAGAACTTACTATAAGATTGATAATAAGTAAATAAATAAAATAGGTTTACAAAAGGTTTAGAATCCTGCTAAACGTCATTTAAAAATACTGTACTAAGTAGGTACTGCGATGCACAACGCTGTTCATTTGCGTTTATTAGAACCAAGGAAGATGATACTGATTTATCAGCTCGAAGCAATATCACGCGATGAAGCTTAGTCTAGTAATATTGTTAGTAATATTCCTTTGTGGCACATACAAAGAATTTATGATGTCTCTGTAACATCATGCGCACAACGTGTATCGCATCCAATATTACTTAATGAGAAGTGAACGACTTCTATTTAGATGATATAGTTATATCATGAATATGTAACAGCATCTCATCATCTACATTATGTTTCATGAATGACGAGTTTTCTTTGTGGTCATATAGTGATGCTTTGATTATGAATAGTAATAATATCTTGGGACAAGTCATACACGGACATCTGATTCCAAACTAGGTTGAGCCTGTACGATGAAGGATGACGAGTTTTCTTTGTGGTTATATAGTGATGTTTTGATAATGAATAGTAATAATATCTTGGGACAAGTCACACACGGACATCTGATCCTAAACTAGGTTGAGCCTGTACGATGAAGGATGACGAGTTTTCTTTGTGGTTATAAAGTGATGTTTTGATAATGAATAGTATCTAATAATATCTTGGGATAAGTCACACACGGACATCTGATCCCAAACTAGGTTGAGCCTGTATGAGTATCTACTATGGTAACCAGACACCTGATAAAGATACTTAGAAACATATTTTTATAATGCACTCGTACCTAATGTTATCGAATGCGAGCGACTCACACTTTGCCAGTTGAGTCAAATTGCCCCTCCCCCACCCCAGAAGATAAAGGTTGGAATTAAAAACTACAACACAAACATGAATAATACCTACTTATTTATCCCAAAGCGTAGTCAAAACTTGTAAACTTAAAAACAAACAATTTTGAATCATGTTGTGTAACCTACTAATTAAATGTATTGGAAATCGATATCGAAGCGACGGCTTAAATGAAATTAGGTGAAATTATCTCGCAATCGCGGCTAATTGGTTAGACAATGTCACAACTGATTTGAAAAGGACATTAATCTAATGAGAGATTACAAAAACTCAATTGTAAAAGTTACAGGCACACAATTGATCCGATCAGTTGGACAAAGTAGGTAGGACAAGGGTTTCTGCCCTTTGAATAAAGAAGGAGAGCCAAGTGTATAAAAAATAAAAAAAAAATAAAAAGCATCCTTTGCGATATGAGAACTTAAACAGTTGGAAACAACAGATCGAGAAATAATAGTACTTTACTATACAGTATCAGCATAATAACGGAGGCATTAGCGAGTCCCTTTTAAACTAAATGCCTTCTATGAGCTTTGACTTTTAGATATATTTTTTAGGGTTCCGTAACCAAAATGGCAAAGCTTATAGTTTCGCCATGTCCGTCCGTTCCTGTCGCATCTTAGCTCAGAGACTGTTAGTGCTAGAAGACTGTAATTTTGCATGGACACACATTTTACTTACGCCGATAAAGTGAGAGAATAAAGTCTTTAAATCATTTTTTTTGAGAGTACCTTCTCCTATATGTAAAGTAGGGATGTTTTTTTTTGTCCCTTATTCCATCGTAGGTCTTTTTAAAACGTTTAGGGTTTGTGAAGATATTTTTTTTAGATTTAGGGATTCGTTTGTGAAATATTAAGCTTCAAAGTGAAAATTTTTGTAAGAGTCAAGTGTCTCCCCCCTGCCAGCTAAAAGGTTGATATTGGGGTTGTGAAAAAACACGGTAGTAGTATATATAGTGAAATTAAAAGGAAAACTATCACAGCTAGGTAGGCTTAACAAGTTTACGAGTAACAGCTGATCAAATGAGAAGTAACAAAATTTTCGTACAAATATTGAAAAATATTATTAAGTAGGTATAACGTTGTAAGAATGAAACAAAAACAACAGAAAACCCTCTTCTTAAACCGCTTTATTCGCGATGGGGGGAGGGGGGACTACGGAACTCCATTGTGCGTGGCCCGACATGCACTTGCCCGGTTTTATTAATTACTAGCTTTCGCCCGCGGCTCCGCCCGCGTGGATGTCGGTTATCGTGATAAAAACTATCCCATGTCCTTCCCCGGGACTCAAACCATCTCCATGCCAAATTCCATCTAAATCGGTTCAGTAGTTTGAGCGTGAAAGCGTAACAGACAGACAGACAGACAGACAGAGTTACTTTCACATTTATAATATTAGTATGGATTATTAGCCTGCCTGCCCCGACTTCGCACCTACTTCATTTTGACTAAATTAGGTAAAATTACGCAGTGCCATATTATTTATTTAAAACTTATTGCACACAAAATTTGTTACAATGACGGACCTAATACATGTAACATAGGGTACCTACTTGTTTTATGTACGTAGACCGATATACATCTCTTCTTTGAACAATGGCTTTGAAGTAGACAGGCATAAGCCAGAACCCTCTTATATTCCCTTGACTTGACTACTATTACGATAATCAGTTTTCACTGAATATCCATCTCTTCACGGATTGTTAGACAGTCCTCTTTTATTTGGGTACCCCATGGGTATCACAGATCATTTCGTTGATTATATCCGAGATAAGCGGCGGTAGCCTAATGGCTAAGGCATCGGTCTCGCAATCGTGAGGTCGTGGGTTAGAATCCTGGCCATTATACTACCGACGTGAACCCACTCCTAACACAAGCCATAGAGCTTAGCTGGAGGGGTTAACAGGATTGCTAGTAATGTGGGATCACAATTCCACATTGCTAGTTATCTTTAAAAAAAAAATCAAAATTCAGTTTTTAATGAACTGGTGGAGGAAGTTCTCAATTGACTTCTCTGTGGCGCAGTAGGAGTATGTAAGACTGCAGCGCAAGAGGTTGCCGGTTCCATATCCACACGGGGCACAGTGCGATCCAAATTGTTTTTCCAAGTTTAGGTGTAACTACTTTGTTTTCGTGATTAATTTGTGAGGACTATACGACACACGACCTATGGCTTGACGTACGAACCCTACTGCAGGAGTGGCCTTTAAAAAATCTGTTTTTGAAAGAAAGAAAACACATTTATTTCAGCACAGTTAATATAAAAAGTACGTAGAACATAAAGATAAAACATTTAAGAAATAACAGACTGTTTATTTAAAAAAAACTTAGATTAAGCCCTGTTTATACAAAAAAAAACCTAGCTGAGTGCATGCTCTCGCCGAAAAGGTGGCCAGCTCAGCTTTAGCTAAGCGATATGTCTAGCGCTATTTTTGAGCGTGTACGAGTATGTTACCCGATATCTTCGCAGATTACTTCGGATTTCGATTTGCATCAGCAAATCTTGTTCCAACACAAATATAAGATGTAATTGTATTTACATAGCAAGTACCAAAGGTAAGATCAAAGCAGTGTTATTGATATAAGAACATTATCTCCTGGTTCAAATATCGACAAAAATATTTATCAAGCTACGATATTATCGAAGTTGAATAAATATTAAATTTAGCTAAGTACCTATCATAATATGTGACGTGACAGGGTCGGTATAGCAATTATTGAATTCGCTGACGCAAAAATGTAGTGATTAATTATTAAAAGCATTCGACGCCTGGAACTAGTGCAGACATACTTCCTCTATTCATTACACGATAAAAACAGCTTTTGAACTAGCAAATGTTTTGTCTTTGTTTTTCATTCTATTTTCAAATTATAATAATAAAAAAAATAGAATTTAGAAAGACGAAATATTCGTTAGTTGCCATTAGTTACTAACTTATTAACCCAATGCTGCCGGTTCATTAAAGCGGCGCGAGGTTGCGTAGTGGATAAACGGAGAAATATTAACCAATAAGATTGCTTAAAATCTGTGCAATCGTTCCAGTGGACAACCCTTTTTTTTTGTAAAAAAGATAACTAGCAATGTGGGATCGGGCCCAACATTACTAGCAATCCTGTTAACCCCTCCAGCTAAGCTCAAAGGCTTGAGTTAAGAGTGGGTTTACGTCGGTAGTATAATGGGTAGCAGAGGCGAAGGATTAAAATTTTCCAGAGGAAACTCGATACAAATCAAATTTTTGCGGACAATGTATAAAACGTTGTCCTAGCATATAAAATACCAGATATATCGATTAAAACATAGGAGTGATTCAGCGAAATTTTCTTTCCGTGATGCGCTTGATTTTTTTTTTTCTATGAAAAATTCATTTCTCTTCATTCATTTTTCTTAAAAAAGTTATATTTATTATTTAACGGCCGGTCTCAATACTCTAACTATCGATGGATTTGGCTACTGGAGCTATATATTTGACATAAGCTACATACAAAATATCTACCTCTAGTAGCCAAATCCATCGATAGATAGATTATTGACACCGAAATTGAACTGAGAAAATTGTAAGTAGATACAAAGATGATTCATGATGATAGCTGTGTGTTTTATGTTCTGATAAGAAAATATTAGAGTACCACAAACGTTATTATTATTTCGATAGTAATGTTAGTAACTAATTTATTTACAAGTTAATAATATAATTTAATTAAGTAACATAGTGAAAGCGTCTTTAGTTCACGGAAATCGTATTACAGCAGCTTCGTGCATACTCAACATTTTCTTAATTACTACTTCAAATTAAACTACTAGATTGCTCACGCAGTCCGGATTACAAATAAGGTAAGTGAATAATTATTTCCTTTGACGTTCCTTTAAAGTAAAATACAATTGGAATATAATAACCGTATATTAACACACAGAGTTTTACGCTGGTTCCACATTTTGGCCCCAACATCAGTCCCAACGCCACTCGTCCAACGTTTGGATCTAGAAAGGGACCGACTTTGGGGCCAACGCCCAATTGGGGACAAAAGCCCACATCAGGTCTTGGTCGTAATACCAACGCCACCGCCCGCTGTTCCAATTAAGGCCTTGGGTTCGTCCTAGGACGTATCTATTAATAACTATTTCAAAAATATGTATTTATTAAATTAATAACCCGTTTTCTCTAGTAATCTAGTTCTGCTATTTGTGTTTATCTCAATCACGATTTCCACGAAAAAGGTTCAGAACTAGTTTAATATTGACAACTAACTCAGGTTCTCGGAAGCGCTGCACAGGATCTTTGTATTGACTGCACTTTGTTAGCTCTCAGCGCTGCTTTGAGGACCTAGATGCAGATGCGATTGGATGAGCCTTTGAAATAGAGCTAAAGTTATTGATGTGAAAAAGAAATACTCTGTAGATGTCTTATTGGTTTTTTTAAAGCGATTCTTTGATATAAAATTCTATGAAGCCTGTGGAGTGCTTCATAGAATTGTATATAAAGTTTGTGAGCCTGTGGTAAATTACGACAGACATGGCGAAACCATAAGAGTTCCGTTTTGACATTTTGGCACCCTAAAAAGAAACTGACCCGCGCAACTTCGTATTTTCCCTGTTTTTGCAACATTTTTCATTGCTGCTTCGCTCCTTTTTGTTGTAGTGTGATGATAAATAACCTATAGTCTTCTAAATGGGCTATACAACAGTTAAAGAATTTTTCAATTCGAACCTGTAGTTCCTGAGATTATTTTGTTCAAGTTTTAGTATAGATTCAATATTTTTCAATCACATATTTTGCAAAACAACACTTAACATACGTCATGATTTTACATGTCTTTACATGTAGGTACCTACATGTAATGCGAAATTTACAAACATTAGGAAATAATTATTTTAAACTTTTATATACTACGTTTCCAACTACAACGTGGCTAGCATTCGCTAGCTGTGCGGTCTGCCGCTATCGGTGGATAGATAGATAGCCATAAATGTTGATAAACTTTCGCGATTTGTACACATTATTAAAATATATATATTACGGGTCTTAATCGCGTGAATAATTTAAGGTTAAATACCGTGAAGCGCGGGTTTCCGAAACCCGCGCTTCACGGAGGCGACGCTGAGCTCAACTAGTCTTCCCGTGACCACGGCCGTTGCAATACGGTCGAAACGTCGGGCAATAAACAAGGTATTTAACCTTAAATTATTCACGCGATTAAGACCCGTAATATATATATTTTAATAATAGATAGCCATGTCAAATCTATCATGCATGACCAAGCACTGTATACAATTTAATCATCAGTATGTATGTACACATTAATTAGTATTCCCTTATATTCCTGCAAAATTTATAGTCGAATAAGTTAATTTTGTTTTTACGTATTTAAATATGAATATGTGAAAAATATTGGTCCCAGTAAAATTTGCAGGAAAGTAATTGAATTTTGTTGAATGTATGTGGTGGTATAAGTCTGTAATTATAATATAATTATGCTCGTGGCTACTGGAATGTGTGAGACTGAAAAAACACGAAATACGTGCACTGAGTCTTTGTGCAATTTTTTTTAAAGATAACTAACAGTGTGTCGGTCCCAAGGTACCACATTACTAGCAATCCTGTTACACCCTTCAGCTAAGCTCAATGGCTTGCGCCAGGAGTGGGTTCACGTCGGTAGTATAATGGGTAGGATTCGAACCCGCGACTTCACGATTGCTATATCAATCAGCCATTAGGCTACCGCCGCTATGTATAATAAACACTAGACACTGGTAGGAATTGGCTTTAAAACCGGCCATATTGCCAATAGTCAATTCAAAATTAAGAGTAGGTCGGAAGCGAAAGAATTTTGAGCACGAATCGTTAAGGTGAGAGTTATATAATAATATGGGTATACTCAAACGATATTAGGTATATCTTTTGAGTACTACTACTGTAGTGTTAAGTGATGTGAGATACCTACCTACTACCGTTAAGTGTACCTAGGTACGTCAAAATAAGAAACTCGAGTCTTTCATTAATAAACGAGTTGGCAGGTAAAGTTCAACAGTTCAACAAGAACAATACTTAAACTTCGTGAAGTTCAGTTCTGTTCTCCCACTTGTTATAAACAAAAATAGTGATGCGCTTATGAGTTTTTAGTTTAGCAAACTCTGTAAGGTACCTATAATTATAAGCGTTATTTAACCTGTTTTTAAATAAGGAGTTTATAAATTTGATCCTTATTTTATGGGATTAACGTTAATATTGACGGAATACACTCTTTAATTAATTAAACTAATAATTAAATATTCGACAGAGAACAAGACAAGTAGTTTTAATATGTATTTCGTCAAAAAATCCGAAAAAATAGGTTCTGGAAAAAAAAACGCTACACTAGTAAAAATTTGATCACTTTAACCAAAGAGAATAATAAAACTTCGTAATAATTTCGACATTTAAAATATACAGTGTCTTTTTTTCCCCCCTCTTCCCTCCAATATTAATCGGTAGAGATTATGGCTCGCAAATTATGTGCAAACGCCAGTTTCAAGTATAATTTATTTCTAGTTTTCTTTTTTCAATCACAAAGTCTCGTTCTTGTCCTGTTCTCACGTATTTCAAGTATATTTTACACTGTTTTACATTTTAAACGCGGAGCTGTAAAACTAGCGACATGCCAGTTTGCCGCCATTTTTACAACTCGAGAGTGTCTTTTAATCAGAGCTATAATCATTGACGTATAGACCTGGACCGCGCCATGCCTTTCAATTAAAAAGTGAATATATTGACCGAGCCATCCCGTTCAATTAACAGTAAATATTGACTGCAAAGCGGGAAAGAGAGAAACAACTCGTGCGGCCCTTTCTCTTTAACAGGTATTGTCCACAAAGTAGCGTTGTTTCTTTTTACAGAGTGGTCAATTTTGTGAGGTTATGGCGCAGTCCAGGTCTATACGTCAATGTTTTAATACACTGTCAGTGTCAGTGTCACAACCAGAACACTTACGAAGTTTTAAATTCTTTGCAGAACACAAAACAACGTTGAATTTTGAACTTGCGCGTAAATACATGGTACAACACTATCAAAAGCTTCCCGTGGCTGTTCCGTTAGTTGGAGTTGGCAGATTAATTAATTCCTAGTTTCACATCGACACCTGTCCTTTGAACTAAAAGTAATTAGTTATAACAAAACCAAACGTTTCGAACAAAATGCAATGTTGAATTCGTTCTAACTTTTCGTGGAACAATTAAAAATTAAGCTGTGGTTATAATGTTTGGCAAACTGGTTCTGTGCCTTTATCTGGCGGGGATTTTTGGTTGGGAAATTATAATAGTTAAGTAGTTAATAATAATACTCTTTATTGTAAATTAATACAAAAAAACAAAATATACATTGTATACAATGGACGGCCTTGTTGCTAAAAACGATCTCTTCCAGGAAACCTTTGGATGGATAGAAGAGACAAGAAAAGAGACTAGTTACTAGGCTAGGGCTAGTTTTTTTTTTGAATACTTACCTACACATATCTATCTTTTTGGCATTTTTACCAACGACTCATATTCAACGAACGAACGAAAATAATGTACCTACCAATACTTACTATAACTAATGTTATTCTTTCACTGTATGGACATTACTAATCTTACAAAAAAGGGGGTTTCAAGAATTTGAGTGAAACTACAAATGTTTTTTCTTGTGACCTTCGGGAGCAAATGCGTTGGATGAAATGGGAAATAAATTCACGTGACCTATTTATCGGTGTTCTACAGATTGTAACTACGGAGAGTATTCACAAGAACTCCAGGCATTAATCCCACCGTCTCCTTCTCCTCATTAGACATCTAGGCACACTGCAGTCTACCATCCACACACAAAGCGGTATACGCTTCTATATTCGTGATGCAAACAGCTAAAGTGTAGAACTCCCTGCCGGCGTCAGTGTTCCCAATTAATTATAACCCGGACACTTTTAAGACTGGAGTGCATAGGCATCTTGTGGGTGCGCTCGTTCCATCGTAAGCCTCATCAATGCTTTCTATCCTATGTTCGAAGCCAAGATGTATGCACATAAGTTATTTTACCACCGCTGTACCACATAACATGCAAATAAATATATTTTAATCTATTCTATAAGAGCAAATCCATTTTTATTTAAAAAAAAAATAACAAGTGGGAAAGAGAAAAGCTCTTGTTTTAATAAAATCGCCAAGAGCTAGCGACATGATTACGCACTCTGCGAAACGCAAAAAATACAAAAACATCCCCATCAATTTAACCCGGCAATGCAATTAAAAAAAAATGTTAAACTCTTTTTTATGAGAAAAGCAAAGGATTTTGGTACATCATAAATTCAAATGTATTTAAAATCTAAATTGAGTTTCAATCTTTCAACCCTGCTTGTGACCCTTTAGTTGCTTGTTTTTACTGGGTTTGCAGAGCACAGTCGATGTCAGTCGCTTTTCCTGTTTACGTTTGGTAAAAGCTTAACTCAGACCAGGCGTTGGTAAATACCTTGAGCTCTAGCTTTTATTTAATTTTTAGGGTTTTGCAGCCAAAATGGCAAAACGGAACGCCTGTCTCTTCGTCTGTCTGTTCGTCTGGCTGCCCCCAGGTTAGCTTAAAGACCCTTAGTATCTATTTACTAGAAAGTACGTATTAGTTACGCCGACAAAATAGTAGTAAAAAAATTTCGTACAAATTCCATTGAAAAATAATTTAACGTTGTTAGTAATATGAAACAAAAACAACAGAAAACTTACTTCTTAAGCCGCATTATTGTGCTAGGTAGCTATGGAACCCTACATTGTGCGTGACCTGACCTGCACTTGGCCGATTTTTTTTTTAAATGAACTCCTGAAGAAAGTGAATATCTAGATATATATTCTGTTTCTCTTGCATCTGCAGGCATTTGCCATGCAATGGGATTTCCAGATTTCCTTCTTGCAGATATTCAAAGCGATTAAAACTTTGAATATAAACACAAATTAATGTTATGTTATTAATCTGTACGGAAATATAAGACTTTTTTATTTATTTACGTGTATACGAGTACTACAAAAATATTGTGCAGTTTATGTCGATAACAAACAAACGATAACACGAATCAATATCAGTGAATTTACGAAAAAAGTATCTTTCCTTTTTTGCAATTGTGCCTTTGTCAGGATGTTATATTTTTTATACTCTAGGTTATTGATACGGAGTTCAAAATATTCGGCTTCAAAACGACTTCACTTCCGAAATTCACGGTGTATTGTGCCACTGCCAGTCAAAATGAATTTTGGTTTCCCCTATCTGTGTTTGCTAGGTTTTAACCATGTTTTAAATTTCAACAAAGTTTATTCAATGGTTTTGAAAGACTAGTATAGTATAGGTGTACCAGAACCTCATGAAACGATTTTTTTAATTGTCAAAGTACTAGAACGACTGATTCCTAATAAGGTTTTGACCTTTGATATTTTTCCTTTGAAATGTTACATTCTTAAATTAGCTGTCTCGCGCAACTTCGTCTGCGTAAATTTTCCCCGTCTTTGCTACATTTCTCATTGCTGCTCCGCTCTTATTGGTCGTAGCGTGATGATATATAGCCTATAGCCTTCCTCGATAAATGGGCTATCCAACAGTGAAAGAATTTTTCGATTGGGATCAGTAGTTCCTGAGATTATCGCGTTCAAAAAAACAAACTCTTCAGCTTTATTATATTAGTATAGATTAAATCAGTAAAAATAACAGAATCATTTTAAGTATTCTATGAATAATTTTCAGACCATCCTGAGCCACGTTTTCTTCTTCTCGATATATCCATAAATTGAAAGAGTTGCAAAGACATCTCTCATGCAAGGCTTATACACACTTAAAAAAATCATTTAATTAAGTAACTGACTATACTTATTTAAAATTTCGTGTACATAAGAAGGTCCAGCCCTTATTAGGTGACAACGCAGTGGATCTTTTTAGGCATTTCGATATGTCCTGAGAAAACTAAACAAAATTAAGTTAAAATACAATAATTTATTAGGTGCTACCTAACTTATAACGTCCATATTGGTTGGTTAATGATTGGCTACCAATCAACCCTACTAATATTATAAAACTGAAAGTTTGTGAGGATGGGCGGATGTTTGTTGCTCTTTCACGCAAAAACAACTGAACGGATTTTCACGAAACCTTACAGTTGTGCAGTTAATTCATCAAATAGGTTATAAAATCCAAGCATATCGCACGAAAAAAAGCTATAAAGAGTAAAACTCTCATTTATCTGCCGACTTGTGAAACAACTAGTCTAGCGACAAATTCAATAACGTTCTAAAAAAATAACATTCGCTAATGTAACGTAGTAGGTATCCACGGGTAGCAAAATATGAATATTAATAACAAAGAGAATATTTACATGCTCTTAAAATATTAGGCAGATATTTTAATAAGAGCTCAATTTGTTTTAGTGAGTGTAATATGAATGTTTTTATTAAGTACATGTTATGTATATGAATGTTTCATTATGGCTGTTAGTACCTAGGTATATTATTTGTTACATGTACCTATGTTATACCTACGTATTAAGCTTCTAGAGTTATTCACGATTTCGTAATACAGAATGTAGATAGAATTTTAGACAAAATGTAATTATTACGCAGGACGAAAATTTGGTATTTTAAGTCGTTAAGATAGTAATTTATACTAATGAAGAGTTTAATAATTGTTAGTTCGAAACGTAGGTACTAATTTTTGTACCCACTCGATTTTGAATCGATTTTATCCGAAGTGGCTGATTTTTATTAAATTTTCCATGGATATTACTTGATTATTTAATCGCAATAATTATAATTCACGTGGATACAGCCGCGGGCAAAAGTAAAATCTTTATGAACTAAGTTTAACTATACTAATATTATAAAGCGGAAGAGTTTGTTTGTTTGTTTGTTTAAACGCGCTAATCTCAGGAACTACTGGTCCGATTTGAAAAAATCTTTTTTTGTTGGATAGCCCATTTATCGAGGAAGGCTATAGGCTATATAACATCACGCTGCGACTTATAGGAGCGGAGCAGCGATGATAAATGTTGCAAAAACGGGGAAAATTTATGCATACGAAGTTGCGCGGGACAGCTAGTCAACTGATAAATTCCTTCTCATAATAAGATACCTTCTAATAATTTCTAATACCTAAAAGCTTATTGAAGTACAAAAGCTTTGTACTTCAATAATTGTATATGATACTTTTATCAACTCAACCAAGTTTCCGCAAAACTTTTGATTTTTAGTTAATGAAATAAGACAGGTTCTGATCGGGATTATCAACTAACGAACTGCCAATCGAGATTCGGGATTAATCTCTTTCAGCAGATTCCTAATTAGACTGTATTGGTAATATTGACTTGGCTTATCGGAAGCGAAATTGTGGTTATTGTGTGCAGGAAAATGATTGGTTAAGGCAGTTGGAGTATCTTCGAGCCATTGGTTGTCAAATGCACAAACAAGATGGCGTTGTCGGGTTCGATTTTTAAATATTGTTTTTTTTTTTTAATGAAAGCTTTTTTTTAACCGACGACGGAGGAGGTTCTGAAGTCAACTTGTATTTTTTTTACTTAGTTAATCACGGTTGCCGAAATTCATTTAATTATTCTTTTAATAATTATTTAAATTATTGTTTTTTTTTATTGGATAGGGTGTAGGTAGTTCTTCTCTGTGCTCAAGTGCTGGTTGCATTGTCATCAGGTCTCAACGTCGCCGTCGGTTGTATTGCGATCAGAATCAGGGTTGGTTGGCTCTGTATATTGCCACCTCATTTGGATCGAATCTTTGTTTTATTGAATTAAAGTAGGCCTCCTGGTGCGTTCTTTAATATTGGTACTTACCTATCATATGTTTTATAGAAAAGGTACGTAGGTACAATCATTTCGAAATAAATCCGCATAAAGGTAACTGCGGCTTTATCAAAACCGAACATCGATAGGTATATCTGTTCACTATAAATGTACATATCTATACTTATAATAAACATTTAATAAAGGTAAACAGTTTGTTTCTTTGCACGATTTAATCTTTAAAAATAATAGGTCGATTTCGATCGATCCAATCCACGGGATCGTAATTTAATCTATACATATTTATTGTCCTGACTAACTGAATGACTGATTCATGTGAAACTCCATCAGTTTTAACTTTGAATGTTAGATCTGTGAAATTTCGCTGCGAAAAAATAAAGAAAACGTATTTCAGCGTTTTTGGTAAATCAACCCCTAAGTGGGTAAAATAGGGGTTGCAAGTTTGTATGAAACTCCGTCAGTATTGAAGTTTGATAAGTAAAATATCGTAATTGGGCTCTTTAAATTAAAAGTTTTTCAACGTTTTTAGAAAATCAACTCTTAAGGAGCTGTAATGGGGGTTGCAATTCTTTATAGAACTCCGTCAGTTTTGAGGTTAGAACTGTGGATTTTTGTATTTAGGTTTTTGGCTGTAAATAAGTAAACACGTGTTTCAGCGTTTTGATCGAAAGTAATAAATCAAACCTTCAGGGGGTAAAATGAAAAGGAGTTAAAAAAACAGCCAGTACATAAAACATTTCCAAACTATAACCTCTTTAAAACTAGTTTAAAACCTCATTAAACTTGTTTCACCTTGAAGTACACAAGTTACAACGTAGCAGGGTCACAAAGTGTGAAAGTGCTCGCTCAATGAACATACGATTTTGTGTCCCATTTATTCATCGGCTCGCACGAATGTTCGGCGCGGATAAGCAACGTAATAAAACTAATAATGTCGCGCGAAGCCGCTCGATTTTTGCGCGCTACTGCACCAGAAGAATGGGTACATGCATCGGCGCGCACACCGCACCGTTCGTTACAGCGTATGTACATAAAATCGGCCGAATTAATTAAATCGATACTGGTTTAAAATTTTAAAGTAATTACTGGCGATCCAACTTTTGGTTGAAAGCGCTTCGTGTATCGGTTTTGTTGCTTGCTTTATGTGACGGTTTAGATTAGATTAATTTAACTTTAATTGGTGTTTGTAAATGTTTAATGCTTGTTGAGAATTTGCCATTTGAATACCTACCAGCTCATCATTTTGAGATTGGTTAAGCTACGTCTAAACCTATCACACAAAAATATTAAAGGTAGATAGGTACCTCAATTGTTTAGGTATTTGCCTAGGTACTGGGGTATTGAAACCCCCCCCGAAACAACATTGATGACACGCAAGAAATGAAGAGGAAAAAAATAATACTTAGGTAATTGAATATTCTACTATGAACTTTTATTGAAGTGAAACTTCTTTAGCGGCGTTGTGCACTTTTTTTGGTATTGGTAAAAAATGTTAAACTCGCGTCAGGATCCAGTGACCCTGATCGAAAATTCGTGTAGACGGAGAGAGAGCAATGAAAAACTGTTACAATATCATTAGAATAGGAAGGTCAATATCGCCACCATATACAATGTTATTATTGCTCAGGTGGGAAATCGGGTATTCCAGAAACCAGAAGACCCCCCAAAAATTCCCTGACCATTCCAAAATATTGAAATATGAACAACGTTAATGTTCAAGTTATCACTCCCGGAGTGCAACCCGTTTTTTTTTTAAATTAGGCATTGCCTGTTCGCTTGCTGAGTACGGGCTGTCAACATATCTAACTTTTATTTTTTTTGTTGAATACTCTACCCTTCTATACATAAAATATCAATTGCTGTTCGTTAGCAGACGAATATTGTTGCGCTTAAACAAAAAATTGAATTATAATTTTTATTTTGTTCGCTGTTATACTGTTTAAAAAAAAATATTGTGGCAAAAAGCTGAAAAATTACCAAAGCCTAGATACTAGGTAGATACGCCATTTTTTTACAGATTGTGAATAACAATTCCAACATCTCTAAAAAAAATGACTGTTTTATCTTGTATCCTTTTCTGAAAACGCTCCTCATATACCTACGTGGTAGGTAGGTACAAAGTTCACCGGGTCAGTAAGTTAACAACAAAATGTCAAATACAATACAATACAATATCTTAATTTGTTTGAATATGGTACATACAAGATGTTACAATAATATTATGAATCATCATATTCTACCACATGTGGCGTGCAAATTGAGTAGGTACAATAAATTAATTAGCTGCGTCAAAATACAAATAATAAATTAAATTATTATAGTTAAATTTAAAATTGTAAACATTAAATAATAAGTAGAAAAACATGTCAAATCGCTGTATCATTTAATACATTTAACAAACAACATCTCCTTAACTTTATTTTTAAATAAATTTGCAGGTAAGTCTTTGTAAATAGTTCGTATTTTATTATATATCTTGAGGGGCATGCATAAGACCCTTTTCCACATTAATACTGTTTTGGCGCTGCGTATCCGTCTAACACAACGTACAAAGTCTAGTATTCCGTCTGTTGCGATCAACAACATCTGAGAATCAAGGGAACAGTTGCGAATTAGTTTTCACAAAAAATGAAACCTCCAGAATATATAATGAGGGTAGTGTTAAAATTCTATAATCTTTAAAATATGGCTTACAGCTGTCAGTTACTTGAAGGCCATACATGGCTCTTACACATCTTTTTGCATCTTAAACACTGAATCCTTATCTGTATAATTACCCCAGAATATTATCCCATATCTTAGAAAAGATGCCACGAGATCGTGATAGGCCGTCAGTAATGGATCAGTGCTAACTACCGGTGCTAATTTATAAAAATCCTAATATTGGCACCACTGATCATACGATAACCCACATACGTACCGACTCTGTATTATATATCTGAAATTATTACTTATAAAATTAAATCTAACTACAGGAACTGTCAGTGATAAATGAATACAGGACAGCTTCCTATCTCGTCCATCCCAAACCATGGCATGCATAACACATTGTGGAAGTATGATATTTGATAACAATGATAAAATAGGACTTCGTATCTCTTTTGTTCGTTCCTTTTTGGGGAATCCAATGTCATAATGAGGGTATGAATGAATGTCATGTGCATACAAAGCAGTGGGTGACAACGTTTGGAGCATGGAATTATTTAGATGACGTCATACAGATTTGTACCTACTATAGCATTTATAGATAGAACAGAATGATGTGTTAGAGACTTACAAATGTTTTAGTAATCTAACCTAGGTACTTTATAAGCGGAAGGTGACGATTTGCTCGTAATTGAAAATGAAGAGTGGCAAATAAGAATAATGTAATTATAGAAATGGGTGTCCGGCAAAAAAGCTCAAAGTTCGTTTTGGAAATCTGACGATATTTTATTGCATAGTACTTGGATGACTGAGCTTTGTTCGGTTTTTTTTAACGACGTTTTCTAAAAAGGAAACCCAGCTAGATCGATTTATCGCCTCCGAAACACTTTCTTAAATCGCTGGAGCCGTTGCGTTGTTAAGATTCACATTATATATATATATATATACATACACAGGAATTGCTCGTTTAAAGGTTTATAAGATACACGCGGACGCGGCGCTATTCGGTAGGTACTGCTAGTAATCAGTACACTATATAGAAATATTATTTTATATAAGTCCTTGAAAAAAATGGGGCTAAAAGCTAATTCTCTTTAAACAACTGCCGTAAAAATTATTACTTAGTAAAAAACTTCGCAAGCCCTCCTAAACACTGCTTTTTGCTCGTTAATACCTATGAGAGTGTAGGTTTTAAAGTTAGTATTGGTTAGGCTACGTTAACGTTAACACTTAAAGTTGATTACGACGACGTCTTTCATTTAAAGAGGTACGTAGGTAACCTATTCTCCGACACATGCATCGATCATCTCCAGAACGTCAAATAGGAATTCACAAATGGATTAATTGGACATATTATGTGCAGGGGGGGGGGGGGCAACAGAGGCAATTGATACCCCCCCCCCCCACCCGACTCAACTGAATCACCCTTTTATATGCGAAATTTGAGAATTTTGACACTGGATCGGAGTGTTTAGGCAGACAATTGCCCCCCCTCATGTGGGGTGGTGGTGGATCTGGTTTACCGGTGTTAAATCTAATACAACCCCCCCAGTCATGTGAGCGACTCACACTTGACCGGTTGATTCAAATGTTGCCCCCCAGAACAAAGTTCAGAATACGCGCCTGATTATGTGTGCAATAATTTGTACAATTACGACAATTTTCACGCCTATTAAAGACCTCGGTTACCATCGCCCATTTCTTTTATCCAATTCAGAATGTAGATAAAGCCAGCTCAATATTATAATGCGAGCAGCAAAAAACCCAGACAATATCTATGTGGCAAAAAAGTGTGTAATATACAGTGTAATATGTCTTGTGTGCCTAGATACTTTTATCTTTATCACAATGGCGTTCACAATGTAAGAAGATTAAAAACGTCGCAATTACTTAATTATTAAACTGGCTGAGATAAAACAGGGCTCAGACAAAAGAGCCTATTTGAAAAGGACCTATAAAAGAGTGTAGCTATTTACACAAAAGGGTACTTACGTACGATTGTAATGTAATCAGTATTTAAAACCGGGCATGAGCATGTCGGACAATGCTCAGT
Organism: Herminia tarsipennalis; assembly: GCA_945859575.2. Taxonomy (NCBI): domain Eukaryota; kingdom Metazoa; phylum Arthropoda; class Insecta; order Lepidoptera; family Erebidae; genus Herminia; species Herminia tarsipennalis. Next base: position 8,283,372 of record OX243840.2, read on the forward strand.
GTAGGGTTCCGCAGTCTTGAATAATTGCAACAGAAGAAGAGCGTATATTCATGGCACTTTTGTTGAGAAACTCAGTTTTTCGGCAATAACTTAATGACGGTATAACCGATAATGTCCAAAATAATTTTAGCTTAAAGTACTTATTAAGCACTACTTTTGTGATTTTTACATATTTTTTGGTCACACGGTACAAAAGTCAAGAAAAGGGGGGATATAATTTATGCAACTTTCGGAGCAATTATTTTCAAAAATATTTACTAAATCAAAAAGTTTGTTAGAAACCATAAATTATTTTTAAAAGACCTGTCCAATGATGTGCCACACGTTGATGTTTGCTGTAAAAAAACAGCTTCCGTTACTGTCCTTAAAAATATTTATTTTTATTATTTAGCTATCAAACTAAGTAGCGGCTACTACAAGACACCTTTTCACTAAATTTCATCAATATTCATTGAGTACTCTTTGAGTAAAATGCCAGACACACAGACTGAAATGACGAAACTATAAGGGTTTCATTTTTGCCATTTTAGCTACGGAACCCTAAAAACCGGTAAAGTACGAATCGGACTCATAGGACGGTTACACAAAGGGTTCAGTACTATAATACCCTATCTAACTCAGTCCCTAACTCAGTGGCGATCGACAGATCAGTTAAGCAACGTTACCACTATCGGTCCACAGATGAGTGAACGGTCCGTTTTTGAACATTGTCACAGTACCCCACCGTACCTCGGAGAGCAGGTTAAGCCATTGGTGCTGCGCCTAATCTCGGTCGTGTCGGATTTCCGTCCCATCGGACTATGAGAGTGTGGGAATAGAGAGTGCACTTGTGTTTGCGCATACACTCGTGCTCTATAATATCTCCTGCGCAGTTGGCTAGTCTCTAATAAGATTGGCCGCCGTAACCGAAATCGGTTAGGAGACCATTATTACTTTAAATATTTCAAATGTCTACCTGTTACCATTATTATTAAGATTGAGTAATTCAATTTTAGTGATTATACAGGGTGTAACAGAAAGGTGTGGTCATATTTAAGGGTTGGTATGTGCCCATGATACTGAGTGCACATACCTAATTTTATCAAAATCGGAGTACCCTAAAAAAATATTAATTATTTTGTCATTTGTTTATTTATGAATAAAAAAGTTATTAATTAAAATAAGTATGACTTAAAAAGTTCTATGCCATAATAATCCAATCCAATTTTGTACCAGGGGAGGTATAATTCTTATGCCATACGCCTTTCACTACAGAATTTTGACAAAAAGAATATGCCATAACTATGTAATAATAATGCAACCAGCTATGACACCATGGTAGATGCAATACTGATAACATACCCTATCCGCTGCTGAAATTTGACCACACCTTTCTGTTACACCCTGTATATGCTAATTTAAACATATTAAATGTATGAAATAATACATTTAATTAAACAGTAGGTACCTAAATTTATTTTGTTAAGTTCTTGTATAGATTTTTATTTTTATTTGTTTTTAGCTACAATAGTACCTACACAGAAACATTACACATAGTACGCATGAAAATTACAAAATTTTAAGTTGTGCACTAAAATTTTGTTATAATTTTCATGCGTATTATATTACGATTTTATTAAATACCGCCTATGACAGCAGTCTGATGTCTGTCAGACAGCAGATCCTCAGAAAGGGTTTTGCTATCATTCTTTGGCTACGGAACTTTAAAGAACATTATATCCTGCACGTGTTTCGCCCAGGGCAAAGGACAAGGGTTGTTCTGGGTTCACGACCGTTTAAAGTAGGTTTAGATTACATTAGATTAAACTGCGAATAACACGATTTAGATAAATGAAACGTGAGCCCACTTTGGTTGTACTCGTAATAAACAGGGACAGTTTAAGGAGGATAATGCCCCTAAATTAAAGGTACATTAACTTCAAGTTTGTTTAAGTGATATTAGTTTATACTTAACACATACGTTTGCGATTATTATTACCTACTAGCTCTGCCCCGCGGTTTATGCCTAGCCTATGTGTTAATCCAGGGTGTCAGCTAACTCTATACAAAATTTTATTAAAATCGCTCCAGCCATTTAGACGTGAAGAAGTAACAAACATACACACTTACACACTCACAAACTTTCGCTTTTATAATATTAGTGTGATATGTCAGGTGCATACATATATATCAACCGATATAATGACTGGCCTGTTAGTCTAAGGGTTAGTGATCTTGACTGCTATGCCGGAGGGCGTGGGTTCGATCTCTACCCAGGATAAAACTTTGTGTGAAGAGCACGATGTTTTATTCTGTGTCGGGGTGTTATTTATCTATAATATGTATTTAGAAATATATAAGTATGTTGATCAGTTGTCTGGTTTCCACAATACAAGCTCTGCTAAGTTTGGGATCAGATAGCGTTGTGTGAGTCGCCCAAGATATTATTATTATAATGTCCCACTGCTGGGCATGGGACTCCCCAGTAGAACCTACTTTTTGTAGATGCCGGGGGGAATTGCCATAATCGCCACGCTTGGCGAGCGGCTTGGCGATCGCAGTAAGTTGTTTTTTTTATTGTTTTATTAATCGCCCTTATATAGTGATGGTTTTGAAAAAAAGGGGAAAATAAGTCCTACTAATATTATAAATCTGAAAGTTTGTGAGGATAGATGGATTGATATAGTTTTTGCGTGAAAAAGCCTTCAAACATCCTTTCGGATGTTGAATGCTTTTACAAGCAATAACTACTAACGAATTTTCAATGAAATTTAACAGTAACTCATACCTGCCAAGGCTATAAAAATATTAAACAAAACGAGGGCAAAGATGCAGGCAAAAGCTAGTGTTTAACAACTCGCGTTTGCAGGATGCACTTATGCAGGAACTGGATGTATACGCGTATCATGCATACGCGATGCTGTGCTGTTATACAAGTTACTGTGCTAACAGTTATCAAAATTCGCTTCACTCACAAGAGATTGTTTCGTTCAATTCCAAAAGTAGGTATGATTTATTTTATTATTAATAATATAATAATAATAATAATATCTTGGGACAACTCACACAACGCTACCTGCTCACAAACTAAGCAGAGCTTGTACTATGGAAACCAGACAACTGATAAACATGCTTATATATTTCTAAATACATACACATTATAGATAAATAACACCCAGACACAGAATAAACCATCGTGCTCATCACACAAAGTTTTATCCTGGGTGGGGATCGAACCCACGACCTCCTGTGTAGCAGTCGGATACACTCCCACCGCGCCACAGAGGCAGTGTAAGTTATACTCGTATAAGAACTAAAGTTGAAAATTTTAAAAAGAAAAAGTGATGTTCTGTTTGACAGTTTTCCATTATTAAATGAAACCCGTACGAGCCCGGTAGGAACGAAAAAGCTTGATACTTTGATTTTAATTCGATAAAATAGTCTTTGATGGAGATAGCAAGTTTGACAGCCCGCGGGTATACGCTCGGAGAACACGGGTAATTCATGTCAAGTTTTGTACATTATTTAACGTACATTAATACCTTCAAGGTAAAGATTTCACATTTGATAGAATATTAATTTTGCCTGTATGGTGACCCTGAGCGCAACAGTTGGATAGCTACAAGGTCAATACATGTCACAATAATCAGGCAATAATATATATATCTGTAACAGTAACTGAAAACTGAATCAGTAACACAATCCAATAAAATAGTTTTTGGACCATGCTGTATTTAACAATTAATTCAATGATAATTTTAATAATTAATCATTCTAACAAGCTATTACTTAATCTGTGTCCAAATCTTGTTCACAATGTGATGAGAAATGTAATCATTTACTTATTTTTAAAAATGAAAGATCAAGATATTTCTCAAAACCCCATGCATACAAAATTTCATGAAAATCCTTGCAGCCGTTGTGGTCGTTTTGGAGCCGATAATTTTGAATTCCATATCAATAAACAAGTCTATAAAAAAATTTAGTTAAGAAATATACAGATACCGAGCTAGGCTCGTTCGCCCACTTCTCGTAGTTGTAATTTTAAAAGACTATTTGATTTGACAGTCATGTGTCATGAAATTATCAGCTCTGGTAGCTGATTCCCTTCAGACTTCAGATTTCAATATCCATTGGTCTTTTAGGGCAGCACCCGACCGGTGGAAGGTTTGACCTAAATATACAAACTTGCGGACGGACGTAGCAACAAACTAAGTTAAATAAAAGCTTGTAAAAACTGTGATACTCTTTTGCAGAAACATTCCCGAGGGAAATTAATGGGATCCTGGCGAAGCTTGAACGAGAGACGATTCTTCGATGTTGTCGAGATGTGATTTTTTTGATGACGATCATGAAACTAAGCTCTTAGGCTTGATGCATGACATGACCGGGAGTGCGGGATCGTTCGAAAGAGTTACCGTGCTCCCGGAACTCCAGGGCGAAAGGAGGATCACGAAAAAAAAAAGGCTTGATGCATGGCCGATCAACACAATAAACTACAGATTAGCTATAAAATCTTTTATTATGTGGTAATGTTTGGTCTCCTCGCGGTGGCTTAGTGAGAGTGCATATGTACGACTGTTAAGCTAAAGTTAGGTTCGATTCCCATACGGAACAGAGTTTTGTGATATGCTTGAAAACATTGATTCCGTGTTAGGTATTTGTTAAGTTAATCCGCGACATTGAGCTTGCTGTATACTGCAGTGGTTGCCTTTTTATAATAAAAATAGATAATAATTAATTTCATAGTCTAATACGCCTCTATGTGTTGGCTTCGGCGACACGTACTACGCCTCCCAAATGTTCGGGACTCTATTATTTAGCCCCAAGACTTATATTTTTCTTTTTTTAGTAAAAAATGAGTTGTCATGGTCTAAATCGCGTCAGTTAACATAGTTTACAAAATGTTATCGGTTAGCCGTAATTCCGGTTAATTCAATGTTGATCATGATCGTACTTGAATATGGCTAATTTATCGTTTTAAAATCCTAACGTAGCTAAGTAGCCACCTACAAAAAAGCCTCGACCCAAAACAAAAAATTGATTAGAAACGGCTAAACGGATGTACATCAATCTAATGTAAGAAACAGCCTGTTTAAACTAGCTTTTTGTCCATCTATCTACATGCTACGATGGCACAGATGGACACACAGACACACACGTTGAAAACAGGACCAAAGACTTTCGGTATAACTTACTTGACAGTAATGTTTCTGCACAAACAAACTGTTGATATTGATAGCAACAGAACTAAATCCACATTAAGTTGTAGAATTGTAGATACCTACTAAAAATATTTGACATGATTGCTGACAACGGACATACAATATTATTAACATCGATTGAACACATCAACTACTTACTTACCTACAGCGGTAATCCTATCCTTGTCACGGAAGAAATCTTATAATCGGCCTTGTTCACTTGGTTGGATACCTTTTTACGATTATCTTCCACAAAAAAGGTAGTACACCGAAATAAGATTAAGAAACTATGAATTTATAATGGCACCTATCAGTAAATCCCGGTTTTAGCCAAGCAAACATTCCTTAATACCTATTTATACATGAGTAATCCCGGAATCAATGAAAGCCCCACGTTCCCAATACATACCAGTCATCTCATTATCGATGCGCTAGACTAATTAAAAGGCAATTAACCGCAATTGTTGCATCTAATAGACACATCCGTTCTATAAAGTAGGACAATAGATTTCAAATTGTATTTACTAGTTTGATGAAATTCACCTTCTCTGATTTTTTTTAAAAAAAAGCAATATGATATACCTGATTATCTATGGTATGTTGAAAAGTAAAAAATGTAAAGTACACTATCACTAAAAATTACTGGCACTCAAAAAAAGAACTCCGACGCTTTTTAAATTATATTTCAAATTAGGAACGGTAACTCTACGTCTTGGTAGAACGAAAGTTGTCGCGAATTTCCCGCGCTAATCCAGCTAGTGTTGGGAGCGTTCGCGGCCGTCGTCCCGTGCCGACTGCTACACTCTCCGGGATGAGTCCCGGGCGTCCCTGCCTCCCTTTACCTCCCGCTGTTTCCCGCTTGTCGCTTTGGATACGGCATCGAGCTACTAGTCTTTGTACTCGCGTAAATTGGATGCGGTTTGTGCTTGTGTAAAGAACTCTATTAAAATCATGCTGAATTGTTGTAAACGAAGTTCTTAAATGTAGTAATAACTATTATAACAAGTTTTCATAATTAAAACCGGGCATAGCGTTTCCTTATGTACCTAAACACCTGTCGTGCGTTTCAGTAAATGGTGTGTCGTATAGGATTTAGTTTTTATCGCGTTATCTAACATCCACGCGGGCGGAGCCGGGCGAAATTGGTTTTATAAGTTTCCTTGCTGAGTATTTCCACATACCTAATACCAAGTGTACCTACCTACTTACCTACCAAAGTGTATGATACAATGTGTCGGTACAGTACAAAAATATATGTTGATAAACTTTCGCGATTTGTACACATTTTAAAATTATATATACTCTTCTCTAGGTCTTAATAGCGTGAATAATTTAAGGTAAAATACCTTGTTTATTGCCCGACGTTTCGACCGTATTGCAACGGCCGGTCACTGGTAGACTCTACCCGTGACCACGGTTACAGGTTAAAGTATATATTTTTTTTTCTCTTATTTAAGTCATCAAAAAGTTACATGACACACAATTACATGTTAAAAGCATTATTTTGTTTATTTTTTCTAAATGTAACCACTTCCGGTATTCCCAATTATTTAAATGGACATTGCGCCCATTTCCGAACGACCTCGGTTGATGTCGACTGTAAAACGTTCACATTTCTTTTTGGGTTCTAATTTGTTAACTGACTTCTAAAAATTAAGGAGGATCTCATTTTTAATCTTAGCGTGTCTTCTTTGTTCATTGAACTGATTTTAATAAGTAGATAATTATTTTTGCATTTGGTTCAGTGCGACTTCAAAGTGATATTTTTTCCCATCAGTAATGCCCCTACACTACCCTTAAAGTAACTAACATACCCAGTAGGTAAAATAGGTATAACTTTGTATAAAATTAATGCATTTTTGGTTCATAATATTTCAAAAGCCTTCAATATCCCGTCATTAAAGCTTCATTAGAGTCTTGACTGAGAACGGGCAACCCTTTGAGCTCTATTTTACAGTCCACTAACGAATATCACAAAATGTACGATATTAATATTTCGACGCTCTCGTCGTCGACAAAAATGCAGAAATTGATACGCCTGTAACGTTCACAAAGTAGGAGAATTCCAGTTTTCAAATTATGGACAAAACTTTTAACTTTATTTAGGACTAGCTATTCCCCGCTGTTTCTCTCTCGTTTATGTTTTTTTTTTATCACTAAAAAGTCGCGTGTCGAACTAGTATCTATATTACCTCGCTGTAGACAATGTATACAAACTCATTATAAAATTATATATACTAAGGGTCTTAATCACGTGAATCATATCAACCCATATGATGGCCCACTGCTGGGCACGGGTCTCCCCAGTAGATCCTGGGGGTAATTGCCATAATCGCCACGCTTGGCGAGCGGGTTGGCGATCGCAGTAAGGCTTTAAGTACGCAGAGGACGCTGCTGCCCGTCCTCCGGAGTGAAATCCCTTAGTCGCCTTGACGACACCCACGGGTAGAGATGGGGTGGTACTATTCTTAAGTCGGCACCACACGGCAATCACGTGAATAATTTAAGGTAAAATACCTTGTTTATTGCCCGACGTTTCGATGGTATTGCAACGGTCGTGGTCACGGGTAGACTTAGTCAATCTACTCGTGTACAAATCGCGAAAGTTTATCAACATTTATACAAACTCAAACGCAAATATCTCTATTTCGTTATATCTGGTAAAATGTTGACGTAAAACTTCACTGTTAAGTTAGTTGGCTGTCTCAGGTGAAGATGAAGGAGAAAGAAGCTACCAAGAAACTCATGAATTACCAGTGTATTTGGTAAATTATAGGTACAATATACACATGTACTATCTATACAATATACATATGTACCTACTAATATTATAAAGCGGAAGAGTTTGTTTGTTTGATTGTTTGTTTGTTTGTTTAAACGCGCTAATCTCAGGAACTACTGGTCCGATTTGAAAAATTATTTTTTTGTTGGATAGCCCATTTATCGAGAAAGGCTATAGGCTATAGCGCGCTACGACTAATAGGAGCGGAGTAGCGACGTGAAATGTTGCAAAAACGGGGAAAATTTACGCATACGAAGTTGCGCGGGACAGCTAGTAATATTATAAAGCTGAAGAGTTTGTTTGTTTGAACGCGATAATCTCAGGAACTACTAGTCCGAATTGAAAAATTCTTTTACTGGTGAATAGCTTATTTATCGAGAAAGGTTATAAGCTATATAACATCACGCTACAACCAATTGGAGCAGAGAGGCAATAAAAAATGTTGCAAAAACGGGGAAAATTTACTCAGACGAAGTTGCGCGGGTCATCTAGTATGTTAAAAACTGTGTGTTAAACTAAACTAGTATGTCAAAACACTCTGTCTACTCTGTTATTGCGTCTACTAGACAGTTCGATAGTAACATAAACATAATCATTACAAAATATTTGAGTACCTACTCGTATTATCGACCAAAAACCTCAATAAACGAAAGAAACCCAATCAGAAAATTCACACATCGAGAGCAAATGCTATTCGGAATAAGGTTCCAATTGAAATACTTTTCAACATGTTGGTTTTCAAAACATAAATTATGTACCTACTACCTTCATTTTAAAGTAAAATCTCGGTAACACTCTTTTACCAATCAAAAGTTTCAATATTATAAATATTCGCAACAGTCAAAGTTTTGATTGGATACTGTAATGTTATGTAAAAATATAAATTTTGTTAACTTTTATTATTTTCACGCAGAGTAATGTACCCTACGTTGAGTTTTAATGTAATCGACGTTATAGCTCGTACCTAATCTGTTCTTTTTACGGAGAGTTCTTCCTTGGTATGCTATTACATTATTTCCTAGGTTTTATCAAACTGAAATACTAAACTTTATTTTTAAGGGGGCTTTACGCCGAGCGAATTATTCACTTAGCGCTACGCACACTACGACACGGCCGCCCGCCTCGCTTTCCCGCACACAATCATTACTTCACAGTGCGCAGGAGCGCACAACAAAATAAAGTCGAATATTAGTTTGTACATATGTTAGATTATGTGTATTAATATTAAGACGAATCCTTAATTTTTTTTTTCATCATCTACTAGATAGAACTCTTTGGCTATTCACAATTTTTTTTCGTGTTCTAATATTTCAGTTTTCTATAAATTGACAGATTAAATAATCGATTCCAATCATATTTTGATATAATTAATTCTTTGCGATTGGAATTTTCACTTGCCATAATGTACATATAAGTCTAATGTAATATTTTTTTGTATACAATACGATATATCGATACATCAAATCGCACTCGTGCGAAAATTTCGTACCGGATTTCCTCTCCCTCACAGAAACGCGACCGTGTCGAATCAGATTCCGGAACGGATTTGTAACTCATAATTCTTGGTGCGTGTGTAACTAGGCTTAAGAAATATGATGTCGTTATATGGGACAGTTATCGTCATGTTTATTGTGTTGTATTTTTCACTTCCTCCTTTTTTCCCCTTGATTAAGTACTCAATTTGCAGAATATCACTGACTGGTTGACAGACATCCAAGGAGTTATATGCTTAAGTACGTATACCTTCGAAGAATTAAGATTGAGATTTAATTTAGCCTAGAAATTTAGCCTAAAGTGTTACCCAAACCCGTTTAATAGTTCTTCAGTGAAAGAGTGACAAACATTCATCCATCCAAACTCGTGTTTAAATGAGTTTCTGTTTTGCTGTGTGAGTGGATTTATTTTAGGAACGTGATCTTTCATCTGATCTTCGTGTCAGAAAAAGTTTTTTTTTTATCAAGCATTAATCCTGGCTCCAAAGATTCTTGATTATAAATAAAGACCACAAAATTAAGGAATTAAAAAATGGAACTTTAATCCGTTTTAATATTTACCCAAAAGGTAAAGATTAAAACGGATTAAAGTTCCATTTTCAATTTCTAATTTGTAGACGAGATCCGACATAATTTATGAACTTTATACAAGTTGTCGTTTAATTTAACCGGCCACCGGTAAACTTTTTCCGTATAAAATTAATAATGATTTCAAATAACAGTCAATTCCGGCAAGTTTCTGCCGAACTCTTCAGGTAAATCGAATATTTTCATTAATAATAATTTACTTTGCCTCCCAAAGGGTTATAAAGAGTCGGGACGCAGTTATATAAATTGATACTGATTTTGTTAAAACATCAAGAATATTTGATGGAGGACTTCTAAAGATTTTAATTAACTACCATTTGCTTCTGGCGTCCTCTGCGTAAAAGGTTAAGAGGAAAGACCCTAAGGGATGAAATTACGATAAAGGCATTTTATCTCAGTGACATTGTCCGTAAGTAATTTCAAATCGATCGACGAAAATCGATGAGCTAAAAAAGTCACGTTATTGATTGGTTTCTAAGCAACGCAAATGGCGATATGTCATCAATGTTTTCTTATGATGTTATCACGTAAAATTATCGTCCGTAAACCGACTTTACAGACAACCTTTTTTTATGTGTTAGCTTTGATGACTAATAGGTCTATACATATCGAGAGTTAGTTGAGTAATTTATAGTATGCATATAGTCTTATCAGTAATTTATTTTAATCAAAAGATAATTCCTTATTTCATATCCTATTGAAAGTGATTTTAATTGCGGTTTAATTAGGGATTATTAAATCAATCAATTTCTCCTTTTCTGTGTTTATAAAAATTAGGAAGTGTTGCAAGTATTACGCATTAAGAGTTATTTATTATACATTTCAGAATAGCAATACTCGTAATGGTAGATCCATTACGACTATCGCTAGCTAGGGAATGTATCGATAGTTTATTTTTATTCGGTTAACCCCAACATAACTGTTATTTACAATGAAATCAAGGAAATAAATATAGCCCGTAAGTACAGCTATATTTTTACGGCTTTTGTAATTCTTAAACCAGTAAGATCAACTATTCTTAACCCTTTAGTGGAATGTACAACTACGGGGAAAAATATATTCCTATAAAATTTGCAGTAAACGTCCTTTTTGTTACCAAATTAGGTACCTGCTTAAGAGAGATATAGGTACTACGTAAAGGTACCTACGATTTTTTTTCAAAGAATATCTAAATATCTACTTATTTCTTAACTCTCAGTATAACTCAAAAACGCCAAGCTCTTGCATAGGGGTGGGAAACCCAAAAGAATTGACACTTTTATTACTTACATGTCATTTTAGGTGGTACAAAGATAGGTAGAGTCTTTGTGAATATTATTTAGTGTATTATGTTTATTAGAATATTGTTAGGATAACTACTACTAACAATATACACGATGTAACATAAGGAGTGGATCGTCAGTAATAGGGAAGCATGGAATATTATAGCTATCGGCTTAACCTCCAATGTTCAACAATATTCACTGGTTTGAAATGCAACTTAATATGCGTAAATTTTCCCGGTTTTTGCAACATTTCTCTTTGCTGCATCGCTCCTATTGGTCGTAGCGTGATGTTATATAGCCTATAGCCTTACTTGATAAATGGGCTATGCTACAGTAAGGACCAACGACCAAAAGGAGCCGAGCAGCAATGAGACGGCGGCGGGTCAACTAATATTAGTATATAGGTAGTAATGTTAGTAATGCGCCGTAATACCTGCCTTATTATGTATTCTTCCGTGTCATATGTGGTTATACTTATAGTTCGTCACTCCTAGCACAAATCAATTGCTTTATACCTCGCCGAGGCACGCACATGATGTGCGAGCACCGCTATAGTCCACTAGCAGTTCCGACTGCGCTCACTGATCTTGGTCTCTTTGCACCCTGCGCTCTCAAATGTATTAATGACATTGTTTTATGTTACAGTTGGATCAACGTAACTCGGCCGGATTAAAGTTCACGACAAGAGGTTGAGCAGATGCATTTTTTGGAAGTAAATGGTGACAGGAAGCGGGGGCGGGGCCGTCCCCTACTAAACTAAACCAAGAGAATTAGAAATGCGATTACGCATTAGTTTGTCATAATTAGTATTACTAAGTCATGTTTATTGTGATTATTAGAAATTGTTTTCCAAACTTTCGTTAATATTTACTGTAACTGTTCTAAATTTATACTTTTATGAACTCGTATAATAGTATTTTTATATTGTAGAATTAAAATTTTGTTAGTATTTTTAATCGATCGCACGTCATAGAGATGCGACCGAGTTACGTTGATCCAACTGTATCTACTCAACAATCGACTTATTCTCATGCACCGAAAATCAGTTTCTTTCAGCCGCTAGACGTTACGCCAAATCTTTGACACTGCCAAGTAGTATAATGTCAATTTAAATAAGCAAGTCAATGGATTTTTTTTTTAATGTTTTAGGTACACAATTATTCTTATGAACATTATATTAGTGTTTTTATATTGTATTCATTGTTATTATTTAAATTGTTCATTATTGTTTATCTACATTTTAAATTATTTAAGTTATTTATAAATAATATTTCATTTCTGCGAAAATATTAAACTGTCAGTAATAAGAGATCTGTAATAAACAAATAGATATTATGGTTGCCTATTTAGTACTTTATTTTGTGGTACATAAAGCAATTGATTGTTTCATGAGGATTATTTGCATTCCGTCTTTGAAAAGAAGCGTAAAATAATGTACTTAAATGATATTTACCCACAAACACACCCACTTCCGTATCAAAGAGAAGCTCTCAAACCGTGCTTTTGTATGGGTTTAATGTATATAAGAAGTTAATGGAGTTCTCTTACATATGTATTATGTTTACGACACAACACTTACAAAATGTAAAATGAAAGTGTCGTTGAAATAAGCTAAACCCTGAATGCTCAAACGATACTTAACTTTCGAGTCGTGAGCAAAAGTATTTCTACAGCTAGGTACCTACTACTCGTATTTACCTATAAGTAGGTATGTGGCTGCATAAGACTCAAAACTAAATCTAAATAACGATAACAGTTTCCAGAAATAGTTATATATAATGCACTAGCTGTCCCGCACAACTTCGTCTGCGTAAATTTTCCCCGTTTTTGCAACATTTCTCATGCTGCTCCGCTCCTATTGGTCGTGGCGTGATGTTATATAACCTAAGCCTTTCTCGAGAAATGGGCTATCCAACAGTGAAATAATTTTTCAACTCGGATCAGTAGTTCCTGAGATTACCGCGTTTAAACATACAAACAAACTCTTCAGCTTTATAATATTAGTATAGATAACTTAATGCTTCTATTGAAGTTGAAAAAAAGAAATCAATAGATTTTCGGACAACTTACACACCGTCATCTGATGCTGAACTATGTATACGCAGCCAACCAATTGATAAATAAATCTAATTTTATTTATGGATAAGGTATATACGTTTGGGGTGAGAGATTGTTTGTATGTGCACTCGGATGTTGCCAATCTCAATAACGTTGTTTAATTTGTCTCCGATTGTTCTTAGATATATTTTATGATAGTAACTCGTAATAAAATGTCATAAATGCTGCTCTGAAATTAACTAAAATATTTTAGTGCATGTGACAAGGCAGGAGATTGGCAGCCCCCGACTAATTTTCTTTGTACTACTTACCTCTTAATAGTCGGGGTGTAAAAATAAAATTTTTATTTACATTGTTCCTATTACAAAGTATGCGTTTGTCGTGGGTTTTTTAAACACATACATATTCGCGATACATAACACATGGACTTAGAATAAAAAATCGAGCTCATTACACAAAATTATCACACTCATATAATAATAATAATAATATCTTGGCACAACCCACACAACGCCATCTGATCCCAAACTAAGCAGAGCTTGTACTATGGAAACCAGACAACTGATAAACATACTTATATATTTCTAAATACATACATATTATAGATAAATAACACCCAGACACAGAATAAACCATCGTGCTCATCACACAAAGTTTTATCCTGGGTGGGGATCGAACCCACGACCTCTTGCGTAGCAGTCGGATACATTCCCACCGCGCCACAGAGGCAGTCAATATTGAGTGGGGATTGAACTTACGACCTCTGCCATAGCAGTCAGAGTCAGTGACCACTAGATCAAGAGTTTGTAAGTTTTATATTCACCTGTAAGTAAGTGTTAACAAAATGATTAACAACGTAAACCCATGTATCTAAAATGACAGGTATCCACGCTAATGCAATTTGTATCGTGTTATACCAAATACTAAACCAAATCGCATCGATTTTGAGATAATTGTGTTTGAAGTTTGACTTACCAGTCGCTTTTGACGGTTTGATTACGGGAATGTTGTTGATTGGTTCGTTTACAATATTAATAGTAGCTATAGTGTAGTAACACCTAGTAACACCAAAGTACCTAGTCGTTAAATCTAGTAATTAACAGCACAAATGCTATTAGTCAATTTTATCGGTTATACTACACCAGCTTGGATCGTCTGTCTGTTAGGTACCTATACTTAATGGCTCACTAGCATTTTGGAGGAGTATTTAATAAGTTCATACTAAAAAATCGCCGTCCAAAACATTCATGTAACACAAGTCATTTTATCATGTAACCACGGTCTCCAAATTCTTAATAATGATTCCCTAAACACCGCTTTGGGCGACCGTCAAAGCGGTGTTAAAGGTTCATTACGTGCATCGCGGTCGATCGCGGCCGCGCGTATCTGACGACTAACACCTGACGCGCGCGACTGATGCGACAATAGTCAGAGTGCACGCACAGCCTGAGTGCCAGAGTGCAAGTCAGTCGTCGTCCTTCGCAGACCTCGGAAACGGCGCCATACATTCTCATACTCTGACTATTGTCGCATCGATCGGCCGCGATGCACAGAGATGGATCTTTAGAATTCTTGTGGTTAGTGAAAATGGCTATAACTAGCTTATACGTAGTTGGGTCTGAATATAGGTACCTACCTACTTACTTTACACTTATGTATTCAAAAAATACACACCCATAGATAAATACAAGCAGCTACGCCATAAAATCTCAATAAAATTACGAAGAACCTTACAAAATATAAAATGAACCATTTAGGTACATCTTAATTTTTCATAATAATCTCGAGCAAGTAACTGAAAACCGGTGTCGGTACAAAATCTGTGGCATTTATATAATTAATTAACTTCACAAGTCTCGAAGAAATCTTTCCCTTGTTATCTCGGATATTATAAGTAACATTTATCTACCCGGCTTATTAAGAAATGAACCGCTATTAACTTATGAACAAGAAGAAAATGTGAGCAAATCTTGGAATTATGACGAGGTGTGTCTTATCTTAGGATTTCATAGAATGAGGTGTAAACAAGGATGGAAATGTTATACGTAACATATGTGTTATGTGTGTAGATTTTGAGCTATGGCAATAAAAACAACTATTAGAGTATACAGATTGGCAATCCGTCCGTCCTGGAAAATTGGGATTTATGTCCATGGGTGACATACTTATTCTTCATTTTTGAAACATAGATGGCTAAGGCTGAAAATTCAGACACATGTTGTACCTATATACTATATAATCATAATCTATACTTCCTCTTCTTTCGATCAGATTACTCATCTCTACGAAAATAAATAAATGCCTGGTTTTTAGGGTTCCGTAGCTAAAATGGCAAAACGGAACCCATAAAGTTTCTCCATGTCCGTCCGTCCGTCCGCAGCTTAGCTCAGAGACTATTAGTGCTAGAATGCTGTAATTTACACATATTAATTACTTAACAAAGTAAAAGAATAACATTTAGAAAAAAACGAAGGGCAAGTGCATGTCGGGCCATGCACAATGTAGGGTTCCGTAGTCACCCCTCCCCCCCTCCATCCAAATAATGCGGCTTATGAAGTGGGTTTTTTTGTTATTTTTGTTTCATACTTACAACGTTATACTTACTTAAAAAAATTCACGGTAGTGGTATTATAGTGAAATTAAAAGAAAAACTATCACAGCTAAGAAGGCTTTCGAAGTTTACGTAACAGCAGGCCAAGTGAGAAGTAACAAAATTTTAATACAGATTCCATTAAAAAATACCAACGTTTGTTAGAAGTATGAAACAAAAAACAGAAAACCCACTTTTTAAGCCGCATAATTCGGATGGGGGACTACGGAACCCTATTATAATTTCGGTTTTACGTGTCTGGTGATTTTAATGTGAACAATCACAAATCATGACATAGGACAAGACAAGTTGGAAAAATCACAGCTATTTCGTTATTTGTGCTTAAGCAAAGAGATGGACGGACGTCGTTACAACTAGATTTTAATCATGAAATTCTATCAGTTAAACTTTGTGTAACTAGTTAGGTTTGCATAGTTTGGGCGGTGTTCTGCTCGTCTAGGAAATTGGTCGTATTAGACTAAACCCCAGTGCTCAAGCTCGGCTTAAACTAGAACCACTAATGCACTGTTGTAAACTGACCGAATCTGTTCAGCATATAGGACAAAGACATTGCTAGTTTTCACTTGGTTAAATCACAGTGAACTTGACGATTGTAAATCTCAAGAAGACAATACATGGGCTGATCCAGAAATTGGGGGGGGGGGGGGGGGCACCGATTCTAACATGCTTATGACAAACGGTATTTGTTACGACAGGCGCTACCTTTGTGATTATTTTCATATTTTTTGGTTACATGATTCAAACGGGTTTCACGGGGGACACAATGAATGCAACTTTCGGAGCGATTATTTTCAAAAATATTTACTCAATCAAAAAAGACAAAAAATACTTGTCGAATGATGTGCCACTCGTTGATGTCTGCTGAAAAAATATATTTCCAGCCTCTGTTACATGTATGGATATGTATGGTGGCTATCAAACTAAGTAGCGGCTGCTACAAGAAACCTATTCACCAAATTTCATCAATAGTCATCGAGTAATCTTTGAGTAAAATGCCTGTGACATATGGACGGACAGACAGACAGACAGAGAGACGGACATGACGAAACTATAAGGGTTCCTTATTTACCATTTTGGCTACGGAACCCTAATAAAAGAGGCAATGATCCTCTTTTATTAATAACGGCTGTAGGTATAATAAAAAGATAAAATTTCCTCATATAACATTTAAATTTTTTCAGTTAGGTAGGTCGTAAATAATTTACCAAAATAATTCGCCATCTCTTTCGAATAACGAAATTTATAACGGCAGGCTTTTTCATCATCTGATTTGGCATGCTAAATATACAAATTTATCATTAAGGATGAAAGACGAGAAATAAATAAATGATCAGCACAAATTGAATTCGGGCAGCAAGCAACAAAAACAGTGAACTACGCTGTTTTTGGACTCGCTACGTGATATTCAATTCAATTCAATTCAATTCAATTCAATTCCATTTATTTGCGTAATATGGGTACAAATGATGTAACAATAATAGTAATATAAAGAATCACCATAAACAGCTTTGAGCATGCAAATTAATTAATATTATTTTATAATCTAAGAAATCAAAACAAAGTGAGAATCAATTAAATACAGTATACATGTCGAGATTTCAGAATATGTCATGTGTAGAAATTATAATTTTAAATTTGTAAGTATATAATATCTAATAAATTCATAATCATTTCCACTAAAATAAATACAGTACTTTAACAAATAATGTCACCAATTAATGTCATATATTATCAAGTAGGTATTCCTTAATAGAGTAATATCCTTTATTGAGTAACAGTTGTTTTACTTTTTGTTTAAATAAGTAAATATTCGATGTTTCAAGTATTGAAGTAGGTAACTTGTTATATATTCGAGGCATCATACAAAATATACTGCTATTAAATAAGTTTGTTCTATTAGACGGAAGCTTTATTTTGAAATTATGTCTTCGACTACCATATGTCTCAAACATGTTAATATTCTTCCTCGCAAAAAGTACAACTTCCAGTATGTAGATGCATGGAACAGTCAGGAGATTTAATTTTATGAAGTAGGGTCTACAGCTATCGGTCTGCTTCAACTTACAGATCACTTTCACGCATTTTTTTTGTGCTATAAGTACTGCTTCCTTCTTTGTACAATTGCCCCAGAATAGAATCCCATACCTCAAGATTGGTGTAACATAACCATGGTATGCAGTTAAAATAGTTGATATGTTTGCCGTTTTAGACAATACATAGAGTGCGTATGAGAATTGATAGAGTCTTATGCATAGTAACTCAACATGTAACGACCAATTCAAGCTAGAATCTAAATTAATACCTAAAAATCTAGTTGTTTCCACATTTTCAATTTTGTGGTCAAAATAATGAATGTCCATGTTTATTAGCCTATTAGTTCTATTTCTAAATGTCATATAATACGTTTTATCAAGATTAATTTTCAAATTATTAGATGTCAACCATTCAATTACATTGGATAACGTTTTATTTAATTCTTGTTGCATTTGGAAATTATCATTACCAGAAACTATAATTGTACTATCGTCGGCAAATAATACTGTTTTATGTTGTGTCACTTTAGGCAAATCATTTATATAAATGATGAATAAAAGTGGCCCTAATACACTGCCTTGTGGGACACCAGACACAACCTTGCAATAATTTGAAGAGTATGTGGTAACTTTTCTTGTTACATGACATATATTACTAATTTGCGTGCATTGCATTCTATTATCAAGGTAAGATTTTATTAAGTCCAGTAAATTTCCCCGAATTCCGTACGAATATAATTTATCCAATAATATTTTGTGATCTACATAGTCAAATGCCTTAGTTAGATCCATATAGAGCGCGCATGACTGTTTGCCTTTATCTATGTTTGATAACACGGTATGCAGGAAATCGTAGATAGCTATGTTAATACATTTATTTTTTCTAAAGCCTACTTGTTCATTGGAAAATAAATTGTTGCTGTCAAAAAAATTGTAGATATTCATGTGAATTACTTTCTCTATAATTTTAGAAATGATAGGCACAAGCGCGATTGGCCGGTAGCAATTCATATTATGCATGTCATTTTTCTTAAATATGGGTTTAATTATAGTGTACTTTAGCATTTCAGGGAAAACACCATGTAGTATGCATTCATTTATTATATGACTGAGTACATACGATATTTTACCTGATACTGTCTTTAAAATTCTAACTGATATACCATCGTACCCAGTGCTATTAGTATTTTTTAGGTTTAGAATGATCCTATTAATATCGCTAGGAATAGTAGGCTGCATGAACATTGATTTATAACAAATTATCATTTAACATATTATCCGACTGAGTCATTTTATATTGATATACAATTTATTGACAATGACAGGAAGATTATTTCCAGTATACAGGATATTGATCGTTAAAATAAAATAGGCAAATTGTAGTCTAGACTATCATACATTAATTTGGATTGACGTTGATAAAAGAAATCGAAGATATCATAGAGGGAGTCCGGGAGAGTTGACCCGCCAAAATATCCATGTTTCTTATTATACTAACAGATAGCTATTTTCAATGAATTTTATCTGAAGCTGCAGTATTTAATATTTGGTTTACCTTTAATAAAATGGCAGTTGTTTACGAAATGTATTAAAGTAGTAAATTAATGTCTCCTACCCCACGCCAATCTAAGAAGTGCTGCAACATCGCAATACATAGTGACACTAAGATTCTATGAGCAGTGGCTATTGTCTCCCCCCTGGTAAACT
The DNA here is from genome assembly GCA_945859575.2 of Herminia tarsipennalis. Lineage (NCBI taxonomy): Eukaryota > Metazoa > Arthropoda > Insecta > Lepidoptera > Erebidae > Herminia > Herminia tarsipennalis. The sequence goes on from OX243840.2 coordinate 8,303,092, forward strand.
CTCCCAGACTCCCCCTACCTATTGGGATCGTGATTCTCCTTCTTTTGCTCTCTGAATCTTGCGACACATCTTGAAAAATTGTAGCCACCTAACAACTAACAGTTAACGGGACTAAAGGCATTCGATATATTTCGGGACTTAATTGCGTGAATTATTTAAAGGTACGAACCTTTTATTTACCCGACGTTTCTATCGAATTGCAATCATAGTCACGGGTCGACTGAACTTGAAAACAATAATGGCATTCGTATTTAGTTTCTGTTTTATTATGTTTTAATGGCTGAAAAAAAGCAAGTTATAAATGTCTAGTTCAATAGAGGCAACATTTTTGCAAGTTTGATCTAATAAAAGTGTAACTCTATTTTACCTGTTACGTTTCTACATTCATTCTTGTATTCGTCGTAAATTTAAATCCCAAAACCGATTTTCATAAAAAATCGTGTAGATATTTCGCAGAGATCGCGATATTCGACATCCAAGCGCAATCGGGAACAAAAGTTAGTTTAGTAGGTAGGTAGGTATAACCTATAAAAGATCGACAGTTGAGCCCGATATACATTTTTGTAACCAAATCCCATGGGGGTTTGGAAATAAAATGGTTGTCTGTAAAGTTTATAGACGGTAATTTTAATTAAATACATAAGAAAACTTTGATGACATTGTAATAAACAACCTGTGAGAACTTTTTTTTTTAATTTTTTTTTATTCATTATCAAATATTTTTTAAAGGGACTAAAGGCATTCGATATATTTCGGGACTTAATTGCGTGAATTATTTAAAGGTACGAACCTTATATTTATCCGACGTTTCGATCGAATTGCACCGATCATGGTCACGGGTCGACTGAACTTGAAAACAATAATGGCATTCGTATTTAGTTTCTATTTTATTAAGTTTTAATGGCTGAAAAAAAACAAGTTATAAATGTCTAGTTTATTAGAGGCACCATTTTTGCAAGTTTGATCTAATATAAGTATAATCGTAAGTATATTAGAAATGCGAAAGGAACTCTATTTACCTGTTACGTTTTCACATTCATTCTTGTATTCGTCATAAATTTAAAGGTCTGAACCGATTTTTATAAAAAAATCGTGTAGATATTTCGCAGAGATCGCGATATTCGACATCCAAGCGCAATCGGGAACAAAAGTTAGTTTGGTAGGTAGGTATAACCTATAAAAGACTTATACCTATAAAAGATCGACAGTTTAGCCTGATAGACATTTTTGTAACCAAATCCAATGGGGGTTTGGAAATAAAATGGTTGTCTGTAAAGTCAGTTTATAGATGGTAATTTTAATAAAATACACACATCAAAAGTGTCTAGGGATCAACATATATTTTTGCAATAACTTTTCTCCTGATTGATTTTTTTTTTTTATTTCTATATGGATTCATCAAATAAAGTGTTTTCGTTTGTCACAGTAACGATAAACCAAGTCACCTTTGCATTAATAAAGAAATTTGCCATTTTCCTAATAAAGGGATTTTTGACATTTGAACCACTAACATTAAAGTTCGAAAAAAAGACTGAAATAACAGTTTTCTTTAAAATTTTATTGGGTAACTTAAACAATTAATAATCCGTGTTTCTACCGCGAACACTAACAACACAAGAACATCGGTTTGGCATACTCAAAATGAGTTCATCCAAATCACGCTGTGGAATGGCCGCCCATGTTCGTTGCAACAACAAAAAAAGGTCTTCTTGCGACTGGATACCCTCCATATTCGGCAGAGCTCTTCTCTGTAGCATATCCCATGCATGCTCAATCGGGTTCAAGTCTGGCGACTGAGCAGGCCAGGGCAGGACATTGATGTTAGCTGCGGCGAGAGTCTGTCTTACAACTCTTGCGGTGTGCGGTCGTGCATTATCATGCATTAACTGAAATAAGGGACCGATTTGCACTTGTAGAGGAACGATGACGTCTGATACAATCGTCTCAGCATAAATTTGAGCGTTGAGGTTGCCTCTGATCCAAATCAACTCAGTTCTTCCGCCGATCCAAATACCCGCCCATACCATGATGGTTCCACCACTATAAGGATGGACTTCCTGGCAGGATTTTAATCGCTGTTGGCGTCCAGGGGTTCTCCAGTGTCGTATACGTCTTGTATCCGGTCTCATACCAAAACGAGACTCATCAGAAAAGCACACGAAACGCCATTGTTCTTCTGCCCAATTTCTGTGTTCAAGAGCCCATTGATATCGAATCCTACGATTGTGCATTGCTATAGGTGGTACCCGTAGCGGTCTTCGGGAATGAAGGTTCACTTCATGCAAGCGGTTTCTGACTGTTTGGTCGCTAATTAAGTTCCCTGAAGAGTGATGAAGCCTCACGGCTAACATCATGGCGGTTATTGTTGGACCTCTTCGAGTTAAGATTTGAATGTATCGGTCTTGTCTCCGTGTGGTGCAGCGATACCGTCCTCCATGGCGCTCAGCCACGGTACCAGTGCTTCGGTAACGTGTCCAAAGTCGACTGATAACACTCTGACTTGTATTCAGAGCTAAAGCCACAGTACGTTGCCGGGAACCAGCTTCTATCATTCCCACGGCTCTGAGCATTTCTTCCCTGCTTAAATGACGTCGCCGCTCCATAATAACGTTGGTTTTAATCAGTAGTAGGGAAACAGTAGCACTAATAATGTCTTCAATGCGTTGTATGTTTTTATAGGGAAAATATTGACAGCTGATTTTCATCTTTTACTCGAATTTGATTCACAGTTCCTGATTCAAATTATGAAATGCACCAAAAAGGATCCATATAAATTTATAAAATCATAAATTTATTACAAAGCCACATCTCAATCTCAAGAAATCCGCATAAAAATGCTTGATCCCTAGACACTTTTGATGTGTGTACATAAGAAAACATTGATGACATTGTAATGAACAACCTGTGTAATTTTTATTATTAATTATCAAATATTTTTTAATTTCCAATTGTATCGCAGGTCGCTGCAATCGCCAAAACATTGATGAACCTTGACTGTAACAGCTGCAGTGGCCCACAATACTTCAGCCTATCAGCAGGCGTCACGTCAAAAAAAAATATTTATTGGTTTTATCTTGTAGGTTTTAACTTATACAAATTTGTTTAATGTGGACCAATAATAAAAGATAACCGAAGATACTGTTCCTTATATCGAATACCATCTAACAATACATCTAACAAACATCAAGATTGATATAATAAACTTGCAAAAATGTCTAACAATAGTGCATTCTGTGCTTTCTATATAATTATATAGAAAGCATCTCGTTTTGTATAGTATATTAAATGCAAGAGTTTTTACGTATATTTATGTTTCGATTTTTTTTAAATCGATCGTGCTTCGATTTATTTTAAGCTTTGCATAGCTTATATCGCGGGCTTTGAGCGCGGCGACCGAATCAAGAGATTCCGTAACGAAAATTAAACCTAACACCCCCTACTCCGCCTACCATGTAGCTCGGCCGAGCGTTCGCTTAACGTATAATATGTATATGGTACGACTGTACGAAGCTCGCACGGATCGAGACGAGCTGCTCCGAAATCAGACGAATACGTAATTGAATGAATATTTTTTTTGGTGTGTAATTACACTATTTATACCTAATTATTTATACTTATTATTTATACCTAGCTATTTTTGTTTTATAGAGAAGAAAAACTTAAAGAACTAAAAATAAAAAGAAATTGCGAACGTCAAAGGGCATAATAACAGCGTCAGAAAGATTTGAAGAAAAATGAAAAAAAAAAACAAAAATTGCATAAGTTGATAAAAAATGCTATGCAATAGCTGTACCGCGGCAGTCTCCAAGTGCCACACATATGTTTAAAATTCAAAACTACTTAGTTTTATTCAGTTCACATCTCTTTTGTCACCTGTTAAAATTAAATAACTGTTAGTAACTACCTTATTTAAGTATAAATATTCAATGAGTATGACAATTATCTCACTTAATGATTATTCATATTGCTACTATATAATGATATCATAAACAATGCTAAAATGATCCTCGTTTCGAGGATTGCTGACACATTATCCTATTTATTTTGAGCGTTTTCTCACTATTTTTAAACAATGCGAATTTGATTTCATTTTGATGAGCCCAATTCACACTATGTTAGCTAACCTAACATAATCCTAACACCATAACCTAATACCTTATAGCAACTGGAACTGCCGAATTTATTTCCGTCACATTTCCGTTCGTACCGTCACATTAGTGTTTTCTTAAGGATGCCTCTTACCTAGTCATTAGTTCGCGCAGTTGGCAAGTTAATTCGGCAGTTCCAATAGGTACTTGTAATTGAACGAACTCGTCGCGACTTCAAAGCTAGTTGCGATGTCTTACCGAGAAATTTCCCACAAAGTCGTAGCAACATGGATTGGTAACTTTAAAGTCTTTTTATTCAAGGTGAGCGTAGCAAGACGTGGAGCAAAGAAGAAATTGAGTAGACACGCTAAACATTTTCTTAGTTGGAATTTTGTCTCACATATTTTATCCCAGCGACGTTGTACAAAGATATAGAATGTTGCTTGTCTTAACCGTTCTAAGGCCGTACGTCGTAAAAGTTGTAGACCTCTAAATTAAATTTCAAGGTCAATTATTTTGCTTTAACGGTTCAGCATTGCAATTTTCACAATTACATTTACAACATTAATGCAGGCTAAAACATAATCGACTTTTTTTTTTAAATAGACGACTCCCGCAGTACCCAGTGTAGGTACAAGCCCTGTGTTGCGGGGGACTTTACAAACATACAACAACACAAAGTACACCCAGACTCGGAACAACAATTTGTGGATCACACAAAATGGTGTCCCGTGTGGGAATCGAACATTGCGTAGCAGGAGTGTGTCCGACACACACTCCCACCGCGCCACTTCTCGGTGGCAGCAGAGAGCAGATTAAATTCATAAATGCATCCTACGAGAACTAGGGCAGACTATGATAGCACAGCCGCTGCTTAGAGTATTTGTTTGAAGTGTCGTCTCGATTTGAACTTACCTTCAAGAGCAAATTGCACAATTTCTTCAAAAAGGTTATTTACCCCTTTACTATCCAATATAAAGTATACTTTGTTGTTAGATATAAATACATAACATTTTACTTACGTCAATACTGTTGGTACGGCATATCGTCATACCCAGTGTCCACTCGGCAGGCCACAGGGGGTGTGTGTCTGACATGCTCCATCGCTTACACTCAATGCACGAAGGGGAGGGAGGGGGGAGACATCTACCCTCCACCCACACTTACAACGAACTTTATAGATGGCCGATTTCTTTGTTGGCTTTAATTTCATTCTCAGTCTAGTGATTTTGATATCGATGTTGTGAATATGTTTTATTTGTTCTTCAATTTATAATAATAGGTTGAAATTCGAATGTCCTTTTTTGTCTGTAAGGCATATTGTTGTTACAAGGGCTTGTAAATCTAGGCACGTATATGTAAATCATTAGATGGTCTAATTCGCTGTGGAAAATTTATCCGAATAATATTAAAAATACACTTCTAAACATTTTCGTTCAGTAAGTGGCATATTTTCATTATTAAAAAAAAATTTTGGTACCTACTTATTTCTAAATAAACATGCAATATGGGAAAACATTGACATCCGGTTTCTGAAGAAATCAATCAACAAACTGTCAAGAAGATTTTTAACTCTTTCAGAAAATGAACGTGAACTAAGTTTACTTACCGTAAACCCGATACCGACGGTTGCTGAGAAGTTCCCAGCTTGGAATTTCCCAGTCTCGAACTGCACTAACAAAGATGTTTTGCCGACTCCACTGTCACCGAGGAGAATTGTCTGCAAACAAAAATCGCGTTTGAAATAGGTGAAAGGATTTTGTGTGATGTAGCTTTTTGGAGTGGGAACTTCAGCACTCCTGACTAAAACAATGTAAAAAATGACTAATTGTCTCCAGGGGGGAAGGGAGTGTAATTAGTTATCACGTGTAACAATTGAAGGATTAGTAGGTATATATTACACTAGCTGTCCCAAGAAACTTCCTCTGCGTAAATTTTCCCCGTTTTTGCAATATATTCCATTACTGCTCCACTCCTATTGGTCGAGGCGTGATGTTATATAGACTATAGCCTTCCTCGATAAATGGGCTATCCAACAGTGAAAGAATTTTTCAATTCGGACCAGTAGTTCTTGTGATTACCGCGTTCAAATACACAAACAAACAAACTCTTCAGCTTTATAATATTAGTATAGATTATAGTAGTCCGTTGAGTGTAGTCTATCCTGCGGATGGTGCTTATCAAACGAGCCAATAAAGTCTCAAGATTAAAAAGCCAACTTCGCGAAACAAGAAGAAACGAGCTTATTTAAACAATCTTTTTTTCAATCGAGACTTTTCAATCCACTGTCTTAAGAAGTTAATTATCGTACCATTTTTTTAATTAGAGGATACTTTAAGGCCGAAGTTTGAAAGGAAATAAAAGTATTTTTATTTTGTTGAGATTGTGATGTTTTATTTTCAGTATTTATTATCTACGCTTCAAAATTAACCGGGTAACTGTAAATATTTTGAGTTGGTGCTTACTTGTTAATTAAGTTGCCGAAGCTAGTAATGTATAGAGCCGAACATATTAATCTTCTGTAAAATAGTGATATTAACACATCACTGTGTTTCAATTGAAGGACACCGTAGCAAGTGAAATTACTGGGCAAATGAGGTCTATGAACTAACATCTCAAATGATAAACACGGTGCGGTGTGTTCATTTCGTTGTATATAAAAACCCTACATGGAAAACTATACAAATTATAAAAATACTGTAAAAATACCTTTGACTCCTCGCCTATTAGGTACTGTTATTTTTTTTTAAAAGACGACTTCCGCAGTAGTTTACAAACCTTGTATCGCGGGGGACTTTACAAGCATACAAGTCACGAACACAAAGTACCTACACCCAAACTCGGAAAATGTACCGAGAACTTTCCAGCAGGACTCTGCACCTGGTCATAAGGCACGAACTACCCAAGCCTGGCTTGAAACCAACGTTCCGGACTTTAAAAGAGCTGAAGACTGGCCCTCATCTCGCCCAGACCTCAACCCTTTAGACTACAAATTATGGTCAGTTTTAGAGGACATGGCTTGCTCTAAAAGCCACGGCGACATTGAGTCTCTTAAAAAATCTCTGGAGCAAGCAGTGTCGAAATTTCCCATGGATACAACGCGTAAATCCATAGAATCATGACCAGACAGATTATAGGCCTATATAAAAGCCAAGGTGGCCATTTTGAATAGAATATTGTTTTTATTTTTTGCTGAGACTTTAATAAATACATATGTACATTAATGTTATTACTTCATTAAAAAAAACACGTAACAACAATTTGTGGATGTGGGAATCGAACCCTTGCGTAGCAGTCGGACACCCTCCCACCGCGCCACAGAGTCAGCTAAACTAAGTAGTTAGTAATATTTTCCTATTTATTGTTACTATCAGACACAAACTACTTTATTCGATAACACAAAGGGTTTAGAAATGTAAGTAGTAAAAAGGGAAAGGCATATTAGGACCTAATATCGCAAAGTGTAACCTTAGGACTACTTTATAGGGCTTTTACGAACGTGAAGTACCTTTCCAAAAGGGTATTCTTAAAGAGCCCCGATCATATTTTTCTGCCTAATCCTCTTAAGAGTTTCCCTTGAATTTTAGTCGTATAATATATCCGTTTGGCCGAATTTTGAGCACGGCCAATATCAACAGGATCTAAGAAAATTTGCGTATAACGAGCGGACCGAGATATCAGCAAGCGAGGTATAGCAACATTATCACTGTTGATCCACTACCGCCCAAGACAAGTAGTCGCTGCGCGTGCAAGACCACGAATATAAACATTTTGATGTTTAGCAAATTTTTATATTCTTGGATTTTTTTTTCAATAATTTTATAAAGCGCAGGTCCGACCGCACGTGGAGTACTGCTCTCATCTCTGGGCGGGTGCCCCCAAATACTTGCTCGATCCATTTGACTCCCTCCAAAGGCTGTGTTGATTGGGGTCTTCGTTGATGACCCCAATCTCACGGACACACTGGAGTCTTTACAGCAGAGTCGTGACTTTGGTGCACTTTGCGTACTCTACCGTCTGTTCAACGGGGGAACTGTTTGACATGGTGCCACCGTCACCTTTCTACCACCGCACCACTCGACATCGTAGTAGGGTTTATTCATTCCACCTGGAAGCTATGCGGTCCTGTACGGATCGATTCCGGCGTTCTTTTCTGTCAAGTACGTGTAGACTCTAGAACGAACTACCTGCTGCGGTGTTTCCGAGCGCTACGACATGTCTTTCTTCAAACGAGCTTTAAAGAGAGTTTTCACTTCACGGTAGGCAGCGGCTTGAGTGTGTCCCTGACATTCCTGTAGTCCATTAGCAGCGGTAATCGCTTACCATCAGGTGGGCCGCTAGCTCGTCTGCCAACCATAGTCAATAAAAAAAAAATAAGATAACTAGCAATCTGGAATTGTGGGTCCCTCATTACTAGCAATCTTTTTAATCCTTCCAGCTGAATTCAATGGCTTTTATTTTATTTTATTTTTATTTCTTCAGGATAACAAACAATTGCGCAATCATGCATAAGACTAACAATCTTTCTTATAAAACAATTAGGTAATTACGCAACTAGCACCGTTATCCACAAAATAATACATTACAGAAAAATTTAAAAACAAGCAAAGAGTAACAAATAATTTAAATAAAACAAGCAAAGTTTAACCTGTATACTCTACGTCTAAACAGGCGATATGGAGATAGTTATTATGTAAATTACATGCAAATGTCATAAAGTTTTACCTATAATTTTAGTAGTAATATAATGGGTAGGATTCGAACCCACTACCTCACGATTGTGAGTTCAATGCCTTACAGCCGTTTTACTTCTTGCACGTTCAACGAAAAAAAAAAAAGTTAAGGGACACAATTTATGCAACTTTCGGTGCGATTATTTCCAAAAATGTTCATTTAATGAAAAAGTTTATTAGAAACCTCAAAATGTTTTTAGAAGATCCGTCAAATGATGTGCCACACGTTGATAATTGCTGAAAAAAACAACTTCTGTTACATGTATGGAGTGCCAGGGGTCTAGGGGGGGGGGGCTAGAAATATTTATTTTTATTATTTAACTATCAAACTAAGTAGTGCCTACTACAAGACACCTTTTCACCAAATTTCATCAATCATTGAGTAGTCTTTGAATAAAATGCCTGTGACATACGGGCAGACAGACAGTTCCGTTTTTGCCATTTTGGCTACGGAACACTAAAAAGGCGTTTTTGTACACTCTTTGTGTTTATGTCAGCCTAGTACCTACGTGTCGATTATACGGCTTTTTGAAGCACGCTTTCATAGCTGTAATCGTGTTAGTGAAGCTCGCTCATAGCCTGTGAGGACTTAACTTGATAACTTTATGCTTGTTGCATAGTAACAGCAGCATATAATACTATATGTACTCTTTAGGGAACGTTTACTATAAAATGAGCTTACACGAATCCTAAATGTATCTTCGCATTCCTAGTTATCGTGTAGTTCATCCGCTGTGGCATAGAAACTAAGGGCTTGAAGTGCATATTTTCTTGTATAATGGGACAGATATCAGACGTCTGTTTTTGAGATAAGTTCTTTCTCAGTAGCATTTTCGCTTTAAATATGGATATAATGTAAACGTCTGTTAGATATAAAATAGTAAGTAATAGGCATAGCGCGACCTGCATGTCGCGTCATCATTAGTTTGCAGATGCGTGTCTCATCACTACGTCTCACTTCAGTGCAATAAACGAGTTCTATGGTAATTGTATAGTCACTTCTTGCCAATTACTTTATTAATACAATAATTGAATTTAAAAAAAAATTCTATCTTTCTTTAATCGAACCTAAGACTTCCGTATACCAATTGATGTTTAGTAACATAGACCCGATAAGTATATACTTATCGTGACTTTGTAACTAAACCTCATTTTTATCTATCCTTCCTGCATGCGAGTTGAGTCCTCGCTTGCGCCATCTAGCCGCTGAAACATTGATGACATATCGCTATTCGCATTACTTAGCAAGCAATCAATAACATTAGTTTCAATTGTATCGCATGTTATGTCGCTACAATCGCCATTCGCTGTTGCGTAGCAACCAATCAATAAGGTGACTTTTTTAGGCACTTTTTCGTAAGAGCAGCCGGTCATCCATTAACAAGACGTTATCTCGTCAATAATTACAAATTTCAAGAATTAATGTCTGACAGTAGGATACAATAATTGCATTTTTGGAAGATAGAAAAATTTGATTGTGGTAACTATACGAAGATACAGTTAAGTTAGTGCTAAAGCCACATCCTGTTTGTATTCGCAAACAAACGTTTTAGCTGATTGTTGTCAGTGTATGGAGTGCATTCACCAGAGTGCTTGAAAATAGTTGAAAAATCGACGTCTGTTTCGTATTCGAACAAGCATTCGTTTATGAATCGAGAATCGATGTTAGCTTACAACGAAAATCTTTGGAGCTTTGAACTTTGCTATGGGTATATTTTACCTATAACTTTAACCCCTCTGTGATTAGGTTATTTGTATCAGTTAAGTTAATAATTATTTTTGACGTGAATGACGTCTTATAAATCGATGACCGGCTGCACTCACGAAAGTGTCTAAAAAAAGTCACGTTATTGTTTGATTGCTAAGCAACAGCGAATGGCGATATGTCCTCAATGGTCCCTCTGTCTGTCTGTCTATCTATCTGTCTGTCTCTGTCCATCCGTATGTCACAAGCATTTTACTCAGAGACTTCTCAATGAATATTGATGAAATTTGGTGAAAACGTCTCTTATAGAGGCCGCTACTTAGTTCGATAACTAAATAATAAAAATAAATATTTTTAGAGGGGCACTACATACATGTAACAGAAGCTGTTTTTTTTTTTGCAACATGTGGCGCATTATTAGACAGGTCTTTTAATAAAACTTTTTTGATTGAGTGAATAGTTTTGGAAATAATTGCTCTGAAAGTTGAGAAAGAAATCACAAAGGTAGCGCTTTACAAATATTTTAAACTAAAATTATTTTGGACAAGATCGGATATACCGTTTTGTTACCATTGAGTTATAGCCGAAAAACTGCTTTTCTCAACAAAAAAGCTTAAGTGCCATGAACATACGCTCTTCTGCCGATGCAATTATTTAAGACTGCGGAACCCTACATTGAGCGTGGTCCGACATGCTCTTGCCCGGTTTTTTTATAATAACATAAAATCTACTTAATAAAGTATCATATTATGACAGGGATGGCGACCTTTTTTGATATACGTGGCAATTTTTTAAATTATCGGGTATATGACGTGCCCGACAGGCCGTCAAAAAAAACTGATAGTAGCGCATTTCGCGCGTTCATTCGCAGCTCGCACTTCCCGTCATAGTGAACTAACTGTTTATCAACGCAAATAACAATAACGGAATCAAATCAAACCATCTTATCTTTCGGTGGGGTCGAAGTATCTTCGTCCACCTCACGGATGGTTCGCCATCACTGCATTATGACACAGGGTATCAAACAGGCAAACGGGTGTCAATAACAATTTGTTATGGTACCTACCTAATATTTTACAAAGTGTAAAATGCAATTCCTGTTTCGCTTAGGTAGTATATTTTAAATGGATGTATTTTTTTTAAATATTTGCTTAGCGAGAGCGAACGTAGAGCATTGGCTGTCCGATGCAACATATTGATCCGCAGATTTACATCCCCAACACTTTGAGACAAGCTTTTGAGCTTAGCTGGAGGGGTTAACAGGATTGCTAGTAATGGGGACTGTAATCCCACATTGCAGGTCATCTTTAAAAAAATATATTTGTTGCTAAGCTTTGTCATCAAACATTTCACATCCATTTCGGCTTTATAATAATAATAATAATAGCTCTGAAGAAAAGCACAAAATAAATATTTACAAATAATAATCTTAACTTAACGACTCTGCTAAGTCGATGATATCGACAACTTCGTCTGTTTGCCCAACTTTGGCAAAGGCCTCCTCCATTTCTTTCCACTCTACTCGGTTTAGTGCTTTCCTTGTCCATAATTTTCCTGCTATCGCCTTTATCTCGTCTTCTCACCTTCCGATCTGTCTGCCTCGCAGCGACGAAGGGTTAAAATTTCCTAAGGTAACTCGATAATAGGTGGACACGGTTCTTCATACGTATATTAAGAAGATAACTAGAAATCAAAGGAAAGCCGTATAGAATAGTGTTCTAAGGACTCCCTGCCACTGCTGCCTCGTTACCTTTTCCTATTTCTAGGGTACCAAAACACAATATTTCTGTTTCACTTTTCAATGCCAAGTCCATTGCCATTAAGGTTTCCGTATTCTAGTTGTAACATTTTGTATTTTAGTGTGATTTCTGACGGTTTTGTTTCGTACCCTGTCTAATTTTCTTAAATAACCGAAGCCGTCACTATTTCGTTTTAGTATAGATATAAACCTGGTGTGTGTGTTTCTATTACCAAGGTTTACGGCCGCGTTTAGTGCCTAATTACCTACTGTTAACACATTTTAATGCCATGAACTTAAGCCATACGAGTACATAAAAAGTATCAAAAACAAATAACAATTACTTTGTAAGTCAAAGGAAATAATAAAGCAGACGACAGTCGATAGCTATTCAACTTTTTTTCATTTATTTCGTTGTGAACTTATCACATCATTTCACTCGTAATGATTTCAAATATCAGTGAAAATATTTTTTATATTTCTGATCTTATGTAGACTTACGAATTAATAAGATATTACATTTAAACATCTGTAGATGAGAGCGAGTAGCACAAAATGATGTGCTTGAATGGGACGAAAGAAAACCTTATAATATAAATATGTGAATAGAGTAGTGGCCGTGTGGTGCCGGCTTAAGAATAGTACCACCCCATCTCTACCCGTGGGTGTCGTCAAGGCGACTAAGGGATTTCACCCCGGAGGACGGGCTGCAGCGTCCTCTGCGTATTTAAAGCCTTACTGCGATCGCCAACCCGCTCGCCAAGCGTGGCGATTATGGCAATTACCCCCAGGATCTATATACTTGTAGGTTCTACTGGGGAGACCCGTGCCCAGCAGTGGGCCATCATATGGGTTGATATGTGTTAGTACGTAGTTTTCACGATCGCAAATTAGGTACACCAGAAGACCTACAAACTAAATAACTGCGCCGAGAAAATGGGTACAAAATGGAGAATTTCTCTTTAAAAGTAATCAACGTGTAAGATTTCAATGTGGTTTAATATTAACATTTTCATTGCATCGAGAATTACTACTAGGAAATATAATCTTTTACGCAACAGTTTCCGTTCGAGCATGAATGAGCGAATACAAATACAGCATCTAGATAGGTACGAGTACTTAGAGAACGGAGTGAGATCGAAGGCTATGCATCTCGTTCGTTGAATTTCTCGATATTCTCGTGTGCCTAGTTGTGTCTAATTTAACAAGATAGATCGGTAACCAAATAAACCATTTTTTTAATATATACTACTTAATGAAGAGACGAGCATATCGTGATGGTAAGCGTCACGCTATCCCATAACAATATCAGTGCCACTTAAATCCTTGTTTGACAAAGATCTGAATGGCATCGTACCACTCTCCTCATTTAAGACATTACTTCTTATGTCGTTACACTTGCTACAGCACTATTCAACCAATACACACTGATTTGTACACATTATAGAATTTTAAAAATAAAATATTTACGCGATTAAGACCCGTAGGGTCTTAATCGCGTAAATATTTTATTCTTAGGCTAAATACCTTTGTTTATTTCCCGACGTTTCGACCGTATTGCAATGGCCGTGGTCACGGGTAGACTGTGAGTGAGTCTACCCGTGACCACGGCCGTTGCAATACGGTCTATAATGAATACACACTGATGTGTTAACATCACTATTTCACGCAAGAATAACTGACACTATCTTGGTACCACAACACCGATAACTTAGACCTAATTTGTATTTATTAAGCTTCACTCCGCGCAATAAAAAGCATAGGTAGTCTAACCTTCCTAAGGCTCCAAGCTACCTTTGTAACTAATATTATCTAAATCAATCCAGTATCTTTGAAGATTTATTACATTATGTTTTGAGTAGATAGAACATTTTTAGATTGTTAGAATAGAACTACGGAAATGATGATTTACCAGACAAGGGTGTGTTAAACCCTTTTTGATAATTGCTATATGTTTGTTATGGTGGCAAGGTAAGAAAAAGCGCAGATAAGTGAAAGCGCAGGGCAGCCTTTTCTCGAAACGTTTCGTCGTATTTTTGTACCCTTACAGATTTTATCTGGAGGGCGCTACAAAGTCCAAATTCTCAGGATATGATGTCAAAACTGTTATACCTTTATTACCTATAATTGAGCTACGGTGTAGGATTTTAGAGAACTAATGACTAAAAACTAACGTCACGCAGGACGCTACATGTTATGATGAGAATTAGAGAGTAGTATTAAGTTAGGGCGTGTAGAGTTAGCAGCTTGGCTTTACATAAGATCTGATAACTTTTTTTAGAGTGGTAGCAATATGTACAAATATGTGTAGGCCATTCTTTTCTTCCAATGCAATTATTTTCTTCCTTTTGATATCAGAATTAATATTTTATATTTAATCATTCGTTACAAGTACTTTGCCCAATATTTAAGCACAATAGTTTTTACCTTTGTTGTAAGTAGACGCTCCTACTTATATTGTAACCACTAAGGCTGATTTTAGTTTATCTCATGTTTCAACTTTTTGATAATACAATTTGCATCAGTCCTTTAACATGATGTATAGTATATTAGTCGCAGCACCTTACCCCCATATCAAGTTTATAAACATTCAAACCATGTAAAATTGGCAATTTAAAAAGAGTGGCCGCGAGTTTTTATTGCCAGGTTCTTTTCTCTAGCTTAACCTATTGTTTGCGAACTTGGCATTCCATGTACATGTAGAATCCCGACCAATCACTAGAGTTGTTTTGCATCCTAAGTAAATAAAGATTTTTTGAATTTTGTACCTACTCGTCTTGGCGTCAATTAACATGACAATGTTTTTGGTAGGATTCGATTATTCAATTGAATTAGAATAATAGATATTGGAGAATCATACACACACACACACACGCACATTATGAACGAAGGCAAGAATATGTACCTAAATATTTCTGTTTTTTTTTTAACATCAAAATATTTCTTTTTATATTTATTATTTTTCTTTCATGTTTTAATAAGTTTAGGTTAAGTAATGCGGTAGCATTTAATCCAGACTACTCTAATTTTTACTTTAAGTTAATTTAATTAAAAAATTATACTACTAACTCTACTAATCTATACTATTACATTGTTATAGCATAGGTCACGCTCCAAAAGGGGACTCTTCTAACTCAGGTTACTTATCTTAACAGAAGAACTCCCACACATAATGTATATTATATAAGTAATTCGAAGCAGCGGTAGCCTAATGGCTAAGGCATCGGTCTCGCAATCGTGAGGTCGAATCGTACCCATTATACTACCGACGTGAACCCACTCCTAACACAAGCCTTTGAGCTTAGCTGGAGGGGTTAACAAGATTGCTAGTAATGTGGGACTCAATCCCACATTGCTAGTTATCTTTATAAAAAAAATTGTAGATTTTTTTGTATATTTTGTACATAAAACTTGTACAAAAATACACATTAGAAAATATTCGCTTATTATTTACTAACCTCTATTAAACCCTTATTATGTAAAGAACTTATCTTTTCAATATGCCAGCTTTACAATAGGCTAATAAATCCGTATTAGCCTCTTCAGTCGAGGCAGAGTCCAATTAATTTGCATGCTCTACCAACGAGATTATCGGAACAATGCCGCGCAGCCTCCATGTTGACAAAGGCCTCTATATAGAGTAAGGTTGCGATGCAAGTGCGCGGTAATTGGATCATAGAGTCATTGATAACTTTCAGCTGAACAGAATCTGAATTATCTGGCTATATTTTACTAACATTTTTCTTCTGATTAACTATTTATACAAGACTTTTATAGCTGTTTTTGATTGATTGGCCCTCCATACCAAATTTTATCTAAATTGGTTCAGCGATTTAGGCGTGAAAACATAACAGACTTATAGACAGCGCGCGCGACGCAGCTTCGTCTGCGTAAATTTTCCCGTTTTTGCAACATTTCTCATTGCTACTCCGCTCTTATTGGTCGCAGCGTGATGTTCTATAGCCTATAGCCTTCCTCGATGAATGGGCTATCCAACAGTGAAAGATTTTTTTTTATTCGGATCAGCAGTTTCTGAAATTACCGCGTTCAAACAAACAAACAAACAAACTCTCCAGCTTATTGTAGTGAATTACGATTACTGCAGCCAGAAGTTTGAAAAAAAACCAAAGTCTTTTATAAACTAATTTAATTATAAAGAAATTATAACTAATTACAATTATTGAATTTAAGTGAAACCGATTCGAAGTATGAATATGGAATGCCATTTTAATTATTACAATTTAGAACAATAGGGTTGCAGTGTCAGCGCGTTGCGTTGCAATTGACGTCATTCGCGATGTCTCCACGTGTAAGGATCGCTGCGTCGGCGTTTCCGTCTTCGCTTGCATTCTATTGTGTAAACTGTGGTGACTGCTAGGTCAGCGTTGTCCATTAGGGTCCCGTACTTAACACCTCCATCCTCAGAACAGCGACTATTTTATCAATTTTAGGGAAAATATCGCTGGAGATTTCTTCTGGTTTTTCTCTCGGCTTGTGGCATCTTCAGTCATATCTTCGTAGATATGTGTCTCAGATGTCTGTTGCTTCTCATGGTTTTCTGATTTAGGGTTCCAGCATCTGTGTCTTCGGCTGAATACTAGACCAATCAGCGCAGCTATGCATATTATGAAAATGTAGAATGGGATGGTCGTATGGTACAGAGCCACCGGCTGGGCGTTGTCGATTTGGATAGGTTTTTCAAGTGTCACTCTGCTCTGGATGCTGTGAAGATCTTCTAGGTTTACTGATTTTGATCCGACGTGAGTAGAAACGTATGTTTCGTTCATCTGATTGTAGGGGATTTTTGCTAGCTTGAAGGGTTGTCCTTTTATCTCGTTTTCTTCATTGATGATTGTGAGCTCTGGAGTTCTTAGATAACAATCTTTAGGAATCGTGATGAGATAACTCCCTTGTAGTGTGTCGACTTCTTTTCTACTGCAGGTTAACTGTACTTTTGTTGGATGAGGCAGCGAGATCACGTAGTGTCGATCATCCAGTTTTTCCATCGCTTCTTTTGAGAGAAGAATCTTGGTATAATGGCAGCTATCTCTTAAGTTCTGTTTAATGATGAGTTCTTGAATGCAATCGGGTTCTGATCGGATCTGTTGACCTATATTTTTCTCGCAGAGATACATGTTACTAAACTTCGGGCATTCAGCCTCTATGTACACGAATGAATTCTCGTTTGTTGCTATGTAAGGAGAGGTAGGGATGAGAGCAAGTTGTTTGTCATTGGGCACTATGGACAGTCTGTACAGATCATATAACTCTTCAGTTACTATCGGAAAACTGTAAACTATAACTATCCTTTTCTCAATAAAATAAGAACCGGGTTTAATTAAATCATAATATTCTCTTAACTCTAAATTTGGGATTTGATCCGGTCTGTATATGGATCGCAACTTATCTATCATTGATTTTAATACTTCTATATCTATCATAGAATGATGAGTGCTGGACGCACGTATAAAAGCCAATATATTTTCTAACTTAATTATTTCTAACATTAAATCTTCTACATTATTACTTATAATTCCTAATATTTGAGCGAACCGTGCGGACCTGATTAGACTATAATCTCGATAAGTTTCCTTTTGTAAAAGTGACTCTAGAGTTTGATTAATTTTTATTTGGTTCGTGGTTAGCTGCTCTAGAATGTCGTTATTTTTTAACATCCATTCTTTACTCAGACTAACATGGCTATTAACTTCTGAAACGATTTTATTCTCATTACTCTGTAGGGTTTTAATAGCTTCGTCATATTTTAGGGCATCTAGATAGTCTAGGTTACCAGTAACACTTTTTACTACTGATCCGAGGCCGTCTATCAAACCTCTCTTAGCTCTGACAGGTTCTAATGATCTCACTTGACTGAGGACCTTACCAAGCTTATTAGTAAGATAATCTATTTGATATTCGTATAGAATGTAAGTTTCGTTATTGAATCTAGTTTTAAAAGTCTTAAGTTGAGTCTGTACGGAATTTATCTTGTCTTCCATGTCGTCTAATTGTACGTATTGTATAAAAGAGTGGTAGTGTGTAATTAGTCTAGTCAGTCCTAGTTTATAAGGTAATAGTCCTGGTCCGTCCGCCAAGGTTTCAAGTCTTATCTCTTGAGACTGCGTCGCGTGAACTGTCAGCAATAGCAGAATCCTGTAACAATTGGTTTCCTTTAGGTACCCGTTTCAACCGCGACTTAGCTACGGGACCTCGTTTTTTGGAAGTATAAATGTGTATTGGTAAGTCTGCTAGGACGGTATCTTGAGTGTAACGGGGTGCAGTTTTCTGACGACTCGCGAGAGGATTTTTAATAAATACTTGTTGCTGGGGGAAATACTCTACTTCCGGTTCGCGGGTTTTATTCCTATTTTCGATCAATGTTGCACGGTTATTAAGTGACGATTCGTTTATTATCTCGTAAACTTGTTTCATTTGTTCTTTATGATTCTGCGCATACTGTTGTAATATGTGTTCTGTGAGGTCTACATTGACTGGGTCTCTCGGGTCAAAGTGACCGTTTAGTAAGTCAAAAGGTCTGCATTTCGTGAAACTGTGTATGGAACTGTTGTATGCTATTAGGGCGTAAGGCATGAGATTAACTACCGGTTCATCTTTGTGTTGTAGTTTGAGAATTCTAATATGTTCCAGTAATGTCGAATGGAACCGTTCGATGTTACCGTTATCGTTCGGGCTATGGGGTAGTATCTTGTGGTGGTTTATCTTATGAAGGCGAGTGAATTCTGAGAAAAGCTGGTTAGTAAATTCTGTTCCATTGTCTGTCGTGATAGTCAAAGGTAAACCATGATGTGTGCAAAACTGTAGTAGTGCTTGCAAGATGCTTATAGCAGTTCCGTCCCTTAAATTGTATGCTTGACCATATTTTGTGAATACGTCAATGAAAGTCACATACTTTTCACTTTGGACTGTAAAAAGGTCCATGTGAACAATCTCGAGTGGTTTAGTAGCTGGGGGAACTAGATTGAATTGAGGTCTAATAGGGTTTCTGTCGTATTTGGCTTGACCACAAATAGTACATTCGTTGATAAATTTGGTAATTTATTCCTTCATTTTTGGCCAATAGAATTTTCGTGACAAGGCTAGATAGCATTCGGTTATACCGCGATGGTTTGTCTTGCCATCGTGGTAATGTCTAATGATGTCCTGTTGTCTAAGGTACTCTTTAACGTTCTCGAGTTCTGTCTTAGCTAATACTAAATTAAGAGAAGAGCTTTTGAATTTATCTTGAATTATAGGGACAATGGAATACATGCCTAAAGGTGGGTCAATTAATATAGCTGTTTTAACTTTTGGGTTCACATATTCTTTAATAGCGTTTACAACATCATCTTCTAAATTTGATTTCGAAAGTTGTATGGCAGTTCTGGTATGACTTTCAAATGGTTTAGTCACTGTCGGTCTTCGTTTAATGTCGTCAACTATGGTAAAGTGTATTTGTCTGTGAAATTTATTAAGAGGGTCATCAGTGATGGGGACTTCTAGTATTGGATGTTCGTTGCTCGTGTGAACAGTGTCGGTCGAAGAATTTGTTTGTTGAGGTGCTATTGTTTCTGGTGGGTTATTAATCATTGAACCTAGTTCTCGAATACTTCCGATTAGTGAGTTAATTTCATCGGTCTCGTTATTGTGAATTTCTATACGGGAGAGTGCGTCTGCGTTTGTGTTAAACTTTCCTTTTTTGTAGATAACTGTAAAGTCGTATTCGCTAAGTCTTAATCTCCATCTAGTCAATCGTGAGTTAGGCTCTTTTAAATTCATCATCCACTGTAAGGGTTTATGGTCAGTCAATATTTTAAATTTTCGTCCGAATAGGTATGGTCGGAAATACTTTGTGGCCCAGACTATGGCAAGTAACTCTTTCTCTATGGTACTGTAATTTAGCTCGCTTTCGTTGAGTGTGCGAGATGCGTAACAAACAGGCCTATCGGAACCTATGGGTCCCTGAGATAATATTGCTCCAATAGCGACGTTGGAAGCATCGGTTGTGAGATTAAATTCTTTATTGAAATCCGGGTATTGTAGAATTGGATCATTTGTTAAAAGGTTTTTGCATTTTTCGAAAGCGTTGATATACTCGGGGCTGTGAACTACTTTACTACCCTTCTTTAGGCAGAGGGTAAGAGGTTTGGTGATACGGGCGAAGTCCGGAATGAATTTTCGATAATAACCGAGAAGGCCAAGAAATTGCTTTATTTCCTTAGGGGTTTTAGGTATGGGATATTTCTCGATAGCGGAAATTTTATCGGGATTTGGCTTAATGCCGTCTCTACTAATAATGTGACCGAGATATGCGGTCTCGAGTTTTAGAAATTCGGATTTATCCATCTGTATTTTGAAGTTGGATTCTTGAAGTCTCTGGAATACTTTTTCCAGGTTTTCCATGTGCTCCTGGAGTGATGTGGAGTAGACAATAATGTCATCTAGATAGACCAGGCATATGTTATTTTGAAGGCCTCGCAACACATTATCCATCACTCTTTGAAACGTGGACGGGGAGCTCTTCAAACCCATTGGCATTCGAAGAAATTCAAAGTGCCCGTGTTCTACATTGAATGCGGTTTTGGAAATGTCTCGTGGGTCCATTTCAATTTGATAAAACCCACTTGCCAAATCTAAGGTTGTAAAGTATTGACACTTGCCTAGTTTGTCGAATACGTCATTAATATTCGGAATAGGATATCGGTCATCTATTGTCTTTTCATTCAGCTTACGGAAGTCAACTACAATACGCCACTTTTGCTTACCAGAAGCATCTTTCTTTTTAGGCACTACCCAAATTGGTGAACTCCATGCGGAATCAGATGGTCTTATGATACCCTGCTCTAACATTTTTGAGATTTGGTCTCTTACTTCCTGTCTATGAATAAAGGGGTACCGATAACTTTTAGTGTAGATGGGTACTTCATCTGTCGTTCGGATTCGGTGTTTGACTTTGTCGCTAAAGGTTAATGGTTCTCCATCTATATAGAATACGTCCGAGTAACGAGAGCAAAGTGCTAACAGATTAGCTTTTTCCTCTTCATTAAGGTGATCGGTGCGTACCCGTGACAGCACGTCGTTTACTCGGTTTGACTTCTCTATTTGCGAACATTTAACGTGAAAAATTTCTGCGCAGGCAGGTTGGTCTAGCGAGAAGATAATATCGTTCTGTGAAGGGTTTTCTACTTCTACATATCCGCGACCGTTAGTAACAGTGGTAACGCATCCATGTATAATGCAATTACAAAGGATTTGCTCATTTAACATAACATCGCCATCCGGGGCGTTAATGGGTACTTTAATTATCTTAGACATTTTACTTGGGATTATATCTTCGTATAAATTTACATTACGAGAGTTGTACAGTTTGATTTCATTTACCGCAGTTCGCGTTATTAACTTAAAATCTTTTAAATCTATTTTAGCTTCCCATGTGGAAAGTAAATCTAAGCCTATTAGTCCATCGAAATGGTCATGAAATTGGTATACAAATAATTTGATTTTTTCTTTTTCGTTGAATTCGTTAAAACAAGGTAGGGTTATAGAATAATCATTTCTACTAACGCCGTGTATGTTTGTAATTTCGAAGGGGTCGTAGTTAAGAGGATAATTGGCATAAAATTTTCTTACAGCTTCGGGGTTTATAAAAGATTGGTTAGCTCCTGTATCTAACAAAAACTTTAATGGGGGGTTATAAATTTCGATGTATGGTAGTTGTCTTTGAGTCTGTAGGTTAATGTCTATCTTTGCTCTTTTGATATCTCCTCTAACTGAAAATCCTGGCTCTGACTTGCGTGGCTAGTACCTGGTTGTGGTTCATTAGTCATTTGGGTCATTAGTTGGTTGTTGTATGCTGCGTCGGGATATGTCACGTTATGGTCATAGTCATAGACATCATCGTACGAGTTATAATAGTCATTGTCTGTGTAATTTTCATATGGTTCGCAGTAATAGTCGGTCGAGTAGTAGTGGTCGTCATTTGAAGCGAACTCGTTGAGGTTTACTTCTCGTGATTTAAAATAATTGTTCGGCGGAGGGTTACCGTGTCTACGCCAGTCATGTCCTGAGGTCGTGGGTGGTAACGGTTTAGGGGTAAAATGTTGAACTCCGCTCATTGGTTTTGGGCCAAAATTATGGAAATTTTGTGTAGGTTGTTGATTTCTAGGCTGAAAACGAAAAACATTGCTTTGGGGGCGGTAATTCGGCGGCGGTGCACGAAACATTTGCTGTGTACGAGAGGGGAAACGATTTGGGTTTACACTGTGTGGTACACCATTATTAAATTTAAAAGCTTGAGGGTGTGGTTGAAAGTTACGTTGCCCTAACGAGGTTGGCCAGTTGGGGACTGGTCGTGGTACATTCATAGTATTTAACGGTATATTGTGAGACATAGAAGCCTTGTGACTATTCTGAATTTTTGGATTGTCATTGCGTTGTTGCAAGTACATTATATTTAACTCTTCTTGCACGTACTCGAGAGCCTTTTCGATTGTCTCTGGACGCATGCATCTAATTCGCGATCCTAGGGGCTCCTTTAGGCCACGTACAAATGCCTGCATTGTAACTTTTTTATAAAGCGCTCGTTTAGCAGCTACAGTTGTCTGTAATGTTTCGTGTAAAGTCACGTAAGTCATTATCGTACTAAACAAGGTTTGGCAATGGTCATAGAACTCTTGTGGAGTTGTGTTGCCCTGTGCAGCTAATGAGAGATCGTTATACAAGGCCGTTTCGTCACGCTGATCAGAAAAGTTGTTGACGAGAGCCGCTCTAATTCCTGTCCATGTATCCGGAATCCCGTTCGAGTTAATGGTACACGCAGCGGGTCCCGTGATCTTATTTAAAATACCATTTAAAAGACAGAGGTTCGCTAATTCGCTACCTGGTTCGGAGCTAGCGTATTGGGTAACAAGCTGATCACAAATGTGAACAAATCTGGTTAATATATTGGGGTTGCCGTCAAACTCTGGCACCAGTCGTAAGGCCTTGAAAATTGTGTCGGGTTGGTGCGACATTTTATCTCCAAATAAACTATCTAAATCAAAATCTATTTCACTATTTAAGTCTCTATTACTATCTACTGTGTACCGGCGCGACTGTCTCGATGCAGAGTCCGGGGGAGGTTTTTCGTGATGAAATAACTTGGACATAAGATTGCTTAGGATACAGAAGGAAGCAACACGAGAATGATTCAAGTGTACTTACATATATTGCATCTCTGGTTCTTTCTCGTGATTCGATGTCTGGAATCTCCTTCAGGCTCCGCAGCTTCACGTAGATTCTGGACTCTCGTGACGGGGCTTGATAGCCACCCGGGTGACTCGCGAACGCGAATATCGATTCGTGATATGTTCCTAAGGCTCGCGAACCGGCCCGCGAGAATCCTACCGACTGCGCCAATTACGATTACTGCAGCCAGAAGTTTGAAAAAAAACCAAAGTCTTTTATAAACTAATTTAATTATAAAGAAATTATAACTAATTACAATTATTGAATTTAAGTGAAACCGATTCGAAGTATGAATATGGAATGCCATTTTAATTATTACAATTTAGAACAATAGGGTTGCAGTGTCAGCGCGTTGCGTTGCAATTGACGTCATTCGCGATGTCTCCACGTGTAAGGATCGCTGCGTCGGCGTTTCCGTCTTCGCTTGCATTCTATTGTGTAAACTGTGGTGACTGCTAGGTCAGCGTTGTCCATTAGGGTCCCGTACTTAACAAGTGTAGACTTCATGTTTACCTAATTAAATTCAAAACACACTGCCCAGCCGGACTACTTAGTTCTATAACCTCCTAAATATAAGCACGTAGTAACATAACAAAAGTTAAGTTTATCAGAATATTATCGAGACTTAATCACGTTAAATATTTAAAGGTACAAACCTTTTATTTACCCGACGTTTCGATCGAATCGCACAGATCGTGATCGCACGGGTCGATGAGTAATAATCGCGAAAGCTTAAAAACAAAAGTTATGTTCTCATTTTAACGAGCAAACGGTGGGTCGGATATATATTTTTTTAAGACGAAACTCGCAGTTGCGTACAAGCCCTGTGTCGCGGGGAAATTAACAAACATACAAGTCACGGACACAAAGTACACCCAGACTCGGAACAACAATTTGTGGAACACACAAAGTGGTGTCCCGTGTGCGAATTGAACCCACGACCTCTTGCGTAGCAGTCGGACACACTCCCTCCGCGCGACCGAGACTGTCAAATTGCTAGAAGATAGTTGCTATCTATATAAGCTGGGTCGTTTTTTCCCTCATGTGACCGTAGGTTCGTCCTATGTTAAATGAACCTGTCCTTCAATGAAAATTTTCTAAACCCAGCGATTTGAGCCGTGGCTTAATCGAACAATCAGGCTGTCCGGTCTAAAATCTGGTAGCATATCAAGGATTTTGAAGTCTGGAAACGTATGTTCTCAGGTAGACGACCTAAACAAACGAATGATGTCATCCGAATGATGATGACTAAAGTCAGCTAATGTCATTGAACTTTGTAAGTTGCAATTGATGTGAGTTATTATTGAGTTAGTACTATTTGTCTATCATATTGAGTCATAGATTCTATATTTGCATAGTTAATCGATTATATCGATTTTTTATGTTGATTAACTGGCTTCTTTGGGATTCGTATAGAATTTAATATCCTTTATGGAAACTTAATTTGTGTTATTAAACCCAAGTATTTGAAATCCACTATCGCGACCAAACTGTAAAGATCATCTGACATGCTTTTAACCGGCTTTCAATGAGGTGATGGTTTGTAGAACCAGTATTTACTTATTTACTTAAGTAAGTTTATGATTTTTTCAAAAACTACTGATCTGATTTAGATGGGATGAGTTTGATATTTTTTTTCCTTGTTATTATGTAATAATATCTTGGGACAACTCACACCACATCATCTGATCTAAAACTAAATAGAGCCTGTACTATGGCAACCAGACAACTGATAAACATACTTAAATGTACAATTACTTCAATATTCGGCCTGCGACATCATAATTTGTTAAAATGCTCTCTGTAACGAAGTACTGCTTCGTTACAGAGAGCATAAATTGCATAATAGCCTAGAAAGTTTTGATTCCGAAGCTAGAACGAATCACTGTGGAGTACCCCAAGGATCAGGACCAAATCACTGGATAGAATTGCATAAACCACAGGTACTTTCCACCGATCGCCACTATTATTCCAGGATAGTACACGAGGCGGTTGAGATCAAGAAGTATAAGAACTTCAACCGAGAAGATGGATACCGGCTCTCACCATCTTGGAACCCTGTTATCAGCAAATGCAATCGTAGCCGTAAAGACATCGCGCCTCAGTGTAAAGACGTTGTAAGTGTAGTGTGTAGAAGTACCGACAGTACAAATTAACAAAATTATCAAGACCAGGCGAGGGTAGTTGAAAAACCCCGCGCTAAGCTGCCATCAGTCGACCCGTGACCACGATCGGTGCAATTCGATCGAAACGTCGGGTAAATAAAAGGTTCGTACCTTTAAATAATTCACGCGATTAAGTCCCGAAATATATCTAATATGTATAAAAATCGCAACAATAATTACCCCAAGGTAGCATTTTGGGGCCACTGTCTTTATAAATGACTTGCCACAGTCAATAAAACATCGAAGTGTATTGTTCGCCGATGACACTACAATTATTATTAAGTGCAATAATATGCGAATTTATGAAGTTGAAATTAATGAAACTTTAAATAATGTAATAAAAAGGGTTAAATACAAATAAATTAAAAATGAATACTTCCAAAACTAGCGTACTACATTTCAAAACATTCAAAATTAAACCTGTGCACATTAATGTAAAATATAATAAAGTTGCTATAGAACAAGTACGTGTAATACAAAGTTCCTCGGCGTAACTAAAAGAAGTGTATTTGTGCTATGTTTCTTATGCAGTGGTCCGATTCATGCAGGCCTATCTTCAAAATGCATAATCTTCTCACAATCCCCTGTATTTATATTTACGAAATTGCCAAGTTTTTAAGATATAATCCTACACTATTTGAGCGTAAGGATAATCAAAATAAGAGAATAGTTACACATTTAGATTACGAAATGCCTATTCCTAGGTTAGAAGTCTTTCGACGGAGCTGCGTTTATATGGCTTTCCTAATTTATAATTCTTTGCCTAAAGTTATTACCCAACTACCATTTAAAAAGTTTTCTCTAGAATTAAATAAATGGTTGTTAAAAGAATGCTTTAATTCTATTGATGAGTTTTTAAAAAAATATCCTTGTAAGTTTTAAAGATGAATAAAATAAAGTGTATAGATTACGAAAGAGTGCATAGATGTTTAATGTTAGAATGCAGATTTTGTTCTATTGCATGCTTATACTGCCAAGTAGGTATGTGAAACTTCTATTTTTTATAAGACCTCTGTACCTACCATATTTTATGCAATAAAGAAATTATAATAAAAGCCGGGATAGTTCTTTAACTACCGGCTAGATGGCGCATGCCAACTCGCGAGCATTAAAGGATCGAAAAAATTGAGGTCTAGTAACATAGTCCAAATAGGTGGTTCGATTCCGGCTCCTGTTTGGCTACGGAAGTCTCGGGTCCGCGTCCGGGATCGATTCTTTTTATCTTTCAAATATGCAATTATTCTATTTCTAAAGTAATTGGCACAAAATGCCTATAAAAATTACTTCAATACTTAAATACATACCTACATCTTATAGAAAAAATGCACCCAGAAACAGAATAAACCATTGTGCCCATCACACAGAGTTTTTTCGGGTGAGGATCGAATCCACGATCTCCACATAGACCAACAGGCCAGTCATGATTTTACAACACATAACGCTTATACCTTGTACCTATAGCTTAAATCTTTTGAACATAAAAGTAAACCCGACGCATATATTTCTACACATAATATTATAAAGAGGTAAAATTTGTGAGTTTGTGAGGTTTGTAGGGGGTAATCTCGGGATCTACTGAACCGATTTTAAACATTCTTTTACCAATTGAAAGCCACGTTATTTGTGAGTGCCACAGGCTGTATATAACATTATGCTACGACCAATAGGAGCGGAGCATCAATGAAAAATGTTACAAAAACCGGAAAATATTACGCAATTGAAGTTGCGCGGGTCAGCTAGTCTATACTAAGATTATAAAGAAGAAAGATTTGTTTTTGTTTGTAACGAATAAACTTCAAAACTACTAAACCGATTTCAAAAATTCTTTCACCGTTGGGAAGCTACACTATCCCCTAGTGACACAGTTTACCTTTTATCCCTGTATTCCCACGAGAACGGGAAACCGAGAGGTGTAAATAATAAATCAGTATAGCCACCTTAATAGAAGTTAAGTTTATTTAGAACCAAATAAAGAAATATCTTCTAAAGCACCTGAAACGTGAACTCGAAGGTTTCCTCAACAAGAGATTCAAGATTTGGTACTAACTTCATTCAATATGAAAAGCCAAGTCCAAGTAGTTGAAAATCAATATGGCGCTACTTGAGAGCACGAGGAGATCAATTCGGCAGACATTTTGACAGGTTGACTTGACCCCAAGGGTAGGAGAAGACACTCGGGCTTTATAACGCTTTGTACAACCTTTGAACTGTTGATTAAAGCTCAAGTTGCGTCACATTTTTCTTTGTATTATTTAGACGTAATAACGTTGGCGTGTTGTGTGAAAACTCAAGAAATGGATAGGTGTTACATTAAATACAAGCTGTCTAGCAGCGTAAATAGTTGTACCCCCTTTAGGGTTGATTTTAATTTTTTTTATCACACGTGTTTCTTTATTTTAAACCAAAAAGCCAAATACGATATTTCACAGATCTTACTTTGAAATTGTTGCATACAAACTTGCAACCACTATTTCACCCCCTTAAGGGACGAATTTCAAAAAAATCTTTGTTAGAGGATGTCTCCAACATAAAAGGCATCAACTGACAGAAATTTAAGTTTGTAACCCTAGCGGCTTAGGTTCTGCGTTGATGAATCAGTCAGTCAGCCAGGACAAGTGAAATATGTATAGATTTGTTTCTCACAGTTCTGGCACAAATCGAAGAGAGTACAGACGGGGCGCTCATGTATGTACCACGCCTTTTAGACCTAAGTACTAGTATAGTATTATATTATCTGTGACCTAAGTATGTTGCATTTTGTTTTAAGCTTTCGGTCCGTACGGTATTCTGTGGTTCTGTGTAATAGCGATTAAATGTAGCCTATGTCCTTTCCAAATCTCAAATCTCAAATCTCAATCTCTGTGTTCGCGATTTTCTCGAAAACTAGTTAACCGATTTAGATGGGGTTTACGCTATTCGACTGCTATACTGCTATTTTTCTGGATAAAAGTATGTCGATAAAAGGATGCCTTTTAGGAAGGATTTATATTTATCAGACTTGACGTCGCAAAAGAGGCTAATCTGTATACCTTGTGTATAGGAAAATCGTCGTCCACTTGCGAACGAGCGGGTGTCTCGGCAGGAGGATGGTAATCTCTGTACCCAGTGGGTGAGGGAGTGCTGCGCTGCACCGGCGCTCGAAGAGTATCGTCTTCAAACACGTCGTCGCTCATGCTGTCGTCTGTCGCCATTTGCTGGAACTAAGAAAAAATTGAAGAGTTATTCTTCTAAGTTGGCTAGCAGAAGTAGAACCAATAATAACTCATTAATCTCCGTGTATATATGTATAATTGGTTTTAGGGTCTCGTATCACAAAAAGAAAAAACGAAACCCTTTTATTATCACTTTCTTATATATTTAAAAAACTTCTAAGTTAACGTAAAAAAAGGTACGGAAGTTCATTTTAAACACTGCAAGACACGATTCCTGAACTATTTATAATAAGTACCTACATTTTATGTACGAAACCTTCGGTGAGCGAGTCCGATTTTTTATTTATTTATTCCAATAGTTTTCACAGGTTGCCCTAATTCGACATTGCACTTAAATCATTTTATAATTTCTAACATGAGGTGAACAATATTACTCTAGTGATCTCGCGAAAACGGGATCTCGCGAGAACGAGATTGCATTCCCTAGTTATGTACCTACTGCTTTTATGCACAATTTAAGATAATAGTGATTACCTAATCTTTTAAATACAATTAAGATTTTTGTTTAATTTAAAATGCGTAATTGTTGAGTTCAAACAATACAAGAATTTCGCTAGCTGGGAATAAACTTAATGTAGGTATATGCTTACATGGTAATTAAAGAGCCAAGTATATAAATAGAGAATACACTATGCACCCTGTGTATTGTAATCTTCACTGCAATATTTATGAGGATTTAAATGATGGACGGTAGAAATAATTACGAATCTAGGTACGTACACATCCATATCGTAATATTTACGAACATTTTTAACTATAATACTTTCGCAGTGTTATAATAGTACCTACATTATGGTATAAGTGTGGTAAGTTGAAAATTACAGCCGAGGCGATATTGCTAGCCCAAGCCGTAGGCGAGGGCTACAAGAAAGCAGAGGCTGTAATTATCAAAGCGCACGTATGTCATACGACGTTTTATAACATATTTGAGAGGAAATAAATAAAACTCGGACTTTCCTAAACGAATAAATCTTTAATGACTTGATAAAGCAGTTAGAAAAATTAAAATTAAAAAAAATTTACTTGTTGACAAATTAGCGATGAGCTCATCAGCGCTTTTTTTAAGGCAAAGGCACAAAAACAGCCAGTATTACTAATAAAGTAAATTAATATTTTTGTGTTTCGTTACAGACAAATGGTTGTAATTTATTGTCAAAAATTAATTAAATTAAAGAATTAAATGTTTATTTATTATATTTTATCTCTCAAAGGTAATTTTATTAATAAATGTTGACTACTTTTCTGACACAAGAACTCTTTGCTAAGATTTAAAAATTATTGTTCGTTTTAGACGGAGCATCTTGATAAACCGTGCGTTTTACCTTAATAAAAAGGAACTCGTGCGTTTTACATTACAATAACGCACAAGTACGTAATCAGATACATTACGATATTGAAATTTGGGAAATAAGAGCCCCTTTACGAGCAAATGTGTTATATTATAAATATAAAAATAATGCTGGTGACATCGAATCTGCAAAATGTCGTAAATACAAATTCCTTCCTGGATTGACAACAATAGTTGCGAATGTGAAGTACAAAGGGTTACAAAATTTATAATCGAAGTTGTTTATTCCAATGTTGTTATGTTTACACTGAATGTTGTACCGACTTGAACCTATGTTATTATTAAATGGAGTTTTACACATTACTTATTCTGTGATGGAGTCTGAAGTACTTAGGCTTGTTTTTCTCCTACGCTGACGTCGCGTCGTCGGTCGAGCGTACGAATATATTTTATTTTATCTCATGTTAGAATTTTTAATCAATATAAATTGCATCAGTCCTCCATGGTCAAGTTTCATAAACATTCAAACATTGCGAAAAATATCGATTTGAAAAGAGTGGCCGCGAGTTTTTATTGTCATGTTCTTTTCGTCAGCTTTACCCAGCTTTACCTATTGCTTGCAATCTATACTAATATTATAAAGCGGAAGAGTTTGTTTGTTTGTTTGCTTTGTTTGTTTAAACGCGCTAATCTCAGGAACTACTGGTCCGATTTGAAAAATTCTTTTTTTGTTGGATAGCCCATTTATCGAGGAAGGCTATAGGCTATATAACATCGCGCTACGACTAATAGGAGCGGAGAAGCGACGAGAAATGTTTCAAAAACGGGGAAATATTACGCATACGAAGTTGCGCGGGACAGCTAGTGCATTATAAGTAGAGATCGGATAATCGGATGCATATTTACCTAAACTTATTTTTTGGCTAAGAAAATATGGAGACGGCTTCTTTTTTCGGAATTGTCTTTTTCAATGTCGGGATTCGAAAAAAATCAGGGATTTTGAACTAATCGGATATAAAACAAATTACGAATTTACGAGTTAGTTGGTTACCTACCTATCAAATTATAATATTAATTTATAAAATATTTTTTTTTTTTTTTTTATAAAGTAACTAGCTACTAAGCTTCGAACATCATAATTCATAATGGATATTCGCAAGCATCTGCACTTAAACTGAATTTTAAACGTCGATGCAAATATGTATTAAGTATTTGAAAGGTGAAAGAGGAAGGGTAGCATGTGCTAAAAAAAGACAAAAATACATTATTTTTTTTATTAAATAAAGTTGCTCCACCGACAAGAGTTGAACTCTTAAGTTAAAGAAGAAGAAAATAATATATACATAGTGTTTTGATAACAATCTTAATCACTATCTATCTCTATGATTTGGTCACTGGAATCTGATGTTTGTGTTGAACATGATGGTTTTTCGTCAGATTCCTGTGACTGTTCTTTAGTGCTAACTCTATTGACATCTAAAGAATTGCAATAAATAACAATAATTTTCTCCAAATTTTCAATAGTCAGTCTATTTCTTTTAACATTTAAGATCCATTTAAATTTAGAAAATGATCTTTCCACATCTACTGATGTAAGTGGCGCAAATTTATATATACTAGCACAATTGTCTGTACTCATTTTTTCACTTATTTCCCTTAAAACATCAAAATCGGGGTTTCTGTCCATAAGTTGTTCCATTTTGTTTATTAACGTATTATTTAAAGTTTCATTAATAGTAAATCTTACATCATCAAATATTTCAAACACTTCACTTATAGATAGGTCGCGTTTTTCCAGCTTAACAATTGAAGTATTTAAAATTTCGAAATTTTCGCTTAAATAGTCTAAATCAATCTTTAAATTTGGTTTAGCTAGCACTGCCTTGACATTTCTAATAGATATTGCTTCATTGCTATCCAAAAGAGCGACAACACTTGAAATTTTGTCTAAATGTTTGGCATAGTAAAAGGCTGCCTCCAACCATGTTCCCCACCTAGTAATAACTGGTTCTGGAGGCAAGGATAAATTTGGATGTAACTCCTTAAAAATTCGAATCCTGTTAGGGGATTTTAAAAATATTTTCTTCACATTATTAATTAAAATGTCTACATCACTATAGTTTAAACGTAATGTTTCTGTTGACCTATGCAAGGCGTGAGCTAAACAAGTGAAATGTTTTAAATTGGGAAACGTGTTTTTTAATATTTTGCCAGCTAGTAACATATATGCTACGCTATCGGTACATAATATTAAAACATCTTGTACTTTATTTTCGAATTGACATCCCCATAAGTTTTTTAAACATTGAATCACAAACTCTGCTACTGAGCGACTATTAACCACATCTAAAGCTTGACAGGTTAGTAAGTATATTGGTTCTGAAACATTTTCACTTAGAGGTTTTACTAAAAAGTTTACAACAAATCGACCCAGACTGTCAGTGGTTTCGTCTAACGATATCCAAATCTTTTTGTTTTGTATTTTACTTTGGATAAGTTTCATTTTATTGTCGTAAATTTCACTCAAGTACTTCTTTCTCAGCAAAGACTCACTTGGAATGGTTCTGTCTTTGTTGTTACATTTACAAATGTATTTTTCGAAAAAATTGCGAAAATTAGGGTTGTCAACTTTTGACCATGGTATGTTGCACATAATTAGAAAATGAACCAGATCAAAATAAAAATAACTTGGCGCTGCTGCTTGAACACCACGATGTTTTTGTGACTTCAGATGTCGGTTCAAAATAGTTTTCTTTGCACTTAAACGTGTCTCACATTTTGTGCAAGTTATACTGCTAGTTGCCGGATCGTAAAACATCTCTGGGTAATTTCTTATCCATGATTGAGCTTTGTCTTCTTTTTGAGTTGATTCCGCCATTATGGCTGAAAAGAAGACTATTCGTTAATTATTTTAACACTCTGTATTGTATTGCAAATACTCGTATGGACTGTTTTAGAACAAGTTGCAGAATACAATGTGTAAGCGCAATAGGTACATACAATGAATTAATACATTTTTTTGTAAAATACAATAATCCTTACCTTGTAAATACAAGACGCAACGCAGAGTTCCGAGATCCGTAGCACAAGACGTCGTTTCAAGAAAAACCAAAATCCAAAACCAAATCACGATGCAAATCAGAATCCGTTGTTGAATAGCCAAATCGTTAGAAAATTGCAAAGGAACACAAAACACACCCGTACGCATGGCAAGCAAAGCGACGAATATTTTCAAGTAACTAATAGATAGATAAGATAACAAAAGACATGCATTACCGGGGTTTCTTGCACCTACCTGCACACAAACCGGTTTTGAGAATGCCGTCTCACTCGCACAAGCAGCCAAAGTTACCTATCCGTCTCACTCGCACATTCACATTTATACCGCTTTTTTGAACATAACGAGAATTGTAAATTCAAAACTGAAATTGATCTCCATTTATTTTTCGATATATTCCATAATAGTTAAAATCTTCACGTTAGTAAATGTGCAGCTAAGTGCACAACAAGCTTTACAATGTTATTCAAATATTGTTCTCAACGCAAATAATTACGGCTCCTCATTTAAAAACCTTTATTTGAGTGTGCATTCAATTATATTTATAACCAAAACGCTAACGGTATTCATCCCGAAACATTGGGTTTTTTTCCATACAAGTAATGTACATACAAATAATATATTGTAATAGAAAACACTACAAACGTAATGAAAATACATTTAATTCTATATTCCGAACATTAAATGTATCAATTCCGAAATCCCGAAATCTTTACGATAAAGAAGTGCTTTCCATACTAAGCCGCCGGTCAACTTTAGGTAAATATGCATCCGATTATCCGATCTCTGATTATAAGTTGTATTATGCACCGCACTGCGAAGCTGACGCTCAGTATGCTGACTATTCAGTATCGTAGACGATATATTCGTACGCTTCAACCGACGGCGACGTTAGCGTAGAAGGAAATCAAACCTAAGAGAAGAGTACATGAACACGCAGATACACAAGATTATTTTTCTAATTGTAAAGCAGCTGTTGCTAATCTATGAAGTGGTATTAGACAGTTTAATAGACTGAGAATGTGGTGTGAATGTTGTTTGTGAATGAATGGGAAGACATAACATGAGGTACTTAGCAGCATGACATGACGTTGCTTCGGATAGTGACGTGAATTCCCTAGATGTTGTGATATATGTTCTCAGGTTGACCGTTGTCTTTAATTAAAAACACTAGCACTTGAGTAAATAATTTTAATTACTCAGTGAAAGGTGAAAGAGATGGAAAGAGAAACCGTCTAAGACAATGTATAAGGTGGGAGGATGACACCAAAATGACTGCTGGCCCAAGGTGACGGGTAACTCAGGACAGACCACAGTGGAAACTGTTGGAGGAGGCCTATGCTAAGAGTCATACTGAGACTAGAGACATTTTATAACATAGGTATGAATGATACGAACCCGTACATCATCTCTAATCCCAGAATAAAAGGCTTTATTATTAATATAATAATGCGAATACGCTTCGACATCGCTTGTCGCACGAGTCTGGGGTAGGTAGTACAAAGAATGTTTAGATTGATTGCTAACTAAACATCTAGTAAAGCCAAGGCACTGGAAT
Organism: Herminia tarsipennalis; assembly: GCA_945859575.2. Lineage (NCBI taxonomy): Eukaryota > Metazoa > Arthropoda > Insecta > Lepidoptera > Erebidae > Herminia > Herminia tarsipennalis. The sequence continues at coordinate 8,337,860 of OX243840.2, forward strand.
TCACCAAAGCACAAGCATTCACCAAGCCGTCATAAGCTACAGGATTATACGATACAAAACACTATGACTTTCACTCGAGTTTTCAATCAGAGTGCCTGTGTAATGAGTTACAAACCACTATCCTAAACTGGGTCCTTATTCGCGTTTTTTGTCAAAATCTTGTCATAATGGTAAATAGAGAGCTGCGCTTAGAAATGCATCAACGCGCATGCACCAGTTAGCGCGGGCTTTCCGCGAAAACGAAAAAAAAGAACTTGACTAATGACCCTGATGTCCAACATAAGTCCTTGTGGTCCTATTCTTTTGTTTTTGTTTAGTAAAAAGACAACTCCCGCAGTAGGGTACAAGCCCTGTGTCGCGGGGGACTTTACAAACATACAAGTCACGGACACAAATTACACCCAGACCCGGAACAACAATTTGTAGATCACACAAAGTGGTGTCCCGTGTGGGAATCGAACCCACGACCTCTTGCGTAGCAGTCGGACACACTCCCACCGCGCCACAGAGGCAGTCAAGAAACCTCCTATTGTTATTTGAATGTTATTATTTTTATTTCATAAAATTATTTGAACAACAAATTACATCTAAATCTTTGTTATTCGCCATAATTCAATCAACAGTCAAGTAACACAAATTGTTTTACTCATAAGTCAATTCTATTAACAACTAAATTGGTTTTCTGGGAAACTCTTCATCAAAGGTAGAAACACGTGTTGTTTCATTCTATAGCTGTACCCCTGTATATTATCTGATGTCCCGCAGAGTCCCTTTATAACGATGGGGCGAACTATCTGAACGGCCCTGCGAACTTTAATACAACAGTTAGGGTGTGTACATACATAGGTATCTAATTAAACTAAAACAAATTAAATTATTATTTGTACTATGTGTTTCAAATGAGAAGATAATCGCGATCGCGGCAACTTCACTCTGTACTTGTCAAAATTGTACCTCTAGCAACGAAAACTCCCAAGTCGGGTAAAGTACGTATATGTATGGTAATGGAACGGACTTAATATTTATTTTCTTTGAACTACGTACCTAACATTTTTCTTTATAATAATATTATTAGTAATCTTTATTATTTAATAAACACCAAACAGAAATAAGTAGGTATTTAAGCAAACTATAAGAAAATTCTACACTTTTGTGGTCTTTCAGTTAGATGTCATATTTTTTTTAACTAAAACATATCTATAATAATAAATAGTAAAATATAGTGCTTCCTACTCTAATGAACTTTAGAAGATAGTTCATTAGAGTAGGTAGGTACTTCTGTGTAATACTAATGACACCTTTTTATGAATCATTTTATTGCTGACCTTACGTCATATAATGAAGTTGCAGTCGTAATGCGAATCAATATATCATCATGACAGTTATTAACTGATTTGAAACGCATAGTAGTTAAATACAATCGCATATATTATAATAATCATTATACAAGAAAAAGTGGTAGGACCACGCGACAAGGCATCTATTCGCTGGACTGACCAAATGAAATCCACAATAGAAAACCGCGCATCTGACTGCGCCAGACAATCTGCCTAAAGGAAGAGATGGCGGGAGATCTACCATCTCTGTGGACGTCTCTACGTGACCATGAGCACTCTGCCAAGAGCGAAACGACGGAGAAGAAAAAGTGATATAATGTGAAGCAAGGACCTTCACCCCCATCGTAAGTAAGTTTTCCGAAGGTAAAGGGCGCTATCAACAAGTGTTTGTTTCGCATCGAAATAACCCTAGATCCGACACTGAATGTTCTGCCTGGTCAACATTAATATAGAATAGGGGGAAATTCTAGGAAACTAGTGACATCACAAAACGTACTAGGTACGCATGAATAAGTCTGTTGGTTGTGGTTTGCAAACCACACTGTAATAAACTCAAGGCTTACCATGAAACATATCGTTCCAAGTTGTGATAGTTTTTCGGGCAACTCCTGCTACAAAACCTATCACTCCAAAGTCGGGAAAATGTTTATCACCATCACTCATGTTTGACTTTATTTTAACTAGACATGACTCAATTTTGAGCCCGTAATTCAAGATGATGTCAGTTTATATGGCGCTTCTTATGGTTTTCCAGTTTCTTGCGGAGTGCCAGAGTGACTATACCATTAGCCAAAGGAGTATGCGCAAAATAGCAGTTATTATTGCCATTGTAGGAACACCCTCGCAATATTTATAGGTCTTGGTTCGTCTTGTTCGGTTGAAACAAACAATTAGTCAGTAGGTAGGTATATAAGTTTGGTACTTTCGGGGAGAAGGAGGAGACAATTTACCACGTAAACCCGGTAGGGTTTATAATTGTCTCAACACTGGTCAAATGTGTACAATATCTATCTTTTTACTATTTAAAGGAGGGGGGTTCCACCCCCAAATCCCCACCTGTGGACTTGAGATTGTAGATACTCAATAATTTCCGCATAAATGGCAATTTAATCTTTGAATTAATACAAAATGCCTTCTCCATTATGTACAATGCCTACGCAAGGATACGTAACTCAAGATTTCAGACAACGTACATGGCCATTGTGCTATTTGTACGTAGGTAGGTACACATACATATATGTAAGTATAATATGTAACTTGTATATTGTTCGCCTTAGTAATAGCCCTAACGAATTTGTGGTCACGTCAGGTATAAACTGCTATACAGTGGTTGTTTTAATAAGATATGACAGATGTAGGACATAGAATATTTGTTAGAGTAACAATTACCTCTATTTCACAAAGGAAATAATAAATGAACTGGGACAAATGCTACCAGGGCAACAGATAGGTGATATACCTATTGTGTTTCACGACTACGATATCTAAGAAAAAATGTAGGTAGGGCAGGACTACCATGCCTGGTACCGAAAATCGACTTGCTATGCTTTTATGTAGTCCTGGTAAATCATCACCTACTTATTCTAAAGTCACTATTCCTATTGGAAAGCACGTTAAGCTGTGGCCCCTGCTCCAAATCTTACCGAACGAATCGGATTTCCGTCCAATCGAGAAAAAGAATGATTAAATAGAGAGTGCACTTGTAGCTTCGGGATTTGTGAATAATAATCTCCTCGTAGTTGGCTATTCTCTGATGAAATTAGCTGCTGAGACTAAAATCGGTTAGTACTTATCTATATCTATACTAATATTATAAATCTGAAGAGCTTTTTTTTTCACCTTTACACAAAATTTCATCTATACATTGAGTAAAATGCCTGTGACATACGGACATTCAGATAGACAGACGGACATGACGAAACTATAAGGGTTCCGTTTTTGCAATTTTGGCTACGGAACCCTAAAAAGGGTAATAAGCTTATTAATTATATAATTAATTAATTTACCCCTTTCTGTCGGTTTAAAAGCAGCCCAATATGACCTTTTAAGCTTTTCCATAATCCATTTACCTGTGGCTTTGCATTTAAACTTGGCTGCACTGGGGTAAATTGAATTTCCCTGAAAACATCGGCCCTTTCCTCTTTGACGATAGTATGGTCGATATTTCAGGATGTTTGTTACTTTATTGGTTTTATAGCTTATGAGATAGAGATGATTACATTTTGAAACGCAGTTATTTTAAACAGGCTTTAAAAAAGTGTGTTATGTATCCTATACGTGAATATATAATATTATTGGAATTGCGTGGTTTTCGCATTATAATGATCTATTAGAGTTTTTAATCAGATTAATGAAATAAAAAAAAAATGTATGTTTGTCTAATAATTTCTCCGAAACTAGCGATCGCATTAGGACCATTTTTTTTTTAATTCATATTTATTCCAACTTAGGCAAAAGTGCAAGTTTTATCAAAATCGGTTATGTAGGTACTTTGGAAGATATAAACGATAACGTGTAAATTTGATGGTCTGATGTAAATTTCAAAAGAAAAACATCTCAAAACCTTGGTCAAATATTAGGTACATTGGTATAAGAAATTCTGTACAACGAGAGCGTCTGGAAGACGCTTTGAGCGTCTTCGAGACGGTTGGAAACATGCCATCCCGCCAAGGTGACCTTGCTTAAATTGTTTTCTTCTGTGTAGACGGATGATGTACACCAAATTACATACATGCCGCTGTGGCGCGGTGGGAGTGTGGTCGAGGGTTCGATCCCCACCCAGGATAAAACTTTGTGTGATGAGCACGATGGTTTATTCTGTGTCTGGGTGTTATTTATCAATAATATGTATGTATTCAGAAATATATAAGTATGTTTATCAGTTGTCTGGTTTCCATAGTACAAGCTCTGCTTAGTTTGGGATCAGATAGCGTTGTGTGAGTTGTCTCAAGATATTATTATTTTATTATTTATAGATTAACGTTAAAAGCGAATTGTTTTTTTGGAAGTTTGCTAAGTGCCATATTTTTATGCCATAAAAATTTATATACATATATATATATATAAATATATATATACACACACTGTTGGAAACAAGCAAGGTCACCTTGGCTAAGGAAGGCTAGTTTCGAAGAGAGAAGACGCTTTTTACAAAAATAATAAAATAATACTTTTATATACACGAAATCAACCTACGTACATTTGTGTCAGCAGGTACGAGTACCTACCTACTTGTAAGATTTGCACACAAGGCCATGTCAATTATTTACCTTTTCTTCGGCCGTATCTTGGATTGACACATGGATACACGGTAACCGAAAGATCAGAAAACAGTAGACACTCCCAAAACGAAGCCATCAAAAGAAATTAATACAGGACTTAATTAAGGATAATCTTTTGTTGGCAATACCGGGTTCCAAGAAAAATATTTTTACGTGAAACGCAATAATCTTGTTCAGACAGATTAAGCAAATAAAAGCTATTATAACAAAGTCGAATTATTTTAATTAACCACGAGTGAAGCTCATCTTTACTTTAGTAACAGAAAAGAAACGAAAGAAAATTCTTTTTCAATTCTAAAATTCTACAATTTTCTGGCAACTTTATTACGCCCGTTAATTTTCTTATCAAAAGGTTTTTTATTAATTACCTTCACGGAGCTTTTATTGAACATCTTGATTTATATTACAACTAGCTGTGCCCGCGACTTCGTTCGCGTGGAAGTTGGGTTTATGTTATGGTAGTTTATATTACAATTTAACTTCTGTGTAAAACATATTGGAAACATACTCCACAATGCTGTGTGGCATCAGGGCCCGACCTATGGCAGGGCAAGCCTAACAAATGCCCAGTGCAGCAAAATGAAGACCGACAAAGTTTATGGCGCCAGACCGTTAGAAGACAAATTATAAAAATTCCTTTGCTTTCAGCACCTCGACAAAAAAGTATTTCACCAAAATGATTTTCATCACATCAAATATTATTAATATTGAAAAATTCCCCCTCTCCCCCGTCACGCGAGAACTTGGGTGGTTTCGGGTTAAATGCAGCCCGAATAACTCAAGTAGTCGAGCGAAATTTTGTGTTAAGGAGCTTCGATTCTGACTCCGAAAGGTCGAAAATTCCGATTGATTTTAAACCTCCGACTCAAACTTCGGCTCCGACACTTTTAAATCAGACGTTTTAATCGGAGGTACCTAGCCGCTCGCTCTTTCAAAATAATTTAAACATAGGTAATAAAGGTATGATAGAAAAAACTCTCACAGATTTCCTATGATCGCGGGTTATGTCCTGCCCTAGCGATCTTTTCCGAGTCTAAAGTACACACACTTTGTGTCCGTGTTGTAAAGTCCCCCGCGAAATAGGGGGCTAGTTGTTTTTAAAAAATATCCTGTTTTTAAAACATTGCATTCCCGCGGTACTGTGATGTGTTCGAACAAACAGACAACATTCAAACGTTTTTAAAAGATCTATATATCTAGAATCTCGTGAAAACCGAAAAGGATAAACAAATAAAATATCTGGATCTGGCGCACGAGATTGTCGACATATGGGATGTTGATTCGGCGATCATTGTACCGATAGTCGTCTCCGCTAATGGTTTGATTGCCAAGAGCCTCGACCAACACCTTGAGAGGCTCGCGTTAGACGGTTGGATCAAGCGCTTGATACAGAAGGCAGTACTTCTGGACACGGCTCGCATAGTGAGGAGATTCCTTTCTTTGGAACCGTAACCACCGGTAACTCGGTCCCTGTACCCGATGCCGGTGGGGCACTATTTTTTATATTTTTAAATATATTTAATTTTTGTTAGCTATATTTAAAAATGTAATTTATATGTATTTAATTTTAATAAAGAGAATAATAATAATAATAATCTTTATTTCGGACATGTTACAATCCATATAGTGTTAGTATGTTTGCTTATTATCTACTGTTAGTACCAGTCACCCTTTGCACACAATGTTTAATAAAAGAAGAGCTTAAGCTTTGCGCTACTGTTTTTAGGATACTGTTGTCTCTCACCCTCCTTAGCATAGAGACAGTTTTCTTACGCAAGATCGCATGGAAACCGTCTGTGCGAGCTTCCGCAAACATAAGCGATGCACTACAGTAACGAGGTAGTCCCAGCAGCATCCTAAATGCATTGTTATACTGGACACGCAGCCTTCCTCGATAAATGAAACAAAAACTATCCAACAGTGAATTTTTTTTCAATTCGGACTTGTAGTTCCTGAGATTACCGCGTTCAAACTAACAAACAAACTCTTTAGCTTTATAATATTATTTAAGGCTAGCTGCCCGCGCAACTTCGTATGCGTAATTTCTCCCCGTTTTTGAAACATTTCTCGTAGCTTCTCCGCTCCTATTAGTCTTAGCGCGATGTTATATAGCCTATAGCCTTCCTCGATAAATGGGCTATCCAACAAAAAAAGAATTTTTCAAATCAGACCAGTAGATCCTGAGATTAGCGCGTTTAAACAAACAAACAAACAAACAAACAATCAAACAAACAAACTCTTCCGCTTTATAATATTAGTATAGATTAAAAGAATATCTGTGGTACATATATGTAGTGTTACAATATATTTTACAGTAGTTCTGCACAATTTACTTATATAAGCATGCAGGTGTAAAAACAAGACATGTAATGCATGATAAACCAATCATAATTTGATTGCCATTCAAAATTATTGTAAAGTTTTGTCAAAATATTAGCATAAAGAAAGAAAACTCGCATTCTTATTGTCGCCTGTAACTTTTTATTATTTTCGTACTGTAAGACTAAAAAGACGGTATAACAACTAAACTTTGTAAGTGGCCCGTGATTGCTGTAGTTGCTTGTCGTGGATGTAAATATATTTTTAGAGTAGTGGCGTCTTGAAAGGCCTCGCTTCTAAAAAGTTTAGTAGAAACCTTAAAATATTTTCAAAGACCCGTAGAATTATGTACCACCACGTGTTGATGTTGAATAAAAAAATAACAGCTTCTCTTATTTTTTCAATATTTATTGTGTCTACGGCAATCGCACAGTCTTGTAAGATTTCAATCGATACGATACTTAAAAATTTGACGCGGTAGCCAGATGGTTAAGGCAACGGACTCGCAATCGTGGGGTCGTGGGTTCGAATCCTATCCATTATAATATCGACGTGAACCCACTCCTCCTACAAGCGTCTTAGCTTAGCTGGAGAGACAGGGTTGTTAGTATTGTGGGACCACATTGCTAGTTACAAAAAAAAATAAAAAAATAGGCTATTTATGATAATAATAATACATTTTTTTTGTTCATTGTAGAAAAAAATATAAAACTTTTGCAGACTTAGCAACAAGTATATTTATATTTTTTAGAATTCGCCAGGTTCCAGCTTCCGTCCGCAGCTACTCAAGCTTGGAACAATCTCTAATACGTGTTGACAGGAGTTAAAACAAAAACCCGGCAATTTTATTTAAATTTCGGTTTAACTATTTGTCAATGGCGGTAACCTCAAGTAGGTACAGGAGAATGGATGCCACAACAGGATGAGAATACTAACCTAACTTGTTTTACATAGCGTATACAGACACCGCCACCTATCGGTCGTCCACGAGACGATGAGATAAAGTTTCAGGGAAAGCGGACGGCTGTCGTGAATTTCAAGGAAAGTCGTCACTCCCGTTACCACAAAATTTACTTTAGTTCCGAGGAAATTTTGGAGATGGCATCACAAAATATGAGTAAAATATCTTTCGCAGTTTCAAAGAGAATTTAACCCTTCGTTCAGCTATATTGGTTACTATTATTTTAATGCAGGGTTTTTATTATTTATTGTTATAAATTACATTCAAGTTATATGTAAGATTTTTTTATTAACTTTCAATGTGGCCTTAGGGAGTGGAATATGACCGTGAGAAGAATTTGTTAGAGTTAAATATGGATTAATGGAGAAGATAATTTTTAATCATTTTTAACTGTATAGATATGTCAATCCCATTGAGACCTCTACAATGGGCTTGGTTCCAACTAGTCAAAACAACAACTCTTTAAGAAATGTCAAAACGCAGATTTTATATGGAGATCTCATACAAATAGCGGTCTATGACGTCAAAATATTTTTCTCAATACTTCTTTTTATGATTTGATTAATGATAAATACCCCATTTAACACAAAATTTAATCGGGACTTTACCGTTGGCAGTTTAAATGTCAGGTTTATATAATAATTACTTATTTGGACTTTTTTGTTTACTTGGAAACACGCCTATTGCCAAATCGCTCTGGAAACATTGAAGCTGTAACACATACTTCATTTACAGATTTGGATATAAGTAATGGAAGAATCATTTGCGCGATTTCTACATCATCCTGGTTAAAATTCAGTGTTTCCATTGCCTTTATTTTCTTCAATTCTTGGCACATTCCATCATTACATGTTGTACGTAACATAAACTTTAGTAGAGTTTCTAATTTAGACTATTTCGATACAAATTATGTTGATAAAAATTGGCAAAATCGACTTACCTGCATTAATTTAACCATTCAATAATTTCCTCCGCTATTAGAAATTTAACCTCTTTGATTTAACAGAGTAAAGAAATAATGTTTTGAACCTATGTATTATTTCTTTAGGTTTTTCAAATCATAAATCGGTCATCCTTACTTCTCATTAAGAAGAGAAGTTAACCGTTTAACGGTACCAACGAACCTAATTTCCTCAGATTGATGAATTTTCCACCGATAAAAGTAATTAACATCAACGGAAATTAAACCAGTTGTGAAAGCTCCCTCTTGAATACGATTTCGTGGAACCTTTATTGAAAATTTATGTACATGGTTGTGCATTTTATCTGACAGTTAATTAATATTTTTAAAGGGCGGATCAATTTTTGATTAAGCTCTTGCAAAGCAAAAGGGGAAAAGCAAATGGGTCCATATCCATTGTACATATAGAAGAATCTCTGACTCAGTGGCGACCGAGCAGATCGAGATATCTGCGAGGTTAAGCAATGGTACCGCTATCGGTCCATAGATGGGTGACCGTTTTCGGAAATTGTCTTACCCCTCCGTGCCTCGGAGAGCATGTTAAGCCGTCGGTCCTGCGACTAATCTTTGTTCGGTCGTGTCGAATTTCCGTCCCATCGGGCTACGAAAATGAGGGAATAGAGAGTGCACTTGTGTCTAGTTGGCTAGTCTTTAATGAGATTAGCAGCCGTAACCGACATTGGTTAGGAGACCATTATCAATGAATAGACTAGTAGGTAATTTATTACGCAACCCTATCAACAGAGACATTATTTTTATCAAATTTAATAGTTTGACCACGAGTAACAGTAATTCCCTGTGGTCAAATCTATACTAATATTATAAAGCCGAAAAGTTTGTTTGTTTGTCTGTTTGAACGCGGTAATCTCAGCAACTACTGATCCCGATTGAAAAATTCTGTTGGATAGCCCATTTATCGAGGAAGCCTTTAGGCTATATAATATCACGCTACGACCAATAGGAGCAGAGCAGCAATGAAAAATGTTGCTCAAACGAAGTTGCGCGGCTAGGACAGCTAGTTATATATATATATATATATATTATGTATTATTCTTTATATATATATATATATTTATATAAAGAAAGACAACTCCTGCTGTAGGGTACAAGCCCTGTGTCGCGGGGGACTTTACAAACATACAAGTCACGGACACAAAGTACACCCAAACTCGGAACAACAATTTGTGGATCACACTTGCGTAGCAGTTGGACACACTCCCACTGCGCCACAGATTCAATCCATAATGATGCCTCATTATTGATTGAATCAAAGTCCTAGTGTTCAAAATTACTGACCAGTAAGTTTGAACACCAGGCAGAGAGGATATTCTTCAGTAAATCTAGTTTCATATTGAAATAATTTGCGCTCATCAGTAAATTTATTAAACATGATATTCTATTATCCATCCAATATGCATACAAATTGAAAAGAAACAACATTTACATGAAATGTTATTATTAGTCGGGTCGAGTAGGCCCGCTTCACCCCTTAAAGTAGGTCAATGTCGCATTCAACTGGTGAGCCGTGGAGGTGAAAAGGGGCACGTCATGAAAGCAATTGTGTCTATTTACATTGTATTGATTTGGGAGCCGTTTATTTTTGATTCATTGCTGTTTTTATAATATCCTCATTCATTTATCGCTTTTTACCATTAATGGAGGTTTTTCATTCTTGTTTCGCGATCAAGTCTCCAGAAAGGAAAATAGCTTTAGGGGACAACAATGACAACCAAGCCTTTCTTAGGCAGGGGCATAAAATAAAATGCGCCCAAACACTTCAGATTTCCTTAACGAAAGTTGTATGAATTGTGCCCCTTATCTTTTGAACCATATGACCAAAAAATAATAAAATAAACTTGAGAGGTGTCATGGGACACCCGGATGGAACGAAGTTCTTATCTTATTATTTTTTTTTATAATCTTCGCAACACCACACTGTTCAATGCGAAATAGAAAGTCGAAACGAAAATAACTTACAAAAATACTTACGAAAGGCTCGAACCCACAACTACACAATTGTGACCAATACTGTGTACCGAATTTATGCCTCTCGACCAAATCGACAGGTGACTTCTTCGTCAAATTAGATGTTCATATCTTACGCGCACGCCGCATGACTTGTGTGTGTCAAAAAGTGTCGTTACAACTTTTCGTGAGATTTTTTTCCGTCTAGTCCCCTTTCACAACGCGCGATAAGGAACTTCGTTCCAAAAACAACAAAAAGGTAGCGATTAACAAATAGTTTCAATTAAAATTATTTAAAAAATGATCGGAAAACGTCATTGCGTTATTGTCGAAAAACTGAGTTTCTAAACAACAGGGCGTAAGTGCCAATTATGTTTTGAAAACACCTGTCGAAGAGCGTATGCTCTTCTGCTGGTGCAATTATTCAAATCGGTTTTTTTTTAATACCTATGGCAACGGTTCCAGAACCCTACACTGAGCATGACCGACGTGCTCTTGCCCGGTTTTTTCATGATTTTTACAATTCAACTATTTTACTACGATTTTACAGCTAGTAATATACACTTAACACACTTACACATAACTGCAGATACATACAAAGAATGGCCGCTATAAAGGGCATCCACGCGGTTTAAACCGCGGGCATAACCTAATAACTCTTATGAGCTGTTTTCTTCAGCAGTAAGTTTATGACGCAACAATGTTTTTTTCTTTCTTTTCTGATATAACCTAGTTATCCCTCCGACGAGAGCTCGGGTACCTACTGTAGTAGCTCTTAGCATTGTAAACAAACGGACCCGTCATTATGCTTTATTAAAGCTTTTACTCGAAGGCGGATTCAGTTTTCATATTAAACAACAGTGGGCTTAGACAAGGTACATTCGTTCTGTGGTGAATTCGCTAACGCCTATATGAGGTCGATTCCAAACGATCGTTCGCAAAAAAATAAAAAAATGGCTATGGTCTTCACCGCAAACGTCAAATTCAGGTCAGCTTCCAAAAAACCGGACAAGTTCGAGTCGGGCTCGCCCACTGAGAGCTCCGTGCAAATTTGTAAATATTATAAATAGTTCAAGAATCTTTATCTAGAGTTTCTTAAAGACTATTATTTTATGATTTAATTACAAATGTATACATTTAGACTTTTCCCTATACTTGTAGTATAAGACGGTATTGCCCGCCAACCACTATGGTTCTATACCCTATACATTTGTATTCTTTGAGTGTCGAAATGTATCTTTCTCTTAAAGTTAACTTAGTTTGATTTTTTCACAACTTACCCCCACGCGTTCCCGATATAAAGGTTCTTGTTAAGCAGACGGACGGACGGACAACAAAGTGATCCTATACGGGTTCTTTTTTTTTTTTTCTTTTAAGGTACGGCACCCTAAAAATTATGAAATTTTATACTACTCGTGACATCCTTTCCTTTCAGAATTTCTTCTGCTCCCTCTAGTCTTTCAATTCAATTATTTATTCACTTAGGATGCAAAACAACACATGTGATATGTCAGGATGGTATATGTACATTTAATGCCAAGTTCGCAAACAACAGTTAAAGCCGGAGAAAAGCACATGGCAATAAAAACTCGCGGCCACTCCTTTCAAATTGACAAATATGTTGCCAAATTGTTGGGGATAAGGTGCTACTACTAATATGCTATACATTGCTAATATGCTATACTAATACTATCATCCGAAAAAATCCAAGGAGAGATGAATGAGAGTTTGTTGCTCTCTCAAAGATAACTGAACGGATTTTGATAAAACTTTACAGTAGTAATATAGTTTCTAAACTGAGCTCTATCAGGCGCCAAACCGAGTCAAATGATTTGCACTCCCCGTCCCCCCATCGTAAGCACGTTCTCCCAAGTTAAAGGTCACTATCATCAAGTTTGTGCCCCACCCAAAATAATCATAGATCCAGCACTAACCTCTACTAGTACTAGTACCCTGGACAGTACAGTAGTCGTAATAGTAGTGGTAATCACGCACCGAGTGTTCCGTACATTTGCAACTATCCCTGTTGCACAAGTATGAAACCCTTGGTGCGCGCACAGAGTAGGAAATCACTTCGTTTTAGGTGCGCGAGTACTTACTAAGTAATTGCATTTTTTTTTTGGTACGAGTATCATCTGTGAGTTTTCTTGTCCAAGCCTACCCGCCAGGTTCGCCACTGAATACTAAAGAGGTCAGTGAGTTTACACATCAGAATAGTTAAAACAAATATAACGTAGGGGAAAAGCTAATAATACATTATATAGTAAGGACGTGAGAAATACACGTACTGAAAATGTAGTGAACAGAGTTAAAGGTCGCCACTTAGCGATGTGATGTCATGCACACACGACGGCACGACATAACTCAATAAAATCCGGTCAAGTCCGACTTAGGAATACGCGTAACGGTTTCGTATTCGTATCGAATTTTCAAATTCCCAATGACAACAGGCATTTGTGTCCTGAATTTAAATGTGTGTGACTGAGTGGCGACTGAGCAGATTGAGATATATGTGAGGTTAAGTAACGTTTCCACTGTCGGTTCATAGATGGTGACCGTTTTTAAACATTCTCACTACCCTCTGTGCCTCGGCGAGCACGTTAAGTCGTCGGTCCTGCGCCGTGCCGGTAGCACAGTGATAGTGGGCACAACTGCTGCGCAAGACCTCATGGAATCGAATTCACGACCTATTGCGCAGCAGTTGTACCTACTACGCATCAGTGGCGGAGGGCCCTTAGAATACCCTTCTTTTCGGTTTCCCTTTAAATTGTAATTAGTTAATATTATACGTACAAAAACCGTCTTTAACAAGATACATTTTCGTATCGGGTTACTTTAAAAAAAAATGTAACCCTTCGCCTCTGCTACGTATGATCATTGCGCTACCGTACTCAGGCAAGCATAAATCTTAACATAAAAGTTGCCATTGAGTACGGAACCCTAAAACTTCTAAGAAGATGTTTATAAGTAAGTTGTACTTAGTTATGTCATCATAGGAAACAAGTGGAATTATATAGGTACGTGTTAACCTCTGAGATTTCATATAAAATTCACACAGGTGTTATAAAGCCTTATCGCCTTTTATACGAGGCTCGGGTAGGCTTAATTTATTACTTTAACGAAATGTTTCATGTTTAATTACGTAGTTTGCGAACAGGATAAACTAGGATTACCTTTCCATATATGGCCTTTGAAGTAAATTTAAATAAGCTGGCTGTATCGTTATGTGGGTGTTAAAATTTACATATAAGTATCTAATGACTGAATCTGTGGCGCGGTGGGAGTGTGTCCGACTGCTACGCAAGAGGTCGTGGGTTCGATTCCCCACACGGGACACCACTTTGTGCGATCTACAAAATGTTGTTTCGGGTCTGGTTAAAAAAAAACCTACAATATGTTGACTGTTGACTTCAAAACTGTTCAATTTAATTCCTACTAAGTATATTTATTTATTTGTTTTTGTAACTCCTGTGATAAGTGGTACAAGTAAAAAATCGACACTTTACAGGACTACAAAAACGAGATTTAAAATATTCTAATTCGGCATCTAAATCGGCTTAGGATATACCTATAATTGATTTTTTTTTCAAAAATCCTACAAGTTAAGTCACTTTGCACAAAATTATCTCTTAAACTATAGCAGATAAAAGAATGTGAATTCTGCATTTGTCTATGTAAAAATCCAGAAATGGTACAAATCGACATAAACCACTCATCACAGGAGGCACATATTTGATTTCCAATTTAACTAACAGGCAATTGATAGGTATCAAGTTCTAGGATAATTAAAGGTATTGGAGTATATAGACATTAGAAATAAAACGTAAATATTAGCCCTTATCAGGAAAAATTGGTCAGCTTAGCATTAAAGCGAGGTTAGGCAACATCGCCACTGTCGGTCCATACGTGGGTGACCGTTTTGGAAAATTGCCACACCACTCCGTGCCTCGGAGAGCACGTTAAAGGGCTTAACGTGCCGTCGGTCCTGTGCCTAATCTCTCTCCAGTCGTGTCGGATTTTCGTCCCATCGGAGAATAAGGGAATAGAGAGTGAACGTTTCGTACTAGACGTGATCAACTTGTGACCAGTCAGTCACGCTTGAATCAGTTTGTAACGAGTATTTAAAAATATTTATTGTTTATATTTTCACAATTGTCCTATTTTTTATCATCCCTAATGGTGCCGTGCTAGTCTAGTATTATATTATCTGTGACAATACACTGTATCTTCAGATACAGTGTTTTGTTGTAACAGTTAAAAAGTTAAGTCCTCGTATTTGGTTACATAGACTGTTATTTAAATTTTAGAAAAGGTAGAATGAGTTGCCAATTGACTTAAATTACCAATAAGTATAAAAACGAGTACGTAAATTGGTAAATAAACTTATCCGCTTATTTCTTTTATAAGAAAATAAAAAATAAAACCAATGTTTTCCTGTTTATGACAATAGAAGTGGTAAAGGAAACATGCCAAAGTGCCAAGTGGAAGATTTATTCCCATTTATCATGCTGCGTTCGCCCACAGACGTCGCCCAACGCTAGGCTTACAAGTCTTAAGGTGGGTACTGACCAACGTTACGTGGTGTAATGTAACATGTTAAAAAGCAAGCATTTGCGCAGTCAGTACGTGCAAACGAACCTCTACCGAATGCAACTCCGGCTGTCGGTTTTATGGCAAATCCTTTGAGTGTTGTGCGAGTCAGTTAGTAGGTACCACAGTTAAAAATCTCAACAAAATCTAATTGTCAGACGAATATGGAGCGTGGACGAGCAGCGTACGCGAATGTTACTTTACAGTACGATCAACGTAACTTGACCGGATTGAAGTTAGGTTTTTATCACTTTCGCGCATGTCATAGAGATGCGACCCTATAATTACTTACGAAAACGACTAAATATGTTTAATCGATTAAAAATACTAACAACATTTTAATTCAACAATATAAAAACACTATTTAAATAAGTTCATAAAAGTTTAAATTTAGAACAGTTACAGTAAATACAATAATTGCATTTTTGAAAGATAGAAAAATTTGAATCCAGACTCAGGAATCGAACCCGAGACTTCCGTAGCCAAACCGGGGCCAGAAGCGTTTCTATCTTTCAAAAATGCAATTATTGTATTTGTAAAGTCTTTGGCAAGAAATGCCTATAAAAATTATTTCAAGTTACAGTAAATACTAAAGAAACTTTGAAAAACAATTTCTTTACGAAAATAATCACAAAAAAACATGAGTTAGTAATACTAATTAAGACAATGTAATGCGTAATCGCATCTCTAATTCTCTTGATTTAGTTACCGCCCCCGCCCCCCGCTTCCTGTCATCATTACTTGTCGCCTACTTCAGTCCGGCCTAGTTACGTTGATCCACTTAACATTGAACTGTACATCGCATAACGTTGGTCGGTACCAACCTTAACGGCTCTGCTGACCTTTCAAATTGTTTTCTCTTCGGGACAAGGGACCCGGTTCAGACGTATATTGAAGACGCTTCTCAGAATAATTTATAAGGTAGCCGTGTAATTTTATAAATAAAGATTTAGGGAAACTTTGGATGAGTTTTCTTCTATAAATTTCTCTTTTTATGTAGGTCAGTAATCAAATTATGGATCCTTTACAAACTTGTTAATTAATGAGAGGGTAACAAAGACATAAATTGGGATTTTCTTCTCCATTTTCGCCTTAAAATCGTGTATTTCAATGAGGAAAATTTTACTAAGGACCCGCTTAATTCTTTGCACAGGTTTTTCTCATTTTCTAGAAATATAGGTCATACTCATAAGTCACTTTCAGTATTAAAGTAGGTAGGTAATAACCTACCTACCTAGGTAGGCATACATACTTATAAATATATTAGTATGTATGCCAAATCAATCAATAACAATGAATTATTTTACATGAATGAGGTAGGTAACAATACACATTCAAATGGTATGAAAAAATATTAACATATTTTTGTTTTAGTATTTACTAGTTGTGCCCCGCGGTGTTACCCGCGGTTTATTAGCCTATGTGTTAATCCAGGGTGTCAGCTAACTCCATACCAAATTTTATTAAAATCGTTTCAGCCGTTTAGACGTGAAGAAGTAACAAACATACACACTCACAAACTTTCACCTTTATAATATTAGTGTGATTAGTGTGATAATAATCAAAATAAATACTAAAAGCTGGCGCGGATCTAAGTGGGGGGGGGGGGCACAGAATTATAATGTGCTTATTATTTTTTGAATATAGACTTTTTCTTGCTTTATTTTTATGAACATACAACATGTTTATTGTACTTTTCTTTTATGAATTTGATAGCAAAAAATATCTATAAGAGCATGAAATTTCGTTGCGTGAAAGTCCGTCCAAGATAATACGTAGATACATTAGTAATAAGTACATAAACAGCATTAAATAGTTAAGCATCAACATCAACAGTGTTTCAATAAACTATACTTTCCTCATTAAAAATATTCTCAAAACGCAATTTCTCTGAGAGGGAAATTCATCCAACGTTCATAATTATGAATACGATATTCAGTTCAGTAAACACGTGTATTTAATGATGAAGTGTTAATGCAGCTAGGTATTTCTCGGCAAAATAATTGCTGTAAATATTCTCGTTCTGAGAATAATTACGTCAATTATTTTCTCGGCTACGTAAAAGTTAAATGCACGCAATGAAAGTATTTTAATAGGTAGGTATAATAGCTTTATGAATTATGACCAACAAAGTTGTGTAATTACCTAGCAAGTATATAATTAAATGACTATATATCAATTGCTCTCCGTGGAGAGAAAGACTATTTGAATTGAATAGTCTTTTGTTAGCCTCAAAACCAAATACTTAGTCAAGTACTTAAAACGCGAATGAACAGCTGAAAAGTCGAATAATATCACTCTGTTGCAAATTACAGCTTTCTATTACTAAGGGTATTTGAGCTAACCTGGGGACAGTCAGACGGAAGGACAGCGAAACTATAAGAGTTCCTTGTTTACTATGGAACCCTGAAAATGGGTTTATAGTTGTAGGGGAATAACCACTTGAAATTAAGTGTTAACCTATTGAATAATAGTTGGTACAGAGCTCACCAGGACAGCCTCGGCAGCCCGCGCGTGCCTTTGATTAGCAGTAGGGACCGATACCTACTATCCATTTTGTTCAACTGTTTGTTCAACGAATTGAACAAAATCAACTAATATTTTCAACCGACTTCAAAAAGGAGGAGATTCTCAATTCGATCAGCAGCAGCTGATGCAGGGCCGTTAATTGTTGAGGAGTTCACTATCAGATCTATTACATTGTGTAATAGTAGGTAGTATGACAAGAATAAAATGCTACTCAATACCATATTAAAGTAACTAAATCGGAAACTCTGAAATATTGAATAGGTCTGCTCGTCATTTGTGGTGTTCATCATCAGTTCCACTTAACTAATTGGTGCTTTTTAAGAGTAAATCCACGAATCACTATGAAATATACCTAAATCACTGTAGGTGTGCCTTTCATATTTGAAGGGTTCCCTCGATTTCTCTAGGATCCCAAAATCAGATCGTGATCTGATGAGAATGGGACCAACTTGGAAGTATACCCTTTCAAACACAAAAATATTTTTTTAAATCGGTCTAGTCCAGTTTGCGTAATCGGTGAACAAACATTTTTGAAATCGATAGTATTTTTTTGTAAAAAAGTTTTTTATATTCGACTCTGCTCCAATTCTACAATGGATTATTTTCCACTCCTTTTTATGGTTTGGTATACTTTATTCAAATATTTTGTAGACTTCACTTGTTTCTATGGTCGACGTTCATGTGTTTTACCCGATGTCCTTTTGTTTTAACCGATATTCATTTGTTTTTACCCACACCATAAGATTTCTTTAAATTTGTTTTTACATTAAAAGTTTGAATATAGTTCAGTTTAACAAATCATGTTTAATTTATCTCTAATGTTCAACTATTATATTGATAAATTATACAGTTGAACAAATCACACTTAATTAGTTGAATTTGTTCAATTCGTTGAACAATGTGGATAGAGTTGGATTTACCGTTATTCAAGCGAGCCGCCAACGCCAATTAAAAGAAAAATCTAAATAGAAAAGACCGAAAACAATTTTACACTTGCTGTCCCTTTCATATCGAGCAGCGTGACGGCAAGGTATTTCAAAACCTTTCCATAAAATATGCAGTGCATCCAAATCAGATCAATAGATAATCTGAAAATAATGACTATACATATTTAAACTTACATACCTACTCAGCGGCGACTGAGCAGATTGAGGTATCTGCGAGGTTAAGCAATTTGACCAATGGCGGTCAATAGATGGGTAAACTAATGGGTTTTTTAAACATTGTCACGCCTCTCCGCACCTCAGCGAGCACATTAAGCCGTCAGCAACATCATTCACGGCCGGTCGGATTTGGCTACTAGAGGTAGAGTTTTGACATATTTTGCATCGAGCTTATGTCAAATACATACTGTATATATATCGCTCGTTTTACGAGTTAATGGTACAAATCGTAAAACGAGCGATAACGTCAGTTAACCCCTGCTACGTTGCGCGTTTATTACAAAGCACTACTTATAATAGTTGTGTTAAAGACACAATGTATGCGTTAATGGTTTATTTCATTGTTACTGCAGACTACTTAAGGAAATACATTTAAGTGGCTGGATCTCTCTCCCTGCTCTCTCTCTGCCGTGTCGGATTTGCGTCCCATCGGACTATGACAGTATGAGTGCACCTGTGTCTGTGCATACGATTGTGCACTATAATATATTTTGCGTAGTTGGCTATCTATACTAATATTATAAAGCTGAAGAATTTGTTTGTTTGAACGCGGTAATCTCAGGAACTACTGCACCGAATTGAAATATTGCAAAAACGGAGAAAATTTGCGCAGACGAAGTTGCGCGGGACAGCTAATAAAATTGGCCTTATTTACCGACCATTATTGTAACTTTTATTGCATGGATACGGGTAAAACAGAACATTATATAAACGACTATTTAACAAGTAACAGCCAGATTAATTATATACTTATCCACCTAAATAGGTCACTAATATATAGACAATGAGTCACCAGCCACTTAAATGTATTTCCTTAAGTAGTCAACAGTAACAATGAAACAAACCATTGACGCATACATGGTGTCTTTAACACAACTATTATAAGTAGTGCTTTGTAATAAACGCGCAACGTAGCAGGGGTTAACTGATGTTAGCGCTCGTTTTACGATTTGTACCATTTAATGATGTTGCCGGGGAAAAGTAGGAACGGAGTGCGTAGATGTCTATGTATCTATGTACGTAGGTTTATATAGTCACACGACACTGGAAACCTTTTAACAACTGGTTCACTCAGCCTTTTTACTGCCCTCAAAGGAAATATTAGTTCTAAAGTGTTCGGAATCTTTCTACGTAGGTACCTTTCTCTTGATTTTATTAAAATTGTTGGCGCTTTTCTATCAGCCGCCTCGTTTCACTCCCAAGTGTATTGGGGTCGGCTTCTAGTTTAATTAGATTTAGTTGATTATATTTTTCAGGAACGTTTATTATCACATCAGGGTGGTATTTCTTAATGAATTGGCGGACGGGTTTACGTGCTCTCTGAGCTACGGACTGATGTACCTAATAGTGTTTGTTAAACGACCCTGCAAGTGCTGATTTCGCTGGCTGATTTTAAATCAAATGTAAGAAGGTTTAGCAAAAGTTGCGCTTTACAAAACAGCTGCAAAGTATAAATCGTTGCTCCAGATCAACATACCTACAGCTGAAGTAGTTTGATGGCCAATGCTATTGATTCTATGGTACTCACGATGTCAAATTTTGGTTCTAACTAGGTACATCAGCAGTGCCATAACCAGGGTTGAGCGCTAAGGTGCTGAAGTTCCTTTCACCCTCCCCTCTCCAAAAGTATTTAAGCAAACGCATGGGACCGTTTGTTTGATAATAAAAAAATAAATTATAAAAAAAAACCCGCCTGCACAAAAAAGATGGAAACAAGATCCCCTATATAATTATATAATTTCATGCAGTCGGAGTCACTTTACTAAGTTCATCAAAATATTTTTTTATTTTAATACTTTTTAGTGGTTATAGGATGTAACCGATGAAACAACAAACTTTTATCACAGCTATTGTCAAGTATTGAAAATTGAAAAAACAATTGTTGCTCATTAACTTTTTTAGTATTACAGTCATAAACATGTCATACCTTTTTAAAATGCTTTAGATAAGCCCTTGAATTTGATACCCATATTGCAGTATTCAAAATAACTTTTTTTTACACCTCTTTATTTTGACATCTCACAGCCGCCATGTTTGTTTTTTTTAAACGTCACATATCTAAGAACACTTGGGCAATCAAGACAAATCTAACGACGTCTAAATTGTGTAAATCCGTTCAGTGGATTGTGAGATATCAGGTAATAAAGAATATTACATACATACATACATACAAGATACGCGCGAAAAACATAACCTTTCTTTACAGTCGGGTAAAAACTACACTCAGCTAGCCCAATTTCGAGTCAATATAAATTTCCGGATTGTTCAGTCTTTTCAAATTAAAATACTGAATTTGCCGTTGATTTTTACTGGATGTCCCAGAGATTAAAAACCGTCTCGATTCGTTCCGTTCCGCTTAAATCGATCCTGGCCTTGGCAAAGTCATCAGTTATGCATATTTAAATACAGTACCGTTTATTCAGCAGGCAATACATGAAACTTTATTAATATTTGATATCAATATCCAACATCCGTTGTCAACCGTTTGTTCCTGTATTTTATTGCTACGAGGACGAATAAATTAATATTATTTTGGTATTGTTTTATCAGTAGGAATCTAAAGTACCTACGTTCACGTTTAGTGCCTATAGGTATTTGTTTGTCAACCTTGGGTTAAAAATAAGACCGGTAAAAATGTTACGTCTTTTAAACCATCTTCAAAGAAGTTCTGTTTAACCCATATGTATGTATGTTCGCGATTTTCTCAAAAAATACTGCACTGATTTCGATGGGATTTTCGCTATTCGACAGCATATTTTTCTGGGAAGGTTTTAGTGTATAAAATATTCTCCTAGGTTAGAAAACATCGTAGTTATAGACTAAAACATTGGAATAAGTAACTGAAATTTCTATTAATCATTGATGTGCTTGATCTTTTCGTTGATTTTCAATTTAAATCTATTCAATTTTTTTTTTAATTTTAGGTCTTGGATCGTAGAAAATGTCTTTTAACTATCTGTTAGGTAGCTACTTTATAAAGCTGATTTAATCGGTATAGATTTTTACACTTAATTTTATAAAAATCCATTTTGCAGTTTTGTAGACAAGCTAGGATAAGTAGCCTTTAATATGTTAAAAAGATACACATACACCGATAAACACACGATTCTTTTTTATTTGCAAAAGTAAACAACGAACTCAATTTGTTCAAAGTAGTTCTAACCTAACCTAACAATAAAGACTTTGTGATACTTTTACCCAACGAAATATCAATCGCATAAAAACGTTAGAAAACACTATTATTGTAATAATACTCGTATATGCTTAAATCCTATTGGAAAGGCTTTATTGTAAATAAGGGAGGATAAAAATGTTAGAGGCCCAATTCCGAATAGGTATTCAAAACTAGCTGACTCACGCAAAGTCGGCTGAGCCAATTATCCTGTTTTTGCAACATGATTGCAAAAATGGGATAAATTGGCGCAGTTGATGCTCCGCTCATATTTGTCGTAGCCAAAGGTCCGTAACGTGATGTTATAACTCACAAAATGCATGACCGTTATAATTTAAAATCTTCTTTTTCTTCTTTGAGTTTATGGCAATCTAGCCGTTTTAATGGCTAATTTCTGCCAGTGTCAAGTATTTATGGCTTATTACATGCACAAACTCGTTCTTATTTAATTATCACGTATTCAAATATTTTTTTTTCAAGTTAAACTCGGACATTTAAAAATAATGGCCGTTTTTACAACCCCTTTAAAATCTAGATTTTTTGCTAAAATATGAAGATTACAATGCTTGACAAGTATATTATGTTTTAGTACAATAAAGACAAATACGTTATGTCACTTGTGGTAGGTACAGTATGTTACATAGTATACCTGCTCGTATAGTTATCTGCAGTTTTATATTATAGTAATCGGGCCTAAATGGAGCAAAAGTGTTCGCCAAGAACCCATGTGCGTTTTAGAACAGCAAATATATAACATAACTTGATGCTATGATTTTAAACACTATTAACTAACACAAACATTCCAAAAACATTTAACCTGTTTGCTTTTTTTGTGAAATCTATAAAATTCAAAGTTCAAATTTGTATCGTGCAAAATGAGTATTTTCTCTTTATAACGATCTTGTAATAAGATAAGTGAGCGTTATAATAGCCTTCTTCAATAAATAGGCTATACAACACTAAAATATTTTTTTCAATTTGAACCAGTAGTTCCTAAGATTATTGCGTTCAAACAAACAAACTTCCAGCGTTATAATATTACCTATACATAAGGCTCAAAGTCCTTTGTGGTGAGATTAAGTACCTACTGTAGAAATCAGGTTATTGTACAAGTACAAACATTTCTAAGAAAGATTGCGATGAAAAGTGGGAAATATATTCATGAGAGTATTAAGGTTTAAGAAGTTGGATCCCAAGTTTTGGTACTTTGGAATATTTAATATAAAGGACTATAGAAATTAATGTTAGGATTTATAAGTTATGGTGATTGTTTGACTGTAATTGCTTTTTAACTTTTCTGATGTTTGCCCATATTACAAATCTAGCTGTGCCTGTGACTTCGTCTGCGTGAAGTTGTCCACTCCCTATAGGTACACGTTAGCATGATGATAAAAGTAGAGAAGTTACTCCTTATATCACTAGCTGTCTGACACTGAAAGTCCCGTTAAATGTGTTATTACGAAGATTACCCAGAATAAACAGACAGATAGACAAACAAAAAAATTTGAATATTTTTAACAGACTTCAAAAAGACGTAATATTATTTGGAATGGCGTGAATTTCACATATGATGATCTATTGGAGCTTTTAAACAAATTTCTGAAATAAAAAAAAAATAGCTTAGCTGGAAGGGTTATCAGGATTACTAGTAATGTGGGACCACAGCTCCACAAAAAAGTTGTACCTATGTTCCATGGTGCTCTCTCTATCTATCACATGGTGCCTTACCATGTATGATGGAGTAGGTACCTATACCTACTCCATCTTAGGAAGCAGTGCAAGTTTTATAACTATTTATTATACGGGAATTAACACGCATTACACCTTAAAATTGCTTGACGTCTCGACCAGGTTACACCGGCCGTGGTCACAAGTTCGCTTGTGTAATCGTTAGTTATAATCATGCAACGCGAAAGTTTAAAAGTGCAAGTTTTATCAAAATCGGTTTCTGTCGTTAGGAAGATTTGAACAAAAACGTGTAAACGATGATATTTCAAACATCTCAAAACGTTGGTCAAATAGTACATAAGTATATGAAATATTTTTAGTTACGTAAAAACTAAAAATTATAAAATAAAAGTACCTAATTAAAAAAAAACATTTTAAAAGTTAACTAATAATAATAAAATAATACTTTTAAATACACGAAATTAAGTGGTCATTACGTCGAGCGAATTCTACGCACACAGCGACACGGCCGCCCGCCTCACTTTCCTTCACACAACCATTACTTCACAGTGCGCAGGAGCCCAGGTCAAAATAATGTCGAATATTCGTTCGTACATATTATGTTAGATTACGAACACCATAACAATGACAATACGAAAATCCTCGTTTTTTCATTTTTCCGTAACTGAAGTTTAGTAGTTCAGTATTAGTAAGTAGGTACCTACTTCAATATTTTTACGGGTTCATATTCGTCAATTTATTTTTTTCATCTAAGTACTAGAAGAACTCTTTAACTAGTCACACAAGTTAAGGCTAGTTTCTTGTCATAATGTAATATTTTGTTTTTTATATTATTTTGTTACAGAGTCGAACCTGTTTCGCATTGAGGTCTGTGCCAGCACATATCAACAGTACGTACTAGCTTCTAAATTTAAAAAAAAGAATCCATTACGTCCTTAAGTCAACATTATGCAGATAATATGGTGCTGGGGTTCATATTCGTCAATTTATTTTTTTCATCTAAGTACTAGAAGAACTCTTTAACTAGTCACACAAGTTAAGGCTAGTTTCTTGTCATAACATAAATATTTTTGTTTTTTATATTATTTTGTTACAGAGTCGAACCTGTTTCGCATTGAGGTCTGTGCCAGCACATATCAACAGTACGTACTAGCTTCTAAATTTAAAAAAAAGAATCCATTACGTCCTTAAGTCAACATTATGCAGATAATATGGTGCTGCTATGCCATCAATCAATGTCTTGAGAAAGCTCATACACTTGTATGAGTTTTACGCTAGCCAACATGGTTTGAAGTATAAGAAACAGAAGAGTGAACTGACCGTTTTCATAAAAAAAAAAACAACAAACCGGATAATGTATTCTCTATTCAAATGGAGTGCAGTTGAACCATGTTGACCAGTTTAAGTATCTGGGTCATATTGTGACTGAGACCTTAACTGGTGATCAGGACATAAACAGAGAACGGAGGGCACTGTCGGTTCGTGGGAACATGCTGGCTCATAAATTCGCTCGTTGCACATTAGATGTCAAATTAACGCTTTTTAAAGCATACTGTCAAAGTTTTTATACGAGTGGACTATGGGTAAGCTTCACACAGAGGACCTTTAATGCACTTAGACTGCAATACTTTTTTAATAACATTTTCAGGGCTCTGGTGCGGTTGTCCAGGTAGTGCAGCGCTTCAGGCATGTTTGCAGATGCACATATAGAGGATTTCTATGCAATTATGGGTAAGAAAACATTGTCTGTGTGTAAGTATATATGTGAGCCTATGATACTTATATCAGAAGGGATTTATTGTGAGAGAGAAATAACACACGTCAAGTACTTTACTCCGTATAATTGCGACTGCCAACTTATTAGGCGGACGCAGCCGCCACTAGTTACACCATGCAGTATGCACACATACACAACTGATATCTACATAGGTAGGTACAAATGTGTGTCCCTACAGTAGCCCCCCCCAACAAAACAACAAAAAAATACAATTACAATGTGTAAAACCCTGTAAAATACACTGACACTACGCATAGCAATAACACTGAACTATCACACAATTTCACTGAGTGTAAGTATTTTGGGGGTGTACGGTGGTTGGTGGTTGAACCGTGTGAATCTTAACCACCGGTGGAGACAATCCAACAACTGCCGCTTCCTTCCTCAACCAGCTGCGAACCCGTTTTTTGCACTGGTTCCTGGTCAAACACAGCAACACCAAGCCAAGTGCCACAGCAATTCCGATTAGAATAACCTCTAAATAGTTAACCCTTTGGCCAATGATTTCGTTCGAAACTGACTGGGCAATAGCCACGTTATTCTGTTGCGGTTTACTCTGGTTATAACCCATCTTGAAATTTGTATATTTGTACTTATTCGACGAAAGAATACAAAATAAATGGTGTAAAAAAAATGTGTAAACTTTATATAACAAAAATAAGTGTATATGTATATAACTTACATACTAATAAAAATTCACAAAAGTGTGCGACCTAAAAAAAATATAATGCTAAGTACTAAATAATTCTATTACAAAATATTTCACAATAAATTTCCATACCTATGTTGCAATATCCTTTATTATGATTATCATGTTACCGAGCGTCTTTTTATCTACTAAGCAAAACGCAGCGGCGGTCTGATAACGCGACCACTTCGCGTCGTTTTATGAATTATAACTTTGCTAGAAGTGTTTTCGTGATCAGAATTAAAACTAGGATTGTTACATGAATTACTTTCAGAGTTCAAATTATTGTTAAAAGATGTGTCTATGTCGATAGTGAAGGCCGGCTTGAGCCTATCTATGGACACAGATGTTTCCTTATCACCTATTTTTAACACAAAATATTTCTTATGTTTACTCACTACTATGTATGGACCCTTATACGGCGGTTGAAGTGACTTACGTATAACATCGTCCCTTATAAATACACTTTTACACGATTTTAAACTATCTGGTAGGAATAACGAATGCGAGTTTGCATGACACTTTGGTCGCGGTTTATATTTACTAATAGTATCTCGCAGCTTCTGTAAATATTCCGAATCCGAGACCTTAATTATCGCGTCCTCATAAAAATCTCCTGGTAAACGAATCGTCTTACCATATGTTAATTCGGCCGCACTTACACCACTGTCGCTTCTAGTAGCCGTTCGTAATCCTAATAAAACTATCGGTAATTCGTCTATCCAATTGCTATTGTTGCATTGCAAACGTGCCATCAGGGCCACTTTCAGTGCCCTATGCCAGCGTTCAATCATGCCATTACTTTGCGGATGATAAGGTGTTGTACGTAATTTATGTATGCCCAAATATTTCATTAAGTTTGCAAATAGATCACTCTCGAATTGTCTGCCCTGGTCGCTAGTAAGCTTCGAAGGGCATCCAAAACGGGAAATCCAACCTTCAAACACCACCTTTGCTATGGTCTCCGCAGTAATATTTTGGACTGGGTATGCTTCTGGCCACCCTGTAAATCGGTCAATCATTGTAACACAGTATCTATAGCCGTCATTTGACATAGGCAATGGACCTATGATATCTATGTGTAGATGTTGAAAGCGGTCTACTCTTTCAAACTCTCCTACACCTGATACGACATGCCTTGTTATCTTTACGCGTTGGCATTGCATACAACTTCTGGTCCATTTAGCAATATCTCTGTCCATGTCAGGCCAAAAAAATTTTTGTTTGATTAGATGTTTACTAGTTTTAATGCCTGGATGACTTAGATTATGTACAGATTTGAAAGCTATTTCTCTAAATTCCATAGGTAAGTAAGGCCTAATTTTACGCGTTGATATTTCGCAATAAATATGCTTATCGCAGTCCGGCAACAACATTTGCTTGAACTGCAGGTTGCTACTTGATACTTGCAACTCATGCATTAGGTACTCGTCGCTACGTTGCTTGTCTGCCAATTCTGCGAAATTGAGTAGCGTGGGACAGCTTATCGTTTCAATTCTAGAAAGCGCATCCGCTACCATGTTATCACTACCTTTAATATGACGTATCTCTGTGCAAAATTCGCTGATATAAGAAAGTTGGCGTATTCGCCTTGGGCTTTCTTTATCACTATTTATTTTAGTAAATGCAAATTCAAGCGGTTTATGATCTGTAAAAATGATTATATCTCGCCCCTCTAATAAATGTTTGAAATGCCTGATAGCCATGTAGATAGCTAACAATTCCCTATCATAGGTAGAATATTTGGATTCAGTTACTGTTAACTTTTTTGAAAAATATCCAATTGGTTGCCAATTAACTCCTATTTTCTGCTGTAAAACTGCGCCGACACTAGTATTTGAGGCGTCAGTCATCAGGGCTAATTTACTGTCTGGCAAAGGGTAAGATAGTGTAGCGGCGCTTTGTAAGCTTTCCTTACACTTCTTAAATGCCTCGTTAGCCTTATCTGTCCATTCTATACGCGTCTTATCACGTTTTTTAGAATTATGTAGATACTTATTTAATTCCGACTGATAGTCTACTGCTTTAGGAATATGCGAGCGGTAAAAATTAACCATACCTAAGAATCTGCGTAATTGTTCTACTGTCTCGGGCTTCGGAAAATTTACAACAGCTTGTACCTTGTCCTCCAACGGTCGTACGCCTTCCGTTGAGACCTCAAAACCTAAAAAGCTTAATTTAGAGACTCCAAAAACACATTTTGATAAATTAATAGTAATACCGTATTCGTTAAACCTACGGAAAACTGCATTTAAATGCTCTTTATGGGATATTTCGTCTTTACTGGCAATTATGACGTCATCGATGAAATTGAATAGAAAATCGAAACCTTGCAACACCACTGTGTCCATGAATCGTTGGAACGTTTGTGCTGCATTCCTTAATCCAAATGTCATCCGGGGAAATTCAAATAATCCAAAAGGCGTTATAATTGCAGTTTTCTCTATGTCCTTCGGGGCAGTCGGTATAAAATGATAGGCACGATTTAAATCCAATCGGGTAAATATAGTTTTTTCTCCCGCTAATACATATTTAAAATCTTGCAACCGCGGGATCGGATAGCGGTCCGGCTTCGTAACGGCATTTAAACGCCTATAATCACCGCACGGTCTAATCCCCCCGTCCTTTTTGGGTACCACGTGTAACGGGCTTGCCCATGGGGACTTGGATGGTCGACAAATACCTAATTCTGTCATAATTTGAAATTCTTCCTTTACTTTTTTATACCACTTTGGGGAAAGAGGCCTAGCCTTTGTATATACCGGCGGTCCCGAAGTCTCTATATAATGACATACTGAATGCTTGGGTATTTCTTTGTACGATATGGGCTTAGTTATATCTGAATAATTTAATAACAAGTTATGCCACTTATCATTGCTATTTATAGATTTAATTGATAATTCGCATTCAGAGTGCCTTATAATAGATGCTATAACATTTAGATTAGTAACTTGGTCTCTAAGTCGCCGCGAGCTTAAATCTACCAACAACCTATAATGGCATAAAAAATCTGCGCCTATTATCGGTTGTTTAACAGCCGCTATAATAAATGACCAACTAAATGCTCTCCTTAAATTAATATCTAGAGTTAAGTTACATATACCATATGTCCTAATTTCGGTGCCGTTCGCCGCATAGAGCTTATAATCATCACTCGCGATATTTCTCGACACACATTTATACGACACGGGGATCACGGAAACATTCGCACCGGTGTCAATCAAAAATTTTAATTTACTGTTTTTATCGGTAACGCACAGACGGTTATTAAGTGAATCGATACAGACCTCCGTCGTTGTTTGTATCGCCGCTAGTTTTCCGATTGGGCGGGTGCCTGTCCTTTCCAGTTACAGGGTTCGGCGCATTTCGTGGCCTTTGCTCCGTAACGGTAGTGGTAGAAACACAGCCACTGGGGATCGCGTCGTTTCCTGCTGGTATCTCTCCTCGCCGAGTTGGATCGAGATTGCTTACCCCTGTATGTCCCTCGACCTCTCTGTGGTTGCTGTGCACGTCGGAGCTCTGCAACTTCGATGCTCAGCTTGGCTATTGCAGCTGCTAGCTCGCTGGATTCCTCGCCGTTTCGACTATGTGCTTGAGGTGACGGAATCGACGAGACGCTAGCTACCTCCACTGGGCGCGTCGCCTCAGTGACCTTGTCCGCTACTACCGCCAAATTTTCCAGTTCTTTTACTTCGGTTACCGCCAATACAGCCTGCACAGCGGATGGAAGGTGACCGTTCCACATGATTTTTAGCGTGTGATCCGGAATTTTTCCTCGGGCCAGGTCCCTCATCCGTCGTAGGAGTTGTGAAGGCTTTTGAGTGCCCAACTCCATTTCACCCAGCAGCTTTTGAAACTGGCGTGTCTCTGACTCTTCGAAAACTTGCAAAAGCCTATCCTTCAAGGTCTGGTATTTGTTAGTTCTAGGAGGAGAAAGTAACAGGTCGCTAACTTGTTGAATCGCGCTCTTGTTGAGTTTGGTAACCACTAAGTTTTGTTTAGCAGCATCGCCCAAACGCTGGCTTTCCACCGTGGCCTCAAACTGGACAAACCAGAGTCGCGGTTGGTCTGCCCAAAATTCCGGTATCCTTGACGATACTGTAATGCTTGCTAACGCTCTCTCACCCTCGCCCGAGTCTTGTGGATTCTCGGCCGGGGGCACGGAAGGCTGCACAGGAGGCTGCACGGGAGGCTGCACGGAAGGTTGCACTTGGGGTTGCACTTGGGGCAGCACTATATCCAGAGGCATAGTCACTCGTAGTTATTTCACTCCAAAAAAAATATAATAAACAAAAATCAAAACACTAAGTTCGAGTTCAGTTCGGGGTCACCACTGTAAGTATATATGTGAGCCTATGATACTTATATCAGAAGGGATTTATTGTGAGAGAGAAATAACACACGTCAAGTACTTTACTCCGTATAATTGCGACTGCCAACTTATTAGGCGGACGCAGCCGCCACTAGTTACACCATGCAGTATGCACACATACACAACTGATATCTACATAGGTAGGTACAAATGTGTGTCCCTACACTGTGCTCTGCAATTTTGGGTCGCTTCACTGATCTGCATGTGAGAGGTGTGGATGGGTGAATCGACTCTAAATAATTTTATGTTTCATTATTTATTATTAACGTAGGTCCTAGGAGGCTATAATTACCTGATATAAACAACTATTATTAATTTATAATGTCGACTAACAGAAAAAGTTCAACCATGTTTGACTAAATCTTAGGTACAAGTAGGTACCTACTGGCGCCGACTTCAAAATAATGTAGATTAATTTCGTGAATTATTATTTTTTAATTTATTATCAAATCGTAAAAACATACAATTTACAGTAATCATAGCACAAACAAACCACTGAGGTAAGCAATTGTTAATACTCCAAAATATTATTACATTATTTTCAGTTTGTTTTTGCTTTAAAAGTGTTTAATATCTATTTACAACAATGTTATTATATACATTAGGCTACGAACGCATTATATACAAACTATTAACATTAATTATAACTTACCTAGAAAACTACAAAAAAAGGATTACATAAAAAGGGAATCACAACCAGTTTAGGCGTCGAAGAATTCCTCCCCATCGATGTCAACCGGTATAGTGGCCAGAAGGCTGGCAACATTTTCAGTTAGCTTTTGAAGTATGTTTAATTTTTTTAAATTACTTTTTATTTACTTAGTAACATTAGCCTCTCTTTAACTCTTTAATAAAACATTATTAACGTGATTTTTAATACGGTTTCAGCAGCGGAATGTAATTTTATTACCTTAAGCATCGGCGTCTGTTTTCGACAGTAAAAAGTACCTAATTAGTGTCACGTAAGTTCCTCTTTTATTAGAAATTTTGCAGGTATGGAATGACATCACAGTCTACTTTGATCTCGTAAAATAGTAGATAAAGGTAGTGTTTTTATATGTATTTATTTTGGCATAAGGTAAGACGTATTTTTTTTTCAAACAGAATTCTTAGGCTTGTGGATTATATAATGTCTAGATGGAGCATTCCCTCAGTAAGCCGATAAAAAAAATGAAGCTACTTATTTTGACGTTTGACACTTGTTGAAAATGGCGTGCTAGAATATCTATGGCTAGAACATCTGATAGAAGTCTTTTTACCTGTCAAAAAGTACGTCCATTTGACCGTACTTTTTGACAGTTCTTTCCTTCAATTTTATATGCCGGATTAGGAATCTAGACATAATATAATCAAAGGGTATATTATCTTAAAGAACCTATTCATAAAAACTTCATAAAAGAATACTGTAGTATCATGATTGTTATTGTGTGGCTTCCAAGAAAAAAGGATGCCTGTTTTTCTCCTCAGGGTGTTGTATAATGAAACAGTAACGTAAATATTCAGGATATTTCTGACACAATTTTCGAGAGAACCTTGTGCTACAAATGTATTGCAACAGGTGGGTAATTTAATATATATATATATGTGTATGTTTGTGTAAATATTTCAAGAGTTAAGATAAAGGTTCTAGTTATGTTCGAGACAGTAGTAGGTAGGTACTGCAGTAAGAAGCTAACTACTATAATATTTGAGTTACGTAACCAAAATGACAAAACGGAACTTCTATAGTTTCGCCATGTCCGTCCGTCCGACCGTCAGTCCGCAGCTTACTTAAAAAACTGTTAGTGTTTGTAGATACACATATTACTTACGTCGACAAAGTGAAAGCATAAAATCTTGAAAAACATTTTTTTGAGAGTTACATTTTTTTTTGGGGATGTGGTTTTTTTCTCACCTATCCCATCATGCGGGGTATCATTAGATAGGTCTTTTAAAAACGTTGTTGTAAAGACAATTTTTAGATTTAGGGATCCGTTTGTGAAATATTAAGTTTTAAAGTCCAAATGTTTGTTAGAGTCAAGTGCCCCCTGCCAGCTAAATGTTTGATGTTGGGTATGTGACCCTATCACAGCTAATTTGACTTTACAAGTTTACGAGTAACAGCTGATCAAATGAGAAGAAACAAAATGTTTGTACAAATTCCATTGAAAATGATTATTATGTAGGTATAACGTAAGTATGAAACAAAAACAACAGATAACCCACTTGCCCGGTTTTTTTAAATAGCAACACTGCCGATGTCGACAATTCTGCCAAAGTCCCAAAAAATGTGCGACGAAGTATATAATTTTGAATTTTTATCGTTGAACTATTTGTTTTGTTAGTGAACTGTTACAAATATGTATATATTGGATAGACAAATATGGATACTGCCTTCATCTTAGCCGAGAATAATAATATTTGACTTAATTTTAAGATCATGACCCAGCCCAAGGGATTCATGACCCAGTTCATGGGAGTGTTTTTGATGAGACATATAATTAATCCGCAAATAGTTAGGTACCGACTTTCGATAAGTATTAGTTAAAAATAATTATAGGCATGTAGGTACAAAATGAGCTAAAAAACAGTCGTATCGATCTACTATGTAGAGAAAGTAGAAACCTATTTAAATATGTTTTAAATACAACAGTGCCCCAATTTAAAGAAATCGAAATAAAGTAAGCAGAAGCTTTGTTTTTTAAAGTAGGTACTTTAGATATTTATTCCTCGATTAATCTCAGTAAGTACTTCCAAAATCAATTCACCTCAAATTATTAAATTTATTATCAGGGTTATTCATGTGAAGTGGATCCATATGGCATTGTGGTTGATTTTTTCACCATGAACTGATAAGATTAACTTCAACTATTACGTATCTACTTCCTATTGCGCGATTTTGCCTACTGTATTATTCACACAAATAATATAATATCTAGATATCTACAGGTTTTAGTAAAAAAAACTTATCGATTAAACACTTTAGAATATTTACGAATCAAAATAAAAAGAACAATTATCCAGTAATCGTCTCTAATTACTCAGAGAAAAATATTTGAGATCGCCCGCAAACTTTTGAAAGATTTTAGCAAACTTGGGTGAAATCAACTGACAACTTTGTACTAAAATTAACTTTATTGTTTACTGAAATTATTACTTATACTTACGCTCATTGTCTTCCAGGACGTCTGGTGCAACACATCTAACTGTTCACAAGCAACACTATCATAAACCAGAGTTAGATAACGCTAACACTCTACACCACATCCTACAACTGCCACGATTCAGACACAACCAAATATTGGCCGAAAAACGTCCCAATTTGTAGGCACACCACTATCACACCCACTCGTGTCAACACACACACAATTACCGACAAAAACTCAGCGAGATTTCAACTGTACTGACGGATTAACTGTGAAGAAAACTGCACAGTCGATAACATGATTGGTCCGTGTCAAAACTCAAATTTTGAGGTTAACTTAGGGATCGGTAAATGTAGGACACATTGAGAGTAAGCCTGTGTCTATAAGGGCGAGAATTGCATATCATTGCGTTTGTGTGTGTGATGTTGGACAGTACAAAGTGTGTTCCTGTAGATATAGTACGTGTCTATGTTGTAGTGAGTGTAGGGAGGAAATTTTCGCGTATGTGTGAGTGAAAATTGATCTACACGGTCTCAAGTTTTCCACGATATATCGCGGAGTAATTTTATGCGAAGTGGTAGTCGTATGTAGTGACTAGTTTGAGTTTGATATCCCCAATACGATGCCAGTCTCCTACAATGATTAACTGGTTTTTCGGATCATCGCAGTCACTGTAATTTCTCAGTCCAAGTTTGTGATTCAGTCTGCCGTTTATAACATACTGATGCGATGTGTTTAAAATTAGACATCAACGTCTGAAGAGTTTGTTTGTTTGAACGCGATAATCTTAGGAACTACCGGTCCGAATTGGAAAATTCCTTTACTGTTGGATAGCCCCTTTATCGAAGAAGGCTATATGCTATATAATATTACGCTACGACTAATAGGAGCGGAGCAGCAATGAAAAATGTTGCAAAAACGGGGAAAATTTACTCATACGAAGTTGCGCGAGTCAGCTAGTATACCATATTACGGTGCTGAGCCGATGACACTCACGGTGGGGCTAGTCCACAAATTTAGAGTTGTGCAGCGGGCTATGGAGCGATCTACGCTTGGAGTCTTTATGAAAGATAAAGTTCGCAACGAGGTCATCCGATAAAGGTACTTTGAAGTGGCAATGGGTTGGCCATATTTGACGAAGGACTGAAGGCCACTGGACCAGACTAGGCCTATGGTAGAGACTGCGACTCGGTAAACGTAAGGTAGGACGACCCCTAGCCTAGACGGACGTTTGAATGACTTGTAAAGTAGATCGTTTACATACAAGGAAGGCAAAGGACCTAATGTTGTGACCTGCTTAGTCGACGGATACTTACAGGCATATCTATACTAATATTATAAAGCTGAAGAGTTTGTTAGTTTGTTTATTTGTTTGAACGCGGTAATCTCAGGAATTACTGATCCGAATTAAAAAAAATCTTTCACTGTTGGATAGCCCATTTATCGAGGAAGGCTATAGGCTATATAACATTACGCTACGACCAATAGGAGAGGAGCAGCAATGAGAAATGTTGCAAAAACGGGGAAAAATTTACGCAGACGAAGTTGCGCGGGACAGCTAGTTGATTAATATGATGAAAGAAATAACTAGTTAAAACGTCTATATCGTGACTATGCCTCTCGATTTACACCTATTACCTTTATAATTGTAATTCTTTTGTATGGATAAATTGTAACAGAAACAGGAGATATAGCATTACAGAAATTGCTGATTTTCGACCAAATATTGTAATCGGAAACGCGAACGTCTAATCTCGTGTATACCCTGACGCCGAAGCAGATCGATCCCAACGCCTGAGGGTGAACCCTACCACAGAAACTCACTCGATCCTCACTATAGCCATCCTATTGCGTACTTTTTCTAACACTCCACGATAGAAAAGTTTAACCAATTGTAAAAGTTGCAGTTTTTATTTTTATGAGTTCGACACCATTAGTACGTTTCTTTTCATATGTAGTAGTGAATCAAACACTCACACATATAAATTAACTTGACAATGTTATATCTTTTGTGAAATATTGCCTTATAAAAGACTGTACTATTTTTATACCAATAAGACTCATAATGCAATGACAAAGTGTCTCTCGTAAATTTTGTTAATTAAAAGGATGAGTGAAAAATGAGGGAGCGGGATGCGAATATAACTATGTGTGTTGAGAAAACGAGAGGGTGATACGAATGTAGCGCGATAAGATTTTGTATGTTATATTTGTAGGTACTACGTGACTTATCTTTATTTGTACAATATAACACGTCCTAAGTTAAGGTCTATTATTTTGTTGATGGGAATCTAATTAGATACATGTGAATGTGTGGGACGTTTATTAGCTTTCGACAAATTGTCTTTTTATCGTCTTAGAAATACCCTTGATGAGTAGCAATTAAGTTGAGTAGGTACACAAAAAAATATACATATAGGTACCTACCTATGCTATGTATATTTTTTTGTGAGTCTTATTAGTACCTACATAAATATATTTATGCCTTTTCTAACGTGCGTATGTACATTGTTCATTATTGAAAAAGTTCATCCAAAAATATCACCCCAATCTACAAGACACCAATTAATTTCTTACAACACGTGGTTAATCCTGTCTTGTAGTTCGTCAGCACGTACAGACATAAATAGACTAGATATAGACGATCTTATCCACCGACACGAAGAGTTCGTTCAGCTACTGGCGACTCAATTTATTTTTATCGAAATGCACTTGACATGCGCGCCTGACCTCCGAATCGATGCCTTTGTTATTGTTTTGTCACCTTCTAACACTATTCAACTAAGCTATATCTATCTCATTTGTCAAGGTGACGACGACGTCATTCTCGTCCAATAGGAGACGGCTCGTACTTCGTAGTTCGCATATATTCTAATAGATGGCGTTAGCAGTCTCTCTGATACGAGAACGTGATTGCTTTTACGCTTGGTGCGTTCAGCATTAATTCGATCTTCGACCTTTTTGTTGGTGTTGTATCAGCATCCTGTAAAGAAAATACTTTTTGTTATATTGTTGCCCCTATTTTTCTTTCTTGTCAATTACATTCTTGTAATTATACCTATAAACGTACCTACTTATTTCATATACATAGCTGAATAGTATTTATACGACGACATAATATGTATATAAATAATATTATTATTTATATGACGATTCTTATTACAGTTCCATTTCACTCAATAGCTAAATAGTATTTTGATATGTTTGGAGGTACAGTCACATTTGTTACATTTGGAGGTGAATACCTAATAATATTAACAGTTTTAAGTAGGTAGGTAGGTACGCTGTTAAGTGGCAACAAAGTAGATACAACTTGCAGAAACTAAGATAGATGTCATCGGAAACATTTTCAGCAAAAACCATCGAAACTGCGACTTAATAAATCCATACTAATATTATAAATGTGAAAGTAACTCTGTCTGTCTGTCTGTTACGCTTTCACGCTCAAATAGCCAAACCGATTTAGACGAAATTTGGTATGGAGATAGTTTGAGTCCCGGGGAAGGACATAGGATAGTTTTTATCGCGATAACCGACATCCACGCGTTCGGTGCCGCAGGCGAAAGCTAGTAGTATCTAAATAAGCCTTACAAAATATGTTTTTCTCCTTTGATAAATCCGAAACTACTGTTATATAGATGGCACGGTCTCCTCCCGACCTATTTATATGACTTTAGCAAATGGCTAAATTTACCAAGAAAATCTGTGGCCTAGATTTCGCATATAATAATAATATTATCTTGAGGCAACCACACAAAGTCATCTGATCCCAAACTAAGCCGAACTTGTACTATGACTACCAGACAACTGATAAACATAGGTACTTATATATTTCTAAATACATACATATGTTATAGATAAATTACACCCAGACACAGAATAAACCATTAATTTTATGTTTTTTTTGTGGAAATAGACGACTCTCGCAGTAGGGTACAAGCACTGTGTCACAGAGACTTTACAAACATACAAGTCACGGACACAAACTACACCCGGAACAACAATTTGTGGATCACACAAAGTGCTGTCCCACGATCTCTTGCGTAGCAGTCGGATATACTCCCACCGCGCCACAGAGGCAGTCATAACATACAAAAATTCCTTACATGAAAAAAAAAATAGAAATGAAGAATAATCAAAGAATATTTCGTTTTCGCTAGCGCAAATGGAAATATGTTTTTGTCGCAATCTTATTTCCTCAATTTCTTCGTACATATTTGCACGAAATAAATACCAACTATGGGCGTAATCTCTGAACTTCATTGTCTTTTGGAAAGACGTAAGTACCTAATAACGTTATTGAAAAATAAAAATTGAATTGAATTAACAATATTTTGTTGATATGGTGACCATATGCTTTAAAGTAGAAACACTTAAATGTTTCTTCTCACGACTTTTCAGGCTCTCAAATAAGCAGTTAAAGGAAGATGATACTGATATGATTATTTGTGGAAATGAAAAAATATTCATAACATTTCAGTAACTTGATATTACGTCGAGAACGAAATGGAGCTTATCCAATAAAGCTGAAAGTATCGCGTGTACGATGTAGTATATTTTTATAGACATCGATAAAATATTATTGCGAGAATAAAAAGATGTTGTGGTCATGTTTGGAAGAGTATTTACTATTTTAGGTTGCTTGCTTTTTCATTGATCTTATTGTAACAAGATTTTACTTGAAACCTTGTCAAAGTTTGGTAATAAAATTACATAGGTACCTAACATAAATTTGGCCTCTTTGACGCGGTGGGAGTCCGACTGCTACGGGCTACACGACAACCACAGGAATCGAACACACGACTGGGCATGATCCACAAGGTGTTGTTCCCGATCTAGGTGTACTTTGTGTCCGTGACTTGTATGTTTGTAATGTCCCACGTGATACAGGGCTTGTACCATACAGCGGGAGTCGTCTTTAAAAAAAAAGTTGGACTGGAACTTATGAAACAGTTCAAAAAGACAATCTCAGATAACGGTGACAATTGCACGGACTTGAAAATGAAATCTAGAAGCTGTTTGTAAGTATTTGTTAAAGATGTTGAGGATGCAACAAATTATGATTTTGGTATTGCGTTAGATACATAAAGACCTTTGTTTTTATCTTACGACATAGCGACGGACAGACGATAAACATTATGATTACTGTAAAAGGAAAAATCTAAACGTTGTTACAACGTGTAGGAGATGGGAAAATGAATTCCTGGTATTGCGTTAATAGACAACTAATTTAAAAATCTTAAATTTTTGGTCATACGATCGGGCGACAGACATACGACAAGAACTGTAAAAAGCAATTGAAGAATAACATGTTCCAGAAAGTTATTTCTGTTCTCAAGTGCTTATATAATATTAATATCAATCACAGAATTTGAAAAATTGTGACACCTACGTGTAATTTATAAGAATTGTTAGTTAATAGATAAATATACATACCTATTACCTTTTAATAGTGCCTGGAAATATAATGCTTATCCAGTACATGGTGAATAATGGTCATTTCTTCAATGTGAGCATTTCCTTGAGGAAGGAATCAGAACTGCACCAGACTTTTTAAAGCACAAACCAAAGTTTTGTCATAAAAAGCTGTTTCTTCAGATACGCATCTACAATTTTATATTCATTATTATCAAACAAAAAATGTTTAACATCCAACTCCAAAACATAATATTCTCGCTTAACGATCAATCAATCAAGCGAACCATAACGCCCAATGGCCCAAAATCTCCAGTTTTAATTGAAAAATTACGCATTCACAATAGCCGGAAACACGGACTAAATCCAGACATTGCCTTGGGCTACAAAAAGACCCTTAAAAAGATATAAAAATCAAGATGCATTCGAGCGACCGCCTACCGCAGCCAAAAATAGACCACGAACAAACATAAACTCGTTTATTCTCAAAACCAATAAATCTACATAACTCTGAAAGAAAACTGAATGCTATATCCCTGGGTTAAAGTCGGTTTTGGCGTATGGTCTGCTGAGATTTGGTATCTTCTTGGTATGGGGAGTTTGTGGAATCCGTGTTTACATGTCGGCAGAAGAAATTATTCCCTGGACGTGTTTTCTGAAGGTTTTAAATAACGTGGCACGCACGAGATGTTTTTGGCCACTGATGATAATACGACGCCGGTTTGCTTGCGTTTCACTTCATGAATTTGAATAAGAAATTTTATAAAGTTATGGGACTTTTTACCATGGGATTTGAGTATACCAGTAGGATAGTGGATATTTTTTTTGCAATTAATACTGTTTTGCTATACTTGGTATGGGAATTTGATATTAGAATTGTTTAATTTTAGAAGAAAACATTTCCTTTTTCTCTAATGATTTTGGTCATGACGTGAAATACCGTGATATTACAACTACTAATTTGCAACTAAAAATATATACTTAATATAAATGAATCTTTTTGCGAAATGTTTCGTACGAATGTGACTGTAGCTCTATGCTTAACATAGAGCCCGTTTCCAATATCGGGATATCCGACAAGTGCGACATTTTATCCGGAACCGACTCCCGACAAGTCTTTTCGCGGGCTTTACCGATTGTTTGCGAACAGGGATTACATGTAAATGTAGAATCAACTTTTCACAAGTGTAATAAATAATGCTTCCTAAATTAATAAATATTTTTTATTATTATAATTATTATTAGGTCGTTTCCATATCACGGGACTTTGGAGTCCCGGTCATATGGTAGAAGTGCATGGAGCCGAAGCCAACCCATAGAGACCCGTTAGACACTTTAATCTAAAGGCTATGTGACACAAACCGGCGATACGGCGATAACCGGTATACACTATAGAAATGTACCCAATGACAATCCCCGGTTACTGTAAAAACTATTGTCAAAAAGTGGTAACCAAGAAACTGGGTTATGGAGATGATGTGTTAATGGAATAGTTAACTGGCACTATTGAAGGACTATGGCGCCTGCCTCGTATCACAAGGTAAGAACACCCGGACAAATATGGGCAAATTGGACTAACGAAGTAATGTCTCAGAAAGTAAAACGCGGTACAGTGACGTTCAGATTTCGCGGAATAAGTATTTGTGTGATTCTGATGCTGCTATGGGCTGGTGTGACACTTACCATCAGGTCGCCACCCGGCAGTCTCTTCATTCAGTTCTATAAAAAACTGTATTTTATTAATAAAAAGTAATCTGGATTGTCCTCTTAGCACGAAATGCTTGACCATCTCTTAAATATGACTCGAGGAGAAGAAGTAAATGCAAAACACAGGCAACGGCAAGAAAAGATTGTTAGAGCTGTGAAAGGAATCAATTATGTGCAAATTAAAGACACCAAAATGACATTTTACCAAACAATATTTTACAAGAAGATACGCAATATTGGGTAACCCTATACAATGATTGCGGCTGAACTAGTTATTTCTGGATTTTACTTAGCGTTTATTACAACGTAATATTATTGCATTAAGGTTCTAAACATTTTGTAAATTTAGCAAATGTTAACTAATACCTACCTATCATTGTTTAAAGTTTAAACAATGATAGGTATTATGTTAACGTTTGCTAAATTTATATTTAGAAACAGAATGCAAAATTTAAAGTTACAACTGTTTTGGTAACATAATACTTACTTTTTTTTTTTTTCAGGCGAGTAATGAGGTAAAGTTAGTGAGTTTGTGAAGTTGTAGGCGGTAATCTCTGAATTTACTAAACCGATTTTGAAAGTTATTTTACCAATAGATTTTGTGTTTTTTTTTTGTGAATGTCATAGGCTATATAATATCACGCTACGACCAATAGGAGCGGAGCATCAATAAAAAATGTTGCAAAAACGGGGGAAATTGATGTAAACGAAGTTGCGCGGGTCAGCTAGTAGTTTATATTTTTGTCCTCAACTTCGATTTTATTTTTGGTCTTAATATTTTAAAATTGTGCACATGGAAGAATGCTATTAACATTAAAAATATTCTCAAAGCAATAGAATATTTTATTAGTACCTACTGCAATGTCAAATGGAGTTTAATAAGTTACTCGGTAGATGGCGCTGCACGACATTTTCTGATTCAATGCGTTACGTTTTTACTATAAGCAGATTCATATATTTTACTATGGGCAATATTTGTAGTTTTGATATTAGACACTATAGATTTATACAGATACTCCGGTATCTTTAAAAATCTCTAGCATAGCCGTCTGGGGAGAGTCGTGCCTCTGTCAAAAATCCGTGTATGCAGTACATGAGTACATGCTTACATAAATAATGGGTAAGTAGGTACAGTCGTCTCGTTGGTCAATTTTGTGAGGTTAAGACGCACTCCAGGTCTATACGTCAATAGACCTACTATTGGCGTAAAACCTGGACTGCGACATTGCCTCACTAAGTTGACCATTCCCTAGAAAGAGACAACACTACTTTTCGGACAATACCTGTCAAAGAGTATTTTCTCTCTTTCACGCTTTGAAATAATTACTTTTTAATAGATGGACTTTTTAAGGGATGGCGCCTATAGGATGGCGCGGTCCAGATCTATACGTCTATGGTATTAATGAACTCCTGTCAAAGGCATTTCGTAATTGGAATATAGTTGCTATTATATTTTACATATCAACCCATATGATGGCCCACTGCTGGGCACGAGTCTCCCCAGTAGAACCTACTAGTATGTAGATCCTGGGGGTAATTGCCATAATCGCCACGCTTGGCGAGCGGGTTGGCGATCGCAGTAAGGCTTTAAGTACGCAGAGGACGCTGCTGCCCGTCCTCCGGGGTGAAATCCCTTAGTCGCCTTGACGACACCCATGGGAAGAGATGGGGTGGTACTATTCTTAAGCCGGCACCACACGGCAACTTTTATATTTTATTTTATTTATTTACATTAAATAAGCATAGTTTTTGAAAAACAAAATGCAATTTAACCCTTTACCACCTACTTTTGTCACACATTCATTTACCACACATCTGAGAAACTTCGGAGTAATATCGATGTTTCTTTGTCAGGTTTAGGGCCTAAACCTCACAATAAACAACGATTTCAGTAAAATAGTATGTAAGTGGCTATGGTCATAACTCCAATTACAAGTGGTAGATGGTGGATTATATTAAATATATTCCAAAACTGATATCACAAAGTTATTTAGTGTTATATAAAGAAGCCACGAGCAAATGTTATTAGTAAGTATATTACAAATTACTCTGTATAATCTATACCTACCTTTGTTATAAAGCTGAAGAGTTTGTTTATTTGTTTGAATGCGTTATACTCAGGAACTACTGATCCGAATTGAAAAAAATCTTTAATTGTTGGATAGCTTATTTATCGAGGAAGACTATAGGCTATATAACATCTCACTACGACTAATAGGAGCGGAGCAGCAATGAGAAATGTTGCAGTAACGGGGAAAATTTACGCAGACGAAGTTGCGCGGGATAGCTAGTAGATTATATATAGATACCATTAAAACATTAAATAAATAGGTAAGTATGTAACTTTCTTTAGTAAGTTATTTTTTATGTATGTTTATATTCATGAACAAGCTGTGCGCGCAACTAAGTCAGCGTGAAGTTGATGTACTACCCACTCCCTATAGATGTAAGCGTGATGATTAAAAGTAGCCTAAGTTACTCCTTATATCATCGGCTGTCTGATAGTAGAAATCCCGTCAAAATCCGTCCCGCCGTTTCGGAGATAACCTGATACAAACAAACAGACAGACAGTAAGAAAAATGAACCGCTTTTAAGGGAAAAAAATATCAAGGACATCACCGAATGCAAATTTCGCTGCTCACTCCTATGTCTTAGCCTATATCTTTGGTGTTTTATAAGCTAGGACAACGTTTTATACACTAAAACCTTACCAGAAAAATAAGCAGTTGAATAGTGAAAACTCCATCTAAATCGGAACAGGAGCTTTCGAGAAAATCGCGAACATACGGGTCAAATAGAGAACCACCTTTATTGAAGGCGGTTAAAAACTTAAATACTTTTATGTGCATTTAGTAAAAAACCGGGCAAGATCATGTCGGACCATGCTCAGTGTAGGGTTCCGCAGCCTCGAATAATTACATCTGCAGAAGAGCGTATGTTCAGGGCACTTACGCCCTTTTGTTGAGAAACATAGTTTTACGGCAATAACTCAACGACGGTATATCCTTCATGTCAGATATAATTTTAGTTTAAAGTATTTCATGTTTTTGAAAAAAAAAATCAGCTTCGGTTATATGTTTGGAGTACAGTCGCGTGCGGCGCACCGTTCTGAGCGCACGTACGAGTTCACCAGAGATATTCGCGTTTCAATGTCGAGTGTTTTTTTCATCTACCCACCTTAAATTTATTATTTATAATCATGAGTAAAGCTGATGAAGATGAGTGTTTGAGTGAAAATAGTGTTGAAGTAGATGAAAGGGAGATGCCGATTAGTGAGGAAGGAGTCTTAAGTCCGTTGTTAGCACGTAAAGTGCCAGAAAAACGTCAGCGACGAATTACCAGTGAAGACGAAG
The DNA here is from genome assembly GCA_945859575.2 of Herminia tarsipennalis. Lineage (NCBI taxonomy): Eukaryota > Metazoa > Arthropoda > Insecta > Lepidoptera > Erebidae > Herminia > Herminia tarsipennalis. The sequence continues at coordinate 8,382,265 of OX243840.2, forward strand.
GATATATCACTGTCAGAAGAGGTTCAAAGTGCGTAAGCAAAAATATTATATCTAAAAATAAAGAGAATGATAACAGTCTGGATATGGAGAATACTTTACCTGTAGAAGATAAATATGAAATATGTATCACATCAAAAGACATACTGCCAAAACAAATAGGGTTAGCTAAGTTATTGAGAAAAGAAAGCATTGGAGGTATCATAGCTATCAAATATAAAAACCCATATAGAGTGATTTTACAATTTAGTAGTGAAGAAGATGCTGAGAAATTGAGTACATGCATGACTATGAAAGAGCTTGGATATAGATGTCAATCTACACATAAAATAACTTTATCATATGGAGTTATAAAAAATATAGACTTGGACGTGGAAGAAGAAGAATTACATAAAGAGTTCAAGAGTGAGTTTGAGATCATTTCGGTAAGGAGAATGAAACGTTATACAGGAGAGAAATGGATAAATAGTGAAACTATTCGCGTTTGTTTTAAAGGCCCTACCTTACCTTCATACATATACAGTTACGGGTGTCGATTCAAGGTGGATCCATACGTTTTTCCGGTATCTCAGTGTTCGGGTTGTTGGAAATTCGGTCACCTTACACGACAATGTCCAACTAAGAAAATAGTATGTCCGAAATGTGGAGGACGACACGATAATTGTACAACCACGCAGTATTATTGTATCAACTGCAAAGGGGAACATATGGCACTCAGTAAAAATTGCCCAGTTTTCATTAAGGAAAAACGTATTCGTTTACTCATGTCTCAAGGGAATCATACCTATAAAACGGCATTAAATATATACCTACAAAATTACGATAAAAATAACCTGATGTCTACCCAAAGTTACAGCCAAAGTACTTCTATTATTAATACTGAAAATAACACTGAACAGTTGTTAGATAATTATAGACCATCCTATAAAGATATAATATTAACGACAAATACTAAAACTAATGAAGAAAATTCAAGAGCAAGTAGTCATGGAAATGTTAAAATATCAGGAATATCGGCAATAGAAGAAAATAATAAAAAGAAAAAAAATATCAGGAAAACTACTGAAACACGGATGGATTATAATGAGTGTGAATTTAACGATGATGCTGAGGGTCAACAAAACATTATAACAGAAAATGTAGAAGAAAAACGAATAAAGAGGATAGCCTTCAGAAATAGTAATATAATAAGGAAAATTAAAGAAATCTTGATATCTGGATCTAGTTGGGAAGATAAGATCATTTCGGTTTTGAAGATCATAGTTGAAGAATGTAAAAAGTACTTTATGGAGGTTTTTAAAGAAATTGAGTGTTTTAAATCTATTTACAATATGTTTATCAATGGCTAGCACCGATAAAGTACCATTAAATATCATCCAATGGAACTCACAGAGTCTCAAACCTAAGCGACTGGAATTTGAGAGTTTATTATCTCAAGAGAGGATTCATTTAGCCTTAATTAGTGAGACATGGCTAGATGTGGATACAGAACTCAACATTAGCGGATACCATATATATAGAAAGGACCGAGGAGACTCATACGGGGGAGTTGCTATTGTAATTCACAAATCACTTAAGGTACAGTCATCAATAATTACTTTGAGAAATGTAGGAATTGAAATGATACACGTTAAATTATTGAACTGCTCTAAGTTAGAAAATGTCATATCGATATATTGTCCATCAAGTATACGCACTAACCAATCTGACTGGAACGAATTATTTTCTCTATTTTCAAATAAAACGCTTATCGCTGGTGATTTCAATGCACATCACACGAATTGGTCGTTTAAAAATGACACAAGGGGGATACAAATTTTAGATTCAGCGATAGAAACCGGTTTCATTTCTTTAAACGATGGCAGTCCTACAAGGGTAAAACTAGTCAGTGGTGTACTCCAAGAATCATCCCCAGATATTTTGTTTACGTCATCAGACATTGCTGTCGACTTTGAGTGGAATGTAACCAATGAAAATTTGGGCAGTGATCATTTAATAATAAAGTCTCGTATTAATTTTTGTAATGATTACACTACCTTTAGAACACGTAACTATAGATTAGCTAATTGGAAATTATATAGAGATCATCTTACCACGGCCTTTTCACAAACAATAATAACAAGTAATATCCAAGAGAAATATGACTACCTTATTGAACAAATTAATATCGCGGCTAATAAGAGTATTCCTTTGATAAAAATATGTACCGATCCAGTCAGAAAATTTAAACCAAAGCCGTACTGGAACCCCGATATATCCAAATCTGTTGCCCAGCGTAGATTAGCACTTAAACAATTTAGACGCAACCCTACTCCTTGTAACCTTTATAAATTCGAAAAATGTGTTGCTGAGTCGAAAAAAATATTACGTAAGGCTAGGCAACAAAGTTGGAGTTTGTATTGTAGTAATATAGACGAAACTACTACGGCCTCGGAGATGTGGACCCGGATGCGGTGGTTTAAAGGGTACAAAAAACATCAATTTCAGCCTACAGAACAACAAAAAGAGGAACTATTATGCAATCTTGCACCAGACTCGGTACTTACCCAGATGCCTTCCTTTTGTTCGGAAAATACATCGTTAGAGGCTGATATCAGCCTTCAAGAAATGGAGAATTGTTTTAAGAAAAAAGACACTTGCCCAGGCAAAGACCTCATAACTTATTCAATGATATATAACGCACCAAAAAATGTTAAATTGTACTTATTAGATGTTTTTAATGTTATTTACCACATTGGTTACATTCCCCTACAATGGAGACATATTCAAATTACACCAATACCAAAGCCAACTGATGGAAACAATAGACCTAATTTTAGACCTATTGCTCTAATGTCCTGTGTTTGTAAAATCTTCCACACAATCCTCAATAAGCGTTTAGAGTGGTTCGTTGAAAAAGAAAAAATCTTATCACCTAACACTACAGGTTTTAGACGGTCTCAGTCGAGTTTAGATGCGTTGGTAAGACTTATTTGTCATATACAAATACATTTTTCTAAAAACATTCCAACATTGGCTTGCTTCCTCGACATAGATAATGCATATAATAATGTTTGTATTATTAAAATGGTTGACGCTTTGGAGGAGATAAAAGTGGGCACAAAACTATCTAAATATATATGGATGTTTCTTAGTGAACGGCGACTTCTAATTAAAAGAGACAGCGTCCATAACACTGGATATATATCCCGATGGACCCACAAAGGTATTGCTCAAGGCGACCCTTTGTCCCCTCTGTTGTTTAATATAGTCACGCTGAATATTACTCAAAAAGTTAACAATGTTATGATATCCCAGTACGCAGACGATTTTGTTTTTTACACAAGTAAATGCCAATTGAGTGATAGTATCAGCAACATGCAAACGGCATTAAACACAATGTTAGGGGTCTTAAATGAAATTGGCCTACAATTATCTTCTTCTAAGTCCAAATATTTTATATTTCACAAAGGTTTCAAAGCACTAAACGCTGATTTATTTGTTAATGGGCAAACTTTAAACTCTACTGAAACTATCAAATACTTAGGTATGTGGCTAGATCGACAATTAAGATGGGGAAAACATTTAACTGAAATCTCGCAAAGAACACAAAAATATGTCAATCTGCTTAAAATATTATCTGGGCCTTCGTGGGGCGTTCATCCAGTACATATAAGGAGATTATATATTGGATTAATTAGAAGCAGAATAGATTACGGGAGTTTTGTATATGACAATAGTGCCAATGTACATTTATATAAATTAGATAAAGTGCAGAATATGAGTTTAAGAATTGTTGGTGGATTTATAAGAAGTACCCCTATTCACACGATGGAATGTGAGTTATGTATTCCCCCACTATTTATAAGGCGGTACTTTCTAGCATGTAAATACATTTTAAAAGCCCAATCATTGGCAAATAACAATACAATCCGTTTGTTAATTAAACTACGCGCTCTTTGCACCAACAGGTATTGGCAGAAAAAGAAAATACCATTATTGATTACAGTATTCGATAAAACCAACAGCGAAGTTATCAGTTCTAGTAGTCCTTTGGAAATGTTTACATTGAATACTTGGGTCACAAATATACAAATTGATAATGTTATAAACTGTAATTTAGAAGCAATTAAAGATGGTAAAAAGGAATATAATCCTGTTATTCTTAAATATGCAATTTTATATGAATTGCATACTAAGTATGACGATTGGTATACAATATACACCGATGGTTCAAAGAGCGCTAATGGCCTTGGGGCAGCCTACTATGACCCACAAAGTAACAGCAGAGGTGGTTTTAGAATCAATAATAAGGATATATCTATAATGACACTGGAGCTTACTGCAATTTCAGAAGCTCTAACCTACGCTATGGCCAGAGGACACAGTAGAGTAGTTATACTAACAGACAGTAGATGTGCCTTACAGCATATTGCTCGATGCGCCTCTGGATGCAGAGGTACATCGAAAGCTTATGCCATTTTAGGTCAAATTCATAAATTTAATTGTAACAATAGAGGTTTGAGGTTGCAGTGGGTTCCGTCTCACATTGGCATACCAGGTAACGAGAAGGTTGATCTTCTGGCTAAAAAATCCGCTTTAGAGGGTTTGAACACTGAAATTACATGCCACTACTCTGAAGTATTATTTAAATATAAGAACAATTGTTACCAAATATGGAAGGAATATTATAATAAAAAGTCGCAAGAAAAAGGTATTTGGTACAAAACCATGCAAAGTGAACCTCTTCGTATCCCCTGGTTTGCCGGTGTGAGAATAAGTAGAAAATATATTATAATAGCTCATAGGTTAAGAACAGGACACATGCCACTCAACAAGTTTGGTTTCCTAATGAAAAAAGTGAATAGTCCAAATTGTGAACACTGCGGAATAATAGATGATGTGCACCACTTGTTAGTGGAATGTGTCCAAAACAGTAGTGAAAGAGATACTTTGGTGAGTGAGCTAAACATTAATAGCTTAGATTTGGGAGCATTTCAGGTTCTCTTATCCAACCCAGGTAGCGATGTTTGTTTTAACATCTATAAGTTTGTGTATAGCTCACTAACTAAAAGAATGTCTTTTAATAATAACGAATAGGTACAAGTTTATGTTTGGTTATAGTATATTTATTTTGTAATTGGTACGATGGGACTGACATGGTCATATTATGACTAAAAGCCCCTAAATAAATAAAGATAAAAAAAAAAAAAAAAAAAATGTTTGGAGTACCTACCCCCTTAAAATATTTATTTTTATTATATAACTATCAAACTAAGTAGCGGCTACTACAAGACACCTTTTCACCAAATTTCATCAATACATACATATCAACCCATAAGATGGCCCACTGCTGGGCACGGGTCTCCCCAGTAGAACCTACTAGTATGGAGATCCTGGGGGTAATTGCCATAATCGCCACGCTTGGCGAGCGGGTTGGCGATCGCAGTAAGGTTTTAAGTACGCAGAGGACGCTGCTGCCCGTCCTCCGGGGTGAAATCCCTTAGTCGCCTTGACGACACCCACGGGTAGAGATGGGGTGGTACTATTCTTAAGCCGGCACCACACGGCTGGTCGGATTTTGACGGGCCTTTACTGTAAGACAGCTGAAGTTGCTTACAACATCAGCTGTCTGACAACAAGCCTAAGTTACTTAAGGAGTAACTTCGGCTACTTTTATCAATATTCAGTGATGATAGCCTAAAAAAGAAAGTAACCTAAGTTACTTAAGGAGTAACTTCGGCTACTTTCATCAATATTCATTGAGTAGTCTTTGAGTAAAATGCCTGTGACATACGGACGGATGGACAGACGGACATGACGAAACTATAAGGGTTCCGTTTTTGCCATTTTGGCTACGGAACCCTAAAAACGCACTTATAACTCACCTACTTAATTAAGTACTTTTTTCAATTAGACTCATTAATAATTCAACATGTTTGTTTTAAACTTAACAATAATTAGGTATGAGTAACTTGGTACCTACTTAAGTACCTATACTTAAGTAAAATTATAAACAATAATTTTACTTATGTTTATGAGTTAATAATTTAATAACAGTTAAACTTATCTACCTACCAATTCGTTGTCATTCAACAACTTTAACTTACCTACGTAATTCTGTTAATGTGTATGTATTATTTTTTACTTAGCAATCTTTAGTGAACTCCACCAAAAAGTAATTATCTTATCTTCATTATTAAGTCATTATCCAACCGAACCACTTACATAAGTTAAAAACGAGATATAATCATGACAAATTACCGACTTACGTCAGTATAATCGAAAAGAGTCTTCCCGTGACCACGGCCGTTGCAATACGGTCGAAACGTCGGGCAATAAACAAGGTATTTTACCTTAAATTATTCACGCGATTAAGACCCGTAATATATATATTTTAATAATGTGTACAAATCGCGAAAGTTTATCAACATTTAATCGAAAAGATTCACGCCATTAATGAAAGAGTGTAGGTAATTTTAAATCTATACAAATAAATCAAATTGAAATGTCTGTTTGTATGGTCAAAATAACAGATTCGGTTTGTCTGTCGGTCTGTCTGTCGGTCTGTCTGTCGGTCTGTCTGTCGGTCTGTCTGTCGGTCTGTCTGTCGGTCTGTCTGTCGGTCTGTCTGTCGGTCTGTCTGTCGGTCTGTCTGTCGGTCTGTCTGTCGGTCTGTCTGTCGGTCTGTCTGTCGGTCTGTCTGTCGGTCTGTCTGTCGGTCTGTCTGTCGGTCTGTCTGTCGGTCTGTCTGTCGGTCTGTCTGTCGGTCTGTCTGTCGGTCTGTCTGTCGGTCTGTCTGTCGGTCTGTCTGTCGGTCTGTCTGTCGGTCTGTCTGTCGGTCTGTCTGTCGGTCTGTCTGTCGGTCTGTCTGTCGGTCTGTCTGTCGGTCTGTCTGTCGGTCTGTCTGTCGGTCTGTCTGTCGGTCTGTCTGTCGGTCTGTCTGTCGGTCTGTCTGTCGGTCTGTCTGTCGGTCTGTCTGTCGGTCTGTAACGTAAAGTACCTTAGGCTACTTTAATCATCACTCTAACATCTATAGGGGGTGAGCAGCGTCATCACTATCAGTTAGTTAAAAATAAATCATTGATTTATTGGTGACGAGCAGATTCCTCCCTTATACGACTTGCTGCGTGCAGCTAATTTTTAGCGCGACTTCGTCTGCGTGAAGTTAAAGTAATGGCCACTCCCTATAGACGTGATGATAAAAGTAGCCGAAGTTACTCCTTAAGTAACTTAGGTTACTTTCTTTTTTAGGCTATCATCACGCTAACGATGGCTTGTTGTCAGACAGCTGATGTTGTAAGCAACTTCAGCTGTCTTACAGTAAAGGCCCGTCAAAATCCGACCAGCCGTTTCGGAGATTAGCCGGAACAAACAAACAAACAGACAGACAGACAGACAAAAAAATTAAAAACTGTGTATTTGTTATCAGTAGGTAGGTACCTACCTTATATCCTAAAACCTGTTATTTTGACATTACAAACATACATTTTATTTTTTATTTATTTGTATAGAGTTCCTAAAGATATCTGTTTAGATAAACTATAGCAGACTGATAGTTTTTTTAAGTTTATTTTTTTCATCGACCCATAAGGGAATAAAAAAAGGAACATGTGTCTTACATTAGTTCCAAAAACAGCCACCAGGCAAATTTTAATCAACACCAATACCTAGTGTTTATAACGTGTTAACATCGCGACAAGGTCATTGCGTACGACACGGAGGATTGACAACGTCGCGTGACGGTGGGACAGGGACAAGCATAGAGTAATTATACAAGTTAGAAAGGGACGTCAACATTCCTATTGTGCATTCAGAAGAGAACGGATGTTGTGAAGTCGTGACCCGCGAGAAAGCGGCCGATACAAACTGAATTTGTGAGAATAAATTAGAAAGGCACGTGTGACTTTATACTTCACTTCAAGGTTTATATTGAAGGCTAAATTTGACATAGTACAGAGTAGGATAAAGCACTTACGTAGACGCAAGTAGCTACATTATGTAAATGTACACTTAACTTAAACACCTACTTAATAATTAAACATCCCAAAAGGTCAAACATCATTCCTCTTAATCACTTTATAATACTTCTAATATATTTTGTAATAGTATATTTACATTGTAACAGATATAACATACATTAAATTCGTTAATTAGTTATATAATTAATCAATTATGGACTCAGAGGCACTAAAAAACTTTAATTACATTACTTATTAATTAAAAATAAACACCCATTAACGAAATAATACGTTGAAACCACCTCCGTAAATTATCTTATTATAGTCTTGCTAATAATAAATTAATAATTCAACCAGAAGTTATACTGTTAATGTGGCACATTATTAAGTTTATTACAGTCATAACTATGATTAATAATAATAAGCTATTATTAATCTGTTACGAGGAATAATGAAGCAATAATTATAACAAAATGTACTAGGCGCACAGCGGAGCGCGCATATCGCGACTCCGTTCGTTTAGGCCTAAATATCGAAACACGCGGCAGACGGTCGCTTCGGGCAAAGAGTACGATTTGTATAATATTACTATTTTAATAAATATAGAATTTTGGTTTATTATTTTCAATTGTATGGTTCAATAATAGTACTATACTGCCTAATATAAAGTTACAAAAGTTATTAAAGTAATAAAGAAATGTCAATGAATTTTCGTTTCTCGGTCGGTGTTTGGTTTGTGTTGTTAATAATTTTAGGTTTCAGGAACAATTAAATAAAAAATATGTGGTAAAGGACTAATAAATAATTTTATGTATGGATTTTTAATTTAGATATTGGATTCATAAAGTTATTTTATAGAGAAAAGAAACTGTAAGAGCGTCGTAAGAGTTTTAATTATGAAAATGTTTAGTGGTTTTACAATACTTTATCTAATTTTAACATAAAAATATATTTACTTACTTTGTATTATTGAATACTATTCTTTTGTATTTGGAAAATTATTTTATTGGACTTAATCACACATTCAGTGTTGAAACATCTCAGTAAACTTAAAAGATCCGTTAATATAATAAGTTTTGTATATCGGTAGATCATTTAGCAAGTATCATTAAGTATAAGTACTAATGTTGCATTTCCACTACATCTTTTTGATTGTCATGATCATATCCGACGGGTTTATTATCCAAGTAAAAATGTCAAAGTGTAATAAGTTATCCAATTTGTAAGCAGCGGAAATTTATGTTGGAGTGTCGAACACGGGCACTTCAATGAAGTTCTGCTTCAGGAACTATGTTAAGAAGTATAAAATGTGATGTTGGATGAACTTCGACCTCTTAACTAGAGTCTCACAAATTTGTCGTTATTATACCTAGTCAATGTATGTGACAGAGGCGATGGGTTAATTTTTTTCTGAGGTAACCCGATACAAAAAATATCTTGCTGGACATAGTTCTTTGTACCTACCTATAATACTATGTAACTACAATCCAAAGGGAAACCGAAAGTAATGGTTTTCTAAGGACCCTCCGCCACTGGTATGAGACCCTGTCTATCTCTTTACAACTACTTCTTACAGCTCTTCAGTAGGTACGTACTTTGGTTCTCACGATTCACTGTTAAAATTAAAGAAATAAGTCAGAAATTATGAATTTTATTTTGATTACTGACTGTAAGAATTAAAGAAAGAACGATATTTTATTTGGCTATAAAATGTACTTTACTAAAGTAACGACACTAATGTTTACAAAAGTTTATAATTATCAAGTTTAAAACTAAAATAAAATAAATACATATATACAAGAGAGAAAGAGCAAAGGTCACTTCAGGATAAGCTAGGCGAGTCACCCAGCGATAATGTTCGGCTAACAACATTGACTAAATGACACACCGAAGAATCACAGATTCATAATCAATTGATTCATAAATAAAGTACGTTAATTATAAGAAAATATTATAATAATCGAACAGTTTTAACCTGGTAGACCCAATGATAGCAGTCTTGACTTACGAAACGACTTCAAAACCCAAGGAGACGAAGCGAGTGTGATATGTTTCATGACCTCTTCGAAAACATCTGGTTTCGACCAAATGTAATCTCCAACGCACAGGCACAGATCCAAAACTAGGATGTTCTAGGGGGGGGGGGGGGGGTGAGGCAACATTTGACTTAAACGGCCAAATGTGAATCGCTAGCATGATGCCCCCCCATCATGCTAGCGACTCACATTTGGCCGGTTGCACAGTTACAGTCCGTACCTTCTCTCAGCATCGAGAACGTTATTCACGGCATTGCATTCAGAACAGCAGGTAATATCCAGTCTGTAAATTTAATAGACTTAGGTACCTAAGTATATATTTATCACAGCTCAAAGCACTGAACGAATTTGGCATATAGATAATTATTACGACATGGGCATCAGACTATGAACAGATTTTTAAGAAAACTCGTTACCCCTTTTTTAAAGTCTTGGATACAAGCTAGTCATAAACAATCATTATGAGTCAGTCAGGGTCCATATTATCGTTCTATTTATCCATTTTCGCGGCAGTGCGAACTGCGCTCAAATATATCCGCCGCGCATGCGCGTTGATGCATTTCTAAGCGCAGCTCTCTATTTACCATTATGACAGAGGCAAATTGTCAAAATCTTTTGACAATTCGCGCGAAATTGCCGCGGAAACGAAATAAAAAAACGTGAATAAGGACTCAGAACTTCAGTAACGATGTATAGATTGTATTAATAATGTCATAGTTGATTGTATTCATTATATCATGTGTTGAATTACAATTAAAATGCACAGGTGTACACGTCCCTTACGGGCAAAGTTCAATTACGGTTGCTTCTTTCAATTTAATAGTGTTGAAGTCATGTAAGCGATCAACTAACTTGTCTTGTCGGTATTTAATGTCTTGGTACCTATTTACATTCACTTTATTTAAACAGTTTGTGTCTATTAGATATATTTCGGGACTTATTCGCGTGAATTATTTAAAGGTACGAACCTTTTATTTACCCGACGTTTCGATCGACAAGTACCGACAGTACAATTTGTACTGTCGGTACTTCTCGATCAAAACGTCAAAATTATCAAGACCAGGCGAGGGTAGTTGAAAAACCCCGCGCCTCACGGAGACATCGCTAAGCTGCCATCAGTCGACCCATGACCACGATCGGTGCAATTCAATCGAAACGTCGGGTAAATTAAAGGTTCGTACCTTTAAATAATTCACGCGATTAAATCCCGAAATATATCTAATATGTATAAAAATCGCGAAAGTTTAAAAACAGAATGTGTCTGTTTTCATCACCTTAATAAAGAAAAGTTGTCTTGTATCCCTGAGACGACTGGCACTGTGTACAATTAAATGAACAGAGTTTATTGAGAAATATAAGTAGAAGCCTTTAACGTCCTCTTGAAAATCCATTATCTATACTAAAATTAAAAGTTTGTTTGTTTAAACGCGCTAATCTCAGGAACTACTGGTCCGATTTGAAAAATCTTTTTTTTGTTGGATAGCTCATTTATCGAGGAAGGCTATAGGCTATATAACATCGCGCTAGGACTAATAGCAGCGGATTAGCGACGAGAAATGTTGCAAAAACGGGGAAAACATACGCAAACGAAGTTGCGCGGGTCAGCTAGTTGCGTTATAAAGAAGTTTATGTCCTTCTCTAAGGTCCCATTTATCTTTATATATCCTTGGTTTAGGTATGAAAGCATAACAAATGAACTCTCATTTAGGATTGTCACTGTCGTATTCAAGTTTGGATTGAAACTATAAATGTAGATATATTTATTTAATTAGTTAGTTTAGGATATTAAGAATTACCGTAGCTATAAATTGCAATCTAGAGAGTTTGCTGTATTACGTAGTTCAAATAGTTACCTATGTTTGCAAAAGTTATGTGTGTACATGATTATTCAAAATGGGCTAGACCACTCAACCAAAGCAATACTAGATAGTAAAACTACAGTTGGATCAACGTATCTTGACCGTATTGAAGTTAGGTTCTTATCATTTTCGCGCATGTCATAGAGATGCGACCCTAAAATTACTTACGAAAACGATTAATTATGTTTAATTGATTAAAAATACTAACAAAATTTTAATTCAACAATATAAAAATACTATTTAGACGAGTTCATAAAAGTTTAAATTTAGAACAGTCACAGTAAATACTAAAAAAACTTTTTTTCAAAGTTTTTTTAGTATTTACTGTAACAATTTCTTTACGAAAATAATCACAAAAAACATAAGTTAGTAATAGGTACTAATTAGTACAATGTAATGCGTAATCGCATCTTTAATTCTCCTGGTTTAGTTACCGCCCCCGCCCCCCGCTTCCTGTCACCATTTACTTCCAAAAAATGCATCTGCGCAACCACTTGTCGCCTACTTCAGTCCGGCCTAGTTACGTTATCCTAACTGTAATTGTCAATATATTTTTATGCTGATTTTTATACATTATTTAGGAATTCGCCGAAAATCGTATTTTTTATATTAATTATATTGTACCTATGTATAAATACCGTATCGAATTAAAACAAATAAGAGGAATGGACAGATCGTCTTTGGACATTACAAGCTCATAAAAGGTGTATGATAAATAGTATCGGACCTTCATAAATAAAAGCATACTAATTTTCTACAAACGCAATATCAAAGTTAGTAAATATTAATTAGAACATTGCTACCCCATGCAGTCGTAATCACCCCTTCAGTGGGGTGGTGCAGTGGGGGTGATAGACACGCAGTTAAACTTTGTTGAACACCATCTTATCTCTTGTTGAATGATACCGTGGTTGAAGTATGTATGTTTATTGTTTGTGTACGATAGCGCCATAGATATATATTGTATTTAACCACATAATAATAATAATAATATAATATCTTGGGACAATTCACACAACGCTATCTCATCCCAAACTAAGCAGAGCTTGTACTATGGAAACCGGACAACTGATAAACATACTTTTATGTTTCTAAATACATTCATATTATAGATAAATTACACCCAGACACAGAATAAACCATCGTGCTCATCACACAAAGTGTTATCCTGGATTGAACCCACGACCTCTTGCGTAAAAGTCGGACACACTCTCCCTGCGCCACAGAGGCAGTAAAAAATGATAGTAGGTACTTTTATAATAAAAAAAAACCTTACCATTCCAAAATATTCAGAAATGCACAACGTTAATGTTTAAGTTTTCACTTCTACTGGCACTGCCGGATCGCAACCCGTTTTTTTTTTACTTTTCTTTCAATTTATGCAATTTATTCAATTGTTTATAATTTAAATCTTCAAATACCTATTAGATACAAAGCTGATGGTTTTTTGGTTAATATAATTTTTGTTGTGTTGTTATCGGAAGGAATATCGGATATTTAAAAAAATATTTTATACCTATATTGTATAGTTACCTTGCTAAGTAATTTGTTGTCTCATTGTCATTATAATTGTCAAATCTTGCTAAATAACACAAAATTTGTTGTGTTACTTATTGAAGACCAGTCTTCAATAAGCAGGTCTAGTAGAACCAGTCTTCAATAGTTCTAATACAACAAATTACTTAGCAAGATAACTATACCTACAATTTAGGTATGTAAATATAATCATTATCAAAGTTGAGTATTTAAATACCGGTATGATTTACTACTTACATTTATTGTAAGTACCAAGTAAATATTATAAATTAAGTTTCATATCAGAATAGCAATAAAAATGTCTAGCTATCGATAACATAATTTATTGCCTTACAAACACACACACACACATATGCAAACACCTACTTTGAATGGTTCAATGTTTATTGAGTAGTCATAAAAACAAACAAATGTCCAGTAGTCATTTTGACTACTAAAGTAGCCACGTAGTTTTGCAGTAAGAATGCCTAATTTCTATGAAATTTTGATTGCCATCGAAGTAGAATAATAATTAATCAGTAAAAATTCTGTACAGAAAATGAAGCTTTAATGAGTTCAATTTATTCGTTACATTTTTATAAGGTTAAAAAAGGAAATTCTGCAGATTCATAAAATAAATTTGAATGGATAATCTCCTTTAGAGCGTACGATATTAAGACTTAAAGAAATGGTTTTAAAATTTGAGTTGAAACATTGTCTTTATTCCGTTGAACTAAAAACGGACTTCTTACACACACGTACCTACTTAACGTACAAAGAAAATACAAAAAATGCAGTGCAAGAAAATAGTCAATATTACAAAGAGTTTTTTTGATGCCAGTTGATCCCGTTTCCCATACTATACCTACTAACTAGAATCAAAAGATTTTAAAGACAAATAAAGCATTTTGGCCTCCTACGATTACGCAAATTATATCTAAGTTTTAAACATTTTTGGTGTACCTATAGATAATTTTTAAAACATGGATTGGTAATCCTATGCTCAATCTTCCTTAAGCTGAAGTATTTACATAAATTAGTAAAACAAGGAGACTGTATTCAGCCTCCTTGTTTCACCGAGTAAATATCACCAACTGCAGCCTCTATGTCATAACATGGTGCGAACTCACGCATGCGCGGTGCGCTCAAAGATGTCCGCCGCGCATGCGCGTTGATGCATATTTAAGCGCAGCTCTCTATTTAAAATTATTCTGTTATGTCAAAACAGAACAATAGTAATATTAATAAAATTAACCTGGTGCATCAGAATATCAGAGGAATGACAGGAAAAGACTTGGAATTGGAATTGTTCATGAATGCTGAAGCTATTGATATTTTATGTATTACTGAACACTGGCTAAAGAGCGATCAGTTCATGTTCAATTTCAACAATCACCAGGTAGGCAGCTCGTTCAGCAGGGAACTGGCTATACATGGTGGTTCACTAATATTAATAAATAAAAATCTTAAATTCAAAGAACGCCGTGATATTGTTAACTTCTCTGTTGAACGTAGCATAGAAATAGCCTGTGTAGAGTTGAAGCGGTTTATTGTATTGACTGTGTACAGACCACCTTCAGCACAATATCATATTTTTGAACATGTTATGGATGAAGTCTTGCATAAGGTAACAAACCTTAATAAAAATGTAATAATATGTGGTGACTTTAATGTTAATTTATTAGAGAATACTACTTCAAGTATGAGGATTTTAGCTCTATTCAAATCATTTAATCTGTGTAATTTATTTTTAGAGCCTACCCGTATAACTTCCACTACAGCCACATGTTTAGATAATATATTCACAGATATTATTGTAGATAACAAGAGAGTAATTAATCAAATGGATTCTGACCACTGTGGTCAACTTATTTCTTTTGATATTAAAACTAGAAAAGTAACTAAAAAATGTATAACTGTTATCCCTAAAACTGTCAGTCGATTTGAGAATTTCAAAAGCCGCCTCATTTGTAACCCTCCGCTGTTGAATGAGGACAGTGATCCTAACATTTTATATAAAACATTCTTTAATAAATTTTGTCATAATTTTGATTCGGTTTTCACTCCCAAAACGATTATGGTTAAGGGGAATGCAACTTTTAGTGAGTGGGCTACTGTCGGCCTACATAAAAGTAGAAAAAGATTATATGAGCTGTATGATGAACGAAATTATAACTGTTGTGAAAGATTTCAAGCTTATGTAAGAAATTATGCTAAAACATTTAGGCAGACTTGCAAAACAGCAAAAGCTCGCTACCTTAGTTCACAAATTAAAAACAGTGATAATAGAATTAAAATGACTTGGGATATTATAAATAGTGAGACTGGAAGAGTCAGAAGTCAGAATAATGATTACTGTCTTAAAATAGATAGTAAAACCATCACATCGGACATAGAAGTAGCCACTGCGTTTGAAAAATTCTTTACTGACATTCCAGTCTCCACTACAAAGTCATTGAATTCCTCACCTATTGCAGCTGAATCTATCTTGATTAAAAATGTAAATCAATGTGACATCACTTTTCAATTTGATTATGTTACACATATAGATGTCATAAAAGCTTTTAATTCTATTAATGTTAAGAAGACTACCGACCTCTGGAGTAACTCAGTTGTGATTACTAAGTCTATAATTTCTTTTATCGCGCAGGACTTGGCTTTTATATTTAATAAATGTATAGATTGTGGTGTATTTCCTGATTTAATGAAATATAGTAAAGTAATACCATTGTATAAATCGGGTAGTATGTCTGACCCCACTAATTTTAGACCCATATCAGTACTACCAACATTTAGTAAAATCTTTGAAAAAATAATATATGATCAGATGCAGAACTTCTTTTACAAAAATAAATTATTACACTTTAAACAATTTGGTTTCACTAGGGGTCGCTCTACAACCGATGCTGGTGTGGAGCTTTTAAAACATATTTTTGACGCCTGGGAGGAATCGCAAGATGCTTTAGGCGTCTTCTGTGATTTATCTAAGGCATTTGACTGTGTTCTGCATGAAACATTAATCAGGAAATTGCAACATTATGGTATTAAAAACACAGCTCTGAATCTTCTTACGTCCTATCTGAGTAACAGGATTCAGAAAGTTGATGTTAATGGTAAACGCTCCCCGGGGTCTGTGGTCAAAATGGGAGTCCCACAGGGTTCTATTCTCGGGCCGTTATTGTTTTTAATTTACATAAACGACTTACCATATCTAGTTAATAATAATCATGAGATAGTCCTGTTTGCAGATGATACATCACTCTTATTTAAATTAAAACGCCAGCAAAAAGACTTTGAAGATGTAAATATGGCTATCTCAAAAGTGGTTAACTGGTTTGATGTTAACAATTTACTCTTAAACGAGGGCAAGACTAAATGTATTCGATTTATAACACCTAATGTGAAACCAGTAAAAACCACTATAAAAATAAAAGAAGATGAGTTGAACCCTGTAGAGACCACAAAGTTTTTAGGAATTACTCTAGATTCTAAGCTTCAGTGGGGCCCACATTTAAGTGAATTGTCTAATAGACTCAGTTCTGCAGCGTACGCAGTTAGAAAAATTCGTCAGCTAACAGACGTTGAAACAGCGCGATTAGTTTATTTTAGTTACTTTCATAGTTTAATGTCGTACGGTATTCTACTGTGGGGGAATGCTGCCGACATTCAAACCATTTTCGTTCTGCAGAAGAGGGCTATTCGATCAATTTACGATCTTAGTAGTAGACACTCACTTAGAGAAAAATTTAAGGAAATCAATATCATGACTGTTGCATGTCAGTATATCTATGAAAACCTTATATATGTTCACAAAAATATTGATAGTTTCTGTAAGAAATGTGATATACATAATATTAACACGCGGAACAAACATAAACTTGTTGTACCAGCGTCAAGGTTACAAAAAGTAAACAAATCATTTCGGGGCCAATGTATACGTTTCTACAATAAAATCCCTAGCGATATTCAAAAATTGAGTCGTAATAAATTTAAGTGTACCATTAAGAAAAAATTGTGTATGAAAAGTTACTACTCAATAATTGATTATATGGAAGACAAAAACGCTTGGGATTGAACTGCTTTCTCTCACAGGCTATTAAAATGTACTTTAAAATTATATGTAATACATATTTACTTTGTAAGAAGTGAAGTAGGTATTGTGTTTGCTGAATACGTTTATATATACTCATTTTAGAGTTACTAATAGTATTATTATTTAGTTATCCTTAATTTATAAACGATTACACTCACCAAACACACTGGTTCATTCAGTAAAATTTATTTTTTGTAAGGAAAAACTTGATGATTTTAAAAGAGTGGCACATGAGTTTCTTGGCAGCTTCTTCTCATGAGCTTTACACTTGGAACTGCCACCTAACCTCATTTTGTTTTTTTTTTCAAACAATCGTAATTTTATAATTTTTTTAGTATGTATTAATTTGACGTTTTCAAACAATCATTAACCTGATTTTACGAAATAAAGATATTTGAGTTTGAGTTTGAGTTTAATAAGATACGATTTTGACAGTTCGCACGGGCTTTCCGCAAAAACGAAAAAAAAGAATGTGAATAAGGACCCTGTTAAGCGTAACAGGGTCCTTATTCACATTCTTTTTTTTCGTTTATATTTATCTTTCCTATTGTCTTCTCAAAAAAAAAACAGTAACGTTATAATAAAGTTTTTTTTTTTTTTTGCGCAGCGTGGTGACGGAGTAAGAATACAAAGTGTCATCACCCTATCTCATCCTTAGGGAGTTGTAAGAGGCGACTAAGGAAAATACACTGCAATCATAAACAGTGTGAGGGAAACTCGTAACAAAACCCGGCATGGTATCTACCTCCCATAAGACACGATGCAGGTCCTGCAAACCGATCTGATGCCGAACGTATTGACCAGTCATTCCTATGGGTTCTGTCAGTTAAGTCGAGAGAATGACTCAAGTTCTGGGCTTGCTTGCGCCACCTAAATCCCAGGCGATACAGCGTCCGTAGAGAGGATAGTCACCAGGGAAAATGCTGAGGCTTTTAAGACGCTGTTTTAATCATCTGATCAAGATCCATCGGCCAATGATGATGTTGATTCAATATATTGACTATTGTCATAAAAATAGATTAACGTAAGAATCGACCGACGCGTTTGATCTCTAACTAATGCATCACCAAAGAAAACACACACACATAAATGTGTGTGTGACCTGATCAGTCTCAGACCGATAAACCTGTGGCGTACTTAGTCAGGTAAAAAATCTACTTTAAACCGGTTTTAGCACTAGTTTGCATCCGACAACGTCGCGACCACGGAACGTACCCGATTAAGGTTTTACAAATCGTGTGGTATAAATGTCCTCTAAACCCCTCCCAGCGGGGGGTAATCCGTGGGTCGATACGCCACCCTCCACCCGCGCCCAGCGTACCCTTCGACTAACATTGTAGGTAGTACGTGGGCGATTAGCTGTGGGTGTTCCTTTGAATTTTGTAGTAGAATTGTGCGTACTTTGTGTAATTTAAGGAGAAATCGCCTATTCAGACATTCTATCTGAGTAGGCGTTACAAAAGGTTAAGGATATTTTCGTTCTATACTTTCCTTAAATAGAATATTAGATACCTAACTGATGTTATTTGGACATAGAATCTTTTATGTAATATTCTATTTAAGCTATATTATAGCTCTCTAATAGCTTTATTATATTTTATTTTTAGAGAGGGATATAGCGTATTTTTTTAACATCATATTGTACATCGATAAGTAAGTACTATCATCAGCCTATCGCAGTCCACTGCTGGACATAGGCCTCTCCAATTGCACGCCACTTTGTTCTATCTTCGGCTTCTTTGATATCAACAGGGATGTTGAAATATCAAAAAGACAAGCTCTATAGAAATGTGTATGGATTAACAACCTATGAGTTGTAAAAATGGCGGCAAACTGACCGGCCATTATCTTACAGCTCCGAGTTTAACTTGTAAAAAATGATTTGAATACGTGATAATTGACTTAGAACGAGACTATGTGCATGTAATAAGTGCATAAATACTTAACACTGGCAGAAATTAGCCGTTAAAACGGCTAGATTGCCATAAACTCAAAGACAAAGAAGAAGAAGAACAACTATCGTCAAATCATTACTTTAGTAAGTATTCGTTTTTATGCTTTCAAATTTCAAAACATGTTAAAATATAAAAGAACAGTTATTTTCAAAGCATTTTAAGATCATCTACAGATTAAATACACAATTTCGTTTGCTTTCCTTAGAAGTGATTCGGAATCCTAAAAATAACTTAAAATCTAGATAACTAATTACCCAGGTAATTAGGCAAGTTTAATCTACTGTTGTATGTATCTATTGCTTAAATATATTTGGGTACGGTATAAAGTAAAGATAGTTATACATTATTAACTATACCTACATCTACGCTTGTAAAAGCTACAACGGAGTGCATCAGACTGCCTTCCTGTTATCCTCATGCAATATTCAGTCTAAATACCTGTCTATTATGGCGGTTGTTAGGGGCGTCTGGTACTGTTTCCATGGCAAAATCCCCCGCGAAAAGCATAGAGGGTGAAGCAACCCCACTGTTTAATAATCAGGCAAACATCTATGTTATTACAGAAATCTTTGTATATTTAATATTAATAATAACAAGTCCTTGTAATGGTTAATGAAGAGATACAGTTAAAAATATCAGAAATAATTACAACTAATTGCCGGTCTCAATAATCTATCTATCGATGGATTTGGCTACTAGAGGTATTTGACATAAGCTCCATACAAAATATGTCAATATTCTACCTCTAGTAGCCAAATCCATCGACAGATAGATTATTGAGACATGCCGTAAAACCTAAATACTTACCATAGATAACAGAAGCGGAAACATGTTACTTGATACGGCATGACAACTTCTTTAAAACAATACTGACAGGAAAAATGAAGGGGAAGAGAAGACGAAAAAGGCATAAAAGAAGTTCTATACAATAAGTAAAAAAGAAAGTTGGAGTCGAGGCGTATCAAGAGGTCAAAGAGATAGCAGAAGACAGAGAGGAGTGGAGAGTGTTCCACCGACAAGAGCATACCTAACTACATGTAATTTATATTAACAAGCAGTTTATTGTAACTATTCATTACATGGAAATTAACGCGCATTGTTTACCATAAAATTACTTGACGTTTCGACCAGGTTGCACCAGCCGTGGTCAAAGTCCGCTTGTGACCACGGCCAGTGCAACCTGGTCGAAACATCAAGTAATTTTAAGGTAAACAATGCCCGTTCATTCCCGTATAATTAATAGTTATAATCATATAATACGAAAGTTTAAATGTCAGTTTATTGTAGCTTATAAACGCTAAAACATCAGTAGAGCTCCTCTCTTTCTCTTAAAATAAATGTCATTAATGTTCTAAGTTTTGTTTTCTCACGTTTTCTACAGCTATTCTGAATTCTTTTCAGACAAGCGCAAATACTAGAATACCTATTAGCAATATTCATTAACGAATGAACTTAACTGAACTTTAAATTTTACTGTTTTATCTAGATAGATTGTATATAACTTTTTTTTTTATGGTCAACCGAAATTTATTTGCAACCAGTGCAAAAAAGATACAAACAAGATCCCCTACATATGTAATATCGTGCAATCGGAGGCATTAATGAATCTCGATTAACTTGGTATTGTGTAATACGTTTTAGTGGTAGAATGTAACCGATATAACAACTATTTTTTATCACAGCTATTGCCAAGTATCTACCTACCTACCTACTGAGAATTGAAAAAAGAATGACTGCTAATTTACTTTTTAATAGGTATTGCAGTCATAATCATACATACATAACAACCCATATGATGTCCCACTGCTGGGCACGGGTCTCCCCATTAGAACCTACTTATTAGTTCCTGGGGGTAATTGCCATAATCGCCACGCTTGGCGAGCGGGTTGGCGATCGCAGTAAGGCTTGAAATACGCAGAGGACGCTGCTGCCCGTCCTCCCGTGTGACATCCCTTAGTCGCCTTGACGACACCCACGGGAAGAGATGGGGTGGCACTATTCTTAAGCCGGTGCCACACAGCAAAGTCATAATCATGTTATACCTTCTGGAAATGCTTACACTGAACCCTTTAATTTGATACTCATATTGCATATACTCGAAAAAACTTTTTGTTCTTGACATCTCACAGCCGCTATGTTTGTTGTTTTCAGATGTCACATATCTAAGAACACTTGGGCTGACTTGGGCGGTCAAGACAAATCTATCGACATCATAATTTAAATCCGTCTTGTGGCTTGAAAATTATCAGGTAATAAAGAATATTACATATCTACATAGGTACAGAATACACGCGAAAAACATACCTAATCCTTCCTTGCAGTCGGGTAAAAAGATGAAGGTGCACCATCACCAGTTCATGATTTTCTCATAAATTACTGATCAGGTTTGGATAAGATTCTCAGTATCTATTCGATTGCATATTTTTCTGGGAAGGTTTTAATGTATGCGTGTTATTCTAGATTATAAGACAACAGAGCTATATACCTACTAAACATAAGAATTAAGACCGGTTTCCACCGCAAAAGAGTACCTAATGAGCGGTAAATTTCTAAATGGAACAAACTCCTAACACAAACCATTGAGCTTCGCTGTAGGGGTTAACAGGATTGCTAGAAATGTGGGATCCACAATCCCACATTGCTAGTTCTATTTTTTCTAAATAAATTACCTAAAAAAATGGTAGAAATGCAATAATAATAATAATAATAATAATAGTTGAACGCTGAGTGTTTACACTGCCGGCGAATACATCTGTTGTACGTTTCTTGAGCGATAAATCGCAACTCGCTTCTCGCTGGTGGGACAGGTGCCTAAGGCAGTGAAAATTGTTTAAATTAGGTAAATTTATTTTCTTAAAAAGTTATTAGTTGAATTAGAATAGTTGCTACTAGGTAATAACTTATAGGAGAGGATAGAGGGATAGGACGGGTCACAATGGGTCCACACGAAGTAACGCCTTGACGCTTGCTTTCCTTTGTTCAAGTACAGAATATACTTACTTAGGTACCTACCTACTCAGTGTAACGCAGTGCAATGAGTGCAATGAGTCGTAGCAATATACACAGTTTTTTTTTTAATTCACGCAACACCAAATTACCAAAGCAACACAGATAATTTGCGACAATGTGTTCAGGCTGCCGCACATGCGCGTTGATGCATGACCCTGTGGGTACCTACATATCAATCAATTTCATTTATACATGACACAGGGCTTGTACCTTATACTGCGACAGACGTCTTAAAAAAACTGCATGTCATAGTAGGTCCTGTGTAATGTTATTATATCTTATTTCCTACCTAATAATAAATAAGTTTAAAGATAAAATCCTTTTAAATTAATAAATGTATATTTTAATCATAAGTCCCTTAAATAAATAAAGAAAAAAATAAATAATAATAATAAACTAAGAAATATATTTATTATAAATAAACTAATTATAGGTATACTTATTTTTTTTTATTTTAATGAGTCTTATTCCGTACCCATCTTTCGGCCTTTCGATTTCGGCCCACTAAAAAAAAACTACTTTCTGAACTGAAAATTGTAAAATAGAAGTGCCGGTCTTGTTTATGGTCTGTAATTTATCGACATAATGCTGGTCAGACGTGATTAACCCACAGGTAGGTCTACCTAGGTAGGTACCTACCTACCTAGGTAGGTAGGTATATCTAAAAAATAACCTAGCCTATGAGCTAAACTCATTTAACGCTTCAAATATCTAACACTAAAATTACTTACAAGCATTTAAAAGTTATGATTAAAGAAATTCATCATACATGAACCCTGGAAACAATACTAACACTCATTTTAGGGTTCCGTACCTGAAAATGAAAAAACGGAACACTTTGTTTTGTTTTTTGTTGTTCGTCAAGACCCATTATCTCGGGAACGCTTGGAGGTATCGAGTTGAAATTAAAACCATATAGATACATAGGTACTCAGCTCTACTTTCCCTTGAAGCTTCGAAGTCGAACTTCTAAGTAAAATTTTAAAAAATACGACCGTTTATGCCTAAAAAAAACATATATTATGACACTCGCTTGGGAATCAAAATTTATAGCGTAGGTACCTACCCACTTTCCGTTGACCTATAGGTACTGGTAGTAGGTACCTAGGTACCTTTAGGTCAACCTACCTACCTAAAGAGAAAAGTCTGAAAATGAAATATTTGCAATTAAATACCTAATACATAATTAAATTATTTCCTAGTCCGATGGGACGGAAATCGGAGAGAGATTGGGCGCAAGACCGACGACTTGTTCACCGAAGCAGAGGGTGTGATATTTTTCATACCATACCTACCCATCTACCAAAATCAACAAAGGTAACATTGCTTAACTCCGATTATCTCTCAATCTCAATCGGACGCCACTGAGTCACAGAATCCACAGATCTAAACTCTTAATCCAATCATATTAGGTACTTATTAATAGGTAACTTCAAGTGTTCATTTTAAGTACCTACATAACCTTTTTAAAGGGGCGGTAGCCTAATTGGTTAAGGCATCGACTCACAATCGTAAGGTCGCGGGTTAGAATCCCATGGAGGGGTTAATTGTATTGCTAGTAGGTACCTACTTACCTTACCTATATGGAACCTATAATCCAGTTTATATGCTAGTTATCTTTAAAAAAAAGAACTTAGGTAGGTACAGTACCTACCTAGGTACTTACCTACCTAAGTCCACTAAAACTACTTACCTACCTACGTAGATAGTTAGGTAAGTAGGTACCTAAGTACCTACTAGGTACCTACCTAAGTGTTGAAATTGAACAATCAAAATGCCTTCATTAATATCAAAAGTTTTTTAATTGCTTCTTTTAAATTGGATCATTCATATACTTATTCATATCAACCCATATAATGTCCCACTGCTGAGCCCGGGTCTACCCAGTAGAACCTACTTATTATACCTAGATCCTGGGGGTAATTGCCATAATCACCACGCTTGGCGAGCGGGTTGGCGATCGCGTAAGGCTTTAAGTACGCAGAGGACGCTGCTGCCCGTCCTCCGGTGTGACATCCCTTAGTCGCCTTGACGACACCCACAAGAAATGGGCTGGTACTTATTGTTAAGCCGGTACCATAACTAGATACCTTTTAATTTTCGTTAGTTAAGATTTACCCTACAACCTAAGCTAACACCTATTAAGAATAGCTAACGATTAAAATACCTATCCTTTTTGTATAAAACTATAAATTAATGTATTTATTTAATTGAATTCATGATATAGAAGTAATAAGCAGTGCCGATGGGATACACGCAACAGTACAATAAGGTTGATGCGCGGGCGTGCGCGCTTGCGCAGGGCCACTCCCGGGGGCGGCGCGCGGCGCTCCGCCTCGTGCCCCGCCTCTAGCCCTTTGATGCGGTACTTCACTGAGGGCCTTACTTCACTGCCTCTTACTGTATTTGTTAACAAAAGTATACTGTTTTATTAAATTAATCGACAATAGATGAAGAGGTGTTTAGAATATGTTGTAGGCAAGTGTAGTATATTGTCCAGTGAAAAATATAAGCATATATTTTCTTCATAAAGACATTATTAGACGGAGGAAAATCTTTTCGTTTATGAAGTAGGTTCTTGATTGTATTACCAAATGAGAATTAAGCTTTTTAGAAAGATGCCACGTTTGCGGCAGTGATGTTTAGAACAATGTTTGTAGTTAGGAAAGTATAAGTGTTATAAGTATACCTAGGTAGGTAGGAAGGCACAATGAAAATATAAGTAAGTAGGTACTTAAGTAGGTATTATCTTTTTATAAGTAAGTAAACATACATTTACCTAAGTAGGTATAGAGTTAAAGCCTACCTACAGGTATATTTATTGATATGACATTTAAAAGATTGAACTTTTTAGATAGTTACCGCGTTCGTGGAAGCGAAGAGCTGTCTAGAACAAAGTTTTAGGTGCCTAAGTAGGTACCTACCTACCTAATGGGGATGTTGGCTGTCAAGTAAAATCAGTATCTTTTTTTTAAATGGTTAAACGACAAGCTCTGTAAAAATAGGTTCCTATCGTAAAATCATTACTTTTAATATTCGTTTTCATGCTTTTAAATTCAAAAACATGTTAAATAGTAAAAAAACACTTATTTTTAGAGCATTTCAAGATCTACTATTAGGTACCTGACAGTGGCGGAGGGTCCCTTTGAATTGTAGTTACTTACCTAATAGCTTAGTTTTATAAAGAACCGTGTCCACCAAGACAGATAGGTAGGTATATGGTGTCGGGTTACCTTATTTTTTTTTAACCCTTCGCTACTGCTACCTGATTAGTACCTATAATAATTTACTTTTATTGTAGTTAACTACCCAATTGTTGTAAGATACCTACCCAGTTGAAATATATTTTATTATTTAAGCCATAGACCGTCTTGGTCCGTACTTAGGTACCGCAACAGTGTCTTCAATTCGTCCGTGAAATAGTAGGTAGGTACCTACCTAATATTAACGCATCGCCGTGTTAGAATGTTGAACGGTTGAAGGGCACAGTAGCAAGTGTATTACAAAACAAAAGTAGCTACTTACTAAGTGCGAAAACAAGACATTCAAAATTCAAGCTGAATTCCATAATAGGTATCAGGTGATCATTTTGAAATGATAAAGTTTACCTAGGTACCAAACTAAGTACCTACCTACCTACCTACAACAACATCATAACTCACTGAAGAAAAATGTGGGTAGGTAGGTACCTACCTACCTACCTAGGTACCTACCTACATTTTATCATTCAATTTCATTATCAATCAATTTCGATAAGGGTACCTATCTATATAGGGTAATCAATTTCGATATAGGTAGGTAGGTACCTAGGTACCTACCTACCTATATCGAAATTGATTGATAATGATGTGATCATAGGTACTGCTGCAAAAATAAACTTTTCCTCTTATCCCCGCAAAGGCAAAAAGACCGTTGAAGGCTACCTGGTTTAGGAAATACTCGTTAAGTAGGTACTTACCTACCTGCTCATTAACCGTGGCTTAGCTTGGATTTTAAATGTCATGTTTTTGTACCTACCTACCTTTTTTTAAGTAGGTAGATACCTATGTACTACTTATTAAGAACTATTTTAGTCAAACGCAGTAAAGCCATTCCTAGATGAAACAGATCATCGTTACTGCGATATCAGGGCGAGCACAAATTTCGCACAACATAGACGACAAGCATTAAGTATATAGGTACCTAGGTATTTATCTAAGACATCGCTGACGGAAAGAAATCTTAGAGTACCTACCTAGGTACCTACCTACCACGGAACACCTTCCGAACAGAGTGGTCGAAATTCCGCGTCCCTGTGTTGCGTCTATGTGTGCGTTGCTCGAGCACGCATTACCTATATGAATCTTACTTTTTGCATTCTTGTCACCTTATCCCTATTAATAGTAGGTACTGGGACAGGTGGGTCGAAGATAATCCACCTCTCTCACGTTAGACCTCATTGTAGTAGATGAAACGCAATAACAGAATAAAAAGAAAGATGTCATTCTAGAATTGCGAGTTTCATGGCCGACCGATTCGGGTCGTTTGAATGTGATTAGAATTATATAAAATATTAATAATATGTGGATTAAGAAATGTGTTTTATAGAATATGTGAATTGATGTTGATAATGTAATAGATGATGATTGAATTAATAAACAGTGTATTCGCTTTGGGGAAATCCAGATCCAATCTGAGGAACACCCCCGGTACCTGCTCAAGAGCTGGCCTGATTGTTACAGTACCTACCTAGTAGTTATGTAAAGAACAGTATTTTAACTAAGGAACGATTTTGCTGTTACCGGCACAAACAGACAGTAGAACAACCGAAGCGGTTCCATGGTCGGCAGGACGTTGGAGAAGGACTCACAGCTCACCTTCAAAGGAACGCCCCTATACCGAACAGCCCGCAACCTTCCTGCAGTCTAGTCTACTGTGGTGGCGCGTCTCGTCAGCGGCATTCCCTGAACCCAGTAACCTTTACCATTATATACCTACAAATCGCAAATATAAATTTAGGTAGGTAATGCAAAGCCAGTAAACAGATTTTACATTAAAAAAAATAAAAAATCTTTCGGCAAAACAGCATTGGATAATAGTATATAAGTACCTAGGTAACTATTATAATTTAATGTTTTTTTTTATTAATTTTTAGTGTAGGTAATATCTACTACTGCTCCACCTGTTTTAACGTTAATTATGATGTTAATGTCCAACTACTCGTTAATTACGACGTTAAAAATGCGCGTTGGCTATATTTAATAATATAGCGTGAAAGAGAAAAGAAAGTCGTGCGGCTTTTGACAAAGTAGCGTTGTCTATTCCTAGAGAGTGATCAATTTTGTGAGGTTATGGCGCAGTTTATGAAAATATATATAGGTATTACGGGTCTTAATCGCGTGAATAATTTAAGGTAAAATACCCTGTTTATTGCCCAACGTTTCGGCCGTATTGCAACGGCCGTGGTTACGGGTAGACTAGTTCAGCTCAGCGTCGCCTCCGTAAAGCGGGTTCACGGAGGCGACGCTATCTGAACTACCCTCGCTTGATTTGATAATGTATTTTTTTTAAATCAAAGACCCAATGTGGTTACCTACCGTTATTTATTTTCTACAAAAAAAAACAAAAATAAAATTAACCAATGAAAACCAATACCGACAACATTGGACCAACAAATACCGACAGTTTTATTGGGGCGAAGCCCTATAGTTAATGTTGATATTCCGAGAACTCCAGGACTCGTGTGTCCTATTTGAAATTAAACTCAAACTGACTTTACAACCACAAATGCTGATGGAATTCCTTTTTTAAGTAAACCCTTATACCTAGTTTTGGCATGTCCGTTCGTCCGTCCGTCTTGTCCTACGTTTTGCGCGTAGGTTCGTAATAAACTTTCTCAAGCTATTTCCATTTAAGAAACTACCTAAGTATGGAAGAAGCGGCAAGAAAGAGCCAGTTTACTAAACGGATAAAAAAGTATAGGTACTTTTATTGAAATGATGATCTTTTCTTCTCAAATTACATTTACACAATTATTTGAGAAATGTCTTTCGGCTCTTTCATAACATTTCAGTATTAAAAGAGCCAATAAAAGTTATGAAGCAACTAAAATAAATGAATAAGCTTGTCTGTATTGTGAAATATAATTACGAAAATTATGCAATATTTTATTTATTAATTAATTAATGTATTTACAACATAGATTGTCTTTAGGTACAGGCGATATAATTACCTATCAACTGCACAATTAAAAAGAACACAAATAGACAATTCCAAAAATCTTTTTTAATAACTAACAACCTTTTTTATGACAATTCAAATTCTAGGTATCAGTCATTTTAAGTCATTCTAACAAACGCTTTAATCTTATCATATTATTTAGTCATACCTATGTACCTACCTACCTATTTATTAGAGGCGGATTATTAACAATCTTGATAATTAAACAAAATAACAAATAATATCTTATATTTTAATATAACATCAGGAAAAAGTTAAAAAAAAATGCTTCAAAATCTTCTTATGAATGAGCCAGCTCTTTCAAGGCCCATTCACCAGGCTCTTTTATTATTCTTACAAAATATATAACCTTCAAAATAACAACAATACAGATGCTAGACATGATATAGATTATCCACGTTTGTGCATATCTATGTTATGCCTAGTATCTGCGTCAAACTACAATCCGCATGTTCCAAAAAACAACATAAATTAAACAAAATACTTACTTTCTAGTGGCAAAAAGTTTGACATGATGTACCGGCGTCTGTTGGTTTCGATGAACTGTCGAATGTTTGTGGGAAGTGGGAAATCAGTGTTGCCACATAAAAATAAAATCGCCAACCGAATTCGTTCCTAAACTACCGAAATAATGCAAGTGGCTCCTTCATGACACTTCTCCCCTACTTACCTACGTAAAACGGTATTTACCGTAATGCAATATTTATTTAATGTACGTATTATTAAAAACATACTGTATTTATCGCTTACAAATGCTATTACCGTGCTGATAACAGTTATCGATACATCGTACTTACTTACCAACATTAATCATAATTTTAGTACCACACAACACTATTGTATAAGAACTGGCGTCATGTCATGATTCCAATTTTATAACGTTCTAAAAATACGTTTAGTAAGCGTTCTCTATACCACGTGTCGCTATCCCACATCGCCCTTTCACGAGTAGAGGGGCGAGACGGCTCGTGGGCGTGCCCACTGTGCAGTGTACCCAGCCACAAGTGGTGTATACCACTGTGCGTTTATGATCGCCTGGTACCATGACGTCATTTTTACCTGCGGGAGAAACGCGCGGAAATGGATGGCTTGGTTTGTATGGGTTTGTATTGTTTTGTATGATTAAATTGAGCTTCACTCATGAGGAAAAATGTTATTCTGTATGATAAATTTGTTTGTTTCAGTCATAATAATATTATTATCAAACAAAAATGTATTTAATTTTGTTTCTTTTTCTTTGTTTTGTTGAGAAGAAATTGTTTGTATAATATATTATATTATAAGGACAAGTCGCAGTGGTTTTTCATAGCAAATTTTCTTTCATCATTCATATTAGATGAGCTTCAGGTAGCGTGAAGTAATGTTTTGTGTGTAAATTCAGCATTAAAATGACAATTTTAGGAAAACAAAAGCGCATTCCGCAACCGCAAGTTTCTTGTTATTTGTTTTGCATATTTATAAATATTATAATAAATATCTAAATATTATACAAAAATTTTGACATAAATTTTCAATAAGTAGATACCTACCCTAGCTCTATTAATCCCACAGCTATCTTGTTTCTAGTTTACCTCTACGAATTGCGCATTTCTGTACGAATATCGATTACCGAGGAGATAAAATATACATCTTATCAACAGATAAAATATATAGACTTCTTATCTAACGGTTATGCTATCCATAGATCTTACTTATGAGTCTTATGAAAATGATATCCAGAGCAGAGATAGTAGATACAGGATAAGAGATAGGAGAGAGCATATTATGGATAGTCGAATTTTCTTAAATCTATTGTGAAAGAGATAAAGATATTGGTATCACGCAACCATGTACCAAATTGTTTAAAATCATGCAATAAATTGTATAACAAGGTAAAAATTGCTACATTTAATTAATGAATCGAAAGTAAAGGCTACTTTAGACAGGTATGTATACTTCTTGTACCCATATAAATACCTCGCTTATGTTATTATCAAAGAAACCATAAACTATTTCGCCATAAAATCTGAAATTAATATTTCAAGAGAGCAAATATTCAAATTTTGTACTTAAGACATAGCATCTAAAATAAAGACGCAATCATGTTCTGCAGATAATTTGTATAGTGTCCTATACTTACTGCATTTCGGTAAATTTTCTTTAATATCAGTTGGATAAGTAGGTATACCTATAGAAAAGTTATATTTAATGATTTGAGACTTCAATCAAGTGTGATGTAGGTTAACAAATAGGTGAATAAAACATTCAATCAATATTGTTTCGTGGGGACACACACCGATTTTCTCAAGCCCTTTTGTTAGCATGAAGGATTTCGATAAAACAACGTATAAAATACTGAAATACATCAGATTTATTCCTATATCTAATAATACTTAAACATAAAATCGTACATTCATTGTTTTTAAAAATATTTTTCATTTTCAAACAGTATCCATTTTGTTTCGGTAATACAACAATTAGGTACCATACCTCTGTTCTTGTGAGCAAAGCATTTTGTTGCATTTTCTCCATCAGTTTATATTTATATATACCTATACTTATTACTATCATAATATGATTTATGCCTACCTATCTGCTTTACATAAGATTACAAATAAGGACAGCGATAGGCGGACAAGGTGATGGATACATCGTCAAAAAATCAGCTTAGTATTCTTTGATTTACAAATCTTTGGAACTATTCCGATCGCTTTGTAATCTTCTACATTTAGGTATAAATGTGTAGGTAGGTATACCAATGTCTATAAAATTCCTCTAGGTAATATTTTTATTGTTGACTACTACTACTAACTAAGCATAGTTTTTTTCGAACAACAAAGTTTCTAACAAAAGACCCAAATGACAGAATAGTCAAACAGTACCTAATCCTATAAAATCCTATCCAAATCCATCAATGAAACTTTACAAAACAATTCCACGTCACCCGAGCCGTAAACTCTCGATACTTATGAACAAAACGTGGTCCGTGTACATGAATTTATTAAACAGTCAAGGTGACGATCGATGAGGTCGCGCAATCGCACCAAACGCCGAACCACGTGGCGTTCGACAGATGGCGGTGCCGTACACAGCGCATGCGTCACATTATTGAACGCACCCACACATACAAACAAGACCATACACACTAGCTCACACTGACATAAATCATATGTTGTCCGCTCCTAACCATACGGCTTCAAATTACTTCTGAGGCGCGTAATGACGAAAGTAATGAAGTGCAAGCAATTTTCATTCCTATTTTGTTGTTACTTAGGTATGTTGTTGAATGACGTCGGTTTTATAGTAACAGAAGTGGACAAGTGAGCTAAATGTCTGGCAGCGAGCACCCGTAGACGTCAATTACCGTCTTTATCTGTCGTCGTTTACGGGACAACATACCGCTGGTTGATTCCACGGAATATCTCAACATTCCTCTCGGTTCGAATATTTTATTGACGCTTACTTGTTTTGAATATGGTTTTAATCGTTGTTGACTGGTAATGATTTTTGTTTTGGATGAGTTCCAACTTCCGAATGTTTTAGTAGATAAATAACGTTTTAGGCCATAAATTCTTAACTATATTTTGAATTATGGACTTGTAACTGTGTCAACAAAACAAATAGGTTATTTTTACAAAATAAATAAAATAGTTACTTTTTGAAGTATGGTAGTATTTATTCATTACTGAATAGATACCCACCCAGATTATGTAAGGACTTTTGATATTAACCATAAACTTCGGCACTCAATAGTTTACACGCTCGTTACCTAATAGAAATGCAGATATCTACTTAACAATATTAGGTAAACGTAATTCTTGATTGGGCACCCAAAACCCAATGTTTTCTTTTACTTGCAGCTATAATAATTTTAATGACAACGTTGGAAAATAGTTAACGTACAAAATAATATGCGAAAGCGTTATGCAGCTCCCAAAAAGATTCTTTGAAAACAAAAGTAGAAGAATTAAAAGCACATTCAGACGTTTAAAACGAAAACTTAAATAAGCACTGAATGCGGAACCAGGGACTAAATAATGGCAGTCGCCAACAAAACTCCATACTTTATGGCACGGCAATGGGAAGTCTGCAAAGTTCTAGACGGCAATTTATGGTGTTTGCCTCTTTAGTTAGAGAACTTGGTGCGCAAACTTAGCTTGTTATTAAAACGTCTAATGCTTTTTGATTGCCAGAATGAAAATGTAATTTATATTTTGGCTACCCGAATTTTTGTGTTTTCTCTTTTTGAAAGATATTATAGTCGTAGTTGTCACTGCTTCACATTTAACGTGTGCATTTCCAATGCGTTTAATGTCACAATCGAATGATGTTGAAGTATTCACTTGAACATCTTTAAATTGTACTTATAATAATATGATATGAGATATGATACCTACTGTTAATTTAGAGTATCTGTACTTATAGTTGAAAATTTAGCAATTTACCAACACTGGAAAAAAAGGGATGAAAATCATAATTTTGAAATTAGGTCATTCCTTTGTCCACGGAGTTAAATCAAATACCTTTTAAGTAAAAATGGTAAGAGTTTTATAATTTTATGATCTATTTAAAAACGACAAAGAAATGTTTTAAAACCACTAAGCGATGACAAAAGATAGATAAAAACACGACTCAAAAAACGGCAACAAAAAGTAGGAGTGTCCTTCTTAGTAAGTCAATAAGGCTTCCAACACCGACCTCTTTTTAAAATAAAAAACAAAGAAAACAAAAATACATAAAAGTTACCGCAAACTTAGCGCCCGTGGTCTTGTGGAATGCCGAATACAATTCGAAACTTCAATACAAATGCAGAGATTAACATTACAATAGATGATAATGTTGAAAAAAAACTAACAAAACTATGTTTTTTTTTTTCGTGGCCCGCTAATGAGAGCGACGCGTTAAATGCTCAATCGAAACTGGTGACAAGTACCAGGCTAGCATAACGCACAAGGAAGTTTGTCAGGCGGGGCCGACGCGACGGACGGAAGCCGGGAAATGTCTCTCGAATATTTGCTGCCACACACACGCGCGACAATACTGTTGTAGATAGCAGAGTTCATTCCACACTGAAGTTATCTGTTGCCGCTTCAATAAAAATGATATCGTCGTATAAAATGGATTCTATTTTTGAATTGAGTTCGTTCTTTGTGTTGAGCTTCGATTTAGATAATGTTTTTTTTTTTGTTGACAGTTTTAGTTTTTAATTTGATTTCGTTGTTTGACTTTTGCGTAATACTAATTATGTTGACGTAAAGACCTGGACTGCGCCATTACCTCACAAAATTGACCACTCTCTAGAAGTAGACAACGCTAATTTGTGGACTATACCTGTGGACGAGTTTTTTCTCTCTTTCACGCTTTGTAGACAATATTTACTTTTTAATTGAAAGGGATGACACTGTCCAGGTCTATACGTGAGTGGTAGAAATCACATTATTTGTGACGTCAGAACGACAGCTTTTTTTTAAATAATTTTTGACAGCTGTTATTTTGACTTCACTCAACGTAATGGAATCTGTTACATGATACATGCTAGGCATACTCAAAAACCAGTCTTTATTTCTATGGCTACCAGTCTATTTGTTCCGGTTAATCTCAGCAACGGCTGAACGGATTTTGATGAAACTTTCATTACTGTCAGACAGCTGACTTTATAAGGTATGGGGTATGTTCCGATATGCACTGCGACCACTGTAAAGTGTGACGTCAATTCAGTATCCTGCGAAGCTGTTTTTTTATAGCTAGCTACACTGGTTACTGTTTAAAACGGAACTTAGTCCAGTATACTGGCATCCACGTTGTTTGGGGTTTTCACTTTAAAAGAATTATAAATGAATAAGTTATTTGTATAACTAGAAAAAATGTTGTTCGAATGTAGTTAGGTTTATAGTAATACCAATTCCCTAAATTAATTTATTAATTTATGAATCAACTTAACTAATTTATACTGGACGCTGTTGATCACGCGATCAAAGTACTGAGAGCACCTTACCTTGAAAACGCCAGTGTTCACAGTACAAAAATGGCGAAGATTAATGACGTCACATATTTCCTGATACTGCGGCAGTATACTGTCAGTCCATAACGGAACAAATTTCTCCCCAGTAAAACCACTGAATAGTGATCGCAGGTACATACTTACCTACCCCTATTAAAGTAGTAGTAGTTTTTCAATTAAAAAAGGGTTTTAAACAAAAAAACTCCAAAAAGCGCCTATTACAAAATCCCATAAGAACAAAGCCACGAATTCGAGTCGTATATTAATCAGGAATCGATTACATACTGTCTCTATTGTTTCCCATTGAACAAAACAATAGCAAAGAATGCAAACTGTACGAGTAGGCACAAATACCTACAAAATGTAGATTTAAGTATGCCACACATTGTACCTTCCAACTGATTAGTCATTATTACGAATTGACTTCTTGGAATCCCGTGAAATTGCAGAGAGGGGATCCACACAGCAGCATGTGGGCGGTGTACCATCATTGTGAATGGGAGGCGGTAATTTATTATCATGCCATTTAAATATATTTATTACGAATCATTTTGATTGCTGGTTCTGTTTACATACCTAATTATATAAAGTGGGGAGGTAGAACCACTTTTAATTTTTAAGAGGTTATTAACTAGGCTTGTACTCCACTCTTGAATGAATGATAATATAAAGTGCTACCGACATTAAGTAAATCAATCAATTCGTTCACTATAATTGTGAATGGAAATGACCTTCTTGTAGTTAGGAATACGAGAATAAACTATTAGGTATTATCTTCGTACACTAATGAAATTTAAAACTAAGAAGTAAAGTTAGGAAGTAGCGTTCAGTGGAAAGAGTGTAAAGCTACTGGTGGTCTTTGTTATTTTCGTGTTAAAGTTTTGGATAAAATAAAGTACCTACTCAGGGGAATTTTTAATGCACCCTGGTACATTAGAATGGACGAGAACATCGACTTCATCACCATGTGAATGTTGAGGCCATCCAGCTCCTCGACAATACGGATATAGTTCGAAGACTGAAAAGGACCAAACCTTCTGAGTTAGTTTAGTGACAGTTATAGTGTAACAGTGCAGTGTAACTAAAGGACACAAGAACATAGTGCCTTCATACAATACGAGAAACAATAAGAATAGTGTTAATGAACACGAACTTAGTTTAGTATATTACGAGTCTAAATTAACTTTAAATTTAGACTCGTAATATACTATTGTAAACTTTGGCAATTTGAAAAGAGTGGCCACGAGTTTTTATTGCCTGTTCTTTTCTCGGGCTTTACCTATTGTTTGCGAACAGGCATTACAAGGAAATGTAGAATCGACTTTTCACAAGACAGTGTAGTATTTTGCTTCCCAAGAAATAAATCATTAAAAAAAAAATTACTCATTAGTCTCCATAGATTACATTAATATTAATTACATACTAGATTGTAATGATAATGGTGAACTTTATAGAGCATCATATTATTAAAAAAAAAAAAGTTTTGGTCTGTATTTTAGCATTTAGAGCAGTGGCTCTAACACTAAACCAACGCACATTCTTAAAACGAAAGCCCTAACACTCTCAAGTATAGGTATACTCGAGAGTGTTAGGGCTGTGTTAGAGAATATGGAATAGAGTCCGGTTGAAGCACTTAAAAATCAGTGTGGTGGATGCCTTGTGTCATAATCCCGTAATATAGAGCTGGTGCAAATTAATTGCAACCAATTTTTGAACAAAATAATTGAGAGGGAGTTCTACCGCCTTTATTACCTCCAAAGAATATCCGTTTTAGGGTACACTTTAAAGACCCACAGGTTGGGACGTAGGCGTACCCAGGGGGGAATTGGGAATTAATAAACTTTATAATAAACTAGCTGACCCGCGCAACTTCGTATTCGTCAATTTTCCCCGTTTTTGCAACATTTTCTATTGCTGCACCGCTCCTATTGGTCGTAGTGTGATTTTATATAGCCTATAGTCTTGCTCGATAAATGGACTACCCGACAGAAAAATAATTTTTCAATTCGGACTAGTAGTTCCTGAGATTACCGCGTTCAAACAAACAAACTCTTTAATTTCAATTATCTTTATTTTTACAGCATTTTTCCCCTAAGGGGTACAACATAAGCACCCTTACCGGAAGTTTACCTACGTACAACTTGTTTGTTTAATACGTTGAAGTGTTATCAGTTATCGTATGCCTACGGATACTAACAACGCCTATCTATAGGTAGAATAATGGCATACTTAATCTATTAATGACTTTAAATCCTGTTTTCATTGAAAGACCTATTTCATCATCACGTCTTATAGTCGCGTGTCACTGGAGTTGCCCTTTAATCTTTTTTAACCAAAAAAGGCTATTTCCATACAATGATTTTCTAACAATGAGATCAGCCGCTACTGTATTCCCTTCCGCTTCAAAGGAAGTTACACAACAAAGATACAGCCAACTTGTTCCCGTTACATTATTATCACGGGATCTACGTAAAAACTTTATTAAGCCCTCAAAACTCCTAATCCGGGGTCGACGTTATCAAAAAGTTTCTGTCGCCGCCGAAGCAAACAAACTAACAACATCTGCCGTTTTCTCAGGAACGTGCCATGTCCCCCTGATCGTCTTTGAAGGTACAAAGGAACCATGCGGTGCGGGGACAAAGACAGCAGGATACATGAAGCTACAAGTGTGAGCGGGATGGTAGAAGACCGGAACATTACACAAGCCGGTCTCGGTTGACGGGGCCCGAACAAAATGAATGGCTGTGGCAACGGATTAAAATGCGCCGTAACATCGGAATGAATGAAAATAGAAAAAAAGCTATAATTGCGTAACATGAGGCTAGTGGGAAGTAAGAATGATGGTTAGAAATAATATAGGTAGTCAGCATGCACCATGTGTTTTGTGCACTTTAAACTTATAGCCTAATAATTATGTATCTACAAAGTTGCTGTAGTTCATTAATGAAATAGACACATTTGTTGTACTAATTTTGATAAATAGACAGATATCTGACAGCCGAATCCTTTAACGCCACTCAATTAGTAGTTGCCGTTAACTCTCATTGTCAATTTAAAATGAGTAGAGGAGACAGAAATACTTTTGGGCACGACATAAGAACGATGAAAGTTACGTACCGTACGTTTTAGTTGTAGGGATGTGAGTTCGAAATGCGATTTTATTTATTGTTTTTTTAAGCATCATTACAAAAACAAGTTTCAGGAAAAATTTGATTATAATAAAATCCATATAATATTCCTACTACATTTATAGATAGCCCAAAATTTGCCTCGACAACAAAAAAACCATGTTGCCCCTACTTAAGAATTTGTCAAGTTGCCATTGCGTCGATAGATGGCACTGTTAGTTTGTGCTTGGCTGTTAATAATAATAATATATTATCACACAAGTATATATTTATGTAGCATATATTGTGTTTAAAGCTTTCTTTTACCATAAAAAGCTCGTGAATATACAAACAGGCAGAATAAGTTGTGTACAAACTAATATCTGCTCACGGTGAAGTCTTCCGAATAGTCCAGACTTGAAAACTTACTTTTTGTGAAACCCGTAAAAATCAAGGGACCTGCTCTGATTTGGTAACAAATTCAAAATTCAAATTTTTTTATTCACTTAGGATGCAATACAACTCTTGGGATACTTCGGGATTCTACATGTATGTATGTATGTCTATTGCCAATTTTACAATGTTTGGATGTTTATAAACTTGATATGGGGGTAAGGTGCTGCGACTAATATACTATATACACCATGTTAAAGGACTGATGCAAATTGTATTATCAAAAAGTTGAAACATGAGATAAAGCAAAATCAGCCTTAGTGGGTACCTACATTATAGTAGGAGCATCTACTTACAACAAAGGTAAAAACTATATGTGCTTAAATATTGGCCAAAGTACTTGTAACGAATGATAAAATATAAAATATTAATTCTGATATCAAAAGGAATAAAAGAATGGCCTATATTCGTCACGCAGAATCGTTACTTACAAAAGTCAAATCATGCTCACCACTGACTATAT
Source organism: Herminia tarsipennalis (assembly GCA_945859575.2). NCBI lineage: Eukaryota > Metazoa > Arthropoda > Insecta > Lepidoptera > Erebidae > Herminia > Herminia tarsipennalis. The sequence goes on from OX243840.2 coordinate 8,420,891, forward strand.
CTAACCGACTCTAACCTACTTAATAAATATGAGTACAGTATAATCCAGAACTCAAAAGGAATACAAATTTTCAAGCTTGTTGTAGAAAAAAGTTATTAACAGTGTTAAAGACTTGTTGAATGGCGTATTTCACCCCCCACACGAAATGTAACAGGTATCAAATGAAGTCCAGACCAGTTAAGCCTCAGATCTACACCCCAGACACTGGCTCTTTCACGAAAAGTACGGAATACACAAACGCACTTACTTATGAACGGAATGCTTTGTATTTTGTATAAAAAACTAACTGAACCGGGCCATGGCTTTCGCTGTGGCTTTTTGAGCCAGGAATCCTCGCGGGCGTCCCCAGAAAACCCTACCTAAGTTTCATGACGCAAAGATACAAACATTGATTTTTTAATATTTATAGATGAAGTCATCGCAGCTCTCCTACGCCATATCGTACCTGCTACGAGAGTTTGTTTGTTTAAACGCGCTAATCTCAGGAATTACTGGTCCGATTTGAAAACTTCTTTTTTTGTTGGATAGCCCATTTATCGAGGAAGGCTATAGGCTATATAACATCGCGCCACGACTAATAGGAGCGGAGCAGCGACGAGAAATGTTGCAAAAACGGGGAAAATTTATGCATACGAAGTTGCGCGGGACAGCTAGTGTAGTTATATCCAGCTCTTGCTGTGGCTTCTGAAGTTGCACAAAGGGCACTCATTATAGTTAAGTCTTGTACTACAATATAACTAGATCAGGGAGTCTAGACAAAGTCATTTTCGAAAAGCGATGTCGATAATGGAAAAGAATTTTATTATGGAACTAGCTGTCCCGCGCAACTTCGTATGCATAAATTTTCCCCGTTTTTGCAACATTTCTCGTCGCTGCTCCGCTCCTATTAGTCGTAGAGCGATGTTATATAGCCTATAGCCTTCCTCGATAAATGGGCTATCCAACAAAAAAATATTTTTTCAAATCGGACCAGTAGTTCCTTTAAACAAACAAACAAACAAACAAACAAACTCTTCCGCTTTATAATATTAGTATAGATTTGACCTTTGCGGTGGAGACCATAGACATTTTTTTATTTTATTGCGAACGATTAGTACGGCGTTATCCAATTCGCCACGGAACGAATATGTAGATACCTTGTCTAACTACCCAGACCTTAGTTTCCATGGATATTTTGATAGATTACACAGTCAAGTAAAGTAGGTACACCTATAGTAGAGTTCCCATTTGAGCTTTTGGCAAGGAGCGATCTCGACGTACGTGCCACCCCCAGCTTTGTTAACAATCGCTACGTTCCTCTAACTAATTGATAGGTTGTTTTTAATAACTACGACATTACAAGTATAATTTGAATTTAGGGTCAATAAAGTCACTAAAAAACTTAACCCAAGATGCTCAAAAAAAAAATTAAAAATGTAATAGCCAGGCAGGAATTCTTAGGTCAGTAGGCTAAATAAACAAAAAATTATATACCTTGGGTTACACTATTGTAATTTTCATATGGATCTCTATTTTTTTTTTGACAATTCAACATAGTCTACACCTACAACTCCCCGATAATATAGCTGCCCATGAGTAAAAGAATATTTTAAATCGGTCCACTAGTTTTTTAGTTCATTCATTACAAAAAACATACAAAAACACAAAAATACAAATCTTTAAAAAAACGTCACCGACGGTTTAAGAGCACAAAATACCCATAGTAATAAGAGCAAGGGTTAAAACCGGCGCGGCATCGCAAGCATCGGACTCGTAATCGTGAGGTCGCGGTTTCGAATCCTACCCATTATAGGATGTTAGGAGTGGGTTCAAGTCGCTAGTAAACCGACTTGAACCCCCTCCTAACACAAGCAAGTTACCTTTGTTGAAGGTGTTAACCGGATTGCTAGTAATATGGAATTGTAAGTCCCACATTACGAGTACAATAACTACAAGTCAATTATAACAAGTACCTAATTATTGCCAATCTTCTGCAAAAGATAGACCGTGAGGATAATGACAGGTACAATTAATTAGGTATACAAATATAATATTAACTGACCCGCACAACTTCGTCTGCGTCAATTTCCCCCGTTTTTGCAACATTTTTCGTTGCTGCTCCGCTCTTATTGGTCGAAGCGTGATGTTATATAGCCTATAACCTTCCTCGATAAATGGGCTACCCAGCAGAAAAAGATTTTTTTCTATTCGGACCCGTAGTTCCTGAGATTACCGCGTTCAAACAAACAAACAAACTCTTCAGCTTTATAATATTAAGTATAGATACTACTAAGTATTATATTTACATACTACATTAATAGAAAATGAGTTATTTTCAGTAACTGACAATATGTAAAATAACTACCTATATAGGTCTAACTTATTGAAATTTTTACCTGATTGTAAGGAAGGGTTTTTCGCGCATATCTTGTATGTATGTATGTACATAATATTCTTTATTAGCTCATATCTTACAAACCACTGAACGGATTTATAAAATGAAGACATCCTTAGATTCGTCTTGACAAGCCATGTGTTCTTAGATAGGTGACGTTTGAAAAACACAAATGTGGCGGCTGTAAAATGTCAAAATAAAGGGATGTGGAAAAAAAAGTGATTTCGAATATTGCAATATGGGTATCAAATTAAAGGGCTTACCTTAAGCATTTCAAAAAGGCATAACATGATTGTCTCTAATACTAAAAAAGTAAGTTAGCAAGCAACCATTCTTAAAAAAAAAGTTCAATACTTTTTGGATTTAATTTTTTAAATTTATTTTTTATTTAATACTTTTTAGTAGTTGTAGGATGTACAGTCTTCCTACAACTGCTAAAAAGTATCTATTAAATAAAAATAAAAAACAAAAAAGATGAAAACCGAATCCCCTACATAATTAAATCATTTCATGCAGTCGGAGGTAAAGTGCCTCCGACTGCATGAAATAACTAAGTTCATCGAGAGTCATTAATGCCTCCGACCACATGAAATTATATAATTACGTATGTAGGGGATCTTGTTTCCATCTTTTTGTACAGGCGGGTTTTTTTACGTTCAGGTCACACTAACTTGAACAAAACAACTAGGTACCTACTTCAAAACACAACTAAACTACAAATATAAATGATGAATGAAAATAATGATTCAAATCTGCCGGTAAAATTAATCATATTTATCTAAATTTTTGATTAGGTAGGTAGTACCAATTGTGGAGCGGATACTGATTATAATCGACTTCCGTTGTTATTAATGCGAACGGGTTAACCTAAACTACCTATTATTTGATGCAATTTGTTGTTGAAATAAATCAAAAACTGGTCAAGAAAGGGTTAGGTTTTATTTCCGCCGGAGAAGAGGGGAGATTTGGGGGGGGGGGAGAGAATTAAAATATCGCTGGTCAGACGGAAGTATGTTAAGAATTGGTACGAACAATCGCGATTTGACTTAGTATTTAGATACTAACCTTCAGAAGCGAAGGGTTGATATTTTTCTGAGGTACCCGATACAAAAATATATCTTGCTGTACATGGTTCTTTGTACCTATAATACTAAGTAACTACAATCTAAAGGGAAACCGAAAGTAATGGTGCTATAAGGACCCTCCGCCACTGCTAACCTTTCTGATGTAGGTATACCTACATCTGTCTTCCTAGACGCTATTTAAACATAGGAATATTTTTTATATATTCCTTATGATCTTCTGTTTTTATCAAGTGTTGCTTGCTTGCAACGGCAGGCCATTGCAAAGCCTTAGGGCATCAGTATCCGATACGACCAAATCCAGGCGTTATTGTTGTCTTATTATAGTGTTGGATACACGATCGGTGCAATTCGATCGAAACGTCAGGTTAATAAAAGGTTCGTACCTTTAAATAATTCACGCGATTAAGTCCCGAAATATATCTAATATTTCGGGACTAAGACTTAAACTAGATGACCCACGCAACTTTGTCTGCGTCAATTGTCCCCGTTTTTGCAACATTTTTCATGAATGCTCCGCTCCTATTGGTCATAGCGTTATGTTATATAGCTTATAGCTATCCTCGATAAATGGGCTATCTAACACTAAAATATTTTTTCAATTCGAAGCAGTAGTTCCTGAGATTATCGCCTTCATTCAAACAAATTCTACAGCTTTATAATATTAGTAATAAATTAGCAAGTTTGTTAAAGCTTGATGAAAGTCTCATTAGAAATAATTTACTTTTGACCTAGGCAAATAGTATGCAGGTAGAGAAACCAGTATAGATATTACTAACTTGGTGTACTTGATATTCGTCGAGGCTCCGCCCCGTGAATGTTGATAATCGCCATAAAAAACCTTAAATTTATTATGGAAATTTATGATCGAGGTCTCCCTCGAGCTTCAAGCAATTTCCATAATAATTTTCACTAAAATCAGCCCCATATCTTCGGAGATTAACACATTCAAACAAACAAACTCTTTGGCTTTATGACATTAGTTTATAAGTACTTATAGATAGCTATTTGCGTCAAACTGAATGCGTCAAAATACCTACAAACCAGGCACCAAACATCCTGCATCTTTTCTGCAGTATTGTGATGATGCAATCGGTTTACAACAATGTAACACCTTGATTGTCACTTCCGTGTTTTTTATAAGCAAATACTCTTAGTGGTAACACTTGGTATTAAGGTGGCTATTGACCGACGAGACGAGGTGTAATGTAACATTCGCAGCAAGCATTACGTCACGCCGTGTGCTATAAATCTGTGTAAACTTGCTTGTTGCTAGCCTGTGCTCCATATATGTCTGATGCCGAGGTTGTGTTGGGATCTTTGATTGTGGCGTAGGTACTGACTGAACCGCACATTCAAAGGATTCGCCAAAAAACCGACAGTGGGTGGAGCACTAGCGTGTTCACGCTCGTTTGCACGTACTGATTGCGAGAATGCTCGTTTTGTAACATGTTACATTACACCTCGTAACGTTGGTCATTTCCCACCTTAATGATGTGAGTAAATAAACGGTTATAGTTAAATGACTTCTATTGAAACGTCAACGTGAACGAAAACTTTGCCTTTACAAGTTTCGATAGCATGTGCCGGTGAAATGTACAAATTATATGGCGTTACTTCCAGTTTAATTCAAGCTGTAGCAGATGACTGTTTCATTAAAATGTTTGTAGTCGTTGAAATGTTTTGATGAATTAATTTACTTTGTCTAAAGTAGGTACACTTTTTGATTGAAGTACCTACCTATTACAAAGTACTAGATACTAAAATGAAAATGATTGTGTCAACATTTCATCAGTTCTGTAAATTTAATTTTAGCGCCTTTTGGCTTGGTCTTTTCAGCAAAAGGTAATCGTTGATCTTGGTGAATACAGGTAATAAGTATTACATAATAGGTAGTACGTTACCGGCAGCTTAAGTTTGTAGATCATCATTCAAACTGCTCATTGTACAATTGGGTATTTGACTACTATCAAAATAAAATATTTTTTAATAACCATGTAAAAATATGTCATAAAGTATTCTGAAAAAAATATATTCATCTATTAATTTAACGTGTTTATTAATTTTAAATCATAAAGAAAAACACTAAAATTAAATAATTTGACTATAGACAACGTGACGTCATTATGCTAGCATTCCATACAGATTTGTACGGAGCGGGTCGTTTTTGACGTTTCTTAACAAGAGGTTGATTTGACTTCATTCAAATACCCTATTTTCGTGAGTAATCTTATTCTTTCCCTAAAGAGCAGACCCTTATGCCGATCATCTAATATATAAAATTCTCGTGTCACAGTTTTCGTTGCCATACTCCTCCGAAACGGTTTGACCGATTTTGATGAAATTTTGTGTGCATATTGGGTAGGTCTGAGAATCGGCTACTGTCTATTTATCATACCCCTAAGTGTTATCTAACCCTAACATTTACAACTATACTATATCTATACTAATATTATAAAGCTGAAGAGTTTGGTTGTTTGAACGCGGTAATCTCAGGAACTATGGGTCCAAATTGAAAAAAATATTTGACTGTTAGATAGCCCGTTTATCGAGTAAGGTTATAGGCTATATAACATCACGCTACGGCTAATAAAAGCGAAGCAGCAAGGGAAAATGTTGCAAAAACGGGGAAAATTTACGCAGACGAAGTTGCGCGTGTCAGCTTGTGTACATAATAATCATGTTTATTTCGATATGGAATATGCGTATAATAAATAATTTATGTCAATGGTTTTGGCTGCTATAGAAGAACTTCTTGTCTGGTAGAGAATTACTACTGTTTATGTACTGTTTTTTTTTATATTTTTACTGTATTTAATTTTATAGGGTACCTAATTGCAATTATGGCAATTAAGCCCAGGATAAGTAGGTTCGGCTAGGGAGACCCGTGCCCAGCATTGGGACATCATATGGGTTAATATGCCTATGTACTGTATTTTAGGTATCTATCTATGTAATTAATGTGAAAGAACCTGATTGAAAAAACTAAACATAAAACTTTTTGTAGACTGTTTTGTGAGATTCCAATAGAGAGCTTAAAACGTACAAGTCCAAATATATTCAGTTCTTTATCTGTCATATCTACAGTTAACAGGCAAGCCCGGCGCCCCTGACCAATTTTAAGTACTTAACTGCTTATAAATACTTTCTATCTTTGAGTGCATTGCCAGTCAAAACAGATACATTACCAATAGTTATCTTTCTTCACTCCATCAGATCATTCCAAGCTTGGTGCTTCACATTCTAAGTGTCTGCTAAATATTTATGGCGTTGGCGACAGCCGACCGCAATTATTGTGTCTATCTGTCATCGAGTCTTCGCAAGAAGAGAACTAACTTCACATCACTTATGCGCTCCTGGTCATAAACTTAAGTGCCCGGTTTAATTAATTACTAATTTGATACACAATTCAGGGATTCTTTGTAATTAAATAAAACGAGCTGCTGTTTGATTCTCAGAATTCTAATTCTGAGATACAATTAATGTTCTTCTTGGTGTTGTGCTCAGAATTAACTTCACAAATTCTTTTGGCAAAAACTATTTATCAAACTGAGATGAGCATTACTTAATGTTGTTTTTCTGTTGCAAATTTAATTGTATTTTCGTAAACTTTCGCAATTTGTACACATTATAAATTTTTATAAGCTACGGGTCTTAATCGCGTAAATATTTTGTGTAAAATCTACTCGTGACCGCGGGTGTTGCAATACCGTCGAAACGTCGGGCAATAAACAGAGGTATTTAGCCTTTAAATAAAATATTTACGCGATTAAGACCCGTAGCTTATAAAAAGCAAATTTAATTGTTCAGTAAAAAAAAATGTTTTACATACCTATACTTATTTTGATGGAAAGAACTTTGGTTTTAAAGTGGGAAATAAAATTAGGAAGCAACCGGAGTAAGTAGGAAGATCAGACGGTGAAGCGAGGGAAACTACATCATGCCCAATGAAACGTGTTCAATAATAAAATCCAATCTCTGTATGATTGTATGTACTTTTACCGTGGGGGCTAATGGTGCCGTGCCGGGTCGACGGCCGTGCGACGAGGACCTGTATATAAAACGTCGCAAGTTGGAGTGAGACAGGGAGACGAGAAGTGCTGGCAAATACGGTCGTAAAGTAAAACACGGTTTGTGCTTTTTGTTCGATTTAACTTAGAAGTTGCTTGGGAATACGATTGTAGGCCGAAAATAGGTAAGAACAAATCCAAGCTGATATAAGTTTTAGGTAATATCGATTGGCGAAAGTAGGCAACGAAGCAGAACAGGAGGAAAGTGAGAGTTTGACTCTTTCTATGTTCTTTGTATCCAACTAATTCAAATGCGTGTGAAATATTTAGACAAATATATGCAAGAGCGCTCTCTTGCATAGGTATATTTGTGACCGAATGGTGATTAATATATGGTCTGTTGGTCCAGTGGTTAGTGACTTGCTAAGCCGGAGGCCGTTTTCGACTCGGTCGACACAATGTTTCCTGTTGTATCCTGGATGGTGAACGATTCGATCACCACCCAGGATAAAACTTTGTGTGATGAGCGCGATGGTTTGTTCTGTATTTGGGTAACTATAATTATATGTTGTCTGTTTGACATAGTACAAGCTCTGCTTTGTTTGGGATCAGATGACGTTGTGTAAGTTGTCACAAGATATTAAATCGCCTTTAACTCACAGACTCCGTGAAATAAGTGGTATAGGTACTTATTCTTTGTGTATCATTACATCATTCATTAGTATGCATTGGAAGTACTAACAGGTAACAACTTAGAAATCGATGCCGCTCGATCAATCGACCTACCTATTAGATCAAACGACACGAGTCCTGAAAGTAAAATTACAATAGGTACACTAGCTAACCCGCGCAACTTCGTTTGCGTCATTTTTCCCCGGTTTTGCAACTATTTTCATTGCTGCTCCGCTCCTATTCGTCGTAGCGTGGTGTTGTATAGCCCATAGCCTTCCTAGATAAATGGGATATTGAACAGTAAAATATTTTTTCAATTCGGACCAGTAGTTTCTGAGATTATCGCGTTCAAACAAACAATCTCTTCAGCTTTATAATATTAGTATAGATTAGGTAACGTCATTACGATTTAACTGTAACTTTTTTGAAAGCAAGTAAGTAAATAGAAAACGAAATTACTAAATGGTGTCGATAAAATCTCACAGAAATAATTGGTAACGCATGCCAGAAATATTAAACTCTTTCGAATTAATTAAAAAAACAACCAAATCGCGTGCGTTTCATCTTTTATATGTAAATGTGAATCTGTAATGATAGCGTGAGAGTAAACTTCTAACGAAGAACAACAAAAAAACCTTAATTGAGCCACAATTCACTTTATAGACATAAGTTGTCCAGTCTAGTTGATAATGTTGTAAATATTCGTTACCGAGCCGTGGATAAATACAGGTATTTTTATTTATAAACCTTATCGTAATCTATAAGTATTGGATATGCCAATAACTTAATAATATATTCTTGACCGGTCTTCACAGAATCGACTGAGGACCTTTGCGAAAGTCAACGTTGCTCAAGTTTTAAATCATGGAAGCACAAGAACTTGCTGTAAAGTCACGCGATTTAACATTTTAACGCAATGACAACCAAAGAATTAGGAAAATATGTAACACCATCAATTGTTTGTACATTTTCGAGATTTTACGCTTTCAAAAGTTGAATTAGTTAAGCGTGCTTACGTTGATGACTGTTCTAGCGATGCTAACATGACATCAGCTCCTTACCACTATTTTATTCCTTATTATAAGAAAATATCTTAGAAAAATATGGAAAGACGGAAAACATACGCTTTGTAATTAACTGTTCTCATAAAAGATTTCAGTTATAGCGGCCACCTTTTGTTCTGAGGCGGCCACCCCCATGAAATTAGCCGCAGTAGATACTATATACAGGGTGTAACAGAAAGGTGTGGTCATATTCAAGGGATGGTATGTGCCCATTATACTGAGTGCACATACCTAATTGTATCAAAATCGGAGTACCTACCCTAAAAAAATATTTATTATTTTTTATGAATGAAAAAGTTATTATTTAAAAAAGGTATGACTTAAAAAGTTCTCTGCCATAATAAACCAATCGAATTTTGTACCAGGGGAGGCATAATTCTTATGCCATATGCCTTTCATTACCGAATTTTGACAAAAAGAATATGCTATAACTATGTAATAATAATGCAACCAGTTATGACAACATGGTAGGTGTAATACTGATAACATACTCTATCCGCTGCTGAAATTTGACCACACATTTCTGTTGCACCCTGTATAATACGGAAACACCTCTTAGTTCCCTCACCACAGAGAGGATATTAATTTTGACACAACACCGGAGATTAAGCGCCGGACCAAAAGTTTATACAAAAAATCGTTATAAATGTTGATAAACTTTCGCGATTTGTACACATTATGAAAATAACCTAATTATAAAATACCTTGTTTATTGCCCGATGTTTCGACCGTATTGCAACGGCCGTGATCACACCAGTCTACCCGTGACCACGGCCGTTGCAATACGGTCGAAACGTTGGACAATAAACAAGGTATTTTACCTTAAATTATTCACGCGATTAATACCCGTAATACATATATTTTCATAAAAAATCGTTAGTAGCAATTCGTAGTTTTTACTGGCGGAGGTAATAGCGTAGGAGATTTTGACAATTGAGAAAAAACATCCGTCACTAGTGTTCTCAATTTAATATCAAATCCATACATTTTCTTTCCTTTGGCGTTAACGTTAAAGATGATCGAACTGTCAAAGACCATCGTACCCTTTCTCAAAGGAGAGGTCTGTGTCAAAATATATCAAGAGTAGGTACCTATAGAAGGTATCTAACAATAGACCCACCCATGTGGACATCGTGTATCGACGTGGCATTCGATTCCATTACGTTTCTGTAATTTCAGTGTTTTGTAACCATGTCCCGGCAATGGGAACATTAAAGTCTATTCCAAGCGTTATTTATATAACGCTTGGTATAGATATACGTACATAATTAAAAATATATATTCGTAGCTGTATGTATTCTAGCACCAGTGGTGGAGGGTCCTTGTAATACCATTACTTTCGGTTTCCCTTTAGATTGTAGTTACTTAAAAGTTGATAAACTTTCGCGATTTGTACACGTTATGAAAATATATATTACGGGTCTTAATCGCGTGAATAATTTAAAGTAAAATTAACCTTGTTTATTGCCCAACGTTTCGACTGTATTGCAACGGCCGGGGTCTCGTAGACAAGGTATTTTACCTTAAATTATTCACGCGATTAAGACCCGTAATATATATTTTCATAATGTAGTTACTTAGTATTTTTTTAGTTTTTGTACTTTTCTTCTTTCTACTTCGTACCAAATAACCACGTACAACAAGATATATTCTTGTATCGGATTACCTCAGAAAAATGTTAACCCTTCGGCTCTGTCCAGCATCACTGTTTTATTCCCACGTAAGAAATGATCCTCATGCTGATACCTCATCTTCATTCTAAACGAGTTTCTCTGCAAATGTAAACTGAAAGATAAAAGATTGATGGTCATAAATGACGTGATTATTATGTATGGACCGTAATTTATGTTATAAAGTGTCTGGTAGAACAGGTCTCTAGTTAAATGTAAGTATAAAAATACTTGCTTGGATTAGATGAGAAGTAATTCGTATTCAAACGTCGGACAGTTTTAAAAATCTTTAGATTGCAGTTGATATAATATAATTGCTGACTGGATTATGTCAATCTATGTCTATATTTTTTATAGAGTTAGTGAGTTTATTTGCAAACATGTAGGTAAATTTCACAGCTAGTTTAAGTATGTTATTAGGGTCTACGTGATTCGATCTAATATAGAGTTACGTATGAAAATTCTTGACGTGATAACCCGTTCTTATTTACTGTTTTTTTTCGTTTTCGCGGCAAGCCCACGCGAATTAGCCCATGCGCGGTGCGCTCAAAGATGTTTGCACACATGCGCGATGCATTTCTAAGCGCAGCTGATTAATAGAGCAATCATTTAGACAAGATTTTGGCAGTTAAAAGCGTGGACTTGCCGCAAAAACGAAAAAAAAGTTAATGAATAAGGACCCAGGTGCACGCACGAAAAAAGGTCACGATCCGTGACGGTCCGTCACGTTCCACAAAAGCTGTTACAGGCATGGCTGTTTATTACAATGTCATCAATATTTTGGCGATTGCAGCGACATGCGATAGAATTGAAAGTATATAAATTTAAAAAAAAAAAAGCTCTCACAGCCGTGGTTGCTTATTACAACGTCATCAAAGTTTTGTTATGATTATCGTACGGTGATGACGTACGATGACAATATTTTCGTAAAATTATCATCCATAAACCGACTTTACAGACAGCTAATTTTTTTATTTGCGAATCATGCGTGACCATGCTTCTGTTGCCCGTCCACCTCCAAAGCATCTAAGTTTAATCTTGTGTTTATGATTTTCCTTGATAAAACTTACCCTCTACCTCAACCTTACCCCATCCCAAACCAAATCAAAATGTTGTATTTCTTAGCAGGGTCACCCCCTACCCCCACCTTCCCAAAAACAAAATACTGTATCCTTTACTACTACTATTTACAGTTGGTTACCTACCTACCTATAATAAAGCAAAGTGAATGCCCAAATTTTTAATAACAAATAGTTAGGTACCAACTTCTAATTAGTATTCATCGCACCCGATGACATAAACTTCAAATCCATCTATCTACAGGCATGTTTCGCAATAAAAACGAATGACGCCGGAAGGTATGCTTCCGTTTAAATTGTGTCAACGATGAGCACGGGTCAGTGCGTTGCAGTGCGGCTGGCTGCTTAACTGTAGTGGATAAAACAATATGAATTAGCTAGTTGGTAAACAACTTAGCTTAAAATGAAAAGACTGTAACACTATAATGATATGTGATGGAGAGCCTGTACCAGGAGATACGTTGGTGTATACATAGACTTATTTACCTATCTATACTATAATCTATACTAATATAATAAACAGAAGTGTTTGTTTGTTTGTTTGAACGCAATAATCTCAGGAATAACGGGTCCGAATTGATTTTTTTTCTGTTGGGTAGGTAGCCCATTTATCGAGGAAGGCTATAGGCTATATTTCAAATCGGTCCGGTAGTTTCGAAGCCAATGAAACAAACAATCAAACCTTTCCTTTATAAAAAACTTTTTTATAAAAAATATTACCGACTTAAAAAATAAATACAAGGCAACTAAAAAGCAAAAAATAATATACCTACCTAGAATAACCAAAACAAATTAAACATTTTGAAGTTGGTGCTATGAAATATTTCTTTATGTTTTATTCTTAGCCTTCCTCGATAAATGGGCTATCCAACAGTAAAATAATAATTAAAATCGGACTCTTGGTTCCTGAGATTGACCCGTTCAAACAAACAAACAAACTCTTTAGCTTTATAATATTAGTATAGATTAGTAGCTTCATCGTTATTGATTGGTTGCTAAGCAGTCACGTTATTGACTGGTTGCTAAGCAGCCACGTTATTGACTGGTTGCTAAGCAACGTGAATGGCGATTCCGTCTGCTGATAAGTTGTAGTATTGTGGCCGTCGGGCGCATTCGCCCGGGTCCACTAAAGCTGTCACAGGCATGGTTGCTTATTACAATGCCATCAATGTTTTGGCGATTGCAGCATGTGATAGAATTGAAAAAAAAGGAAGAAAAAAAACTGTCATAGGCATGATTGTTTCTTACAGTGTCATCATTTTTTGGAACGAAGTTCCTTATCGCGCGTTGCGAAAGGCGGCTAGACGGAAAAAAAATAGACCAAAAGTTGTAACGACACTTTTTAAGACCAAAAGTTGTAAGGACACTTTTTAAGACCAAAAGTTGTAACGACACTTTTTACCACACACAAGCCGTGCGGCGTGCGCGTAAGATATGAACATCTAATTTGACGAAGAAGTCACGTGTCGATTTGGTCTAGTGGCATTGCGACAATTGCGTAGCTGTGGGTTCGAGCCTACGGTAAACAATCGTCTTTTTGTAAGTTATTTCAAAAGACTATAAGTTGTAACGACACTTTTTGCTATACTTAGTTGTAAGCCGTGCGGCGTGCGCTTGTTTCTCTGTCTCTCTCTCTCTCTCTCTCTCTCTCTCTCTCTCTCTCTCTCTCTCTCTCTCTCTCTCATAGAAAGCCACCAGTTATTGAACTACAACCAGAACCCCTTTTCATTGTCCCTCGATGGACACATTACTCAATCGAGATAGGTACCTACAGTCGTACTAGAAAGTGGTCTACCAATATTAAACAACTTGCTGTGTAACCAAAATAGCGTTAAGGTTGAGCATTGATATTGTCGGAATATAATTGCAAATGATAATCAACCTTATTGCTTTATGACGTACAGATGAACTTTAGCCGTAGGGTGACATACCATCCTTTGAACCGATTGTATACAATATCAAGTTTTTCGAAATTAGTTCCTTATAACCCGTTTTTGTATGCAGGCTGAGAGGCTAGACGGAAAAAAGTGTTACATTTTGACATCGATCAAAAATCTATTATTTATCATTATGTGAAGCTAGAATAAGGAGATTGTGTTATATAGGTTGTTTGTATTTTTATAAAAGGTTGTAATTTTATTTTACCTATGTCAAACTGGCTGTGTGTAATATATGCAATAGGACAATTTTTTAAATGTTGTTCATCCAGATTTAAAAAAAAATGGTTAGTTAACACAAACACTAAAAACTATAGCAAAAGGTACTATGTTCCAACCCGATGCCCATAAGACACCTCTCTTTTTTTTCGAAATAATATGCTGAGTAGACAGACTAGAGACCAGAATTCTCACGCAAGTCAACTTATAAATTTTCTGTTCACACAATACCTACTAACGAACAAACCAAATCAAACTCTTGTAGGCATGATTAAACATAATGGACACTTAAGCACAACATTAATTTCTACGAAAACGTTTCCAGTCGTTGTTTGTTCTACCCACAGAGGGGCAATTATCCTGGCTCCCCGACCTACCCTAATGGCTTCACTAAGTAAACAATGGGTGGGGTGGGGCGATGGTATCCACAGGTAGTGAAAGGATGGCTTAACCCCAAATGACGGGTATCGGAGTATAACAGCTATTTGCGGCATTTTCCTGATACACGGTAAAAAATAGACAAAAACAGTGACTTAGTTTTATGGCAAACTTCACAATTTCGCCAAAAGACTTATTTATACACTTCTAAAAGTGAGCTGAGGCGTTTTCAAAAAATCTAGTAGGTAATCAGTTTCTTTTTGTATTGTATTTCGCAAGTTAATCAAAAAATATTTTAAATAAAAATTGAGTATTATCTGGTATTACTATCTCGTTTTTACAATTCGTCCTAAATATCCACTTTTTCATTTTTTTCTGTACTACCCTATAACTATATAAAATATTCTGTATCAATAATCCTGAATCCCGACGAATATTGAATTAATTAATCGGTTACGCTGCTGCCGCGCAATTTTATTAAAATACTCGCATTTTTATTAAATTTCCAAATTTTATTGTCCGATTCACGGCTTTTCACAAGGAATGAAAACAATTTATAAAGCATTTATTTCGTCAACTTGTTGGATTTAGATAAGCGTATTACAATGTGTGAAATAAAAAAGAAAATATAAAAAATATGTTTTCGATTTTACACAGTTGAGAGAATCATTTCCAGGAAGCGGCAATGGCCTAGTGTTCATCGAGAGGTCGCGGCTTCGAATACCAGCTACTGCTGCACTTCGATACCTACTACCGATGTAAAGCCACTCCTTACAATTTAGCTTAGGTAATTAAAGGGGCTAACAAGGTTGCCACAATAAAAAAAACGGGTTGCACTCCGGGGGTGCCGGCAGAAATAAAAACTTAAACATTAACGTTGTGCATTTTTAAATATTTTGGAATGGTTAAAGGTTTTTTTTTAATTTATATTTTATAAGTATAAAAGTATTATTATTTATGTGTTTAAATACAATATTGATTTATTGCGCTATCGTACGGTACCAACACGACAATTAAAAACGTAATCTCAGAAAAATATACATACTGATGAAATTAGATCAGTTTTTATGTCAGTAAGATCAAAAAATATTATCTTACTGACATAATAATAAAAAATATGAAATAATATATCACAATAACTAGTTATTATACGGGAATTAACGCGCATTGTTTACCTTAAAATTGCTTGACGTTTCGACTAGGTTGCACCGGTCGAAACGTCAAGCAATTTTAAGGTAAACAATGCGCGATAATTCCCGTATAATAACTAGTTATAATCATGCAACGCGAAAGTTTAAATGTTAATATATCACAAATCAAAAAACCAAAATAAAAAAGCGAAAAATATAATCGTTACTCGGCTCGAACTGGGGTCTTCTGGTTTCTGGACCGCCCGATTTCCCACCTGAGCTTTATTATCATTGTAGATGATGGCGAAATTTACCTTCGTATTCTAATGATATTGCAGCCGTTTTTCATTGCTTCGATCAGGGTCACGTGATACTGACGCGAGTTTAATATTTTTTACCAATACGAAAAAAAGTGCACAATTCCACTAAATAATGGTGTCTGTCAAGTCGGTATACGGATGATAATTCCACGTGATAACGTCATAAGAAAACATTGATGACATTTTATTAAACAACCATGTATATAACAGCTTTAGTTCCAATTGTATCACATGTCGCTGCAATCGCCATTCGCGTCTAGGCTAGGCTCTATCATTTATAAGACGTTATCACGTCAAAACACGCAATAGGCATACAATATAAGGTAGTGGCGGATCTATGACAGGATTTAATTTCAGTACCTATTTTGAGTAAGAAAAAATGGAAAAAGTGCTCTAAAAACATAAAAACCTTTTTTTTTCCAATATCAGTTATGGGCGAAACGAGGGTTCCAAAGATTCATCATAATTAAACTTAACGAGGACGAGGTCGCGGGAAAAGCTAATCTATACTAATATTATAAAGCTAAAGAGTTTGTTTGTTTGAACGCGCTAATCTCAGGAACTACTGATCAGAATTGAAAAAATATTTCACTGTTAGTTAGCCCATTTATTGAGGAATGCTATAGGCTAGGCTCATCTAAATACAAATATATATATTTTTTTACTTTTCCCTATACCTACCTACTTGTAATATAAGACGGCATTACTTGTCAAATTTCATAGTTGTAGGTCAACGGAAAATAACCTATAAATTTTGATTCTATCATAAGTGTTGAACTGTACTTAATTTTTTTGAAATTCCGTATATTTTTTTACTTACAAGTTTTTTGTTTTCAAAACTTCAAGGGACTGGTATATTATTTCAGCTCGACATCTCTACGCGTTCCCGAGATAAAGGGCCTTGACAAACAGACGGACGGACTACAAAGTGATCCTATAATGGTTCCGTTTTTTCCATTTGAGATACGGAACCCTTGTGACAGTGCCCTATAATTATTTTTTTTTAATAATTTCAACCTAGGTAATATTTGTGTATCCATGCAAAATTACACCCTTCTAGCACTAATAGTATCTGATCAAAGCTGCAGACAATCCAGCAGCAGCAGTAATCCTATAAGGGTTTCGTTTTTTCCTTTTGAGGTACAGAACCCTAAAATAAATGAAACGCGTGCGCCATTTAAAATCGCTTAAGTTTTTATATTAGCATGTTGCGTGCCATTTACTAATAAGTCAGTTGACTGTTTTTGTAAATACTCGTACAAGGTTATTAAGCGGTCTAAATCATATATCAGTGTGGTGAATTTACGAGTATATTTGCTCATACACTTTTATTATACCTACATCTATATTAGCAGACGATCAATATTTAGTCTATTTAGGCAGATTAAAATAACAAGTACAATGGTTTTTGATGTATACGATGTACCACCCTCAGGCGCGGATCCGGATGGGGTGAGCAATTTGACTCAACTGGCGAAATGTGAGTCGCTCACATGACAGGGGGGGGTTGAATTTGATTCAATATCGGTACACCAGCCACCGGGGGGGGCAATTGACGGTGAAAACACACCGGTCTATTGCCAAATTTCTCAAATTCCCCCAATAAAAGGTATATTAGTCGAGTCCAGGGGTGGGGGGGGGGGGGCTACAGGTCTAGAGGTTAGTAAACCTGATTGCTAAGCCGAAGGTCATGGGTTCGATCCCCACCGAGGATAAAACTTTGTGTGATGAGCACGATGGTTTATTCTGTGTCTGGTTGTAATTTATGTATATTATGTATGTGTTTAGAAATATATAAGTATATAAGTATGTATGTTGTCCCAAGATATTATTATTGTTATTACCCCCCCCCCCCCCCCAGATTTGAATTTGCATCTTGCCACCCTCATTTCTTTTGTATCACTGCTGTATCATACATAAGTGAACCCGGGGTAGGTGCAGATTTGATGCTTTGTCCTCCGTAACGGCTTGACGCCGGTTTCATTGTTGCAATCAAGCCTTGGGTACCTCAATTGAGTATCCCCTAGACTTTGAAACACGGTAAGTAAATTCGAGTATGTATTCGACCTAAATTTAAAGACTTCAAACATTTCACTCGACTCATTGACACTCCATTATATTGTCAAGTGTCAAATACCAATCCGTACGACAAATCTTCCTAGAAACAAAACCACATTCAGCACTACCGACTCTATTACCGGCGGATTCTAAATAAATCATTCCTATTACACTGCCTCGGAGCGATACAGGGCAATTAGGGTTGTTCAGTCGACCCTTCTCACCTGCGCGTGGCACCCACGGAAACATTCTGCGATTAATTTACCAACTTTTCAACGAGTGACGTTTGGTTAAAATTGATGGCTTTCTTTATAATGGTAACATGAGCTATGGCAAAAAGAGAGAGAGGCATCCTAAATAGGATCAGGATCCTAAATAAGTAGTTCAATATTGTGTTGTAGGTATCTATTCCTTTCGATCAAGAAATTTTGATATTTTTTATTGTATAAAGCTTTTTGAGTTGAAACGGGCTCGTTTGGCCTTCAAATTCAACAGCAGAAAATAAATCACTTTGCTTTTAATTACCACTGTCAAGAGAGTATCTACGTACGCCACGTGTTTGGTGACGGCAAAATTAGCGAATTTCCAATTGATATATATAATTACCCCCAATTGTATATATATGGCAATTACCCCCAGGATCTACATACTAGTAGGTTCTACTGGGGAGACCCGTGCCCAGCAGTGGGCCATCATATGGGTTGATATGTATATATAATAATATATATCTCAATTGTAAATCCGCTATAAATATATATAAAGAGTAAGCATTAACGCGTACTTACGTACATCAGTCTAGGGAGCGTACTAAGAGATGGTATCTATTAATTATATTGTAAAAATTATGTAATATACTAACTGCCCCACGCAACTTCGTCTGCGTCAATTTGCCCCAAAAAAAATATATTACGACCTATTCTCATTCCTACCAAATTTACAAAAAGAAAAAATAAAATCGTCGAGTTCGACCACAAACACCGTGACACATGATTTTATAATTATATTAGACGAGACTAACGTATTCACATCAAGTTGTGCTTTGCTGGCAATGAAACCCGGCATGTGTATCGACAAGCAATCACACAGGAATAAAAGCAACAAGACCCTATTTCAAAATCGATTACAACAATAAAAATACAAAAAGCAAGTAATTGACATTCAACCCTTACTTACCTACTGACAAAATTTCCAATTGAAGTGATTAACAATATGAGGGTAGAATCAATATAGTTAGGGACAAGTTGACACCGATTGAACTTTGTATGATTTAGACCCAGCGAGTGACGAACGGTTGAAACTAGTGTTACCAAACCCGTTCTTTCAAATATCGGGATATTTTTAAAAATACATAATTTATACGCAAAACAACTGTTGTTACTAAAACCATAAATTCAAAACAACATATGAGATCTGTTAAGTATTTGTTATTATTTCCTACTTACTAGTAGGATAAACCATCATTCATACACCACATCAGACATACACTCCTGTCTGATCTACAAGACATAAAAAGCCATCAGGCCCGCTCAAAGTCCTGTTGGGACACGTCTATACTCGTACTAAAACCGCGCACGATATGAATTGTTTAATAACAAAGTTGCTTAGCAACGGGTATCAAAAGTGTCAGTGTCTTTTTTGGTATTATTAGCTTAATGTGCAAGTCGCAATATTTGCAGATTACGGTATGAGCACATCTTCAAACGTACAAAAATTGTAACAATTTTGGGCCTATACATGCTATATTTTAACAAAATTTCGAACAAGAAGGAAAAGAATTTAAAACAAGAAGTTATTGAGTACATTTTTCTCCATTAAGTCAAGATTTTACTCGGTGAAGAAGAAAGCTGATATAAAAAAATTGATTTAAAAAAAATTAGAAGATGTTCTAGTATTCGGAAATGTACAAATTCTTTCAGTTTCTGAAGATGGAAAATTTGCGACCTGGCACATCATCTGAACATTCCGGGCGACCGGCACATTTTGTGACCTTACATTTTACTATTAATCCCATTGTTTAATCAAAGTTGAAAAATGCTAAATTATTTATTCTGAGCAAATTAATAGCCTAGCGAAATCCCAACATGGAAGAACAAAATATCGTTGTAATGTTATCTATACTTAATTTACGAAAATTGCAGTGACGTGAACACCCTACAGTTTCGTTTATTAGTAAACATTTCACATCATGCACAGCTTTAGTACTGAGGGGTGAAAAACGGGATATCCCGCCAAAAGCGGAACATCTGGTAACACTAGTTGAAACTAACATATTAGCTTTGGTTGTCAAGTAGCGGAAATAATTTGGTGTCTGTATGTGTTATTAGAGGCCGTGATGCAGCAGTTTTTGTTACCTAAGTATGGTTTATGGATTTTTAAATATATCTAAGTAGGTAAACTTAGAATGTAGGGTAAATTAGGGTTATGTTTTTCGTAATATTTTTTTTATATTTATTACTACTTGTAGCCTGTGGGTCTGTTATAAGCAGAGGGCTTACAATGTTCTTCGCATTCAATATAACAATGCTGTCAGGATGCTGATGGGGTTCCCACGTTTCTGTATCACTCCTGAAGTGAGCAGTTGTTTGCAGAGGTGCGAGTTACTACTACGCAACGCAAGAGAACTGCATCCCTGATACGCCGGTTAAGTGGGGGCACCATCAGCATTTTGTAGGTTTTGGTGTTTGTATACCTGATAGGCATAGTGGCGGTAGATATATGAATTATTATTTTTTTAATTAAAATAATTAATGAATATGAATAAAAATGAAATAATGTTACTAATATAGTTTGTAAGTCTTATGTAATACTAACCAATATGGATGAAAAAAACCCGAAATAAATGCTTTAATTATATTATTATTATTATTATGATAAGTTTTATAAATCGAAAAAGCGTAACTAAAGGATTGGATTGGGTCTTCTGGTACACATATATTATGAAGTTTTGTTATAAAAGAAAAAATAAGAAAAACATTTGAAAAATAACAGGCTATCGGTCTGGAATAGCCTCAAAAGTCGTGTTGAAATGTATTATTGAAACATTGCTTTTATAAGCAAGTGAATGCAAGCAGTGCAATGAATATTGTAAACGTTTAACTTGAGGTAAATTATATTGTATACGGGGAAATCTTGAGTTTGATTTTCAGATCCTGAGCTACAGTCCTAATATTTGCTCTCATGAGAGCCCGACATAACTGCACCTAAACTGCACAAATTTTTATATGAAATTCAGCGTGAGAATAGGTAATGAGTTTAGAAGAATTTATTTGCGGAAAAATAAACGCGGTGAAAGGTTTATTTGTATTTGTTTTTATGAACTTATTTGGCGTAATGTAAAGAAGCCACGAGCAGGAGATAGCTACCTTTACATGTAGATATACTTAGGCGATAGATAGAGCCTTGTTTGTTCATTGTAACTTAGCCATCGATATGTAGGTACCTCTATCTAGGTAGGTAGGTACTTACTTAAATGATTATTTTTAAAACGAATTTTGTTTGATTGGATATTAATAGAATAGAATGCCTCACTTCAAAAGTGCACCCAAGTAGGCAATCTATAATAATAGAGCTACAGGTACATTCATTTCGGGCAATAGGTGGTGGTGTATTCAAACGTTCTTTGTACTTATATCCAAAAGCATATCTACATGGTTCTTTATACGTACCAACTGTTATAAAATTATATAAACTACGGGTCTTAATTGCGTGAATAATTTAAGGTAAATACTTTTTTTATAGCCCGACGTTACGATCGTATTGCAACGGCCGTGGTCATGAGTAGACTAT
The DNA here is from genome assembly GCA_945859575.2 of Herminia tarsipennalis. Taxonomy (NCBI): domain Eukaryota; kingdom Metazoa; phylum Arthropoda; class Insecta; order Lepidoptera; family Erebidae; genus Herminia; species Herminia tarsipennalis. The sequence goes on from OX243840.2 coordinate 8,442,670, forward strand.
CTACTATATGTACAGTCTCTACATAATCCTACAATAAAGCAAGGAACAAGACCGTGTGAACCAAGTCTTAGTCTTATAAAAATGCTCTGACACATATAATAATACAATATGCTAAATTAATTAATTCCAGTTATTATACCCCTGCCTTAAACATACCTGCAGAGCCTGAAAATATGAACGATATCTGCACAAAACAGAGAAACTGCAGAAGAAAAACTTACATTATACCTTCTTCCACGTACAGTGGTCGTGGTCACGGGATATCAGAACGCCTTTAGTGTTATAAAGGCGTTCTACGGAGACACGGGACGCGTGTGGCGTGGCGTCTCGCGTCACTTTGGACGTTTTTACTGTTCACGAAGTGGGAGCGCGTGGAGCAGCACTTATCATCGCACGCGTAAAATAAACATCTGGCAATGTACGATGTTGTTTATAGAGATACATGGCCCGAGATAGAGATGTGCCCGCTGCTCAAGAGTGTAGCAAAGTACACGGTGGCTACTGCTGCGTGGCACGCGGCGGGCATCACTGGGGCAAGGCGGTATACGCGGGGTAAATAATTTACTTTTTAACATAGAATTAAATAATCTTTAAAAAAAAGTCGAGCCAGGATTATGTGATTTCCAAATAAGACTGGCAGAAGGTTTCGACGCGGGCATTGCTTTATAGAGAATTGCCGCCACGTGTGCCGCCGCGATAAACGCAAAAAACGCTTCATTTCAAACAAACGCGTGTACAATCACTTCTCCGTGAACGCACTCTTACAACGCCATATGTTTGAATTCCAACCAACGCCACGCGCGGCGCCCCGCATTTCCATAAATGAGGCCTATGTATGCGTTGTTTGCGCACGAGTTGTATGAAATTTTCCTTCTGTATACGTTATGTTTTGTGGCTAATGTACCGCAGTTACGACTTACTCGTTATACACCATACGTAACTGATTACACTGATTACCTCTGTACAGAAATGGTCATTCAAGTCAGTCAAATAGTAAAAGTAATTTATTTTTAATCTATGTGTTAAAAGGTAGGTATATGGTATTGTTGGCACAATGCAATGAATATTGTTCAATTCCCTTACGGGACAGAGCTTTGTGAGATCCGTTAATGTGTGGATGTACATGTACGAACATAAAGTTCGTATCGTATCTCCTGCGAAGCTGCGATACTTATATTTAGCTAACTTAAAAAACAAAGTCTGTCTTTAAAAAAACAAAAATAATTAAATTACCTCTTTCACAAAACTTTATTTATTAGTCTGTAATCAATATTATATATATATTTTTGTTAAGTTTTGTAAGCAATTTTTTTTTATTGAACCAATAGTTTCCAATTTCCGTCTAAATACAGAATTGTATTATTTAATACCATATCATAAATTAGGTATCTATTCTGACATTTTTATAACACTATTGCGTTTTTAACAAAATTCAAAACTTAGAGGCTTAATTCGTCTTTATATTTTTTTTTTACTATCACTTCTTCAACTTATAAGTAATCTTTCATAAACTTGCGGGTATTACAATTCCCTCTTAAACCAGTGTCTATACGTTCCTATATAGTTTTAAAATCACACAGAAAAAGCCTCGGACAATAATTAACTAGAAGATTTCAAAGTCAAAGTCAAAGTCAAAGTCAAAGTAAAATATTTTCTATAAATTGGTAGTTCAAATATATTCTAATTACTTAAATTAACGTACGTTTACTATATTTGAGATTACAAGAAGTAAAAATAATTATACCTACAGTATAGTAACAATACTATCTATAATCTAATTTATCTAAGAAAAGCATTATTTACATCGCATTGAAAACACCGATATGTATTTTTGTTAAAAGACTATTAAGTACATACATTTATTGTGAAACCTTATAAATAACACTGACTTATAAAATATTACAATCAATATAGAACAGTTTAGGCCGGCTCCGCACATTGAACCCAACTTTGGCCTTCATCAAATAATTGTACAGCGATATTAGGACCAATAGACATTTCGAGGTCCATACGTTGGAACTGAGGCCATCCTTGGGGCCAATGAAACCGTTAATATAGTACACCAAATACACATAACAGTCAAAACCAGAGTTCGTATTCTACTGTTAAATTCATATCAAATTCTGCAATTTTTTGCGAATTTTACAGTCTATAGTGTCAATTAAGCCTTAATTGACAACAATTTCACAATTTTAACCTAAGACAGTGTCCCTATTCACCACTTCAAAGTCCTAATCACCACACTGCATAAGTCCACAATCACAGTTAACTGCTCTATCCCACCTTTGAGATAATTTTAGTATACATGAAATCTCGATTCCATGTATACTAAAATTATCCACTTTAGTCAGTGGAATCGAGCGAGAGGCGCCTTTGTCATCCGCTGATAATGTTTACATCCTCTTCCTCGCCGACTTGGAGGATAGCCTTCTGGATCATGCGCTTCAGCTTCTTACGGGACTCGTTAGAGCGAAGAGTCCGCAGTTCTGAGGCCACGAAGTCCCCAAAGATCTAAAGATAAACCAGAGGCCATCGGTTAAAATTTTCCAAAAAAATATATCTTGCTAGACACAATTCTTTATACATTAAGTAGGTAACTATAATTTACAGATAAGTCGAGAAGAATTGTGTTCTAACATCGAGATAGTTTTCTAAGGATTCTTCGTCACTATAAGGCTATTGCCATACTGCCACGCACTACGCTACGGGATATATATATCTCTCTCTCTCTGAATAACAAGAAAATGTGAGAGGGCGCGTGATCTGCAACACCGCGCGTGCAGATCACGCGCCTTTATGCCGGGAACACATCCCTCTCACGTTATCTTGTTATTCTGATAGAGAGAGAGAGAGATAGAGCAAGAGTGGCGGTGGCCCAATCCTCTAAAACAAAATCTGTGGTGATGAAGATGTCCTATGGTTGACGGTAATAACTGTTTTACACTGAGAAGGCTGCGCGTTTATTTGTAAATTCTCACAGTAAACCAGTGAAAAAGTCTAACATTTTTTTGCCGCGCATTTCTCGTTACTCTATATATAAGTATAATGTGCTCTTGACATTTTAAAAATGTATGGAAGGTTAAAGAGAATGCAAAATATTCAAACATTGCAATTCGTAACCTTGATGATTAAGTTATAAGTACTTTTGAATATGGTAAATAAGTTTGTAAGTCAATTTGGGGAACTTTGGCAAACCAATTATCGCTACAAAGTTTTGTTCGCAGCAACCGCGGGTTGTAAATTGTAAATCAAATTATTTTACGAATTTGAGTCAAGGTTCGATAATACAGCTTAATTATACTAATTTACTTCAACATTAAGCATTATTATACAGGCAAAACTAGGAGTCTTAAGAAAAATATAAAAATCATTATCGTAATAAATAGGTTTTTCGTGCGAGTTCAAAAGAATATAGATAAACCAAATTGTTCATCGGTTTTGCAGTAGAACTCAAAGACAGAAAGACATTAAAGTTGCCTATACCTACCTACTATTTTTTATGTGAAAGGAAGACCAAAAGAAGAAGAGATGTAGGCAAGAACTGAAGTCTAAATGAAAATGAAATGACAGTACATTGATAAATCAATATGCATGTTTTAGTAGTGTAGTAACAAATAACGTTGTATTGAAACATACCTACCTTTGTTTCAGAGTTACGGCACGGTACAAAAACAATTTGATTGAATTAACTGCAACTGGAACTCGCAACAATAAACCTACATTATTCATCGGAACGAATTCCGTGATATAAAATCGTATAGCGTTATTAAATTGTTGCTATGAGAAATATACGAAATTCAATGAAAAATATCTGACCACGGAGGTACAATATTTTTACAGCTATCGGTAATCTATACTAATGTTAGAAACTGAAGAGTTTGTTTGTTTGTTTGTTTGAACGCGGTAATCTCAGGAACTACTGGTCCGAAATGAAAATATATTTCACTGTTGGATAGCCCATTTATCGAGAAAGGCTATAGGCTATATAACATCACGCTACGGCCAATAGGAGCGGAGCAGCAATGAGAAATGTTGCAAAAACGGGGAAAATTTACGCAGACGAAGTTCGTGGGACAGCTAGTTACTCGTACATGACTAGCTAGAAACATAATAATAATGGCCTCCTAACCGATGTCGGTCACGGCGGCTAATCTCATTAGAGACTTACCAACTACGCATGAGATATTAAAAAGCACAAACTCTTATATGTGAACTCTCCATTCCCTCACTATCATAGTCCGTTGGGACGGAAATCCAAAACGACCGAAGAGATAAGACGCAGGACCGACGGCTTAATATGCTTTCCGAGGCACGGAGGGTATGACAATTTTCGAAAACAGGTGGTAACGTTGCTTACAGGTGTACCTTGAAGATAGGTATATCGATCTGCTTCATGGTCACTGAGTCAGAGGCACTCGTATGGTACATACAGAACTACAAGGATCATTTGACATGTGGCCGAAATCGGAACTAACACCGTCATCTTGTAAAGCGCACTCATGTCAATGTCATCAAAGTGTCATTATTGACACGTGGCCGAAATCAGAACTAACACCGCCATCTTATAAGGCGCTGTCATGTCAATGTCATCCAAGTGCCAAAAGATACTTGTGGCATTGTACCTACGTATATCTTTCGTGATGGCACAAGTTGTTTCACTGCGGTAACTGGTCACTGGTCACCCATACTTTACCGCGATTAGAATAATGAACCTGCATGGTCGTTTATGTGCGTGCTCTCCACTGAATAATAAATCTAAAACCCCATAAGACACTTTCAATTCCTTTACATGAATCATCAAGTATACGCTCCGTAATAGTATTGTAATTGTAAATAGAGGTCCATGACGTCATTTTACAAGTTCACCAGATGATAATTTGACTGTTTGTTTTAATGATTACTATGAAGCTAGTCGAAATTTGCATCAATTATTGAATCACAGTGGTTTGCAGCTGTTTGGTTAAATATAGAGTGTTATACATAGAACGATATTTAAGTGAATTTTGGTTTAGATTAGCTTCTGTAGGTATTGTTGGTATTTTGTGATTATGCTTATCCACTGTGTTTCCGTTGAAGGGCACTTCCACTACAGCAAGTGTAATTACTGGGCAAATGAGAGTTACGAACTAATGTCTTAATCAAATGAGGAGCACAGTGACAATCAGGAAACCTATTCACGTATTTAAAGCAGTGCAGTTCTTTTAGTTTTAGTGCTAATCTTTCTCCTTGTAACTTTGAGTTCGATCTCAAATAGGCTTGCGCAACTGACGCACCATACTAGAATGCCGTTAATGCGCTCACGAGACCATACTTGACGCAAGCCGTCTTGTGACTGCAGTCGTGGAACTTTGGAATCGATCTCAAATAAGTTGAGATCGATTCCAAAGTTACAAATATACGAAAATGGCCGTTTTAATCGAAACTTAACTGCAACTGCACTGCCCCTGATCTCTGCCAAACAAGGATATGGATGGCCCTGCTTCTGTTATGGGCTAGCGTGACGCTTATCATCAGGCTTCCGACGTCACCGTCTCATCATTTAGTGGTACAGACAAAAAAAATAGGACATGACAAAACTCTTTAGAAGGAGTAGGCGGGGCACTCTTCCCCTGAGGCCACATGAGAGGAAGTGCGCTCAGATGCAAGGGTTATAGGTGCTGGAGCTGTGGCAGGTTTTCCCTGCCGTGGGACTACTATTGATGATAGGTACTCCCCAGGCATTTATCAGCAATAAGACCCGGTTTGATCCAAGGTGTAAGTTCTTCTAGCCACTTGAGAGGATGTACGCTGGGAGGTAAAGGCGGAGGCGCTGAGTCTGCCTTTCTTATGGCAGGCTTCCCCAGTCATGTTTTATTAGAACTACCATAGATGATACTGACCTGGCATTCATCAGCGTTAAGACCGGGTCTGATCTTAGGTGTGAGGTCCTCTGGCCACATGAGGGGATGTGCGCTAGGAGGCAATGGTGGAGGGGCCGATGCAGCTACTCTCATGGCGGGCTTCCCCTGCCGTGTCCTGCTGGGGCTACCACCAGCAGTGCTGTTCTGCACGATGAGGTTCACGTGAGCTCGGGCTGCGGCGCCAAATTCTTCTTCTTCGTCTGCTTGGAATTCTGCAAGCTGTATAGAGATGAGGAAAAATGTAGTCAGTCAGTCAGAAAAATTTGACAGTCAAAGCCGGGAGGGGTGCTGCCCCCGCTGCCTGTAAACACAATATGCACGTTTTAGGTACCTATATTGCAACAAACTAACTGTGATTTACATTTTTTTGACGTGATAATGTCTTATAAATCGACGACCGGCTGCACTCATGAAAAGTGTCACATTATTGACCAATTGCTAAGCAACACGAATGACGATATGTCATTAATGTTTATATAAAAAGCTTATTAGTTAATTGCTAAAAGCACGTGATTAGCCAAACAAAATAAGAACCTAATCAGTCAAGATTAATCTGACACATCAACAACATAAAGACATAATCAAAACAAACAACAACACGTGACATTTATCGACACGTGTCCGTACCTCCAGATTAACCGCGTCGACGGTGTCGAGCGGGTCCGCCGCGGGCGTGCGCATTAGAAACGACAGCGCGTCAAAGTACTCCCACCCACTGCGCGTCACCTGCCGACGCTTTATCTTCCTTAACTCATTATTAAACTGCGTCCTCAAATTATGCACCTTCCTACTTATCTCCTCAGATGTCGTCCCGAACAACTCCGCCAAATACTCAAACTTAACACTTCTCGCACTCCGATCTTTATTCAACGGATTCTTAGGATCCCATAACTCCTTACACTCCTTCTCCATAGTTTCAATCAACTTCATCGTATTCTCCGAATTCCAATACGGCTTAGAACTAGACTCGCGCCTAGAATACTCCTTCTCACTCTCCGAATCGATTTCTATTTTTGGCGAAAACATATCGCACGAATTCGAATTAGAATCCATTATGTCGGAATTGACGTTGTAATATCGAAAGCGCTCTAGCGAGACTGAGGGGCCGGGCGGGCGAGAGCGGCGAGACCGGTGTCTGGCGGAGCGGCAACATGGCTGACGTAATAATAGCCGCGTAGCGCGTAGGGCGACGTTGCCGTCCCTCACGATAGCGCGTGCACTCGCTCGCATTGCATTACGCTCTTCAACTTCAAGGCGCTAAAAAGGCTAAGGAGTTGAACCATATAACCATATTAGAGGCTATTAGCTTCGCTTGTATTAACAAAGGAAGTTTTGTCGGGCTTTAGTCGCCTCTGTTGAAAGTGGGCTAAGTAGATACACAGTAATACTCGCTGCTATCAAAAAGTGAAAGCGTGAAACGGGAATAGTATGAAACGGAGACGGGCTTCAGAGACAATAATATTAACGGAACTCGACAATAATACAATCGGTACTTATTCACATTTCATTTTGCTTATTTTACGGCAATTAGACCACAACACCTTCCTCGGATACACAAATCAGTCAATGCGACTCCGCCCGTCCAGTGATTCCTACAGAGACCTGGCATATTTTATGGATAAAAAATCGGGCAAGTGCATGTCACAATATAGGGTTCCATAGTACCCCTCCCCCTTCTATTCAAATAATGCGGCTTAAAAAGTCGGTTGTGTGTTGTTTTTGTAGGTATCATAAACGGCTATTACACTACCCTGAATCAGGGCCCTAAATCGAGGTGGCCTTGAAAATTTGTTAGAGAATTAGAGCCCTAACCGTTATTACACCGCTCTTTTATAGAATTTAGGGTCCCTGATTTAGTGTAGTGAAATAAGCGCATTACTTACAATGTTATGTACTTAGGTAATAATAATTTTCAATGTAATTTGACAAAATCGACCATTTAGCTGGCAGGAGGGGGGACACTTGAATCCAGAACTAAAAATGGTCTTCACAACCCTTAAACACAAAAAAAATCACATCTTTACGTAAAGGGAGTAGCCTCAAAAAAAATGTTGTTCAAGATTTTATCTCTTTCACTTTGTCGGTGTAAATAATATGGTGTATCCATGCAAAATTAGAGCCTTCTAGCGCCAACAGTCTCTGAGGTAAGCTGCGGACGGACGGACGGACATGGCTCAACTATAAGGGTACCCATTTTGGCTACGTAATCCCAAAAAAATTGGATAGATTTATACTTATATTATTCTTTCCAATATATAGCTCCTTTTATACATTACTAGCCTTCGCCCGCGAATGTGCCCGCGTGTATGTCGGTTATCTCGATAAAAACTATCCCTCCCGGGACTCAAACTATCTCCATACCAAAATTTGATCTGAATCGGTTTTGTAGTTTGAGCAGTTTGAAAGCGTAACAGACAGACCGACAGACACAGTTACTTTACCATTCATAATATTAGTATGAAAGTATGGATATGGATAGGTACTAGCTTATGTCCGTACCGCGTCTTCGCCAGCGAGGATGCCAGATTGTTACCAAAATATTTTGACGGCAAAGTTTCGTACTAACTTTGCAACCCCGTTTTACCCCCTTAGGGAGTGAATTTTCGAAAATCCTTTCTTAGTGCTCCCCTACGTTATAAAAGGAACTCCTGTGCAAAATTTCAAGTTTGTGACCCTTATAGTTATAACCCTATATATATCAATATATGTCTTTTTAGGGTTACGTAGCCAAAATGGCAAAACGGAACCTTATATTTTCGCCATGTCCGTCCGTCCGTTCGCACCTTTGTTCAGAAACTGTTAGTGCTAGAAGCATGTAATTTTGCATTAAAATACACATATTACTTAAGCCGACAAAGAGTAAAAATTAGGGTACCTCCTCTATTTGTAAAGTGGGGGTGTGATTTTTTTTTCTTTTTTGAAAAAAAGAAAAAAAATAGTGAAATTAAAAGAAAAAACTATCGCAACTAAGGAGTCTTAACAAGTTTACGAGTAATAGCTGATCAAATGAGAAGTAACAAATTTCTTTAAAAAATATTTATAACGTTGTAAGTATGAAACAAAAACAACAGAAAACCCACTTCTTAAGCCACATTATTCGAATGGGTCTACGGAACCCTACATTGTGTGTGGCTCGACATGCACTTGCCTGGTTTTATATAATTATATACCTATATTTAATAACAGGCTGCTCAGAAAGTTTTGCGAAAACATTTTTTTATGTTTAAGGCACGGGCTACTTGTTCTTTAAAAGTAAAAATACCATTGTTCAAATTTCGAATTCCGCTCCACATTTTTGAGAGCCAACAGGCGAATTATATCATTTGGCATGGCGTATACTGCGTACATTGGTTCGGGAAGCGTTGAAGCGTTCACAAGATTCTACACGAGCACCTTCGCGTGAGGAGGACAATTTCTCGCTGGGATGTCGCACCACCTCAACCGAAGCTCAGAAGCAGGCCCGTGTGGAGTGGTGCTGTGACATGATTAAAAAATTTGAAGCAGACATTGTGACAGGGGACAAATCCTGGATTTATCAATACGATCAAGAAACAAAGCGTCAGTCGACTGTTTGGCAGTTTTAAAACGAACCAATGCCTACGAAAGCGAAGCGATCGACAAGCGTAGGGAAAATTTTGATCGCTAGTTTCTTCACTTTGACGGGGTATCTCGTATCAATTCCATTACCAGACTAAAGCAGCATCAACGCCGAATGGTATACCACAAAATACCTGCCAAAAGTTTTGTCTACAATGAGTACCAAGCGTCCGAACACCGGGCTCTGTGGGGTACAGCTTCGCCAACACAGCGCGCCCGCGCACTCAGCGCTCAAAACGAGAGACATCCTGGATACCACACCGGTCAGAGTCTTGGATCACTCTCCTTACAGTCCTGATTCATGAAGTCATTTATCAAGGAAAAGCAAATGTACACGGAATGGCTCTAATATTTTTAGATGGCAAGCCCCCTTCCCCCCTGAATACGCCATTGAGTTTACGAATTTTCTTTTATCCAAATACAGATTGAGCTGTTGAACCCATACGTATAGTATTCTGAGGTATTATACCGTTAGTTTAATGTGGATAACCGCATCAATCTCCGTTCTTTTGTAAAAGAAACAGCACTGTTATGTGTTAGTTTATAACTTAGATGACTCGAAGAGTCGTAGTTAATGTGACGCGTGAAATAAATACTGAACGAGACGCACGTGTTAGTATAAAGTGATCAGAGCCGGTCGTAAATCGTGTCCTGTTTATAGCATAACAGCGCTTCGTACGGACGTAATGTACAAAATACCAAAAGTGCAGAAGGTACGTACCACATATGAGTAACGCATAATAGACACGGACACGGACTATGCTAGTTTCAAATTAGTCAAAACAACTCTCCTCTTTATGAAATGTCAAAATGCATTTTTTATTTAAATGTCATACAAATATCTATTTTTTTTTTAAATAAGTAGCAGTGTAGATTGTGATCCCACCCTATTAGCAATCCTGAGAACCCCTCCAGCTAAGCTCTATCTATAGCTACATATATATAGGGAGGACAAAGTCAATGGCCCCTCGAGGAAAAGTATCCTAAATATTTAGTTAGCAAATTTTACTCAAAAGAAACATTCTTGTATTTTTGGAAATAAAAATACCTGCATTTTGCAGTTCCTTGACGGAGCCGGGAATTATACAGAATGTAGAGAATAAATATTATTTACTTTTTTGATAGAATTCGAAAGGTTTACTCAAGAGGAACAAATCTCTCTGTTGTTAGTTTGTTCCACCCTGTAGACATAGAGAAGCTGCATCAATGACTATGACGTCACTATTTTTTCTAGTGAAATTACATCTTTTTAATATATGATAAATGATAAAAAAAAACCTTTTTAATACAAAATTTAATCGAGACTTAATCGTTGGTAGTTTAAATGTTAATTTCATTTACTGGTTAATATTTAGGATTTTTTGTTTACCTAGGAAACTAACTCAATAAAGACTAACTAAACCACTTTATTCGGAAGGCGGTGCGAGATCCCGTGCCCGTGTGCGTTGTATGAAGTTTATCTTTCTGTTCTCTCCTTATTTTGTGATAACAGCGCTTCATACGGACGTTGTATGTAAGCAGTCGGTTCGACATAAACGGTCATGGCAATCGTTATGTTGGCTTCACATTCTACATTCAGTAAATTACGAAACTTGAAATTAATAGGTACTGGATTTTTGACAAACCTCGCTCAGATTTCCAAGCCTTGTCGGGAATGACGCAAATATAGGTACAATTAACGGAAACAAAGTCGGTAACAATACTATCTATATGAGAAGATCTTTTGTGAGATCAATTTAACTAAGTTATGAACCTATCGAATATTTGTGTTTATGGTAATTTGCGACTAAGAAATCTAGCCTCCTACATTTTTTTTTTAAAGATAACTACCAATGTGGGATTGTCATCCCACATAGTAATGTGGGATGACAATCCCACATTGGTAGTTAAGCAATCCTGTTAACCCCTCCAGCTAAGCTCTATGGCTTGTGTTAGGAGTGGGCTCACGTCGGTAGTATGATGGCCAGGATTCGAACCCACGACCTCACGATTGCGAGACCGATGCCTTGGCCATTAAGCTACCGCCGCCACTAAGTCTACAAATGAATTTATCTGGAAAACAAGTGTAATGCTGTTTCGCTCTTAGTGAGTGCAGTTTAATCCTTATCATGGGATAATAATAATAATAATAATAAAAATGATTTATTCACTTAATAAGCAAAATACTACACTTGTGAAAAGTCGATTCTACATTTACTTGTAATGCCTGTTCGCAAACAATAGGTAAAGCCCTAGAAAATATGATAGGATCGAATCTAATGATTGATTTCCCAAATCGAACGCCCGTATTCACCACATTTACAAACCACAAACACCTACAAATCCACGGACTATTATATTAAAGGAACTTTATTACCAAAACACAGCACAGGCCCATTGAATTACAAAAGGGAGATCGGTCCATTTCATTTCCTCTAAACCCCTATTCTAACACCTTTCGACAATATTCCTGGTGTAAAATTCTCTTATAGAATGAAAAGCCACAACTTACCGAGAGTTTAGAAGGTAGCTTCATACATACCTCGCTCTATAAAGCACAAATTGCTTAATTTTTATTTTATCATTTCATTGCATAACTGAGCACAGACATGACAAACTGACAATTCGTCTCTAGCAGTTCCATGAAATATGTTCCATCCCTCTCCTCGACCAGATAACAGCCGAAACCGAAACTAAGCCCAAAGCTGTTTTATGGCTGAAAATAGGCCGTAACCAAAACAGAAACTATACAGACCACTTCAGTCCTTGAGCGATGTCCATGTGTGCGTTGCTCCAGCGCGCCTTTTATTTTTGTTCCTTTTTTTAATCTATAAAGCTAAAGAGTTTGTTTGTTTGAACGCGATAATCTCAGGAACTACTGGTCCGAATATTGAAAAATCCTTTTATTGTTGGATAACCTATTTATCGAGGAAGGCTATAGGCTATATAACATCACCGATACGACAACTAGGAGCGGAGCAGCAGTGATAAATGTTGCAAAATGGAGAAAATTTACGCAGACGAAGTTGCACGGGTCAGCTAGTAATACTTTTATTGTAGGTTAGCTTCTGTACTATCGGTATTTTGCGTAGTCCTATTGTAAAATTCCCTTAGTGAATGTAAAACCGGCATTATCCTACGTACGCGGGACAAAGGGACACGACGACCAAATTAAATGGGTCGCGGTAAAGTGACCAATTAAATGACAAATAAATACACGCGTAGGGCTGGGGTGTCCCTTGGGATGTAGGGTGAATACGTATTTTTGTTTTATAAGACAACGTGTGTTATGTCAAGGATGATGACACGAATGACACCGCATGTCGTTAATAATGCGTTGTTTCTTGAAGGTAGTATCTAATATGGTATTTATTGATTTTAAAGACATCTGAACAACGGTCCAGGCACAAAAGATGAATAAACCATCAACGCCGAATGCTTTAACGGATCCGCTTGCGGACTCCATTAAGCGTTGTGTCTCAATCTTTTTGACAGATATTTTGAATTTGAAACGCAATGTTAATATCGTTTTTTTTTTATAAGTGTAATAAAAGAACCAACACGTCAATCTAATAAAAGCGTCTTAAAATAGAGTCCTTGCTATAAGCCTAACCCTAAAAGGTTACTTCTATTTATCATTTCTACGATGGTTAATGTAGAGTTAATGTGTGCATATTAAATAAAACCTCGATAAGTAAAACAATCAGTAAAATGAATCGCCTTTAAATCAATATCGATATTACGAACGCAAATTTCGCTGACTTACTTCTATGTTTTAGAAGATTATATATCTAGTGCTTTATGAGCTAGGATAACGTGTTATACACTAAAACCTTCTCAGAAAAATATGCAGTCAAATAGCGAAAGCTCCATTAAAATCCGATCACTAGCTTTCGAGAAAATTGCAAACATACATAAATATAAACAGAGAACCACATTTCTTGATGGCCGTTAAAGTGTTCGAAACAGCTCAGAACCCTCGTAATTTAACTTGTCGTCGTCCAACCTTCCATTCGAATGCTACAACGACACTACAGACACAGATACCTAGAAACTTAAAACACCTTTTGTTTACATCGGGGTTTAAAAACAGACTTTTACTCTTCTTTCAGGGATTAACTATTCTATCATTTTGTTATTCCAAAACGACCAAATATAGCTAATCCCCTTGAAAACGTCACCAAATTAATTCCGAAATAAATAAATCCTACTAAATTGTAAAACTAAAGTTTGTAAGGACGAATGGATGGACGTTTGTTGCTCTTTCATACAAAACTACGAAATAGATTTTGATGAAAAATTACGGTAAGGTAGTTAATAATAACAATAATATATCTTTATTTCAGACAATGTCCATAAAGCCACACTACTGCTTACTTAGTTACATCAATTATTGGACCTGAACATGAATAAAAGCTTTTAGAATATATTATACTCCTGTTTATCAGAAATTACCTATAAGATACTATTTGAGCTGCCGCGAAGTCTGGTTAACCCTCGCCTCAGCGAACATGATATATATTTATACATCAGAATAGCACATTGGCTATAAAAATTATACATAACAAAAGAGCAACGGGGAAAATATATGTAAATAAAATAATATAATATCCCTCATAGAAGCGAAGCATGGTTACACGAATACAAGGCCGACCCACACTTGCGTCGGTATCGTACAATATGCGCCGTCGAAACTATAAATTACGCTACTGTTTATGATGTTGATATCGTTATGACTTCCACTGCTTCCATTTATTGCCGTACAGCTCCTGCTCGTAAAGCATGATTTTTAACTGATTGCATCAATTTTTTACTGTTTAAATTGGGTAGTTGACTATAAAATAATATTTTATAGGAGCTAATCAGGCAATTTCTTACAATGCTCTTATTAAAACGAATAATAAAAGTTAATGATTTGGCATTAGGGGCATAATGACGTCATATTGGTATGTGTTATGTATGTTTCATACAAATTTTCACAGAGCGTGTCGTTTTGATATTTCAACATTTCATAATAACACCAATTTCACACGTTGGTCCCAACGCCACACGCCCAACGTGTGGATCTAGAAAATAGAATTGGCGCCAACGTTGGGACGAGCCTTATTCTAGATGCACATGTTGGACGACTGACGTTGGGGCCGACGTTGGGGCCAACGTGTGGAGCCGGTGTAACAGTTTGTTAAAAACTTTTTTACAAAATAATATTTCCGTTTTTTTAACAAAAACAAATTAAACATTTTGAAGTTGGTGCCGAATAAAACATAGGTAAATACTACTATTTCATGGCATCAATTTAAAATATTATATTTGTTTTTATTTTTCTAGGTAAGTATATTATTTGTTTGCTTTTTAGTTGCCTTGTATTTATTTTGGAAGTCGATTTTTTTTTTGTAAAGTTTTTTATTTCTCACTTTTTAGTGGGTTCGTTTGTTATTCACTTAACTTACAATAGGCTTATGTTAACTGCTCAAATTCTTTTACAAAATTTTGCTTGCCCCGATGCAGGGCCGTTAATTAATGAGGAGTTCACTATCAGGTCTACATTGTGTTATAGTAGTATGACGAGAATAAAGTGCTACTCAATACTTACCATATTAATGTAACTGAATCGTAAACTGTTATATATTGAATAGGTCCGCTCATCATTTGTGGTCTTCATCATCAGTTCCATTTAACCAATTGGTGCTTTTTAAGAGTAAATGCACGAATCACTACGAAATATACCTAAATCACTATAGGTTTAATATTTTAAGAGTTCCCTCGATTTCTCCAGGATTTAATCATCAGATCGTGATCGGATGCCTATGGGATCAACTTGGAAGTATACCCTTTCAAACACAAAAATAATTATTCAAATCGGTCCACCCATCTTTGCGTAATCGGTGAAAAAACATCCAAAAAAAAATACAGTCGAATAGAGAACCTCCTCCTTTTTGAAGTCAGTTGTAAAAGAAAGTTATTTGACTTGATATTCTATAGGCTAATATTACATTAAGGAAAGGTTTAAATTTAGCCGTAATCCCAGGATCATCCTGGCCGGAATTTTATAAAACTTGTTACGGAGGTAGGTACCTACTTAGTGAAGGTAGGTAGATGCTTAAGAAAGAAAGTAGAAAGATTTGCTTCATCGATTTTAATAAAACTTGGTACCTACCTCTAGACGTTCCTTTTGGACAAAGACGGTATATATGTATATTTATCCTACATTTATAATGATATTTTAATAACAAAACGCTACGCAACGCTTTGACATATAGGTATAACTACTATTCTATTGTAGGTACTATCAAAAAATATTATTCAATTATAAATTCTTGCTATAGACGCGACTTACTACTTATTTTTCACCCCTGTATACAAAAGAGAAAAAGAAAAATCGGAGTCAAAAAAGTTTCCGACATGCAAAACAAACCACAAAACACCCACAAAATAAACTTTTGCATTACTAACATTACAATTTGAAAGTCGGAAAACTGTCAAACAACATTGAACTCAGTAGGTACCGGAACAATCGCGGTCCCACAAGTGTCGTATATTAATTAAAATCAGACGACGCGTCGGTCCTCCCCCCTCGCTTCACCCCCTCCTTCCTCCCTCTGACAAAGCACAGGAATACAGGATAGAGGGAGAGTGCCGGATTAATATCTAAATAATGAGGCCGATGCCACGCCTTCACTATGGAGAGACAGCATAAAAGTCTATGGAGAAAATTATGAAAATAAAATGCATTTAAAAATTAAAAAATGTCGCTTACATGCACAATTCGTTTATTTAAAAACATAATTGTTGCGGTAATTGCTAGATCGGGCGAGGGTGTTGAATTAAGTGAAATACGTACGTTACATGGAGAAGGAGGGGGCAACAAGGGCGATTGCCCCCCTCAGACTCTACTAAATAACCTGATTTTTTTGGGAGAATTTGAGGATTTTGAGTCGGATCGGAGTGCTTAGGCAGGCAATTGCCTCCACCCCCCCTTGGTGGAGGTGAATGGTGTACCAGTGTTGAATCAAATGCATCCCCCCCCTTGCCATGCGAGCGATTCACACTTGACCGGTTGAGTCAATTGTTGCCCCCCCCCCCCCCCACCAAAGTTCTGGATCCGCGCTTCGGAGGGGGTAAGAGCTAAATCTCTGCTTACGTTATGAATGACCCGTTTTCTGATGTGCATAATTAACCTATTTTTTTCTGTGTGTTATAGAGCGTACTTTAGAAATAATAAATTATATAATGATTTAGATTATCAGAAATATGAAAACTACATATGTTCTTACAGTGCAGACAAAACACGAGTATACAATCCATAATATTATTACGTACTGTCCATAATATTTATAAAATAAATAACAAATACATAAGTAGGCGAGTGTCTCACCTTTATTTGCAATAGGTATTTATCAAATCAGTAACGAGTACCTACGCCAAATCGGTATAACTACCTAAACAAACATGTTAACAATTTCATTCTGCATAAATATTATTCAAAAAATCACAAAATATACAGAGACATTTTTGCCAACCGTACCAGCAAGGGCATATCTCTCGAGACACCACTCGTCGTCCTAGGGGTAACTGCGGAAAAAATGTCGTTCGCTCTGATTTACCATCTGTCACCCTATCACCCTGCCTACCCACTATCCGTATAGTTCACGCTTCGATTGATGCTGCCCGATATTGGATAGGGTTACTCCACCTAATTTATGGTACGCGGATGGGTAGAGAAAGATAAAATGCTTCTGAAGACATTTCATGGCACATTTTCGACGATTCCATTTTTGGTAATGCTTCGAATTATTGCGTGGTGATATTCGCGGTAGATCGCATCCAAATCTGTTCAATGGTTGGATGTTTTGTTAAAATTCCCTAGCAGTTAGTAGTTTATGCTCTTGGCTTCGGTCCCACGATAAAAGCGCCTAGATATGCTTAAAGCTTCAATTTTTAACTTGAAACTTAGTTTGTTAGTTACTCAAGTAACTTTCTTTAATCTAAATACCACTAAAACCCAAACAAACAAGCCACCAAATTCCACTAAATTAGCCCAGAATCTTCGGAGTAGGAGTTCAGCAAACTCTTCAGCTTTAATATATCCTACGAGCTATAGATATAAAAATATTACCTTACTAAACTTAAAGTGGACGCATACAAAACACACTAGCAATGCATTTAATGAACTCGCCAACCTTGCCGAGAAGGCTTAAGAGGAAAATACCACAAGATCTACTTGGTTAGAGTAAAAGCTACGATGCTATAAGAAAACGAATATGTCAGTGGACATAATTATTATACCGTGCAAGCCCGCATTATAATTTCCCACCAATTGCTGAATGTCGAGAAGACAGATCGCAAGAGTCCACATTAAAAAAAAAAAAAAAAACTAATAACTTACACCTTATTTCAAAGCCATCATATTTTTTCTTATAGAAGATATAAACAGGTAGAAGTAAACCACTTTTGCAGCCACATCTCCATCAACCAACATCAGACTTATACCTATCCATTAACCACCCCACCGATTCTAACTACCCCTACCTTGAATAAATTCATGCATCGATAGCTGCAGACAACAATATTGCAGTTCAGTGTTCCCAATCAAAACTTGAATGCTTGGACAGAGCTAATAGTTAGGTTACCGAACGTGATGTGCCAGAGGGCAGTTAGTTCGATGTCGTTTTAATAGGTGAACATACAGAGTATCTAATCGATACTCTAGGCAGTGCACATTGTCTGCTGTGACCAATTATTCTGTGCTGAAATTCGACAACTTCAAAGCTATAAACTTGAGTACCTACCTACCTGGATTTATATAGGAGTTATTGATTAGTGGGAAGTTTACTTTCAGTTTAACATGATCTATTCCTAACTATTGTATCACACTTTCTTCCCAATCGTTATCATCTAAAGTTGACAACACTTGTCTAATTTTAGCAGATTATATTACGGTTAGAGTAGGTACCTATAGGTCAGGGATAGCAAACAGTTAAGGATATTTGGCTGTCAGGTCCTTAACGGTATTTTAAAATTAAGTGACGTTTGAGTCACTTAATTTTAAAATTAATCGGAGCGTCTCAAAATTAAGTGACTCAAACGTCACTTAATTTTGAGACGCTCCGATAATCATGTGGAGGCTAAATGAGACTTTGGCGGATATATCTAGGTGCTTGAGTTGGTAACGGCTTAGGCCGGTACCTCTAAGAACGCGGGTTCAAGTCTCGCCTGAGACGAATTTTTCCTCCATACATTTAAAGACATATTTATAAAATTAACATAAAAATGCTTAAACGATTACAAAAAGTAATATTCAGGCCAAGATTGAGTTTAAATGGTTTCTGCAATGAAACTTACAGAGCCGTACAAGTTCCATAGAAACGCGGTCAATGACGTCACGCACAATTACCATAAAATCGTATGATATGGAGGCCAAATCCGACTCAGGCAGTTGGTAACGGCTTAGGGCCGTTCGGTTGTAAGGTCGAGGGTTCAATTCCCATCTGAGAGGAATTTTTCCTCCATACAATTTATACTCACATTTTGTCATACTCACTATTATAGGTGAATTGTAGCGACAGAAACACTTTTAGCACGACTCAAAGTTGACTATTGTATAAATGTCCCTTACTCGCGTATTCTTACTTCATTGTTTGTTAAAATTGATTCATTAAACCATCCTTAAATGCTTATTGGGGAAGGATGAATTCAGGCGAGGTTTGGTGAGTAAGCACTGGTGAGTAGCTGTCTATTTGGGAAGTCTTGCAAGTGTATGTAGCATCGAGGATAGCCGGCCCGTTTCTTGAGAAGTTACTGAATTGTGACTGTAAATTAATTAATTGCACACATAACGTTCGTTGCTGTCGGTACAACAACTTTTCGACGAGTTTCTTTGGAAGAACTTTTAGTTGAGTCAGCTCCTCGCAGGTGTGTGTTTAGTGTTTGTACAATTTTACAAATTGTACACGTACACAAATGTACATCTGCATACACTAATATTAAAAAAAAATACAAAAAAAACCGACTTCAAAATAAAATAAACAAAATAAACACTTTGAAGTCGGTGTCATGAAATAGTAGTTTTTGTATTTTATTTGGCACCAACTTCAAAATGTTTATTTAATGTTGAAGTTATTTTTTAAATCGGTTCATAAAGAGGAAAGATTTGTATTTTTGTATGTAACGAATAACAACAATAAAATAACTCAGTTCGCACGGGCTTGTCACGACAACGAAATAAAGATAGTGAATAAGAACCCAGACACAGCATGTCGCTCTTATTTTGTCTACAAATAATTTCCATCACGATACGAGAATTATTCAATATCACAGTCATGAAAATTTACTTACTCAACTAAGTAGGAACAGTACATGCTTATTGTTTTCAAAATTTCGCGATTTTAAGTATATTTATTTAATAGTATATTTTATTTTCTCTTAAAAAGAGACAAGAGACATATTAGATATACCTATTGCGGGAATTAATCGCGTGAATTATTTCACCCGTGACCACGATCGGGGCAATTCGATCGGAGTAATAGTAGTCGGGTAAATAAAAGGTACGTCGGGTAAAAAACCTTTAAAAAGCTTAGTTTATTCATTAAATTTTGTGAAAAAATACCCTAAACTATATTAAAATTACACATCAGTCCGCCTGCAGTCGGTTAGTCTGTCACTCTATCGGGCCGCCTGTCGTCCTGCATCTGCTTAGTCCACACATCACTATGAGTACATAGTAGAATAGATAGCGATTATTGGCCGTCTGCAAAGGTTCAAAACCGGCTCTGGGGCGACACACTACCAGGCACATGACACGAAATGACTCTTATGTGCGAAGGTCTAAATTATTGCGGTACTTTTGCCTAGATAAGTTGTAGCAAAAACGCCAAACGCGATTTCCATGATGAGAGTGTACGAGCAGATCTACAGCAAAAAGTACTTAACAAGTGTATTGAGACGTTATCTATACTAATATTATAAAGCGGAAGTGTTTGTATGTTTGCTTTGTTTTTTTAAACGCGCTAATCTCAGGAACTACTAGTCCGATTTGAAAAATTCTTTTTTTGTTGGATAGCCCATTTATCGAGGAAGGCTATAGGCTATATAACATCGCGCTACGACTAATAGGAGCGGAGTAGCGACGTGAAATGTTGCAAAAACGGGGAAAATTTACGCATACGAAGTTGCGCGGGACAGCTAGTTTATAATATAGAAGCAATTGATCAACCACTTGCTTCTGCCAAACTGGTTGGAAGTATGTTATATCTTTAACGCTTTACGCAAAAGTGGTTTTAGGTTTAATAGGTCTATCTACGTAGTTTGCGAGAAATTGGCATGGTAATTTGAAATTTTGAAAAATGCAGTTAATATTAAATATATTTCAGGACTTAATCACGTGAATTATTTAAAGGTACGAACCTTTAAATAATTAAAAAAACAATAAATGCAGTAAACCCGTTTAAAGTTAATGAATGCTTCCGCATTCATTAGGGTGTAGTGCTCTCTCTTTCTTCTTCGGTCAGGCGCGGATCTAGGATCATATTCTAGAGAGGGAGGGTACGGGAGGGTGCATTTGACTCAACACTTGCCAAGTGTGAGTCGCTCGTGCGACGAGAAGGGTGTGCCGGGAATGAGTTAAAAATCCATAACTTTAGTGGGAAGGGGGGGGGGGGGTTTCTATCAACGCGGATAAAATGTATGGCAAGACTTGAAAATTCAAGAGTCTGGGGCTGGGGGGGCTTTGGCCCTTTTAGCCCGCTTTGTTGTTACATTGTCCCTGGACCCACGCCCGTTCCTGTCTAACCTCATGTACCAATTGCGAACTGTGAGTACCTACAACTATTTGTGTGTCCGTCTATGTTATTGTGAGAATTTGTATTAAATACTAATTTAATCGGAATGATATGAAAAATTCATACCTACAACCGTTTGGAGGATAATCAAGTTTTTGTCTCACATGTAGATGTTTTTTTCTTTTCAGAACCGAGAGGCACTGGAATCGAAAGACAAGGCTCTACGACATACATACAACTGGCAGTCTCTGATGTTTGGTGGATACGCACTTCTTTTATAGCAGCGTAGAGTTTCTTCTGCAGGTTTCATAGGTAGACCTGAGTCTGATAATCCTCTCGGCTACCCTGTTTCTCATAAGTTATTGTTTGGTCAGCACCAAACAATAACTTATGAGAAACATGGTAGCCGAGAGGATTATCTATACTAATATTACAAAGTTGTTTGTTTATTTCTTTGTTTGAACGCGCTAATCTCAGGAACTACTGGTCTGAATTGAAAAATTATTTCACTGTTGGATAGCCAATTTATCGAGTAAGGCTATAGGCTATATAACATCACGCTACGACTAATAGGAGCGGAGCAGCAATGAGAAATGTTGCAAAAACGGGAAAAAATTACGCAGACTAAGTTGCGCGGGTCAGCTAGTAATCTTATAAATGTGGAAACAGTAAATACTTATATCGCTGATTATACATGGCATAATGAGTGTCATATCGCTTCTACTACTGAGACACAGATCTCTTCTTTAGAGAGACATGAACGATGTTCTTCTGTTCTGAGGTTAATAGCATTGATTGAAAAGAAACAAATCCTGTCGTCTATTAGAAGTTTAAAAATAATTTCGTCATCCACAGAGCCGCAGAAAGCAACTTCATAAATAACATGTAAAAATATATGATTTCACATATTTAAGGCGGCTGTACACTTCAGGCCAAGGCATTGGTCAGCACGTTCAGTCTACGTGTAGAGATCTACTTGACGGTATGTTGGTAGTTGGCGCCAACACTGGCCAAACGAAAGGAGTCGGTTTTCGTGCAATAAGAAAGGATCTTGGCGACCGTGTTCACACGTTGCGCGTTGGCGCCAACAGTAGGGTTGCCAACTTTTATTAGACGAAATAGGAAATAGAGTATATCTGATTTCAAAGGGGGTAATTATAGAGCAGGTACGGATTTATAAAAAGGAGTATAATTTTTTTTAAGTAAGTATTTTGTGTAGTGTGCTACACACAAAATACTTAAAAAAAATTATACTCTTTTTAACAATGTTTCATTGTTTTGAAATAATTGTACGACTCCAAACATTCTAAATCTAAGTTTACATAAATTAGGCCTACTATAGTAACCATTGTGCAAAAAAGAGTATTTTAGCGTAATCTATCAGTGCATTAAAGAGTACGCCTACATTATATAGATTACAATACTCTGTTTTAGAGTACGGTTAGCAACCCTAGCGCATTGGCCCAACTTGCTGGCCCAATGTTTACAGCAGTTTGAACAAAGAGTATCCGCACTCCCTCCACGCACGAAATTAACCGATCACCACTCATAGATGGCGCTAGTTGCTCTGCAGAATTTTATTTGGTACTGAGTTTTCTTTTAGAACTTGTTTGTCTTGATATTTTATGATACTCATTTATAATATATTGAAATTATAAATTATTCATGTTCAAACTTTATATTGAATTCTCTTTTAGGCTATCAGAGATCAGTTAGGAGTAAAGACCAGGCGCTTAAAACACTTAAATAAAAGGTTTCTACAGCTTAAAGATAATTGCTATTAATAATTGACTTTAATGTCGACATACAAGGCCTTTATTAAACTATAATAAAGATTATCTGATCTCATACAACAGACATTTTCATTATTTACGGCCACTCAACTGCATTCTCAAAAAAGGGCTAGTCCGAACCGCATATTTGTCGGTTTTAACCTCAGGAACCCGGAGCCGTCGCAAAAAAACGCTCGCAATCTCGGAATACATTTTAATAGTCGTTATTTAGCCGACCGGTGACGGCACAAAGGCGGTTATTTATCGCACGCCCTCTCTCATTGCTTCGCCGAAGCACGTTTCTAAAACAACCTACATGCTCACCCAATATTCAAAAACTAACCTTATTGCATACAATTTACAGTTACATTTTAATTAGCATTCCAAACGAATACGACGTTCAAATTCAAACACGCGAGACTAGTAATCATTCGATGTCCGATTCCAGTTTGTCTTATCGGTTTCGTTTTAACGTGGGATTATAAACCGTGAATTAAGGGCGTTAAGGTTTAAATTTGATATGGGTTTAGTGCCGGAATAATATTCATGTTACGTCTGGAAGTCCGATAATGAATCGACGTCGGCGACGAACAAGTCGGGCGCAGGCCGATTTGTAGCGATTTCATGTACAGGTGTATTTCAAACTCAAACTGGGATTATAATTTAAGCTGTAATTAGAAATGCGCAGTTTAATTTGGTTTCTGCCTGATTGTTATTATAAATGATTAATAAGTCTGCATTTTTATGAAGCTCATTTATGTAGCTTTGAAAAATTACAAAATTGTTAGTAATTTGTTCTACAGTTTGAAACTTGTTTTAAGCTTTTTAAATTTGAAAAGGTGTTTGTCTTATTTTTCACAAAAGAAACTGACGTTAGACTACTATGTGTCAGAATACATGTTGATAAACTTTTACGATTAGTACCTACCTACACATCATGAAAATATATATAAGTACTACGGGTCTTATTTGAGTCTACCCGTGACCACGGCCGTTGCAATACGGTCGAAACGTCTTGCAAAAACAACAAGGTATTTTAGTAGTATACATATTTTCATAATGTAAGAATACTTCAAAGTAAAGTAACCCAACAAAAGTTCTGTGAGGTAAGTACAAGAATCTATCAACAAGATCACGAAATTGTATTCTTACAACGATCGCTTGGGAGCTGTGGGTACCTACGATTTAGGGATAACCCCTAAGCAACAAAAGTAACAGCTATTCTTTGCAAAATCATCCACCAACGACATGATTTGCACCCTCTAGCTACTCACAAGTCACACTTGGGGCCGATGCTGATATTCAGAAAACTCAAAGGTTGGGAACCACAGCCTCAGGTAGTGTTTTGTACCCAGGACAAATGTCAAAACCTTTCGAAAAGTACACACAAAATCAGAAAGTTACTTTCTCCAGTACCTACCTACTTACAAGGAATTGATACCATATGACGTTACAAATTTTCCAAAGCCGTCATTAAGGTGAATTTGAATATAATATCGAACTACTTAAACAGAATGAATAAGAGAGAGAGAGAGAGAGAGATTAATTTTTTTCGTCCATCAATCTCAAACTCAAATACCTGTCTTTATATTATATATTATTAAGACGTTATCAAGTAAATTATCGTCCGTAAACTCACTTTACAGACATCCATTTTCTTTAAATTATTGAGTTAATATACCGTACATAATGATTTAACTAAACGAACCAATATACTTATGGGGGCATTACACTGAGAGAATTATTTATTTAGCGCTACGTTCACAGCGACACGATCGCCGGCCTCGCTCTTCCGCACACAACCATTACTTCACAGTGCGCAGGAGCGCAGGTCAAAATAAAGTACAATATTCGTTCGTATATATGTTAGATTACGAACGCCATGACTATGACAATACGAAAACGCTCGTTTTTGCATTTTTCCGCAACTTCAAGATTTATTTGCGGGATCATATTAAGACATATCCTTAAATTTCTTTATATAATGAATACTATCTACTAGAAAAACTCTTTGACTAGTGACACAATTTTTTTCGTGTCCAAATATTTAGCTTTTCTATATAATTTTTTAAAAGAGCCGAATTTGTTTCGCGTAATCTACCCTTAAGTATTTGGGAAATGCAGACGAACGTACCTAATACAAGAATAACAGTTATAAGTTCTATATTAGGACCAATCAATCCACATTAGACCACTAACTTAGAATATGCGTCACGAGACCCTGGGCCTTCCGCAAACAAACCCCCCCAGGGAATTACCTACCTAGGTACAGTTTAGGTCATCATTATCGGTCCGTCTGACTGGGGATTACCTACGTAGTCCTAGGAAATGCTGCGCCGTTAATGAGTTTCCGTTCTGAATTTAATCGGCATAACACATTAATAATTACAAAAATTATTTCATACTTTGTATTTTTTGAATATTAATGTTTCTGATAAATCTATAAGTACTTATATTCTAAAGCTGAAGAGTTTGTTTGTTTGTTTATTTATTTGAACGCAATAATCCCAGGAACTAATGGTCCGGTTTTTTTACTGTTGAATAGCCCTTTTATTGAGGAAGGTTATATGCTATATAACATCACGCTACGACTAATAGGCGCGGAGCAACAATGAAAAATGTTGCAAAAACGGGGAAAATTACGCAGAGGAAGCTGCGCGGGTCAGCTAGTGTACCTACCTATACATATAAAATGAAAAATTATAGGCAAGTTATATTCTCGTTGTTAATAGTAATATTGTCTAGGTACAGCGTTCCCTCATCGTACCTAAGCGTATAAAGCTACTGTATGGAGGTACACGAGTCATGTTCGATATTTTTTCAAAAAGTCATAAGTCAAAATACTTTATTTATTTAGGTTAAAATTGCAACGCTTATGAACGTCAGACAAAATTTTGAATAGAATGATTCTACATTTAATGCCAAGTTCGCAAGAGTAATATATACCTATACTAAAGAGTGGACCTTTTAAAACTTAGGTATACCAAATTTGATGTGAGTTTTGACAGGTACGCCTTCAAATCAAAATTCTTCAAATTTCAAAGCCTACTCAAAACATAGGCAATTCGTTGGCATATTATATTCAGAGTATCAGCCCTCTGATAGGTACATAACAGATTGAAACATGGAATTTAATTAAGAGTAAGTAGATATAAACTTAATCTACATGATTTTTGCATACTATTTCACCATAACACAATCTTATACGCAAACAATAACCAAATAAACTAACCCACTAAGCAAACACGTCACAAAATCACTCCCCTAAAGTTATCAAAAACCAAAATCCTCACACGGTTACAGGATCAAATTCCTCTTTTATCTTTAACGAACCAGAATCCCTGAATAAACTAAAGGAGCACTCGATCCCATCAAAGCGCATTTTTCACTTCACAAGACGAAATAAAATCTTTCTGTTCACCACAAAATAAAGGTGTGAACATAAATTATTCAGTACAAAGGAAAAGCCGGGGGCACACCGCCGTGAAATTGAAAGAAAGCTCCGTGTAAAAAAATAAATAAAATTGTATACACACTTACTCGTATTTACGGGGAAATCTTTGAAAGGGAGTGTGGAGTAGTAACTACATTGAAGAGCCGTGGCTTAAAAGATAACAGCAGAGTTGAAACATTTCAATAAAGAAATGAAAGAAAGCAAATAATGTATTATAATAGGTTTTTAGTTTCACTTGGAGTGAATGAAATTCTTCTGCAAATGTCTATTTACTATAATATTAAAAAGCTGAAGAGTTTGTTTGTTTGAACGCAATAATCTCAGGAATGAGTCTGAATTGAAAAACGACGAAATTTTACTATTGGATAGCCCATTCACCGAGGAAGGCTATAAGCATCACGCTACGACCAATAGAAGCGGAGCAGCAATGAAAAGTGTTGCAAAAAAAATTACGCAAACGTAGTTGCATTGGTCAGTTAGTAATGTTACAGGTAGATACCAATGTGACTAGATCATCGGCCTGTGGTTTGTTTTTCTTTGTAGATAAATATTCTGTCTGTATGTTTTTGTCACGTCACTAAACTATTTTTTTATAACATAATTCTCATCCAATCGGTAATAAAGCAGGTACTCATACTTTAAATGTTGTTAACCTTTCGCGATTTGTACACATTATGAAAAAATATATATTACGGGTCACGGCTAGACTGTCTACCACTAGATAGTCCACCCGTGACCACGGCCATTGAAATACGGTCGAAATGTCGAGCAATAAACAAGGTAACTTAAATTATTCACGCGATTAAGACCCGTAATATATATATATTTTTCATAATACTCATACTTTATTATCGATCAATACTATGGTGCTGTTAGGTACAGTTAATATGTTATTTATGGATTGCTGAAATTTAGCTCGTAGCCCATAGTTTTTTGACATGATAAATCGATGACCGGCTGCACTTACGTACAGTGTGACGTCACCGCTCACGTTATTGATTGGTTGCTAAGCAGTTCATCAAGTCACGTCCGTTCCGCTTGCTGATAGGCTGAAGTATTGCGCCCGGGTCCACTAAAGCTGTCACAGGTATGGTTGTTACACACAATTAGATTTTGCCGAATGGGAAATAAAAAAAGATTTATATAAAAAAAACAACAATAATACCTAACATTGAAAAGTCTTATGACGTTTTCACGTAAAATTATCGTTCGTAAACCGTTTTAACTGAATAAAGAGATGAGTGGTCGCAAGCCTAATGGTCAACGTCACGACAGGCCATAGCAGCATCAGCACCACTGAAATCATTGTTGCGTAAAGATCCAAGTTTAATTAACGACGTAACGTAAGCCTCATTTGACCAGATATCAGACTTTCTACAGACTCCTTCAACCGAAACACAGTATTATATTCGCATTACTATTTCACTGAAGAATAACTGACACTGTTATGGCATTCCCGGAGACGACCTATGGCTTAGTCCAAACCCGTACCCGATCTAGGAAGGCGGCAAGCCGGCAAATGCTCAGCGGCAAAATTAAGCCCCTATATGCTTACATATACATACATATCAACCCATATGATGTCCCACTGCTGGGCACGGGTCTACCCAAGTAGAACTTACTGGTATGTAGATCCTGGGGGTAATTGCCATAATCGCCACGCTTGACGTGCGGGTTGGCGATCGCAGTAAGGCTTTAAGTACGCAGAGGACGCTGCTGCCCGTCCTCCGTGCTACATGCTTACCTATAAGTAATAGTACCCACCTATTTTTAACAACACAAAAATGTAATCATTCAATAACCGAATAGGAAGCTAAGCGATAGCTCGATACTCGGATAATGCTTCATTCAAGAAGACGATATAGAAATCTATCTTTCTCTTACAACACAAAAAAGGACATCAAAATAAAACAATACCATTTCAGACATAAACACTATCGGATCCCAAGACCCTTTGTCGGCAGAACTCTTTACAAAAAGGTTTCTCTCAAGGGTGTCGTCTTCACCCCTGACCAAAGACATCTATATGCAAACATTTGCAAACAAATATATTTCAACAACGAAATAAAACTGATTTTAGTGGAATGCATCGTAAAATAGGGGACATAGGGTTTATGATGTAAGTATTTGATAGTTGGTAGCATTTATGAGTTTTTTGTACGATATAGGTTTGAACATTGTTTTCTTCCGTTATTATATTTGGTGTCGATTTGTGGGTTTGATAAAATTATTATTACTATCCATCCATCACTCATGGGGGTGATTTGGGAGTGCAGACTGTAGCAAAGGACGCCAGTAGGCTGCCCGCTCTTTTCACTATTCTTCATAATTTTACAAATTTTCCATTATTCACTTATAATAATCACTTATGTATCAGTTAGTGGAGTAATTTGTTTCTATATTTAGTCAATTTTGACATGTAGGTAAGTACCACTAGATCTAGTGTCTGAAAGAAAAATGCCTTTTACTTTTTACGTTTTAGTTTTTTTTTTTTTAATTATTTCATATACAAGGAAGTTGATAAACATACAACACAAATCATCGTTAGTTTATCAGTAGTGTGTTAGACAGATCGTTAGGATACAAAATATAGAAATAAATTACCGAGTTATTTACTAACTACTAGAGGACAGTTAAGTATCCTATGAGTATGGCCAGCTATTCATGATAAATGGCAGCATATACTCCCACGTCCGTTGCCCATATACATTATTATATTTAGCTGTCTCATAAACAGGCAGATATGACAAACATCGTAATGAACTTGGCCTTACATTTAAAACTAAATATGCGATATGTTAATCCTCGCTCAACACTCACACCCGTACCTATCTTATCGAAAACACTTAATATCTAACAGTTCTTAAACAAACCTACTTCGTCATCTTTGTAAACTTGTAGTTAACATGGGTAGGTACATTTAATTTTAATTGAACCTTAATGAATCATGATCGTCTATTCATATAACCAGTATTTGGGCTTTATGAGTTCTCCGAAGCAATGTAGGTGCATTATCTATTGGTCATAGTCATTATTGAAGCATTCCTGTATGCTGTGTCAACATGATAATTTTCGATTTCAATTTCATATACAAATTCTGGTAGCAACATTTAACCAGTTAAAAAGGAACTGGTTCAAACTAAGATATCACGGGCACTGTGCGGCAGGTGTAGGAAGCGTACCGTCTTGGCACTATAAATAAGTAAGGTATTGATCTTCATCGCCTAATATAAAGTCCCAATTGTCACGTGGACCTGTCGCGGCACTAGGTAGGTACTTAACAACCAAATCTATACTAATATTATAAAGCTGAAGAGTTTGTTTGTTTGTTTGAACGCGGTAATCTCAGGAACTACTGGTCCGAATTAAAAAAATCTTTCATTGTAGGATAGCCCATTTATTGAGGAAGGCTATAGGCTATATAACATCACGCTACGACCAATAGGGGCGGAGCAGCAATGAAAAATGTTTCTAAAACGGGGAAAATTTACGCAGACGAAGTTGCGCGGGACAGCTAGTGAATGTTTATAGGTAGGTAAGAGAAGATGTGACAATAAGTCAAAATGTTCCAGATGAAAACAGTTTTTCTGCAAAATTAAGTCAACAAAAAACAGTGTACAAAAAACCTTCATTGAAGTCCATTTTGAAGTTACAATACATCCATACTAATATTATAAATGTGAAAGTAACTCTGTCTGTCTGTCTGTCTGTCTGTCTGTCTGTCTGTCTGTCTGTCTGTTACGCTTTCACGCTCAAACAGCTGAGCCGATTTAGATGAAATTTTGTATGGAGATAGTTTGAGTCCCGAGGAAGGACATAGAATAGTTTTTATCGCGATAACCGACATCCATGCGGGCGGAGCCGCGGGTGAAAGCTAGTATACTATAAATTTAAATGTTTGTGAGAGTAAAAGAGAATTGAAAGAGTAACAATCATCCACCCGGATGCTATCATCCGGAGTGATGACTGTTATCTGTTACAGAGTAGGTACCTAACTATTAACTATTTCAGATAAAAACTATTAAACATATTTCGATGAAACTCAGTATCTACTGTAGTTTACATCAGAATAGCACATAGGCTATTAATAATCAAACAAAACGCGGACGAAGTCGTGGACCAAAGCTAGTTACAAATAGACCTAGATAAAACTTACAACAACTCTTAATCTACACCTGGGCGCCTAAAACCACAAAATACTGCAAGTGACATCGTAATTTGTCAACACAATTATCGCGCCAAATAAAAGGCTAAACTAGGAATTAAAAAAATACTTCCATACCACGCTAGCAGGGAGACCAGACAACAGTCATAAATATTTATGATGACAGGGTGGGTGCTCACTGAGTGGCAGATATTCATATCAATCAGGCTTGCTCAAACAAGCGACCTGTGAGTGATTTGCTCAAACAAGAGGCTTGTTGTCCGTGGGTGATTTTTGTACACGAAAGAGGTTAGGTTTTCCCAAAAATTCAATCAAGAAGTGTATAGTTTTTATCCCAAACCATGCTTACCAGTCCATCTAAGTACTTGGCTTATCGTAAAAGCATGCATAAAAACTATAGTAAGTACACCTCTTGATTTATTCTTTTTTATCGTTAATAGGTCAACGGCATACCTATACAGTACCTAAGCACTAGCAGATTGGGTACCTAGGTACCTATAATTTCATTTTTGAAATATTTTGACTTCACGATATCCATGTTTTCACATTGATTATTTTGACGTGTTTCCAACTAACTCAGAATAAGTAAAGGTAAGTAAAACTGTTTTTTCAGGGAAAAAGATTTAAAAAATAAAAACTAAGACTGTTTTTTTTTTTAAATCGGACTTCGTCACTAAGCATAGTAAAGAACATAAAATGTGACTATGGGTTACCTGATATACCTACCTGATAATATAAATATCAATAAAAAAATATCATATATTGATTTAAGATGATACATATGTATAAACAGGTATTTATTACTATAGGTATATAAGGGAAACTCATTAAAATGGTAACTAAGGTTGTGTCTGTCACCTGCCAATTACGAGTACCTTCACATTACAAGTTAATCAACATTCTTCCTTCACTGTGATGCGTGTTTACTATTGTATTATTAACTAGCCTCTCCTCGTGGCTTCTTATGTTATATCCTCTTTGCTATTCTAATAAAAATATAAACTAGGTACATTTCTGTAAAGTTTCATTAAAATCCGTTAAGTTGATTTTACGTGAAAAAACAACTAATATCCATCCATTCTCAGAAAATTTCGGCTTTATAATATAAGTAGGATACATTTCTTATTCGACTCATTCATTACAAATGCCACGTTTAAAAATCCTTGCACACTTACTACATTCATACATCTCAAACTTGTATCGGATTTTAAAAATAGAACGCGCTAAGAACTCATCAGTAGTCGGCGCGCGCGCAACGCGCGAACCTTCGGGGGAACAATAACTAGCTGTTCGGCCGCCGGTGTCGAAACACGAGGTCGACCGAAGGTGAGCCGAGTGCTAACACCACGCTCACGACATACGCACACATGCAACGATGCATATATTTAAAACAACCACTCACTTTGACCCCTTATTCTCACCCCAAAATCCCCTACAAAGCCTTCGATCTGTTACTCTGCGGGGAACACGACAGTCCAATTTATGCTGGATGTTATTGTACGTGTGTGATATTTACGTACAGTCTCGTCGTGTATGTACATTACAGCGTTAATACACACACATACAAACGCTCGGCACGCAAAAGCAAAACATGCTGTCGAAAATTTTATGTATGGTCAGCAGAAACAAGTTGTTTATTTGATTTTCTTTAAATACGTTTCATTAATCCCAATGAAATTGTTGAGACTAGATAGGGACGTTAAAAGAATTATTGGTAGACGATAATAGTTAGGCATAAACATTGCTTTAAAATAGTACCTACTCGGCGCCGTGTATTGAGAAGTCCAAGATCTTACAAGTATTTTTTTGCAATACCGTTGGTATAATTAATTAATCATGAGTTAATCAATACAACACCCAAGTACCACTTAGTAGTAGAATGATTAGAAAGTGGAACATGATCCACTTTTTCATTATTTTCCCTAGATCAGGATCTAGGGAAAATAATGAATTAAACATTATAAGTACATATAATAGTCTAAACAATAAAAAATATTTGTACGTAGGTACTAATAATTTTATTCCAAGACAATATAAATATTGACAACCTTTCGCGATGTGTACACTTTATAAATACACTATGGGACAACCACGGCCGTTGCAATGCGGTCAAAATATCGGGCAATAAAAAAGGTATTTTTTTTTTTAAATATTCACGCGATTAAGACCAAGAAAATATGTAGGAGGATATAGTGTACCTACCTACCTACCAGTATTTATATTCACTGTAACTACAAAAATACTTTGTCACTAAAAACAAAATTAATTGGCATATGATTAATAAAAACATAAATAATTGATAATAACAGTGATTCTAAATCATGTGAACAGTAGTGAAAATATTTTAACATTTTTTTTTTATAATTAAAATAATTCCAATAAGTTAAACTGGCCTAATCCAAATTAATCAGTTAAACGATTTTAGATACATGACCTTATATTTCTGTTCCTATTACTTACTTTTTATCTAAATCTAAAAGTGACTTTGTCAGCAGAACTCTCAAACGTTCCGAAAAAAAAAAACAGTCAACCGTAAATGTTTCTAATCTTCTACAAAGGGTTTTATTTGGTTTCCACCTACCCTTTTCGCACTCTACCGAAAATAAAAGGCCACACTTCAGAGATAAAAAATCACGAATAAAACAAAAAAATACAAAGGCTTATAGCAGATTATGCTATCGGTACCCGCCAAGCGGGCTCAATAGGGCGTCATTTGCATTGGTAATGCGGCCGCGCGGCGTATTGGTAAACAGAGTGATTTACCGCACCTCGCTCCTCTCCGCTCGCCGTTGCGACTGGCGACATCCAACTCGTGTCATAACATGGACGATCAATCATTCTTTACTAGGGTTTGTGTGGTCTATTACTTGTGTTTTCGTGTATTGCTGTACGTATTAGGTAATACTGATATGCTTAAACTTTAATAATCTAATGGTTATTGAGAATTTAGAAGAGATGGGCAGTTGTGAATAAAGACAACCTATGACGATTCAGTAGGTACTTGAAAAATGCATGTTTGCTATAAATGTTGATAAACTTTCGCGATTTGTACACATTACGACTTTACATTTTCGACCGTATTGCAACGGCCGTGGTCACGGGTAGACTCCGGAGAGACGGAGAGTCTACCCGTGACCACGGCTGTTGCAATACGGTTGAAACGTCGGGCAATAAACAAGGTATTTTATCTTAAATTATTCATAATAATATATATATTTTCATAAAATGCATGTTTGCTGTAAGACATCCGTAAGAGTGGACCTTGGAGTTTAGTTATTACATCCAATATATCTATACTGTATAGTGCAAGTCGGACTCGCTAGGGTTGCTTACAAATTGTAGCAACATATGTACTATAAATAGTTTAGGAATCTTTAACAGAATCTTTATCGAGTTATTTAAAGACTATTATATTTTATGATTAAACTACAAATGTATATTTTTTAGACTTTTCCCTATTCTTGCGAAATTTCACAATTCTAGGTCAACGGAAAATATTGAGAGTATCGAAATGTACGTTTTTTGCGGCATAAACGATCGTATTTTTTTTTTAGTTAACATTTGTCATTTTTAATTTTTTTCACAACTAGAAGGGATTGGAGACCTGAGTATATGGTTTTATTTTAACACCATACCTCCACGCGTTCCCGAGATAAAGGGTCTTGACAGACTGACTCGGTTCCGTATTTTTCCTATTGAGGTACAGAACCCTAAAAAACATGATTAAACTAATAATTATAAATGTGGAAGTTTATTTTAAAATAAGGTTCCAAAACTACTGCATGGATTAATTTAGTCTATACTCATATAGCGTTATTTATCTTCGCTAGAGTAGGTAGATACAGCTAAACTGATTTAAAAATATATTAAAAAAAAAACTTAATTCACTTAGGATGCAAAACAAACAAACAAAATGCAAATGTAATGAATGCCAAGTTCGCAAACAATAGGTAAAGCCGGAGAAAAGAACCTGGCAATAAAAACTCGCGGCCACTTTTGAGATATTGTCAATTTTCAATGTTTGAATGTTTATAAACTTGATAAGGGGGTAAGGTGCTGCTTCTAATTTACTATACGCCATGTTAAAAGACTGATGTAATTTATATTATTAAAGAGTTGGAACATGAGATAAACTACAATAAGCCTCAGTGGGTAGAAGATAGTAGGAGCATCTACTTACAACACTTAAGAAGGTTGTTAAGAAGCTGTTTGATAAATTCTATATATATTTTTAAAATAAATGAGAAATTGTTAATAGGTATTGCATGGGACTTAATGTTCATTGATTATCAAGAGGTACGGTGCTCACTTCATCGGGTCAGCTAGTTTTTAATATACCTAATTTCGATATACGTAGGAATAAACAACTAAGATATATACATGCCACTATCTCTACTTCAACCGGCTATAATATGCCGCGCCTCGCAGCGACAGACGACAACTTTTCCGCCTCAATGTGTCACAACCGCAACTCTGATTTATAAAGTTGATCAATTTATTGACAAATGAAGTGGACATAATTATATAACTGTCTTGATGAATAATCACGTTATCATTTATAATTGCTAAACATCTAGTATTTTAGAAATATATCGGGACTTAATCGCGTCATTTATTTAAACTGCCACTGTGACGCGGTGGGAGTGTATTCGACTGCTACGGAAGAGGTTGTGGGCTCGATTCCCACACGGGACACCACTTTGTGTGATCTAGAAATTGTTGTTCCGAGTCTGGTTTGTAAAATCCCGCGACACAGGGCTTGTATCCTATTGCGGGAGTTGTCTTTAAAAAAAAGAGTGTACGCAACTATATCTAATAGGTAGGTACTAGCGGTCCCACGCAACTTCGTCTGCGTAAATTTTCCCCGTTTTTAAACATTTCTCATTGCTGCTCCGCTCCAATTAGTCGTAGCGCAATGTTATATAGCCTATAGCCTTCCTCGATAAATGGGCTATCCAACAAAAAAAGATTTTTTTAAATCGGACCAGTAGTTCCTGAGATTAGCGCGTTTAAACAAACAAACAAACAAACTCTTCCGCTTTATAATATTAGTATAGATCTAATATGCATAAAAAACGCGAAAGTAGAAAAACAATATCTAAATACATTTTTATCACATAGAGTTTGAACAAAGACTTTCAAATTATATCTTCAACAAAGTTATATACTTACTAATAATATTATAAAGCGGAAGAGTTTGTTTGTTTGTTTAAACGCGCTAATCTCAGGAACTACTGGTCCGATTTGAAAACATATTTTTTTGTTGGATAGCCCATTTATCGGGGAAGGCTATATATAACATCGCGCTACGACTAATAGGAGCGGAGTAGCGACGAGAAATGTAGCAAAAACGGGGAACGAGGCCTATGTCCAGCAGTGGACTGTGATAGACTGATGATGACTAAGAAATCATTTTAAAATACGCTAAAATTACCCCTATATTACCCCCTTAGGGGATAAGGGGGTAATATAGGGGTTGCAAGTTTGTATGAAACTCCGTCAGTTTTGAAGTTAGATAAGTGAAATTTCGTATTTACTTTTTTCGTTTAAAATAAAGAAACATGCTTTCACCGTTTTTGGACAATTAATCCCTAACGGAGTTAGGAAAATAGGAGTTGCAAGTTTGTGTGAAACTCCATCTTAAGATAGTGTAAAACTCCGTCAGTTTTAAAGTTACGTCTGTGAAATTTTGCAATTGGATTTTTGGTTGTTATTTGTAAAATAAAGAAAACATACTTATTTCATCGTTTTTTTGGTAAATCGACCTCTAAGGGGCTAAAATAGGGGTTGCTGAAACATGTTCTTCTCTATTTTAGAGAAGAACATGCTTAAGCGTTTTTGATAAAGCAACCTCT
This sequence comes from Herminia tarsipennalis, assembly GCA_945859575.2. Classification (NCBI taxonomy): domain Eukaryota; kingdom Metazoa; phylum Arthropoda; class Insecta; order Lepidoptera; family Erebidae; genus Herminia; species Herminia tarsipennalis. Next base: position 8,479,169 of record OX243840.2, read on the forward strand.
AAGAGGATAAATAGAAGTTAAAACTTTGTATAAAATTTCGTCAATTTCAAAGTTAGACCTATGAAATTTCCCATTTGCCTTTGTGGTTGTAAAAAAGACTAGTTAAAAAAACAAAAAAAAAGCGCTTTGGTTTCAATCTCAGAACACACGTTTCAATAGTAGAAAATAAATAATACTGCAAAATAATAATTAATAATTGAAGAAAATTATTTTCTATATGTTTATAGAAATAGAGTTCTTTAAAGCTTTGACCTACTTTTAGTACATCTATTTATCAAAGCGTGTTTTTTAGTTTTTTAAAGTACTTATTATTCATTATGAATTTAGATACAGAAAAAAGGTTCGTATTTTTAAAAGACAGAAAAGAAAGTGTACCTATCTAGTATTACTGAAAAGTAGTAAAACAAAAATCTAAGCAAAGTAAAAAGAAAAACCGAGCAAGGGCATGTCGTACCACGCTCAGCAAGCAGCTGTTACTACAGTAAGTACATCTGAAAACATACGGACGCTCCTTTGCTGGTGCACTTTTTCAGATCGTATGTTATGGCACTTACGTCCTTTTGTTAAAAAGCGCAGCTTTTCGGCAATAATTCAAACACGATAACATAATACGGCCAATCATGTTGAAAATAATTAAAGTTGAAAGTAATTTTTAAGCGTTACCTTTGTTATTTTTCTGAATATAAATATTGTCTGTAAAGACGGTTTACGGACGATCATTTTAGTGATTATGTCCTAAGACAAAAAACATTTTGTCATGTTATTGATTGGTTGCTTAGCAACCAATCAAAAACGTTAGTTCCAATTGAATTGAAAGATAAAAATCATCTTACAAAAAACATATGTAAATAAAAATAACTCGATATCTCGACTTGCAATATCTTAAAGCAAAGGTACAAAACGTGACTGCTAAGATAAAACAGTTTCTTCACCTTCTCAATATTTCTTCTGTCTACAGTCAAAGCTATGCGTACGGGTTAAGAAATGGCTTCACTTGTAATGTATGGCTTAGATTTTGTTGAATTTACGAGCTACGTGAGCAATACGATGTGTAGATAAAACAGACCATCGTAAAGTATGTTTCTTTCACTTGTTCACAGTAAATAACTGAATATTTTATATTGATAGTTATTGCCACATGTTTTAAACAAAAGGAAAGCATTTGCTTAAATGGAAATTTTATGCAAAATTTTGTAAAATTGTTTTAAAAAAACCTATTAGAATAGGTTTTTTTAAAACAATTTTACAAAATTTTGCCTATTACCTATTAGAATAGGTTTTTTTAAAACAATTTTACATTTTTTATTGTACACAGCAATATCGTTAATTGGTGTCACAGCTTTAGATTAAATTTTATCTAACGGGCCTCTACGTATTCGGTTTCGGCCCCACGCATGCCTTCCAAAGGTCCGGGACTTAGCAGTCCTGAAATATAGAAATGATATACAAATAACAAAAAATATAATTGTTTATAATATACATATTATGTAAAATTGTTTTAAAAAAACCTATTAAGTATTAATAGGTTTTTTTAAAACAATTTTACAAAATTTTTCATGAAATTTCCATTTACTACAAAAGGAAAGCATTTGCTTAAATGGAAATTTCATGCAAAATTTTGTAAAATTGTTTTAAAAAAACCTATCAGAATAGGTTTTTATATTTCAGGACTGCTAAGTCCCGGACCTTTGGAAGGCATGCGTGGGGCCGAAACCGAATACGTAGAGGCTCGTTAGATAAAATTTAATCTAAAGCTGTGACACCAATTAACGATATTGCTGTGTACAATAAACAAATGTACCCAACGACAACTCCAGGTTACAGTTAAACTATTGTGTAGAACTAAAAAAAAATGGTTTATGGAAAAGGTGTCGATCGAATAAACCATGGTAAGACGTCGGCCCTGTAATGTCACCCGGTTCCTGAGACAAATGGTCAATAGTTGTCGCATCACAACTGAGGAGTGTGACGTAAGAAGCCAGCTCAGAGATGAGATCTGACAGGAAAGTATGGAAGAACAAACCATATGGTGTAACAATAAGTTGGTATAAGGGCAGGAGGTTGATGAAATAGATTGGCAATGATTCGTCGAACCAATAAATAGCCCTAATGAGGCTATGGTTCGAGAGGTGTCCCTGGACTTTAATCGACGACATAACTATATGACAGAGCAACCCTTCAATCATAAAGCTCCCGCAACTTCACTCTCATTGACCGCCTATGGCAGAGAGATCTGTTCCTCATCAGTGTCCACAATGAGGGAAATCAAGTCAGCGATGAAGAACAGGAACTTCCACTTCAGATCGCTACGCCAACAACTCGCCACAAGCTGCTCCGTGTTCTTATTCTTTAACCGGTTTCAAAAAAGATGGGCTGTTTATGGGTTGTATGATGGATTATCACTTGAGAACGGCTTTAGTTTTTGTTGTTTGTAGTTGTCAGTAGATGATTTGTATTAAAGAAAGTTTCTGGGAGTGTCACAGGAAAAGTAGAAAAAATGACCTTCGTAGTGAACTTTGATAGATTAAAACTAGTACCTAAATTACTTCCGTGCGAAGCCAGAGCAGGTCGCTAGTACCTATTATTCTATTCTAAAGCTCGTTTTAGAACTTAGCCAATTATAATTTCTTCAAATGTACGAGTAGATGTACCACTTCCAATTCCTAAAGCAAATTATAAACTGGACATCACTGTATACGGCACACAATAAATAAATTGTAATATATTACTATCGTTAGCTTTCCCAATCGTTTTAAATTATTCTTATATGGCTAAGAGTTGTACATAATTGGACAATATACTTGATGTATAGATACCTCTTAATCGCTATTATATTGAAAATGAGTTATTGAGGTGTTATTACGTGTCATTACCACAATTGTTTACGTAGATATTGTTTTTAATTTATATGCTTGAAGACATTTTAATAATTGTCATAATTGTTTAATAATAAAGTAGGCAGGTATAAGTTTAACGTGTGTATAATCTGTTATAATCTGTGTTTATATCTGTCTGTGGTACCTAGCCTAAACTGAGGGACGAATTTTATACGGTTTTTTATTAGAACGCTAGATAGATATTTCGTTCTTTGTTTGATTAAAATACGTTTATGTTTTCAAGACAATCAACTTTTTCTTTCACGTGACATGTGTTTTAAATCAAGTGATTTGAATTAGAACCTGAGTATCATCGGAAAACATTAAAACTATTGTAGCAAAAGAATTTGTGATTCTACTACGTAAAGGAAAAGCTGTTAAAATCAATCAGCCTCAAACTCAACAAACAATTCAATACGAGTATTTTAAAACTAGTAAAATACGGAAAATAGAAAATTGTAACATTTTTTTCATTTTACGTTATTTTCAACTACCATTAATCATTAAGTTAAAACTTAATGATTAATGGAAATAACTGCCAAGTCTGGGTAAGCGAGTGTATAATAATATTTATAACAAAGTCGTACTTTGGTGAAAAAAATCTACCTATCTACTTTTTGTGATCTAATTTATGCATTCTGAGACTGTCCTGTTGGTCCAATGGTTAGTGACCCTGACTGCTAAGCTGGAGGTCGTAGATTCGGTCCCCACCCAGGATAAAACTTTTGGTGATGAGCACGACGGTTTGTTCTGTGTCTGGGTGTAATTTACCTATAATAATATGTATGTATAAGAAATATATAGGTATGTTTATCATTTGTCTGGTTTCCATAGTAGGTACAAGCTCTGCTTGGTTTGGGATCAGATAGCATTGTGGGAGTTGTCCCATGATATTATTATTATTCGATTTAAGGCAATCCCCATATCTACCAATCTAAATGATAGGTACTGTTATATTATTATTTCTACACACAGCCAATAACTTTCTTAAAAGTCTTTATCTTCCCTTCAATCTACGAGTATACACAATCGCTATTGCTATTGCCAAGAGCACACGTGATGCAAACGTGGCGTGAGCGCGGCGTGTTTGTCGTGACGTTGACGTCATGATTAATAGAAATGCGCCGCGCGAATCGTGCGCGCGCGCGGTAGAAAGCGGCGCGGTTTCACTTCGAGCTGCGCGCGAGACTACTATGGAACACATGATTTATTTGCGTGTATTTGTGCGGTGATTGAGGACGGTATAGTCCTTTTGAGGTAGCTGTTGGGTTTTGAAATAAGAATGTTTCGTTGGAAAGTAGGTTTACTTATTTATTAACAGGTTTCAGTTATAACCCCTTCATTTTACTTCTGTTTTACTCATAATTTATATCAATAATAGTATTTTAACTATCACTCGACTGGACTCGAAACTTGTGATTAACTGATCGAGCCAATTACAGAGTTTTTGAATCTGTCTTCCATAAGTTACAACTAGCTTATGCCCGCGGCTTCGCCCGCGTGGATACCAGATTGTTACCAAAATATTTTAACGGCAAAGTTTCATACTAACTTTGCCGTTACTGTTTTACCCCCTTAAGGGTGAATATCAAAAATCCTTTCTTAGTGCTCCCCTACGTTATAAAAGAAACCCTGTGCAAAATTACTTATCAGCGAACACCTCACGGTAAAAAAACACACACACACACAAATACAAAAATTATACTTTCCTCTCTATTATATTAGTACCTATAGATATAATCTTTAAATTAGAATAGGTAGAAGTAGGATAGACATCAGTTTATAAGACATAGGTATTTATTTTATATATTTAGGAAACATAAATTGCATACATAATTTGCAAAATAATTTATGATTGCTTAAGTAGGGAGAACAAAGCAAGGACTACAAGAGAACACGTTGGATAATTTACTGAGATCTTTAGGATTCCATGAAATAAAAGGTTTTTATAATTATTATTATTTGGTGGGTGTTTTGCTATTGTTATAAGTTTGGGATTTTTAATAATCTATGGGATGGCGCATTGGTAAGTGTTTTCAGACTTTCTGAAAAATATAACATTTTGAAAATGTATTGAAAATGTTATGTTTTTCAGCTTTAGAATGTAGATCATTTGCTCTACATTCTAAAGCGTACGGTTTGATAGTCGTTTGAGTTTTATCAAAAAAACATCGATTTTCTCGAAGCATTATGACATTGAATTCTTAAAATAAATTAAAGATAAAAAATCAAATTTGACATTAACTAAGAGGAAAGCAATTAAAGTCTTGTCAAAAGAAAAATCTACAGGTAAAAAGAAAAGGCAATCGACCAGAGGTGGTAATTAACGTTTATCGCTACTTCGACACCCCTGCTGTTTAATTGTGGGGGTGAGCCGTGAGTTCGTGACGTCATTGATGAGTTGATGACGTGCTTAATTGAAATGTCGCCACTTTTTGATTTGTGGATTATGTTTTGCTTTGAATCTATACTTTAATATTATAAAGCTGAAGAGTTTGTTTGTTTGTTTGTTTGAACGCGGTAATCTCAGGAACTACTGATCCGAATTGAAAAATTCTTTCACTGTTGGATAGCCTATTTATTGAGGAAGGCTATATAACATCACGCTACGACTAATAGGAGCAGAGCAGTAATGAGAAAGGTTGCAAAAACCGGGGAAATTTAAGCAGACGAAGTTGCGCGGGACATCTGGTCAGATAAAGTCTGATGGAGATGTGATAGCGTATTGATTGATGGATGTGTGGGTGTCTGTTACTATTGCAAATAGAAACTACCATACCACATTGTGTTTATTTTTATTAATATAGCTTATATCAGAATTATAATACTTGTTGAAACTAAGCTGCGTAAAGTTGATAGTCCTAGTTACGATTGATGCGTACACTTATCAAAGGTTATGGAGCGGTCTGTTGCCTCGATTTGCGATCTATTTTTGTTGGTAAATATTTTTTACCGAATCGTTTTTCGATTCCGAATTTCTCGATACTTTTAAAGGTTGGGTTGCTTGTAAACTTTGTACTTGATATTAGAAATGTTATATTCTTTAAATCTGTACGTATATTTGGGTTTTTTTATTAAAGTTATTTTATAACGAGAGAGGAAATATAAAAGACAAAAACTGTAAAATATGAAGGGTAAAAAATAAAAGAAATTTGTTATACCTTAAACCAAACAGGCCAACAGTAGGATAGTTTAATAAACAAGGAATGTCACCTATCGAAAAAACGAGACCGTAAAACACTAAAATTAAAAAATGGTTTTTTTTTTACTAGTTTTTTTTTTCTATACAACATATATTTTCAAAACGTCTACCTAGTGACGAAGAAAGGGATAATAAAAAATATAAAGGTCACGCCACTTTTTTTTCCATGTTTTTGGCAACATTGTATTGGTCGTAGCGTGATGTTATATAGCTTATGACACTCATAAATAACGTGGCTTTCTATTTGTAAAATAATTTTTAAAATCGGTTTACCCCCCTACAACCTCACAAACTCACAAACTTTAAGTACCTACCTCTTTATATAATTACTTCTCTTTAATATTAGTCTAGATTGGTATCAACGGATTGATAAAAAATTGTGGAACGATAACAATTCGAGAACAAATCGTAGGACTCGGAAGTTAAATATCACGACTGACGTTAGATGATACGACTTCAATTTCAAGACAACCATTACAGTAATTACGGTTTACGTTAAGAGAGCAATAACCGAGTTTACAAACGTTTTTACCCGACTATGCCAGAAGAAGAGTAACTATTTTCTAGCTTAGGGGTCGTTCATAAATCACGTGATGTTAAGCCACTTTTTTACCCCCCCCCCCCCCCCCCCCGAGGAGAAGTCACTAAACTTTCACCCCTTTTACCCCCCTAGATAATTTACACCCCTTTCCCCCCGGCTAGAAGTCACTAAACTTTCATTTCCGTGCATCGCGGCTGCCGACATGCGTCTGACGCGCGCGGCCGATACGAAAATAGTCAGAGTATGAGAATGTATGGCGCTGGCTAACATAGGCTGCGCGCGCACTCTGACTAGTGTTGTCTAAGCCGCGCGCGGCCGCAATCGGTCGCTATGCACGAAAATTAATATTTAAAAGTAATTTCTTCCTAAGTTCATTAATAAAAATATTTCTTTCGTTTGCCTTATTCAGACAATTAATAAGCAGCGGTAGCCTTTGGCTATAAAAAAGTTGTTTTCAAAAGAACAACGCCATTAAATTTTAAGCCTTCTTTTCCTTTACACCTTCAAAAGTTCAAAGCGTCGAATAATTTTTCTCAAACTCTAATGACTATATCTTTCTCGTTTACTCTCTGCATTTGTCTTATTCGCACTCGTAAGAATTTAGTCTCGAATGAAATCAGATGTTTGCAGTTTTCAGTATTAGAGGAGCTGTCTACATATATTTATGAATAGTTACTGTATTATTTAGTCTTATGATTAAATAATATAAACCCTTTAAAAATGGTGTTCTGCGTTAATTTAAACGCCCCTTTCACATTAACCGCCATCAAATCAAACAAGATTTTAGAAAAAAAAAATGGAAGTTAAAGCCGTTTTCTATTTGTAAACTAAATTAAAGACAATATCTTTCTGGACTGATTTGGATGAAATTTTGTGTGCACATTTGAGTGGGGCCCTAGATGGACGGTAAACAAAAAAAAAAAACGAGGCGGTACGAAGTTCGCCGAGATAAAAAGTTACAGGCTAATTGCAATTATAATGTAACATTTATCTACATATTCAATTGCTAATAACAAGTTTTCACAAACACATATTAAAGATTAGAGGAATACTATAACTAAAACTCAATTAATTGGTTTTGGATTATTTCATAAAAGAAAAACCTACGATGTTTGAAAACGTCAATTTTGATATCTTAAGCTCATGATAAAAAACTCACAAGCCACTTCATTTATTTGCTAAAAACAGGTTACCTACACAGTGATGTTACAAGAGTTATGAATGTCGTTAATATTCGTATGAAATGTCATGATACTGTAAATGTGTATTCCTAAAAACTTTGTACAATTTCTTTCTTCTATTCTTTGTCCAAGATAAGATATAAAAGCTTAATAACATTTGTATTTTCTCTTTATGCATAATATTAGTTTTTGTAAAGTTTAGATTTCAATTATTATTCTTCAGCCAAGCAACTACGTTATCTTTTAAAATCATCAAGTTATATTACAGCAAAAATTTTATAGAACGAACCAGTTGGTTTGGTAAATAGCCTACGTTAACTATACAAGACTAAAAAACATTTTATGATATGAATTGTCAAGAGCACAAAGACTCCTCGCTCCTTAGGTTACACAGTAAGCTAAAACTGTTGCTAAAGAAAGTAACGAAGTAACACTCTCTGACAACACAATAGTCTGTGGTCTGCGCCGCCTTCAGCCACATTAAACACCTAGAATACAGAAGGTAGCCTTCTTAATGCACCCAGATGCGCGGCACATTCACGTGCACAGGTTCATGTTCTCCAAGTGTGAGTTCGCACGAGCATTTCATCGACGCCGAGATGGTAAGTAACAGCAGCAGCTGCTGTCAGGCGCGACAGTAGGGCAAGTAGGCCGGTACGAGCCGGGTGGGCAAAATAAAGGTACACAAACAGCCGGTGTTGTGCTCGTATCGTACCCGTTGAAGGTCGCTTTGATTGGAAGCATGTGAATTATAATTAGGTACCTCACTCGAGTCACGCACACATCATAGGCAACGTTCATGGACCCCATCTCTTCACCGGATGACGAGCAGCAGCGTCCTCTGCGTACTAAGCCTTACTGCGATCACAAACCCGCTCGGCAGGCGTGGTCATTATGGCAATTACCCCCAGGGTTTATAATAAGTAGGTTCTACTAGGGGGGACCGTGCCCAGCAGTGGGGCATCATATGGGTTGATACCACTATGTTTGGTAGGCGGCGTGTGCGTTGCACTGACCTCTATGATAACTTCTACATGTTACAGTTGACGCGAAATAAGTTGGCCGGATTACACTTGGCGACAAGTGGTTGCCAATTTGCATTTTTTTGGAAGTAAATGGTAAGAGGAAGCGGGGTGCGGGGGCGGGAACTAAATCAAAAGAATTAGAGATGCAGTTACGCATTAGGTACATTGTCATAATTAGTATTAGGTACTAACAGTTTTTTGTGATTATTTTCGTTCATAAATTGTTTTTCGAAGTATGTATCTTATCCTATTAGTATTTACTGTAACTGCTTTAAATTGAAACTTTTATGAGCTCATATAACTAGTATTTTCAACCGACTTCAAAAAGGAGGAGGTTCTCAATTCGACTGTATTTTTTGTGTTTTTATCCGATTACTTGCAGACAGACGGCTGGACCGATTTGAAAAATTGTTTTTGTGATTGAAAAAGTATACTTCCAGATTAGTCCTATTGTCATCAAAATTTGGATCTTATGATGAGATCTTGGAGAAATCGAGGGAACTCATCAAATGTTAAAGGCACACATATAGTAATTTGAGTATATTTTGTTGTAATTTGTGCATTTATCCCTAAAAACACCATTGAGTGAAATAGAACTGATGATGAAGACCACAGATGACCAGCGGAACTATTCAATAATAAATATGGCGGGTTTTTATCTGAGTACCGTGATTCTTCCCCTCCATCAAATTATGTAATGCAAGTTTAGTACCTATCAGGTGAACTCCTCAAAAATCAACGGCCTTGGAAAGCAAATCGCAACATTTTGTAAAAAGAAATGAGCTGTTTGGATTATGCTATTGTATCATAATACACAACACAACTACAAACCAATACACTAAAAAGTGACAATTAAAAACTTTTTTTTTTACTTTTTTGAAAATCGACTTCCCGAACATTGGTGCCTAAAACATAAAACTACATACATTACCTGGCACCAACTTCAAAATGTGTAATTATTTTTTGAAGGTTTACCTATATTATTATTTTAGTTACCTTATATTTATATTTTGAAAGTCGGTTTTTATTTTTTAAACCGCGCCGTCCCTTACAATTAAAAGAGAGAAAAACCTCGTGCGGCCCTGTCTCATTGACAGGTATAGTCCATTAAGTAGCGTTGTCTCTTTCTAGAGAGTGGTCAATTTTGTGAGGTTATGGCGCAGTCCAGGTCTATACGTCAATGTTTGAACGTAACTTCAATGTGGGCAACTTATTTTGCGTCAACTGTACTCTGGGCTGACTACCCCGTACAAAGTGACAGCAATTTCAAATACCGAATCGAATGACCGTTGTTGTTAGCCAAGTTGTTATCCAAGTTGTTGTTACACAAGTACAAAAGGAATAAACTACTATTTCATTTTGTCAAATTACCGTCTTCAAATGTCAAAATCAAATGGAAGTCTTGTTGTAGTCGGCGGTAGCTTTTCCAGCGTACTATAGAGGTCAGTGATTTCGCGCGAATGAAGGTTACTTACCTTCTGCACTGTCGGTATTTTGTGGTATTTAAAGACATAAATTAAATCGTGACTTCTCACTGTGAGAATATTACAAGTACCCACATAAGTGATGCGTGTTGTTTCTATAAAAGAAAGTCATAAAAATGATTGCCGTAGCAAGAATATCTTTGGTCACGGCGCGAGGTGAAAATGTTAACTATATTCTATATACCGTTTTAGTTAAGCGTGGTAAACGCAAATAGCTTCCACAATATTATTTTGCTTTAGTATTATGAAGGCAACTTTCTTTATCAGTCTATTTTATTTTTTACTTGACGTACCTACTTATATATTTTTAATATCTAAGGTATCACGCTTATAATTACTAGCTACTTACGTTACTTTCCGACTGCTGTTATGAGTTACCGTAGCTTATGTACATACCTACCTACTCTACTTGTATATTGCCCACGTATTGAAATTAAAAAAAAAACCGGGCAAGAGCATGTCGGACCATGCTCCGTGTAGGGTTTCGCAGCCTTGAACAATTGCATCAGCAGAAGAGCATATGTTCGTGGCAGTTACGCCCTTTGTTGAGTAACGCAGTTTTTTTGCCTATAACTCAATGACGGTACCTACCTATATCCGATCTTATCCGAAATAATTTTAGTTTAAAGAATTTATTAAGCGCTATCTTTGTGATTTTTTCCATATTTTTTGATCACACGATTGAAAAGATAGCCCCCCCCTCCCCTCCTATATGCGATTATGCACGCGCGACACGATTTATGCAACTTTCAGAGTGATTGAAGTAATTTTTATAGGCATTTCTTGCCAATTACTTTACAAATACAATAATTTGAAAAATGCAATTATTGTATTTCAGAGTGATTATTTCCAATAATATTCATTAAAAAAAGTTTATTACAAACTTCAAAAGGTTTTTGAAAGACCTGCCGAATGATGTGCCACACGTTGATATTTGCTGAAAACATTTTTTTCAGAAAAATGATTTATCTCATCACAACTCATCATGAGCATTTCAAAAAGGTTTGTACCTATAACATGGCTGTATGTTTTTTCAAACAGCTTTTAACTAACACTTGGGCAGTGAAGACAAATCTAACGACGTATTAATTAATTAAATCCGTCTTGGGGTTTGTAAGATATCAGGTAATAAAGAATAATACAAGATACGCGCGAAAAACATAACCCTTCCTTGCAGTCGGGTAATTAGCTCATTTTTCGTCATAGGTAATAAAAATACAAAACATGACAGGGCCGAAAAATCACTATTAAAAATTAATTATAATCACTATGGATCGGCATTATCGATATAAAATATATTGGCGACAACATACAATACACATATAAGGATGTTGTCATCTCATTGTTATTATGGTAATAATAAATAATATTGTCATCATTAGCTACCTACCCCAAAAGGAAATGATGATCATGCATAGTTAATACACATATTTTTTCGATAAATTTTTATTGAGCTATAATTAAAATATGATCTTATGTATGATCCACTAACGACATTACTTTCAAATCGATTTTGAATAACAAATTGGACTAATTAATTTAAATTTATATAAATACCTAATTTATATAGATTTTACTCGTGTAGTACCTACCTACGTAGATAGATTTAAGCGTCTTCCAGACGGTTGGAAACTTAAGCATTCCCGCCAAAGTGACCTTGCTGGTTTCCAATAGTGTAGACAGATGTTGTAAACCAAATTACTTGGTAGGTACTTGGTTTGCAACAGCCGTCTACACTGTTGGAAATCAGCGAGGTCACCATGGTGGGAAGCTTTGTTTGCAACCGTCTGGAACATGCTTTAAGTTCGGGAATGAAATAGGTATTTTTTATTTTTATAGTTTTTTTCATCATCCTCTGACTGCTTTATTTTTGTCTGGGATCAACGTAATGTGTTCTTTTCTTCCATTTGTCTCTACCTATCAGTAGTTATCGTGTCATTAATATTTTCTTTCTCACAATCGAACCATGTTATTTTCGGTCGTGCTCTACTTCTCCAACCACAAACTTTCATTCTCTTCACCCTTTGTCAAGTATCTTTTACCTCTTTTCAATACATGCCAATACTTGAGGTGCCAGATTCTCCCATTAATATCTCGTGTCACAGTGTTTGTGGTCGAACTACTCCGAAACTCCGAGTTTAATGTTTTTTTTTTTTTGTATATTTGTTAGATATGAGAATAGGTCGTAAAGTTTTTTTTTAATTACGAAGTTCGCCGAGACTGCTTGTTATTAGTTATTAGATAGGTACTATAGCTTATCCCTTCTAGTTACTCTATATTCTCATCTCTACTGCATGCAATCGTCTTCCATCCATCTAGTTGAGATTGGTTACCGTTATAGAAGAAAAAGGTAGGTATAGTATCTCTACGGGAACGAAGTCTTGGGCAGCTGAGTCCTTAATCATGTTCTTTTTTTCCGTTTTCGCGGCAAGCCCGATAAATGTCCGCCGCGCAAGCGCGTTGATGCACTTCTAAGCGCAGCTCTCTATTCACCAGTACGAAAAGATTTTGACAGTTCGCACTGGCAGGACGTGATACCCTCATAGTTCTGTTGAGGACGTATTGAAAATAATTATAGCGTTCTGAGATTAAATAATGCCATGTAAAATAATGCAATGTAAAATAATGCAATTTATTCGTATCGGACAAGGTTTGAGTGCGGTATCAGGAAGAGTATTAGTATGCGTGCAATAGTGCAGGAAGCTATGTGGTCGCGATCAGAGATACGGGCACAATACCTTTGTTATGTTGTGAACTAGCTGGCTGTTGCAGCCTCACACACCTAGGATGCTGATAAGATCTTTTATAACTTTTATGGACGTCGATCGTACCATTATTGTATTCTATATTGTAGTTTTGCTGCTAAAATGGTGAGCATGTTCGTAATTAGTATGTAGGTGATGCGTGTTGGTATTACTATATAATGCATCGATCAGTTCACCTTGTGTTTGATTATTTTTTAATGTTGTTGTAACTTGTAGAATCATTTCTTCAATATGTCTGCGACCATCGTTGTCTATCCTATAAGTGAAATGGTTATTTTCAATTTTCTCTCTCGTTTTTCATAAAGACCTCTGTTTGTGAAGATATGTAGGTAGTAGTTCTGATAATGTAAACATTTTAGGTAGGTAGGTACGTAAGTTTTGTAAAAATAGGTAGAATAATAAATTATAACAGTTACCTACTGTGGGTTTTCATATGTATCTTTTCCTCTTTTTGACGTGAAAACGTCTTATAAATTGATGACGGGTTGCACGCACGAAAAAGTGTAACAGTCACGTTATTAATTGGTTGCTAAGCAACGGTCACGTTATTGATTGATTGCTAAGCAAAGCGAATGGCGATTCCGCCTGGTGATAGGCTGAGGTATTGTGGCCATCGGGGGCATGCGCGCGCATGCACCCTGCTCCAATAAAGCTGTCACAGCTGTCGCAAGCATGGTTGATTATGACAATGTCAGCAATGTTATGGCGATTGCAGCGACATGCGATAAAATTGGAAATAAAAAATCATTGTAATAAACAACCATGCTAACCTATCAGCAGGCGAAATCGACATTCGCGTTGCTTAAATTAGCAACCAATCAAAACGTGACCATTGCTACGCAACCATTCAATAACGTGACCGTTGTTAAGTGACACTTTTTCGTGCATGCACCCCGTCATCGATTTATAAGATGTTATCACGTCAAAAGATATTGTTACAAGGTAGGTTGCAGAAAAAATAATTATCACGTACGTTAATAAGGCAAATGTTCTGCATTTTACGCCGCTGACTCGTAAACACGATACATAAGCTAAATATGCGTAAAAAAGCAAAAAATTCGAACGCTATTGAACACGGGAATCTAGTTATAATAATATCTTCTTGGGACAACTCACACAACGCTATCTGATCCCAAACTAAGCATGACTTGTACTATGGAAACCAGACAACTGATAAACATACTTATACATTTCTAAATACGTACATATTATAGATAAATAACACCCAGACACAAAATAAACCATCGTGCTCATCACACAAAGTTTTATCCTGGGTGGGGATCGAACCCACGACCTCTTGCGTAGCAGTCGGACACACTCCCACTGCGCCACAGAGGCAGTCAAAGTTCAGTCAAGTTAGATAGGTACTTACATAATTGTATGCATGTTCATAAGAAAATAACAATCGGTCATCTTACCCAACTCGGTAAAAAGAACCACCGCATCATTCCATCTTCTATTCAATACCATATTTCAATTACCAAAAAATAATTGACGTCCTAAATTAAAATTTAACAGGCGGAATATTAAAAATCATAATTACCCGGTGATTACGAAGAACGCCGCACGGCTGTTCAAACTAATTCGACTTAATGAGCGCGACAAAAAACCGACAAAGGTGTTATGAATAAATAACCACTTAACAATCATAAAAAAATGAAAAAGTTTTAAATAAAAAAAAGATAAAAAGCTTTTATTGACTGCGCCAGCGACGTCTCTCTCTTCCTGGCGTAATTCTTGATGCTATCTTGTTCTCGGAAGGTCTTTCTCTGTCTCTCTCTGGTGCGTTTATGGGGTCGTATATGCCGTCCCTTTTTGACATCAATCGATACCCCTAGACACCCACGACAACGAGTTGTGAGCGCCGCGTTTTGTTAATGGAACGGGGAATCGTTGAGGCTCGTGATATTAAGTTTAATTTTTAAGATAATTTAACAAGAAATCAAAAACAACAAAACGAATGTCGGGACAATTCTTAAATTTATCAAATAATAAAATTATAAAAAACAAGGATTTATGAAAATTATCGATTAAATACCAATGTGTTTTAATTATTATGTTTTTATTAAATTTTCATGTTTTTTGTTCGTCAAACTGCATCGTATTAACAATACAGCCAACAGTGTCAACTTAGGCAAGGTAGTTATTTAGACCGGTTTTGCATAGGTCACCTGATGTTAATATAAACCAGGTAAACCCGCACTGCACAAACACATTATTTTAATAAGATTACATCAGTAGTCAAACTAGCTAAATACATATTATTACATAGTTACAGCAGGTATGTTCTAGGGAGAATAGAAACCTGCCTTAAAAATTAAATGGTCTATATTGCACATGACATTTTGTCTCAGAGGCATAATATTTATACCTATGAGACAAAATGACATGTGCAATTTATGTTACCACTTCGATGAAGTAGGTAGGTATTCATTAGCAATATATGTTCGAAAACTTTCGCGATTTGTACACATTAGGTATAGAATTTTAACCTAAACTCTCTTTGTCCCTGGCGAGGTGAAACAGCTATAGGTACGACGCTCTTGACTCCGGTCCGCACCTCGCAAATGTTTCGTATGAATCCTAAATTAATTAAATTAAAAAAAACATGTCAAAACTTTACTGAACTCATTTTGTGAAAAAACAATATACCAATATTAACAATAGGCCTATAATAAGCCAAGACCTACATAAAAAAAATAGTTATCCGTAAAGTCGGATTACGGACGATAATTTTACGTGATAACGTCATAAGAAAACATTGATGACATATCGCCATTCGCATTGCTTACCAATCAATACTGTTAGTTTCAATAGTATCTTATGTCAAGTCGCTGCAATCGCCATTCGCTGTTGCTTAGCAACCAATTAATAACGTGACATTATTTTAGACACTTTTTCGTACGTGCACCGGTCATGGATTTAGAAGACATCATCACGTCAATAACACATGCTACCACAACTCCCAAACATCCGCATAATCTACAACCAGCGTTACAGTTCAGCAATTTACAAACAGTAAGAGATACTGAACTATAACGCTTCCCGATCCCCTCAAAATTCCTATTGATACTCTGAATGAAATAAAGGCAGGCAGCGCGCGCCCGCTTTGTGCCGCCACTCGAGAGCGGCAATTTATTTTGTTTTTAGAGATCCGCGCGCATGATAGCGAGACGTGCAGGAAATTCATTAAGGTTGCTGCCATGCCCGCACGTACGTAGCGTCTTGAGAACAGGGATACCTTTCCAATAATTGCGAATACTTATTGACATGACAGGCTGTTATGATACCAAGAATCCGTGTGATTCTTATTGTGCGATGTTATTTATTGTTATTACTGACTTGGTAACCTACTTTAGGCTTTTATTAATTACATTATTTCTAAAGTAAATTCATGCCGGCAATTTCTAACCAAATATTGTTTTACTAATTTTAAACATATTTTTATATTTTGTGTTAAAATGGGAAAAAAAGTCTACTAAATGTAGAATTCTAGAAAAATGATAGCTTTAGCTATCCTACAGTTCGGCAGTTTTAAAATAATTCTAAATACTGACGATTCTACTACTACATCACCCTAAGGTTGACTGGTAGAGAATACTTTTAGCATTAAGTCCGCCTTTGTACAATAACTGTGCATAAAGTTTTTAAATAAAATAAATAAATAATATACTCATAGGCTGTATCTTTTAAAAAATGGCTTGCTGACAGAAACAACATATAAACAATAAAATTACACAAAATCGAATATATACTCGTACCTACAGCGTAGGCGAAGGGTCAAAATTTTTATAAGGTATCCCGATACAAAAGTATGTCTAGCTGACACCTTTCTTTGTACCTTTATTAGTATGTAACTAGGATCCAAAGGGAAACCGAAAGTAATGTTGTTCTAAACACCCTCCGCCACTGATTATATATATATTCTCAATTCCGCTAACTGCAACATTCAGAATTTAAAAATATTTAGGTAACCCCTCTCCACTCATTGAAAATAATAAAACATCTACAGAACCCTGGAGCATTATGGCATTATTTTTTATGTAAAATCGAACCCATTTCCCAGCGGAGCGCCGACCGCCGTCGCTAACGTCCTACACCGCCCTAATTAATTTTATTCCCTGTTTATGTGCCACGAAATTAATATATCTGGAGTTATGTAACGATGACAACCCTTGTATCGACGAACATTACCTACTTATATTGTGCTTTAATATGAAACTAGATTTTGCCTGCGACTTAAAAGCTTTAAATTCGTGCATTGTTCATCTCCTCAGAGCTAAACTTTTCTAAAATCTCTATTATTCCTTTACTTACAGCACAAGCGAAATCTATGTGCAAAATTTCAGCTTTAGATATATATGTCAAAGGAGTTAGACTGAACATTGATGAATAAATATATATATTATTTATAAGCTGACACGCGCATGTATGCATTAATGTTCCCGTTTTTGCAACATTTTCCATTACTGCTCCGATTCTATTGATCGTAGCGTGATGTTATATAGCCTATAGCCTTCTTCGATAAATGGGCTACCAAACAGAAAAATATATTTTAATTCGGACAAGTAGCTCCTGAGATTACCGCGTTCAAACAAACAAACTCTTCAGCTTTATAATATCAGTATATATATATTTTTTAAATTATATACCTTCTTTCTAAGGTAATGAGAAAGAAGGTACCTTCTTTCTTACCTTAGAAAGAAGGTATCTTTATCTAATTTAAATACTTTTTGAATGACATTTTTTTTTTCTATGTGATTTGTAAAACTTGTTCGCACACTAACAAATATACGACACATACATTTTTACCAAAAAACCCTCAACTGCAAGTTCTTGTTCAGCAAATCTCGCAACGAAATCTCGCCTATTGTAAACAAGATAGATGCTAACAGGTTCACCTCTCAAAAGCAATTATCGTTCCCTAAACTCTTCTCGGCCGCCGCCTAAGTAAACAAATTATACAAGTTTCGTTATTGGTCACGAATGGTAAACCTAACAACACAGTGGGTACCTGCACAAAAAGTAACCTTCATACAAACTCAAGCAAAGCCCAAAAACACATCGTACACGTACTAGAATCTTAGACCACTTTGGACCACTTTATTCGGAAGGTCTTCTAAAATTCCATGTCTAACAGCGAGGTACATGTGTGAATGTGTCGAACGCTTTACTGGTATCTGTCAGAGTGCCTAGTGCGAGCATGCGCGCATCCAGAACTTAGTTCAGGGGGGGGGGGGGGGCAAAATATTACCCAACTGGCTAAGTGTGAATCGGTCGCATGACGAAGGGGGGGTGCATTTGATTCGCACCGGTACACCAGCCCCCCACCGCCGGTGGGGCGTGGGCTATTGCCTATTAAAAAACACTGGTATCCAAATCCCCAAAAAAAGATCCTTCAGTCGATCTTGGGGGAGAGGGGGGCAACTGCCCCTGTTGCTCTACTACTACTACATCCGTGCCTGAATCCGAGTTTGTTTTACGTTAACGCAATCGACACGTTTAAGACGTGTGGCGCTCCGATTGGTCCGCTCCAAGCTCTTAACCAATCAAAGAGCTAAACGCGGTAAACGTTTCTATCACGTTCGTAAAAACAACTCGCACTCTAAGCACTGTAGATGCCTGTAATGCAATTTATCAGATTCTCGAATCGACTCAAGTGTTTCTTGACTTGAATTGACAACAAGATTCTACATTTACATAACTACCTACATTTGTGCCAGGTACGCGATATCAAAAGTTGAACTGTATTTATTACTTACACTCGATTTCTCAATTAAATTGTAGTAGACATTTAAGTAAAAGTGCCAACCTCGCAACCAATCGTATGCGAAGACTCATCATTGTAACAGATATAATTTCTCGCTTGTAGTTTCGCGAGAAACTTGCATTGTATCAATCAATAACAAATTGTATTTTGAAATAGAATTTCTAACATTTATTAATGTAACCAAAATGAGTAAATAATATCCAAGTAGACTTGCACATTTAAAAATGTGCAAATACCTTCACAGAGCGTGATCCTGCTGGCTTACTACAAATACTATTTACATATACAAGTAGTTAATACAAATACTACTTATCATTATTATCATCTTATATGTTTATTTTTAATGAATGGTTCATAAATATTTGTATATTAAGTAGTTTTTTTTATGATGATCGAATCGCATGTATCCTCCTTCTGTAAATTTAGTAGGAGGCAAATTCATATAAAACTTGATTATACCTAGTTAACGGTCTATGATTACTACTTGCGTGAGTTTCATGGTGTAATGGTTGCAGCACCTTACTGACTTATCTGTATATAGGTATCAAAATATGATTTTTTATTGCCAAGTTCTTTTCTTGGCTTTACTCTTGCGAATTTAGCATTAAATGTAGAATCATTATATTCCAAATTTTGTCTGTCAGTCATAAGCGATGCTTTCTATAACCTAAGCGAATAAAGTACTTTGACTTTACTACTGTAAATGTATCTACTAATATTACAAAAACGAAAGGTTGTGCAAATAGGTGGATGAATTATACCTGCCTACAATACTATATTCTAGGGTCTTAATCGCGCGAATATTTTTAAGTGAAATATCAAACATAACGCGAGTGAAGTTGCAAGGAAAGCAGGCACCACTCGCTGACCACTAAAACAGCCTTTCAAATTGACAAAGTACTTGAACATTTCATATCTTTTACTCGATCAACTGATTTAATTGCTCGACCCAACGCCTTTCCATTTTACAACCTTCGATTAACGACCACGTATCATTTACGTGTTTAAATACCACACAAATAAAATACAAAGCGGCTAATTTACATAGCATTAACAACAACGAAGTTTTATAGCTCTTATATCGAATTAATTAGTATATGGGATATATTCCTATGGGTGCCATGTATCATTTTATGGGTGTTTAATTCTTTGGTTTACGACTCGGCGCGATTGTACATGGTAATTGACACCGTTGGCGCTTCGATGATGTTAGCTGTAAATTGAGTACCTGGAAATAATTATTATAAAGGTATTGATGGAGATATCATTTTAGTTGCATATGGAATCTTTGCCAACACAGGTAAAAAAAAATATTCAAATATCTCCTATGATATTGTGAATATTATTTACGTTTTAGTAGGTACCTATAGATTCTCATATGTTTTCCAGAAACCTTTATTTTAAAATCTACACTTAATTTCGTTAGTGGTCGCTCAAGAAATTACCTACAACACAAACTAAAACTAACAAATATTTCAAATACTCACATGAAAGTAAAATAATAGAAAACGAAAATAGCTAGGTATAAATAATAAGTATAAATAGTTAGGTTTTAATAGTGTAATTAGACAACAAAAAAAATATTCATTCAATTACGTATTCGTCCGATTTCGGAGCAGCTCGTCTCGATCCGTGCGAGCTTCGTACAGCCGTATCATATACCTACACAGGTATACGTTAAGCGAACGCTCGTTCGAGCTACATGGTAGGCGGAGTGGGGGGTGTTAGGTTTTATTTTCGTTACGGAATTTCTTAATTCGGTCGCCGCGCTCAAAGCCTGCGATAAAAGCTATGCAATAGCTTAAAAATTAGAAATATACCCGTATTAGGTACACATATCAACCAATTCTTCTTCGGTCTTCATCTTTCAAACGGTCCAGGAGTCATTTCCAAAAAGATATCAAATACACACCTACCAAGTCAATTAAAACCTCACCAAGATATAACATTCTCTCACATTCGACATAAACAAATTACTTCAACGCGTCAGAGACTATTAGAGGTGCGCAAGCGCAGAGACCTCCCAGAGGTACGATAACGACCACCGTGAAGTATATTTAATTAGATAAATATCGACATTCTACAAGTTTTTGAGAATATACCACGTTTCTTTGACGACTGTCAATTTATGGGATTAAACTTCTTTAGTAGTGTGGTTAATTATGGAAACTTGTATTTGGATTTCCTTACAAGACGACCAAGACCACTCTGCCAAGAGTGAGGCGACTAAGAAGAAGATTTCTCGATTACATAAAAAAGAAGGTTTCGTCTAAGAGAAAGTTTGTATTCAGCTGCGTTAGACTTTTAAAATTCAAATTCAAAATTCTTTATTCACTTAGGATGCAAAACTCTTGTGATATGTCGGGATTCTACATGTACATGTAATGCCAAGTTCGCAAACAATAGGTAAAGCCGGAGAAAAGAACCTGGCAATAAAAACTCGCGGCCACTCTTTTCAAATTGCCAATTTTACAATGTTTGAATGTTTATAAACTTGATATGGGGGTAAGGTGCTGCGACTAATATACTATACAACATGTTAAAGGGTTTTTATTTTTCACCCTGAATTGCCAACTGCTCGGCAAAGGCCTCTCTTTCCTCTACTTCTATGTGTCTTCTTTTTTCTGAACTTAAAGCTGGCCAGTCTTTTCGGTATCTAATGGACCGTAGTCTACTTGTAGTTCACCTCTCCATCTTCACCCATTAAGGTAGGTACTACTAGTAAGTTAGTGCATATATCTTGATGTCTTTACCTGGGTCGTGTCGTTAGTGATGAAACTTAATGTTTGTCTCTATTCAGTTGTGATTTTGACCTAGATATCTTCTGACCCAATCCCACTTAAGTTTGGCAGTCAAACAATTAATCAGCTTTAATCCTGCACGGTGATGGATTAAGTCTTTAGATTATGACACTGACAACGGTGACGATGACTGGTTAAATATCTACTTCGCCACATTTTATCTAGGTATTTAAACACCTAGGTGTTCGGAGAAAGAAAATATATCGCTAGGAAATTCATGACTTGGTGCAGGTTGTTTTTCGCGCGTACCTTGCACGGTAGATTACGACCCGTACCTAACATCCGAAGCTAGTATACGCAGAGTAGTTATTCCTTTTCGCCAGTTAACGACCAGTTAGCTCGGTTACCCACTTCAAATTAGTAAAAGAAAATGTTATCTACACGTAACATGTTAAAATCTATTTGGAATATTTTTTCGTCGACGTATAGTGGTGATTTGGGCCTTTTGATATTTTATACATAACAGGGAAGAGTAGTCTGTGATAGTAGAATAACAATATTTTCTTTATAGTTTTGTACCTAACATCCGAAGCTAGTATACGCAGAGTAGTTATTCCTTTAGTGCTTGTATGTGTCCCTGCTTTAGGAACATTCATGAATGTTCCTAAATACCCCTTCTGGATAAGTCTATGAATAGGCCTACCTAGAAGGGGAGGGGGGGGGGGGGTTAAGAGGGTTTCAAGCTCTGTAATTTAATTTTTAAGTACAGGTATTTACACATGTCTTCTGTCACACAATTTTTGTGCCTAGTACAAACTCCACTTCTCACTAAGTTTAAGTTCCGTATGATTAGCGATATAAGAAACCAAAGTGCATGCAATTGACAAAAACGTCTCCTAACATCTTATTATTTACTAAATGCAACAAAAGAACAAAGATGAACACCAAAGAAAACGTAAACGGAAACAAAAATATGCAACAAAGTAATAATTGTTTCTTCCCCTCACCCCAGACAGTAAAAAACTTTTTGCTGGCAACAATTTAGGCGGAGGAGGTACCGTCCCTCACTTAACAACTAAGTTTCGACATCACCAAGTGCGAAAACTTGTACCTATCATAGTACACTGAGAGTACAGAACGCAAGCTTCGTAGTAGACTCTCCCCACGAACGTATACACAGACATCATTCACGAACGCAAAATCGTGAAGCACTCAATACAGAGTGACGATGGAGGCACAAAGTAAAGAGAGTACAAAAGGAACGCTCATGTATGTACCGCGACTTTTATACCTACACTCAAATTTGCGCACATAACGAACATCCGCAGAGCCCGCGAGCGTGGCAGTCGCTCTGCCTCTGGTCCGTCGTGTTCCGATTCTACAACTCTGCGTGAGTTGTTGCTCACATAGATATATCGTCAAAGACGCGGGTCTGTGACGATGACGATATCTACGATACCTCCATGACGACATATCTATGTGAGCGTGGTATACGGTATTCTTTCGCGGCAAGCGCGGATCCAGAACTTTGTTCAGGGGAGGGGGGGGGGGGCAACATGTGAGCCAACCAACCAAGCGTGAGTCACTTACACGATGGGAGGGGGAATTTAACACTGCTAGCCACCACCGACGAAGGGGGGCAATTGCCTGTCGAAACACACAGGTAAAGTGTCAAAATTCCCAAAAAAGAATGATTGTCTGTAATGTCACTTTACGGATGACAATTTTACGTGATAACGTCATTAGAAAACACGCTGGTGCTTAGCTATCATGTCTGTGACAGCTAATATCATGACCGACGGCTATAATACTTCTGCCTATCAGCAGGCGGAACGTGACGGACCGTGACTGTGACACTTTTTCGTGCGTGCACCCGCTCATCGATTTATAAGACGTTATCACGTCAAAAAGGTCTTTCAGTCGAGTCTGGGGGGGCACTCGCCCCTTTTGCCACCCCCCCCCTCTTAGATCCGCAACTATGTCACGTGTTCCGGGATTTCGTTTCCGTGAGCGCGATGTCTGTGTGCGTGCGTCAAGAGCGTGTCTATGAAGCGCGCCTTCTGTACTCTCCAATGTTCTGCGCTTGAATCTTTGTGTTTAGATTTCATTTGTTCTGTGAGTTGCCTACACAAAGTAACTATTGACATAGATGAGTACGTAATTAGTGAGCCAACACTTTCTTTTTGTTTTTAGCTCCTTGGATTTGGCAGTGGAGAAATCGGTGTTAAGTAATGGGTGGATAACGAAATATCTTAGTTGTTGACTCAATTCAAAACAACTGATTTTTAGATTTACTGGGCATTAAGTCATTTATGAAAAATATACCTTATTACATATACAGGTAGAACAGCAACCTTTATAATCTTCCCCAAACTACTAACAGCCGGTCTCAATAATCTATCTGTCGATGGATTTGGCTGCTAGAGGTAAAATTTTGCCAAATTTTGTATGGAGCTTATGTCAAATAACTATATAACTCAAGTAGCCAAATCCATCGATAGATAGATTATTGAGACCGGCCGTAAAACATTATACGTTATCCTACAAACATACATTACAGAAGACCACATCAACAAAACTACTTGATACTTTATTAAGTTACCAAAGCAGTTACATAATAACACAAATTAATAATACGAGTACCTACCTAAGTAACTTTAACTGCCGTACTTACAGTCGTTAAATCATCGAAATCATTCCTTTTTCCAATTTTGTGGTATACAATCTTTACTAACGAATGGTTTAGGTAAGCATTGAATGACTCTGAGTACAGCAGTAAGACCGATACATACTCGTAAACAGAATGATGAACTTCCCGCTCGTGACTTCTTTACGTAACACTAAAAAACTTTGTAATATGAGTTTCTTTCATAACTTTGTAATAGTCACCTTGTTGTATCAATAATTTAAATTAAAAAAAAAAACAGTTTTGGAAAATACTAAATATACTTAGGTACTTATTAACCCTTAATCAACTATCATTTGTTTTTGGAGTTATGGCCTTAACTACCTACAGACTATTACTGGAGTAAAATCGTTGTTTATTGTGAGATTTAGCTTTTAAACCTGACAAAGAAACATTGATTATAGGTATTCCGGGGTCTCTCGGATGTGAGACAAAAGTAGGTAGTAGGAGGTGAAGAGTTAAATTTGTATTTTTTTTTCAAAAAATATGTTGGGAAGTTATTAGTACATTAAAAATCACCCTGTATATATACGGCCAATGCATCTTTTATGTTTTTATGTACAGGATAAAAGGAAATACTTCTAAATAAGAGAACACACTATACCTAATAGGTCAAACTACAACTACTACTTGCTACAAAACAACGGATTCCAACATACAAAGCTCATAGAAGCTATCAACAGACTAAGAATGCCCAGCACAGTGTATCATATCACCATAAATCACCCTATTATAACCTTTAACCTTTTATTTTCCAACATCGCTGTGCACAGCAGCGAGGAAATCCGCTCAAGCTATTAAAAAGTTTCGTGCGGTCCTCCCGCCTGTCCTGCTAATCCCAGGGGATTGTCCCGCACCACGCGCGCACTGTCCGATTATAACTGCAAAAGGCCACGAGACTTTACAGATCTGTTTTATTTTCGTTCACAATTTCCCTAATTTTCTTTATTAACTTCTAGCTTTAGTCGCGGTTTTATCTATATCTATACTCTATACTAATATTATAAAGAGGAAATATTTGATTGTTTGTTTGTATTGAATAGGCTCCGAAACTACTGGACGGATTTGAAAAATTCTTTCATTGTTGTGAAGCTACACTAACCCCGGGTGACTTAGGCTATTTTTTATCCCTGTATTCCTACGGGAACGGGAACTACGCGGGTGAAACCGCGAGGCGTCCGCTAGTCCATAATAAGGTCGGAATCGAAAAATAGCCAGTCAGTTCCTCAGTTTTTATATTACACTAGCTGTCCCGCGCAACTTCGTCTGCGTAAATTTTCCCCGTTTTTGAAACATTTCTCATTGCTGCTCCGCTTCCTCGATAAATGGGCTATCCAATAAAAGACCAGCGTGAGATTAGCGCGTTTAAACAAACAAACAAAAAACAAACAAACAAACAATCAAACAAACTCTTCCGCTTTATAATATTAGTATAGATTCATATGATTTATGACCCGTGCCCACTTTGTATAATAACGTGACTATCTATTGGTAAAATAATTTTCTAAATCGGTTTTGTAGATTCAGATATTACCTCTTACAACCTCTTTATAATATTAGTATAAACTATAGATAATACTTAACGCATTAGATACTTATGGAAATATTGAATTATCAACTCGTTAATTCCTATACTAATATTTTAAACCAGCTATAAAGTAAACGTGTTTTGGCGTGTGATTATTCATTAAAATCCTAACTCGAGTTGTACCTAGTTCTATGCGGTGATAAAAAATTAACATCTATAAAATATACTTACTAGCTGAACCACGCAACTTCGTCTGCGTACATTTTCCCCGTTTTTGCAATATTTTTCATTGCTACTCTGCTTTTATTGGTCGTAGCGTGATGTTATATAACCTATAGCCTTCCTCGGTAAATGGGGTTTTCAACAGAAAAAGATTTTTTCAATTCGGACGAGAGGTTCCTGAGATTACCGCGTTCAAACAAACAAACAAACTCTTCAGCTTTGTAATATTAGTATAGATATTAATAAACAATAAGTATAATTAGAACTGTACTTTGTATACCTAGCTACTGTTACGATAGCTTAATTGTATAGGTACATTAATTAATGTATAAAATCACCTAAGTAAATGAATACAGTTATTAAGAAATAAATAGATAAAGTAATTACCTATACCTATGCAATTTAGTTAGCATTACCTTAGCTATTACCTATGTTACTAACTAATAATTAATTTATAGTTATAGAGATATATTAAGTTTAAGTATACCTATTAAGTAAATAGTATCCCAATACATATAATAGGTAAACCTATGTTCCGATATAGGTTCACTGCGAGCATTGTTCAGTTCATTTACTGGTCAGAAATGCGTTTCGTTATGACTGACAGTATACTGCCGCAGTATCAGGAAATATGTGACGTCATAAATCGTCGCCATTTTTGTATTGTGAGCCAATGCGTTTTCGAGGTTAGGTGCTCTCAGTTCTTTGATCACGTGATCAACAGCGACCAGTAATTTAAATTAATTCCATTGGGAATCAATCAATGAATATTCAATTTTAGAATATAACTATTTTTTCTGGTTGATCATATAAGTTTTACATTTTTAATTATAAACGTGGGTGACAGCATACTGGACTGCGTTCCGTTTTAAACAGTAACCAGTATAGCTAACTATAAAGGAACGCCTTCGTAGTATACTAAATTGACGTCACACCTTTCAGTACTCCAGTACATATAGGAACGATGAACGAATGTCTAATCACCGGTAACATCTATAAGATCATAGAGTCCAGACAAATGACAGAGTTCAAATCTATTTGGTTGCTTATGGGTAATCGTACCATGTCCATTGAACACTGACCTCTATAGTACCTATTAGTAGGTACATTGGACAGGCCACCGTCAACAACAAAAAGGCTTCCAAACATTGGCAGAATTGTCGGCACCGGCAGTGTTGGCATAAAAAAAAACTAGATTTCCATTTGATTTTGACATTTGGACTAAAAGTTGTCAAAATTAAATGTAAGTCTATACTTGTGTAACAAAAACGACCATTTGTCATAATCAATAGTGATAAAATACCGTTCTTTGAATCCTTCTGTGCCAATGTAATACATAAAACTAGCTGTCCCGCGCAACTTCGTATGCGTAAATTTTCCCCGTTTTTGCAACATTTATCATTGCTACTGCGCTCCTATTGGTCGTAGTCTGATGTTATATAGCTTATAGCCTTCCTCAATAAATGGGCTATCCAACAGTGAAAGAATTTTTCAATTCGGACCAGTAGTTCCTGAGACTACCGCGTTCAAACAAACAAACTTTTCAGCTTTATAATATTAATAACTAGCTGTCCCGCGCAACTTCGTATGCGTAATTTTCCCCGTTTTTGAAACATTTCTCGTCGCTTCTCCGCTCCTATTAGTCGTAGCGCGATGTTATATAGCCTATAGCCTTCCTCGATAAATGGGCTATCCAACAAAAAAATATTTTTTTCAAATCGGACCAGTAAATCCTGAGATTAGCGCGTTTAAACAAACACACTCTTGCGCTTTATAATATTAGTATAGATGACTACTCTCTAGAACGCTACTTTGTGGACAATACCTATCTAAGAGACAGGGCCAGGCAGAGGTTTTTCTCTCGTTAACACTTTGCAGTCAATATTTACTTTTTAATTGAAAAGGATAGCGTAGTCCAGGTCTATACGTCAATGTTCTATGCGGCATTTGAAATTGCTGTCACTTTGTATGGTACCTATAGCCAGTAAACGACGTATCCACTATGAAGGTCAGTTCCATCGACCAATAGTATTTATGCTTCATCTCTTACGTCATCACGATACTGGAACGCCATTGGTCGAATAAATCATTCAGCCAACAAAATGAGATCATTTCAATCAATTCCAAATCACTTTACAAAATCACAGTCGATCACCAACAATTGGATTGCATCAACTGTCGAGGTATTTGCGAAATCCCAGGAGGGATTATCACGCCAATCCCGGCAATCCCGCCCTTGCGATACCAATTGTTTTGTTCCGTAAATTTCACCGTGACAGCGGTTGCTACACCGCGGGATATCCTATAATTGGCCGCCTCGGGTATTGCCATGACAGTTAAGCTATCCTAATTAAAACAACACTTTATTGAGATTATTCTGGAAGCAATTAATATGGCGAATTTATTTATTAGCGAATTATATGCGGGTTTTATTGGTAAAAATGATTTAAGGTAAAGATTGTTTAAAAATATAATAATATCGTACATTTAGAGGTTATAAGTTCGAACTGAGGTTCATACTTTTGAAAAGGACTTAGGTACATCTTTACTAGACTTCTTTGTAACGTTATTATTTTGGGATTCTGTTTTATTGATTTGTCTTCTACTTACATAATCTATCTATATATGGATTTGGCAAGTAGAGGTAGAATTTTGACATATTTTGTATGGAGCTAATCTACCTATGCTAAAATTATGAAGCTGAAGAGTTTGTTTGTTTGAACGCGGCGGAAATACTGGTCCGAAATGAAAAAATATTTTTTTGTTGCATAGCCCATTTATCGAGGAAGGCTATAGGCTATATAACACCACGCTACGACCAATAGTAGCGGATCTATATAACACCACGCTACGACCAATAGAAGCGGAGCAGTAATGAAAAGTGTTGCAAAAACAGGGAAAATGTACGCATACGAAGTTGCGCGGGACAGCTAGTGTCAAATTTAATAGCTCTAGTAGTCAAATCCATCGACAGATAGATTATTGAGACCGGACTTTAGACGGAACCGCTGTTCTGTCTAGGTAAAAAATCCGTCGATCAGTTTAGTAGGTATATGTTCGAAGAGATTGTTTACGGATCAGAGATAATAGTTGTAGCAAATAGATAGGTATTAATGATATGTTTATCTCGACAGAACGGCGTCGGTTAACGATTGAGGACTACTCTATAAATAAGATACGTTATTTCATCCTTTTTTAATTGCTACGGTGAACTGTCATGGTCATATTATGACTTACAGTGCCCAAAATCTTGAGATCCTCCTTCTTTTGGGTTGTAACAATGGCGCCAAACTAACATTACACTATTTTTATAGCTCCGTGTTTAACGTTTAAAATGATAGAAAAAACATACTTTACGAGTGCAAAATATGCTTGAAATGTGTGATAATTGGATAAAAAACGAGATTTTATGATTCAAAGAAGAAAACTTGAAAGAAAATTAACTTGAAACCGGGTCCGAGACTTTGTGATTCAAAGAAGAGAACTAGTAAGAAAATAATAATAATAATAATAATATCTTGGGACAACTCACACAACGCTATCTGATCCCAAACTAAGCAGAGCTTGTACTATGGAAACCAGACAACTGATAAACATACTTATATATTTCTAAATACATACATATTATAGATAAATAACACCCAGACACAGAATAAACCATCGTGCTCATCACACAAAGTTTTATCCTGGGTGGGGATCGAACCCACTACCTCTTGCGTAGCAGTCGTATACACTCCCACCGCGCCACAAAGGCAGTCAAAACAATAAACTTGGAACTGACATCGAGACTTTGTGATTCAAAGAAGAGAACTAGTAAGAAAATAAACTTGGAACTGACATGAGACTTTGTGATTCAAAGAAGAGAACTAGTAAGAAAATAAACTTGGAACTGACATCGAGACTTTGTGATTCAAAGAAGAGAACTAGTAAGAAAATAAACTTGGAACTGACATCGAGACTTTGTGATTCAAAGAAGAGAACTAGTAAGAAAATAAACTTGGAACTGACATGAGACTTTGTGATTCAAAGAAGAGAACTAGTAAGAAAATAAACTTGGAACTGACATGAGACTTTGTGATTCAAAGAAGAGAACTAGTAAGAAAATAAACTTGGAACTGACATCGAGACTTTGTGATTCAAAGAAGAGAACTAGTAAGAAAATAAACTTGGAACTGACATGAGACTTTGTGATTCAAAGAAGAGAACTAGTAAGAAAATAAACTTGGAACTGGCATCGAGACTTTGTGATTCAAAGAAGAGAACTAGTAAAAAAATAAACTTGGAACTGACATGAGACTTTGTGATTCAAAGAAGAGAACTAGTAAGAAAATAAACTTTGAACTGACATCGAGACTTTGTGATTCAAAGAAGAGAACTAGTAAGAAAATAAACTTGGAACTGACATGAGACTTTGTGATTCAAAGAAGAGAACTAGTAAGAAAATAAACTTGGAACTGACATCGAGACTTTGTGATTCAAAGAAGAGAACTAGTAAGAAAATAAACTTGGAACTGACATCGAGACTTTGTGATTCAAAGAAGAGAACTAGTAAAAAAATAAACTTGGAACTGACATCGAGACTTTGTGATTCAAAGAAGAAAACTTGAAATTGAAAGAAAGTCTACTTGAAACTGGCGAATGCACAGAATTTGTGAGCCATAATCCCTATCGAGTACATAATATCGGCGGGACGAGAAAAAAAAAACCTCTTTCTTTTTGAAGTTGGTTGAAAAAATCTCTTAGGAATTAGATTTTTAAACATCAATAATTAATGCTTGCTTACTTAATTAAACCGACTTAACTTGGCCTATAGGTAACGTCTTTAAGCTACTGTTGAACCTAGATACTCGTACAATTAACACGTAGGTAACAGCTTCATATTACGTTCATTACTGACGAGCCTCGTATTATTAACGAGCGCTATGTTACTGTAATTGGCTTCGTTATATGCAGTACTCTATAGTAGGGTAGTAAATGCACAAATAGAGGGGAATATAGGGGATGACGTGTTGTTTATAAGTGCCGGCTTAGTATGGCGATTTTAATGTGATAAAACGTAAATCTTATCACAAGAGTACCTAATTATATGCATAAAATGTAACTAAAATTATTACTATTAAATAATCTGATATTAAGAAAATTCGCCTTAGTTCAAATTGGCCTTTTCCCCGAATATTTTAATATCAATGGATTAGGCGGTTTGCCCCGAGCTTTATACTCATCAAATATTCAAATATTCTCATTAAAATGTAAATTTAGCTAACTACTATTAGATTTAAAAACGTAAATACATTACTTCAATATACATAAATGCTTTTCATAATTTCAACATTTTTCTTTAAAAAAAGTATATTTTAATCTAAAACCCTACAAATAGATAACTAGTTAGGTACATGTAATAACATAATTAAGAAAAAATAGAGACCTTCATAATCTCATATACAATTCATTTTACAGTAATTTTATTCTATATTACAATAGGGATTTGACTAAAGTAAAATCAATGTATTTTTATAAAACGCCAAAAACACCTTGCTCAGTACAACTTTGTATGAAATACTAGCATGTGACGTCATAATTTCAATGACAAATCATTTACTTTTAGTATTTCTTTTAATGAATAGTAAATAATACACTCGTTAAATTATGAACAAACATATGTTTTCAGAATATTTTATCACATAGGGTTCATTTAAAATAATTTATTATGATGAATCGAATACCGAATTAAAAAGGTATTGAAAGTAAGTACAACCGCGAATGTTGGCAAGTTCGTCGTAGCGAGACAGTACGTTACAATACAAAGCATACAATACCCCATGCTATAAGGAGGGTGGGCAGTAATCTGATTTAGAGGCACTTACTAACAGGTAAAGTGCTTTTGCACGCCAACTTTAACTTGTTTACGATACGTGCCGGCCATTTATTGGACACCCGGTTTTGTTAATCGCTGATAAAAACGTGGCGACGATTGTGGGTGTTTGAGGTCGTGATAGCTATACGTTAAAAAAAAAAAATCTAGTAGGTACTGAGGATGTGAGCTAACCTGGGGACAGACAGACGGACGGACATAGCAAAAGTATAGGGGTTCCCTGTTTACCACGGAACCATAAAGAGATTTATTTATTTATTTATTTATGTTCGGAAAACCAACAGGAAATGACAATTATTTTTGAAGATTGAGACATATTTTTTTTTATATTTATTTATAAGTACAACCACATCATACATATTAAACATTTGAGGAAACAATTATTATATGAGAGAATTCTGATATGCATGACACTTATGGTGTACATAGCATTTGCTTAAACTACTAACATCAGACAAATATAAGAAAATACTACAAAAAATTAAAACTATCTAAACTAACTTAAACTAACTTATATTAAGTACTTCATTACAAGAAGAGACCAATTTTTTTATCTTCTGTTTGAAACTATTGAATGAGTCAAATCAAAGACATATGCAACAGTTAGCCAATAAAAGGTTTTCACTTATACATAATTAATTAAAAATTAAACATTAGTGCGCAGACTGGACCAAGCAGTATCAACATTGTAACTTTTCAGTATATACTATTATTATTTGTAGGGGATACATGAACCCAACTGACGACAAATTATAAACTAACTTAAAAAATAAAAATCATTATATAAAACTACAGAAGAAGTCCCGACTTAGCACCCTCCTCACCATTTCCAGATTAATAAACCTCAATTTTTTTATCAAATCGATTGACGTAAGAATCTTCAAATTGGGTCTGCTACGCATTTGATCTCTGGGGTAGGTACCAGAAACTTACATACTTAAGGGTAGGTACTCCTTCACTGTCTTCATTTCGTTGTCGTGACAAGCCCGTGCGAACTGGCGGTCGAGAGCTGCGCTTAGAAATGCATCAACGCGCATGCGCGGTGTATATCTTTGAGCGCACTGCGCATGCGCCAGTTCGCACGGGCTTGTCCAGACAACGAAATAAAGATAATGAATAAGGGCCCTGGTTAATTTTATAAAATATGAGTCACAATATAAATTAAAACCCTCGGAAAAATCTCGTTATAGACAAGGGTTTTAGCAAGATCCCGTAAGGCGTGATTCAATTTTCTACAACCTGTAACAAAAAGGTGTGGTCAAATCCATGGGTCATTCATTACATAAACATATATATACTAATGATAAAAAGCTGAAGAGTTTGTTTGTTTGAACTACTCGTTCGAATTGAAAAAATCTTTTACTGTTACATAGCCGATAACCCATTTATCGAAGAAGGCTGTGGGCTAACTAAAATAACATCACGCTACGACTTATAGGAGCGGCTCAGCAATTCAGAATGTTGCAAAAACGGGGAACATTTATGCATACTAAGTTGCGCGAGTCAGTTACTTATAGATAAAATAAAATTATCCATTTAAAAAGCTATAACTCAAACTCTCTCTCTCTGTGTCTCTTCTCTACTAAAATATGAAAAAAAACCTCTATTACTAAGCCATAATAAAGTAATGAGATTTGGCATCATGGTAATTTTAATACTTATGCCTTAGACTACCCGCTGTTTAAATTCAGCACAAAATTCTATCTTAATTCGTCGAATTTTACAATAGGTTTTCTCGCTGTCGCTATCGCTGTACGACGCTACTGCGTGTACTCTGTGGTGCGGTGGGAGTGTATCCGACTGCTATGCAAGAGGTTGTGGGTTCGATTCCCACACGGAACACCACTTTGTGTGATACACAAATTGTTGTTCCAGGTCTGGGTGTACTGTGTCCGTGACTTGTATGTTTGTAAAGTCCCCCGCGACACAGGGCTTGCACCCTACTGCGGTAATCGTCTTTTAAATTAAAAATAAAACTATACTACTATCACTAGCTTTTAACTTTTTGCTGAATGACTCCGATTACCCAGCGTTTACTATCCGTCGCATTTGAATTTCTGTAACTGACTGGATACTCAACAGATCATTCTGTAGGACATCCAGTAAGTATTCCTACATCACCAACGTCCTTCCGTGAAGCCTGCAGCCATTTGGGCAAGTTGTCGGCGTTCTAGGAGTGCCTCGATTGGTTGAAGTGACAGATAGGATAAGTAGAACACGTACCTACAATGGCCCAATCAAGAGGCTAAGTGGTGTTTTTAGGGTTCCGTACCTCAAAAGGAAAAACGAAACCCATAGAGGATCACTTTGTTGTCCGTCCACCTATCTGTCAAGACCCTTTATGTCGGGAACCCGTGAAGGTATCGAGTTAAATTAAAACCATGTTCTCAGGTCTACTACAGTCCCTTGAAGTTGTGAAATAATCAAACTTCTAAGTTAACCTAAAAAAAACTACGGCCGTTTACGCCGCAAAAAAACGTTCATTTTGACACTCGCTACTTTCCGTTGACCTAGAACTATGTAAGTAGTGTAAGTAATATCGACTTATATTACACGTATAGGGAAAAATCTGAAAACTATACATTTTATGGTCTTTTAAAAAACCGGGCAAGAGCATGTCGGACCATGCTCAGTGTAGGGTTCCGCAGTCTTTAATAATTGCATCAGCAGAAGAGCTATATTCATGGCATGCCCTTTTGTTGAGAAACGCAGTTTTTCGGCAATAACTCAATGACGGTTTATCCGATCATGTCCAAAATAATTTTAGTTTAAAGTATTTACTAAGCGCTACCATTGTTGTTTTGTTATATTTTTTGGTCATACCTACGGTTCAAAGGTTAATGGGGGACAATTTATGCGACTTTCGGAGCAATTATTTCCAAAAATATTCACTTAATCAAAAAACCTTATAATGTTTTTGAAAGACCTGTCGAATGATGTGCCATGTAATAATAATAATAATATTTTATTAATCACCATAAAAACAATTACAATATAAAAACTGCACTATGACATTTCATTAACATTACATAACAATAATATCAAGTTAACAGTTTTAAACGCTGTCTTTTAAACTAGGCAGAATGCCTGTATCTTAAAAGACAGTATTCGGCACTAACAAGGTTTTATTTATTTAAAATATTATTATTATTATATTAAAATGCCTGTGACATACGGACCGACAGACAGACAGACAGACGGACCTGACGAAACTATAAGGGTTCCGTTTTTGCCATTTTGGCTGCGAGACTCGATTCCCGAACTATTTATAACTAGCGGCCTGTTCCAGCTTCGTACGGGTGGACATAGGGATCCCTACTTGTTTCCAGTAATAAACATAGCCTATGTTACTTGGAAAAATATAGCAATGTAAAGGTGAAAGAATCTTTAAAATCGGTCCAGTCAATTTTTGAGTGTAATCGTTACAAAAATACAAATCTTCATAATATTAGTGCAGAATGTGTAGATGTAGAATGCTGAGGCGAACGGTTAAAAAAATTTTGAGGTTACCCGATACAAATATACAGGGTGTATTTTTGAAACGGGTCAGTAAGGGCAAGTACCTTAACCGTTGCAGTTACAGCAAAACGTTCTTAGAAGACCTTCCCTAACTTTTTGACATACTTTGAACTGCATTCACAGATTTTGTAAAAAACTTACAGTTGGCAAAAAAAATGCAAAAAGTCCAAAAAATTTTTTTTTATGCCAATCGATTCTATTTTATGTGGGGATCAAAAAACTCTATGAAACCATTTTAGCTTTCAGTACTAGAAAAGACAGAAATCTCCAAAAACGTTTCCCATACATTTCCTACGGAAATATGATAAATCAACTCGAAACTCATAGGACAGGTAAAATTTTAAACTTTTTTAAATAAAAAAAATCATTTAAACATTTTAGAAATTGGTTTATGAAATAAATTGCTCAAAATGATTTCCATTTTCACGAATACATAAGTCTATCCTTTTTTGCACTGAACGAATGGCGGCTAATAATGTTCTGGGATGAATATTACGTAAAATGGTCATTAATGCATCCTTGAGCTCTTGAACACTGGCGTACGTCGTCTTATACACCTCGTTTTTCACGAAGCCCCATAAAAAAAAATCAAGTGGTGTTAGATCGGGGCTACGAGGTGGCCACTGTGTTGGACCATGTGTACCTATCCACTGTGTACCGAATAGGCGGCTCAAATTGGAACGTGAAAGGTGACTGTTATGTGGCGGAGCACCATCTTGTTGAAAATGAACTTTTCGCAATTCCGACAGGGGCCATTCGTCCATCTCGTTTTCAAGATGGTGTAAAATGACTTCATTATACATGGCAGAATTCAGTTTCCCTTCATAAAATTCCACCATTATAACTCGATTGGACATTATACCACACCAACAGTTGAATGAGAAGCGAACCTGATTATGACTTGCCGTAACTCTTAGTGGATTTTCTTTGGACCAATAGTGGTGATTTTTTCTGTTGTACATACCGTTATTGGAAAAATTCGTTTCGTCTGACCACAGTATGTAATTTAAAAATTCATGATCTCTGCTTATTTTTCCTCTTAGCCACCTGCAAAAAGTAAGCCTTCGAACATCATCACCCGGATGTAACACTTGAACTATGCGCCCATATCGATAGCACTTGTAGCCGTATTTCTTCCATATCTTTATCACAAGGGAGTGGGATACACCTACTTCAAAGGCGACATGCCTGGACGATACCTCTGGATATGCTTCGACATAAGTCAGAACCGCAATCTCCGTGTCCATGTCCACACGAGGCTGCCGCTTTCTTTTGAAAGAACCCTGCAATTCCAGGTTTTTCAAAAGATTTCTAATAACCTTTCTTGTTGGCACATGTCGCAACGGATACTTATTGCGGTACCACACTAATGCAGCTCCCGCATTTCGATTATTGACAAAATACGCTTCTAATAAGTCAATTTTTTCACGATTAGAAGACATTTTAGCGAAAATCCTTAATTAATAATAACTCATACGAAGTTTCTCAGCTGACACACAGATTTTCGAATGAAATTCGAAATTTGAAGGTAAAAATTATTTTTATTTACTTTACAGTCAATTCTACCCACTTCCTGGCCATAACAAAAAGTTCGACCATCGTAGAAATTTGTTTCTGTTGCCGAAATGTATGGGAAACGTTTTTGGCGATTTCTGTCTTTTCTAGTACTGAAAGCTAAAATGGTTTCATAGAGTTTTTTGATCCCCACATGAAATAGAATCGATTGGCATAAAAAAAAATTTTTTGGACTTTTTGCATTTTTTTTGCCAACTGTAAGTTTTTTACAAAATCTGTGAATGCAGTTCAAAGTATGTCAAAAAGTTAGGGAAGGTCTTCTAAGAACGTTTTGCTGTAACTGCAACGGTTAAGGTACTTGCCCTTACTGACCCGTTTCAAAAATACACCCTGTATATCTTGCTGGACATAGTTCTTTGTACCTATAATACTAAGTAACTACAATTAAAAAGGGAAACCGAAAGTAATGGTGTTCCAAGGACCCTTCGCCACTGGTAGAATGTATCAACAAATTTGTACAGAACCCTCGATGGACGAGTCCGATTAGCACTTGCCCGGCTTTTTTCTTGTTTCTCCAGGTAAACTAAGTATTATTGGTAAAACTAACTAAGTATTCCTGCATCTACAGATTAGGACGCAAAGTATTGTGTTACAAGGATGCAAAGGTAGGTAGTATAGTATGACCATTAGTGCTGTGCACTCCCTGAGGTATGCGCGCGGTGAGACGGGGGGGTTAGAATCGGCTGCTGCGCTGTCAGTGCGCCGTCAACGCTTGTGACGGCAGGTAGTGTTATTTGTATCGGACTGTCTATGTCAGACGCACACGAGATAAATATTCAAAGATGGGTCGTGCGTTATCTCGTGATATGAAGACTGTCATTTTTAAGGTGGCTGAATATTTTAAGAAAAGAAAAGCAGACAAAGAAAGCTTTGAATTTAAAAATGACGTGAATATTGCTAAAATCGTTGCGGAGGCTACGGGATACAGCAAAAGAACCGTACATAATGTGATTTCTGCGGGCTATTTATCAATTGAAAATTCAAGCCAATTAAAATTTCAATCGCCAAAAAAACCAAAAGTTCTAAAGAAAAAACACGTTGTGGATGATTTTGACCTTGGAGTTATCAGAAGAAAAATTCATCAGTTTTACGAAGTTGAAAAAAAAATACCAAGTGTCCGTAAGTTACTATCAAGTTTGAGACAGGATGGCATATTGAATTGTGGACGGGAATATTTAAGACAGCTTTTACACAAAATGGGCTACCGTTACAAAAAATGCAAATCAAAGAGACATCTCCTTATAGAGCAGCCTAATATTACAGTGTGGCGGAAAAAATATCTTACACAAATCAGAAATTACAGAACGGAAAACCGAAACATATATTTTCTTGATGAAACATACATCAACGCCAGTCACCATGCCAGCAAATGTTGGCAATCATCGTCAGAACCCGGTATTCATGCTGATATTGGGAAAGGACGGCGACTAGTAATACTCCACGCTGGGTGTCGAAATGGCTTAGTGGATGATACATTGACTATATTCAAATCCGATGCTAGAACCGGTGACTATCATGGAGATATGAGCGGACCTACTTTTTATAAGTGGGTAGATGAAAAGTTAAAAGATAAGTTGCTGCCGAATTCTGTGGTTGTAATGGACAACGCGTCTTACCACAGCGTTCAGATTGAGAAGAAACCAACTATATCAAGCCTCAAAAGTGAAATGCAGAACTGGTTGCTACGCCATAATGTAGAATTTTCAGGAACCATGTCAAAGGCTCAACTGCTACTTCTTATCAAAAATACACAAAAAGAACCCGTGTATAGAATTGACGAACTCCTGAAAGCCAGTGGACACACTGTTCTGCGTTTACCTCCGTACCATCCAGATTTAAATCCAATCGAGTTGGTCTGGGCTGATATTAAAAACAACATAGCCCAAAACTATATTAATTCTTCTCTAGACGAAAAGATAATCTTATTGGATAAATTGTTTTCGGAATTCACGGCGGAAAAATGGCAGAAATGCGACGATCATGTCCAGAAAAATGAAAATGATTACTGGAGTCGCGATAGTAGGTTCGATAATGTTATCGATTCATTCATAATAAATTTGCAAGACTCTGATTCAAGTTCCGGTGGCGAAGAGGAAGATGAAGATGATGACGAAATGGAAGATGAAGTTGAAACAGAATCTATGTCAGAATAACTTTCGTTAGAATATATAATTGTTTGTAAATATAAAAAATGTTTAATAAAACAAGTCCTGTTGTGAATTATAACTTTCAATTCTTATTTATCACCTGCATATTTTTAATAAAATATGAGTATATTTGGGTTACATTTTAATCAACAAAGTAAGTATATATTACAGATAGATAGCCTCCGACCAACGCAACGTCCCGCCACAAGTCTTGCCTTAGAAATGCAAACTGATATCGTAAGATCTGTCCGACATGTATCGACCTCATGTGAACTCATGCACTTTTTTCTTCGCCCCCCACCTCGCCGTGCATACCTCAGGGAGTGCACAGCACTAATGGCCACACTATAGTCGCAGAACTGGTGTGCCTTGGAAACGAACCAGAAGTTGTTGCTATGCCATTATAACACCTGGAGAAGAAGGTACAGTAGGTAAAGTATATATCTCAGTGGAGAACCAAAGAAAAGAAAAGTAAAACAACTTGAAAAGGGATGACTTATTAGTTACTGGTTGACCCGCGCAACTTGGTCTGCGTAAATGTTCGCAGTTTTTGCAACATTTTTATTGCTGCTCCGCTTCTATTAACCATAGCGTGATGTTATATAGCCTAGAGTCTTCCTCGATAAATGGGCCATTATAACACCTGGAAAATAAGGTATATTATGGTAAAGTATCTATCTTACAGGAGAACCAAAGAAAATAAAAGTAAAACAACTTGAAAAAGGGTTGACTTATTAATTAAAACAGAAAAATCTCAATTTCTTTATGCTTTTGCTATGCTTTTGTGGCAGGAGCTGGATGCGAGAAGCCGAAGATAGAACAAAGTGGCGTGCAATTGGAGAGGCCTATGTCCAGCAGTGGACTGCGATAGGCTGATGATGATGCTTTTGTGAGTTATCTATGTGTGTTGGAACGCGGTAATCTCAGGAACTACTGACCCGAATTGAAAAAATCTTTTACTGTTGGATAGCCCATTTATCGAGGAAGGCTTTAGACTATATAGCATCACGCTACGACCAACAGGAGCGGAGCAATGAGAAATGTTGCAAAAACGGGGAAAATTTACGCATACAAAGTTGCGCGGTGGGAGTGTATCCGACTGCTACGCAAGAGGTCGTGGGTTCGATCCCCACCCAGGATAAAACTTTGTGTGATGAGCACGATGGTTTATTCTGTGTCTGTGTGTTATTTATCTATAATATGTATGTATTTAGAAATATATAAGTATGTTTATCAGTTGTCTGGTTTCCATAGTACAAGCTCTGCTTAGTTTGGGATCAGATAGCGTTGTGTGAGTTGTCCCAAGATATTATTATTATTATTATTATTATAGGTATATTTTGCAAGAAAGGTAGTCAATAATCATTGCTCAAGAGCCAGGGTACATAAAACCCGGGTATTTATTGTGAAACATTTTTCGGATTACACAATATGTAGCTACAGTTTCAGATATAGATATCACGTAATGTTTACGCAAACAAATTTTAGAGGTGTTGACTTTAATTTCAGTCTAAAGTGGGCTATCTATAGGTACCTACTCTTCAGCTTTATAATATTAATTATAAAAC
Organism: Herminia tarsipennalis; assembly: GCA_945859575.2. Lineage (NCBI taxonomy): Eukaryota > Metazoa > Arthropoda > Insecta > Lepidoptera > Erebidae > Herminia > Herminia tarsipennalis. The sequence goes on from OX243840.2 coordinate 8,519,871, forward strand.
TGAAGAGTTTTTTGTTTGGGTGAACGCGATAATCTCAGGAACTGCTTGTTCGAATAAAAAAAATCTTTTAGTGTTGGATAGACCGTTTATTGAGGAAGGCTATAGGTATGCATAACATCACGCTACGCCTAATAGGAGCTGGAAAGGGGGAAAAATGACGCAAATGAAGTTGCGCGGGTCAACTAGTCTATAATAAACACAATAATATTTTCGCTAACTATGTAAAATATTTTTTTTTTCTGCAAATACTCGTACCTATATAAGTGACTTTTCCGTCACTGTTTACTTACTTGCACAGCCAAGTTGCATCCATGTTTTCTTTTCAATGAAATACCTGATAAGAATAGGTACACCTAAACATGCATAGTAATAATAATAGTTAAATTAATTAACTATCATGAAATTTTGAAATACTTTTGAGACAAGGAAAAACTATAGGTACTCAACAATATTTATTCTACTTTCTTTCATTTTCTATGCAAAGTTCCAAACGCATCATAATTTTTAAGTTTAACAGGATTAATTAATGCCTTCGACTGCATGATATTAAATATAAAGGATAGCTTATTTCCAATTATTTCGCAGGCGTGTTTTTTTTTCGGCGTCCAAATTACGTTACAAAATGACAAATTAACAAGACGTAATGTCTGCATATACAATACCTACTATATTTCTTTCTTCTTCAATTTATCATGTGGTACCTTACCTACTTGGTAAAGCTTTCTTCACTAAACAATCTCTCAACTGTCAGATGAAACCGCACATAAATAGATAAGAATATTCCCATAAATGACAATTAGATTATCCATTTATAAGCATCGACGACGAATAAAATTCCATTCTCTCAACATTCGACACTAAATCACCTCAAAAATGTTCAGCAAATTACCACAAATATGAACCAACTCATCGCGGGTGCTCACAGTTCAATCTTCAACCATATCGAATTCTCAACTTCAGATAACCAATAACCATTGTAAATTGATCTTTAAGCCGATCAATTACCAACCTTATTGCCTTATGATAAGGCTTGTGGTTTTTCAGTGGTGTTAAGTGCAGAATGACTGCGCGTAACGCTAATGGTCCGTGAAATTGGCCGTTTGGCGATAAATGTAAGATTTTTTTTGACATTTCAAATATACTGTTATGATAGGATTATAGTGTTTATATGCCGTGTCCTCAAGATTATTGTACTCAGTGCTCAGTAGACCGAATGTACTGATTTAGACTGTTAATTTGTATGTCAGGTTGTCCAGCTTTTCAGGTCAATGCGTAAGTTTTTTTATATTTTTAACCGCCTTTAAACAAGGTGGTTTTGTATGCAAGTATGCTTGATAATTTTTTCCTTGATATATACTTGAAGGTGGTTAATTTTTTAAGTTATTTACAATATAATTTCTACAACTGCACGGATGATGATAGATATTGTTTGTCAATGAGATTTTTTTTTTAACTGGCGCTATTTTTATTACCACAATCGGTGCAATTCGATCGAAACGTTAGGTAAATAAAAGGTTAGTTACCTTTAAATAATTCACGCGATTAAGTCTTGAAATATGTATATCTAAAATGTGATAGATATCAATCAAGAATAAAGGTAAGTATCTCAGGGAAGGACTAGGTATTAGGATAGGTATATTTTTTATAGCAATAACCGTCATCCAATCCACGCGGGCATAGCTAGCACTCTGTCTGTCGGTCACGTTTTCACGGCTAAACTGCTGGGAAGATTTTGATAAACTTTGTTTCAAATAAAAAACCGGGCAAGTGCATGTCGGGCCACGCACAATGAAGGAGTCCGTAGTTACCCAGCACATTAAAGCGGTATAAAGCTGTTGTTTTTGTTTTATGCTACTAACAACGTTATATTACGTTACGTTGTTTCAATGAAATTTGTACGAAAATTTTGTTACTTCTCACTAGGTCTGCTGTTACTCGTAAACTAGTAAAGCCTACTTAGTTGTGATAGTTTTCCTTTTAATTTCATTAGATATATATAGGTAGGTAGGTACTACTATACATTTTTCCCCATTTCCAAAAAAACAATCATTTAGCTGGCAGTGGGGGGGGGGGCATAGACTCTAATAAAAAAATTACACTTTAAGGCTTAATATTTTACAAAGGACCCTTAAATCGAAAATTAATGTTCACAACCTCTAAATATTTTTAAAAGACCGTATCTAACGATACCCCCACACGATGTAGGTACGAACACATCGACATCAGCGAAAATAATATTAGGGTTCCGTTTAGCCATTTTGGCTACGGAACCCTAAAAAGCAATCATTAGAAAATCAAAAAAACATGCCTGTGCAAAAAAGATGGAAACAAGATTCCCTAGGCATTGTAGATGACACAAGACAAATTACATAGGTAAATGTGCAGGGTAGAAAAGGTAGGAGAGAGACCTATCAGTCAAAATTATGGCCGTTATCAGGTCAACATTCAGAAATTTTAAAAATGTATTTTTTTATGTTATTTTATTCATGGTGAAAACAATATGCCCTTTGTATTTATCTACTTAGGTATAATATAATGCAGTGGGAAGCGTTAATGAATCTTGTTAACTTTAATAAAGTACATCCTATTGCATTATATTTATTGTAATTAATTAAACATGTAAAGGGCATCTTGTTTCCATTCTTGCATAATAAGCGTATAAAAATAAAATGCTTGTTGTGCAAGTAGGATTTCTGTTTTTTGTTGATATAAGTATTTGAATATGTACTCGTAAGTAAATAAATATTTATTTATTTTATACATTTTAGGTACTGAAGAACTTTCTCACAGGCTACATTACACAAATATTAAAAACTTAAGTGAGAGCAGGCATTTTAAATGTAAAACGAAAAGAAACGCTATAGTTACATGGACTTTTTTTTTTAAAATAAATACTAATATGACTAAAGACTAAAATGAGATCATACTATCAAAGGCATAGAAAATAAAGCAGTACATTTCGAGTAAAAATACATCAAGTACAATTGGATTTACTAGCTAAAAAAATACCAAGTAGGATACATGGATACGTAATAAATAGGTAGGGTACAGAGACCACAAACTGAGAATAAGAATAGTGAAAACTCTGATATGTGTATATGTGAAATCAAAGTAAAATTAATTTAATCACTTAGGTTATAAAATGCAACGCTGAACGTCAGACAAATTTTGAAATAGAATGTCTCTACATTGAATGCCAAGTAGCAAGAGTAAAGCCGTGAGAAAAAAACACGGCAATAAAAACTCGTGGCCACCACTTTTTTCAAATACCAATTAATACAATATATTTGTACATATGTATACAGTTATGCCTGTAAGTAAGGTGCTGCAGCCTGCAACCATTACACCATGAAACTCACGCAAGCAGTAACCATAGTACGTGAAGTAGGTATACTTAAGTTTTAAAAGGAATTAAATCCTATGGTGTGGATGGGAGAATCAACTTACACAAATTACAAAAGACTAAAGCTGAAGAGTTTGAACGCGTTAATCACAGGAACTACGGATTAAATGCAAAAATTCTATAGAAGGTTATAACTAGGCTAAATAACATCACGATACGACCAATACGAGCGGAGCATTAACGAAAAATGTTGCAAAAACGGGGAAAATTGACACAAACGCAGTTGCGCAGATCAGCTAGTCTACAAATATTTATATATCATAACTAGCTGACCCGCGCAACTTCGTCTGCGTAAATTTTCCCCATTTTTGCAACATTTTTCCTTGCTGCTCCGCTCTCATTAGTTGTAGCGCGATGTTTTATAGCCTATAGCATTCCTCGATAAATGGGCTATCTAAAAGTAAATTTTTTTTTTTCATATTTGACCCGTAGTTTCTGAGATTTTCGCGTTCAAACAAACAAACTCTTCTCTCTCTTCTAATATTATAGTATAGTTATAAATGTTAGGTGTGGACAACCCTTATCACTTAGGGGCATGAATAATAGATAGTAATTTTCCCTTTTTTCTTTTTTCTTCCTTTTTTTTTAAAACATTTTTCATTGCTGCTCCGCTCCTATTGGTCGTAGCGTGATGTTATAACCTATAGTCTTATATTTTGCCTCTATAAATGGGCTATCCAACAATAAAATATATTTTCAATGCGGCCCAGTAGTTCCTGAGATTATCGCGTTCAAACAAACAAACAAACTCTAAGGGGTATGAAAAATAGATGTTGGCCGATTCTCATAGATACCGGATAAGCACAAAAAATTTCATCAAAATCGGTCAAGCCGTTTCGGAGGAGTATGGCAACGAAAACTGTGACACGAGAATTTTATATATTAGACTAGCTGTCCCGCGCAACTTCGTCTGCGTAAATTTTCCCTTTTTTTTTTTACAACATTTTTCATTGCTGCTCCGCTCCTATTGGTCGTAGCGTGATATTATAACCTATAGCCTTCCCCGATAAATGGGCTATCCAACAATAAAATATTTTTTCAGTGCAGCCCAGTAGTTCCTGAGATTATCGCATTCAAACAAACAAACAAACTCTTAGGGGTATGAAAAATAGATGTTGGCCGATTCTCATAGATACCGGATAAGCTGACCCGCGCAACTTCGTCTGCGTAAATTTTACCCGTTTTTGCAACATTTATCATTGCTGCTCAGCTCCTATAGGTCTTAGCGTGATGTTATATAGCCTATAGCCTTTCTCAATAAATCGGCTATCCAACAGTAAAATATTTTTTCAGTGCGGCCCAGTAGTTCCTGAGATCATCGCGTACAAACAAACAAACAAACTCTTAGGGGGATAAAAAATAGATGTTGTCCGATTCTCAGACCTACCGAATATGCACACAAAATTTCATCAAAATCGGTCCAGCCGTTTCGGAGGAGTTCGATTACGCACCCCGTGACAGGAGAATTTTATATATTAGATTTAATAATAAATCTATAGCATGGTGATGACAAGTGATGCAAACTATAATAGTAATGTAATAATAATATTTTGGGACCACTCACACAACATCATCTGATACCAAACTATGCAGAGCTTGGTAACCTAACAACAGATAATATATTTCTAAATACATACATATTATAGATAAATTACACCCAGATACAGAATAAATCATCGTGCTCGTCACACAAAGTATTATATAGGTGGGGATTGAACCCACGACCGGCTTAGCAGTCAGGGCCACTAACCCAAACTAACGGTTAGCTCTTGGGCTGCAGCTTAAAAATATTAATTTAGTAAAAAACAGTTACGTAGAACAATATCTACTGAAAGGCCAGCACTATTCATTCACATTAACCGAGCGTGCTGTCTGTACATATAATATTTATAAAGCCGTGCCATTGTTTGTAGAACCGCTCACTGTTATTAATTTGCGCAATAACGCATTCCACGTTTCAAAACAAGCAGGAAACCGCCGTGACTAAATGAAAATATTTCTTCCTCACTTGTTTAAACAAGCTAATAATATTACCGTAACCATTTTAATTAGAACTATTTAACACCCTGTTTATTCATTTGCGGTTAAATGTTTTGTGTGAAGCGGGGAGGGGGAGGGAGGTCATTCATGTTTGGTTAGTAACGACAACGTCAGAGTGAAGTAAACATAGTGATAAGAGTACAACCATATAGCTGATAAGATACGGCCAAACCAATTACAGCCACGTACAGCGAGCATGATGGAGCGTGGTTTAGGTAATCATGCTTCTGAGTCAAACGCGTTAGTAACATGACTTCTGAAGGCCGAATCTTGTGATATAAATAGCCCAATTACAGTTTGAATCGAACCTCGTGTACATTACCTATTCTATTAAGTAGGTATTACCTTAATTCGTCATAATTTAGTCATTGTTCCACTGTAGAGCAAAGACCCTCTCTATCTTAACCAGGTATTTCTTTCTGGTAGTTCGTTCATTTTGCCATTTTCTCCAGGACTTACAGCGTCATCATCTAGTGTTATACAAGCTCCATTTAATGGTGATTTAGGTCCATTTCTCTTCTGGTGCTTGATAGTTATGTATCTAATGGTATTAACAACCATTCATATCGAAATAGACTCAGAACGTTTGAAATGTGCTGGAAGCATTTACATAATAGCATTGTTATGTTAAATTAAACTGACCTTTCATCCGCCCCAAATAAAACATCAACATTCTGATCCCTCTAGTGTCACTATTTTTAAAACTATTCAATATCCAAATACGTGAAAATATTTGTGATATTCAAGCATGTTTTTCGTCCTTTATAGGGAAAGGAATTTCCTGTCGAAATAAAAGGTGATAGATTACTTGAAATTAAATCGGCAAGGCATGCCTGATGCCAGAAGCAGCACCAAATTATCATACCTAAGTTTTTCTATAACCAGCGATGACTGCCATCAGCTAAGTCCATACGTTGATTTAAAGCAAAGATAGGTACCTAGACCTGCTAGTAACATAGAACTGTAACGTGCATACCAGTTAGCGTGTACACATAAGTTTTTCTCGCTAGTTTATTAATATGAGGTTTAGGGACTCGTGTGCGGAAAGTATATAAGAAAATGAGGTATATCGACATAGTCCTGATAGAAGGTTCGATTCAGGCATGGCCTACGGAAGTCTCGGGTCTAGGCTTCAAACGTTTTATAAGGTTATGTTTATAAGGCATGTGCAAGGAGCTGTTATATAAGTGTGCCAGCATCAGGCATGTGTATTTTCGCCCTTAGGAACCTATGTTTTTTTTAAATAAACTTCAGAAGAAATAAAGTTAATGAACTAGATTATACTCTGAATCATTTTTCGCTTTATCTATTCAGGTATCAGGTAGTATTACAAAATCAAGCCGTATTTATCGAACTTGTTTTTGCAACATTACATACCTATGTGCATGTGAGCAGCGTCATATTTCTCAACGCTGTCCTTATTACATGGTCTAGTGAAGAGCGCCTTTGTCTTGTTATCAATTGGTACATCGATATTTCTGTAATAATCGTCGTCTTGGTTAATAGTAGTTTGTTCTGTTCGAATGATTATCATTTTAACCTTAAGTACCTGCTATATTCTTAACTGTAGGTTACCTAGAAGGAAAAACATATCGATCAGATCCTTCGATTCGATTTAATTCCATAGCAGACGTAATTACTACGTCTACAGTTGCGTGGTTTTAACCAACACAATCTGTCCAGCTTTCAAATTCAAACCTAACTCCAACTTAATTTTGTATCAAAGACCTTTTGATACGTCTGAAAGTACATCTAGCACATTAAGGATTAATGAAAATGTCATTGAATTAACTTACTCCTAGGTATATTTTAGTCTATAGCTCTGGTGTAATAAGACGCCAGGGATAAGATATATAGGTTTATGTAAAACACCACATTAAAATATATAGGTATATGTAAAACGTTGTCCTAGATTATAAATCTAGGACAATGTTTTACACATATATATATATATATATATATATATATATATTTAAAGATAACTAGCAATATAGGATTGTGTGTCCAACATTATTAGAAATTCTGTTAACCACTCCAGCTAAGCTTAATGGCTTGTGTCAGGAGTGGGTCGGTAGTATAATGGGTAGGATTCAAACCCGCGACATCAAAACATTAGAACCTTCCTAGAAAAATATACAGTCGAACTACAAAAACTCTATTTAGATCGGATCAGTAGTTTTTGAGAAAATCAAACACAAGTAAAAAATAAAACACTTCAGAGACCCGCTTTTATATATTTTTCATTTGCTATCTACTTCACAACAGTAAGTATATAAACAAGTAGGTAGGTATATATAAAACCGTTGCGATTGTTATCATAAAAAAAGCAATTTAGAAAAAACAGAATGCTGTAATGCGATTAGCGTTAATATTGTTTTCTGATAAGAATGTGTTTGTACGTGGCTGCGACTGAAAATATGTAAAGTAACTAACTCTTGAAGATAAATACGCTCTCGCTAGTTGTTTTCATACCAGCAATTGTTTTTGTTTGTATATGTACTAGTATACTAATCGTACGAGTATTATAGACGTACCCAGGATAATTTGGTGGGGGAAGAGAGGTTTGTTGTTTGGGGGGTGGTATTAGTTTGAACTTATGACCTCACGATTGCGAGTCAGATGTCTTAGCCATTAGCCGTAACCGTCATCGGTTAGGAGATTAGTATTACTTTTACCTACGTATATTGCACCATAATGCCTAAAACACTCGTTCGATTTCGACGAATTAGATGTTAATCGATTCGTTTTAGCGATCCGGGTGACATACGTTTTTTATATATACTTATATATACCTACATATTTCTTTTGCTTGTTAGAAGACCTCTGTAGAGGACTATAGGGGTCCCAAAACTTTGCCAAGAAGTGACCCTAGTCAATAAAGTTCTCATCACTAGTCTGTATCGGTCCAATGTTGGACATAAGCCTCTCCTATTTTTTGCCACAACATCCGGTCCTCTGCCTTCCACATATAGTATTCCAGCCCATCCATCTAGCTAGGGACCGTCCTACCTTACGTTTACCAAGTCATGGTCTCCACTCCAGAGTCGTTTACTCCAGCGGCCATCGGTCCTTCGGCAGATATGGGCACCCCATTGCCACTTCAGCCTGCTTAACCTGCGACTTATGTCGGTAACTTCTTATTTTTATCCTTCAAATATCCCATTAAACTTTCTACATGCACCAAAATTCGAAACCGTAGACAAGCTAGCTCTGAATTTTGAAATCTTATTTTCCTGCTCCGTTTCTCGTTTTATTATTTGTTTTTGAGTTATGTAATGAAGCCACGAGCGAGATGTTATTAGTAGGTATATTACAAATCACCCTGTATAGATGCAGGGCTACTCTTACACCTGCATGTACATAAATAAATAAAATTGAAGTCTATGTTTGTAATGTCAAAATAACATGTTTGACTAGGTACGAATACTTATATGAATGAGCTGACCCGCGCAACTACGTATGCGTCGATTTTCCCCGTTTTTGCAACATTTTTCATTGCTGCTCCGCTCCTATTGGTCGTAGCGTGATGTTATATAGCCTATAGCTTTCCTCGATAAATGGATTACCCAACAAAAAATGTTTTTTTTAAATTCGGACCAGTAGTTCTAGAGATTCAAACAAACAAACAAACTCGTCAGCTTTATAATATTAAAAAAAATATACGTCCGTGTCTGTTGGGTTTATCTGGCTTATTTACGAAACAGTTGAACCGATTTTTACAGGACTTTCGCTGGCAGATAGTAGATATTATCATGGAAGCGGAATATTGCAAGTCAAGGGTCCGGAGGTGCCTACCACTCGACTTGGTGAGAGTACCTGTCATAATTTTCTTTGTTGCAGGTCTTTCTTTTTGAGTGCGGTCTGTCAATCTACTTTGATTGTTGTATTGAGGGCATTTCCTTACTACTTCAATCGTGGTGATTCACAGATCGAGAGTGGGTGGTGGTATCCCTCCCTTATATTCTACTTATGTATTAAATTTCTTTATTTATTTTTGTAATTCAGGCGAATGAAGTCCCAGTTCGTAGCTAGTTATATCACATTAATATGTAAGTATGTACTTACTATTAATGAATGACACTGACTTAACAAGTCGTTAACGCCAAACTTACCTACTTGAAATATCCATAAACAATTATAGTTATAATTCATCTTTACTACCAATACTCGTGTTGTACAGTGTTTATTGCCAGTACTAATAGTTTTTGTCATCATAAATAAAGAGAACATTTCCCTCCATTCATACCCTAAGGTCCGTCCACAAAGGCATTTAACTGTATCAATAAAATAATTATCCAATCATGAAGCAATTTACTCGGATTGTCCCCGTTTTGTGTGACTCTTTCGCACTCGTTTGATATAGGTATAGCTTCGTCTCGCTCGTCACGAAGCGGCAACATTTGAGGACGGTGACACGGTTCGCTCTTGGCGTCTGGGATTACAGTTCTACAAAGTTCATTTTGCGTTTGATTTACACCTTATGGCTTAGTAAATATAGTCTATAATGGTTTGAATTTGTTATTGGTTATTTTTGTATCAAGTGTACGCTTTGGTCAACCAGTTTGTGGTGGCCTCTCGTGCATTTTCTCTAGTCTCAAGGTCTGATCTGAACACAGTAGCTCTGGGTGTAATTTTCCAAATAAAGACTTGTAAATTAGTGTGATTGCGTCAAGCACCTTATGGGAAGACGACAGATATGGATAGTATTGTTTGCACAATAAACTTAAATATTTGGGTTGGCTATTAATAGGGAGTTCAAAGAAAGATTTAATTTACTAACTGTTGCTCGTGGCTTCCTTCATTTTAAATGTAGTCAGTCTATTTCATTGTTCCATTGTGCAACTTTGTAAAAGACTTTGAAGAGAGACGTGTAAATCGACAAATTATATTAACTACAGATTTCTAACTCGTAGACTAGCTGACCTGCGCAACTTCGTATGCGTTAATTTTTCCCGTTTTTGCAACATTTTGCATTGCTGCTGCGCTCCTATTAGTCGTAGCGTGGTGTTATATAGCCTATAGTCTTCCTCGATAAATGAGCCATCCAACAATAAAATATTTTTTCAAATGAGACCAGTATTTCCTGAGATTACCGCGTTCAAACAAACAAACTCTTCAGCTTTATAATATTAGTATAGATTACTAGCTGTCCCGCGCAACTTCGTCTGCGTAAATTTTCCCCGTTTTTGCAACATTTCTCATTGCTGCTCTGCTCCTATTGGTTGTAGCGTCGTTTTATATAGCCTATAGCCTTCCTCGATAAATGGGTTACCCAACAAAAAAATAATTTTACAACAAACAAACTCCTCAGCTTTATAATATTAAAAAAAATATACGTCCGTGTCTGTTGGTGCAGTGAATGAATTTTTCAATTCGGATCAGTAGTTTCTGAGATTACCACGTTTAAACAATCAAACAAACTCTTCAGCTTTATAATATTAGTATAGGATACCTACTGAGTATTTACCAACATTTGTTTTGCCTGATGAATATCAGCAGATGTCAAAAAGGATTATAATGTTGAGCATGATTCGGATTTCGCACCTTATCGCAATAAAAAAATTACTTGGATAGGTACTTATACTTATATATAAAAAGGTATTTTTCGGTCAACATCCACACATTTGTGACTATTTCCAAATCCTAGCCCTTTAATCTTTGAAAAGAATGTTATTAGACCGTCACGCTTTGTCACAGTGTAAAATTGATAAGCAGTCAAACCATGTCTAAATTTTCTATTCAATAGATTCAATCGAAAGTGTACTTATCGCTATTAGTTCACTTAGTACTTAGCACTTACTCACGTAGCGATATAGTCTATTAGCACCTTATATTTTCTGCGTTGCGACCGAGTAGATTGAGAGATTAGCGATACTTTTAAGATACGCACCTCTCTATGCCTTGAAGAGCACGTTAAAATAGCATTGCGTCTTATTTCACTTCGGTTATATCAGACTAGCTGTCCCGCGCAACTTCGTCTGCGTAAATTTTCCCGGTTTTTGCAATATTTCTCATTGCTGCTCCGCTCCTATTGATCGTGGCATTTATTTGTAATAACGGCTGCGGAACCCTACACTGAGCATGGTCCTCCATGCTCTTGCCCGGTATTTATTGGCTGTCTGTCATTATGGCAGACTTATTATTAATCAAGCTGACCAACGCAACTTCGTCTGCTTAAATTTTTTCCGTATTCCAACATTTTTATTGCTGTTCCGCTCCTATTGGATGTAGCGTGATGTTATATTGCCTATATAGCCTTCCTTGATAAATATGCTATCCAACAGTAAAATAATTTTTCAATACGGACTAGTAGTTTTTGAGATTATTGTGTTCAAACAAACAAATTCTTCAACTTTATAATATACTAGCTGTCCCGCGCAACTTCGTATGCGTAATTTTTTCCCGTTTTTGCAACATTTCTCATTCCTGCTCTATAATATGTATTAGTATCTATAGATTTCCGTGCCATTGGACTATGAGTCAGGTAATAGAGACTGTACTTGCATCTACGTGTAACACACTTCTGCATTATAGTAATGATGAGGACTCCTCTTAAATTTACACATCCTCGTCCTCTCCAATATATCCTAATCTACATCCTCGAAACTAAAATCTATCTATCGATCTCTTCCTCTGTGTGCATCCTCATCAACACTAGTGCCTTATGAATAAGGCTTATTCGTAAACTTCACAAAAGGTCTCAGTCGCAAAATATCTCTGTCTTCATAATGTCTCTCTCGCAGAATGTCGCTTTCGTAAAAGGTCCTGAATTAGCTGAATATGTCTTTAGCAAAATCCTATCGCGATAGTTACTTACAATGAATTCTAAAGTCTCTTAAGTAGTTCACTAGTATCTGATGAGGTAGTTACACTATTTGTTGCGTACCCAATCCCAGTGGAGACTGTATGTCATCAATAAAAACTTTAATCGCAACGTGACGCATAAACCAATGACGCATTTACTTACATCCAAGATTACATTTAATACATTAAACTGTTATCTAATAGGTACTGACGCAAGAATTTTGGGAGCTGTTCCACTCTGATAGCGGTGTGACGCAGGAGATAATTTTAAACATTGACCATGAATGCGAATTTTATATACCTATCTATGTAGTGGATATAAAATTCTGCGCGTGCGTTTGTGATGTAGAATTTGTGTAGAACAACACTAGAGATTTTAGAGATTCGCGTATAGGGATAAAAAGGTATTAAAAGTACAGGATACAATCCACAGAACATTGAAATCTACTATTCAATCTATCTCCTTGTCAGATTTCATTGGGATCAAATTGATCCTACAAGGATTCTTTGTTACCTTTTGTAATTGATCCGATCAATTACAAAAGGTAACAAAGAAATAGTAATTAAAGTAATTAAAGAAATTGGTCGGATCAATTACAAAAGGTAACAAAGAAATAAATAAAATAGCGTTTAGGTATATGTACACTTAATATTTATTAGACTACTAGCTGGCCGCCCCCAGGTGCGGATCCAGAACTTTGTTTTAAGGGGGGCAATTTGACTCAAGTGGCGAAGAGTGTGTCGCTCGCATGACGGTGAGGGTCCAAACACAGCGGTCTAGTGTCAAATTTCACAAATTCCCCAAAAAAAGGTATTTCAATTGAGTCTGGGGGGAGCGGTGCAATTGCCCCTGTTGTGAAAATAAGACCTTATCTTCCTTTTACTGTACGACTGTGCAACGAAACAAATATTTTCTTTTAATTTTATGTTTAATGATCTAGTCTAGGTACTTGGTTAAATATTCCACATGCGGATATAAGCCAGCGTGCCATATAAGCTCAATGACTTATAAGGTTCACAGAAACGAAGTGACATCGACATGGCTTGTTCACACTCGGAGAGATGAAATATATGGAGCTTTTTTTTTAGCTTAGTTATTAAGTTGCTTAATAAAATAGTCAAAATAATGCAGGTCATTTGTCCAATCTAACAAAAGTCAACCTAAATATTTAATTTGGCTGTAGGTACCTAGAGCCAATTAGCAATAAATTTTTTATTGCAACAAGTATCTACTTGTTGCACTGAAAATTCTATCTAGGAAACTGGAATTGACTGGTTAGTTAGACCAAAAGGGATACCCTATTATTATTCTATATACTCGTACCAAGAATTATCGAGTAGGTACACCAGCGAATATAAAACGGTATAAAATCAGGCAATTTGTTTTAGAGTAGAAGTCTAATCGATAAATATAAAATGGACAGAGGCTTAAGGTTTATTTCAGTGCATTGCGACTGCGCGCGGCTGATGCGACAATAGTCAGAGTGCGTGCGCAGCCTATGTCAGTCGTCGGACGCGAGCGTCTGTCGCAGACCTCGGAAACGGCGCCATACATTCTCATACTCTGACTATTGTCGCATCGGCCGCACTGATGCACGGAAATGAACATTTAAAATATATCTAATATATAAGTAATATATACTCAATAGATAACTGTTAGACAGCATAGCAGTATCTAATGATGTGTAAAAAGGTGTAGGTACTTCTTAAATAGGTTACTTAGGTATACAAAATTCGATCGTTAAAAACGGCAAATTAATGCTCATAAAGATAACCTATAGGTATATTGAATCTCACACTATTAAAAAAAAATGTAAAAGTAGGTAAGCATGATTTAATTATCACGAGCAAAAAGGAAAAAATGTAATCCGCTGCTTTCATCTGTTGACGCCGGCTTGTCTAGTTTTTAAGGTGCCGCTTGCTGAGCGCTAGTAACCTATCTGATCTACACCTTTTTACTTAAAATACTTTAAACATTATTGACAGTATCAATGTTTCCAATACAAAGTGTTATGAAATTCATAATGATAATGAAAATATTTGAGTTATTTAACCGAAAAAGTGCCTAATATCTAACCTCAATCACGTCAATCAAACAGTTTTTTTGTATAAACAGAAGGAAATAACATCGGTAAGGTAACGGTAGGTAAGGTAAAAGTAACAAAAATCAGTTCAACAAATATTTTCTTTTTCAGGATTATTTTGTAACACGTAGTATATCTCGTATCTATCCCTAATCACACTAATATTATAAAGGCGAAAGTTTGTAAGTATGTGAGTGTATATGTTTGTTACTTTCGTTGTGTATGTTTTTTCTTCACGTCTAAACGGCTGGAGCGATTTTTATAAAATTTGGTATGGAGTTAGCTGGCCTTGGATTAACACATAGGCTAATAAACCGCGGGTAACACCGCGGGGCACAGCTAGTAATATATAAATGTGAATGTAAGTTTGTTTGTTACGCTTTCACGCGAAAACTACTCAACTGATCATCATGAAACTTTGTACACATATTCTTGGAGGTATTAGAAGTAACATAGGATTATAAAAAAAGGGAAAAATTTACGCAGACGAAGTCGCGCGGGACAGCTAGTTTGTAATAAAACAAAGTAAATAAGCCGTGATCACAAAGTGGACACTTGCCAAAACCGATAGTTCTACTAATTGAAATAATGTAGTAATTGAAACTATTAATTATGTGTACCTAGTAAAAGTAGATCTTTTACTAGGTACACATAATTAATAGTTTCAATTTGCAATGTGTCTGGTGAGTTAATAAAATTATGAGGTTAATTAATTGTTAACTACTTAATAAATTATCACAGTATCTGTATATACCGTGAATATGTTTATATGTTTTGGAATAGATTTTTAAACTCCATATCATTAACCTAGTCTATAAAAATATCAGTTTAAGATGAGTAACCTGGATGACCAAGCTTTGCTCGGTACTTTTTTTTTAAAGGACGTTTTCTTATTAATGAAACCTAGCTAGATCGATTTATCTAATCTATACTAATAATAAAAAGCGGAAGAGTTTGTTTGTTTGCTTTGTTTGTTTGTTTGTTTAAACGCGCTAATCTCAGGAACTACTGGTCCGATTTGAAAAAATCTTTTTTTGTTGGATAGCCCATTTATCGAGGAAGGCTATAGGCTATATAACATCGCGCTACGACTAATAGGAGCGGAGTAGCGACGTGAAATGTGGCAAAAACGGGGAAAATTGACGCATACGAAGTTGCGCGGGACAGCTAGTCGAAATAATATAAAGATAGATCTACGGCTTGATCATTTAACCTATACCTAGCTATTGCACATTTTAAGTATTAACTACATGAAACTATGTATCTCTATGTATTTTACGATTTGATGTTAATTATTGATATTTATTATATGCAAAAGGTTGTAAATTAATCAATTATTTATATGTTACTTATGACGACAACTAATGTTTATTTTATTGGTAGGTTCTATCTCACGTCATTAAAGCTGAACTGACATTCCAAAGTCAAGAATCAGTTTAAAAAATAAATACAAACTTCTGTACTAGGTTATATGTTATATATTCGAAAAGACTTTCATAATGAATATCAGACCTATTCGGCCCACCGCTAGACAATCGATCTCAGATCCTGGTTCCTGTTCTCCACCGCATTCAGTCCTTCTTAGAATATATCTCACTAGCTGTCCCGCGCAACTTCGTATGCGTAAATTTTCCCCGTTTTAGCAACATTTCTCGTCGCTGCTCCGCTCCTATTAGTCGTAGCGTGATGTTATATAGCCTATAGCCTTCCTCGATAAATGGGATATCCAACAAAAAAAGAATTATTAAAGTCGGTCCAGTACTTTTTGAGTTTATTCGTTACATACAAAAATACAAAATACAAATCTTTCCTCTTTATTATACTAGTGTAGATGTAGATGTAGATTGAGATCCATTAGAACACACCGCTCGTACTCTATCTTTGAATCACCACAATCGAAGCAGTAAGGCAAAAGAAGTAAAATATTACAAGTCAAAGGTCTACAACTTGTAGACTCCACTTAGGTTACTTACCTCTCAATAAATTCAAATACCTTATGATTAATTGTTGCTGATAATTGTTCAGTATGTGGTGTAATTCAGGATGTACATCATCTTCTATTAGTATGTGGTACGAGCAGTTGTCTGAGTGCTGAATTAAGGGACAAATCTAAAATTAATGTTTATGTTCATTATCTCATTGTCTGCTCCTACGTAGAAGGTAGCTATAGTTCCTTTTTAAAATTATTGATAACTTAATTTAAGCTTTTAGTTTGTTTATGTTACCACGGTACTACCTGTTGTACCTGTTGACTATGCCAAGTCAAAAAAAAATTTTTTTTTTTAGTTTTTAAAAAAGTTTTTTTTTTTAAATTTAAAAAAAAACATTAAAAGTTCTGCTATTCATTGATAGATGGCAAAAGTAAAAAGTATCACCGCTGTGCCCGTCGGAGTGGGGAGCGTGAGGTTTTTTCGTTACGGAATTTCTGGATTCGGTCCCCGCGCTCAAGGCCCGCGATAGAAGCTATGCAATAGCTTAAAAAAATCATATCCAGGTCCGGAAGTGTTCCACTGGAGCGGGTGAGAGTACCTACCTACCTGTCACCAATATCCTTTGTTACAGGTCTCTCTTTTTGAGGATGTTCGGTCTGTGAATCTATTTCGTTTGTAGTATTATGGGCATTTCCTTACTACTTCAATCGTGGTGATTCACAGATCAAGTGTGGGTGGTGGGTTTCCTCCTTAATAATCAATTTAAGACAGATTTCCGCTATGTGACTCCTGATTCAACCATGCATGATTTTTTCTTGCACAGCCACAATCTCCTGCACAGCGCACTTTCAGCATCTTGTAACTGTAAATATGGTAAAATTTCATTGGTGGTAAATATCATAGCGTACGTGGTTATGGCGTTTTACAATTAATCATTTCAGAATAGTTGTAACGAGCTCATTCCAAAAGTAGATTCCATACGGAGTCCATTTTACTCATAAAAACTCTTTCTTAATGAAACAAAATAATTTCATCTCATATCTACTTCTGTAATGATTAAGCTAGACTTCCACTCGAAGCGAAATGAACATCGTACTTCAGTTAGTAGTAGTACATAGTAACTTTTGCATTAAAAGCCTGGTTTTAAAAGGATAGTAGATTTGGAAGACACCCAGATATTACGTTCTGGAATAATAAGCCTCAAATTCAAAATATTTCATTAACTCAAATGCAACACTTGCCTTAAGTTATTGACAGAATTGTCATCTATACTAATATTATAAAGCTGAAGAGTTTGTTTGTTTGTTTGAACGCGATAATCTCAGGAACTATCGATCCGAATTGAAAACTTCTTTTACTGTTGGATAGCCCATTTATCGAGAAAGGTTTTTGCTATATAACATCACGCTACTACCAATATGAGCGGAGCATCAATTAAAAATGTGGCAAAAACAGGGAAAATTTACGCAGACGAAGTTGCGCGGGTCAGCTAGTAACTTCATATTTACCTACATCCTATCAGCCATTGGTCATGCATCTAGTCTATCTTTGGTCTGGGATTGCCATCCCAGGACTATAAGAGTCAAAGAATAAAGTGTTTTTTGTATTTGCAGACAGTTTAATTGTAATATTATCAACTTCTGCATCTTCTTCTCCTAGCAAAGTTTTCCTAATTCCCAGCGAGGTGGATAAGTTCTGCAGCGCTCGTAATTCCCATCCATTTAATGTTCTTCGTCCAAGACATCTTCCTGCGGTCGACGGCTCGTTTGCCAGCTACTTTACCCATCATATTAAGTTGCAAGAGGCTGTATCTTTCGTGTTACCATGTGCCCTAGATGGGCAATCTTCCTTACTCTGATGGTCTACGTATAGTAAGGACTATTGACCTTTTTTAACTAACGGCCTGCTTTTAAGAAGAAAAAGTGATATTTTAAAAAATTAATAAAATAATCCTTGTTATTGTCACGACCGCGACTTTTGACATCAAATGTACGCCCTCTTAAGTTGAGCGTACAAAACGGCAATAAAAGCCGGTCTCTCATAATCTTAAGAGCACGCATTCAGTATCACAATGTATGTCACTTACCAGTTGGCTCATTAGACTAATGGCAATTGGGCCGTCAAAACAGCGCGTTGCACGCGGACCGTTATCGCGGTTTGCATCCGCGGTCATTGCCCCGCATTCGCGCACTCACTACAAATCACAACACAGATTTCGTACAACTAATCGTGTAGGGCTGTCACTTGTGTCACTATGATGCTTCTTTGACGATGTTGAGGGCATGCTACTGGTTTTTGGCATGGTGAATTGTGAGTTCTTTCCCTAAATGTTTAGGCATAGGCTAGTACCCCTCTCCCCCCACTCCTCGGAAATATTATCCTGGTACGCCCATGTGTCTAGCTTTGTAAAAAATCTAATATTCTAAGTATGCCTACAAACCAATGAATGAATTTAATTAAAATGTTGGCATGCAACATTTTTTTCTAGATCACTCATAAAATTCCCCAGGGATGTCAGGCGCTGCAACTGATATCCGTGGGATATTTTTAGACTGTTTTGTTTGTGTATCAGTTATTTAGATTGCCATACATAAAAAATAGACACGTACTTGTTTCTGTTGCCTTATTCTGTTTTATTATAGATAAATATATAACTTTATTTTAGTAATTAAAAACAATCTTGTCTATATCTATACTTCATACTCAATTACACATTTTTCATTGATGCCCCGCTACGGGTAGCGGGGCATCAATGAAAAATGTTTCAAAAATGGGGAAAAATAACGCAAATGACGTTGCGCGGGTTAGCTAGTAATAAAGAGGAAAGATTGGTATTTTTGTATGTAACGAATAAATTTTAAAACTATTGGACCGATTTCAAAAATTCTTCCACCATTAAAATGCTAAATCGTCGGGGAGTAACATTTTATTGTCAATAAAGTTAGATATCCCTAAGAAAATTGCAATAATGTAACTCAAGGTATAAAAAATTATGAAATGACACCCGTGCGAAGCCGGGGCAGGCAGCTTAATAAGTGCTATGTCGGTGTGTATTTTATCTATAATATGTTACATACCTATAAATTATAGATAAATTACACCCCGACAAGTTCAAAAATGAATTAGATTTATAACAAATAAAATATTATAAACATATCTTTACTCATCTATAAGTTTGTGTAATACAAAATCGACACAAAAAAAACCTGTTCCTAACTTAAGATTGTAAGCTACAAAATTATTTTTTTTTAAAATGCTTATTGTATTTTTGATTTAAAAATATTGTATTTTCTAAGTTACTTACTTTCACAATTAAAGACAAACAAAAAACATTTCAGCAAGCGGTCCTTACGAATTATTTAAAGCATACAAAGAAGTGATTAAAAAAAAAAAAAAAAAAAAAAAATGAAAGCACAGCATTTGATATTAATGGACCATAATAACATGTTACAATAGGTACACAATGGAACTTTTTACAGATTCCCTCTGGTATATATAATTCTATGAATAGTGTGGTAGCCCTGTTAATCGAGCAATTGCTTTACAGTGAGCGGCGCGGTCAACGTACCGAGCGTCACGCGACGCCGCTCGCTCTAATACGTTTAGATTACTGCCTACTACACTAACCAGTTCATCTAGACCCCCCATCAAGTACCACGCAATTCCTCTATCATCTATTAATACTTGGGAAGGAGGAGGGAAGTAGATCATCATAGTGTGGTCAAATGCGTGCTGCATTGCCAGATATTGCGAACACTACTATTTGCTGAGGTTTCATTCGTACATACCCATGTTACGTGGTTTTTTACTATTCATCTGTTTGTGTATTGTATTGTTTATTAATGTAAATTATAATGATGTTGCAAGACTTGCAAGGTTTTTACTTAATGTATTTGCTTTATTAACTATCTACTTATTAGGTGAACATGGGATTTACACTATCTAGTCACTACTTTACTATTTTAATCTATACTAATTTTATGAAGCTGAAGAGTTTGTTTGTTTGAACGCGATAATCTCAGGAACTACTTTTCCGAATCAAAAAATTATTTTACTGTTGGATAGCCCATTTATCGAGGAAGGCTATAGGCTATATAACATCACGCTACGACCAATAGGAGCGGTGCAGTAATGACAAATGTTGCAAAAACGGGAAAAATTGACGCATACGAAGTTGCGCGGGTCAACTAGTAAAAATATAAGCGACCAGAGGATGTAGCCAAGAATATTAGAGATACACAGCAATATTATACTGTAAATGTTATATATTTTTCAGATAAGATTTGAAGGCTACGCATTAGCCAGCTTAATTGCCTAATGTAAATATATAGTTTACCTACAGTTTTTTTAACACTCATGAAATGGTCGGGTTATCAGTTTGAATAATCAGAGCGTTTTGTAACATTATGGACACTAGGTATTAATGTTTTATTACGCTTCGTTTATTTCGAGATCAAAAATGGAAAATTAAAAAAAAAACTAATAGAACACTATTAATCTATACTAATATTATAAAGCTGAAGAGTTTGTTTGTTTGAACGCGTTAATCTCAGGAACTACTTATCCGAATTGAAAAATTACTTTTAGGTACTATTGGATAGCCCATTTATCGAGCAAGGCTATAGGCTATATCATCACACCACGTTACGACCAATAGGAGCCGAGCAGCAATGAAAAATGTTACAAAAACGGGGAAAATTTACGCGGACGAAGTTGCGCGGTTCAGCTAGTTTTAGATAAGGACAGAGCATACTGTGTCCCTATCTAAAATTTAGCTTGAGCAAGGATACGGGTTACATTTTTATCGCATTATCCAACATATTATTATTATTACGGAAGAATAAAAAGGTAAAATTTACAAGTTTCATATGTAAGGTATATCTAAACTAATATTATAAAGCTGTTTGTTTGAACGCCTTAATCTCAGGAACTGAAAAATTCTTTCACTGTTGGATAGCCCATTTATCGAGGAAGGCTATATAGCATCACGTTACGACCAACAGGATCGTAGCAGCAATGAAAAATGTTGGAAAAACGGGGAAAATTTACGCAGACGAAGTTGCGCGGGACAGCTAGTCGAAAATAAGCCTAAGGATGTTTGAAAATAGCTCGAAACTCCACCATCTCCCATGCCACGACGTCGAGCAAACTTTTTAATTTACAGTAAATTATCACAATGAGAATGATGACGATGATTATGAGGATTTAATTACATTGCCTTAAAATAAGTTTTCATGAATTGGGAAAACGATATGAAACAGATATAAAAAAAAGCAAAAATAAACAGAGACTTCTTCAATTCAAAAAGAACCATCTTTTCCTAAGGGTCCTTCTTCATCCAGGACTCGACAAAGGTGGGTATGACGGATTGGAACCGAGTAAAAACCAAACAATGAGTCATGGCCAGAGTTGGGTGAAGAGAGTGATCCTTCATCTCCTTCTCTACACAGAACTATCCTAGAATTTTCCTCCATTGTATGATCTATTCAACAAACTATACTAGATTTTCCCGCGGCTTTATGTTTGACGTGCTATTCAGAAAGTTAAGTTAAAGTTTAAATCATCTGTTTCATCGTTTTTGCGTAAAAATAAACAGCCATAGATCCTCGCAAACTTTTAAATCTATATCTATACTAATATTATAAAGCGGAAGAGTTTGTTTGTTTGTTTGTTTGTTTAAACGCGCTAATCTCAGGAACTACTGGTCCGATTTGAAAATTATTTTTTTTGTTGAATATCCCATTTATCGAGGAAGGCTATAGGCTATATAACATTGCGCTACGACTAATAGGAGCGGAGTAGCGACGTGAAATGTTGCAAAAACGGGGAAAATTTACGCATACGAAGTTGCGCGGGACAGCTAGTTAATATTATAAAGCTGAAGAGTTTGGTTGTTTGTTTGAACGCGATAATCTCAGGAACTACTGGTCCGAATTGTCCGAATGGTCTCAAATACCTAAACGTCAGATAGAGATTTCACTATCTCTCTTAATTTTAGAAACTTAACTAACTAATTTAATAAAACATGAAGGCTAACTCAATTGAGTGTAAATCCTACTAACGTCATAATCGGCTTACGGTTCAACGGTAGACTTGACAATCCTGCTGTCGACATCAATCGGTAATAGGATTTATAGCCGTTATCCTTTGCGGTGACGTTTTGTAGAATTTACTGTTACTGTACTGTAATAATGTTCTTCAAATTCCATAGGAGATGAGGCAAGAAGATTGGTATTAGTTAGTGCATTAGTAAGAGCGCAAAAATAGGTGGACGATTTTTTTTGTCTATCCATTCTTTACGTTTAACCACTGTCAGTTTGCCGCTGGAGGATTCATGAGGAAGTCTGGCTAAGAAGATCAAGCCTACCTAAAGTATACACTTTTAGTAGGACTCATAAATATGAGTCCTGCAAACCCATATAAAATTCTGCATTCGCTACTAAATGAGAAGGAATTCTGACCCGATTGGGAAGAGGTTATACACCAGAGTCATGAGTCTGTTGGCATAACGCGCTCTCTGAAGCAGAGCTCTTTGTGACAACTGACTATCAATTTATGTGGACTTTATGGCGCTGCGAGCGCCCAACTCGCGAGCATCAAGGGATAGAAAAATTTGAGATCTAGTAACATAGCCCAGATAGGTGGTTCGCTTCTGGCCCCGGTTTGGCTACGGAAGTCTCGGGTTCGATTCCTAAGTCTGGATTTCAAAATTTTCTATCTTTCAAAAATGCAATTATTGTATTTATCAATTTATGTACTTGATAGAGATACCGTAGCTTAGGTAACGACGCTGACGGATATGTCATCTACCCGACAACTTTAAACTTTTTCAGTTGTATCCGTATATATCCTAGCGGTGGCCGAGACGTGTGGTGAGTGGCTAAAAATATCAGTGTATTCCTTTTTTATGAACTCATTCACATTCGGAGAACTGGGTCCAGGCGAAGGACCTTCTGTGCGCTTCATTGAAGGATCACGGTCCATCTACGTCCCCGACATGGCCCAGATGTGTGTAGATTGAGCTAAAATAGGCGGAAACGTGGCGGTGTCTATCAAGGTGGGCGGGTAAATCAATATGTCTGAGTGCAACAAGTTAGGGCTCCTACAGTTTTCCGATTTCAGACTTGAGGAGTGACGTAAAATAATACTTTGATTTTTTTGAAATGGTGGCGGCATTGTAATCTTATGAAAAAGTTTATGTGGCATACCCAAATAGGTGGAAAGATATTTATATGAAGCGCCTCAAGTGAAACCTTAAAGTGACATATTATGACATTATGATTAAGTAACTACATTGTGTTAAGGGTTATATCACAATGTTACTCTTACTACGAATGCGCCCTCTATTAGTCAACCAATTTAAAGTCTTGAAGGGAATAGGTTTTATTCCTTCTCTCAGAGAAAAGTCCCGGCAATGGTAAACTTCGATTGAATACAACAAGTCAAAAACACATCCAACTATTGATCTAGGTCGGATTAGGATGGGAAAATCTTTTGGTGTTCCGATTGCGGAGCTCTTAGGCGAATGCTTGACCTGTAGGTAGCCTTAGCTATATACGATACTCTGTACACCTAACTAGGTATCTATTATTCAGAACTTCAGCAAGTTATTACCCGCCATTCAAGAGCAACAACAAGTGGATTACACAAGATCTGAAAAAAACAATAGACTAAAAACAGCGTAGAATTAACGGCGCAGAAGTTCGTCACGAGCTGTACGTATTCTTCTTATTATAGTTTATTCAGAACTGTCCGGAACTCGTAATACAAGTGTCTCTATGGAAACAAGATAAAGCAGGGGTTCCACTGCTAGAAACGAGCAAGTTATAGGCAAGCGGAAATAAAGAAAATTACTTAAAATAGGGTTCACCTTCCACTAAGAGAGTGTTTCCTCTGCAAGTGAATGAAGGACGGGAAAAGAAACAAAGAAGTCCGTACTATGCAGCTTGCTCCCTTTGCGAGATTATTTTTAATTTTTAGTTAGAACTCTTTCTCGGTGTAAGCGTCTCTATATAATCTATCTACGACGAGTAAAACGTAAGAAGAGAGATAAGTAGTTCTCTCCAAAAGATAGTTTTAAATTGTTCCAATTGGTTGTCAATTCCCTTTTTTTGGAATGGCTTTTATGTAAATTACTGTTTGGAGGTAAAATAACTCTATGAATTGATACTGTGTTAGGCTGTACCATGAACTGAAGAAGAGTTGTAACAGGCTTTTCAAAAAGAAAACTGTTACAAATCCTAAAAACCTGGATAATATATGTCCACACGCATTCTGAGGAATAAAACATAAGAGAAATCTATCTTATTATGAATTCGTTGTCTTTATATTAACATTATTAGTTTTTATAAAGTTATTTTAACCTCAATCTAAAGGAGTACTCGGTAATACTTTTCAAAGATTAATAACGATTACTTAGATTTCAAATTTAATTAAATATCCTACACCACCGAGGGCACTAATTGAAAAATAACTATATATGTATAAACGAATCAACTGTTAAACTATAAACATTTTTTACAATCAAAAACATTATTCACATCAACAGCCCATCAAAATCAAAATGAATACAAGCGCATATTTAAACACAAGTGTTATTACAACAAGGTTCTCATCACAAATCATACGTGGTGTCAAAACAGCCGCCGTGCTCCATACATCCCATCAATGCCATAGCAACGCCATCAAATAAAGGGCACAGGAAGAGAGACTCTAATGGATTTATTTAGATGTCATTTTTTATGTGGGCGGGGGCACTGCCATACGCCTGGTACAAATAGTGTGGATACGACGAGGTATTAATATTTTTGTATTTTGTCAAATATTTTTTGAGGATAATGTTGTTGTGGAATAATACTTTGTGGTACTAGTTATTTTTATATTTTTATTATAGTGAAACGTAATATCATCCACATTTTCATGATTGTGATGACGAACAAGAGAAACAAAAATCATGGCGAGTGAATAGCAAGTGAAATTTTCTTGGAAAAAGTAGAGAGGTTTGTAGTATTAATAACGTTTTTTATAATAACTAGATAGACATATTCTGTTGTTGGATTCAGTTCCCTTGTTCTGATATGCTATAATAATGTTGTAGCTGTTACCTAGCTGTAAGTTTTGGAAACTTGATGATTTTAATTTAGCTTTTATTATTATAAACCAAAATGTGGCAAACGTACCTACTACGTTTGCCTTGAGATAATTATTCATAATCTTTGATATTGTAATTGTAACAGAAATGTATTATATCTGCCTCTATTAAAGTAACCTAACTTTATATTAATCAGACCAATTTATAGGTACTTAGATCAAAGCCAATTAGTATGAGCACAAAGAATGTCTTACACAAGAATTTGAATTACAAATAATTCAATTATAATTCAATAACAGTATTGCGAGACAATAAACCTGCAATGGCTGACCTAGGTTAAAACGCTTCCGTGCTTGACTGTAGTCAGTTTATATAATACTCTGAATCGAGTTGTTATTTGATATTCCAACGTATTATGCAAGCAGTTACAACCGCACCGCTATCACGTTGCGTTACGCTATACAAAGCTACATAACTAGATATTGACTCATTGATTTACTATTGTAATGGTCATAAGAAATAATTTCATTATGTACCATTTAGATACCTTTATCAGCAGCATAGATTACTATCGATGAAATTGAAACGATTAAAATTTGTCAGATACGCTGTTACCCGCGGTTTATTAGCCTATGTGTTAATCCAGGGTGACAGCTAACTCCATACCAAATTTTATTAAAATTGCTCCAGCCGTGTAGACGTAACAAACATACACACTCACAAACTCACAAACTTTCGCCTTTTTAATATTAGTGTGATAATATTGAAAATAATCAAAACCGTATCCATACTAAGCCATCATGATAAATGGAGCCCTCCGTTATCCCTCGAACGAGTGTTCCATCTCACTGAACACATCTAATGTGTGTGTGAGCACCAAACACACACATAGACATTTTAATGCAATTCTAACGCACACTTGCACGCCGTCCTCGTTCGTACAGTGTTGTTACACAGTGTGTATGTATGCGTGACCCGACATTGGTATTTTGATTGGTCATGCATTTCTCGGGTTTACGGCCTGCGGGCCTCCAGTGCGAGCGAGCAATAAAAGCGATAATTTACAGCTGCGTACCTAAGGAGGTAGTATTTTAAGATTCGGATAGCGGAGATAAGAGCGAAATGTATCGTTGTTGTGGTATTGTAGGACTTGTTATTTTGTATCGTGCTGTGTAGGTATTTGGTGTTACAATGTGGGAATGTATGTTTCGTGTTATCAAATATTTCTTTGTATAAATGTTTTGCCGATTGGGTATTAATGGCTCATTTTAAAGGGCCTTTGATTTGTTTTACGATTTGTTCGTTGATTCTTTTGTAACAAAATGCATTAAATCTTATCAATTAATTAACGGCGGTAGTCTAATGGCTAAGGCATTGGTCTCGCAATCGTGAGGTCGTGGGTTTGAAACCTGGCCATTATACTAACGACG
The DNA here is from genome assembly GCA_945859575.2 of Herminia tarsipennalis. Taxonomy (NCBI): domain Eukaryota; kingdom Metazoa; phylum Arthropoda; class Insecta; order Lepidoptera; family Erebidae; genus Herminia; species Herminia tarsipennalis. Next base: position 8,546,654 of record OX243840.2, read on the forward strand.
TGAACCCCTTCCTAACACAAGCCATAGAGCTTAGCTGGAGGGGTTAACAGAATTGCTAGTAATGTGGGACCACAATTCCACATTGCTAGTTATCTTTATATAAAAAAATATATAATTTCAAGTAGATAGATAATTAGTTACTAATTTCCTCTAGATCTGTATTAACTATAAGTATAACAAACGATCTATGATGTCTAAAATAATAAGACGTAAAGTGCAAATTATTAAATGTAATACTTTGCACATTACATTTTAACAAACACTTGCAAACATGTTATAAAACAAACAACAAACCAACATCAGATTTATAAAAGGTACTGGTTTTAGCCTTAGATATCGCTATAAAACATAACCTAAGTGCTATTCTGGTATCATAAACTACATTTCTGTGCAGTTTCTTAAGAATCCGGTCAGTAGTTTTCACGTAAAATGTAAAAAATATCCAGCCATACATCTATCTTCAAAAACTCTTGACTTTATAATAATGTTAAAAAATCTATTCCTTCAGCAAACATATAGCTATAAATAAATAGCACAACATAATATAATCACCAATAATAGCACATAATAATAGTGTTACGTCTTTTGACAACACAGTGGCGCGGTGGGAGTGTGTCCGACTGCTACGCAAGAGGTCGGGTTCGATCCCCACTCAGAATAAAACTTTGTGTGATGAGCACGATGGTTTATTCTGTGTTTGGGTGTTATTTATCGATAATATGTATGTATTACGAAATATTTAAGTATGTTTATCAGTTGTCTGGTTTCCATAGTACAAACTCTGCTTAGTTTGGATCAGGTAGCATTGTGTGAGTTGTCCCAAGATATTATTATTATTATCAGACAACGCCATCTGATCCCCAACTACGCAGTTAAACAGACGCAAAGAAGAAACTTTTAGTTAACGAGTTTGTACTTGTCAGTTACTCCAGCCAACGCAAGCATTCTCAGAAGTACAGCAGTCTGTCCAGGCCTCCGGGAGAGAAAATGTTGATGCCAGAAACTGTGGCACTCCTAGACGTTTATATATCCTTCATACATCTTCTGCATAGTGGTCTATCTGACGCCTCAACGGTGTAGGTATGCTTGATTAGACTCGTTCAGTCTATAGTAAGGTTGCGAATCTTTTGAATATCACTGGAATCGCTTCGTAGATGTGTCTTTAACACCTCTCTTTTTAAGGGTTTAGGTTCTCTGATTCAGTGTAGTGTAATAAGCGCATTAGTACGTAAGGAAATGGAGAAAGAGTAAATGTTCATTTACTCTTCGTTTTAGATTAGATCTCTTCACTCTTAAAAGGTTTTTTATATAATGAACAAGTGACTTCATCATTAAGCGTAGGTACCAAAAGTGTGAGTTTAAGTAGGTACCTACTTAACAAACATTTTTACATCTTGCACAGCTCGAAATCAGACCTAAAATTGGTTAATATCTGACTCTTGACAACGGGAATATAGTGATTCATCAGACAAAACTCTCAACACATTAAGTTATAGGTGATTGTGTTTTGTAATTTATACCAATCTATACTATTATTATAAAGCTGAAGAGTATGTTTGTTTAAACGCGATAATCTCAAAAACTACTGGTCCGAATTGAAAAAAACTCACTCTCTCTCACTGTTGGAAAGCCCATTTATCGAGGAAGGCTATAAGCTATATAACATCACGCTACGACTAATAGGAGCGGAGCATTAATGATAAATGTTGCAAAAACGGGGAAAAATTACGCAGACGAAGTTGCACGGGTCAGCTAGTATCTAATAATGCGAAATTAATATGAAAATAAGGTTGTAAGATTCCGTTGCTAGATGGATGTTTAGGTTTCAGTTATGCCTCTGATCTACAGGCAGATACTTTATGACCACACCAGAAGCGCAACTTGTTGTTTGATGCGGACTAATGTCAGTCGGAGAAGGGGCGATGGTTGGGTGTTATTGTATATTTGTTTGTAATTGTCAGGACAAGGTTTATATGAAAGAAAATGATACATGGTCATACCAGTCATAGGTACTATAAATGAAAGATGTTTCATTTTCTTTATTATTCCAACCGTGAGGCGAGCAGCTGTCATTTTATATCTTGTCCATTTTTTTGGGTTTTAAACTACAAGGTACCTACAACCTTTACAAGGAATCCAAATTGATCGATGAGACCGCCATGGAAATTTAGATCTTGGCGCCTTTTTTTAGGTGCTCAATACTTGCCTTATTATCTAATAGGTACACACATATCGAGCTATCCGTTAGACAAAGTTACATCTGTAAAATCAGTTCTTTAGGGAAGAGAAACTTTAAGGCCCTTTTTACACGTTTCGGTTTTAATCCGATCCGGCGCCGGGCTCCCGCGCAAAGTGTATGACGACCGGAACGAACGGACGCTGGAACTCGACGGATACCCGTTCGATACGCGACGGATACCCGTTCGATACGCAACGGATTGAAACTGCGTATGATATGGACCTAAGTTGGTCCTACAAAAAAAATACTAGTATTTCTTCCGTTCGCTGAGCACATTTGTACAGATTATAATATTGTTTGTTCCAATGTGTTCAGATTTTGCAGATGTTTCTTCGGATATGTCAAATTGTACTAGTAGGTAATAGCAGCATTTTAAATAAACAATGAGGTTTAGACCTTAAACCGCAACGTCAACGCCTAGTCTTTAATGAGATCGGCCGCCGCCGTGACCGAGATCGGTTAGTACACCATTATTATTATCACCAAATAAGAAATAGAGAGTACCTAACTACCTATAGAGAGTAGCTAGCTATTTATTATTTGTCTCAACATCGCATCACAAATTACAATTCCCTTTGAAAATCAATCAATTTACCACCAACCTCGTACTCTCAAATTTACTTAACATGTACTAATTAATAAATTCGCAATCTCACTTCCAAGATAACAAATATATACGTCGGATAAAGCGCAGATACATTAATTTTAAATTCATCTCTTTGCCTCCTGGCGATGCAGGCGCAAACAAAACCGGTCACGATTTTCTTCAATCACAGGGCTGCTTATCCTGAGGTAGAATGAATAATTTAAAGGTTTTAGTTTAAATTTAAATACTAGCAGAAATCATCTTGTCTACCGCCCACTCGAGACGCATATCAACTACTATAGATAAGTTGCAAAAGTCGAAATATATTAATGCTAATTGGCTCTCAGATAAGTTAACATTTATGTAGATTAATTGACGGTTAAAATGAATATTTAATATTTATGAAAATTTTTATATTAGGTATCTGCCTCAATTACTCATTGCATCAACACTAATCGAATTCCTTCGGATAATTCATCAATTTACCACCTGCCTTGTATTCTTGCCTCAAATTAACTTTTATGTGCTTTTTTTGTGTTTTTGGAATTGTAGGTAGGTACATAATGATTTCATTTATGACTCTTATGCCTGCATCTTTTGACGAGCACAGGAGCGAGAATACGGCTGCTGTGCTCGTGTGCTAGTGCTCGTCACCAAATACCTCGTAAAATGTTTGCTCCAAATTGGGGAAAACTGCCCAATCTCAGAGTTTTAGGGGTATACATAGACGACTAGACAGAAATTACCAGATTTTTACATTGACGCCATATTCGCAAAACAATACGTAGTTATTATAAAATTATATATACTACGGGTCTTAATCGCGTGAATAATTTAAGGTAAAATACCTTGTTTATAGCCCGACGTTTCGACCGTATAGCAACGGCCGTGGTCACTGGTAATATTTTACCTTAAATTATGCACGCGAATAAGACCTGTACCTATATATAATTTTATAATGTTTACAAATCGAGAAAGTTTATCAATAAGTAAATGTTGATAAACTTTCGCGGCCGTGGTCACGGGTAGAGTCTACCCGTGACCACGGCCGTTGCAATACGGTCGAAACGCAATAAACAAGGCATTTTACCTTAAATTATTCACGCGATTAAGACCCGTAATATATATATTTTCATAATATATCAATAAGTAGTTACGCTGGAAAAGGAGAAGGCAATAAAAATACGAGTTTACTTTTATTAAGTGCCAATTCAATTATTTGTACTAAATGAGCCACTCATTTGATTAAGTGTGTTCAACTGGATATGACGTTTAAGCGATTTATAAAAGCCATCGACAGTCTGAGTTCAGCTTGAGCAAAGATATAACCATGTCACATCAAATCCCTTTTAAAGTTTATTCGCAATATTTTCAGAAGATACAGTTCATCGCAGGTCATTGTAAACCCAGACAACAATAAGTACTTTCCTATACCTAGCATTTAATTTTTACAGATATCTATATATTTTTTTATTTGAGCATAATAAAAGAAACTGTGAGAGACATTTCACTAATAGATCTAAGCCATAATGATGGTGGGTACCAAGCCCACTTTGTGACTTGGTAGGTACCATCGTAGTGTCAGCTAATCTGCCGTGAAATACTGATGCAAATACATTAGACAGGTACCTATTTTTTCGGTTGAAGTACACTGTAGCAAGTGTAATTACTAAGCAAATGAGATTTAGACACTGCACCGCGCTCTTCATTATGAGGCATTAGTTCGTTGTCTCAGAATTTTACTTTTTGTAATTTTAAATGAATTGAGGAAAAAATTGTCTCAGGCGGGACTTGATCCCGCGACCTTAGGGGTAACGGCTTTGCATTTACCGGCACCGATACATGTCCACCAAAGTCGAATTTAGCCTTCACATGATTCGGTTTTATGGCAATTTTTCATTGCAGAAACCATTTAAACACAGTTTTTGAAGACGCTGGGCTTTTCTCTGATCACATGGCTCGGTGCCGGAGTTGGTAACGGCTTAGAGCCGGTAACCCTAAGGTCGGTTCAAGCCCTGCCATAGACTAAAACGCTGTTTCCTCCATACATTTAAATTTATATGTTTAATGTCCCAGAATGACGAGCGCGGTGCAGTGACGTTCGAATCTTTGCAGAACATGGATTTGTATGGCGCTGATGCTGTACGGGCTGACGTGACGCTTACCAGGAAACTACTGACAACAGGTCGAGAATTTCATCGTCTCCTTATTTTGTTTGTAGTATTTATACAAAATAATATATATTTATAGAGAGGAGGCCTGAGGAATTCATGAGTCAAACTAAGCGGAGTCCTCAAGCGTTTGGAAGAAGAAAGTGATAAACAAGCTATCTAACCGATAAATATACATAACGTCTTTCGGAGATAGATGCCTCTAAGGGATAGATGCCCCGTTTTCGAAAAAAGTATTTTCCAAAATTGCAGCACTCTATATCTATTCTATATATATAAAAATGAATCCCTATTTCCCTTGGTCACGAGTTAACTAGGGAACGGCTTTACCGATTTCATTCATAATTTTTTTTTAGTTTTCTAATACATCGTAAAAGGTTCTTCTTACGTAAAATAAGTTTCATTAAATAACGAAAAAAATACTATTATTAAAAAAATATTATTATTCAGACAATCTACCTACCAAATTTCATTTAAATCGGTTCAGTGGTTTAAGCGTGAAAACGTAACAGACATACAGACAGAGTTACTTTCACATTTATAATACTTAGTTTGGATTAGAAGACAAAACATTCGATAGGTCAAGTAAAATACTATTAGTTAATATTATTACGAATAAAGGGTGTTAGTCATACATAACTTCAATGGAATAACAATTTACATAAAGGTATAAATAACAACTGTTGCCGCTCTTACAATTACTTATTCGAACCAAATATGTCCTGAATGATTCAGTTGCGAACAAAGCCAACCATAGACCGCTACTAACCGTAAATACATTTATAACCTTCAATACTAAGTTAAAACCACCCTCTGAAAAACCCTTATTCATCACATACACACACACACAAACACATACACTCTAATATAAAAACTCATATTGTATTTAGAAATAACTACGCTGTACCGCTTTAGTCAAACACAACGTCTAATCAACGGAAAATTCCTACAGCAAGACATCGCTTGAAAATTCAAACGAGTTGTGCTTGTGTGTGTGGAAGGGGCTTAAAATAGAAAAGCGGTTGAAGCGCTGTGACTTTAAATGTCGTTTAAAGAAGGGAACATTTGTAAAGCGCTTAGGTCGCTTTAGGACGGTTTGCATGATCGATATAGCGGTCGTGCGATGTTGCCGCACTGCCTACCCTGTGGGTCTTTGTACTCAAGTAGTCTGGCAGAAAGGCGGCATTAAGTTGGACAAATATCTAATATTTAATTTATCTTTTACATTGATGAAAATTTATATTTTAGTTTAATTATAATTTAATTACTTATTTATATTTTTAACATAATAATATCGCATAGTGATCGTTAGTTATAGTCACATCGCATATTATTTTCAGTCATTGTTATTTAGTAACTGGCTGTCCCGTCGAACTTACTGCCGCTACGTTAAGTTTTTATGTTATTTTCTTTTTTTTTTTAGTAAGACCTTCTCCAGAGTATTAGAAAATTAAAAAAAAAGAATGGATGAAATCGGTAAAGTCGTTCTCTAGTTAACTCGTGACCAAGGGAAATTACGAGATTTATTTTTATATAGGTATATACCTAGATGCTGAAATTGTGCAATGATCAAATAATATATTGAAAATAAACCAATTAAAGTACCTGCCTGACCTGTTGATTATAACACTAAAATTTCTTATATCCTGCCCCGAGCTTAACTAGGTACGTTCAATGTCCATAGGTGTCGCTCGCGTGATGCCGATCCTGTAAAAACATTTTAATTTTTTTTTTTTTAAACTATCGTAGATAAGAGTCAAGTCTATTTAGAAGATTCTATCAGCAGCTCATAACCTCATCGAACTGTAGAAATAACAAAGAACAACGAGATCTCCAGTAAGAATGCCGGCATGAATTCTCTTCGTCAAATAGCATTTAAACGTTACGGGCAAGTACTTAACCCTATAATTTGATACATAGATACCTAGATAATAGGGCTCTGTTTGATAACCTTTATTTTTTGAAAATGCTTTTACAAAGCAAGCAACATTCTGAGACGCATGCAAAAATTCAAAACTGAACGATTAACACTTGCCGGGCACTTAAAATACAAAATAGTTTTAAAAACACACACTTTTACTTATTGTTCGAACACGAACTGACATTAGTCCTTCTTTAACCGATGTACACTCTAAATACCTACATTGGTATAGAAAAGAATGGATTTTTTTTATTACCATCCAAACACATGTAAGTACATTTACAAATATTTTCTTAGTTTAAACTAAATCTACATCGTGTTGTGGCAAAAGGAACGAGCTCAGCAAATGCTGTTCTATGCGAGATTGCGTGTAACAACGCTGATTTTCAGCCCGTCCCTTCAACACATAAACGTGAAAGAATAATATATCTCATTAGACTATTCGGCCTAAGTATAAATGCGAAAATTTGGATAGATGGATGTATGTTTGTTACTGTATCACGCCAGAACGGCTAAACGGATCAAACGGATCTGGATAAAATATTACTTACACACGTAGTCTGGAATAGCACATAGCCGATATGCCGGAAAATGTAAAGTTTCCTTTGGATAGATTCGTTTTTCAAAATTTCTACTCAAACGAAGTCGCGGGCAATAGCTAGATTATTCCTATTCATTAAGTAGATATATAGATAGATAGATACCCTATCTGTGCATCTACACGATTGAAGTAGTAAGGAAATGCCCTTAGATTAACAGACGGAACACAAAAAGAGAGATCTGCAACAAAGAAAATTAGTGACAGGTCCTCTCACCAAGTCGAGTGGTGGGCACCTCCGGACCCTTGACTCGCAACATTCCACTTCCACGAAGTGAAACCTCTACACGAGGCTTACTCAGGACAGTTTGGCTCCGACTGATATCTGTCTCAGGTAGGAATTTTCTTTGTTGCAGGCATCTCCTTTTGTGTTCGGTCTGTCAATCTATTTCTATTGTTGTATTTAGGGTATTTCCTTACTACTTCAATCGCGGTGATTCACAGTTTGAGGGTGGGATTGGGTTTCCTCTTTAATAATCTACTTAAGATGGATTTCCGCCATGTGACGCTTAATTTAATCAGTTACCTATCTTAAACTAATATTAAAGCTGAAAAGGTTGTTTATTTGAACGCGGTAATCTCAGGAACTACGGGTCCAAATTAAAAAAATCTTTGACTGTTAGATAGCCCATTTATTGAGGAAGGCTAAAGGCTATATAACATCACGCTACGATCAATAGGAGCAGAGCAGCAATGAGAAATGTTGCAAAAACGGGGAAAATTTATGCAGACGAAGTTGCGCGGGACTGCTGGTGGCTTAACCTCGCAGATACTTATCTTGATCGGCTTGGTTGCCTCTAAATCAGGGACGCCTCTATGAGCTTGTACAGTGTTACAAGAAGGAAGTTAGCGGCATGAGGAAATAAACCTACTGGACTTAGATTAGGACAACGGAGTATTTCTATTTTTCTTAAAATTTCGCGATTTGTACACTCAATTGCATGGTCAATGGTGAATAAACCTAAAATATCTATTTAACCTTAAAATATCTACGCAATCAATACCCGCAGTATTAAAATTGTATAGATTTAGGTCTTTCTGACGAAAATCTGGCCAAGCTCATGTAGATGTTCATGTTCATTATGTTTAGTCAATTCTACCATCCACGGGGGGCTACTGAATCATAATCCTAGGTTTGCCCATGCTATACCTCATAAATTTACCAGGAGTAGTGATAATGGTGAAAATCCTACTAATTCATCAAAGCATTACACGCTATAGGGTACCTACCTAGGAGAAACCTAATCGTATTAAGTTGCCAAGACTCTTCTGGGTTCTTATTCACTATCTTTTTTTTCGTTGTCGCGGCAAGCCCACGCTTTTAACTGTCAAAATCTTGACATGATGGTCAATAGAGAGCTGCGCTTAGAAATGCATCGCGCATGCGCGCGGTCATCTTTGAGCGCACCGCGCATGCGCCAGTTCGCGTGGGCTTGCCACGAAAACGATTAAAGTTTTCGCGGCAAGCCCACGCGAGCTGGCGCATGCGCGGTGGGCTCGAAGATGTCGAAGTGAATAAGGACCCTGGATAGAGGCTATTACCTATTTACTGCAGTTACTATTCGCGCAAGTCCCAAGGCTAATAAAAACAATATTGTGAAATTAAATTAAACACTTATAATAAAATTTCTACTTTTCCTACTATTTCATTAGAAACGACTAGATACTTACTAATAACAAAAAAGTATTTTATTCTCGGTTACAAGGCGTTTTTTATCTTTTGCCGTAAACAATCACGTCCACAGTAATTTCGCGCACGACCCATTCATTTTACTTTAACAGAAATTCTATTAATGGTTTTATACCTCTTGGTCGAAGACCACTGTTCCCAGATTATGACAAGCGTACAGATTGTTATATTGGTAGGTACCTACTTTAAAAAAAAAAATGATAAATAGCAATGTAGGATTGGGGATCCCACATTACTAGCAATCCTGTTAACCCCTCCAGCTAAGCTCAAAGGCTTGTGTTAGGAGTGGGTTCACGTCGGTAGTATAATGGGTAGGATTCTAACCCGCGATCTCACGATTGCGAGACCGATGCCTTATCCATTAGGCTAACGCCGTTTCAATTCTGTATATTCGCACGAATCTACAAGCTATGGACGACATTCACGAATAATTTCAATTTAATTATCGATCTTATAACTTCAACTGCATAAAGTTGTATGTTTAAATATGTTCACTAAAGTATCTATAAGTACTAATATTATAAAGCTGAAGAGTTTTCCGTTTGTTTGTTTAACCGCGATAATCTCAGGAACTACTGGTTCGAATTGAAAAAATCTTTTACTATTCGATAGCCTATTTATCAAGGAAGGCTGTAAGCTATATAACATCACGGAACGACCATTAAGAGAAGAGCAGCAATGAAAAATGTTGCATAAACGGGGAAAATTTACGCAGACGAAGTTGCGCGGGTCAGCTAGTAAGACTACTTAAATTCGTTAGATCCGACTCTATACATGAATGTATTACTTCAATGTAGAATGACAGAAACATAAAGGGCACTTTAATATAAAACAAAGTATCCTGTTGTTAAAAAGTAATTAGAGTAGCCGCTCACGAAGATAACCGAACGCTACAGGCGCGGGAAACGAGTTGTCTGTTTGTAATCTTAGTACCTACCTATTTTAAGTTTTTATTTATTTCTGGTTACTATATGCTTTTTAAGAAGTATAAAGTACGCATAAATACTTTATTTAACATGATTCGATTCTCCGGAATTCAATTTACATAATAATAAAAAAAAACGTAACTTAAATACAGACTAAAAATGATTGATTATGATTAGGTATTTAGTAAATATTGTTCAAAATAAAGTAAAATATTCAAAGAAAATAACTAAATTAAATTGTACTTTATTTTGACTCAACATACTTTTTTCTACTTATAATAACCAACATAAGTACTTTATTTGCACCAAAAAAAGGAGGCAACCCTAATTACAAATTACCCTGTATACAAATGGAATAATACATAATATTTCTAGATAAAAAAAATCCTCCTGACTTAGGTCATACTTTCGGGTAGGTATTAGATACACTGACATCACAATTACTTCTTGCTATTTTTGTGTCAATGGGAATCTAGCCGATTTTCCAGCCAATTTCTGCCAGCTCCAAGTAGATATTTCTCTACATTTTCTGCTTGTGACGATAATGACAGCGCTTAGATTGCCGACTTTTTGATAACTCCCTTACGTTAATAGGTATTGTTCTGATTTAATATACACTTACAAGAAAATGTCACCAAAAGAATAAATAAAAAAATCAAAATACCCGCGTTCCAGTACCTATGGATCTCGATGAACTTAGTAGTGCCTCCGACTGCATGATATTATATTATTGTAGGAGATCTTGTTTCCATCTTTTTGTGCAGGTGAGATTTTTTATTTAATACTTTTTAGTGGTTGTAGGATGTAACTACTACCTAACTTTTATCACAGCGATTGCAAAGTATTGAAAATGAAAAAATAATGGTAGCTAATTAACATTTTTAGTATTACATTCAAATACATGAAATACTTTTTTGAAATGCTTACGACTAGTTCTTTAATTTGATACCCATATTGCAGTATTCGAAACTTTTATACCTCACAGCCGCCATGTTTGTTTTTTTTTTCAAACGTCACTTATCTAAGAACACTTGGCCAATCAAGACGAATCTAACGACGTATTATTTGTATAAATCCGTCTAGTGGTTTGAAAGATATGAGGTATTAAAGAATATTACATACATACATACAAGATCGCGCGAAAAACTTTACCCTTCCTTAAAGTCGGGTTCGATTTCAAATTAATTTCACTTAGGTACTTAGATACGGCTACCTTTTAACCTATAGCTCTAGTGTCTTATAAGTTATAATCTAACGTTATATTTACATTAAAACTTTCCCAGATAAATATGCAGTCGAATTATAAAAAATCCATCTAAATCGAATCAGCCGTTCTGAAGAAAATTACGAACATAAATACATACGGATCAAACACCCGCAAACTATACCTTTTTTGTTTGAAGCCGGTATAAAAGCAATAATATTTTAAAAGAAAAATAAACGTGGAAATAAATGAAGGAATCTGAAATGCTAATGTTAGATAAACAAGTCAACAATAAATATGCTAATTAAATGCCGAATGACTCAATTAACAAAGTTATTCCGACTCGTTTGAAAATTTAGGCACTAAATTACTAACACCAATTATGTAAATTGGTATTACTAACTTATGTAGATAGGAACTTCTAACGCTAAATTATTGATATTATTAAATATATAATACCTAATTAGGCAGGTATTAGAAACTCATATTGTTATACCCATTTCAGTATTAAAAATACTCACAGTATTTTGTTGTCATATCAAATCATAGCGCTCCTCATTTGAGATATTAGTCCGTAAGTGTCTTTTGCCCAGTAATTACACTAAGTAGAATTATTAAAAATTGCTGTTTAAAATAAACACTGCTTATAAATACTGATCAAGCCCCTTATTCATAATACATATATTATGAATAAGGGGCATATCTACAGTCCCTAATATTATAAATGTAAAGAGTTTGTTTTTTTGAACGCAATAATCTCAGGAACCACGGGTTCGAATTGAAAAATTCTGTATATCGAGGCAGACTATAGGCTATATAACATCGTGCTACAATCAATAGGAGCAGAGCAGCAATGAAAACTGTTGCAAAAACGGGGAGAATTGACGGATACGAAGTTACGCGGGTCAGCTAGTTCATAATTATAATCAAAGCAGTACACCTCCATGTCCTACATATTTTAACTAGCAAATAATTTGTTTATTTTATTTTTTTATTTGAAAATATAATTAACAAAAACCACCGGGGTTAATGTAAAATTAAATCAGTAATTAATATTTTTTCCGTTAATTATACTTAATATAGAAACGAGATATCTTTGAATGATGCAAAGTCATTATTTTTTCTCGGGCACTATTAGAATAATTAATTGGTATAAAATTTACAATAATAGATGCCTATTATAATTTTTAATTTCATTCAGGTGCGTAATTATTTTTCCTTTACAGAATAAACAATAATGCCTATAGTCGGTAGAGTCGACTATCAAATAGGTTTTTTTAGAATTAATAATTAGTTGTCGTACCTACTAATTAATTCTATTTTAACATAGGATCATTTTATCATAAACATTACTTAATTAATTAAATAAGAAACATTCAATTACTGTTAATTTTATAGGAATATAAAGAAACTTAACGGTAGAAAAATTAACTAATGTTGAGTAAAAAGTCAAAAATAATCAAGATTAGATTTAAAATAACGTCAAAGCAATCAGTTCACGACTATCATGAAGTTTTCATGATAGATGTTCGATCGCTCGAGACATCCACTACAGTAGGTACACAACAAAACTACTAGAACTAAAATGCCAACAAAAATAAATGTGGAAAAGCAAACAAAAATCTTACAACCGTTAACCTTTGAGCTAAACGAATCGATTTCAAATTAAATTAAGAAAAATTGTTTGCGTAATCCACCATGAATCCATTATAATAAGAATTGCAATCCTTCATTTGCCATGTTCAACGGAATTTATTTTTCATTTGTTTTTATGAAACCATATTGGAACTAATGGATTAAAACAAAACAAACTAAAACGCCGATCATCTGGCGGTTGGAACAAACAAGATATCGGTATTGTACAAAGCAGTCTCATCGGTTGTTTTATTAACAGCAATAAACGCGAAGAGGCCGAGTACCGTAGGTAATGTGTAGGTACTTAGCGATGTTTGCACACCGACTAGGGACGACGGACGGGGGGCCCCGTTGTCAGGGGACCCTCCCACGGGCTCGGCCGGCGCCGCGTGTCCCCGCTCGCCGGCTACAGCCGCTGCCGCCGCGGTCTGCGATGCGGTCGCAACCTGCCGCACTGTACGCAGCTTACTAGGAGCGCAGACATAACAAAGAGATCTTTCAAAACAACCACATTCAAAGATCTACCGTATCCCCCTTACGTATTATAAAATCAAATAGCTCAAGGGTGATGTTCAACAATGTATACAGCTCTTTCTAAACTGGACTTTAGTATATAAGCGATCCAACTGTTTCTGTGTGCATAACTGAACCCGTATTGTGGTTGTTAAATAATGATTACTGTTTATGTCTATTCATTTTCTAAATGTAATGGTACACGCGCGTGAATGTAAGTTTTGTTATTTGTTAGCCTCTTTTAGTACTTCAGTTAATTCTTTAGGGGCAAGGCATGACTTTATTGTTATTGTGTACTAGAATAATAATGTTATTCCAAGGTTAGAATTTATTAAATTACGTATGTGTTTGTGTCACGTAATAGTTTTAACTGGTTTTTGTTTATTAATATATTTTAGCTTAAAACATTAGTTGTTTGTTATTGCTACTGAAATAATCAATCTATGTATATAAACGAAACGTAATACTCTTTTTTTTCCCCATCAGACTTGACAGAGATTATGTTACTGAAATAGACAAAAAATTGAGGTTTATTTACTTTTTTATTAGCGATAGCGGTGCTGGGCAAGCCGGTCGGATAGACATTGTTTGCATAATACCTCACTCGACAAGCCTTGTAGTGCCTGTGGCTTGTATGTGCACAGAGCGTGCGTGACGTCGTGTGTCTGGGGAGTTGCGCAGTGCGCGCTGATCACCCGGAGAGCATATTGCAGAAGCGGTAATCTGACACATTCCCCTTGACTTTATACACATGTTTACAAAACAACATCAAACAAAAAAAGATCCTATGTTAACCACATAAAGCTTAAAATTGAAGGTGCTCCGAAAGGAACATTAAAATACCGTGATGCATAGAGCGGGAACGCTCGACGAATTTAGCTCTGCGCGTTTATGCTACCCTGGTATAATCGGCCGCTATGTCGCGGCACGCGCCATCTTCTCTACCGCAGCAGGTACCGGACTAGCAGCGTACTCTACCATCTAGCTCCAAACTCGCACTGATTGATCACGCCACTTCGAGTAGATATTTCATTTATTATAGTAAGTAAAATCCTTGGCTCTGTTTGTTTCCCCACTTTACAAGGTCCATGGAATTGTTCGTGATAAGCATAATTGCATTTATTTATTATAGTATATTGAATCGACTTCTACTGTAATTATGTAAAACAGAAGATATTATTTTACATTTATGTAAAATATTACCTTCACGTAGATGGATCGAATGTCGTGATTATAATTTTTATATTATTTTATTTATGCAAATTAAAATATTAATTAAGCACATCACAAGAAACTAAACGCAACCGTTTCAAGTTTTTTTTTTTGTACATTTACATATTCACTTACGTCATTCATTATTTATTCTGCATGAAAAAGGTAAATAAACGTCGAAGTCGAATAGTGGTAATCGAGATAGGAGGCCGCTCCGCTATAGAGCTGACAACATGCTGATAAAAACGAACACAGCGCCCGCCAAACCAAACATTCCGATTAATAATTTCTTCCACTTTATTTTTTATCAGACAAGGCACGACCGCACCGATCTCGGGTTGTTTCAAAGCATTCTCGACTCCACTACAAAAAAGGAATGTCAACCACGCCAAAATGATCCGTAAGCATCGATGTTATTAGGGAACCATAAGTTTAACGAAATACAACAGAAATTCTTCACGTGTTTCAGAAAACGTTTCCATTTTCGTATCACAATTGAGGTTTCAAAGACGGGGATCATTAAAATCAGACGAGGACGAAGTAGAAACGGCCTTATCTCGACAGTGTACAGTTCTATTTTGGATGCATGGGGAGCTGAGAAGGCCGTTTGCCTCGTTCCGTCGCGGCGAGGTCGTCGATAGCGCGAGCGAGACGGGTATAAATGAATAACAGAACGGTTTGAATAACTCTTGTATTGATATGGGAGCCTGGTACCTGAGATCGTTTGGTGTCGGTCGAGGTGGCGCGGTGCTCGGTGATCCACCGTAATTTGGTATTCGCTAGAAGTAAACGCTATCGCGGATATTAAAATATTTTATGAGAAAATGTCCAAACATTAATTTACTCATTATGAGAAAAAGGTAAAGCTGTTTTTTATACCTATTATCTAAAATGGGAGCTGGAAAATGAAATTCACATTAAAATGTGCTCCAAAATCCCCAACAGATGGCTCTACTCGGTAGAGCCGCCAACAACACGAGGGTTTAGAATTTACAAAAGAGTTGAATAACAATCAGCTGAAGGAAAATCGTCTACTATGCTCATATATATCTCTATAATAATAATAATAACATATAACATTGATAAATATGTTGATATTGAAGCTACAATGTTTTGCTTTTCAACGATTTATGGTATTGTAAGCGCGTCTCGATAGATAATACGGAAAACGGTGTCAGTAACTACTTAATTCCTCCCTAAGTTGGGCAATTGGAATATTTACTTTAGTATAATACATTTACATTATAATAATAAAAACAGTTTTTTACGAGTAAATTTAAGAATACCAAATGAGCCGAGGGTTGACAAACTTTAATACCTTAGAGTTCTTGTCGATGTTGATTATTGAAGCTATATCATCGACAGAACTTAGACCGTCTTATATATAAAATTCTCGTGTCACAATCTTAGTTACGAGTACCATACTCCTCCGAAACGGCTTGACCGATTTTTATAAAATTTTATATGCATATTCAGTAGGTCTGAGAATCGGCTACTATCTATTTTTTATACCCCTATAGCGCATTTATCGAGGAAGGTTATAGGTTTTATAACATCACGCTACGACTAATAGGAGCGGAGCAGCAAGGAATTAATTATTGCAAAAGCGGGGAAAATTTACGCAGACAAAGTTGCGCGGGTCAGCTAGTAGATATATATATTTATTTATCAAGTATATTTGCCGAATTTAACATAATCGATATCCTAGGTTTTAATTGTATCTATACTAATATTATAAAGCTGAAGAGTTTGTTTGTTTGAACGCGGTAATCTCAGAACCTACTGGCCCGAATTGAAAAATTCTTTCACTGTTGGATAGCTTATTTATCGGTGAAGGCTATAGGCTATTTAACATCACGCTACGACCAATAGGAGCGGAGCAGCAATGAGAAATGTTGCAAAAACGGGGTAAATTTACGCATACGAAGTTGCGCGGGACAGCTAGTATAATATAAATCTAGGTATACTAATATTATCAACCTGGAGAGTATGTTTTTTTTGTTTAAACGCGATAATCTCAGAAACTACTGATTCGAATTGAAAAAAAGTTTAGTATTGAATTGCCCATTTATTAAGGAAGGCTATAGACTATATAACATCACTTTATGACAATTAGGAGAGGAGCATCAATGAAAAATGTTGCAAAAACGGGGAAAATTGACGCAGACAAAGTTGCGCATGTCAGCTAGTATGTTATACCTATACATTTCAATATTGGTATAAATTAGAGTTAGTCCTATCGATTTTTTCTCTAGGTAGGTACGTGTAGTTAATATTACTTTTAATTAAGTTAATTATTTTTATAGAAAAATCCGAATAAAATCCAAGTGGGCGACTAGTGTTTAATAAAAATATTGTTAAGCTGTCATTGTTTACGTGCAAGAGCAATGGTGGATCCTGAACCGCCATTGCTCTTTTACATGGCTCGGTGTTTGACGTAACCTATCAATGGATAGTTTACGGCAAAGTCTTCGAGCCAAACCCAGACGGGGTTTTAGAATTTGGGCTGATGAGTACGCCCTTTGTACTGCTTGTCATGAGGAACCGGCACACCCGTCAAGAAGTAATAAGTACTTAGTTATCCGGCCTGGATTCTCATGGTGCATACGGGCCGTACCTACCCTCCTACGAGAGGGTAGGTATCAAAAAGAATTCCATATCCCAGTAATAGAAACCTTATGAAGATTATTTTGTTTTAAATTCACAGCAGCAAGAAAAATCTGCGAATGTTAATGCGCCATTCGGACAAGATTAACTCCTCGTAAGCAAATCCAAAGTATTCGTAGCCATTAACGTCCACAGCCTGCAGTTTTACCTGACAGATGTTTAAATATTAGACCGACAAGATAAGATAATGCTAAGCTTTCGCTTAGACGAAAAATGGTAAAGTCCTTTTTCTTTACAATTTTTATCAGAGCTAAGCTGGCTAAGCTAACCTATTCTATTTTTATTTTAAAAGAAAATTTGAAAATTTGAGCACAACCGTATCAGGGGGTCAATTCACATATTTTTATATTATTCTATAGGTACACAAAATATTTTAATTTCATCTTTTCAAAGAACTCGCCTCTTCTCTAGGTATACAAAGTTTCATGCGTCTGAAACAATTTTCGAAACATTTTTTCCAATCCGCCGCAAACATTTTTACCACGGCCTTCTCGAACGCTGCTAGCGCGTCTTCCGGCGATGAAAACTGATTTTTCAACGGATCTTTTATTTTAGGGAATAAAAAGAACATCATATGGTGCCAGACCAGGACTGTAAACGTTTATTCATCCCCCAAAGTAAAGCGACCGCGCTGGAACTCGCTATGCCAACTATGGTTGCTTTTGAAGGTCCTTCATCCATAAAAGCCATTTGAAGTCAATCAAATGACTCATCAGGTTTTAGGCCACATATAATATCGTAGAAAATCATATCACGAAAATGTTCTCGATGCAGATCCATTTAAATGAGACACGATAATTAAATTTGGCTCGCGAAAAAATGTGGAGGGAAATTCAAAATTCGAACAATTTTTACTTTTAAATAACGAATTTTTCAAAATAATTACAAGTGGCCAGTGCCTTACACATAAAAACTTTTTTCGCAAAACTTTCTGAATGGCCTTGTTGAAGGAGGTAGTAAATTAAACCCGCTATTTCAAATGACGTAAATGCTATGACTGTATCCTTATATAGAGAAACATGGTCGCATTGCCTTAAGTGCAAATGAATGACGCACTTACGTAGTTATTAGTTGTAGATTTTTTCCAAAGCTATGTTTGTGAAACCATATTTAAGTTTAAATCCTGGAACAAAGGTTGCGCAGGGAATCCAAATATTTGATACCAAAACGCTGATTTTGGCAGCATGGTGATGCAATGTTTCGATCGTAAATGATAATGCTGATTGCTTTTAAACTTTCGCAATTTTTACACATAATATGTATCTATACTACCTACTACACTGACGGACTTATAAACTGCATCAAAGTAATAGACGACTTTGAAATAAATATTTTAACCAAGTATGCAAACTTTCTATACAGATTTAAATTGAAACCTCTAGATTGGTTCGTGAACTTTAAAACAGCGTAGGATCATATCTTTAAGTTTAAGTTTATGTACTGGAAAGGACCTTAAGACCTTTTTTGAAGAAAAAACAGAAGTTTAAGGAAAAATTGTTTAATTAAAAAATTGGTTTTAACAATAGACACAAACTTTATGCAAGGGTTTATTTGTGTTTTAATAAGGTGTATTACCCCCACGTGCCCTTATTACGGATTCTAATCGGTTCCGCATAGATTTTATAAGGGTTTTTAAAAGATCTTGCGGAATATTGTCCCATTCTTCTGAAAGTGCTGTTCTTAGTGCTGCCACTGTCGTAGGCGAAGGGTTTCTCGCATATACAGCTCTTTTTAAATTGTCCCAAACATGCTCGATGGGATTAAGATCCGGGCTGCGTGCTGGCCAATTCATTGTACGTATCCCAACCTCTTCGCAATAATGTTGAACTTGTGCAGCTGCATGCGGCCGGGCATTATCCTGCATTAAAGTAAAATTTTCGCCTATGAATCCCATGTAAGGCACCACGTGATCTTCTAATATCTCTGTTATGTAGCGATGTGCTGTCAAACCCCCTCTATTACCGTTTTGACGGACCATGTCTATGAACACAAGTTCTGTTCGCCCGTTCATCGATATGCCACCCCAGACCATACATGAACCGCCTCCAAAAGGAACACGCTCCTCAATGCAACTTTGAGCATATCGCTCCCCACGTCGACGATAGACTCTTCTGCGACCATCTGCACCATATAAACATGTCCTACACTCGTCCGTGAACAATACAGAGGCCCACTGCTCTTCTGTCCAATTCAGGTGATGACGCGCAAATCTTAAGCGAGCTTGTCTGTGAGCTGCAGACAACTTTGGACCATTTGCTGGTCTAAAAGGGGTGATAGCCGCTTCCTTTAACCTTCTTCTTATTGTTCGTGCACACACGTTTTTTCCACGCACTTCATTAAGCTCGGTTTTGATGTTAACTGACGTGAGGAAACGATTTCGCAGGGAAGTTGTAACAATAAATCGGTCATCACGACCTGTGGTTGCTCGAGTTCTGCCTGTACCACGTCTCCTCCTGTAAGAACCTGTCTCTACAAACCTTCTGTATATTCTACAAACCGTAGACTGGTTTAAATTTAAATTTCTACCAATCGTTCGTTGATCCAAGCCCTCCCGCACCAATGCTACAATTTGTGCCGCTTGTTCGGACGAAGTATCCATATTATGGTTCAAAAACTCTCGATGTGTTAAAAAACTAACCCAACAATTATGCTGGTAACAATAATTCAATTGACCAAACAAAAAAAATCAATGAGAATTAATTTAAAACTTTGCTATAAATAACACGCAAATCTGATACTACGAGTAAATTTTCTTTTCCCGGCTATATTCATTTGTTTTACCGCAGTTCTATTTTTAAATTTAATTTTTTTTTAAGATTAAGAGCCAGTCTTTCCATATTTATATAATTTAATCTAAAAAGTTTGCATACTTATTATAAAAAAATCCTTTTAGAGTAAACCTGAACTTTGATGCAGTTTATGAGTCCGTCAGTGTATATTAAAAAGGTGTAAAGTTTGTGAGTTTGTGAGGTTGTAGGGGGTAATCTCTGGATCTACTGAACTGATTTTGATAATTCTTTTACCAATAGAAAGCCACGTTAGTTGAGTGTCATAGGTTACACAAAACTATGAAGAATAGGCGAGGATAGCCGAAAATTCCCACACTTCAAGAAGACCTCAGTAATTATTGTTTTTAAACTTTCGCGATTCTTATACATAGGTATTAGATATATTTCGATACTTAATAGCGTGAATGAGTCGACCCGTGGCCACGATCGGTGCAATTCGATCGAAACGTCGGATAAATAAAAGGTTTGTACCTTTAAATAATTCACGCGATTAAGCCCCGAAATAGTTCTAAGACCTTAGTAAGCTGTCATACGTCGATTTCCGACCACAAACGGTGCAATTCGACGGGTGGAATCGAGGAAATAGAGATACCATACCGTCAGGTATAAGAACGCGATTAAGTAGCGACAAATATCTAATTAAGTAGGTATATAATAGACTAGATGACCACCGCAACTTCGTTTTTGTCAGTTTTTCCTGTTTTTGCTACATTTTTCATTGATACTCAGCTCGTATTGGTCGTAGCGTGATGTTATATAGCCTATAGCCTCCTCGATACTATAGATCCTGAGATTATCGCGCTCAAACAAACAAACAAACTTTTCAGCTTTATAAAACTAGTTTCTATATGTTTTACATAGAGTAGCGTATTATGTCTATGCTAAAATTCCGAATACATCAAAGTAAAGTTATTCAATATCTAATAGATCGTCAGCAATCTATTAGCAGTATTGCCACAAATGCGATTATAGTCGTAGGCCAGCGGCGGCTGCCATTAATTGACCTAATAACGAAACAGAGCTCTCTTGTAAACCAATTAGCTGAATTGTAAAATGGTGGAATTTATTATCCAGTTAGGCACGACTGTATCAAATTAACTTAGTAATTGTTGTTTAGGCAATAGAAGTAGGTAAACATGACTGACATTTTAGAATAGTAGGATTTGAAATTACATCGTAATAGAATATACAGTTCGCGCCACCTAAATTTACGTTAGCTAGTCTGATGTTAGCGCGTAAGCTGCGCACAACTCAAATTTAGGTATCAGAGGGGATGAAGAAGACGGGCGGGGAACGACTTCCCTGCGAACATTCGAATACAACTTCACAAACGCAAACTTAGGTGGCGCGAATTGTACTTAGGTACTTACTTTACAAAAGTAATTTTAAGTAGCTACTAGTACATATTATAAATGCAAATGTTTGTTAGAGTGGATGTTTGTTACTTTCTTGTAAACTTTACAGCAATGTAGTTTTTGTACATCAAAACATCGAACTCCTTCGAAACAGCTCGACCGATTTTAATAAAATAAAAACATTTTTTATTTGGTAGATATGTTGCTATTCCAGTACTTTTACACTATTTTTTAATACAAACATACATATACTTATAGAGTTTTTTGTACTTTATTTGTAGGTAAATATTTAAGTACCTACAAATATTATAAAGCTGAAGAGTTTGTTTGTTTGAACGCATTAATCTCAGGAATTACTGGTCCGAATTGAAAAAAGACTTTTACTATTGGATAGCCCATTTATTAAGGAAGGCTATAAGGCTATAAAACATTACGCGGATCAAAACGGAGTGGAACTGCAAGGAAAAAAATTACAAAAACGGGGAAAATTTACGCAAACGAAGTTGCGCGGTTCAGCTAGTAAATCTAGGTGTACCTACTAATATTATAAGTGCAAAAGTTTGTATGTATGGCTGAATGGTTGTTATGCACGCTACAACGGATGAACGGATCTCGGCGGAATCGGCACAGATAGGTTCTCTGGCCTGGAATAGCACATGGCTACTTTTTATCCCGGAAAAAAACCCGTGGGGTAAATGTTTTTTCAAAATTTTCATTAGAACGCGATAGCTAGTCAGACA
This sequence comes from Herminia tarsipennalis, assembly GCA_945859575.2. Lineage (NCBI taxonomy): Eukaryota > Metazoa > Arthropoda > Insecta > Lepidoptera > Erebidae > Herminia > Herminia tarsipennalis. The sequence continues at coordinate 8,568,900 of OX243840.2, forward strand.
TAACGGAGACGAAGCCGCGAGGAAAGCTAATCTTCTTAATTATTTTTTTTTATGTCGCCCGCCCCGCGTATGTTTTTAATGGTATCGAATTTCTTATTCAGTCTCCACAAAACAACTGTTAGCTGAAGTTTCATAAAAAATACGATATAATTTTGTGGCTTTTTATATTAAATACGATTCTTATTTTTATATAAAGAAAGAAAGAAATAAATTTATTTTGGCCTCAAAAGAAAAGAATAAATACCTACAGTAAGTAGTACAAATTCAATTAATAGCAGTATCGAGAGACAAAAATGGTCCTAGCTCAGCTAGATTGCAACTCCGCTTAATGAGGAGCTGCGCTGGTATTCTGCTAAGACCAAAGTGACGCCACGAACATTAACCGTCAATATATAATAGGAAAGTATACAATAAATATAAACAGAAAAAATAAAGTTTATATAAGTAAGACTATATTTAAAAATAGTAAAAAAAATAAAAATAATAATAATAAAAAAGCATATTTTATGGGTAATTTAATTTTGTAATATTATTTTGTTAAGGTTAGTTATTATTTTGTAAAGTGTAATTAGTATTGAACGCAGCCAAATCACGCGGGAAACGTTTGACAGATTTGACCATAGATTTTAAACTTGCATTTGACGTTAGAACTTAGTTTTTCGGTTTCGACTGAATTTAAAGTTTTTACCAAGTACCCATTAAAATGCCTAAACTGTATTATATAGTGCGTACCTATGAAAACTGCAGATGAGCAATAAAATTTATAAAATTTACATGATTTATCATTGGAATGATAGCGAGGAGCGCTCATTGAATAAACGGCATAATTTCAAGAATTATTAGGTCTGTTGTGTCTGTAAGTCTAGCAATTGTTGTTTATACTTTTTGCTAAAAGTATGAACAGATTTCAGCGTACGTACAGGCGGCGGAAGATCGTTCCAACAACGAGTAGCGGCAAGCTTAAAACTCCCACGAAAGGCTGCAGTACGATGTCTTGGTGTAACGAGAAGGTATGTTGAAGCTCGTGTATTATACTTGTTTATATCACTGGACCAGCTTAATTTGTTGTATAGATAATCAGGCTTCTTGGTTACCTAATATTACACCAAAGAGTAACGTAGCTAGATGAAGCTTCCTACGGGTAGACATTTTCATCATGCTTCCATCATTAAGAAACGGGGTAATATGAGAACGTGGTGGCACATTAAAGCAGAACCGAGCACAAGCATTTTGCACCCGTTGTATAAGTCTTTCAGTTTTACTAAGTAAACAGCTACCATATACTGTGTCAGCATAATTTAATTTTGACAAAATTAAAGACTCACAGAGCATAATGCGAGTCTCCATGTCAACATATGGCCGCACCCTATAAAGTAGCCTCAAGCGGTAAAAGCAGTTACGGACACATTCAAGGATGTGGGTTTCAAATTGTAGTAACCCGTCAAAGACTACTCCAAGGTTGCGAGCTTCCAACACTTGCTCTATAGGGCAATCACTAAGCCTCAAAACGGGGATACTGCTCTGCATCTTCTTTATTATATCCCTAGACCCCATGATTAAGAACTTTGATTTATTGGGATTGAGAACTAATGAATTCCTAAAAAATAAAAAATATCTAGGTACTCTTTCTTTATCAAAACATCTATCGTTACATCATAATTTGTTGAATAATTGTAGAACGTAAAGAACTGAGAGGCTGATTTGTGTCAATAAAAATCAAGTCTGTACTTAACTTATTAAAAAAACAAATTATAAAATAAAAAGTATACACAAGATCCCTTGAAATACATGCAGCACAAAAAAATAGGAGATTGTTGACTAAATACCCTTTTAATCTTCAGTCTACTGTCAATATTTTTCTAACTTATAGACATCTAACTTGTTTATGGCTCATCCAGAGACTTAAAGCAATAACTTTTCCCTCGTCATTTCCATTTTCCCGCCCAAAGTGTCGACACGATTTAATCTGAGTGTCATCATCGATACTGATGCCTACATCAATCGTGAAATACACCAAATTACTTTAACTACCACAACAGCACAATTTAATTGATTATAAACCTTATTTCAGTTCCATTAAAGAGGAAATCGAGTTTATACAACGATAATAATAACTTTGTGAACGATCACAAGAATTCTGCTTTCAAAACTTGCGACGTTGCCCAAGGCGTCGCTCGGTGATTTTCGCAATCGAATCGTAGTTTAAACAGAGATGGATAATACAATGCATTGGGTGTTAGAGTAGGACAGAGAATTGTAATAGAAGAGGGTTCAATTGATTGCGGAGGGTGTTGCTCCCTATGGTGCATGTCTATTCATTCCGCACACCCCGAGGCGGGTGGGGCAACATGCCACATGCATTTTTTCTGTCTTTATTTAATTTTGCAATGGAGGATAATTTGAATATGGCATTACATGGGCGACATGTTTTTGTATACGGTCACACATTCAACATAATTGGTATAACTAATGGCTTCCGCGAACATAATGAGTGAGGAAATAATCATGTTTTCGATAAACATCACTATGATTGCTATGCTAATGTTATGTATATTGATAATAGCATTGGTATTGGAATTAATGTATGTTTTAATTAATTATTTGTTGAGAATGATGTGGACTTTAATGAGTCATGTATTTTACTAATGTGATAGTTAAAGGTGTTTTTTATATTTTACTAGATTTGCGCGTCACTCCTTGAGGTTCAAGTTACCTCTACACCAAATTCATTAAAATCGCCTCAGGAGGTTGGCCATGAAAACAGATAGGCAGATAGTCAAACATAATGACTTCCGAATATTTGTTTAAATATGAATTTATTTATAGACATTTACCATTGTAGTAGGTATAGATCCATAGATCACAATATACGATTCTACCTACATCTAATACTAATATTATAAAGCTAAAGAGTTTCTTTGTTTCTTTGTTTGAACGCTAAAATCTTAGGAACTATACTGATTGGAACTGAAAAAAATTCTATTGTTTCATAGCCCATTTATCGAGGAAGGCTATAGGCTATATAACATCACGCTATGACCAGTAGGAGCGGAGTATCAATGAAAAATGTTGTATAAACAGGGAAAATTGACGCAGATGAAACTGCGAGAGTCAGGTAGTATTATCCCGCGCAACTTCGTCTAAGTTGCGCGGGATAATACTACCTGACTCTCGCAACTACATCTGCGTCAATTTTTCCCGTTTTTGAAATTCGTACAAAAATACTAAAATTGCAATTAAAAAGAAAATACTTATTTGCTATACTTTTCATAAATATACAATCTACAATATAAAACACTAGCTGACCCGCGCAACTTCGTCTGCGTAAATTTTCCCCGTTTTTACAAGATTTTTTGTTTTGTTGCTGGTCCGCTCCTATTAGTTGTAGCGTAATGTTATATAGCCTATATAACATTACCTACGCTACGCATTATTTTCGGTAAATCGGTTATCTAACAGTAATATAATTTTTCAATTGGAACCCGTAGTTCCTGAAATTATTGCGTTCAAACAAACAAACTCTTCAGCTTATAATATTAGTATAGATTTAAATCGGTCACTATATTTTTATATCTTAGAAGATTAAGGAGTTTTTAATGATGCTCAATTCCAGCAAGAAAACCCCCCAAGACCTATCTGTTAAAAGCAACACTCTATCAAAACATATAACGGTAACATTTACTACTTACATAAACTATTAAAATCAAACAGTGAAATCATAATAGCATTCTCTAGTCACATTATCATACAAACGATTTCGCGGAATCTAGGAATAAACAATCAAATTCAATAAAGATGTCAATAATACCGTTCAACAAATAGGCTTACAAAAAATTCCAAGAAATTATCTTTAGTTGGCATAAATATAATATAAGTAGATACCTATCGTTTACGATTATAAATTCGGCGTATATATTCCTCCTTTTTCTCCTCTTTTATCTCATCAGAGACGAGCCAACTAAGTAGGTAGGTACATAAAAGATATTATAGAGGACAAGTGGGGTAAAATAAAAAAAAATGTCGTATATTTATGTTAAAAGACTATAAGCCAAGTACTTATGGCCAGCCTTCGAAGGCGTTTTTGGGTAGATTGCGTCTAATGCCCTTATTACACTACACTAAATCATGAACCCTAAATCCCTAAAAACACAGGTGTAATAAGGGTTAGGGCCCTAATTCTCTAACAAATTTTCAAAGCCACCTCGATTTAGGGCCCTGATTCAGGGTAGTGTAATAGCCGTTTAACAACTATATTTCGTGACAGCGCCTACACATCTGCAGGCAGTGGTGGATCCGGGGAGCCTTCTTGCTCCCCTCTTCTCCAAGGTACTAGGAGTTCTCCCGCGTTAGTACATTAGGGAAAAGCTTCAGCAAATTCAAGTCTCTTCTGTTGGGTTCCTCAGTGGGATCAAGCCCCACTACTTCCCGATACTAAACCCTGGAACCAACACTGACTTACTCATTTTTAAACCGCCCGTAGGAAGCCGTATACGCCCCATTCGTCAGTGACGGACTGTCAGACTCGATTACTCTTAATTAAAATAAGTATTGTAGTTGTGTCTCTGTTACTTGGTATTAACCTTTACAATTAAAATAAAAATGGAGTACTAAACAGTTCTTGCACTTTGCTGGGTGACGGTTCCACTCGACTTTGAGGTTAGAAACTTCTTTTTTAAGAACTTCTCGTCTTAAAAAACTGTTTAGGTAGATCTGTAGAGGTATTAAAACTTTAGAGTCGATGGTTATACTTGAGTAGTAGAGGGTTGCCTCGGGACTTACTAAAGTTACAATAAAACTGGATAGAACTCATATAGTTCTCGCTGGTACACAAAACTGCTGATATAACATTTCTTTCATACATACAGAGTCCCTACAAAACTATAAATCATCAAAAAAGGTCTGATATCGACTATTCATTTTAGTCGGTAGGTACTTTGATGAAGGCATCTAACTCATTATGTTTTTAAGCTCAACAAAGTTCTGTAAAACGCGTTGAACTATTGCTGGTAAATAGGTAGTAGTCAAACGATTGGGTCATTCGATAAAAAAGTAAATCCATTTAGAACGGATTGCAGATCATAATTCTGGTTGATTTGTAAAGCCCGCTTTACTGTGTTGCCATGCCGAATGTTTCTATAACCTTTCCCATTGCGTATCAAATACATATTTTTCGTTTGATGGTTTTATTTTATGTTTATAATTTATTTTTATTGATATTTGAGTGTAGTATAACTCTGAGTTATTCAATAGATAATAGCGTTGGCATTTTGGTAAAGGTTGCATTTGAAATTAAAATCAATTGTTTTACACACGCACGGTTTTTATTTTCACAATTACAATCGCGAATTTTTAAACGCAAGTATGTGTACATCCACGTGTTACAAAATTGCGAAAATAAAACCGGTAGTATACTTTTCCTAAATCTCATAAAAACTCAAAAAACACTCGATCTATTTTATTTTTGAAGTGTAAACGTCTTTAGCGGCGTTTTGCACTTTTTTTTTCTTTCTACCGCGCGTTTATGTTTGTGTAAGATAGCGCAATAGATGAATATTGTGTTTAACCACAGAAATTTATCTTTTATAACAATAATATAAAATCTTTTATACTGATAAATAAAGCAATTCGTGCGGAATTATTCCCTAACCATTCCAAAATATTCAAGTGGCACAACGTTAATGTTCAAGTTTTCACTTCTACCTGCACTCCTGTGGTGCAACCCGTAATAATAATAATAGGATAGGAAAAGGTAATAATAGGATGGTTTAAAAAATAAGAAAATTAAAAAATCCCAAATGAACACCCCAAAAATTTGTACGGGGATTATCATTTGGGATTACCTCAAATTTTAGATAGTAGTGATAGGAGTTCAATGACAATCAAGAGTAGAAACGCATAAGTCTCCTTAATGTGATGATTTCTAGATCACGTTTGATAGGTGGATTGCTGATTGCGACTTGACGGCATATTGACCGCTTAATGCCTGCGTTATGACCGCGCGATTGTTGAATTGGATGTAATTTACATAATAAGACTTGTATCGTTTTCTCTGCAGGGACACAGGCTTTCTCTCTGGAATGGGGTGCCTTTTGATGCGAGCCCATGCGCTTTATTGGATATTACATATCTTCGAACTTTTGAGTGTAGGCCATGCTGGTTTCTTCCCGATATTTTCCTACATAACTAACCTAACCCAACTAACATTCATCATCATTCATCCGCAAGTGCCTCCTAGGTACGCGACGAAGCCACGTTTGCTTTGAGTTCGCGACGGCGACGCGGGCAGCCGCGGGTAGACGCGGTTTAAAAACCTGCCCCGTTATCTGCGCAGGCCCTAAGAGATAATAACCTGATATAGCAGATTAAACGCAATCTTCACTGAGTGAAGAACATGACTAAGAAGAGGAAGAGAAGCTGTCTTCGAAGGTTTCTTATATTTTTATCATAAAGACGCTAATTTAGCTTTTTTTTCCCATAGTTCTCAAAAACCTGCCCGTATTCTTTAACGAAATGACTCTAATTATATATTTTACTGAGTTATCGCCATCCGACTCTTGATCGACCGTATTTTAGAGTTAACAGTAACAGTACCTAACACAATACTTAAACATAAATATTTTTATTCACATACGTAGATGTATTTGGAAAATTACCTAGACATTCATTATAGTCTTAAGTTTTTATCCGATATCCATTCATGACGAAGATACTGTCGCTATATCAGTTAACGTCGGATTACCATTATTTACAACTACTTACGAAGATTTGACATATCATTGGCTGTGTTATGAATACAAAAGCGATACAATGATTGACAAATCGTTTAATATAATGGAGTTTATGAATGAAATAATATTATAATAGCGAAGATTGCGAAGAGTTTCTTTTGAAACAGCGTTTCTTATGTTTTCGTTTAAGTACAGAACTGTAAACTGGTATTCTAACGCGACTGATAGAACTGTACTGTTAGGCCTTATTCACACCTCCCGATTGCCCAGTTGCCGGTGCCGGATAACCGGCGGCGAATGTATTGGCTAAGTTACATCAAATTACGCTGGTACGTGTGAAAGCTAACGTACCTTTATCGCCATACACTGCACTGCCCGCCGGATACCCGGCCACCCGGTAACCGGAACGCGTGAAAAACCGCTTAGGTACTGTATGTAACATGCAAAAGAGATAAGTTACGGAAAGTAACAACACGCACGGCACAACACATGAAATCTGGGACCACCTTCCGAAGGTGTTCCAACGTGGTTTGTGCCGCGAAGCGAGGTGTACCGAACGAAGTAGGTACCAATGTAAAATGTTTGCATTTTGTATTATCGATGTTTGTGGTCTAGCATTAGTCGCCAGATAACTTCCATATTAGAAATTTGTGCTAAATATTCGGTCGCCATCGCGTATCATGTCTAAGTTACTATATAGGTATAGAGCCTTGCTCGCCATATGGATTATCTAACACTATAATAATTTGTCTATTCAAACCGGTAGTTCCTGAGATCGTTCAAACAAACAAACAAACTCTTCAGCTTTATATGTAACGTAAAATATGTTCGTCTGCTTAAATTTGCCCCGTTTTTGCAATTTTTTTCTTTGCTGCTCCGCTCCTACTGGTCGAAACGTGATGGTATATAGCCTTTAGTCTTTCTCGATAAATGGTCTATCTAACAATTTTTATATTTTTTCAATTCAATTAGTACCTACCTCTAGATAATTGAATAAGGCAGTAAAAATAAGATTAAATTTTTATTTTGGTTTGTCCATTTTCAATTCATTTTGAACCGTCGACAAGGAAGGAAGGAAGGCTATCGGGATAATGATTGCAAACTGAAATATCATGCGATCGACCTCCATGTGAAACATACTTGTATTAAGTATATACATATTGTTGCTTCATAACTGCCTTTATACCTCTTACGGCCGATCTCAATAACTTACCGACAGTTTAACTCTAGAAGCTACCAAAGGTGTAATGCAGTATTTACTTTTACCGTTACCGTCGTTTCAATATCAAAGTTTACGTAAAGATAAGTTAGGCTAACGATAGATAAAGTCTCCTCACTTTAGTAATCGTTCCCAGACGTTTTATTTTAGCACGCAGCAAAAATAATCTTGTATGTTAGTTATTCTAAAAAAATATTGTTTCTAATACAACGTATTAGATTAGTTACAATATCTCTATTTTTATTATTTATCTTGATAATCATACTAAAAAACGCTTATTTATTGTATTCAGATTTAGTAGATAGTTAAAAAAATTAAAACATCTAAAAGCGCTAGTTGAGTACAGCGCCCGCATGCGTAATGCTCTGTACCTACACATGCGCGCGCATCGTCGAGGCGCGGATTCTTAATAATAAGTAATAATTGCACTTAGTACATGTTTAACTTTTGTAAGTTTATTAAAATATTACAGCAATCGTTTATAAGCTGCTAGCTGACCCGCGCAACTTCGTATGCGTAAATTTTCCCCGTTTTGCAACATTTCTTATTGCTGCTCCGCTCCTTATTTATCCACTAAGTATTTAATGGATGTTATTATACATATAAACCTTCCTCTTTAATCACTCTATCTATTTAAAAAAACCGCATCAAAATCCGTTGCGTAGTTTTATAGATTTGACTGCCTCTGTGGCGCGGTAGGAGTGTGTCCGACTGCTACACAAGAGGTCGTGGGTTCGATTCCCACACGGGACACCACTTTGTGTGATCCACAAATTGTTGTTCCGGGTCTGGGTGTAATTTGTGTCCGTGACTTGTATGTTTGTAAAGTCCCCCGTGACACAGGGCTTGTACCCTACTGCGGGAGTTGTCTTTTTATAAAAAAAAAAAAAAAAAAAAAAAAAAAAAAAAAGATTTAAGCATACATAGGGATATAGGGACAGAGAAAGCGACTATGTTTTATACTATGTAGTGATGACTTTTATAAAATGAAAACCGATTCCTGAAGATTTGGCTAAAACGTACCTACGCGATTTATCTGTTCGACTGCAAATACAAAGATTTATGCAAGTTGTGTGTTATTCAAATAATCAGTTGGCTTGAAGTGGGTGAAAATTGAACTGAACCATTCTGCAGTTTATAGGTTAATGAGTTAAATATGTGTGACATAATGATGTATGAAATTTGTTAAATAAATCTTAGTTTTGAGGACGTCAGTGTTTTTTTTTATTTTTCTAACTTGCTAATGTTGCGCTTATTATAACTACATTGAATTAGAGACCCTAAAATCCTAAAAGGAGAGGTGTTTATGAGTTAATCTAATTAGTTTTTAAGGCCACCTTTGATTTAGGACCCTGATTTCGAGTAGTGTAATGTAAGTTTCTGGGTACTGAGACGACGATCTCATTGCCGTACCTAACCTACAACGATAGTAGTGATATGACGTTTAGCTAATAAATGCGTTTTTGATTTTTCTTGTCTCGTTTTCTTGATATTTGTATGTCTTTTGAAGGTTATGGTATCAGCAATTCGAGCAAATGCTAAAAAAAAACAGTTTTTCATCTAACATTGGTTTACTAATTGTTTAACGGTCGATTTTGGCAGCTTATAATTTTATAACAGCTAGTTATTTTAAGAACTAAAGTTAGCTGTCAAAAGCGTTATTGAAATGCTCTCTCTCTGAAGATTTTTACCCGAGTTAACTAAGAGTCCTCCCAACGATAGTTGAAATTCGAAGGTAAACAGAAACTACTGAACCAATTTTGATACGATTTTCATTATTCGATTGCATATTTTACTGTTAAGGTTTTAGTGTATTAAACGTTGTCCTAGCTTATAAAACACCAAAGATATAGACTAAAATATAGGAGTGAGTCAGCGAAATTTGCATTCGATAATTTCGATAATCGATAATTTTTTCTAAAAAACGTTATTCTTCATCGCAGTCGAGTAAAAAATATTTCAAATGCCATAATTTCAGTACGTTTACTTAGCAAGTAGGTAATAAGTACACTTTTATCGGTGTCTCGGCAGCGTATTAAATTAATCACCGGCCATTATCTTTGTTAATGACACTGTTATCGAGGAGGTAGGTTAATGATAATGACCATGTTTGTGCCGGACGCCTTCTGTGGAAGGATTTTTTTATAAAAACTTGCTTTTCCTCGCGCTTTTGTCCGCTGTATGTTTGGTTTTTTTAGCCTACTAGCTTTCACCGCGGCTCTGCCCGCGCGGATGTCGGTTATCGCGATAAAAACTATTCTATGTTCTTTCCTGGGATTTCAACTATCTCTAAATTTCATGTATATCGTTTCAGCGGTTTCAATGTGAAAACGGCACAGACAGACTGACAAAACTGCTTTACTGGAACCCACTTGTTGCAACCGCGAGGCACAACTTTTAACATTATAGTTTTTTTATTGTAATTATCTAATAGTACGTAAGTAAGTAATAAAAATGATATCTAAGTAAATGCTTCTTTTCTTTTTTTTTTTTTTTTCTAACATAATATAGGTAGTTCATGTTACTTTTGGATGTGCTATTCTTATGCACCTACCTATCAATTATTAGGTAACTTTTGTTTGAATTGGTTAGATTTTTAATAATAGAGACTTAAATTGCGTCAAATCAAATTAGTATTTAAAGGTCGTGGTCACGTGTCGACTCGGTGCAATTCGATCGAAACGTCGGGTAGATAAAAGGTTCGTACCTTTAAATATTTCACGCGATTAAATTCCGTTAATCTATAGGTAGGTAGGTACTATTAATCTATACTGATATTATAAAGCTGAAGAGTTTGTTTGTTTGAACGCGTTAATCTCAGGAACTACATGTTCGAATTGAAAAATGATTATAGTGTTGGATAGCCCATTTACCAAGAAAGGTTATAGACTATATAGCATCACGCTATGACCAATAGGAGCGGAGCAGCAATGAAAAATGTTTCAGAAACGGGGAAAAATGATGCACACGAAGTTGCGCGGGTCAGCTAGTATTCTAATATGTGTAAAAGTCGCGAAGTTTAAAAACAATAATTATTACTTAATAATACCTACATTAGATACTTAATAAAAATATTAATAGATATTAAGTATTTTTTACTGAAATCCGTGAGTCACTAGAGTGTCCAGTTCAAAACTAGCGTCAGGTACCTGCCTGATGCTGAACGGGACATTCATTTTGTTCGTATTTTTTTTTCTATAGTTTAACAACATATCTGTAAGGTTGTATCAAAATCCGATTAGTAGTTTTTGAGTGAAAAAACAACAACCATCCCTCCATTCAAACAGATCTATCAGATTCTCACACATTCGTCAGTAATCTATCTATACTAATATTATAAAGCGAAAGAGTTTGTTTGTTTGTTTGTTTGTTTAAACGCGCTAATCTCAGGAACTACTGGTCCGATTTGAAAAATTATTTCTTTGTTGTAGAGCCCATTTATCGAGAAAGGCTATAGGCTATATAACATCGCGCTACGACTAATAGGAGTGGAGCAGCGACGAGAAATGTTGCAAAAACGGGGAAAATTTACGCATACGAAGTTGCGCGGGACAGCTAGTTTAAATTATATAATCAAAACAAATTTTTAACTGATTTCGCAGATGAATGTGCGAACGACGTCGCATTGCGTATATCTATACGCTGACCGCATCTCATGTGCATGTAAATAATCATTGCATTTCTTACTTATTCTAAATAAAGTATAGACATATACTATTTTTACGTTATGTTATGCCTCAAAAACCACAACTTCGATTACATGTTTTACTGTTAGTTTGATTTTGTATTCTCTTGGTCTTCCACTTAGAGGTAGGTACCCAATATATACACATGCATAATAAATTAGCAAACGTTTTAAGAGCATTTTAACTAACTTTGTTTTTCATTCAATTTTCAAAATTGAATAGAAAAAGATAAAACGCTAGTGAAATGCTTTTAAAATATTATATACTAGCTGCCTGCCCCGGTTTCGAACGGGTGTCATATCGTAGTTTTTTATGCCTTGAATTATTACATTATTGCAATTTTCGTAGAGATTCCTAATTCTTTTGACAATAAAATATAGCCTATGTTACTGCCCGATACTGTGGCTTCCTAATGATAAAAGAATTTTTGAAATCGGTCCAGAAGGTAGGTAGTTTTTAAGTTTATTCGTTACATACAGAAATACAAATCTTTCCTCTTTATAATATTAGTGTAGATGTAGTGTAGATAAAATTAATTTTAAGAAGTTATTTTTTTTAAAGTTAACTAGCAATGGATGCACTTTTTATAGATTTTGCCCACGGCTCCATGCCTCGGCGCGTTACCGTTTAAGCCTAACGTTCCTCCTGCTAGCTAAAAGCCTATAGCCTCTTCAACAAATTTCATCTAAATCTGGTGTGAAAACGTACCTAACAGACAGACAGATAGATATTCAGACCGAGTAGAAATTTAAAACAAAGAGCCTTTTTATTCTGCGGCTTTACTACAAATGCGAAACTGATTCTATTGTCTGTTCGTATCTCTATCTGCCTGTCTGTTAGGTACGTTTTACGCGAACGTTCACGGAACTTGTATTAAAAAAAACCCTCGCGGTTTTGCACGTGCAACGACGTCATTCTATTCGATTGTCATTCTATTCCATTAGCGTTAATGCCACATGTCTTGGAGTTCTGATACCCTTGAAAAAAATAAAACGATAGTCACTGATAGCTGTGGTGGCAGCCGTTTAAACTTTATCTTTATTCAGAGACCTTTCTCAACACATTTTAACAAACACCAATAACACGTCGGTATATTACCCAAACAACACCATCTATATTGATTGATATGGACAGGATAGACATCACGTGACCTGCGCCCGCGCATATCTTGGGGTCAGGGGTTATCCATCTGTCTGTATGTGCCGCGGATAGCTACCTAACTACTAGTGATATATGAGATAGTTTGTGTCGACTGACTCAGAAAACATGCTACTAATATTAAAAACGTTTTGTTACTCTTTTATGCAAAATAACGTGAAGTAGGTATTACCTAATATTTTTGATTCCCTAAACGAGGTAGATCCGTGGGAATTTTAATATACATAAAAATGAAAAACAGATAGCATAGTCAACGAAAAGTCATTAGTAAATTTGCTTCGGTTCAAAACTATTAGATACCTATAAAGACAATCATATACAAATTAACAAATCTTCAGCAGAGCAAAGATTTATATCTTTTAATCAACCATTAAAGTGAATCGCTCATTAGTTAACAATGACATTGTTACGTGGTGCCTATTATTTAGAAATATTAAATAAATGTCCTTATTGACATCTATCAGCTTATTAATCATGAAACTATTAAATACATGGTGGTACCTATTAATTAATACTCAGAAAAATTTATAGTTAAATGTCCAGTTTTATTCTTAACGCGGTTTCGCCCGCGTGGGTGTCGTTTTACGAGATTTACGAGTACCTACAACTCTAAATGAAAAACAGTAGCTTAACGTGTTATGTTTGTTTGAACGCGGTAATCTCAGGAACTACTGATCCGAATTGAAAAATTCTTTCACTGTTGGATAGCCCATTTCTCGAGGAAGGCTAAAGGCTATATACGCTACGACCAATAGGAGCGCAACAGCAATGAGAAATGTTGCAAAAACGGGAAAATTTACGCAGCCGATGTTGCGCAGGTCAGCTAGTAATATTATAAAGGTAAAGAGTTTTTTGAACGCGATAATCTCAGGAATTACTGGTTCGAATTAAAAACAATATGTTACTGTTGGATAGCCCATTTATCAAGGAAGGCTATAGGATTAATAGAAGCGCAGCAGTAATGAAAACTGTTGCAAAAACGGGGAAAATTGACGCAGACGAAGTTGCGCGGTTCAGCTAGGAGGCTCCTGTGGTGTTACGGCCAGGGGCTCTTTTCTTTGTAGTTAACTATCAAAATTAACCTAGAACCGCGAAGACTTTAACTTTAACAAAGACTTAATTCCTGAATAATGGTGATCATTACCTAGTCGGTCGTTTCACAACCTACTAGTAGGCGAGTCGGCTAAAGTCATAGTCGGCCCATCTCCAATCAATCCCGTTATATTTTTTAACTCACGCACTTTTAATGGCTCATTTCACCATTCATGAAGTTATTAAAAAACCCTCCTTACATATGTTTTTACAAAAAAAAACTTTAAACTATTTATATAAATTTCCTAACTGGGTTTATTATAAGGTCAACCGGAAAGAATACCATTATATTTTAAAGTCTCTGACTTTTAATGGCTCATTGAACTAAATTCATGAAGTTATTAATAATATCCTCGCTACATAGATATGTTTATAAAAGAAAAACAAGATTAGTTCAATCGTGGAATTGCGTTACATTTTTCAAGTTACACACTTTTAAAGGCTCATTAAATTAATGAAATCATCAACAACATCCTCTCCATAAATCTATATCAATATTAAAAAGCTAAAGATTTTGTTTGTTTGTTCGAACGCGATAATCTTAGGAACAACTGTTTCGAATTGAAAAATTCATTTTGTATTGGATAGATCATTTATCGATGAAGGCTATAGGCTATATAAAATCGCCCTACGACCAATAGGAGCATAGCAGCAAAGAAAAATGTTACGAGAGCGGGAAAAATTGACGCATACAAAGTTGCGCGGGTCAGCTAATATTTTATAAACTGAATTAATATATTTCTAGAGAAAGTAAGTCTGTCATTCTGTCCGCCTGTCTGTCTGTCTGTCTGTTACGTTTACACGCATAAAGGTTCATTTTCGTGTATCGCGGTCAAACGCGGCCGCGCGCGGCTGAAGACGTAGGTACGTGATGTAAGTGAGAGTGCGCGCGCAGCGTACGTCAGTCTTCAGCCGTGTGCGTCTGCCGCAGACCTCAGAAACGGCGCTATACATTCTCATACTCTGACTACTACCGCATTGGCCGCGCGCGTCAGCCGCATGTCATCAGCCGCGCGCGGCCGCGATGCACGGAAATGAACCTTAAACCACTGTATGAAATTAAACATACTTTTTAACGTTACAGATTGCTTAAATATTAATTTATTCTAAAAAGGAAACATTTTTTCATTTTATAGAGATTCTGTGGGAATTCCATACCTTAGACGCATTTACCCCAGAATAACATACACATTTGCCTCAAATGTCAGATGACCCAAGATATATAAAATCGAAACAAACAGATGGACCGACGGGCTACTTTTGTACTTTAATTTTATACGACATGTCGGGGAAATCGCTCAAAGAAAGCTGTACCCCGCCGATATTCGCGGCCCATTGGAAGTTAAATCAAGTCAAGAGTTGAGACTTTTACTTAGAAACCCAATCAGTGTTCTGTCAAAGTTAATTAAAATAGTATTCAAAGTACAGCTTTACGATCTGCCCGCTCATTTCCTATTACTTAAGACTTCATTGTTCATTGCCAATGTGGTCGTCGTATGGTGCTCATTTTGCCCCTACCAGGAATTTCTGGACGGATTTTAAAGTGAGTTTTTCTCGATACATCTATAAAAGATTTTCGGTGTTTTATGTGACGAATGTGTAATGCCTGGAGCATCGTATGCAATGCCTATGACACAGTAACCAAAATTGTCGTCATGATTCATGCTTGACCCGTAAGAACGTCAGACCAAATTCTGATGACTAGTGCTTAACACCCGTTTTAATAATGAGCATTTGCAATTTCACCAATAAACGCTTGTCATTTTAACGATTTAATTTGAATACTTTGTTATTGGGATCTTACAACGGTTGCAGATTTAACAATTTAATCAATACGAAAGTAAACTCAATGACCTCCATAGCGACATTGCTTTTTTGATTGTTTAAATTTAAAATTAGTTACCGACGTACTTAATTTAATCGATCAACTATGCCGAAACGCTTTTAAAGAAATGGGTTCCACAGGTATTATAGATATTCTGCTTTAGTTTATTTTGTATTTAAATAAAAAGCGATAGAAATGTATGTTTTTAACCGCCGCGAATTTGATGATTCGCTCTAACCGAGAATATCGATTGAAGTGTTTCAGAATAAATCGGGCTGATATTATTGAGTTGTAAGAAATAGGTGCCTATATATAATAGAAATGCACCTATTAGAATATTATCGGGACTAAATTGCGTGAAATATTTAAAGGTAAGTATTATTATTTTTTTTATTTCGTCACGCGATTAAGTCCCAATAATATTCGAAAATGCGTAAAAAAATCTATTAGATATGCGCAGTCAAAAATATTGTCAATTAGGTACAAATGTTTTACAATTAAATTACATATTAGATATATTTCGGGACTTAATCGCTTCGTTTTTTTCGCTTCTTTCGATCGAATTGCACTGATCGTGGTCACGGGTCGACTGACGATCGGTGCAATTCGATCGAAACGTCGGGTAAACAAAAGGTTCGTAACTTTAAATAATTCATGCGATTAAGTCCCGAAATTTATGTATAATATGTATAAAAATCGCGGAAGTTTAAAAACAATAATTAAATTACATTTTCAACATAACTTCATAAAAGGTCAAAACGTAACGCTACGTGTTGGTTATTTCAGGATTTCTTTTCCATTCGTCAAATAACTTTAATCCAACTTTGATCTAAAGAAAAGATTCCCATTTACTCTGTTTATCCCTATTTTTTTATAGTTAGTTTTAATTTATTTCTTTATTTCGGACCTCTATATCGAAAAGCAACACAAATATTTTTGTCCTACAACTCCATTAACAAAATGGTATCTAGATATAAAATATAAATAGACAAAAAAACTGCCCAGTCATATTTATAATAAATAACCGACTATATCGCGAAGTCACGTCATGCCGGAAACAAGCCAACTAAACGAATCGAGTTTTTCAACGAGTGACGTCACTACGTTTATCAGCACTATGTTTTAAAACTACTGGTTTTATAAACAATGTTGTCGGCATCTGAAGGTCCCATTTAATATTAATACGGAAACAATTACAGTTGTATTATATGAAGGCTGCAGAGGTTTGTGAAGAGTGTAGTTTATGTCCCAATTGCTTACCCAGTGCCCCTAGTTTTATTTGGAGGGGGGTCTGTCCAAGTCTAAAAGCGAAGAGCGCTCGACTTTAAAAAAAAATCCCCTAATGATGATAATGAATTTGGTAGGTGGGTATTTTCAGGGTGTAACAGAAAGGTGTGGTCAAATTTCAGCAGCGCATAGTGTATGTTGTCAGTATTGCACCTACCATGGTGCCATAGCTGGTTGCATTATTATTACATAGTTATAGTAAATTCTTTTTGTCAAATTTTAGTAGTGAAAGGCGTATGGCATAAGAATTATACCTCCACTGGTACAAAATTCCATTGGATTATTATGACATAGAATTTTTTAAGTCATACTTTTTTTAATTAATAACTTCTTCATTCATAAATAAACGAATGAAAAAATAATAAATATTTTTTTAAGGTAGGTACCTACTCTGATTTTGATAAAATTAGGTATGTGCACTCAGTATCATAGGCACATACCAACCCTAGAATATGACCACACCTTTCTGTTACACCATGTATAATCCCTAATCCAGGATTAAGGTATGATATAGGTATAACATCTATTTTTGATACGACAGATGAAGACGTGAGCAAAGAAGTGAGTTATAATTTCATCATTGGATTGAACGCGGAATTACGTATGAACGAATTCGCATCACCTATGCATGATTAACAATGGAATCTGTCATATGCGGAGATGAACGATCCGCGGGGTTATTTGTGCGATTTCATTGAGAAGACAATGTGTGGATTGTTTTTACTTCGATGTTCTCTGCGGCATAATAATTAACAACGTGTAACAGAAAGGTGTGGTCAAATTTAAACAACTGATAGTGTATGTTATCAGTATTGCACCTACAATGGTGCTATAGCCGATTGCATTATTATAACCCACATACGAGAAGTTGTAGCATTTTATTTTGATCAAATTTCAGTAGCGAAAGAGGCATGACATAAGCACCTCTCATAGCACGAAATTCGATTGGATTATTATGGCGTACAACTTTTTAAGTCATACTTTTTTTCCTGACTATTTTTTTCATTCTTAAATTAACGATTGAAAAAATAATAAATTAAAGTTTAGGGTAGGTACTTACACTGATTTAAAAAAAAAAAATTTCATTCCTAACATAACTTATTAAAATCGTAGTACCCTATATATGTTCGTAAACTTTCGCGATTTGTACACATTATAGAATTTTATAAGCTACGGGTCTTAATCGCGTAAATATTTTATTTTAAGGCTAAATACCTTTGATTATTTCCCGACGTTTCGACCGTATTGCAACGGCCGTGGTCACGGGTTGACTAATTCAGCTCAGCGTCGCCTCCGAAAAGCACGGGTTTCGGAAACTACCCTCGATAAAAATCAAGCGAAATTGTATAATCTATTTATCGCGTCCATTCTTTACTCTATTACTTACTATTCACTCTTGTACAGTTCGCGCCACCTAAGTTTGCTTGTCTGATGTTAGCGCGTAAGCTGCGCACAACTCAAATTTAGGTATCAGTGGGGATGAAGGAGACGGGCGGGGAACGACATCCCTGCGCCGAACTACATTCGAATACAACTTCACAAACGCAAACCCAAGTGGCGCGAACTGTAATTTGATACGATGTTACTTGGTACGAGGAAGTCTGAAATTAATGTGAGTTACGCTTTTTAGAACCGTTTAAAGACATTTGAAATACCTCTTACTAAATATAAGAACGAGAATATGATATCAGAATGACTTCACAACGGGTAAAACCAGTGCTAACTGAATTTGCCTTAATATCAATTGAAACTTGGGGATTTCCAATAATAACATTCGCTGCTTATTTCTGTTAAAATAGGTAAAATCCAAACATTATTGTGATTACTTTATTAAATGTGGAAATTCCCAATTTTCTCCTAGCCGTTTAGGTGACGATGACCAATCTTAACGCAACGAAGATTTAACTATGATAGTTTGAAGTGAACTTTCTTGTTCATAGTTCAATATGTGACTGGTGATGTGACTGATGTGTGGCCTGTGAACGGAGAATATTTTTCCCGTATCGGCAATAAAACGCAATAATTTAGCATTGTTTTGTAAGACAATATATGCATTATGATTACTTTACTGCCCTGACTTCAAACGTCGTTAAGACTTTGTATACTTTGTAAGTTATTTTGGTATTCGGTGACATTTTAGTGAAGTGCCTAATTTGATCATGGAGGCTATAGCCAAACACGATTTCAATGCAACTGCTGATGAAGCTCAGCTTTAGGAAGAATCAAGTCCTAAAGGTACGTGGTCACGCCTTGGCTTTATAAGAATTGAAATATTTATTATATGGCGAAAATATGACGCGACTATAAAGAATACTATCACAGACAGAACCAATGGCTTAATGTAAATATTCACGTTTGAAAAACAATTTGATCTTAAGAAACAGAGCGATACATTGCATGAATTCGCGTCGACTCTTAACGATATTCTAGGCCTAACCAACAAAATATATAACACTATCTTCATCTCACTCTAGCTAGTGAGACCTAACTAGAGACAGAAAAGGATGCGGATAGAGGAAAATCTGCCTAAATGAGCTGGTTAAGTTCGATGAAGCAATATCAATTGAATCCGTTAACTAAAATTGCCTATGAGTTCGAACATTTGTGGTTCTAAGTACTAATATGTGAATAATAAGAAAGAAAAGAAAAAATATTTATTACAGATACAAACATAACCACAGTTTTTTTAAGACTACTCCCATCGTACACTGTAGGTACCCTGTGGCGCGGGGGACTTTACAAACATTCAATTCACGGACACAAAGTACACCCAGACTCAGCACATGAATTCATGGATCACACAAAGTGGTATCCCGTGTAGGAAAAGAACCAACGACCTCTTGCGCAGCACTGACGGCAGTAGTCATACACATTCCCACCGCGCCACCGAGGCTTTATTTAAGTAACTATACGTCACAATAATTAAGTTTGTTACAATACAACAATAATTTAAATAAAATTGAAAAATTAAAATTAAATAACAAAATCAAATTAAGACAACATAATTAAATAAGCATAATAAAATAACAAAATCACATTACAAAATACAATTAGTTAAATCAAAATTATAAAATAAAAATAATTAACAAAATCACATTACGAGAATACAATTAAATCAAAAGTATATAATTAAATTAAAATAATTAACAAAATTAAATTTAATAAAATTTAGAAATAAATTACTTAGTAATTTGCGACAAAAAGTTCCACACTCAATATACTGCTTTGCAAAGGACAACATCACAGCACTAATTTTGACTGAAAACCTACTTAGATAAACTAATATTATAAAGCTGAAGTTGAGTTTGTTTGTTTGAACGCGGTAATCACAGGCACTACAGATCCGAATTGAAAAATTATTTCACTGTTCGATAGCCCATTTATCGAGCAAGGCTATAGGCTATATAACATCACGCTACGACCAATAGTAGCGGAACAGCAATGATAAATGTTGCAAAAACGGGGTAAATTTACGCAAACGAAGTTGCGCGGGACAGATAGTTAGTTATATAACACTAGCTGTCGCGCGCACCGTTGTATGCGTAAATTTTCCCCGTTTTTGAAACATTTCTCATTGCTGCTCTATTAGTCGTAGCGCGATGTTATATAGCCTATAGCATTCCTCGATAAATGGGCTATCCAACAAAAAAATATTTTTTCAAATCGGACCAGTAGTTCCTGAGATTAGCGCGTTTAAACAAACAAACAAACAAACTCTTCCGCTTTATAATATTAGTATAGATACTATTTTAAAGTCTGATAAAAAAAATGTCGGATACCTTTTAGCCTAGCAGTTAACTCATCTGCCTATTAAGACCCGGCGACCGGCGTGAACCCACATTAGGTACTGGAAGGTAATTTTTTTTTTAAATGACGCCAAGTTCACAAGTCGCTGCAACCGAGTTGTGTTCACGTAGTAGAGGTTCCGAAGCAAACACAAGTAATAAAGCATTTTTACGAGCCATTGTGAACACTTTATGGCTGGACCGGCCACAATTGACTTCTGACCATAAAATGTGTTTTCTATGTCGTTCTTTAACTTTATATCTTGGGTTTCATCAAAATATAAGTATCTATATATACCTACCTACCTAATACCCATATATTTCTAAGGTACGCATGGTGGTTGAATTTGATAAACTACAAGCAATGTTTTAATTTATTTATAGCATTTGAACTGAAAATTATTTCTAGAAATTTGGCTTTTTCGGAATTTATCTAATTACAGTTTTTTACTTCAGGACCTATTTAATATCGAAATCGACACAACATGTTCGGAGATAAGAGCGGTCGAACAAACTCTTCTGCATTATTGTACATGTAACAAAAACATTTGATAAAATTCACGTATATTATTACGTAGTTCTTTACTGATTTTTATCAAAAACAAACCCTAAAATTTGATGATATTTGTAGTACCTACTAACTTAATGACTTTTTTTTTATGAACTTTCTGACGCCTCGCGGTTTCACCCGCGTAGTTCCCGTTCTCGTGGGAATACAGAGATAAAAAATAGCTTACGTCACCCGGGGTTAATGTAGCTTCCCAACGGTGAAAGAATTTTTGAAATCGGTCCAGAACTTTTTGAGTTTATTCATTACTAACTTTCCTCTTTATAATATTAGTATACTCGTAGATTACCTACAATACCTCTGCCATACACTGCCTGCTACTGAAAGACAATAAGAAAACTCTATAACCTAGGAATACAGGGTGCTTTGTAATATAACTACCTGCTAATAAACTTTGTAATATCAGTTTAAAAAAAGTACATTTTAACCCTTAACCACCTACCATCTACTTTTGTCACACTACTGCCAACCCCATGTGAGACCCGAGAGTAAAATAGTCTAAACCTCACAAGAAACAACTATTTTACTCCTGTAAAATAGTCTGTAGATACGTGGTTAGGTGGTAGGCGGAAAGGGTAAATATCTTCTATACTAATATTATAATGAGGAAAGATTTGATTTTTGTTTGTTTGTATTGAAGAGGCTCCGAAACTACTGAACGGATTTGAAAAATTCTTTCATCGTTGTGAAGTTACACTAACCCCGGGTGACATAGGCTATTTTTTATCCCTGTATTCCCACGGGAACGGGAACTACGCGGGTGAAACCGCAAGGCGTCCGTTAGTATTAAATATTTTTCAAAATTGATATTAGATTTATTAGATACAAAATGGAAACACGTTTCTAATCGTAGTCAAGTACCTATCTGACTGATGAAGGATTTTGAAAGTAATTAAAACATAACATCGGCTATGAAAAAAATGAATATTTTTATCATAGCCGATGTAACGATTAAATTATTTATACCTACATTTAAACTTTCACGTTGCATGATTATAACTAATTATTATATTTAGTCTGCTTGTGACCTTGGCCGGTGCAACCTGGTTGAAACGTCAAGCAATTTTAAGGTAAACAATGTAGGTTTATACCTGTAAGTACCTTACTGTTATACATTCTATTAGAACCTGTAAATATTATTAAGAGCATTTTTTAACCGGTTTCAAAAAGGTAGTTCTATGTTGTTCGCGATTTTCTCAGAAAATTCTGATCCGATTTGAATGGGGTTTCCGTTATTCAACTGCATATTTTTCAGGAACGATTTTAGTGTATAATCGTCCTAGATTATAAGACACCAGATCTATAGAGCTACATAGGAGAAAGTTTTAGAGGAACTTCGATTTTACAACATATAAGCTTACCATGCTTTCATTTAAAGTCAATAATATTCCTTAAAAAATATAATTTGGGAATTTATTAGGTACAGTTTAAGTTATTTAAATATACATAATAGGTACATACGGAACAATCAATTTAATTCAGTTAGCACAATATTATAGTAACCAATTTTCCTTAAAATAAGGTAAATATGCAGTTAGTTTAGGTTTACCTATCAAGGCTAATGGCATATACAATTTACATCGATGATAACAGCTCAAAGTACCTACTTTATTACCTACTATTGTAGTTATTAATATTACTTATATAATTATTGTTATTAAACTTTTGCGATTTTTATACATGTTAGATATATTTCGGGACTTAATCACGTAGGTAGGTACCATCAATTGCACCGATCGAAACGTCGCGCATCGGGTAAATAAAAGGTTCGTACCTTTAAATAATTCACACGATTAAGTCCCGAAATATATCTATTTACTTAGGTAAGTACACAAAGTTCATAAAATTGTTGCAATTTTATAAACAGGTATTGGTACCAAATCATTCTTTTATTAGCTTGTGTCCACCGCTGAGCTTTAATGAATCGGATATCTATAAATTCTAAATTAGTCTAGTAGGTTCCGAACCTGTAGATGTATACCCCCGCGGTGGTTAAACAGCTCCCCCCCACCATCGCCGTCGGTAGGGACTTAATCAACCCCTTCGTAGTACGTCGTACTCACACAAATTTCAAAAACATTTTTAATCCATATACCTATTTCACGATAAACAGTAGAATCAAGCTTTCTCGATAGCTGTACCAGATGTTATCTAAATCGACCTATTGTTAAGCTGAAAATTATGAAAATATATATATTACGGGTCTTAATCGCGAGAATAATTTAAGGTAAAATACCTTGTTTATTGCCCGACGTTTCGACCGTATTGCAGTCTACCCGTGACCACGGCCGTTGCAAACCGCGAAAGTTTATCAAACTAAAAATGTTTAACTAAGTTTATAAGATACCTAGTTATCGTTAGGTTAGGTCAAAGAAGTAGATATCGCTTATTAGTACCTACCTAGTACCTACCCTACATGCTCTACAATCTGTGAAAAAAAAACAAATGACATGCCAATTACGTCACGCACGATATGAAAAGGATAGCAATAATAATCCAAGACAACGGTCTGTCTTCTTCATCATTTATTTCTTTAAAACAAATGACACACCATTGACGTCACGCACGATATGAAGCGGACAGCAATAGTAAACTTGTTGCTGTCTTCTTCTAATTTGACTTTTCTTTTAATTAGCGATACCAGCTCGCTCATTAAAGGCGTTGATGTAGAAGCATCGTCATAATAATATTCTATGTAGGTAAGTACGGGGCAAGAGTTCTTTACTAAATTTCATTATGATTTGTTCAGCCTTTTAGGCATGTAAAGGTTAAGTATACTTATTTGACCTCACACCTCTGAATCAACTGAAATTAAATGTAACAATTAAAAAAAAAATGTAACAATATTTTTTAAATAAACATAGATTTACCTAATAATTGTACCTGTTTATATTAGCGCTTTTATTTGATTTGATTTTTCATCATAATTTCTGACATCAAATTTCAACGACCATTTCAATTTAATAAAACACAAATAAAATAGATAAAGGTATCTCTTTTTGTAGACTGCAATCTTTATCGATGTAACTAAGATATTTATGAGCTAAGCATTCATTAATTACTCAGTTATTTGCAGGAATCCACACCTGCAAAATGATAGGAAAAAGTAGGGTTGCCAACCGTACCTACTCCAAAATAGAGTATTGTACTCTATATCATGTACGCATACCTACTCTATAATCTATAATACTAATAGAGTACGCTTTTACACAATGTGTACTATACTAGTCCTGATTGTAAACTTAGATTTAGAATATTTGGAGTCGTACAATTCTTTTAAAAACAATGAAACATTGTTATGTGCTGCAAAAAGCACCAAATAATGCATTTTTTATAATTTTACTCTTTTATCAGTCTGTACTATATATATACTCAATTTCGTCTTATTAAAATTGGCAACCCTAGAGAAAAGGCAGGGTATGTAGGTATGTTTTTACCCAAGTACCTACATGCCTCCACATTATAGTAAATTGCGTTGTTATGTATTACAACAATGTATTAGTAACCGTAGCAAATAAGGATAAAAACATTATTTCCAGTCTAACAGATGTACTCGTATCTACCTACTGTTGGGCCTATAAATGTACCTGTGTCTAACTTCACTATATTCCACCACACAGTTACGATTTTTTTTTTCTCAGACCGTTAGCGTACAATCTAATACTTAATTTAGATATATAATAAATATTTGGGTAATCGAAATATTTAGTAGGTATATAGGTATTTAGTTATATATTATCTTCGTGCAACTTGGTTTGCGTAAAATTCCCCGTTTTTGCAACATTTTCATTTATGCTCCGCTTCTATTGGTCTAAGCGTGATGTTATATAGCCTATAAGCTTCCTTGATAAATGGGCTATCCAACAGTAAAATGTTTTTTCAATTCAAACCAGTAACTCCTAAGATTATTGCGTTCAACCAAACAAACAAACTCTTCAGCTATATTACTAGTTGACCTGTGCAAATTCGTCTGCCTCAATTTTCCCCGTTTTTGCAACATTTTTCATTGCTGCTCTGATTCTATTGATCGTGACGCGATGTTATATAGCCTGTAGCCTTCCTCGGGAAATGGGCTATCTAACAGTAAAATAATTTTTCATTTCGGACCCGTAGTTCCTGGCATTATCGATATTGTTCAAACAAAAGAAAATTTAGCTTTATAATATTAGTACAGATTATAGACTAGCTGACCCGCGCAACTACGTTTGCGTAAATTTTGCAACATTTTTCATTGCTGCTCCGCTTCTATTGGCCGTAGCGTGATGTTATATAGCCTATAGTCTTTCTCGATAATTTTTCAAGTCAAACTAGTAGTTCCTAAGATTATCACGTTAAACAAACTCTTCAGCTTTATATTATGAATATACCTACCTATGTACGTATCTTGAACAGTATTTACTTGGGTATTGAAAATGACGGCCATCTGTGTGATCATCATTTAACAGCTCTTTCTTAATTATACGTACTGGTAGGCTTTTGCGGACTATAGAATAAGTATGTATCTAACAGGTGAACATTACATAAGTGCTATTAGACGTGGATCTGTCCACCAAGGTTGTACTGTTGCACTTACCTGATGAAACTTTGCCGCATGAAAACCTATTCTATCTATTATGTACCTACAATGTGTTTTAATATTAATTTTGGATACTTACAACATTACTTTGGATATCACGATATTATTGTCCAAGCACTAATTGAGCATGGCTGCGGCATCCAGTCGAACATATGACGATGTATGTCGGGCAGTAGGCATCCACGAAATCCTAGATATATGTACCTAGTGTGTACTAGGCACATATACCATGCACATATACCATGAGAACATGCGCTAGGCGTGTGCCTAGCCCTAGGGTTATAAAGCATGTTCATAGTCCCTAATACGCTAGACCCATCACTGAGCACTATGAGGTAAGATGGGGAAATTCAAAACGGTACTCATTCTACACTTGCCCAGCGTCCGTGACCGTTTATTCTCGCTTAGGTAAGTTTTTGCCCACATTTGTATGCAAAAATGCATTTGAAATTGCCACCTCGCGAACCTACGTTAAAAGTCTCCTAGGTGAAATGACTTCTAGTAGTTGTAATGTACAATGGACACTGATCGAATTAAGTTTAATAATAATAATAATAATAATAAAATTGTACTTATTTTCTCTCATCACAAAGGTACACAGTTTAGGAAATAAAAGATATTGATCAGACAAAATTCCTTTGTGAGATACTGATGTCTGTGGTAGGAAAAGAATCCTGTGTTACAGATCACCAGGCTCCCACCTCCTGGACATAAACTTGGATCACATTGCTTTGACAAGTACTTAATCTAAGCTGAATATAAAATAAAGATAAGATAAGATAAAAAAAATAAAAACTATGGCAAGTATAAATAAATGCAAATCAAAATGTGTGTGTGTGTGTGTGTGTGTGAGAGTGTGATGTGTGTGGTGTGTGTGTGTGAGTGTGTGAGTGTGTGTGTGTGAGTGTGTGTGTGTGTGTGTGTGTGTGTGTGTGTGTGTGTGTGTGTGTGAGAGTGTGAGAGTGTGAGTGAGTGAGTGTATGTATTTATGTCAGTACGTATTTTAATAAATAGATAGATGTGCTAGCTTTGTTATCTCAGTGGCACAAGTAGGTTTTCTGTATCGTCATAGGTTAGGTTTTGTAGCCATTCTGTTAATACTTTTTTTTAATTTATATGTATTAAGGGGGTATATAGAGAGAATAGCATTAATTTTATTATATAAGTACGGGCCTAAGAAGCAGTAAAAACGATGTGATAACGTTGTTTTGTAAGTTATGTCTGTTTGAAATATTCTATATTGCCTACGTTTCCCTGCATTAGTTAAAGGATCATAATTAGTTAGTGTGTGTGACTTTATCACTAGTCGAAGAATAAAAAGTTGCCTTACTGTAAGGACATTAGACTTTTGGTATAAGTCTGTTGTGGGGTACAAGAACGGTAGGTAAAGTGCCACCTTTAACACTGCCCTTTGTGCACGTTCTAGCTTTATCAAAGTGGATTTAGCAGCACCTCCCCAGGACGTGATGCAGTACATCAGTATTGACTGGCATAGGGCAAGATACGTTGTTATTAGGACATTCTTGTCACATACATGTCGTAAGTTTTTGAAGATGTAAATTAGTTTCCTAGCTCGGGAACTTAGTATATCTATGTGTGCTTGAAAATTTAAGTTCTTGTCAATTACAATTCCTAAGTATTTGATTGCATCAACTATTTGAAGTTCCTTGCAGGTACATGGAGAGGTAACATTACGGTTATAACATAGATGTGCAAAGATGGGTTGAGATGCCTCAGAATGCGGGTTCCTAATATTTGATCGGAAAGCAATGTATTTGGTTTTATCGACATTCAATGATAGGAGGTTGCAGTTAAGCCAACTAGTAACTCGATTCAGGCCCTCTTGTGCATTCTGATACGTATCTCGCCAAGAATCGCCATTAAAAATTAATACAGTGTCGTCTGCAAATGTGACAATTTTTCCAGTGTTAGATATATTTAATTGGCAAAGATCGTTAATAAATACTAGGAACAAGGTTGGCCCGAGAATACATCCTTGTGGGACGCCAATGTCTATAGGAAGATCATGACTACGTACACCTTCTATCTGAACACATTGTGAGCGATCTGTGAGGTAGCTGGCAAAAAACTGCAGTTGTATGCCACGCACACCCATCCGTTCCAGTTTACGGAGCAGTAGTGGGACAGAGACTGTGTCAAATGCCTTGGCTAAATCTAGAAAAATGGCTAATACTTTTTTCTTTTTATCCATATTAGTGACTATATGATTTGTAAGCTCAAAAACCGCGTCATCGGTTGACTTGCTCCTGCGAAAACCGAATTGGGAATTCGAGAGCAAGTTCTTGGTTTCCAAGTACTTATATAGTCTGTTGTTAACAACTTTTTCAATGATCTTTGAGAAGCCAGGAAGAATGGATATGGGCCTATAATTATTCACACAGTCTCTGTCACCGGTTTTATAAATTGGATGAACAAGTGCACGTTTGAATGCTTTTGGAAAGATGCCGGACGAGAATGCTAAATTACATATATAAACAAGCGGTTCAACTAAAATACTTTTGTATCTTTTTATGAATTTGTTGGAGATACCGTCTAAGCCAATTGCGCAATCATTTTTGAGTTGAGTTATGATTAAGTCTATTTCATAAACATCTGTCGGCCGAAGTACAAATGACTGAGATTGGTTCACCAGTTGGTAGGGTTCATTCACGTTTAGTAAGTTTGTCGTTTGTAAATTTCCTCCAATAATTTTTCCAATATTAGTAAAATATCTATTAATTGCGTTAACTGATTCTAACTGGTTATTGTTAGTTATCAATTCTAATGCTGGGATTCTGCTTTTGTTAGTGTACGTGATGTTTTTAATGACTTTCCAAAGTTGTCCAATGTTATGTTTGGCATTATTAATTTCTAATTTATCATATTCTCTCTTGGCCTTTTTGATTAAAGAATTAGTGTAATTGCGATAGCGTGTATAGGTTAATTTATGAATTTCGTTACTTGGATCTTTTTTTGTCTTCTGATCGCTTAGACTGCTATTATGTTAATAAGACTGAGAAGTAGAAGAGTCTCAAACAGCCATGTATTTACCATTGACGTATAGACCTGGACCGCGCCATTCCTTTCAATTAAAAAATTAAATATTGACTGCCAAGCGTGAAAGAGAGAAAAATCTCGTGCGGCCCTGTCTCTTTGACAGGTATTGTCCACAAAGTAGCGTTGTCTCTTTCTAGAGAGTGATCAATTTTGTGAGGTTATGACGCAGTCCAGGTCTATAGGTATAGTTCGCACCACCTCAGTTTCCGTTTGTGAAATACCGATTACCTAAATTTGAGTTGTGCGCAGCTTATGCGCGAACATCAGACACGCAAACTTAGGCGGCGCGAACTGTATTTGGCGCGAATGGTATTTACGTAATGAATACTTCATATTGAATCGCCGGAATTCAAAAAGGAAACTAGGTACATCCATCCATTGTTTGACTAATTCACTGCGTAAACTGTAGATCTACGGTTTGTATGTGTGTAACTGTGTGTAATATTTGCATTCTCAAATTTACCACTACAGTTATGTACAGTAGACCCCCGGTAATCCGGTTCTGGCTAATCCGGAGCTTCTTGTAATCCGGCATGCCTATCACTGTTCATTGTCATGCATGAGATTTGTTATTTGTCGGATTACAAGGTACACTCCTTCAAAAAAATCCGGATTATAGGGGTCTGTGGCACTATATACTCCTTTAATACAATATAGACTTGTAATACAACAAATACATACATATACATACATACATATCAACCCATATGATGTCCCACTGCTGGGCACGGGTCTCCCCAGTAGAACTTACTAGTATGTAGATCCTGGGGGTAATTGCCATAATCGCCACGCTTGGCGAGCGGGTTGGCGATCGCAGTAAGGTTTTAAGTACGCAGAGGACGCTGCTGCCCGTCCTCCAGTGTGACATCCCTTAGTCGCCTTGACGACACCCACGGGAAGAGATGGGGTGGTACTATTCTTAAGCCGGTATCACACGGCAAAACAACAAAATAATAACAAATTATTTATTGTATTACAAGGTAATCTTTTTCAAATAAATCCGGATTATAGGGGGACTGTGGCAGTACTCTATAATCCAACAAATTCGATAGTCCGACAACATCTTGCAAAACGTTTGTCGGATTAACGCGGGTCTACTGTATTTAAACAGTTTTAATATTAGACTAGCTGTCCCGCGCAACTTCGTATGCGTAATTTTCCCCGTTTTTGAAACATTTCTCGTCGCTTATCCGCTCCTATTAGTCGTAGCGCGATGTTCCTTCCTCGATGAATGGGCTTGCCAACAAAAAAATAATTTTTCAAATCGGACTAGTAGTTCCTGAGATTGGCGCGTTTAAACAAACAAACAAACTCTTCCGCTTTATAATATTAGTATAGATTAGGTACCCCTCAGGTACCAGATACGGTACGGTACCAAGGCCAATGCCGGAATTTACCAAAATGTATGTATTTGGCGTCCCTAAAACAAATAAACATACTATTTGGCCTCCTACTAAAAAAACTGAACTATGAATCTATAGATACGTACTAATATTATAAAACTGAAGAATTTGTTTGTTCGGTTGAACACGATAATCTTAGGAACTACTGATTCGAATCGAAAAATTATTTAAGAGTTAGCCCATTTATCGAGGAAAGTTATAGGCTATATGCCTAATAACACGCTACAACCTATTGGAGCGAAGCATCAATAAAAAATAACTAGGAAAATTGACGCAGACGAAGTTGCGCGAGTCTGTTATAATATAAGTAGAGTAGAACATTTTCTTCTTCATAATTTTAGATTGATGACAATATGATTGATTTTTCATCCAATTTCTGCCGTGGAACAAATAATTAGTACTGGTGTTTATCGCCACCAAGGGGTTATTTGTTCCATTTACGATGACTAGAATGAAAATCGTATAACATTCAGAACCGATGAAAGTCAGACCGACGAATTTTACACGCATTTTATGTATTTTCGCATGTTAAACCTGACATGCGAAAATGGCGTGTAGGTACGTCCTCTGCCTACTTTAAAGCCTTACTGCGATCGCCAACCCGCTCGCCAAGCGTAGCGATTATGGCAATTACCCCCAGGATCTATAATAAGTATGTTCTACTGGGGAAACTCATGCCCAGCAGTGGGACATCATACGTGTTGTTATGAGTCTGTAAAAAATGATAACAACTCAGTTTGTCGCTATTTTAAGCCAAGAGCATAATTAAATTTAAATCACTACATTGTATAAAACAAAGTCGCTTTCTCTGTCCCTATGTATGCTTAAATCTTTAAAACTACGCAACGGATTTTGATGTGGTTTTTTGTTAATAGATAGAGTGATTGAAGAGTAAGGTTTATATGTATAATGATATCCATATATTTTATACCCGTGCGAAGCCGGAGCGGGCCGCTAGTATAATATAAGATAATGTTATTATAAGTAAGTTGATTTAGCTCCGCCCTTCGGGATGTCAGTTATTGCCATAGAAAATCTATTTCATAAGATCTAATTATGTTTATGTAAAAAGGTGTAGATAAGTTACCAGCGCTCATCAAGCAGCACCTTTATTTTTCCTTTTCCTCCATTCGTCCATTTGCTCCAAGAGGACTATGGCTAAGCAGCAGGGTATTACAAGAGGACTATGGCTAAGCAGCAGGGTATACAGGCAGCAAATCAGATTCATACAGTTTCATACTATAATTTGTATTTTAATTAGTTGTAATATGTATCCTAATTCTATTTGTATTTCCGAGGTGAGGGCCTGGTGATCCGTCACACAGGGTTTCCTAGTATGGACACCAGCCTCTCACAAAGGATCATAAAGCTTCCTAAAGAAATGTAATACTATAGATGTGTAAGAAATGCCTTTGTGAAGGGAGAAATAAATAAATATTATTATTATTATTATTATTCTTTTTAAGAAACGTCAAAAACGATTCACTCGTACTTTGTATGAAATGCTAGCATATGACGTCACGTTTTTTATGGTCAAATCATTTACTTTTAGTGCTTCTTTTTATGATGAAAATTAATAAACATGTTAAATTATAGATGAACATATTTTTTCAAAACACTTATTGACATACTTTTACATGGTTAGTATAAAATATTTTATTTTGATAGCAGTCAAATACCCAATTAACCAAATTTTTATTTTGCCAGTGTCGCATCGCCAACGTCAACACATGAAAGCAGCGGATTACATTTTCTTTTTTTCGCTCGTGATAATTAAATCATACTTTCCTACTTTTACAACTTTTAATAATAGCGTGACATTGCAATATATAGATTATCTATGTGTGCATTAGTTTAGCGTTTTTAAAGATTGTTTATGTAACATTTCTACACCTTTTTACTTAAAATATCATCACACTAATATTATAAAGGTGAAAGTTAGTGAGTATGTGAGTGTGTATGTTTGTTACTTCTTCACGTCTAAACGGCGAGTGATTTTAACAAAATTTGGTATGGAATTAGCTGACACCATTGATTAAAACACAGGCTAATAAACCGCGGGTAACACCGCGGGGTACAGCTAGTTGTCTATATATCCTTTCCCGGGTCTCAAACTATATAGGTAGGTACGAGTATCTCCCCTTCATTTAAAATTTTATCTAAATCGGTTCAACGTGAAAGAGTTACTTTAAGATTTATTAATTTAGTTTAGATTTATTGGATTACTTCTAGGTTCAATAATTGCATTTTTCTAGGGATATACCTCTATTCACTTCTTGGTATATGTATATATGTACCTACCTACTTATTATTATTAAGCCTTTATTGCTGAAAACTATAATTTAATACAAAAAGTTACTTAAAAACTAACACATCTGGTTTGCCGGATTAGTGATCAGCATGTCCTGTGACACATAGGTCTCTTCTTATGAATAAGAATTATTTATTTGTCAGACATACCTAGGTAAAATCACATTTCTATGGTTTTTAATACAATTAGATTATGTGCCTTATGTCTTACCATTAGGTGTACAAATAATAATAAAATAAAATAACAATAACACAAAATTAAATTGACATTTCCTCCCAGCCGCTTTCACTCCTTTCTATCTCTAATTTCCTCATCCAAGTAGCTTCTCTGACTTTTCTGATGTTATCCATCCATCTTTTTGCATGTCTGCCCCTTTACTATAATAATAAACATTTATTTAGGAATTTAATCCATATTTGCGTAAGTTACAATTACTTACGAAGCTATGTTAGTAATATCAATTATTTTACATATTATTGAAATTATAATTAAAAATAAAATCAGACAAAACAACACTACTTATCACTACATATTATAAAACAAAGTCGCTTTCTCTGTCACTATATCCCAGTGTATGCTTAAATCTTTAAAACTACGCAACAGATTTGGATGCGGTTTTTTTTAATAGATAGAGTGATTGAAGAGGAAGGTTTATATGTATAATAACATCCATTAAATAGTGGAGAAATAAGGAGCGGAGCAGCAATAAGAAATGTTGCAAAAACGGGGAAAATTGACGCATATGAAGTTGCGCGGGACAGCTAGTGTACTTATAAATCTACTGCTATCTATATGTATGAGTAAACCTACCTATCGAATAAGCCTATGTATGATGAAATTAGTGCTTCATAATAATTGCTGATAATATATTAAGTACCCAAGTAACTACGCTTTATCCATTAAAAATAAAAAGTGATGTCATCGGTAATGGCGCCAGTCGTTCGTATTCGCCGATAACATCGTAATTGCTTTATCCTTTACGATGAATAGGTAGCAGAGTAATTTGAAGACTTTTATCATTCAATTTGATCGTTTTATAAGTTTACTAGGCGTTTTCAGGTTATCCTAACGCGTACATGGTGATTACTGGTTCAACGTTCATTTTCATTAATTTAACTTTCTAACCTTTGATTATATAATGTCTAGATTCCTAATCCGGTATCTAAAATTGAAGTAAAGAACTGTCAAAAAGTATGGTCAAATGGACGTACTTTTTGACAGGTAAAAAGCCGCCGTCCGATGTTTTAGCCATAGTTGTTCTTATCAACGAGTGTCAAACGTTAAAGAGGGATTGTTTCATTTTTTATAGGATTATTGGGAGAATGCTCTAGACATTATATAATCAAAGTTTCTAACTTTAAAAATGTCTGATTTTCATACAATCTTTGCCCTGTTTTAGGTGCATTTCTCGAAAGTCTGTTCAGCCATCAGTTATCATCATCACACTTCTGCCAAATTTCAGCTTTTGAGATCTGATAATTTTGATGTTTTCGTGTTTACTCAGTGAGGGATTTTTCTATTTTACATAGATGTAATATGGTAGGTAGGTAGGTACCTCTGCAAATTCCAATAACTTAGATAATATACTTACTTACAATAACTTCAGAAATTAGATCACCGACAAAACCAATCTTATACCTATTAGAAAAAGGATTTACAAGTATTAGATATTACTTGCCAAAATTGTTGTTTAATACCTAAGTACGTATATAGCATATACTTTCATCTCCTTAATTAATATAAACATAATTACCTAATAAACCGTGTCCACAATTATATTCGGAAACTTCAACTATGATTTAGCATTTCCATTCAAAATAACAAATTAATTCAATGAAACAAAATTAAGGACAGTAGGTACGGATACTCTTTGATTTTGCTCCACTGAGAAAATGTCTGTAGTTAATTTTAGTTAATAAATAAAATTAAATAATACATAATAACATATTTCGGAAGTTATTTTTAACAATCTAATCTAATAATAAACTACTATAAAGTCCATAAATGCTTTTCAGACTATTTGGCTTTTTTTCCAGAACCACGAGTAAACTCTGTGTATGGAAAATTCTCAACTGTTATCTATTTTCGAGCTGTAACTAATGAGTTTACTCAGATTTTTTAAAATTAATACTTAGTTTTAGTTTTAATAATATGGTATTTACTTTATAATACTTGTTTTAACACTTCTGAGGCAACTTTTCTGTAGGTAAGATTAAATTCGAACGTCAAAATGCCGATAAAACACTTGAGATAAGAGTTACTAAAACACTTCAGTGATCAGTAAAACTGAACATATACAATGGCATTTGACCTAAGTTATTACTTTATATGAAATTACGTATATGCAGTTTATGTTGATGCAAAATGATCAAACGAAGTTTCTTCAAGAGTGAACACCGTCGATCTTAAACCTTGGTTTTAGTTTTTCCATGGTATTTCATTTAAAAACATAATAAAAGGATAAAAAAAGTCATAACATAGGTTTATATAATTATAAATATTGTACCCTACTAATTATACTGCAATTTATTTTTACTGTAATTGTGGAAATAGCACATTTTGCAACGGAAGGCAACCGAATGAGCGCTGTATGATCTTATTTGTCTTCTTTTTTGCTCTCCTGAGAAAATACTTTGAGTTATGATCATTATAACATAACATAAACATGACTTATTAACTACAGAGTATGCTAAAATAAACTAATAGTTCAATATCATTATAATTGCTGATCATTTAGCGGTTTTTTCCGTGAGCGGCTGATAGATTTCTGCACGAAGAAATATGAAATGTAGTCCGATTTCCGTCTGTAATTAATTAAATTGTTTAGATTTACGATGTTATAATCCTTTTTATAAAATTACAGAGTATCTGTTTTATAATAAAACAAGCTGTTTGAACTATTTCATAGTGAAAAAGTGACTTATTTGTATTTTTTAGAAGGAGTAAACGCAGACGGCATCGAAATGTGAAATTTTCTGCATCATATTACCACTTATTATTATGAAATATTACGCTTATAAGTCTCTGTTAACTTATTTCACATATCGCTGGTTATAGTGGTAGTGAAATAGATATACATATTTTAATTATATTTTACAATTCGTTGAAAAAACTATTGAATTACAAAAAACTGACACGTTCGTCGTTGGCCGTGTAGATTCTATGTAGATTCGCTTCAAGTATTTCTTCCATTAATCTTAACAGTAGGACGAGTAAATAATTTGAAAAGACGTATATTGGAATATATTACATTATTTATTTACAATGTATCACTGTGTGTTAAATTTGAGCTGGATTTTGAGAGGATTTACTAGTTTCATGTCATAGCCGTCCGTTCTACCTATCTACTTACTTCTTTCATAGTACCTATTTTTGTCTACTTTTTAAGACTGTTTTTCACAAATTAGGTCTAAAAAAGGTTCTTATTAAAAGATACTAATGGGACAATGTCAGATTCTGTTTCCCAAATGTTATCTAATCATCTAAAAGTAGGTTTTCAAAGAGATAAAACTCTATTTTTATAACTTACAATGTGACACCGTATCTTGTTTTCGCATCGTTCATTGTCTGTATCTATTCGGCGAACAAGGCCAAAAAACGGTAAAATAAAAAATCTGCCAACTGACATCGATTCTATCGCGTTGAGTAAAAAAACGAACAATGCGTCGACAACGCCACGCGTCCCGCTACCCTCGGACAAGCCGCGATATCACTTATTTTAACACAGTTCTATATCAAAAATCATTTGAATATCAACCTTATCGCATTGGACTTAAAGTCGATGTCCGGTTTTGCTTTATCATCGCTTCAAATATAGAACTCCGTCAAACTACGAACGTTTAAATTGAAGCAAGCTTGGAATCCGTCGGCAAACGTGCGACGTTGCCGTTCTTGGCAAGCTACAACGTTGCCCTCTATATATACGTGTGTTCTGGCAACAACTGGCGCCGAATATTTATTGTATACTAACAGAATACTGACGACCGCTTAGGACGACAGGGTTCTATGTTAAACACGTCCCTTAATCTCTACTCTACTGTTTAGAAGTTAGAGTCGATTTTAGAAGAGTGTTTTTATTTAGAATGATATGTAACTAAGCAGTTTTTCTATGTGACCGTCCAGGTGGCTATGTATAGGTTTGGTTCAATACGTGGTATCGCGGCGGCCTTAAGTTGGATCGTTTCGCAACTAATAATTAATTTTGCAGTGAAGGTTTTGTGAAGGCAAATAGTGATATGAATGCTAATTAGTCTAATTATACCTGATTGTACTCTCACGACATGGCGTGGGACTGTGAATTGTGTGATTTTAGCTGGATCATGTATGTTTAAGAATATCGTAGTTGTCGCGTTCCGTATTCATTAAGACGTCATTGGTATACCCATCTTAGATTCTTTGTACTTATAGTTTGCTAATTAATTATTCTAATTAGCATATGCTATTGATATTCGCATTGGAATAGATGGTTTAACAAAACATGCATAGAAGTAGTTTGAAGTTTTGAACAAAGTACACATTGTATTCTTCATTGCCAGACGTTCGTCGATCTCAATAAGGATCGTCTTACGAGTATAGCATAGTATTTGTCTTTTAAATATTTACCTAATTACATCATAGATGCCATCAATAAAAAAACCAGTACCTAGACTAAATTCCTAGACATGAATGACGCTCTGTTCTTTCATAGACTTATCCCCATGTCTATTGCTCCTTATTTCAAATATTTTGTGCTCTATCTCTTTTCCTCTTACTACAAAACTACTCTAGATATTACTAAAGAGCCGAAAATCAAGTTCTGGTAAAGTTTAGGTTCGTGTCTCAAGCTCAAGTCCAAACAATTACCTACGATTTATAGTCTTAAACAAGTTATACAATAATTAATATCAAAAATCTACCAAAACGTGATCTACTAAGTTAGTAATAAAACACATTTTTCAATGTGATTATTAAATTATAGTTAAAATAACGAATAAAACCTGAAATAGGCACTTATTTTCATCTTAACTGAGGCATAGTACCTAGGTACCTACCTAACCAGAAATATTTACGTAAAGTATATCCTGTTACCATTTATGTAGGTAATAATTCTACAATGATATAGCATACTTAATGCGCTGACTCTATTATAACTATTTTATAACAATAACTAAATAATTAGTCACCTACGTATGAAAGTAAAGTACCTAACGCAAGAAAGGTGTCACATGCAACCAACTCTTTATGGAAGTTTGCTGTCAGTATTAAGTCAAATATTTTGAGCCAACTAAGTATTAACATTTGTCGGATTATAACTATTGATTTTGTTATTAATGTGTCTAATCACTTAATATATACCAATTATTTACTTTAGGAAAATTCTGTCTAAAATAAACCGTGTATCTTACTCGGTCCGAAAATTAACAGCATTTAAATTTATTTTAAAAGCATCTATTAAATGAAATGTAGGTAAATACGAAAATTAACAATATGAGTCTCTATGTAGGTCATATAATATGTAGGAAATGGTTTATGTAATACTAGACGGGTACATATAAGAAAATGTACATCTACATGCAATGAGTTGTTACGATTGCCGTAAAACACAAAACTGCTTTTTCCCTTTATTTATACCTACGCCAATAGGCTAAGCAATTGGGTCACTGAAGTATAAAATAAATATAAAACTATTTAAAAACATTATTTGGCTGACAAATAAATGTAGAATCCAAAACCATTAGGTATTCATGAGTGAACAGAAACGTAGAATCTATTCCGCAAAATTATTTTCAGTGCAATGCTTAGTTATAATCAGTTAAAAGAATGGTTTAATTATTGCGCCAATTGAAGACGTAGGTAACAACAGAACATAAGTATGTCTCACAAACCTTGTTAGAGATTACTTAGATAAATGTATATGTATTTATTATTTTTCTTTATTAGATATAACGGTCTATGCTTTCCAAATCCGACATGTTGTTGTTAACATTTTCTTTTGTTCAAAAGTCAACCACTATATTATTATTAACTTGAGCTTGCGGTATTAGCTCAATTATTTTCCTTGTAAATCCAGATCTACATCATCTGGATTTAGTTAGATCTTAGTAGTACGTAAAATAATCGTACAGGACTAAATCAGTAGCACTTTCCAAGTCTAAATCCTATTTTTCGGCAATTAGGCAGGTAATATGTCAACGTAACATGTCGGTGTTATTTTATTACGAAAGTAACATAAGTTGCTAACTTAAATCGGCAATAGGAGTTACTTGAGCAACTCTTGCAGACTCAGAAGTTTTCTACAATTTTGCAAAAGACTTTGTAGGTATGTCGGAATTTCATCTCAGATGGAGTTTTCCATAGGTATGACAAGAACTTTATTTAAATACAAATTAAATAAAATTGACTTGAATAGTTTTATTAGCTTTTACCCGCTTCTCCGCCCGCGTAGAGATCATTGCAAATCGCAATCTATACTAATATTATAAAAGAGTTTGTTTGTTTGAACGCGATAATCTCAGGAAGTACGGGTCCGAATTGAAAAAATATTTCACTGTCGGATAGTCCATTTATCGAGAAAGGCTATATACCATCACGCAACAATCAATAGAAGCGGAGCAGCAATGAAAAATGTTGCAAAAACGGGGAAAATTTACGCATATAAAGTTACGCGGGTCAGCTAGTAATAATACCTATAATAATAACTATTTAAGTATTTACTTATATAAATGAAATTGTAGAATTACACAACGATGTTAATTATGTTTAGCATAAGGCTTAATTATTTTTAAAATCTACAATTAGGTATGATATGGCTGATTACTGTTTTCCCAGATAGGCTACAGGATAGCCTGTGTTAAAGAAAAACAGTACCATCCCTCACAATGGTTTGCAATAAAACGTTATGTCTAAATAGTATGTGTAATGTATCGTTTCCAGTAGTTTTTGAATGAAAGCCAAGTAAACCATCATACAATCATCACAATTCCATCACTACACGAACTTTTGCGTTAATAATATTAGTAGGAATTTCATTAAAAGTAAC
Organism: Herminia tarsipennalis; assembly: GCA_945859575.2. Classification (NCBI taxonomy): domain Eukaryota; kingdom Metazoa; phylum Arthropoda; class Insecta; order Lepidoptera; family Erebidae; genus Herminia; species Herminia tarsipennalis. The sequence continues at coordinate 8,608,613 of OX243840.2, forward strand.
GTGTAATTGATATTTCTTTGTCCTCTACATTTGTTAGAGATTAAAATACTCATACCTAGCTAGTAATTATTTTATTATGCTTCTGTTCCTGATTTGTACGACAGTTTTCATAAGTACTTTTCATAATAAAAACGTTCAATCAAACGTAAAATCGGTTAACAACTCTACCAACTCGTATTAAACTTCTCAATTTTGCTTACCTATCTAGTAACTTCTTATTTTTCTTCTGTGATAATTATAATATATTTTCCAGGATATGAGAATTTAGTCGTCATTGAACCGTATAACTTTCCGTTAATTTGGTAGCAAGGAAACAAGCGCAAAAACAGAGTTATAATCGAGAACCTACGACCTTAAAATTATGTTAAAAACTTATTTATACTTACTGTAAAATTAAATTTAAAAATAACTTATAATGTTGGTACCTGCAACTATTTGTTTTTTTACATAAAATATCTCTTTAAATAGGTTACGAATGCTACCTACGATACACTTTTATCAAGATTTCATATCTTATACCTAATCATTGGACTTTGACCAAACATATTTCGAATTCGCTATTAAAAATAAATATGTCCGACTTTTAAAATCGTTGACAGATTTCTACACTTCTTAATACCTACTTAACAAATTTCGTTTTCTAATATTTATACTATTCATGTCGTATTATAATGCAAATATCGACCAACTAACACTTTCCAATCTTTACTAAACTCTCTATTCACAAAGCTATAGTTTACACCGAATTTACGAGCACTTAACATTTATACTCATAATAAGTACAATGCTATAATCACAAATAAGGTCCTACATCAAAATTATACAAATACATTTTATCAGTTGATTATACTGGCAGTATACAAAATTTGAAATTCGAACGGCGTCCAAAGCGGCAACGCGAGCGGATTGTCCAAGCTAGTGCCGCCTCTTGTAGAAAGCGGCGCGTTTCTAATCTGGACTGCGCCAGTCATTGACTCCTACTGCACGCGACACTCCACAGACATAACGCGATATATGCGCTTCATTTTGTTACATTTTATAATCATTTTGTACATTTTAAAGTCATTTTTCGACTAATCCGTTTTGTGGCCGTTTTTGTCCCAACTATGTTTGAAAAGGGTAATTTTCTATTTCTGATACATCAGAGCGTGGAATAGTTTTCCAAAAATCCAGAACGAATAATGTTATTAAGATAATAATTATACTTTAATTAAATAGATAATCTAAATAGAAAACCTTTGTTTACCTGCTCAAGGAAGGTTGTTCTAATTATTCTTCTAAAGTTTTTCCATGGAACGATTGCCATGACATTGCCACAACCCTAAAGAATATTAGGGTAGGTAACCTACAATGCTGTAAAATAAGGAAAAGTTTTCAATTGAGAAGAAAAGACGAGCGGCTTCTACTCGTAACTAAGGTGAGACACGACGACTGATGCCTACACCGCCATCTTACCGCTTGACCGATGGATATCGCCTGACAGTAGGATGGCAATACCTAGTCTATAGAAGCTAGTAGGTAAGTAGTTTATGGTCCAAGTAAGGTACACGCAGTAATACGTGGGCTCGAAACTCGAGGAATACTTACCGCTTTCAGGTGAAATGTCACAGCTGCTTCTTAAATATGTTTTTGGTAATAAATACTTAGGTAGCCTATTATTCTTCTAGTGATATAATTTATATTTATATTTAATTTTAAGAGTATAATATACCTACCACCTACTAGGATAACCACCAATTTTGATTCAACCTAAACTGAGACTCTCCAGCAATAGCCTACACGGGAAAACTCCGATGCTTTTGAGGGCCAAAAGCATCTTGTATGTGGGGTTGTCTTGATAAAAACTACCCACAACGGGATCCAGACCCCTCCCAAATTGACAAAACCTGATTTTTTCAGCAAAGTCAAACCGTCAAAAAGCAATCTGGATACACCACTGCAATAGTCACTGTAGAGTGCCTACGTACGGATATGTCTTGAGGCCTTGGAGGATCGTCTTATAAGCGGCTTGACAGTAAACATTGAAGTGGCATCAAATATTATACGGCTGAGGTCCTAGCCACGTCGACCGCATTGTAGAAGGCAGCCATCAAGTCCTCCCGTGTGCAGATAGTAGGGTACATAGCTAACGATGCAAGGAGTAGAGTATTATAGACTTTAGAGAACATTCACTTGAAAAAGAAAGAAAATAGGTAGTAGATATGGGCCGACTATGACTTAGGGCAACTAGTCGTCTGTAAAATGGCCGAATAGTTGACAGACTTATCTATCTAAATAACATCACCATTTACGGCCGGTCTCAATATTCTAACTATCGATGGATTTGCCTACTAGAGTTATATATTTGACATAAGCTCCATACAAAATATGTCAAAATTCTACCTCTAGTAGCCAAATCCATCGATAGGTAGATTATTGAAACCGGCCGTATGTCGATTGTAAAATGGCCCAATAGTTGACAGACTTATCTATCTAAATAACATCACTATTTAAAGCAAAAGTAAACAACAACCTAGTACAAACCTTAGTTAAATATTAAATTATTCATCGTTATTTACAAGTAATTCTACTGTGGCGTTTAGTCATCTATATGTACCGACGAACCAGTGATACGTAGTAAGAAACCGACCACAAACGGATAAAATAATGACAAGTCATCGGTAAGACAAGGTAATGCGTCAGCTATAAAAATACCTAGGTAGGTAGGTACTGTAGTGTTTTCAACATTAAGCAATTGTGTAAATGAAGGAAATATGCTTGTGCCACCTAAATCACCCAGCCGGCAATGCTGGGGCGCTTGTGACGCCGTTTTAATCATCTGATCAAGATGGTATAGGCCAATGATGATGAAAATAAGGAAATTGGTAACGTTTGTTTAGTATTGCCCGCAGTTCATTATGCGTAGTTCTCCAATATTCTCGAATAAAAAAAAAATCGCAGAAATGTGAAATGACCGGACGTTTGTTTGTCACATTAGCCTGATACGAGTGATCCGTTAGGTATACGGATTCACCAGAATTTTTTCACTTACCTACCCATGTAATAAAAAAAAACATTGTAGGTACATAGCATCTAACTCTATTAAATCCAATGGTGTGAATCGAAGGGTACCTAAATATAAGAATTAAAGGACTTTTTTAACTTCTGTGTTACATAGGTAATATATTAGGTAGATACAATTTTTGCATGGTACCACGCGTATAACCTACCTATTTAATAGGTAGGTTATTCGCATGGTAATTATAGTTATGTAAATTGCTCTGTTTCTACCAGCTTGCACCCATTGTGATCACAATGACAAGCTGCCTGACTATTCTCTGCAACCAGGTCAAAAGGACAAGTAATCTATACCTACCTAAAGTAAATAACTTGCCTAAAATGATCGGTTTATACCCGGTCAAATAATATAAGATACATACCTATAATGAATACCTATAGAAAATTAAGTCACTGAACCTATTTGTACAGCAACAGGATTATATTCTTCTTCTAGTGCTTCTCCGAATTGCAAAGGTTGGCAGTCAGCTCTCCATACTTTTTCTTTTCCTTAGCGAGATAGCAAAGTTCCACAGCGGCGGCGTTCGAAATTCCTGTCCTTTTTTCTTCAACAACAACATCTTCCTGCGGCTGACGCTTCGTTTACCAGCTACTAGGATCTTCTCTCTACTAGGATTCTCTCCTTGGGAAAAACTATACCCCTATTCCCACTTACATAGGACGTTTCATCGTATAACGCTGAATCTTCTGCGCAAATGGAATCCAAATAAACTGCTTTTGAAAGCGCTAATCTCCGAAGATATTGGAACGATTAAGATTAAACCTGGTGTAGAAGTTTGAAGCTTGAGAACGGTTTATAAGTTCCTTTTTGTCGTGATCCGTTCCACTGGGCCAAACCGCGGGAAAAACAAAAATAACACACTCATATTTTAGCAGAAGTTTAAGATTGGCCTAAACTATTGCCCACGAGTAAACAAACCCTTATCTTTAGCAATCAAAACATACCTTGTCCGACATCGGTTAATAAACGATAATATTGAATACAATTTCTTACCACATTGCAGAGTGGTGTGCTCACGTACCCACGTGTTAGTCGCGTAAAACGACAAAGCGTTGGTATCGTAACTGATAACGTTATCAGCTGTTATCGCCTTCCGCTGCACGCGCAGCTGCCGACGATCGCGGGTAGCCTTGATGCATACCGAATATCTGCCGAGATATTTTTGCGTGATTATGTTGAAGAAAGAGCAGTGTTAGATATACTGGATGTCGGTTTATTCAGTCGAATCCCCAGGAGAGGTTACCACGCCATGATACTAAACCGAAATTTTCAAAAAAAAAGTACTAAAAACCTATTACTAGTACATTAACTCTGCGCCTTGTCTTAGGATTGTATTTTTTCAGTAAAAATAATAAAAATTTTTTTTGGTCATTCCGCGGGGATTCTACTAATTAAATCGGCATTCAATATTATTATTATTTATTTATTTTAAAGAATTCTTACAGACATAAATTACACATTCACAAATATGCTTATAACAAACCCTCACAATTAAATTAGTATACATTTATATTTTACATTTACAATTTTACATAACATTCATACTTTAAATTTCACATTTACACTTAACATTTCCATTTCATTACAATAAATAAAACGAAATAGACAAAAATAGAAAATATATCGAGACTTAATCGTGTGAATTGTTTAATAAAGGTACGAAAAAAGCAGAGAAGAGGCTTGTGCAAGTACAGAATATGTACCACCCAAGAGTGCAGGTAACCTTCATAGGTATGTGGAAGTGCCTATCGGGAGGACCAGTGAACTCTATGTATACCAACAACATTGTTGCACACAGCATGATTATGTACCTACCCCACAGGTGAAACATGCGGTCAAGCAACACTCACGGACATGGAATCTTGGAACTCCTTTAGAACAACCTCTATCTTCCCGACTATTTATCCCATATGGTGGTGGGGTCAGCCCTCTTCGTGTTCTTAATCTACTTTGCCCTGTCCATGACATCGTCAGCAGAAACATTGCAAGTCTTCATGTCCTTGCGCACTTTTTCTGTTCAGGTGGTCTTAGGTCTTCCCCTCAGCATTATGTCACGCCGCAGTTATTTATAAATTTCAGATTTGATATCCGTAGACAGAGCACTGTAGACACATTAGAGACCTCAAGTAAAATAAAATAATAAATTTAAAAAATAAAAAAAACCCCTGCACAACAAATATAATTTCATGCAGTCGGAGGCATTAATGAATCTCGATGAACTTAGTAGGTAAAGAGTCCATCTTTGTTGTGCAGGCAGGTTTTTTTTATTTTTTAAATTTATTATTTTATCTCATACTTGTGTGACAACTAACTTTTATCACAGCTATTGTCAAGTATTAAAAATTTTAAAAAGAATGGTTGCTAATAACAGTTTTACAATTTTAGTACCACAGTCATAATCATGTTATATCCTTTTTAAAATATAACAGTATTAAAAACAACTTTTTTTTTCACACCTCTCTATTTTTACATCTCACAGCCGCCATGTTTGTTTTTTTCAAACGTCACCTATTTGAGAACACTTGGGCGGTTAAGACGAATCTAACGACGTTTTAATTGTTTAAATCCTATAAGTGGTTTGTGAGATATAAGGTAATAAAGAATATTACATACAAGATACGCGCGAAAAACATAACCCTTCCTTACAGTCGGGTAATAATAAAGAAAAGAAGAGCAAGAAGGTGTGGTATAGTTGCGAATATCCGCATCCGCAATTGCGGACCTTCCGTTTCGATCTGGACATCATGATAAATCCGCATTCGCAGCCGCAGATGCGAAAAAATCTACATCCGCAACATCCCTGGTATCTACAATTGAAACCTTAACATATAGCAGCACCACGTTTTGCCACAGCAATTATTCCTGCGCGGCAAATACCTGTCCCATATTTTAATTTTCAGGCATACAGACTCAGTACAAGCAATCGAGCAGATTAATCGAACAACGACGGCTTCACCAACGCCGGTACGTTATCTCGATCAAGTCATTAGTCATATCGACAGGTTATTTGCAAAGAGAGGGCATAATTACCACGTCTACAGAATAAAGATCAAAAATGTCGTACGTGTAATGCGATTTATCGATGTAATTTTCAGTGAAAAGACCCGTTTCCAACAAATAGGTAAGTTGTCAATTTCTGCGTCGCGGTGAAGATAAAATAATTTTGAGATTTGAGAGATTACCAATAATCTTAAGGAATTATCCGAAATTGAACATAGGTTGTTGGTGCTTAATTCTCTAAGATATGTTAGGTACATACGAACAATTTGGTTGTATCCGACCGTTTCCATCGATCAAAATAACATCTGCACAATACTTATCATAGGCCAAAGACATTTTTCAGAAACCTATCAAGCGAACGACTCTACTATTTAAAAAAACCGCTGTTGTTAAAGTTATTTTTGGATAAACACAAGAAATTCTAATACATAAACAATTCGTCAGGGTATGCCTTAAATTGACATTGTTTGAAATTGACGTCGCAGATTTTGGATTTTACCATGGACATAGAGACTGGATTCTGGAGCCACACAAAATCGACCTCTCTCTAGAAAGAGACAATACGATTGTGCGGCCAATACCTATCTCTTTTATGTAAGTCTGTAATGACAATACAGCAGATAACGGCAACAATAAAAACATAGCGACAACTCTGGCCGCGCGATTGTTATGTATCTTTAATGCTTCGCAGCTGTATTTACAAAATACCTGGAAAGGTACGCTCGGTCTAATCTTTATGTTTATGGATTTTACCAACACTTTTAAATGATTTTATAGTTTCGGTTTATTAAAGTACACAATTATTCCATCTTTTTCTTCTGGGATTCCATCCATAAAATCACCTACCGACAGTGGCATAACTAGGCTTTTATGCGCCCGGTGCGTGCTTATAGTTACGCCACTGCCTATCTAGAAACTATCTGTGGTACAAATACAGAACAGACCAAAATACCTTGGTTATACAATCGCAATGGAAGAACAGTTCTTAGCAATAGTAATAATCGAATTGGTAGCGTAGTTTCTAAAAAACATTGCAACGGGTATTACAAAAATTGATTACACAGCTCAACAACCTCCGCGCATGCGCATAGCTAATCAATTTCATACTACCGGTCGCTTAGTAACTACTTACAGCCTATCAGCACCAAAAGAATGGTTTTCATTTACTGATTAAAGGAAAATTTATAGTTTTAAAGTTATGTCACTGCACGTTTTCATATTGTATTAATTTAAACGATTTATTCTGCATTTTTCTAAAATATGGTTTTAGGTACCATTTACTTTTTTTGTAGACATTCAATTATGGAACATTAGATACATTCTGTTTCATAGAAGGTCAATGACATGCAATAGGTACTGTGCGTTGTTAATATCTTCAAAAACAGACTTTAACAATTTAATTGATCACCCAACCATATCCATACTAATATTATAAATGTGAAAGTACCTAACTCTGCCTATCATCTAAATGTTACCTTTGTACGCCTAAATTGCTAAGCCGATTTACCTACATCAAATTTGTAATTTGGCGAATAAATAAAAAAATTAAGAATAAGAGGCAAGATCTTGTTGCAAGATCGCATGCAAGAGCTCGTCTTTATAGCTGCAACCGACATTCACGCGGACAGAGTCGCATGCAAGAGCTCGTTGTTATAGCTACAACCGACATTCACGCGGACAGAGTCGCATGCAAGAGCTCGTTGTTATAGCTACAACCGACATTCACGCGGACAGAGTCGCATGCAAGAGCTCGTTTTTCTAGCTACTACCGACATTCACGCAGGCAGAGCCGCCTGCGAGAGCTCGTTTTTATAGCTGCTACTGACATTCACGCAGGCAGAGTCGCCTGCAAGAGCTCGTTTTTATAGCTACTACCGACATTCACGCAGGCAGAGTCGCCTGCAAGAGCTCGTTTTTCTAGCTACTACCGACATTCACGCAGGCAGAGCCGCCTGCGAGAGCTCGTTTTTATAGCTGCTACTGACATTCACGCAGGCAGAGTCGCCTGCAAGAGCTCGTTTTTATAGCTACTACCGACATTCACGCAGGCAGAGTCGCCTGCAAGAGCTCGTTTTTATAGCTACTACCGACATTCACGCAGGCAGAGTCGCCTGCAAGAACTCGTTTTTATAGCTACAACCGAAATTCACGCAGACAGAGTCACATGCAAGAACTGGTTTTTATAGCTACAATCGACGTTTATGCGGTCAGAGTCGCATGCAAGAGCTCGTTTTTAGGGCAACAACCTACATTCACATGGGTAGATTCTCATGCAAGATCTCGTTTTAGTAACTACAACCGACAGACATTCACGCATACAGAGTCTCATGCAAGAGCTCGTTTTTCAAACCGTTAACCTCTAATCGTAGTTCCATAAAATAGAGTCGTCATCAAAGCCGTCGCGTCTTCAAGTGGGCGTCTGTTCTCTATTAGTTTTTGTTTCGTAGTGTGTGTGCGCTGTTCTCGATAATTGCTGAGTCACCCACGTCACTCACCCGCCGCCACAGTAGCTGCTACTGGCCTTTGTTTGTTCTCTACAACAAGTTTTGTTCTAATTGTTTATTCGTGCGCCTATTGTACTTGCACAATGGTATTGAAGGAAAAGTTTAAGAAATGCATTGTTTTGGTGATGTTTTTTACCTGACTTCAATAAAGTTGATTTTTTTGACCAGTATGTTTGTACAGATGTTCGTGATTTTCTGAAAAACTATTGTTGCGATTTGTTTGGGGTTTTCGCTGTTCGACGGGATATTTTTCTAGGAAGGTTTTAGGGACGAAGACACTAAAGCTTCTTTAATGACTTTTCCTTGTTTGTGCAAGACTTATCCAACATTTTCTTTGAAGTCGGTAAATTTTTGTAAAAAAATATACTTAGGTTTTTTTTGCATTCCCAAAACGATTCTTTAATTGTAAATTTGGTAACCCTCGCAACAAAATTTTCCCCGTTTTTGCAATTTATACAAAAATACTGAAATCGCGATTATTTAGAAAATTAAAAAATCAATTATTTACGACCTATTATCATACCTAAGAAATATACAAATAACATTGGTTTCTGTTACGCTGTTTTAATCATTTAATCAAGATTGTTGTCGTCGTTTGATAATTTTACTTAGGTATTAGTTAAGAAAACGATTTACTTTTGTAAGTAAATTAAGGCCATTATTTTCTTTCTTTTGCAAAACATTTATACTTGCTCATTAATTAGCAGTAATTTGGTCAATATTTAAGCACAGCTTTTACGTTGTAAATGGATGCTCCTACTATGTTGCACACATTGAGGTTGATATATTCAACCCGTAGGTATTCTTTTTTTATAATTTTTTTTCTTCTTTTAATAGGTATTTGTTATCTCTTGTTTTTGCATCAATCTTCTAATAAGGTGTATAGTGTAATGGTGACAGTAGGCAATAGTTTATAAACAAAGAAACATTGTGCACATTGGCAATTTGAAAAAAATGGCTGGTAGTTTTTATTGCCTCTTTTTTTTCTGTGGCTTTACCTATTGTTTGCGAACAGGCATTGCAAGTATACCTAATATTTAGCTTCCTTGAATGAAGCATTTTTTATTTTGATGTTCAATGAACATAACATTCACAATTTTAGTATCCAATTTAACCAAATGTGGCAAAGTTTCCAGATTTATTATCGAAATTTTGATATGCGTCCTATTTTTTAATCAAAATAATCTCTACCGCCGCTGCATATCCTGCCATGACACTTGCGTCAAGATTTTTTTTAGGTTATTTTTTTCATTAAGTATGAAATTTTAAAACTGTTATTACTGTATTAACTAAAAACAGAACAGAGATAAATAAACAAATTATTCTATAGACTTAATGTAGCATAAGGACGTAGCCACAAATTCTGTATTTTTTAATAAACATAAACAATTTATGTCGTAGGTACCTAAGTAAAACAAGCTCGCTCTACCATGATAGTCCTTACCGATAACACGCATCACGCTTGGCACGTCCCGCCATTATTATTTACCCTGGACTTATATTACCTACAATTTACATGGGAAAGTGATTGATGTTGTTTCTTTATGATTATTTTGATGAGATTCTATACATTTTTGTATTTTTAGTCTTTAGTATTATAAAGCTAAAGTGCTTGTTTCTTTGTTTGTTGGAACTACTGGCTCGAAATAATATTTTATTATTGGATGACCCATTTATCGAGGAAGGCTATAAGCTATATAACATCACGCTACGACCAATAAGAGCCGAGCAGCGATAAAACGGGGAAAAACAAAAAAATGTTGCAAAATCGGGGAAAATAGACTGGTATTACAAAGTTATTTAGTGTTAAGTAAAGTAGCCACGAGTGGGATGTTATTAATATATTAAAAATTACCATGTATAATAAAACATTCATAGGACATAAAACGTTACTTCCATTTGCTTTGTTCACCATTCGGTGTGATAGAAATCCGGCAGCACAGTCATTAGGGCCACTCGTCACGCTCCGAGGGAGACGGCACACTCTCCGTCTAGTCCCCGTCAACAACTTATTGTGTCACACTAGTTTACTTACCTCAAAACACGATAGATAGTCACTAAAGCCAAAATGGATGTGAAATGTTAAATAATAAAGTTACTTAACAACCTTAAATACTTTTGGTTGCTAAGCAACTTTTTTTAGTAAACCTTTTACTTACATTGCGGCTATAGTACCTGCCTATATATACTTTCTAGATGGTTTTTAGAATTAATTATTAAAGCTTAAATCTATAATAGGTATTACTATAGGTGCTTAATTCTAAATTTAATGTGGTTGAATTTGCCTTTAAAAACATTCTTAAAACTATAATAAATATAATTAGTTTGGGCGTCATTAAATATCTAAAACCAGCTGTCTAAAAACGTATAACATACAAGAAGTTATTATAAAAGACCAGGATTTCCAGATAAGTCTTAGTAGGTACATATGTATCGTCAGTTTCGGGAATAATGCAATGAATATTTCTTAATTGCGTCAGCAGCTGACGTGTGCCATAAATAGCAAAGCAAAAATATTGTGTTGTACTAAATCCAATTAAAGCGGTGTGCCGCAGCAGCGGCCGCCGAGTGGTAGGTACTCGGCGGTAAAGTATATAAACAAAAATTGTCACATTATGATTATCTAAAAGACGATTGTGCGTCGAAAACGTCATGTAAAGTAATTTTCAACTTTTACCATGTGTTTGAGGTAAATCATAAGTTTATCACGTAAGCCTTCTTGGCATTTTAACCGCAAAATTGTAAGCAATAAAAATAATACGGGTGTGGCCTAGAACGCGGCCACGTCAACTGCATTGTAGAAGGCAGTCATTAAATGAATTGTGGTAAAAAATCAAAATATATAATAAGAAATCTTTGAAAAATAAGTGATTACTCCTCTGTTTAAGGTCATACCTTAAACAGAGGAGTAATCACTTAAGCGCGTTTGTATGGTGGAATCATCGACTTAACAGTTGGCAAGCAACAGCAACTTCGTATGTAAGACTTGGGAACACGACTACTAGCTACGTAAGTAAACGAGTACATAACTACATGTTTTATTTACGCATGCTGTCCATATTATTCACGCAAAGAAGCAAGAAAATGCCGTTCTTTTAAAAGACACGAACTAAAAATCTACCCTTAACCACGGCCGTTGCAATACGGTCGAAACGTCGGGCAATAAACAAAGGTAATAGCAAAATTCTATAATAAAAATCTTATACAGCTTGTGGTAGCGTATTCTTAGTGTGATGTTCGACAAATAACATCTCGTTATTAAAGTAAAACAACTCAATTTATAAGTAAACAGACACAAACATAAGCTTCATCATCTATCGACCTCAGCATCAGACCTCATAGCCTGCCAATGGTTGAAAACCGGTTCTACAGTAGCAATCGATAGCCAGCAGATCCTGACCGCAAGATCACGCGCCGGCAGCGGCCGGCTCCTTGCTAGTGTCGTTTGTCGCGGGCTATCCGGCGGATACCTGGGTTCTTATTCACGCTTTTTTTACGTTTACGTGGCAAGCCCGTGCGAATTGTCAAAAGCATGTCATAATGGTAAATAGAGAGCTGCGCTTAGAAATGCATCAACGCGCATGCGCGGCGGACATCTTTGAGCCAGACATGTACGGGCTTGCCGCGAAAATGAAAAAAACAAGAACATGAATAAGGACCCTGACGACATACTATAGGTTGGATTGGCCGTCAGTTTTAATAAAAAACTATTAGTTTGTGGCGATTATGATTATGTGCGAGCCTAAGAACTGCATTTATTGATACGTTACAGTTCGTTTGTGTATATTGCTATAACACGAAATAATGTATACAAATTTTATGAAGCTGAAGAGTTTGTTTGTTTGAACGCGATAATCTCAGAACCTATTGGTTCGAATTTAAAAAATCTTTAAGTGTTAGATAGCCCATTTATCAAGAAAGGCTATAGGCTATATAACATCACGCTAAGACCAATAGGAGCGGAGCATCAGTGAAAAATATTGCAAAAACGGGAAAAATTTACGCAGATGAAGTTGCGCAGGCCAGCTAGTCTTTTATAAAGTGAAATGCACATAGCGCTAATTGTTCTGAACACTGCAACATCATGGGCAGGTAATTGTTTCGTTCACGTGCGCCGGTATAATAACGTCGCTTTAATTGCCCACTTTAAACTTTTTATGTAGGTATTAAGTTATTTATAAATGACTTGTATTTAATGACCGATTTATCGAATGTGAAAAAGTATTTAAGTATATCTAAAATGGGTTTCGATTTGACCTTTGACCTAATGAGGTGAATAATTTAAAGTGGTTGTGTAACCATGTAAGGCTTTCGCACTGATAAAGATCGAACGAAAGTAGAAAGCAAGTGAGCAGAAAATATAAACTCGCTTTGATAAATATCTACAATAAGTACCTACATAAGTACTAAAACTAAAAACCTAAAATAAATAAGTAAGTAAAAGTAGGAAAAAATATTTTTAATAAGCCTACAACTCCATCCTATTATAGGAAGTCATGCCGGAACATTTCAAAATTCTTTCAGTTCTGACGGTACCGTGCCTTTATATTAACAGTCTTGAGTGATTTGGCTAAATACATTAGCAACTATATGACTGAAATTGAAAAACAGCTAAGAGAAAGCTCACGGACAAAACACTTAAAAAACAAAATAAATCCTAAACTGTATATTGTCAGAAACAGTGCACAATTTCAAGCCGTAAAAAAAAATTGCCTTAAAAAGTTAAATTTATAACACACAAATTTTTAGAAAAATACTAAAAAAAATCCAATTAGAAAAATGTTTCTATTCAGTAAATGAATTTATAAATTTCAATCAAATCGCATAAATTATTTAACTGTTATTGTGTATGCATGTCCAAAATTCAAACAAAAATGTAGGTATATTGTTCTTGAATAAATGAAATGAAATATTTCGTTTCTGGGTAAGCACTGGATAAGCACGGGAAAAAGCATTCACGTTCTTTTTTTCCGGGTCCGTAGCAAGACCGTGCGAACTGTCAAAATCTTGTCATAATTTGACTTTGACTTGACTGCCTCTGTGGCGCGGTGGGAGCGTGTCCGACTGCTACGCAAGAGGTTGTGGGTTCGATTCCCACACGGGACACCACTTTGTGTGATCCACAAATTGTTGTTCCGGGTCTGGGTGTAATTCGTGTCCGTGACTTGTATGTTTGTAAAGTCCCCCGTGACACAGGGCTTGTACCCTACTGCGGGAGTTGTCTCTTTATAAAAAAAAAAAAAAAAAAAAAAAATTGATAAATCGAAAACTGCGCTTAGAAAGGCATCAACGCGCATGCGCCAGTTCGCACGGGCTTGCCGCGAAAACGAAAAAAAGAACGTGAATAAGGACCCAGATGTTAGGTGTATAGTGAACAAAAAATGGGCTATCCAATACAAAGAAAATTTTTCAATTCAAACTAGTAGTTCCTGGAATTATCGCGTTCAAACAAACAAACAAACAAACTCTTCAGATGTAGGTTACATAGATGGACCGTATCCCTGAGGAAGATAGCTACCTATGTACTGACCTCGGTAGATCTAATGCAAACGAAGGCTGGGCATACTTATTGTCTATATTCTTGACCAGTTTCAATGGCGGAGGTGGGAGAGCTAAGGGGCAGAAGCCTTGAAGCAACCGAGTCTTTCTTTCTACGTGTACTTTTCCTTAGGAACGTCTTGTCTCAGCGGGACACCCCCCCCCCCTCCCTGCCAATTAAAACCCAGAGTTAAACAGTCAAACCACTTCCAAACCTATCTCCATCCTGATCGTACAATAAAAAAATAATAAAATCAATAGACATTTTTCCAAGACACAATGCTACACTCGATTCATTAATCAATTTTATGATCTATTTAACCTATCTATGTAAAGGTAGGTAGGTGGTACCATATACCTACTAGGTACTGGTATGCTCAGTCCACTAACAAAAACACAAACTTCCTATAAAAATATTCGCCAATAAAACATACAAGTAATATGTCTTATTCGCGTGTTTCAGTGCAACTTTCTCTAATTGTCCAATTTGTACCAACTACATAGGTAGGAATGTAATTTTTCACCCTCGCAATCGTAATAGGTATATATCATTCAGTTCGATTTACGAGTGCGCATTTTTTTTTCAACTTTTTTCGCGTGTATTATAAGTGTAAATTGTTTTATAAGTGATATGTGTTTGTTTTCACTGAAGTAATTCAGTGAAAACAAACAAATATCACTTATAGTCGATCAGTATCATTATTTACGATATAGTTCGTTATTTTAGGGTTCCGTAGGTACCTCAAAAGGCAAAAAAAATAACCCCTTTATGATCACTTTGTTTTAGGTAGGTACATAGGTACATCCGTACGTCTATCTGTGAAAACCCCTTATCTCGGAAATTCGTGAAGGTATCGAGTTGAAACTAAAACTATGTAGGTAGGTAGGTACTTAAAGTAGGAGAAAAATACCCTAAAATTTTGAAACTTCAAGGAACTGGCGTCCTGAGTACCTGGACACCAGTTCCTTGAAGCTGTAAAAAAATCAAACTTCTAAGTTAACGTACAAAAATATAGTTTATGCCCCAAAAGACATAGGTAAGTACATTTCGACACTCTCAAAGGAATCAAAAATTTTAGGGTATTTTTCTCCTACTTTAAGTAGGTACCTACCTAATACCATCTTAAACTAAACTATACCTACATTCGTAATCTATTCTAATATTATAAATCTGAAGAGTTTGTTTGTTTGAACGCGATAATCTCAAGAACTACTGATTCGAATTGAAAAATTCTTTCACTGTTGGATAGCCCATTTATCGAGGAAGGCTATAGGCTATGTAACATCACGCTACGACCAATAGGGGCGGAGCAGCAATGTAAAATGTTAATAAAACGGGGAAAATTGACGCAGACGAAGTCGCAGGACGGCTAGTTAAATCATAAAAAATATAATCTTTAAAAACCTGAACTATTTACAATGCGTACTTACCTCCCTACAAATTTGTACGAAACCCTCGGACTCGCACTTGTCCGGTTTTTTTTTATGTTTTAAACACTCGCACAGAAACTGAATCTATCGCCTGATAAGTTCATAGGCGTATCTACCCAAGATTATTTTTCAGAGGGGGGAGGAGGCTGAATTTACTCATAAATACATTAGGCGTAAGATTATGATAACCTTAGTGATTTTAAGGAGTAAATAAAAATCTAAACATATTCCAACTGTAGGTACGGATTACAATAAGCATTTCTTTAACATTTCCGCCCAACATCTACAAAACAAAAGGCCCTTGTTCGCTTAAATAGCCCAAAGCCATATTCTTTTACTTTCTACAAAATAGTAAAACTACAGTAGCTGTTTGAATACAAAACAATCAACGCCTACCGCACTGTTATTACCGTAACTATAGTAGCTACCGTTTTAGGTAACTACTTAACTACCGTAGGGTTGCCCCTCATAAAATTTATATTTTTTTATTCTTTATTACCGCCATTTTTTACAACACTTCACCAGTTTAAGTAAAAGGGTGAAAATATAAAAATGAAAGTGAGGTTTTAAGGGGGCTCGTTAATTTTATGAACTGTTTTATGAGCTTTGCAATGAGTTCTGTACTGTACACGCGAAGCGGATATTAAAATGTAGGTAAAGAATATTTTTATAGGTACTTAGATACCTACCTAAGTAGGTTAACTTATGTAAAAGTGCATGTTATGAAAGTAGCTTTATTATTTGTAAGATACAAAGTAGGTATATCGTCAAAGAAAGAGCCTTAGATCATTGTAAAAGTTTTGTACTTAACATAAAAATAAGATGTGTGCAAAGTCGGTTTACGAACGATAATTTAACGTGATAAAGTCATAAAAAAACGTTGATGACATTGTAATAAACAACTATGCCTGTGACAGCTTTAGTTACAATTGTATCGCATGTCGCTGCAATCGCCATTCGCTGATATGCTGATACTATCAGCAGACGGATCGAGACCCTTTTTTGTGTGTGCGACCAGTCATAGATTTATAAGACATTATCACATGAAAATCATAATTATGAATGAAATATAATTTTAAGTACCCACCTTTTCACGCAAAAAATAAATAAATAATAAACCTTACCTACCTACCTTATTTTTTGCGTGAAACGGAATCAAAGTTTTTAATTTTATACAACTCACTGATATTCTATAGAATTATAAGTAGATTTCGATCAACGACAATTATTTATTATTAATTACTCTGAAGCTAAATTAAACAATTAGTGAGCCGCACGAATAATTTATTATGTGTGAATTTAATAATCAAAATACGCACGAATTAAAGTCCATATACCAAACACGCAAGAGTTGCCAATAAATAAATATTATCTACATAACTTACAAGACAACCTACTTAGTTACTCCAAATCGTTATAATCTAAAAATAACGTTATATAATAGCTACCTATTATAAATTTTAGTGCAAATAAAATATTCATGAAACAAATTATTCATATGAGAATAGTCGAAGTAAACTTAATATCGTGCCAAGCGCAATCATTATGCGTACTCAATACATATGCCAAGAGTATGAATAAATTGCAAATTTTCTATTGTATTCCACTACATGAATTTTACAATCTGCGCGTATAACAAAGAACTAACGCGTAATATTTTTATGATGATCATAAAGTACATAATATAAATCGGTGTGGTCTTGGGGAGAATGGACCACCACATTATGGTGTGGTCGATGTAGTAACGATTGTGACTTGCAAGGTGATTAGGGGACTGAAATTGCACAAAATAACTCCTTAAATAGAACCTCTATGGTAGCTTTAAAATTGTTAACTGGAAGCTTTAGAAGTACGTAGGGTTTTATGCGAATGACTTTGAGTGTTTTAAAGACGTTTAACAGATCTAGTAGGTACCTACGTAACCGCTTTATATATTACTAGCTGACCCGCGCAACTTTGACTGCGTAATTTTTCCCCGTTTTTGGAACATATTTTATTGCTGCTCTGCTCGTATTGGTCATAGCGTGATGTTTTATAGCCTATAGCCTTCCTCGATAACTGTACTCGTACTATCCAACAGAAAAATATTTTTTCAAATCGGGACCAGTAGTTCCTGAGATTACCGCGTTACAAACAAACAAACTCTTCAGCTATATAATATTGGTATAGATTTTGACATAGGTAGTACCTACCAAAATACTGATATTATTTATTGTTATTTTACAGCTTGCTACAAACATCAAAACCAAACAATTATTTATTTCTAAGTTGTTTTGTATTGTTATTTTTAATGGGTATAAGAAGATGAAAATTTCACATCACCGAATAAAATTGACATACTTGGGTAATAATAATAATAAAAGTTTATATCAGACACACTCCATAAATATTAATTACAGGAAATGAAGTATCTATAAAAAAGGTATACCATGGAGGAGAACTATGCCTATTATATTGCCGTATGATGCTGCATCCATCTCTTCCACAGGGGGGACTGCCATCGTTCCACAAACAATAATAAATGACCTACTAAGGCAATGCACCTAAAATAAATAATTATTAATATCATATAATTTTGTACGTAAGTAATGAAAAATAATTTTAAAGCCACTTAGGTAGGTATTTTTATCAAATATAGCTGTCCATTTTTCCCCGTTTTTTGCAACATTTTTCATTGGTGCTCCGTTCCTATTAATCGCAGCATGATGTTATATAGCTTATAGCCTTCCTCGATAAATGGGCTACCCAACAGATTTTTTTTTTTAATTCGGAACAGTAGATCCTGAGATTACAGCGTTCAAATAAACAAACAAACAAACAACTCTTCAGCTTTTTATATTTTATATTTTATACATTTATCTATTTAAAAACTTCCTGTAAATATATTGCAAAAGGTGGACTTGATGCCAAAAGCAGTCTCTATCAGTCAACCTTTGGGTAGTAAAGATATATGTGGCAGATCCATGTTATTAAGTTAATTTAGATATGTTTAGATGAAAAAATAAATATATATAATATACATCGTGTAGGTACATTTTTAATCCCTGTCCGGCCCGAAGGGAGCATGGACTCGTATAAATAATTGAAAAAAATAAAATTTCAAAATTATTTTTTATTGAATATTCACGATTTTAGTAGGTACCTACCCAATTTCGCCGAAATGTGTAAATTTTCAAGATTTTTTTTATCAACATTGATTGTATAAGGCCTCTTTACGATTAAAACAATCTTTTCCGCTTCCGCATTTTTTCCCATATGACTTCCGTCAAGAAAAAAAATGTTAAGGATATATTTTTATCATTAAATTTAAAAAAATGACGTAATCGAATGGGAACATGACACCGAACAACACATAAATAGATCGGACAGGGATTAAATATACCTACAACCTGTATCATCTACAACTGAAAAAAGTGTCGAATAGGTTTTTCCGGGCATACACTATTAATTCAAGACTTAACTTCGTAATTATCATAATAAGCGCATAATTGGCACGTTGTTATGCGAGACGCAAGTTATATTCCTTTGTTCATTCTGGTACCAAATAATCATTAGCGAGGTACATGCTACACGCAATACATAATAATTAATTAATTTACCTACTTTTTTAGTCTACTGCAGTTGAAAAGGATAAAAAATACCTCAAAGAAAGAACGTATTCTGTAAAAAAAATGTATTTATTGCATATTTTTCCATTTACCCGAATGCGGAGGAGGGTTAAGTGTTTAACGTGTAAAGATACATTATATCCTTCTAATGTTCCTATGTCCGCTAACAACTCCTGAAGGGCTCAACCCATTATTAATGATATGTCATTAGATTCATCTTGATGGCGCGAGTGTCACTGGCCACATAAAATTATTATAAAATCAAAAATGGCGGATTTTGTGCGCGTTAATTTTTCTAAGACCTTCGAGTGGGGTCGTCTTTTAAAGCCCTTTGATTAAATCAAAGGGCTTTAAAAAGCGAGTACAAACATATATTTAACCAATATGTTTAAAATAATGTTTGAAGTGGTAAATCCTAGAAAAATAACGTTCATAATAAAACAAATAGGTAGTTCTTATTAGGTAAATCACCTTGTACCTACGTACATATCTTACAACGACTTAAAAGTAAAAAAAAAAAAAAAAAAAAAACCCGCCTGCAAAAAGACAGAAAAAAGATACCCTTCATATTTACATATCAAATAGTCGAAACCATTAATATGAACTTAATATCGGGCCTCCGACTGCATGATATTAAATATGAAGGGTATCTTGTTTCTGTCTTTTTGCAGGTGGGGTTTTTTTAGGTTTTTTTTATCTTGTGATAACGAGACAGTTCAGCTGATTTTACTACCAAATTCTGCTAGTGTCACTTAAGTATTTGTAGTACACTTAACTACACTCTCGATCGTATTGATTTTACATACATAAATAATTATGTACCTATGTATTGTTTGTAATTTTTACACGTTAAACGCGGAAATGTGAAAATAATTATCGGTGAGTTTGCACCTATTTCCACAACTAGAATGAATTATTAGGTAGTTTCCAACAAGTATATAATGTCGTATAAATGACATGTCGATTATTTTTTTCATTTGAGAACAAAATAATAATCGACATGTCACTTATCAATTATCATACACGATATGAAAAAGGCAACATTTCTCACTTTAATTGATTTCACAGTGGGTAAGTATATTTGACAACCCTAGTTGTTTTGCCTCGTAGCACCCGCGGCGCAGTGTATCAACACCTTCATTAACGCACTCGGCTAACAAAGGCATAAGCAGTAGGTAGCTGTTACACTCGCTGCACTAGTTTACGGACGACATACATTTAAGTGTACCTCTAATTGGTTTCTGTACTTCCCGACAGTTTGTATGAGGTGATTGTACGAATAGGCACAACACTAATTTGTACCATGATACCCTTCGGTATTACCCGATAATTTGCGACCGGCAATTTTGCACTCTTAACAAAATGTATTGAAACAAATGCATCCTAAAAAGTAAAAACGCGATGTATTTTGAAGTAATACACGTGTATGTACACTTTACCTTAGCAGTCGACATCTAATTTTAAATGGAGACATGGCAATGGGCCATATTCGGTGACGGATTCAGAGTTTCATTTTAGGGTTCGATATCGCTGAGGAACGTAAGAGTTTGGGGGTGAAATGACCCCGCTGAGGGTATGATTATTAAAGGAAAAGCACAGCCCCTTAGGAAAAACCGCACTTAGGTACGATGTCCACCGGACGTTGCAGAAGCGTAGCGCGTCGAAGCGCAGCGGATGAAGGCGCGTACGCGCGAGTCCGTTAGCATGCATTTGTTTACTTATTTTTTCCCATGCGTGTTTACTGAATTTTTCACTGTATTGACGCGAATTAATTTTATAAAGGCAGTCATATTTTCAACTGAACAGATACCAGCGACCGCATGCGAGCGCCACCGTCTCCGTGCGCGAGCATGCGCAAAGATCCGTCCGGCTGCGGCGGCACGCGCGCGTATGTAACATACAAATATGAAACTTATGTCTAAGATCAGAAGTTTGAATTTCTTTTGGCACAGAGTGAAATGCGCTGCGCTGCGCTCCTGCGTCGCCCGGTTGGTGGACATCGTACATTAGCCTCCTGATTGTCCCAGATTTAAGAGCTACACGGCAATACTCCGTGAGCACAAATGTTCTTCTGCCTCAATTCATCCTCTACATAGTCGAGGGCTGTCAGCTTCTATTCTGAAAAGCTGTTTATTTAGGGGACCAAAGTCCACCTCCCTCAAAATTCAACTTCTACAGTTCGCTTGTGACTACGGCCAGTCAGTGCAACCTGAACGAAAAATCAAGAAAGGTAAAAGTAGGTATATGAAGCAAGTTCTTCTTCTAATTGTATTTGTAATCAATTATTATGCAACGCGAAAGTCTTAGGAACCGTCTCCACACAGCGATGTCAACACGGCGTTACGACGAATATCTGCGGGCGGAATAATCGCTCCTTCGTAGAGACTACCCGACGATAGTAGAACGGAATCGCCGCGATTTTCTTGCCCCTGAAGTCGTACCCTAAATGTAGTACCTAAGTAACTGAGGATGTTATACCCACACTACACTCACAGAAACATAACATATATAATTCACAAGACAAAATACTTTACCCAGTCAATATTTATAGTCGTTACACTAGTTTACGCGGCTCCCATAATTCGTTTTAATTAGGTACTTGCCGAGTTGCGCCGCCATGGCTTGCATGCAATTATACTTTTAATCCGTGTGACTGCAACTAATTACCCCTTATATTACTTTTTAATGAGTTTTGTTCACACTTTTTAATTTACTGCAACCCGTCCAAGTGGCATTTGGTACATGACGATGTTTTTGCATTTTCATTATTAAGGGCGCCTTCAAATTTCCCGCTGAGTGCCGCAAGGAGGTATTGCGTCTGCAGCGCTGCAGTCGCACTGCTGTCACTAGTCGATCGATAAACTGATGCGCGACCACAATGCGGGTGAAGCGGCAAATTTTAAAGGCGCCCTTAAATTGATCTAATGTTAGGACCTTTTCTCACATTCCGGTTTCAATCCAGCGCCGCCAATAGTTTAAAGCAATGTTAAAAATTATAAATACTTTAAATTGTCTTTTTTTGGGTTCCGTAACCAAAATGGCAAAACAGAACCCTTATAGTTTTGCTCTGCCGGTCTGTATGTCTGAGACCCTTAGAGGAAAGTGTAATTTTGCATGGATATACCTGTACGTTACACCGAAAGAATAAAATCTTGAAAAACTTTTTTTGGGTAGGTACCTTCCCTACTTACACTATACAGTGGGGTGTGATTCAAATTCCATTGAAAATACTTATATAACGTTGTTAGTAGTATGAAACAAAAACAACAGAAAACCGCATTATTGTGAAGTGCAGCTACGGAACCCCTACATTGTGCATGGCCCGACCCGGTACCCGGTACCCGGTTTGTATCCTAAAAACTATAATTTAAAGATATTGTGTGTGATCTTCACCAATTAGCACTGAACTATTAAAATAAAAATCCTAGTGGCTAACGTAGTGGATTGCGACCTGGATCCTCCCTGCAGGGGGACACGCGGGGTAGTGGGAACGTTACAAGACTGATTATATTTTATACCTACGGATAATTATATTAAGTAAATACCATCATACGTAGCTCAATAATTAACTTAAATAACTTATTAAGTATAATTTTCAGTTTTTAAATAATATGATGACTAACTAGTCAATTATTAGTTCCATATGCATTATTATTAAGACAAGACATTATAACTGGATGTAATTAGATGGTAACGTGTAGTTGATTGAAAAATGTCGTCCGTTGATTGAGTAATGTAACCTACCTATTATTAGCAATTAATTTTTTTTTTAACAAGTTCATTATAGTTAACAGGTAAATTATCTACCTTCCTACCTACGTTAATTATGTCAAGAATAGCCTATATACCTACACCTAAATACCTAATATTCTTGTCAATTAAGTATGATCATTACATGGAAATATCTCCCGCTTTAATTATGTAGAAGGACCACCATTTTCAAGTTTAAATCGGAAACAAGCAAGACAATTTATAAGTTTTTTGATGTTGTCGTGTTCAATAAATTTGTCCAACTTTTAAAAACAATCAACATTAAGCGGGAGCGGCCTACAGTCAAATCAGGCATTAAATCCATACCTCTGTCTGTATGTCTGTTACGCTTTCACGCTCAAACAGCTAAACCGATTTAGATGAAATTTGGTATGGAGATATTTTGAGTCCCTGGGAAGGACATAGGATAGTTTTAATCGCGATAACCGACATCCACGCGGGTGGAGCCGCGGGCGAAAGCTAGTGCTTTTAAAGCCCTCCGAAAAATGGTGATCTCCTTTAATTTTATAATTGAGTGACTCAAGCCCCTTTTAAAAGTATTTGAGTCTCCTCGTTAACGTAGATATTAATGTTAACCTTGATAAAAATGAACCTCAGTGGGGTCAAGCAAGCTCCCTTTCCTCTCCCGCAAACCAAAATGTTGTTGCCGCCACTGTATAATGTCAAATTTATTCATAATTAATTCACATTACTTATGACATTCATAAGCATAAAAAAACCAAATTGATCCCCAAATTACCTTCATATACTTTCTCATTTAATTCGAGTGCCATATAGAAGGTTATTTAATAGCGGTCCATGTAAGGAATCGTTGGCATCTGCTTATTCACCGAAACCTGAGCGTTATAAACAGCATCTTTAATCGCCTCGCCTTTGAAAATGCATGTCTTTTCACAATACTACAATGGCACAAGATACAAAAGGTAGCGATGTTAATATATTTACATATTAATGAGTTGAATATCAGAAACTGCCGTGGTATGTACCGATGTTGTATAAATTGATCAAATTAAAGTTATACTCGTATTTGGATTAACATTGTAGCCAAATTGAGACGGCATAAAAATGATGATAAAAACTAAAACATTTTTAAGATCTCATTATTTCTTTAGGGGTTTTGAATCATTTTTAAATTGTCAATTTTAAATTTCTTGTTTTATAACAAAAAACACTGCCAAATTATAGGTTAAGACATTTAAAATGTTTAATGGCACATTCCCATGTAGGTATGAACAAAAAGACAATGGACTATTTACAAAATTCTTAAAAAGACAACCAATAAATGTCATTGTTTATGACATTTGTTGGTTATTTTTTTATTATATTTTTTATTAATCTACAGAGTATTAGAAAACTAAAAACAAGAATGAATGAAATCGGTAAAGTCGTTCTCTAGTTATCTCGCGGCCAAGGAAAATAGGGATTAATTTTTGTAAATATAGTTAACAATGTAGGTAGGTTTGTCACACAAACTTTTATCTTTCATCTTTCATCTCTGTGGCGAACACTGCCTATTTTAAGTGTCAATTAACTTAATGACCGATGAGAGAAGGCGCTAACTACGAGTAGGTAATAATTATTATAAGTAGGTAGGTACCTATGGCTAAGTATTATGTCCAATTCGAAGAATTTCATGTTCTAAGTGGTAACTACAGTAGTTCATGTGTAAATGTACCAACTGAAGTAAAAACTATTCCGTAATAGAAACAATCTGCTGATTGATTGGTAGATATTTAGAAACGAATATGCGAATTTGACAGCTATATCAATACTTATCTTCTATATATACCTATACAATTGAAAGTTTGTCTGTATATTCTCTATGCTTTTCGAAACCATTGATCCGATTGTGATGAAACTTTGGTAGGGGGTTCTGGAGGCATCCACGAGGGCTTCCGGCCCAAAAAACCAGAGCGAAGCGTGGCCTGGTTCAGCTAGTTACTTGTAACATTATATTTTTGTATGTAACGAATAAACTCAAAAACTACTGGACCGATTACAAAAAATATTTTAATTGTAGAAAGCTGCATTATTAGGAAGTAACATGGCTATATTTTATTCCCAAAAAAATTAGAAATCTTTACCAAAACAGTGTTTATATATACTTAGTGGAGACCTACCTAGTATATAAAGTACGACTGCTGTGCAAGAAGTTATATTCCTACATGGGACATCAATTTGCGAGATCCATAAATATTTGTTCCGAGTCTGGGTGTCTTACCTTTGGATCCAATAATGTTACCTGAAAGTGCCTGACGGGCCGCTACTAGGTACTGGTATGCTCAGTCCACTAACAAAAACACAAACTTCCTATAAAAATATTCGCCAATAAAACATACAAGTAATATGTCTTATTCGCGTGTTTCAGTGCAACTTTCTCTAATTGTCCAATTTGTACCAACTACATAGGTAGGAATGTAATTTTTCACCCTCGCAATCGTAATAGGTATATATCATTCAGTTCGATTTACGAGTGCGCATTTTTTTTTCAACTTTTTTCGCGTGTATTATAAGTGTAAATTGTTTTATAAGTGATATGTGTTTGTTTTCACTGAAGTAATTCAGTGAAAACAAACAAATATCACTTATAGTCGATCAGTATCATTATTTACGATATAGTTCGTTATTTTAGGGTTCCGTAGGTACCTCAAAAGGCAAAAAAAATAACCCCTTTATGATCACTTTGTTTTAGGTAGGTACATAGGTACATCCGTACGTCTATCTGTGAAAACCCCTTATCTCGGAAATTCGTGAAGGTATCGAGTTGAAACTAAAACTATGTAGGTAGGTAGGTACTTAAAGTAGGAGAAAAATACCCTAAAATTTTGAAACTTCAAGGAACTGGCGTCCTGAGTACCTGGACACCAGTTCCTTGAAGCTGTAAAAAAATCAAACTTCTAAGTTAACGTACAAAAATATAGTTTATGCCCCAAAAGACATAGGTAAGTACATTTCGACACTCTCAAAGGAATCAAAAATTTTAGGGTATTTTTCTCCTACTTTAAGTAGGTACCTACCTAATACCATCTTAAACTAAACTATACCTACATTCGTAATCTATTCTAATATTATAAATCTGAAGAGTTTGTTTGTTTGAACGCGATAATCTCAAGAACTACTGATTCGAATTGAAAAATTCTTTCACTGTTGGATAGCCCATTTATCGAGGAAGGCTATAGGCTATGTAACATCACGCTACGACCAATAGGGGCGGAGCAGCAATGTAAAATGTTAATAAAACGGGGAAAATTGACGCAGACGAAGTCGCAGGACGGCTAGTTAAATCATAAAAAATATAATCTTTAAAAACCTGAACTATTTACAATGCGTACTTACCTCCCTACAAATTTGTACGAAACCCTCGGACTCGCACTTGTCCGGTTTTTTTTTATGTTTTAAACACTCGCACAGAAACTGAATCTATCGCCTGATAAGTTCATAGGCGTATCTACCCAAGATTATTTTTCAGAGGGGGGAGGAGGCTGAATTTACTCATAAATACATTAGGCGTAAGATTATGATAACCTTAGTGATTTTAAGGAGTAAATAAAAATCTAAACATATTCCAACTGTAGGTACGGATTACAATAAGCATTTCTTTAACATTTCCGCCCAACATCTACAAAACAAAAGGCCCTTGTTCGCTTAAATAGCCCAAAGCCATATTCTTTTACTTTCTACAAAATAGTAAAACTACAGTAGCTGTTTGAATACAAAACAATCAACGCCTACCGCACTGTTATTACCGTAACTATAGTAGCTACCGTTTTAGGTAACTACTTAACTACCGTAGGGTTGCCCCTCATAAAATTTATATTTTTTTATTCTTTATTACCGCCATTTTTTACAACACTTCACCAGTTTAAGTAAAAGGGTGAAAATATAAAAATGAAAGTGAGGTTTTAAGGGGGCTCGTTAATTTTATGAACTGTTTTATGAGCTTTGCAATGAGTTCTGTACTGTACACGCGAAGCGGATATTAAAATGTAGGTAAAGAATATTTTTATAGGTACTTAGATACCTACCTAAGTAGGTTAACTTATGTAAAAGTGCATGTTATGAAAGTAGCTTTATTATTTGTAAGATACAAAGTAGGTATATCGTCAAAGAAAGAGCCTTAGATCATTGTAAAAGTTTTGTACTTAACATAAAAATAAGATGTGTGCAAAGTCGGTTTACGAACGATAATTTAACGTGATAAAGTCATAAAAAAACGTTGATGACATTGTAATAAACAACTATGCCTGTGACAGCTTTAGTTACAATTGTATCGCATGTCGCTGCAATCGCCATTCGCTGATATGCTGATACTATCAGCAGACGGATCGAGACCCTTTTTTGTGTGTGCGACCAGTCATAGATTTATAAGACATTATCACATGAAAATCATAATTATGAATGAAATATAATTTTAAGTACCCACCTTTTCACGCAAAAAATAAATAAATAATAAACCTTACCTACCTACCTTATTTTTTGCGTGAAACGGAATCAAAGTTTTTAATTTTATACAACTCACTGATATTCTATAGAATTATAAGTAGATTTCGATCAACGACAATTATTTATTATTAATTACTCTGAAGCTAAATTAAACAATTAGTGAGCCGCACGAATAATTTATTATGTGTGAATTTAATAATCAAAATACGCACGAATTAAAGTCCATATACCAAACACGCAAGAGTTGCCAATAAATAAATATTATCTACATAACTTACAAGACAACCTACTTAGTTACTCCAAATCGTTATAATCTAAAAATAACGTTATATAATAGCTACCTATTATAAATTTTAGTGCAAATAAAATATTCATGAAACAAATTATTCATATGAGAATAGTCGAAGTAAACTTAATATCGTGCCAAGCGCAATCATTATGCGTACTCAATACATATGCCAAGAGTATGAATAAATTGCAAATTTTCTATTGTATTCCACTACATGAATTTTACAATCTGCGCGTATAACAAAGAACTAACGCGTAATATTTTTATGATGATCATAAAGTACATAATATAAATCGGTGTGGTCTTGGGGAGAATGGACCACCACATTATGGTGTGGTCGATGTAGTAACGATTGTGACTTGCAAGGTGATTAGGGGACTGAAATTGCACAAAATAACTCCTTAAATAGAACCTCTATGGTAGCTTTAAAATTGTTAACTGGAAGCTTTAGAAGTACGTAGGGTTTTATGCGAATGACTTTGAGTGTTTTAAAGACGTTTAACAGATCTAGTAGGTACCTACGTAACCGCTTTATATATTACTAGCTGACCCGCGCAACTTTGACTGCGTAATTTTTCCCCGTTTTTGGAACATATTTTATTGCTGCTCTGCTCGTATTGGTCATAGCGTGATGTTTTATAGCCTATAGCCTTCCTCGATAACTGTACTCGTACTATCCAACAGAAAAATATTTTTTCAAATCGGGACCAGTAGTTCCTGAGATTACCGCGTTACAAACAAACAAACTCTTCAGCTATATAATATTGGTATAGATTTTGACATAGGTAGTACCTACCAAAATACTGATATTATTTATTGTTATTTTACAGCTTGCTACAAACATCAAAACCAAACAATTATTTATTTCTAAGTTGTTTTGTATTGTTATTTTTAATGGGTATAAGAAGATGAAAATTTCACATCACCGAATAAAATTGACATACTTGGGTAATAATAATAATAAAAGTTTATATCAGACACACTCCATAAATATTAATTACAGGAAATGAAGTATCTATAAAAAAGGTATACCATGGAGGAGAACTATGCCTATTATATTGCCGTATGATGCTGCATCCATCTCTTCCACAGGGGGGACTGCCATCGTTCCACAAACAATAATAAATGACCTACTAAGGCAATGCACCTAAAATAAATAATTATTAATATCATATAATTTTGTACGTAAGTAATGAAAAATAATTTTAAAGCCACTTAGGTAGGTATTTTTATCAAATATAGCTGTCCATTTTTCCCCGTTTTTTGCAACATTTTTCATTGGTGCTCCGTTCCTATTAATCGCAGCATGATGTTATATAGCTTATAGCCTTCCTCGATAAATGGGCTACCCAACAGATTTTTTTTTTTAATTCGGAACAGTAGATCCTGAGATTACAGCGTTCAAATAAACAAACAAACAAACAACTCTTCAGCTTTTTATATTTTATATTTTATACATTTATCTATTTAAAAACTTCCTGTAAATATATTGCAAAAGGTGGACTTGATGCCAAAAGCAGTCTCTATCAGTCAACCTTTGGGTAGTAAAGATATATGTGGCAGATCCATGTTATTAAGTTAATTTAGATATGTTTAGATGAAAAAATAAATATATATAATATACATCGTGTAGGTACATTTTTAATCCCTGTCCGGCCCGAAGGGAGCATGGACTCGTATAAATAATTGAAAAAAATAAAATTTCAAAATTATTTTTTATTGAATATTCACGATTTTAGTAGGTACCTACCCAATTTCGCCGAAATGTGTAAATTTTCAAGATTTTTTTTATCAACATTGATTGTATAAGGCCTCTTTACGATTAAAACAATCTTTTCCGCTTCCGCATTTTTTCCCATATGACTTCCGTCAAGAAAAAAAATGTTAAGGATATATTTTTATCATTAAATTTAAAAAAATGACGTAATCGAATGGGAACATGACACCGAACAACACATAAATAGATCGGACAGGGATTAAATATACCTACAACCTGTATCATCTACAACTGAAAAAAGTGTCGAATAGGTTTTTCCGGGCATACACTATTAATTCAAGACTTAACTTCGTAATTATCATAATAAGCGCATAATTGGCACGTTGTTATGCGAGACGCAAGTTATATTCCTTTGTTCATTCTGGTACCAAATAATCATTAGCGAGGTACATGCTACACGCAATACATAATAATTAATTAATTTACCTACTTTTTTAGTCTACTGCAGTTGAAAAGGATAAAAAATACCTCAAAGAAAGAACGTATTCTGTAAAAAAAATGTATTTATTGCATATTTTTCCATTTACCCGAATGCGGAGGAGGGTTAAGTGTTTAACGTGTAAAGATACATTATATCCTTCTAATGTTCCTATGTCCGCTAACAACTCCTGAAGGGCTCAACCCATTATTAATGATATGTCATTAGATTCATCTTGATGGCGCGAGTGTCACTGGCCACATAAAATTATTATAAAATCAAAAATGGCGGATTTTGTGCGCGTTAATTTTTCTAAGACCTTCGAGTGGGGTCGTCTTTTAAAGCCCTTTGATTAAATCAAAGGGCTTTAAAAAGCGAGTACAAACATATATTTAACCAATATGTTTAAAATAATGTTTGAAGTGGTAAATCCTAGAAAAATAACGTTCATAATAAAACAAATAGGTAGTTCTTATTAGGTAAATCACCTTGTACCTACGTACATATCTTACAACGACTTAAAAGTAAAAAAAAAAAAAAAAAAAAAACCCGCCTGCAAAAAGACAGAAAAAAGATACCCTTCATATTTACATATCAAATAGTCGAAACCATTAATATGAACTTAATATCGGGCCTCCGACTGCATGATATTAAATATGAAGGGTATCTTGTTTCTGTCTTTTTGCAGGTGGGGTTTTTTTAGGTTTTTTTTATCTTGTGATAACGAGACAGTTCAGCTGATTTTACTACCAAATTCTGCTAGTGTCACTTAAGTATTTGTAGTACACTTAACTACACTCTCGATCGTATTGATTTTACATACATAAATAATTATGTACCTATGTATTGTTTGTAATTTTTACACGTTAAACGCGGAAATGTGAAAATAATTATCGGTGAGTTTGCACCTATTTCCACAACTAGAATGAATTATTAGGTAGTTTCCAACAAGTATATAATGTCGTATAAATGACATGTCGATTATTTTTTTCATTTGAGAACAAAATAATAATCGACATGTCACTTATCAATTATCATACACGATATGAAAAAGGCAACATTTCTCACTTTAATTGATTTCACAGTGGGTAAGTATATTTGACAACCCTAGTTGTTTTGCCTCGTAGCACCCGCGGCGCAGTGTATCAACACCTTCATTAACGCACTCGGCTAACAAAGGCATAAGCAGTAGGTAGCTGTTACACTCGCTGCACTAGTTTACGGACGACATACATTTAAGTGTACCTCTAATTGGTTTCTGTACTTCCCGACAGTTTGTATGAGGTGATTGTACGAATAGGCACAACACTAATTTGTACCATGATACCCTTCGGTATTACCCGATAATTTGCGACCGGCAATTTTGCACTCTTAACAAAATGTATTGAAACAAATGCATCCTAAAAAGTAAAAACGCGATGTATTTTGAAGTAATACACGTGTATGTACACTTTACCTTAGCAGTCGACATCTAATTTTAAATGGAGACATGGCAATGGGCCATATTCGGTGACGGATTCAGAGTTTCATTTTAGGGTTCGATATCGCTGAGGAACGTAAGAGTTTGGGGGTGAAATGACCCCGCTGAGGGTATGATTATTAAAGGAAAAGCACAGCCCCTTAGGAAAAACCGCACTTAGGTACGATGTCCACCGGACGTTGCAGAAGCGTAGCGCGTCGAAGCGCAGCGGATGAAGGCGCGTACGCGCGAGTCCGTTAGCATGCATTTGTTTACTTATTTTTTCCCATGCGTGTT
The DNA here is from genome assembly GCA_945859575.2 of Herminia tarsipennalis. Taxonomy (NCBI): domain Eukaryota; kingdom Metazoa; phylum Arthropoda; class Insecta; order Lepidoptera; family Erebidae; genus Herminia; species Herminia tarsipennalis. The sequence continues at coordinate 8,640,206 of OX243840.2, forward strand.
TACTGAATTTTTCACTGTATTGACGCGAATTAATTTTATAAAGGCAGTCATATTTTCAACTGAACAGATACCAGCGACCGCATGCGAGCGCCACCGTCTCCGTGCGCGAGCATGCGCAAAGATCCGTCCGGCTGCGGCGGCACGCGCGCGTATGTAACATACAAATATGAAACTTATGTCTAAGATCAGAAGTTTGAATTTCTTTTGGCACAGAGTGAAATGCGCTGCGCTGCGCTCCTGCGTCGCCCGGTTGGTGGACATCGTACATTAGCCTCCTGATTGTCCCAGATTTAAGAGCTACACGGCAATACTCCGTGAGCACAAATGTTCTTCTGCCTCAATTCATCCTCTACATAGTCGAGGGCTGTCAGCTTCTATTCTGAAAAGCTGTTTATTTAGGGGACCAAAGTCCACCTCCCTCAAAATTCAACTTCTACAGTTCGCTTGTGACTACGGCCAGTCAGTGCAACCTGAACGAAAAATCAAGAAAGGTAAAAGTAGGTATATGAAGCAAGTTCTTCTTCTAATTGTATTTGTAATCAATTATTATGCAACGCGAAAGTCTTAGGAACCGTCTCCACACAGCGATGTCAACACGGCGTTACGACGAATATCTGCGGGCGGAATAATCGCTCCTTCGTAGAGACTACCCGACGATAGTAGAACGGAATCGCCGCGATTTTCTTGCCCCTGAAGTCGTACCCTAAATGTAGTACCTAAGTAACTGAGGATGTTATACCCACACTACACTCACAGAAACATAACATATATAATTCACAAGACAAAATACTTTACCCAGTCAATATTTATAGTCGTTACACTAGTTTACGCGGCTCCCATAATTCGTTTTAATTAGGTACTTGCCGAGTTGCGCCGCCATGGCTTGCATGCAATTATACTTTTAATCCGTGTGACTGCAACTAATTACCCCTTATATTACTTTTTAATGAGTTTTGTTCACACTTTTTAATTTACTGCAACCCGTCCAAGTGGCATTTGGTACATGACGATGTTTTTGCATTTTCATTATTAAGGGCGCCTTCAAATTTCCCGCTGAGTGCCGCAAGGAGGTATTGCGTCTGCAGCGCTGCAGTCGCACTGCTGTCACTAGTCGATCGATAAACTGATGCGCGACCACAATGCGGGTGAAGCGGCAAATTTTAAAGGCGCCCTTAAATTGATCTAATGTTAGGACCTTTTCTCACATTCCGGTTTCAATCCAGCGCCGCCAATAGTTTAAAGCAATGTTAAAAATTATAAATACTTTAAATTGTCTTTTTTTGGGTTCCGTAACCAAAATGGCAAAACAGAACCCTTATAGTTTTGCTCTGCCGGTCTGTATGTCTGAGACCCTTAGAGGAAAGTGTAATTTTGCATGGATATACCTGTACGTTACACCGAAAGAATAAAATCTTGAAAAACTTTTTTTGGGTAGGTACCTTCCCTACTTACACTATACAGTGGGGTGTGATTCAAATTCCATTGAAAATACTTATATAACGTTGTTAGTAGTATGAAACAAAAACAACAGAAAACCGCATTATTGTGAAGTGCAGCTACGGAACCCCTACATTGTGCATGGCCCGACCCGGTACCCGGTACCCGGTTTGTATCCTAAAAACTATAATTTAAAGATATTGTGTGTGATCTTCACCAATTAGCACTGAACTATTAAAATAAAAATCCTAGTGGCTAACGTAGTGGATTGCGACCTGGATCCTCCCTGCAGGGGGACACGCGGGGTAGTGGGAACGTTACAAGACTGATTATATTTTATACCTACGGATAATTATATTAAGTAAATACCATCATACGTAGCTCAATAATTAACTTAAATAACTTATTAAGTATAATTTTCAGTTTTTAAATAATATGATGACTAACTAGTCAATTATTAGTTCCATATGCATTATTATTAAGACAAGACATTATAACTGGATGTAATTAGATGGTAACGTGTAGTTGATTGAAAAATGTCGTCCGTTGATTGAGTAATGTAACCTACCTATTATTAGCAATTAATTTTTTTTTTAACAAGTTCATTATAGTTAACAGGTAAATTATCTACCTTCCTACCTACGTTAATTATGTCAAGAATAGCCTATATACCTACACCTAAATACCTAATATTCTTGTCAATTAAGTATGATCATTACATGGAAATATCTCCCGCTTTAATTATGTAGAAGGACCACCATTTTCAAGTTTAAATCGGAAACAAGCAAGACAATTTATAAGTTTTTTGATGTTGTCGTGTTCAATAAATTTGTCCAACTTTTAAAAACAATCAACATTAAGCGGGAGCGGCCTACAGTCAAATCAGGCATTAAATCCATACCTCTGTCTGTATGTCTGTTACGCTTTCACGCTCAAACAGCTAAACCGATTTAGATGAAATTTGGTATGGAGATATTTTGAGTCCCTGGGAAGGACATAGGATAGTTTTAATCGCGATAACCGACATCCACGCGGGTGGAGCCGCGGGCGAAAGCTAGTGCTTTTAAAGCCCTCCGAAAAATGGTGATCTCCTTTAATTTTATAATTGAGTGACTCAAGCCCCTTTTAAAAGTATTTGAGTCTCCTCGTTAACGTAGATATTAATGTTAACCTTGATAAAAATGAACCTCAGTGGGGTCAAGCAAGCTCCCTTTCCTCTCCCGCAAACCAAAATGTTGTTGCCGCCACTGTATAATGTCAAATTTATTCATAATTAATTCACATTACTTATGACATTCATAAGCATAAAAAAACCAAATTGATCCCCAAATTACCTTCATATACTTTCTCATTTAATTCGAGTGCCATATAGAAGGTTATTTAATAGCGGTCCATGTAAGGAATCGTTGGCATCTGCTTATTCACCGAAACCTGAGCGTTATAAACAGCATCTTTAATCGCCTCGCCTTTGAAAATGCATGTCTTTTCACAATACTACAATGGCACAAGATACAAAAGGTAGCGATGTTAATATATTTACATATTAATGAGTTGAATATCAGAAACTGCCGTGGTATGTACCGATGTTGTATAAATTGATCAAATTAAAGTTATACTCGTATTTGGATTAACATTGTAGCCAAATTGAGACGGCATAAAAATGATGATAAAAACTAAAACATTTTTAAGATCTCATTATTTCTTTAGGGGTTTTGAATCATTTTTAAATTGTCAATTTTAAATTTCTTGTTTTATAACAAAAAACACTGCCAAATTATAGGTTAAGACATTTAAAATGTTTAATGGCACATTCCCATGTAGGTATGAACAAAAAGACAATGGACTATTTACAAAATTCTTAAAAAGACAACCAATAAATGTCATTGTTTATGACATTTGTTGGTTATTTTTTTATTATATTTTTTATTAATCTACAGAGTATTAGAAAACTAAAAACAAGAATGAATGAAATCGGTAAAGTCGTTCTCTAGTTATCTCGCGGCCAAGGAAAATAGGGATTAATTTTTGTAAATATAGTTAACAATGTAGGTAGGTTTGTCACACAAACTTTTATCTTTCATCTTTCATCTCTGTGGCGAACACTGCCTATTTTAAGTGTCAATTAACTTAATGACCGATGAGAGAAGGCGCTAACTACGAGTAGGTAATAATTATTATAAGTAGGTAGGTACCTATGGCTAAGTATTATGTCCAATTCGAAGAATTTCATGTTCTAAGTGGTAACTACAGTAGTTCATGTGTAAATGTACCAACTGAAGTAAAAACTATTCCGTAATAGAAACAATCTGCTGATTGATTGGTAGATATTTAGAAACGAATATGCGAATTTGACAGCTATATCAATACTTATCTTCTATATATACCTATACAATTGAAAGTTTGTCTGTATATTCTCTATGCTTTTCGAAACCATTGATCCGATTGTGATGAAACTTTGGTAGGGGGTTCTGGAGGCATCCACGAGGGCTTCCGGCCCAAAAAACCAGAGCGAAGCGTGGCCTGGTTCAGCTAGTTACTTGTAACATTATATTTTTGTATGTAACGAATAAACTCAAAAACTACTGGACCGATTACAAAAAATATTTTAATTGTAGAAAGCTGCATTATTAGGAAGTAACATGGCTATATTTTATTCCCAAAAAAATTAGAAATCTTTACCAAAACAGTGTTTATATATACTTAGTGGAGACCTACCTAGTATATAAAGTACGACTGCTGTGCAAGAAGTTATATTCCTACATGGGACATCAATTTGCGAGATCCATAAATATTTGTTCCGAGTCTGGGTGTCTTACCTTTGGATCCAATAATGTTACCTGAAAGTGCCTGACGGGCCGCTAGTCGCACTAAGCTGCATGTAGTAGTACAAGCAGCAAGAAGGTATTTTTACCTTCTCGCTGCTTTTCCCTGACGTAGTACGTCAGGGTTTTTAATTGCAGTGGCTACTTGTTAATACGAGCAGACCATTCGCCTGGCCATTCACAGGCCAATCGCATGTGACCTTTTTGTCCCAATTGGTATTGAGTGATCATTTGGAGCTGTTTGTCGCTGCGCGTTTCGAAGATTTCGCGCTATTTGTTGAAGACTTGAGTTAAGTAATGAATGTACCTTACCTATATGAGAGAACATCGCCTGGTCTATCATGGTTGTCACTTCATTGACCGGGAATTTAACATTAGGTAGGTACCTACCTTTTATGTGAACAACTTTCAACTTTACAAGTAGGTCTTGAAAAATGATTTATACTAACGGAAGTTTTCTCAAAATATACATATTCATGGAATTTTGAAAATTAAATGAGCTCTAACCCTAGTGTCTCTATTGTTAGTAAGTATACCTTTAATATTACTTTTATCTTGTATATATATATAATAAGTAGGTATACTTTGCGTAAATTGAATAAAATAATAATAACATGATTAAAACACGTTCCTATTGTACCTATGTACGAGTATTTAAAATAATTGCTTAAAAAAAATCACCTTAACACAAATTCTCATCATTAAAAATATAAATTGTATAATTAACTAACACTAGTCAACAAAATTTAAACTTTTCGGTGCCACACGTTTATGAGTGACTATTAGTAGAAATAAGAAGGTAATTAAAAACTATCTAAAACCCAAGAATTTAACATACCTACTGATACAATGCTACAAAAAATGTGAAAAAGTTTTACTATGTAACACTCTATGGTTTAATATTTTTTGTCATATTTGGCTCCTAGTTGAACCCTTTTCATTGTCCAGCAGTAATAATATAATTATACGTTTTAATATTTCCCATCTAGATATTCAATAATAAAACAATTAATAAAAAACTGACCAAAAAAACAACCAAAAAAATAAAAACAATGAATTGCGGAAAACTGCGTTTAATTATTTATTAATAACATCTTATTATTTAATAAAAAAATAAAAGTAGTATACCTTGACGACATTCAGTCGTTCGGACCACCGGTTGATGGCAATTTTAAGTTTTTTTTTTCTGTTGCTCACGCGCCAATTCTGCGAACGGGAAACAGGTCGGACTGGCTGCGCAAGAGTTTTTTCGGCGAGCAACTCTGAGCATGATTATAGCTGGGTTGCCAGATTACGCTCTTTATTTGGGATTTATGTTTACTTATTATTATTATACACGATTATGGTCGTGTTGACCTTTTCGTTATGTACTTTAATGGTTTGACGAAAGTAAAAACGAGTTCAAGTGATATCTAATAACTAGTACCTATGTATTTAAATAAGTTAAACACAGTTTAGCCATGATCCTATTTTTAAAGTACTTAGGTACTTAGCTAGATAATGTATCCATATTGTTTTTATGGTGTTTCTTTTTTCACAGCAGGATTCATTATTATCTATCAATCTCCTTAACATAAACCTTGGTCATATAATTATTAATAATTATTATATTAAAAATATTTACTTACCTACCTAACAAGAAACTGAGGAATTAGAGGTATCGGTAAATGATATACCTACTTAATAATGAATGCAAGATACTACTGTGCTAAGCTGAAGTTTGTGAATTATATGCCGCATAAAAAATATAAATTCTATGAATAATCTAAAAAGTTTTTAGATTATTTATCTATAATCGCCATTTCATTATTTTGTTCGTTGTTAGATATCCATTCGAATATGAAACAAATTAATGAAAAAAAAATAAAATATACAAGTTTAGTAAACTTGTTAATATAACGGCAGGTCGCGAAAAAAGTTATAATTGAATTAAATATAGTTTTAAAAACTGGTCCTTTATGAGATACAGTGGGGTAAAGTGGCAACACTGGTCATTCTCCTAATTGACGACGGCCACTAGCATAGTAATGGGTAGATTAAAATAGTTTTATGGGCCATAAACGTTAGTCAATAGCCGCCATGTCGGTGCTCGAATGTACCTTGTAGGATATTTAGTCGACGTGTCTAGGCACAAATATTTATGTGATATTATTAAGTGAGAATTTAAAGTTTATAAACTGTCACGTATTTCTTCATCCGTATCCTTCTATTCTTTATAGCCCCAGACACAAATGGAGGGCAGTTATACCTAAGTATTTTTTTACTTTGTGATCTTTTTATTGTAATAGTTCTGAGCTTTTTTTATTTCAGACCTTTTGAAGATTGGTCCTTATCATTCCTTTAATGGTAAAAAGTTACATTCACGCCGGGTACATGCTTAGTTTTAAGAAGAAGTTTCTGCATGAAAAACGAAACAACCAATGCTTATCGAAATGGACGCCGTGGAGTAGAAGAGAGCGGGTATTACGTAGGTACTAACTATAAGTCGTTTCACTACGGTCTTCTATTAATTCACTCTCTTGAATAATAATGCTAACCTTCTTCAAGTTACCTCTATGCCGCATCTTCGAAGAGTACGATGTTCAAACAGACTTTAACTCGGACTTATAGATTGATACTACCTACTCTACCAAAGGAACTTGCTCAATGTATTTCCGTGGGAAACCATTCTCACCTCAATATCAATATATGTTGCCTGCGGGAGACAAAGTGAGAAGGCTCAAAATTAAAGGAAAAAGGAAGGGATTACCAGGTCATATATCATGACACAGATAATAGAAGAAACGGAGTGGCAATAGTTTTAGATGGTGACTTTAAGATACGTATAATAAGTATCACACGGAAGAGCGATCGGATAACTGCTGTCAAATTGGCTTTGGACGACCAGCAGATAACACAGCAGATAACACACACTATATCAGCCTATGCTCCACAGCCAGAATGCACAGAGGTACCATTCATGGATTAAATGAAACTTAGATAGGTAGGTACCGACCTAAGTTTGATTTAATGCGTGAAAGCAATTTGGGTACTTCTTGCACTTTAAGTTATTTATGTACCATCCTAAATGCTAGTTAATGCTGATTAATGGCGTAAAAAACATTATAATATTAGTAAGATTTTTTTTGGGACTTAGTATGTTTGGAAACAATTTGCTCTTGGCAACAGACAAAAACAACAAATAAGTTGAAAGCCCTTTTTATAGCTTCTAATCACAACGTAGATGAGTCTGGTTGTTCACAAACAATAGTTTTTAATCGGTTAGCTAAATTCTTATATAGGTATACGAAGGAGGCAAAGATAGGTCGGCCGCCAAGCGCGCTTCTTCACGAAAATGGTGAAGCTGTTGTAAAACTATATTATCCAATAACGACGAATAAGATACGTAAAGATTAAGCAAGAACTGGGCTTTGAATCAGCAACGTCACAAAATATCATTAATGTACGATTCCTTAATAAGTCTTGATCGTCAGGGCAACCGAAAAACACATGGAGAAGCAGAAACTACGTCATTCGGTAGAAACTACGTATTTCGGAAGGTATGATGTTTTGATTACGAGTGTCTCGATCTTGAAGCGCACAGAAAAATATGATTTCCGAATTTTCCTGTAACGTAGGACATATTCGTACTGTACTATAAGAGTCAAAGAACAGTTAGCTAGTAATGATGTGGTGGTTTGAGCTCAAAGAGTATAGTCGTCTTGGAGTTCATAGGACAAGTTGCCGATGTGAGGAATGCGGCTATTTCTCTGTCATCACGTCTTCTTTCTCTTTTGCCTAAAGATTCCACTTTTTTAATTAAAAAATTGGTTGTCTGTAAAGTTCATTGACGTAGGTACCTATAGACCTGGACTGCGCCATATCCACACAAAATTGACCGCTCTCTAGAAAGAGACAAAGCTAACTTTCTGGACAATAGGTACCTGTCAAAGAGACAGGGCCGCACGAGTTTTTTCTCTCTTTCACGCTTTGCAGTCAATATTTACTTTTTAATTGGAAGGGATGGCGCGGTTTGTGATATTGTAATAAACAACCATGCCTGTGACAGCTTCAGTGGACGCGGGTGCATGCGCCCGATGGCCACATTACTTCAGCCTATCAGCAGGCGGAACGTGACAAACTGTGACACTTTTTCGTGCGTGCACCTGGTCATCGATTTATTTGACGTCAAAAAAAATGTTTATCTTACCACACTGTAATTAGGTACCTATGATCTCAATTATCATATCAAGAAAAAAAAACATTAAAAAGTGTATTTAAGTCAGATAAATTATTTGGCATTTTGAAAAGATCTAGGTATGTAGGTAGGTATATATACGTTCCTTTGATTATTTAATGTTTAGATGGAGCATTCCCTAAGTAAGCCTTTTTAAAAAATAAAGTTATTAGTTATTGTCATTGACGTTTGACACTTGTTGAATAAAATGTTTTTTTTTAGGTATAAACTATGTAGTTGTGTTGCCGAGTAGGTACTATTTTTCCCCGTTTAGTTGAGAAAAATGTTACGAATACAGTTAAAAGTAAAAGTACTATAAATAATAAAGTAGGAATTAAGTACAACAAGTTTTTTTTATTTCTATGATATAAAAACTTCTTAATTACATATTTACATAAAAGCTCGTCTTAACTATTTTAACAGATTGCTGTTAAAATCGTTGTCGTAAAGTGGTTAAGGGCTTAATCTGTGATATGACATACATACATATCAACCCATAAGATGGCCCACTGCTGGGCACGGGTCTCCCCAGTAGAACCTACTAGTATGTAGATCCTGGGGGTAATTGCCATAATCTGTGATATGAGTTTCTTCCAAATTATGTACCTACCTATGGTTACAAAGATAATAGATCTTATGGTTACATATTTTTATAAAAGTAAAAAAAAACCTTAGTACCTTAATATCTTTTTAAAACTTCATATTTTTTTTTTACTAATAAAGTACCTACTCCATTATAGTACCTTATTTATATTACAATCTAGCCTGGTGACTAATAAGTAATTTTATTCTAACTTAATTTGCTATAAAAACATATGTCTAATAATGCGTCCATTAACACTCTTTCTTAGTTATTGTTAAGGCGAAGACTCTTTGTTCACTTGTCTCTACGCTTATATGGCTACACTAACTCAAATGGTTTCGTCCGTTTAAGTCTCTAACGTTCATTGGCTTCAGCAAACTTCTGAATGGTTGTATCCACGCTGACCATGTAGAGATCCCGATAGAGATCACAATTTCTTGTGTACCAGGAGGCATTTACGACGTCCCTGAGTAGTTACTTTATTTTGGAACCTTTGGATTATCCTCCGATTGTTCTGAGTAGTACAGCCCCACAACTGAATACCATAAGTCCATACTGGCATTAAAACCTGTTTATATATTAGGACTTTGTTTTGTACTGACATAGGGCAGTGCCGCCCAAGCAACTAGTACATTTTCTAACTCCTCTCTTTTCTTTTTGACGTGTACTTTCCAGCCCAATTTCACGTCCTCAATTTCGTGTCAAAACTTAATATTAATAAAATAAAACACGCCCTAAATAAAATTAAATTAATTAATCTATTTCATTTTATAAATTAATAAGATTAAAATAAATCTAAAATAATGCATTCAATAAGATTGCGGAGTACCAACTAAAAACCTGTAAAAAAATATTTTTCGAGCTTTAATATTAAGTTTATTACACGAAGTAGTACTACTTTTAATTTTATTTAATGGCAACACTTGGAATATAAAGAAAAATCAAAAAGTACGGTCAAATCATTGACGTATAGACCCGGACTGCGCCATCCTTTTCAATTAAAAAGTAAATATTGACTGCAAAGCGTGAAAGAGAGAAAATACTTGTGCGGTCCTGTCTCTTTGACTGGTATTGTCCACACAGTAGCGTTGTCTCTTTCTAGAGAGTGGTGAGTTTTGTGAGGTTATGGCGCAGTCCTAGTCTCTACGTAAATGGGTCAAATAGATGTACTTTTTGACATTTCTTTGCTTCAATTTTAGATACCAGTTTAGGAATCTACATATTATACAGCTAATTAAAGATACGTTCTTAGAACTTACTTATTTACATGTGTTACATAAAAAACATCGAGAAAAAAATATCTTAATGATAAAGGAAATCGCATAGAACTTGAGATTGTAGCGAACTTACACAAAGATACAGAAAGACACGATAGGAGACTTTATTTTTAAAATAACGTACCTACTTACCTAGAAGAAAAGTCAAAACAAATCAAGTTTTTTCTCAAAAGGAGAAAAAATTGCGATTTCTTTTTATCTATTACTAGCTAACCCACGCAGCTTCGTCTGCGTAAGTTTTCCCCGTTTATGCAACATTTTTCATTGCTGTTCCGCTCCTTTTCCTCCATTGGTCGTAGCGGGATGTAATATAGCCTATAGTTTTCCTCGATTAATGGGCTATCCAAGAGAAAAAGTTTTTTTTCAATTCGGACTAGTAGTTTCTTAGATTACCGCGTTCAAACCGACAAACTCTTAACAAACTCTTAAAACTATAATATTAGTAGGTATAGATTATTACTAAGCTAGCTGATTTTCTAATAGTCAAGTATCTACTGCATAGTTTAACTGCATAAAACTCCGTCTATTGATTCAGCACCTATTTTAAGTATTTTCACACGTTAAATAGAGCTGTTAAAATTATCAGCTTAATTTGCTACCATTTTCACAAAAAATCCTACTGTGTTCTTTTCACTACTCTCTTAAAATAGAAAAAAAAACAGCATTAATTAAATCGTCATAATAATGAACCATCTGTAGGTCTACTCTAATTCAACTAAAACGAAGTTTCGATCAAAAATGAGGTGGTAATATATAGAGCCAGGAACATCTATATTTAATCCACTAGTTCCAGAAAATTGTCCATGGGTTTGAACTTCTTGTGCTTATCCAAAAAATAATTCCCGTAGAATAGTTCCCGTAAACTTAAGAAGACGAAAGACTTGAAGTAAACGAAAATACATGAATTTAAAAGAAAAAAAACTGGTGCGAAAGGGACAATTGATTGTACCTATCCATTGCGGCCTTCTCTGTAAATATTCATGTCTAAAAATATCTGCTGCACGTATTCTGAATAAGTATACAAAACAGTTACGTGACACAACAGCGTGTCTACGTGCTGAAATGAAAGTAAACACGTGATGTGACGCAGAGGTCACACTGAAAGTCGTTTTACGATCAAATATTCTAAATTTATGTAAAAGGACCCAATAGTTTAGAAGGTGACACATAAGAGGAAAATGTATTAATACGACCTCCTAGAATGACACAGTATCATAATTATAAAACATATTTCGTAGTTTTTTTTTTTAAAAGACTGGACGATATTTATTTATCGCTTGATAAATTTAAAAATACGAGAAAATCTTTGGTATTTTTGGAGATTGACCACCTCCTATCAAAATAATAATATATAGAACTTAGGACATCATAACTGCAAGTCTGCGATGTCTATGAAGGGTCATCGACATCGGACATAGGGCAGTATGGGATACTGCTCTATCTGCAACACGTCTTAAAAACAATATCAGTGACTGCTTTGTGTAGGTACATCCTGATGCGGAAATTTGTGCGATTTTCAGACAGATAATGTCACATTTCTTGCGCCTTAAAGTGTAAATACCGCCGAGTTCCCTTCCCTCTATGACATAATGCCGTGTATGGCTACCACAATTTTCCCAGTACCAGAGTGTACAGTTGTTCGTCTGGTACCGGTGCGTTAATGTCGCTAAATTACAGCGCATGCGCGGTAGCCATGGTGCGCGTGCGTGCAAAGACTTTTTATACACAGCTCTTAATGACTGCTGCTACTCTTTAATAATGTGCTGCGTATTTTTGTCTTTTCGCTATTTAAGCACTTAATTAAATAGACATATTTATGAAATGTTTATGAATGCCAGAATTGCTACATACTCTGTGAAATATCTAGCAGTCATTTAAGAGTGTTATGAATCTGTGACATACTTAGCGGTAGCATTGCCTATAAGGATACACGATTTTAACTAGAGAATATTATGTCTATATCTAGAAAAAGACGGATAAAACATTTAAAATGCCGTATATTCAAAGACTAATCTGTGGTGACGGTGTGCCAAGGTACGCTTCTTACAATAAAGAAATGAAAAGAACTGGGATGCTACACTTCTCCCAAAAGCTAGGATTGGAAACGTTTTCAATAAACTCATGTCATATCACTATCAAGAGGGCGTACAGAAAAAGCTTTCTTATTTTAGCCTATTTGAGTTAAAAAAATGTAATCCGCGTTTATGTCCCCGAAAGGCTTTCGCCAGACGCGATTATTTTTTCGATTGTTGACTTGCTAAATCAAACAAGGTGAAAAATTCCAGTTTACAAAATTCACGTTAAAATTTTTAGAAGTCTTTAGGTGATGTTTATATTATTTTGCATGGAGACAACAAGAAGACATTAGCCAAAAAGAGATCTTTAAAGCAGGACGCTGAAGCGGCAATGTCATAGATATGACATTGCCGCTTCAGAGCCGCTGCTTCTATCGAGCAGATCGGCAGATGCCGATCTGCTCGATAGTCGCTGAAGCAAAGAAATTCTGGAGTGGAGACAGCAGGTCAGTAAATCTTTAAGATGGTTGTTGTAATGGACTGGATGTGGAGAATGCGGTGAAGCGGTCTGTCCAGCAGAGGACCGAGAGATGCTGATGTTTGATGAAATGGATGGAATTTCAATAATTTGTAAGAAGCTTTTATACTTATTTTATTGTATACTCGTTTAAAATTGACAGTTTTTTTTGAAAGGTTGCCATATATTTCTTCCATACTTAGAAGGCTTGGAAAATCATTTTTTACTTATATTTTAAAAATAAAATAAGTTTTTAGCCTTCAAATGCCAAGTACTTAATTGATATAACAATTAATTTATGTACTTAAATATTAATTATTACATCAAAAAAGTGTGTACAAACTTTTGAGTTTATTACTTGGTCATATTCGTGATAAAATGAACTTGCTATGTACTTTGCTTACCTTTACCTATTGTTGATCACTGTATTTTACATCTGGGTTTTACTCATTGACCTGGACTGAAAGTAGAGATGCCCCTTTCTAGAGATTGGTAAATTTTGTGAGGTTATTAACACAAGCCATTTATGCGGACACAATCCCACATTGCATTTTGACGTTTTCAAATAATCATTAACCTGATTTTACGAAATAAAGATATTTGAGTTTGACTTTGACTTTGCTATTTACCTATTTATAAAAATGTACTCGTATTAGTTTGTTTATTAAATCCAATCTTGCAAGCTGAATTACTTAGGTATTATTTCAGCTATTTCAACAATCATACTGATACGATACACTGATTTACCACGAGGTAGGTATCACAGTTTCTTTTACCCGATGGTTATGTACGACCAACCAAAAGTAAAAGGTAAAGTAAAATTCAATAATCTTCAAAGAGATTACACTCTAACACAAACGTCAGAACTTCACCAACAAAAGCCACTCCGCCGCACCCAAGCATGTATTCAACAACAGCAAAGTGCGAAGCAATCAACTAAAAGCTAAATCATTTTCCAATTCCATATCCGTTGTCCGCGTCTGGAAAATGTTACGGAACAAAGGGGATCACAAAGGCTGTCCGTTATCCACCCCCTGGCCCCTTTTATCCCCTCGTAGGGGGTAAAATAGGGTGGAATCTTGCCACCCCCGAGGGATCCGCTCACTAATTGCACGCTTAAATTGGGGTAATGCATGACGCGTACGCATTTTAATAAAGAATGAGCCCGGATCAAAGCCGCCATTTATTTTAGTTAGCAGAGATTTTCTTGTCGCGTTTTGTTTGCTTTTAATTCCTCGTGTGTTGAGTTGGTACACTGATTCATTAGAAGTGATGGAGTATGTTTATTTGTGGAGTTCGTTAGAAACTGTTTCTGTGTCGTGCTCTGAATTAAATACTTGGACTTGCTATTATAGATTGCAGAAGTTGGTAAAGCTATATAATGTCTGTTATTCATTTTCAATATTAATGGTTTTTACAAACATTTAACTTGTTCTATATTCTGCTGGTTGAGTCTACACTGTTATTCTGACACTCGGTTATTTAGTAGGTAGGTACATCTTGAAAAAGTTTTCAAATAACCTGGTTAAGTCTATATATCGGTGTCGATCAATATCTAAAGCGGTTGCGTGTCAACACAGCTAATCTCATAAACGGCCTATTTTCCGGATCGCAATATGAGCGTTACACGACGTCACGCGGAGCTGTCACGCACACGTTGCGTTCTACTGCTGACTCATCACCTACAATACGCTTCGGAAAACCAACGGAGCTCAATTCAAACGCCGTAAATAAAACATGTTGCCCTGTCTCCCTTCGAAATATTCGCGTTATTGAGTTACGAAGTCCCCGAAGCGTTTTGCCGCCAAAACAACGTACATTTTGCCCCCCGGCGCGCGTAAAAACATCCACAGAAATCCAACGCGCGAGCGACAGAGAACAACCTCGTAGGACGGAAAGGGACAGCCACTTTAATATTTTATCAAGCATCTTCTCATCAGGAAGTGACTGTGTATAGAAATTTCAACTTTATTGAAAGATTTTAAAGTTGAAAGTCGCTCGTGAAAATTCCGGATTGCGTGTGTGCCCTTACGTCGGTGAAAGGAAATTACAACCACACCCACGTATAATGTTGCCGCAATAAAAAACGTGTGAGAAGAAATAATGAGCGGTTAGTGGCGCGGCGAGAGTCCCGAGCGGAGATTTCATCTTTTTACCTTCATCCTCTAATTGATTAAAGGGAATCGTCGTTTAAAACCGTCGTTAACATCGTGTCGAGGAGGTAATGAATGATGGATGAAGCTGAGTCCCGCAAATCTGATTACAAATTCAAATGTTAGATGTAGATGAGTTGTCGGACTGCGGCGGTTGATTTCCGATGTGAATGAGGATATCGTGATCGTGCATCGAAACCCACGCGATTGTTCCGACAATTGTCATTCAAAAACATCTCACCGCTTTGTTACTGAAGAGTGGAGTCTTTCACTTGCCTTTGTACAGTGAATAAGGCATTTATATCAATACGTGCGTTCCGCGTTATTGCCCATTTCCCGCTTTTGCTTTCTAAATAACATACATTAGTTCTAACAAGGGTTTTTGTTAGTATTTATGCTTCTGCGCCCGGGAATGTGTCTATGAATATTTTGTCGTATTTTCATTTTATGTGTTCCTTGTACCTACTCATCCTGAAATGAGCATTTAGAAACCACGACTTTCTGCATTCCAACCTTAAAGTTCACACTATGACACTACATAAATACTGTATTTTGTCAGCGATCACAAATGCGCAGAACAATAAAAAGTAGATTAAGTAGTTCTCCAATGTTTAAACTACTTCTACACCAAATTTCATTAAAATCGGATAGTTCGTTTAGCTGTAAAAACATATCAAATAGTCTCATAGATAATACGTCACTGCACTCAGTTCGAGAGAAACAAATGGCATATTTTTTTTAAATAGTACAGGTATACTTATTATAATGAAGATATAGATAAAACCTACGTTTTTTCCATAGACGATAGGTACCTACCATACTCACAATTTAGAAGAATTACTGAAACGGTTAACGTAAATAGTGCCATTACCATCGAAACTTAAAGCTTCACAAATTGCAATACTTTATTTTTTATTATTTAACTGTCACCTCATTTAATTACTACCAAACTAAAGTTAAAATTAGATTTTATTTTTGCAAAAATATAGAAACGCGCTCACTCAATACTAAGCTTTACCTAACTATTTGACGCTTTGACCAGAATAGCGACGAAGAATTAACATCGGTTATGCCAAATAACTAAGTTAATCAAAAGTTACGCCGTGTACCTACCTACCTAACTTCCTTCCTTTACAAAACACATTGTGATGAAAGAAAAACAAGACTCTTGGGTCAGTTACCGTAAGCCTGTGGATGCTAACTACTCCATACACAAAGCTACGCTAGTCCATACGAAAAGAAACGCAAATAAAACTTCATTTTTGAAAATATTTGAAGGATTGTTTGTGAAATTCTTATTAACACAAGAAGCAATAATTCTGAAATCAGATTACACTATGTGAAAGTAATGTACGATTGTATCGGTAATATTATTTTATGATTAACCTCTCCATTCGGCTCGTTTGGAAGGCATTCTTTACATAACATAAATGTGTTGGCTTATGTTCGATGGAAATTATAAAAGGCATTGGAAACAAGAATGATGAAAAAAAAACATCGAAATATAGTCCCCAAAGGGGTTTATTAATCGTACGCAGCCAAAGTCCACTACGAAGATGCATTCTAATTTATTGGTGAAATAAGTTTTGGGAAACAAAATTTTGTATATACTTTAGTAGTAACCTACTTAAATAAAATTAATGTAGATTCAGTCTTCAACGTGCGTGAAAAATTATCTACCTACCGTACATTTTCAAACGATGTAGGTATCTATAGGTGCGAAAAGCGCGACGAGGTATACCTACCTTTTATACTTACCTATCCATAGGCGAAGGATAACAACGAGATTTTGTGATTCAAAGAAAACTTGAGAGAAAATAAATTTGGAACTATAATCGAGACTTTGTGATTCAAAGAAGAAAACTTGAAAGAATGCAAACTTTAAACTGAAAGAATATAAACTTGAAACTGGCGAATGCACAGAATATGCGAGCCATAATCCCTACTGAGTTATATCGGCGGAAAGAAAAAAAGAAAACCTACTTACAAGCGGTAATTTCACAGAAACCGCTTAATACACTTCGATCTAAGAGCTTACAACAGTTTAGGAAAACAAAACCCTGCGAGGAAATCCCCGCCGACAAAACTTGAATTTGAATAAATAACATTTCGCAGGGGAAGTGCGTGATGGTATTTCCTCCTTCGTATTTGGTTTTATTTTATCGGTGACGCTACTAGTGATAACCTACGTATTAAACTTTCCTTAATTAAAAAAAACCGCTGCTATAAACAAAATTTGTAGTGATTTGGCTAGGAGCAATCATACGCCGACAATTTTTCACTGAATAAACCGATTTGAAACACTAAGTTTTGTAACATTTCAACCAAAAAACAATTTCTGAATACTTCCAGGTTGGCCCCATTGTCATTAATGTTAGGATTTGATGATGGGAGCTAGGATAAATCAAGGGAACTCTTCAAATATTAAATTATAGTGATTTGAGTATATTTTAAAGTAGGTAATTCGTGCAGTTAGGTACTCTCAAAAAGCACTGTTTAGTAAAGTAAACTGATGACGAAGATCACAGGTTATCTGTGATCTTCGTCGGCGGTACCACTATATATTTTGTAATAATAATGACTTTTATATTCCTATAAGCTTTTACAACTCTGTTGAAACGACATCGACAATTTCGTCTGTTTGCCCTTTGGCAACGGCTTCCTTTCCTTTCTTTCCTGTTCATTCCTATCCTGATCCATGTTTTCATTACTGTGACTTTTATTTCGTCTTCCTATCTTTGAGCCTGCCGTCCATGCTACCTTTTTGAGTATATGGGATACCAGAAAATCAATGTTTGGTTCCATTTTTAGGGCTCCATAGCCAAAATGGCAAAAACGGAACCCTTATAGTTTCATTATGTGCGTCTGTCTGTCTGTATGTCCGTCCGTCCGTATGTTACAGGCATTTTACTCAAAGACTACTCGATGAATCTTGATGAAAAGGTGTCTTGTAGTAGCCGCTTCTTAGTTTGATAGCTAAATAATTATAATAAATATTTTTATGGGGGGCACTGCACACATGTACCTAACAGAAGCTGTATTTTTTTTTCAGCAAACATCAACGTGTGGCACATCATTCGACAGATCTATTAAAAACATTTTAAGGTTTCAAATAAACTATCTTGATTGAGTGAATTTTTTTGGAAATAATCGCTCCGAAAGTTGTATAAATCGTGCCCCCTCCCACCCTTCACCTTTGAACCTTGTGATCAAAAAATATGGAAAAAATCACTTAATAACTACTTTAAACTATTTTCTTTTTGGATAAGGTCAAATATAAGTACCGTCACTGAGTGATTGCGGAAAAACTGTGTTTCTCAACAAAAGGGCGTAAGTACCATGAACATACGCTTTTCTGCTGATGCAATTGTTTTAGGCTGCGGAACGCTCCGACATGCTCTTGCCCGGTTTTTGATGCCTCTTATTATGTGGCCTGTCCTTCGCCACTTGACTGTCCAAATTCTTATTATTATTATTATTATTTATTAACAGGCTGGCAGTTGAAACAACTGATATGGACCTGTATCCTGCTGTACTCTCGCTAGGTTGTTATATGTAACATAATAGTAACACATACCTACCTATGCTACTATTTTCTGGTACCTAGATACTAGCTTCAAAATATTTACCTATTTATTTTTTAAGTCGGCGATATTTTTTTCTTATTGTTATTCAAACGAAATACACCTACGATTACGATATGAAGCATAGATATGAAGGTACGATATGAAAATACGTAGTATATTTCCTCAGTCGATGAGAGGAAGATACGTCATAACATCACATAACTGCGCGCGCATGTCATTATCTTGTCGGACTTTCCTAACAATAAATACAAACACAGATTGGGTAGGTACCTAGGTAGGTACTATATACAATGTGGCAAGCTAAATACAGATTTGGAATCCAAAAGCTGTACTCTAGATTGCAGAACCATCGTTTAACCAGTGGTAAAACGCCACATAAAATCGTTTTTGGAATGTCATGCTGCGCACGTACCTATCTAATTACCTACATAGGTAAGTGCCTAATGTCCCGGCCGAAAAACTCTCTAAAATGCCAGTCAACAATAGATAAACCTACTACATAGCATGCATTGTGCATGACGCGGCATTTTGATCACCTTCGATATCGCCTGACGCATGCCAAAAACATGTTGACACGCCAAAGATGAAGTCATTTGGTGTTATTAGGTATGTATCATAGGTAACTAGGTATACCTATTTATAATGGCATTTTATAACAATTTAAAATGGAGGTTATTTTAAACGTTCCACGTTAGTATAGACGGACTTAGGTGTTTGTTACGGAATCTCCGTTGTAACAAACAGGACACAGCGCAATGAGTGGTTTTAGTGAATAAACAATGTTGGGTACCTCGACCAATGTTAATTCAATCAATTCAAAATATGTTTGATGACCTGTAATTAAATTGTTCCTTGAAATAAACCTTTATTGAGGACCGGACTATCTGACGAAAGACGCGACGCGTGAAAGAAAATTAATTCAAAATTAACACATCGAACATCCTATCCAAATTCCTCTAGCCCTTACTATAATCACCATCATAATCAGCCAGTATTTATCCTATGCTGGACATAGGCTTTTTTCTCTTTTTTCCATATCTTCCTGTCTCGTCAAAGTCCGCCTTTCCTGCTATAGCAAGATAACTAGCAATATGACATTACTAGCAATTCTGTTAACTGTCCTCCAAACTCAATGGTTTGTGTTTGGAGTGGGTTCACGTCTGTAGTATAATAGGAAGCATTCGAACCCGCGACCTTACGATTGCAAGACCGATGCCTTAGCCATTAGGCTACCACCGCTATTTTAATTATTCTACTTACATCAGGATTTAATAGATGCTGGTACTTAAATGTTTTAACGCTAAGTCAAGTAATCCACAGCTTCGTCATTGCTTTACCCGCTCTACATTAGGTACATAATAGATTAACAAAATTCTGCAAGAAATAGAAACTTAGATCAGTATTATCCTTTTCCTGAAACTTCGCCCAACTTAAACTATTTTAAAGTTGAATTTTCAAAAATCCGTTCTTAGCGATTACTTAAATCAGAACAACTATCGAACACCAAATTTCAAGCTAATCCATGCAGTGGTTTGAGTGGATACTTTGGCTTAAAATCTGTATTTCGACCAGCTTTTATCCGAACTTTTTTAATTTCGACAATACGGAAAGCCGACCCATCTTCACGGTAATAGCTTAGTATTAATGGCTGAAGAATACCCGTATAGGTATGAGGTATTCACGCTGTACCGGTCAGGGCAGGTTACATTGTTCAACCATTAGTATCACCAGCATTTTACCGTCTCGGACTAACTACCGGTCCAGCATAGTGGGAACTCAGATTTCATGTAAGTAAAAGTACAACCAGCGTTACTGTAGCCGATAGAACAAACCCAGACTCAGCAGCCGTTCTACTAGCAGCTTGTAGTTGGCAGCGTGGTTCAGTATAGCTCACTCAAACGTCACTCGTGCTGTCACTGTCATTTAAAGGTGAATAGTATAGCGACAAAAAATACTTTTATGAACAACTCAAACGGGTAAGTTAGGTACAGCGATAGACCGAGTTTCTTTATACAAATTTACTTACTTAGGTACCTACCTCCACTTTACAAAAGACTAGTTGACCCACGCAACTTCGTTTGCGTAAATTTTTCCCGTTTTTGCAACATTTTTTATTGCTGCTCCGCTCCTATTGGTTGTAGCGTGATGTTATATAGCCTATAGCCTTCCTCGATAAATGGGCTATCCAACAGTGAAATAATTTTTCAGTTAGGATCAGTAGTTCCTGAGATTACCGCGTTCAAACAAACAAACAAACTCTTCAGCTTTATAATATTAGTATAGTTAGTACCTTTTTATATCGTAGATAAACTATTTGACGTTCTATTTTAGTTACCTACTTATCTTACTGAACGAATAGCTTTATACTTAAGAAGGTATACTAGAAATAGTAATAGAAATTCTCCATAAACGTACCTACTCGTCTTAGAAGCTGGTCGTGGAATGATCAGATTTTAAAAGAAAATTGTTTATTCTGAGAGATTAAGGAGGTTTATTGTCTCCTCCTTAATTATTCTACAGTTTTTAGAAGCCGGACTTTTGGTAAGAAAGTCCACAGAGTTTGTGAAAAGGGGCCGCAAACTGAGCTGCTATCATTTTCACAGCTCCGCATTTACCGTGTGATAATACATGACATACGTGCGTAATTCGTAAAACGGTTTACTTAGTCTATAATAATTGCTTTACATTGGGCAGAAACTGACTGGAAAATCGCCCAGATCACTATCAACTCAAAAAGAAGAAGTATTTGAAAATAGAATGCTTTATTAAAACAAATAGGCTAGAAATCCAAAAGACTAGTCTCACTGCAGTTTTCATAAACCTATACTAAACTGAAGAGTTTGTTCGTTTAAACGCAATTATCTCAGGAACTACTAGATCGAATTAAAAAAATATTTTAGTGTTGGATAGCCCATTTATACAGGAAGGCTATAGGCTACATAACATCACGATATACACCAATAGGAGCGATGCGATCAATGAAAAATGTTGCAAAAACGGGGAAAATTTACGCAGACGAAGTTGCGCTATCATATTATAAAAAAGTGATTTTAGTGAAGTCAAAGGCCGATATTCGTATGAGATCTTCATATAAAATCTACGTTTCGACATTTCTTAAAGAGTTATTGTTTTGACTAGTTGGAAGCTAGGTTATTGCGAACGTTATAAGTCATCTTACTGTTCATAATATTATTATGACTTCTGATTTTAGATCTAACCTAGATTCGGATTCAGATTTATTTATTTACTTTATATGTCGTACCTACCTACATTATAGATGGTAGATACATTATTATTTAGACGCGGACATTTAGTCATCATAGACATGCAAAATTATATCTACAGTTCAAAGTTTAAAGTTAGGTAAATAACAATTCATATATTTCATAATAACAAAATAATAAAAATAATGATGATTTCAAATTAATTAAATACAATAAATTCATAAATTTTATGAAGATGTCAACGACATTATATTGATTTCAAAATGGTGTATCGAGAAATTCTTTAATACCTACTATAGAAACATTCGTGACTTAACTTATATTGTCGTTGGAACACTTTTAGTGGTTGTGGGGTCAAATATGCCCTTTGTTGTACTCGTAACATAATTCCATATCATACAAATATTTATAAATAGGTAGGTTTATACACAATCTCTACTAAAATTATAAAGCTGAAGAGTTTGTTTGAACGCGATAATCTCAGGAACTACGGGTCCGAATTGAAAAATTATTTTACTGTTGGATAGCCCATTTATCGAGAAAGGCTATATGCTATATAACAACACGCTACGACCAATAGGAGCGGAGCAGCAATGAAAAATGTTGTAAAAACGGGGAAAATTTACGCACACGAAGTTGCGCGGGTTAGCTAGTCATACAATATAGAGGGAAGGAAAAATTCAAAATCCCTGTCCACTGTCCAAGTTTGTGATGCCTTTTGACTTCTCCGATTCCCGTTTAGTTACTGCTCTCTCATTGGCGGAAAATAATAATATAGATAAATAAATGCATTAATAATATATCATACTACTATAATAAGTAGGTAAGCTATTCGAGTTATTAATTAACTTAATTAAATGCTCAATTTGTTACTTACCAACCAGTAAATTTCTACTAAATCTGACATTGCAGAATTACAACAATTATCTCGTTAATTAAATAAAGTATACCTACATTCATAATGAGAATCAATTAAAATAAGATATCCATTAATACGGTAAAGGTCTATGCACAAAAAGTGGCATTTCCATACATGTCAAAGTATGTACGTCTCATTAGCGGTACGAATACTCGAACGCATTTTTGCGTCCAACGGTAACGTAACTCTTAGCAAAAACACATCAGCTCTAAAAATACTCCGCAATCGAATCGCACTGCGCAACTATCCAAGCTAGTGCCGCCGCTGGCACCGAAACGAGGAACGCTCCTATACACGCACACACCAATTCCCCCTGTAGAAGTATCCCGTTGCTACAAGCGTTTTATTAATCTACAAGTGTTAGTGTACGTGTTTTCGTTTCATTTTATACAAATGTGCGTTAGTTAAAGAGCGTTTTATGCATGTGTGAGTATGTTTTCGAACGTTTGATACGTCCGAATGAGGTTATCATTTGATGTGTGCGTTAGTTGGAGTGAGCGTTTGTTTGTGAGCGTTTCGTTTTATTCGTTTTGATAATTTCGTGGCGCTATTATGCCGAAAGGGTCAAGTGCGTGAATGCTCGGCTTTATAAAGACGTCCGGAGATGACGTGGGAACTTGCCCGTAGAGAACTTAATCCCTCCTTTTTGACATCAATGTGTATTGTATTATAAAATATTATATTTATTATGTCTTGTGATTTGGTTGATGTTTATGTTTTGATTGATACCTACGGCTCTGTGAGTCAGGATGAGTATAGAAGGATAGGTAGGTATATTGTAGTTTCTGCTTAATTCACATTTTTTCTAAAGTAAGTAGGTTAGATACCTAATTTAAGTGGCGATAGCCTAATGGCTAAGGCATCGATCTCGCAATCCTGAAGCCGCGGGTTCCAATCCTGCCCATTATACCTACTATCGACGTGAACCCACTCCTAACACAAGTCTTTTAGCATAGCTGGAGGGGTTAACAAGATTGCTAGTAATGTGGGACTCAATCCAGCATTGCTAGTTATCTTATATTTTAAAAAAAATGGTAGTAGAAATGCCTATAAAAAATTACCGTTCGATGAGCAACTTAGAGAATTTCTTAAGTCACTTATTTACATTCCTACTTATCCCAAAACACTTGTGTACCTACCTATTAGGGCTAGATAAATAACCAATACATTAAAAGGTACCTAGGTACCTACAGATCACATTATTGGGACTTAACCCACCCGCTTAATATGGCATACTAAATACAAAAAAGCATTCTTTAAATTTTACGTAAAAAAAAAGTTTAAATAAACAAAATAATCGTCAAATACTAACCTTGGAATAGGTAGGTACTTACATATATTTAATGTCTCTGTCACCGTGAAAGTGATTACTTTCGATACTATGTATAATCACTAGACAATTTGCATAATAGGGACCCATTTCAGGCAAAATGATTATAAGGCTTGAATTAATCATGTTATCTAATAATTATGTATAACATATAGGAAGGTTTGGGCAAAGTAATAAAAATTTGGTCCAAAACTATGACTAAATTGAGTTAGCTTACCCCACTTCACGTAGTACTGATTTGTGACGCCCCAAGGGTGTTTTATAGAACTGGAGGCGTGGAAAAAGTGCAACCTAGGCTGCGGAGGCAAACATAGTTAGACGCTAGCGCTTTTTACGTAAGGGTGAAGACTTGAAGAGCTGCACTTCCGCTGCCCGCAGCGCCGGTAAATATGAGATTCTTAACATCTGAGCCAAAGATCATCTGAGAAAGTTTGGTCCATACAAACTTGTCAGGTCGTCATCATCGTTATCAATCGTCAATCATCGTCACTAATAATTATCACCAATAATCATTATCCGCCATCATCAATTCGTGATCGAAAGACTAAGTATAAGTTATCTATACTAATATTATAAAGCTGAAGAGTTTGTTCGTTTGTTTGAAGGCGGTAATCTCAGGAACTACTATCCGAATTAAAAAAATATTTCACTGTTGGATAGCCCATTTATCGAGGAAGGCCATTTATCATTTATCGGCTATATAACATAACGCTACAATCAATAGGAGCGAAGCAGCCATGAGAAATATTACAAAAACGGGCAACATTTACGCAGACGAAGTTACGCGGAACAGCTATAATTTATAAAAGCGTTAACACAATTAAATTATAGACTGGAAACAAGAAAGTATTTATTACTTTCCTCAGTGTTATGAGTTTAATAGTTAGTTATAGTAATTAATTTATTACATTTACTACGCCACTTACCTAGACATTGTTCATAATGACTAGTTTAATATGTACAGAGTGATTTGTAATATACTAATAACCTCCCGCTCGTGGCTTCTTTACATTACATTTAATAACTTTGTAATATCTGTTTTGGAAAATATTTATCAAATTAATCCTTAATCATTTACCACTTGTTTTTGAAGTTATGACCATAACCGCCTACAGACAATTACTGGAGTAAAATAGTTGTTAATTGTGACCTTTATGCCCTAAACCTGACAAAGAAACAATGATTTTACTCCGGGGACTCCCAGATGTGTGACAAAAGTAGGTAGTATGCGGTGAAGGGTTAATTTGTAATATATTTTTTCAAACATTAAATTACGAAGTTTTTTCGTGTAGGTTTGTAAAGAAGCCAATAGTGAGAGGTTATTAGTACCTATGTTAAAAATCATCCTGTATAATCTCGAATTAATCACATTTACTGTAACATCTCTACTATTCACCTTCATGTAATGCCGGCTCCATACTCATGCCGAGAACACCCGAGAAGCGTAAATGTGATCTGTTTCTCGTCGTCTCGTTCTCGCGCTCGCCTTTACACCGATCGGTGTCGGATTTTTTGCCCCCTTCAAAAGGTTTCTCGGGTGAGAAAGAAGAACGGTATCACATTCTTGTTCGGTTTCAGTGCGGACGTGGCATTACCATGGAATTCATGTGTAAAATATGGATATGGGGATTAAGAGTAGAGTTAAAGTTCACACAGAGCTCGTGGGATGCAATACACCACCATCGTCTCGGCCTTCTTTTTTTTCTTAATTTGATTTCTGGTTTTAGTATTTCCGAGATTATAATGACTATGCTATAGATATAATGCACACAATATTAAAGCCGCTGCACTGTCGTCCATTCCGGATTACGACCGATAATACAAATGAGAAAATCGCATGAGCGTAGATACCTTTTCGGTGCGCGATATCTTGGCTTTCGGCGAGACTTCTCGCGTGAGTCTGTTGTATGTGTCATACATAACAGTGACAGCATGAGAGATAACGACGACGTCTTGAACTGAGTGATGTTTGAGTATTCGGTGGTTAGTCTAATATATATTTTTTTTATAAAAAAATTGTTTGGGATCAGATGAAGTTGTATGAGTTATCCCAAGATATTATTATTATTATTATTATTTAGTAGGTATCTATGTATGATATTATTTTCTCGGCTCCCAACAATTCACTCTCAAGACACGACGAGACAATATTTTTTGACCCTGTATGACCAAACTCCGCCAAAGTGTGACTAAAACATTTCCTTTAAAAAAAACTGTAAACGCACCAAACATCACTCCGACATTCGAAAATCAAACAGTAGATAAGCCACTAGAAATTCGACAAACGATTTCCTCGAAGTATTTCTATGCGTGCGCAGGGAGCGTATGCGCACCTCGTTAGCAAGATCCTGCTTTACAAACAACTCTTACGCAGCCCATCGCTATTATACCTACATACACAAAATGCCGAGAGGGCAGAAGGTTAATTTTTATACGTCTCTCGCTCGTGGAAATCAGCAGGGTCGTAGATACAGGCGCGGATACAAGGGGGGGGGAGCACCTTTTTTTGAGGAATTTGAGATATTTGACACTGGATCGAGTGTTTAGGCAGGCAATTGCCCTCCTCGATAGTGGTGGATATGGCCTACCGGTTGAATTAAATGTACCTCCCCTCCAGTTATGCGAACAACTCACACTTGACCGGTTGAGTCAAATGTTGCCTCCCCAGAATTTTGTTCTGGGGAGTATTAGAGTATAAAATAAATAAATTAGAGTATAAAAAATGGGGAATATTTACGCCGACGAAGTTGCGCGGGTACTTCGTCGGCGTAAATATTCCCCATTTATGCAACATTTTTCATTGCTGCTCCACTCCTATTGGTCGCAGCGCAATGTTATATACCTAGCCCATTTCCTTCCTCAATAAATGGGCTATCTAACTGTAAAAGTTTTTTTTCAATTCGGACCAGTAATTCCTGAGATTATCGCGTTTAAACAAACTCTTCAACTTTATAAAATTGGTATAGATTTACGAATACTGCAGTGAATTAAAACCCTTTACATCGTGCGCAGCTTTAGTACCTACTTCCAGGGCTGTACGGCCCGTTAAAACGGCTATTACACTACCCTAAATCAGGCCCCTAAGGTGTGCTTCGTGTGTCTATCAAGGTGTCCTTGAAAATTTGTTAGAGAATTAGGGCTCAGACTCTTATGACACCTCTCTTTTTAAGGGTTTAGGGTGCCTGATTTAGTGTAGTGTAATAAGCGCATAATTCACACATGACATACGACCTTGTTTGGAAGGTGTCCCATGAATCCGTGCCATAAGCAATACTTATTTTCGTTATACAAGCGTTCATCTTCTGTACGTTCGATATTTTGTGATACGTAGTTGACAGTTACCTAGGCTTGGTCCGACAGATTGTTGACTAGCCCACAATTGTTTCTTGGAAAAAACTGTGATTGATAATGATCTACTGATTAGCTGCCGTTACTTTATGATTATGTAAGCACTTATAATAACAAGTAACTACCTAATGAGATAATACTTAATGTACCTACGTATACAGTTAGGTATTGCTAAAGAAGTAAGTTGACAAGAGACCTTTTGAACGACTATAGAGTCTGTGGCGCGGTGGGAGTGTGTCCGACTGCTACGCAAATGGTCGTGGGTTCGATTCCCACACGGAACACCACTTTGTGTGATCCACTAATTGTTGTTCCGAGTCTGGGTGTAGGTACTTTGTGTCCGTGACTTGTATGTTTGTAAAGTCCACTGCGACACAGGGCTTGTAGCCTAATGCGGGAGTTGTCTTTTTTAAATTAATTAATTAAAATTAGAGTCGACCTACTTATAGGAACGCATTTTAGAAACGTTTAATCAGAAAATTATCATACCAACACAGTTATACGTCGTGGGTTCATGTTGCGTTAAATAAATTAAAGTTACATAGGTGGGCAAATAGGTTAACTCTAACTCTAATCCCCTTATTTTAATAACAGCTTTTCTATTAGCTAATGTTTAAGAATAGATAAAGGAATAATATTATATATGCGAAAGTTTGTTACTCTTTCACGCAAAAGGAAAGTCTCTCCAATTAAAAGCACAGAAAAACGATGTCGTTCAAATTCAACATTCTTATTAACTGATCTTTTGGAATCTGAATTATACTCACGAATTTCACAAAGCAAATGCATCACTTGGGATAAGTCCGTGACAGAATTAACATAACTCTACATCTTTACAATAAATTTATATTTACTCAACATAAAAAGTTATGATTGTGTATAATTAATATCATAATGAACTTCCTCCATCACCACTACCAAAGTACCAAGTGTACGTTTACCTTGGTACTTACCTGTCTATTGTATTAATATACGTATTTGTTTTCCAATTGTATCGCTTATCGCTGCAATCCCCACAACATTGATGACATTGTAATAAATAACTAAGTATGCCTGTGGCAGCTTTAGTGGACCCGTGCGCATGCACTCGACGGCCACAATACTTCAGCGGAATCGCTATTCGCGTTGCTTAGCAAACAGACAATAACG
Source organism: Herminia tarsipennalis (assembly GCA_945859575.2). Taxonomy (NCBI): domain Eukaryota; kingdom Metazoa; phylum Arthropoda; class Insecta; order Lepidoptera; family Erebidae; genus Herminia; species Herminia tarsipennalis. The sequence continues at coordinate 8,668,783 of OX243840.2, forward strand.
TGACTGCTTTGCAACCAATCAACAACAATAACGTGACCGTTGCTACGTGGCACTTATTCGTGCGTGCACCCCGTCATCGATTTATAAGACGTTATCACATCAAAAATAAATTAAATAAATCGTCACGTCAGATTGGCAGCCTGTCATTAAAAGTAGGTAAGTACAAGTGAAACTCAAGTAAATCGAAGTCAAGAGGGATCTGATAACGACATAGGCAAGGCAACACCCAGTTCCGGGAAATGGTCAAGGGTTGCCTCACCAGTACTGACGAGTCTGTCAGGAAGGTTTCGGTATTTGTTTGTTTTGACGGGGCTATAAAACCGCACTTAGCCTCTTAACAGGGTCATTGGGCGTTGGTACCTATCTGACAGTTCTGTCGCCCAGCCAACCCAGACACTCCCAGCCTAGCAGTCAGCTCAGACCGCCGAATGCCTTCGGGAGGGACGCCAGGCACCTGGCCACATTGCATCACTCCTTAATTACGTGCTTGCAGCAGCGGATCGGGATTTGATTCTGGGGGGGGGGCACAGGAGGCAAATGGCAGTGCCGGATCTAACGTGTTTATGACAGGGAGGGTGTTATTAATTCCTAAGTGCTAGTTACACGACGGAGTGGTCGTTCTGAAAAAAAAAACGTTCTGGAGGGGGTACAAGACATACAACACAATACAAGAAATTCAGTATACAAAGTTACCGTCTGGGGGTTGGGCCCCATAGATCCACCTATGCATGCTTGAGCGTTTCTTTATCTTCTGCAGAGTAGGTTTGTCCCTTTTAAGTCTAATGAGTTTCAAGTGTATCTTTTAAACTACTGGAATCGCCTCTTTGGTTCGTGTGTAAATTACTGTTGTTTCTCCATTCAAGTATGGAGGGATAAAACATATTACGCCAACCTCAAGTAACTTGGAATAACGGCAGGTGGATGATGAACCATTACGTAGACATGGTCCTTATTCACTATGTTTTTTTTAGCTTTGTGGCACCAGCAAGCAAGCCCGCACGAGCTGGCGCATGCGCGGTGCGCTCAAAGATGTCCACGCGCATGCGCGATGCATTTCTAAGCGCAGCTCTCTATTGACTATTATGACAACATTTTGACAGTTAAATAGTGAATAAGGATCCAGTGCGGATAATAGGTAGGTACATAAAATAAAACCTAATATATATTATAACTAGCTGACCCGCGCAACTTCGTCTGCGTAAATTTTCCTTTTTTCTTCCTTTATTTTTTACAACATTTTTCATTGCTGCTCCGCTCCTATTGGTCGTAGCGTGATGTTATAACCTATACCCTTCCTCGATAAATGGGCTATCCAACAATAAAATATTTTTTCAATGCGCCCAGTAGTTCCTGAGATTATCGCGTTCAAACAAACAAACAAACTCTTAGGGGTATGAAAAATAGATAGTAGCCGATTCTCAGGCTTACTGAATATGCATAAAAAATTTCATGAGAATCGGTCAAGCCGTTTCGGAGGAGTATGGGAACGAACATTGTGACACGAGAATTTTATATATTAGATTATCGGAGAATGATTCTCCATTCTCCGATAACTTTAATCAAGTGACAATAGGTAAACAGGTACCTATATTATACGTTAACACGAAAACACACAAATGACTTTATTAGAAGTATAATTATCTTCGATACATCAATGTAAAGAACAAATGCAGTGATGCATAGATAATAATGGTTTGTGCCACAACGAAGCCACATGTCTGGCATATGGCTTGGTGTAAAACGTTGCCAATACAACCGCTTACTGGCAAATGATGGGGTTTTGTGGCAAAAATGCCATTGTCCTCGCACGCTTAGACATTGTTCCTTTGTAATGTATTTAAGTCAATCGATTATTAGAGGTTTTAAAATCGTTAGTGGCGATTGTTGTCTCATTACGTTAAAGTTAGTAGGGGCTTATTTATCGCTAACATGATAAGATATGAAACATAGGTACCTACTTATGTAATTACATTGATAGTGTATTCAGCCGCATGTTGTTTTTTTTAAAGACGTCTCCTGCAAACATACCTACAAGTGACGGACACAAAGTAGCTACCTACACCCAGACTCGGAACGACAATTTGTCTATCACACAAAGTGCTGTCCCGTGTGGGAATCGAACCCACTTCCACCACACCACAGAGAGAGTTTCCGTTGTCTTACCAAAGATTCTGAAGGTAAGCTTCCTATGTTGGACAACGCACTTATTGAATATCGATTTAGTTAGTCGAATCCGCTCATATGATACCTACAATGACACACATGCCTTTTGTTAGTAGGTACCTACCTAACATTGACTCCGCGCATTGTCTTCGGATTCGAACTAGAATTTTGACATAAAGGTATAAGTTGTAACAACCTACTATTTTTTTGACGTGATAACGTCTTATAAATCCATCACCGGTTGCACTCGCGAAAAAGTGTCACGGTCCGTCACGTTTCGCCTGCTGATGCGCCCGACGGCCACAATACTTCAGCCTATAAGCAGGAGGCCGGGGCTTAAGCTGTCACAGACATGTTTATTACAATATTTTCAATGTTTTGGCGATTGCAGTGATATGCGATACAATTGGAAATTAAATTAAATGATATATACCTACTCATTAAAAAAAAGGCTCTCACAGATATGCTTGTTTATTACAAGCGTTTTTATGATCAATCCCAAAGTTACAAGAATACGAAAATGGCCGTTTTAACCGAAACTTATCTGCAACTGCACTTCGACTGTAGGTACTGCTTTAAATACGTGAATTGGCCTCCAGAACTCATGAAGGATTTTTATATAGATACAAAATGCCGTGGTTCGTAATTTCCTACCTACTCATATCTTTCTAGAATCATCTCTATCCAACAATTATATTCAAAAACAGTAGGTAGAGGTCGCTCTATTACACATGTGAGTAGAGCATTTCTGCTAACTTTCATGCTTTCACCGAGAGGCTGCGCAGGCGCACACATGCTTGAGAACAATCAACGTCAACGTGCGGAGTAGCAACCTGCCGAACATTTGCTTGTATGTAGACCGAAACTAATCTTATATATAAAATTCTCGTGTCACAATGTTAGCTACCATACTCCTCCGAAACGGCTTGACCGATTTTTATGAAATTATAAATGCATATTCAGTAGGTCTGAGAATCGGCTACTATCTATTTTTCATACCCCTAAGGTAAGGGTTGTCCACCCCTAACATTTTTAACTATACTATAATATTTTAAAGCTGAAGAGTTTGTTCGTTTGTTAGAACGTGATAATCTCAGGAACTACGGGTCCTTATTGAAAAATTATTTTTTGCCCATTTATCGAGGAAGGTTATAGGTTTTATAACATCACACTACGGCTAATAGGAGCGGAGCAGCAAGGAAATATGGGTAACTTCTTCCTCTATCGTTAATAAATATTTAAGATGTCTTAAACTGGCTTTCTTGTACGTTTATTTTGATTTCCCCACGTGTGGCTAATGTCTCCCACCCCACGCCAATCTGTTTGTTGTTTAATTTTATAAATATCTACGCCACGTTTATAAAAACCTAAACTGTAGATAAATGTTGATAAACTTTCGCGATTTGTACACATTATTAAAATATATATATTACAAGGTATTTAACCTTAAATTATTCACGCGATTAAGACCCGTAATATATATATTTTAATAATCTAAACTGTAGATGTTACAAAGATAAATACATTTGCCATTTACTTATTTATAGGTTACTTGTTTGAATCTACGGCTACAAAACAACACCAACGAAATGTTTAAAATTGAAAAACAACACTTTCTAGACACAAAAACACTTTATCACTTCGCAATTCTGAACCTAACTGCCGAACGCAACGACGACGTCGCGGGAGAGGGACAGGGTGAGCATATGACATCTAAGAAGTGCTGCAACATCGCAATACATAGTGACACTAAGATTCTATGAGCAGTGGATATTGTACCCCTGGTAAACTCTCCCGGACTTCCCCTACCAATGAAGTTTTAATAAACGTCATTTCGAATACCTATGTCATAAATAACAACGTTCTTTGTATGTTTTAATCTATATCTATGGTTTTAATACATTTTCCGACCGAAGAGGCGTCCGTGACTCAGTGAAGACTAGAGATGTGTATGAATGGAAATATTTATATTTATTCCAGGAACAAATGGAAATATTTCCATTCGCGCACATCTCTAGTGTATACCAAGCTGATCGAGATTTCTGCGCAGTTATACAATGTTACAGGTTATGTGGCTCCAAAGATGGGTGACCGTTTTCGAAAAATGTCACACCCCTCCGTGACTCGGTCGTGTCGGATTTCCGTTCCATCGGGCAATGAGAGTACACTAACTATTGACAATTATTGAAATGTACGAATGTCAGTTTCGCTACTAATGTTAGCATTTTAACAAACAGTTAACCAATTAAGACCGGTTGGTCATAAGAAAAAAAAACATTTCATAATCCGTCTGAGCGCTAGGTTGCCACAGACAGACATACAAATACTGCAAATGCCAAAGTATTTAGGTAATGTCTATTTCCAAGATAGTGTGTTGCCTACAATTCGTAGGTACCTACGTTTTAGACGAAAGACTCCCAAAATCGCCACAAGTCTTTCAATACTTTGAAATTGTAAACCTAATTTTCTTTTTGAAAGGGATGAGATAGACAAGGTTCTAGAAAAAAAAAATGTGTTTAAATAAGTACATTACGAGTATAAGGCCCTAAAATTATAAAACACGGCATAGCAATACGATAAAATAAATAAGAATTCTTATCGATGTTTTAGATTAGAATCATTGCTATTACTTATTCCGAGCACAACGCTTTGAATTTATAATTAGGTAGGTAAACTCGTTTGCAACAAGTTTTGAGAACTGATGTTTGTACAAAAAATACTTTATATCTTTTAAATATTGACTTGAGAAGTCTGAGTCAGAGTTTGACGGTGGAAAAGGTTATGCTTTAAAACATTTAAGCATAATCGATAATATATCAATAATGAAATGATGAAATTACAGTAATGTTTTCATTTATTTTAGTTTGTTTTTATCGGATCACACGGTCTAATGACTATTGCCGCGTGTGCTTAAACAGTACGTATATTTAATCCCTTTCCGACCCGTTAATTTGTTGTTTAGCATTATGTTCTCATTCGATTTATGCCATTTTTAAAAAAAATTATGCCATTTTTCTTTCTTGGTAGAACTCAATGTTATGGGAAAAGATGTAGATTGGTATTCAAGTGTAGTCGAGAGTGTTGTTTTCCCCAAGAGGTTATGGGATAGATGTAAGTCTAGTTATAAGGGTTCATTAATTTACTAGAATTAGTAGCTCCTCGACTATGAGATCTTGGAATCATAAAGTCGCTTTTGTATAGCGTGCCTACCTGCAGTAACTTCATTTTACTCACGTCTATAATAACTGCAGGTAATAGTTTACATTAACGATTGTACCCACATCTGTTCTTTTTTCTGAATGAAATTCTGGACTCAGCAGATTTAGGATTTTCCATTTGTTACTCCAGGTCCAGGAGTTTGTGACAATTAGGTATATGTGCAGTTTTTACACTATTCATGCGTGACATCAAATAATAAATGTGGAATACTGATTACTGAAACGTTACATTGTTGTACGAATGCTTGCGAGGATGGATGAATTGGATGTATAGATTTTTGTTGCCACAGAGAAAAGGTTGTATAGGATAAGACCTCTTTAAGGAGAACTAAGGCCGTACCATGAACATATACACTATTTGCCAAGTGCAGGGCATTTGAACTTCATGTTTCAAACCTGAAGCATGTTAGGTGCTAAACTGCTGTCAATTACATAGAATCAACAATAAGACAGTAGGTCGCTCGCCAGTTTGTTGACGTCATCCTCATCACTGACTCGCCTGCTTTTTGGCAGAGGATTATGGTACGAAATTAGCAGGACAGTTTATTTTTCATTATAAAATTATATATACTACGGGTCTTAATCGCGTGAATAATTTAAGGTAAAATACATTGTTTGTTGCCCGACGTTTCGACCGTACTGCAACAGCCGTGGTCACGAGTAGACTGTTTTAGTTTATTTTTCGTCTACAATTGAGCGGCTTTATAGCCGATTGTAGACGAAAAATAAACTTCAATAAGTTAGTACGGCCCCAGTAGTGGGTACCTACCTAACCTATTGTTTAGATAATGGGACCTCATTTTGACTTTTATAATTACCTAGATAAGACCTATAAAATTGTGTTTAAAATACCACACCGTCCTTATACAATCCAGTTTAAACAACATAGGTGTTTATTCATACAATGTCATCTACAAGTTGCGCCAGCGTCATCAGTAATATGTACAAGACAATAGCGTGTTGGAGACAGGGGTCGCCATCCATCATTCTTGTCCATTGTGACGTCACGCCGGCTCACACAGACGCATCGCCAGACAACTCTCACGGTGAGAACGTGCCATTAATTTCAAGTGGCGATTTGAAGAGACCGCTATTACCAATCTTTATTGTTTGATCTTTGTGCTCTTATTTCATATTCGTAAGTGTATGTGTGTTATGGCTTTACGAAGTAGCGGTTTTAATGCACCTACCTACGTGCCCAAATAAGATATGTTTTAAAATAATAAAAATCCTAAAAAGGCCTAAAACACGTTTTGGAAGCGATGGATGCAGGCTAAAGATCTCAAGCTATCTCCATCCCCCCCAAAGTAGGTATTCGGTAGGAATCCACGTCCTCCATGTACTTACGTAAGTACATTTGTTTTTGTACCTCTGCCCCTCCCAAAAAGCAACATCCTAGATTCGGTAGACTCTGAACTGAGATTCCAATCATATTTGGTATCGCCTGTTGGTATAAGTACCCTAGCAAAATAATGTCCATTTTGGTTTAAAAACCAAAGATTAATAAAAATGTCGTTTAATATTTACAGTTAGAGACTTTTAATAAATGTAGGTATGCCTAAAAGCAATACAAATATTCCCACGCCCGAATATTCAAATGACTAACAAACATAGTTATGCTCAACATGTGGCACATAGATCGTTCCCTACGACTTACGAAGCTGTTTCCGAAAAAAAAAACTAATTGACTCTATCAACACCACGTACACAGAACTACTATTTTGAATGATTACCGTTGTCGTTGCTTGATAATCTAATATATAAAATTCTCGTGTCACAGTTTTCGTTGCCATACTCCTCCGAAACGGCTTGACCGATTTTGATGAAATTTTTTGTGCTTATCCGGTATCTATGAGAATCGGCCAACATCTATTTTTCATACCCCTAAGAGTTTGTTTGTTTGTTTGAATGCGATAATCTCAGGAACTACTGGGCTGCACTGAAAAAATATTTTATTGTTGGATAGCCCATTTATCGAGGAAGGCTATAGGTTATAACATCACGCTACGACCAATAGGAGCGGAGCAGCAATGAAAAATGTTGTAAAATGAAAAAAAGGCAGAAAAAGAAAAAAGGGAAAATTTACGCAGACGAAGTTGCGCGGGTCAGCTAGTATTAATATAATAATGGCTATTCATTTGACAAGAACAGCCGTGGTTCCTGTGGTAATCGTTCCAACTTTCTGTGTTGTTTGTAGTAGGCAGTTAACCTAAGATTGATGACTGATTTACTGTGGCTTTATTTTATCTTGGAGAATCACAATGCACGGGAACACTTAGATACTTTTGAGGGGGGGGGGGTAGATGCCCATTGGCAGCATTCCCCTCCTCACAACTAAGTTTTTGAAGGTGCGGCAACATAGAAGAAGTTCTCTAACAATAGCGTTCTTGGGCTAAACTATCTAATACGAATTTCATTACAATTTCCATCTTAGTAGCCTAGGTCAAATATTAAAGAGCTCTGAACCTAAAAACATGAAGAACTTTGTGGCAAATACACATCAAGTAACAAATACTAAGCGGTGTCGTAAGATGACGTATTACGCTTTCACCAGGATGAAACGGGGACATCTCCACCATAAATCACAATGATATAACGTCGTACGGTGTTCCGTCATTATGAAAGACTTAGGCATTAGTATTAGATATATAAATAACTACATAAGAAAGGTATAAACTTTGTCAACTACCTAAAGTAAAACCAGTTAGATATATAGATTAGTTCAACTGTGTATAACCGTATAACTAATGTCGCAGATGTAGACACAACTAGTGGGAGCGGCTTAATGAGCCCTCTGAGGCACAGAAACCTTTCTCAACCACGTGTGAAACTAAAGAAGTACTTGTTATGTAATGTATCTACCTACTACGTTGGTTGGTACCTACTGTGTTTATTTTATACTAGCTGTCCCGCGCAACTTCGTATGCGTAAATTTTTCCCGTTTTTGCAACATTTCTCCTCGCTACTCCGCTCCTATTAGTCGTAGCGCGATGTTATATAGCCTATAGCCTTCCTCGATAAATGGGCTATCCAACAAAAAAAGATTTTTTCAAATCGGACCAGTAGTTCCTGAGATTAGCGAGATTCGCGTTTAAACAAACAAACAAACAAACTCGTCCGCTTTATAATATTAGTATAGATGCCCTCTACCCTGAAGCTGCTAGGTGTTAGAGTTCGCAGACTATTGCAGTTGAATTATTACATGATGAAACTTTACCTACATGAGACAGGCTGTAATAATACTTCCTGCTTATCTTTAGGCAATTTCTTAGGTAGGTAGGTACCTAGTGCGAGTGCATCCATTATTCTGCCATTCTTGCATTCCTTATTAATGACGAAATACCAATATAATGACACAATGCATTACATGCCGACTGGGTAGGCACAAACCGCATACCAAGTAAGTAAATAGTAATCGGAAGACTATAGCTTGTAGAGGAGAAGTAGTTAATAGGTACCTATTATAAAATGCATTTGACCAGTTAGATTCAGAAAAAAATGTCTAATAGTAACAATTGATATTAAGTACTTACCCACATTTTAAAATTACATGTGTACAAAAAAGTGAAAAATTAAAAATGTATAGGTAGGTAACACCTATACGTAATAAATAATGTTTAACTTCTTTATACTTTTATCCACAAGTTAAACTCTTACTCAAACATAATCACCAAACGGTTCTCAATCCATCACAAAATTTGAGTGTTCACAATTTCGCAGATAACAGGGGTGGATATGCGGCGAGGTTTTCAATTTCATCCCCCACCCACCCTTCGGAAGTTCGGCTCGACCCTCGCCTGCGGGGTAATTTTATTAAAAACACCACGCTAACTCTGAATATTTATCCCTTCATGCATTCTGATGGAATAGGGATGTCGAAGTCAGTTTTGGTAGTTTTGAAATGGAATTATAGTTCAGAGAGGAATATTCTGTATTAGTATTATCTTTCTGGTTTGTTGTTCTAACTACATCAATTTTATTTGGTGGGTGCTTTGGTAGGAAGACTTATACATGCCCAAACTCTAGAGAACATGCAAACATTATTCAACATGCCGTGATTTTAAAAGAAGAAGATTATTTTTTAAACAAAAAGTAAAAGTAAAGATCAGCACATAATTCCAAGATGCGTCTAAGATCATATTACCGATCTTGGCATCACATCACAATAATCCATCAATATTTAAAATAATCCTTACATTAGGTATGCACTAATTAAACTATCATGAATGATATTAATAAAGCTTTAATTATTAATGATACGGAGTCAAGAAAGTCAAAGAGATTATGCGTATCTTCCTCTTTGGTACTATTCCAAGTACCGGTTATACGTACGTCAACTTCATAAATCGATATGGCTTCAAACGTCAGTAGATAACTAAAATAGCAAGCAAACGGGAAGTAAGCCCTGCAATTTGTTAATTAATCCAGTGATTATACAAGATTACGGTCATTAATTTGAACCAAGCTAACCCTGATGTTGCGACCAAGGCAGAGGAGAATTGGTAATGTTAAGATATAAACGTTTAAATCCATCATAATCGGTTGTTTGCTTGCTTTTTTCAGTTCACTAATCATTATTCATAATAGTTATTTTAAATCTTGGTACATTAATAACTCATCCAAAATCTTTTCTCCCTTAAAGTTGCAGTGGGATAAGTTGTCTTACTTTATTGTTAAAATTGAAAATGGCTATCTTTGCGTGGCTCTCATCATTAGGTTTATCTTCCTCGTCTTCTGAAGGGACTGTGTAGACACCCACAGGATCATTACCGCTTATTCAGGTTTGTAGTAGTAACAATAAACATGGTGTATTGTAAAAAAATATTAGTTAGGTAAGTAAATATCCTGTCATTCCACGGATCAAGACATGTTTCTGTCAGTAAATCGGTTCTGCGAGTTTCACTCGCTTGCCAAATAGCCAATTAATCTCGAAATCCTACTTAGTAAAGTGGAATTTAGCTGACTTCATGTAAATCCACTAAAGAAGCATCTAATAGGTAGGTTCATTATTGCTCCAGAAATACTTATTCAATTACATTTTTTCTAGGGACGACGTTTGAAACATTTAGGCTCTACATTGTTCATGTTTTTGACGATATTTCTTCATTTACCGACTGGTTATTATTTGGTGTCCCAGAGTCGCCTTGGTTTTTTACTGCATAATCTCATATTTTGCGTTTCTTGATGTCATTTCCTCTTTTATTACTAGGCCATGGTTGGCCTTCGCTGGTTAGATTGGCCTTGGTTATATCATGTTACTACAGACAGACATGTTTAACCTACAACAAGGACATGATTTTGGGATAAGCGGGTACCTAGGTACTTTTAAATCAACTAGGTAATACTATAATGGCTTAGTTCGCTTTAATTAGACTTGAAGTAAATGGAAAAATATCGACAGTGGCGTAGGTAGGTACTTAGTAACAAAAGCCCCGGGAGAGAGTGTGAACAACGTTGAAGAAATATAACTGGCATAACGATAAAACAGTAGGTAGGTACCTACCTAATTTGTTAATAATTAAGAAATGTAGGCAAGGCAAGATATTAATACTTACCTACCTACTTTATACGCTTCAATTGAAACAAAACATGCCTTAATGAAAATAATTTCATCTCGGTCGTGGCATCCGTCCCATTGTTTCAAGAATTCGCTTTTGTACCGTAATTATTGCAACTCGTTCCTTTGAGCGGGCCCAGGCGGTGTTCGTTCGCAAATTCGTACAGAGCTCGCAAAAAATATTCGCTTCCCAGAATGCCTATTGTCGGTGCAATATTACGACGCGCAATTTTGTGAGATCTTACATCCCCTTTATGTAAGCCAGGGTTATTACAAAACAACGCCATGACAAACAAATTTCAACCGTATGTTTGAAGTACGAAGACTCAATTTTGTTTGTTGAGCGTAAACCCGCGGGGATCAATGGGATACCCCAGTTATTTCGCTCCGGGTGTCTCAGCTATAACTTGTACAATACAGCACTGCGGCGCTTTGCTTTATTTAAATACACTAAACAGTCACATCTTCCAGCGCTTTATGCTTTACGATGCATTCAAAAGAAAGGCGCTCGGGACTTTTCAGTTTGTCTCGGCAACCTTTTCCTTCGGCTTACAATACAAATAGGTATTTACAATGCCTTTTGTTTTTTTTTTTCCTTGGTTTTTTGTCCAGCATATATTTTTTGTGGCAAGTAGTTTGGTGAAGGATCATAAAGCTTATTTATGGCAGCAAGGCGGGCTATTATGTTATGATTAGTTGGTCCCGGTAGATAATTACAGATGATGAGATAATGTTTTTAGTCTTTGTTTCATTATTGACGTTTTTTTTTGTATTGTTAAAACTCCGTTGCGCAAACCTGCAGGCTATTGCCGTAATGAGGTTTTGTTTTTTGGAGATTAAGACGCTCTATGCTGATAGTGGTGGGGGATTTAAGGAAATCTTAATTCTTGTAGGTAGGTAGTTATTCTTATTATTGTCATTTGTGGGATATATTGAATTGTTAAATATGTATATTTTTTTAAATAATTTTATTGACCAAATTTATGCTTAAAGTTGTTTACTGTAATTATACTTAATATTACCTATATAGCTGAAGAGTTTGTTTGTTTGAACGCGATAATCTCAGGAAGACATGGTCCGGATTAAAGAATTACTTTACTGTTATATTACCCATTTATCCAGTAAGGCTATAGGCTATAGGTATAACATCACGTTACAACCATTAAGAGAGAGGCAGCAATGAAAAATGAAGCAAAAACGGAGAAAATATACCCAGACGAAGTTGCGCGGGTCAGCTAGAACTCGAAGGGAGTCTCAAACGGCTTAAACAGCATTAAAATACAAGTTTAAAAAAGTTCAACTTGTAGTTACTTACATATACATTTATGCTAACCCCTTCACCAAAACTTATCAAACCTCAAAATCATTGCTACCCATAAAGGAAATTAACATAAAAACGTTTGATCCGTCTGCCAAACCCCTTAACGTCCTTACCATACAAAAAACAAACACATAAGAATATCACACATGCCACACAAACAAATCGAAAATTAAAACATCAATCCAACGAGAATAAAACATAAAATTAAATGGTAAGAAATCATTTTATATTAACTCTTAAAAATATCACCAAAGTATCGTACGTTTATGGCTACAGTTTTATTTTTATTACCGGCATACGTCCAAAAGTCGTTAGAAATTTTCTGAGTGATTAATTCGTACGTTGTCGGGTAACATCGGCAAGATAACGATCTCGGCTGCCCACGCGCGCACTTGGTACCCCTCTAATGCCGACACCGAACGAATTAGGCTTACTCGTTCTTAATATAAACATCTTTTGAAGTAAAATTGGTATAACTTTGTAGCTACTAAAATATATAAATTTATTGGTATGAGTTTGGGTCTCCTTGGTTAGCGTTCTAGTTTTTCCACTGTTTGATGACCATTAAGTACAAAAATGTAGAAAGCGATGATTATCCTAATTTTTCATCTAAATGGTAACCCTTGCCCCCTCTATATATTAATTTAGCATCATAAGTTGGCAAACAAGAGCAGATATCTACGGCCCATCAATTCTCATAGCAGATGTTGCTGACTCTCTGCTAGTAAAGCTTTTATAATCTATACTAATATTATAAAGCGGAAGAGTTTATTTGTTTGTTTGTTCGTTTAAACGCGCCAATCTCAGGAACTACTGGTCCGATTTTAAAAAATATTTTTTTGTTTGATAGCCCATTTATCGAGGAAGGCTATAGGCTATATAACATCGCGCTACGACTAATAGGAGCGGAGTAGCGATGATAAATGTTGCAAAAACGGGGAAAAATTACGCATACGAAGTTGCGCGGAACAGCTAGTACCTACCTAATATCTACGGTAAAGTCATCTTTCATGGTGTTCAAAAGTTCCTAAATTAAATAAAGATTAAAAAAAAAAAAAAACTTTCATGGCTCGATACTCGTCGTTCAACCGATGTCAGTAGGATTTTTTTTTTATATATATATATAAAAAAAGATAACTAAGCAATGTGGGGTAGAGTCCCACATAACTAGCAATCTTGTTAACCCCGCCAACTAAGCTCAAAGGCCTGTGTTAGGAGTGGGTTCACGTCGGTATTGTGTAGGTAGTAGGTATATTGTGTAGGATTTGAACCTGCGACCTCACGATTGCGAGACCGATGCCTTAACCATTAGGTATACGACTACTACAGTCGCAAAAACAGAAGTAGGTACTCTCAATATGTTTTCATGACAAACCTTTCCAAAAGAAACGCACCGTGGCCGTTGACCATGTTTCTTCTTAACGTTCCAAACTGAAATTACTCCCTATTCACCAGCGATATAATTAGGGCTCACCCTCTCGCTGTACCTACACTCTATTAAATTTCTAATTTTCCTTCTGCCCCCTTATTCTTGACTTCTAAGTAGTTACTTAGAAGTTCAAATAGTCGCACTCCTATCACAATAGAGATCTACCAACAGTCTTCTTCTTTTATGTCCTTCTCATTCTTCTGGATTCCTCGGATCCTCTTTCCTAGTTCAGTCTGTTTCCCTCTGGAATCCGCTGCCCCTCGATATTTGATTGGCACCCAATCGTCTTTTTTACTCTGTTCCTTGATGAATGGTTGAATCACCACAACATTTATGACTTATCTATAGGTACTAGATAATATTATAAAGCTGAAGAGTTTGTTTGTTTGAAAGCGATAATCTCAGGAAATCCTAGTTCGAATTGAAACATTCCATCAAAATTGGATAGCCCATTTATCAAGAAAGGCTATAGGCTATATACCATCACGCTACGATTAATAGGAGCATAGCAGCAATGAAAAATGTTGCAAAAACGGAGAAAATTGCCGCAGACGTAGTTGCGCGGGTCATCTAATCTACAGACACTAATATTATAAAGCTGAAGAGTTTGTTTGTTTGAACGCGATAATCTCAGGAATTGCTCCGAATTCAAAAAAATCTTTTACAGTTGGATAGCCCAATAATCGAGGAAGGCTACAGGCTATATAACATCACGTTACAACCATTAAGAGAGGAGCAGCAATGAAAAATGTTGCAAAAACGGAGAAAATATACGCAGACTAAGTTGCGTGGATTAGCTAGTAGGTAAGTAATATATGCATTTATGGTACCTATGTAGGTATTTCTATTTTTGTTTTTTAATTTGTATGATTAAAATGTAAGTTGGTTTTTATGACTGTCAACAAGTTCACATTTCATTTCTACATCGCCCTACGGTAGACTGGCATATAATGCTTTAAGCGTTATCTAAGTCAACCTCTGTACAAATCTGTGCATAAAGTTTATATAAATAAAAAAAATATATAGCGAGGAAATCGTATTAAATGTTTCGGAAAGGACTAACGGGAGAACAGGCAATTGATTACCTCGATAAAGCATATCTATACTAATATTATAAAGCGGAAGAGTTTTGTTTGTTTGTTTGTTTAAACGCGCTAATCTCAGGAACTACTGGTCCGATTTAAAATAAAATATTTTTTGTTGGATAGCCCATTTATTGAGGAAGGCTATAGGCTATATAACATCGCGCTACGACTAATAGGAGCGGAGTAGCGGCGAGAAATGTTGCAAAAACGGGGAAAATTTACGCGGGGGGACAGCTAGTAACTCTATAATAGGTAGTAGGTTAGGTACCTACCTATTACTCTAGCATCTAGTCTTCGAAAGGTTATGTACCTAATACTTACAATATGTGCCGAAAAGTGGCATAGAACATCCTAATAAAAGTACCTACCGATTATTCACTACCGAGCTATTACTCTAGCATCTAGTCATTAAGAGGTTAGGTAGTACAACTTAGATGTGCCGAAAAATGCCAAAGAACACTAGATACTTTGTTCTACTACTTAGTAATTAGTAGTTCAAAATCAAAGAACGCAACAATGACTTTCTGTGGATGGTTTCATCATAATTTGGATCTTCTATCGCCTTTTCGTGGCAACTGTAGGTACTGTTTTGCTTATATTTTGATTCTTTATCAGAAGGTTCTATGCAGGTCCTGGTTTGCTACGAAACATCCCCAAAAATCTATACTAATATTATAAAGCGGAAGAGTTTGTTTGTTTGTATAAACGCGATAATCTCAGGAACTACTCGTCCGATTTGAAAAATTCTCTTTTTATTGGATAGCCCATTTATCGAGGAAGGCTATAGGCTATATAACATCGCGCTACGACTAATTGGAGCGGACCAGCAATGAGAAATGTTTCAAAAACGGGGAAAATTTACGCAGACGAAGTTGCGCGGGACAATATAATTGGTCTCACGGCATACAATCTGAATATCCCGCTGTTGGTGACAGTAAGTCATTATTTACTTGTACCTAGTTTTATTAGGTACTAGCTGTCCCGCGCAACTTCGTCTGCATAAACTTTCCCCGTTTTTGCAAAAAAAATTATTGCTGCCCCGCTCCTATTGGTCGTATCGTCATGTTATATAGCCTCGATAAATGGGCAATCCATCAGTAAAAGATTTTTTCAATTCGGACCAGTAGTTCCTGAAATTATAGCGTTCAAACAAACAAACAAACTCTTCAGCTTTATAATATTAGTATAGATGTTATGATGAACTTTAGCAGATCTTTGTGGCAAGCTCGGTCTTCGGAGTCATTCTTTAGCGGCGTTGCGCACTTTTTTGGGTTGGGTAATAAACTCGCGTCAGGACACGTGACCTGATCGAAAATTCGTAAGACGGAGGGGGAGCCATGAAACCTTCTGATATAGAATACGAAGGTAAATTTCGCCACATCTATAATATTTATAGCTCAGGTGGGAAATCAGGCGGTCCAGAAGCCAGAAGAACCCAGTTCGAGTCCGAGGAACGATTAGTTTTCCCATTTTTTTTTTTTTTTTATTTTGGTTTTTTGTTTCGTTATTTATTATTTCAATTTTTTTATTATTATGTCAGTAAGATCGAAAAATATTATTCAAATTTCATCAGTATCTATACTAATATTATAAAGCTGAAGAGTTTGTTTGTTTGAACGCGGTAATCTCAGGAACTACAAATCCGAATTGAAACATCTTTTACTGTTGGATAGCCTATTTATCGAGGAAGACTATAGGCTATATAACATCACGCTGCAACCAATAGGAGCTGAGCAGCAATGAGAAATGTTGCGAAAACGGGGGAAATTTACGCAGACGAAGTTGCGCGTGACAGCTAGTGTAATATAATGTTCAAGTGTTCACTACGGCCGGTACCTACTCCCGGAGTGCAACCCGCTGTTTTTTTTCTACAATCTTTGTCTTGACAATTAGATTCAAACAATGAAACAATTAGTCAATTATTATTTATCCGTTATAAACGTTCCGTAACCGTTCCGAGCTGATGCGCTCACCTACAATCGTCAATTTATTATGACTTAAGTACGTAGATATGCTGCACAAAACACGGCCATTGCGATATGTAGGTAAATCCATTTATCTGTGAGAAAGATAACCTTGGTACTTGTAGGTAGGTATTCTAATCGGCGATGACAAAATCTTACGAAATCCTTGAGTGAAGTAATCATTTTATATCAGTCTGTTATTTATATTTATTTTGATTGATGGCGCCTTGTGAACTACCTATGGCGATATCTGTGTTGGGATTCGGGAACGTTTCAGGTTTTTCGAGGTCCTGTTCTCGCTATACCACACTTAAAAATACAAGCTGAATTGTGTGACGCAATGTTTTTTATTTTCATACATACTTACTTAAACTTTTTTTTTATTAGATTAGGTAGGTAGGTACCTACTTACCTACATATTTTTCATGCTCTTGGTATTCGTACGAAATACCCAGAGTGTGGAAAGAGTTGTTCATGAGTTTCTTGGAAACTTCTTCTCATGCTAGCTCTGCACTAGATAATAATGAAAATTGTTGACGTTTTTGAAAAAGGGACATAGGTACTTACCTAAATATATTTTGGTTTGAATAGAATATTTTTTACAACGATTGAAGAGACGAGTAGATCGTACAACCCATGCGGTTGTTACCTACCTTATTCAACCGAAAGAAATTATTTTCATTTTTAATTCATTCATCCTGTAAGTATTCCTTTTAGCGCCACCTTCGCGAACGGGCCGCCGGAATGTGTTATACCGTCGGCGGCCTGTAAGTATTTAGACCATCAACACAAGTTTACGGTCTGAAAATAGGTCATAAAATAGATTAAAATTGGATACCTAATTGTTGCTTTTAGGTAGGTAGGTATACCTACCTATTGTTCTATAAAATTAAACGATATCAAATCTTACAAACCATAATAATTAAAAGGTCATCATAAAAAAAGTAAAAACATTTATTTTCTGTCTTTAAAAATAAAGTAAATTTATTTGATTAAATCAAGTATCTTTGGTGAATAAATGATTACATTTCATAGTGAGTAAAAACTTGGTAAACTGTATTTAGGCATAATTTATAGGGCATATTTTTTTTTATTTTAATCAAATTAGGTAGGTACTATGGAAGAGTACCTAAGCCAATACGACATTTTAAAACAAAAGATGGCACTAGTAATCTTTGCAAAATCTTTATTGCTCATTGTGCAAGAGTGCGCATGATTGTTGTGTACAAGACTACTGCGCGCGCACTCTTGCACACAGTAGGTAAATTTATTTTGAGAGTACGTTTTAATTAAGGTAGGTGGGTACCTTACCTACCAAAATAATAAGATATTTTAGGATGTCAAGAAAGCACAGCACGACAATATTCGAATTACAGTAGGTATGAAAGTAAAATCCGGATAATGACTGCAGACGGCAAGTTCAAGCACCAGGTAGCAGAACTATTTGGAGTGCTGAAGCTAGGTACCCACTCTCAAATTAAGGTTGAAGCAAGGGACATAAGAAGTTACCAAAATCACCAAGAAATTACCTAAAACGAGTACCTAAGACTCTTGAACCACAGAAGTCAATAAAAGCACCAAGAAAGAAAAAAATGGGCATCATCCAGATTGCTCAAAAGTGTAGGTACCTACCTACATAAAACTAATTATAAGACCATATTGAGTGCATTTCTTGCAGATAATGATGGTGTCAAGTCTGCGCAGACTTGCACATCTATCTATCATCCGCATATGATGTGCAAGAGTGCGCATTTTGGAGGCTCGCAATTTTTTGAATAGCTCTAAAACTATTTTTTTTAAATACTTCTAATCATATATTTTACTAGCCAGATAACCTATGTACTTAAATGAATAATTACTAAAGCTGGTTCTAAACTATATCTAGGTAGGTATCAATTATAAAAACATAGTAGCGAAAGTGCGCAGTCCTGGGGGCTTAGACAAATGACACACGCTTCTCTGTCCACACACGCTAACGCAAACAAAATTAAATTAAAAAAAAAAAAAAAACGTAATTTGTAAACAAAACCAACAGTAGCGTGTGCGGAAAAGAAGTGTGTGGCATTTGTCTAAGCCCCCTGCACATACACCTACCCTATGGTAGGTAGGTGCCTATTTTTTTCGGTAATAAGTATTTGCCACAAGTAGGTAGAGTAGGTAAATACCTATTTAACGTTTTTCAGTTGAATAAAGAAACTTTATTAAAATAATGTAAGTAGGTAATCGGACCATTTAAGAATTCTAGTTTAAGATGAATAAATATATAGGATGAGACATCATAGGATGAATACGGAACAAACCGTGCCTAATGCGTCACGCTAACCCAAAACTGTATCAGTGCCATCCAAGTCCTTGTTTGTCATTTGAATGTCAACGTACCGCGCTACTCATTTAAGACATTACCTAGTTCGTATAATCTTATTTGCACAGTAATTACCTACACTTGCTAGAGTGCCCTTCAACAGAGTTGTGAATGCGTTAACATTCTACCTACTATTATCATCTACCTACTATTTCAAGGAAGCGTAACTAACACTTGTGGTACCTATCGACCAAGACTGACCTATGTACCTTCCACCCGAAAATACGATGTGTTCTCGTCAACAAAAATGTTAGATAAATACCCAGCACGTTCTATGGTGATTAGTAAATGACGCATCGTCTGCTGCATCTCAATAATCTTTCTATCGATGGATTTGGTTACTCGAGGTAGGTGGGTAAAATATGTCCTACTTCTAGTATCCAAATCCATAGATAGATAGAATCAAGGTCCTAGGGTAGAGCTAGTGGAGTGGTCGCTCTAGGCGCTAGGTGGTAAGAGGGCTTCAAAAAGTCAAATGCGAGAAATAATCTAGCAGAAAATAAAATGATGATGGCTACTTTTAAGGCGTTAGGTACCTACCTATGTAAAAACGTCGACCATAGGGCGCTACAAAACAGTCTCACTCTATCTTGATTCGGAAGGGCCGATGCTGTAAGTACCTACTTAGAAAATGCTGTAAAACATAGTCGACTCACCTATTTGCCTAGGTTTAACTAGCTGTCCCGCGCAACTTCGTGTGCGTAAGTTTTCCCTATTTTTCATTGCTGCTCCGCTTCTATTGGTCATATCGTGATATTACTTATATAGCCTATAGCCTTCCTCAATAAATGGGCAATCCAACACTAAAAGACTTTTTCAATTCGAACCTGTAGTTCCTTAGATTATCGCGTTAAAACAAACAAAAATAAACAAGTAGGTAAACAAACAAACTCTTCAGCTTTATAATATTACTTAGTACCTAGGTACCTACCTATAGATTTACTGTTGAGCAGGCAAAAGAAGCAACAAATTAAAAATAACATAGGTAGGAAGGTCCCTTGTTGTGTGTGTTTGCTTAGATCCTATGAGCTCTAGCTAGAGCCGATGGAGACTGGAGACAAAATGCGTTTGCAGTCTTTTTGATTCGTAATATTCCAACTTTGTTTCCATTTAGGTACCCAGAAACGCGCATACAGGTTAGGTATATAATAATATACTCGGTATAAATCTGACTGGCCTCTAAAACCTGCCTACAATGACCTGTTATGTAGATTAGGCACGATTATGGAAGTTAAAGGAGAAAATTTACTAAACATTTAAACAAAATGAACAAAAACTACAATGTAGAGTCGAAATGTTTATAATATTCACGAGGAGCCAACTGAATTAAATACGGCGCTCATACATCAAACGTGACAGTTTTAAAAATAGTCTGGCGGACGTGTCCCGCGGCCCGCGGTCCCGCCGCTCGTATCTATTTATCGCGCCATATCTCTCCCTACGCTCGTCTCTATAGACCTACAACAATACAGACTAAATAAATAAATGTCCTCGCCCGCATCCGGCGACCCTTCGCATAGCGCCTAATCCGTTCCAAAATGTCCGTTTATTTTTCTATGTGAGACGTTCCACGTACAAAAAACAACGCGCCGATCGACCGACCGTCCGCGCGAGAGAGATGGAAACAACCCACCGTCGCTCTAAACCGCCCCGCCCGTTGAGTCGAACGTTCCTATTGGCTCGCGCGCTACAGCGGCCGCCGCCTGCGATCCTCCGCCAATAGGAGCGCGTCTTATTTCTCACGTCCCGCGCCCCGCTAGGCCCAAAATACCGACCTTTCACGAATGCCAACCCGATTCGATACGACCGAAAATGCCTTAGTTACTTCACGCGCGCACTGTTGACTGGTCGCTTTCGCTGACGTTTCCAGCAAAAATACTAACAAGCCGTTCTCGTCGATACGGAATTCGCGTTCTGGCTTCACGTGAAATGTGTTACGCTCTACATTGGGGACTGCCGTCAGCTGTTTAAAACAGGTATACATTAAATTTATATGTCAATTAACTTCTATAATAGTAATAATATGGGTTGTATAATTAGAATTTCAATATCTACTGAAATTCGTAAGATAAACGGGTATTAGTTGAGCGGATGATCGAACGTAAAAGCGGTGTCCTCGTAATCAACGTAGGCCGTGCGAGCTGGCAACGTCGCGCGTAAATAATAGGGTAGGCGCTCGGTCTTTCTCTCGCAGCTGGCGCGGCGCGGCAACGTGGCGGGCGCTCGGCGCGTATTGTGCCTCCACCGCGCGCTCCCGTGCCCGCACCGCGCCGCGCCGCGGGGATCGCCGCCACCGACTCGAGCGAGACGCATTCACTACGACACCAACTTTGCCGACGCAATATACCTACAATAACGACACGACGACTTCAATCACGATATTACTTTACATTTCGCATTTTAATCTAAGCTCATGGTCAGTTTCTAGACTTGTTCTACTAGGATGTCTAATTAAATGCTTATGTACCAAAACTATATACTACTTTATGTATTTAATTATATACTATACAGATTTGTATAAATACGTATTTAAGTATAAAAACTTTAAATAACTGCATCTAATTAAATAGTAATTAATATCGTAATAATAGTAACTTAGATTGTAAATTGTGGGCGCTGAAAACACAAAACTGATGAAAATAAACATTGTTTACAGAATATCGAGCGGGTGTTGTGTGACCGGTGGCGCACTCTATCGGGTGCGCGCGGAGTGTGACGCGGCGGTGAAGGCGGGGCGCGCGGGCAGGGGACGCCTCCCCCTTCTTCAGTTTCGGCCGTGACGTTGTGAGGAGAGGACGTATTGCCGCGCATCAGAAAAAGGATCGTTCGCGCGCCAAGTTTGAACATTGACAGTGCCGAGGAGTGTTGTTGTGACAGATAATGTGTATCGGATTGCAGTGCCACACCAAACGGATGCAGTGATTGGATCACAATACCTGGATTGCAGTGTTTTTGGATTTGGATTTTGTTAATTTTTGTCGAGCAAACTGGGGATGCATAAGATGGAGCTCGGTGACAGCGTGTACGACGCTGAGCGTATCATGAAGAAAAGAATTAGAAAGGTGAGCTTTGAATGTTTGGTGAAACAGTGCCGTAACAGATACTAACCTTGCGAAACTTGCATGCGAGATCACATATCAGCCGTTGATTCGATTGGTGCGTTTTATTTGTAAACTGCCGTTGCGACACCAACGCTGATTGTTTTCGGTTGCACCAAATTTCAAAACATGCTTTAAAAACGCTTTATATAGAAATGTAATTAGATTTTGTGTATAATCCTTGCATTGTGAGATGGCAGCTGTACAGAAACTATCGTAAGGGTTTTGTGTTCCTTTTCACGAATGTTTTCGTGCTTATTATTATCAGGGGTCCCCTTACATAGGCTCGTTGACGCCGGCCGGGGCCCGCAGTGAGAAACTGAATACTTCTTTATGAATACCCTTCTTGAGATTACATTAAAATTTTGACAGTAAACTAGTTTGGAAGAGCCGTGTGAGGGGTAACCTTGCGACATAATGCTTTCTTTATAATAGTGTAGTCTCCTTCCCCGTTGCTAACTTGATCCCTGTATTGATAACAGTATTATTATTAATTTAGGCTTTTGGCATGCGTTTTCGTTTAGTATTTTGAGGGAATTTATCACGGTTGCCGATTTTATATTTTTATCTTGAAGCAGGAAGTTATTTGTTATTCGATTCACTATCGGACGTCATGAATCTAGTTCTTTGCTAAAACAAGTCTGCATTGGATATAAATTGATATTGTAAAGAGAAAACACGCACTGGTTAACAATAATATCGGCAATCTGTGTAACGAATCCCACCATTGTTTTCCGTTGAACAGCACCGGAGCCGGTAAAGGTAAGTCGAGTGGTGCACACGTTCTCCATGTTGCTATCAGGTAAGTGTACTAGGGGGAAAGATTTGCCATCCGTTTTATAGGAAGAGTAGGACATAGCAATATTTTTTCACTTAAAACTGAAGTAGTTCCTAGCACCTTATGAACAGTTACAGATGGCCAAACTTGGAGATTACGCTGACGAATTAAAAAAGCGTTCATGAATTCCTCATCAAACAATAGGGACAGTGAAAGAAATGCAACCTACTAAAGATCTAGCAGTTTTTGACAACTAATGTTTGTGTTTCTTCGAGTGACTTGATTTTTCAGGCAATTTGTGCCAGCATCTAGTATTTATTTACACTTTAACTGCACATAATTATGTCTCTTTGATTTCACACGTATTTAGTTGGTATATACCTATTTTATATTTTTGCACATTAAAACTCGACGCTGGGAATATGATGACAGCTCAGTTTGCCGCCATTTTTACAACCACCAAATAATCATAGACACGGTTTTTTGATATAAGCTTTGGTGTTGTTGTTTTATTATTCTTGGGCCCTATACGAGTATTCACCAGCTTTGTGGTATGAAACTTTTTGAGACAAGGTTGTATTGTAACAGCAAATTCTAGGTATACTAACCTATACATTATGAGCTGCCATAGAGTGCTAAACTGCATAGAGTAAAAATGATCATCCAACGCAGGTTTTGTCAGCTTTCGAAACTGATGTTAATAAAAAAAAAACCTTCATTATGTTATTATATAAATGAATGAAAAATAAATGTAAATTCCTTGTCAGAGAGAATAAATTACGTTTCTCATGTTAAAGATATCGCGGTTTTTTAAGAAAGGGCTTCTTGTCTGCCGGAATTAATTAAAATTGGCTCAGTCCCCAGTTGGGTCGTAGTCCGTGGATACAGGCACAATCAAAAGGTCGCTACTTACTTCCCTTTTCTCTCGTTAAATTTCTTAGGCCACATGGAATTTAACCGATATGTTGTTACCTTGTTATTATGTAGGTACTGAACAAAATATCAAATAAGTACCTACCTACAAACTGAATAAAAATCTTGCACTGTTAAGCATTACTAAAATATGAATTTCAATTCTAGTATGTAGTTCTAATGTAATCCTACATGCATGGATTGCATTAGAAATACATACTAGAATTGAAATTCGTCGGTATGTAGTTCTAAGATCAAGACTCCTCGCCACACTGTCTCTCTTTTATCACTGGGTTCAAAGTCATATCTGTGGAGTCCTTTTTTTTTTCTTCGAAAATTAATTAATTTAATTATATTTAGCACATAACTCATTCATTAATTTTATTTCAAAATTAAAATATTGAATCTTACATTGAGGCACAAAACCTTCCACGACTTCGAAAAAATATTTGGCATGGGACGCAAAATAAGGCCAAGAATATGGTTTTTGTCAAGCCTATTTCATTTTCAAATGTCCTTTGACTTTTCCGTTCGAATCAAATTCGTATCGAATCGACGTTTCAGTCTTTATGTTTATATGAATACAGATATTTACATAGGGAAAAAGCTGTAGAAATACTTACCTATAATTTATTTACATATGAGACTTCGTTAACAGCTAAAACAGGTATAAAACCGTTTGATAGATATACGTTGTCCGATCGCCAACTTCTACTGATCGATCTAAGGACATTTTTGTCTGTGGCTGTATTAATTCAGTATCTTTCGAACTTTAAAAGAAGCCTGCATACTTAGGAGACTTATCATCTTGTTTTTGTCAAGACTAATTATGGCAAATCTTTCTCTTCCGGCCGAATATTCAAACGAATTAATTGTAAGACTGCGTTAAATTTTAAGCCACTTCACTTTGTGGTGACAGATGTCGTATATTTAAGTATTTTGTGATTAAGTATCGTTTGAATATTCGGAGGTTAGTTTTAAGTTAAAAATCTAGCTTAAATGTTAACTTACTCCACCTCATGAAACTGTCAAATTTAGACCTTACGCAGACTACAAACTTCTCGTCGCCCGGTAATTTGGTCGGGCTGTTAATCAGTATGAGCATGTATGGAAGTGCGCACTTTACATCGATTTGGTATTGGCCGACTTAAAAGTTTAATGGTCGATTACTACGCCATTTTCTTCAAACTAAACTATCGAGGCCTTCTGCTTAATAATCTGGATGTTGACTGTCAAGTTAAATCGACTGATTTAACCTGTCAAGTTAAATCGGCTGATTTTACAGTCTTTTTATGTAATGTCAAAACGACAAGCTCTATAGAAATTTATATTTTTTTAATAACCACCTAGGACGTAATAAGTTCCTATAGTCAAATTATTACTTTTAATATTCGTTTTCATGCTTTTAAATTCAAAAACATATTATATTGTAAAATAACACATACTTATTTTCAGAGCAATTTAGGATCTACTATTACCTGATTAGTATAAAATAATTTACTTTCAACTACCCAATTAGTACGGCGGTCTTCCACGCGCGCACACTGCCCGATAGTTTAGTAGGCCGACTACTGCCAAACCCGATCAAACTATCGACCGATTAAAAGTTTGTAATCTGCAGGGCCTCTTACACAAACTTACCCTCTGTCATATTAACACTAGTGTGCTATAAAATGAGAGTAAGCTTTAACATGATTGGTCGACTTACGCCTGGTTTCTAAACGACTTGTACAAAAATCAACCGAGCTGTCTAATCTAATATATTGTTCTAGCCCATTGACGTATAGACCTGGACCGCGCCATAACTTTCAATTAAAAAGTAAATATTGACTGCAAAGTGTATTGTCCACAATATGGTGCAGTCCTGGTCTGTACGTCAATGTTCTAGCCATTGACGTAAAGACCAGGAATGCGCCACAACCTCACAAAATTCACCACGCTTTAAAAAGAGACTACGCTATTTTGTGGACAATACGTCGCACGAGATTCTTCTCTCTTTCACGCTTCTTCTCTTTGCAGTCAATATTGAAAGGGATGGCGTCGTCCTGGTCTATACGTCAATAAAATTGTTCTAGCTGATAGCAATAGATTTGACAGCAGCTGCTGCAACAGGCCTTTCAAAAACCAAGGCTTTTGGTTGTTTTTGTGATCGATAAGTTAAATTAAGTAAAAAGCAGCTGGGTCCAAAATCAGTTTCTTATCAGTATCGTCATGTAGGTACGCAGGTATTTTCAAAGTAAACTATCTACAAAAACAAGTTTCAATTCTTGTCCTGTTGTTCCGATTTTTATCGTTCATAGTTTTTAAAACTGATGCAAAAGGGCCTTTGCGTTGTAATCAATAAAAGACTTTTCCAAAATCCTGTAGAATTCCCTTAGTATCCATTTGAAAACCCATGCTTGTGAAATGCATTTCCTCCTTCCTACCTTTACAAAAATGCTATATTCTCACGAAAGTGAGAACAACTTTGAAAAAGAAGTCTTATCCGTAATCTTCATCTAGGTATCTATCTACAGACAATAATATCTTCTGATAAATGTCGAAAACTATGTTCTACTCAGTATGGAGTCCATTAGCAGTTTATCACGTTTTTTTCCTTTTTAACATACCTACTTAAAAAAAGTAGATATGTTATTTACGCATCTATTTTGATTTCGACCCTCCCAATAGATCCATAAATCACAGATCCCAATCACTGTCATTATACAGACCTTTAGCATTCTTTAGATGTAATCATAGAAATGTATCCTATTATATTAAAACTTGTCTTCAAAGAATAAAATTAAACGCCTAAATATGGTTTGGCCAAAAATATCCGTTATTTAACGCATCACCAAAAATAGCACCATTAGTAAGTATTTAGAAGTGCAATAGGTAAAACATACCGCTATTGACTTAATTCATTAGTTCATTCCGCACCACGATTCAATAAACTAAAAGCACTAACAATTAGCCAGGCACGACTAAAATTTCGCTCCATTCCATTAGTGATAGTTCTCTGCCGCCAAAAGTATCGCCGCGTGTCCGCTTCCTAGCGCCAGTGTCAATTTTAGGAAACTACTTATCAAAACAAACTGTAACTAATTGAAATATCCACTTTACTGCAACGGTATAAAGACTGTTTTCGTGTACTACTAATTCGCCTTGTTATCTGCCAGCGTGGTCGGACATAAATGAAACATTTCGAAACAAGCTATTGTGCGTCTTAAGTCGCAAGAATAAAGTGTGAATTCGATTAACCAGTGGGCATAAACAGAGAAACTCCTACAGAGCTCTGCGTCCCTGGTATCTCAAAGCGAACGCGCCAGTATTCGGCTTCAACCGAACAACCATCGAGTTGCGCATGCTCCCCGCCGTTTCGTTCGGCCAATCAGCGTCGAGCAGTATTCCGGCCGAGCAACAGTATCGTAGTGTGATTCAGTGATACAAATTACAACAAAGTTTTTTATTGACTGCTATTTCTACTTGTATTAATTATTGTCTACTTTAATTTATCTTTTTTTTTTATTTACTAGAATAATTATGTTTTAGCGTGGCTCGACTCAGCGTTTGTTTCCTTCGTTTCTCACCCTGGTGTTTGTTAGCCAAATATCGGACGACATAGTTCCTGAGTAATTTGTTAGATGGCGTTATTTTGCAGTTATTAAAAATTCACACGTAGCTGATGTATTATCGGATCTACGATTATTTTATGTTTCTTTGGTGTATTTATGTGTGTAGTAAATTTCAGTACTTTGACAAAATGGAGTCTTTTATATCTAGAGTTAGACGAATTGCATCACTCACTGTTTTATCCATACCATTTCCATTAGAAGTACCTTTCTTACTTTACCTATGTAAAAACTTCATCTGGAGTTAGTACCTACATATTTTTGAAAATCGTTAACAATGTGAAATATGTAAATACTGAAATCATTATGCCCAGGGGACACTTCTTACCTACACATTATACGTCTTTTATAACGGTTTTCTCAAATTTGTATAAAAAAAAGAGATTACAAGAAGCAAAAAAATGGGCCGTTATAGGGTCACGGGTAAGCGATAATAATTCGAAAGTCGTCCAAAGTGAACACTCGGAAGCGACACAAAGCGACCAAATTTTCTATAAATAATCGCTTCACAATGCTTCACCGTAATTTTATCCATCCCTGTATTGGAATGAAGTAAAAAATGAACGGGGGAACATCGGGGTCTATGGAGTCGACTCGCATTACT
Source organism: Herminia tarsipennalis (assembly GCA_945859575.2). Lineage (NCBI taxonomy): Eukaryota > Metazoa > Arthropoda > Insecta > Lepidoptera > Erebidae > Herminia > Herminia tarsipennalis. Next base: position 8,696,885 of record OX243840.2, read on the forward strand.
GTTTTTTAGCATTATTCTAACAACGGCACCTAGGTGTATGTTAACTTGCTGATTCTTGAAAATTGTTAGAAGCAAAAGTTACGCAATTTCTTAATACTGAAAGCTGGATAGTCACAATTTAATATTTCCCTGTCTGATTATTAAGTACCTACATACATATGTTACATTGTATTAAGTAGGTACGTTATGTCTAAAAGCCAAAATATATCTGTATAATCTTTTCTGTAGTGCTATCATCAAGGAAATGCATCCTAAAGCAACCACGTCAAATTTCAAAAACCATTATCAAAAGTTCTTGAACTCGTATAACGACCTCCATCACGCAAATTCAATAAAAATATGCATCACAAAATTATTTAATAAGGTTAGCACCTGTTTTTGGCCTTTATTCCTTAAAAAACCCGAAATAACCAAGCTACAAAAAAAATATAAAAACAACAAAGCCACTTATCCATTCCACAGATTGCCCTATTCTCCATCTCAATATAACTAGTCTTATATACTCTTTATAGGTACAAACTACCCCTCGGTATAAAAAATGCTATGTGAAAGTCCCCTATATTTAGACGGCATACTTAATCGCATACGTGCGCTCGGAATATTAAAGTTGTGAAGGGAAGCGTCATATGGGAGACCCCGCAATTAATGTGGAGACTGCATTGTCTCGTGCACGCATTCCGTTACCGCAAACTAGTGGGAACGAGAACTCGATTATATTTTTACTCGATTCCACTCGATCGAAACTTTGAACTACTAATTAATTTACACATAGTTTATCATCATCATCAATTAGAAGTTGTATGCAAATTAAGCATTCTGTGCAATGAAGAAACAAGGGAGAACTCGTGCAACTCGCATGTTGGAATTCATTCGAATAGATTTCGACATTCCAACCATTAGTGTTTTTAAAGATACTGTGTAACATTAATGTACCTACGACGTCGTCATTTACGAATGAATTCTTCCATCTATTTATAAAGAATGTCCAGACTTCCAACTATAATAAATAACACGAATAGAGCATGGGTAAAACAATTTTAAAAGCCAACACGGCCCTGGGAATCCTTTCCTTTTACGGTCTCCAGCCTAACTGGATTCTTTTTGGGCATTACGTACTCGGAGTGTACAAATTAACGTGCCCGATTTTAGCTCGTGTATAAAGCATGTAGATAAGTAACTTTATTCCAAATATCTATTCAATATTTCCAATACTTGAATGGTATTAAAAGCTAAAACGCATCATGATGTCATGTGTGGAAACGTCTTAAAAGTTTATTTAGGTTGAAGCGTAAAAAGAAATGACAAACCAGTTCAAATAACGGCCCAAAACATAATTCAAACTCGATCGTAATCGATAAAAATTGTAGCAAGCTCCTTCCTAGACAACAATCGATTTCATTTCGATTGTACGACTATGCTTATCTTTGACATCGATCTTCGAAGCTTCTGTGGTTGATAAGTGGTCACACCGTTACAGGAGTCGCATAAAAACTTGTCCCAACTGATATTTTGATTCTGTCGTTACTTCTACGTCACTTAGTACTGTATACATTAAAGACAATACTTACTCAATATCCCACACTACGTTTTTAAAGGCGCTGGCAAAATATTTGTAGTATTATTTTCAGATAGATTATTTTGGCCAAAGTAAGTAGGTCTGCTCATCACGATGATTCTTTACGGGCGTCCAAAAGACAGGTCTCTCTTTTGGCATCTTTTTTTCAAACACTGCTAAATCTTGTTAGGTTTAAGTTTGTGTAACAGGCTTAGGTGAGTTTTGTTCTCCTTTGTTCTCATAATTCGTATCAAAAAGGAACCACCTGTTCTACCAATCCGCTATACCTATTTACAAAATATACGTATAAGTCAGAACATTCGCTCCAGTCAGTTGATCGTCCGACTGATTCGGAGTAAGTCGTTGGGGCTTTTATAAGTCGACTTGGCGCTGGCGCTCCGTCATTATTATAATGCGCCCGGCCCGCTCGTTAGGCCCCACGCATTATTATGTAAATGCAACGAAAAGGAAAGGACCCAGTTTTTTATACATCGCTATCTGATTCAGATAAGGATGGTAATTATAAGGATATACCGCAGGTGTGATGTTCCCACGTGACTTTACGACTATTGTTTAGGCTATATAATAATGTTTAATTACTGATCATTATGTTTGGTTACATAACTATTTATATAGATTGCAAATGAGCGTTTTTATTCATTGTTTTAATTATAATTGAACTGGTTTCTTAAGTAGAAATTTGCACCAACGACTCTTCTGTTGGCGCAGTCTGTGTCCGAAGGTATAACTTGTTATTTTCCTGTCTATGGAATCTACCAGTAGCATGCTGGGGATTATTCGGTGGGTGTCATGTTCACGTTAAACTTGTACGTAGTAGAACAGCCACATGGCTGTTCTACATGAACTGCTATTCTAATTATATTATATTAACGATAAGAAAACGCGAAATTACACATAAGACCATTAACCATCAACACTTTATACCATCTAAGAAAATATCACTCAAAGTTTCTGTAGTATTCGCACAAATCCAGTTTCTTTGCACACAAAGCATTTCTCACCAAAAATCGGCATCATATTTTTTACTGTAGGTACATCGTGTCTGTAGGGTTGCAATTTTTTTAGTTGTCTCGGTCTCAAAAAAAAATGGTTATGAACACCTTTTCAGAAACTTTGCTGTTGGACCTTTGTGTTATAGTAAAAAAGGCACCCAAAAATGTAGTCCCCAAACTAAGCGCCACTTGCAACAACAAATTATAACATTGTCTTTATTTACAACTAGCTGACCCACACAACTTTGTCTGCATAAATTTACTCCGTTTTTGCAACATTTTTCATTGCTGCTCATATTGGTCGTCGTCTCGCAAAGCTTATATTAGAAAACGATTGAGATTTTGAGACACTATTTTCGGGCCAAATGATCTCCTGTTTTGGAAATTCGAACTGGCCGTTCAGGAATGGCGCCAGACGGAGATTAAATCTCGCATTAACTACAATAAACAACTTTTTAAGCGGTTTTGAAAGCTAAAATTGATGAAGGAATAGAGATTTGCGAACAAAAATTCGAAATGCCGTAAAACGAGCAGAATTGTGATCAGCTCAGGAGTCATTCCTGGATGGCCAGTTCCAGTCTAGCCATTCCTGGACGGCCAGATTAAATCTCCAAAATAGGAGATCATTCGGCCCGAAAATGTGTTTCTTGGTCATCTCCATCTTTTCCTAAGCTATGTGAGGGGATACTACGTTTTTGAACCAACATTTCATGAAACAGAACTCATTATTTTTCATTTCTAACAGAATAGTAGTCATTTCATACTATGATATTACTTTTGCGCCACCCTATAGAATAGGTAGTACATTACGTTACGTCTGGATTCTATTTAATGTATAAGTTATGCTGTAGGTGTATAATTTTCTTTTGTATAGGTACCCCACCTAGGGCAAAACTGCTGGCTTTGACAATAATAATACTTATAACAAAAATATGATGCACGTGTCATGCATAATATAAGTTTCAAATAACAACAATATTTGCACATTGTTTAATGCGTTCAACAACAATGGAATGTAATCAGCTACGGGTTTATGAAGGGTAGGCGAGGGTCTGGCTATCACAAGATATTTGTAGTATCTCGTCTCCCTTTACTCCCCTAACGCCATAACCACCCGCTCGTCACCATTGTATTTTTTTTTCTCTTATCTGTTGGTAACCCTTATCTCATCCCGGCATGGGGTGTGATCTCCCTTAATTGAGTTATTACTGACGTATTTATTACGGGATTACTATAAATATCTGTAGGTTTTGCACCCTTTTATTTTTACGAGTGTTTCGTTTTTCAATTTGAACTAACACGGTTTAATGAGCATGTTCTTTCTTTATACTTTTATACTGCCTTCTACTTCTTCTTCTTTCTTATACTTTTTACTTGAGCCCAGGTTTAGAATTAAATATCCTATATAATTAAAAGACAGTATACCTTAATTGGAAGTTACCCATCCTAATGCAATCTACAAATCTCAATAAACCACAGTGCAGCACTACTAAATATGCAGTGGTCATTTTCTAACATTACGTGGTCTAATAGACTTCTTTCTATAAAGAAAAAAAACCAAAAGACTTAATTAAAACTACCAACGATTAAGTCCCGAATAAATTATGCGTTAAATAGGTTTTTCTATAATTTATCAAATCATAAAATTAACTAGATTAAAATTAAGATTTGACTAGAAAGAATAGTGACATTATTTGAGATCTCCATACAAAATCTACGTTTTGACATTTCTTAAAGAGTCCTTAATTTGACTTGTTGAAAACTAGCCTATTTCTCTATAATGCTTCTTACAAAGCTAACGAATCGTGCCTGTGGCCAAATCACACGTCCCCTACTTGCAAGTGTTTGCTCTCGGAGTTGCCGCAAGTGGCGAGGGTCCGCTCGCCCCTTGTCAACGACCTGCTTACCTTGCTGCTAGCCCGATCCTGTAATTTGTACAAATAGGAATGTTTAGGGGAACCTTTCCTTGTTTGATACTGCTGAACAGGTATTTTATACCGCAGATTCCCATAATAAATTCGATTTGTTTCTTTGCGCGAATTCTACTCCGGCCTTATAAGATAACATAATAGACTACTTCCATTGAGTCATGTTGTCCTAGTATTTTTGTAAGTATTTACAGTGCAGTAATAACCGTGAGGCAGACGATGACACCCGGTACTTCACTAGTACGTCAATTTAATTGTCTCAGAGTCGATGACCGTGTGACCGCTAGCGGAGTATTCGTTCTCAACAACCGTTTTAAGTACCGATATATTTTGATTCTATTGATTATACTATCACGCTATTCCCACAGGAGTTCATATTAATTCAATAAACGTTCATTCAATACCTTAAGAAACTTTATAATACCCACATGGGCTTATGTAACCATATTATAAAAATAGTATGCTCCATAACAAAACCGCACACGTGTCCTTATAAGTAGATAAAATAAACTACCGCAGTAAACAACTAGTTTCTTTTCCCAATAAATTAGAGCATAAATAGAAAATGCAAATCTATCAACCTAACTTGTCAAGCGCGACTATAATCACAACCGTAACTTATTCAATTCACACCTTCGTACAGTAAAGAATGGCTATTATTATAACCATTGAGAACGCTAATAGTAAACACTTCAAAAATAAATAAACACATTCAGCATCCGTCTGGTAGCACAGTCGCGAGCCGACTGCCGTATGTTGTGCCGCGCCGAGTGACGCCGGTCGCGTCGTTTCACCGGCAGACTTGCTTACCTTGTCTGACATATCAATTTTCTCTTCGCACACACAGCTCTGGTTTCAAACGTTCTCCTCAGCAGCTCTGCGCTCCTGGTATTTGAGTTACGAAAGAATACGCGCGATGCCGCACTCTGCTAAAAGTAAAACAAAAATCCTCTTTCCTCTTTGAACATTACATTTGGTCGTCGACTCTTTATTATTATATCGCGGTGGAAAAACTTGTTTTCTTTATGGATATTGTGGCATTGTTATCGCATGTTTTATAGTTTTATAATGTCATTCAAAATGAAAACGTTGTTTATATGCACATATGTATAAATAGATTTATCCATCTAGCCAAAGAGAAGTTAGTAATTTGTTTAACGGTGTCGATGTACGCATACAGAGAGGTTGGCACATGTTGGCTGCGTGGCAAATGGACGCTGATGAGTACGTCACGTCCGGCTCTGCGGAGGTCCGTACGTGGTCGGAATAAACACGAGAAGTGTCCGGGGTGTGAACCTCTTCCAATTTAACCCGTTTGTGATGCTAAACGCAAGCGAAACGCGAGGCGACGGCAAACAAACTATCGAAGGTAATTGTTTTAACAATGAGGTGTTGTTTATCTAATGAAGCTATAGGCTAAGTAGATGCGTATGCAAATATTGATGATTTAAGTTGTTAGGCGAGAACATGCTAAAACTTATACCGAACCGATTGATTTCAAAAAATAATAAGCAAACATCCTAAAGGGTTTCCCAGAGCTCCTTTTATTAACTTAGCCTGTTAACCTTAAGGTACTAAAAACCAAGATATGAAACTCCCCAAAAAGTCACATTAAATTCAAATCAAAATCAACAAATCATCTAGAAACGCTTCTGAAAAATGAATCACGGCATCGTTACTGCGCCAATTGCCCGCGGCTCCTGCCTGAGATTCATCCTGTCATTTTTCCACCCCGTCTCACCCTCCGTGCCCCCAATCCCTCCGTCCTTTTAACGCTTCGGGAATCCCTCTACGAAATTAAACGCGGCAATTGAATTATACTCGAATCTACACCGTTAGGAGCTCCAATATTGAGACTGTTATGCTTGCCATCATTTCGAGAAGTGTTTTGATATTGAATTTTAACGTTATCGAAGTGAGCAATGCCTTATCGATACTAATGTATGAATTTATTTGTGTGCAAGCGATCAGGGTAAATAGCAATCGTTGTGTTATAAATTTGGAGAATCTGATTTATAATTAATTATTCTGAATTGTGCAAAGCATCTCGTATGAAGACAATTGAACATAAGCTGTAGACAAACGTGTTGGATTTACAACCATTTCAAAAATTGGAATTCCTACTCCTATTTCTGAAATCATTGTCAAAATCATCACAGGTTGTCAAAATGTTATTTTTTTCTAAATAAAAAGGAACGATATCTGATAAAACCATTGTATTTCTTTAACATATTTTACTCCGGAAATTTTACTCCTATTTCTGAAATCATTGTCAAACTTATCACAGGTTGTCAAAATGTTATTTTTTTTTCTAAATAAAAAGGCACGATATCTGATAAAACCATTGTATTTCCTTAGCCTACACTCCGGAAATTTTAAAGATTGCCCGAGCACCTGGCAATTTTAAATCCGTAGTTACACTCGGTCCCTGTCAGTGTTGATACTACAAGGATGGCGTTAATGAGCGTCAAGTGTTGGTCGTGCGCGCTCGCGTCACGCTTTCTGTGCCTGGTAATGCGACGATATGGCGACGACTCCACAACTCAGCCTGCTCGGTCACGCATCTGTATCTTACATAAACGCCGGCACATTTGCATAAGGAACACGTGATTCAGCTTCACTAGCTAAAATCCTCTATTAATTTCCAAAAGTAATTTTTAAATTACTCTTGGCTATAGTAAATATTGTAAACAATTTGACACGCGAATAAACGCGTTTAAACTAGGTAAGTATTGACCTTATGCTTGACTTTTCGACCGGGTTACACCGACAGTGGTCACAAGTTGACTGAAGCCTTGTCAAATTGTTTACATAATGCAACGCGTAAGTTTAAAAGTTATAATTGTACCTAGTAAATATTCTTTCTTATCTTAACACTAATACTTACTCTCGTTATTTTGTGCTAGGTATAGTCATACTTGGTCTGTTGTAATAAATAATTTGAATGAGGATTCCTTAACCAAACTATAAAAATGTCATTTCTCTTGTTAGCATGTTTTCTCTGTCAATCATGATATCAAAACTAGACTTTAAAAGCAAATTTTACAGAACGCTTTTTATCATGATGCAGAAGACTTGAAAATTCTCTTTGCGATTTTTGCCATAGATTTTATTAGAAACTCTCATTATGCCAGTCTTCCAAACTGTTTGGTTTTGTTAACGATGTCGAACTTGTCGTCCTACATGACGAGAAAAAACAAAACAATCAAATTTGAAATCGATTCTTTTTGATTCCATATCGAGTTTGATATCCGTCAAAAAAAATATTTTATCATTTTTATCCCAATATTAAAATTTACAACTCTTGTAGCTAAGCTAAACAACAGCTGTGCTCGTCCATAGAATCGATAAGAGCTGATTAAAAGTCTTTCATTGTTATAGTTAGGTGCGGATACGTTGTTTGCATTCCTTTGTCAACAATCATGCGAGGAAAATTCATTGAATATTTTGTAGGCAGTAAGCGTTCGTTGTCATTACAACCTGACTGTAGTCTGGACTACAAAAAACCTACTGTAAATAAAACAGTATTTTTATAACCAACCCAATCCTTATGGATTAGTAAAGATTAGAGTCTTCATTATTCGGTTGTCTGTTACATAAAAATTGGACGCTTCGATTTAGAAACAATTTTGTTGTCTAAATCGAAGTAGGCACGTATGAATATTCCTTTATTAGTAACCTTATGCATACGAAAACCAGATGAAAACTTAGGTACTACCTTCTTGCATTTCACAATTACTTAGTGCCTAGTCAAACAAACCCTTTCACGGCTTTGCCCCTGTTCGGGCAATTTAAGAGGATTCATGTTTAAACGCCCGATCGGTCCCGGGTGACGTCCCTAACTGGGCTCGGAACATTAATCTAACCCCCCTCTGCCTCCCATCGACCCCGGGGGAACAGAGGATCCGAGATAGTACGAGTTAAAGTATCGCGGTGACTCAGTTGAGTAATTTGGGTGTTGAATGCACTTTATTGACTTTAAAAGTATTCGTTCGTTTTAGATAATAAAACGAGTAGCTTATTCTTGTTACCGTTTTGGGTATTCGTGAAGGTGTAACCGCTCTCGTTTTGCGGCATTTTTGGATAAAAAATACGGCAATCAATAATTACATTATTATTTTGTTATTTTTGTTAGTTTTCGAATGATTATTTGTCCGAGATTGTCCCGTAATCGTCGTCGTCGTGAATAGTTGAAACCAGAACCAAAGTTTCATTTTTTACCGTTGTTATTTTGTGAGGCTTTATTAAACCTTTGTTTCGGAAGGCCGAGTTCAATGTTTAGACTACATTCTACGAAATTAAACTGTAGGTATCGTTTACAGCGCTCAGTTGAAGGAAATTTGATAACTTTTTCTTCGTTGCTATGCGATGCGACGTTTTTTTTTTATAAAACTCAAAGCGTTCCAGCTAGTTAAATATTATGCTTACAAAGCCTATCGGATTGTTGCGGTTCAATTTGTGTAGGAGCTACTGTTCCGTTACAATCACATCTAATACTTTATTACTACTAGATTAGATATAAGGCAAAGATTTCTATACAATACTATCGGTAGCCCGTTATTGTGACCAATTTACTTGAACTCTCAGATGTACGACGCGGCTGATAAAACGGAGTTCAAGTATAACGAATTTATGAGATTGAGATGAGAAAAATGGGTCTTCTACGTTTTTCTGGGCATTTTTTCTCGTTATAAGAACTCTCTTCGACTTCAACGTATATTTGGTCTTTCTCCCGTTTTAAGCTTAGAACTTAGCGATAATGGAGTGGGAATAATCGATGCATTTCAATTTATTTAAGTGAGTATATTTACTCATACCTACACGTTACATACAAGCAAGAAAAAGTCGTAGCAAGGTTTTCACAATCATTTTTATTCTGCCATTACTCCCGCCATACGCGTTATTGAGTGCAGTGCAGACACATCTGCTATATGGACGGTAGCTGGCGCAATGCCAACGCACACGATATTTGAACATCTCCCCTATCCTCCTTGTTCCCTTTGAGAATACCTCTCTTCACTTTATTAAAAGACATTCATTCTTTAAGAACAATATTTTTATTAGAAGATATTGGATTTCTATGGATTATTAACAATTTTGGGGGTAATTTAATCGTGTAGCGGGTGCTTAATATAGCATGTGATGCTTGTAAAAGGGGAATGTTATGACAACATGTTGCTTTGTCGTATGTCGCGAATGTGATATATCTAATATGACCATAATAAAACGCTTGTTATAAAACGAACTCATTGAAAATGACGTCAGTGAGTTCGCTTTATAACAAGCGTTTATAAAAAAGAGTCTGCTAATTAACTAGGTATAGGTATCCACCTGGCTTAAAACACTAGATTATCATCTTACAGAAGAAATTGTCTTATTTTGGGCATTTTAACGTGAATATTGGACACTGCGCAAACTGAACATTCTGCGAATCGGACATTTTGCGAATTGGACATTTTGTGCCTAAATCGAACCGCTGCCTTTACAAATATTTGTATCATAGACGCCATCACGATTATTTTAATTAACCAAAAACCCAATTACAAATGTGTTCCGTTTGCCATACTATACACTTTTGATTGAAAACACGTAGGTGGTTACTTAAATCACATCTAAGTACCTATAAACGTTTCTCCAGTTTTCGATATCTGCACAAAATAATTCTATTAAAATGTAATAAGTCGTCCCGTCACCGCGATCGATGCCGTTCAATAAAACAACGAATAGATAGAAGGTATCGTTACCTATAAGTATTTCACGCCAGTTATTCCCGATATGTAATATGTGAATAAGTACCTAAATAGCAAAAGTTTAAAATGCTAGGAAGACACTGATGGTAGCACGACACGTCTAAAAATACTACTAAATAAATATCTGACGAAAAAATATCAAAACGAAACGAACATACGTCTCAGTACAACAACTGTCTGCCTTTTAACACGTTTCTGTTGCCGGATACCTTGCCGGAGCCGGCTACCCGGCAACCGGGACACGTGACATGGCACTAAGGATTACCAGAACCGGTCAGGTTGCATTAGTCTGTTCAGTCTCGCTTATAGATCACAAATAAAACAAAATATCAAGAAATAAATAGGAACCTTTGTGCCAACGATGGCTTAAAAAATAAATACTCAGAGATTATTTCCTTTGTGAATTTTCTCTTCTATAATAAATTTATTATATTCTGTGAAATTTTCTGTAGGTATACAACGTTTCATGAGAAAGCTACTCCCGTTTTCCGATATTTGAAATTCATTTACGCCGCTAGCGATTAATAAAATTGTTCCACGAACTCTGTCATCATGTGACGCTATACCTTAACGTTATAAAATGTTATTTGCCTTGTAAATATCTTGTTTTACAATGTTATTTGTTATTTTCTAATTAATGTTTTCTTTACAAAGGCGATATTTGCTTTCATTCTCGTAAGAACTTTGGTTCCACTTCGAGTCGCCCTGTTCGAACCCAAAAAAAATACTCTACCCACTAAATATTTCAATATTTAGTGGGTAGAGTATTTTTTTGGGTACAAGTACTTGTCACTGTGAGTTTACGCAGTTATTGGTCATTAATAAACGTTTTGTTAAAGTATTAACGTTATTATAACGTTTATTATGAGATAATATTTAGAGAGGCGAGTTGGATGGAACCGAGTCTCATCAAATCGTATTATGTTCGTAAATTCCAGTGCTTAAAAATAACTTTTCAGCACTTAAACGCAACTATACCTAGGTAGCATAAAATGAAAACACTATTGATTTTGTAGCATATTGAACATAATAACTTATAAACTATATCTATAATATTACCTAGGTACTAGCTTACCTGCGCAACTTCGTCTGCATCAATTTTCCCCGGTTTTGCAACATTTCTAAATTAATGCTCCGCTCCTATTAGTCATAGCGTGATGTTATATCGCCTATAGCCTTCCTCAATAAATGAGCTATCCGACACTAAAATAAATTTTGTGTTTTTTTAAGATTATTGCGTTCAAAAATACAAACAAACTCTTCAGCTTTACAATATTAGCATAGATAAATGTAAAGGAAACTGTCTGTGTTACCTTTTCATGCTTTAAATGCTGAACTGATTTAGATGAAATTTGGTATGAAGATAGTTTGAGTCTCGGGGAAGGACATAGGATAATTTTTATTGCGATAACTGATATTAACGCGAGCGGAGCCGCAGGCGAAAGCTAGTAAGCTTATAATAAGGATTTAGGTAAGCAACAACCTTTACGAGGAATAACTCCCAAGTTTAAATTGCGTTATTGCGACGTTTTGCAGTGTAGTGGCAACATGGCCTGAATTTCGTAATTCCCAGGCTTCCTGGAATATTCCGGCGTAAACAAACGGTGTCAAGGCTAGGTCAGTTTTGTTAAAACTAGTGCGTACCTTTACCTACTGATATTGAAAACACGTTTTAATCAATACTGCACGTACTCGTATTTTCATGAGCTTTCATCTCGTTTGTTCTTGTATTGAGCGTAATTTATACGTATGTGGCGATATCCACATCTATACTAATATTATAAAGCGGAAGTTTGTTTGTTTGCTTTGTTTGTTTGTTTCAACGCGCTAATCTCAGGAACTACTGGTCCGATTTGAAAAATTCTTTTTTTGTTGAATAGCCCATTTATCGAGGAAGCCTATAGGCTATATAACATCGCGCTACGACTAATACACATACGAAGTTGCGCGGGACGGCTAGTAAATAATACAAGTTCGGTTCATATTCTGAATCCCATAAGTAACGTTGTCGCAGCTGCTAGCTGTTATTCCTATTAAAGTTCTAACTTTAACCGTTGGGCCAAGTATCGCTAGGCACGATCACCTCGACAGGTCGAAGGATCCGCCCGATGTTTGTGGACGTAAAACATTGTTCCCCACAGCTTGATTTGGGTTCTCGTGTCACATCATTGGTGAAGCCAGGGGGAAGAGCACGGGGCCCTTCCCCCCTTGTTTTGTGTAGTGAATTTTCAGCATAGTATTGAACTTGATTGCCCATTTGCTCAGGCCTTTTTTTTTTTTTTAGAAGCACCCGTCATCACTGGATGTTGAGCTTGTTACCCCTATCAGGGACAGGGCATTTCACACATCATCTTTATTTAATTTTACAATACCAGTTTTACAAATTATTTTACCTTTGCTATAAATCTATATGATGTTACAATACAATTTCTTAAGTATATTTACATCATACCTATCTATTCCTATTCTAATTCCATTAAAAAATATTATTAAGTACCTATAACGTTGTTGTTGTTAACAAAAACAACAGAAAACCCACTTCTTTAACCGTATTTTTCGAAAGGGGTACTACGAAACCATCCGTGGCCACTACCCCGTTTTTATAGTTAGTGCACATGTTCTTTGCTGGCGCTGATCAAAGCGATAGGTAGATATAGCGTCACGGTAACCTTATTATATTCTCGCTGCATAGACACAGACCTCCTCTCTGAGAATTAATACCCATAAATTCTCCAAAAAGATCCTAACCAGCAATTTACTTAACTAGATTCTCCATAAACTTGCATTATATTGAACCAATGTTCTCATTTGACCTATGCAACTCTCGGCTTAAATGATTTATTACGGACACAATCACTGCCTCATTTGAATATGCGGGCATCTAATTTGTTACCAGACGAGCATAATTACAAGCGTTATTTATGTTCCAGTCAAATCTTTCTGTTGGTTAAATAATGAGCTTAACGACAGAATTTAGTACCTACATCGGTACACTGCTCCCGCGAAATCATAGCAGCTATCTCTAAAGATTCGTCAGGTTTTGTTTGAAAGAAAATACAAGTTAGTTTGTTCGACACTCGTGCAATTGGATCAATTTTCTGGCATACATTCTTGTCAATATACATCCAAAATACCATGTATCACCTACTTAGACGCTGATTAGTGATCACATTAACAAGTTAAGACCATCATCGCGCTATTTCGACATAATCACGCGTTTATTATGCAAGTGCTTTGCAAATGGCGAAATATGCTAAAAATGGGTAGTTACTTTCTGTTCTTTAAAAACACGAGCTTAGGGATTCGAAGAAAATATTTTTTACCATTTTTTAACATCGCTTTAAAGAAAATGAAGTAATTTTTAACATTTCAACATAACGAAGAATCAACAATTTGGGTTTTATAAAGGCTAACCTTTAAAACGTAGCATATGAAGACATCTTAGACTGGAAAAGCAGATAGTTATCTTACTTATTGGCTCATGAGTCTGTTGGTACTTTCTTCTCATACGAGCTCTACACACAGAATATTTACAATTTGTGCTGAAACTGCTCAGAGATTTCCATTTTCCTTCATTTGTATTAATTCACAGAGAGGCGAGGCTGCCATGTATCGTAGTAAAATTGTTAGTTTTGGTTTCTACGTAAACGCATTTTTCTAATGAAATATTAGATGTTTATTCACGAGAACTGATTCTAACTTTGACTGAGGGAATACGGCCAAAATTTGAACTTAGGCACTATCTTTAATTTGTCTTGTAATTAATTAAAGGTGAGCCGTTGGTATGTCCGTCGATAATAAGTGAGCCCAGCAATCTATCATCAGCAGTAGATATAAATCAATCGTCAATCGACCATGACAGTCTGTTATCAACACCATTGATCCCATCACACCTGTATGGGATTATCGTTAAATATTCTCGATAATTACCACAGGCTTCCGACCCGCGCTAATTGGCGTCTTTGCTTCCGAGATGCGGTCCGCCCATGGCGCGATTAATACCATCAACAACACCATATTACCCGTACCCCTCGGATATACAAAAAGCGACCTTAATGCTCTGGCTTTAAGGACTAGGTTGCCGATGTCAGTAATGTTGTAGGTCGGTTCAGGCAAGCGGGGGTGGAGTGCGACGAAGCGGGGGTGAAGTGCCTCTCCCTTCGCCCCGCCTGCCCCGCCCGCCCCGCGCGTCGTCCAATCGCCGCTCGACAGCCGAACGACCTCACCTTGCCCACACGTCCCAACGGATCCTTTTTATTTTATTTTTTAATGATAATGTCTTTGTTTGGTCTCCGACTGCACTTTGAATTGAGAGTCTTGGGTTTATTGGTATTAGTGAATATAATAGTTTATTTTGTATGATATTCATTTTATGTTGTAATGTTGGGTTTTTTAGGAAAGATTGTTTTATTATTTATAGTTCTTAGATGGATTTCTGCCATGTGACGTCTGATCCAGCCAGTCATTTACAGTTCTTGTACCTTTCAATATTTGTCTAGTAACTTGTTTTGTTTATTACCTGTTTATACATACAATATTTTATAGGTTTTCAATTAAGATTCTAGTCGACTTTTATAAACATTTTTTTTTACTTTTATACAACATAGTATTTTTGTACAAAGCATTATATTTTTTTAAATACGATATTATTTTAAATGTAACAACAATAAAGTCGGCATTATTAACCATCAAAACAGCAATAAACATATTAAACTTGAATAGACGTCGGTGCAAGGTTAACGCTTGCAGACCAATTTACACTCACCCTTCGTCTGTAAAACCAATAAGACGCGAGGGTCTCAAATCCCCGCTTCATTTACGTAACGCCCTAAACGACAAATGTTCCAAACGATTATATACCTTATGTCTTAAGTATATAAGTACAGTTTTATGTAGCAAGTTTAATCAAATTAAGTGGTTGAAGTGAAAGGTTCGTAATAAAATATGCTATTTCATATTAGGGAATGTCCTCAAGCGTATTGTTACGACTCTGCCACAGATGTTTTTGTTAATCGACTTGGCCGAAGTCTCGGAAATAACTTTGACAAGTTTGAAAAAACTTGAACGTTTTATGATTTGCGGGCTTGATTGTTTATTTTTAGGGTTCCGTTTTAATGTAACTCGTTTCGGTAATGTTGACTTAAATAGTTAATGAATTATTTTAAACTAGGTAGATATTCATTTTCTGAAAAATACTGTTGAATATTTTATTAGTTAGGTAAATGCTTCCACATTTAGGTTCCCACGTTTACCTAGTCTAGTCGGAAGTAGGTAGGTAGGTACCTAACGAATGAAAACTTTAAAAAGAGACCCTCATAATATGTTATTAAAGAGGTTATACTACCTATATCAAATTTCTTGAAAATCGGTATGGAAATAGGTACAATCGTAACGAAACGAGGCAGAACAGTGCCTACTCTATTTTAAAGAAACACGAAAATTAAACGAAATTGAAAACTTACTTGTCCTAGCCTAGGAACCGAATGTCTTGTGTTTAGTTCCTACCTAGTACCTACCTACCTACTAAAAAGAATTGTAATTATATCCATAAATGCAACTAAATTTGTTTCGTTTCGGGGAAAGAGTAAACCTACATAGTACCTAAGTAGGTATAAGATTAAAGAATGATTGGTAGGTATGAGTCAATGTAAGATATCGCGTCAAAATGTTGTCTATGTGTTATTCTGATGTGTAAAGGTGGCGGAACACACTGCGACAGAGACCTTCTACATGTACTGTGGGTCAAGATCGAGACCGATGCCAAAGCTAATATTCATACCAGTAATTTCTACGCGCGAGACGCCACTTGTCCGGGGCAGCGACCGTCTCGCAGTCTCCTATCTCGTGTCTTTGTCTCCTTTCTCGGTCTCGCCCGAAAACTGGCTCTCATACAAAGTTATACAGTCAAGTAACAGTCTCGATCTCTCGTCTCGGTCTCCTGTCTCTGTCTCCTGTCTCTGTCGCGGTGACCACCACTTTTACTGTAATGTTTCATCAACATCCATTGACCAGTTTTTGCGTGAAAGAGTAGGTACTTAACAAACAGTTCTTTGAACTCCCATCCATCCTAACGAACTTTCGCGTTTACATTAGTAGGGTTCGTATTGCCAGTTCTTTCACATTAGGTACTACACTTCATCATCATCAGCCTATCGCAGTCCACTGCTGGACATAGGCCTCTCCAATTGCATGCCACTTTGTTCTATCTTCGGCTTCTCGCATCCAGCTCCTGCCAGCCGTTTTGCTGTGATATTATCAGTTATTTACTTGCGTATCAAGTAGGTAGTACCTATCTGGGTGTAGCTGTCGTATGTCATGTCTAGTGGCTTAGAACGCAATCGTTTTCAGCCTATGTCCATTTGAATTATAGTAAAGGTAGGTACATAATATTGTGGGTACCTACAAAGAACTGTGCCCAGCAAGAGAATATATTTCTATATCGTGTTGCTTTAGGTAATTTTTATCTATTCGTCTCTGCTGTCATGCCTTCTTAGGTACCTTAGGACCTGAATGAAGTCACCGTTCAACATCTTCTGTAGTAATATTGTTGCTCTAGTTATATCTATCCTTTTCTAGAGGAAAGAACTCTCAAGAGTGTTAATCAACGCTTGTGTTAATGTTTTGTTAGAGTCGTGTTTTCTTCATTCCTGTATTCTGAATAAAGACAATTTGCTGTCGGAAAATCTAACTTGTCGCCTATTGGGCACTTGCATTGACATTGGTATACTTTACTTAGCTTTTTAGTTTAAATAAGGTACTTGCATTTAACCGACTTCCAAAGTCTCAATTTCTATATCTAAACTTTATCTTTCTTTTGCTCCCGGAGAGGAATAGGAGTAAAAAGGTTTAGGTGTTTCAATTTTCTCTATTCAATGCGAAAACCGTCATTTACGCGGACGAGGGTGCGGTAAAAGGTTAGCTACAAACAAATATTTAACCAGAGGAATAAGAATAGGTATAGGAATAAGAATATAGTAAGGCAGAAATATAATAGTAGGTACAGTGAAATTAGTCTCGAGAAATTTTTGCATATGTAGTGGTGTGTAGGTATGTTACTTAGATATTAGAGCGCGTTTCCACTATATCGTTCTGGCCCTTACAAAAATGTTTCAATATCCTAACATTACTACTTATTTAATTTAATACTTATCCCTAGCAACACTCTGATTTTTGTTTTCAATAAAAACAAGTTTTTATTTTAAAGAAAAAGGTTTTGACTTTATTAAAAAAAATATGTCATTCAATTTCACGTCCTTGAGCAAACGACAAGGCGACTACCGTGAAACAATAAAATATCGTGTCGTTCTTTAGATGATAGTAGTTTAGCTATAGGTAAAAAGTTTTGACCATAATAATTACGAAACAAAACAAATAAATAAATCGTCACTTGATAGTGGAAAGTGGAAACACGCACAAAACCAGAATAAACCAGTTTACTCTGTCCGCAGGTGCCACGTGCAGTCTGACGTCAGTCGCTTGATACCGTTAGAACATAAAGCACGCATTTCATTAAAAAATTATAATTATTAGATACGTAGTAGTTTCATTGTGAAATTTTGTATTTGTTGATTGTTGTTATTGTTTGTTATTATTGTTAAAATATTTGTTGAAGTGTTTAATTTCAAGTGTGTAAGTGTTGTAACTTTATATTGATAATTCAAAATGGCTCCAGTGTTAAAACATGGTCGAGGCAAGCCTTTGACTTCTCAAACTAAGGAAGTTTTGTACTGTTTGTACAAATATTTCGAAAATGAGTGTAATAACAACCCGAGCAGTATTATGACCGGAACTTCAATAGCATCCGTCAGAAAGGTAGTATCAGAAAGCAAATGTCGTCCTTCAGATCAGGAAGTAACATTTAAATCTCCTAAAAAGAAACCGAATCGTAAACCTACAATAGTAATCGATAACTTTGATCAGCAAGTTATCAGAAGAACAATTCATGACTTCCACATCACAAATAAAGAAGTTCCCACTTTAAAAACTTTGCACTCAAAATTGAAAGAAGATATCGATTATAAAGGTTGTGTCAGCACGTTACGAAAACACGTCATGTCATTAGGTTTTAATGGGAAGCAAACAGAAGATAACCGGAAACTTCTTATGCAAAAACACGAAATTAGATACTTGCGAATTAATTATTTGATGAAAATTGCTGAATATCGTGAACAACGCCGACCAATTGTTTACACCGACGAAACATATATACATACATCACATACCCTCTCGAAATCTTGGTCAGATGGAAGCACTTCAGGTTTGAAGCAACATATATCGAAAGGCAACCGCTTAATCATTGTTCATGCCGGTGGTATCGATGGCTTTATACCAAATGCATTGCTTATGTTTAAAGCCGACCAAAAAAGTGGAGATTACCACAACAATATGAACTATGACAACTATTCAAGGTGGATTCAAACTCAATTAATACCCAACTTACAACCAAATAGTGTTGTTGTTGTTGACAACGCACCATATCATAACTCAATACAAAATCCTGCACCGAATAGTAATTCTAGAAAACAGCAAATGATAGACTGGCTGACATTTCGAAACATTGAGCATTCATCCACGTTGCTTAAGCCTCAATTATATGAACTGATTCTGCAAAACAAGGCGAGATTTATAGAGTAGGTACAAGATAGACGAAATATTACGACAGCACGGTCATACTGTGCTGCGTTTACCACCATACCATCCGGAGTTTAATCCTATAGAAAATATATGGGGGATAGTGAAAACATATGTCGCAAAAAAGAATGTCGCAATGAATATGAAGGTTATAATGTCATTAGCTGAAGAAAAAATGAACGCCATAACTGTAGAGGAATGGAGAAAAGTTTGTTTGCATGCTATTGAGGAGGAAAGCAAATATCAGGGTAGAGACGCAGCTTTAGACACAATATCAGAACGAATCATAATTAATTTAAATAATTCATCTGATGAAAGCGAGGATGGGGATGATTGTGATATGCCTGGGGTTGATGAATTATTAGAATAAAACATTTATGGCCGGAGAACACCTAATTCATACACGTCTTCACTGAAGTGAAAACCGGCATTCAATGCTTGTAATGTTTGGAACTGGCTTGTCTGCCTCATACAGTTCCATAGATTACAATGCGGTGGATACACATTTTCACGACCGTATTAGTACGTAGTGCGTATGCGTAGACGTGCACGCATTTGGTGTGCTCCAGCCACAAACGTATATTACCTTTAAAACAATAAAAACTAAAAATAAAATGTTGTTTTTTTTATTTGCTGACCATACACTACTACAAACGCAAAAATTTCTTCAAGCTAATTTACTTGTAACTACGTTAAATAATGTTCAATATTAATTAGAATTATTCAATAAATAATGAATCCTGATGAACTTAAAAATTGTGCCTCCAACTGCATGATATTAAATGTGAAGGGTGTCTTGTTTTCGTAGACGGGTTTTTTTTTTATTTAGGTACGTTGTGTTTTTAGTCTTATTCCAAACTACATTTAAATATAATAACCTATAGGTACCTATCTGCTTTTAAAACCCTTTATTTTGATACCCTACCCGATAGGTTTTGAACATTTTTTTTTAAACATAAGTACCTATAGGTATATTGGCGCCAAAAATACGTCATTTGATTTTTTTATCTGTCACTTTTGTCACTCTCACAACTAACACGAATCTAGCAACACCTCTCAAGCTAAAATCCATCAAGCGGCTCTAAATATACATACCTACAAACAGACATATATACACGCTAAAAACAACCCTCTTTTTTGCGCAGTCGGGTAAAAAGTACAATTAAACTATTAATGTTACCAGCTCAAAATTATAACTTCCCCATTTGCTATCAGATTCTGGTAGACATTAGGGTAAAAAAATGTGTTTAACCCAGCTGCTTTTATTGGACTTGATTATGCTGCTTTCTTTGTTAAGGGTGCATTAGTCGATGATTCTACCATACAAACGCGCATGAGTGATTACTCCTCTGTATAAGATCGAAAGTCAAAGCTTAAAATAAATGTCAATTTGTTTTATGATAAACTAGGCTTGAACAAAACGATAATTGAAAATAAATTAATATTTTGAAAGTTATAAGCGTTACAACATTTAAGATTTAAAAAAAAATACAACAATTTTGTCGAAATTCCGATGTTTTAAGGCTTATAACTTTCATTATTGTAGAATCATCGACTAGGGTGCCCTTAAATAAGTAGGTAATTTTTTATTGGCCATTGAAAGTTATTTTTGCTTGTAACATAGGTACTTAGTACCTGCTTTTGCTTTGCTTTGTTGTGTGTAAGACTGCATGTAAGCCATAGATATTAGGTAGGTAGGTACTTAGCGCACCAAAAAGTAATGACGCACCTATCCTTTGTATGACTTCACGTTTCTCATTATACGCATGGCATGGTTTTTGATATCTCATTATAAAGTCTTTGGAGTAAACAATTATCATTAGTTAGTGTGTGCAGTAACGGTGCTTATGTGATATAATGTGCAATAAGGGCGCGGTCTGATCGCGCGACAGCTGGCGCCGGCAGGTGCGCGCACACACCAACTGCAAACAAAACTCCAAACAACAATATCTTTTTATGTATACCTTTACCTGTCAAACTTGTCAACAGTCCACACAAGGACACGTCATCTATTTATTTACAATAAATTTGCTCTCTACCTATTAATAGAACGCTGAACGTTGCGCTACACCTAAATATCCGTTTTCGCCCATAATTTTATCAACGTATAAAATCTGCAAAGCTATGTGCAACCCTCCGCGCGGTGCACGCCACCGGTAGTCGCGCCATGTCACTGCACCGACCCGCACGTACATGAATAAAACGACTTTAACCGTTTTGCTCTCTCTTTACAGAACAAGGTGGAGTACTACGTGAAATGGAAAGGCTGGAAGCCGAAACACAACACTTGGGAGCCGGAGGAGAATATACTCGACCCGAGGCTCATCCAGATCTTCGAACGCGGGGAGGACTCGAGGCGGCAGGGCCGCAAACGAGAGCGAGAGCACCCGCGCGTGGAACGCGCGCGCAGCGGCTCCGAAGAGCATCACCCGCCCCCTGGCAAGCGCAAGGCGGAAGTGCTATCGCGGGAGTCTGGAAAGATTGGCGTTACCATCACCATGAGCCCACCTGCTAAACGCCACGATCGCACTGATCGTCCCGAACGCAATGATCGCCCCGAACGCAATGATCGCCCCGAGCCTGCTAAGGTAAATGGCACACGACCACCGGTAGCGCCCCTGCCGCAGCCTCCCCCCTCGGCCGCACCGCCCGGCGGAGCGGCCGCGCCCGCCTCACCTGCTGCAGAGGCCGCTGCGCCTCGCACCGGGCCGAGACGAGCTCCTACGTCCCCTGAGGAAGCTGACGCTCACACTCCACTGGAACGGGAGCGACGCACGGACACCCAACCCACCGCGACTGCACCCGCAGAACCTAAAGGCGCGCAACCGCCGCCACCTCCCGCAGCTCCACAACCCGAAGACGAGGATTCATGGGGCGAAGCACCTGTAACTGTAGCACCTCCCCCACCGCCACCTCCACCTCAGCCGAGACGTAACGCCGCCTACTGGATGGCGCGGTCGCCCGTCGCAGATCAGATATTCATCACGGACGTGACAGTCAACCTACAAACAGTGACAATACGTGAATGCCGCACTGAAAAAGGTTTCTTCAGGCCTCGTGAGCACCGGCCGCTCGACGTCACGTAAACCGCTAAACCGTAAAACTAGTGATGAACTATGTCGAACTTTGTACAGTCCTAAGTAGCTAGTATCTATTTATTTAGTTACTACGAATGTTATACAGTGTGAAAGAATGGAATGATAAGTCCTTTGTAGGCCTAATGTATCAGGACTAGTGTAGTGTTCACCTATCTACCTGCTTTGGGATTGCTGAAATACGAAAATAAGTACCTAGATAGTAAATAGTCCATTGTGAAAGTTACTGAGCTGTATTTGCATACAACACTAGGAGTGGTGATATCCATAAATACTCTGTAACTTTCGAGACAGTTTATAAATTAATGTAATGACCAGATGTAACAAATAGACAAAAACTGTTGTCAATTGTTGAAAATAGAGACTTTATATTTTATATGTTATTATATCTGGGTGTACCTCCGAGTAGATATATAATAATTATGATGTCTTATAACTACCTAATAAGTATCATTATACTTTTAATTGTATCTATAATCCTTATGATGCTAAATATTTTCTATTTTACCCAGTGTATCATTTTTGTTCGATTTCTTACAGAATCTCTTAATAATTTCACACTTTTGTCATTGGTTTACCTACTGATATTAATTTATCTCCAATTGTAAAATAATCCTTACATTTGTTTTTATTATTGTTGTTGTTATTTATGTGAACTTGATTTAATGTTAATTTTTCCACAATATGCCCAGTTTAAGATTGATCTGTCTACAACAAAATAATTTGATGATATAATAATTCCATATGTGGGTACATTATAAAAACAGTTGTTTAGTTTCAAAATATTATGTTCTTTCCAAGCATAGATTCTCCAGTGTTTTAATTATATTGTACCTTCTTAATGACAGATCATGTTAATTTAACGACTGTTGGTTTATAAAATGAACTGATTGTTTTCCTGTATATATTTATGTACTTGTGCTAATAAGTTATTTTAAATATATTTAATTTTAAGATCACATGATTCCGAACGCTTTTGTGTTCCTTTTAATTGTTATTTGGTTCCTTTAATAATTAAATACCTAATATAATTGTCCTAAATGGATTGGATGGAGTCTCCTATTTGAGTTAATGTATATTTTACTTACTGCATTTGTCTCTGGAAATGGTTTGTGTAAATATTGTAAATATATTTTAGAGCACTTGTTTTATAATGTGATAGTCTTCGTACATTATAGTATGTAAATAAATGAGAATGAATTAGAAACTGTCTTATTTTTTTTATATGTGAGAAAATTATGTACTAGGTAGGTACCTGATATTGCGAAGATATGATGAATCCCATGTCTAACTCTGTGCCTCCTGGGAAAAACTAAAACTCGACACCTTACAGGATAACAAAAGCAAGAGTGAAAAAAATCTAGTTCGCCATCTATGTGGGTTAGGTTAGACTTGTAGATCACAGACAATATTACTATTACCTTTTTTTATAGATGAAAAAATTAACTTTCATTGTGCATTTAAAATTTAGTATAATAATTATACTAAATTTTAAATGCACAATGAAAGTTAATTTAAATTATTTTAAGTCATCTTTAAAAAAACCTGTGAGTTAGTACTATTTTTAATATGACTACACATGCTAAAATGACGTGATAAATGATACAAGTTCAGTTACCTACATTATGATGCACCTACAAGTGTCTGTAGTTGTAAAAGTTGTCTTCTTGTAAATTGATTAAAGTAGGTACCTACATTAAATTAAAGACATTTAATAACCTATTGTAGCCTAACGCAATGTTGCTTAATACAAAATGTAAAAATACCTCCCCATGTTATTTAATCTCATATTTTTCCTTGCGAATTGAGTGTAATCAATATTGAGCAAAATTAAAAATGTTTTGCAAAGTGATAAAAACTGGCAGGACTTTTGCAAAAATAACGTGAATATAGATAAATTTCAAGTTATAACCTCTTTAAATAATTGCTGCACACAGTTTTTTCGTGCTTCCTGATATAAGCGTGATTATATTAATTTTCACATTTTATTTTTAAACTAGCGGCCCGCTCGGACTTCCACTAAACATTATCCACATGTCTTAAACGCAGTTTATGTTAGTTCCCGATAATGCACCTTTGTGAAAGTATTTTTTAAATCTGTTCAGTAGTTTTTGAGTTGATTCGTTATATACAAAATAATCTTTCCTCCTTATAATATTAGTATAGATTGTTATTTTCCTCTGATAAACGCGTGCGATCGCTGCTAATTATAAAGTGCTTTCGGTCGGTATCCCGGCAACCGCTATGTTCCTGCATTTTAAATCTGTAATATCTTCGAAAATATTCATTTAAATTACCTACTGTAAAGAGCCATATTGATCTATATTAAATGCACAATGTTTATAATGTACTGAATTGGATAAGGATAAATGCTGTATTGCATAAAATTGCTTCGTAATAAAGCCATTATTTCTCGTAAAAAGTAAAAGATAAAAAATGGTTATTGTGGGTTATCTCCCGAGAGATAGACATATACCATCGCAGACTTTTTATTTTCTTTATCTAATAAAAGAAACGGCATAAAAATCCGTTGCGAAGTTTTAAAGATCTAAGCATACATAGGGACAGACAGCGAGAAGCGACTTTGTTTTATACTATGTAGTGATGATGATACTCACAATTATCGTGGCTTTCTATTGCCTGCCTGCCAAACACGGTATAGTGTCAAAATTTTCTAAAAAAAGGTAATTCAGCCTAGTCTGGGAAGGGGGGGAATTGGCCCAGTTAATCACGCTGCCGGGGGTAAAAATGTTGTTGCCAGATCAATGAGGATATCTAATTCTATTGTGGCAGAAATAAAGAAAAATAAAACAATGGTAGGTTTTGGTAGGGTACCATTATGTTAATTAGAGCAGCTTATTCCCGTTAGGGTATCTAATGTTCTAATGATTGTGATCAAATAAATCGAAAAAAATAATAATTATCCCAGTAAACCTTGTGTTACCATCCCTAAATTAATATTACTTCCCGTTCCCCATTTGCTCAGATAGAGCAGTGGCAGAACGGCAAGCTTTACGCACTGTCTAAATGGCCACAATACTTATTAAAGACCCGTTGATATTTTACTTAAAGTGGAGGCCCTCTTTTCATTCACTTTGTCCATTTTTCCATGTCAATAAATGAACTTAACCGTAAGTTTATATCACAGTTGGTCACCCTGTTTTTTATCATTTAATGCTAAAAATCCTATCGATGCCTGAAAAAGGTTTCTCCGTCTTTCTGTATAAGCTTACAGAGTAAAAGAGACAGCAAGTATATTTAAGCTCAAAGCGGGTAATAATGGTAAGAAACGTAGCCGCGTGCGAAGTTTGACAATATTAATTGAAATTATTGACGTTTGAATCCGACAGCAAGCAGTTTAGTGAACAATCTAACCACAGAGTACATTTTATATACTGAATCTAACGATCGGTCGATGATCCAGTGTTTACGTTTACTTTATAATCTGAGCTATACTACATAAATAAATCGAGCGATGGAGTGGTCGAAAGATAAAACATTGAAGTTGATAGAGCTGTTGCAAGTTAACGCTACTTTGTGGAACCCTTCTTTATGTGATACTCGGAGAGTCAAGCAAAAGCGTCGAGAGGAACTACGAGTGATAGCTGAAATATTAAGGATTTCTGTACCAGACGCTACTAAAAAGATTCAACATCTCCGTACACAATACAACAGAGAATCAGCGCGAGAAGTACGAGCTTATGTTGAAGACCCGAACGACAGATATGTCAGTAATTGGTACGCGTTTGACTATTTACATTTTTTGAAAGACTCGAGCAAACCTTACAGGATTTTACAACCGGTTAGTATGCCTACCTAGTTATTTTGTAAAGAGTATGTACGTACCTACTATCATTAAAGTTGTTAAAGGTAAGTATTCATTTTTAAAGCCAATTCTTCGTCACTACACTTTTGGCAGAGTGTTGTGCTCTCTCACACATTTATGAAGTGGACCAGTTAGTACTGCCTTTGCCTTTGGCGTGACCTTATGCCTTCAATAAATGCCATACATACAGAAGACTGCATCAAACAACTTGATGATATGTGATACTTACAGCAGAGACCACTGATACCAACTTTTATGCCTAAAGAATTTATGATTTACAAACAATATAACAATAAAACATCACTGTAACAACCTTTGTCATGGTTGCACAGAACCAGGTAAGTATTAGGATACAAATTAGTTAAAATTAGTCTAAATATTTAAAATTAAAATGTTTCAGGAGGAGAATTCTGAACTAAATGGTGTACCAACTCACTCTGAAAATGGACCTAATGACTGCAAGCTTACCAGCCCATCACCACCTCACAAAATGTCCAGATTCTCTGAACCTTTACACACCGTCACACCTGAACTAATCTACCCACCTTTATCAAGAAACAGGGATGAGTTCTCAGTATTTGGTGAATACATAGCCAATGAATTGAGATCACTGAAAGGTGAAAAGAACCTTCTTGTAGCTAAAAAGAAGATACAAGACGTAATATTTGAAGTTAAAATGGGGTTGATCAGTGAGCCACGGGTTGAACAGCCATTATGTACAGTATTTGCAAATACGACTCAACCACACAACACAACTATACATAGCAGTAAGCTGTATACGACACCTGTGACAGCCACAACGGCACACATAGAGCCGTTGTCAACATCCCATGCTCCTACAACTACTGGGATCACTGAAATATTAATTAGTAATAATAGTACCTGTCACTATCCTACTTTCAAAGTTGACTCACAATAGCAGTGTCATCCACTTCCTAGTGAGGAAGTGGATAAAAGTGATGGATACACCATTCGAAATTAAACTTGGGAAGCATTGAACTGTGATTAATTTAGATCTTCGAATATTGTTGCTTAGTTGACAATACCATATAACTCAAATTTGGCCACTTTTTACTTGTGACGGCCACGGAGATTGTACATGAGTTTGGAGTCAGAGGTGATTGTGTGTGCTGCTACAGTGCTCATGTTTCTCTAAAAAGGTTATTTATTTTTTCTCGGAGATGGCTAAGAAGATTTGGAAGCAGTTTTTTTGTCTGTATAAGTCTCATTTTAGACCGCCCAGACCGCCAGGGGGCGCTACAGCACTTGCGTTTGTTTCACCAAAGAGTCAAGTTCATCTTTTAATTATTAAAAAAATGATTCTGTTAAAATGAAATGTTTACTCTCAAAAGAAGAAAATCTGTTGGGGTCTGCCATTTGCTGAGCAGTCACATGCATAAAAATGTTTTATGTTCAATCTAGGGGAGGTAAATAATAGACCCCAACAGAATTTCGTTGGTTACTTACTCCTGTTAGTTGGGGCATTTTCAAATTTTATTTCATTATTTTTTACGTCCATTGTGGGTATTATTAAAATTTTAAATTTTGTTGTTTAAAAAGTAAATCAGAAGACTGAACAGAAACATTGAAAAGTGTATCAGTAATTTATTTTCTTCCCTGAAAAGTGGCCAAATTTGATTACTGGACATAGTATTGCTGTTAAATGATGTTTTAAAGGTCTTCCAGCAGTGGGCACAGTAGTGTATCAAACTGTCAACTGATCCACCACTGTTTAGGAAAAATGTGAAATATTCACAAGGAATTAGAAATAAGTATAAAATATATTTAGTATTTAAGATGTTATTTAACTAATGAAATTAAGCATATCTTTAGTGATAAACATAGTATATGCTAGCCATATTTTATTGCTTTATTTGTGAAGATTTCTTTGGTTTACTTACAGCTTTTTGTAAGATGGACAACAACATGTAAATGATTTATTATTAACAGAATTTGAAATGGTCATGTAAGGTTGTAAACTGGTCTATCTAAATACTGGCTGACTGTTGTAGTAAGGGAATGATATTGAAGCTTACATTCGTAACTTGCCGAAAAATGATATTTATGTATGGATTAGAACCACAAATTGTGTACCTATATGGAGTGTCTGTGCAAAAGGTCCTACCGGCCATTGTGAAATATTTTTTTTTATCTCATAATTATTTATAAGATAAAATTTATGACTTCTCCAAATTAATTTTATGGTAAAAGTTTGTGATTCTGTTCAAAAGGGTCTCGATTTGGTCTGTAAGATACTGTTTCAAATAAAATAAGCTGTTTTGTTCAGGAAAATGACCAACAATGTTGTACAAGAATAAACTATAGGTAGTCCTTTTTGCAGATACATTTAACATTTTTTTCCAATCGCAACCCATTATTCAGTTTTTGCTGGTTTATAGCAATTCCTGAACGGCGTGCGTTTTCGCCAAATGTAAACTGTTGTCATTTTGTATAATGCTACCGCGCCGTTTACAAATTTTAATACCATGTTTGTTATACGACACCGACAAAATGTAGGGGTGTCCCTGAAAAATTATGTTCTCGGAATCTGTATCGCCCGACAAGTGCTAGACATAGTAGGTACATAAAAATAAAATATATGTTAGTACCTATTGTATTAAATCGACTCTTTAACGTTAGGTTAGTTGGTTTTCTGTTACACGCCAGAAACATCAAATTTAAGTTTGAATATGAGCAAAAATATAGTTATCTATTATATTATTTCATAACACTGCCATAAACATAGTGTAATAAGTATGTAGTGGTGTAAAGTCGAGCCCTCAGCAGAGAAACGATGAGGTGCGGTGTTGGGAGAGCCCCCCAGGAGAGTGCCCCACTCGCCCGCGACGTCTGCTGTAGTACTCCAACAACTCGCTTGTATTGGGATACGCTCAGATAAGGTGTCCGGAACTCTAAATTCGTGGTTTGATTTAAAAACATGTGATAATATAATTGTGAACGGAACCAACTTCGTTGCCTACTTTATTATTTTAAAATTTGTTTGCAATTCTTCGTAATGTAAAAATATTATTTTTTACGTTACAAAAAATTATGGGTAAAAAAAACTTCATCACTTATTTCTAGTCTGACATAATACTAGAATATTGTCTGATAGAAAATTAAATGTTTATAAGGAGTGTGTTGGGATCCCTGACCTCTCTATTGCGAATCCATGCAAATTTGAAGCAAAGCGTATTTATCAATAAATTACTCAATATTTATTTTTATTGTTCTCCTTGTGACAACTCTTGCATATTTTTTATGAGCATCGGCGGTTCGCATTTTGCGCTGCATCAAAGGTACCACCACCCACTATAAACTTATTACAGTTATGGTTCTAACAATAATAAACTTTATTATAATGGTCACCCTACTACAACATCGAAGTAGATTGAAATTAAGCATTTTGTAAAATATTACAAAATGTCGGCGCAGTTTATGTAAAGCCGTGTTGTGCTACTATTTGACTGCGTCTGTTTTATAAACTTATGAAGGTACAAAACAAATGCATTTGAAAAACTTCAATGTCAAAATTGAAGTTTTTTTTATAAGTATAAATATACTAACGTTAACTTAACTTAACGTTAACTAAGAGTTATTGATGCCATAATTTGTGGTTTACTTGTCTAGTCATTTTAATGTAAAGAAAACCTATTTTCGGCAAATTTTACTTGCAATTACAACAAAATTTAATTTCTTTTACTTTATGTTCGTGTACCTAATGATAAAAAAATAATGTTCAAGAGTCAGTATTGAAAATAAAGATCTCAGTTATTACACTGTGTTTATTTTTAATTAAAAAAATACATAAGAATTGTGTTATTTTTTTATTTATTTTTCTAATTAGGTGTGGTAATTTTTGTTTATTTATTTCCATTACAATTGCCTTTACAGGTTGCCCTAATTCAACATTGCACTTAAAAATGTTTAAAACATTTACATTTTGTAACATAGTGAACAATGGTACCCTAGTCACGGGCACAGAATAAGTAATAGTTTCACGGGGTCTCATCACGAAAAAACAGAAACTCAGAAATCGATTTGATATTGAAGTTAAGTCCCCCAGCTCAATTTCTTGATTTCATAATTAGACATGTGGGAAGAGAGACGAGTCGTGATGATTAATTAAATTTTTGTAAAAGAATATAATAGCATGTAATGGTTTTATGATATTGTAAACAAAGATTTTTGTAAAACCAGAAATACAAAAAGAAATAGTTTGGTTTTGTTTTTTATGGTTGTATCATTTCTTTTTTGTAAGAGTATATCAAAATACAATTTAGAAAAGTAACCCAGAAGACATATCCTACAGTCGGTACGTGTTAAACAGTGGTACCCACTTTATCAGTTTATTTTACTAGTTTTAGTGATAAAAAACTGCTAGTAACAACCAACTTAATCTATTTTTAGCAATGAGAATCTTAAAATATCGGGTAGAATTTTATTTTCATTTAAAATATAAGAAAAAAGTAACGCCTGACATAAAGATACTAGCAATATTTTCCTATTTATCTTCGTTCGGTTACGGTTGATAGACCTGGAGGCCTACTCTAATTCAATGAAAACGAAGTTTCGATTAAAAATGAGGTGGTGATATACAGAGTCAGCAACATCAATTCAATCCACTCGTGTCTGAAAATCTTCTATGGGTTCGGACTTCTTGTGCTTATCCAAAAACAAATTCTTTTTGCTATTGCTTTGTGTATTCTCGTCTAACATATAACCTAGGTTTCATTTGTGGCGAAAGGAAAAACGTAACTCATGCCAATAGTTTGCTTATTTTAACTATTGCACCTCCTGTAGTACCATAATATCCTATGGCACTGTTATGGCCTATGGCATACATAGGTATAGATAAAGCATTTTCTTTTTGTCAAATGCTTGCAATGGAACGTCAATGGATTAAGTAGGTACCTACCTAGCTATTGCACCTTTAGGTAATAAAATAATATAACATATGTATGACATAAATCTTTTTCATTGATATTTTTGAAATTGATGAAATAGAATATTATATTGAATTAGATTAGGTACCTATTGATTGATATATTACAGGTGTAATTAAAAATATTTTGAAAATGTTCGGTACTTAAATTTTGATATTTTGATCTTTTGATCTCATAATGCCCTCATTATTTACGGCGGTAGCCTAATGGCTAAGGCATCGGTCACGCAATCGTGAGGTCGCGGGTTCGAATCCTACCCATTACACTACCGACGTGAACCCACTCCTAACACAAGCCTTTGAGCTTAGCTGGAGGGGTTAACAAGATTGCTAGTAATGTGGGACTTAATCCCACATTACTAGTTATTTAAAAAAAAAAAAAAACCAGGTACCAGGGGAACCAGTGACTTACCCGTGAATTTTAACACAATTTCGATACGTGTGTAGATTGTTTGACGTTTGAAGTCTGGTCACCTGGGTGGTGACCCAGGCACACTGACCTTCAGTGGCGTGGTGTCCTTAGAACACTATTCTTTTCGGTTTCAAGACTAGTTACCTACATAATATACGTATGAAGAACCGTGTCCACCTATTATCGAGATCCCTAGGGAAAATTTTAACCCTTCGGCGCTGCTGACCTCTATACTCTAATACTATGGAGATCACTGGTTACCTACCAGAACCGTGACCGTTATGTCGCTGGCATGCTTATCCATGGTCATGGCAGTCAGATTAAGTAGTATCGAAATGTCGGGTAAGTAAATTAAACAAAGTATTTATCCTTAACATACTACGCAATTACGGCCTAGTCGATAATTTGAATAATATTTATGTAAAAATCGCGTTAGTGTAACAAAATTCAATGGCTTGCAAACAATTATAACGGATTGTTATCACTAAAATAGTAGATAGGTATGAGTAATATGTACCATGTTATTGTTAAGTTATATTCAGGGGCGTAGCTAGAGTGTGACGGCGGGGGCGGGTAAGCACTGGGTGTCCCTTTATGGGGTGACACCTGGTGACAACTTCAAGAACAAATAACAAATATTAAGAAAAAAAATCGCTAGAACACCTATCTTTTTCGAGAACTTCCTCACAATCACTAACTAAAAACATATAAATAGTTTAAAAGAAGTACGACTCTGGGAAGAAAGTACCGAGAAAGGGTTTTAATACATTAAATATCAGTCTGTTATTCTATGCAGCCGAATTTACGCCAGCGAATAGTCCTATCATCAAAACATTTTTTGAAACGCTTTTTTCGGAATTGAGTTCATTTCTAGCCGCAAATTATTTTTTGATGTCTTCTACCGAATGAAAATGGGTGCCATGAAGTGATAATTTGTGCTTAGGAAAATAGAAAAAGTCGGCTGGAGCTATATCTGTGGTTGCTCGATGGTATTTGTTGAATTATTGGTCAAAAAATCGTTTACTATGATGGCCTTGCGCGAAGGCGCATTGTCGTGGCGCTAAGTCTAAGAGTTTTCTTACCACAAATCTGACCGCCAACACCAAATCGTTTCATGAATGTTAGGTAGGAATTCGGATTGGAGCGACTCTTATGCGATTGAGTTTTTGGGGAAAATTCTGGTATTTTGGAACTAGGCGAGTGGCAATGTTTCATACCCAATTAATTAATTTAGAATGGTATGGATACTCTTCAGCGGAAATATCTTCAAACTTGAATAAGGGTTTTTGTCACTATTTCCTTAACTTTTGCGATGTTAGCTTGGCAAATCATCCATCACATCTCGACCGCTTTTGTACGCTTTGTACCACTCATAAGCACGTGTTTTTGATAAAGTCGATTCACTATAAGCCTTCTGTAACATTTTCAGACACTCCAAACATGAAATTTAAGGCAAATTCTTTGTTTGATGTTTTTTCCATTCTGATATTCGCGATACGCACTAGATATGATCTAACTAAATAAAATAAAAAAACTACAAACAGCACTCTATTTAATTTTATTTGTAAAATTTTACTGATAATGTGATGATGCTTCTTTATTTATTATGGTGAATACAGAGTAAAAAGTCAACATAGTGAGGTTGTGAACAAATTTATTTTGTGTGTTTAAAAATTGAAGATTATGATAAAATATGGTCTCTTTAAAAGGAGTGCCGAAGATTCGAAGATGATCTCGGTTGTAGTTTAGGGGTAGAAAAATCTTATCTCGTTTTGGTATAACTGTGATATGGCGTCTGTTTGGAAGATCTGAAAGGATTTAATACAAATCTACCAGAACCTTGACTCAGCTATTCGTCTGATATTCTATGGTTCTGAAATACAAATTCCACGGTCACCTTGTAATTTAAATGATATATCACTCGGTTGCCTATTGCATCCGAGAGACAGGAAAAATCCAATCCAGATTTTTCATTTGCTTAACTTTTTTCTCAGAGTGAGCTCAACGACCTAGTAAGAGACTTAGGTCTTTCTAAACATATGGTCAAAAAAAATAAATACCTATTCATCATCTGGGAACCAATTTTCGTGGTATAAGGAGCGAGAGTGAACATTTGCACAGTTATTCTGCAAATATTGAAATCTAGTTTATTGTACCTTAAGATATTCCTGGGCTCTTATAATCAAATATTATTATGACTCATCAGATTGGCACATATTGTTGTTGTCATAGTTATTCAATAAATTTAAATTTTGCGAAAAATGTTTTAAATATTACATAAAGTAATATTCAGGCCCACGTCAAAAATCTTAAAACGATTGCCGCAGTGGGGTAAAAGCCCTGTGTCGCGGGGGACTTTACAAACATATATAGACTTTACAACATATATATAGTCACAGACACAAAGTACACCCAGACTCGGAACAACAATTTGTGGATCATACAAAGTGGTGTCCCGTGAGGGAATCAAACCCACGACCTCTCGCGTAGCTGTCGGATGCTCTTCGTTCGGTTTCTGCAATGAAACTCAAAGAGCCGTACAAGTTCCTTGGGAACGCGGTGGATGACGTCACGATTGCCATAAAATCTTATGATATGGAGGTTAAATTCAACTTTGGTGGACATGGTAACAGCTTAGGTTCGGTACCCTTATGGTTGCGGGTTAAAAATTTTAAATAACATAAACTTTACTATTGAACATTTACTCATAAAAAAAATATTCGTTGCCATTGTATTCAACGAGAAGTTGTCAAAGTAAACTTAGATTGTAGGAGCTACATAATATTTGAAGATTTCCCTCGATCAATCCAGAATCACATCATCAGAGCCAGAGCTCGTTATGGTGACAATGGGACCAACTTGAAAGTATACCATATCAAACAAAAAAGTTATTTTCCAAATCGGTCCACAGGCGTTTTTAAGTAATCGAGTAATATAAGTAAAAATTAAATATTGTGATGAATTGAGAATCACCTTCCTTTTTTAACTCGATTGATAAATTCATTTAGTTCAATGTAAAAAATAAGATTAGTAGCGGTAAAAGCTAGAAAGAAGAATGAATAAGAATTTTAATTGTAACATATTTTTTTATCTTACTTTTCAATGTGTTTTGTTATTTGTTAAATATAAATAGGTATTATATGACCCCATGATGTTTACTGCTTTTAACTTTCAATGGGGTGACACCACCAATCTCCGCACCGGGTGCCACTCAAGATAGCTACGCCACTGCCTATATTATATTTTATAGGTAGCCATGGACGGAAAGTCAGTACATACGTGATAAACAGTATTTAATAAACATTGGTTCAGTGTGGTTGTTCGTACATTATCTACGTAGGTACCTAATATAAAACCGTCAACTAAACAGGAAAATACAATGTAAGTATGTAACAATCTTTTATAGTATGTTTAGGCTTTATTAAACGTAAACGTGATAGCAGAATAATAACTCAAGCTTTAGATACTTAATGGTCCTTAATCCTTCCAAATAGTAAACTTAGTAAAGTAGATAAATATCTATAAACTACAATTTTGAATGGTTGAAAAAACCAAATACCAGCTGTATTTGGTTTTTAATAAAATTCCCATGTCATTTCTAATTTTAAAAGATGTGGAGTTGTTTGTAAGTAGTTAATGTATTTACCAACCTGTTCTACTCTACTCGTATACCATCCCATTAAAATTGCTTCTGCTTCAATAGTTCCTAAAACATAGCGACGTTAAGTGATTATCTCTTCGTTTGTAGGCAAAAAATTAAATACCTAGGCTAATTACCTATCTACTTACCTACCTGATAAAAATCTGAGAATTTCTGGTGAGTAGGAATGGCGGGTGTACCATAATAAATCCAATTTGACATAGTACACAAAAAATGTACTTAAATTGTAGCTACCTATCAGTACACAAAATGTACATAAATTGTATCCTGTTGACTAAAAATTGCACCTTTATTCTAATTAATTAATAGCAAAATCAAGATACACCCATATATCTTGATTTTGCTATTATTTCGTTTTAATAGAGGTACAATTTTTTTAAGTAGGTATAGGTATATTTTTTTTAAGTAGGTATATATTTATTATGGTATCATAATAAATCCAATCACCTTAATAAACAGAAAACTCGGCAGTTGTGAGAGTCAGAATTGCGGGTGTACACCCGCCATTCTGACTCTCAAACGGGTGGCCCTAAGTCTTATTACTCGTACACCGCTCTTTTTATGGATTTAGGGTCCCTGATTCAGTGTAGTGTAATAAGTTTTACATTGGCTCATAAAAGTTTGGGGTCATTACTGTGTTCGTTTATGTTCTTTAAAAAAACGGATATTTTTTTATTTAAAGAAGTGTTTGTGTTTTAAGATCGATGTAATAATTCTTATGTACTTCAAGCCCAGTTTTGTGAAAACGGTGTCGCGCCTCGTCTCGCAACTTAAACAAAGTTTTTATAATATCTGATAACACAGGCGTAGGTTTTACTTTAAAAACCCTTTGAATAAGCGGGGCATGAGCTTCAAGTAACCGCGTAAGAAACAGAATAAAGAAATGAATAATTTCATCGACGCCATGAGATTGACTAATTAGTCGCCACGGTGTCGCATCCAGATCTTTTTCGAACAGTTCAGACAGTATGTTTTAATCGGACAATAAAATCTTGTATAGGTACCAGTCTCTTCACAGACTTATCCCGTTTAAACAATAACTCGCATATGACTAGAGCATGGTTACCGAGTTTATCTATAACTTAGCGTCTGTACATATTACGTCGATAAGCGTAGCGCTGTCACCCACAAAATGCGTAGCCGGCGATACAATCTGGTCCATGTTGCTATAGTTACTAGTATAGTATTATATTATCTGTGCTATAGTGCAGGAACTGTGCTAGCAGTCTTGTTTTAGAATTGTTGCAGTCAAGCATGTTTACATTAAAATCTCCCAAGAGAGAGATTATCATAAGGCGTTATATGCTCTCTGTAATTACCTCCAAAAAAGTGTCCATTTCTAACCACGGCGGCCGATATGCGGTACCCACCAATATTTTTTTAGTTTTATTAGCCTGACCATATTTGCTTCACCGTAGGATGTGAAGACCTAACACCCGCACAAATGTCCGACCCTAAGTAAATGGCTACGCCTCCCCCTCATCCACCGCAAACAGACTTGAGGCGTGGAATATGTCGCAATTTATACCCCAGGACTACTGGTGCCCGGTTTTCCTCGTTGTGGCGGAACCTAGTTTATTTATGGCCATAACGTCTGGTGAATGATGACTCACAGCTATGAGAAACTCATCTCTGGTTTGCATCATCGCCAAAGAACCCGCGTTATATAGACCGAACTTTAATGGTTTACTATGCATCATTACATGTAAATACAACTTTATCCTGAATATATAAAATAAGTGATGAAAACGAAGTATAAAAAGAAAGAATTAAAAGTACAATAATGTGGTGCTAATTTAATTATAGTAGTCCCTAAATAGATTAACAACACTATTATTACTTACTACTTTATAAATACACTAGCTGTCCCGCGCAACTTCGTATGCGTAAATTTTCCCCGTTTTTGCAACATTTCTCGTCGCTACTCCGCTCCTGTTAGTCGTAGCGCGATGTTATATAGCCTATAGCCTTCCTCGATAAATGGGCTTTCCAACAAAAAAAGAATTTTTCAAATCGGACCAGTAGTTTCTGAGATTAGCGCGTTTAAACAAACAAACAAACAAACTCTTCCGCTTTATAATATTAGTATAGATATATATAAAAAAAAATAAAAAAACCCGCCTGCTTAGAAAAAGACGAAAACAAATCTTAAATCATGCAGTCGGAGACATGAATCCCATTGAACTTACTAAAATGCCTCCGACTGCATGATTTAAGGATAACTTATATTATACTATCAAAAATATCGTTTCCCCTACCCGAAATCGGTCAAGGTTGCGTTGCACAAAACATTGTTCAGGGGGGGGGGGGGGGCAAATAGGCAAAGTAGGTACACAAAACAACCATTGGCATTCTACCCCTGAAGTTACTCCTCAAAATTATCTGTCCTGTCTGTAAAATGACCTGTATAAGATTGTAGGTATTTAATAAAGTCGTAAGGGCGATTTTTGCGCATGTTTATGTGATAGCTAGGTAGGTTGTAGACAGAAAACATCGGCAGTTGTGATGCGCTTATTACACTGCACTGAATCAGGGACCCTAAATCCTTAAAAAGAGCGGTTTAGTGGATTTAGTGGATTTATTATGCTACCATAATAAATCCAATCACCATAATAAACAGAAAACTCGGCAGTTGTGAGAGTCAGAATTGCGGGTGTACACCCGCCATTTTGACTCAAACGGGTGGCCATAACTCTTAAACGGCTATTACACTACCCTGAATCAGGGCCCTAAATCGAGGTGGCCTTGAAAATTTGTTAGAGAATTAGGGCCCTAATTCTTATTACACCGCTCTTTTTAAGGATTTAGGGTCCCTGATTCAGTGTAGTGTAATAAGCGCATTAATTAACTCTCTAGCTTAGGACTTAAACGAAAAAAGGAAGTGGTGTTATGTGAGATTATAAAGACAGCTAGCTGGCGACTCTAACGAAAAACATTTTTTTATAAAAATGAATTGCAAAAGTCGTCGTGTGTGTAGTATTAGTGATCTGAGGCTGTGTGCAAAATGGATCTGATATGTTGAACTGAGCAATGTGCCCCATCAAAATAAATCGTTTATTTTATCTACTAAATGTTTTTGATTTCATCTGTAGTGGATACAAATACTAGTACAAATTGCAACAAAAGTGCAAATTATTAAATTTCTTGACATGTAAAACCATTTCTCTTAAAAAATAACCTAAATTCTTAAGAAAACCGGGGGGGACTGCAAAGGAAGAAGGGGGGTAGGGGTTAGACTATTATTTATTTGCTTTGAACTATGTACCTAATATTTTTCTTTATTATAATATTATAAGCATTCTTTTAATAAACACCAAACAAAATTATGTAAATAGGCAAATTATAAGTCTTTCAGTCAGTCGTGACATTTTTTTTAACTAAAACTTATTTAAAGTTCATTAGAGTAGGTAGGTACTTCTGTGTAATACTAATGATACCTTATAACGAATCATTTTATTACTGACCTTACGTCATACAATGAAGTTGCAGTCGATATGCGAATCAAAATGTGTCATCATGACAGACAGTTATCAACTCATTTGAAACGCCTAGTACCTACTTATTATTATGGAAATTGAATCTCCTCAATCTGGTAACAATGTTTGACATTGTCACATAACCTTACGGGTCGTTGCGTTTCTCATGCAATTGTTTGTATACAAAAAGAACATTATTTTTATCACTGATGTTGTATGAAGGCTGAATAAAATAAAATCTAAATAGTAGATTTATTTTAAACATCACAAATAAAAATATATATAATTTTTTTATACGAAAGTATAGTAACCGTGTTTCTAGTAAAACAGAACGTAAAATGTTAATATTTTTGAATAATAATTACATTTTTTCGGGATTAACAATCTTGATCATGTTTACGTAGCGTACTATGAAAAATAGCCCTTTTCTAGGGTTCCGTAGCCAAAATGGCAAAAGGGTTCCGCCCTTATAGTTTCGCCATGTCTTTCCGTCCGTCCGTCCGTCCGCACCTTTGCTCAGAGACTGTTAGTGCTAGGAGACTGTAATTTTGCACGGATACAGATATTACTTACGCCGACATAGTGAGAGACAAAATCTTAAAAAAATATTGTTTTTAGGGTACTTACCTCCCCTATACGTAAAGTGTGGTGTGATTTTTTTTCTCACTTACCCCATCGTATGGGGTGTCGTTAGATAGGTCTTTTAAAAACGTTTAGGGGTTGAGCAGACCATTGTTAAATTTAAGGATCCGTTTGTAAAATATTAAGCTTTAAAGTGCAATTTTTTGTTATGGCCAAGTGTATCTTTTTTTTTTTTTGATTCGGCGGGAAAAATTCCTGACGAACACCCCCACCATTCGGGGAAGATGATGGAGGTAGTGTGGGGTT
This sequence comes from Herminia tarsipennalis, assembly GCA_945859575.2. NCBI lineage: Eukaryota > Metazoa > Arthropoda > Insecta > Lepidoptera > Erebidae > Herminia > Herminia tarsipennalis. The sequence goes on from OX243840.2 coordinate 8,736,065, forward strand.
TGCACCCACTAAAAAACCCGCCGTGTATCGCTCGCCACCTTTGCGAACGGGCCGCCGGAATTCGTTATGCCGTCGGCGGCCCGCCCGTTGTTGCGTTCCGGGCATTTCACACTTACGCGGCCCCTGGATACACACAGGGCGCCGCGCCTCCACGGAAGGCCGCGGGCGGGGCAGATTACCCCGTACGCCCGCCCGCAGCCCCACCTAAGGCGGCATCAAGCGCAGATATGCGCGCCGACGCCGCCCGGTTCGCCGGCGACGACGGAGCGAGTCTGCCAGGGAACTCTCTTCCCTGACGCGCTCCGCCGCCTCCTTCTGCGAGATGACGTCCTCGCAGAAGGATGCGACCGCATTCCCACGACCCCTCGCCCCGGACCATGGACAGAACCACGGCCGGCAACGAGAGGACACTTCCGACCACTGAAGTGACCTCTCGTTGCCGGCCGTGGTAAAGTGTACCTCCCCCAACCCCGGATAAATGGTCGATGTTGGATATGTGAAAAAATCACGGTAGTAGTGAAAAAAGGAAAACTATCACAGCTAAATAGGCTTTACAGGTTTACGAGTAACGGCTGATCCAATGAGAAGTAACAAAATTTTCGTGCAAATTCCATTGAAAAATATTATTAAGTAATTATAACAACATAATAATATTTTTATTGAGTATGAAACAAAAACAACAGAAAACCCACTTCTTGAGCCACATTATTCGGATGGGGGTGAGGACTACGGAACCCGACATGTACTTGCCCGGTATTTTTATGATAGCGATCATTTTTATACACGACATTAATTGTTATAAAATGTGACAAGTATAAAATGAATACAATGAACATGATTCTGTAGGTTTGTTGTATCGTATGAATAGTCACTTTTTGTAAGTTTCCATAAAATAAAAACGCAAAATGTAGTATTTTAAATTATTATAAATAAATTTATTTGTGGAACATAGGTACATGGTTATAACTTGTGGCACCATCAAAATCTAATTTATTAATAAAATAATATAGTGCATGTGGCCACACCTAAGTTGTGAATGGGCATGGGCATGCTCTTTGCGATGAATGTGACAAGCTAGTGACAGCACTGACTACCAGTTTATGTATTTATTCTATGGCACTGACAGCCGGCCGGCGGCACTTACCAGGTACTTTTGATAAGCTGAAAGCCGGCTCACAGGCATTGAGAGGCAGTTTATTTGTTTGATAAATGTATAATTTATTGCTCGTAGAGTATTGTTCTGTGTTGAGTTGAGAGGTCAATGTGGTCAGGTGTCAGTTCGAGTTCTATTTTGTCTAAATGAAATGTCGGAAGTTTATTAAACACATTATCTAATCTTTGTTTACTAACACAATATTTGTTTTGTTTACAGTACAATGCGCCCATTGATAGTTTTTGCATTGTTTTATTTGGCGAATGCTGAGACAATAGATAATAACAGTGTCTACGAGATAAACAACAATTTCGACACGGTAAAACAAATTGATAAGGGTTTTCGTCCCGATTGGGATGACCTGGATACTCGAGTTCTACCGGAATGGTATGATAAAGCGAAAATAGGCATATTTTTGCATTGGGGCGTATACTGCGTGCCTAGTTATGGTTCTGAGTGGTTTTGGAGTAATTGGGCAGGTAAACGGTTATTTTTTTCAGTTTGGACCTACTTTTTAAGTTTAGATTTTGGTAATAAGGCCAAATTCAAAAATATTTATACTGTACCTCTAGGTAATTTTGAAGTATAAATTTCAAAGCTTAAGATACTTACAAGGAAATCCTTGTAAGTATCTTAGGCCCTGTCCCGCTTAAATGCACTTGAGGCGACCCTGGTGGATTTCCACTTAATTTTCATGTATCATTGAAAGTAAGTGTGTTATTATCTTGTACAGTCAGCTACATAAGTTTCTTAACATTTGCAAATATTTAAACCATCATAACTCCTAAAATAATGTGACTATTCATAATGAATTTACTTTAATTTGATTATAGGACAGCTATTTTGTTCTTATCTAAATTTTTGTAAATATGCTGTATGACGTAATTGTGCTAAGATGCTTTCAAAATTTTCAAATGTTAAGCAACTTATGTAGCTGAATGTACAACATATGAAACTCATTTTTCAGCTGGATCCAAAGAAATTAAATCATTTATGGAAAAAAACTACCCACCTGGTTTTACATATCAAGAGTTTGCTCCAATGTTCAAAGCAGAGTTTTTCAATCCTAAGGATTGGGCTGAACTGTTTTCCAAAGCAGGAGCAAAGTAATTACCACTATATTATTATAACTGCAGTAGGCCCAGCAGTGGACAATAATAAAATCAACATACAAGCCGATGATGATGTCCGGATGGGCATTTTTGCACCACTCTAGCATCACAGTAGTTATGGTACTGATCATCACCATCAGCTTATATATCCCTTGGTATTGACCAAGGGTGCAGATATATAAGCTGGCACTGGGTGTATAAAAGGCTAGTTATGGCACTGATGATGATTATAATATTTGATTCAATTTATGTATGAGAAAGTAATCTCTTAAATCACCTCTGTATTTAATAATGTATACCTAGCCAATGTCATGAAAAAATTAATCATCATCATCATCCCTGCCCTTATTCAAACTTATTAGGGATTGGGAATGATTGGATGGGATGAACTTATTAGGTTTGATCCCTCCATGCCAGGCACGGAGACTAGGGGGCTTACAGGGGCAGCGGCCTCCAGATTAAAATTTTGATGAATAGGGATGTTGACTGTGAAGTCAAATCAGTCTCTTTATGAAATGTCAAAACAACAAGCTCTATAGAAATGTGCATGGAATAACAAGTTATGACGTCATAAGTTCCTATCATCAAATCATTACTTTTAGTATTCGTTTTCATGCTTTTAAATTCAAAAATAAGTAAAATTATGGAAAAACACTTATTTTCATCTTAGGACATACTATTGCCTATTTTGTATAAAATAATTATTTTATTTTCTTGTAGTCAACTCCCCAATTCTGACACTGTATTGGAGTATTTATGAAGGCAATTGCCCAATTAAAACAAATGGAATTTAATCAAATGCATCCCCCCCCCCCTCCTCCAGAAGAAATTTCTGGATCAGCACTTGCTCCATACCTTCCTGTCAGATGTCATAGTCTCTGTGCTTTCTTCTTACATCATACTTTGAATATTCATGCTATTGCTACAATTCTTGACCATATGTCACAGGGACCAAATGTTACAGGGTACCTATGCCTTTAAACCTTATAAAACATTACTTTGGGCTGTGATTTTATGACTGGCCACTTACCTGACCTGACATCAATCCTGCAGATAGTTATGGTCAAGTAATAAAATGTTTGATGTTTTTCAGATATGTTGTCCTTACAAGTAAACACCATGAGGGTTTCACCATGTTCCCCTCCACACATTCATTCAGTTGGAATGCTAAAGACGTAGGACCTCATCGAGACATTGTTAAAGAGCTATCAGAAGCTGTGAGAAGCAAAGGCTTAAAGTTTGGTGTATACCACTCTTTGTATGAATGGTTTAATCCTATGTATCTTGAAGATAAGAAAGCCAGTTTTGCTACCCAGACTTATGTTGATACAAAATTATGGCCTGATATTAAACAGATTGTAGAGGACTATAAGCCTTCCGTGATTTGGTCTGATGGAGACTGGGAAGCTCACGATTCGTATTGGCGAGCAACAGACTTGCTAGCTTGGTTATACAATGACAGCCCCGTTAAGGATGAAGTTGTTGTCAACGATAGATGGGGTATTGATATACCAGGACACCATGGAGACTTTTACAATTATGCAGATAGATATAATCCTGGTTAGAATTTTTGAATATTTGCATCTTTTTTCTTTTAAGGTACAAGCCCTGTGCTGCGGGGGACTTTACAAACATACAAGTTACAGACACAACAAACACCCAGACTCAAAATGACAATTTGTGGATCACACAAAGTGGTGTATCATCTGTCATTACCCACACACCCAAATCACACCCTCTGGCTTAGCAGTCAGGTTCAATAACCACTAGACCAACAGATCACATCAAGTATTGGAGAACTAAATCTGTGTTTCAGGAAACAGAAATCAATGAAGGTTTACCACCAACCCAAAAAAATACTGCTTTTTAGTTTATAATTAATGACCATGTCTCTAATTAAGTTATAGTTATTATTATTCTCTTTATTGATTTGAATATGAATATAATTAATTTGAAGTGTTTTTAATCTGCATGCAATAACAATAAATTGTTGTGTGACACCAGTGGCGGAGGATCCTTAGAATACCATTACTTTCGGTTTCTCTTTGGATTGTAGTTACTTATAAATATGGGTACAAACAACCAGTAAGTGTCCAGCAAGATATAATTTTTGTATTGGGTTACCCCTGACAAATTTTAACACTTCTCTGTGTGACACTATTATTTAATGCAAGATTTGTTTATCTGTAATTAGTTGTACAATTTGCTGAGTCTTCAACAATGTGTAACCTATATAATGTAATGTTAGAACAACTGTTGATAAACCAAATAAATAAACAATAATTTCAGGCAAACTGCTGGCTCATAAATGGGAGAATGCTTTTACAGTAGACAAACACTCTTGGGGTTACAGAAGGACTATGCATTTAGATGAGATATTAACTATGGAAGAACTTCTTTATCAGATTGTGTCTACAGTGAGTTGTGGAGGTAACTTTAATATAAATATTTATTTACTCATTGTGTTCCACTCCACCCACATGCTATCTTTGAAACCCTTAAAAATCCATTATTAGCTGACTCTTAGTTCAAGTAGCTTTCAAGATTTGGCATTGAGTCAGTATGTGAATGACTTTTTGCTTTATGTTGGTTACTTGTTACGCCTTTTAGCTGCCACATAGTCGGCGATGACTACTACTATACAGAATGACTTTGAATTGAGTCGACAAACTTTAATAAGTAAACCTGTAAAATGTGTACCCAAGAATATTTAGGACATATTATTAAATAAAAACATAAAATATTACGTACCTAAGTATCAAATAAGTAAATAATTCTCTGAGGCGTTTTACGTTTTCGTAATTATGAATGAACACATTGCCTTGTTGCCAATTCGCCGCGCGTAGGTATCTACCTTATCACGACGACGAAATTAAATTAGATCGTGGATACTTGCTTAATTACCTACGTATTTCGCGGTAGGTACCTATCACATCTTTGACGTAAGTATTTAAAAAGTTGAAAACACCATATTTAGGTACAGTAATCACTACATACTTAGTTTAAAACAAAGTCGCTTTCTGTCCCTATATCCCAATGTATGCTTAAATCTTTAGAACTACGCAACGGATTTTGATGCATTTTTTAATACAGTGATTGAAGAGGAAGGTTTATATTCATAATAACATCCATATATTTTATACCCGTGCGAAGTCGGAGCGGGCCGCTAGTTGATAATAAATAAAGTGAATGATAATGATAATAAAAATGATAATAAATAAACATTTTTCCTGTTAATCATGATCTCGGTTTGCATATTGATTCCACTCTTAGCCGGTGAACTCAAATCGCTAACGTCAGTCAGAAGGTCACTGGTACTTTGCGGTGTCTCTATCGTCTCAAAAATTTTCTTGTTAATACAAAAATAACGCTCGTGCAGACTTTATTTAATATGAATGATGGTTTTAAAGAAATGCTTTGAGTCTCGTATATTCAGTTTCTATCAAACACTAAATAATCTACTACTATAGAAAAGTAGTGCTATGTAAACCAATGTCGATCATCCTCCTAGATGATACCACAAAAAAAAATCTAAAATTATTTAATCAAAATAATGATGATGAAATAGTGATGCGTTTTACAAATTTGATTTTCCGTCTCTCATTTCGCAAATTTTAATTATTATTTTTTGCAATTAATGAAGAACTAAATAAAAAAATAATTGTTAAGGCATATTGTCTAGACTATAAGATTCAAGAAAAAAATGAATTAAGCAAATTTAAACAACATGCATATTCCCTATTGCACGTAACCTTTTTAATGGTGTTTTAAGTGTTATTTCTTTATGAAGACCGCACAATCGATTCTTTCCTGGGCACGACTAAGTAGGAATGTTAAATCTGCGCTATATTGCGCCTAATGTATAAAGGTAGAAGATGAGAGAAGAGCGCTGCTCGTAGTAAAAGTATCGATATCGGTAATATTGTTTCATCCCTACAGCGCCACATCCCGCGCTTAGCAAGCCGTGCGGCCGGGGAAATCCCAACGTCGCGTTTTGAAACTCGGTATGTTTACGACATAAAACACCAAGAGTACAGAAGGTAACCTTCGTACGTATAACGTACTTCGATCTAGCCCTACACACATATACACCGTTCATATCGGACACGATATTATAGACCATGATGTTCGGAAGGCGATGCGAGATTCCGTGTCTGTAAACGGTGTATAAGTGTCCGTTGTTATTGCCCACGTTTGTATGAAGGTTAGGTACCTTTTCTGTACTATCTTTATTTTGTGTTTATGACCAATGTCCGTTTGTATGAACTTCGTGTTTACGAATATGGAATACATGATAATGTACTAAACCATATCTAATAGCTCTGTCACGATCGTTTTAAACAATAAAATCGGTTGTTTTTTTACAACTTAAATTCGTAATTTGTAATGCATAATATAAGTACTAAGGGAAATTTGTCAACTGATTTCAAAGTCATCTTGTATATACGAATTTATCTGTCCAACATGCATGTTTTTTACAGTATATCTGTCTTAAGAAGACGGACACTTGTAAAATCCTCTCATATTTTTTAGGCAATGCTCTCATCAACATAGGGCCAACGAAAGAAGGTACAATAGTCCCTATATTCCAAGAACGTCTCTTAACTCTGGGTACTTGGCTGGTTACAAACGGAGCAGCTATTTATGGCAGCTCCCCATGGCATTCCCAAAACGACACGTTAAATGGAGATGTTTGGTACACATGCACTAAAGAACAATACAATTCAAGGAATCCTGTAGCATTGCCCAACAAAAATGACAATGTAAAAGCGATATATGCTATCATTCTCAAGTGGCCAGCTACAAACATACTTAAAATTAAAGATGTATCAGGCTTGTTGCACAGTGGCACTTATAAAGTGGTGATGTTGGGTCTTGAATCGCTCCCCTTGAATGTAAGTAAACAAAAATTGTGTAATATCTATTTGCAATAAGTTCTTGATCTAACATTGTTTATATATATATATTGCGGTTATTAACAAATATGTAATGATTATTACATATATGTAATCGTATCATGTGCATAGTAAAAACATACTAGACTCTTTAAACTTTAATTTGAATTTAGCAGTACAAATTGTGAACAAAGCACAGGTATAGGCAACTGTTATCGAATTACAGATTAGACTTTAAAATAGAGGAAGATTGACGTTGATTTTGATTGTAGATCGTAATCATTGATTCTGAATGCGGATCGCGATCTAGTTTGACGTCTACGAGCCGCCCGAACTTGTAATAGCAAGCATGCACTATATTTATTCAAAACCTTTGTTGCACACAAAAGTATTTAATTACTTTTTTTATGTTTCAGTGGAAGATAATAAATGGAGAAGTAAACATAGTGTTACCTGACAAAAATGATCCTAGTATTGGTAACTATGCATGGACGCTTAGGTTTACTCACCAATAAACTATGTTACCAAGCATTTGTTTTTTTTTTTACTTACCCAAAGACAAGTAGCAACGTGAACTTGAGTCGCCTAAACTATCTTCTATTGAGGAAACATTGAAGGGTTCAAGAAAAAAAAAAACAATTTAACGTCAAACAAGTGTATTCAGTGAAACTTATATAATATTTCCATACTGCTACCTATGGACATAGTTTGAATTAAAAAAAAATATTACTTTGTGCTTATAAGAAGTAAATGAAACTGTTTAAGAAAGTATATTTCACGATCTGTTTTGTAATGCATAAAATATAATCCAATAATAGGTTAAAAACATACGCAATGAATAATTTTAAAATTTAATGTTGGTTAGTATTTAGGTACTATTGGTATATTTAACACTCGCGGTATGATTTTGAAAACTTTGTTGGTTCCCTGACGCAGTGGCGGCCGAGCAGATCGAGCTATCTGTGAGGTAAGCAACATTACAACGGTAGTGGCTTGGTCGCCACTGATTTAGTATACCTACAAAATTTTAAACACAGTTTCAAAAACGGTCACTCATCAATATGAGTGTCCGTTTTTGAACATTGTTACACGCCTCCGTCCCTCGGAGATCAAGTTAAGCCGTCGGTCCTGCGCCTAATCTCTCTCCGGTTGTTTCTGATTCCCGGGCAGAGTGAGGGAATAGAGTGCACTTGTGTCTGCGCATACACTTGTGCACTATATCTCCAGCGTAGTTGGATAGTCTTTAAATCGGTTAAGAGACCATTATTATTATGATTTTAAAATGTAAACCCCGTTACAGACGTAGCTATCAAAAATATATATAATTATACTTAATATATTAATAATATAATTAGTTTATGGCGCTGTGATTTATTTCTATGGCCTGGCCCGCACTGCCACGTGGATTTAACATCCAACATCAATTTTGCGTGCATAGTCATAGAAATAGCGAATAATATTTTAGTTATAGCTACTTATCTGACGGGTTTAAATACAGAAGCCTGGCTCACAGTTGGATATATGTTTAAATATACATGTATTGTCAAATTATTTAGCAGTTTAACCTACTGCAGAAGTAAAGAGGATTTTTTTCCTTCCCAAAAAAGCGAATAGCTCATTGCTATAGACTAGAGGCATTGGTATAATATCTTCAAACAATAATATAATATATCTTCACTTCTGCTACAGACTACCTAAAAGCTTTCTAAGATGATTCATAATTTCATATCTAAAAATTGGGTGGCATATAAAAATAAACGTTATCTATAAAAGGCTAGATAATGTATTGCTTATTTTATTTATTTTAAAATATAGTTTATTCATAATCTGCTAGCATTGTTAATTAACCTCTATAGCATATAAACTCTAAAGCGGGGTGGAAGTGAATGACAATTAGCTACTCTTTCGTTTCGTATTCATATGGTTAGGTATCCTTCAGAATGCTAAGTGCTAATCGAATGTACCTCACTTGGCGTACGAAACGATATCTGTCTACTTCGATCCACTTAAGAGGCCTACTCCAATTCAACGAAATAATAAACGAGCTGATAAAATTCACATCTAGCAATATTAATTTGAGTCAAGCATTCACACAATTTGTCTTTGGCGAACTTCATAGGCCAAATAATGGAAGTACTTTATAAAGGCAGATTTTTTTTGATATAACGTCACATAAGTGGAGTAAAGGTATACTCTTGTGTCAGTCAGCTGAATTCCTTAGCGTTTGGCGCAGAGGCAGTTTTTTTTTAATGACCTTAATATGTCGTAAAACTGCTTTCTAAAACTTAAAAAATACTTTTCTAGCAGTATATTCATTCTTAATAGGTTTTACGTTTGTCAGTCATGCAACATTTTGTAACCAGGCGCGTCAGTCATGCGTTAAAGTTGTATTATTTAATCGTGCTTGATCTGAACGTGCTATCGAATGTGTAATTTAAAATTTAGTATAACCGGCGTAGAATATTATCAGAATCACATTACTATCAGTCAGTCAGCCTAACTCTTTAACAGATGCCGTCAGTCAAGTCCTGTACGCCAAACGCTCAGATCAGAAAGCGGTTGACCATATTAACATATATATTTTTAAAAGATTGCAGCGCGGCGCTTTGTCACTTGGCCCAACGTTTGCCGTTTATGTCTTATTTATTTATTTTAGAGTTAATTAGTTACTTATAATGGTATTGTTTTTGATGTGTTAACGTCTTATAAATCGATGACAGGCTGCACCCACGAAAAAGTGTGACGTCACCGTTCTCATTCCGGTGACGTCAAAAAGTGTGACGTCACTGCTCACATTCTGCCTGCTGATAGACTGAAGGGTATTATTTTACTCCACTAATGTGATGTAGTATCAAAAAACAGCCTTTATAAAATGATTGCATTTTTTGGTCTATTATAATGCTGTTCCAAAAAGGCGACTTTAGACTGTTATTTACTTGTAGGTCTATCTCTTGCTCTAGGTGGATGCCCAAACGTTGTAGAAAGGGATAAATAGACCTCTAAGATTAGTACATTAAGTAATTTTAGAGTGGACTTCATTTAGCATTCAGGTAGAGTGAGATTGATCTATATTCGCTGTTGCAACTATGCTACAAGCGTATATGCGTACCCGATTCGATAATGTTGCCATTCTACATAAACATCACAAAGTACACAGTAAGTAAACTTTATATTATTCAAAAATGATTAAAGCTACAAAATTGCGGGAATATACATTTTTTTATAAAGCACTATATCTTCAACTTGACCCCTATGGTCAGAGCGGTTTTTGTCACTGTAAATATTGCGTTTGTTCAAATTTTGTAGGCTGTATTAGTAAAGCACCATTATATACTAAGTTTTGTTATGTACATAATATGTTACATACACACAACAACATTTGACTCTGTAGTCACAAGCATAATGTATAAAAATATATTTAGTGAAGCGAACCAATTATATAAATACATATTATGAAGTTGTTCTATACATTTAATTGTGTCCTATATATTTTATACAAGAAAATGCTATTTTGTACTAAATCTATGTAAGTTTATTATTTCAAGAAATCTTTAAATATACATCTTCATAGATTAGATATAAATATTATTAATGGCCTATCTTATATATAGTATGGCTACGTATTTAATCTTTATCAGTAATTTTAAATATATATTTTTTTGGAATGTATTTACTAAATTATTGAAAAAATAATACATGATTTTTAAATCAATAATAAACATAAATAACTTGGTTAAATATGTTATTTTAAGAATTTATGCCAATAACATACAAAAAAGTAATAAAAAACACATAATAAAGTTTTAGTTGGTCCTAGGTACCTAGGTCTAATTTCATTAGAACTTTAATTTTAATTAAAATATAACAAATAAAACAAATTCCAAGACTACGATTATAAAACACAGTAAATTACTAGATAAAGTACCTACTTCCTTATGCTACTTACATTCTATATACATACAACAAATCAAGCAAATACATTATCAAGTTTAGTGTATAGCAAGATTGGTGAACGCGTAACATACATATATGACACAGACAAGGCCGTTATATATTTTTTATATGGCAACACACGGTACAAAAGTGTGCTGAGATTCCGCACTGGCAACATGCAGGAGTAGGCCTCACCGCATGCTTAAGGCCGCATGTCTACAACAACGGAATTGCAGCTGATGACCAGAAAGCTGTTGACCATATTAATATATATATATTTTTAAAAGAGTGCAGCGTGCCGCTTTGTCATTTGGCCAAACGTTTGCCGTTTAAATTTTATTTATTTATTTTAGAGTTAGTTACTTAATGTGTTATTGTTATTGATGTGTTAACGTCTTATTAATCGATGACCGGCTGCACTCACGAAAAAGTGTGACGTCACCGCTCTCATTCCGGTGACGTCAAAAACCTCATATTGTGGCTTGGGTCCACTAAAGCTGTCACAGGCATGGTTGTTTATTACAATGACATCAATGTTTTGGCTATTGCAGTGACATGCGATATAATATGGAAGTAAAAAATGAAATTAAAAAAAAAGAATTAAGAAAACGTGTCACAGGCAATGTTGTTTTTTCAATGTTCCGTAGACCGACTTTACAGAAAACCATTTCTTTTTTATTTTATTTATCCCTGTACGATGATCGTTGACTTTTAACGTTAATATAACTTGATGATGTAGCTGCCACGAAACTTATATAAGTTTCCTTGCAGCTTCTCATGAGCTTTACACATGGAACGGCCTAACTACATTTTGTTTTATTTTCCAAGAAAAGCATATTTTATCATGTAATGTTAATTTGACGCTTGCAAACAATTATTGATTGGTTTACGAAATAAAGGTATTTGACTTTGAACGCATTTTGATACAGGGTGTGTCTTGACGCATAATCATGCGCTTGGGCGTTTTAAATCTATACTTCTTTTTTAGGTCGGTTTGAGGAAAGAGTTGTATCCTTCAAATCCCTCTAATTTGAAGGATCCAACTCTTTCCTCAAACCTACCTAAGAAAAAAGTATAGATTTCAAATCCTTTAAGTCGACATATGAGTCTGACCAACACTTGGCCGGCGTAAGTGCACCAAGAGCATTTGGCGTTATTGTGTAAGAAAGCTAACTAACTAACTCCTGGACTGACTCCCCTCTAAAAATAATCCTAAGCACGCCTGTGGTCATGCGGCGGGCCGTACTCCAGTTAGTTGCCAGTACATTATCGCGTTAACAGAATCGCAAAACTTTAACCCTATTTAAATAAAGTATAGCACGCGCATCAAATGTTAATCCAAGCGTGCCTTGTCACATACGAATTCATGTGTAGCACTATTTCCTTCTGATTTATATCAAAATCGTCACATGTACTTGAAAAATGGATAAACAAAGAGTTACCTCAAAAAGGCACACTACCATTATACTTAGTATTAAAGCGGTCAGTGCGCACTACAGAAAGGAAACATCTTACAAATAACGCTAATTTTGAGAAATTTATAGCGCTAGTTACATGCGTTTTAAATTCATGTTAATTTCGTCACATTGTGCATTGGTCTTTACAAAAAATATACACATTGACAACTTGGTATTTTCGATTAATATTAACCTTTATTTTATATTCGATTTTACATGTTTAAATATAGATTGAAATCAACAATAATTGATAGTTTAGAAAAGTCACGATGGTAAGGTGCAAGTGTATCAATACAGTAAATATTGCTATATTCTTAGGTCCCCCGATGATTTCATATGATTCATGTAAAAAATCAAATAGTATTTTTGGATGAGTAATTTCTTTATGGTCAGATATCCTTCCTATTTTGTTTTAGCAGGGTCTAGATACCTATGCCAAGCAACCCGGCTATCTCTATTAGCTATGAGACCGATTGCAGCCTATCCCTCTGCCTTAATGCCTCTAATAGTGGCAGTATTGATACCTGTTCGTTGAAGTACTCTTCTAGGGCGGGTTGTGCTAACATTGTAGCTAGGAACTGTTCCAAAGTTATTGACCACACGCCTTCCGGTTCTGTTTCTTTGGACGGTGACGGCTTTGCTTGCTCTTGTTCGGATTCTGTCGCGTTACCGTTGGGGTCCAGCTGAAATTATCGTAAGTATAAAGTTATACATTTTTATTTTTTTAAAGTTGGCGCAGAGCAAACTGGCAAGTTGTGGCGAAGATTTTCAAAAAATAACAAATTATACTAAACTTTGGTAAAAAAAATGGTGTGCCTAGTTTAACATCTATTAGTTGCGAGCAACAGTTGTAAAGCTGGCTATTTTCAACCTTATGTCATAAATAGTAAGTTATAGTTTAGATTGTTACCTCAGTATAAACGTGCCTAGCCAGTTTTATGTTGGGAATAAATGAAGGAGTTCGATTTATACCTGTACTTCTGGTTGCTTAGCAGCTGCGGCCAGGAATAAGCTGTCCTGTGATATTTCGCGATCAAACATTGGACGATGGTTCAGTTCGCCAAGTTGTAGCAGAAGCGTACCTGAAAATACATTTGGAATATAATAATAATATCTTGGCACAACTTACACAACGATATCTGATCCCAAACTTGTACTATGGAAATCAGACAATTGATATTATATTATAGATAAACTAGCTGACCCGCGCAACTTCGTCTGCGTAAATTTTCCCTTTTTTCTTTTTCTTCCTTTTTTTCACAACATTTTTCATTGCTGCTCCGCTCCTATTGGTCGTAGCGTGATGTTATAACATATAGCCTTCCTCGATAAATGGGCTATGCAACAATAATTTTTTTTCAGTGCAGCCCAGTAGTTCCTGAGATTGTCGCATTCAAACAAACAAACAAACTCTTAGGGGGATGAAAAATAGATGTTGGCCGATTCTCATAGATACCGGATAAGCACAAAAATATCATCAAAATCGGTCAAGCCGTTTCGGAGGAGTATGGCAACGAAAACTGTGACACGAGAATTTTATATATTAGACTAGCTGACCCGCGCAACTTCGTCTGCGTAAATTTTCCCTTTATTCTTTTTCTTCCTTTTTTTTTTACAATATTTTTCATTGCTGCTCCGCTCCTATTGGTCGTAGCGTGATGTTATAACCTATAGCCTTCCTCGATAAATGGGCTATCCAACAATAAAATATTTTTTTCAGTGCAGCCCAGTAGTTCCTGAGATTATCGCATACAAACAAACAAACTCTTAGGGGTATGAAAAATAGATGTTGGCCGATTCTCATAGATACCGGATAAGCACAAAAAATTTCATCAAAATCGGTCAAGCCGTTTCGGAGGAGTATGGCAACGAAAACTGTGACACGAGAATTTTATATATTAGATAACACCTGGGTGTTATTCTGTGTCTGGACACAGAATAAACCATCGTGCTCATCACATAAAGTTTAATCTTGGGTGGGTATCGAACCCACGGCCTCCGGCTTAGCAGTCAGGGTCACTAACCACTAGACCAACAGGCCAGTTATTAGAATATTATTCGATCGTAATAATCAAGGTAGAATCCATTGTTGTTTAAATAGTTATTTATTTATTTACATAAAACTATTTTTACAGGAACTTCATAATACAATAGAATGGTATCCAATTACATACATTAAAGGTTCATTTCCGTGCATCGCGATCGATCGCTCGCCGCTCGCGGCTTACGACAAGCGGCTGAGGTAAGTGACAGACGCGCGCGGCCGACGACTGTCGTAGGCCTGCGCGCGCACACAGAATATTGTCGCATCGGCCGCGAGCGTCAGCCGCTTGTCGTAAGCCGCGAGCGGCTCGCGATCGGCCGCGATGCTCGGAAATGAACCTTTACAAGATATAACACATATTCTGCAACTAAATACAACAAAAGGTGCAGTAAGTAGTCCCTGTTAATTCGTTCGAAGTACATGAGAATAAGTCTATTCGGTCAGACACCGCCTTGAGCTCGCGTAGCGCCCGCCTCAGCGGTGCTCGCTGCACAGGTTGGTTCGCGCTGGACACTGACAATAACGGCGATTTACGTCGCGCCACACAAGTATAAAAATTACCTAAGTGATATCATCAAAGTTGTTTTGGTGTAATGTAAAGAAGCCACGAACGGAAGCACAATTACAAATCCACCTGTATAATACAACGTGTAAGTTTAAAATGTAATAGATTGGCCACGACCTTGGATCTATCAGCGACATCTAAGCGCAGGGCGACGAATGGTAAAAACAAATTTAGTGAAGGTTTCCGTTGCTGTCGCGCCGCACACCTCGAGTGTCTGTATTTTAATCTTATATATAAAATTTTCGTGTCACAATGTTAGTTACCATACTCCTCCGAAACGGCTTGACCGATTTTTATGAAATTTTATATCCATATTTAGTAGGTCTGAGAATCGGCTACTATCTATTTTTCATACTCCTAAGTGATAAGGGTTGCCCACCCCTAATATTTATAACTATACTATAATATTTTAAAGCTGAAGAGTTTGTTTGTTTGTTTGAACGCGATAATCTCAGAAACTACGGGTCCTAATTGAAAAAATCTTTTACTGTTAGTTAGCCCATTTATCGAGGAAGATTATAGGTTTTATAACGTCACGCTACGACTAATAGGAGCGGAGCAGCAAGGAAAAAGGTTGCAAAAACGGGGAAAATTTACGCAGACAAAGTTGCGCGGGTCAGCTAGTAAACTATAGAAATTTGTAAAATAAGATTAAAATTGTGTCAAATTGTGTATACAATCTATTAGTGTCGGTATTCTGAAAATAGCGATTGATGGCACTCACCCGCCAGCACCACGGCCTCGTAGACGCGCGGCTGGCGCTGCGTGAGGTCGTGCAGCACGGCCAGCAGCTGCAGGAAGTGGTCGCGCGGCAGCGGCGGCGCGGCGGGCGGCGCGGCCGGCGTGCTGCCGCCCGACGACAGCCCCGCCAGCCCGCTCGCTCGCACGCTATCCGCGCTTATATTCAGACTGTTACCTATACATATACATAAGGATACATTTTAATATTGTTCGCGAGCGGAACCAGAAAACGAGCATCTATAGAAGTGTGGAAAACTATCACAGCTAAGTAGTAACTAGTTTACGAGTAACAGCTGATCAAATGAGAAGTAACAAAATTTTCGTACAAATTTTATTGAAAAATATTAATAAGTAGATATAACGTTATAAGTATGAAACAAAAACAACTACATGGGGGACTACGAAACCCTACATTGTGCATGGCCCGACTTGAACTTGCCCGGTTTTTTTATTGTACAATCAGATAGATCTTTTAATTTACATGCAAGTTTGTTTACCCATTTATCTATCAATAGCTGTGGCCGCCACTTTATTCGCGAGAAGTTGTAATGCTGCTCTCTCCCTATAAACGTTAGCGAGATGACAGAGTGAAGTTACTCCGTACACCCCACTTAGCTGTCTGACATCGATGTGTGCTCGCGTATTTTTTATATAAATCATCTCACAAAAATGTTCTCGATGCAGATTCATTAATTTAAATATTATTTATTTATAAAATTCAATGAATAATTGAATTTTATGGTAAGTCTTGAGCGTAGATGATGGTATAAGAAAAAATCTACAAAAAAATGTATTTCCGAAAGCAAGAACTCCTTTGAAAATAATTGACAGGGGAAAATAAGCTTTTTATTATTAAAAGGCGACTTTCGCTTGGCTAATTTTACAAACAAACATTTTGTGACTCGGAACAACCATTTGTAGATCACACAAAGTGGTGTTCCGTATGGGGATCGAACCCACGACTTACATACTCCCCCCTCCAGGCAGCAGTAGATGCCGATTTGATATCGGTTCGTGTGGTATATTGATTAACTTCTTTGTATGTAAAATCATTTGTGAAAATAACTAGCTATTTTATGTAACTTAGACTCACCAAATTGACTATTTTCAGAATCACTTTTGTCCATGGGACCACCGTCGCCGCACATTTCACTTATAGACCTCTGCAAGGAACCTGCCACGGGTTCCGGTGTAGTAGGCTCCTCGTCTATGCTGTAAATAAATTTTAGCACCTGAAATCTTTTGCAATATGTACAATGATTACATTGACTGAAAGAAAATCAAAATTTAACGGGCTCAGCTAATTTTGTGAAAACTTCTTTAGCGGCGTTGTGCACTTTTTTTTTGGTATGGGTAAAATATGTTAAACTCGCGTCAGGATCACGTGACCCTGATCAAAAATTCGTAAGACTGTCTGACATCCTGAAGTAATAATGGATGGCGAAGGCAGCGATTGAAATACAAAAAAAACATGTCAATTTCAACCGAGAAGATGGATACCGTTTGTCAACATTATGGAATCCCGTGATCAGCAAGTGTATACACCGCCAAACAAACATTACGCGCCAGTGTGCAGATGTTGTTGTGTGTCGAAGTTCCGTAATAGTGAGTGATAAAAATCAAGCGAGGGTAGTTTCCATTTTCATATGGCCAGCCCACTGCCACTTCAGCTTGCTTATCCGATAGGCTATGTCGATAACTTTGGTTCTCTACCGAATCACCTCATTTCTGTCCCTAAGAGAAACTCCGAGCGTAGTCCTTTCCATAGCCCGCTAAGCGACTTTGAACTTGTGGACCAGCCGTACCGTCAGTGTCCATGTTTCGGCTCCGTATGTCATGACGGGTAGGACGCACTGTTTGAAGACCAAGGTATAACGACTGAAGAGAACTGGATGCGAAAGTACTGTACTTTCGGTTTTCTGTGGCACTAATCAATCGCTCGGAGCCGCGTGTTACCAGCGAGCGGTCATCCCGCGGCAAGCATACGAACTTCTTTTGTTCTGTGATGCACGAACAGCGGGTTGTCAATAAACTATAAGACGTAATTATGTTCATTTTTAAGAAACCATAATATGCTTTTATATTTGAATTTATATTCGCTTACTTTGTGTTATTCGGTTTCTTTGTTTTAACATTCGAATGTTTTAACTCGCTCTGTAACTATTACTTCATACTTATAGTAATGCTGTACTGGATTATTAGTTTCAGTATAAATTGGAAAGATTTGAACTAAATTAAGTTATCCGAATTACAATAATTGGTGGGGGTTTAGAAATTATTACACATTATTTCATAAAAAAATATTTGAATTTCTGATGGTTTGTTTATACACTGTCTACGTGAAGTTTTCAATAATAGTATTTATTTAGATCGTGAGGGCTATAGTACCAATCACCGATAGACTACTCGGAAATTCGTGGACCACGCGACGTCAACTAGTAGACGAGGCGGTGTAGGGGCGTTGTGGTCAGTGACGACCTTTAGTTACCAGCGTACTAGTACTAAAAGGCGGTGGGTGTACAGTGTCAGCACTGACCTGTCGAAGAAGGAGATGGCGTCGGCGGCGAGCTCCTCGCCGGTGTCGGTGAAGTGCGTGGGCACGAGGTCGCGGCGCGGCAGCAGCGGCGGCGCGTGGCACGCGTACAGCGCGCGCAGGCGCCGCGCCGCGTCCGCGCGCGTGCTCAGCCCGATGGCCACGGACAGCCCGCGCGCCGACACTATGCCGTCGTCGTCGTAGTCCATCAGCTGGGGGGGTAACGATCGTCAGTTACCGAAACGCTAGCATAGCTACTACATTATACTGTTTAGGTAATAGTAATATGTATACGGTTTCTCGTGATATTTTCTTTTACCAATAACAATATTGGTGAAGGAAAATAGTGTGAGAAAACTGACATGTCCAAAAATTGGAAGACATGAAACTCCACTATTTCGCAACACTCAGGTTTAAAATGTCCAATTCTCATAATGTCCAATGGTTTCAAAATGTCCAACTCCCGAAATGTCCAATTATCATTATTTCCAACTCCCACAATATTCAATTACCATAATGTCCAATTCCCTAAAAGTCCAAAATTTGAAAATGTGGTAATTATCAACAAGAAACCCTTAAGCGCTTTTTAATTACTGCAAAGCGCCCTCGTCGATGATTCTACCATACAAACGCACATAAGTTAGATTACTTCTCTGTTTGAAGTCGTAAGTCCAAGCTTAGAAGTAATATTAATTCGTTTTATTATATGCCCATACCCGCCCATATAAGAGGCCCAGCGAGCTACCCTGTGGTACACCACAAACATTTGTTTTAAACTTCTTGGTATTGAATATTTTAAAGATTATCGACTATTGCCCGTAAGTGTAACTTTTAGGGGAGATCAGTCCTAAATGTTGAAATATTTCATTTATTTTCTTGAGTATTGAATAATAATAATAATAAAAATCATTTATTCACTTAGGAAGCAAAATACTACACTTGTGAAAAGTCGATTCTACATTTACTGGTAATGCCTATTCGCAAACAATAGGTAAAGCCCGAGAAAAGAACAGGCAATAAAAACTCGTGGCCACTCTTTTCAAATTGCCAATGTTAACAATGTTTCTCTGTTTTTAAACTGTATATGCAGGTAAGGTGCTGCCACCATTATATTATACACCATATTAGAGGACTGATGCAAAAAAAGAGGTCAATAATATTAGAAGAGTACACGAGATCGGATACATCAGCCTCAATGGGCACAACATAGTAGGAGCATCCACTTACGATGTAAAAACTTTATGTGCTTAAATATTGGCCAATTTACTGCTACTTAATGAATAAGTATACATGTTTTTCAAAGGAAAGAAAAGAGTGGCCGTAATTTATCACGCAGAATCTTTACTTACAAAAGTAAATCGTTTTCTTAACTAGTACCTAAGTAACATTATCAAACTGTGACAACAATATTCACCTAGTAAAATGTAATAAACTATACAACCCAATACATTAATAGGGAGCAACGAACTACATCCATTTATCTTTATCAGTTAAATAATCATCGATTAAATAGTAAGCTCTTTGTATAAGATGTATCTTGACTACATTCTTAAATTTATTTACTGGTAGACTCGATATGCTGACTGGGATTTTATTGAAAAATTTAACACCTAGTCCCATGAATGAGTTATGAGTTTTATGAAGCCTATGATATCGACCTTCCAATTTGTGCTTATTTCTTGTATTCACAGAGTGAATATAACTATTTTTGTTATATAAATGTAAGTTTTGCTTTACAAACATAACGTTTGCATATATATATTGTGATGCAACTGTCATAATGCCTATCTCTTTAAACTTTTCTCTAAGGAAAACTCGTGCTCCTAGTTGATATATCGCACGCACTGCACGTTTTTGAAGAATAAAAATAGTTTATATATCAGCCGCCTTGCCCCAAAGCAATATGCCGTAGGACATGACGCTGTGAAAATAACCAAAATATACTAGTCGAGCTGTTTCTACGTTCGTAAGCTGTCTAACTTTGCTGACAGCATACGCTGCAGAACTGAGTTTTCCTGCGAGACATGATATTTGGGTGCCCCACTGTAACCTATTGTCAAATGTAATTCCCAAAAAAACTGTCGAGTCGACAAAGCTAATCACCTCATTATTTATAATTATACTCGTATTAGTACTTTTCACATTTGGCAAACTAAACTTAATACATTTAGTTTTTTTGGGATTTAGAAGTAGGTTGTTCGTTGTAAACCAATCTTGAACTAGTGCGAGTGTTCTATTTATTTTCTCAAAATTTTCTAGTTTACGATCGATTTTAAAAATTAGAGAAGTGTCATCAGCATATAGAATGATGTCACAAAAGTTATTAACATAAAATGGTAAATCATTAATATATACCAAAAATAAAGAAGGGACCGAGTATTGATCCCTGAGGCACGCCCATACTAATTGGCGATCCAGACGACCTTACTCCCCCTATATCAACATATTGAATTCTTTCACTCAAGTAAGAGGCAAGTAGATCCAGCGCTGTACCTTTAATACCGTAATGCCTAAGTTTCAGGAGAAGTGTCCTATGCGCCACACAATCAAAAGCTTTAGAAAGATCACAGAACACTCCAATGGCATCCTGTGAATCTTCCCAGGCACTAAAAATATGTTTCAGTAGCTTAGTACCTGCATCAATTGTAGAGCGACCCTTTGTAAAATCATATTGATCGGGATGCTAGATTATTAAAATTAAAGTGTGATTCTAACTGCATAAGTATGGCCTTCGAAAAATTTTACTAATAGCTGGCAAAATGGATATTGGTCTAAAATTACTAGGGTCATTCTTTGATCCGGATTTAAATAATGGTATTACTTTACTATGTTTCATCAGATCAGGAAACATGCCGGTATCAACACATTGATTAAAAATTATAGATAACTGTGGCGAAAATAATAACGTATGTATAAGACATAGTCAAAAGCTTAAGTCAAATAAAAAAACTTACTTTAAACATTCTAGCAGTGATGACCTCTGCGAAATCGCCTTTAGCCCACGGCGAGAGAGCGCTGAATAATGTTTTAAATTGTGTGTAGTCCAGTCTGTATGCTTCGTAAGGAGCTTCCAACCGCTCGCAAGGAACTCGCTTCGCCCATAAAAGTTCTTCTCGAATGGCGTTTAGAAGCTCCTGGAAACGTCACAAAACTAGTTGACTTCCAGTTAAACTTTTTAACACAGGCTGTAAAACCGTTCTTAGGGTAATAGCAAACTCTTTAAGTGGTGGTGTCGATGCGAAAACATATCAATTAATAATGCTTTAATAATAATA
The DNA here is from genome assembly GCA_945859575.2 of Herminia tarsipennalis. Lineage (NCBI taxonomy): Eukaryota > Metazoa > Arthropoda > Insecta > Lepidoptera > Erebidae > Herminia > Herminia tarsipennalis. Next base: position 8,757,773 of record OX243840.2, read on the forward strand.
ATATTTTTTTATTTGCATAAAACATGGTATATGGTGGTGTTACAAATAAAATATATCACTAAGTACCAATTTGAAAGGATCACGTCTGTTCCGACAATGCGAGGTGCATCTGCTGTCTTAAATAGTTCTTTATTTTTATACACAAACATGCATATTTCGTAGATATAAAGAGACGGTAACGGTAGTAAACCAAGCTTTTTAAATATTGGTTGACATGATTCGTCTGGCCGTAGGCTATTCATTGCCCTAATACATTTTTTTTTGGGCAACAAAGGCTCTATTTAAATCAGTGCTATTACCCCACACTATAATCCCGTATCGGAGCAGTGATTCCACATAAGCGTGGTAGAATGTAATGGCAGTTTTTATGTTTGTAATATTTTTTAATTGTCTCAACGCATAAACAAATTTATTAATTCTATTAGTAATATTATCTATAAGTAATTTCCAGTTAAAATTTTCATCTATAACCCCTAAAACTCTGTATGTGTTACTTTATTAATGTTATGTATATTTAAATTAATATTGTGCTTATTATTGGGAGACTTATTAAATTGTATATAAACTGATTTGTCTAAATTAATTTTCAAGTTATTTGAATCAAGCCAATGAATTAGTGAGTTTATGGAGTGTAGTTTGGCCTTTTTGTTTAGTTATTCCACACAGTACATTTTTGTTTTGGTCTATCTTTTCTCTTTTTACCCAGACTGTGAAGCGTTATAATGGCTACCTAATGCTTAGACATTTCAACAATCGTCCAAAGTGTTTGCTTACACAAAAAACATTACAATTTAAAATAAACTGATAGAATCATTGCAAGTTTTGTTATACTGACCTGTAACTCATTGGAATCAAGCAACTTGTCGTGTTGTAACGCTCTGAGTGTGTTTCTTTCTAGACTGTCCTCCAAATGCCTAACAACTCTAAGCCTATGCTTCAACCGTAGACGCTCGATGTTCTCACTAGTCACACTTGTACCATAAGTCCTGTACGATTGGTAGATCAGCTCTTGAATTTTAATTGTCTGCAATAAAAAAAAATATTCGTGGTTTAATTCTATATTACTACTATTTGTGAAACGCAACTTCGTCCACTAGGAACCCTGACAAAATCAGTCCACCCATTTCGTATAAGTAATAATAATAATATCTTGTGACAACTCACACAACGTCATCTGGTCCTAAACTAAGCAGAGCTTGTACTGTGGCAACCACACAACTGATATACATATTATAGATAAATTACACCCAGACACAGAATAAATTACATCCAGACCATCATGCTCATCCCACAAAGTTTTATTCTGGGTGGGGATCGAACCCACGACCTCCGGCTTAGCAGTCAGAGTTACCAACCACTAAACCAACTGGCCAGTATATTTTATCTATATAGTTTATAGGATTTTAACTAGTACTTACAGGCTGCTGCAAATTAATTATATGAATATAAATAGGAGATGTCAATCTCCTATTTATATTCATTTACTTATTAATATTTAATTAGTACGAAGTTACAAATTAATTGTCCCTGAGGACGGATTTTTTGACAATGATTTTTTTTTTAAATTTAGCAACTTGTTATCGCTGTAATCAACTAGTACGCGACTAGAGTCGCTAGGAAACAATATATTGAATAATAATACATAAAGTTTGTAAATATATTTATCTCTTTCTTTTTCAAACATACCTTTTCAGCAGTCCTAGGTTCAGTAGACAAAGCCATTGCCTCTTCGTTATAGATTCCGCCGAGGTAATCGTTGAGAACTTGCATCGCCTGCCCATCTTCTGTGCATTTGAGAAGTTTTTCGCGGTTTATATCTAGTATCGTCAATGTAACCTATAACACAAAAAAACTAAATTCGAAGGTGAAATGACAGAAGAGTTTCTACCTCTAGGAGCTTAAAAGATACTAAACTATAGTCATCAAGACTTTCATAGTAGAATATCTCGATCCAAACAGCGAATTCAGAGATGTTGATATTTGACTATCAATTCTTTCTTTCTTTTACAACCAGACTCGGAACAACAATTTGTGGATCACACGGGACACCACTTTGTATCACACAAAATGGTGTCCCGTGTGGGAATCGAACCCACGACCCCTTGCGTAGCAGTCGGAGACACTCCCACCACGCCACCGAGGCTATTAGTTAAGAGCTGTTTACATTTTACAATAATCGTACAATGGAGAGTAATTTAATAAATCATAGACTGCATGTAGAGAGTGAGCGGGGTGGAGGGCAACTCAGTACCTATCTCGCAGGGGATAGCAACCAAAGCTCATCCATCGGTATTGTAAGCGAGTCTAAATTATCTACGATAAATCATCGTACATGTACGATGTAGTAGACACAGTAGTAAATAATAAAAAAAAAAGAACCCGCCAGCTTATAAATATTGAAACAAGAAAACCCTAAATATGTAATCGGAGGTGTTTTAGTAAGATCACTGGAAATCATAAATGCCTCCGACTACATGATATAAGGTTCTTGTTTCAATCTTTATAAGCAGGCAGGTTTTTTGATTTTTAAAATTTATTTTAGTGGTTTGTTGTAAGACGTAACGTAACGTAATAACTGTAACTAAACTTTACCGACAATTTGAGTGAATATATTTGGTAAAAAACTTTAAATCGCTATATATCCTAAACGGTTATTTTAAGTGAAAAATTATTTAAGAAACCTCATCATGATTTTAAAATACCTACACATGTTGGTTTTAATTTTTTTCACTATCACAATATGGCGTCAGGCTGTCGCCATTTTGAATTTTGATTTTATGAATTATGATAATTAGTGACACTCGCAGGATTAATACTAATCGATTGACGTATGAATCATCAAAATCGGCCCATGCGTTTGGTCTATATAGTGCCACAAAGGAACACACATACATACATACAAGTCAAACACATTACCCCCCCCCCCCCCGCAGTCAGGTGAAAAGGTTTCTTACCTGAAATATAACCTTAGCGCCATCATAGAAGAAGCAATCCATAACATTGACGGCGCACTCGTAAGGCATCACACTGATAAACAGAGTCAGGAACCAAGACAAAGAGATCATCTTCATCATGCCTAGCTCGTCCAATTTAGCGTGAAGTTCGGGTAGGTGGTCCTCTGTTAATTCTTCTAAGACCCCTTGGTCCACCTACCATAAATTTAAAGTTATATAGATGCTATTGAGATAAAAACTGTTTTACAAAAAATATAACCGACTTCTTCAACTAAAAAGAATAAAATAATATGGAACAACAAAAAATAAATAAACATTTTAAAGTCGTTGCCATGAAGTAGTAGTTTTTATGTTTTTTTTTTCTGATGACAACGGGACCAACTTGGAAGTATACGCTTTCAAACACAAAAATAAATTTTCAAATCAGTCCAGCCGTCTTCGCGTAATCGGGTAACAAACACACAAAAAAAAACATACAGTGGAATTGAGAACCTCCTCCGTTTTTTAAGTCGGTTGCAAAGAAAACGAACAGGTGTGGGAAACAGCAATAAATCACGCAAATTAAACTCTGATTTCTATGGTTAAAAATGGCATGCCAAAAGTTAACGTGGACAAGCTTGCTATTTTCAACCGCATGTCATAAATATTGAGGATTAGTTCTGTTTAGGACTTTTCTGTATCTTGGCCGCGCTTCAATAGATAGGCGGTAACCTAACTGTGGAAGTACCTTACTAAATACAAATCCTGATATTGGTTTCTTGAAATCCCAACGAGTATAAAAAAATTACTTCACTTACCAAAGCCCCAACCACTCTTGTGTTGTAATAATCAGGCAGTAATGTTTCACAAATGGTAGCCAACAACCAGAATGCTTGTTCTTCGGGGCAGTATATAAGAAGTACCGATGCCACTATGTTCATAGCTTGACAATATCCGATTGTCGGATTCTTTAGTGCGTATGCGCATAGCACGCGACGTAGAGCGGAAATACCTGTAATAATGACACATAAAACAATATTCGTCACTAATTTAAAAAAAAAAACGGGAATGTGCGTGTCGGGCGACGCACAATGTAGGATTCCGTAGCTGCCCAGCACAATAATACCGCATTATTGAATAAGAAGTGGGTTATTTGTTGTTTTTGTTTCATACCAAAAAAACAACCATTTAACTGGCAGGGTTTTTTCACTTTAAGGCTTAATATTTCACATAAATAAATCGAAAAATTATATTCACAGCCCTTAAATAACGACCTATCTAATGATAAACCACACGACGGGGTAGGTAAGAAAAAAATCTTTACATGTAGGAGAAAAAAATCTTTACACACCATAAAAAAATCAAGGTTTCATTTTACCACTTTTGTCGGCGTCAGTAATATGTATATCCATGAAAAATTACAACTTTTTAGTACAAACTTCTCTTAGCTAAGGTGTGAAAGTACAGACGGACAGACTTGGCGAAACTATAAGGGTTCCGTTTTGCCACAACAGGTCAAATGTAAGTTTCAAATGCTAGCCGCATTTCCGAATCTAGAGTTGCGTAGCTTTTTTGAAAAACTGCCTCCAGTTACTTTTTGCATGATTTAAAAACATAATACATATAACTTACACCTAGACACAGAATATAAATTTATCCTGGGTGGATATTAAACTCACGACCTCTGGCTTAGAATTTAAAATCACTAACCAGAGACCAAGGACTAGTAAATAAAAGGTAAAAGAAATTATTTTCTTTTAAAGTACAGAACCAGTATTTTAGGTGATATACAAAAGACAATCACAATAACATCAACAACTTACCCACATCGTTCTGGAACGCTCTATGCTCCGGCAAGGACCTATGAAGATCTCTTTCGATCTCATCATTAGCTTGATTCTTCGATGACAACGCTTCATTAACATGCCTCTCGTACATTCCTTTGTTCTGTGTCTTCTGTAACGTAGACCCTGAGAACACACTCCATAGTTCCCCTCTAAGCGATTCAGGGATCCCGTTGATTACCAGTTCACTTCCTTCCGTAGTTTGATACATGCTGACTCCACGCCCCACTTCGGCCATATGGTCTTCCCATTGTTTTTCCTAGAAGGAAAATACTATATATTTAAATATACACTATTATATCAATTAGTACATTATCACACAAATGCTAAATAACATTTCTATTTCAATTAATACTTATCATTTAGCAGCTAAATGATAAGTATTAATTGAAATAGAAATGTTTTGTTAGCATCTGGCCGCGTGTTTATTATTTCGATAGCCATTTATGACGTAAAGATACCAAATGAGTACTTAGGTCCTAGGAGGTTAAGTACGAGTAACATGCTACTTAGTACAACATACACTTTAGTATTTAGTAGTATTATCTCTATTGATTTGAGTAATTTAGATTTATTTTACATTGCCGTAACAAAAGTGGTTTATGTAATGTGTTCAGGGCATATATATGTATGCATGGAAGTTTTTTAATTCCAATATAATTTCTAAACGGGCGAACCGATTTCGATAAACATAGGACAACATAGAGTAGGTTTATTTAAAGTTAAGCTTAATTCATTTTAGTTCATTGATGAGTTCGGTAAGACAATTTTACCAAAATTTTTTAAACAAAATTAAAAACTACTTTGTGTTTTTACTTAGAGGTTTTGTTTTATTTACATGGGCAGTTGCATTTTTTATTTATTTATTTTTATTTTGTAATGTAATTCTCCTAGAAGCTGCCAGTACACTAACCTTTTTCTGCTGTATCTGTCTTATAGGCGATGTCTGGTGTGTCTTGAAGAGCGTCATGAGAGGAGGTTGTGGTGTCCACCCTTCCACGTCGGATTGCGCCACAGCCTTCGTAGCCTTCTCCCTGTACACATCACTATAATTCACGCAATTGAGTTTACTGAACAAAAATAAACCTTAAAAATATCATGCCCCAAAGTCGAAATCCGTATTAGCGATGCCAGGAACATGCTGTTAGTTGTATGTAGACAGCCCTGTTAAAGAAACGTATAGAAGACAGACCTAAATAGAACAAACAAAAAGGATTATCATGATTGATTGATGAAATAGTTCAACATTACCATGTTAGTTGTTTCATGATGTAGGTTTGAAAGTGAAACTGTACACTCAAGAATTTCAGTAGGACTAATAAAAAGTTAAAAAGAAAAAAACACATTAACATGACAATATTTTTAAGTTTCGCAGCGAGCACATTGCAAAATCCAATAAGTAAAAGAAATATTAAAGCTAGTGTTAAGTCTACTATGAACAATTAAGTAACATAAAATATCAAAAAACCCAAAGATGAAATTATTATGAGTTCAAAAACTAAATTTACTAAATAAAACTTACTTTGGTAACTTAGCGAGCAGTTCCGAAATTTTATGCACGAGGAAGTCCCTATCGGATATATTTCCAAATAGGAAACTGGTATGATGTGCAGTAGTGATGAGAATGCTTCCCGAGTCTCCTGAAGTGCTGGTTGCCCCTCCAGAGTCTGCCCGTTCTACTTGGTGAACGTTCCGAAGAGGTATCGTGAGACGGACTAGATTTGAGACCTGTTGAGTTTTGGTACTTTTTTGAATCATTGAAGTATTAATCCTCCATCGCATTTGGACAGATTTGCACTAGTCAGCTTACAATTACGTTAAAACCATAACCCTTCTTTGCAATCCGATAAAAATGGGACAGAATGCAAAATGTCAGCAAAACTTTAATTTTAAAACAGCTTTATGAACATGTATTATGTAATGAAACTCGTGACAGCATTGCGGATGCAAAACCGAGTGGCGTTTCAATTTCTTGTTGTGTGAATGAAATGGCTAAAAATGTCGGGCTAAATTATTTTACAAATACTACCGACCCGCACTGGCTTAGCATGAATGCAACTTACTAATGACAAACTGTCAATGACGAATTGAACGTTACATTTTTTATTAAGATTTTTATATAAAAACCGGAAAGACGGTCTTGGTCCTCGCATTATGCTCAGTGTAGGGTTTCGCAACTATCACTACAAATAAATGCACTACATATAAAAAAAAAACAATCTGATAAAGTACACCAGCAAAAGAACGTATCTTCATGGCACTTATGGCCCTTTGTTGAAACCATAAAATGTTTTTAAAAGACTTGTCAATGATGTGCCACACGTAAATGTTTGCTAAAAAAAACTGCTTTTGTTTTGTATGGAGTGTACCCTAAAAATATTTATTTTTGTTATTGAATTAACGAACTAAGTAGCGGCTCATTCAAGACACCTCTAGTCTTAGTTTCATCCATATAATGTGTAATTTTTGAGTAAAATGCCTGTGACATGCCTACGGACGGTCGGTCAGACAGACAGACAAACAGACGGACGGACATGCCGAAACTATAAGGGTTCCGTTTTTGCCATTTTGGCTGCGGGACTTTAAGTGCAAAGAAAAAAAGCTGTTAAAAAATTCACATGCCATTTGAAACATCGATTATCTATGATGGCTAGAGCTATCATAGATACTTAATGTTTCTTAAAGCATTCTAATGTTCTAGAGAACATTAGGCAAACAAATATAAATAATTATCGCCGCTTTATTACAAAAAACAACAAAGGTTATACAAACGGCTTGTGTGAATCAACATTGATAAGACTAGAGTTATGCGATCACATAACACTAAATATGAAGTGTGACCGAAGATGTAATTTAAACATCAATATAAACCTTACAATATTTGCATAAGGTTGATTATCGCATGATAAAATACTATTGCATTGAATTGCTATTATACCTATCGTATTATAGTTTGTCTGTTTGAGTCTAAAATGATTGATTACAATATACCAATAGTATGTTCCTCATATAAAGTTAAATATTTATTTTATCAAAACAAGTTCGATAGCTATTATAAAATTATAGGTAAATAATTTTTCATGCAACAAATCTATACTAATATTATAAAGAGGAAAGATTTGTTTGTATTGAATAGGTTCCGAAACTACTGGTCGGATTAAAAAAATTCTTTCATTGTTTTGAAGCTATACTAACCCCGGGTGACATAGGCTATTTTTTATCCCTGTATTCCAACGGGAATGGGATCTACGCGGGTGAAACCGCGAGGGGTCCACTAGTGTAAAATATAAGTTGTCTTACCCGACTATCAAAGCAGATGAAGCTCTGCGATAAATATAGTCTACCCCAATTATGTCTCTTATTATAGGGTGTCCATAAAGTACATTCTTCTGATCCGTCTAATTTCTCGTTTTGTGGTAACCTAAATCTTAGAGTGAACAAGTTGGACTGTTTCCTCGCGTCCAAGTCCCTCTTTAGGAACGAAGGTTTCTTTGGTACATTTTTGCTAAGTTTTGTTAATAGATCTTTGTCAATATTGAAGGATCCAGACTTGTCGTCTATTAACCTGTAAGAGAGAAATGTGTAAGAACATAGTATCTGGAATAATTCGATTCAACGTCTTAAAACGCTCTGAAGTGATGATAGTCAACGTTCTTAAACATAAAACGAAAGTTTAGTTTATCAAATGTTTCAACTTGTTGATAATATAATTTGCATCAGTCCTTTAACATGGTATATAGTATATTAGTCGCAGCACCTTACTCCCATAGTTACCAAAGTTTATAAACACAGATTTAAACCTTCAAACATTGTAAAATTGGCAATTTGAAAAGAGAGGCCGCGAATTTTTATTGCCAGGTTTTTTTCTCCGGCTTTACCTATTGTTTGAGAACTTGGGATTACATGTACATGTAGAATCCCGACGTATCACAAGAGTTGTTTTGCATACTAAGTGAATAAAGAATTTTTAATTTTAAAAGTCTTTACCCAATAATTGACTGATTTCAATTCAAAAATTTGCAGCCCTGAAATTTTACATAGATATATATTTTGTGATGTAGACCCCCTGGTCTACTACAGTTCTAAAATCTGTAATAAAAGAAACTAGAGCTCTAAAGGCATTCACTTAGAGCTCGGGTTTCTAAAGTTAACACGAGCAAGGCCCCCGGAATAAGTTAGTGACAGATAACAGCTGATTCAACAAGCACTTTGCTACATGGTATCGGAAAATTCGTTCCAATTTGTCATTGATTCTCTAATTATGCACTGTTCTGTGTTCACACATGTTTTGTTGTTTTCGTTGTCAAGGTCATATCAGACATGAGAACAACTGTACTTTTAAGTTATTTTCGCCTTTTTGATGTCAAGCATAAAGGTGTTTATTGATCGTCAGGCATGTATTGAGTGTAATGGATTCATTACAAGGTGTATTATCTGTCGATTTGAGTATATAATGGACGTAATATAATATATATTTTTTTATTATCAAGTAGTTTAAAAAAATAGAGTACTGCCATTGTTGACTGTGCATTGAGTTTTGTAATGAACAATAGGTATTACTTAAGTAATAAGTAAAAACATTAAAGATAAGCAAATATCTACTTCGGATATACCTACAATAGCTTGGTGACGGCAGCTAATTTAATTACAATGGCACGAAAGAGCACGTAATATCTGCTTACATAGTAGTAATCCAAGTTGTGCTAATAATAAGCGGCAGTAGCTTAATGGCTAAGGCGGATTCGTATCCTACCCATTATACTACTGACATGGACCCACTCCTAACACAAGCCTTTGAACTTAGCTGGAGGGGTTAACAAGATTGATAGTAATGTGCGACCCAATCCCACATTGCTAGTTATCTTTATATATATTTTTAAATTGACATATTTGATTTTAAATTGATCTAATTGAATTATTTATGTTATTTTTTAATTGTTTTTCTATATTATTCTATTACCTTTAGTGACTTTACTTTTTTTTATTTTTATATAATTTACATTTTTTTTTTTGTTTTAAATGCATATTTGTATGCCTTACATAGGCGAAACATAGTGAGACGATTGTATTTTAATGTTATAACCATGTACCTATGTTCCACAAATAAATTTATTTGATTTGATTTGATATATAACTAGCAATCTGGGCTTGTGGTGCCACATTACTAGCAATCCTGTTAACCCCTACAGCTAAGCTATGGCTATAGTAGATATTTACTCGGATGTATGATGATGTATTATAGTCGGAAATGAAGTCTTTGAAATTAATGGATCTATTCAATAATAATACTATTACCGTGCCCCAAGTTGGTAAAGCGACGAATCAATCAATCAATCAGCGATACAAACAGTAGGTCTTGTTGGTATTCGTCAGTAGAACAGGTAGATGTTGTGTACGACGAAGCCGAATGCGAAAAGTAGGTCTGTCTTAGCCTCCTTCTTTTCGGTCTCAAAAGATGAATTCATTTTCGTTAGGTATATAGAACACGAGACCAGCTCTGATGTATGGGTCCGAATGTTGGGCCATACGAAAATCAGACGAGCAACGACTCCATGTCACTGAAATGAAGATGCTGCAGTGGTCCGGTGGGGTAACCGTTAGAGACAAAATTAAGCACGAATATAAGAGGAACTTTTAAGGTAGCAAACATAACCGATAAACTTCGGGAGAATCCGCGCCCAGATGAACATATAACCAGAAATGTTTTAACAAGTGCACAACCACAAAAAAGAGGCCTCGGTCGCCCACCGGTGAACTGGATGGAAACTATTTCCAGAAATACAAAGATCGGCGTAATAGGATTATGAGGACGGACCCCAAGAGACATGGGAAATAGGCGCAAAAAAGAAGATGAATAACATTTGACTAGCCTACTCTACAAATTCATTTTCCGGATAATAGTGTTTAGAACCCCATAAATTAATGAAAAGACTCTTTACAATTTTCTAATCTTAATTAATATCGCATAAGTCATTATCATGCCGCGGATTACTATCTCAAAGTGTGTTAAAGCCGAGTACCTATGTAAATAAAAATGACTAATTGTTTTACAACTACGTCTTATGCATACCGTGTAAAATATAAACATTCGTGATTACAAACTTCTTGGTTTAGTCAATACACTAATGAAAATGGAATGACGTGGATGATACGTGGCCACTGACCTCAAAACTTACTAAAGAGAGAGACAAGACAAAGAATAATAAGTAGCCAGTATCTCATGATGACTAACCTATTGAATTTTGAAATGTTAATATGCAGAACTCTCTATTCCAACAATAGTAACACAAGAGGGATCCGTGACACAGAAGCGACTAAAGACATTTATACGTCTGCGAAGTTAAGTAAAGTTACCACTGTTGGTCGATAGATCCCCCATCTATGAACAGCCAAATCTTTCTTTAGCCGTGAGAGTGAGAGTATAGGAAATGTGTTTGTGTCTGCATACACTTGTGCACTATAATACCTCTTCTTGCATAGTAGACTCTAATGAGAATGTCTGCCGTGTCCCAAATTAGCTCAAAGACCATTAATACAAAAGATATATTTAAAGAATACACTCACTGTTTCATGGCAATATTGGCTAGCTGTTGCATTAAAGCAAAAGTCTCATTCTTCCTCAAGAACAAAGTGAAGTAATGTTCTCCATCTCTCGTGACGACTTTTATGGAATCCGGGAACAAAAGACTGTTGGTTTTCGCCAGTTCAGTGACGTCAGCCCATCGGATCTTTATCGAAGTTTTGCGTCCAAATATGTATGAATAAAAACACATGTAGTGTACTGAAAGGTACATCCATCCTTGTCTCGGCATTTTACCTTTCCAGTAGCTGTAATACGAAAACATATTAAGTACCTAGATGAACAAGATTTATTACAGCGCGGAAAGTAAGTTTATTAAATTCTACTTAGGTATTTTGGAAATCTGTAGAATAGTTCTGAAATGGACTGTAATGTATTTTAGGGGCAATATGTTGGCAGAATGCCAGAGCTTTGAGGTTCGTAAGTTGACGACCCGTGTCATGTAAATGTTCTTAGCATAAAGCACCTGTTCCACCAACGGCAATGAGCGAGAAGCAAGCAGCAATATCATTGCTCAAAAAACGTACAATAGATGTACGTTGTAGATCCACACTGCCGGCGAGTACTCGCTCTATACTGCACCTCTTTTGCTTACGTGGACGGGATCTACAACATGCATCTATTGTACGTTTGTTGAGCGATAAAATCGCTATTCGCTTCTCTCTGATCGCTGGCTGTGGGACAAGTGCCTTAGTTTTCATCTTATGCAAGCAGATCATACTTGTAAATGGGTCTAATATTTGACTAAGTTGTTGTACTTATTTTAGCTGTCCAAAAACAGCTTTGTAACTTATCCACTTCAAAACACAGCAATCGTTTCTTTAAGGGGCGTCTAAACGGGCCATTTTTTACGGCAATGCTGTGGCCGGCAACAAGGCAGTACTCTCCAATATTGATTTGATGATTGCCGGCCGATCGCTAAGCGATCTATTTTCCGCAATGTTGCCCGGAAAATTTTGTAGTAGTTTCAGTCGCCCTCTATTTTATTGTTGCCGGCTGGTGTAGCCCGTTTAGGTGACTGGATCATGCGCCATACAATTGGGTAGATGTCTACAATAACAATAAATTATTTTACACTATCAAGGAAATACCAAGTGCAAAAATATTCTGGAAAACAATGTTTCTCTACAATTTTACGTTGTCATGAATTTATAAACATCAAAACAAACATTAAAACTACATGATTTAGCCATACAATAGAATGACGTCATTGTTTTGTATTTCATATAAAATAGTACGAGGCGCATCGTTTTGACGTATCTTAAAAAGATACTGATTTGACTTGACAGTCATCTACCCTATTGTAGACGTATTGCCATTATTAGCCGAGCAATTAGTTGCCAATAGTGCCGCCACCAATTGCCGTAAAAAATGGCTCGTTTAGACGCCCCATTAAAGAGGGTAAGTACGATTGGTGGATGTCACAAACTGTCGTTTTGTGGTTCCAGATTCTAGGACATGCTGTTGTTGCAATGCACATTTTTCCTCGTTATATTTTCCTCTGATAAGAGCATTTCTTAGCAATACAACTAAAATATAATAAGAACAATGCTGTGTTTCGACTATACCCAAAATAGTGTAGATACCTAATCAAATAATTCATCGTTATTATTTTATCTATCTATATAAATAAAATGAATCGCTAAGGCACCTGTCCCACCGCCGACGATATGGAAGCCGGCAGTGTTCACACTGCCAGCGAGTACTCGTTCTATTCGTTTTCATTCGTTTACGTTCAGCAATCAACTATTAACATGTATCTCTTATGTTTGCACGGGATCTAATTACATAAGTATGTACGTCTCTTGAGCGATAAAATCGCTACTCGCTTTCTCGCCCTTGGTGGGACAGGTGCCTAAATGTGTTGGTAAGCGAAAAAAACCGGCTGGAAGAATTTGAAGATTTTTTTTTAAATATTTGTAGAAGAAATTTCCCCGGAGGTTCCAATGAAGATAAAAATTGTCGGGAAATACGTGAAAACTGTTCTTATTCTCCATTCACAACTGTTTTATTTAAACATTTCAACTTTATCTCCATTTTACTAGCAGCGCTATACATTTGAGAAGTCAAGCAAACGGGACACGACGCGGGCCGAGCCATGGCTAGTATACAACAAACACATCTCCTTCACACATTATAAGGAATGCAGTTTAAACTTTCATTTGGAACAAGAATGACTCATTTAAAGACCCCTTACACGGCAGTCTGTAAGTTAATAGGTATGTAAGTATGTACAGCGCGTCGCGTGTGTAAAAGTCTTTGTCAACGCTCATTTCGATTAGGTCGAGCTGGACGGGCCTCTAACAAAGGTGAATCACCCAAACACAGGCCATGTTATAAATTGATTATGTTATTAATTACATCGTGAATGAACCAACAAATTATCTAATGAATAAAGTACTTACCTACAGGAGTAGTAACACACCAGTTTTTCATCCTTTGGCATTCGAAATCTTTCATGAAATTCGTAATCAACATTTTTATATGTGACGGTATCTTCATCTTAAAAACAAAAGACAACTGATAAGAAAATTATAATAGCTAATATTAATTTTATTAAGGGACTGCAAAATATCTAATGTTTAGACTTCACTTACTATAATCATCATATTTTTTAAAGTGATTATAGTGTCAATGCTAATATGTTTGCCTCAGCAAAACCCTTCAGAATATAATAATCATGTGACTTTAAAGCCCTCTCCTAAACTGTCTGAATCTTCTTGTGTATGTGAGCCTTTTAGTATTTAATTAGGATTACTACTGGATTGCTGAGTGGCTCCTCCTAAACCAAGATCCCAGAACCGCCAGTGTGATTGCTAGGAGAGGGGCACCTCTCCAGGAATTAAAAACATGGCTCAAAATAAAAATGCAGGACATATCACTTATTAGTTTACTATTGAATCACAGGGTGGGTTATATAAATCATATAATATGTGCAATAAAAAGTCATATTCTGGAGGATTTCACAAGCCTTAATCCTAGATATTAATTATTTAACCTTCTGGCAAAATTTATTGATGATAGTGAAGATCAAAATCCATTAATTCTTTATTTAGATAAACTAGGCCCCTTCTTTACCCACCCTCACAGACATTTATAGAAGGTGTATTTACTTTTTAGTATGTAATAGTGACAATTATTCATTCCCTTATGTTATAATGTAGTGTCTACGGTTAGAACAACAAAATAAGAGTGACCACACTTTTAGACACAAAATTGCATCGAACCTGAAAGAAAAGGGCTTTATTCACCTTGCTTCAGTACTTAATATGACAAATGTAATCATAGGCAATTGGCTGAAGCAAAAGTGTAGGGTAATACAAAATTTTGCACCATGTTGAAATTATAAGAAGAAATTTATTATAAGTGTACTACATTATACAATTTTTACTCAATATCTAAAGGTTTACCTTCTGTTAAGTTCTCTTGTTCAGTAGCAATGATGGAGTTAATTTTGCAACATACAAAAGCTGTAATTTCTTCTTCAGAGTCAAATGAGTGTAGTGTTGGGCAAACATTGTCAAATAGCCATTGCCAATCCTGTCTTATCTCTGATTCAGTTAGTGCTGTTGCTATCACTAAAATTAAATTAAAGATTAACAGTCATCCTATATTATAATGATCTCCTAACTAATTTTGGTTACGGCAGCCAATCTCATTAGAAACTTGCCAACTATGCAGGATATATTATTAAGGCACAAATGTACAAAAAGTCTCATATGATTGAAAGCCTAAAGGCTGATTGCAGATAGAAGTAAAAAAAAATGTACAAGGTCATTGTCAGATGGGACAGAAATCCGACACAACTGGAGAGATTAGGCACAGGACCTGTCAGTCTAGTTGGGTTAACATGCTCTCTGAGGCACAGAGGACAATGTTCAAAAATGGTCTATGGACCGACAGTGGTGACATTACTTACCCTCCAGATATCTCAATCTGCTTGATCATCATAAATTCAGGGACCCCTCTTATATTAACTGGTAGAAGTACATGGAGAGCCCAAACAATTATGATAAAGGGCAGAAAGATAATGATGATAATTATCTTAAAAGGTTTTAGAAATGCACCTGACAGTAAGCCAGGTCGATAGGCTAATGCTTGGATTTATATTTTAGTTATAAAGATTAAAGTTAAAAGAAATTTTACTTGTTCATTTTTTTAATACTTTATATTAAAAAAAATGAACAAGTAAAATTTAACAAGAAACCATGTGTGAATTAGAATGCATAACACACAATAGCTTCTTAAACTCTTAAAGGCTACTTACTGTGTCTAAACCTTGTTTGTGGACTAGATCTTCACCTGCGTAACAGATCTACAATATTCCATATAACAACCTTTTATTTATTTATTTATTTTTTAAGGTACATTTACAATATACATACACAGCGTTCTTAATCTAGCATGCGTTCGTAGTTGTACTTATATGTATATCAATAACAAATGTACACAGCATTCGTTTTAGTTAAGACAAATGTTATATGTACATATGTCTAAATAGTGCAGAAAATATAAAATTAAATGTGATGTGAAAAAATAGTATTTACAATTATATTACATTTGAAATAAAATAAAATATATACAACTTAAATATTAACAAAATTAAATTAGAATAAATATTAACAACTTAAGTAAAATCAAATTTAAAAATAAGAGAAAATAAATTGAGTAAAATTTTGATCAGGCAACTATTGTCGGAGTTGTACAATTTTTGTTTTGAAAGTTGTGAGTTTGTCCTGAAAAATGTCGAGATTGGCTGTGCTGCTGCAAAAGGTATTGTACTCGGTACATATTCGCACCAATGGTGCCTGCTTGCCAACGTTAGTTCTACAGAATGGAATGTGGAACGTTTTGGTGATGGGGTGTCGAGGTATTCTGTTTGGCACTGTCAGGTGCATATTGTTAAGAAGGAGGCTACAGTCTATTCCGCCGTTGAGGAGTTTGTGAAGAAACACGAGGTCATGCGTTTTGCGTCGGTTGTGAAGTGTATCCATCTTGAAGAAAGTTAGTCTCTGAGTGTACCTAAATGTTTTCCACAATATTTTTATGTGGTATTGAAGATACAGCTAAATTGAAGAGCCTGATGTATAGATAGATATGGTTATACCTACCCTCAGCTTATCTAAGATTTAGTACCCTTTAGCTTATTATTGTATCCTTAGTGCTAGTAAAGGGACCTTCCAGTTGGACCAGCCTTTGTAGAAAACAAGCCTTCAGGCCCTATTATTAGGTTTACTATTATTATTTGTGGGTATCTATTACTTGTTATTTGTTGTTAAACTAGTTTAAATATGTTTTGCAATAGAAAACCAGTTAATTTGATGTAGTAAGTAGTATCCCCACTTTGCAAACAATGGCTATGAAGCAACTTCATTTGTACATTTAAAAAAAAATGGTGATAAATGTAGCATATTTTTAGGGTAAGTGCTTTTACTTCAATGGTTAATATTTCAATTTCAAATAATAGCAGTCATAAAAACAATAAATCCATGTAACTCTTAATTATTATTAATCTAACAAAATAACTCTCTATTACTTTGCCACATTTGAGAAATCGAGCATTCAAGTTTTTACGATAATATAATACATTTTGTAGTGAGTTGGACTAACCATAGTATATTTCAGAATTGGGTGTTTGATGTAAAATCCTGTAGGGTGCTGGTTTTGTATCTCGAACACTATCTAGAGTACCCACAAGTAGTGAAGAGAACCCTTTCGATTTACCATGTCCTTTTCGTCTTTGCAATACGAAATATAAAGTTGTTTCATCAGTATCCCTGGATCAGAATTAAGATACTTAAAAAAATAATTTCACAATATTCTAATACGATTCATATCAGCCATAGTAAACATAATTACCACAACGCAGTTTTTAAGAAAATTTCCTGAGGTTTAACCCACATTTCTATATCATGAAAAATTACAGACACTGATCACGAATTCAATTTTCACTCTATAAACATATTTCCATTAATAGAAATAACAAGAAAACAGAAAATTACAACTAGAAGGACACACAAACAACAAATCCGTTTTGACTTTGACAGTTCTAATAATTTTCGTACGAACAATTTGCGAACAATTTGCGAGAAGAATGAGGAGAACATTGTTCATTTAGTCATTCATTTTGTCCGGTCCAGCCTCAGATATATAGCAGTGACTGTAATATCGATATCAATTTGGTATCGATATCGAAATACCAATGTATCCATATTCTGTTTCCGTACAATTACATAGATATATTGCTATTTTTTATGCCTGCCTAGAACTCAGAGCAATAAATAAAGCAAAGAGGGAAGTCTTTTGCCCCAAAACCCTGGAGAAGCCGGAGGTGGGCCAAAAGGTTTCTAGCAAAAGGGAATCGCATTCAACCAAAAACCACGGGGCGGAGTCGCGGCGAAAGCTAGTTAATCTGCTTAAAGATGTTACTGACTGACACAGCTCAAACCACTAAAAGGATTGCGCTGATAATTGATACGTAGATAGTTATTATGAGGTGGGCAGCATCCTGTCCGCTAAGGCAAGATTTTCCGAAATTCACCACCAAAGGGGCAATGGTGGATCCAAGGGGCACGGAGCTCAATTCCAAACCCCCCAAAATAAAACTTTCACCATTCATCTATTCCATTCGTGCAAGTGGTGCAATAACATCCCTATCTGGTTTGAGCCCCACCCCAAACGACAATCCTGGATCCGCCTTCGGGTAACAAAGAGATTGCAAGTTTGTATAAATTACAATTATACTAAGAAATCGACATTTATTCCATTCAGTAATATTAGATAGTGGTCAAAGGGACACGGCTGCACGATTTTTTGCTCTCTTTCACACTTTGCAGTTATTTTAACTTTTTAATCGAAAGGAATGGAGCTATCCAGGTTTATACGTCAATGGTCCAGCTCTAGTTTTCTCTATACAGCCAAAAAGCATGTAAAATTCTAAACAGAGCAGTAATTCAACAAGATACGCACGAAAAACATAACCCTTCCTTACAGTCGGGTAAAAAGAAAAAGAAGAAGAAGAAGAGTGTGCGATTGCAGCTCAGAATTGAGACCGACTAGAAAATAATAATTATGAACGACGTGGCGTCATCAAGAAGATGGACAAGGGTAGATAAATTATGTTTTCAATGAAAAAGAAAAGGATAAAAACTTTTGTTTTTGTCCTTAACATCATAGCCGGCTTTTTCTGTTTGGCCCACTGTGATAAAAATAGTGTTTATAAGTTTGAGTAATATGGGTGGCTGCAGCATCTTGGGCTGTAAGAGCCACAGTGAAAGGAAAACAAAAAAATCTCATTTCATTCGTAAGATAATCAAGTGCATATTTTACATTGCGATGAGTTAAAAATATTATATTGCTACAGAATACATCGGGTATTATGCTTTGAAATGGTCCTCCGATTGAATTAATATGATATAAATGCAAATATAACCTCAAAGTAAAACATTGTAACTAGTGATTAGTGATGCCCACTTTTCGGGTTCAATTTTCGCCTAGTCTATAATGAGCGTTAGCATGAATTTTGATTTGATTTAATATCTTTATATTTGATTTCATTTATCCTTGTATGAAATTTTTAATTACATTACGATTTAAAAAACCTTCAGTGGCTTTTTTTTAAAAAGCTTAAGACTTAATTAAAGACTATACCGACTTATTATTGAGGATTACATTGTGTAGTTAGTTAATTGAAAAAATATCTTCTTTGTTTTTGTACTTGTAATGGGAAATTAAATTAGGTCTCACTCACTGGAATTTCTTGAGCATGAAAGAACCGATCACGGGAACTTTTATCTTTAACTAGCTGTGCCCCGCGGTGTTACCCGCGGTTTATTAGCCTATGTGTTAATCCAGGGTGTCAGCTAACTCCATACCAAATTTTATTAAAATCGCTCCAGCCGTTTAGACGTGAAGAAGTAACAAACATACACACTCACACACTCACAAACTTTCGCCTTTATAATATTAGTGTGATAATCATAAGACACTGTCACATAAAAATAATAAGAATAAGTATTTTTTATATTGACCCGCGCAACTTTGTATGCGTCATTTTTCCCCAATTTTTATAAATGAGCTATCCAATACTAATAATCAAATCAAATCACAAATAATTTTTGAATTCGAACCAGTAGTTCCAGAGATTATTGCGTTTAACCAAACAAACAAACTCTTCAGCTATATTAGAATAGATATCGAAGGAATTCATGACACGTGACTCATGGTATAGTATTATATTATCTGTGTTGAGACCGGCCGTAAACCGCTGATTGTTTCTGCAGGTAGGAACACGTCCAAACACAATTATTGACAAATGTTTACTATAAAATGTTGGTGCGCGGCAGGTACACAAAATGTCGTTCAAACAAAAGCAGCGCCAATTGCCGCTCAATAATATACATATATATATCTTGGGACAACTCACACAACGCTATCTGATCCCAAACTAAGCAGAGCTTGTACTATGGAAACCAGACAACTGATAAACATACATAAATATTTCTAAATACATACATATTATAGATAAATAACACCCAGACACAGAATAAACCATCGTGCTTATCACACAAAGTTTTATCCTGGGTGGGGATCGAACCCACGACCTCTTGCGTAGCAGTCGGATACACTCCCACCGCGCCACAGAGGCAGTCAAAATCAATGTTTGGACGCTTACTGAATGGGGACCAAACGGCGACCCCCTGAAATAAAGAAAAGGGAATCAGAAGAAAATGCCTTTAGAAATAATAAATTAAATAACAATAAAAAACAAGACATTTATTTATTATAAAAGTCCAGTGAACATAATGTTACAATTTTGTTCTTGAACGTTGGGTAACTGTTATAGAATTCATTAGGCTATGGGTCTTAATCGTGTAAATATTTTATATAAAGGCTAAATACCTTTGTTTATTGCCCGACACGTTTCGACTGTATTGCAACGGCCGTGGTCACGGAACTCGAGTCTGACGTGATGTATTTAGCCATAAAATAAAATATTTGCGCGATTTAGACCCGTAGCTTATAAATTCTATAATGTGTACAAATCGCGAAAGTTTACGAACATATGTTGGGTAACTGGTATACAAATTAATAAAAAAAAAATTGTTTAAGACAATTATTAAATCAATTTAAGTAAAATATTAGTGATGCGCATGAGCTTCCTTTTCTTCATTTTTCCTGCAAGTCTCATTCCAACTTCGTATGTTTCCTTCAGAGTTTGCCATTGCGTGTATGTAAGAAAACAGATAGAACGCTACCGATGCACCTAAAGGATAATACATCCAAATCCAATTATTTTGTAAATAAAAGAATAGTGGAAATTGAGCTACTTTTGCGCTAAATGTATAAGGGTATTTCATATGACGACCCGACTTCCTGAAAAAAAAAAAGAAGAATATTTAGTAGATACACCTATCCTATCTATTTATTTAGTCTTGGTTTTCCATTAACGTGACTGATTAAACTCAAAATTCTTTATTTATTTAGCATAAAATGAAAAAACCGGGCGAGAACATCTCGGACCATTCTCAGTGTAGGGTTTCGCAACCTTGAATAATTGCATCAGCAGAAGAGCGTATGTTCATGGCACTTACACCATTTTGTTGAGAAACGCAGTTTTTCAGGAATAACTCAATGACGGTATATACGATCATGTCCGAAATAATTTTAGTTTACAAGTAGATACTTATTAAGCGCTGCCTTTGTGATTTTTTTCATATTTTTTGGTCACACGATTCATCATTGTCATTGAAATTAAGGGGGCACAATTTATGCAATATATAAATACCTACTAGCTGTCCCGCGCATCTTCGTCTGCGTAAATTTTCCTCGTTTTTGCAACATTTCTCATTGCAGCTCCGCTCCTATTGTATCGTAGCGTGATGTTATATAGCCATCCTCGATAAATGGGCTATACTTAATAATTTTTCAATTCGGTTTAGTAGTTCCTGAGATTATCGCGTTCAAACAAACAAACAAACTCTTCAGCTTTATAATAATAAGTATAGATTTCCAAAAATCACTCACTCAATCAAAAAAAGGTTATTAGAAACCTTAAAATATTTTTGAAAGACATGTCGAATGAGGTGTATACAAACTAATACTAGCTTTCTCCCGCGGCTCAACCCGCGTGGATGTCGGTTATCGCGAAAAAATCTAATTATTCCCCGAAACCCAAAGTATCTTCATACAAAATTTCATCTAAATCGGTTCAGCGGTTTAAGCGTGAAAGCGTAACAGACTCACTTTTCCATTTATATTATTATTTAGGATTAGAAATTCGAAAGTAACTTTATATGTTTGTCGAACGCAAATGACGCAAGGCGAGAATGTATATAAGTGTATTTTTGTGTATTTATGTATGGTATGTTTTTAACCATATGTAGGTACGAGTCTATGTGTATATTTTATTTTTTATAATGGATTGTATTTATCTTAATTCTTAATATATAGAAATCTCCTGTCACGATGTTTGTCCGCGATGGACTCCTAAACCGCTTAACAGATTTCGTTCAAATTTGCACGCAATATGCAGTTTGGTCCAACTTGAGAGATAGGATAGCTTAGATCTTTAATTATAGTCGCAATTACTAAAAAAAATAGGGATCCCATGCCCACCCGTGCGAAGCCGGGACGGGCCGCTAGTATCATATATAGCATTGGTTGTCAACAATCTGCACCTTTCACCTTTGGTAATGTAAAATAAAATTTTATTTTACATTACCCAAAGGTTGGCTGGTAGAGAATACTTTTAGCATTAAGTCAGCCTTTGTACATTCATTATTTTTGTACATAAAGTCATTAAATAAATGCATTAGGGTTACAAAACACAAGTGTTTGATTTTGACTTCATATAACTTGTGCCGATCAGGTAGTTAATTCTGGTCGGCTCGGCACATCATTCGATTTGGCTGTAGGAGCCAGCCCGAAGTAATTACTGCTGTTGGTTAGTTGGTTTGTTTGGCCCGGTTGGCCCGGTTTCGTCACCGCGATGTCCAGGAGGAGAGCCAGCTTTATCCTCCTGCGGCTTTAAACAAGCTCCACTCGCCCTGGCCCTAGCTGGGTTGGAGAGCTTCGGTAGGGGGGGGGGGGCCTTACCGGAGCTCTCCGACCCAGCTTCCTTGCGGAAGTAGTGATGGGTCATATGAGTGACACCCTCATCACGGCATGGGGTGGGAATTTTGAGGAGTCAACCTAAGGATTTTCCGAATGGTCCGTCGATCGAAGCGCTGGGGCTCAGGGTGGCCCTTTCCAATACGGAGGCCCTATTATTCCATGGGTCCCGTCGCGGTGCACCTGCTACCGCCTGGATTGCCCTCGGCTCGGTCCTCGTACAAGTTTGGCTCCAGATGAAGTATCTGGCCATAGTGGTAGACGGGTGGTGGCTCTTCGGCGAGCATTTCAACATTTTGGCCCTAAGTTCGAGGCTACTGCGTCCGCACTGGGGAGGCAGTTGCTGAATCTGGGCGGACCTAGTGCATCGAGTCGACGGTTGTACACAGGGCAGTCGACGGTTGCTCATGTGTGGGCGGTGTCCCGGTACGCCCAGAAAAGGGTCGACTTAGGACAGGCCATACGCGGATATAGCACGGTGTCTGCATAAGCGATGTGCGCATTGGCCAGCACACCACCATAGGATTTGGAGGCGGATGTATTCGCCGAAGTGTATCAGTGTATCATCAGTGGCAGGCGATGGCTGTTCAGGCGATGGCTGTTCGGGCAGTGGGTTCGGTGCCTCTGCCCGAAGAGCAACGTGCTTGGCGCGGTGAGGCCCACCGGGCATTCATGACCCGGTGGCAGGGCCGGCTGGAAGCTTCACGGGCCGGTGTTCGAACCGTGGAGGCGCTACGACCAGTCCTGAAGGAGTGGGCAGAGCGACAGCACGGCAGCAGCTTCCGGTTGGTGCAATTCATTTCCAGGCATGGGTGCTTAGACGCGTTTTACGCGGCGATCATCGCGGTGGGGCACACGCAGCGGCCGATGGATTGATTCTTTGGATTGGATGGTGTCAGTAGACAGTCTTTCCTTTTTCTATTTGGAAAACGCACAACCCAGACTCGACTTTTCTTATTTATAAAAGTGAATTACCTAATACCATTCCATACCATATTATAATATTATTATATTTTAAAAAGTTAACTATTTACCCTGTACCCCGCGTGCGCCGCAGCGATGTTCGCCCGCCGCGAGCTAGTAAAATCGAAGTATATTCATCTACCTATACTTCGATTTTACTAGCTACAAAAGTAAGTAAGTAAGTAACAACATATTTTTTTATAAACTGATCCGTGCGTCAAAATCACTGCTTCATTTTTAGGGTTCCGTAGTAAACAAGGAACCCTTATAGTTTCGCTATGTTTGACCGGCTGCCCCAGGTTAGTTACTAAGTAAATATAATAATAATCAAAGCAAATACTTTAGATTAAACACAAAGTTCATTTTAGTCGCTACTTACCCTGCTATTATCCCGGCGTTCCTAAGCATTTTCTCTGCTTGTGCATATATCGGCCTTAAAATACCCGGTTTTAACATTTTTCCGAGGTCTGAATTTCTGAATATAAATTAGTTACTTTAATTACTTTACTAGATATATTTGATGTATCAATTTTACATAGCAAAATAGCGAAATGAATGAATAGATACATAGAATTTGATAAAAATTCAACGAATATCTATGCCGTTTACTAAAGAGAATTTATATCAATAAATAATTACTATAGAGAATTCCCAAAAATCAAGAGCGAACAGGAACAGACACAGGATGTACAGTACTCCCAAATTAATAATGCACATGCAGATCTTCGCTAATTGTCGTATTCCCGGAAACACTCGAATCATGGAATCGTAAGAGCCCTAAACAAGGCATTTGCATTTTGCACCTTGTTTAAAAGAGATAGGAGTCAATATCATGTGTGCACAATCGAAAACAAATCGGGCGTTCGGCAGCTGTCGCCGGTCAGCGAAATGTCTGTCAGTCGTCTTTATATATTGGTAGTGACTGCACGTGTTCTCTATTTGTGGAAATATATAGAGCTGCTATTACACACCCTTCTTGGTAAATATAATTTCAACATTAATTAGCTTATTCAGATTTAAATAGTATATTTTGAAAAAAGGAAAATAAATAACATATTTCACGTTTTTTTAATATTAAAAAAATAAAATACCTACATTAAATACATATTAAGTACTAGAAAAACATTTAAAAAATGAGATTTATTTAAATTAAATAAATAGATAAACATGCATAAAAAATATATACCTAACTCTGCCCATGCCATTTTCTTTCAGACGAATTCTTCCAAAATGGATAAATTTAAACGTGGAAAACCGCTTAATTCACAAGCACGGCAAATGGTATTTAATGTGTACCTTTATTTCTTAAATGAAGCCAATGTTTTCAACAGAGACCATGATGGTTATTTTAAAAAAATTCAAGACCGTGTTACAAAAGCTACAGGAATTTCGCGACGAACTTTGAGTAATATCTTAAACGAAAAAAAACATAATCAATCAAAGAAATTTTCTACACCGAAAAAAGGAAGACCTAAAAGTAGATTTCGGCTGGTACTTGATGATTTCGACTACTGTGTTAATTACACCAACTTCGGTAAGACACTTGAAAACTAATCACTCCAACAATGATTGTAGCGTTTTCGCTATTTACTTACATGGAATTATCGAATCAAATTTCGTTACAGGTAAATCAAATCTGTTTTAGCACAAAACACATAATATATAAAATTAGGCATAGAGAAATTGCTCTTAACCACTCTATATAAATATCGTCTTTCGACGCTCGGGTAATACGACCGTTGCCGAACAATGACGAAGATTTCCGAAGATTTCTATGCGCATTATTACTTTTGGAGTACTGTACACTAGTAGAAAAAGTTAAATATTAGGTATAAGTGTTTTAATATATATTAAAAGTAAATATTTCAGCTCAAGATTGGGCTGGTTATGGCTTAATGAGTGATTTTACTATTTATTTAGGAAAAATAATTCCTTGTGACAAATAAGTAGCAAAATCACTCACTGTAAATATTAAAATCTTGAACTGAAATATTTACAGAATTAAATGACTAGATATCACTAACATTCTAAGCTATAGCTTGTGTCTCGTGTCTGTTCGCTCGTAGTATTTGCCCACACATTTTGAGCATGCTCTGTCAACAATAAAGACAAAAACCGTACAGGAACATGTTGGGGCTGCAAGAAAAATATTTTGCGAAAAAGTGCATCAACAAAAGAACGTATCTTTACGCCACTAACGTCCTTGTGTATAGAAGCACATTTTTTCAACAATAACTGCAAAATGGATATGCGATTATGTAAAAAATAGTTTTTGTTGAAAGTCTTTCTTTATTATGTGTTATCTTCGATTTTTTTATAGACACGCCTTACCGTATTCTATTTTGGCAACATAAATGCACGGTAACTTGGTTACCAAAAAACATGTAAAATATTGGTAAGTTGGTAACTACCGTAATCCCAGATAAGTACTCTCGGTAAAAAGTACATATATTTAATACTAGCTGTCCCGCGCAACTTCGTATGCGTAAATTTTCCCCGTTTTTGCAACATTTCTCGTCGCTGCTACGCTCATATTAGTCGTAGCGCGATGTTATATAGCGTATAGCCTTCCTCGATAAATGGGCTATCCAACAAAAAAAGATTTTTTCAAATCGGACCAGTAGATCCTGAGATTAGCGCATTTAAACAAACAAAAAAACTCTTCCGCTTTATAATATTAGTATAGATTTGGTAAGGCGTCTACTAGTATCACAACAGAAATAGTATCACACAAAATAAATGCAAACTTGAAGTTTACGTATAAAATGTCATCTGGCGTGCTTCGATGATACAATAACTACACTGTAATGGGTGAATAGTGAAAGAATTTAGAGGGGCTTGAGCCCCCTAGCTTCTTCCTTGAATCCGCCACTGACAGTGTAGGCTAACAGAAATGTATAATTTCACGTGGAGACGTGAAATGATACCTTTATATTTAATTTTATACGCCGCCGTTCCTCTCGTCTAAGCGCTACCGCGCTGTCGTTTAGGCGATAAACCTGCGTCATCAGTAAATGGTTTTGGTTTTTAGACATTGAGGTATTAATGTACTATGTACTTAGTACATATTATCTCGATCTTCGTAAATGTTTTTTTTTAAATACCATTACATATTATCAATGCATTGGGGGGATGCAATTACAGGCGGGAGTTCGAAAACTGCCAAAAATTGGCCTGGATAGGTTTGTTGTATGTCTTATAACCATTTCTACATGAGACAACATTCTTAAACTTACATACAACTGATTAGCGGTAAAGTGGAAACAGCAGGACAGAGCTAAACCCAGATGGCTGAACAAACTAGCCTTATCAAGTTTGAAATTTTAAGCAGACATTTGGAAGACAGAAGAGAGGCTATCAGAAGTGTCAGCTGTTTTGTCACATGCTCTTTGCTTTTCTTCAGAATCTTCAGATTCGTGTGTTGTATTTCCTAATTCGGCTTTGATCAGTGGCACCCTTGAATACCCTTTTTATGTAGAAAGTACTTATATAGACAAAGTTGATAAACGTAAGAAATTGTAAATAAAATAAATAAAGGTAGAATAGGATTATAGGATAGTTATGATAGGAATAAATAGGAAGAGACTATAATCTAATATTGTTATTGGTAATAAATGCTGATAAAACATTGCGTACTTGTGGAGAGAAGTGGGTGAGGAGAGTACGAAAGTTTATTGGAAGACTTTACACGTTAAACGCGGAGCTGTAAAAAAAAACCCGCCTGCATTTTTTTTTTTTTTTTTAATTCTCAAAGTACATAGTTTTTGGGATGTATTATCCAACTAATATCACAGCTACTGTCAGGTATTGAAAATTGAAAAAAAAAATCACTCCATACATGTAACAGAAGCTCAAAATTTATTTTTTTGGCTAACATCAACGCGTGGCATATCATTCGACAGGTCTTTTAAAAACATTTTATGGTTTGTAAAAAACTTTTTTGATTGAGTGAATATTTTTGGAAATAATCGCTCCGAAAACTGCATAAATTGTGTCCCCCCCTTAGCTTTTAAACCGTGTGACCAAAAAATATGAAAAAAAAAATCACAAAGATAGCGTTTAATAAATACTTTAAACTAAAATTATTACGAACATGATTGGATAATACCGTCATTAAGTTATTGCCGAAAAACTGCTTTTCTCAATAAAAGGGCGTAAGTGCCTGATGCAATTATTTAAGGCAGCGGAACCTTACACTGAGCATGATCTCTTGCCCGGTTTTTTAGTATTATAGTCATAATTTTGATAAGCCTTTTTGAAATGCATAAGACGAGCCCTTTAATTTGATACCCGTGCAGTATTCGAAACAACTTTTTTTCGCCCCTCTTTAATTTAACATCTCACAGGCGCCATGTTTGTTTTTTTTAAAAGTCACCTAATTAAGAACACTTGGGCGGTCAAGATGAATCTAACGACGTTTTAATTGTATAAATTCGTACAGTGGTTTGTGAAATATGAGTTAAATAAAGAATATTTCATACATACATACATACAAGATACCCGCGAAAAACATCTTAATTTTTTTTTCATAAATCTAGAAGAGCTTCTATTGATATAATTTTAAGTTACTTTTTGAAACCACTTACTATACATTAACCTGAATCAATAACATTTAGATGAAAATTGTGACAACCCTAGCAAATAGGCTTGTTTTTAAGTGAACAAAAAAATTAAGAGCAAAAGTCTAATTCGTAAATAAAATTACCATTTAAACTGCCTACGATTAATTCCTTAACATTTTTTTTATTACATAGATATTTGTATGAGATTTACATATAAAGTCTTCGTTTTGACATTAGATTTGTTGTTTTGACTAGTTGGAAACTAGCCCATTTAGAATACTTCTATTATGAGTTGTAAAAATGGCGGCAAACTAACATATTGCTATTAAATAAATTTATGTAAAATTTACATAAAATACGTGCTAACTGGACAACAAGACCACAAGACTTTGTGATTCAAGATAGAAAACTTGAAAGTCTTTGAATATTGTCAAGATTCTTATGTAAATAATTAATAAGGTTTTAAAACTTGTTGATCATAGGAATAAAAAAGTATTTGATATAATCACTACTTTATTACAAACAGTACTTTCACCTGTATTCGTTTCTTTTTCCCACACAAACGGGGAAAAAAATAATACTAGGCAACATTACTACTCTTTTAAAAAACCAACTTTGTCTATCACAAAATAATATTTTATCTAAAACACAACAAAAATCAATGAATTTTAACATTTTGAAATAGATAATAGTTTCTTTTTTTTTTTTTTTTTTTTTTTTTTTTTTATTATTTGGTTCACAAAACTGATGTTCAATCAAACATTCTAGTAAAAGTAAGTCTAATAAAGTACATCGGATTGTCATCTACTTGATGTGAACACAGCATTCTTAATTAAATTAACACTTAATTTTTAGGTAACTAAGATTAATGTTATTCTAATATATTATTATATTTTATAATTATGAAATAAATTTCTTAAGTTGAAGTTTAATGGAGGCTACAGAACCAGAGAAAATGTCTATCTCGCTACGCAAAGAATTGGCTAGGTGTAACATTCTACACACAGGGGCAGATTGACCCAAGTTTGTACGATAGTTCGGGAGTATAAAAGTCTTACGATTATGTAAGCGACTACAAGGACGCGGTACGTTTATATCGACTTTAGATAGGATATCGGGTGACTCTATTTGACCATGAATAATCTTGTATAAAAAAATAAAATCAAGAGTTTTTCTACGATCCCTCAGGGTTGACATATTAAAATAGTTAAGCCTAGACTTATAAGAGTTTAGGGTACTGCATTTATTTTCAGCGTATGTTAGATGATATAAAAATCGCTTTTGTACCCTTTCTAGCCTATCTGAGTGTACTTGATAGCACGGATTCCATACCGTACTGCAGTACTCAAGGATACTACGGATGAAACTGTTGTAGATTATAATAGTAACGCTGGGTTCTTTAAACATTTTCATTTGCCTTACGATGAATCCTGATAGTTTAGACGTTTTAGAAATGATGTGATCAAAGTGGTTCCTAAAGTTCAAGTCCTTATCGACAATAACGCCTAAGTCTCTAACACTATCTACCTCTCTCAATGGAATATTGTTAATAGTGTATCTAGCTGGGCGTGGATTTTTGTGCCTGCTGAATTTAATGAAATGACATTTATCGAGATTCAGCTCCATAAAATTATTTAAACACCAAGCAAATATCGTATCAATATCAGTTTGAAGTAGTGCTATATCCAAATCATTTTCAATAGAACGATAAAGTTTTAAATCATCTGCGAAAAGTTTAAATTTTGATTTAATACCGTGCCCAATATTATTTATAAAAACAAGAAAGAAAAGCGGCCCTAAATGGGAGCCCTGTGGCACCCCAGATGGAATCATGTATTTCAGTGACTTAAAACCGCCAACGACTACAAGCTGAGACCGGTTTCGTAAGTATGACTCGCACCAACGCAGTAATGAACCATGTATTCCCATCCCTTCCAGTTTTGACAGTAAGATATCATGGTCAACTAGATCAAAAGCCTTTTTGAAATCTGTGTAAATTGCATGTACTTCCTTCTTGGCGTCAACTGCAATCGATACGTCTGATATATATTCAACTAAGTTGGACATTGTTGATTTTTTAGGTCGAAAACCATGTTGATTGTCATTAAGTTGATGTTTTAAGTTTTGATACAATTGTTTTTGAACTAATGATTCCAGAATCTTACCACAAGTAGAAAGAATTGATATGGGCCTATAATTAACTACGTTATTGACATCCCCTGATTTGTAAATTGGAGTGACATAGGCCATTTTCCATATTTCAGGAAACATACCCAATAACAGTGACTTATTATATAATGTAGCAAGTGGTTCAGCTAAAAATTTAGCGCATTTCATTAAAAAGAAGGGAGGAATTGTATCGGGCCCAGCTCCTTTATCACAATTTAACGAAGACAAGCTGTCTTGCACTTCTTTGACACTAATCACAAATTTAGTGTATGAATCAACATTGTACGAAATACTAGATGGTGATTTGATTCTAGAAATGGAATCAGTAAGATGTAGGCATGATTTGTACACTGACTGAAAATGGGAACCAAATAGATTGCAAATCTCTTGACCTCCTTTTGCATGATTGGTGTTATTCAAATTCATTTCATGTGGAATAGGACTATTATTGTTCCGACTATTTTTAAGATATTTCCAAACGTATTTGGGGGTCTTACGTAAATTTAGTAGTATATCGTTTTTAAATTTTGAAAAACAATCTTTAATCATTGCTTGGGACTGAGATCTAAAATGGTCAAATACCATCTTATCCCTTGGATTACCGAATTTTTTAAATCGTCGATGATACTGTTGTATAGGTGCGGGTGAGTGAAACAACGGTTCGCTTGACACTGGTTTCTTTAATGACAGAGAAAAGGATATGTGGGCGGGGCGCAGCCCGCTAGACTCTGTTGAGTGCAATATACCTATATACACATATGTAACATCCCTCCCTCTTTATATAACACTTACAATCTAAAAAAACTGTTTATAATTAACGCGAGGACGGTTGCGTCTATTTAACACTGATCGCGTTGGGAAAGGCAAGTTTTCTAAGGCAGTGGCAACACTTTGTGATTCACATTCCTTGGCATCTGACGACTCGTTCGCGGCAACAGCTGACTCCTCTGCAGCTGACACGGACTCGTCTGCAGCAACCGCATACTCGGTCCCAGCTCCCGCGGCAGGAGATCCGGATAGGGCCGGAGCAGGGGACGGGGTTGTGCCGCTGCTCGCCGTCTGCTCCTCCTCCTCCGCGTTAGACACTACCCGCGTTGACGGGTTGTCTGTGCACGTTTGCTGTGCAGGTGTAGCAGCCACCTCTATGTCGTCTTCGTCTATGTCCGACAGAGGGGTCTCATTCAGATAATATGTTTTCATCTGATTTTTGTGGCGCATCACATAGGCTCCCAGTTCCGGAACGTAAACTTTGTATACTACCTTGCCTTCTCTGCCGGTTATAGTTCCCTTAACCCAACAATAGTGTTTTTTATTTAAATATTTTTTAATCAGCACTTCTTCGTTTATGTTAAAGTCTTTTTGATTTTTTCCACCATAATGTTTACGCTGTAACAATTGTTTATTTACTACCGTGGTACGAATGTCCGATGAGGAAGGCGATGGAGTCGGTTTCAAGAGATCTAGCCTACATCTAAGCTGCCGGCCATACAGCAGTTGAGCCGGTGATCGTTCGGTTGTACTGTGAGTCGAGTTACGATAATCGAATAAAAACTTGTTTATTCTTACATCTAAATTTTTCCGATCGGGGCAAGATAATATTATACTTTTGATCCCTTTTTTGACTATCTTTACGGAGCTTTCAACCTGACCGTTACTGCTAGGGTGATATACGGGAGAAAAAATATGGCGTATGCCGTTAGTTTTACAAAACTCCTCGAATCTATGGGAGGTAAAAGATGTTCCATTATCACTAACGATGATCGCCGGTACGCCCATTCGAGACATTAGGTCATACAATCGCTCTATTACTGCATCGGACGAAATGGTGGACCTCATCGAGAAGCATTCTACCCATTTAGAAAAAGCATCGACGACTATAAGGTACATGCGATCATACAAAGGTCCTAAGAAATCGATGTGTATTCTATAGAATGCATGCGGCGGATAAGGCCAGGGCGCGAGCGGGGCGCGCGGCGGCGCGGGGCGCAGCTGTGCGCACACGCCACAGGCGCGTGCCTCGCTCTCGAGCGCCGCGTCGATTCCCGGGAACCACAATCTCGCCCGCGCCTCAGACTTCATTTTCACTATACCGAAGTGCGAACTATGTAATTCGGTAACTATTTTTCGGCGTAATTCTTTCGGGATTACAATTTTGTGACCCCGCATGAGGCATCCGTCCTCCAGAGACAACTGTGTTTTACATTGATAATACGGTTTCAGGTCTAAATCGTTAACTTTACGCGGCCAGCCAAATTGTACATATTTCACGACTTTTTGTAAAGTTACGTCGCGGTCAGTGGCTTCGCGTAGTTGGGCCAGCGTGACAGGTAGATCGCCATCTATAATAAAATTAACGTACGCTGCGCGGTCTTCGCTGATGTGATCGTCATCTTGCAGGCCCGTACTCGAACTGTCCGGGTTTGCGATAGATCGAGACAGAAAGTCTGCGACGTTATCAGCGCTTTTTACATACGTAATTTTGTAATTATATGCTGCTAAAAATATTGCATATCGCTGTAATCTATTCGCTGTCACTTCCGGAATTCCCTTATGTGACCCAAATATAGATAATAGGGGCTTGTGGTCAGTTCTTAATATAAACGGATCCTCCCTACCATACAAATATTGGTGATAACGTTTAACTCCAAATATTATAGCGGTCGCTTCTTTTTGGATTTGAGAATACCGTTTCTCAGCCGATACTAACGATCGCGACGCGAACGACACAGGTCTCTCGAGTCCGTCCCTGTCTATTTGCGATAACACCGCGCCGAGACCATAAGGTGACGCATCGACCGTCAATATAACGGTTGCGTGCTGATTATAATGAGCTAAAACATTGTCTGACGTCAGGTGACGTTTAATCTCATTAAATGCATGTTGTTGAGCATCCGTCCAAAACCATTTAGTATTTTTATTCAATAATTGATACAATGGATTGAGGATTGACGAGGCTCGAGGCACGAAATTCCTATAATAATTAACCAATCCTAAAAAAGACTGTAATTGGTTTATGTTTGTTGGCATAGGAGCGTCACGAATTGCCCTAATTTTATCGGGAGATTTCCGGACACCATTCTTGTCAATTGTGTGACCTAAATAGTTAACTTCATTTTGAAAAAATACGCATTTATCTTTTCTCAAAGTTAAGCCAGCATCATCTAACCTTTTTAATACTGCTTTTAATCTAACTAAGTGTTCCGTGCTATTATTACCAGTAATCAATAAATCGTCCATCAGACAAAGTACACCATCCAAACCCGATACTATTCCTTGCATCGCCTTTTGGAAAATGGCGGGAGCACTAGATAACCCGAATACTAAACGTGTATACTTAAAAAGACCTCTATGCGTATTTATACAAGTAAACATTTGTGTTTCATCATCTTCAGTAAGTACAAATTGGTTATAAGCACTCGACAAATCCAACTTTGTGAATTGTTGCCCGCCATGCAATTTTGTAAATAAATCATCTACAGTCGGCAATGGATATTTTTCAATAACGAGTTGTTTGTTGATAGTCGCTGAGTAATCCGCGCAGATTCTGATTTCTCCATTCTTTTTCAGAACTGGGACTATAGGAGAAGCGTAATCGGAATACTGAACGGGTGTTATTATGCCTAACGACAATAAGCGATCTAACTCATTATCAATTTTGTTTCGTAGTGCAAATGCTACCGGCCGCGCTTTACGAAAAATTGGTTTGGCGTCGGGTCTTAGCGACAACCTAATCTTATATTTTGAGAACCGCCCAATTTTCTCAGAAAACACAGAAGGGAATTCCTCAGCCAGATTGTCTAAAATGTTGTCGTTTGCGATAGTACAATATTTAATCGGGGATATTTGTAATTTGAATAATCTGAAAAAATCTCTGCCCAATAACGAGGGCCCGCCATTACGCACAACGTAAACATTGAGTGTGTGTGTGTGACCTACGTAGGTCACCGGTACTCGAATGACGCCTAATGTTATAATTTTACCGCCAGCATAACTTTTTAAAGTTTTTGTAGCACGGAGTAAGGGAACATTCGGAAAATGATCGTAATACGTCTTGTCCGATATAGCAGTAACGGCCGCCCCACTGTCAACTTCAAAAAGCAAATTCAACCCGTTAATTTGAATACGCTCGGACATTGGCTTCGTATCTGACTCACACCTAATATGATTAATGACTTTACCTCTTTCGTCGCCTTCCTCCTCGGAACTCGCCCCGACGTATTTCACCGTTCGCGATGCCTTATTAGAACACATACGCCTTATATGACCTTTACGACCGCACTTGCGACAACTAAAGTCCTTAAAACGACACTCGACCGTTTTATGGTTTTTAAACCCGCACACCGCACATCTGGATTCTCTGTCCGTCTGCTTGTCGGCAATTTTGAAGACTGCGCTGTCGGACGCCGCCACCGCTGTAGGACCGCCCGCTGCGGCCGCACGCGCACAGCGCACGCTTTCCGCTAAATCCACTGCCTTCGCCAACGTTAGCTCCTTGACGTCTTTTGTGAAAAGTTTGTCGCGCTCGGGTCCTTTCGTCATTCCCATGACAAAACGATCTAGCAACGACTCCTCCAAATTCGCAAATCCACAGTGAGCCGCTAACCCACGCAGCCGGACCGCCCATTGCGTGTGACTTTCATTTGACCTCTGCGTCGCCGCGTAAAATGTTGAACGCTCGGCAAAACCATGACGCTTCGGCGTAAAATGCTTGTCCAACGCATCAAGGATACTTTCAAACTCCTCTTCCTCTAATTTTTTTGGAAGCACGAGGTCGCTGGCAAGCTTGTATGTCGAGTCGCTGAGTGCCGTAAGCAAAATCGCCCTGCGTTTCACACCCGCCTTGTCTGTTTCTGCGCCCGTTAGGTCGTTAGCGATGTACCACTGCTTGAGGCGGTTCTTGAAGGAATCCCAATCTTGCGATTCATGATCAAATGCATTCAAAATCCCGAAGTACGTAGCCGCCATGTTTGTTCGTGTTTTCTAGAATCCTCGTCGCCACTGTTGTATAGGTGCGGGTGAGTGAAACAACGGTTCGCTTGACACTGGTTTCTTTAATGACAGAGAAAAGGATATGTGGGCGGGGCGCAGCCCGCTAGACTCTGTTGAGTGCAATATACCTATATACACATATGTAACAGATACTTAGCCTTGTCCTTCAATAACTTGATCAAACTTCGACTGTACCAGACTGGATAGCGTTCGTCACGGGGTTTACTTACTGGTGTGTGTTTATTGATAATCAATAGTATAATGTCATAAAATTTTAGGACCATCTTATTCACATCACTTTCACCAAGCCATACAGATGCCCAATCGACTTTCGATAATTCGCTATTAACCATCTCAAAATCACACAAGTAATAGTTTAATGAAGGAATTTTATTTTTCGTTATAGGTTGTTTCGAAGAAGATGTTAAACATATTTTTAATGCAGGATGATGTGTATCAATAGATAAAAGTGGGTCAGTTGATTGTATGACAGAAATTTCGTCGTAACTTGCATTACTAAAGACTAGGTCCAATGTACGGTGCCCATGATTAAAAACGTTGTTGAATTGGTTAAGGCAATTGAAAGCCATAACGTCCAAAAAATTTGCCTCCATCGTATTAGTGCCCTTAGGTATTAAAGTGTGAGAATCTGACTGGTACTCCCACAGAATATTTCCCAGATTAAAGTCACCAATTACCAAATTTATGGAATTGTTTTTGGTTTTTCTATTTATAACGTCTGTAATATTATCGAGAAGTGTGTCAACATACGTTTGGTTAATCGGTGGCGGGAGGTAAACAACACAAATGTTTAGATCTAAGTCGTTTTTGCACTTAACTGTAACCCACAACTCTTCACAATGGGATTCCCAATCTGTTCGCCTCTGTGCCTCATATTTTTCAAGGATTGCTATGGCTACACCACCTCCATCCTTTTTGAAAGTCGAAGATATTGTGGA
The DNA here is from genome assembly GCA_945859575.2 of Herminia tarsipennalis. Classification (NCBI taxonomy): domain Eukaryota; kingdom Metazoa; phylum Arthropoda; class Insecta; order Lepidoptera; family Erebidae; genus Herminia; species Herminia tarsipennalis. The sequence continues at coordinate 8,793,884 of OX243840.2, forward strand.
AGCCCTGTCACGTCTGAAAACTATGTATCGATGATCAATAAATTCGTGGTCTGATACAGTGTCATTTAGCCAAGTCTCTGTGATTAAAATCAAATCATATTCATGTTTTAGTACTGCTAAATAAAGTTCCTCTGTTTTGGTTCTTAAGCCTCTTACATTTTGGTAAAAAATATTTAAAGAGAATTTAAGATAAATAAAATACAAAAAACAAACACAAAACTAAGCAGAATAAAACTTAACAATAAATTACAAAATAGAAACAATATAAAAACACTTTACAATGACTTTAACGAGTCCATATTTTTAACAAGAATCGCATTAGCTGTAACATTCTTCTTTACAAATATGCGGCCATTTCTGACCCAAACAAACTGATACTGCTTTTGTTTAGCAACAATTCTAACTGCAGCATGCAACTTCTTGTTTGATGGAGATAGATGTTCAGATACATAAATAGGTTGCTTATTTCCTCCAATTCCAATATGGCTGGTATTCAATTTATCGCTTATCTTATTGTGGCCATTGTTAAAAGTTTTAACTGCGGCGAGAAAATTATCCCGTATTCTCGGACTGGCCAATTTGACCACAATGTTTCGTGGACGTTGAGAGCTTGGGTCGATTTTAGGTACTCTGTGGTAAGATAAAATGTCATTACCATTAAATTCATTCCCCACCATTTTTCCAAGTTGATTTAGTATAGTAAGTAAGTTTTCTGATTTATGCTCTGGTACACATTGAATTTCAACATTGCTTTCTCGTGCTTGTTGTTCAAATTGTTGAAGTTTTTCGTGCAAATCCCTAAATTGATCCGTTAGCAGTTTGTTTTTTTCGACGGTCTCAGCTAATAAGGTGCTGTTTTTTTCGTTAAGGATTTGTTGGGCATCATGAGCGTCGGATAAGAATTGTACCGATTTTGTGACATCATCCAAACTTTCTCGCATATTCGTAAACTGCGTGCTAAGGACTTGGAAATCCTTTTGCACTTTGGTTAAGGTCATTTCAAATTTATTTAGAGCCGCTTGCTGACTATCCAACTTTACCATGATTTCTTTACGCATAGCACGGACTTCTGTTAATAATAGGTCGTGGCTCGCCATGTCTGGATTCGGGGAAGTGGAAAGAGACGACCGTTCAGTGTAGGAGATTTTCCTCTCGAGTGCCGTGGGTGTTTCAAGTTGTTTGGATTGACTGGATATGCAGCTGGGACAGGTCCAGGTAGAACGAGGTGTTACTGAGTCATCATATTTGACACAATCACAGTGATATTGCAGTGTACATTTACGAAAACAGCATTTGACTCGTTTTTGTGTTACCAGAATAGTTACTTTACACGCAGCGCAGATCATTTTTCTGGATTATGGGTTTTAGAAGCAATGATATAAGTTCACTGACACCCCTGTCGCGCCCTAGTAAAAAACAACTAGCAACAAATATTTTAACACGTAACGACGTGGACGCCTGACAGATATGGCAGAGCAATGTGCAATATTGCGATATACGCGGATGAACACTGATGTATTGGGGTGGGTATTCCGATAAAAAGTTCACTGTGAAGATAAAAATGATATCGACGAAAACGTTGCTCAAGGTATTGTTTTATAGTCTTGTTTAGCACACAAACCGAAACAAACCTTGATACAATTGATTTAACGTGTAACGCTGTCCTTAAATGCACTTTAGTTCACTTTTTAAAGATTGATGAAATGTTTGTTTATTTTTCACAATGACACTGCGTTGGTACAATTTTTCGTTTCACAAACACCAATAGTCGTTATCTGGTATGGATACTTTGTATTAAGACTGTTTTAGTTGAAAATCTCAACTTCTTTCAATTTTTAAACATTATATTACACAGAGCTAAATGTTGACGTTTTAACGTTTTTGACAGAACCCGAAAAAAAAGTTTCATAGAATTATATTTACTGTGATCATTATTACCTAAAATAAAGTATAGCATAACTACCTCTGTGGCGCGGTGGGAGTGTATCCGACAGCTACACTCAACGCAACGCAACGCAAGAGGTCAATCCCCACCCAGGGTAAAACTTTATGTGATGAGCACGACGGTTTATTCTCTGTCTGGGTGTAATTTACCTCTATAAATTTCAGTATGTGTTGTCTGGTTGACCATAGTACAAGCTCTGCTGAGTTTGGGATAAGATAACGTTGTGTGAGTTTTCCCAAGATAATATTATTAAGGATTTCTAGACGAAATTAAAGCTGTCATTTGGCTTCTCGTTCCCCTCTCCCCGCAATTCCCCCCGCTCCACTTCATTCATTCATGTTCATCACCTCTTCCTTCAATTTGTGAAATTCTTGTGAAGCGTTGAGTGTTATTCGCTGATTTTTACGCGATAATTCAATACTAAGTTTCGAATTTTCGAAAAACATTATTGAAATGTGTGACAACGAAAAAGAAGAAGCATCAAATTTGGTTTGTCCATTATGTTATGACTTGTGATTGTGAAGCAATATGAACATATTTGTTACGTTGTTTTACTATTCTTATTTTATTATTCATCGTGTGTAATTGATTTTAGAAAGAAGAATTCGAATGGGTTCTTCGCGAAGAAGTTCATGCGATATTACATCAGCTACATTCGGTTCTAGTAGTAAGTGTCGCGACAAAACGATTACATGTTTCATATTTTATTAGAAACATTTTTTAAGACTAGGTTTTCATTTTAGGAGTGCGCTCACAGATTCCCCGTGCCCTTGTATGGCAATGAAGGCCAGAAACAAGATAAATTCATTTTGACATCACAGCCAGAACAATTGAAATGTATTGTTACTCTCACTGGAGACAGTATAACACATGCAGTAAGTATTATCCTTACAGACTAGGTGTAATATAATATGTATCCTTGAAATGAGTGTGAAACATTGATTATGTGTTTTATTGCCAGGACATAAGTTTTAAAGTGCTCCGTCAAATGCACAGTATCTGTCGCACATCTATCAATCAGGATGGACCATGGAAACTACAACAGATCCAAGATGCAGCAAATCATTTGCAACAGGCTATTGGTTACATTGACAATGTGGATAAGCATTATGTATTTAGGTATGTACTCAATGTTATGTATTAGCTTGTGTTAAGGTTACAAAGAGGTAAATTTATATTTGTTGATTTTGATGTTTTCTCCTACAGTGGGTTAATAAAATCATTTAGTGACTTTATTTGCATGATTCTTATGTTACCTATGTATTAATAAGGGAAGGGGGGGGGGGGGGTAAATGAAATGAGTACTATCATATCACTGTCTATTTATGATTTTGTATTATGGGTTGCAATCTTATCTCTATAAATATAAAAGGAAGGCTGACTGACTGACTGACATATCAATGTAGGGCCTAAACTATAAGGATTATATACATAGGGAAGCACTAAGAAAGGATTTATGAAAATTCACCTACTAAGGGGGGTAAAACGGGGGTGCAAAGTTAGTATGAAACTTTGCAGTTTAAATATAGTGGTAACAATCTGGTATCCACACAGACAAAGCTTTGGGCATAAGCTAGTTAGCCATAAGGCTTTGTGTGTGCAAAATAATTTTATTGTATTTTATAAATACAGCCTCATTTTGGTCATTTTGTTCATAACCACTAACATATTAATAGATAAACTAGGTGACAACAGTATTCGCTTATGGTGAGTATACACTTGAGTATTTGCTAGAGCATTACAATGTAATGTAACATTCTTATGAATGGTAACATTTTTTCCTGTCTTGCATACACTCCCATCACCCATGCTTATGCCTTTGCTTGATAAAACATTACACCATAAATCTTGTTGGTTTTTAAAATCAGGTTGTAACAAAACATCAAGCATCATGTTCAAAGTGTGGTTTGATTTAAATTGACAACAGTAAACGCACAACATTCTGTTATTAATATATGCTCAAGTGTATACTCACCTTTAAGAACTGTTGTTAAATCATTTGAGTGCAAAGAAAATCAATAGATAATATATGACAGACAGTAAAACAATAACAATAGTTTGAAGGGTTTCTTTGATTAGATTTAACAAGATAATTGTTAGGTTTGGTTTGTTGTATGTTTTCTGTATCATTGTTTTCATTTATTATTTTCCTCAAAGTCTAGTTGTTAATTATATTGTTCCAATGTAATCATTCTGTCAGCAAGTTGGCTGTATTTGTAACAAAAGACTTGTTACAAATACAGCCAACTTGCTGACAGAATGATTACATATCAACTCATATGTTGTCCCACTGCTGAGCACGAGTCTCCCCAGTAGAACCTACTTATAGGTCCTGGGGGTAATTGCAATAATCGCCACAGCATATCGGCGATCGCAGTCAGGCTTTAAAATACGCAGAGGATGCTGCTCCGCAAGGCGTCTATGGAATTTCCCATTAGGGGATGGGCATGCCCCAATGGAAAATTCCTTAGTCGCTTTGACAACATCTACAGGAAGAGATGGGGTGTTACCATTCTTAAGCCAGTGCCAAATGATTACTTTAAGGTCGGGGTAAAAGAATTTTCGTATTTTTCATACAAAGGAAAAAGTATAATTTTTTATTTACATATTTATAATTATGTATCTGCCGTTTTGATCGATGACTTGTTGCCATCTTGTGGGTAGTGCCATCTTGTGGGTAGTGCCATGATCCTTTTGCTGTAAAAAAAAATTAACAAACCGTTTAAGAAATGGGTCAGAATTTATTTTTTTTAAACAAAAAAGAGGACTCCCGCCCTGCCCTACTCTAGTACCCTACTGCGGAAGTCGTCATCACTTTGTGTGATCCACAAACTGTTGTTCCGAGTCTGTGTCACTTCGTGTCCGTGACTTGTATGTTTGTAAAGTCCCCACTTTACAAACATACAAGTCACGGACACAAAGAACACCCAGACTTGGAACAACAGTTTGCGGATCACACAAAGTGGTGTCCCGTGTGGGAATCGAACCCACGACCTCTTGCGTAGCAGTCGGACACACTCCCACCGCAAATGGAAACACGTTGCATTAAGTTTCTCTCAGTGAGATCATGTGGTACTCAAATATAAAGTTCTTCATCATCCAGTTCTTCAGCTACTGATATGTCGATCTTGCTTCACTTTTTAAAAGATGGCACTGATTTTATCCGTCCAGAGCGAGCCTCATCCTTCGCACTAAAATTTCCAGACTTAAAACGCTTCAACCACATTTCTGCTACTCATATTGATACAGCATTAGACCCGTAAACCGCACAAATTTTATTCGCGGCATTATTTATCTAATATATAAAATTCTCGTGTCACAATGTTAGTTAACATACTCCTCCGAAACGGCTTGACCGATTTTTATTAAATTTTATATGCATATTAAGTAGGTCTGAGAATCGGCTACTATCTATTTTTTATACTCCTAAGTGATAAGGGTTGTCCACCCCTAACATTTATAACTGTACTGTACATTAGAAGAGTTTGTTTGTTTGAACGCGATAATCTCAGGAACTACGGGTCCAAATTGAAAAAATATTTTACTGTTAGATAGCCTATTTATCGAGGAAGGCTATAGACTATATAACATCACGCTACAACTAATAGGAGCGGAGCAGCAAGAAAAAATGTTACAAAAACGGGTAAAATTTACGCAGACGAAGTTGCGCGGGCAGCTAGTTTTGTAATAAATTTTAAAATGTGCCGAATTTCTTTGTCACTTATGTTTATTTTGTTTGCTTGAAAAACAATTGAAAAATGGCGGGAACTAGGTTTTTTTATTTATTGCATCTTCAGAATGTGAACATTTAATGGTATTAAAACCAGTTACATTCAGTACAAACAAAGAGGTTTGATTACTAACAATAAATTCAAAATACGAAAATACTATTACCCCTACCTGTCATCTTAAAATTAATATCTAATAGGTATATCTGAAAAAGTGAAGTCCTATGCTAAATTCTTTGCAGTCCTATTTGATTGCTGTTGAACAGAGTCCACTTGTGTTTGCTGACACCCCTTCGCAATGTCTTTTGCATAGGTTGGTCAGTCTGAATTACTGATATTGGTTTAAGGACATTCATTTTACAACGCTATTGCCCTAGCGGCATAAGCCCATGTTTGGTTGATAAAAGCTTGACGTACTGGCAAAGCTTCAAGTAGATATATAGATAAGGAGGATTACCTCATCAAATTTATCTATTTATACAATGTAGCTGAGTCATTTGGTTTTTGATGATAGTGTATTTTGATACTAACATTTTAGTCTGATAAATGTTGTGATTATAGGTAATTAATTGAAATAAAAATGATAAGTCGCACAATACAATTAGTGAAGTTCATCATAAGGGTCAAATCACAGTAGTGTAGAAAAATAGATACTAAAAATTGCAATTTTATTTTTAATTTTACATTGTCTATATTTTTTGGTATCATTTTAGCTCTGTGAAGTGGACATCTGGATAATAAGTAATATATTCCGAAATATAAATAAAGCATTAGAAACTTCTTAATTCTGCTGTGCATCTCTCTGTTTTTTTTTCGTTTTCGTTAGTTCAGATGTGAAAATGATGATGATCAGTATGTCAGCTTTAAACTCATTTTCCATTATTTAGAAAGTAATTGAATTCAACAAAAAAAATAATTGTCAGGGTGATTTACGAGTCCAGAAGTGGATTTACTAAAAATAATAGATTTCATATTCATACAAAAGTAGGTAGGATAATCTAAAAATAGTAGTCAAAGAATACATGACAAAGATGATTTTCTTTACAACAAGTTTTATTTGAATTATGTAACAGTTACGAGCATGTGACATAAATTAGCATAATGCATGCAGCCACTTGTGGCATAATGGAAATTGATTAGACATACAGTCTTATGAATAAATAATCTATGTAATACTGTCATTTACTGTACATGTGTTAGTCGTGTGTAATGTTCAATTCAAAAACATAATCCTTCCTTAGTCGGGTAAAAACTTTAGTCAAGGAAGTACACTATCTATAAACACTTTGATATTGATATTCAACATTCATTCATGACCTGATTTAGATTACGTTTTTTTAAAGCAATGCTAGGTAATCATTAATTCTTACATGCTACCGTGACTTCATTTAAGCGTGATTAATTAAGATAAACATTATGCTTTTGTATTTTTTTAAATCTTATAAAATAAAGGTCATTCACTTACTGACTAAACACGAAATCGTAAGCGATCTTGTTTCCATCTTTTTTGAGCAGGCGGGTTTTTGATTTTAATTCTCTCTATCGTTCGAGATTTCGTGTTTGATTTTTTAACTTTATATTTTTTTATTTAATCTTTTTTAGTTGTTCTGTTGAACAACTAACTTTTAACACAGCTATTGCCTATATAATTAAAAAACGAATGGTTGCTAACTAACTTTTTTAATATTGCAGTCATTATCATGTTATACCTTTTTGAAATCCTTAGAATGAGCCCTTTAATTTAATACCCTCATGGCATGGTATTCAAACCAACTTTTTTTTTGCACACCTCTTTATTTTGACATCACATACCTATCTAAGAACACTTGGGCGGTCAAGACGAATCGAAATCCGTCCCGTGGTTGAAAAGATATGAGGTAATAAAGAATATTACATACGCCCGAAAAGTATAACCCTTCTTTGCAGTCGGGTAAAAAGCAATACAATGAGAGCATTCTTCCACTTTCTGATTTTATTGCTTTGTCTCTGAGATTGGGTTTAATAATAAAATAACTAGTGATGTGTCTGATTGAGATAATTAAAAAAGTGTTTATTTATACTAATATTATAAATCTGAAGAGTTTAAAATCTCATCCCCACATTACTTATAGTACCTACGTACATATACCCTAAAAATAGTGTTTTTCCAGATTTTATTCTCTCACTTTGTCGGCGTAAGTAATTATGTATTCATGCAAAATTAGCCTTCTAGCACTAACGGACGGACATAGCGAAACTATAAAGGTTCCATTTTGCCATTTTGGCTACGGAACCCTAAAAACGGTCTCGTAAAGAGAGCAAGTTTGACATTTTACAAGACCGTTTTTCGTCTCTTCTTCTTCTGAATCAAATGTATAGTGTTGACAGCAGCCTTTAGTGTAACCTTCTTGGTCACATGAAAACGTACGTCCAAATGCCAGTATGTCAATGTGTCATAATTTTGCGTACATCTATTCGGAAAATGTCCATTCGGAAGGCTTTCAACCTTAAGTCCGCAACAGAGTACACTACACTGTACTACACAACAATGTACGTACATAAAGTGTCGCGTTGCCACACCCTCTTTTGTCTGATGGTTATCTTAGCATAGTTACTCACCTATTTTATTTTTTTCAGGTCATCCGAAGAAGTATTGCATATAATTCAGTGTTTGATTGGTTCTCTACAGAGAGCGCGTACTGCCTTAGTATTGCCTAAGAAAAAAGCAATTGATGAACTAATGAAAAGTAGAAATATGGTTAGTTATATCGATCAAATAAGAATTATATTTAAATTTTTCGGTGTTAGAGGAAAGCTCCGAAGGTAGATTCACAAGTCATTTTCTTTCGTTTCTTCATTATTTTGTTTGAAATGGTCTATTTTTTTTTCGTGAGCGATTTTCTAACGCCCTGTAGTTTATCAGTTGAGCCAAAACCTACTTATATTTTTGCACACGTTTCCAGAAAGCTCTATCGCCAAATCTACCAGAAGACTTAGCAATATCTTTTTACATTCAATCCCACAAGCTAATATTTGTTGCGTATCAACTCAGTTCAGTTCATGGTACAATGCGCATTGACTCCTGCCAAGCTGACTGTGCAGTGCCGTGGCTCAGTGATGTATTGTTTATGTTGACGGCCGCACTCCACATGTGTCAACAACTTAAAGATAAGGTAAGATTCACAGCTAACACCTTTTTATTTGCGCAACTGCTGTAGACACACTTTAGTCATAAAATCTGTATATCAAAGAAAACTGTAACTGACTGTCCTGTTAATGCTCAAACACTTAACGGCTCGTGTTGAAATAGACATGTTGTATGATGTAGACATCCACCGCACAATTCAACTCCCATAGGGGTGAATCGGGAGTTCCAAATTTTAAACAAACTTAACGCGAATTAAGCCACCGAGAAAATATAGTAAAATAACAAAACCTTAAATAATTTCGAGTCCGACATTTTAAACTATTTTTATCACACTGCATACAAATCATGTATGGTCAGCGTCCTTAAAATTTAAAATATTGTTGCGTTTATATTTGATAAGTAGATGTGTAAATGATATTTCCGCATGTAGTGTTTACATTCTTCATAGACTCTTTCTCTTATCTCAAAAAAGAAGCCAAGGTTTATTAGAAAATGTTTTTATCATATCCCTGACGCCAAATATCTTTAGTTTCCGTGATGATAAAATGTTTATGTTACATTCTGATTTTTAAATCATATACGATATGCATTTCATTTTTTTTTATCTCCAATATATTTAACTAGTCATGTTTTATCTAACCAAAAGTGTGACATAATATTTTATCTACAGTTTTCCGCCTCTATACATGGAGTGTGTACATAACAACATAATATTAAAGGTACCTTCTTATCTAAATTTGAAAATTTTTGTCATGTTTCATTCATTTAATATTTCAAAAGGGCTATATCACAGTTTCATTATTTCACACTTGTCAAAGCTATAATTAAGTATCGTAAAAAATAAATGATAACTTTAAAAATAAACTCCATCACGTGAATTACGTCATTTAACACTTTCGGTTTATGTGGTGATTTTCTTAGCGATTGGGTATCTTTATTTTGTCGCTATATATCAATGTCAGATTAATCATACCTGTTAAGTACCTAAGCAAAAAAATATTGTCACCTACTTTTGGAAGAATCAATAGGTACGTGCTAATGAACAGCTAGTTATCGGATTAGAATTCCTGATATGTCCTAGCACCTAAACAACATTCATGAATTTTACAAGAGAATTGAAATGTTATATTTTATCCATACAGTTGGTAGTAGACTGTATACCATTCGTTCTTTAAGTCCTAGTATGCAAACTTATTAAACTATTACAAATAAAGCAATGAAGTTGAACAACATTTTTGTTCAACTCCGTTGCTTTAGAGATAGGCTTGAGCGTTTAAATAAAAGTATAGGAATGAGACTAAATTCTTGCTAAATGTTGAATTCTATCTTTCCATTCAACGCTTTTATAGGTCTTATAAAACTAGTATTTGAAAACGGAATTCAACTGATACAAGATTAACGAAACACCAAGAAGGTTTTATGTTTATTTAGATTATATAATTTTAGAGAGGTTCCAAGATCTACGATTAATTCTACGAGTAGTTTATGTAGCTTGTACGAGATTAATGTTTAAAATATTGTCTTTTTTTCAGCTTTGTGTATTCTCGCAATATAAAGATTTCACTGTGGGATCAAGATCTGCCTCAATGGTGTTAAACTAAGTATTGCCTACCAGAATGTTACCTAATTCTCAAGTGTATGTAATCATTACATACCTCTCTAGGTATGAGTAATATACAAAATATTGTATGTACATGTATTTATTTAGTTATAGTTATTGAGTCCATTGTTGATATTCTTGTTGAGTATGATGTAAAATAATGTATAGAAAGTAATGTTACAATTAACTATAGGAAAATACTAACGTTGGGTCTGCCATGAGTGTATATTTTGAGTAACAAACACCCTAGGTTTTTAGTTGATCGTTTATTTATTTTGATTTATTATTACATATTCATGAGCGAGTTTATGGATAAATTATGTCTTCGTATACCTATAAGTTATGTAAGTATACATATGATTTTTAAAGAATCATTATTTTATGTATTATCAATATTTATTTAGTTATTTTAAAGAAGAGAACAAGTGCAAGGCAACCTTTAGTAATATTGTAGTATTTATGAGGGAACAGATTTGCACGTAGTAACTGACACCAACTGGAAGTAGGTACTTAGCTCAAATTCGCCGCTAGCTTAGTTCAATTTTGAGTTCACTAAACTGCCGACCGGATGGTTCTTGTTAGGGTAAGTGCTATTCACATTGTTATGGACCGGATGTTTTACCAGAGCTGTTTTAATTACTTATATTCTTTATATAAAAATGAATACTAGCTTTTATGACACGCGTGGTATTATGGGTTTTGCGTTAGCGAAGCAAACGTTTTCATTTCATGAAGCAACGTTTCGATTTTTATGTTGCTATTACATATATTTTCTGATAAAATAGTCGGTCCGATAATGTTAAATTGCCGTTGTATACACAGCGTTGTAGGGTACGACAAAGCAATAATTTTCTACAGACTAACAAATTGACGTATAAAAATATGTAAGTGTGAAGTTGATAAGTCAAGTAGCCCTTTATAATGTTAGTTACGTTGTTGTAGTAAAATATACAACTGTGAACTATGTAATGTAATATTTTTTTCTAGCCATGCTGTTATGTTATGACTGACAGACCTTCAGTCTACTTTGTTTCGTAACGGGTGCTAGAAAAGTTTTATCATGATAGATAAAGATAACGCATTTGCGGCTAGGACGAGTGCGAAATTCCGCATGTGTCTAGTCGTAATGCGGCATACCGCATGTAGTCAGGCGTAGCGCAGCATGCAACATGTGGCTAAGCGTAATTCGGCATACCTACCCCGTGCTCGCCGCATGTGCCTGACCTCATCGTCATGCAATGCACCGCACTTTATTAAATCATAGTCATGCGGTTAGCCACGTTGTAACTGGTGTATTTGTCGCGCTTAGGCCTACTATGGATACAAAATACATTTTTATTTTCTATAAACATTAAATTTAATTTAAAAATTGATATAGGTGTAGTATGACCCATCTACCATGACTGGAGGACCTGCCACCCTTTACCGTTACATGATTTGCGTACGTTCTATGAAATATATTATGATGGTCCAATATTTTAAATGATTAATTTTATTCACGGTATTATTTAAAAATGTTACTTTTGTAGTGAGGCTATTTTAAGATAAGTTTATTCTAACTCTTTGAATGACTTGTTGAGATTATTATTTACCTACTTATGTGGTTTATTTATTTTTCTGAAAATAAAGAAAATATCCGAGCGATATAATCTTTTAACGTCATCCAAAGGGTCGATAAACGCAATTAACGTAAACACAATTATTTAATTAGTCAATATACCTACTTATAGTTTTTAGTTAATATAGCTGTTTCTAAAATTTCATTCGCATATTTTATGTTATTTCCAGTACTCAAAAAAATTGTTTGTCCTTCAAATATTTGTCAACTAATAGTAGAAACAGCCTATATTATCTTTATAGATCTGAATGTATAAATAAAAGTATTCAAATGCGTACCTTTAAGCAATAATGCTGCGGTATGATTTCTGGCATCGCCATTAAAAACACAAATATAATTTGGTGTTTTACATGTATCCAAGTATATTATATTTTGTCAATGAAGCAAAGCTCATAAGTCCGTCAAATGATACAATTATAGTTATCTGGCTTGTTATGAATGAGATCTACTATTTCTGTAAAAATAAAACACTTTTTGGAATATACATTTTTCAAATGTTTTATATAAAATAATTGCCAAAGTATTATGAAATCTACCACCGTTTTCAATAATAATTATTTGCAATCGCGTCTTGCAAATTATTGTTTAGTAAAAAGAAAATAAAACTCCATTATAAATAATTAAATAATTGTCCTTTTCAATATTGAGTGTCACAACAGAAACAAAACTGCATATCATATAATATTCGCACGTTTTAATAACACGAGTCTCCTTGTTCACTGTCTTTGTTATTTCGTTATGTGGCCTTTCGCTAAATACTATAATGTGTTGATATATCTATCTGTCAACACGGCTGCACTTAAGTTATAATTATGCATTTACGGCGCTATTTTTATTCATCATACATGTTTAGTTACAATTATAATCGAACACAAAAAAATACACTTTCATATATTTTGGGGGAAAGTAAAATGCAACTGTTTTGATTTACTTTTGGGGTAAAACCAAGCAATTGCACCATTAAAGGAATTAAAATTTCTTATAAAAATGTGATAATAATTACATCGTCTCTAGATATCTAATAAGATTTTGCTTCCCAAATACATCAAATTAACAATAAATAAAATCCAATAGATAGGGTAGGTTGGTGTAAGATGACGCACTTTGGAAACAATCGGTCATAAAAAAATAAAAACAAACATTTCGAAATCAAATTTATGTATTTTACTTCTTTGACTCATTGGTAACAATAAAAAAATTATATCTAAATCACATATTGAATCTTTAGGATAATAAAGAAAAAAAATTAAAAATTAAGAAATGCGCCCTCTTATACGACCGGTCGTGTAAGTTGGCGCAGCACCGTTGATAAGATGGCGCACGTGATCCGAAGCAATTTTTGTACGATTTATGGCAGACAAAGGTCGCATTTAAACACGCCAAATCCGAGGTATCCCGTGCACTTGTCATGCCACCATTCCTTACAAACTGAGCATTTGATCCAGTCTTCTTTGGCAGGTTCCTTATACAATTCTTGACACCCAGGACAGGTCCAAATCTTTTCTGGATAACATTTATTCGACGCTTTTAAAGATTTTTTAGGTTTTTTGGGCTTTGGTTCAGTCTTCTGCTTACTTGCTGCCTCCAACTGGTATTTATAAGGTGAACTGCTTATTATTTCAGATTTCATACGTTTTCTTTTAGTGGATCTTTTTGTCTGAGATTTTGGGAAAGGCTTTATATTAAGAATTTTATCAGATAGTGACGTGTCATTTGAACATGTCACATTAATTTCTGTGAGATCTACGTTAGTCGAGGTAGAAGGTTTGCATAGACTCGATTGAGGAGATTGGGCATCAATAGTGGTTGTGTAAGTTTCTGTGAGATCTACGTTAGTCGAGGTAGAAGGTTTGCATAGACTCGATTGAGGAGATTGGGCATCAATAGTGGTTGTGTTAGTTTCTGTGAAATCTACGTTAGTCGAGGTAGAAGGTTTGCATAGACTCGATTGAGGAGATTGGGCATCAATAGTGGTTGTCTGCTCAGTGACTTGCTTGTTTGAATCGAAATCTTGTGATGTGCCAGCCTGGCCACTTGGGTGTCTCGAGCTTCCTAAAATATTATCAGGATTTTCTTGCTCTGTTACAGAACTGGCCATAAAATCGGCATCGCTAAAAACGTCTGGATTCCAAGGCCAAATTCCCGTAACTCTGAAACTATCTACAGCACACTGAATATTTGCAGCTCTGTTATAGGCAGATGCAAAAATAGATGTCAACTGGAATACTGTTATTGCCCTTCCTGGATGACTCCTCAACCATTTAACGCATTCCCCAGCGTAGTATTTTTTCAGTATCCCGTGAAAACCTCTATCAAGGGGTTGCATTTTGTGGCTGCTATGTGGTGGCAAAGTGAGTGCAACAATATTATTTTCCCGAAAAAAATCCACAGCCTTAATCGAGCAGTGTGAAGAGTGATTGTCTAACACGAGGAGAATAGGGTCATTTTCTGTGGGTTTAGTATGATCTCTGAAATGACTTAACCAATCAATAAACCGATCCGTGTTAATGAAACTGGAATCTGAAATCATTCCTATGGATCCAGCTGGTGATCCGTCTAATAATTCAGCTTTCATTCGCTTTCTGCCGAAAATAAATGCAGGTGGAACAAAGTGGCCACTTGCAGACATAGCATTTACAACGGTCACATTTGTGCCTCTCTCAGCACTTGCGATTTTATTGACTGCTCGTTTTCCTTTAGCTGTAAGAACTTTGGGTGGCCTGTTTGGTACCGTGGATATGCCCGTTTCATCCATGTTGTAGATACGGTGGCAAGCAAAGTTGTATTTGTCCAACAAAGCACTCAAATTAATATAAAAGCGTTCACATTGTGGTCTGTTAAAACCGACAGCACGCGCAATACTTGTTGATGTTGGTTGTCTAATTGATAAATCCGGGTGTCTTTTTAAAAAACCACGAAGCCACTCCTTGCCCGCAATCTTTGTTTCTGAATTAAATCGGTGTGCTATATTATTTTTTTCGGCAAATTCATAAGCAAGTCCCCTTAAATCTTTCGTGGTCATGCCGAAAAACATTGCATCTAAAGTCATCAAATAATCGCAGAAGGCTTTTTCAATCTCAGTTGAAAAGGTTTTGTCATATCTGCCAAGTTTTGTTGGACATACCTACAGTTTTTTTCAGTAACCTTCTCAAGGTAGATTCTGGAATTCCAAGTGATATTGCAACAAATCTTTTACTTTTACCTTCATGCACAAGCTTGCGTGCTTCTTCAATAATAGAAGGCGCCCATGATTGTCTGTCACTTTTCCTTTCGCGCCTAGACATCCTGTACCTAATGGAAAAAGCAATAATTAAAAAAATGTACTGTTTATTTCTAAAAGAATAGGTAATTTCAACCTGAAAATATTTTTATTTTTACTCCAGCAGTTGTTGAGTTCACCAGTTACAAACAACCATACAAAAATTCAAATTTTTTACCTTTATAATATAAGTTTAGATAAGAAAATTAAAAAAAAAGCGATCCAAACTCCAAACAATGAAGTAGCATATTGTAAGATGGCGCGCGCCAACTTGTACACCCGCTCAGTGCGCCATCTTACAAACTGCCCCATACATCAAAAATCAATTTACAAACGCCATCTCTTATGAAATATCTGAATTATTCCGTTTCTTAGGTTAAGATGAAGTAAATGTTCAGTCGAAACGTCATTGAAAACAGCTAATATATACATTGATTTTTAATAACACTGCTTCCAAATTACAGTAAAATTAGATCAAACGTATTCAAAATCTTCAGACTTACCTACAACAATCGTTTTGTGAACAAACTGTTTATTTTTTCGCAAGCACGTACCGGCACAAGTAGTCAACAAAACACGACTGAAGTTAGCTGGTTACGTCACACCAGAGTCAGCCAATCGCAAATGCGCCAACTTATCGCCCGCGCCAACTTACACCAACCTACCTACCTACTTATGTTTTTAGATTCTTATAAAGGTACCTCAACCTATTCGCTCGCGGCACATATATAAAGCCTACTTGGGCTTAGTCCTAGCTAAACAGCTTTAAAATTTTACGTAGGTACATAATATATACTTGGGATACGTCATCATTGCCAAGATGCCAACGATAATGGCGTCATGGCATGGCTTGGCAATGATGACGTATCCCAAGTGTTGTTTAGCTTCCTAATTGAATTAAGATTTTTTTAGTTGACTATGGATATAGGTAATCATACGATAAGTAGCGTGGGCCGTATCTATTTATTTCAAGGTCAGCATAGCCGTGTGGTACCGGCTTAAGAATAGTACCACCCAATCTCTTTCCATGGCCGTCAAGACGAATAAGGGATTTCATTCCGGAGGCAGGACAACAGAGTCCTCTGCGTACTTTAACTACCTACTTACTTTACGTGAAAGCCTTACTGCGATCGCCAACCCCGCTCCCCAAACGTGGTGAAGAATCTATAATAAGTAAGTTCTACTGGGGAGACCCGTGCCCACCACTGGGACATCATATGGGTTGATTGTGTATGCTTTGCCAGGGGGGGGTTTTGTAAAGTTTTTCTTGTCTACGTTTTATCAACGTCAGTCGCAGCCCCATGATTCCTAAAAATAATCCTACATCCTTAGTATATTTTTTATTTATACAAAACCTTATTCCAATTACGAGTACATAGCGAGCATTTGCTTGCTATCAAGTGGTATCTATTGGGTTAGTCTGTCAATTTAAAATAATTATATAAATTCTTCTCACTATCTGTGATTCAAATTATGTAGTGGTAGATACAAGGCCCTATCATTTGAATAAAATTATACAAATACAGGTGGTATAGCGTAATTTTGTTTCTAAAGATAGGGCCAAAAAATTTATCCTGTTTACTTATAATCATAAGGGAAAATTGCAGATGTTGATAAGTCACTCACTCGATATGCAATACATTTTGCAGGGCTCTGCTATATTGTATTCCTTAAAAAAATATGTATCTGAATTTAGTATACTTATTGTATTTTAAAAAGGTTGTGTATTTGGTGTGTTTAAGATTATAATTTAGAGTCATATAAAATCTTACAGACTTTGTTGTTATAAAGTCTGTTGTTTGAGTTTAGATCATAATTTGTGAATTAAAGAAAGCAATTTCGAGTGGGTAGAATCTATTAAATTATTGGGAAGCATTTAAACTTTGGATTGTAATGTACAAGTTATTGATTGAGTGATTGTAAAAATAAATTGGCAAAGGAATTGGAGATGAATGTTAAAATTGTATTTTTATGCACTTATTGATAACTTTGATAAGTAATAAATTGTTAAAGCACTCTCTGAATATCGCTACTATTTTAGTCTTGTGAAATTCATCTATTCTATATACTATACATTGTATCATTTTTATTATTAATTTAACGATACCACTGGAGTGGTCGTGTTCTGTCTAAAATCTACTTAAAATGCATTTAATTGAGTATATTCAGCAGTTTAACTACGAGGGTTCACCTCAAATGTATAATGATGAACCATCATGTTCAAATAATTTATTTGACATGTTTGACAATAAAATTATTGTACTAGTATTATTAGGTAGTCTCAGGGCTATTTATCTATACCTACTGTATAAACAGTTCATGTGATTGTGTTGTATTTCAATAAATCAAAATGCTGTTAAGCAGATTTTATTTCATTATTATCTTACCTACTACTAGTCTAGTCAACAAGTGCCTTTTTGGTCAACTTTTTTCAGCAGTCTCCGAAAATTATGATTGAGGTGTCATTCGTATCGGAATGGCAACTAAATGATTTTTGAAAAAAATGAAGTTCCGCTTGCAAAAATTGCTAAAGTTATTAACTAAAAAAAAGGGGGGTTGCACTTGCAATGTTAATGTTCATGCTACAAAAAATTGTTAATTAATTAATGGATAACTTATTGAAAAATCGCGATAAAAAAAATTTGACCACGGATCATTGATCTGTCCTGTTATGTAGGCGCCTGAATTTTTTCAATTTTTTATTTTCATATTTAATAAGTTTAAATATTATTTATTCATTAAAGGTCCGAAGGGGGCGTGGCTTGCGCAAGCCGGAGTACCCGTTTTCGTATTTTCAACCCTCTGGGAAAATTAGAAATATTGGTCCTACAATTCCGGGAGTCAAGATTTTTTTTAAATTTCTACCTACCTATTTTTGAATATTTTTTCAAATTTGAAAAATCTTTATTAGTTTTTGAGATATTTGCAAAAAACTAAACCCCTTTTTTTTAGTTAATTGTTAATAACTTTTGCAATTTTTGCAAGCGGATCTTCATTTTTTTCAAAAATCATCTAGATGCCATTCCGAATCGAATGACACCTCAATCATAATTTTCGGAGACTGCTGAAAAAAGTTGACCAATAAGGCACTTGTTGACTAGACTATACATGCTTTTAAATGCACATTGCTGATCACATCAGCCCGGCACCGCCCCAGCACCACCTCATATGTACAATACCTGTGCATAAGGTTTTTAAATAAATAAATATTTCAAGTTTTTTTATTAATAAAACCGAAAAAGGCGATAAAACCGGAAACATTTCATGTTTAAATTTTTTCATTTATTGAAGTAGGTATCACCGTATCAAATAGCATGTAAAACAATTGCTTAAGGGAAATTTCATTTCAACAACTGTAAAACAAGCAAGAAATTAAAATAAACATTTTAATGAAAACATAAGAAAAGTGTAAGTTGAATGAAATAAAATAACGTGAAATGTTTCTGATATTTTTTCGTATTTTACCGCTTTTTTTCGGTTTTATTAATATAACACTTGAAATATTCCCTGTCAAAATTTCCTTGAAACTTTCGAATAAAAAAACGCTATTTGAAAGAAACGGGAATTTTCCTTAGAATAATAACGCCTATGTAGAAGGATAATTTGGAAGCAACTAATGAAAATATGTGTGCGTAACCGGCATGTAATTACAGTTGTGACACGCACACAACCATTCAAAAAAGATTGCCAGTAAATAAACATTTTCTCCAAAAGTAGGGTAAGTAATTTAGTGTCTACTTCTTTAGGTATTGTGAGCACACTTATATTACTGTACAAAGTGTTTAAAAATGGTTGAGATGTGATGGAAGATTAGCCTCACTCTTGTGGGCCATTAACGTCTTCAACTGAAGTTAACATCGCAAAAGTGAAGTACCTAGTGACTGTAAATCCTCATTCAAGTTTGAGAGGGATAGCCGCAGAACTTTTTATGTCTCATGAGTCGATCCGTAT
Source organism: Herminia tarsipennalis (assembly GCA_945859575.2). NCBI lineage: Eukaryota > Metazoa > Arthropoda > Insecta > Lepidoptera > Erebidae > Herminia > Herminia tarsipennalis. The sequence continues at coordinate 8,813,112 of OX243840.2, forward strand.
CGTTTTAATAAATCAATTGAGTATGAAAGGTTGCCGCTTGGTTAGGCCCAAAAGAGACCTGAACTTGTCCAAAAACTCAATCACCTAAGAGTCGCTGAGGACAAACTAGAACGAGTCAATTCCGACCCAACATTCATGAAATGCATTGTTACTGGTGATGAGACATGGGCTTACGAGTTTTACATGCAAACTAGTCAAAGCTTCGGATTGAACCGAAACCGAAAAAAGCACGCCAAAGTCGATCAAAAGCCAAAATCTGTTTTCTTTGAATATCGCGGTGTTGTGCATTCGTAGTTCCTGCCGGAAGGCCAAAGGGGAAAAGATAATGAAAAATATTATTTGAGTGTTATGCGGCGTTTATGACAGCAAATTCGACAAAAAGGGCAAATTTGTGGAAAGAAAATTCTTGGATTTTGCGCCATGAAAATACGCCGCCACGAGGCCATCATTATGAACGATTTTTTGACCAAAAACTCAACAAATACCCTCGAGCAATCACCTTATTCACCAGATACGGCTCCTGGCGACTCCTTTCCTTTCATTTCGGGGCTCCCGTTTTCATTCGGTAGAAGACATAAAGAAGAATTCGCGGCGAGAACTGAACTTAATTTCTCGGAAAAAGCGTTTAAAAATGGTTCGAAGATTGGATTATTTGCTGGCGTAAGTGCAGTTTCTGAAAGAGCATACTTGAAGGCGATAAATTATCTTTGGATGATGATTGATGATTTTTAAATTTGTCACCCCAAAAAGGTTGACACCCGGTGAGAACCGCCCTCGCCACCCTAGCCCCTGACTTCAAATGAATAGTTTATTTTAACATTTTTATTCCTTTAGTACTACTTCAAATTTGTAACATTTTTAGTAACAACAATTTACATGTCCTTTGGTAACAACGTCCATCGGACATTGCGGCATGCCGCTTTAAGGCACTATGACTTCCAAAGGGAGCACTAGTTTGGCTTTGCATTACACATCACTATTCTTCTTGATGAGTAAATTAAATTACACATCACTATTCTTCTTGACTAATTAGTAAAGACACGTGACGTTTAGGTCCAAGCGATCAGGTCAATAAAATTTCAAAAAAAAAAAAATGTAAATTGACAATTTGACAATATTGACACTTTGACAGCAAATCAGTCAGATTTACAAAAATAAATCGTCAAGTTGTGGCGTTGAAGTTTGTTTTCACTTTTATTTTGTTATTAAATTGTAAATTGTAGTTATTTTTAATAAATATGGCTATTAGAATCATAGGTTGGTATGGCCTAGTAACTATTATTGTCACAGGATTATTTGGTTTTGGATTATATATAAAAGTTCTTACGTTTCTCGTTTCGTTTCTGATTGGGTAAGTTGTTATTGGATGGTTAATATAAACAAATAAAGTAAGAATATTGTGAGAGACACGCTTAATATGATTCCATTCTTAATGGTTTTCTATAATAGCTTGATAATTATAGTGAAATAATAAAATATATCAAGTAACACCGTTCAGAGGGTGGTGTTGTGGTAAAGTGACCACCAAGATTTCGAATAGGTCCTCTATTAGTATACCTTAACAAATTTTAAGTTATAGTTAACATAAAGTTAAGTACCATGAAGATTTTTACTTGATTTTGGTATGTAACTGCTTACCAAAATTCATCAAAATCATTTAGAAGTGTTGAGGTGAAAGTTTTGGCGAGATAGAATTAAGATTCTGGCCAACATGGACCAATACTCGTGTTGGCAAAGATGCAGGTGAAAGCGTACTTATGTTTTCTTCCAAGAACCCATATGTATGTTATTCCAGGCTATAAACTGTTTGTAGTTTTTTGTGTTGTTGAGTAACAACCATGTTATAATTAAAGTATTCAGAATTAATTGGTCCAATACAAATTTACAGGGTAGCTACAATTCTTTACGTCACATATGACCCTAAGAAGATATTCTCAGTAGATTTGGACTCTTTAGATGATCCACTGCAGCAATCAAATTTTTCTATTCAAATACCCAAGGTATGTATAATTATATAATTCTTTATTATAATAATATCCTTTATTCATTAATCTTACATCTTACTATAGATATTTTCTAATAATAACAAAGTTTTACTGGATACCAAGAAGAAGGCTATTGCTATAGGAAAGGCAGATCACATTGCTAGAATTGGCAAGCGACTTCGAAGGCATCCGTCCGGGAGTCGTGCATTCTGGTCGCTCGCCAAAGCTCCGCAAGATAACTTCTGCCAGTTCGACCTCCCACCACTGCGCAACTACGATGGCAGTTTGGCCCACAGTGCTAAGAAGAAAGCCGATCTCTTGGGCCGACTATTTGCCTCTAACTCGACTTTGGATGATAGAGGAGCCACACCACCTTCCATCCCAAATTGTAAGAGCTCCATGCCAGAAATACGCATCATGCAACGCGCGGTTAGGCAGGAGCTCAGGCTCCTTGATACCCAGAAATCGAGCGGGCTGGACGGCATCCCTGCAGTGGTACTTAAGACGTGCGCCCCTGAGTTGACCCCCGTTCTGACGCGCCTCTACCGTCTCTCATATAAAAATCTAAATCTTTGTGGAAGGTCGCCAATGTCCACCCTATTCCAAAAAAGGGTGACCGGTCGGACCCGTCAAATTACAGGCCGATAGCGGTAACATCCATGTTATCAAAGGTGATGGAGAGAGTTCTCAACTCCAGACTCTTGCGGTATCTTGAGGAGCGCCAGCTGATAAGCGACCGCCAATACGGCTTCCGTCACGGTCGCTCAGCTGGTGATCTTCTTGTATACCTCACGCACCGCTGGGCTGAAGCCTTGGAAGGCAAGGGCGAGGTTCTCGCTGTCAGCCTCGACATCGCCAAGGCGTTTGACAGGGTCTGGCACAAGGCCCTTCCATCGAAGCTGCTTCCTTCTGATGGAATCCCCGAGGGGTGTTGCAAATGGATCGCTAGCTTTCTGGACAATCGGAGCATTATGGTCGTCGTTGACGGTGCTTGTTCCGGTCTGAAAACCATTAATGCTGGCCTTCCACAAGGCTCGGTGCTCTCCCCAACACTGTTCATTCTGCGTATCAATTATATACTGTCCATAGAGAACATACATTGCTATGCAGATGACAGCACGGGTGATGCGCGATATACCAGCCAACAGAACGTCCCTCGGAGCGTTGTTCAGGAGAGACTGTTGCAACTTGTGTCAGAAGTCGAGGACTCTCTGGGGCGGGTCTCCGAGAGAGGAGCCTGGTTCGATTTAACCCCACAAAGACACAAGTTCACTGCGAAGTAAGACCCATTTGTCCTAGTGCCACAGTTCCAAGGAGTTACACTCCGAGTCTCCGAGAGTATTGGGATCCTCGGCGTCGAAATCTCTAGCAAAGTCCAGTTTGGGAGTCATTTGAAAAGTAAAGCCAAATTGGCGAGCAAAAAGGTGGGTGTCCTCAACAGAACGAAGCGTTATTTCTCGCCGGCACAGCGACTTGTGCTTTATAAAGCGCAGGTCCGACCGCAGGTGGAGTACTGCTCTCATCTCTGGGCGGGTGCCCCCAAATACTTGCTCGATCCATTAGACTCCCTCCAAAGGCGAGCTATTCGGGTCGTTGATGACCCCAATCTCACGGACAGACTGGAATCTTTACAGCAGAGGCGTGACTTTGGTGCACTTTGCGTACTCTACCGACTGATCAACGGGAAGTGCTCTGAGGAACTGTTTGACATGGTGCCACCGTCACCTTTCTACGACCGCACCACTCGACATCGTAGTAGGGTTCATCCATTCCACCTGGAAACAATACAGTCCTGTACGGATCGATTTCGGCGTTCTTTTCTTCCACGAACGTGTGGACTCTGAAACGAACTACCTGCTGCGGTGTTTCCCGAGCGCTACGACATGTCTTCCTGTAGTCCATGAGCGGCAGTTACCGCTTAACATCAGGTGGGCCGCTAGCTCGTCTGCCAACCATAGGCAATAAAAAAAATAAAAAAATACCAAGAAGATTAATGTTGCTTCCCAGCATAGGCCTCCCCTGAAGCTTGCCACAGAGTATGATCATGTGCCTTTCTTCTCCATGTTATGCCTGCTATACTTTTGATTTTGTCTTCCCATCTACGACACTGTCTCCCTTTCTTTCTTTTACCTTGTCTTTGACACCACTTGGTGGTAACATCCTTGGACAATTTATTTTTTTTGTTTTTTATCATGTGGCCTATCCATCTCCATTTTCTTTTTTTTAATAGTATATTATTTCACCCCCATAACTCCAGTTTGTTTGCGAATTGTTTCTAATTTTATATTTAAAAAAAAATCTTTACTAAATATATATAATAATGATACTGTTAATGATCAAAACTGCTTGCTGACTGTAGCAAGTAGTTTTGATCAGTAAGAGGCGTAGATTTTAATTTGGGATTATCTGAAGAATAATATCCCCCCATTTCTTTCTGTGGTTGTTGTTAAGGCGACTAAGGGATGTCACACCGGAGAACAAGCAGCAGCATCTTCTGAGTATTTTAAAGCCTTACTGTGATCGCCAACCCACTGGTTAAGCATAGCGATTATGGCAATTACCCCCAGGATCTATAATAAGTAGGTTTTACTGAGGGAGACCCTTGCCTAGCAGTTGTACATCATATGGGTTGATATGTTGCATCCTTGATCAGCACAGCAGCAGTCCCTCCCTAATTGAAATGCACTCATAAATGGTAGCTTTTTGAGATCTTGATCCCCTTAGTACCTCCTGGATCCACTACTATGTCTAAAATAGCATTTTAGTTTTATTTGCTAAGATTTTAAACAGTAAGTGTATTATGTAATTTTTTGATAAATTATCACTTTATGTTATTAATATTGTGAACCATTGGTAGTTGGAGGTTCCTCTATTAGTGTTTAGAACTTTAGACACGGTCGATCGGATTTGTGACCTACTACTACTAAACATTTCTGTATGCATTAAATCAAGTCAGTCTGTATAGTCAAGACCTGCCACTGACATCAAACCATACAAGTTCCTTTTGGACATGGCAGATTGCCTTAAATCGTAACATATGAAAGATATATTGGACATCTTCAGGTATAGTTTGGTGTCCAAGTTTATTGTGGGTTTGAGTCCGGTCTGAGTAATATTTTTCTTCATTCATAGAATGTGTTTTTTACGTTTTAAGTAAGCATAAAAATACTTGCAAATCACAAAATTGCAACCATGTGTGCTCAAATTTAAGAAGTTGGACTTACATGAAAGCTATATCACATATCTATATAATTCTTTATCCTTAAAGGAATTTAGGTACATTTTGCTGGACTAACACACTAATTCATCATTTAAATTACTCAGAAGCTATTAAAACTGATATTATTAACTTTTAGGTGTTAGAATTATTTCAAAAAGGGCAAACCTTGCCAAAATTTGATAATAGAATCACAGGTAGCGAGACAGTAGATTCATTTCTGAATGAGATAATAACAATTATAATCAATGACTATGTGACACCTTGGTATGAGATTCTTACAAATGATGAAGAGTTTACAAGTCATTCTATAAAACGTCTGGTGCTCGCCACAGGTGCTAATGTAGCTAATAGGTAAGTGAAATAAATAATTCAAAAATAAAAGTAAATAGTTTAGCAAGATAATAAATATGCTTTTTTAAACACCACACTATGTATAAACTTTGTGTAGCATAAGGGCTTTTCAAATATATAATTAACAGCACAAAGTACACCCTCAATTACACAATTGATTCTTTAGGAAAAGCTTTGTAAAATCCCTAGTAACATAGGCCTTATCAGCAGCAGGAGCAGCCAGCAAGAATAGTGCCTTAAAAAACCCTTCAAATTTTAATAATGTATTTTTTAATTTAGAGTAAAATGTGTGGATTGGATCCACCTTCTTTCCACTCGGTTTCCTGAAGAATTAACAACACATTTGAAGTTGTTCAAACAGTCAAGGGTGAGACTGAAACACATAGATTTGTCAAGTGCCAAAGATGTTTCTAATGGGAACTCGAGACCTAGCCCTAAGAAACAGGATGAGAAGAAGACGCACAGGAGAAATAAAAGTGATACTGACTTGTCTTGGCTACCTGGTGAGATTATTATTACATTAAATCTACATCCTTCAATTAAAAGTTATAGTACATGCAACTACGCTGGTATTTCCTTTATAACTTTTTTTACACCTGGATGCTTCCTAAGTGAACCTGTATGAATGAATATTAATTACTGTAATAAACTGTATTATTCTAGATTCTCAAACTTTCGGCAAATCTAAGTTCTACGACAGTTCAGAAAACATAAGTGGGAAAACTTTAAAGGATATATTTTTTGACTTGGAATGCTCTATTGAAAATAGACAACAATGTCGCGACATATTTTGTGTGGATCCGGAAAAAGAATATGGTACGTATATCATACTAGCCGACCTGCGCAACTTCGTCTGCGTAAATTTTCCCAGTTTTTGCGACATTTCTCATTGCTGCTCCGCTCCTATTGGTCGTAGCGTGATGTTATATAGTCTATAGCCTTCCTCGATAAATGGGGTAACCAACAGAATCCAACAGATCCAACCATACCATAGTTTAAATGTGCAGAACTATTTGTATAAATAGTGTGATAATACGAGATGTGAAGTCAAAGTCAATTCTTTAAAGATTACCTATCATATTTTGTAGTCTAATTTTTATATAATACCTAGTATACAAATTCTTCGAATGCTTGACAATTCGTACATATACGCACTTGACTTGTTACCCATTCTACGAATTTGTAGACTATACTACAGTGAAATGTAAAAATGCTACACAAAAGTTATAACATTCTCTTCAGTTTCACATTATATCAAACCCAACTGTCTTGGCTCTTATTATGCAAAAGATCTTGTAAGTCCATATTTTTTAAGATCATTCTTTAAAGTGTATTATTATTTGATTCCAGAATTGTTATGTGAAATATCAGAGGCAGTGTTATACCTAGTTGCTCCTGAAGAAGCATGGAAGTGTCATTCATTGAAAATAATATTAGTAGAGTTGCTATCGGCTGTTGTATTGGCTCCAATTATCAACTTGCTGAGTGATCCAGATAATATCAACAGGACAATCGTTAGATATGTGAGTTTGTGTGTATTACAATCACACATTTGCCAACAGGCGACACCCGCTGTCCAAGCTAATAATATAGTACAAGCTAAAAAAATTGAAAAAAATATACATATATCCGTTAAAATTATTTTTTTATTAAATATTAAAATTGACGATTTAACCCATTAATGGCCAAACTAAAACTACAGGTTTTCTTTTAGGTTTTAGTTTATTACTAGTTTAATTATAAGGTATACAAACACATAGGAAAGAGAAAAAAAAAATATTTAAAAAAAATCAAGGTTTTCAGGGGGTGTACTCAAGTGAGTACACTGGCCACTTAGAGGTGAAATTTTTCAAAGCACGACTTTTCCACGCAAAGTGTTTTACAGCATTTCTTACACTCCCATCTAACTCGTGAATGGCATACTACACATCTAAGTTGTTTTTCTAGTTTTTTAGGAAAGTGCCCCATTCCATCTTGAGCCATTCCTGGTACTATTGACGTACTTGGGTGGCTCCTTACTTGTGATCCCTGGCGTAAATACGTTCGTGCTATAGTACGACGAAACATAAGTTGATCCATTCGATCCTCATTGCTCAATGAATGCAGACGCCATGCATTTGCTATTGTCATATCGACCATGTAAGTAAATAGCACCCACCACCACTTCTTGCCATGGATTCCAATTCTGTACAATGATATAGACTGGTCAAGCTCGTCTACTCCCCCCATGCATCTATTGTACGTTTGGAACAGTTTCGGTATCAAGACATCTGTTTTTTCACGTTTTATTGGACACCACCGCTTCACGGTGCCAGTTGGTTCTATGGTATCATAATTGGTTGCCATCGTACAAACACTATTATCTTTCCACCTTACCATTAGCAACTCATTACTTTTGTCAAACCTGTAGTCATAGGCAGCTCTTTCTTTCTTCTTCATATCCTTCGTACTTACAAGGGGGCATTTCTTTGTCCGATTTTCTCTCAGGGTTCCTGTCGCGCGATATCCAAGCTCTCGTAGATCTACCAAAAGACTATGACTTGTAAAAAAAATGTCAAAAAAAACGGTGTGATTGATTGGGTTCGTGTTAAGTTTTTCTAGTAAAGTTTTTACAACTCGAGTTCCCAGAGGTTCATCGGTGGAATTTATAGATTTTCCACAATAAAAATCAAAAGTGTAACAGTAACCTGTTGAGCTGGCTGCCACCCAGTTTTTATAACCAAATCTTACAGGTTTACCGCGAATAAATTGTTTGGCAGGATGATGTCCAAAGTATTTCACCATTGATTCATCAATGGAAATGTTCTCGTGGAAAACTCCCCACTGAAGGTATTTCTTCATCAAAAGTTCGCCAAACGCCCTTACCTTGAACATCTTATCGGACGTACTTATGGCTACATTGTTGTCGGCGAGATGAATATTTCTTTTTATATCTCGGAACATATTCCTTGACATAGCACTTGAAACCATCGAGACTCCTACATCTTCATCTAACGACCAGTATAAAGCTTCACGGGGTAATTTGTGATAACCAGACAATATCAAAATGCCAATAATTTTTTTCAAATTGAAATGATCCAGCTGAAATGTATGCCTATTATTTTGATTTGCGTACAATTTACTATTAGAAGTAATAAATTCAAGGATCTCCTCGTCAAATAGTTTTTCAAATATTTGGACTGGACTTAGATCTTTGAGTTCTTGTTTTATTGTGGTCTGATGATCATTTACCTCGTAAATAGAGTAAGGTCTTGAAGAATATGTCGGGGAACACTTTCGCCATACTGGGGCTTTTGGCTGATCAGTACGGCGGCTTCGTTTTGCAGTCGGTTCGTCGTCACTGTCATTATCAGAAGAGAGATTACCTTTAGTACGCACAAAAACTTCTACTGAACCAGGTACATCCTGTGGCATTGACGCAGTTTGGATGATATCATCATCAGGACCCTCTTCTTCATCAGTTATCACACTGGGATCTGGTGGAATTATAGATAAATCATACTGTGCCTCGTCATCACTCTCTTCTAATATGGCTTGGATAGCTTCTTCAAGGCCATTATAACTATTAGCTGCTCTAAACTGACCACGGCTCATTATGAACAATCTGAAATAAAATTAAAAAATATTGAGTAAAAGTGGTACTTTTCTAACATGGATATAGCCGCTGTACTCAGTTGAGTACAGTGACGTAAATAATGAAATAACTGTTTAGCTACTAACAACAGATGAATAATTTTGTATTCAAATAAATAATTAGTATATGTTTACTCATAATTAATATCTAAATACAAAAAAATATCTCTATTTTTAATAATAATAACAATATGAAAACTTACCTGTAGTGACTTTCAAAACACGTAACTTTGACAATTCGGAATTATAACTTTTTCTCATATACCCTCAGTTGATTTTTTTTGCTCCAATGGAATCTCTAACTACCTGTGAAAAAAATATAGTTTACATTTAAAATATTATGCACCTGTAAAGAAAAAAAATATTTTTGACCTGTACCCAACTGAGTACAGCGACCTTTAATGGGTTAATTACGCAATTTTGTCGAAATGTGTAAATTTTTAAGATTTTTTATCAACATTGTCTGCATATAGCCTCTTTACAATCAAAACAATCTTTGCCGCCTCCACATGTTTACCCATATGACTTCTATCAAGATATAAAAATGAAGTTAATTTTTTTCGTCATTAAATTTTACAAAAACGACATAAATCGAATAGGAACATGATATCTAACAACACATTATCGGGCCGAACATGGTTTAAATATACATACTGTATAATGTAATAATTATAATAAATATATTCTAAAATCGTCGAAGATTTTTGAGGAAAAATTATTAATAGTTGCTCAGTGAGCTTAAGAATAAAAAGTAAATAGGTACTACATTGTTTATTATTTCTTTTACTAGTGTTGCCGTGACTCGAGTCTGCCATCAGAATTGTTTCTAATAGTTATACGATGCTGTAGCGATGCTGAGGAACTGGACGCCACATTGGAACTTGTACAGAAGGATATACAGAAATTAGTAAGTAAATCCAAAGTCGCAAGGTAAAATTATAATATCAGATGTTTGTAAAATATAATAAACAAGCTGTCCCCCGTGGCTCTATCGGGTAGGGGGCGTCTATTAATTGCTCGAGGTGTTTAGAGGGGAGGGGGTGGTTCGAGCCGAATCTCTCCAAATCTCCCCAAATCTCACGGAACTTTTTTCGCAAGAAACCATCTAAAACTGTCCTTCTCTCGCGATATAAACTATCTTATGTCCTTCTCTCGCGATATATACCTAAGGGAACGGGGTTCCAAAATTTGCAAAAAAAAAAACGAACAAACGGTTCGAATAACTTACCGCCACCGTAGAAGATGCGTTGTCGACCTTTTAGAAAAAAAGAGACTTAAATTCCCTAAGTTATATCGGTCTGGAAATACCGCTGACGACATATTGATTCCACAACACAAATTGATTAAAAACATTTGCTTGCCTGTTTTTATGTTTTATTTTATTATCATTAATTATTTTAGCATTCCCGAGACAGTGCTGGTGAGTGGGAGTTACAAGATCGACAGAAATTGTCCTCATTGCAATATGTCACTCGAATTATACAAGCGAGGAGAGCCATATTAGGACCACAGGAAGGTACCGAACTTTATTTACTAACATGTTTGATACGAACTTTATCAACCGACTTCAAAAAGGAGGAGGTTCTCAATTAGACTGTTTTTTTTAATGTTAGTTACCTGATTACTCGCAGACGGTTGGACCGATTAAAAAAAAATCTGTTTTGTGTTTGAAAGGGTTCAGATTGGTTCCATTGTCATCAAAGTTCGGATCTAATGATGAGATCTTGAAGAAATTGAGGAAACTCTTCAAATATTAAAGGCACACCTGTAGTAATTTAGGTATATTTTGTTGTAATTCGTGGATTTACTCTTAAAAAGGAAAGCACCATTGAGTGAAGTGAAACTGATGATGAAGACCACAGATGACCAGCGGAACTGATACTCTAGTATTACTAGACGTCTTATAAAACGATGTCCGGGTGCATGCACAAAAAAGTGTCACGGTCCGTCACGTTCCGCCTCCTGATAGGCTTAATGCCACGGTCCGTCACGTTCTGCCAGCTAATAGGCTTAGTGTTGTAGACGTCGGGCACCAGCGCGCGCATATGCACGGGGCGACTAAAGCTGTCACTGGCATGGTTGTTTATTACAATGTCATTAATGTTTTGGCGATTGCAGTGACATGTAATAAAATTAAAAAAAAAGCTGTCGCAGGCATAATTGTTTCTTACAAATTCATTAATGTTTTCTTATGACGTTATCAAGAAGCCGAAGATAGAACAAAGTGGCGTGCAATTGGAGATGTGCAGCAGTAGACTGCGATAGGCTGATGATGATGACGTAAAATTATCGTCCGTAAACCGACTTAACAGACAACCATTTTTTCGACATTAAAATATAGCCTATCCCCGACAATTTAGCTTACTAAATGTGAAAGAATTTTTTAAAAATGGTCCAGTAGTTTTTAAGTTTAATCATTATATACAAAAATACAAATATTTCCTCTTTATAATATTAGTGTAAAAGTAGATATACATTTTGTTCTATAATAATATCTCGTGTATTTCCGTACAGTGTCTAGGCGCGTTCTCATTATGTCGTGAGGACAGATTATCGTGTCGTTTAAAGCGTCGTAGCTTGTGTGACGACACGATTAAGTGTCGTCCACGATACGATTAAGTGTCGTCCACGACATTTTTGCAGTGACGACAGATTATCAGACCGGCTAGCACGACAGTTGTTATAATGGGAACAGCTAGAGACTACATTTGTCTAACGATATATGAATTGAAGTAATTTTTATAGGCATTTCTTGCCAATAAAATATTTACTTCAATATTCGGCCTGCGACATCATAATTTGTTATAATGCTCTCTGCAATAACAAAAGCCATGATAGTTCTTTAACTACCGACTAGACGGCGCTGCGAAGGCCAAATTTCGCGAGCAACAAGAGATAGAAAAATTCGAAATCTAATAACATAGTCCAGATAGGTGGTTCGCTTCTGGCCCCGGTTTGGCTACGGAAGTCTCGGGTTCGATTCCTGAGTCTGGATTTCAAATTTTTCTTTCTTTCAAAAATGCATTTATTGTATTTGTAAATATATATGAATTGTCACGACATACTGGGAACTCGCCGTTAAGGTGAACAATAATTTCCTTTAGTAGTTACTAGTCAGCTTAATAATGTTTTTTTTCTTATCGGCAGGGACTTCAAGTAGCTCAAACAAAATGCCAGAAGAAGTTTCTAGGACATTCAAGTTCTTGAGAGCTACAACGGCATGGAAATCAAAAGCTCAATATTTGTTAGAGACCGAGTTGAATAAGTCTGGTATTTATTTATTATATTATTTAAATTTAACTAATATAATTGTATATTTATAGAATAGAATATATTTATTTGCATGTTATGTGGTACAGAGGTGGTAAAATAACTTATAATAGTGCATACACATAACGCCATACAATTGGCATGCAAATGTAAAACATATAGAATAAAAGTAATGTTGAAACTTGTTAAAATTAAAGATTGGAAGTAGTTTTATTACTGTTTTAATTGGAAATTAATAAGTACAGACACGTTTACTTTGCTGTCACAGAGTAGAAGAAAGATATCAACCACAGACTAAAAATAAGTAGTAAGTGTTAGGGAAGGCGGGTAATTTAAAATTCAATAAAACTAAAAATAATGTCAATATTTGGAATACTAATTACATTAATTTTAATATAAATTCTAAAATACACATTTTTATTATTTAGAACAGTGCGTTTCTGTAATGATACGAACGAACACTTACATTGTTTTTTAAATATTCTTCAATCAAGTAAAAACTCTCTGACACCAACCATTTATGCAAAACAGTACAAAACTGTTTATATGGTAGATCTATAATATTGCATTATATATTAATTAAAATTATGTTCTTATTTAAAAGTACGTGATCCTAAGAAATAAATATTCTCATCTCTTATTTGATCTGACAAAGATTATACGTCAGATTTTGTCTAGATTGACAAATAGAGATAATGACATATTTTTTAACAGACGCTCAACAAACATCGAAAGTGGTTCTCGACAAAATCCGTTCCTTTGCTCTCGAACTGTGCGATCTATACCTTGCACCCAACCGACCGTCCGTGATGGGAATACCAGATAATTGCTACTCGGAACTTGTGAGAAAAATAACGACTGAGGGTGAAGAGTTCGCGAATAACCCTATAATGTGCTTTGACGATGTGCAGAAATGTGTGTGGGTAGCGTTAGAGGTATGTACTTGCTACGTTACGGATTATTTTAACATAAGAAATTTAGGTATTCAAACAACGACGACCACTAGGTAGGAGAAAACTAATCTAGTAATCTAATGACGTAGTGTAGAGCAAAACCATTATCTAAATAGGTTTAAAGACATTTATTTCTCATAAGAACTTACAGCTCACTTACAATGAGATACATAGAACGAGACTTAAAAAATAGGTTAGTATTATACCTCTAATGAGTTAATTGTATAAACTGTGACTTGTGAGCTATTCGGTTGGCTGAGTCATCGCCTATAGATGAGAAATAAGAATTAAACAAGTCACATATCATGTTACCTTCTGTGATATATCCCGAGTTTGACATGAGTTTTGGAGGAACACAACTGTCTCTGATTTTATTTAATCCTAAGCTATTTATTACATCCCATAGTCTTTTTGGTTGGTTATTACATTTTTGGAACAAAGCAAGAGTCTGCACAACGTTAATGTTCAGGTTTTCACTTCTGCCGGCATTCCCGAAGTGCAACCCGTTATTTTTGTTACCCCCTAGTTGTTAAATTACCCCCTACAACCTCACAAACTCGCAAACTTTATAATATTAGTATAGAAGTAAAGATTACAGGTTATTTAAAAATTGTTTTTCGTGTTCCAGGATGACCCAACATGGCAATCAGATTATATGTTGGATAGTGAAGACAGCTCTGATAAAAGCAGGTAAATATGTATTTTTTTTACATTTTACATAAAGTTACAAAGACATGGAAAGGATGTGCCTTTCAATATTGTTGAATATTGAACTGTTGTCGTGAATTGTGACCTGATTTTTAAATTATTTAATTCACAATAATTTCTCAAATATTAAACACAAGTCTTGCCGCAACGCAGAAAATTTTGGTATACACGCCCTTGCGTTGTATTTATAACTAGCTGTCCCGCCCAACTTCGTCTGCGTAAATTTTCCCCGTTTTTGCAACATTTCTCATTGCTGCTCCGCTCATGTTGGTCGTAGCGTGATGTTATATAGCCTATAGCCTTCCTCGATAAATAGGCTATCCAACAGTTAAAGAATTTTTCAATTCGGATCAAAGAAACAAACTCTTCAGCTTTAATTTAGCTATAATATTAGTATAAATGGCACTCTGGTATACAAAACTTTTGGTTTTTATTTGTCTTCAAACATGACGTTACAGCGCAGGTACGCCTACAAATGTAAGCCAAAAATATCTCAGTTATATTGCGATGTTTTTCAATTTTATATTAATCATTCTAATTATACAAATGTATTATTTCAGCGATTACAAAAAGGATGACAAAACAGATAATAAAAAATACAGCGGTAAGAAACTATTACAATTATAATCTAATTTAATAAACCTTAATCCCTATGTAACAACACATTGCCATCCAAAATACGCAGACAAATGCAAGAAAATTATGAAGTCATGTTTGAATCAGTTGCCAAAGTTGTTCTCCAAATCGAAATACAAGTACGACCTGCCGAACAAGTCGTCAACGTTCCCTCGGTCCCTCACCCGAAGAGTACCAAGTAACAAGAATCACACACTACCTAAATGCAATGCGTTTGGTATTAAATTTCGAAGTGATCCTACCACTAGTGTATGCGTATTATTTGTACACAGAACAGAGAATCGGCTATTAGAAAGGTCATTTGTCAAGTCATTTTTGCATTGGAACTGTTGTCATCATTACACTTACGTTATATTTAAAAAAAAATGTGTCGTCGTGAAATTTAACAAAAATTGCAAATTTAAAATAGCCAAGTTTTATAAATATTTTTTTGGTGTGAATTAATTCTCTCGTTCATATAAATTTTATAAAATCTTGTTACATATTTTGACATCACAATGCGTATTTTGAATAAATAAAATTGAAGTGTCTAACTTCAATTTTATTTACTTCTACTTAATATGCATAATTATAATAGCTATCTCGTCAAGATTCAAGACCGACATTCGGTTTTTATTTGTTTCAATTCGACTACTAACTGCCAAGTCAATTTCAGTTATACAGTAATACCTCGCTGAGTCGAGTCTGCTCGCTTATAAGGCCTATTTTTCTCTGTTCTGTGATTTGTAGATACTTTCTTGCATCAGGCAACTTATTCAATTTGCTAGATAGTGTACTGTTTCTATTCTTCTTATTATCTTTTCCCTCACACTTTCTTTGAGGTTGCACTTGAAGCGAAGTGTGCACTCCCTTTGTGTTGTTAATGTGATACGTAAAATGTAGGTATTTAAAATGGAGTAGTGGGATATTAGTATTAGAAATTAGATTTTAGTATATATAAAAGTGTAGTACCAAAAGGTTATACTGAATGATAATTATTGGGCATTTGAAAGTCAAATCAATCAATCAAATTTTACACTTATACTCCTTCCTCAGAATGATCTGAAAAATAATGTTCGTCCACAATTTAACATGTTTTTGAAGATTATAAATATATTATCTTCAAAATAAACACTATTGTGCGTTCACCATTATGTGTCCCACGCCTTGTCAATGTTGGCGCCTGTCCGCGTTGCCAGGAGAGATATACAATGTATACCAGCTTCAGATATTATGCCTTTATTATTGTGAAATTACATTTTTCCATTCTACTGTCTGAATGTCAATAACTGTTTACAGTTAAGATCAACCGCGGAAATATTTTTTTTTAAGATTCAATATACGTAAAATACTAAACACATCATTTTTTAATGCGAAGTTATCAGCAAACTTAAAATATTTGCTAGAGAACCAAACAAGATTTATAAACATCGGAGAATTTGCGACTTATTGTTGCACAGACACATTTACTACTCCGATACATTTTTTTTATCTAATGAGCTTTAGGGTAAATGTCAAGTGAACGATTAGCAACATCATATCCAGTACTACCAACTTTTAGGCCAGGGGCCATTTGATTGTGAACATAAATGATTTAACGTCAGAAAAATATTTGACATCATAATGTTAAATTGCTACAGAGATCGTTTTGGAGTTTTACAAAAAAAGACGCTTGACATTCAAATACCCAATAACTTCTATCTAAAATAATTCTATCAGGGTACCTAATATTCCGCTTCGCTGACAGTGTACCTCGCCTTATTTCTACCTATTATAGTAAACTGATGTCATAGTGTAGTTCTTCAGATTATTTGTTACGCACGTATATGTGTGCGTAGTGTAGTTCTCGCGACGTCAACGTTGTACTCGATAATATCTATAATTTTCAGGGGATTTATTGCCAGTACCGGGTACAAGACATAACCGCTCAAGGTCGGATATTGTCGGCAATCCGGCGCACAGGATGATCAACGAGAGTTCAGGTTTTTGTAACTTATATTAATAACAAAAATAAAAAACTTGAAAGGTGTCAAGGGACACCCGGATGGAACGAAGTTCTTATCATAGTTTTTTTTTTTATAATCTTCGGAACACCACACAAAAAGACGATTGTATACCGAAGGCTCGAACCCACAACTACACAATTGTCACCAATACTGTGTACTGAATTTATGCCTTTAGACCAAATCGACAGGTGACTTCTTCGTCAAATTAGATTCATATCTTACGCGCACGCCGCACGGCTTGTGTGTGTCAAAAAGTGTCGTTACAACTTTTCGTGAGATTTTTTTCCGTCTAGCCCCCTTTCACAACGCGCGATAAGGAACTTCGTTCCAATATTAAGTCTAATTACGCCCCTGCCTTGTTTTAACCGGGCCGTAATTGGAATTTTTTATGAAATTAAAATATAATGTTGTTTAACTTTATGTTTACATTGGTATTTCGATTCTAGGTTCTTCAAATTTGTCGTCGGCTAATACAAGTACTCTGTCGTTGTCACATTCAGAAATTAGTCGAAATGCTAAGAACATGATGTCTCCTTTGTCAGCCAAGATTATTGAAACCGGTATGTATATTCAAAACTTATTCAATTCACACCGCTACGGAACGACACTGCTTTGATATCTCAGTCTGTATACCCACAAGTCATAATTTTAATCTGGAAATCATTTATATATGGTTTTATCCGTCACCATTGTTCTACTAGGTATTTTCTTCTTCCATTGGTCACTGTATTTGGGCTGAAGTAGCCCTCACCACCCGGTAGAATTAAGATAAAAAAAGAGAAAGTAATATTTGCAATTGTGCGTTTGCCCATCAATGATATTTGCAGTATTCGCCAATACCACATTTCCAATGAATCTATTCTCTGTCTCTATCTTGGCCAGATTGTCTATGTCTCCACTCCATAGAGAAATATATTTTTTGGAAGAGTGCTATCGCAACTTTAGCCATCATTATTCCACGTTTGATAACACATTTGGCACCTGTAGTGTAACATATTTTGGTACACCACAATTGTCTTGAATATTCTGAGCCCCGTGTTATTATTTTTAGCTCTGGTGCAAGCTAAGGGGAAAACGTTCGGTATATACGCGATATCTGTGACCAGACTATCAGATAACGAGGAGTGGCATATTTATAGGAGATACAGCGATTTTTACGATCTACATACTTCTATTAAAGATAAAGTGAGTAACCATTTTGAATTTACTTCATTACATAAAACTTTGTATTTTTAGATGGCACGCGTCTGACACGAAACCAGTTTCTCTTGGATGAATTTGTTAATTTTTATCTCGCAACTGTTTTTGCGAAATGCTTTTGAAATGATATGAATGATCTTGCAACGAGAAACTGAAGAGCATCTTATAGTTGCTAAGGTTGCTTAGTAAACGTGACCGAGTCGGCTATTTCACGTTTACGTATTTTTTATGAACAAAAACTGTAATTATAGCATTTCTTGCCAATTACTTTATTAATACAAATTACTATAATATTCAGCCTGCGACGAAGCAATAACAAAAGCCATCTAGCCGCAAGCTTAATTCTTAAGCTTGCGGCTAGATGGCGCAAGCAAGGGCCCAATTCGCGTGCAGGAAAGGATGGAAAAAATTGAGGTCTAGTAACATAGTCCCGATAGATGATTTGATTACGGCCCCGGTTTGGCATACGGAAGTCTCGGGTTCGATTCCTGGGTCTGGACTTAAAAATTTTCTATCTTCCAAAAATGCAATTATTGTATTAAAAAACTGTAATAAAAACCCTTAAATGCCATTAAATTAACACTTTTCAGTGGCCAGAACTAGGGAATATCCAGTTTCCAGCTAAGAAAACATTCCAGAATACATCTCGTTCAGTGTTAGAGAGTCGCAAGAACATGTTGAACAATTATCTCCAAACTTTAGCAAGCTTGGCACGAGATACAAAATATATGGCTTTATTATCGCCGGATTATTTAGGAGGATTCCTTAGTACCGAGAACCAGACTGAGAAACATAGCAGTACGGTTAGTAAAGGATATTTTGGATATTAAATATGTATTTATGTTTGAGAGACAGTAAGTGTGACATAGAGTAATATTTAGTGCCATCTCTGTCTTGACACAGAACACTAAACAACATAGTTACTTTACATTACATAGTTTTTGTACCGAATACTTAAAAATAAACACATTACCCTCCTTTGCGTCGCGCAATTGGTTAAATATGCCACTCTCCTACAAACTAATTAATGTCATGCCAAAACATTAAATAAATATATAGGTATTAGATTAAATAGTTGTCAACCTTTTTCTATTGTAATATCTATACTTATATACTAATTAGAGGGATTTTTTTGTATGTAACAAATAAACTCATAAACTACTGGACCGAATTCAAAAATCCTTTCACCGTTGGGAAGCTACACTATCCCCAGGTGACATGTCTACTATTTATCCATGTATTCCCACGGGAACGGAAACTACGCGGGTGAAACCGTGAAGCGTCCGCTAGTTCGTGGTTATATTTTTATTATGGTGGTGCACATTTAATTTGTGCAGTGTTTATCACATATAAACGAAATAATTTGATAAAGGTGAACGTATTACCTATTTTTCTATTAAAACTTTTTTGCTTGCTTGCCTTTTACATTGACTTTATAAACACTAGGTACAGAATGTCTTGTGGATAGGCAGAATCCTTGCAAGCTTACTCCAGTACTTTAGCAACACAAAGTGTTAATGATTGAAAAGTAAATCTACTCCCATAATTTGATTTTAAGCCCATGGTTACATAATTTTGTTACACTGGTGTAACTGCTGAGCATATCTCTGACAGGTTCCGCTTTAATTCAGAGCCATAGTCACCCTATTCTGTTACACATGGTGTAACTAATTTATATTTAATCATTGACATTCACGGCATGTACATAATAATACCTACATATTAATATATAGGCTTCTGTTTGTGCCTTCGTAGTTTATAGTACCGAGTTCTTGCATTTCATGAAGCGTGTTTAAGATCGTGAAATGACGTTCAGTCACAAAATACAAACTAGAGATGCGCCGAGTACAACTTTTACCGAGTGACGGGTACCGAATATTACTCAGTATTATGTTTACCGAGCCGTTTACTTGGCCGACAAACTCGGTTTAGCTTACGTTGGCCGGTATTGGAAACATTTGTTTAGCTATAAATGTTGATAAACTTTCGCGATTTGTACACGTTATAAAATTATAAATACTACGGGTCTTAATACCGTGGATAATTTAAGGTAAAATACCTTGTTTATTGCCCGACGTTTCGACCGTATTGCAACGGCCACGGAATTTTACCTTAAATTATTCACGCGGTTAAGACCCGTAGTATATATAATTTGTTTAGCTATTTGAGACAACTTTTATGTATGATTTTTTCAGTGATTATCCAACATTGTAAACAGGTATAGTTAAAAAACCGTTTTTTTTTTGAGTTCAGAATACCTTGGTAGTAAAACCGAGTTATTCGGTCAAGTAAGAGAGTACAGTATACATAACGACCGAGTATGCCGAGTACAGAGTAATAACCGAGTACTTGGCACATCTCTAATAAAAATAACACACATACAGGTTCATTTGTATACGAACATTCATGAATGCAAGATCTATAAGAATATTTTTACAGTAAATAACTAAAGCAAAAATAATTTACAGATTGACGCCTTACTGGTAAACTCATTGCGGGCTGGTATGAGGACGTTAAAGAATATGCCCGATCAGTTCGCTAATACTGTGGATGGAGTTATGGATGGTGAGTCTATCTATCTGCATTATTTTTTTATGATTAGGTATCAGGATAAGAGCTAAGCAAAGACAATATAGGAGAATAACATCAACATCAACAATAACCGATAATACAATTGGTCGCCGTTATTTCGTGCCTTCAATCAAAGATCTGCCGAAAATGTTGCCGCAAAGATTACCTCATTTGATATTTACGGCCGGTCTCAATAACCTACCTATCGATGGATTTGGCTACTAGAGGTAGAATTTTGACAAATTTTGTATGGAGCTTATGTCAAATATACAGCTCTAGTAGCCAAATCCATTGATAGTTAGATTATTGAGACCGGCCGTAAGTCATTAAAGTGCTTTTGGCGGGAAAACAGCAATAGCGGATAGCGATGGGATTGGTTCAATTTTTAGAAAAACGTAGTTGATGATTCCATACAAAATTGAGTTTGGTCAAAACCTTAAACTCAAATCGTAAAGTACCTATAACTATGAAAATAGGTCTATGAAATCGAAAGTATTGTTTGATTTTAGGTATTTCCAAAGTGTTTCAAGGCAAGAGCGAAGATTGTTATTACGATGAATTCAAAAGCGGGAGCTCGTCTGATGGACAAGATGTAAGCAATTTATTTATACATTCCAATATTTGTGTTTGTAAACAATTTTTATATTACATTTTTTTTTAATTTGATGAATTTTATTTGTATTTTGAAGCTACTGGAATTAGGAGTGTACCAAGCAGATGCCAGTTAACATTTTGTTTTTTTTTTTAATTCAGGAGAGTGATGACAGCGTGGCCCTCAAATTATTTGAAGAAGTATTAGGTATTAGAGGCTTATGGCTGAGACGACGATTACTCGCCCCAATTAGGACACTTATCGCAGATAGAGTCAATAAGTAAGTACCTACAGTACGTAACTTGACCGGATTGAAGTTAGGTTTTTATCACTTTCGCGCATGTCATAGAGATGTGACCCTAAAATTACTTACGAAAACGTTTAATCGATTAAAAATACTAACAACATTTTAATTCAACAATATAAAACACTATTTAAATGAGTTCATAAAAGTTTAAATTTAGAACAGTTACAGTAAATACTAGAGAAACTTTGAAAAACAATTTCTTTACGAAAATAATCACAAAAAAACATGAGTTAGTAATACTAATTATGACAATGTAATGCGTAATCGCATCTCTAATTCTCTTGGTGTAGTTACCGCCCCCGCCCTCCGCTTCCTGTCACCATTTACTTCCAAAAAATGCATCTGCGCAACCACTTGTCGCCTACTTCAGTCCGGCCTAGTTACGTTGATCCTACTGTAACTTCTTGTTTGAAACTGCATGCTTTTTGATCAAGTGATTATAAACATATTATTTGTTTTATTTCCACAGGAAAGTGTTAGAATTCGTGTCGTCACTGACTTCACCTAGAAATTTCGTTCAATATTTAAAAACATTTAAGTAAGTACGCACATGAAATTATAAACTATCTATCGATTTATATAAAAATGAATTATTATTTCCTTTGGTCACGAGATAACTAGAGAATGACTTTAACGATTTTATTAATTCTTTACTTTTAGTTTTCTTATATTCTGTAGACAGTTCTTACGTAAAAAAAAAACAAGAAAATAACGAAAAAAATAACGGAATGGTACGATGTTTGCCGTGGCAGCTAGTAATATTATAAACTAGCTGACCCGCGCAACTTCGTCTTTGTAAATTTTCCCCGTTTTTGCAACATATTTCATTGCTGCTCCGCTCGTAGCGTGATGTTATATAGCCTATAGCCTTCCTCGATAAATGGGCTATCTAACAGTAAGGAAGAATTTTTCAATTCGGATCAGTTCCTGAGATTATCGTGTTCAAACAAACAAACAAACTCTTCAGCTTTATAATATCAGTATAGATATGAAAGTACCTAACCTTTTCACGCCTAAACCACTGATTCGATTTAGATGAAATTTGCTATGGGACCGGGGAAGGACATAGGATAGTTTTGATCTCGATAAGGGGGCTTCCATAAATGACGTGAGGTGATTTTAGGAGAGGTATCGGTTGGTATCCATATCCTATAAAATATGAGCGGAGCATCAATGAAAAATGTTGCAAAAACGGAAAAATGACATAGACGAAGTTGCGCGGGGCAGCTGTTATAAAATATTAATCGAAATTAAATCCATAAATTTTACAGATTTAAATTAGAGATATTTATTCAATTGTAATAAGACTTGTGTAAAATTTTCGTTTCTTGGCACTGACAACTGACACTGACTTTCAAACTTGATTAATCTATCGTGTAGGTAGTAGGTACACTGGCTGGCAAATCTTACTGCGTCTGATTTAGTATTTGTACTAGTGTTAACTGATAATAAACAGACGATTATTTTTTACAGACAATGGCTTACCAATCGTAACAGTTCAAACTACGGCAACAGAGATGCTGCGACTAAAGCTAGAACAAGAGTGGCCGCTAAAGTTGCTTTATTATCGGCTTGTTCAGGTATTATACACATTACATAAAATAAAGTTCGTTTACTTGTATGTAAACGAACAGCAGGTGAAAACTGGACAGTAATAGCAAAACATAGAGATGCATAAAGTAGAACGGAGGAGGCCTTTACTCAAAAAGAGGTCCTTAAATAATACTTTCAATGAGCACTTCATTGGCACTACAAATAAAATAAATAGTGAAATTCGTAGCACAGATTTAAAATTTAAACAGTCAGGCTCTATGTTTTTTTCTCCTGTTGTTGAGTATGACATACATAGGTTAATAATGTCTCTCTCTTATACAAAATCTGAAAGCTACGACTCGATTTGTACAAGGGTTATTAAATTATGTAGCAACCAATTAACACCGATAATAACATATCTCGTCAATCTTTCACTAGAAACTGGAACATTTCCCACTAAACTCAAATATTCGGTAGTGAAACCTATGTATAAGAAAGGGGACCAAAATGATGCTAACAATTACAGGCCTATTACATTACTTCCTATATTTTCGAAGGTATTTGAGAAGGTAATGCACGACAAATTAACAGCATATCTAATTAAACATAATATAATTGATTAGTATCAATATGGATTCCAAAAAAATAAATCCACTAGAGATGCCACTTTCTGTCTTGTAAATGATATTCTTCAGAGATTAAACGACAAGAATTATACTACAGTGGTATTCCTAGATATGTCTAAGGCGTTCGATTTTGTATCACATGAAAAACTTCTAAAAAAGCTCGAGATGTACGGAATTAGGGGACCAGCTCTAAAGTGGATAAAAACGTACTTAGAACATAGATACCTGTGTGTAGAGATCTCCCTATTAAACACAATTAACCCTGTGCAAACATACAAATCTGACTACATGAAACCAATTTGGGGTACCGCAAGGGAGTGTCCTAGGACCACTTCTTTTTCTGTTGTACATAAATGATTTGTCCAAAGTTACACACTACAAAACAATTTTATTTGCTGACGACATCTCGATTATAGTTACCACTAATAAAAGTATGACGCCAACCTTAAATGAGGCGGATATCTACAATACGTTGACATTAATTATTGAATGGCTGAATAATAATAATCTACAAGTTAATTTATCTAAAACGAACATAATTAATTTTAATCATTTAAAAAGTCATGACATTTCTATAAATTTTAACGGACATACCTTACTAAATACTTATAACTTGAAATTTCTAGGAATTATTATTAATAATAAATTAAATTGGACAGAACATATAGAAAAAGTAAGCAACAAAATAAATGGGTTTTCTTTTGCTCTGTACAAATTAGCAAAAGTTGCAAATAAGGAAACAGCGTGCACAGCCTATTTTGCATATGTCGAATCAGTGCTGCGGTACGGCTTGCTGATTTGGGGAAATGGTACAGACATACAAAAGGCTTTTGTTGCCCAAAAAAGGTGCATAAGGTCCATTTGCGACATTGCACCAAATGTATCTTGTCGTCCTCACTTCAAAACATTAAAAATACTCCCTCTTGCTTGCCTTTATATTTTAGAAGTAGGAAAAATGGATAAACATCACCCTGAATTGTTTAAGCAAGCAAAAGATACCACAAACAGAGTAAATACAAGAAATCCTGATCGGCTTGTATTGGGCGTGATTCCTAAGAGTAGTCGGTTTAAAAAAAATTGTTTTGCAATGTGTGTTAAAATTTATAATAAAATCCCTACTAACATAAAATTATTACCTCTAAAAAAGTTTCCGTCAGCTCTTGGTTCTTGGCTTACCGAGAAAACTTTCTATACACTTGAGGAGTTCTTTGATAATAAAGTTATTTAAGAGTAGAAAATAAATGTGGTAATGGTTATATACAAAGAAAATCATTTTATAATTAATATCTAGTTTTAAGTGATCAATATTTGCATGCTATTTGCATGCTATTGATAAAATAAAATGTATCATTTAGTTATAATATTTTAAATTATTGAAAACTGAATTAGTTTTTAATAAGAAATTTATAATAATGAAACGATTATTAAATGGAGGATTAATAAAATTAATAATACTTATATGCTCGGATTAATCTGTGTGGTATTATGACTGTGGTTTCGATCCCAACCCAGGATAAAACTTTGTGTGATGAGCGTGATGATTTATTTGTGTCTGGGTATAATTTAGCTATGATTTATAGGTATCTATTTCGAAATATATAAATATATTTATCAGTTGTTTGGTTACCATAGTACAAGCTCTGCTTAGTTTGGGCTCAGATGACGCTGTGTGAGTTGTGCCAAGATATTATTATTATAAATTCAAAAGTGTATCTGTTTGTTACCTTTTCACAATTAAATGGCTAAATGGATTCTTAAGGTCATTTGGCAAGTAAATATAGATGGTATCCTGGGTAAGGTCTTCTCTTCTGGATGTTAAATTTAATTCCGATTCATTACATTACATTCTCTCGTGCTAATCCTGGTATTAAAATTCTCGATGTCATTCCTTAGTAAGTGTTTAGCAATTAAATAAAAATCACATATATCCGAATTTAAAAATTATTATCTCCTATTTCGTACGTTACACAAAACCTGATGGCGAGCACCAACCACGCTAAAATTAACTTTCTTGCTATGTTTATAGAGGTCGTTTTGGCATGCACTGTACGATTGCCCGCCGGCTAGTTGACAGCCGGGAAGTGTGAACGCTACCGTATATGTCCATATAAACATAAGCAGCTGACTGCTCCATAACGTGTAAAAAAGGGATCTAACAGTTGTTACTAACAAACAATTTATTTAACGGAACATATCAAACCTAAACATCTTTCTTTCGTAAAACCAAATAAATGATTGTTTGAAGATCTGAAATTTTAGGGTACTTAGATTTCGATAAAATTTATGGGTACATAACAACCTTTAAATTGGACCACGCCTTTCTTGATACGTTGTGTAATGTAAATTAGTTAAAATTCAAAATTATTTTACTGATGGATAGCCCATTGATCGCGGAAGGCTATAGGCTATATAAGAGCGGAGCAGCAATGAAAAATGTTGCAAAAACGCGGAAAAAATATGCAGACGAAGTTGCGCGAGACAGGTAGTGTTTAATAAAAATAGTATATCATTGATGTGTTATGTTTTGTATTTGCAGATGATTTGCGGCATATAGTAGGATCAGATACGGCTAGACGTGGCTTGTTGACGGTATTTGATTTGTTTCAAAATCAAGAGATTAACAGGCGACTCATATTTGTACTGCTTGAAAGTGAGTAAAATACTTAATCTAATAATACTATAAATCCGAAAGTTAGTGAGGCTAGATTTATGAAAGTACTTTAGTTGCTCTTTCTCGCAAAAACAACTGAACGGATCTATATATTAAGAATAGTCCATAGACTATAAAAATTAAACAAACACAACATAACAAAACGCGGGCAAAGCCAAGCAAGTAGGTTTCACTGCACCTAGTATTATTATATCATACTATTATAAAGTTATAAAATTATCTAGATGTTCTAATAGCGCGTATTCACGTGTTATTTTATATTTAAATAATATATGCCAGGAAGGAAGAGTGCTTTTGGGCAGTTATAGTAGCGAAAATCAAGGATAATTTGTTTTTTTTTTCAGCAATATTGACGAATTTATTTCCTGACAACAAAATACCAGAGTTGTTCAAGAAAATCTACTCAAATTCTCCACGAGTGCCCGCAGCGAAAAAATCTGTTAATGTGTGAACATCGCTTGTAATATACATCTTGATCATATCTGAGAAAGACGGCTGCGTGATGGTTGTTTATAATGTCAATTTGGCTCCAATAAACCTAATTTTGTATAAAAAAAACTAGTTGACTATGTCCTAGGTTTATTTTTATAATAATCGGCTTAGATGGCAATTGTGTACTATTCTTACTTCGTTTACTTAACATTTTATTCATCTGCAGTGATTGCATTTAGTATAAAGGATTATCATAGAGTCAATACATAAATTTATAAAACATGTATTTTATTAAATCAGGTATATTACTTTTTTTGTACACCACTATCGAAGATACGTAGGATACTATGAATTTTCAAATATTACGAAAGAGCTAATCACTGTGTAAAAGTATTTTATTTATTAAATTGGTTTGATGAATTGAAGTGAATGAAATGATTCTATCTTAACAAAACAAATGAACAGTGCCAAAGACATTAGTCACTACTTATTGGCGGTGTTATGCGAAATTGTGATATATGAAATTGTACCTAAATCTAAATTCTAAATGTAAGTAAATTTCATTAACTATATGACTAATTTTATTAGGAAAATATTATAGTAATAATTTTATTAACACTCGTATCGAATATTTATTAACTAATTTTCATATCATACTAAGCAATACTGAATTGTTGACATTGTTGAAGTGATAAATAATTATGTGACTTGTGAAATATTGTACGTTAAAAAAATCGTTCATTTTTAACTATCCTGTTAAAAAAAATAATGTTACAAATTTATTGTTCTGATTCCAAAGAGTGGCAACACTAACTTGACAGTGAAAGACTAAAAACGTTTAAGATTTGAGTACGTTGATCGTATATCTATCTCTCTATAGATGAGCCCTACAAAATAAATAATCACTTTAAGTATATATTCAAAGCATTCACGTTGTATAATTATCTTCATGATTGAGCCTCCTAAACAGTGAAAGAGAGTTTACACACATAAGCCGGTTGGCACATTCGGGTCGGCAGTCTCTGCCGAACAACAATGCTGACCCGAAGCGACTACTACACATGTACGGCTTCGATAACAAGTGCCGATCGAGTAGTTCATTCGGGCCGGCACATCATTCGATTTTACCGCCCTACTATGCCCGCTGTCACCTGGCCTAGTATTTGGGTTTTTCCCCAAACGTTTATCTATATATTTATTCGATTTTACCGCCCTACTATGCCCGCTGTCACCTGGCCTAGTATTTGGGGTGTTCCCCGAAAGTTCATCTACATATATATTCGATTTTACCGCCCTACTATGCCCGCTGTCACCTGGCCTAGTATTTGGGTTTTTCCCCGAACGTTCACCTACATATATATTCGATTTTACCGCTCTACTATGCCCGCTGTCACCTGGCCTAGTATTTGGGGTGTTCCCCGAAAGTTCATCTACATATATATTCGATTTTACCGCCCTACTATGCCCGTTGTCACCTGGCCGAGTATTTGGGTTTTTCCCCGAACATTTATCTATATATTTATTCGATTTTACCGCCCTACTATGCCCGCTGTCACCTGGCCTAGTATTTGGGGTGTTCCCCGAAAGTTCATCTACATATATATTCGATTTTACCGCCCTGCAATGCCCGCTGTCACCTGGCCTAGTATTGGGGTTTTTCCCCGAACGTTCACCTACATACATATATATTCGATTTTACCGCCCTACTATGCCCGTTGTCACCTGGCCGAGTATTTGGGTTTTTCCCCGAACGTTCACCTACATATATATTCGATTTTACCGCCCTACTATGCCCGTTGTCACCTGGCCGAGTATTTGGGTTTTTCCCCGAACGTTCACCTACATATATATTCGATTTTACCGCCCTACTATGCCCGTTGTCACCTGGCCGAGTATTTGGGTTTTTCCCCGAACGTTCACCTACATATATATTCGATTTTACCGCCCTACTATGCCCGTTGTCACCTGGCCGAGTATTTGGGTTTTTCCCCGAACGTTCACCTACATATATATTCGATTTTACCGCCCTACTATGCCCGTTGTCACCTGGCCGAGTATTTGGGTTTTTCCCCGAACGTTCACCTACATATATATTCGATTTTACCGCCCTACTATGCCCGCTGTCACCTGGCCTAGTATTTGGGGTGTTCCCCGAAAGTTCATCTACATATATATTCGATTTTACCGCCCTGCAATGCCCGCTGTCACCTGGCCTAGTATTGGGGTTTTTCCCCGAACGTTCACCTACATACATATATATTCGATTTTACCGCCCTACTATGCCCGTTGTCACCTGGCCGAGTATTTGGGTTTTTCCCCGAACGTTCACCTACATATATATTCGATTTTACCGCCCTACTATGCCCGTTGTCACCTGGCCGAGTATTTGGGTTTTTCCCCGAACGTTCACCTACATATATATTCGATTTTACCGCCCTACTATGCCCGTTGTCACCTGGCCGAGTATTTGGGTTTTTCCCCGAACGTTCACCTACATATATATTCGATTTTACCGCCCTACTATGCCCGTTGTCACCTGGCCGAGTATTTGGGTTTTTCCCCGAACGTTCATCTACATATATATTCGATTTTACGGCCCTACTATGCCCGCTGTCACCTGGCCTAGTATTTGGGTTTATCATCTACATATATATTCGATTTTACCGCCGGGCGGCCCATATGTGTGTAGCAACACTGATTCAAAAAAAAAAAAAAATGTGCAATGTGCTTTGGCTTTCTGCATCGATATTTGTTGTCAGTTGCGGATTGTTATTAGGATCAGCAAAACATTGCATTCGGTTACTTCTATTGTAAGATTATTGTTAATAAATAAAGCAATAACCACGAATTGTTTTCTGGATTAGTTATAATATATTAGATAAATATTTTTTAATTTTTATGGAGTTGTACCCACTGATGTAGTAGGAATGAAAGGTTGAGAATCTCTACCAGTAAACTTTTAACACAAAATGGGTCTTAATATCTGTTTCTTTAAGGTGTAAATATCATAAAGCCTGGATCCATTTAAACCTCAACATTAATTTTGATAGTGCTGCTTCCACCAAGGAAAATTTAAATATATAGTATAAAACGAACTCGTTTCGGGTCGAGAGCAGGTCCTTTTTACTCGCAATGCAAATGCCGTTTTGCAGTGACCTATTTGCTGGTAATTTATCCGTGGAACTATACTGCTTAGTTCACTCATTACTATTTTTTTTATTTATTTAATAGGAGGGTATAGACAAACAAGCAGTGATGACTTACTTAGTGGTTAGTATTTACCACTGCCCATTTAGTAGTCATATGGAAAGGCCATGGAAGACATTTTACCTATCACATTACCACTTAGTGTGGTATTTACCGGGAATTTCCACGGGACTTATGTTATATTTGAACCATGGCATAATTGTGATATCGTTAGTTTATAATCTATTTGAATATGTTGACATTAATAGGCTATAAACTGTCGAAAAATATAGCGTTTAATTGTAAATGGTTTTTAAAGTTTTCTATTTTTGAAAGTTTATGATATAGCGAAAAAAAATATAAAGTAACGATTTTTCACGATCGTTAGGTGATAGAGTCAAACAGTAGTTCCATGGGTGTTTACCCACAAAGGTCAAAATTTTCGCAGTGGAAGCCCGGCATTAGACACTTTGACTGACAAACTAAGCACAATAAAATCTCTTTACCTACTGATTTTTGTTTATTACATAAATGGTAAACAGCGAACTAAAAGCAATAATTAGATATTAGAAACGTATACATATCATAATTTCACAATATTGTTATATTAAACATTCCATTGGTTCAGATTATATTTTACTGTAATTAAGTGCCTAAGTATTTATTTCATTATTAATAAAGCATTTTTATTAAACAAAGCGTTTTTTTATTATTTATTCGTCTTGACAAGAAAACCGCATACAACCAGTTTCTTTACCTTCAGGGAAAACAATATGACAACAATTTTATACTTTTTTTGGCTTTTGAACTTCTTCCTTTTCACACGTTCCGGGGTACCCGGCGCGTAGTGTAGGTATGGCGATGTACGGTAGGTACCTACATTCCGGAGTCCGGCGTCCGGTCGCTATACATTCGCCGCCGGGCAGCCGGCGACCGGTTACTCGGCACCGGATTGAAACCGGACCTAAGATTTTGTTGTCCGTCCATCCGTCATTATGTTACAGGCGTTATCTCTTGAACTATTGGTAGATCCTTTAACTTTTCACAGAATTTATATAGGTAGGTATCGATAGTTTAGTACTTAACAAATAACAGTACTTAGTTTGCTATATTATGTATTAAGTTAGTCTGTATTTGCTATATTATAAATTAAGTTAGTCTGTATTTTAAATGATAAATAAATAAAAAAAAAGTTAAATTCTTTTTAAGATGGTTTCGGTTATTCACCGGTGAATGTTAACATCTCACGTCGACTTGGTGAATGTTCATACATACATACATACATATCAACCCATATGATGGCCCACTGCTGGGCACGGGTCTCCCCAGTAGAACCTACTGGTATGTAGATCCTGGGGGTAATTGCCATAATCGCCACGCTTGGCGAGCGGGTTGGCGATCGCAGTAAGGCTTTAAGTACGCAGAGGACGCTGCTGCCCGTCCTCCGGGGTGAAATCCCTTAGTCGCCTTGACGACACCCACGGGAAGAGATGGGGTGGTACTATTCTTAAGCCGGCACCACACGGCATGTTCATTATGAGCAAAATAATGGGCAAAATTATGATTATCAAAACGTAATGTAGTAAAGTAGATTCTAAAACCGTTCAAGCATTTGACCACGAATAGATAAAAAAAAGTTAGGTTAGAACTGTGCTTCGTGGCGTCACAAACATCAAATTGTTATAATAGCCAAAAAGTATAGTAATCTATTACAAAAATACTGTAAATCGTATTCGCCGTAATGTCACTAAATGTTAACATTAATAATAATAATAATAATAATAATAATAATGATTTATTATCCAAAAAAGATTCATATACAGATTCAAAGATACAGTTTATAAATTTACAATGGTTGTTGTAATCGAGTCTGTACAATAAAATATAACTCTGCCTCTCAAACTAGGGTAACCTGTATCTTGAGAGACAGTGTTCAGCCTTGAGAATGTCGTAAACAACAATAGTATAAACATAGTAGACTGTGTCGATTTATAGTTTTAACAATAGAATTAAGTCTTGAATGTGAAATGATATCCTTATTATTATTTTTATACAGTTTAGAAAGAGGAGGTAAAATATAACAAACGTGTGTGTGTGTGTGTGTGTGTGTGTGTGTGTGTGTGTGTGTGTGTGTGTGTGTGTGTGTGTGTGTGTGTGTGTGTGTGTGTGTGTGTGTGTGTGTGTGTATGTGTGCGTGTGCGTGTGTGTGCGTGTGCGTGTGTGTGCGTGTGTGTGTGTGTGTGTGTGTGTGTGTGTGTGTGTGTGTGTGTGTGTGTGTGTGTGTGATTGTGTATGTAACTTAGTTGTCGAACTTAAGCAAGGACTCTGTCTGAGCATAATCCTGTTGTAGTAGCCACTCTGTGACTTTAGATGTAAGTTTGTGTGTGTTTAGGTTCGTGATGGAAATCGTTCTATTGATTTTTTGGTAAATGCGAGTACTTAATGTATAGTATTGGTGTGTTGCAAATGTGGTGTAATGTGGTATACGTGTTAGACGTAGGGCTCTTTTTTTTTGATCGCATACTGGGACACTTTGATGTCTTCTCAGAACAGATCGTAGCACAAATAGTTGACGGACCGTTAGCACATTACACTCAGAGTATAATCTCGTAGTAGGGTATCTGCGAGGTTTTTTTGTAATTACTTTGAGTATCGCCCTTTGTGCTCTCTCTACTCTGAGAAGACATGTCTTACTTGCACCACCCCAGACTGGGATACAATATCCAAGTACGGATTGGCATAGTGCAAAGTATACCATCTTCAAGGTGTCAGGATTTACCGAATCCCTAAGGGACTTGAATATGTGTATGAGACGCATTGTTCTCGTGGTGAGAACATCTATATGTTTGTCCCATTTCAAACAAGCATCTATTTGTACGCCCAGATACTTCACGCATGTAGTTCTTAAAAGTGTTAGACAGTTACAGGGTAACTCGGGGTTAGGGCAAGAGTGTGCTTTTATATTAAAATCAGAAGATGGAGTGTGATTGCGTCGAATGGCGAAAGGCACGAAAGTAGTTTTACCTAGGTTGAGAGTGAGCAGGTTAGTGTTAAACCACTTCATAACTTTTGACAGGGCTACTTCAGCTTTCTTTTTGACAATATCCCAAGTGGGGCCGTATACTAGAATCGCAGTGTCGTCAGCGTAAGCGTAGATTTTACAGTTGGGGAGGCTCATTTGACATAGCTCATTGACATAGATCTGAAACAATGTCGGACCTAGGATACTGCCCTGTGGTACACCGTAAGTAACTATGTTCTCTTCGCTGAGATGCGATTCAATTTTAACACACTGTGTCCTGTTAGCAAGGTAACCCTTAAACAAGTTTAGAGGTTCGCCACGCACTCCTAGATGTTCCATCTTCGAGATGAGCTTGGGAACAGAAACTGTGTCAAACGCCTTAGAAAGGTCGAGGAAGATGCATAAACATTTGGAATTTTTGTCAAGGTTTAATGAGATTTCCCGCGTGAGGTCAAGTACTGCATCTTCAGTCGACATGCCTGCTCGGAAGCCATACTGGTTATCGGCAATAATTTTGTGTTTGTTTAGAAAGTTCCTTAAGCAATTATTCAAGTATCTTTCATAAATCTTCGAGAGAGCTGGTAATACAGATATCGGCCTGTAGTTGTTGACACAGTTTCTGTCCCCTCCCTTATATACTGGATGAACTATTGCCTTCTTTAGAGCTTCCGGAAAGATTTGATCATGAATACAGCTATTGATAAGGAAGGCAATAGGCGTGATCAAAACGGACCGACAGTCTTTTAGAACTCGTGGCGAGATACCATCCCATCCAGTTGCACTGTCACTCCGCAACTGCAAGATAAAAGTTTCAACTTGTGCTTCATCTATATTCAACAAAACTAGAGAAGTGAGTGGTGTGGAGCGGTTCTGTTTTTCTGTATTAATCGATGCAGGGGGCACTCGTGAAATTATCTCAGCTCCTAATTTTTGACCTACAGTGCTAAAGAACTGACAAATTTCGTTTAGAGAAGATTGAGGAGATTCTTTTACTTTCAGGAGTTCGAGAGGACTAGCGTGTGATTTCCGTGTGTTAGTTATTTCTTTTATCGATTTCCACAGGGCTCTAGGGTTGTTTTTGTTTTTATCTAATTCATTAGTTTCATAAGCTATTTTTAGTTTTTTGAGTAGATCATTGCAAAAATTGCGATATCGTTTGTAGGTAGTCATAAGAATTAGATTGTCTGGAGATTTTGTTGACTTAATGTGCATTTTATCACGGTTTCTGATGCATTTCAGAAGACCGGGTGTAATCCATGGCTTTATGGTTCTTTTTAGCCTGGGAATTTTAACTATATGAGTATTTTTTGATACTACCGATTTTATTAGAGATATGAACTCATACATGGCGGTATTAGGGTTGCTTATACAATAAATTGGGCTAAAGTCCACTTTTTCCATGTCCCTGATAATAGCTTCATAATTTAGGCGCGTAACATTCCGGGGATTTGTGTAATTCATAATGACCGGAGCAATGGATAAAAGAACAGGTTTGTGGTCTGTCTGAAACGTGTCTAGAACGAGTGTCTTAGATGGTAACTTGGACTTCATAAATATGTGGTCGAGACAGTTTTCCAGCCGAGTAGGTAGTAAGTGTGTAGGTATCAGACCGTGTGAGGCATTTAGAGTAAGCAATTCAAAGCCCCGGTCGCTAGCTTGTCCAGGTGTAATATCGATATTTAGATCTCCCATTAGTACTATATTGGGTGTGGAAGATAATTTTTCATAGACGTTATTTAAACTTGTCATGAAATTTTCAAGGTTTTCTTTAGAATTAAAAGATGGGGGACGATAGATTGCTACCACAGCTAACGTTTTGTCTACTTCACAAATAAGGCAGTTACCACAGCTGAAATTCGGTTCCCAGACATGACATTGTAATCCAGATTTGGTGTATATAATAACTCCATCATTTTGGTTAAAGTTTGAGACAGAAGGGTGGGACTCATAGCCATCCATTTCTGGTAAGTTGTTTATTTTGCTAAGCCAACATTCGGATAGAACAACTATGTCAAATTCTAGTTTGGTTGAGTTTAAAATAACCTGGAGATGATTAAAGTTTTTGTTTACACTTCTTATGTTCATATGTAATAGATTGAACTTACTTTTGGCGTTGTCTATGTACTTTAAGCATGCACCGGTGTATGTCCCAATGAAGTATAAAATAGAAAAAAAATTGGCGATACGCCACCAAATTTGGTGAATGCCGACATACACCGGTGAATCTTAACTAATTTGGGACATTTATTACAAATTAAAATGTGTGTAGGCCGATGCCGGAAATTCGCCTTCGGTGCCTCAAGTAAATCGACGTCAAAAGTTGCTTAAATACTACATAAATAATAAATAATTATATAATTTAATTTATTATTTTGATTTTTATATGTTTTTAAAACTGTATTGTAAAAATGTATTTCATTGATGTATTTGTGGTCAACGATGTTGGCTTGACAATCATCTATAACATGTATAAGTATATATATTTATATATATTTATAAGTTGATGGCAATATAAATGCCACACAAAGAAAAATGTATAATGCCTATATAAAATTTTTGATTTTATCGATGGTTTGAAGTTGTCGACAACGGACCAATCTCTACTTTTAATGTGACCAGCACAACAAAATTAAAATTATTAAATAAAAATGTTCTAGAAGTAATAATTAATTAGTAAAAGTATAATCATTTTATTTTTTCTATAAAATACCTAACCTAACCTACCTAACTCTTTATTACTTAGTCACTTTACGTAAAAATTTGATATCATTTAATGTTACCTATTATATAAATTATTGACATTATAAGTTTGAATACGACAGAAGAACGTTAACGCAAATCCAATTATTTGTGCATTAGTAATATTAGTTCGGATCTGTAACAGAAAACACTGATAGAATTTTGCACAAATGTATTTTTTTTTACATAAAGCGTTCCTGGTATCATTAAGTAACCCAAATAATGAAATAGTACAAGGAGTCTGTAGAATACCTAAGGAAATTAATCATTACTCGCTTGGAATAAAGTCTATATTTGAATGTGAGATTTATTAGTAAATATTTTTTCTGAAAACTAACCAATCGCGTCTTTGGTTTTTAAACGTTGTGTAAATCGAGAGGCGACACTGGTTCTGTAATATTTCTAATTGCATTCATGTTCGTATCAATATAACTTCGGCCAAGTTAGCCGATACTGGCATGTAAGCATCAGAAATAAATCGGGTTACCTACCTATTACCTATGTAGTTACGTTACAAACTAAAGTTGTGTATAAGATTAGCATCAAATAAAGCCGTGCCAATTTAACTGGCTTTGTAATAAAAGAAATAACAAGTAGATAACAAGTCAAACTTATAACATCTCTCTGTTTGCATCGGGAGTTAAACAAAACCCCAAACTGTTATAGGTGTAGTTAAATTATTCAAAACCTATAATAGTAGAACATGAATTGAACGCACATTACTATGCAGTGAAAGACTGCCAAATGCTGGCGGTAAACGTTGTGACCACTTCGTCTCTCCAAGGGTTGGGTGGCCGCCAGCAGCGCCCCAATGCCAACTCGCTCCCGTAAATGTGCCCATATTCGGACCCGACTAATTACCATCCAACAATAAATGGTTCGATGCGTCTCCAATCTGCCTGAAATGTTTGACCTAATTAGATACAAGTGTTTAAAAATATTTTTTTGTACATAATGAGGCAGTCAGAGGCAGTTTATTTCTAAGATAATCTACTACTGCCAGTGGCGGATCTAGGATTTTGTCTTGAAGGGAGGGAGAGGGGGGGGGGGTTGACTTGACTACGCTGAAGAACTAAAGATTTTAGTTTTGGGAATGGAGCCCGCTGAGGGTAGGTTTCATTAAGGAAAAGTAATTAGGTACTCATGTTTGGGGACTCAGATATTGTTGCCATTGCCGCAGCCTGGAACTGTCACTGCCTATAGCTATGTTAAGAATATAAGGGAATAGTGAGATTATTATATATATGATACATTTCTACCAAGTACCTACTAAGTACAAATAGGTATCTTTGTGTACCTCAATGATTGGTTCTGTGTAATTGAAAACTTGCCATTCTATTTGAATAGGGTATTCGTAAAATTCTCGTATAGGTATTCGTAGGTTTAGTTTAGCTGTGCGCGCGACTTCGTTTGCGTGATGACATAGTGCTGCTCACCCACTATAGACGTTATCGTAATGATGAAAGTAGCCTAAGTTGTTCCTTATAAGCTGCCTGCCAGTAAAAGTCCTGTTAAAATCAGTCTACCCATTTCAGAGATTAGCCAGAACAAACAGACAGACAGTCAAGAAAAAAAAAGTAGGTATCGTATATATAGATACCTACTTTTAACAAAAAACACAAAATACAAAATACCTTACTTCCTTATGCATTTAGTAAAAAGCATTTTGACATTACTAACAGATACTTCAATTTTATTTACTTGTAGGT
The DNA here is from genome assembly GCA_945859575.2 of Herminia tarsipennalis. Taxonomy (NCBI): domain Eukaryota; kingdom Metazoa; phylum Arthropoda; class Insecta; order Lepidoptera; family Erebidae; genus Herminia; species Herminia tarsipennalis. Next base: position 8,850,441 of record OX243840.2, read on the forward strand.
AAGATGAACAGACATTAAGACTGTATATAGTCCGCACTCCAAGATAGCTAAGCACCTACTCCTAGGGATGTAATTCCTCTACAGACACCTGGCGTCTACAAAGGGATTGCAGTTGTTATAGTTCCTATATCAGACAAACCAAACGCACAATAGCGGAAAGGGTTGAGGAACATATCGCGGCTGTGAAAAACCGACAGACAAACAAGTCAGCAATAGCGGAACACTTGCTGGATGCGGGATCCAATCACTGGATTGAACTACACAAACCACAACTCCTTTCCACTGACCGTACACCAGGATGGCGCTGGAATCGGTTGAAATAAAAAAACACGTCAATTTCAACGAGAAGACGGATATCGTTTGTCAACATCATGGAATCCCGTGATCAGCAAGTGTACACACCGCCGAATTAACATTACACGCCAGTGTGCAGATGTCGTTAATATTGTGTGTCGAAGTACCGACTGTTCCGTAACAGTGAGTGATAAAAATCAAGCGAGGGTAGTTTCCGAAACTCGCGTTTCACGAAGGCGACGCTGAGCTGAACCAGTCTACCCGTGATCACGGTTGTTGCAATACAGTCGAAACGTCGGGCAATAAAACAAAGGTTTTTTTGACTTAAAATAAAATATTTATGCGATTAAGACCCGTAACTTCCATTTTTTTATAATATAAATGTATGATCTAGTATTAGGTGTTACAATTCAAGTGAAGTAGGCACTTGAAGTAGTATAGTAATTTACATTGGAACATGTCACAAACTTAACAAATAAAAACAAACAACTAAAAATAAAATTATAACATTAGGTAAATTGAATTACCTACAGACAATTACCTAATGTCAATTTAATAAAAAATTCAAATATCAGACTACATGCATGTCTTTGTATCCAAAAGTGGAGAAAAGCTCGCGTGACATGCTAAAAATACACCGTCAATTCGTCATTGTTCCAACTATTATAAAGCAATATTCCATTTAAAGCTTTAGCAGTCTATACGTACAGCACTTTACCAGGATTTTTTAAATGTCAACAAAGTGCACAATTGCTACAACTGCCACAGTTTCCAAAATAGAGACAATCTACAATTAATTTCAGAAGCCAAAGCAAGCAAATCTTTACACACATACCTAAACTACATCTTTTTCTTCACATTACGAGCATTGAATCCCATTAAATCACAGCGAGTACTACAATTTAAGCTCGTTTGCTGACGATAGGTTCCGTTCGCGGATTCCGTCACCCATTGTCGTCCACCGACTACCCGGACATGTCCGCTTCTTGATAAATTGATGGGAAATAAAAAAGTATCAAGGACTCTAAGATGGATCTCTTATTGAAGCGAATCTAGATTCGATGGACATGTGTGTTGGACATAAAGATTTTGATTTCATTGCTGGGTTTTATTCATGAGGATATATAGGTAATACCTAGTTATAGGTTTTGTTTTTGGAAGCTTAGTGTGCTAAATTTTTATACATATGAACCTACCTCTAACCTATGTAAGATGAGGTCCCAAGCTGTATATAGTTAGGTACCTATCTACTACTACCTAAGTAGTTGTTATTATAAAATTGTAATAAAAATGTAGGCATATATCTATTACAGTTTTATAATAACAATGAAATAAAATGAAATTTATTTGAATGAAATATGGTTTACAAGGTGGTATAAATTAGGAAGGTACAGTCATATTTCGCCTTGGTAAGGCATGCAAATTTTTTGTAACTTAAGCTAAAACAAAGATATCATTTTTTTTAAATCATTAAATAAATTGTTATTAATTAAGACACACCACAATATATGCATTCAAATAATATAACTAATTATAACTTTAAAAATATGTAAAATGTCAAAATAATCAGTACTTACATTAATTAAATCAACATGTAATAGATTGATATTTTTTATGTCCACTTAGCAGTAAATAAATAACTTACCAAAGTCAACTACTTAAATTTAAATAAACTTACTTGAATATAACAATGTCATTCAGGCACACACACACACACACAGTACATCAGGCGATGTACTTACTTAAGTAACTGACAGTATTGTATTCCCTTAATAAACGTTTGCATTTAAGCTTAGGTACCTAGTTAGAGTTAAAGACTGGTGTAGGTATTCAAAATACTCTCGGACTCGCGCAATGAGGGTTTCTTTCAAACTTATATGTGCGTAAATAGTTCGATCAGGAATTCTAAAGACACGCAATCATGTATGACACACATGTAGACACACCGTACTAAGTCAACTATTGCTAGGTCCTAGGTACCTAATTTTAAAAGAGGCGGTAGCTATGGCTAAGACGTCGGACTAGCAATCGTGAGGTCGCGGTTTCGAATCCTACCCATTATAATACCGATATGAATCACTCCTAACATAAGCCATTGAGCTTAGCTGGAGGGGTTAACAGGATTGCTAGTAATGTGGCTAATGAGATTTCGACGAATTCTGGCTTTAACAGCCTTTGTAGTTCATTCTGGCTTTAACAGCACGCGGCCGCCCCGGTCTTTTATGGTCTTCGACAGAGGGAGTGTTGTTGTATTTGTTGATAGTACGATATACGAACATACGGCTGATACCAAGCTTTTGAAGTGTCTGGAATGTGACCGACGGCTCCGTACCCACTTTGTGCAAGGCGATCTCCGCAATCCTATTTTCTTTAACACCCCAATCCATATTGTAATTTGATAATGAACACGAAAAAATATGTGAAATGGCGCGAAATCGAAAGAACTTTTAAAAATAATAAACGCGTTTCAAATTCAAAGTAATTAAAAAGTTGAAAAAAAGAAAAGTTTTTATGTAACAGTATTTATGGCCGAACTAGTTATATAAGATCGGGGCAAAAGTATTTTCGTGTTTTTCATACATAGTTACAAAGAAAAAAATAGGTACAACAACAAAAAATATTTTTTTTCCTAAATAAGTACATATAAGTTTTAGTAATATTACTATACTTCATTAAAAAAAAATACATTTTCATTTGTAACAGAACTTATGGCCGGACTAGGTAAAAGAAGAAGCTGACTGACTGAGTAACATATTAACGCAGGGCCTAAATTATAAGGGTTAGAAACTAGAAATTTTGCACAGAGGTTCCTTTTATTACTTAGGTGAGCACTAAGAAAGGATTTTTGAAAATTCACCCCCTAAGGGGGTAAAACGGGGCTGCAAAGTTAGTATGAAACTTTGCTGTTAGATTATTTTGGTAACACTCTGGCATCCACGCGGGCATAGCCGTAGGCGTAAGCTAGCAATCTATATAATTTTAACTAAATATATTTTTTTATGTAAAATAATAATAACACATCAAACACATTCTGATGTGTTTATTACATTGATAGAGTTTGCGTAACTTTTTTAAAATTTTCTAAAAAATGGCCCCATAAATTCTAAATTCTTTTATTTATATTTATAAATTTTAACTTAATCGGTCCAGTAGGTTTGGAGCAAATTAGCTATGACAGACAACACGAGTGATTCCGTATATTTTCTTTTGAGGTAACCTAAAATCATATGTCGGTACATAGGATATTTTTGATTTTACCTGAGCAACCAAGGCAATTAATAAATTAACTTAGATACAAAAAAAACCGGACAAGAGCATGTCGGACCATGCTCAGTGGAGGGTTCCGCAGCCTTGAAAAATTGCATCAGCTGAAGAGCGTATGTTGATGGCACTTACGTCTTTTTGTTGAAAAACACAGTTTTTCGGCCATAACTCAATGATAGTATATCCGATCATGTCCGAAATAATTTTAGTTTAAAGTATTTATTAAGCGCCACCATTGTGATTTTTAAGTCACACGGTTCAAAAGATAAGGGGGGTGGGGGCGACACGTTTATGCAACTTTCAGAGCGATTATTTCCAAAAATATTCTCTTAATCAAAAAAAGTTTATTAGAAACCTTAAAATGTTTCTGAAAGACCTGTCGAATGATATACCACACGTAGAAATTAGTTGAAAAAAAAATTTTTAGCTTTTGTCACATGTATGGAGTGCCCTGCCTAAAAAAATGTTTATTTTTATTATTTAGCTATCAAACTAAGTAGCGGCTCCTACAGGAGACACCTTTTTACCAAATTTTATCAATATTCATTGGGTCATAATAGTCTTTGAGTAAAATGCCTGTGACATACGGACGGACAGACAGACAGACAGACACGGACATGACGAAATTATAAGGGTTCCGTTTTTGCCATTTTGGCTACGGAACCCTAAAAAACCGGGCAAGAGCATGTCGGACCAGGCTCAGTGTAAGGTCCAATAATTGCATCAACAGAAGAGTGTTATGTTCATGGCACTTACGCCCTTTGGTTGAGAAACGAAGTTTTTCGACAATCATGTTCGAAATAATTTTAGTTTAAAGTATTTATTTAGCGCTACCTTTGTTATTTTTTTCATATTTTTGGGTCCAAAACTATGCACTCAATCAAAAAAGTTTATGAGAACCTTATTTTTTTTTTTGAAAAACTTGTCGAATGATGCAGCACGTTGATGTTTGCTGATTTTTTTTTCAGTTTTTGTTACATATAGTGTGCCCCGCCTAAAAAGATTTATTTTTATTATTTTGCTATCGAACTAAGTAGCAGTTACTACAAGACACCCTTTTCCCTTCGGCCACATTCGAAACTAAGTTTCGAAACCGGTTTCGAAAACAGAATATTTTTTCTTCTTTCGAAATTGGTTTCGATAAAAGAATAATACTTCTTCTTCCGAAACTGGTTTCGATAAAAGAATAATATTTCCTCTTTCGAAACTCTCAAATAAATAAAGAGATTCAATACATGTATAAAAAGTAATTTAATGTCCACTAACACATCATGGAACTAATTATAAAACAAAAGTATTGTAGGCTTATGTAGGTTTTTCAATCATGTAACAATTTTTAAAATAAAAGTCAATAAACGAAAGTCACTTAATAGTTCATAGTTCAATCAATCAATAGTTCACAATTTCGAAAGAAGAAATAATATTCTTATTGTTTTTAAACTTTCGCGATTTTTATACATATTAGTTATATTTTGGGACTTAATCGCGTGAATTATTTAAAGGTACGAACCTATTATTTACCCGACGTTTCGATCGAATTGCACCGATCGTGGTCACGGGTCGACTGATAATCGACCGTATCGTAATCGTAGCCGTAAAGACACCGCGCCTCAGTGTAAAGACGTTGTAAGTGTAGTGTGTAGAAGTACCGACAGTACAAATTATCAAAATTATCAAGACCAGGCGAGGGTAGTTGAAAAACCCCGCGCCTCACGGAGCCATCGCTAAGCTGCCATCAGTCGACCCGTGACCATGATTGGTGCAATTCGATCGAAACGTCGGGTAAATAAAAGGTTCGTACCTTTAAATAATTCACGCGATTAAGTCCCAAAATATAACTAATATGTATAAAAATCGCGAAAGTTTAAAAACAATAAGAATATTATTTCTTCTTTCGAAATTGTGAACTATTGATTGATTGAACTATGAACTATTAAGTGACTTTCGTTTATTGACTTTTATTTTAAAAATTGTTACATGATTGAAAAACCTACATAAGCCTACAATACTTTTGTTTTATAATTAGTTCCATGATGTGTTAGTGGACATTAAATTACTTTTTATACATGTATTGAATCTCTTTATTTATTTGAGAGTTTCGAAAGAGGAAATATTATTCTTTTATCGAAACCAGTTTCGGAAGAAGAAGTATTATTCTTTTATCGAAACCAATTTCGAAAGAAGAAAAAATATTCTGTTTTCGAAACCGGTTTCGAAACTTAGTTTCGAATGTGGCCGAAGGGACCCTTTTACTAATTTAACCAATATTCATTGAGTAGTCTTTGAGTAACATGCCTGTGATACTCCGATAGACAAACAGACAGACCGAAGGACGTGACGAAACTATAAGGGTTCCGTTATTGCCATTTTGGCTACGAAACCATAAAATCATACGTGTGTCTGAAGTTACCATAAAATCTTTCGCGTTAATTTTATACTATAATAGGTAAGTAGTTAGAGGTTCTGCGAAATCGTCTCATCAACATTACCTAAGTACAAATTTAAATATATCTAGCAAGTAGTTGAAGCTGGTATATTATATAGTATCTACACATCGTCGAGCCTAAAAATCTTTACCTCAAAAGGTAAACAATTTCACGGCTAGTGACTCTATTTAATTGGGGGATTATCTTTTTTCCGCTTTGGTCGTCCCCTCGATGGACCGTTGTCAGGAGCCACGACAGACGACAAATGATGCATCGCCAATTGTTTAATGTACGCCACTTAAATTCTTGACAACTGATAAGTATGAAAATTTCAGCGTAATGAGCTCTTTTGCGAGAGATAAATTGAAATTAAGTCAGGCTTGTTTATTAATGACTTGTTCAAAAAGTTTTGATTGAGACAAAATATACCTACTCATTACGTATAATTTAACTGTTGTAAGTGTCCGTTTGTGCTTCATAATAATTTCGGATTTCGTCATTCTTGATTTGGATTTCGAATCTCTTTAAAAATGAGCACTCAAAATCACGCAACGGTCTGCCCACATACTCATTATTAAAATGGCGTCTCATATTTTCATTTTGACATCACTTTAAATCACGTAAAACACGCAGTTATGTACTCGTTCAACGGAAGCGTTTATAAACAAAGGCCCTACACTGTTTTAAAAGGCAAAATTGTTTCCGCCATTACACTGGCCTTCCCAAAGTCCCCGCGCCAATAAATGTAGGTGGGTATTTAGCAGACTATTTACTGCGCGACACTCCGCTCGCCGACTCCACTAATACTCTTAATTATTTTTGCTAGTGTAAGCTGTTTTTCTGACGGGGAAATGCAATTGCAACATTTTGCATCCCGCCTCCTCCCGCTCCGCGTCGCCTCGCCCCTCTCATTACGTACTCTGCAAGCGTCCGCTACGGCTGAGATCGCAGAATAATTAGACTCTAAATCAAGAGTAGCAAAGCGGTCAACCGCTTGAATGTGGTATGAATAGTCAATCGTCATTAAATTGTTCAGCTTTGGTAGTCTAATGCGTTCCGGCAATAGTCTACTTTCGTCCACTTTCATCCCGAATATGTTTAGGGGTGGCGTTATTGCTCTCGAACTCTTTTGGTTTAGGGTAAAATATCGTGTTTTTTGTGAGCAGATTTCTGATAAGTGCTGGCTACAGACTTTATCTGTGAAGGTCTAAACATAAATACCCACTCCTTTTCAAGAAAATTGTATCTAAATAGTAAAGGGATTTTGTTTTTGGTCGGAGATAGCGTGATTTAGAAGCGGTCACATTGCGCGCCGTGCGCCACCTGTGAGTTAGAGCACAATGGACGTGTTCGTCGCCCGGAGCGAACAAAATTAAATTAATAACAAGGCCTCAGTGAAGTTCGCTTCAAATTTAAGCAGTGCAAGATTTAAACGACAGCTCACATTTCGTAGGTACGTAATTATGCCGTGGCTCGCCCCCGCAGCCCGCGCGGCCCGCTCGCTCCCGGGCGCAATGTGCCAAATCGCTTACTCGCGGCTCCGCACCACTAACACTTGTTTCCTACATTTTACGACAGAAAATTGGGAACAGATTTCACTCACAACAAAATACTTGTTACAAAACTTATCTTAGCGAGGGTATTTCACTTTTAAATATCTTTACTACCTACATAAAGGTAAATATCATTTATTACGATAGATCTGCTACTTCGTTGATTGTTTTTTCACAGTCGACACCCAAAATTGGCGTATAAGTATTCTATTAACAACGCTAAAGTAACAGAAAAATAACTTTTTTTGTTGAATATTTAAATTTTTTGACTGCCTCTGTGGCGCGGCGGGAGTGTGTCCGACTGCTACGCAAGAGGTCGTAGGTTCGATTCCCACACGGGACAGCGCTATGTGTGATCCATAAATTGTTGTAACGGGTCTGGATGTACTTTGTGTCCGTGACTTGTATATTTGTAAAGTCCCCCGTGACACAATGCCTGTACCCTATTGCGAGAGTCGTCATTTAAAACAAAAAAAGCAGGTTTTAGTACCCACCCAATTTCGTCAAAATGTTTTAAGTTTCAAGTATATATCAACATTGTTTGTGTTAGGTCTTTTTACAATCAAATCACTTACTTTTTCACCTACGCATGTTTTCCCATATGATTTTTGTCAGGTAAAAAAAATGTAGGTTATTTTTTGTTTGCCATTAAAATAAAAATAAACGACGTAAATCGAATGGGAACATGACACCTAACAACTCATTAACGTATTGTACAGCGATTTCTACCTATATAGTCATCGAGTAACAATTCTTTGGGCATCCTGTACTGTACTTGTCTACCAAATTATCTATCGAGTTCTCAGCGGGTACACCCACAATCGAGTTTGGTTAGTAGTGGCGTGTCTGTCCTGAGTCAGCGGTGTTCGCCTCGCTCCGCTGCGCCGCGCTTCCTGTCACCTTTGCTACAGACTTTCAGTTGATTTCATCGTTCCTAGTACGCAAATGTCATACTGAATTCCCTTACATTTATTGTAGTTGTTTTAATAGTCGTTTCATTTATTATAATCATACAACTGTAACAACTCTACGGCTGTCTTCAATAGATAACAACTACTTAAAGCTTTACTATAGGATACAGTTTAAAAATATGCCATTAAATTCTAAATGTATAAAATCTCGTAATGATTTTATGGAATGAACTAGTGTGTTTTGTAAATAGTCTTTAAGATGCTTGGGCTGATTATCACAACATTCATTTCATTTGTTTTTAGGTATTATGTAGCTTTATATTTTTTTAAACGTAGGTACGTTGACGCAGCTCTTGGACGAGCTGGTACCGGGGATGTTCCTCAGGAACTTGTATATGTCATTCAAATAAAAATATATCTTTCCAGCGTGAACACAATGTTTATTACTGAAAGAAAATCTTACAAGTACATTACAACACAACTTGATAGCATTATTAGTTATTAGATCATTACTTTATTTTACACAATTATAGATTATTTTATATATTATTGTATTATTTAGGACCTGAGCGGTCGGCTGTTAAACTCAGAGTCCCAGACTGTCTTTTATTTCCTTCTATTCTCAAACAACTTCCACACGAGTTCCACCGACAAAGGTTCCATCTACTTACATTATTTTATGATGTATTTGCATGAGACCTAGGCAGTATACATCACACTAATACATGCAGGTAAACGTTTTCTTAGTTAAAAATAACTATCAAAATAAAATTTTCAAACGTTTTCATTCTCTTAATCTATACTTTTCCATTGAGATATATACCTTTATTTCAATTTCGAAATTTTGGGGTAGCTTAGTGTACAGATTAAATAGGTCCAGTTTCAGGGCCGGGTTTCTAAATGGCTATTAGTGTAGATCGATGTTTGGGCAGATAGGTATCTATGTTTCACACAGCACATTAGTCTGTCCATCTTGTTAGTGTAAGCTGTAAAGCGGACAGCTCCGCCAGTCAGGACTTAGAGCAGTCAGCTGTACCTAAAATAGCTGGCAATTGAAGCTGATTAATGCAATATACTAGTTTTTTTTTAATTGCGCATAAAATAGTTAAGTATAGTTATGCATAATAGGCGGCTATTGTAAACATGAATTGTAAAATTACTGGTATATTTTTTAAATATTGTGCGAGTTCTAAAATCTATACTAATATTAAAAGCTGAAGAGTTGTTTGTTTGTATTTGATTATCTCAGGAACTACTGGTCCAAATTCAAAATTTATCATACTGTTGGATAGCCCATTTATCGAGGAAGGCTATATAACATCACACTACAACTAATAGGAGTAGAGCAGCAATTAAAAATGTTGCAAAAGTGGGGATATTTTTTTTTTTTATAAAGACAAGTTTAATACTAATATCTCGATGTACCCGCCTGATGCCCTTTTTTACCCGACAACTCGGAAACAAAGAAGAAGTGTGTTTCACCATATGTTTGTAGTAGTCATGCAGGCAGTTTAACGAACATATTTCAAAACTATAGGTACATGTAATACAGTGCGATATTAATAACCTCCCGCTCGTGGCTTCTTTACATAACTCTAAATAACTTTGTAATATCAGTTTTGGAAAATATTTAATAAATCAATCCTTAATCACCTACCACTTGTTTTTAGAGTTATGACATTAACCAGCTACAGACTATTTTACTGGAGTAAAATCGTTGTTTATTGTGAGGTTTAGGCCCTAAACCTGACCAAAAAAACATTGATTTTAATCCTTGGTCTCACAGATGTGTGGTAGATGGTTTTTTGACAAAAGTAGGTGGTATATGGTTAAGGGTAAATTTGTATGTATATTTTTTTCAAAAATTATCTTACGAAGCTATTTGGTATAATGTATAGAAGTCACGAGTGGGAAGTTGTTAGTATAATACAAACCATTATGTATATTATGTCTAAAAGATTGTTAGTCTTAGTCGGTATAAGTTTTTGTTACAAAACTTCTGCTTGTTAACCTCTTGCGCATAACAATAGGACCACACAAAACAAGCTGCAGCATAGTTCTACATCAGATACGTACATAGCCAGCAGTAAATAATCAAATCAGTTTGATTTATTAGTTTAAGCCGGGTATGCTTATTAAACTGTGCATCAGGATGGCAATGTGATTGTGTTCGCTTCTGCGGCTCTGTCTAATCACACGTAGTAGTATGTGTGCACTATAGATCAATGTTTGCTACTGTTTAATGTGCACTGTTTAACTTCCAGTACGCAACGTGCAAGTTTCCAGCGAAATTACAAGCTGAAATTGTTAATTTCTAATCAATATGGTAGTAAAATTGGTTGGTAATTCTCGGATAGACTTAATAGATTTAAGGCATATCTAAGGGGGTTGCAAAAGTAGATGAGTAGGAATACTCAATTGTATCTAATCATAACAATAATATACTATCTTGGGACAACTTACACAACGTCATCTGATCCCAAAATAAACAGGGCTTGTATATGGGCTATCCAACAGTAAATGATTTTTTCAATTCGGATCAGTAGTTCCTGAGATTACCGCGTTCAAACAAAACTCTTCAGCTTTATAATATTAGTATAGATATAAAAACTAAGTAAATAATATTTAAAGTAATTCTAACGGCCAGTCTTAATAAACTAGCTATCGATAGTTTTAGCTACTAGAGGTAGAATTTTGACATATTTTGTATGGTGCTTATGTCAAATATTTACCTATAGTAGCCAAATCCATCGATAGTTAGATTATTGAGACCAGACGTAAAGGAAGTTGCACATAAACTTTGGGAACTTTTATTTAATTTACTAACTTTAATTAAAACTAACTAAACGGCGGTAGCGTAATGGCTAAGGCATTGGTCTCGAAATCGTGAGGTCGCGGGTTCGAATCCTACCCATTATGCTACCGACGTGAACCCACTTCTAACACAAGACTTTGAGCTTAGCTGGAGGGGTTAACAAGATTGCTAGTAATGTGGGACTCAAACCCACATTGCTAGTTATCTTTTTAAAAAAGAAAAAAAAAACTACGTTTACCTACGTACCTATGGGTGAACGTACGACGTTCTTTATTTTAATAGGTCAGGATAATGATTTTCATCTTTTAAGTTCCCTTTTACAGCATGAAAAGTTACGTAGAAACTATAGCACCGAGCGCATTTTAATGATGATTTTGTTGTCGTCTTTTGTTCTAGCGATATTAATCCTGCACCTGCAGAATATTCTTTACTAAAAATTTAAACAAAATTTTAATGTAGTAACTAATTAGGCATTTTTACATAGTTTAAGATACGCTCCCGTTGTCTATGCGCTTAGATCTTTTGAATTATGCAACGGATTTTAATGCAGTTTTCAACAATAGATAGTGTGATTCAAGAGGAAGGTTTATATGTATAATACATTATCCCCCGGGAACAGAATCCACGCGTACCAAGTCGCGGGTGTCCACCAGTTATTAATAAATTAATAGAGTAACACTATCACGGTGCAATATTTAAGAGTCAGTTCTACGGCAATACCCGGTTACGAAGGGTTACAATTTTCCAGAGGTAACTGCTTGCAGGATACTGTTCTTGAGGGCATAATATTAAGTAACTAGAACTCAAAGGAAAACCGAAAAGAATAGTGTTCTATGAACCCGATGCCACTGCAAATACGTCTTACATAAGTTAAAAGCGGCGGTAGCTTAATGGCTAAGGCATCGGTCTCGCAATCGTGAGGTCGCGGGTTCGAATCCTTCCCATTACACTACCGACGTGAACCCACTCCTAACACAAGCCTTTGAGCTTAGCTGGAGGGGTTAAAAAGATTGCTAGTAATGTGGGACTCAATCCCACATTACTAGTCATCTTTACAAAAAAAAAATGTCTAATCTAAATCCATTGACCACATAAAAAGAAGCCTCGCTTATAAATCTCTATTTTCAAAAAACCCCTAGATCTAATAACATAACTAATGATAAAAGAGTCCACAAATAGAGATTCACTACGAAATTCGAGATTTAGTTGAATTGTTACAAAATACAAGCTTCGCAGGTGAATTATTACAAAATTAGTACTATTTAGTTTCAATTACTGCACTCTGTTTTATTTTTAGTTAGATTAGTACGTAACGGGCTTTTGCCCTGCATCCGTTCTGTCTGGAGTTTACAATTGAGTTTGTTAATTCAGCTTATAGAGTTACTATCGGAGAATATTTGTTATGCGACTATTGTGTAGGTAAGGAAATTTGTTGTCTATTTAAAACCTGTGTTATTATTGGACATGTATCTCGAATGTCGATCAATGCATTCCAGTGCATCTTTTTCTCTAAACTTGAGGAATGCAAGCATAGGCATAGTGGACAATTCCTCAGGTATGAAGATGTGCTAAGGCGTCACATCAAACAGTGCGACGTTGAGCCTTCACAGTGGGAGCAAGCGACCCCATTGACGACCAGAGTCGAGGTCCACGCTGAAAACTAGAGACTAGAGTTAGATTTTGAATAGAAAAAGAGAGCTTAACGCGATGAACTAAAAGCACGCCCATATTGTTCTATCAGTTACAAATACTGCATTGGTGTGCTCACCTGCCCGCAATGTGCGCGAACTTTTATTAAGATCGGCTATGTTAGTCATACTCGAGCTCGCCAACGACCGTGAAACGAGATTAGAACGGAGTTGAAGAGGTCGTCGTGGCTGTAATCAGCTGAGGAGGATATATAACTACACAGGTTTTGTAAAGATGCAAATTTCCCTATCATTTTAAAGATATATTGATGTCCTTTTATGATTACTAACTAATAATCATTCAAGGAAATCAATATATCTTTAAAACATAATTGTGTATAAAACAAGACATCTAGTCGCAACAGAGCTATCTGCTTTCCGGTTCTATCATTATCATTACACCCTAATCACCAATGCAATGCATCGGACTCGTTAAAACGAGCCAGTACCCAAAAATGTATTATAGTCGTCAACAGGTTACTTTAGCGGCATCAAATTATTATATTTTCATCGGGATGGCACATACTTCTGAAGTTTCAAACGTAAGTACATAAGAAGTAGGAAATCGACTGTACAGGATTCATTACATAGTCACAGAAGTGAAGTTTATTTAATAATATCTTGGGACAACTCACACAACGCTATCTGATCCCAAACTAAGCAGAGCTTGTTCTATAGCAACCAGACCACTGATAAACATACTTAAATATTTCTAAATACATATTATAGATAAATTACACCCAGACACAATAATCCATCGTGCTCATCACACAAAGTTTTATCCTGGGTGGCGATCGAATGCTAAGTCGGAGGACCTCAGGCTTAGAAGTCAGGGTCACTAACCACTAGACCAGCAGGCCAGTCTACAGTATATTTAATCAAATATATAAAAACATAAAATGTCAAGATACCTACCTATTGCGTTTTGTAGTCAATTAAAGATTAGAAAGTGCGTTGACGGGCAATTGTCAGTCATATATCTAAATGCTTATCAGCCGAGGTTGGACTTCAGATGCTCTAAGCCATTGAGAGGTTTTGTTATGTAAATTTCGTACAAACATCTAAGGTGACAACGTCGGCGACGGGCGAGTAGATTGAGCATAATTTCTCGGTGGCCATTTAGTCGTGAGCCACTGCATAATGAATATCATCAGATTATTGTATCATACAGGACGCTGAGGGACATTTCAATGAACTAGCCGAAATGGATGTGAAATGTTTAATAACCAAGTTGCTGAGCAACCATTCAATATTATTCATTTCAGTTTTAGTACAAACCATAGTTCATTATTTTTATTAATTACAACTTCATAGGTTGTACAGATAGGTACTTCTTATTTATTTTTTTACCGTTCTCTTTCAAAACGAAACTTATTTTAATAACAATAATAATATCTTGGGACAACTCACACACTAAGCAGAGGTTGTACTATGGCAACCACACAACTGATAAACATACTTATATATTTCTAAATACATACATATTATAGATAGATAACACCCAGACACAGAATAAACCATTGGGCTCATCACACAAAGTTTTATCCTGAGTGGGGATCGAATCCACGACCTTTTGCGTAGCAGTCGGATACACTACCATCGCGCCACAGAGGCAGTCAAGTGAATTCTGTTTGACATTGGAACGGAAGAGTGTCATACATGCGGTAGTGGGTGTAATGTGTATTTCAATTTGTGGTAGTGTGTGAAGTCATACAGGTGAAGAGTGTAATGTTTATTTTAATTTCTCATATTTCATAGCAACACATACACGTGTCTCCCAAGTAGAACTTACGTAGATCCTGGGGGTTATTGTCATAATTGCTGCTGCCCGTCCTCCGGTGTGGACACCCATAGGAAGATATGGGGTGGTAATATTCTCAAGCCGGTACCACACGGCTTTTTTTTAAATATATTTAATGTATTTCTGATGCATATTATTTTCTGCACTCCTTCTTCATGTAAACTTTAACTGTGCTAAATTTCATACTTCTCCGTCTGCGCAATTTTCCTAAAAAAAGGGCACAAACTTTTTGCTTCGCGTATTAGTATAAAGAAACAGTGGCTAGAAAGGGCTAAGGACAGAAACTATCTCCTTTTACCAGTAATTATGATATAAATGGATTGACATGAGATCCTCCTCCGTTTTTTCGTCAGTAACAAGCGTGCGAATAAGATTAAAATGCGCTACTTCTGGAAAATATTTTGAAGCTGCTGCAGAGGGAAGTGAGGGATCTCCTACCTCCTCTATTCTAGGCCTTATCTTTGACATTATCAAGGAACGCCCTGTATTCGCCTGAAGAACGGAACTCTTACCCATGCTTCGAGACGCTGGTATCTCCATGTTGCCAATTTCATCTATTAACTATCTTCTTAGAAGTATGTAGTTTAGGTATACCTACACTACATACATGTAAAATAACCCAACCGAACAATCAACAAATCAAATCAACGCTAAAATTCAAGTTAGGTATGCCTAACTTAAGTTTTCGCGAAGATGTTCGACTGGATTGCAATGATTATGGTAAAACTAATAAGCTGACTCACTCGTTTGTACGAGTATGTACCTAAATATATTAGATATACGAAATTGTCATGCTTGGAGACCATTACTTTTGAAATCTGAAATTAAATTGTAAATATTGGCCATTGGTCTAGTGGTTAGTGACCCTAACTGCTAAGCCGGAGGCCGTGGGTTCGATCCCCACCCAGGATAAAACTTTGAGTGATGAGCACGATAGTTTATTCTGTGCCTGTGTTATTTATCTACAATATGTATGTATTTAGAAATATATAAGTATGTTTATATCAGTTGTCTGGTTGCCATAGTACAAGCTCTGCTTAGTTTGGGATCATATGACGTTGTGTGAGTTGTCAGTATTATTAGATATTATTATTAATACTGTAGAATAGCCATTGTAACATATGTAAACTTGATGTGTGCTTAATATTGTTCGTGTCAGCTACTTTTTGGGACCAATAAAAGATGGTTCCAAGATTGCTGTCCTGAATCAACTCGCCCAGATCTGTCCGCAGTTGGTCCATTTATTGAACTTTTGCCAAAACAAATGTGTTCTACGTGTGATTCGATTGGCCTGTTCCACTTGAGTTACCAAGAGGGTTACTGGTCCATGACACTTTTTGAAATAATATTATCCTTTAGCAAAGATGTCCACTAAAGGTGGATCATTTATTTTTGTTATCTGGTAGAAAGGTAGGTTCTTAGGTAGGCTCTTAAGATTCTGAACTGCAACTTTTGCAAGGCAAGTTTAAATTGCATTTTAAGGGTTCCGTAGCCAAAATGGCAAAAACGGAACTCTTGTAGTTTCAGCATGTCCGTCCGTCTGTCTGTCTGTCCGTCCGTCCGTATGTCACAGATAATTTACTCAAAAACTACACATTGTATATGGATGAAACTTAAGAGTATAGGTGTCTTGTATGAGCCGCTACATAGTTCAATAGTTAAATAACAACAATAAATATTTTTAGGAAGGGGGGGGGGGAGGCAATCCACGTAACAAACAGAAGCTAAAAAATATTTTTTCTGCAAACATAGACTTGTGGCACATCATTCGACAGGTATTTTAAAAACGTAAAGGTTTCTGAGAAGCTTTTTTGATTGAGTGAATATTTTCGAAAATAATCGCTTCGAAAGTTGCAAACATTGTGCCCTTTATCTTTTAAACTGTTTGACTAAAATATTTAGAAAATTACAAAGGTAAAGCATAATAAATAGTTTTAACTACAATTATTTTCAACATTATTGTTTTTAAACTTTCGCGATTTTTATACATATTAGATATTTCGGGACTTAATTGCGTGAATTAAGCAATTCAATCGAAACGTCGGGTAAATAAAAGGTTTAAATAATTCACGCGATTAAGCCCCGAAATATATCTAATATTTTCAACATGATGTATTTTTATTTGTATTGCCGAAAAATTGAGCTTCTCAAGAAAAGGACCAGTGCCATAAAGATACGCTTTGCACTTTTTAATTCATATTTTTTCAGTATAATTTTGCATGAATACACGTAGTACTGGAAAGAAAAAAAGTTAAAGAAAAAAATCTTGAAAAACATTTTTTTAGGGTACCTCCCCTATATGTAAAGGGGAGGAAGTGATTTTTTTCTTGCCCACCACATTGTGTGGGTCATTATTAGATAGGTCTTTTATAAACGTGTTGTGAACCATTTTTAGATTTATGAATCCGTTTATGAAACATTAAGCTTTAAAGCGAAAATTTTTGTTAGAGTCAAGTGTCCCCCCCCGCCAGCTAAATGGTTGATGTTGGGTATGTGAAAATTACGGTAGTAGAATATATAGTGAAATTAAAAGGAAAACTATCACAGCTAAGTAAGTTTTACAAGTTTACGAGTAACAACCTAACAGTTGCTCAAATGAGAAGTAACAAAATATTCGTACAAATTCCACTGAAAATTATTATTACTACGGACTACGGAACCCTACATTGTGCGTGGTCCGACATGCACTTGCCCGGTTTTTATTCTAAACGGTTTATTTTAAGACATTTTACGTATCAATTTACCTAAGTACGTAGCTACTAGCTATCGCGTATAAATTTAAAGAAATAAAATTTGTTTTTAATTCCTATTTAAATAGATCACTGGAAATATTTAAACTTTCTTGTTAAGCTTTATTTCCATTTAGATTGGCAAATCAATTCAAAAAGATCTTCAATCATTACTTAAAACATTTTCGGGTTTCAACTACTACTCATCCTTTATTGAGGTCTCTCAAACGTCCGACATTACTATAAGCCTTTCTTAATCCTTATAACGTTATCCCGGTTACTTGAAATATTGGTTTTATCTCAACCGTTCAAAATTATGGTAATAAGGTTGGCTGTGATTATCCGTACGTAGAAATCAATAAAGCTTCAATGTTCAGTCACATTTTTGCCAATCAGTCTTTGCCATCAATTAGGCCGTCGGTCCAAGACACTTGAATCCTAAATTCACACGATGATCCTTGCCAGGCAGTTTGTGGCCGTCGGCGACGACCTGCCAGTTAATTGTAATCAAGGAGAGGAGGCCAATTTGAGTGGCGTCCGCACTAATGTCTAGTTACTGCAGCTCGCCTCAACTGTCGCTGGATTGCCCACTATTAGTTTACTAGCTTTGGAATCGGTTATTGCATGTTTAAAAGTGGTTCTAAAGTGTATTACTTCATAAAGGTACCTAAGGTAGATTCTATTTGTATGAGATTCTTTAATCTATTTTCTATTTGACTGCAAGGAATGGAAAAAATATTTATTAGGTATTCTACTCTACTCTGGTAAATTTTGAAAGATAGAAAAATTTGAAGTCTAAACCCAAAGAATCAAACCCGAGACTTCCGTATGTCAAACCGGGGCCGGAATCGAACCATCTAACCGGGACTATGTTACTAAACTTCAAATTATTCTATCCTTCCTACACGCGAGTCAGGTCCTCGTTTGTGCCATCTAGCCGATAGTTTGAAAACTATTACGGGCTTTATTATTGCTTTGTTACATAAAGCATTTTAAACAAATTATGACGTCGCAGGCCGAATATTATATCATTTTTATAGACATTTCATGCCAATTTAATACATTAATTGCATTTTAGAAAGATAGAAGCATTTGAAGTCCAAATCTAGGAATCGAACTCGAAACTTCCGTATGCCAAAGCGGGGCCGGAATCGCACCATCTAACCGAGACTATGTTACTGGACCTCAAATTCTTCTATCCTTCCTGCATGAGTGTCAGGCCCTCACTTGCGCTATCTAGCCCATTGTTTGAGAACTATTACCGCCTTTGTTGTCCCTGGATTAGGCCTTTAAGAAATATGTACTTCTTAAAACGAAAATAAATAGTTTAAAACAATTTGTGTAACAGTAATCACTGTCTGTGACAACCTTTATACACGGCAACCATGGCAAAATGTTGGCGAAAAGGGCAAACTTTATTTATAGCAGTAAAGAGTAGAACTTTAATAGAACAAACTTGTCCAGGGCTGTCTAAGATGTCATATATGTTGCGTAGATGGCACACAGCCATAGACTTGCTTATCTTTTTCAACTTACTCGCAGGGAATAAAACGTCTAAATGTATTATATGTTTGCTTTATTCCTTTTTATACTGATTCGGGATAAGGAAATCGGATAATGTATTTTTTTTGGCCCAGTTGAAATATTTGATAGAGAAAAGTGTTTTGTGTTCGATGGGGGAATAGTTAGACTGAAGATGATTTTATGTGTCATAAACAATACGTGCCTTTAATTTTATTTATTTGCTTGTATTTCCGCTTGTTTTTATCAAAATACTAGCTGACCCGCGCAACTTCGTATGCGTAAATTTTAACCCGTTTTTGCAACATTTTTCATTGCTGCTTCGCTGCTATTTTTTTTTATTGTTTTATAAAAAGACGACTCCCGCAGTAGGGTACAAGCCCCGTGGTGCGGGGGACTTTACATACATACTAATTATGTACACAAAGTGTACCCAGACTCGGAACCACAATTTGTGGATCACACAAAGTAGTGTCCTGTATGGGAGTCGAACCCACGACCTATGGCTCAGCAATCAGGGTCACTCACCACTAGACCAACAGGTCAATCAAAAGCCATTTTATTAAAGGGAAATAATAATTTAATTTTAATGGAAATGAATTTAAGTAGAGTTAAGTACTCGTATATTGAAAGCTTATCTCAGAACTCTCAAATCATTTATAGAATTTTAAATTTCAACTGCTATTAAGCATAATAACAATCGGAGCGATTTTTAGTATCTATTTATTGTCTAAGTATTAACTATTAACTAGACTTCCTGTCAGCCCTCGCGACAGTTCAGTAGTATCTAGTACCTACCATAACGTAATTTCTTAGAATATTATAGTATAAATGTTGATAAACTTTTGCGATTTGTACACATTATGAAAATATATATTACGGGTCTTAATCACGTGAATAATTTAAGGTAAAATACCTTGTTTATTCGTATGTGTTATTTCGTTTTGAACGTATTGCAACGGCCGTGGTCACGGGTAGACTGTCTAACACAGTAGGCAACAAGGTATTTTACCTTAAACTATTCACGTGATTAAGACCCGTAATATATATTTTCATTATTAAGTATGTTTTATATCCATATCCATACTAATATTATAAATGTGAAAGTAACTCTGTCTGTCTGTCTGTTACGATTTTACGCTCAAACAGCTAAACCGATTTGGGTGAAATTTGGTATGGAGATAGTTTGAGTCCCGGGGAAGGAGATATTATAGTTAGATAGATAGTTTTTATCGCGATAAACGACATCAACGCGGCGGAGCCGCGGGCGAAAGCTAGTAATCTATACTTTTAATCTTACAACCAATTTTATTTATTTCTAGTTCTTAGTAAAAATGTATATAACCTACCTATCGTGGTTAGTTGTGTGATTTGAAGTTTGTTATTAGTTACTTGTGACAGTATGCAGTCATAGTTTTAAAGGAACTAGAGTAAGTTAAATCATTGGTCTTACACATAACCTACCTCTGCCTAATTAACGATTATATTGCGCTGAATTTCATTTCGTAAATAGACGCCATTAAAATAACCCGTAGCTTAACATTTTAGTTTAGATTTTGCATCTTTTATTTTTTATTTTAAAGATAACTAGCAATGTGGGATGGTGGTCCCACATTACTAGCAATCCGGTTAACCCTTTCAGCTGAGCTCAAAGGCTTGTATTAGGAGTGGGATACCTAGGTAGTATAATGGTAAGAATTCGAATCCGTGACTTCGATATTGCGAGACCGATGCCATGGCCATTAAGCTACCGCCGCTTTTAATCTATTTGCTTAAGCTATACTGAAATATTTATATTATAATTCCCGAGGTAGTAAGCTTCAAGTAGTATAATCAAGTAATATGGCGTCCCAATTTGATAATAGATTCGTGTGAAGCCTACTATCTACTATGATTAAATCTCACGGGATTTGCCACTCACTATCTAGACAACGTACTCACTTGTAGGTATACTATTGGATAATTATTATTCCTGAAGTAAAATTTAACTCATTATGTAGTAGGTAATTATTTGATTAATTTGTTTATATCTTTCGAACGAAAAGGAAATCTAATAGAAATAGAAAATTCGGTTTGCACAAAATTATATAGGTATACTAGCTGACCCGCGCAACTTCGTCTGCGTAAATTTTCCCTTTTTTATATTTTTCTTCCTTTTTTTTTTTACAACATTTTTCATTGCTGCTCCGCTCCTATTGGTATTTTACTTCTATAAATGGGCTATCCAACAATAAAATATATTTTCAATGCGGCCCAGTAGTTCCTGAGATTATCGCGTTCAAACAAACAAACTCTTAGGGTAGGTATGAAAAATAGATGTTGGCCGATTCTCATAGATACCGGATAAGCACAAAATTTTTTATCAAAATCGGTCAAGCCGTTTCGGAGGAGTATGGCAACGAAAACTGTGACACGAGAATTTTATATATTAAATAGGTAATTTGATAAGATCATTCAGAAAATAAAGTCATTTATTACACAATACCTAAATTAATATTGACATTTGGTGTAACTACCAAATGTTTGCAATGATACAAAGATGTTTTTATGCATTTGTGTACACTTCAGAAATATGTAATTATGTTACGTATGTACTCGTTATCTCATAGAGTAAAAAAACCCGCCTGCAAAATGACAGAAACAAGATACCCTCATATTTAATATCATGCAGTCGGAGGGACGATATTAAGCCTCCGACTGTATGATATTAAATATGAAGGGTATCTTGTTCCTGTCCTTTGCAGGCGGGTTTTTTAGTCTTTAAATATTTAGTACTTTTTAATCGTTCTAAGATACAACGTGACTTAATAAGAACTATTTGTTTTATTATTAACGTTGTTTTTTCAATGTTTTGTCACTAAACTATTTTTAAACATAAAGGTTATAAATGTTTTCGAACTCGCCTTTTAAAGCCTTTTGATTTGATAACCCACTCTTAGGAAGGTCCTAACTTCTTTAGCGGCGTTGTCTAGTTTTTGGGATGGTTAAAAAATGTTAAACGCTCGTCAGGACACATGATCTGATCGAAAATTCGTAAGACGGAGGGAGAGCAATGAAAAACTGCTAAAATATCATTAGAATACGAAGTTCCTGTCAGTAAGAAAGCTATATAATTATTCTAAACTCAGTTTTAAGAAAGCATAAAAATACTGTATTTGATCCTAAAATAATGTCAACACGTAGAAAGCAAGCATTTACCAACAAGCACAAAGTACGGACATAACATTTGCTAGACATCAATTTACAGCACTATCCACATTCTTACATGACGCGATAAATAAAAAATTGAAATTTTATGATAAAACACAATATAATAGTAAGATTATCCTCTCTGATTGGCTACTAACGCTAACATATACTGAAACAAAAACTCTTCTCCATCCAACAATATAATCATATTATCACAGTACTTTGCACAGGCCAACGACCATATGGTCGTTGGCACAGGCATAACATTACACACAAACACTCATACACTCACACGCGCTCACAACATGCACACACACCCACAAAGTCATACACTTACACACACGCACACACCCCACCAGGTAGGTACTCATCTTACTCCCATTCGCACTATTTTACTTAACATTTGCACTTTTCACTTTCGTAGTCTTAAGGTTTATAGATTATGTATAATTTTGGATAAGGACGATTGAGATCTTCTGCCCCAGGTATTGCATACTTAAAAGAAGATCTCAATCATACTAATTATGTAACCTTTTGAACATGAAATTAAGATTATTATAGTTATTATTGTCTCACTCCCGGAGTGCAACCTGTTTTTTCTCTGCCCGGACATCAAAGCCATTTTGTTCTTTTTTTTTATCTTAGTACCCAGTGACACTCGCGTCATCGAGATGTATCTAATGACGTATCGTTTATTAAAATCTGTAAAAGTGTTGAGGAGTAATGAGCGGAAAAAGGAACATTGAAAGGATACATACTTAAATACGCGGCAAACACATTAACCTCCTCTGCAGTCGAGTAACAATGCAAAAAAAGCCAATTTTTCTATGTTTGTTCCAAACATTTTCTTAGTATTCAATAGATTATATAGCAAGCTCGTGTAATTAATAGCCCCTTGCTTATTTATTTCATCATCATCATCATCATCAGCCTATCGCAGTCCACTGCTGGACATAGGCCACTCCAATTGCACGCCACTTTGTTCTATCTTCGGCTTCTCGCATCCAGCTCCTGCCAGCCGTTTTGCGTAAATCATCACTCCACCTGGCCTGAGGGCGTCCTACACTACGTTTGCCAAGCCGCGGTCTCCACTCAAGAACTCGTTTACCCCAACGGTTGTCGGTTCTTCGGCTAATATGGCCAGCCCACTGCCACTTCAACTTGCTAATCCGGTGGGCTATGTCGATAACTTTGGTTCTCTGCCGGATCACCTCATTTCTGATTTTGTCCCTAAGAGAAACTCCGAGCATAGCCCTTTCCTTATTTATTTAAACATTGGCAAATATAAATAAACTAAATTGTAACAATGCTTTCTCTAAGTTACATAACTTTACTACTATAAACGTAAATTCCAGTATTAAAAGAAAATAAAGCGCGTAGGACGGAGTTCATTCACGCTATCTACGTCACTTGCTTGCGTCACAGAATTGTGACGTCATTTCAAAATATTTCATTTACCCTGGCACAAATTCTTCCTTTAATACAAAGGTCGGCAATCAGTCTACTCGGTCCTTGTGGTAACAAGTGTCTTAAAATCTGAGTCAGGACTTAGATTAAAAACAAGAAACCATTGGTTTTAACAGTTTTATTAAACTAATTTTACTCATCTACTCTTAACAAAAAATCTACTAGTAACTTTTCCGTCGAGGATACGATTAAAAAAAATACTTGGTCTTGCTTACATATAGTATAGTAAGTACCTCAGTACAAAAAGGTAAGTACTATGTGTTATTATTCTGCATCAAGGATGTGGTATATCACCAGAGGATTTCAGACAGGCCTAAAGCAAAATGGTTTTAAATCTAAGAAAAAAAATTCACAATAAAAAAGCGTCTTCCCAAAGCTTTGAGTTACATGTATACCAAATATAATTAAATACTGTCCACAATTTTTTGAGTAACAGCGTTTAAATAAATCAAATAACACTTCAGCTGTAAAATTAGTAACTATTCGAGTAGATTTGTGGCGCTAAGGCTTTGTTCAGACAATGCGAATTACACGAGAAAGCATACGCGTGTTAGAGATTGAGCAATATAGCTATGTAAATAGCCATATCTATGGTCAATCAATGTGTTAAATATCCAGTTATGTCATATAGAATGTGAGTAATATTTCTTTGTTCAGACATACCAAACCAAAGATATTATGAAGTACTTACAGTTTGTTTAAGTTGTAATTAATATGTAAATTACTTATGATGATTTTATCATACTAGCTGATCCGCGCAACTTTTCACTATTTAACTTTTTTTTTTTAATTCGATCCAGTAGTTCCTGAGATTATCCGGCTCCACCAACCAAACAAACAAACTCTTCAGCTTTGTCGACTTCTTGCTCGAAGTTGTTTCTACCAAGCTGGATTACTTGTTCAAGGTAGACATATTTTTGGGCAAGTTCGAGTATTAACCTTTCGACATATATTGGTCTCGACATGACATGTTCATTTAACATGACTTTATGTTATGGATAACCAGGCTTCCTTCTTAATGTGACTGAATAAAATATTTTTTATAAGGTGACAGCACTACCAATTATGCCATGGTTAAAATATATCACAAGTCCAGGGGAAATCCACGGTAAATACCACACTCACTGGTAAAATATCTTCCATGGGCTTTCCATATGACTACTAAAACTTGTGAACATCGATAAATAGGCAGTGGTAATTACTTACAATCAGGACCGCCGGACTGTGACGCCATTTTAAAAAAAAAATGTCTGTCTGTGCGACCGGAATCAGGTTGCGACACAGACACGGGAATTTCGTCTGCGTATATTTGGTTTTATTGGAATTACACGGATTTTAATTGATAGTTATGTTATTTCTAAATTCCTACTTATTTTTAAGGCAATAAATATTTCTTTAATAATTTTCAAGAATTATATTGAAATTGAATTTGAGCCGGTTTATGCACTTAATTTTGGGGGTACCTAAATTGTACTCTTATTTTCAATATTTTTCGAAAACAAGACAATATTTTTTATATTTTATTTTACTTTATTTACACATTATTTTATTTAAAATTAAATACAATAGAAACATTACATACTATAGTACATTTTTTACACAATATCAATACCTATATTTATAAAAGCCGCCCTGCCATCGGTGCGTCATCGGTGTTAAAAACTCGGTCGCGTTTGTAGTCCAAATGTAGTTCCTGGTATAAATACAATATTATTTTTAGGTTCTTTACAAAACTATAGCTACCTATTACAATACAAAAAACATTAATGTTTCTAAGAAAATGTTTTAAATAGAAGCTGTTAATAACCCTTCTTTACAGTCGGGTAAAAACAGACAAAAATTCCCTATTTCGGCTCAAAATTCATGCAAAAATCACCTCTATGTCAAGGTCATTACGGCCTTTAGGTGGGTGAAATATTTTGCTATTTAAACCATTATACACATTTGAAATTGTTTTAATTTATTCTTTATTAGTTTGGGCTTTATTTAAAAAAAAAGAAATTTATATTCTATTCACGATTTTTTATATAAAATGACGTTCATGGTTTTTTTGGGGGTATGGTCGCACTTAGCGACTATTTTAACAAAAAATCTATATTTAAATTATACTATTTATATTCGAAATAAAATTATAATAACCATTCTGTAATATCATATTATTTTCTTTTTCATAAACATCAAACTTTTTAAATAAAACACAATCAAAATATTCAAACCGTCGTCGTTAGACCTTCGTAATTTGCCCGCGTTTGCTGCCGTTTTTTTTTGGAAGTAGGATATAAAGGGTCAAAAATGCTAAATGTATAAAATTTGCACTTCTAAAGTGAAGAATCTTAGACCTACCGAAATTTTGGAATCTGCTAGCGACACTGTGTTTTCAGGGATCACACTAGATAATAAGTTGTTCATATATCTCGTCTCGCTGGTAAACTCAGCTCGGCTGCGGTTAGGAAGGTACGTGAACTCAGAAAATTAAGAACGACCTTATTCAGAAAGCATATTATTGTATAGACAATTATTTAAATTATAAAAACCCATAATCGTAATGGTAAACATAGGAGTTAAGAAATTTGTTTTTTGAACATTTAAATTGTATCTTGCTTTCTTAATTATATATTTTTTATTTGTGTAAATGGTTATGTACTTCATGGTCATAGAAAATAAATAATAATACAGAATAACGTATTTGTTTTAAATATTAAAATGTTGTTTGTATTCAATATTCACAGAGTACCTAGTATAATTTAAATTGTTAGTAACGGCAACTAGCGCTCGAACTTCATAAAAATATTTTAGGTTATTTTAGGTTGTTTCTATGAGTTGTAATGGTAGGGATCGTCATGCTCACTAAAATGTCATTGCTTGTGGTGGCGGCATGGGCCGGGTCGTCTTCCTTCCCTCCAATATGGCGAAGGAGATCATGGCCGAACGGGTGCTACTTGGGGTGCCTAGGGCCTTGTCATATTTAATTAATGTTTCATAAATATTTGTGTATTAAGTAGTTTTTCTTACATTAATCGAAACGAATGTTGCCTTTACCCTCTTCTGTAATTTTTGTAATTTGATACAATCACACCATAGGGGGCTAATTAAGTTAAAACTTGATTAAACCTACTTTACGTACTAACCAGTAACCATAGTTACTGGTTACGTGGTTTTTAAACTCACCCAGTAACGTGAGTAATATTTGCAGCACCTTACAGTCATAACTGTGTATAAACAAGTATATTGTAATAATTGACATTTTAAAAAAGTGGCTATGAGTTTTTATTGCGAAGTTTTTATCTCACGGCTTTACGTTTGCGAAGTTGGCATGAAATGTAAAAAAATCATTCTATTCCAAATTTTGTTTGACGTTCATAAGCGTTGCATTCTGTAACCTAAGTGAATAGTACTTTTGACTTTGCATTCCCTGTAGAAAGATCTAGTCGAAAACCATACTTAAATTTTGACAATATATTAGTTATTCATATTTTTACAAACGCACACACACGGGGCAGTATTGAGTTTGACCTATAATTAATAACACGGATCTGGATCCTGCTATATGTACAGATATGTATGTAATGCCTTTTTAAGGCTGCAAACTAAAACTGCAAACCATTCGAGATAGTGTGTGTATATGTGTGTGAGAGGCAAGGCCGGGTTTAGAGGTGTGCAGGCCCTGGTGCAACAGAGGAGTGGAGGATTCTAATTATTTTTTATATAAAACAAAACCATTAACTGCAAATACTGTCATACTGATTGTACAATTCAACCTATCCGAAGAACAAAGTTATATCTTCAAAATCTCTACTTTACGAGGGCGGATGGAGAAACTTTAAGTTTGTTTTACCCAAAATTTGCTGTTATTTATTTCGTGCATTTATGCGTACGTCCATTTAAACAAACAATACTATAGTCTATACAAATGTGTTAAGCGCACAGAAGATATAGCAGAATATCTTGTGAAAGACAACATATTCTGCTATGTCTTATATGCTAGATAACTTTGTTCTTCGGATAGGTTGAATTGTAACACTACAACAATAACCATTACTGACAAAGTTATTAACATTAACTTTTTAACAAAAATGAACCGTATTCAAGGGAAAAAAAACCAGGCACATCACCGGATGCAAATTTCGCTGACTCACTCCTATGTTTTAGTCTATATCTCGGGTGTTATATAAGCTAGGACAACTATTTATTTCCAGAGAAATATTCAATTGAATAACGAACCCGCATCAACATCGGTTCAGTAGTTTCTGACAAAATACATACATACATACATACGTGTAAAACAGAGAACCATCTTTTTTGAAGGCGGTTAAGAACTGTTATTTTCTAAAAAGAAAATGATGAAAAGTTACAAACAGATGGAAATGGAGACGGTAATTACAACATGCAAACCTTTTTCTTAGTAGGTATTGTTGTTTTATTTGTCACACGGTGACGCGTTCCTTTATCATAAATCATTTTTCGAAATTCACGATATTTCGCAGTAATCTCAGGAACTACTGATCCGAATTGAAAAATTCTTTCACTACTGTCCCATTTATCGAGGAAGGCTATAAGCTATATAACATCACGCTGAGTAGCAATGAGAGCAACGACCAATAGGAGCTGAGCAGCAATGAGAAATGTTGCAAAAACGGGGAAAATTTACGCAGACAAAGTTGTGCGGGACAGTTAGTTTTACAAAAAATATGAGTAGATAGATTTTTTTCAGATGAAGTTAGACAAAAATCGTACGTTGCAATTGCACTGGTGCAAGCTTAACAGAATTAAACAAAGTATGTATGTATTCGATACGTGGAGATGTAATATTATTAGAAATGCATGATTCTCACATGTTATGAAATAAATAAAATATTTGTATGTTTGTCCAATAATTTCTCCGGAACTAGAGATTGTATTGTGATCATTATTTTTTTATTAATTCATCTTTATTCCAACTTAGGGATCAGTGCTATTATTATCAGTATTATTAATCGGTTAGGTAGTTTGGAAGATTACTTTTTTAAGGAAATTTCAAAGGAAAAACAGCAGATGAGCGTATGTTCATGGCACTTCCGCCCTTTTGTTGAGAAACAGAGTTTTTCGGCCATAACTCAACGACGGTATATCCGATCATGTTCAATATAATTTTAGTTTAAAGTATTTATTAAGCGCTACCTTTGTAACTTCTTTCAAATTATCTTATACTAGCTGTCCCGCGCTACTACGTCTGCGTAATTTTTTTTTTTATAATCCTATGTTACTTCTAATACCTCCAAGAATATGTGTACAAAGTTTCATGATGATCAGTTGAGTAGTTTTCGAGTGAAAGCGTAACAAACAAACGTACATTCACATTTATATATTAGTAGGGATATCTTGAATTTATCTTATATAAGGGGGAGGGGGGAGGGACACAATTATGCAACTTTCGGAGCGATTATTTCCAAAACTATTCACTTAATCAAAAAAGTTTATTAGAAACCTTAAAATGTTTTTTGAAAGACCAGTCAGATGATATAATGTGTGTCGAGTATGCTAAAAAAGATTTTTAACTTCTGTTACATGTATAGACCCCCCCCCCCCCCCAAAACAGACAGACGGACATGATGAAACTATAACTGTTCCGTTTTAACATTTTGATTACGGAATCCTAAAATAAATTTGGATAGCAAAAAAGTGCAGTACTTCAGTTTATTTTAACCTGCTATCACATAGTTTAATGCCTTGTCAATTACTGTAATCTAACTTTTTTATGTGATATCAGACGTTATTTAAGAAAATTGTAGTCAAAGATGCACTGCTTTCAGTATTGAATTTCGCTTGTAATACTTCTAATTAGCATTAATTTATGACAAAATTAAATAAGGATTTAGATTGTATACTTAGATTGTCTACTTTTTGATTATATTGCGTGAAACCAAAGTCATACAACATCAAAAGCCCAAGGTAACAAACCTAAAAAAGTTCAAATAAAATTATCTCAGCATTAATTAAATGAAAAGTGTTGGACATTGCTGAAGGTAGAGAGGTGAAAGAGATAGATTTACTGGTAAATACTAGTACAACAATTTCCTTTACCTATTGGTCAGCTTTCTAAAGGTGAATAATAAGTGGAGGGCCATTCATTAGTTACGTAAGATGATTTAGGGTGGGACGACCTCTTGTCTTGACAGTTCTTACGTAAGATCACAAGAATGCGTAAAGTTGACATTTATTTTTTGAAAAAGCGCGTTAATCCACGCGAGTATGAAGGTGCGAAAGAAAAAAACTTTAAAATAAAACCACAATGGAATATATATCACAAAAAATATTGTTTCTTTGAAAAATTAAAATGAAAACTGGCCTAAAATACCTATATTATTTTTTTCTTTACATTCTTAATAAATATAAGACTGCGGGAGGGGGTCGACCGACTTGTTTTACATAGAGGAGGTAGGGAGTCAAAAACTGGCCAAAATCGTTTACGTAATAATAAAAGGCTATTTAAAAAGATATCATAAATTTGTGGAAATCTCATATACCTATGTGAAGGGTCCAGACGGCACACAAACTGCGATGAACTAACGTCAGACCCTGCTTATTTCCCTTCAGAAAAAGATATTCTTAAATTCTGACGCCAATAAATTATATTTTTCACGCAGTAAGTGCGTCAAACAATCTTATTGCCTAAATATAAATAAAAAAAAAAAACGGGTAATTTTAACTTGCAATCAAGACTTTCTATTTTTTATTTTATTTTTATACTTAAATATTACTTAATATTAATATATTTGTGCAAGTATAAAAAACTGATTAAATAAAAAAACGTAATGTGTGGGGAAGGCCCTCTTGGGGAGGCCCTCCCTAGGAGAGAGGGGCTAAGCCCTACCTGCCCTCCCCTAAATCTAGTCCTGGTGAGAGGTGCCACAATGAAATTCTGGAATAGTTTATGTATCTTTTGTTTAAGCTAGATTCTTTCCTATAATCACAAAATATTCATTTAATATTTTTGTTGTATTTGGGTTATTATTTATTAATTTGGTACCATTAGCTTTTACTGTTTGTCTATTCGTGATGGCATTATTTGTTTTCCATAAAAAGTCTAGGATTATATTTTGTTTCATTAAGGTTATTCTTTTCATGTTCTTGTTTGATATTTTTAAGTAGGTTGTTGACGTAAAACGGAAACGTTTATATGCTACTACTAGAATTTCATTTTGGGTTCTTGGATCTTTATTCTCATAAAAAGTTCACTTACTTTTGGATGTTTTTACTGTGTAAATTTTCTCTATTACGCATACATTTCAAATGTAGATATGTAGTACTTCTATGTAAAGCATATATCTATTATTAGTAGATATATCTAGCTCTCTATATTCTCTTCACACGTGCATATACGTACGCGCTTAGGCTAGTTACATGACATACAATCATTGTGTTTCGGAGATTTCACACGTGCGTTATGGCGTGTCATTCGTCGGTCGGGATCTCGACTCGCGCGTTGTTCGCGCGATCTGCGCGCGAGTAGAGATACTCAGAGCTCCTTGTCGCGTTCAGTATACGCGCGAAGTAGTAAGGAGAATACTTGAGACGGCATTACGCGCAAGTGAAATCTCTCGCGCAAACCATGTGAACGCAATGATTGTATACCAGGTAACTCGTCTACCCGCGTACCTACGCGCATAAGCTTTCGCGCGTAACTCGCTTCATCTGAACAAGGACTAAGGCTCTCGATCTAGTTAGCATGACACGGAGACAGACAGTTCTCTGTGTATGTATGTTAATACGGATTATATGAGATGGTCCGACAGTTGAAATCTGGTACATTGGCTGAACATTAATTATGTGCTGTGTATACAACCCGTTAATGCACTTTACTCTCTAATGGAAATCTGTAAAGAATAGTCGCATGTTCTTGTATTTTTTTGAGTGAGCTCTTTAAGTATTTTTATGTCTTTAGGCGTTAGGCGGCAAAAGTAAAATGTAAAGTGAATTCTTTTACGGAGATAATAAAATTAGAATTTTAATCTCAGTAAAGATTTTAAGTAAGTAGGTAGGTACTGTACAGTAACAGTAAATGATTTCAAAGTGTAACATGTATAGCAAAGTGTTTACTTAGAGTTATCGAGTTGTAATTAGTAAAAAACTAAGCTTAGGCTTATAAAAGTATTAGTATACCTATACTTTGCGTGGGTATGGTTTTCAGGGGTGAAAAATGGACAGTGTAGTCATCCTAGAGACCCAGTATTAGGCAGAAAATAAGACTGTTTATGAGTATCTGGTTCCTGAACCAGATACTCATAAACTACCCCATATTGCAGTATTCAAATCAACTTCTTTTTTCACACCTCTTTATTTTGACATCTCACAGCCGCCATGTTTGTTTCTTTCAAACGTCACATATATAAGAGCACTTGGGCAATCAAGACGAATTTAACGACATCTGAATTGTATAAATCCGTTCAGTGGATTGTGAGATATCAGGTAATAAAGAATATTACATACATACATACAAGATACGCGCGTAAAACATAACCCTTCTGTACAGTCGGGTAATAAAAAGTTTTAATATGAAAATAGTATTAATTTTTAGATACGTATCTAACCTTGTTTATAACCATTTAGATCAACAAATGAACTAAAGTGTGGTGACAGTTATTTATACACGAATATCCTTACAAAATCATCCCAATATAGTTTGTAAGTTATCGCATAGATGACATCAAACGAATCGACAATTCAATTCAATGTCAGAAGTTGGCGGCGTAGTGCGCGAAATTCACAACTAAGTTGAGGGGAATTTTTGAAAAATATGATATAACGGAGCCAGAGGGCGGAGGGTCTGCTACAAGTTTGAAGAGGAATCGCTCCCTTGGGTGCTGTGATGAATCTTTCACGCGTTTTATCGCTTTGCATCGGGAATCGAACCTCAGAATCTTTACGTTACGTTACGAACAATCTTCGCATTTATCCTGTATTTTCACCATTTTGAACTGTCTTAAGATGTTTCTTTTCTAGCTTGTTTTGTTTTAAAAAAAAAGATGTAATTTAATAATAGGCAGGTAGTATTTACTCTGTGATACTTTGAATAAGAACATTGATTAAAAATATACGACCCGCCATTACGTGTCGGCGGCCATTTTAAAAATTTAACAACATTATTGGGAATGAAATTTTGTGGGAATCGTCACCAGAATTTAAGGAAAATTATTTAGGAGGATATGGTTCGAAATTCAGTAGCAAGATTTTCCCAAAACATGCTAGTAAAAATAAAAAAAAATACTGATGTATCCAGAGCTGCAAAATATTTAATCACTTATTTTATAAACCAAAGTACCTTCTACAATTTGGTTGTTCAAAATAGAGTTAAAGTTCATTAAGTGAGGTAACAAGGCGGGGCAAACACCAAGTTGGGACGTGGACTAGCTCCTCAAGTGTGGCCACTGTGCGGCTCACCTCTACTGTCTCAACTATGTCCAGCTTCGTACGGTAAACCGCTGCTCTAAGTCGAATTACATGCAGAGGAATTCTCCTGTACGTATTTTGTTTTTAGTAGTGAAAAACTGAGATGCAAGTAAATCTTTTATTTTGGCGGTAAAAACGGTGTTAATAGTCAGTCATTGTTTAATATGTTTTCCTTGACCTGCAATATATGATTTATGATCTATAGGTGTATCCTTAATAAATGTTGCTAGGCGCAAAATTTTTGAACGGCAGCACCAAATCGGCATTTTTTTTTTAAATCCACTGTAGTCTGTAAAAGACTCTCGAACACAGTGAAATATTAGAAAATATGCCCAAAAATATGTAACATAAGCAACGGGTAAAATAGGGTTGCTAAATTTGAAAAAAAAAACAAAATTATCGCAAACAAAGCTAAAAAAGCTAGTCAAAATTATGAAAAAGTCTTACGAACTGTTCTGTTCATATGTCGATGACTGGGTAATTGTGTAAGTAGGTATGCCGACAACAAAATGATTAAATTAATATTAGGTAAACAGCTATTTGTCCCTCTTCAGTCTGACTCACGGAATCCTATTGTAATAGAAACAATAGGATTCCGTAACATCGTGATTTCGCAATATACATACAAAGCTTATGTCCATCCCAAATGCTATTACAATAAATACCTATCTAAATATAGACGAATACACCAAAAATAATCAAATTGGATTGAAAAGATTTTATCACCCGGATCCTGAATTGTAGAAGAATCTGACATATTCAGAATATTTTAAAGAAAAGTCCATTATGTGACGGTAGCCTAAAGGCTAAGGCTAAGGGATCGGTCCGAAATGGTGAGGTCGCGGGTTCGAATCCTACCCATTATACTACCGGCGCGACGTGAACCCACTCCTAACAATTTTTCCACATTGCTTGTTACCTTTAAAAAAAAAGTAAACAACATATTTATAACTTAGAAGTGCTTACTCATATGTTATTTCGTAGGGCACTCCTGCGGTCTTACAAATTGGCTCTTAATTTATAGCATCATATTTATATTGATGTCTATCTAGAAAATACCATCTAGGTTCCACTTCTACTGCTCTGCCCGCCATGACTGTGAACTAGGACGAAGGTACTTTTGGCGACCGGCCAATATCAAACTTGTAAGGTAAGTTAAGGGTTAGTTGCAAGTGTTCCATAGAAAAATTCAAGCAATAAATGAATTGGAA
Organism: Herminia tarsipennalis; assembly: GCA_945859575.2. NCBI lineage: Eukaryota > Metazoa > Arthropoda > Insecta > Lepidoptera > Erebidae > Herminia > Herminia tarsipennalis. The sequence continues at coordinate 8,884,736 of OX243840.2, forward strand.
TGATTCATTTTGAAATTTACTAGGAAATCGGTTTTATTTTCGAATAAAAATTGGCTATAGTGCAGGCTGACGACGAATGGCCAGGCCATAAATCTATTCGCTCTCTATTAATATTCGATCTATACTCGTTGGTTCTTAAGCCGATTACCCGAATATTTGATTAGCATTTAACAGATTTGAAGCGCGAAAATCCACTAAACTGAAAAATGAATTTTAATATTCAGTAAATAATAAAACATGACTTATCAGACTTAGTAAAATGCGCAAGTAGAAAATTATTTGAATAATTTAAAGATTTTTCCAAGTTATTTAATTTATAGCTAGGTAGATATTTTGGGGAAGAAAACAAAAAGAGATGTGTTATTCAACAGGGTTTGAACGTAGAGCTTCGCCTAACTGCAATAAGTGTCGGAAAACTTTTGCGAAACATCTTTTCTGGCGCGATCGACATGTTACGTTTTTAGATTTTCACTCGAACTGGATTCTACGGCACGATGCGGCAGCGTTGTCCCTTAGTTATGGGCCAATGTCTTACTATAACGGCCATTTTGATTTTTATTTCTGTTTGTCTTGCCTTTATTCTTCGATGTTTGTTCTTGAAACGGTTCTTTTTATGGTAGATTTTTGGCACTTTCTGTACAAACAGCAGAGGCAACGTTATCAGCAAACTGTAGTTTGTTTTCTATCAAACACACTTACGCATTAGAGATTTTTGACTAAACTTTTCCGAGAAATACCGTTATTTCTCTTTCAACCAACTATTTAAGTAAGGAAAATTACTTTATAACAATAAAAAGCAGAGCAAGAGCATGTCGGTCCATGCTCAGTGTAGGGTTCCGGAGCCGTTGCCGTTTGAAAAATCCGATTTGAATAATTGCACCAGCAGAATATAATAAAAGCGTATGTTCATGGCACTTACGCCCTTTTGTTGAGAAACGCAGTTTTTCGACAATAACTCAATGACGGTATATCCGATGGCCAAAACCATTTTAATTTAAAGTATTCGTTTAGCGCTACCTAAACCTGCTTACTACTGTATTTTATTATACGGTTCTAAACATAAGAGAGGGGGGGGGGGGGAACACAATTTATGCAACTTTCGGAGCGATTATTTCCAAAAATATTAACTTAATCAAAAAAGTTTATTGGAAACCTTAAAATGTTTTTATAAGACCTGTAGAATGATGTGTCACACGCAGATGTTTGCTCAAAAAAAAAAAATCTGCTTCAGTTATATGTGATGGATAAAAAAAATTACAGTTATTATTTAGCTATCAAACTAAGTAGCGGCTACTACAAGACACTAAATTTCATAAATATTCATTGTGTAGTCTTTGAGTAAAATGCCTTTGACATAATATGGACGGACAGGCAGACAGATGGACATGACGAAACTATAAGGGTTCCGTTTTTGCCTTTTTGGCTCCGGAACTCTAAGAACATAAATTCGAATTAGAACCTCCTCCTTTTTGATGAGAGGATGCAGAGACAACATCTGGTGAGTCAGCTAACTGTCAGTCATATAAAGTGTTACCTACTCAACAATGCTAAATAATGGTTTTGTCTCCCAAGTTCAAAAACGTACTTCACGTGACAAACAAATCATGAAACAGACATCGTTAATTACACTTAGTAACAGATTCATTTTACGATTCAAACTCGTAACCGAATTGAGTTTTGTCAAGAGCTATTCAGACAAGACATCATTGCAAAGCGTTCTCGAGTTACCAAGAAACACTGTAGGAACTCTAAACTGTGCTGACAGGCAGGAATAACTTAATTCCGATGGAGAGCACTTTAAAAAGAATGGGTCTTAAAAGACAAGCGCAATTGTTAACGGTCTCTTCAGATGTGCAGACGCCGTGAAAATCTGTAAAATAATACCCCCGCACTAGTTAAGCCAGTCCCTAGCTGACGATACAATAAAATAAGTACTACTCAGGGACTAAACTACAAATTACGAGAGAGCTCGCTCAGCTTAAAATAATTAAGATTCTTTGTCTCGTCAGATGATGGTAGTGGATAAATACTGCAGCCAGTGTCCGGCCTGTCGAACTTTCTTATATTCCTTCTAATAACTTTATAAAAGTTTTCGTTTAATTTTACCGTTACAATCGGAGCGTTTTATCAAATGAGCAGACTTGTTATTTTTTATTACCATCAGAAAGTTTTTTCGACAGATGTTGAAGCACTTTGCTAACTGAGGGTAGCTGGTACAACGTTAATACTGTTAGTTTCTGTCGCACTCATATTTTTGCTGACTTTATTCTATTTTTTACTGGTGGCGTAAAAGAATAGACTGCTTTTACTTTGCAAGCATATTATAAAATGAACAGAGGTTTTAGCGTGCGTGCACCTACGGCATCTATTCTAATATAATAAAGCTGAAAAGTTTGTAACTACTAGGTCGATTTAAACGAAATTGGTTGTGAAGGTAGTTTGAGAAGGCTCTATAACTTTTATTGGCGGAACCCCATGCAAATGCTAATATTATTTAAAACTTCTGTAGGTACTTCTGTTAACAAGGATATTATGTAAGCATTAGATTGCAATATAGCTACACAAATAAAGGCGTCAAAGTAAAAAGATACATTTAAATTTAATTTTTCAAATCTACACCTTAATATTAATAAAATGCCAAAAGTTAAAATCGAACATTGAAGAAGCACTTACATTTACAATATTTTAAGTTAACAACGTATTCTCAAGTCGAATGTGCCAAAAAGTTGAAGTGGAATTTCGCACTAGGTAAGTGAGCGAGGTGTCGGGAGCCACGCTCCGAGTGGTCGTGGCGTGCAAACTATGTCTTTGTTTCCTAGTGTCTGTTTACTGTGGTGACGTGTTTATTTGACGACACCTATAAGAATTTAACAATATCATGAACATAGGGTGCGGTTTTAGGTGTTGACTTATTGGTTACCTAAGCTTTATTTTCTGAATGTGTTTGTGAGTTTTGTAGCTTTTGTTTTCTCCCAAAGTTGCAGTCTAACTTGGACTGGCTTTTGCTATATTGGAAAACTGCAACAGAAAGCAATCACTAAAGCTTAGGATTTTTTCATAGTAGAATAAATGGAATAGATCCCCTAGGCTTGTTACTCGCAATGTTAGGTACGTTTTTATGTAATTGAATCTGAAACTTGTTTTGAATTACTTTTGCAACACGCTATAGGTAAAGTATCTATTAGAAGCACTTTTGAATTGTTTCTACTGAAATTTTAATAGAACCCTAAGAACCACCGTTCTTAGGGTTCCGTACCCAAAGGGTACAAACGGGACCCTATTACTAAGACTCAGCTGTCCGTCACATCTGTTTGTCACCAGGCTGTATCTCATGAACCGTGATAGCTAGATAGTTTAAATTTTTACAGATGATGTATTTTTGTTGCTGCTATAACCACTTAAATAAAGTCGGGGCAAAAGTATTTTCGTATTTTTCATACAAAGTATGTATGTGCCGTTTTGATCGATTTGTTGCCATCTTGTGGGTAGTGCCATGATCGCATTACTGTCAATTTTTTTTGAGATTTTTATCAAAAACATCTGACAGGTAGTTTTCACAGTGTTCTTTTGAGGTTAACTTTATGCTTCCTAAAGAGTTCTGAAGTGACCGAAACAGGTGGAAATCTAATGGAGCAAGATCACATCCTTCGTATAGCTCTGATCTTGTTCCATTAGATTTCCACCTGTTTCGGTCCAGACTTGAAACGCTTGAACCACATTTGTACTACTCGCATTGATATCGCATTAGGTCTGTAAACCGCACAAATGTTATTCGCGGCGTTCGTCGCATTTTTACCTTTTTCATAATAAAAAATTAAAATGTACCGAATTTCTTCGGCACATACGTTTGCTTGCTTGAAAAACAATTGAAAAATGACAGGTTTTTTTAATTTATTGCATCTCCAGAATGTCAATATTTAATGATATTAAAACCAGCCAGCTACATTCAGTACAACCGAGGAGGTTTGATTACTAACAATACAATCAAAATACGAAAATACTTTTGCCCCTACCATTATACATATTGTACTAAAAACAGAATAAAATAAATATTTGAGTGGGGCTCCCATACAACAAACGTGATTTTTTTGCCATTATTTGTTGGATATTGTAATATAGTGTCTAATGTTGTATAGATAATGGCACAGAATCCTTCGTGTGCAAGTCCGAGTCGCAGTGTGCAAGTAGTAATTCAAACAATATTATTGGACGACAACCCGTGAGCGGTGACAGTTACTATCGGGCTACATCTCGATCGCTTCGAGGGACACTTGTTATCAACACAGTCAATTCACAGTAGCGGCGTCCTAAAAACGTGATATCACAAAGAGTATCGCGCTAGGGCGAGAGGGCGAAGCGAGGTCACGCCAGCCGCTGAGGGCCCTTTGCTTTGTTCCACTGGCAACAATGCCTTACCAAGGGTCCACTCAAGCGCACTTGTATCGGATGCAAGCGATGTTTCGTTGGTGCGGATTAGGGTTTGAGGACAGGACTGTACTTAACAACGACTTTAATGTTAAGGATACCGATTCAGGCTGTTTGGGCGAAGGAATATTGATGGTTCGTGTCTCCGAACCATTAAATATTCACCCTTCAGGGTATCTTGTTTGAAGTGTAAGATTGGAGAGAGTAGAATTGAAGATCTTGATTAGTAACGGTATATTTCACAAGAAGAAAATGTAAAGGTTTTGTGACTTACAGCCTCACAGTGTAATTTAAAATCAAATAGATAGACACAATAAACATACATACATACATGTGTCTCTAATTTATTTAATAACGTTAATAGATCTTTAAGTGAGAGAAGCTTCAATTATTTACGTTAATTTCTCAGCCAAATTGATATTTTTTTTACTTCTGGACTAACAGAAATAAGTAATCTTTATGATACTTGGCCGATTAATGGTAAACGGCCTGTTCCAAGTCCGCCCCTGTTCGCGGAGAGTAGTAATTATACGATATTTATGCGAGTTGCCCCTCCCCAACTCTTGTCTTAAGAGCTTGGAGAAGAAAAGCGATATGAGTGTCGAAACTTATGAGCCATAAATCACCATCTCTTTTAGCGAGGGCTTTTTTGTCAGCTAAGCAATTTGTTCTTTGACCTTATAAACTGTGTAGGTGTACCCACTTAAAATTTAACTTCTTATACAGTATAGGTACTTGGATAAGAAATCAATTCAAGTTCGACCACAATACTTCTATTTCACCTGAATATAAATGCAATAAGAATTCACAGCTGCCATACTATCAATAAAATTCCGCAATAGCAAAGTTACATTCGCATCTGTTGTGGTTAAGGCTGGTGGCAGGAATTTTAATATGTTAAATATTTTTTTTAAAGTTATTAATCACTGCGTAAATCGCAAAATTCTTCGTAAAACACGGAGAAACAAAAATTTACATTTCCAAGTTCCGACGTAGAGTAAAAAGTTTTCATAAAATTTAATTAATCTCACGTGTAGTCGTGTAGGTGCAGACTGTAGGTGTTCCGCGCATTTTTACATGGAACATTTAAATATATCGTCGTGGGTGAACTACCGGCGCTGCACTACGCATTGAAACGGGCACAGTCGGCCGCAGCGCGTGTAACTACAAAGTCCAGCTAAATACCGGAAGACGTGGGGTCTCCTCGCTTTGTTACTGTGACAATGAAAAGGAAATGTCTTTTCCATTTTTCCAAGGTTCAAGCCATTGAATACCTGCCCATTTGATAATACAAAGCGGCCTTAGTTAAACACGCTGCGGATTTTAGGGATTATTAACGGCAAACAGTAAGAATTATTTATTACCAAGTTCACTTCCGAAGTGCTTAGCAATAAAACCGCGTAATCTCCGTAATTAACCGTTGCGTACACGTGCGCAAATCACCTTACTTATACGTGACATGTGAACTTAATTACACTAGCTGTATGGGTTTTTAGAAAATGTATTAAAACGTTATTAGTTCTTGCTTTAAAAGAAATGTTACTTTTGGAAAACCACGTGTTCGTGGTCAGCTCATGTACCTACTGGTGTGTAATAGTGCTGGACCGTGCACCTTTATTGCAGTGCCCACTATTTTTAGTGCAAGGGGTGTACGGCAAGAAATAAAGGAGCGCGAACAAAAAGGACATTCTTCTAAAGTTCTTTATTTCAAGGGATTGTAGCAGTAAAGTGCGGTTTAATTGCATGGTAGAACTTTCACAGTTCCACACTTTTATTTGTATTCAATGAATTTAGATTCGATTTCTTTTAGTTCGCGGATCGCGCTCGGCTCGCGCCGTTCACCGAGAAATATAGAAATAGCTGCAATTTTCTCGGCATCTCTACTTTTACTGTAACAATAATAAAACTACGGCACTTAATGGAAACTCGTTTATGTTTTTTTTTGTTCTCCTAGTAATGAATTCTGTTGCGATAGACGTTTTACGATTGCGTCGCTAGTCAGGTGATATTTGTTAAAAGTTGTTTTGTATCGTGCGACTTTGTTTGTAGAGGACGACGTGTCGCAAAAATTACCCAACTTTCTTATGTCCAGTGAGCATCGGGCAAGTTGGGAGTTAGTAGGTCGCTCGCTTCTGTCTCGGCATCTCTCCGGCTCCGCTTAGCTAGCTAGCTGCTCACCTATGTCAGTCGGCAAGACAAAGCCGAGCCAATAAAACTTTTATTGTGCGCTATGATTTTGGAAACATTTTCCGAGATGAGTTCTATAAAATTCGTAATTTATTCAGGCCTGTTTGGCCGAATTCTTTTACTTTATTGACATTCACAAACTAAGCTTTTGCAACAGAAACTTTGAAGTAGGTATTTTTTACTTTACTTACCTCTCGTGGATTGTTTTCTCTTTGACGAAGTTTTAGGAGAATTTTCAACTTTATGTAAGTAATAGTGATGCAGTGCTTTATTTGATATATTATTTATAAATTTTCGACTTATTGATTAATGATTTTTATAAGTATTATGTGATAGGTTCTTTTTGGTTGTATCCTTGATTTCATTGTAAGTAGCAAATGATAAACAATAACAAAAATATTTGTTTCAATATCTGTATTTGTAACCAATAAGTAGCAGAGTATGACTTCTATTTAATTGAAGATTTTATCTTTTTTGTTGTAAAGTAAAAGTACTCGTAGGTACGCCACAAAATTTCCTCAACGTATTTGAAAAAAGATAGACGATCTTGTCTTTGAAATGGACTTTTTCTTCACAAAGAAAACATTTTACCTGTTTATATTTTGGATGTTAGTGGGCGGGAGGTAGGGATAGTCGGATAGTGGTGGGTGTGTGGGGGATGAGATAAGAATCAAATAGATGTTGTTTCGCTGCATGGCGCTCTGTCGCACGGGGCATATGCACGTGCTGACAACTGACCGCACAGTCTTGACACTTGCACTTAACATATTGTTGCGTCTCTATATTACTTACTGTGCTGAAGTGCTAAGCTTTAAGTGTTTATTTATATGTTGATTAATCTAGTATAACTTCTACGTAATTAATGTTATAGTATAAAAAAGACTTTTCAAAATAAATGTTATCGTATCTAAGTCATAACTGGCTCGTATTTAGGAATAAAAAATGTCTCTTTCAAAACCGCTCAACGTAGAAAAACGTACAATAATATGCAATATATGTTCGCAAACTTTCGCGATTAGTACACATTATTGAATTTTTAAGCTACGGGTCTTAACCGTGTAAATATTCTATTTTAAGGTTAAATATCTTTGTGTTATTGCCCGATGTTTTGACCATATTGCTGTGGCCCTGTTCACGGGTAGACTGGTTTAGCTCAGCGTCGCCTCCGTGAAGCGCGGGTTTCGGAAACTACCCTCGCTTGATTTTTATCACTAATACGGAACTACTACGGAGCAAATTATATATTACGGAAACTTAGACGTACCTACTTATAAAATTATGTAATAATATCAATATTTTATGATACAAATGTGAACCTTAAAATTTAATGGTGAAAGTAAACTGGTATAAAAAAGAATCATATAAAATATGGGAGTAAGTCCGATGGGTTTATAACAACATAAAATATTTCTGGTAATATGTGGGTACCTGCGACAAGCACTTGTGCGGTGCGTTCAAAGAGATTTTTATAAATAATAGCTTTTTGTACGTACTATATTTTCACGGAATATTTAACATAAATAACGCGTTAGTAAATGCGAACATTACTTTCATACCAGCATACCGCAGTTGTACCTTCCTACACGTTATATCAGTGTAATAATAAAACTGTATTACTTTTATTTAATTCGTTGCACAAAAGAATCAAAACTACGCGCACGTTCTATATTTTTCACCTGAAGTATGTTTCGGCTGACGTAACAGTCATGAAACGTATTTTGGCAGAGCGATAAGGAAATGACACAAAGAAAACAAACTACAGTCCGCTTCGGCCGAAAATTTGTGAGGGCGGGGAGAAGCGGGCGCGGGAGCGGGCGCGGAAGCGGGAGCGGCGAGATAGTGTCGTGTCAAAGTTATTGGAACGATGTCAGAGATCGCTCGAACTCTCTATCTACCTCACTCTTTCTACTGTTATCTACTTCTATACAAAATCACGCCAAGCATTAATTATGAATTTTTAATATCGGGAGGTGTCTTACTGCGACTCAATTAGCGCGGTAGAAAATTCTAAATAGTTTGAAAGCTTTTTAATTAATGTGGGATGGAGAACGCATTAAATAACTCTATAACTAAACAATTTGGTTGGCTTTTATAACGCTAAACACGTACAATATTAAATTACTTGTTTAGTAAAAGCACAATCAAAGGAAAGTGCGCATTTAATTGCGCTTTGATAAGAAAAAAATAAAAATATTTTTCTCATTTTTCATCTATATAGAAGCAAGGAAAATGCTAAAGACGGAAAATAGTTTTATAAAAATCCATCAGGCTACTACGGTCAGCTAGGTTGGGAAACCGCTCGAGCTCCGTTCACTAAGCCTTTGTCCAGTATAAGGCTGTTAAAGAAAGAGCTATAATAGGACAGACATTTGTAAGATTGCCTCCACTCGTAACCCAGATCGATATATCGCAGGCATTGTATATTCACCGGCCTATTTCAGGTTAGAAATGTTAGAATTGAACGGACACGCCACGTGAACGATTGACGTATTATAGTTTTGTCTCGGAATAGCCTTCGTAGAAACGATTTCAATAGCCGTCGACCCATTTAATTTAACAGACAATATACACTGAGTGCAGAGCGGTGATTTGTCAAGGGAATGAATTTCAACAAAGGGCGTATTCATTTGAATGGCAACTTGTTGTACGAGACCGTTTTAATTTCATAAGTCGTTTATCATAATCAAGGCAGGGGGTGGTGGGGCGGCTACAACCCATGTCAGTGTCTGAAGGAAATGTCACATACCTGCTCGGACAATGCGGACATTTTGTGGACACGGCTTTGGCAAACTCGTTTAGGGGCATTTAGATTTCGGATTAAATGATTTAGCTGGTTATTTTTTGAGCTATACGACAAAGCTGGATTATCGTTCGGATATCTCTTAGAAATACGTCGTGTGACCGAGATATTTGTCAACTCGCTTGGGTGATTACAGGCACCGGCGGAGTCGGTCGGTGAATTTATGTCGAGACATTATAGCCTACGGTGGAAATAGATTATCTGTTTTACCTACTTACGTACGACAGTGATAAAAAGGCAAGACAATTCTATTTTCACCATAAGTTTTTTTGTAACCGTTGTTTAATTTTATTGTTGTTTTTCTTTTCATATTATAATAGTTGTTTACAGTAAGTTCCACCATAACTTTCAGCTTTAGGTTGTTTTACATAATTGTATAATATTATGTAGGTATTCTAAATTAAAATATGTGAGAAGCCATCTCCATACCATTCAATCATCGAAACATTGCCTCCGATTCAAGTAGATCGCTAAATAGTTCGTGCCAGCCGACATCCCTAATCTAATATGCCCGATTCGGGATTCGACGGGTCGGGCAGTGCAATCTTCGACCTACTGTGGTGGGAACTACGTCGTCCGCCTCTCTATTACCTACGTAATGGCACACTTGGACCTTTGCTGACACAGACTAACTACCTATATGAGTTTCGACCTGTTTCGTATGTATCCCGACACAACGTCAATGTTTTGGTACAATTTAAAATAATTAAATCCGGTTGTACTTACAGTGCCTCCCGCGTAATCAATACCTATTAATTATTTCGAGTACGGCAGGTATAATTGAAGAAAATTTTACCACGTAATCTGGCAATATTGATCGGGTGGATTTTATTTCAGCGAATCTCTTAGCATTATTGTCGATAAGATTATGTTTTGTTTTTATTGATTCTTCAATAAAAACAAAACTTACGGATCGCATATTTTTATAACGTATTCTAGAAAAAAAAGTCTAAACGGTACAAATTATGTTTATAATATCCATCGAGGGAATACAAAATCATTTTTTGAAATACATGAATACTTTTGATAACAAGACCCTCATAGCAAAAAACGGAGGATTAAAATATATTTTTCCTACAGAAAGCTGGATAACAATAGCGCGTATTCAAATCTGCAGTATATTTATAGTGTGTGGAGTCAGACAGTTGACTTGAGAAGGTCTCATCGCTATTGTGAAGTGCGCCATAGGGGATACCCATAGTACGGAACGTTGGTAAACGATCGAAATCTAAATAATAAAGATCGCGAACCACCCCCTGGCAGGATAGGCTCAGTCGTACAAAATTGGAGTAATAAAAGAGGAATGCTTGGAAAAGTTTCGCAATAAAGCCAACAGTATCGAGTGTTAAGAAGTAAAGAGTTCTACGGTATAACGCTACACAACGAAACGTATGTTGTGTTATCAGCCCACGAATAACGTGTAGAATATTCCACGTGCCAACTTCGGAATGGCAACGTGGTTTATTAAGTCAATAATTATTAGGTAGGTATTTATATGAACATTGTTGATACATTGATATCCTATTTATAACTGTGTACAGACTGCCGAGGAATAAAGAACTTCTTTGTTTTTGAAGTAAGTTACTGACAAATTTTAAGAAATCTATGAAAAAACTCGATCACTCGAGTAGGTATATAAATCTAGTCAGGTCTGAACTCAATAATGATTTTGGAGTCTAGATAACTATTTCTTTTCCGGGATTAGACACCAAATTAAGCTAGTCCACTCCGCTTCTTCAAACGATATACAAAATACACATATAGCAATATATTTAGCTAGAAATCTCCAGAAAGTCCAATCTTATTCGCCGTTTTAGTTTACTTCCTAAATATAGGACGCATCAGAGCGTTAGGTATCGACCGAACGACCCGTAGTGGGCAGATGCATCAACGAAATTACAATGATCACCAGTGAGAATTTTATACGGATTCACATGAAATATATAGAGTGGGTTAGCTGCTGGCTGAAATGCAGGTATAAATGTAATATTTAGGTTAGTTGCTATTTGCTTAGGTGGATTGCAGTATAACTTTATTTATAATGTAAATGTTCTATTTCTTTTTTTGTTCATGCGCTTTGATGTTGATCTTTGGATGTTGATATTGATTTAAAAAAATAAGTGTCGTGAATTGAACAAATGGAAGAAATAAATTATATTATTTCTTCAATTTGTTTTAAAGTGACGATTCGAGTGATCTACATTCAACACATCTCACATGTATTTCGGGGCATCGAATTTGATAATAATATTAATCTGAAGACATGACTGATGGTTGTCATTATTAGAAAAGTGAAAGTTAAGTCTAGTTATGTATAAAGTACCTATCTAACGGCCGGATTTCCTAGATCATTTTTTTTTTGCAATATAGTAAATGATTGACACTTTAAGATATTACAATCTAACATGAGAGTTAATAAGTAATTTTATATTGACATTTATACTGCTAAAATACGTAATCTAAGAAATTATCTACTGAATTTCCTTAGTGTCTAATAAATAGATAAAACTTTGTTCTTGTGTTTTAATTTTTTTTTATGGGTGGGAAAGCATCAAATTACTTCTCTATACGGGTTCCGTAGCTGAAAATACCAAAAACGGAACCCGTATAGTTTTGTCATGTCCGTCTGTCTGTCTGTCCACATGTCACAGGCATTTTACTCAAAGACTACTCAATGAATATTGATGAAATTTGGTGAAATTGTGTCTTGTAGTAGCCGCTACTTAGTTTGATAGCTAACTAATAAAAATAAATATTTTTAGGGGGCACTCCAAAAATGTAACAGAAGCTGATTTTTTTTTCAGCATAGATCAACTTAAGGCACATCATTCGACAGTTCTTTCAAAAACATTTTAATGTTATAACAAACTTTTTTGATTGAGTTAATTTTTTTGGAAATATTCGCTCCGAAAGTTGCATAAATTGTGTTTCCCCCCTTAACTTTTGACCAAAAAATATGAAAAAAATCACAATAGTAGCGTTTAATAAATACTAAGCTATAATTATTTTAGACATGAAAAACGCAGTTTTTCGGCAATAACACACAGTGTATCCGCACTGTGTGTTATTGCCGAAAAACTGCGTTTTTTAACAAAAGGGCGTTAGTGCCATGAACTTACGCATGAGCAATTATTCAAGGCTGCGGAACCCTACACTGAACATGGTCCGACATACACTTGCCCGGTTTTTCCTGACATAACACTACATTAACTGAAAAAGCTATTGTATAATGATTCTGAATTTCAATATATATCGTTTTCAGAAAAAATACATTTAAAAACGCTCCGTAGCGCTTCATCTAGTTTTTTGTTAAATCTTATTTAAGTTAAGCGTGAACTAACGGCTGTATAAATAATCTATCTATCGATGGATTTGACTACAAGAGATAGAATTTGTTTGGAGCTTATGTCAAATATATATCTCTAGAAGCCAAATCGATCGATAGATAGAATATTGAAAACGGCCGTGTCTATACGCTCTATATATATATCAGCTTAGTGTATAATGTATTAAACCTTCGTAGGCAGATCAACAGACCAACACGAAAACAACACCAGTTTGCACCTATAATTGCCACATTCATCTCTTAATATAGTAGAATTACGTACAAAACACAGCAAGCTCTTCGGTATTAGAGCTGAAAATCGCTCACTAAACGCCCATATTTGAACACGCCTTTTGTAATGAAGGTGAATAGACAAATTAAACAGTAGGGATGCCCAATCTTTTGATATGAATCGATCTTGTAAGTCACGGTGGACCTTTTATATTTTTGAATCGATTTATTGATGTTTAAATAAAATGCTCACAGTGTATTTGGTATCGTGCAAAAGAAAATTAATACTCGCAGTCACTCATTAATTGTTTGCCAATTATTGGAACACCAAACTTAAGTAATTGTTTTGTTTGTAATCTTACGATGAACGGTTTAAAAATACTTTGTTTTTTCACAGTAACCCATTCCACCAAAAGTGTGATTTCATTACTACAAAAGCAATGCGAATGTCCTCTATATAATTCTTACACGGAATACGATTTTTGTGAATACACATTCACGAAAATCGATTAAAAAGTTGTAGGTCAACTTACAACTTAGATCGTATTTTGCCAAATCGATTAAAGTCGTGCATCCCTATAAACAGTCCCCATAGAGTAACGAGAGTCGTTTCGAAGATGTTGCTCTAACGTTTTTCGAGTGTTTCACGTGGGAAATAATTACATGGTGGGGGTGACGTATGGCCGCTATTTAAGCCGGCCCAGAGACTAATAGGTACGATAAACAGTCGCAATTAAAGCATTGCTACGCGACGCACGCCTTTCTTTGCGCCTCTAGTAATAGAGATTTGTTGTATGCTTACTTGCTTACAATTGCGATGTAAAATTTGTTGCGCTGTTGTTAGTGAGGAGAATGGACGATGTAATGTTGGTATTTCTGCGCGGTATTGTACTGACCTGTGGGGCGGGCTCTATGTTTAATAGAAACGAATAAATTACTGTGTTTCATAACTTAAAGCACAGAGTTGTTATCAAAAAAGTGTATAGATAAATGTAATAAGCAAAATCGTGGTTGGCATAGGTATTAGACAAAGCTAAGGCAGAGCGCACATTGCGAGTTTTGCCGTACAATGAAAGACCTTGATGTTAAGTTCGCTATATAATCAAAAACTCTATGTTATAATATTGGCGCGACATTAAAGTGCAGCGTACTTTTGTTGCGCGGATGAAAACTTACGCTGTACTTTACATGTTTCGTCCACAATAAAGTAACTCTATACGAAAACGTAACCGGCTTACTCAAGATAAGTCGCGATTTTGGTTATACAGGCGGATTATCCATTAGTATTAAAAATTACCTATTACCTTTTACAAAAATACAAACAATCTACAAAACACAACCTTCTTATTCTAGCTTTACATAATTTTTGATCGATGTCAAAATGTTTCACTTTGTTTCGTCTAGCCTCTCAGCCCACAAACAAATGATATCGTGCGTTATGGAACTACGTTCCAAAACGAACAAGTAAAACTTCTAATTCTAATTTTAAAGTCGTGATTTTAGTTATTGCAACTAAGCATACAGAATGATTTTTAATATACTTTCTAATATACCCGTTTGCAAGGGTTATGTTTCTCGCGTGTATCTTGTATGTATGTATATATATTTGTATGTATGTATGTTTGTATGTACGTATGTTTGTATGTATGTATGTAATATGCTTTATTACCTCATATCTTTCAAAGCACAAGACGGATTTAAACAATTAATGACGGCTGTGAGATGTCAAAACAAGAGGTGTGGAAAAAAAAGTTTTTTCGAATAGTGCAATAGGGGTATCAAATGAAAGGGCTCATTGTTAGCATTTTAAAAAGATATAACATGGTTATGACTGTAACACAAATAACGTTAATTAGGAACCATTCTTTTGTCAATTTTCAATACTTGGCAATAGCTGTGGTAGAAGTTCCTATCCTACAACCACTAAAAAGTATTAAATAAAAAATAATAAAAAACCCGCCTGCGCAAAAAAAAATCAAACAAGATCCCCTACATATGTAATATCATGCAGTCGGAGGCATTAATGAATCTCGATGAATTTAGTATCGTGTCTTCGACAGCATGATATTACATATGTCGGGGATCTTGTTTTTTTGGCAAGTTTTTGATTTATTTATTTCTACCTATAAAATTTAAGTTTCGTTCTTGTTACATAAATATGACGCACTCCCGGATTTCCCTGATATATGATAGTTAACATCTCATTGGTATTCGAAAGCGAGTGACAGTTTCTAATTGAACGGTTTTACATAATACAAGTCGTTTGTGTGTTTGTTACTCTATACATAATCGTACAAACTTACTGCAAGCTGCGTTATTGGTAGCTTACAATTTCCCAGCCAACTTTCAGTTACCGTAACTGGAATCTGGCAGTTTGTAGTTGTACACTTAGTTCGCTTCTAATACGTACTTGAAATAGGAAAGTTTGCTATGTCGTTACATGTAAAATGTTCAGTACAATTGAAAGTAAGATCTTGCTCTGGAATTTCTGATTTTGACATATTCTTGCGTATTCTTATCTCATGTATTGTGACCGTATCGTGACATTGTATTAAGTGAATTTGAAATTTAACTTTAATAGCACTCTTGATTTCAAGTTGAGCTTAGTGGCTGTGTTAGTTGGTTTGTGGTAGTATAGTTATGGTCTGGGAGTGGGATAATAAATCAAAAAATGTGTTGTCATTATAAAACTGTTTTTTTTTTAATATTAGGTATTTTATTTCTCATACAGTATAATGTACACCAGGATTGACTGCCTCTGTGGCGCGGTGGGAATGTTACCGACTGCTACGCAAGAGGTCGTGGGTTCGATCCCCACCCAGGATAAAACTTTGTGTGATGAGCACGATGGTTTATCCTGTGTCTGGGTGTTATTTATCTATAATATGTATGTATTTAGAAGTATATAAGTATGTCTATCAGTTGTCTGGTTTCCATAGTATAAGCTCTGCTTAGTTTGGGATCAGATGGCGTTGTGTGAGTTGTCCCAAGGTATTATTGTAGGTATTATAGTATTATTTAACAAACATCATTATACCGAAATCTGTTAGACTCGTCTCCAAGCTAGGTTAAAAACCTGTGTTATGGTTAACAAGGCTTCCTTCTTAATGTGACTGAATATTAATTGGTGTCTATTCACGACGGAACAGGAGTACTGCAAAATCAAAATCAATTATTTATTCACTTAGGATCAAAACAACTGTTGTGATACGTCGGGATTCTAGGTGTAGATGTAACTCCATGTTCGCAAACAATAGGTAAAGCCGGAGAAAAGAACAAGACAATAAAACTCGCGGGCATACTTTTTAAATCGCCAATTTTTACAATGGTAGTATGTTTATAAACTAGATAGGAGGGTAAGCTTTAGATATTATGCGCGGTATCTCGCATTGTACTGGTTTCGAGCCTAAAACAAATGTTAAAAACGTGAGATCTGGTATAAACAAGAGCATTTGATTTTTCCAGTCGTGTTTAAGCATTGACTATTCTTGCCAATAAAAGATGATCACGATTTGGTGACAAATTGATAAACATGTCAATCTAGACGATGTTTCAGCCAATTTCTGACAGTCTCAAGTATTTACTTATACACTTAAACTGCTAAAAATAGGAACAGGTCATATAAATTAGGTACTAAAAATTTCATGCGAACGAAATCGCGGGCAACACTCGCAATTTCACGAAAAAAAATTAAAAACAAATATATCCCACCGAAACATATGTCCGGTATAATCGAGACTATAATCTATCTCTGTTCCTGTGAATAACAAACATCCATCCATACATCCAAACTTTCGCATCCAAAATATTAGTACCTATAGATGCACAGCAACGCAACCAGCAGCACAGAAACGCAACGCTATGTACGTTTATGAACAACATTTAAATCCCGATCAACTTCATATTAACTATATTTCATTTTAGCATGTTAATGAAATACACTTTTAACAGAATTATAGATGCACGAATATTATGTATTTTTACACGTTTACGTTCATATCTTAAAATGCCAAATTGTTAACAGAAACAACAAGTGCTTCAAATTACGTATAAATAGTTATTCAAAATATTTTCAACACATTGCCAACAGAGACATAAACGAGCCTAACATAAACACAATGTCTACGCCATACCTCTATTGTCAAGCTAGTACCTACATTCTACATTTGCCATACATCTGTCTATTTTAGCACAAATTGGCAATATTCAACAATGAGAACATGACATGTTTATGAGGAAACAACCCTTCCCATTCATAATGTTCACAAGCATTCCTGCACATAATACAGTTTATTTTTCCCTAAACCCGTCACCGCTCACTGGTATATAGGTGCATATATCGCAGAACGCGTGCCGTTAACAAATTTATATTAGTTGAACGCACTTGTGAACAGGGAATGCGTGCAAACGTGGTTAACAATGCAAATTTATTCTAGTTACGGGATTAACGGTTGATCATCGAGGCACTTGCGGTAATTATGTGAACAGGCCGTTGTGTCCTCGCGAATATTCCATGTATCATTATGTGGGAATAACTGTTAGTCGTTCATTGTTAAATGGGGGAAACTTCTCTTGTTTAAGTTCTGTAATTATTAGTATTGTTGTTTATTCTTTTATCCGCAAACTATAGTTCTGTAGGTACAATGTAGTAATATTAGTTGAACGGTAATTCAGATCAGTTTCAATGGATGCCTTACGAAGATAACTACTAAGAGCGGCCTAAGAAATATCATCAAACTTAGAGTCAACCGAAAAAGCAAGAAGGAATAATACTTAAGTCAATATTAATATGCAAATTGTATTACCAAGAACGATATTGAAACCAATAGCTTGAAAGTAAGTAGCTTACCTAAGAGGTTACTTTTCGCATAGTTGCGTTGCGTCAACAAAATAAATAAAGTGATAAAAGATACTTAGTTTAACACATGAACAAGAAACGCAACACTATGTACTTTTATGAACAACATTTAAATCCCGAACAACTTCATATTAACTATATTTCATTTTAGCATGTTAATGAAGTACACTTTTAACAGAATTTCAAACAATTTACAGCAATTAGTAGACTTTTTACCATATATTATAAGGGATTGGCGGACTTTGCAGAGTTACAGAGCTCCCTAATTAAATTGTGCATGCAAAGTTCTCAACTGTGCTCCAACGTTTGTCATCATACGCAATGCAAAGTACCAGGAAAGCATGGCTCAGTAGGAAGTCGTATGAAAAAATATTTTTTCATATGTCATCTCATAATACGGACAATTGTGTTATGTGCTTTACTTAGTGGTTACATTGTTTCGTTGGAAAGTCTGTAACTTTTTATATCATGCTAAAAATGTAGTCTTTGTGATAAACAAAAGTGTGTTGCCTTTTTGAGCAGGAGTTCAAAATTCAAGGCAATTCAACAGGTTTATTATGTATTGGTGAAAGTCAGGCACACGTACAGGTGATGTGTTGGTTTTAATTAGAATTCCTGCAGTTGCAACACTGATTGGTAGCCTGTTGGTAATGAGAACTACAGTATAAACTTAGTATTCATTGGAATGAGTATTCGACAATGTTTAGTGTTACAATTTCTATTTCGTTCTATTCCACGTTTATATAGGTAAATCTATCACATTGACAAGCATGTCAGCAATCAATAGTGAAAAACAATCATAATGTATAAAGTACAATCAAGTGAAAGTAACTCTGTCTGTCTGTGTGTCTGTCTCTTAGAGCGTGAAAGCTCACGCTCAAACACCTAAACGGATTTAGATGAAATTTGGTATGGAGATAGTTTTAGATAGTTTTTATCGCGATAACCGACATCCACGCGGGTGGTGCCTCGGGCTAAAGCTATTACTTTATACAGGATGGTTTGTTATGTACTAATCCCACTTGTGGTTTCTTTACATTACCCTGAATAATTTTGCAGTATTCGTTTAGAATAATATTTAATATATTAATCTCTAACCACCTACCTATTCATGGAGTTGTGGAAACAATAACTACCTACATATTATTTTACCGGAGTACAATAGTTTTTATTGTGTTGTTTAGGTACTAAACCTCACAAAAAACAACGATTTTACTTTGGGGTCTCACATAACTATGGTACTCGTAGGTGGCGGTTTGACAAAAGTAGTTGGTAGATAGTTAAGGGTTAATATATTCAATATTTTTCTAAACGTATATTACAAAGTTTTTTAATTTAATATAAAGAAGTTATTAGTATATTACAAATCACCTGTATAGAATTTAATATCTCTATATGCCATGTCCGATCTGCCTTTTTATTAATTCATGCTTGTTATTTGATCGGCTTAAAGGATAGATTATGTAGTAAGTAAAGTAAAAGTAGTTGATAAATCAAGTAAACAGGGCCGATAATGATGAATCACTTTGGAAAATTATGCTATGCGGGCGGAGCGCTAGCAAAAGCTAGCTCATCTATCGAATTATCATATATCTGATATGAAACACGATTAATTCTGCTTACTCCACAAAAGCTCAAGTTAATATTTTCGTCAGTATTACAAACACGAAAGTTAAAAGCCCAACGGCTTCATAACGGCCGAACATCCTAATAAACCGCGTTCCATATATTGTAGTGTTGCCGCAAAAACATTTTCATTTTAGCATTTTATTGAGCTTGTTGTAACTGATTTACGTGCTGTCCGTTCCGGCCGTTTTTAACCTTTCCGAGAGCCGCATCATAAACGGTTTAGTGCCGGTTATGGAGCTCAAATTACGAAGAATGGAAGTATAGCTCTCCCTCATTGTCTGCCCTTTATGAAGGGTTCGAGTGTATAAAGGAATACAGGCGAAATGGCCCGTAATTCGAATAACATTTGTGCGACCTATAAAAAGTTGGTGAGTGGCGAAATTGTTTTTAGACTACATATACAAAGTATAAACTTACTGGATAGAATAAATGTGTTTCGTGATGTAAGTAACTTTTCTATCTTTTGTTGAGCAAAGGGTAAAGGCTTTCTTTCTGCCTCTCTTGAAGTTTGTACGAGCTTACAGAGAGGTCACAATAGATTTGTATCTAAAAGATCCAGGCTTACGCTCCGAGATTTTTTCAGCTTAGAACTTATATTGTAATTACTCAGACGAAACTTTCCTTAATATATTGATCAAACGCTGAGTTTATTTCGGACATGTGATGGGCTACATGTCCGAAAGAAATTAATCAAGAGTATCGTAAGAAAGGCCAGTTAATCGCGTACGACATTGGCAACAATAAAATGGAGCCGTCCTAAATCGTGCGCTACTTGAATGCGTTAATAAAAATCGTGGGGCGTCGAAATTAAGGATCCTATACGAAGCGTCGTCATTAGGGCCGAAATAGGGTTGTATCCTGGTGGTTGTAATAAGTCATGTCTGCCGCAGGACCCTCCCGCGCCCCGCACCTCACCGCCTTTCGCCCGCCCCGGACGATCCCGCACCATTTCTCGCCCTACCCTGAAGATTATCGCGCACTAAGTATGATCAATAGTCTATTTAACGGGCAAGTGGCTAAAACTGGTCAGATTAATCAGTGACTAAGCAAGACATTTAGTCAGTCGTCATTTTGTACTGGACTTAATGATGTGTTCGTCAGATTTGCGGGACATTAGTTCTGATTACATTTTTGTGGCACGCGTGTTTGTAATAGCATTAGTTTCTTTGATAACACCTGTTTGGATAGTACATTAGTATGTAATGGTATGATAAGCGTTGCCGAGATAAAACAGCGTAAGAGTAGAAATAACGACAGTATATTGTTTTCAGAATTTTCAGAAATAAAACTCCGCATATAATTCCACGTTGCAATAATTTTGGCACGCATTTTATCAAAACAAAATTCCATGTAAATTCGTCGCGCACACAAATCCTAAGCGTAAGCTTGGGGCACTTCCCTGGGTCCCCGGTATCAGTTCAGTCCATAAACTACCATGCCCCCCGCCGCCCGTGCCACATCCTCGCGGCTCTTCCGTTCGCTTCCGCTCTCTCGCTCGGGAACATAAGCTGTGCCATTTTTTAAAATGCGTGCCTCGGACCTAGTAGTTCCATGTTATATCGACGGTTTGAACTTACTTTTATTTTCTTCATGTAGTTTGTTTCGTTCGGTACTGATAGCGAACGTTGCAGTTATTCCATGTCTTTTACGTACGTGGATTAAGTTTGCTTATTGCTTCTTTGAAACGTAAAACTTGTAATATGTATTTTTATTAGCTGTTGCCCGCGGCTACGTTAGTGTCGATTATAGTGATAAAAACTATCATATGTTTTCGCATTTATAATATGTTACTGCTCACACTTTTCCAAAGTCTGTCGGCAACAAAGGGAACTATAGAAAACTATTTTTTTAAACAAATAACAAAATGGCAGCGAACTTCAAATAATGATTGGTATAGGTCACATTTTGATGCCTTGGGCTACATTTTAGCTTTTTTAGTAGAGAAAGATTTTTAAAAATTAGTTTAGCGGCTTAGGTTTGAAAGTGTAACAAACAAACACACTCACTTTCGTATTCATAATATTAGTCAGGATTAGGATAGCTGTCGCCCGCAGCTTTGCCCGCGTGGATGACTTTAACCCGTCAAGGGTTTGATTTCAAACGTTGAAAGTTGAAGTATCTTTAATCACAAAGTCAAATTTTCACATATTTAACTGTATAACTGACGAAGTTGCATACAAACTTGCAATCCCTATTTTACTCTTTTACGGCCGGTCTCAATAACCTACCTATTGACGGATTTGGCTACTAGAGGTAGAATTTTGACATATTTTGTATGGAGCTCATATCAAATATATACGTCTAGTAACCAAATCCATCGATAGTTAGATTATTGAAACTGGCCGTTAGGGGTAGATTTTTTAAACCATATACATTCATCATTCATACAAACTTACAACCACTATTTTACCTCCTTAGAAAATGAATTTCCAATAATCTTCATATCGGTTGCCTACATTAAATAAGGAATACGTCTTCGAAATGAAACTGCACTTGCAATAGAATAAAGAAAACAATAGAATAAAAATTAGTGTTTTTATACTTTAGAAGAAAAAGTAATTTTGATAGTTTACGAGTTACGAGTGCGAGTACCTATGTACTATGGACACTATGTTTTTCACCAAAAACTTCACAGTTAAATTAGTGAGAACTTTTGACAATAAAATCCAACAGCAATCACAGACTAGCTATCCTACTAACAGTTATGACAACTTCTAAATCTGTATTCGTGTCATGACCTATCCCACAAAGAGTATCACAACAGAAACTGCACCACAGATTACGCACCCGAATCTCAACACATGTCGCAACATATTTGCGGCTGTATACGACGTGTTTACAACTAAACCTACAGCATGTTGTAGTTTTTGTGAAAGCTTAGGTCGCGACGGGTCGCCCACTTCGGCCGCAGAAGGGCCACGAAGTGCGGCAATTAAAACTTGCGAATGTCAAGTGCGGTGCTAGCGAGACCGAGCTTTATTATTTTTTTATTTTATGCAAACAAATAAAGCGGTAACTGTGTCTTATCTGAGTTTTCATGTTTTCAGTTCTTCTTTGTTAATTATATAGAAATTATGTGGATGAACATTTGTCACTGTCCCAGAATTATTATTCACAGACGTTAGTATACTCTTTATCTACTTATTTGTTTGTATTTAATCCGGGTCACATTCACGAGAAGTCTATAAGAAACGCTTTCCTATTTAAATAACATAACGTCGTCAAATTGATTTCAACCTGTTTCAAGTTTCTTCTCATAGCTATAATAATACCATTCATACATTCTTTATGGTGCTAGTAAAACTCCCATCCAAGTTAGCTTCACATCCTTAAAAGGTTGATGCACACTATAACAGTCAAGCTATTACTCCACTCCAGACATACACAGCCAATTTGATGCGTAATGCACGTATGAATTCTCAATGCCCTGCTAACAACACTTACAAGGGCACACAAAAATCGTGTTATAGTACGCGAAACACCCAAAAACCTCATTGTAGCCCATCAACTGGGTCATTAACGATTTCATAAAAGGCTTATAGGGCTCGCATCCCTTTCCTCGTGTCATATTTTTCATGGGCTCGACCATTTCCGAAGCACTTATGGAAGGTACCTGGGTTAACTGCGTCGTGGCTGTGTGCCGAATCGATCTGCCTACGTCTTTAATACGGTTCGAGAACCTTCCCATATCCGCTTTAAGACTGTTTTCACATTGGCGACTTAGTTGCACGATTATTGTGGACAATATTTTGTAAGCTTTGAGCTATGCACATCTGTGATTTAAATGCGAGATTATGAACAAAATGTTGTTTGTGTTATGCTACTTGTTGGGTTATAGGATTGAAAATTACGTGCACATTTTAACTTGGATTTGGAAATTAAAGTCCAAAGTAAAATGTAGTAATTTAATATAACACCAATTACTAGGTAAGTAGTTTTTGTAGTGGTTTTAAGTGATGTAAATATTATTATTAATAATAAATACAAATAATGTAGAAATTACAGTGTGTACAAAATCTTTCCTTTCTCCACTCCCCTCGCAATATAATGTTGACCCTTAAAGGTACATTTTGATTCGTCATTCTTGTTTTTTATATTTACTTTCACGGTACAATAAATTTTTGCTTCTTAAGTACGCTTGTTTTTTTCGGGTACGTAAAACACTCATTATTTTCCTTCCAGATCGAGTGAGTTTTATACTTAAAGAGTAGGTAGGTAACACAAAACAAATGTGTGCTTATTGTTCGCTGACCTAACATCAGAAATTATTTCCAAGAAGTTCCTGCTCGCGAGTAATTGTGGTGTCTTTAACGTCATTCTATTTTGCCTTCGTATTTCCAGCCATTACACATTAAATATGTACGAGATAGAAAATAGATATGATTAAGGAATACTGTTTGGTTTGTTAACGGAAATTATACTCGTAATTATGGTGAAGTTAAGTATAGTTATTATGTGTGTTAATAAATTATGAATACGTTTGTTATATTGACTGTATAGAAACGCAACCGCATCTGAAAAATAGAACGTTGAATACAATGATCAAAATAAAGTATTGAGAATACAAAAGACGTCGTAAGTTTGGCTTATCGCCTCTCGTGGCCCGTTAGGTGCGACCGGGCAATTGATTCAACTGCTCCACAACTTGGATAAACCAACACTTTTGAATATTATCATATTTTATACTGTCAATTACAGGTATTTTACTGTATGCAGCATTTACTGCGCGCTTATAGCTCTCTACAAATGTTTGCAATTTGCAGTGATTGTTTGCGAATGGTTTGTTTAAAGAATCAAGTGTTGTTTTGTTTTAAAATATCGTAGCTAATGCGAAAGAACAATATTTTGTATGGCTATTTATTGTTTGCACATCCAGTAGCTTTTGGTTTTTAAAGATTTAATATAAGATATGTGGGCTCAGGTGTTGCCATATGTTGCGCCGTCAGATACATAGTTACAACAGCAAAAGTAGACGCCAATTGCACAGATTTCAAAATTTATAATATGTGTGCATATCTTACATTTTATGTATGAAAACGCGCAGTTATGGTTAGTATCATATAGTCTTGTTAACTACCTTATTCGTGGTTAAAAGAACTTTATATTTTGCTACGGATCCCTTGTTACGCGAGCCCAACTCTTGGTTCTTAAACTGCTATTAGCTGCAGTATTTTTAGCTGTTACTTTCCACAAGTTGTTAAAAACAACTGTAGGAATAAATTATACACAAAGTTATTCTTGAGTACCTTATTATTTACTACAACTTTTTATGGTAGGTAATTGAGTTGTAATAATTATTTTTAGCCATGTTTTTTTTTAATTTACTCAAGCCCTTGACCGCTAAGCGTTTGTTTTTAAAGTATTTAAGTTTTAATTTATCACGAATGTTAGTGTAATCTGATTAAAACGTTTAGCTCTGTGACCTTCATTTGACTTATATTTAAATTTATTTATTTATTTCTCCTTACATACAGGCACAATTAATTTACAACGTAGAGCTTAAAACTAACAAGGGTTTTTAGTATGCCAAGAGCTGGCGTCTGAAGTAGGTGGAATCATGTTTTACAGACCACCAGGTCCTCGCTGCAGTACTCATGTATATATATCATCATCATCTATAATAAAAACTTAGCTTATTACATTTTGATGAAGATTATATATGAAAATAAAATTAAAAGTAGGAATATATTTATCTCAAATTTAATATATTCATGCGTGTTTGTTTGAGTGTGAGAACGTTTGAAAGGGAGAGTGTGTGAAAAACTGTAAGTATTTGAATTTGTATTCGCCTAGGGTAAAAATTATGCTTGATTTAGTGCAGAAGATTTTCTGTAGCGGTGTCCTGTAACTACTTCTTAACTACAACTTTACACCTAGTTTAGTTTGTTATATAAGTTATTATTTAAATTGCAGTAGAAACGATCAGAAAAAACTGGTGTTACAAGTGGTCTTTGTACAAACCCTATCCTTTCAACGCAGCTGATTAAGCCTTTTAGGTTCATATTTTAGCAGTGCGTGTTTCTTTACAACAACGTCCAAGATGAAGCGCTGTAGCACTATGAGGACTTCCGTGAGCTTATTATAGAGATCACGAGTATTATAATAATAGGGCAGGAAGTGAGTAAGTTTAAAGATCGCTCTTTCGATTTTTAACAGCTGAGTTTTTTCAGCCCCTTTCCACACTGTGATACAGTACATCAGCAGTGATTGAGACAGTGCAAAATAGATTGATTAATCAACTTTACAACAGCCTCATGTCATATATTTTTAAAAGTTACTATTAATTTTCATAAACTTTTAGCAAGGTTATCGATATAATTAATTAATAAATAATTAGATAATCAATCAAGGATACTTTCTCGATCTCGGTACATGAGCAGATTGAATTGTTGATATATGAATAGGAATGGGAGATGATATATATATTTTTATTTTTTATTTATTTATTCATTTATAAACAATTTTCATTGTGTTTGAATTGTATGTTGCATCACAATTACAATACGAAAATAAATTGTTAAAATGTACTTTTAACAATTTATAACACAAAAAAAAAGAGATTAGGTACATTAAAAATATTTTAATGTTGGCAAAAAACAAATTTACACTATTTATATTTTGCTGTTGATTATGTTTATCAATTTGTTCGGTTGGGTTATCTTTAGATTATGCTGTGTATGTGATTTGATTTATAGCTGTCCATAACTTTTTATTATTGTTGTTCGCACAGTATAGTTATAATCCTTCCTAATTTCTTTTTAGTGTACATTGCTTAAAGCAATGCGGAGCAGAAATTTCGGTACCTTTTATATGTTGTTAATAAAATATTATTGTTTGCATCTCTTTTTAGTTTTTTATGACTACTTTTATACATTTATTTAGCTTTAATGAAAGTGAAATCCATACAAAAAAGAAAAGTTTTTTCGTCCATGTATGTGTGTTCAAGAACTGTAATGAAATGGAGGCTACCATTTTTATGCCACTGTTAAGGCAGGTCTAGCTATCAAAGTTGAGTTATATTTAAATTATATGTAATAAGTCAAAACCATGATGTATAAATATCTGATTTTATTTACTAAAAAAAACCGGGAATTAACATGTCAGACCATGCTCAGTGTAGAGTTCCGCAGCTTTGAATAATTGCATCAGCAGAGAACCTTTTGTTGAGAAACGTACTTTTTCAGCAATAGCTCAATGACGATATATTCGATCATATCTAAAATAATTTTAGTTTAAAGTACTTAATAAGCGATTTTTTTCATGTTTTTGGTCACACGGTTCATAAGTTAAGAGGGGTAGGGGGACACAATTTATGCAATTTCTGGAGCGATTATTCCCAAAAATATTCACTTAATCAAAAAAGTTCTTTAAAGATCTGTCGAATGATGTGCCACACGTTGATGTTTGCTGAAAAAAAAACAGCTTCTATTACATGTAATGCCCCCCCTAAAAATATTAATTTTTACTATTTAGCTATCAAACTAAGTAGCGGCTACACACTTTATGTGTAGTGTCCTTATATGGAATATTTGTAAATGTTGATAAACTTTCGCGATTTGTACACATTATTAAAATATATATATTACGGGTCTTAATCGCGTGAATAATTTAAGGTAAAATACCTTATTAAAATATATATATTACGGGTCTTAATCGCGTGAATAATTTAAGGTAAAATACCTTGTTTATTGCCCGACGTTTCGACCGTATTGCAACGGCCGTGGTCACGGGAAGACTAGTTGAGCTCAGCGTCGCCTCCGTGAAGCGCGGGTTTCGGAAACTACCCTCGCTTGATTTTTATCACTCACTATTACGGAACCGTCGGTACTTCGACACACAACACTAAGGACATCTGCACACTGGCGTGTAATGTTTGTTCGGCGGTGTATACACTTGCCGATCACGGGATTCCACGATGTTGACAAACGGTATCCGTCTTCTCGGTTGAAATTGACATGTTTTTTGATTTCAACCGCTTCCCTCGCCATCCTGGAGTAATAGTGACGGTCGGTGGAGAGGACCTGTGGTTTGTGTAGTTCAATCCAGTGATTGGTTCCCGCATCCAGCAAGTGTTCCGCTATTGCTGACTTGTTTGTCTGTCGGTTTTTCACAGCCGCGATATGTTCCTTAACCCTTTCCGCTATGGTTCGCTTGGTTTGTCCGATGTTGGAACTGCCACAGCTGCAATCCACTTTGTAGACGCCAGGTGTCTGTAGAGGAATTACATCCTTAGGAGTACGTAGGTGCTTAGCTACCTTGGAGTGCGGACTATATACAGTCTTAATGGAGTATTTCTGCAGTACTGTTCCAACTTTGTCCGTCACTCCTTTCACATACGGTAGAAAAGCTGGAGCCCTGTCAACCCCCGGTCGGGAGTCTCTCCTCTTCGTACGTCGTGTGCTTCCTCTGTATCCGTTTCGCTTTAGTACCTCCTGAACATGTGTGAGCTCACTTTCTAAATGTTCAGGGTCACAAATGTCATATGCTCTATTTGTCAGCGATGATACCACGGATTGCAGATGTCTTGGATGGTGATGCGAGTCAGCATGTAAGTATCTGTCTGTGTGGGTCGGTTTTCTGTACACAGTGTGTGCTAGGGTACCATTGTCTCTAACCATTATTTTAACATCGAGAAAAGCTAGCGATCTGTTTATCTCCATTTCAAAAGTGAACCTGATCTTAGGGTGTATGGAGTTCAAGTCTTTAGCAAATTGTTCTACTTCCTGCCTACCGCCCTTCATAATGTAGAACACGTCATCGACGTACCTCTTCCACAGTTTGACCTGGGACAATTGTAGCTCAATTGTTTCCTCAAAATGTTCCATCCAGATGTTGGCCATCACCGGCGCCACTGGGCTGCCCATGGCCACTCCGTCGATCTGGAGGTAGTGTTGTCCCTGGTAGATGAAGAAGTTGCCTTCCAGACAGTTTTTAAGTAAAACAATGTACTCATTGGACAGATCGTTTGCTCTCAGCTTTCTCTCGATGACCTCAAGGCAGTCCTGAATGGGAACGTTGGTGAATAGTGACTCCACATCAAAACTCACCATCACCTCGTCTGGTTCCACTTTCATGCTCTTGATGATGTCCACGAAATGGCGAGAATCCTTTACGAACGATGTCGTTTTACCCACTAAAGGTTGCAGTATTGAAGAAAGGTATTTCGCTAGATCGTAAGTAGGCGAGTTAATTTGGCTTACGATTGGGCGTAGTGGGACGTTACCTTTATGAACCTTTGGCAACCCATATAACTTGGGCGGCTGTACGCTCTTGGGTCGAAAGAGTCGGTCATAGACATCATTCGCGAACAGATCTTCATGGTCCCTAATCAGTGCTCGTATACGTTTCGTGACTCTGGCTGTAGGGTTGTATGACACTGACTTGTATATAGAAGTGTCACTTAAAAATAAACAAGGTATTTTACTTTAAATTATTCACGCGATTAAGACCCGTAATATATATATTTTAATAATGTGTACAAATCGCGAAAGTTTATCAACATTTGTAAAATACCTTGTTTATTGCCCGACGTTTCGACCGTATTGCAACGGCCGTGGTCACGGGAAGAGTCTTCCCGTGACCACGGCCGTTGCAATACGGTCGAAACGTCGGGCAACTATATATTTTTAATAATGGAATATATGTATTTGAGGTTTGGCTGATTGCTGTCATAACACACACGTTTGCTTGTACAAATTTGTGCAAATAATATAAATCCCATGAGTTATAATATCTTAATAACAATATTATAAATATCAAAAGCTTTGTCAAAGATAATTTATCTTTGTTTCCAAGACAAAACTTAGAGAGTGAGGAAGACATTAGGTGAGTGTGTAGCCGACAACCTTGACAGCTGATGCTAAAAATATACATGTTTGCTTTCTATTTCATTATTTTCTGAAAGTATTGCAGCTACTATATTTCGTACATGATTATGTTGTGTTACTGAAATTATACTCGTAGCTATATCGTTTAATATAAACTAGTGGTCGCCCGTGGTCGATACTCGACCATCATTAATTTATATTTTTAAATTATTAGCATTTCGTACTCTTTCTCTACATAAACTACTAGCTGTCACGCGCAATTTCGCCTGCGTAAATTTTTCCCGTTTTTGCAACATTTTACTGCTCCACTACTATTGGTCGTAGCGTGATGCCTATAGCCTTCCTCGATAAATGGGCTATCCAACCGTGAAGTAATTTTTCAATTCGGATCAATAGTTCCTGAGAGGTAATCTCAGGAACTACTGGGGGCTTAGACAAATGACACACGCTTCTCTTTCCACACACGCTAACGCGAAAAAATGTTTGCATTTGACATAAGGTTGACAAAACGTCACGCAACTGTCGCTGAATTTGTAAACAAAAACCAACAGTAGCGTGTGCGGAATAAGAAGTGTGTGGCATTTGTCTAAGCCCCCCGATCCGAATCGTTCAAAGAAACAAACAAACCAACTCTTCAGTTTTATAATATTAGTATAGATAAGGATGCGATTTTTTTTAAATATTATCATTCCGCACTCTTTCTCTATATAAGCTATAAGTGTGCAAATTTCATACTCCTCCATCCGCGTAATTCCGAATAATAGGGGTACAACCCTTTTGCTTTACGTACTAATATATAGATAAAGTATATTCGTAAACCCACTTTATTAATTGACATAATTAAAGTTATATATTTATTTACGTTTGCATACAACAAAGTATTATATCCAATGAAATAAATACAAAAGTCAGTTTGTTAAATATTTGCAATTACGTCGCAATGCTACAGGGAATTTAACTTCACACAAAATATGTTCACCATAAAAGCTTTATTATTACGTAAAATAAATTATATTATTGTTCTGTGGTCTCGGGTACGAATGAACCACTTTACCACATCCCATAGGGATCGCAAAATATCTAAATCGGATTAAGATGAGATGAGCCTAAGCGTTACTGTGCGCAACGAAAATATATATTAGTAAAACCTAGACGCTTACTAAAATTGTTTTACCGGGTGGCAAAAGAATGTGCGACATTTTTAAGGTTCCGAACTAAACAAGGCACCCCTATTAAGAATACGACAGAAACGCAGCGGCGACTTTACTGTCAAGAGCGCAAAATATGGAAGGGAATATTGCAAATTACAAAACTATGGTATGACATTAAACTACCGCCACCACTTAAAACACGCAGCACGGCGTCTGTGTACAAGCTTTCATACAACACTTACGACTGTTTCTACACACGGCGAACCAACCGTGTTTTTTTACTGCGAAAAACCTTATGTGAATTGGGTAGTTGAGTACAAGAAAAAAGAGTTATTTTATACAAATTAGACAATATTAGGACTTGAAATGCTTTAAGAATAAGTATTTTTCCACAATTTAACATGTTTTTGAATTTAAAAATATAAAAACGGATACTTTTTTTTTTTTTTTTTATAGATCGGAAATCATCAAATGACTTCTCCCGCTGTGGGCACGAGCGGGAGGGCGTGTCAGACTCTTACTGACTAAAACCCATCTGTGTTCCTTCTTTCGGCCTGGTGTTCCGGGAGCACGGTAACTCTTTCGAACGATCCCGCACTCCCGGTGGGCGCCGGCCCAATGGGGCCCCGTCACTTGCTGACACCTCTTTGAGGCGCGCGTGGAACACTAGCGCGCCGTCGACCCGGGCCTGGTCCTAAGCTGAACGGCAAGCTACCCACTGCTCGTCGTCCGCAGGCCTGCGCCTAGGGTGGCCGGATGTCGTCCCTTGGCACCCGTGCCGCGCGGCGGCCGGGGCGTGAGGACCGTCTGTCTCTCACGCGTTCCGCCGTCTCCTTCTACAGCATCACCTCCTCGCAGAAGGAAACGACTGCCTCCCATTCCCTCTCGCTTCGCAGCATGGCTCGAATGAGGCCCGGACGCGAGAGGTCACCGCCGCCGATCACTGCCACGAGGGCAAGCCGCTGCTCGGCCCAAGCGGGGCATACCTCCACCGTGTGTTCTACTGTGTCTTCCGGCCGGTCACCACAATGGTGACACACAGGCGTTTCCTCCCGCTTGATGCGATGCAGGTACCTCCCGAAACACCCGTGTCCGGTGAGTACCTGCGTCAGGCGGTAGGTGAGGACGCCATGGCGCCTCTCCAGCCACTCCTCAAAAAGGGGGCTTACTGCTGCTATCGCGGCGTGCCCTGCTCGTGGTTGCGACAGTCGGTCCCTCCACGACGCCATGAGATCGAGCCGGAGCTCCCTCCGCCACACAGCAATTTGTCGCGGCAGCGGAGTTTCGTCCTGGCTCATCGCCTCCTCTCGCCACTCGTATGCGAGTGCTAGGGCTATCGCCTCCAGATCCCACGGCGCCATTCCGGCGAAGAGGCAAGCTGCCTCGCGGGAGACCGTTCGGTATCCCCGGATGACCCTGATAGCTGTCACCTTTTGGGGCGAGTTCAGGAAATGGGCGGCTCGTCGCCCCAAGGACCGCGCCCATACCGGGGCCCCATATAGGGCCATCGACCGCACAATCCCCGCGTATAGCCTTCGGCAGGGGGCGTTTGGACCCCTCAAATTGGGAAGGAGCCGCTTTAAAACGGATACTAAAAGTGATGATTTGACGATAGGAACTTATTTTTTGGATATTTAAAAAAAAAGGTATCTTATGACGTCATATGTTGTTATTCCATACCCATTTCTATTCTTGTGTGAGCTTGTCGTTTTGACATTTCATAAGAAGAGACTGATTTGACTTGACAGTCAACATCCCTATTGACATATGTCACGTGGTCAATCCAAGTCAATAAGCTGCACTATTGATAGTATTTTCGCTATTTTTTTCCGTTCGATTGATCATTATTCTAGCGAACCATGTAGAAAACGAAATAAAATGGCGGATTTTATTTTATAAGAATTTGACATTTGCAGTGAAGACATTTTTTAAAATGTTTTTAGGAACGATCGTTTAAAATCGAAATCTTTTAGGAGTAAGTGAATTTGCCACTGAGCTAATGTACCTACCTTATCTACGCCTCCTGGCCTGCCTCGCGGCGAAGAACTCGTAGTGCGTGCCTGGCCAGTGGTCAGATATTATTTTATTAAATAAAATAAAAGTATCTCATTTATTTTCCCTGCAAATCGTATCTACCTTTCATAATCATAATCATAATATTTATTTGCTTTAAACATGGTGTTCGGAGATGTTACATAATGGTCCGTACATACATGTTTAGCTACATTAATATAGCAAGCAAAAATACAGATAAAGTTTAATTAAATACATTACCTAAAATTTTCCATCAATAAATTATTTTTCATTATAATTTTTTTGTCACCTAGCCATGCATGAAGCTTTGTTTTAAACATTGAATTACTAATTATTTTTAAATGGCTTGGTAATCTATACTAATATTATAAAGCGGAAGAGTTTGTTTGTTTGTTTGCTTCGTTTGTTTGTTTAAACGCGCTAATCTCAGGAACTACTGGTCCGATTTGAAAAAATATTTTTTTGTTGGATAGCCCATTTATCGAGGAAGGCTATAGACTATATAACATCGCGCTACGACTAATAGGAGCGGAGTAGCGACGTGAAATGTTGCAAAAACGGGGAAAATTTACGCATACGAAGTTGCGCGGGACAGCTAATCTATACTATAATATTACAAAGCGGAAGAGTTTGTTTGTTTGTTTAAACGCGCTAATCTCAGGAACTACGGGTCCGATTTGAAAAATTATTTTTTTGTTGGATAGCCCATTTATCGAGGAAGGCTATATAACATCGCGCTACAACTAATAGGAGCGGAGCAGCGACGAGAAATGTTGCAAAAACGGGGAAAATAAATGCATACGAAGTTGCGCGGGACAGCTAGTTTATTATATAGTCTAACATATATTGTAAGACAGCTCCTGTTGATCTAGGTATATCATTGATACAAGTTTGTGTGAATCTCGTCTATTTCTAGAGGTTATCTCATTAGCTGTTTTGAATATGCCTTAGTTTTTCCTTACGAACACACAGCTTTTAAAAATGTATAGCGACGGTAGCGGTAATAAACCAAGTTCCAAAAAATTGGCTGACATGATTTGCTTTAAAAATTGGCTGACATGATTTGTCGGGTTTAATGCCGTATAATGCCCTTTTAACTTACATGACAAAGCTTGCCAAAAATGCTTGACCAAGTTAAATTAGACAAAATTATTACAAAGGTCTACCTAAGGTAATAATTTTGTTTAGTACACTTTGGAAAAAACAATTTACTGATAGTAGTTAAACATATTAAAAACAATCTAAACGAAATACGTTCCACCCAAGATTCCAAATAGAAAACTTTGCCAACATAAATCCCTTCAACGTTGGTACTATCACAAAAAACATTTATCAATTCACATACACGGTATTTCATTTTATAACTATTCACATTAATGCGTGAATACCGAAAGGCTAACCTTTCCGAGGCTATATCTGCAGGAAGCAAGTCCCGGTAGAGACGGTCATTAGGCAAAAAATAAACGATTGTACTGAGAAATGGGGAATGTTTGTTATTATACCGTTATAATGTTTGTCTGATGGGGCCAACTGATATTTTCGCTGAAGAATCATCCGTGCAGTGACCTACTTTTAACAGATCACGGTAAGCAACGTTGCCGCGGTAAGTTAAATAGAGGACCATTTTCAAGAGGCTTTGTGTACATTAATTTGGAACGTATAGCAAGATATAGTTATCTCGTTGTGACATTGAATGTTTAGTTATGACTAAAACAAAGTATTTGATACGTTTCAGTTTCGTATACCTACTTAATTAATCTGCGATTAGTATGAAGACTCATTTTAACTATTACTCACTTAGCTAACAACAAAAGAAAACTAGCAATTTGGGATTGGGTTCCACATCACTAGCAATCTTGTTTACCCCTCCAACTAAGCTCAAAGACTTGTGTTATGAGTGTATTCACGTCAGTAGTTTTGTACAGTGCAAGCAATGTACAGAATTCGGTCATAGCTTTGTCAACACTTTACCTGCGTCGCCCGGCCTTACATTCAGTGCAATTACATCATTCATACTGTTTACTTGTACTCACTATTATATCAAACAATAAATAACATTTCAATCTTCCAATCAGTTCTATCATTCAATAATCTCAAGTTGTGTGGGCAACAAACCATACATCTTTATGGTCCTTATCGTAGAGAGTCTAATAAAGCACTATCTGCCAAGTAGCAGTGTATCACACACATCAATCAATCAAACATCAACCAATCATTCAATCAATCACTATGAGCGCCAACATGGAGAACCTTTTTCAAAACCAAAACCAAATCATAGCAGGTATGGAACAACAACTGACAAACTTCAAGAAAGATTCATCAGATCGTAAGACGCTACCTTACATCAAAAAACGTATCCAAACATTGGATTCCTACTGGGCTGAGTTTCAGTCCAATCATTTGCAATTATGTGAGTTTGAAGATCGTGACTGTAGTTACTTTTCAGACAACATTTATCAAAAGACCATGTACAAGTTTGTGTGAATCTCGTCTATTTCTAGAGGTTATCTCATTAGCTGTTTTGAATATGCCTTAGTTTTTCCTTACGAACACACAGCTTTTAAAAATGTATAGCGACGGTAGCGGTAATAAACCAAGTTCCAAAAAATTGGCTGACATGATTTGCTTTAAAAATTGGCTGACATGATTTGTCGGGTTTAATGCCGTATAATGCCCTTTTAACTTACATGACAAAGCTTGCCAAAAATGCTTGACCAACATTTCTCGTCGCTGCTCCGCTCCTATTAGTTGTAGCGCGATGTTATATAGCCTTCCTCGATAAATGGGCTATCCAACAAAAAAATAATTTTTCAAATCGGACCCGTAGTTCCTGAGATTAGCGCGTTTAAACAAACAAACAAACTCTTCCGCTTTGTAATATTATAGTATAGATTAGCTGTCCCGCGCAACTTCGTATGCGTAAATTTTCCCCGTTTTTGCAACATTTCACGTCGCTACTCCGCTCCTATTAGTCGTAGCGCGATGTTATATAGTCTATAGCCTTCCTCGATAAATGGGCTATCCAACAAAAAAATATTTTTTCAAATCGGACCAGTAGTTCCTGAGATTAGCGCGTTTAAACAAACAAACGAAGCAAACAAACAAACAAACTCTTCCGCTTTATAATATTAGTATAGATTACCAAGCCATTTAAAAATAATTAGTAATTCAATGTTTAAAACAAAGCTTCATGCATGGCTAGGTGACAAAAAAATTATAATGAAAAATAATTTATTGATGGAAAATTTTAGGTAATGTATTTAATTAAACTTTATCTGTATTTTTGCTTGCTATATTAATGTAGCTAAACATGTATGTACGGACCATTATGTAACATCTCCGAACACCATGTTTAAAGCAAATAAATATTATGATTATGATTATGAAAGGTAGATACGATTTGCAGGGAAAATAAATGAGATACTTTTATTTTATTTAATAAAATAATATCTGACCACTGGCCAGGCACGCACTACGAGTTCTTCGCCGCGAGGCAGGCCAGGAGGCGTAGAT
The DNA here is from genome assembly GCA_945859575.2 of Herminia tarsipennalis. Lineage (NCBI taxonomy): Eukaryota > Metazoa > Arthropoda > Insecta > Lepidoptera > Erebidae > Herminia > Herminia tarsipennalis. Next base: position 8,920,716 of record OX243840.2, read on the forward strand.
AAGGTAGGTACATTAGCTCAGTGGCAAATTCACTTACTCCTAAAAGATTTCGATTTTAAACGATCGTTCCTCGGTCGATCGGCGTCGGATCGAACCAAACAAATTGTAAGGGCGTAGTCAATATTGTTGCGTCATCAATTTATTCAGAATTTGAATTTCACACGGAGGTAGTGATAATGAATACTCTTATCAACAATTTACCCAATCAGACGTTCCTAAAACCATCGTGGCCATATCTACAGAACATTCAGCTGGCTGATCCGGAATTCCACTTGAGTCGACCCATTGACTTATTACTGGGGGCGGACGTGTTTGCACAAATTTTAATGGGCGGAATCATCAAAGAAAATGAAACCTTACCAATAGCGCAACAAACACACCTCGGTTGGATATTAAGCGGCAATGTCAAATCATACCATTGCAATGTCGTGATGAATAATATCGAGGACATACAAAGATTTTGGAACATCGAGGACATTGCAGATGAAAACGTTGATATGTCTGCAGAGGATCTTCAATGCATTCAACAGTACAATACCGAAACAATTAGACAAGAGGACGGGAGATATGTCGTCAGATTGCCATTGAAGCCAGACATTAACGAAAAGTTGGGAGAATCTAGGAAGAAAGCTACGGCTCAATTTTATCAATTAGAAAAGAGATTATTGCGAAACCCGGAAATTGGCGAAAATTACAAATCTTTTATTGACGAATACATCAAACTAGGTCACATGCGTCCGTGCACTTACAGAAAACAGCAAGATTGCATACTACCGCACTTGTGTGTTTTAAGGCCTGAGTCAACAACAACCTCGCTACGTGTGGTATTTAACGCATCAGCGAAAACATCGACAGGTTACAGTCTAAATGACTTAATGTACAGTGGCCCAAATTTACAACAAGATTTATTCACTCTTATTTTGAGATGGAGACAATTTAGATACGTGATCACAGCCGACATTGAAAAAATGTTTCGGCAGATTTTCTGTCATGAAAAAGACTTACCATATCAGAAAATTATTTGGCGTTCATCACCCAATGAACAGTTATCCGAATATGAACTAAGAACGATTACTTACGGTGTCAAAGCAGCCCCATTTCTAGCTATGATGACCTTAAGGCGATTAGCAGAAGATGAACGCTCGACGTATCCCGTTGCGTCAGCAGTCCTCGAACAATGCTTCTTTATGGATGATTTGTTGGCGGGACAACACAGTCTCAAAGAAACAAAGCAACTCAAGTCGGATCTCATTAACCTTTTGAAGTCTGGAGGTTTCAACTTGCGAAAATGGTCATCGAATAAACACGATATACTGGGTGACGTCACGACAACCGCTGAACAAGCATATGAATTCAAACACCAAGAATCAACCAAAACATTGGGATTACGTTGGCATCCATTTGACGACCTGTTCAAGTTTCAAAACAAGGTCGAAACGACATCGAAACGAGCCACTAAGAGGTCATTACTATCAGACATTTCAAAAATATTTGACCCTCTAGGTTGGCTATCACCCGTTTCTATCAAACTGAAACTTCTGTTTCAATGCGTTTGGTCGCTGAATCTTCAATGGGACGACCTAGTTCCAAATCATGTCAATGAAGAGTGGCAAAAGATCAAGATTGATCTACCAAAAATTGAGCAAATTACAGTACCCAGGTGGATACAAACCCACAGAAATGCCGAAATTGAATTACATGGATTCTGTGACGCATCAACTAAGGCTTACGCTTGCGTAATATATTGCAGGATTATCAGACAATACAATCAGGATCAACTACCACCTGTGATTATAGCAGGCAAAGCAAAAGTTGTGCCTCTCAATAAAACAATATCGTTACCGAGATTGGAGCTGAGTGCGGCACTTCTATTATCAAAACTCACCAAAGTTGTACAGAACTGTCTATCAAGCTATCAAATCAAAGCATACGGTTGGTCAGATTCAACAGCTGTTCTAGGCTGGATTCAGGGAGATCCAAGCTGCTGGCGTCCATTTGTATCCAATAGGGTCAAACAGATCGTCGAAATTGTACCAATCAGTAATTGGCACTACGTGAAATCGGCTGACAACCCAGCCGACTGTGCGAGTCGGGGATCTTCGGCAGAGGAGCTCAAACAGCATCCATTGTGGTGGCATGGACCAACATGGCTAGCATCATTCGATAGAAACAGGCGCAAAAATCTGAAAACTATTTACACTACAAATGAAGAAAGTAAGATTGCGAAACAAGCTTGTACTACTCAACAAAATGATTGCATTGCATTAAAAATATTGCAGAAATTTAGCGACTTTAATCGTGCCACACGTGTACTTGCTTGGACTTTGCGAGCTATTTCACGAAGTCAACAAAAACCAAAGTACTTAACAATTGACGAATTGAAAAAGGCTAAACACATTTTGATCAAACAAGTACAATTATCGGAATTCACAGAAGATATTATCAACCTACAAAAACAAAAACAAATCAACACAAAAAGCAAGTTGCTGAATTTGAACCCTTTCCTGGATCAAGAAGGTTTATTGAGAGTTGGCGGGAGACTTCGAAACGCAAACATCAATCAAAATATGAAATACCCTCTTATCATACCCAACAATAGTCACCTCAGTGATTTATTAATTGATCAAGGTCATCAAATGACATATCACGGTGGAGCACGACTCACTCAAATTTTTTTGCGGCAACAATATTGGATCTTGGGAGGAAATCGAGCTGTAAAGAAACGCCTTCGAAATTGTGTTAAGTGCAGGCGACACGACCCAATCAAACAAGAACAATTGATGGGAGATCTACCACAAGCACGTACCAATCCAACTCGTCCTTTTTATCACGTTGGAGTCGATTTTACTGGATTTGTCGACATCAAAACTAATAAAGGGCGAGGAGTCAAGACCACGAAAGGTTATATAGCGGTATTTGTGTGCATGGCCACGAAGGCAGTGCACCTTGAACTGGTATCAGATCTGACTTCTTCATCATTCCTATCTGCATTACGAAGGATGGCCGCACGTAGAGGTACACCAGGTCACATTTACAGCGACAATGGCACAAATTTTGTGGGAGCAAGCAGAATTTTAGAATCAGAATATCTTGATCTTCAATCAATTTTGGACGTTGAATTTCACAGCGCTATCACTGACATGAACATCTCGTGGCATTTTAACGCTCCATCTTGGCCAAGTGCTGGTGGACTTTGGGAAGCTGCCGTGAAAAGCTTAAAATACCACATCAAACGAGTAGTCGGCGGCCAGAAGTTGACGTATGAAGAGTACTCAACGGTGCTAACTCAATTGGAAGCCTGTTTGAATAGCAGACCTTTGTGCGCACTTACTGAAGATCCCGAAGATTTAGATTGCCTCACGCCGTCTCATTTCTTAGCAAGCGGTCCCACTCTCACCTTGATCGAGACAGAAAGAGACTTACGAACAAGATGGCAACTCACCCAAAAAATCTTCGATGACATCTGGAAAAGGTGGCGAGCTGAGTATCTAACCCAACTATCAACTCGCAGCAAATGGCGTTTACCACAAGCAAATTTGAAAATCGATGATATCGTTATCATCCATGACATTAATTTGCCTGCAGGGAAGTGGGCTTTAGGCAGAATCATAGAGTTACACCCTGGCAAAGATGGATACATTCGGGTAGTAACTGTACGTACAAAAAATGGTACAATCAAAAGGCCAATTTCAAGAATATCGTTGCTGCCGATTACAGAATATAATACAAGAAAGAAAGAGGCCGAAAGTCAACATCAAACAAATCTTAATCGCAAACCATTAAAACAATCGTCATCAAAATTATGCAACTTTATTTATGCGCTTCTATTAGCATTCCTGATATTCGTTCCCGAGGTACGGTGCGATTACAAAATATCAAATCTTAGCGAAACCCGAAGCATCTATTTCGACAAAATTGCGAACATGAGATTAGAACGCGACGAATGGAAGCTCATTGTTTACTGCGATATGACTCCATATTGGCAAGGAATAGATCTACTCAACAAATATGTCAAACACCTTGATAACAGATGTGAATCGGATCATATACCACAATGTGACGTAGTCCGATTACAATTACGTCAGAGCTACAATGAACTTGAACATTACAACACCATTTTACTTGGTCAGCAAAGTGACGTACGCCGATTACGTCGCGGACTTATCAATGGCATAGGCTACGTTGCCCACGGTTTATTTGGTATCTTGGACGATGACTTTGCACAAAAGTATGAAGAAGATATTAGGCTTATCAAGGAGAATCAGAAGCACCTTGCCACGCTGTGGAAAAATCAAACCTCGATCGTAAAAGGAGACATCCCGGCGATCAACAACATTCTAAACCTAACAATGGCACCTGTACACTCAAATGATTCGGTGGAGGCCAACGGCCGACAGAAGGATTTAGAAGCAATTCATACTTCTATCCAAAACATGAAAGCCAACGAAGCAAGTGTTCTAGCAGACCGAGTATCATATCACGATATTCATCACTACGTCGTTATTTACGTACTGGTAGCAATCGTCGCACTCGGCAGTATCATTTACATATGGCAACGCCTGCGAGTCCGTTACCAACGCCAACCTCGACATGAACCCGAACCATCAAGACTACAGGGTCCTGAGCAATCGATGCCATCGACACCCAGTGTGCATTACGTCACCAACGAAACACAACCTACGAGCACCATCCAACACCACTGCACCACAAACATTGTGGACAGGGCGTCGTCACCGAACATTCGAAGAAAATATAATTCCGATTAATTTTATAATTTCATAGTCTATTGCATTATATAAAATTAGTATTAAGTTAGTTTTCATTATAATAGTTCATGATTCATCTCATTGCAGCATCCCTTCATCTCGGGCCCCGGAGCATGTACAGTGCAAGCAATGTACAGAATTCGGTCATAGCTTTGTCAACACTTTACCTGCGTCGCCCGGCCTTACATTCAGTGCAATTACATCATTCATACTGTTTACTTGTACTCACTATTATATCAAACAATAAATAACATTTCAATCTTCCAATCAGTTCTATCATTCAATAATCTCAAGTTGTGTGGGCAACAAACCATACAAGTTTAATGGGTTGGATTCGAACCCACGACCTCACGATTGCGAGATGCCTTAGCCATTAGGCTACCGCCGCTTCTTCAAATGACAGTAACATATCACCCCTATCTAACTTTTGTGTATTTTTACCATACATCACCAGAAGAAGGGTAATGTTTTTTAAACGTGTGTTTGTTTCCAATTTTATACTAAAACTAGCTGACCCGCAACTTCGTCTGCGTCATTTTGCCACATTTTTCATTGAGGCTCTGCTCCTTTTAGTCGTGACGTGACATTATTTAGACTTCCTCGTATCGGATCTATCATAAATGGGCCATCCAACACTAAAATATATTTTTAATTCGAATCAGTAGTTCCTGTTGCCGCGTTCAACCAAACAAAAAACATACTAACACACTCTACAGCTTTATAATGTTAGTATCGAGTATAGATACATAATAATAATATGTTGGGACAACTCACACAAGGCTATCTGATCTCAAACTAAGCAGAGCTTGTGTTAGGGAAACCAAACAAATTCCGGCGGCCCGTTCGCGAAGGTGGCGGGAGATACACGGCGGGTTTTTAGTGGGTGCAAACCCCACACTACCTCCACCGTCTTCCCCGGATGGTGGAGGTGTTCGTCAGGAATTTTTCCCGCCAAAAAAATAAAAAAATAAAATAAAAAGGGAAACCAGTCAACTGATAAACATGCTTATATATTTCTAAATAATAATAATAAATCTTTATTGTAGTAAAAGGTTTATACAATAAGTTTGCGAGCCCTGATTTCCAAACTAGCGTAAGCTGTATGTCAGAAATACATACATATTATAGATAACTATCACTCAGACACAGAATAAACCGTCGTGCCCATCACACAAAGTTTCGTCCTGGGGGGATCGAACTCACGACCTCTTGCGTAGCAGTCGGATACACTCCCACCGCGCCACAGAGACAGTCATTAAAAAGTTATGACACATTTTTACATTCTTCAGATGTAGCCACGGGCGAACACTAGTACTCTTTAGCTTAACGCCAGCAAATAATTACATATATCTTTATGTATTTACTTTAGAACCTTATTTCTAAAAACTTTAGTTCGAGAAGAGTTTTTTTTGACATCTTCAGTAAAGAACAACGCAAGTTTCAATTGTTATTGTTCTAGTTCTTGGCATCGCCTAACGTTATTCATGATCAGATATTATGTTGCAGCCTTCGTAGTTATATAATACCATACTTTACCTCTTTAGTATATGAATACCAAAGTTATTGTGATAGTTGCGACGCAAATTAAGTTTTATCTTAAGATTTTTTTTTGACGTGAAAACGTCTTATAATTCGATGGAGCCGGCTGAACGCACGAAAAAACATGACTCATGAGGCGTTACCTCGCTCTGAGGCGTTCCATTTAAGTGCAAGCGAGAGCGTGGAACGAGCGACAAAGAGGCACAATCGGCCTCCGCGTTCGGCAGGAAACCATTTCATCAGTATTTTCTTATGACGTTGTCACGTTCAACTATCGTCAGTAAACCGACTTTACAGACAACCGATTTTTTTGGCAAACAAATATGGTCGATCAGAAAGCTAATTCAGGTATCATCGCTATGGTAAACGAATTTTTAGAAGTGTCTGTTTATAATGTGAAAAAAGCAGTTTTTTATGAAATGCATATGAAAGTATACATATAGTATATACTTATAACAAAAGCTCAATTTTTTTTTGTCTGTCTATTTGTTCTGGCTAAACTCCGAAACAGCTAAACAGATTTTGACGAGGATTTCCCTGTTAATGACGTAAGGAGTAACTTAGGCTAGTGTTTATCATCACGTTAACGTCTGTAGGGGGTGAGCAGCACTGCAACTTCACGTGGGCGAAATCATGGGCACAGCTAGTTAAAAATAATTTAAAATAAACCTAGGTATACAATGATAGTGACAAGTTCGAGCCGTCATTCAAAGTAGCAACCGTTTATAGGTTGCTGACTGAGGCACCAACCGTAAGGCTCACACTTGGTTATAGAATTTCGTGATGAAACACCGTGTGAGTATTCCCTTACCCTTCTGCGTATTCTAGTAAATGTTAGATCCATTGGGATATAATTGCATGAGCAGGTAAGATATTCTAGTTTTGACATTCTCTTCTTTATGTTTGTGCTGAGTATTAGTCTATAGCGTACTTTATTAAAATGTGTTTTATGTGTTACCGCGCACACATTCACTCACATCGATGAAACCAATTTACCAATATACGAGTATTTAGTCGAAAATCATATTCAAGTCGTAGAAACTAATTTAAAATTAGTATAACGAAGTTTTACATTTATTAATTAGCAACATGATATTCATTTAGCCAGTATTAAAATGGAAATAATTAATCCAGTCTGATAAAAACTTCAGTCTCATTGGAAATTATATTTCATTAATAAATTTACCGGATTAAATTTGGTTTTGATTTAAAATAAATTGGTTTATTATTACATTTAATCCAACAATGTAGATTATCGTCTTTAGCATGTATTTACTGAGTACGTTATCTAGTTATTGATTTAGATTGCATTCTTTTAAGAGTTCCGCTTTGATACTTGAAGATCTCGGAAATAGATTCACCATAACATCTGTGAATTACGTTTAAACTAGTAGTGCTTGGTACTACTAGTTTGAACGAAAGTGTTTTTGCCAATACTAGTTAAACAAATGTAACATACACTTAGGTATTATTAAGTATAACTATACTTACAGCAAAGCGATTAATGAATATTTACTCCTACGTAAAGCCAAATAAAGTTACAAGCTAAGCAAATGACTTAAAAATCCGTATTTGTATTATAAATGTGAAAGTAACTCTGTCTGTTTGTCTGTAACTTTTTCAAGCTTAAAAACGTTGAACCGATTTATGTACACTAGTAGGGATAGTTTGTATATCAGGGAATGACATAATTTAGTTTATGTCGCAGCCGAAAGCTAGTACGATATGTATTTGTCGTAGGTTGCCTGCGGAGATTTAGTGATACCTTAAAAATAATCAATCCATAGCATGCAATTGCTTGACTGATTAATGAACAATAGGGTTACATCGCTTTAGATTAATATATCTTACGGGATCTACACGTAGGCTTCGGCCCCACGCACGCTTTTCAAAAGTCCGGAACTCCATAGTCTCCTCGAGTTCAGGACGAAACAGACATAATAATAAAAATACTCTTTACTATGAAATAAAAAATGCAAAATATCACAATGCCCTGACAAGAATCGCAGCTAAAAGAGCGAATGAAAAACTCACATTTACGAAACTCCAGATTCAGTTGAATATCGTTTCACCCGATAATTTGGCTTACTGTCTTTGGTCTGGTAATAAATATTGTTTTTAAACCGTGTGGGGTTTCAAGTAACAAATAAAGTAGTACTAGCTGTGTCCACATCGGCGTACATATATCATTTTTATCGGTCGCACTCGGCCCGCCCGTTTATTCATTGCTTACCTATTGCATACGCGGCCGTGTGACGACTGATCTTCTACCATTTGTTCTCAGTATTGTAATGTGTTTGTGTAACCATTGATGTTTATAAACAAATGTGAGAAAATCAAAGCGATTATAGCCTAGTGATTAAGTGGTTGAATGATACTCGTCTTCTGGGGTTAACAACATTGCTAGTATATTTGTATGTAATGTAACCTACTCTACTCTAGTAATCTTTCAAAAATAATAACCACATATAAATATATGGTTTCTGGAATGCTGAGTAGTAGTCGATGAGTTTTCATTTATAAAACGAAATTAAATGAAACGTACTCAATATGAATGTGTTCTGAAGGAAAAGGACATCTAGTACTCAGTCTATCGCAAAATGTCGTGATATCGCAAAATGTTTCGTTAATATTTTATTTTTTTATTTATATTAAGGAAGTCCAACAGCTTATTCGAATTTGACAAAATATTGAGAAGAATTCAAGTCAGTATTGTAATTTATTAATTAACAAAAAGTTCTTGCATTATTAAAAACATTCATTAGAATACGATTGTAAACATCTATAAACATGATCAAAAACAATTTCGAGCACATTTCGAAATATTTTATTTCTCTGGATATCGTATAATAGCTCCATAATGTGGTACTTTTCATAATGTTACTGGGTCATACCGCACGCCGCTCGGTCCGTTATTTGGTTTCATAATGCAAATATGTCTTTACTTTCTGGGGTATATTTATTCTGCATTTTCTTTATCATATATTATGTCCTGTCCTACATATTGTACTAAATTGAAGTGAAAGCTTTATGTTTGAATGTTAGATGTTATGTTTAAACGATTGATTTATATTTATTTGAAAATTTAAACAATCTTAGTTTTGGGCAACAAATCACCGTTTGAAGATATCAGTCTAAAATATTAAACAAATGTTTCATACAAAAGTTTTTCTACTCAAAATAATGATGCTGACCGCACAATTTCGTATGCGTCAATTGCAACATTTTTATTGCTGCTCCGCTCCTATTGGTCGTAGCGTGATGTTATATAGCCTATAGCCTTTCTCGATAATGGAGAGAATTTTTCAATTCGGATCAGTAGTTCCTAAGATTACCGCGTTCAAACAAACAAACTCTTCAGCTTTATAATATTAGTATAGATGTGAAAGTATTTTTATACAATTCTTGTTTTAAAGCCGGGGTAGGCAGCTAGTTAGTTATATTTTGATTAACTGTTGCCCGCGGCTCCGCCCGCGTGGATGTTGGTTATCCCGATAAAAACAATCCTATCTCCTGAAAGAATATATTATTTCACATCTATAATATTAGTATGGATTATCATTATTTTGAGGAGGTAGATATGACAACTTCAGGTTAGGCGACTAAAGCTTGGAAAAGTAACAACTCACAGTAAGCCGCCTAACCGAATTAAATGAAATTTGGTACGGAGATAGTTTGAGTCCCTGGGAAGGAGATAGGATAGTTTACATATGAAGTATTTAGTAAAGATCTGATAATGAGTTTTGGATACAGACAATGAAACTCCTCAATAATAAAAAATATTTTGTAAAAAAGTTTTTTTTTGTTTAAAAACAAGCTTCGCTTCCTTGTTTCCTTTCGTTTACTTTGTGCAGATCAAGCAAGTTCATTACCTACTATCATTTATAAAAAAAGCAGTTAAAAAAAAAAGAATAATTCATGAACGAAAGTTGCGATGTAAAAAGGTCTAGTGCTAGAAGTGTCAATATCTTAAAAGTAACCCTGTATGTATTTGCTCCTGAAGTTATAGAAAAAAAGGTAGATTTAGGGTTGGTTTTAACAGCTTATTATCTCCCGCCCGAGTAGTAAAAGTCGACTGTCTCTGTCGTAACTCTAGTACTAATAAATAGTATTCAAGGAAAAGGGCGGGGTCCATAAAACCAGCCATGTTACCGCAAACAACTTAGATCCACGGCAGCTAATAGTCACGACATATTGCAACTATGTTGGATATTGTTTTATCCATAGATTGCTAATCCGAGTAAAAAAGGATCGATACAAATAAAATAAAGCGTTAAAGGGATATGAGCGAGTGACATAGACATAGATTATGTATGGGGGCGGTAACTCTTTGTAGGTAGTGACTAATTTTGGCTGAAGCTGTTGATTTTATTAATAAGAAGTAATCTTTGTCAACGTGAGATAAAGAGTTGATTATATTTAAAATGTTCATAAAATTAGTCCATCTGTTTGGATGCTATGAAGCCACAGACAAAACACAGATACACAGACAGATACACGTTACATTTACGGACGTTTTCAATAAATCTATCCATCGATGAATTTGGCTATTAGAGATATAATTTTGATAAGTTTTGTATGGAGCTTTTGTCAAATTTTATATATATTTCTAGTTGCGAAATCGATTGATCGACAGAATATTGAAAACGGCTGTTAATAACACTCAGCGTCGGGGCTTGGAAAAAGGCTTTGGCATTAATTTAAGTCATGACTAGATAAAGAATGGTAATTTATTTATGTTTTAAAAACACCACTTTTCTAGACTTCAGTAATTTAATTATTTTTAGTTATCATACTTTAAACTAGTATTGATATAAAAAATAAAAATGGTTGCCTGTAAAATCGGTTTACGAACGATAATTTTCATAGGAAAACATTTATGATTAGCATTTATGTTTAGCAACCATGCCTGTGACAGCTTTAGCAGACCGGAATGCATGGGCGCGCCCGACGGCCACAATACTCCAGTCTATCAGCAGGCGGAACATGACGGATCGTGCCGGACTGTGACTGTGATATAAGATGTCTTCACGTCAAAAAACATATATGATATATACATATATGGGATATACAGCAAAAAGTTTACATTTGAGTGTGTTTATTCTAACACTATCACCTTGTATCTCTTTTTTATTCTTTAATTACCTCGATTATGCTACGAACACCAACCTAGAAACGGTACAAACTTTATAGCCAGACCTCATTATAGCTGGTTATAAACCCTAAACGCGTATACTATAAATTAAAGCAATTTTGCAATACGCTATACTAAGTTTCTAAACGCTATCGAAGTTTCTATATCCGAACAGCGTGCAAACCCGTATTAGTAACTCCTTACGGTGTAAGTTCGTAGCAAACCGCTACGGCGTAGCACACGTTGTTTCTTTCCCTTTGTACACAGTACTCATTTTAAACTCACTTCAATAGCGCTATTAGAATCCACAGTAGGGTCCCAACTGGGTAGCAATCGCACGCTCAAGTGAGACCGTATTTCTTTTTTTAGAAACGCCGTTTAGTCAACTATGTATTGAAGATGAATGTTTATCGGTTTAACATTCGTTTCGAAAAAGGTAGCGTAGTGATTTATTGATTACCACTAACAGCAATTGTTGAGATATTGGGCTTTTAGAAATTAGACCGTTTATTCTGCTGACATATTGCTGGTGACGGTTGAGACAATTGTAAGCTTTTCAATAGCGGCTTTAACAGTATTTTCAATATTTCACATTTATTATGGTAAGGTAATTCAGTGTACTATTAAAATGTAACTAAAGGTTTTAAAGAAAAAGTAATTTTATGGATTTTCTTATTAATTTGAGTATAAAATGTTCAGATTTTACATCTACATTAATCTAAAGTAGACTGGTAGAGAATGTTTTTTTCTTCCTGAATCAAACGTCATCTATATTAATGCATAAAGCTGAAGAGTTTATTTGTTTGTTTGCCTGAGCGCATTCATCTCAGAAACTATTAGTCTGAATTGAAAAATCTTTTGCTGTTAGATAGGCCATTTAGCGATGCTATATAACATCATGCTACGACTAATAGAAGCGTAATGAATAATAATAAATAAGTAATGAAAAACGTTGCAAAAACGGGGAAAAGTTACGCAGACGAAGTTGCACCTGACTTATTCGTTCACTAATCAACGCCCAGCCAAAATCGTTGGACTTAGAGAGCTGTGTCGTGAGGTTTATTTTTTAGTAAACAAGAAATCGCAAATCTTATGGTCCAAAATGGGTGTTAAAGTTGTATGATGTATTCAGAGTCTAGTCTAGTTCATTGATCTCTATGGTATTAGTACGCTTGACAAGTAACCGCCGACAACGACAAGACTCTTATTTGATTTTGACACTTGGACGCTCATTTCACAAAATCAATTTTTTTTAAGCTATTGCATAGCTTCTATCGCGGGCCTTGAGCGCGGGGACCGAATCCAGAAATTCCGTAACGAAAAAACCTCACGCTCCCCACCCGACGGGCACAGCGGTGATACTTTTTACTTTTGCCATCTATCAATGAATAGCAGAACTTTTAATGTTTTTTTTTTTTTTAAATTTAAAAAAAAAAACTTAAAAAAAAAAAAAATTATTTGCTTTTTTTAAATTAAAAAAAAAACATTTTTTTTTAAAGAAAAAAATATTCAAACATTGTTTTTTTATAATAAAAAAAAACACTTAAAAAAAAATATATATTTTTTTAAATGCTTAAGTTGATAAAAATACTATGCAATAGCTTTACCGCGGCAGTCCCCGAGTGTCACACATTTTTTTTTTGGTCGTATGAATCGAAACTTAACTTTTTTTTTCATTTTCATTTTGAGACGACTCCCGCAGTAGGGTACAAGTCCTGTGTTGCGAGGGACTTTACAAACATACAAGTCACGGACACAAAGTACACCTAGACTCGGAACAACAATTTGTAGATCACACAAAGTGGTGTCCCGTGTGGGAATCGAACCCACGACGTCTTGCGTAGCAGTCGGATACACTCCCACTGCGCCACAGAGGCAGTCAGAAATTGAAGCCTATACTTGTGTTTTGGCGTCTCCTAGCACAAGTATAATTTAATAATAATAATAATAGCCTTTATTCAGACACAAAATAAATATTAACAAATAAAAATCTTAAGTAAACGACTCAAATGAGTCAATGACATCGACAACTTCGTCTGTTTGCCCAAATTTGGCAAATGCCTCCTCCATTTCTTTCCACTCTACTTGGTTTAGTGCTTTCCTTGTCCATAGTTTTCCTGCTATCACCTTTATCTCGACTTCCCACCTTCGAATCTGTCTGCCTCGTTTCCTTTTCCTATTTCTAGGGTACCAAATCACAATACTTATTGTATGCCCTGTCCATTGGCACAGGTATACATTTGCATAAAAGGAGACTTTGCAACTAGCTATATAAGCTAGCTGACCCGCGCAACTTCGTCTGCTTGAATTTTTCCTATTTTTGCAACATTTTACATTACTGCTCCGCTCCTATTGGTCGTAGCGTGATGTTATATAGCCTAAAGCCTTTGTTGATAAATGGGCTGTAACTTATTTTAAATTCTGACCAGTAGTTCCTGAGATTATCGCGTTAAACAAACAAGGAAACAAACAAACCAGCAAAAAACATACAAACAAACTCTTCAGCTTTATAATATTAGTATACATTCAAGTTGTCTTGTGTTTTTCACGCTGTCGTGCTCATTGCGTCTCGTAGAACATAATCTATGGTTATTATTGAAAAATAAGTGATGAATACATTTCATATCACATTGTGAACAGGATTTAGACTGTTAGAATGATTAATGAATTATTGAATTAATTTAAAAATATAACCTGGTCCAAAAGCCATCGCATTAGATTGTGTTACTGATTACTTTCAGGTTTGCACTTATAATACATAATAATGCAACGTTATTCTTATAGTGCAAACCTGAAATTAATTAATAACCAAAACTTTTTACTTAATTATATAAGTTATATATATATATATATATATATATATATATATATAACTTATATAATTAAGTAAAAAGTAACGTAAACAATCAGTATTTTGTTTCCGTCTTTTTCAGTCGGGATGAAAAAGACGGAAACAAGATACTGAAGATTAATATCATGCAGTCGGAGGCATTAATCGCAGCGTCTTTTTGCAGGCGGTTTTTTTTATTTTTTATTATTATGTATTTTACGAAAAAAAAGTACCCAATGTGGTTATTTAAGTTACATTTACAGTTATTCAATTGTTTTATAAAGAGCAATAAGCAATACATACTAAGTGCAATTCATATGGCATGCTCGGCTTATTGAGAACGAAATCGTGGGCAGAAATCTTGTATCAATCTATTAGGATATTGGTGGAAAGGAAATATAATGTTCCGAACTTTGTAAAAGTTATATGAACGTGTGGCAATAAACGTATAAGTGTAGGATGAAATTGTTGCACTTATTTGTTTTGTATACCTATTTCATACTTTACAATAATATATTGTTAGACAGTGTTTATTGTAAGTTGTGTATATGTTTTCATTGATTTGTAATATCAGTTTTATGATTATGTATTATAAATGGTTTAATATATATATTTTTAATTTTTTCTATCAACCCATATGTCCCACTGCTGGCCACATGTCTCCCCAGTAGAACCATCTTATATAGGTCCAGGGGTACTTAATAGTCATAATCGCCACGCTTGGAGAGCAGGTGGCCGATCTCAGTAAGGCTGTAAAATACGCACAGACTTTATTTGATTGATATTCTGGTTACGTGACATCATCATGTTAAAATTTAGTTTTCAGCTTTAGAATGTAAATTCTTGAAGTTCTAGCTGAATTTACTTTTTAACCTAACTCTAATAAACATATAAAACACACCGCAAATAAGAAAAACGTACACTCCATTTCCAAGAGACATTTTGTCTACGAAAAACATGGAGCATGCTAAATACGACTCAGCCGTCGTATTGCAGTGGACGACTTTACATATGTATAAGTCGTACATATGTATGTGCGGGGAAATTCAAAGCGTGAACTATTTAATCAACTCATGAAATATGCATTCGCCGAAATTCTGGTTGGGCCCGTCCATCAGCAGACGGCCTTATCGACGACGGCGCTTATCATCAACAGGTCCCACTACCGACTCGTGTGCTGTTATCTCTTGCTACAAATAGTCACGGGCACAACACTAACAAGGAAGCTTAAGCATCAAGTCAACCTCGCTCGAAATTCAACTGTAACCTAATTATGTCATGGTTCAATTTCGCTGTAAGTTGCTGCATTAGTGTGGTGCATAATCATGGATAAACGCATTGTCACAGTGTATTACGGGGCCGGTCGCTTAATGCGCCTAATTCACGACAATGTAGACAAGTCGTTTGCAACTATACTTTGTTATTATTTCAATTTGGACTGTTTACTAAATTTCGTTGGGCCTACATCGTCGTAGCGAGGTCCGCTTTGATTTTATGACGTCATTTCTAGTGTTTTTTCACATTTTCGGGAGCAAAACAGAGCTTTGTTCTGTATAATGAGGCTATAGGTCGATAATGGAAGTCAGTTTCTAAATGTCTGGATTTTGGCAAGAATCATGTAAGTGACCTTTATACTAAGGAACGTAATACACAAATAACATTTTCAAAATATTATCTACCATTTTATTGATTAATCACGTGTATTTAAGTTCATAAATAGGGGTAAAATGTGACCGGTACTCCGCGTTTGGGAGTACATCCTACGTGTCCGTGATTGGAATATTTATAAAGTCCCCTAACATACGTATTACGTAGAGAACATATCTTAATATTGTTAACAGCTTTTTCCATGTAACGTATAAAACAAAAAAACCGTAGTCCCCCCTCCCCCATCCGAATAATGCGGCTTAAGAAGTTGTTTTTGTTTCATACTTATAACGTTATACCTACCTACATATTAATAATTTTCAATGGAATTTATACGATTTTTTTTACATATTTGATCAGCTGTTACTCGTAAACTTGTAAAGCCTACTTATTATGATACCCCACGATGGGTAGGTGAGAAAAAGTAATCACATCCCCACTTTACATATAGGGGAGGTACCCTAAAAAAATATTTTACTTTGTCAGTATAAGTTATGTGCGTCCATGTAATAAATGAATTATAGCCTTCTAGCACTAAAAGTCTCTGAGCTAAGCTACGGACGGACGGACATGGCGAAACTATAAGGGTTCCGTTGTGCCATTTTGGCTACGGAACCATAAAAACAACGGGTTGCACTCCAGGAGTGCCGGCAGAATTGAAAACTTAAACATTATATTACATACTGATGACATTTGAATAATACTTTTCGATCTTAGTGACATAATAATAAAAAAATATGAAATAATAATAATATAATAATATAAAGTCAGAGGCATTAATGAATCTCGATGAACTCAGTAAAGTGGTTCCGACTACTTAAAATTATACCTATAATATGTAGTGGATCTTTTTTGTGCAGGCGGGTTTCTTTTATCACAGATTATCAAGTATTGAAAATTGAAAAAAGAATGGTTGCTGACTAACTTTTTTAGTATCACAGTCATAATCATGTTATACTTTTTTGAACTTTTTTTAACACCTCTTTTTGCTATGACATCTCACAGCCGCCATATTTGTTTTTTTCAAACGTCACCTATTTAAGAACACATGGGCGGTCAAAACAAATCTAAGGACGTATAGTAGTTTGTGAGATATGAGGTAATAAAGAATATTAAATACAAGATATGCGCGAAAAACGTAACCCTTTCTTACAGTCGGGTAAAAATTAAAATAAAAAAGGGCAAAAAATAATCGTTACTCGGACTCGAACTGGGGACTTCTAGTTTCTGGACCGCCCGATATCCCACCTGAGCTATAATAACATTGTAGATGGTGGCAAAATTTACCTACTACTGGATTCTAATGATATGGTAGCAATTTTTCATTGCTCTCTTACTCTTACAAATTTACGATCATGTCACATGTCCTGACGCTAGTTTAACATTTTTTACCCATCTCAAAAAGTGCACAACGCCGCTAAAGAAGTTTTCACTTAAAAAAAAAACGGATGAAGTCAAGACAAACAACAGCCGATATGTAATCTTGCACTGTGTGTACAGTCAAAGATATTGGATACATAGTCTATAACTATTTTAATACTCGCCACAACTCGAACTGTGCAATATTTAAATTGAAGTCTAAACTACCACCAGCTTGTCTTGAATAACATACTACTTTAGTTAGAAATCGTATTGAACCAAACGTAATACCGGTTCGATTGCATTTGACCGCCTTGGCAGCACTAGGAGGTGGGAATTTGTACATTAAATAATTGGTTCGCCATATATTTCCTCTTCCAGGCACATTATAGCTTAAATGCACAGTCGAAGCCGCAGTACTGCTTTCCTAGATTTACCTTTTGTAATTGAACTCGGTGATTTTACTAGCTTATGTAACTACGATCGCATATAACTAATTAATTTCCTGTGGTAATTAATTATGGTTTCTATTGGAAAATAGCTTTGAACTGTTGGTTTTGTTATAGAATCTTTTTCCTGAAAGTGTGATGCGACAAAAACAATTGTCAGAATGAGTTTACAAGTTTGACGAGTTAATTCAACAAAAACAATGCCAGAAAAAGTAGCAAAATTAGCGTTTACGTCTTTGTCTTACTAGGCAAAAGAATGATCTCCTGTTTTCTTTCAGAACACAATTGGGTAGTTGACTACAATAAAAGTAAATTATTGTATACTAATCTGGTAATAGTAGATCTTAAAAGGCTCTAAAAATAACTGTTCTTTTACATTTTAACATGTTTTTGAATTTAAAAGCATGAAAATGAATACTAAAAGTATTGATTTGACGATAGGAACTTATGACGTCATAGGTTCCTATTCTATACACATTTCTATAGAGCTTGTCCTTTTGACATTTCTTATAAAGATACTGATTTGATTTGACAGTCAACATCCCAATTGTGCAAGAACGAATTTAGATTTACACAAAGATTTATTATCGTATAGATATAGCAGAACACTAAATCTTCTGTCCCAATTCATACGATACAATGTTCAACATTTATCTATAGACATAATACTTGTCCGTGTTTAATTATAATACTATGTGTCCAAGATATATGAGGGTTTACGGCACTAGTATTTGACAAATGTCCATGCAATACAACCGATATGTCAGGGGGGTAGTTAATAGATTCCTGGGATGTAATAGTGCAGTAACGCCGGGTAATAAAGGAGCTCTGAATAGCCTAGACTATAAATTTTTAACAGCATTTCAATGGCTAAGTGTAGTAAAATATTGCTAAATTACGTTATAATTATAGCTCCTAGGAATATTTATTGTGTGTTATTGTTTCTTTTATTGCTTTCAATTTGAATGTGATTTATTTATGAGTGTTATTTTAATTGGAAAAAGTTATTTAAAGCTAGCGATAGGTTTTTATGGTTGAATATTTTAACATAATTTTGATCTCTAGGTTGTAAATGTCTGAATATACGAGACGTTTGTTATTTAATTACGTTTTGGAATGATAGGTGTTTCATACCAAAAATACCTTGGATATTTTTTAGATGAACTTGTTTAAAAGCTGTCTGCCCAACGTTGTATAGAATGTCATTACAAAATTTAATTATCCAGCCTTAAAGGATATTACAAAACCACCTTAATCTCCAAGCCATTGTGCCTTACAAATTGCAACAAAAATGATCTTGTCATTAAGCAACAATGTAAGACGCAATTGAAGAGTTGCAACAGTTTACGTTCGACAGTGGCTTTAATTACGTTCTCCCGATGTCGCGCAGTAACGCCGCGCGTAAAACTGCGACAAAACGCTGCGACGCGCGACATAGCGTCCGTAAAACGCGCGCTTTATGATTATTTGCTCAACAGGTAGATAGTATGATGGCAACATGTTGCAATTACATAAAACGAGGTTATTGCGAGCGTGTGCAGTAATTAGGAAATTAAAATATCTTTACGTGCCTACTTATTTATGGTGATGTTTAGTCTTGGATTAGTTTGGAAATGCAGTTGCAATTTTGAGTTGAATTTTTGTTGAACATCAGATCTATATTTGAAATAGTATATTAAACAAAAAGTTGTAATATGTTTTATGTCAACTCAGCCTCGTGTGGGCATACCCTAACGTGACCATAATTCAGGATACCTCGCTAAGTTATCGCCAGTCTTTGAACCCATGTCCCGTACGCTAATCGACCCACTGTCAGAAGCACTTGCCCCTTCCGAGCGATCACACGGACAGGCGCATATCCAAAACTTTTACAACACATTACAAGCGAAATCCGACCTTATGAATTTGTCATGAGGTTTAGAATCAGTATTTGTCGTTCGTCTATGTAGACTGTCAATAACTGGCGAGTAGGTAAACAATATACCTCTAAATATATAGAAGATGTAGGTAAATAGGTGGCATATTGGAACTTCTACATGAATTTTAGGACTAATTTATGTGCCAGCCCATATATTTTCATAAACGTTTCAAAGTTATTTCGTCAATACATCAACCTGTTAGACTTGTTTAGATTTTTTGTTTATACATTGATTAGGTACTATAGTTAATAAATTGCCGTAGAAATAGTTTACCTAAAATAAGAACTCCTTCCATGAAAGCAAGCATTTTTCTCCTAACAATAATAGTTACATTAATATCGTTTTTAACGTAGGCGCAAACTAGCGTCGGCGGCAATCGGTGAGAAAATATGACCTATTAACTGCACCCTGTACATTATATTTTATACAGGTGGAGTGCTACCAAGATGAACAATAAATATAGCAAACAGCGTGTAAGATACAATAAAAATGAATTATTATCACAAAATGTATTCGTACGTAGCGTATTTATTTTTATGGTATTTTACTGTGTCTGTTATCTTTACTTGATATAAGGAGGTAAAGTTGTTTTTTTAGGCGGTCTCAGGGCTGCTAAAGCGATTTGCGTTGCCCTCCCAATGTTTAGAGGCTTTCTTTTTCCCGAACGATATAAGAAAAATATTATTATGATGTGGTTAATGCGAAATGAACGTGGCAATGTGAATTTCAATGTTTCGGAAGTGAGTTGTAATTTGACTGAGCTGAGTGAGTCGAGATTGTACGATTGTTTTTTATTTTTATTTGTAGCTTCTCTTGATGTCGGTTTGAATTTTTGTCAGGTTATAAAAGTTAGTTTATGTAGCGTGTTATGAAGTTAGGATGATTGAAATGGATCGTAAAGTCATGCACACATACGGAGTACAGTGGGTATGCGCGTTTGCATCACGCGAAAAGCTGAGGAACTTATGGAGTATCTCAGAATAAAGATTAGGTGGACCTTGATTGAGGGTGGAGAAATTGGAGTCGCGCCATATCGTTTATTTTAAGTCGTTTATATTGCGAGTGCTCACGGAATAACTGTCTACCTTCATGAAGGAAGACCTTTGACCGAATGGTGTCGCATACCGACGATTTCGTGGCAGGTTACGCTACAACTCGCAGCGAAACACGACGCCGAGCCCGCCGTCTCGTGGTCAACTTTGTGTTTAGTTTTATTGTAATTTTATTAATTATGTTAAACCCTATAATAAATGGTTATTATTATAATATAACATAGAAAAATCAGTATTGTTCACCACTTTTTGGGATTCTCTGAACATATAATGAATATGTACAAGGAAAGCTTTACTGCGTACGTTTAAGCAAATCCGTACTGGTATTATGGGAGTGAAAATAACTACGTATATTTTCTCTGTTTGTTACCTTTATGTGAACAGATTTGAAAAGTTTTGCCCCAACGAATCTTTAAAATGACCGTTTTACTCTTCACTTTTCGTATTTTATTGAAGCACAACAAATATAGAGTGTCTTACCAACCAAATAACGTAAGATATTCAATATTATCATTACCATATTTCTTAAAAACTCAGTTGCTCAAGTATCTTTGCCACAAGGAATACGACTAATTGATTTCACACAAATTTGTTGTAAGCTAGTTCGGATAATTGATATTTAAGACCTCTGCAGTTCGCGTTACAGTTTCACAGATGGCAATGTTACGACTAAGGATAAAGATTAAATATCTTTATAGTGGACGGGTAAGTCCAAATTGCTTGTGAAATTCAACTCCCTGAGATGCGAAACGTGAAATAAAATAGTCATAGTAAACAAATAAAATTTAATGGACTCTTGCACACTATTTTATAAAGCTAAAAATTGTTTCTGTCTTTAGGTTTAATATTTTTAAAACGGAAAATAGGAGTATTCTATTATCATTAACCCTTAGGTTTGCGAAGTATGGATGTGTGAATTTTTTATACTCTTATATGGTAGAACTACGAAACAGATTTTGATGTAACTTTATAGTAGGTAGATAACCTAGATAGAATTAGGACAAAAATGAATGTTAAACGGTCTATAAATCTCACCGCTCGCGGCATCAACCCGGCACCCGACCAGCACCGCCTCGCCGCTCGGTGTCCACTCGTTGACGATGCGGTGGTCCAAGAATTTCTGGGTAGTCAGTCAGCGATTGGCACTAACACTGAAAACGGAGAATACAGAACACAAGCTTCATAGCAAAACACAGTACCTGATAACTTTGAGAGCTAAGTAGATTAATAGGTACTTACTTGTAATTCGATTCGAACTTAACATTGATTCACACTTTTCATTGATTGGCGGCGCGGCGTATTTGTCCATTGGCATCGCACGGGTAAGTCGCTACCGTGACTTTTAATGTTTGATTAGGTGTATTTGGTAGTTTTTTGATCACCTCCCTCCGTGATCTTTGATATAGTGAGATTTGGCTTGATCTTCTCCCCCCCTTACCTTACCTAAGCTTGCTCGAAATGTAAATTTTTCAGTGTAAATATATATGCTTGCACGACGTCAATATCAACTATTGTTTCATTCTTATGAAATCACCTTTTCACCGTTTGTATTAAGTAATGAATAAATAAAAATAAATATTACAGCCTTTTACAAAAACCGCATCCGAATCCTTCAAACTAATTTAGAGAAACGTGGCCAGGGTCATAGCTGCAGCACCCCCTAACATAAAACCGTATATGAATTCGTCAAACCGTTCTCGAGATAAATGGCAACATTCATTTATTAAAATATGCACAGCAGTGCCCTCTGGCGTATTGCCATCATAATATAGATTTAAGAACCATTGGAGAAAAATTACAGACCCTTCACAGAAAACCGCATCTGAATCGGACATTTCGTTATAGAGATAAATTACAACATGCAAGTGCTCAAACAACACCCACGCACACATAAAAAAATTCTTACCCTAAACGCAATAAACGAGTAATACCTTCTCTAATTAAATGACAATTAAAAAATACAAATAACCTATATAACACAACCTTCATTCTAGCTTCACATAATCATAAATAATAGATTTTTGATCGTTTTCAATATGTTACGATTTTATTTGTCTCCTCGGCCAGCAAACAAATGATATCATGCGATAAGGAACTGCGTTGCAAAAACGACATACACATGCCAACACTTTGAATTTGTCTTCTGTACTGCTCGGTTTTTTGTGGTACTAAGCACTCGCGAGCAGCGCGCGGTCAACTCAGGGCCCGCACGTTGCCGGCTAACGGTAAACTTCTGCGAACTATTTTACCTAATGTGAAATTCTTTTGTTCTGTGAAGCGAATAGTGAGTTGACACCGAGTGGTCCACTCACGAGCGAGGCGATCCGGTGCCGATACGGTGTTGATGAAATGAGCGTTACTCTGAAAAAAATCATACAAAGAATACTAAACGCTCCAGGCAAGGCGGTGCTGGTCGGGTGCTGGGTTGATCCGGTGAGCGATGACCTGTCTCCACTTACTGACACAAGAAACTACTATGCAAAATTTCATGATTCTAGTTTTGGCTATGGTTCGACCAGTGACCATTTAGTTTGTTTACCCATAACTATAAATTACGCACCTATAACACAATATATTATGGCTAGCGTAAATTCTTAAGAGCGACCTTTGCTTAGTATAACTAAAACATTAATCAGGATACAACAATAGAGTGATTAACCTCTGTCGAAACAAAGAGTGTTCGCATACCCGGTACTATCTCCGACTAGGAGGTACTAGAAGGCTCTCGGCATAGAGCCTTCCCGCGTGCCATTAACATGTAAATGAACAAGCGTTGTCTGAGTTTCTCTCCGAATATGTTGTACATACGCGCTGAATAATCGATGGTATTAAAAGCATAAATTTTAACGCTAATATTCTTCAACGTTTTACGTGAAATAGTTAAATATTTTACGTGTTGCTCGTAGGTAAATAGTTTATACGGTTTATACAACATTTATATTAACGAATATGAAACAGAACATCAATTCACGCCTTTATTAGGTACGTCAAAACATTCTCTAAGTAAAAAAAACCTTATTATTTTACTTTATTTAGGTTTTTTTTGGTCGTCATCATGTTTATAAATATGTGACCAGTACCTATCTCAACATAATACTAAAGTCGTCACCTATTTGACTATACAGTAGTAGCATTAAGAAACATTATTATAACTTTTTCAAAAGCTTTCTGGGCGGCAGCGTCATTAAGTTGACCGTTGCGAGTCAAGATAAGACTCATAACGACTACATTATTAAGTTTTAAAGGAACGAATGCTTACGGAATTATCGAAACATAAATGTGATGATTACATATACTTACAGTTGAAGGTCTAACAAGAACACCAGTACTTTTATTGCCGCAATAATGTTAATAAGTAACAATCTAAGATCGGTATCAATAACAGTACCTAACCGTTAATATTATAAGACTACTGAAGTTATACCAACCTGAATTGTATTGACATGTAATAAATGGTCTAACTTTCTAAAGTTAGCACATTTATTTATAATAATTACTGTAAGGTATTCGCCCACAATACCCAACATTTCTAGCACTTACGATTTACGCCACAACTGATTTCCCCATCTGTCAAAAAGTACACAAAGCAAACAAAGCTTTAGTGCTTTCAGATAAGGTGCAATTTAGTTGTTTCTTAATTTCCATGTCATTAGTTGTGTCTCTGTGTGTACCCATTCATTAATTATTGGGGTGATGTTCTAGATCGGTGTTGGTATAATAGCTCTACCGATTTGAGACCAAAATTTATGATACACTTAAATTAATTGAAACAAGAAATACATAGGAAAAAGCAAAGATGTTGCTATCATAAATTATAATAAACAGGCCATAATTATAAAAATATACTAACTGTCACCCGCGGCTTCACCCGCGTTGTTGATTTTACCCCCTGAAGGGTTGATTTATCGCTTTCGATCAAAACGCTGAAACACGTGTTTCCTTATTTACAGCACACAAAGCTAAATACAAAATTCCACCGATCTAACCTCAAAACTGATCGAGTTCTATACAAATTTGCAACCCCTTTTACATCCTCTTAGGAGTTGATTTTCCAAAAACGGTGAAATGTGTTTCTTTCTTTTCATTTACAAAGCCAAATACGATGTTTAACATTAACTTAAAAATTGACAAAGTTTCATACCAACTTTCAAGTTGCAACACCAATTTTACCCCATAAAAGTTGATGTTTTAAAACGCTAAAACACTTGTTTTTTAAAATCAAAAACCAAATACAAAATTTCACAGATCTAACTTTAAAACTGATGGAGTTCCATACAAACTTGCAACCACTACTCTACCCCTTTAAGGGTTGATTTTTCAAAAACGCTAAAAACGTGTTTCTTTATTTGAAATCAAAAAGCCAAATCCAAAATTTTACAGATCTAACTTCAAAACTGATGGAGTTTCATACAAACTTGCAACCCATATTAAGTATTCGTATATATATATATATATATATATATATATATATATATTCGTGCCCTAAGAAGTTACCCCCTTAGGGAACGAATACTTAAAAACTCTTAGGCTCTGCATTGATGAATTAGTCAGTCAGTCAGGACAAGTGATTATATATACATGTATATATGTATTTTAAAATAATACAAAAAAATAATTCCCTTTCATAACACGAAAACTTAACAGTGCAATTGTAGCATTGTACGCTATCAACACGGATATTTGGCACCATTTGTACTACATACTTTACATGTTATCGCGGGCATTTAAGGATTTTAATGGTGTATAGCAACTAGTTATTGGGCTATCGCACACCATCAGAGACTGTAAATGAACGGTAGAATATGAGCATTGTGAGGGAAGAACCGTGTTTTGGAAATAAGGGTTTTTAGAACCTTGAAAAGATTGGATAAAGTGGGGTAAGTCGTTGTTTCATTAGCTGGTTTTACCTCGATGATATTTAGATAAAACCTGTTTTAAATGTTGAAAAACTTTCGCGATTTAATTTGTACACATTATAAAATTAACCGACCACGGCCGTTGCAATACGGTCGAAACGTCGGGCAATAAACAAGGTATTTTACCTTAAATTATTCACGCGATTAAAACCCGTAGTATATATAATTTTATAAAACCTGTAAATGGCAAGTCATATCAACAGGGTAATATGTGCTCATGTTTTAAAAAGCCTCGGCACATGAAATAAAAAGTGTTTACATTTTTGATAAACAATGGTGAGATCTAGAGTCGACCCGTGACCACGATCGGTGCAATTCGATCGAAACGTCGGGTAAATAAAGGTTCGTACCTTTAAATAATTCACGCGATTAAGTCCCGCAATATATCTAACTAGCTGTCCCGCGCAACTTCGTATGCGTAATTTCTCCCCGTTTTTGAAACATTTCTCGTCGCTTCTCCGCTCCTATTAGTCGTAGCGCGATGTTGTATAGCCTATAGCCTTCTTCGATAAATGGGCTATCCAACAAAAAAAGATTTATTCAAATCGGACCAGTAGATCCTGAGATTAGCGCGTTTAAACAAACAAACAAACAAACAAACAAACAAACAAACAAACAAACAAACAAACAAACAATCAAACAAACTCTTCCGCTTTATAATATTAGTATAGATATGGAGAGAACTGTCCTAAAATAAGGTACTTCACTACAGTGGCAATAAAATATTTTGCACTAATCTGGCAATAGTTAAATATTTGACTTACATAAAGTCAAAGTTCACGCGATTATGTCCCGAAATATATCTAATATGGAGAGAACTGTCCTAAAATAAGGTACTTCACTACAGTGGCAATAAAATATTTTGCACTAATCTGGCAATAGTTAAATATTTGACTTACATAAAGTCAAAGCGCTATTCCATTAAGCAAGTCTTGCATACAAGTATGACGTCATATGTGCATATAAGTTGCTTGTATTGTAAAATATACCTATGGGAGCAAGTAAAGATAGCCTTAAATGTCAAATTTGCAATCAATCATCTTTTTGTTGGGGTTACTGAGACTGTAACCCCAACAAAAAGATGAACTGGTTGGGTTGGGATATAGTGACGCTAATCAAAAATGCTTAACTTCAAAATGCTTGTTTCTTAGTGAGTTCCCAATTATTGTTTTGAACCAATATTCTATTGTAGGCTGAACTGTCAAAAATCAGCGTTCTTGATATACAGGTTGATTTTTAATATATTAATAACCTCCCGCACTTGCGCGCTCTTCAAATAAGAACATAGTATAATTTTTGAAAAAAAAAAATTACAAATTTATTCCTTCACCACCTACCACCTACTTTTGTCACACAATCATTTACCACACATCTGAGAGACCCTGGAGTAAAATCGATGTTTGTTTGTCAGGGTGAGTGCCTAAACCTCACAATAAACAATGTTTTTAATCCAGTATTTTTTTTTTCTGTTCCGTGAGTAAAATAGTCTGTAGGTGGTTAAGTTCATAACTTTAAAAAACAAGTGTTAGGTGATTGCGGGTTAATATATTAAATATTTTCCAAAGCTAATATTACAAAGTTATTTAGTGTAATGTAAAAAAGCCACGAGCGGGAGGTTATTAGTATATTACAAATCACTCTGTAGAAGCTACGCAACCAACGAGGCGGTATTTTATGCATGGCGAACCTTGATTATTAAATCGATTGATGATTGCAGTCGAATCAGTTGAAACATTACAAGCAAATATAAGCGAATCCAACTTTCCCCTTTAATATTACACACAAGTATACACATTATATAGCATCGGTATAACATCAAACCTTTAACGGTTGCACCCCTTGCATTCCTGTCTAGCGGAAGCTTTTACAAACACAAATCAATTTCAACAAACATCCAGCCTAGCAACAAACATCTACAGCCACGTACGTCCCAATGCGGGAATCGAATCCCCTACCCTAGCAGGAGGGGAACACTCCACCGCTATGCTAATTAGGCCCTTAATGCTTATACCAGAGGCAGACACAAAGAACAATATAATTGAATTAATCCATCGGAAGTTATGAAGTACTCGAAGAAATGTCTACAAAGATTTAATAAGATAAAGAAAAAACTAGAGAATATTGTTCTTAACGTTAAAGAAACAGGAAGCGGCAGTAGCCTAATGGTTAAGGCATCGGACTCGCAAGGAGAGGTCGCAGGTTTGAATTCCTCCTATTATGCATACTACCGATGTGAACTCACTTACAGCGAATTAGCAAAGCTAATGTGTTTATTGCCAGTTATTTTCTTTTTAAAACAAAATTGTCCGCGTCGACACACGAAAACGAGTTGGTGCGTTTAGATGCTCACGTTCAAAGCGACATTCAACGGACACGAACATGAGCGCGAGCGTGTGAATAGGAGTGAATGTGCTCGACTGTTTGTGAACAATTTTTTTGTACTGCGCCGGTCCGTATCGAACTGCTTGCAGGGCTACGTCCCGTGCGTCTAAACGCACCATGACATGTGTTTAATCTTAAACCTAGAGCCCACATCTACGCGACGCAACAGACACGCGCAAAACATTGCGTCGCCGTTCGATGCGAATAGAACCTTATTATCCAAACTTTCAAATCCATTGGTATGAAAGTGAGGTCGACTATTTTTATGACGGTTTCTTCCACTGGCTCAGTTAAAAGCTGTTATATTGGCATTTATACAGCTACAAGTCTTAGAATGATTATGATAAAGACTATTTTTATTGTAGGTGACTTAGTGAGCCTATCATTATCGAGGACTACTGTCTATAAGTGTAGACGTCGAGTGTGTCATTAAACGTGTTAAAAGTATGGCATTAGTTCGTTTTTTCTACCTTAGTGTATAAAGTAAAATATGGTTTAGGTTACACTATATTTTTTAACGGGAAAATGAAACACTTCATACTACGCCGTGACGTAGAATTAATTTGCTCCTTTTGGAGAATTTTTATACCTTTGACAAAAAAGGCGTAAAAATAATTACGTCCAAAAAGATAAAGATACAGTTAATATGGAAAAACCAGGCAAGTGCATGTCAGGCCACGCACAATGTAGGGTTCCGTAGGCCCCTCCTCATCCGAATAATGCGACTTAAGAAGTGGGCTTTCTGTTGTTTTTGATCCGTACTTGATAATAATTTTAAATGGAATTTGAACGAAAATTTTGTTACTTCCTATTTCATCAGCTGGTACTCATAAACTTGTAAAGGTGTGATAGTTTTCCTTTTAATTTCACTATATATACTACTATTTATAGCTTAATATTCCATAAACGGATCCCTCATTTAAAAAAGGTTTTCATACCTTCTTGAACGTTTTTCAAATATCTATCTAATGATATCCTACACGATGTGGTAGGTGAGAAAAAAATCACATCCCCACTTTACATATAGGGAAGGTACCCTTAAAAAATATTTTATTTTATTCTTTCACTTTGTCGGCGTAACTAAAATGTAACTACCCATGCAAAATTACAGCCTTCTACCACTAACAGTCTCTGAGCTAAGCTGCGGACGGACGGACATGGCGAAACTATAAGGATTCCGTTTTGCCCTTTTGGCTACGGAACCCTAAAAATGAAAGTGAAGTTACATAACGAGTGAAGTCCCATTTAAAATACATGGATCGACTCGCATTAATCACGTACTAAGTGACATTTTAATTGTTATTATTAGCACCCTAAGCAAAATCACAGGAGTAATACGTTAAATGAGTGTAAACGAATAAATTTGAATCTTTATTATAAACCTAGTTCAATCAAATTGGTTTTATAGCTTTATTTTATAAAAAATCTGTTCAGTCGTTCCAAAGATACATTTTGTGTGTTTTTAATTCTAAGATTAATAAGACTAAGATTAATAGAAATAATGGATGATAGAATAAGACGAATAAAAGCTTCGTTTGATTTGGACACTTTAGTCTGGATTTTTTTATAGATAGGATAGCTTGGTACTTGAATTGACGCAGAAATCACTGGATGTACTACATCAGTGAGCTTGGTACTTGAATTGACACAGAAATCGCTGGATGTACTACATCAGTGAATTCGTTCAAAAATCTGTGTAATATTGTCAGATAAAGGACCCATACAGAACGTACACAGACTGATTGTGGAGTAGTGACCAATATACCTTTGATGTTGACATTCACAGCGATGGTGGATGCATAGTAATCCGATTAGTATGGCTGTCGAACGGACTGCAGCTCAACTAGGGCCTCTAAAAGGTGATAGTAGCTGGCCGTTCAATATTTTGGTGTGCCTAACGATCTGTGAGCGGTTTTCGGTATGGTAAAGTTGACAAAGCGCCAGTTATAATCGTCTCTTTAATTGGCTGCGTTCTAACTTTGTACCGTACATATGTTGTTCATATTTTGTGTTATTTTGATGGTATAATGTACTGCATGGGATTAATGTTTAGTTATACTAATGATTTTCAGGGATTCTATTCGTTACCTACGTCGGTTTTAAAGTGATAGAAGACTAAATATGGGACAATTTATAAGACGATTTTTTTAGTTAATAATAAAATGATTCGATATTTGATATTCTGTAGCACCTAATAAATATCAATAAACAATATGATTAAGTACATTTTTCATTAGGAACAAACTTGCTAACATTTTTTTCTTTTATCTTTCTTTTAATAGACACCTGCCGCATTAGGGTACAAGCCCTGTGTCGCGGGGGACTTTACAAACATACAAATTACGGACACAAAGTACACCCAGACTTGGAACAACAATTTGTGGATCACACAAAGTGGTGTCTCGTGTGGGAATCGAACCCACGACCTCTTGCGTAGCAGTCGGACACTCTCCCACTGCGCCACAGAGGCTAGTTAACATCAATGGACATCATAAAAGTATGCGAACAAAAGAATAACAATTGGAAAATGAACCTTATTTATAGGTAAAACTATAGTAGGTTAAAACGACATAAACATAGACGCCATAATTAAGTTACGTAGAATATTTTTTGGACTGGAAATAAAACCTGTGTAAATAAAAAGTCATTATATCAATAGATTGGCTGATGTTCACTAGTGGATATTTGCTTTGATAAGGTATTAAGAAAGTGATAGTGTATCATGCAGCACTAATGGCTCAATAACTACTCCAAGAAATATAACAATCCTATAATACATATAAAACTCCAAATGATCTTTAAATTACGCAGACAATTTAGCCATTATTTTCTTTGAAACACGCATAACATGAAAGAAATTGATCGACTAAACAAACCACTAAACGTACAAAGTAAAACTTTTAACAACTGGAGTATTACGGCCGTCATAACTGACGCTCTGAGAAATACGTTCGACGAAAATTACCACTTTTTGTTGATAAATGTTCGCTCCCAGCGTTGGCTGCTGTTTATGTGGCCATTAACATGAAATACTTACTTATTAATGAGTAATCTGTTATAATTACAATTATTGTAACATCTAGAATGGTGTTTTGCTGATAAAATGGCAAATGTCGCGCTACACGTGTGCTACACAATAAATGTGCTCAGTTTAGTTTCATTAATAACGACAATGTTTTAGTTAATGTTATAACATTTTGTTATTAATGTTACATTATTTTATTTGTAACAAAGTTTCTGTAATTACATTTAAAATAATATACCTAATTGATAATGCATGTTTATTTGTAAGACCGAATGAAATGCCTTATCTCTGGACTTTCGGTCTAATTAGAGCTTTACGTCATAAATTGAAATTGACGCATATAGTTCACAGGGAGCTACATATATACGATACTAGTTAATTTTCTCCGTTTTTGCAACATTTCTCATTGCTACACCGCTTCTATTGGTCGTAGCGTAATGTTATATAGTCTATAACCTTCCTCAATAAATAGGCTATACAACAGTGAAAGAATTTTTCAATTCGGATCAGTAGTTCCTGAGATTACCGCGTTCAAACAAATTTCTTCTATTCTTTATAATATTAGTATAGATTACAGATTGACAGGAGTCAAAATCTCAACTCAGTTTTTTGCGTCAGGTTTCATAATATCGCATTTTTTGTAAAACTGTGTCACTATACCGGTGGTAGCTCTAGGCCATAGACGGTCTTGGTGGGAACCACCACAATGCCAGTTATTCTTCCGTGAAATAGTGATACGAACAGGCTACTTTGTTTCGGTTGAAGCGCACTGTTGCGAGTGTAATTACTGGGCAAATGAGACTTATGAACTAATGTCTCAGAATGTGGAGCGCGGTACGGTGACACTTTCTTGGGAGGCACTGTTGTTGTTATGGGCTAGCGTGTCGCATATCATCATATTTTTATTTTATTTTTATAAAGATAACTAGCAATGTGGGATTGTGATCCCACATTACTAGCAATCCTGTTAACCCCTCCAGCTGAGCTTTATGGCTTGTGTTAGGAGTGGGTTCACGTCGGTAGTGTAATGGCCAGGATTTGAACCCACGACCTCACTGCTTGTCGATTCAATTACTCGAGTAAAAAAAATAGGTACAACAATTTTAGACGGTGAATTTTATGTTTGTAAAATTTTAAACTCATACACAAGCTAGAATTTACCCAAAACAGTAATTACATAGAGTTGAACAAACGTACTTAATGTTATAGGTACGTTTAATGCAACTTCAAAAGACTTCAAACGACGGTTATATATTTGTTAAAGTACAAATTAGGCATAAAACGAGTTATTTCTAATAATAATATCAAAACTCCTTTGTGACTGTCATCACCAATATCGAGATAGTTCGACATGTAAGCTGTATGCATCAATAATTTGCAGGATTAATGTCTGCAGTAATGCTCACATTGTGGCAGGTGAAATCTATAGCCATATATACCGATATCCTTATAATTGGTTTTAACTGGTTCACTAATTTAAGTATACCTTGTTGTAAATATCAAATACCTAATGATTCGGAACGAAATTCATTTATTATGGTAACAGTCAGATAATATAGAGAAGTCATGGAAAGCAGAATAATGTTAATTCATAGTTAATAATTAACATTAACTATAAATTAACATTAACTTTAACTTACCCGCACACAGTCGGCTTTTAACGATACCAATTTGTAGACTGATTTTGTCGTCCACGAGTATATATGTCCATTTTTCTTTGTATAAGAGTTAATACAAAAATATGGACAAATATTATGTGACATGCTTAATCAGAGTCT
The DNA here is from genome assembly GCA_945859575.2 of Herminia tarsipennalis. Lineage (NCBI taxonomy): Eukaryota > Metazoa > Arthropoda > Insecta > Lepidoptera > Erebidae > Herminia > Herminia tarsipennalis. The sequence continues at coordinate 8,953,512 of OX243840.2, forward strand.
AGCCGTAACGGAGGAGATTATATAATGCACAAGTGTCTGCACAAATAAGAGTGTATTTTAATTTCCTTAATTTCATAATGTATGTGTTGACACACTAAGAAAGTTTTGAGAAACTAATAAACTAACTTTTGTGGATAAAGTATTTTAATTAAATCTTTTAAAATAATTCTCCACCAGCCTGTATACAAAGTTTCATGCGTCTAAACTAATTTTAGAAATATTATTTTCAGCAGTCACAGTCACCTCATCCACGGTCTCCTCGAACACTGCTAGCGCGTCTTTCGGAGATGAAATCTATATCCCTTTCAGCTGATATTTTATTTTAGAGAATAAAAAGAAGTCACACGGTGTCAGAACAACGGAGCTAGTTGGTCATTGCAGACAAAACTTCTGGCAGGCATTTTGTGGTATACTATGGCGTTGATACTGCTTTGGTCTCATAATGGAATTGAAACCAGTTACCCCGTCAAAGTGAAGAAACTAGCGATCAAAATTTTCCCTGCGCTTATCGATAGCTTCATTTTCGTAGGCGATGGTTCGATTTAAAACAGCCAAACTGTCGACTGACGCTTTGTTTCTGGATCGTATCGATAAATCCAGGATTCTTTACCTGCCGCAATGTCGCTGGCGCGCCGAGACGAGCTAGGTTCAAATTTTTTAATCATATCAGGTCCCACTCCACACGGGCCTGCTTTTGAGCTTCGTTGAGGTTGTACGAGACCCAGCGCGAAACTATCCTCTTCACGCAAAAGCGCACGTGTACCTTGTGAACGCTTCCCGAACCAATCTGCAATGTATGCTGAATCTCTTTGTATGTCATTCGCCTGTTTTCTTAAATTATTTTTTTTACTGCCAGCACACTTTCTTCCGTGACAGCCGTCGTAGGACCACCACTCCTTTGTTCATCCTACAAAGTAAGGTGACCGCGCTTGAACTCGCTACGCCAAGGGTAGATGGTTGCTTTTGAAGGTCCTTCATCCATAAAAACCATTTGATGTCGATTGAATGACTGATTTGACTTGACTGCCTCTGTGGCGCGGTGGGAATGTGTCCGACTGCTACGCAAGAGGTCGTGGGTTCGATTCCCACACATGACAAAACTTTGTGTGAATCATCGTGCTCACACGATGATTTATTCTGTGTCTGGGTGTAATTTATCTATAATATGTATGTATTTAGAAATTTATAAGTATATTTATCAGTCGTCTAGTTTCCATAGTACAAGCTCTGCTTAGTTTGGAATCCCAATATTTTACATTATATTATTTTTTTGAGATTACATTATATTATTATTATAATGACTTATCAGGTTTTAAGCCACATTTAAAATCGTAAAAAAACATCTCATGAAAATCATGTTTTCAATGCAGACTCATTTTTAAAAGAGATACTATAATGGTATTTTTACTTTTAAATAACCAAATTATTAAAATAATTACAAGTGGCCAGTGCTTTATACATAAAACTTTTTTCGCAAAACTTTCTGAGTGACCTGGCACAAAGTGGGCAGTATCGACCCAAGTAGTTATTAATAACTTAAGTGTTAGGTAACTTATTTGTAATAAATAATAAGATTAGTATTGAGTACGTCAATGAGTGTAGCCATAAAAGGTGCAAGTACAGTTTTATATAGAAAGAGGTTACCTTATGTAAATAAAGCTAAGGTAATCAATGATTGATTGAATGATAATAAACTGGAGTTACTGTTACATCAATGGATTCAGAAACAGTTAATAAAATTATCTATACAGATATGATCGGAGTATTACCGCGTCATGTGGAAAAAAATAAATATTGTTTTTACTAGGAAATTTTCATTAATAGAGTAAATATTTACACTTCCAATATGATTTTTCAGAACGAGAATTTGATGGCTAGTTACGAATAGATTCAAATATAAAATATAGGATTATCAATGTCTTTAACGAATTCTTCTTTTTAATCGACTTCAAAAAGGAGGAGATTCTCAATTCGACTTAGGTATTAATAAAAAAAATGTATTTTCTGTTTGAAAGGGTAGATTTTCATATTAGTCCCATTGTCATCAAAGTTAGGATTTGATGATAGAGTTTTGGAGAAATCAAAATAACACTGCAAATATATCAGGTTCACCCATAGTAATTTAGGTATATTTTGTTGTAATTCGTCAATTCAGTCTTATAAATACAATTTAGTGAAGTGAAACTGATGATGGAGACCATAGATATCTAGCGGAACTACTTAATAATAAGAATTTCAAGTTACGATTCACATCATGTAATAGACTGGCTGACAGTCAAGTATGAGTCGAACTCCTCAAACATTAACGGCTGTACATCAGGAAAAACAATATTTTGTAAAAGTATATGAGCAGTTTGGATTAGCCTATTGTAATTTAGATTTTAATTACAAATCGACACACAAAAAAGTGAGAAACAAAATCTTTTATACAAAAAAATATATAGGTAACTAAGACTAGGTAAAACTACAAAAAAAAAATATAAAATAAATATTTTGAAGTTGGTGCCTAAAACATAAAAATTGGATTTCCTGGCACCAAGTTCAAAATATTTTTTTATAAAAGCATTTGTACCTATAAAAGTTTTTATTTCCAATAAAACTGTGAATACTTTGTCCCCGCGATAAAAAAGAAAGAAACGCTTCCTTCATTTTCAAATTTTCACCCAGGAAAACAATACGAAAATAATGTAAACAATTAAAAGTATGAATGTAACAGTAGCATGAACAATGGCGCTGACAAATCAATCCGTGTGCGAGGTCTGCTCGCGACAGGAGAGCTAGCATTGTTGTAGGCACAGTTTAAGTTCGTTACGTCCGGATGACAGATGGTTATCCTATTGTTCGCCACTCGCAACGCTCAAGCGTTTGTAATATTTGGATTAGTTTGACGTGTGGACTACGTTTTTGGCCATCGTTTTAAGTTGGGTCCTGTCAGCTTGATGCGGGTTTTGAACGGCTAAGAATGGCTTTGGTTTTTTTGTATGATTAAAAGTATGGATGTTAAATTATTCAAATCTTCTTTTTTAAATTTAGATTATCCAAGTCTGTTATTATGTACTCATTCTTTGATATATCTAATCTCTCTATGAGAATGGGTCGTAGTTTTTAAATCGCGATTTTAGTATTTTTGTATGATTTGAAAAACTGACTCAGGCGAAGTTGCGAGGGTCAGCTAGTAACTATATTTTTTTAAAGGTTGCCAAGTTCAAAAAAGTTTTGTTGGTGTTTGGTTTAATATTTGTGCAATTTATTCCTTTACGATACTTTATTAATTGACTCCAAAGCGAATAAAAAAAAAACTACCATTATTACCCAACTTTTATGAATTCATAGATGCAACTAGAATAAAAGTTCGTTACATTTACGAAGCCTTTAAAAGTATTCAATTAATTAGAAGCACTGGATTATTAATAAGATTTTTGATAAACTGTTTTATGTCATTGGCTCACTTAACACATTACAGAGATCCATATCAGAACTTGCCAATAATTAACTTAAACGATACTTAGCACTTGAAGTTCGAACGACATTACTGTCCAATAATCTGGCCATACTTTATAATTATGCGTCGACAATATGTAACGATAATATCGGATATAATCACGTCATTTCACTTCGTGTGCATAATTCACTCGGCCGCTTCCACAATGGAGCATCGGCACATACACCACGTTGGCATTACGCATATTAATCAGCCAATTTCAATGGCTCTAATTAGGCCTGACACTGACAGAGTTACACTAAGCGGTGAACATTACACACATACAAACATAAATGTGCCAACTAACAAATAAAAGCTCCGCGATTATAATCTTTATACATATTAGAAATATGTTATAATTTTCCACGAACAGCTGTCAGTTTAGGGTGGTACGAACGGTTGTGACGCCTACGAATAATATTGGTTTATCTTCATTATTTTATTCGCATGTTAGTTACGTTACTGGTGATATCAGCATATTAATTTTGTGACATAGAGGGAAATGTCTGCTTTGTAGATGAATAACGATAGTTTTTATTTGGTGGTCGAAAAATATCGATGTACATTGAACGGAAAACTTTAATCCCCACAAACAAATCCGCAACTAAACAGTCAATAGTAACCAACAGTGTATTCCGAGTACGACAAAGCGAGCGGCACAATGACTGGAGAACAATGAGTGCGGGCTGCACTACGCAAACACTGTTCGCTCTGTCACTGTCAGACCTAATTAGCGTCGCCATTCAGATTGTCTGATTATTATGCGCATTGTTTCCTTCCATGGGCGGTACGAGAGTACGCTAAATGATTGACTTTCTGTCGAAGTAAAACTCCTGAGACGATTTTATCGACTTGTCCGATCTGTCGCTTTGATAATGTGTGTACTCTTCACTCAAATTTTCTCCGATTAAGGTATTATATCAAGGTTTAGTTTATCAAAGAGCCATCATCAGTCACCTAATGCTATTGCTGAAGTAAACACATAATCTTCTTGGCTCATAGTACTGTACTGTATGAGCTGCTGTACTTATTATATCATAACTTAATAATAATAAATAGAATACAATTTGTCCAATTTATCCAAAGTAGTTTAAAATTCGTGTTAACAATTTATTACTATTTTTCATATTTATATTATGCTACGGGGGACTAAACTACACAAAGTACATTAAGACTCGATATTATCAATTATTTATGGATCTCACAAATCACTGTTCCATGTAGGAATCCAACCCTACGATTTCTTATTTGTACGTAAAAGTAATTTTATTAAATGTATGAAAACCATTTTAGTTCAGTAGATGTCTGTCTATGCATACATAAGATACCATTACAAAAGAGTAAAGTATCTACTCCGCAAGAAAGTTCTTTTAAACATTAATGCCTTTTCTTTTTCCTAGTGCCTCAGACGCGTAAATATCTACATATTAAGGCATCATATTTTATGATACTTATACAAGGTTATTTTTAGTATAATGTAGGGCTCAGACACACCAACAAGATTATTACCTCAAAAAATCATATTAAAAAGAAGCAAATATTGTAAACTCGCAGACTTCTATGCCATTCAAGTTGTCTTGTGTTCTTCGCGCTATCGTGCTCATCGCGCCCAGTAATCCAGTCACATTTCACATCACATTGTGAACAGAATTTGGACTGTTAGAATGATTGATTAATAAATTGATTGCAAAATATAAGATGGACCCAAAACTATCCATTATATATTCTGATAAAAATTACTTTCAGGTTTGCACTATACTAAGAATAACGTTGTTTAATGAAAACACAATAATATTTTTAACAATAGACTTTAATAACAGGCTATAATACCAAGTACTTACTAGCCCTTTGATGATAGTGATCGTTTGATAATAATTACAGAGTACCACATGTTTCACTTACCAACATATCGATCGCAGTGCTCAGTATTTATGTGCTTAAAAACAGAGCAAAATGTCATTAGAAATTGTACATTAAAGACAGTCAGTCGGCGCTTGAGTATCGATTTGAATCTATTTTTACATGAACCACAAACGCGACTGCAGTTTACTTGATTTTGTGTAGGTAAGTTGTTGTATTTGTAATTGTACAATACATTATTTTTTTATAAAATGTGCTTCTTGTTTTCTGTAATCTTTGAATGCAGTTCGAATTATTTTTAAAATTAAAATTAAGTCTTCTTTTAGTAAAATGTTCTATATTTAAGATACTTTCCCTCCGTGTGGCATAGTTTTGGGAACATCTTGTATAATTTTCAAAATTCAAAATATATATTGTCAAAAATCCAAATCAAAAGTTGGTATTGAAATAGCTTAAAACCCGGGAAAGGACAAAGCTAAAGCTAGTCCCTTAAATAGGTATGTTCATCTAAGAGCGTGTAGTCGAAAATGACAAAGTATCAAGAACTAGTTTTCAACCAAGATGCAATCAAAAAAGTTGTGTAGTATTTCATAATTGAAATTACTTCGGGTTGGTTTGACATTAAGGTGAACTGGTTCTCAACAGTAATAAGATAAAGTAATAATTTTAATTAATAAAATTCTTAAAAACAATATTGTATTAAATGAAGAATTTTATCTTAACTAATAAAAAACATTTTTATAGCAAAAGATCTCTTTTACGCCGCTTTCATGAGCTTTGATATCAAAGCTCATTGACTGACAGGAAGTGACACAGACAACTTTTTATGTCCCAATGGACGATAAAATAAGTAATCAAGTGCAAAGTTAATCAAACCGAGTTAGTTCTCAAGTAATGTAAATTATTTATGGGTAGGTATTGTAGATATTGACAGCTTTCCTTTATAATTATAATTTGAAACGCTTTCAATAAAGTGCGAACTCTATTAAACAATAAGTATTGCTTTAGCGAAATAACTTCAATCAGTTGTGGATCACTTTTCACAGAAGCTTGTGGCTCCTGGCGATAAGTTGCCAACGCTTTGTTCGTATTAAAATTAGAGGTTGCAATCGTGGTCGGCACCGCCTAGAAGCGGCTTCATTACACCTTTAATTAACAACAAAACTTGGAAACACGGTCATTAAAAATTGAAGAGCTCTTTTGAACTAATTAAAAATGGGCGCGTCTCCGACACAATTTAGACTATTTAAGTGCTTACGCGGCCCGCTTCTGTCCAAGTCCAAGTTGTTTCGAATGAAGAATTAATTATGAAGAGAAGAAGGCCAAGTTGGCTGGCGGGAACGGGCGACTTGCGAGTTGAAACCGGTTACAATTTGTGGGAAAGTAGCAGGTGTGACACAGGCCCGGAAAACTTGGGGAGTCGCGTACATACGCTTTGTTGCCTTCTCGGATGATAAAGTTGATTTGAATCGCAGATTGTACGCTAGGTGTTTAAAATATAGCATACTGACACGCCCGTCCCTTTCTCTCTGTTGAAATCTGTAATTCTTGGAACAACGATACTGTTTTCAGTTAAACTAATAGAACGATAAAATTTACGAACATTTAGCTTTAAACAGCCGTGGGAGGTTTTACGCTATAGATTTACATTAAGTACATAAGTTCCGTATTCTAAAAATATCTACAGCAGATTTACATTTGATATTATTCCATTCCTTTTAGGCCCTTTTGTTAATTTACACAAATTAGTATTATGAATATTTAATAAAAAGAAACCGTTAAAGTATTAGGCATTTCAGTTTAAAATATATTTCGTATAGATTCATCAACTCTTACGGGACATGTGTGTATTTATGCAAATAAAGAAATAGGGGCTTAGAACAATTTTATGCCTATTGTTTTATTATTAAACCTATTATGATGAATTAGGTTTTTAATACATTGGGTGAGAATTGGTAGAGAATTATCAGGCTTAGGCATTACAATAAAGCCTCTTCACTACACAGTTTTATTTCACACTTCTTCCGAACTTTGTACCATACTTATACGCAACAAATTGTTCGCTGCTATAGGTACTTAATAACGCTATATTGACTAACTTGTCGGGGTTTCCCTAGTTCATAACAAATTTGTAGGTATACATATATTTCCGATCATGAAGTACACAGTTCCTCTTACGGCCCCCTCCGGGTTTCAATAGGTAGGCATAGATATGTCTCTTCGTATACCCCATGAGAGGCATCCAGACTGTATCACCAGTTCAAAATGCATTGTGTAATGTTTAGTCTAATGATATTGAGAGAGCTCAAACCTACGCTAGGTTAGTATAGGAAGTTATAGAAAAATATTTGGGTTTCTAATAGGTTATTTAGTCAGTGACTGCTAACTAACATTGAAGATAATATGTACTAAATTCTTAATATAAATGTTGAGGAAACTGATTACTTGATTAACAGAATTATTTAACTGTTTAAATAAGAAACAAACTTGTATAGTACGCAAATGAAAGTATTTTATTTAATCCTCGAATGTTCGTCAATGTTTTCTTCTATTCGAACCCCGTATTAAATTGTGAATAAAAAAAATGTTTTTGTTTTAAATTGAGTACGAGTTGTTCCAAGATATTTATTGTTATTATTAAATGGGACACAATTTTAAACGGTATGAATATCTTGGAAATGCTACTCAATGGAAATGGAATTTTACTACTCAATTTTAATAATAGATCTGAAAATTGAAAATAGCAAGAATGTGGCGTTTTAATAGCGTCACAATAGTACCGGTAGTACTTTCTACTACTGGTTTTATCCCCAAACAACTTCACCGGTCCATAAAAATATTAGATCTTCCTACTTACATTTATAAAAATCTCCAACAGGCCGCTATATTAAATACTTGCAGAACAGTTAGAAAGTTTTTACAGACAGACAACCAAGGCAACACTACGTTGACGCAACAAACCCCTCAGAGTAATGATTGTGATTGTACAAGTTAACACTCGGCTTCGGCCCGTGTTTCCCGTAAAAAACCGGCAAAGGCCGAGATATTAAAATAAGTACAAACATATAATAATAATCTTTACTTAAAGTAACATTCATCGTTTTACAATATACACAGCAGGTACTTATAAATGACATCTACAATCAAGTGGGTGAAGCTAACCACTTACTGTCATCTAAATATAAGTTATAATTTTGTACACCGATTAGCTTTTGTCCGCGGGAGCCACGGGCAAAAGCCACGTTAATGTTGATACACACACGAGAGGTTGAGACACAGTTATCGTGATAAAAACTGTGCTATGTTTTCACATTTATATGTTACGCTTCACGCTTGCTCACGCTTCCCCAAAGTCTATCGGCAATCCATAATAACCTTAAACAAAATGGCAGCGCTCGTCTATTATAGGCAAAATTTTGATACCTTGGATTACACGATTGTAATTATTCATAAGAATCCTTACTAAAAAAAAATACAGCCTATGTTACTCGCTGTTAATGTAGCTTTATATTGGTGCAAGATTTTTTAAAATAAGTTCAGTGGTTTTGGCGATTTCTCGCCAAAACCACTGAACTTATTTTAAAAAATCTTTTAGGTTTTTGTTTTAGGTTTGTTCGTAAGCCTTACGAACAAACCTAAAACAAAAACCAACAAACAAACAAACAAACCAACACACTTTCGCATTTATAATATTAGTTAGAATTAGTTGTCCGCAGCTTCGTCCGCAGCCCCACCCGCGTGGTTATCTTTAACCATTTAAGGGTTGATTTTCGCTTTCAAACGTGTTTCCTTATCCAGAGAGCCAAATTTTCACATATTTACCTTTGAAACTGATGAAGTACATACAAACTTACAACTCCTAATTAAGCTCCTAGGGGTTGATTTTTTAAAAACGCTGAACCTATTAAACCAAATGGCAATTTCACAGATCTATCTTTAAAACTAACGGAGTGTCAATTAACTTAAAACCCTTTTTTACAACCCTAAAGGTTGACTTTTCAAAAAACGTTGAAATCCGTATTATATTTTTTTTTTCCGTTACTCTTTTGATAAACGAACAAATTTAACTTTACCTGATATTCTTTAACATGAATATTATGTTTTCCTAGGTTTGCCAAACTTATTTAAATAATTTTAGTTTTTTTAAGTTGTAAAACCGAAAAAATAAATAGCCGTTTATGGCTATTTATTTTTTCGGTTTTACAACTTGCAAAATATATAAAAAAATTATACTATTTTTTTTCGATTTTTTGTTTGGAAAGCTCTCATAGTCTTGTTTATATATATATATATATATATATATATATATATATATTTATAAAAAATGTGTCATTTGGTTATCAGAACATGATCTCAATATTAAATATTTGTTAAAATAATGCCATCTAATAGAGTTCTAATAAATTAACTAAATCTATGTTATTTTTTACTTGTTAAAACATATAATAATATCAATCCCTTGGAATATAAAATATTAATGATGACTTCTGAATCATATGCTTAACGTATAAGCTTTAGTTCGACTTCATCGCAGCTCGGCATAATGAGAAACATTTCCAATTCTCACTCAAGGCGCACAAGAGCGAGTCTCTTCAAACATTTAATGAAGAGCACAGTCAGGCCGTAGTGTATAGTGTCACATTAATTGTTTACCCGTACCAGTTAGGTACAATTGATGTAATTGCTTCTGACAACCAGTTTATATCCTCCGTATTGTTGGTCGTCATTATTTCAATGTGACAATCTAAACAATGCATATCCGATGTCGTTGCGATTAACGTCCTATTAGCGTACTTGAATGTTATTATGGAGTATCGTTTTACCAGTATTAATAACGCTAATGACGTCACGTGTTACAGTTCACAATACCGCCACTAGTACCTACATACGGGTACAGTTCGGAATTAATAGGTTTGTATGTTGTGAAACTTGCATCATTACATGAGCAAATATTAGCAAGAATCAGAACATTAGCTATGCGCATTTATGAGGATAAAAATACACTTACGACATTTACAAAATATACGTATTTGATATCGCGTGTTTCATGGTATTTTATATACGCGTGCAAGATCACGCAAATCTCCTATGACATCTTATGTCAAATATGCCCAATTCGTAATCGAATTACTGCGTGACATACAAGGCACACGCAGCAGTAAAAACTGAAATTTTAATATTTTTGCGATCAAACTACTAAATCATTGTAAAGCCATGTATTCACTACGTATATATATCTGAAATACTTACTTCCAAATACTCAAACAATACTAATATTTATTAGATATATTTCGGGACTTAATCGCGTGAATTATTTAAAGGTACGAACCTTTTATTTACCCGACGAGGCGTGACCACGGTCCGTGCAATTCGATCGAAACGTCGAGTAAATAAAAGGTTCGTACCTTTAAATAATTCACGCGATTAAGTCCCGAAATATATCTAACTAGCTGTCCCGCGCAACTTCGTAAGCGTAATTTTTCCCCGTTTTTGAAACATTTCTCGTCGCTTCTCCGCTCCTATTAGTCGTAGCGCAATGTTATATATATAGCCTATAGCCTTCCTCGATAAATGGGCAATCCAACAAAAAAATATTTTTTCAAATCGGACCAGTAGATCCTGAGATTAGCGCGTTTAAACAAACAAACAAACAAACAAACAATCAAACAAACAAACTCTTCAGCTTTATAATATTAGTATAGATATGTATAAAAATCGCGAAAATTTAAAAACAATAATACTGATCTTTGAGATATTATTAAAATTATATATAACACAACTATTCACCTGATGTGACAGTGACAACATGCGAGATGACGGCGTCTTTAAACTGAATAGCGTTCGGATGTTTGAGGATTTCCTTAGAATCATTTTAAAATAAATTAATTACAGTATTTTAACCGTCAAATTTGGCCAATACTTAAGCACATCATCATCAGCCTATCGCAGTCCACTGCTGGACATAGGCCTCTCCAATTGCACGCCACTTTGTTCAATCTTCGGCTTCTCGCATCCAGCTCCTGCCAGCCGTTTTGTGTATATCATCACTCCACCTGGCTTGAGGGCGTCCTACACTACGTTTGCCAAGCCGCGGTCTCCACTCAAGAACTCGTTTACCCCAACGGTTGTCGGTTCTTCGGCTAATATGGCCAGCCCACTGCCACTTCAACTTGCTAATCCGATGGGCTATGTCGATAACTTTGGTTCTCTGCCGAATCACCTCATTTCTGATTTTGTCCCTAAGAGAAACTCTGAGCATAGCCCGTTCCATAGCCCGCTGAGCGACTTTGAACTTGTGGACAAGCCGTACCGTCAGTGTCCACGTTTCGGCTCCGTATGTCATGACGGGTAGGATGCACTGATTAAAGACTTTAGTCTTTAGACATTGTGGGATCGACGATGAGAAGACTTGACGTAGCTTACCAAATGCTGCCCAGCCCAACAGAATTCTCCTGTTCTGAGGTACACATATTTTTGAACAACTTCGAGAACGGCGCCGTGCACCGCTGTCGGTTCCGGTAGTACATGTTCATTGAACATGGCCTTGGTTTTATCCAAGTTCATCCGTAGGCCGATGCGTACAGAGGAGTCAGCCAGGTCATTCAGCATCCGTTGCAGGTCCTGCAGCGTTTCCGCCATGATGACAATGTCATCTGCAAATCGCAAGTGAGAAATGTATTCACCATTGATGTTGATGCCCTGCCCTTTCCAGTGCAGCGTCTTGAACATATCCTCCATTGCATTTGTGAACAGTTTCGGGGAAATAACGTCCCCTTGTCTCACTCCTCGATGCAATGGTATAGGTTTTGTTTGCTGATTCTGTACTTGGACGGACATGGTGGCGGCTTCGTAGAGACATCTCATCACTTGGATATATCGCCAATCTACTTGGCATCGCTGCAGGGACTCCAGAACGGACCAGATTTCAATCGAGTCAAAGGCCTTCTCATAGTCCACGAATGCTAGACACAGGGGCTGATTATACTCCTGGGTCTTTTGTATAATCTGCCGCACTGTGTGGATGTGGTCTATGGTGCCATACCCGCTCCGAAATCCAGCCTATTCCGGTGGTTGGAATTCGTCAAGTCTTTGCGCAAGACGGTTCGTGATGACTCTTGAAAACAGCTTAGAGACGTGGCTTAGAAGAGAAATAGGTCGGTAGTTCTTCAGCCGGGTCTTATCTCCTTTTTTGAAGAACAAGACGACTACACTTCTACTCCACGCCTCCGGAGTTCTCCCTTCAAACAGGACAGCATTAAAAAGCTTTTGGAGCTCCCTCAGTACGGGTTTACCTCCAGCTTTTAACAGCTCTGTTGTAACGCCATCCTCTCCAGGGCTTTTCCATTTTTCAGCTGTTTAAGAGCCAGCACGATTTCGTCAATGTTGACTTCTGGCAGGTCTTCGGTGTAGTGGCGTGTTAGAGTGGCTCTAGGACCCTCATTTTCAGGATCAGGTCGAGATGCATGCGAAGCGTATAACCGACCATAGAAGCCTTCCACTTCGGAGAGGACTGCCGGCTTCGAAGAAACGATTTCTCCACTTGCTGTGGTCAACTTCGTCAGGTGGCTTCTTCCAAGAGATTGTACGAACACTTTTGACCCCCGGTTCTGCTCGATCGCTCTTTTAATCAAAAGAGTGTTGGAGCACCGAAGGTCGTGTCGTATAAGCCTGTTGATCTCTTGGTTTAGAGCGCGCTTTTCCGACGAAGTGACGGGTGGGTTTTCACGTCATTCCTTCATTAGCCCTAAAGTCTTTTCCGAAAGCTTTGACTTCTTGCCCTTACGCTGCATTTCACAAAATCTCGTACCTTCTTCCCTGAGTATCCGAACCACATTTACGAGCTTCTGGTTTACGTCTGTTGTGGTTTCCATGGCAGCAAATCGGTTATCCAGGTTTGACTGGAACGCTTCGGATCCTATCATGGTTTGGAGCAAAGTAGGTCGGAGCCTGGACCTCATCAGACGGGCACGTTCCGCCTTGAAGTCGATATTCAGAGAGCCTCGGACAAGTCGGTGATCACTACCGGTATTAAACCTGTTGATCACGGTGACGTCTCTGAAAATATGCTTTTTGTCCGTCATGATGAAGTCGATCTCGTTTTTCGTCATAGTGTCGGGGCTTTGCCACGTCCACTTCCTTTGGGGCCGTTTCTTGAAAAAGGAGTTCATCAAGAAGAGCCCCTCCCGTTCGAGGAAGTTGACTAGCATTTGCCCCTATGATTTCGCCTTCCAAATCCATGGGATCCTACTACCAATTCGCTGCAATTTTGTACTCCCACTTTAGCGTTGAAGTCCCCCATAACAACGTTGTAGTGGGTCTTAGTGGTGGAGTGGAGGGCCCTCGATATGTCATCGAACATATCCTCCACTTCGTCGTCTGGATGTGCCGAGGTCGGTGCGTACACTTGCACTACCTTGAGGCTATACCTCTCGGTGAGCTTGATAATGAGGTACGCTACCCTGTTCGACACGCTAGACATTTCCACAACGTTGTCAGAAGTTTGTTAAGCACATATCGTTTTTAAATTGTAAGTTGATGCTAACTATGTTGTACCCATTGAGGTTGATATATCCAAACTCATTAGGGATTCTTCTATTAATATTTTTTATCTCTTGTTTTTGCATCAGTCCTCTAATATGGTGCACAATATATTGGTGGCAGAACCTTACCTGCATATCTAATATGTATATAAAATTCTCGTGACACAGTTTTCGTTGCCATACTCCTCCGAAACGGCTTGACCGATTTTGATGAAATTTTGTGTGCATATTGGGTAGGTCTGAGAATCGGACAACATCTATTTTTCATCCCCCTAAGAGTTTGTTTGTTTGTTTGAACGCGATAATCTCAGGAACTACTGGGCCGCATTGAAAAAATATTTTATTGTTGGATAGCCCATTTATCGAGGAAGGCTTTAGGTTATAACATCACGCTACGACCAATAGGAGCGGAGCAGCAATGAAAAATGTTGTAAAAAAAAAAGGAAAAATTTACGCAGACGAAGTTGCGCGGGTCAGCTATCTATGAGAATTGGCCAACATCTATTTTTCATACCCCTAAGAGTTTGTTTGTTTGTTTGAACGCGATAATCTCAGGGACTACTGGGCGGCATTGAAAAAATATTTTATTGTTGGATAGCTCATTTATCGAGGAAGGCTATAGGTTATAACATCACGCTACGACTAATAGGAGCGGAGCAGCAATGAAAAATGTTGTAAAAAAAAAGGAAGAAAAAAGGGAATTTTTACGCAGATGAAGTTGCGCGGGTCAGCTAGTATACAGTATAAAAACATAGAAACGAGTTTTTATTGACAGTTCTTTTCTCCGGCTTTACATGTAAATGTGGAATCGACTTTTTACAAGTGTAGTATTTTTTTCCTAAGTAATATTATTATTACTAATAATAATAGTGTCTTTGTGATTCATAGTGTGTGTGTAATAGTGTCTTAGAATAAATCAAAACATTCGATAGTTAAAATGCTGTTGTTAACGTTCTATAAATAAGATAATATATATTTACAGGAATACATTTTAATAAAATTAGTTTGCCGCATATTTACTAATACAATCACCCTGTTATCCTACAGAGATACAAAGTTTTTTGTAATATGAAAATTACACGTAAATTTGACATCGTAAATAATTTAGAGTAAACGTGTAACCACTAAAAACCACCGTCTGTGGTGTTTATTAAAATGTATTATATTAATTTGTATCATAAAATATTGTGAGCTATCACTACACTGAGCGTGGTTCGACAGGCTCTTGCACGGTTATTATTTTAAGAATTAGGAGTAAGGTAACAGGTTTGGTAATAATGACTTTAATGTTTAAAATTTCGATACAACTCATCTTCGCTCGTCGAATATCAGTTGCATCGAAATTTAGGACTTCCACACTTAAGGTTTGTCACAGTTCAGTCTTTGTACCTAATATAATTCTTATTTAATAATATGGTATGTAACTCTCTTTCTTAATACAAGAAATGTCAATGAAGAAAGAAAATCATATTATTTTCAATGTAGCTAATGTCCGGTTCATGTCTTCATGAATAAAGGTAAATATTTCAATAATTATTATTTTAATTGTATAATATTATTATTCTGATCTTAAGTTTCTTCAAATTGAATATTTGAGCATAATGGCCTTCTAAATTTAATTTATAGTCCCTCATCAAAGTAGGTATCTAATGAAATGAAAGAAAAGTGTCATAAGTAGAATAACGGCTCGAGAAAATTACTTTTGTTTTAATTCTTTAATATTAAAAGGGCAGTTGAATGTTCTTGAATTATTATAGTTATATATTTAGATACCTGACATTTATTTACTGAGAGACAATTGTTTATTAATATTGTTTTAGAAACGAAACCTTTTGGGTATATCTTCTACTAATAAACATATAAAAATCGAGTGTCACGTTTGTAGCCGAACTCCTCCGAAACGGCTCGGCCGTATGTATATATACCTATATACATACGGCCGAGCCGTTTCGGATATATATATATATATATTCATGGCATTTACGTCCCTTTGTTGACTAGAGCAGTTTTTCGACAATAACTCAAAGACGCTGTATCCGATTATATTGAAAATAATTTAAGTATTTATTAAGCGTAACCTTTGTACTTTTTTCATGTTTTTTGGTCAAACGGTTTAAAAGTTACACCTCTGTATTACAATTTTTGGAGCGATTTAATTACCGAAAATATTCACCTAATCAAAATGTTTCCTAGAAACCATAAATGTTTTTAAAATACCTGTTGAATGATGTGCCATTTATTTTTGTTATTTTACTATCGAACTAGCGGCTCATACAAGACACCTATACTCTAAATCACTATAATGTGTAGTTTTTGATTAAAACGCCTGTGATATATGGACGGACAGACGGACAAACAGACAGACAGACGGATGGGACGAAACTATAAGGGTTAAATTTTTAGCCATTTTGGCTATGGAACCATAAAACGACTTCAGTAAATCTTTAAGTATTAAATAATTCATCAAATCTAAGACCGATTAACAAAAAACAATACTGTTCACGTTCTATATTTTTTCAAGAAGTAACTTCGGCCTCACTATTTTTCTATTACAAAACCGGCTTTAGGATCGAGCTAAAACATTTTCCTCAGAAATAAATTCGAAATTTTCTTTTTTCCGACCCATCGCTCTGAATACCTAAAGAGATAAAGTGCTTTTAATGGCAGGTATAAGTACCTGCCCACATAATTGATTTTGACTGTAATTCCGCAACCGAAGCCCTTAAGCACAAGCGGAGCGGGAGCGGGTGCCTATTACGTATAAATATATTTAGGGATGTGTCCTACATGTAGGTCTCTACATTCTATAATGTAGAGACGTTTTGTATGTACTTACCTAAAATAAGTTGTATTTATGACTTGACGTCTGTTTGATAAGATAAGATACGATGTATAGTGATGGTCCTCAGCAAAATGGGGTAAGTATAGTATACATCAGTGCGGTAATATTTGCGATATCACTCGCGATGAGAATTTGAAAGTTACACATAACCCACCGAATACCTACTTTTCAAAATCTACTTATCATTGTCTTTAAGACCCGTTTTATTTTCGAAAAAGTTCTTGTTATCTTTCTACTATTGTAAAATTAAGATGTAACTGTAAATCTCTACCAGTAAAGATTAACGGCCGGTCGCAATAATCTAACTATCGATGGATTTGGCTACTAGAGGTAGAATTTTGACATATTTGGTATTGAGCTTACATCAAATAAATAGCTCTAGTAGCCAAATCCATCGTAAGATAGATTATTGAGACAGGCAGTTAAAAGAAAACGAAGGGTTTCTGAATCCTTAACTATGCTTTGTTTTCCATGTCAGTTTATTTAGTTATTAGGCGACTCGTTAGGCGACGGCGTTTTTGCAACATTTTTCATTGATGTTTCGTTCCTATTGGTCATAGCGTGATGTTATATAGCCTTTCTCGATTAATGGGCTATCCAACACAAATTTTCAATTCGATGCAAACAAACTCTTCAGCTAATATTAGTATAGATTTATAGATTCGGGGTCGACGCAAAACTCTGTAAACCGGGATATAAAAAACCCGGGAATAAATATAGTAACGACTTCAAGAATCTTCTTAGGTAGGTACACAATTTATAAAAAGCCTCGCTATCAGTGGGACCTCGACTACTTAATGTACTCACTAAGGGAGTATGGGAATACATATCTCTAATACATAATTACCGATAGGTACCAGTAGGGATCCGGTGTCCGCACAAAAACAATAACCTTATGGCTGCTGAAATTTTGTGGGCCCTCTCTTAGGGGCGAGAGAATCAAGGGTAATAACAATATGTATTATATTCCACGGGTCGAGTGCGCCATTATTGTATTAGCTAAAGAAAATCTATTTTAAAATATCGAGCCGTGGAATATTAAGAAGGTTTAAGTGTATTACAATCGGTAATTATGTGATGGAATTTTACATGACGTTAATTCTCGTGTGTTTGCCAAGTTGAGTTATTTATAGGCATAAAGGTTAGGACACACTGAGCGTATGCAGAAGTATGGAAGAGTTGGTGTGCACACTTGCCCCAGGTACACAACGCAAACTGACGTCAGACTCATTTGTCATTTCTACAGGTCACAGAGTATATTTTATTGGTGTTGGTCTAGTGCTGGTCTTACACATGAGATGGCGTATGATATCCCCTCCTCCCACGCCTATCTAGATTCTAACGTTGCGTGGGATGCGTGTGATATAGTACGTTTCTGATTCAACTGCTTTCATACAAAGTCAAGAGTCTAGATATCATAATGCGTTGCTGTTGTATATGTTGCTTACGTGGGCTCTGTTAGTCCTAACCTTTATACTTTATGTCAATGAGAATATTACTTTTAAATTAATATTTATTTTGCCTTTATCTTTCTACTTTTGTTTAATTCAGACTGCCTCTGTGGCGCGGTGGGTGTATCCGACTGCTACGCAAGAGGTCGTGGGTTCGATCCCCACCCAGGATAAAACTTTGTTTGATGAGCACGAATGTTTATTCTGTGTCTGGGTGTTATTTATCTTTAATATGTATGTATTTACAAATATATAAGTATGTTTATCAGTTGTCTGGTTTATATAGTACAAGCTCTGCTTAGTTTGGGATCAGATAGCGTTGTGTGAGTTGTCCCAAGATATTATTATTATAAAAAAAACTTACAAAATAATGCATCTTGCTAGTAACATTTTATTTAGCATACTCAAATCTAAGGGTAAGGTCTATAAATTACTAATGATAGATACAAAGGATCAATTAATTACTGCGGGGTCAATGTCATCGGTTTAAGGACCAATTAGTTTCAAAATATCAATTTTCGTTCGCTATGTCATCAATTACCTTAAAGTAATAGAAATCGACGACAAATAAGCAATACTCTAAAAGCCAATCAGTAAATATATAATGCGAAGTGTCCGATCAATTCATTTGAGGTCTGTCATTTAGAGTAAGGCAAGGATTCATTCAAGGATCTCACAGATCTGTCGGGTGTACGCCTGCAATTAATTCAATGAATTGCTTGTCATCTGTTGATTGTCCGGCCTTGCACATGTCATTAGTCAAAACGAACGGTATGTACGCCAATATGTCCGGCTAAATACAAGTCTAGCTAATATAATTAGCTACTAATAAGTCAGCCGTGATCTGAAGATTAATAGCCAGAGACTGTAATGATTGATGGGAATGGGATACGTCAAAGATTATTGATTTTGAAATTATGTGTTATGTCATTTCGTTTGATGTGTCTCAATGATAATTATTACATAGGACTTATATACCTAGGTAACATCACAACAGATATGTACTAAATATATAACTGGAGCGTGATTATTTTTTTAGCATCGAGTATTGCTTGGTAACACCGTTAAAAAATCAAATTGTTTGTAATACTATACAAATTGTGAAATTTAATTATGTTATTTTAAATATTACCTTTTCTAACACTATTTTTTTAATGATTGCTTTGGATACAAATATGTATGACTGTTAATCCGCGTACACACGAACAAACAAAAACATGGGGAACACGAACATCATACACTTTGTTCGTACGTACGTAACCTCTAACGCACATTAAATACTGTGTTCGTCAAAAATGTTTGTGGCGATCCACTTTGGTTGTTCTGTGCGGACGGTGTCCGAATACATTTGATGCAATATTGATTTGATTTATTGGCTGCTTCACTGTTTTGACCACTTCGAATGGTCAATCCATGGTTACTGAGTGGTTCAGCATGAACAAAAGGATAGTTCTACTTGAGTTCGCGCTGATCCACTCATGTTTGCAAGATGTATGAACCAAAAATGTTCCATGATTGATGTTCGGGTTCACCATGTTTTGTTTATTCGTGCGTACACGGCTTTATTGTTCATAGTATGTGATAAAGGAATATCGTAGGTACTATACCATTAATTTAAATTCTTAAATGCCATTTAGGTATAAAATGTATTTATTCTAGGTTAGTTTCTTCTCTGTAGAGTTTTCAATATCTTTTCAAGTGTTTTATATCAAAGAATATCACTAAATTATATAAATCTTAAATAAGGTTTTCCTGCAAAGTGGTCTATTAGTAGAATAAGTAAATTACGGCCTAGAATACAAGGCCTTCAGTTAAAATAAATTGTTGTAAATGAAAAGACAAATGTTTGAAAACGGCGTTAGTTATGTAAAGGGGCTGGTTTCGTGACAAATATATATTTTGGTGATTGTTTCACTCGAGAATTAGGAACGGTAATTTGACATTGGGATTCCAAACACAAAATTAAAACGAAATGTTTCCCTTGAATGATGTTATCCTCATTTATTTAGGAGACAATGAATATCTAACTTTGTTTTGTAGAAATAAAGAAATCAATTTGCTCAATGTACCTATAGTACATTTTGTTGAAGTGAATGCTTTGATTTTTTTGTATTTAGCTTATTCAAAAACTCACTACTACTAGCTTGCACTAATAGAGCTAAAATGTTTTGTAGGAGCACACAACACAAGTAATCGCCTATTTAGTAAAACAAATTCACCAACCTGTTTTAACCGAAAATGATTTCATTACGAAATAAATATTGTCGGGCACATACCTGTTTTTGATCATTCAATTTTTAATGTTCATATTAATTTAAAATTTTAATTAATAAATTACCGTCCTGTCACAGAAGTCAGACGGGAATACCGAGAGCATAGGTGTGTCGATAATTCAACAATAGCAATATTAAATCACCGTTAATCAACCACGATACCAGTAACTGGCAATTTTGCCCTGATGTTTATTGGAATGTTTTAAATAGATTTATGGCAAATTTCCCAAAAGCACTATTTGTGTTTACTGCTGATATCATTATACTAGTGACAGAACATATTAATTAATGGTCAGTCAATCAACAATCTGCTATGTATTTATTTTTTTAACACTTTTTCCCACTCAAAAACCATATTTGGATAGGAAATAGTGGTAAAAAAATTATTAAATAAAAATAAATATCCGCCTGCGCAGAAAAGATAACAAGAATATACAAAATTTATTCTCTACGTGTGGTTAGTTGTTACATCGGTTACATATCGATGTAACACTTACCTTTTATCACAGCTATAGCCAAGTATTGAAAATTTAAAAAAAAGAATGGTTGCTAATAGTCTTTTTTAGAATTACAGTCATAATCATGTTATACATTTTTAAAATCCTTGCAATGTGCCCTTTAATTTGATACCCATATTTTGGTATTTAAAAAAACGTTGTTTTCACTTCTCTGTTGTAACTATTTTTGACATCTCACAGCCGCCATGTTTGTTTTTTCAAACGTCACGTTATCTAAAAACACTTGGGCGGTCAAGGCAAATCTAACGACGTCTTAATTGTCGAAATCTGTGCTTTAAAAGATATGAGGTAATAAAGAATATTCCATACATACATACAAGATTCGCACGAAAAACATAACCCTTCCTTGCAGTCGAGTAATAAGAAAAGCTAGTTCTATAAGTGGATGGTATTTGATGTTACTGTCACTATCCTGTGTCGTTCTGAAATGTTTTGACAACGTGTATATACTACAATATCTTAAAATCCGATTTCAATCAAATATAGTGACAAAAGCATTACTCAATCGCAAAATCGCCGTAGAAAACAACTTATAAATCTTAACTTTGACAAAATACTCCTAATAATATAAATAAAACTATTATTTTAGCGTATCTTGCCTTCAAAAGCTCGACAAAATACATTATTTTAGGTGAGATTAGACAGCTCTAAATCTGTAGTTTAAATAAATAGCTTCTTCAATTTATTGTTTCACAGACTTAAGCAAAATCTTGAATGTCAAACTGCCGCCAGTATATCCCGTAGCACGTGAATGGCCAGGCTAGCTGAGCCTGTGACGTATGTAATCACATTCTGTCAGTGAACATAAAGGCAATACGTTCATCTGTCTACAAAATCTATTTACTGGGATTGTAACGGCTATGTCGAAAACAATTTTATCAGGTTGCGTAAGCGTAGGGGTTCAGGACATACGATTACGGGTGACAAGGCAATTAATAAGGGCAGATGGCGATTGAGCACGAGTCAGCCGCTCGGTCGGAATTAATCATAGGCGTAGGGAGGTATTGCGTGTTGAGATATTGTTTCTATGGAGTGTATTGTCTATGTTAAGTTTATGAGCTGAGGTTCGTGATGACTGCAATTTGATTTGAAGCGGCGATAGCCTAATAGTTAAGGCATCGGACTCGCAATCGTGAGGTTGCGGGTTCGAACCCTATTCACTGTAGGTACTACCGACGTGGCATAACCCCACGATGCTAGTTATGTTGAAAAAAAAAAGTCTTACATTTTTATGATAACATTACAACAATATTTACTCTAAGGTTCGTAGAGATACTAAAACCGTGATTAACTACACTGACGGACTCATAAACTGCATCAAAGTTCAGGTTTACTCTAAAAGGATTTTTTATAATAAGTATGCAAACTTTTTAGATTAAATTATATAAATATGGAAAGACTGGCTCTTAATCTTAAAAAAAAATTAAATTTAAAAATAGAACTGCGGTAAAACAAATGAATATAGCCGGGAAAAGAAAATTTACTCGTAGTATCAGATTTGCGTGTTATTTATAGCAAAGTTTTAAATTAATTCTCATTGATTTTTTTTGTTTGGTCAATTGAATTATTGTTACCAGCATAATTGTTGGGTTAGTTTTTTAACACATCGAGAGTTTTTGAACCATAATATGGATACTTCGTCCGAACAAGCGGCACAAATTGTAGCATTGGTGCGGGAGGGCTTGGATCAACGAACGATTGGTAGAAATTTAAATTTAAACCAGTCTACGGTTTGTAGAATATACAGAAGGTTTGTAGAGACAGGTTCTTACAGGAGGAGACGTGGTACAGGCAGAACTCGAGCAACCACAGGTCGTGATGACCGATTTATTGTTACAACTTCCCTGCGAAATCGTTTCCTCACGTCAGTTAACATCAAAACCGAGCTTAATGAAGTGCGTGGAAAAAACGTGTGTGCACGAACAATAAGAAGAAGGTTAAAGGAAGCGGCTATCACCCCTTTTAGACCAGCAAATGGTCCAAAGTTGTCTGCAGCTCACAGACAAGCTCGCTTAAGATTTGCGCGTCATCACCTGAATTGGACAGAAGAGCAGTGGGCCTCTGTATTGTTCACGGACGAGTGTAGGACATGTTTATATGGTGCAGATGGTCGCAGAAGAGTCTATCGTCGACGTGGGGAGCGATATGCTCAAAGTTGCATTGAGGAGCGTGTTCCTTTTGGAGGCGGTTCATGTATGGTCTGGGGTGGCATATCGATGAACGGGCGAACAGAACTTGTGTTCATAGACATGGTCCGTCAAAACGGTAATAGAGGGGGTTTGACAGCACATCGCTACATAACAGAGATATTAGAAGATCACGTGGTGCCTTACATGGGATTCATAGGCGAAAATTTTACTTTAATGCAGGATAATGCCCGGCCGCATGCAGCTGCACAAGTTCAACATTATTGCGAAGAGGTTGGGATACGTACAATGAATTGGCCAGCACGCAGCCCGGATCTTAATCCCATCGAGCATGTTTGGGACAATTTAAAAAGAGCTGTATATGCGAGAAACCCTTCGCCTACGACAGTGGCAGCACTAAGAACAGCACTTTCAGAAGAATGGGACAATATTCCGATCTTTTAAAAACCCTTATAAAATCTATGCGGAACCGATTAGAATCCGTAATAAGGGCACGTGGGGGTAATACACCTTATTAAAACACAAATAAACCCTTGCATAAAGTTTGTGTCTATTGTTAAAACCAATTTTTTAATTAAACAATTTTTCCTTAAACTTCTGTTTTTTCTTCAAAAAAGGTCTTAAGGTCCTTTCCAGTACATAAACTTAAACTTAAAGATATGATCCTACGCTGTTTTAAAGTTCACGAACCAATCTAGAGGTTTCAATTTAAATCTGTATAGAAAGTTTGCATACTTGGTTAAAATATTTATTTCAAAGTCGTCTATTACTTTGATGCAGTTTATAAGTCCGTCAGTGTACGTACTGCGTTTTTAGAATCTTCGCGTAACCATTAGTGCGTAGCAAGTACTAGGACGTTTTCGTAGATCAGTGAGAACAAACAGTAGAGAAAGTCGTCAAAATATATCATTTTATAATATACACTATTATGAAAATAAGATAAAAGGACAACAATACTCGTGTGTTATGGTATCATAAGACACACTTCGCATAAGATAAATGCCACATAATGGGTAGTTGTAAAATTGGTCGCGGAGAAAAAAATATTTTGGGTTCGGCCGTTACATGGTTGGGTGTGATATTATAATATTCACAAAAGTCAGTCAGTCAGATATTCCGTTGTATCCACTTGCTTGATATCATAGTAAATGAGCAAGAGGCCTGCTCCGATTTAATGAAAACGAAGTTATGATTAAAAATTAAATGGTAAGACACCGACCCAACAACATCAACATAATCCACTCGATACCGAATATCGTCTATGGGTTCAGACTTCTTGTAAGCACAAGAAGTCTGAACCCATCTAAAAAAACAATTAGAATAGTTAAATATACATAAACCCTAAACCCAACTTGTCAAATTGAAGACTACGATAATTTATGAATTTCGTTTTAGAGAAAGAGTAGGCCTTCTGTGAAAATGAGTTAAGATCTCATTTACTAGCTAACAAAATTGTTTGACGAATAGATCAAAATTAACCTTTTTGTTACAACAACAATATTTTACAATGAATATGTACCGACATATTGGTGTATTCATTTTACGTGTGCTAGTTTTACAAATGTCATGGTATTTATTGTTTGTGTGTTTCTAAAAAACGCGGTTTGAATCGAATGTAGCTAAAAGTTTATTTTGTTATACTGGAAAATAAAACCTCGAACCATTTTGTTTCATTGTGAATACATGGGCAATGTACACTGTACAAATATCTTTTAGTGTTTATTTTAGCTAAATTTGTATCAACTTGATGGGACAGTCGCTGGAATTTCGGCCTAATTTATGTAAATATAAATTGGATATTATATTAGTTAAAATTACATTGTAACAATGAAGTTATATTACCGCCAATAATTTTGGAGCAGGGAAAATATATTCAGTTTTACAATTAAATAAAAGTTTTGAACTATCATTAAGAATAGCTTAATTATAGAGCGCGCGATTTACTAGCGTGTTATTTTTGTCTTTGGCATAATCAATAAATCAATTAATCAGGGCAAGTGAAGAGAGCCCTAATACCATCCCAAAACGTATGCACTTTTGTGGTAACATTTACTAAGAAACTATCACGCTTTCAGGTTTGGGCTTGGTTATAGTAATTTAGGTTTATGTCTAGATGTGTCAATTTATGACTATCTAAATATTATTTTATACACATTTAAAAAAAAGGAGTTCAAAGATCATATCTTTAAACAACAGTCTTAAAAATTATTACTTGGTAGAAAACTTCGCGAGCCCTCCTAAAGCATCGCTATTTGCTAAAAAAAAAAATTTTTTTTTTTTTTTTTTTTTTTTTCAATAACTTAATTTTTAAATATATGTATTTAAACAAAATTCTTTATTCACTTAGGATGCAAAACGACACTTGTACATGTACATTTAGAATCCCGACGTATCGGGATTCTAAATGTACATGTAATGCCAAATTCGCAAACAATAGGTAAAGCCGGAGAATATAATCGTCAATAAAAACTTGGGGCCACTAGCTTATTAGCTTGTACGGCAATTCGTTTATTACCTTTGCCAAGTACAGAATCTTTTTGATTATTGTGTACGGAAATGATAGTTTAAATATAAAATAACGCAGACTCTGAAATTATCCCAGTAAAGGCAGAGTCTCGACATATCGAGACTCTGCCTTTGCCAAGAATATAGCAATAGAAATTGTATACGTAATAGAGACTGATATATAAGCGTTCTTAATGACGTTTTACTTGCCTGATTGTTGCTGTCAGTGTGTCGATGCGAGACCCTACTTCCAAGTTCTTGAGAGACTCATACAATGGAACATACCTAGAACCAATTGCCTGTAGTCATTAGTGTTTTGATTCACTGCATTTCTAGAAAATGTATTTATGGTAAATTGGATAGGAAAAGTTGTTTATTGAGGTTATAATAGGATATATATACTGGGGTGAAGTTTTTCTAGGAACAGCAGTTTAGATCTCTCATTCTTTAATTTGTTTAATTATTATTGGTTAGTTTTTGGGGTGATTAACCTCTTGATTGAACTGTTAATGCTCCCACATACTAGGTACCAGGTCGCTGGCAGATCAGCCTGTCAGTTAATCGCAACAGATCGTAGACTAACAGTATTCTATTAAAGGTTTTGGACCGACGGGCAATCCAATATTTAGAGGGTGCGCACGCCGCTCGCCCGTGCGATTTGCGTCGTCAGGTATCGGCCGGATAGTCCACGACAATGGAACACACAGTAGCAAGCAATCGTTCAGTTAGTATAAAAACGTCTCAGGCTGCCGGCGCGTGATTTTGCAGTCTTAAACTGCTGGCTGTTGACTGCTAATGTGTAACCCTAGAGCCGGTTTTTTACCATTGTCGATGGACAATAATCGCTATAGTGTGTGCACTATACAGACCCAGGACGACAGGTGGTCCGATATTATAAAAGATATATATCTATCACTTACATCCAGCAGTCAGTCAAGACCGCTGGAGATGATGCTAACATCTGTCTCCATACATCTGCATAGTTGGCGGTCTGTTAGCCCCATGATGAAAGGGTATTTGTTTAGGAGACAATTATGACGCCAATTGCTAATCTGGTAATATTGGTTGATTGATTTGAGTCCTATGTGATGTATAGACACTAATTCTAATGAATACATAGTATAAGGCCGCCTTCCGAGTATGTCACTATGTGTTTAGTTTTTCCAAACCATGCAATGGGGTAGAGATAACAGTTGCTAGTTAGTATGTATACGCATAAGGCTTCTGCTAAGAACGGAAAAAAACAACCTCTAAATAGGCTTTATAATTTGAAATTTGGAATTTTAATCAAATTCAAACCTAGGTGGGCAAAAGCTGGTTAAATAATAATTAAGTTTGCCATAATTCAACAAACGTGCAACTGCATTGAATTACAAGAATTTAATTTCAATGTTATAACAGAATCAAATAACCAAAAATCATAGGTCGTAATAAATGCAATATCTAGTTCAAACACAAGTTGATATTATGCACAATGCAAGCAAGACAGCAATTCGATCAAGTAAGAGGGGAGGGTGGTCTCAGTGGCTTATCGGGCACCTGTGGACTCCTTGAATAAACCCATTCATTTGACGAATGATTTGTATTCTCTTCAGTTCTTTCAATGTGCATCGAACGTGTAAAATGGGTCAAGTTTAGGATGCTACGATAGAAAGTGGTTAATATATTTTCAAAAAACTGTCATTACATTTTTCAAATTCATGTATTTTACTCCTGTAGAACATATTTTGAAAACATTCAACAAACAAATATTATGAAACAAACCTGGTAGGTATATTATTACAATCCCTGTTCATTAAGTATTTAACCAGAGTTTCATTCTTCGGGGAGGTTTTTTAATTCCCAATTTAATTCTGGTAATCGTGTTCAAAATTCAACAGTAGCAATGTTGAGAGAACAAATGATAAACAATTCAGTTGATACAACGACGATAAGCCGACGGGAATGTACAATTTGTTACATGGCTAATGATTATAACTTCGGTCCAAATGAGCTTTGTGCCAACAATACTCCATCAATGCATTGGCAAACATTATTGTTGACAAAATAACCCAAGCCAATTTATTAAGTATTTTTGAAATACATGTTCATATAAAATTGTGGTAACTTTGTTTACTTTTGACTTACGTAATTGTACCATTAATACGTGAACTAATTAGCGATATTTTATAAGGCACCCGTTAACGTTTACTTCTATGCAATAAAAATGAAATTGTATTAACAACTTGGGTTTAACCGATGCTTTATTCTCTTGAATGTTATATTACGCATCTAAGCAATACGTTTTTTAAGTGTGTGTCAAATTTCATACATATCTTTGTGAAAACTTTCGTGTCTGTATCATGCAAATTTAAATTCGGTAGTTCACTACAAGAAAAAATATAATTTTAAAATGCTTTGAAAATAAGTGGTTTTTCACAATTTGATATGTTTTTGAATTTAAAAGCATGAAAAGAATACTAAAAGTAATGATTTGATGAAAGGAACTTATGATGTCATAGGTTGTTATTCCATACACATTTCTATGTATAGAGCTTGTTGTTTTGACATTTCATAAAAGGATTTGACTTGACAGTAAACATCCCAATTCTGCATTTACGTAATGCATGAAATCACTGCAGTAGCAATATAAGCTTAAGCCTCAAAGATTGTAGGATTCATTTGGCATCACACATTTCGCTCTACCTATATTGGAAGGCAGCGGCCAGGTGGCAGAGGCCGTGTCTCAATTTCCAACCTTACAATACCACGAAATCTGTCGACGTCGGGACCCGGTGCGACCCTGCACTGCTGCAAATTAATACACGTTGCGACCCTGGTTT
Source organism: Herminia tarsipennalis (assembly GCA_945859575.2). Lineage (NCBI taxonomy): Eukaryota > Metazoa > Arthropoda > Insecta > Lepidoptera > Erebidae > Herminia > Herminia tarsipennalis. The sequence continues at coordinate 8,981,951 of OX243840.2, forward strand.
TAATTTCGGTAGGCGCCTCTGATTTACGATGTCCATATGAAAGAGCGGTTCGTGCGTGTGGCCTGTCAATTTAAACCCTCAAATTAATATGAAGTCCCCCTTATTCGCCCTTGTGCAGTAAATGCGCGGGGGGCAGGGTAGCTTACAAGTCAGTGGAACTATAACTACGCCTTTTCATGTTGGTAACGTAGAATTAGTTCGTGGCTATTCATTACGCGGCGGAACGCGGTGTGATGTTGATTGCTTATTGAAGTTGTTAATAGTTCCGAATTGACGCGGAAGCACGAAATTTTAATTTATATCGGCTTTCTGTACCGTACGTATCGTATGTATGGACTAATAATTTTGTATTGGGTTAGTTTACTTCGCTTGTGTTTTTAAATCTTCACCAGGTATTCCCTTTTTATTGGAAACATCATCTAATGTTTTTTTTTATTGGTTACAAAGTTATGCTCTATGGCATGTTACATGCTCCTCTATAGTTTAGTTGGAAAAGTCATTGCTTTTCACGTAAGACAATGGATAGATATTGCGTCGGGTTGTCACTTTTCCTTGAAGACATCATATCTACTGTTTTTTGACGTGACAACGTCTTAGAAACTAATGACCGGGTGCACGCAAGAAAAAGTGTCACGTAGCAACGGTCACGTTATTGAATGGTTGCTATGCAGTCACGTTATTAATTGGTTGCTAAGCAACAGTGAATGTGGATTGCAGCGACATGACATGCGATACAATTGTAACTAACATTATTAATTGGTTGTTAAGCAACGCGAAGGGCGATATGTTGTCAATGTTTTCATATGACGATATCACTTAAAATTATCGTCAGTAAACCGACTTTACAGGCAACCATTTTTTTTAATAAAATGTGGTGCGTACCTGCTTGGAAAAAAAAACTTTAAGAAGAACCTTGAACTTAGTAACGTGGGTTAAAAAGCTTGTCTATAAAATATTCCAAAAACATTCTTATACATAGACAGTAGTCGGATCAATACACATATTTCAGTGACTGCTGACTTACAAATTGTTAAATTATTATGATTGAATCCGTAAGCAGGGCAATATTTTCAAAAGAAATGCTATCTCCCTATAAAAAACAGTATATATGTTGTATAAAGGTGGAGTTGGCGCTGTCACAGCGAACTCGGCATATTTCGATATTGTACGTCCAACTTTAATGCAATCTTGTTTGAAACCGATAACCAATCTGCTTGATATGTAACTTTAAATATATCTATATCATAAAACTCATCCTGTTACTTTTCATCAATACGGTACACAATATTGCGATTCTTTAATTGAATTTGTGTTCTCTTTTTAAAATAAGTAGGTATAATGGACGCATTCGGGGCTTATGCGATTGGTAACTGATTGATTTACGATAGGTTTTAGGCACTCGATTGGAGTTGTGATGTTTCGGAATAAACGCTAATTACATTGCAAGTATTGACTAAATGATTTGTAAACATGTTTAATGTGTTGTAACAACTGTTACTTTGACAATATTACCAGGTATACATCGAGCAGAAATCTGGCGTCACGATCTGAAAATAATATAATATATCAAGTAGGTATTTTCAACCTTGTAGATCCTTATATCCTTTTCTAATCCCTAATGACTGCAATATTATTAATATTAAAACATATGTTTTTGCTTATTAAATAATCTGAAATGAACTAAGTACCAGACCCCTAGTCCTACCTTACCATCTAGGTATACTTAAATTTACTTTCTATAAAATCCTTGAATGCAAAGAACCATTCGAATTTTGTACATCAACTAAAATATTCTAAATTTTATTATACTTACCAGACTCGTTCATATTAATATTTCAAATTTTATAGTCGCATGATTCGAGCTCATGTCTGGTTTTCTAACATACTCGTAGATCAAAATGGTTAACTAATCATCCATTTATATATCAACTACAAGGAGATTAGTAAATCGTGTTAACAGCCTTGTACTATCAGATATATTGCCTATAGAGCTTCTATTATAAGTTACGATATACTGCAAAGTTTCTACGGACCTATTAGAAGTTTTATTATTTCAGAACTTTTATAAATTCAATTTCCACTGTAGTTGCTACAGTATTTATACTAGTTTTACGAATAATCCAGGTCGCAGAAAATATTATTCTTGATAAACGCTTTAACTATATTAAAAACTGGTATGTATTTTGAATGCTAACCTGCGAATTGATGAAATCTAAGTGGAGGTAAAATGTGTTGTATTCCAGTAATTAAAATTTAAATAAAGTCTATTTATAGACCAATATAGTTTGATTTGTAGCTGTCCCCTTATAAAATAAAATAAATTTCACTAAGATTAAGATACATAACTGTGCCATCGCTAACTCTTAGCGGTTTTTAGAATAAACGCTACAAGGTACTATTAAATTATTTCTATCCTGCAGCAGGAAGTAAAATAGAATACATTTTATCTGAAGTCAGCGGTATGAAACAAGAGATTTAAACAGCAGGTGTTACTATATTTTATGTAAAATATTAAAATGGAACCACGTTTGTTGGAAAGTTACAAATTAGAGTTTCGGATGACCTTTGCTGCTTAAAGTTTCAGCCGAGCCTTCATTTTCAATTCTGTTACCACTTACAAAGTATATTTAGATTATATAGATACAGATACAGATATAACCTCTAGAACTATCGACCTAGTATAAATCTGCGTTGTAAACTTTGAGAAGCCCTAAGCTTCACTTAGAACTTGGAGAACAAATAAATAAAAGTTAGCTACAGAAACTTTTAGTTCTGGCCAGAGCAACAATTTTATGGTCATATTACGTATTATAAATGATAGATCTATACCAATATTATGAAGCTGAAGAGTTTGTTTGTTTGTTTGAACGCGGTTATCTCAGGAACTACTGATCCGAAATGAAAAATTCTTTCATTGTTGTATAGCCCATTTATCGAGGACGGCTATAGGCTGTAGCGGAGCAGCAATGAGAAATGTTGCAAAAACGGGGAAAATTTACGCAAACGTTATCACGAACGCTGTCAAAATATAGGTACCTAAGTGAATTTTGTTATAAATTCAATTCTAAATTAGTAGACTTTCGAACCTTATTCAAAGATTTCATATTATTTCCATTGCCATCGGTTACGCCCGCGTTAATTTCGACACCACTCAACATAGCCATCTTTATTATAATCATCTGTCATCCAAAGTTTCATTTAGCAATTCGCGCATAGATTTAAATAACCGAAGGTTCAAATGAAAATATTCGTAATTAATATTTTTCTCGCGTTTAGTATGGGTAGGTCTGTACTCACACTACAATCCTTGTTTAGGAGTGCAATATAAAAATATTTGCATTGTATTATTAATATACCGATAGTGAAACACTTATTCTAGTTCTGTTTGCCGATGGAGATTACCAGTCCAAATCTGTTACACTTGAAATAAATATCAAAGGTGGAATCCATGGAATTCTGTACAAATGGCCAACAACACACAGATTATATTATGTTGCATCCCGTCACCTGATATAATTGTATTGTATCACTGCAATCGCCAAAAAATTGATGACATTGTAAAAAACAATACTTCAGTCTATCAGCAGGTGGAATTGCCATTTGCGGTTCTTAGCAGTCAATAACGTGTCTGCTTACGAACCAATCAATAATGTGACCGATGCTACGTGGCACTTTTTCGTGCGTACAATAGTATTCTAGTAGTCAAAACTAGCAGAATAGAATATAATCATAAAGTGGGGTAACATACACGATAATTAAAATGAATTGCCAGAACCTAACGCTTTGTCATAATTTGACGTGACAAAAGTAAACATTTATTCCAACATTTAAAATTAATAATTTACTATAATAGAATTAGAATTGAATGATACAATTATGTTAAATTTTATGAAATTGAAATTGGTCAAAAGACCTACATTAGATTTAAATAGTCACAAAAACATATAACTACCAGAATTAATATATAATACCATGGGCCATTATCATTACATTTTATGTGATAACGTCATAAGAAAACATTGATAACATTGTAATAAACAACCCATGCCTGTAGGGCTTTATTTTTAATTTCCAATTTTATCGCATGTCGCAATTTTTTTATACGTGCAGTATGTGTTCATTCTGCAGTGTATTTATTTGTGCATTTATTTCTACGCTGAGCATGGTCCGTTTCTACGTTGTATTTTTGGGAATAAGTGAAGCCTTTTAAAATAAATCTGGATTCTGTTTCATTAGATCCAGATATCATTAGGTCCAGAAAATACATGCAAAGACGAGTCAGGATACCAAATTGTTTAAAAACTGGTTTACTAGATTAATATAGAGAAATGCATACTAGACTACAAATTATGGTCAGTTTTAGAGGACTTGGCTTGCTCTAAACGACACGGCGACATTGAGTCTCATCAAAAATCTCTAAAGCAAGCAGTGGCGAAATTTCCCATGGAAACAGTGCGTCAATGCATAGATTCGTGGCCAGACATTTTGAATAGAATATTGTTTTTATTCTTTGCTGAGATTTTAGTAAATATGTACTTATAAGTTTTAGTAATATAACATTAGGTACTTCATTTAAAAAAATGCATTTTCATTTGTAACAGAACGTATGGCCGGACGCTACATAGCCATAATACTTGGCCAAGAGTGTTTTTTGACCCGCTGCTTTTCTAGGCCTACAAAGCTTATCGCACTCTTTCTTTACGTATACTTTCCAATGGCAATTTTTATCCAATGAATTTTTTAAAAAGTTAGTCTCTGATTTTTCACTAAAACCATTAATGAAAAATCAGAGACTAACTTTTTAGAAATTTCATTGGATATATATTCAAAATAATATTTAAATTGTAATGAGTATTAATTGAATTGTGTATTAATGTAAAATAAGAACAATAGAGGGCCCATGATGCTTCCCTGAGGTACTCCAAACTTATTTACTATGTATTTGGATCTATTTTTAGTAAGTTCTCGTTGAGCGTTTAAGTCAGTAATTTTGACAAACTGTGATATATTATCTAAATAAGAAGCGATCAATTAATTTATTATTATGTCATGGGATACATTGTCGAAAGCGTTGGCCATGTCAACAGTTTAATGTTGTTCATCAATATTATTCATTATTTTATTTATTAGGTTAAAACACGCCAAGTCAATTTATTTTTATAAAGAGCAAATTGATTATTTTATTAATTTTAAGTTTGTTGGTGAATTCTACCAATCTTTTGTGCATAGCCTTTTCAAAAACCTTTACTGATACTGGAATTAGCGTGCAGCGCATAACACCCTACTACAGTTTACTGTTAAATCTCTCCAATACAACGACACAGTGATTTATATAACTAAGCATTCATCATTTGTAGGTTATCGGACCTTCTGATTGGTGCCGCCACACGTTACACTTGTTGGTTTGCGGTCTATAGGTACTCAAGAACTCTTACGGCTCGAAGGCCCGATCTCTTGGGCAGAATAGCGGACCCATAACCACTTTTGTTTCTAAGTGATCTACCTACTTATGTCGGTAACTATGTCTTACTCTATTAACTAAAACTTTTCTTATTCCATTTTAAATTTTCTTTTCAAACCAAGGTACCAGTTGATAATTAGATAAAAATAAACACAATATTTATTTATATATTTTCTGTCCATGTTGCTAATATAAAGAGAAAAGGTTTGTTAGTAACTAATTTAATTTTTCGGCTCACCAACTTGTATTAACTTTGAAATTACTCTGAGATTTGTTTTTTTGCTAGCCAAAATAACTTTTGTTTGTATTTTCCATTGCGTTTTTCAACCTATATTTGACTAGAAATAGTTAATACAATTGTATTTAACTTTTTGGTCTAACTTGCAAAAGGCAGGTATTAGTTTTTGTAAACATTTCAGCAGGCATTCTTTATACTTAAGTCATTGAAAAACTTTTTTATTAGGGGAGGCGCTATTGTTTTTGAAATTATTGATTCAAAAAAGTTACAAAGTCACTAACTGTTGATTACGGCTTTGTCTGTGCGGATTTTCAAACAACCTTTTGAACCTCTAGCGATGGAATGTCAATTTATATAATAGTTATTAGGTATTTGTAAAATTTGATGTATAGTACCTGAATGACCGAGCTTTGCTCGATATTTTTTTACGACGTTTTGTAAAAATTAAACCTAGCAAGATCGATGTATCTCCTCCGAAACCCCCTGCATACAAAATTTCATTAAAATCGTTGGAGTAATTTTAATTAATTATATATTATAAATACAAATAAAATCAGGAATAAACCAACTTAACTGCAAAAGCGGCAATTTATCTATTTGGGCTAACGTAGTCCGTAAATTGTTGTAAAAATGAATCTTTGTAACACGCATCTTATAATACATTTTGGTTCAATGTGCGCACGATAAAATATGTGAACAGGTGCTTCATCATAACGCAAAGCCTTGTGTCACGGCGTAGCGCCGGCATGATGTACAGGCACCTTACAGGCTTACGCTCAAACCCGGCTTGTACCGCAGCTCCACGGAAATTAGACACCTCCATAATAGATTTTTGGAAACACTTCCACTTACATTCCGCTATACAAACTTATTACACTTCGTGTCGCTTAATTGAAAAAAATACGAACACAGAGGCAGAGTAACCTAGTCCATTGTTAACAATAAGTAATTTAGCGTAGCAAAATCAAATAATTGCATTTAAAAAAAATGACCGTGACTTTAGGAAAGAGATCGGTAGTTGAGAAATGTGGTTTTTTTTCCGCGTTGCGTTTCAAATGCAGGTACTAGGTAACTGTAACAAAACTACGAGTTGCCTTGTTTAACTATAGACTCCTAAAACTACACTTAGTTGGCTGTAACAAACTTTATATGGATATTTACTGTCGAGGCTTTTCGTAAAACTAGTCATGCAAACTTAACGCAATTTGCTATTCCACAATAATTAGCGAATAACACGGGGCTATTTTACTCGCCCGCCGTAATCAAAGAAGAGCTACTAAAGAGAATAACTTATTCGATTTATCCGCTAATAGAGCTAGGAATAAACAAACAAGATTAAGTTGGAGTAAGCAGGCTTTATAAATTTATGGAGTGAATCCCTTAATTCCCAAAACTGATGTCAGAATTTTAAGTTCGCTTCGCGGGAAGATTGTGAGAAAGTTGGTTAATCCAGCGAAGTGCGCAACGTTCGCCAACTTGGCTGGACCACTCTGCTTGCACCTACTTCAATAGTTTTGTGCATTCTAAAGCGTATTACTACAAAGCATGAGCCACAGATGAACCAGATTGTGCTTACATAATTCTTAAAACTGCAACTGCGAAGAATTTACAAATCTCTTATCAAATAAATAATATTAGTGACGGTCCACTTAATTTAAACTTTTGTCTTTAGTTGCCAGTTTTATATAAGTTAGTATAAATACAATTCATTGAAGTCTCAGGTGACAGTTAGTCAACTTAAACTTGTGAAACTTACAGTTTACGATGCAATTTATAAATGAAACAATTAAAGTTCCAATTTTATACTAATATGTGCACTTAAAAGTTAGTTGGAAACAATTACCTTTGTATAGATCTTAGTTTTAAAATATACCTACCATAATATATTTTCACGCTATGTACTTACCACCTTGTTAGTTAAGTGTACCACCTTGTTAGGGTTTCATTTTCAGGGCGGTATCATTGGGTGTTACTAGAAACTTTTGGGAAAAGCAGGGCTTGTGTCCTGGTCTGGTTAAAGGACATATTAAGGATCCAGGAAACTTACAGTCCTGAACGCGCCCAAAAAGGTGACAGCTAACAGGGTCATCCGGGGATACCGCACGGTCTCCCGCGAGGCAGCTTGCCTCTTCGCCGGAATGGTGCCGTGGGATCTGGAGGCGATAGCCCTCGCATTCGCTTACGAGTGGCGAGAGAAGGCGATGCGCCGGGACGAAACTCCGCTGCCGCAACAAATTGCTGCGTGGCGGAGGGAGCTCCGGCTCGATCTCATGGCGTCGTGGAGGGACCGACTGTCGCAACCACGAGCAGGGCACGCCGCGATAGCAGCGGTAAGCCCCTTCTTTGAGAAGTGGCTGGAAAGGCGCCATGGCGTCCTCACCTACCGCCAGACGCAGGTACTCACCGGACACGGGTGTTTTGGGAGGTACCTGCATCGCATCAGGCGGGAGGAAACGCCTGGGTGTCACCATTGTGGTGACCGGCCGGAAGACACAGTGGAGCACACGGTGGAGGTGTACCCGCTTCGGCCGAGCAGCGGCTTGTCCTCGTGGCAGCGATCGGCGGCGGCGACCTCTCGCGTCCGGGTCTCATTCGAGCCATGCTGCGAAGCGAGAGGGAATGGGAGGCAGTCGTCTTCTTCTGCGAGGAGGTTATGCTGCAGAAGGAGACGGCGGAACGCGTGAGAGATAGACGGTCCTCACGCCCCGGCCACAGCGCGGCACGCTCCGGGCGACGGGTGCCAAGGGACAACATCCGGCCACTCTATGCGCAGGCCTGCCGACGACGAGCAGTGGGTAGCTTGCCGTCCAGCTTAGGACCAGGCCCGGGTCGACGGCGCGCTAGTGTTCCACGCGCGCCTCAAAGAGGTGTCAGCGGCCGGCGCCCACCGGGAGTGCGGGATCGTTCGAAAGAGTTACCGTGCTCCCGGAACACCAGGGCGAAAGAAGGAACAACGATGGGTTTTAGTCAGTAAGAGTCTGACACGCCCTCCCGCTCATGCCCACAGCGGGAGAAGTCATTTGATGATTTCCCACCATTAAAAAAAAAAAAAAGGAAACTTACTGGAGCTTTCAAAATTCTTCTGAAACATTTTGGATCCTGAAACTATACCAAATGATTTAGCGTCACAGCTATATTAGCACAATGATAGAAAAACCGTGTCGGATCATGCTCAGTGTAGGGTTCTGGAGCCATTGTTGCATAAAAAAAACCGATTTCAATAATTGCACCGGCAGAAGAGTGTATGTTCACTGCACTTACGCACTTTTGTTGAAAAACGCAGTTTTTCGGAAATAACTCAATGACGGTATATCCGATCAGTTTTGAAATAATTTTATTTTAAAGTATTTATTAACTGCTACTTTTTGATTTCTTTTTCATATTTTTTGTCACACGGTTCAAAAGATAAGGGGGGGAGGACACAATTTAAATATTCACTTAATTAAAAAAGTTTATTAGAAACTTTAAAATATTTTTACGAAGATGTGCCACGCGTTGATGTTTGCTTAAAAATACTTTTTCATCTGCTGTTACATGTATACATGTATATTTATTATTATTATTTAGCTATCAAACTAAGTAGCGGCTACTACAAGACCCCTTTACACTAAATTTAATCAATATTCATTGGGTAGTCTTTGAGTAAAATGCCTGTGACATAGGAACAGACAGACAGACAGATGGACATGACGAAACTATCAGAGTTCCATTTTTGCTATTTTAGCTACGGAATCCTAAAAACGTTACTCATATTACATTTCATGTTACTGTTGAATCTTTTGTCTTTAAATGTGAAGTAAATGTACAAATGAAATCCTAAAAAAGAGGTCAAAGTTTGAAGCTGACCACTTTCTCATTACTCATTAGCATTACTATATAAGTTAGGTAGATTTTAATTGAAGCAACTGACAAAATAGCAATAACATACGCCCAAGAGTCGTTACTTATGGCATTGCTCATGCGGCGTCTATAGAAAATACTTACTTTGTATTCATCTTCAGTCGCTGTTCAGCCATATTTGATTTACATTACTTCATTAACTTGTAACAAAGAAACAAACATACGAACTCAGAATTAATTACAAGAACCATAGTTAAACCCAGCGTTACTAATACATACCTATTTGTTCGAATTAGTTCAAGACTCTTAACTTTAGATAACACACTCTCACGCGTTGTAATGAATAGCTAAACTAATATAACTTATAGAACAGAACTCCGGTGGCAGTTATGGCGCCAGCGTTACTTGGTCCACCGCCCCCTTACTTATACATACAAAAAACAAGCAAGAGGGGTAAATAAGAGATCTTATCAGGGTCATAATAAACTGGTGGTACGCACCGCTCTTTCATATGGACGTCGTAAATCAAAGATAGCAACTGAAATTAAATATCTTCTCAGATTTGAGCAGGTACTTATTGTGTAATAATTTGAATGGTTCTTGAGCAATCTTGGTATTTAATATCATTTAGGTTATAAATTGTAATTAATTGTGAGTAATTTCTTGTCTCGGGTCAGGTTATTGTTGCAATATATTATTATACTGTTAAGAACGTTTATAATATTGTTTCCATTGAATTATATTTATAATTTCTCGGGGCAAATTTAAAATATTGCCTTGGAATATGTTATTTTTTTTCATTTTATTCATTTTCAGGGTTCCGCAACGGCCTCACAATATATAAATAAATTATTATTAAAGTATTTTCTTGGCCGTATGTCTATCTGCCAAGATATTTTTTTTTCAGAAACACGTAGAAACAACGAGTTTAAGTTTCAAATATTCATATTTGTAAAGCTTTGGACCTGTGAAATACTCAAATTTCAAAGGGTCTATTAAATGTCTGTTCAAAAGTTAACAGGCGTAAAAATTAAATTATCCCAAGGATTTTTTTATTTTGTAAAAATACTATATCGACTAAGTTAATTGACCAACATATTTTGTCAAAAAATGATTCAATATTATTAAATCAAGCTAAGTGACAAATTCACTTTTCAATTTAATAAAGCGTAAAACCCTAACGTTCTCCTAAAACGAATACTCGTAAATAAAAGCGAATTTTCCCCAATTATTTTACCCTAAATCCTTAAGTTATTACGCGAAATATATTCACACTTAGTCTAAACCGATCCTAAGTAGAAGATAATTCTGAGATACATAGACAGATTACGTCACGTCCTCACACATAAAGTTGTGCGCTCAAACTCAAAGCGGAAGTGGGGCCCCCATCAATCTGACGTTAATGTGTTGGCATATGTAACTTACTGGGATACAATGTTGTTATGGAGAGGAAAAAAATGTATTGAAAATGAACAAAACTAACCTATAAAGATGTATTGTGACAGAAAATGGAAAGGATTATTACATAGTTGTTATTTGTTCGGAGACAAATTGTGGATAAAACTATGTGTGGTCTAAGTATCAAGATACTTAGATCAACCAAGATTTGGAACGGAATCTCATTTTTTTAAATGTCTTTTTCTTCTACCTGCCCTTATCCCAGTTTATCTGGTGTTGGGCCTCCTTAGGTATTTGCGCCAAGAAATTCTGTTCCGGGATGTTACTGATGAAAGGTTTTGCGAACTCAAGTCTCTCCCGACAATTGATCACCATGAGGCGGTTTGCCTGCCTCTTTCTCTAGGCTGTGTATTGATGTTAAGAACAGTATTCACGGAGTAGCTGTTCGTCTTAGCGAAGTCTACTTTTCTTGAGCTTGTCTATATTAGAGCCACTTTAAAAGATCACCTTGCGTATCATGTCCTGGCGGGGAGCCCATCTCAGCATCTTTATTTTGGGGCAGTCTAGCACTACGCGTCGTACAGCACAGCAGGTCTCACGGCTGTTTTATATATTTTGCCTTTAGTTTTAATTGGCATTCTAGTGTCACATAGCACTCCAGACTCTCTGAGATCGCCATTACAGCCAGGCCGTGTTTACTCAGTGGTTTACAACATTGTTTTTGCGCAACGGACGACTGTATAAATCCCAAGTACGAGTATTTTTTGTTTTTTTTTTTAAATTTTACTAGCAATGTAGGTTTGTGATCCCACATTACTAGCAATTCTGTTAATCCCTTCAGCTAAGCTCAATGCCTTACGGTAGGAGTGGGTTCACATCCGTAGTATAATGGGTAGAATTGGAAACCGTGACCTCAAGATTGCGAAACCGATTCCTTAACTATTAGGCCACCTGAAATGGATCCAAGACCCCAGATGGGCTTCTGATATCTGTGGTAACGCTTTCTACGAGCCCTTAATGGATCAACGGCGGCACCTACATATTGTGAAGACGAAGGCCTTGGCGTTTGGTGACAACCGGTCGTAAAATCTGAGTGTATCCGACTGCTACGCAAGAGGTCGTGGGTTCGATTCCCACACGGGACACCACTTTGTGTGATCCACAAATTGTTGTTCCGAGTCTGGGTGTACTTTGTGTCCGTGACTTGTACGTTTGTAAGTCCCCCACAACACAGGGCTTGTACGCTACTGCGGGTGTCGTCATTTAAAAAAAAAAGAAGTTAGATAATATACGTCAATCAGCGCCTGTGTGCAAACGTTTAGACTTAGAGGTTCGAGGATTATCTGGACAACTTTGGTCCTATTGCCATTGAAAGTTTTGATATCCTGGTTTGAGCATGTTGGGATATACTCTTTGTAGGGTTCCGCAGCCTTGAATAATTGCATCAGCAAAAGATACATATATATGTATGTTCATGGAACTTACGCCTTTTTGTTGAGAAACGCAGTTTTTGGGCTATAACTCATTGACGGTATATCCGATCATGTCCAAAATTAGTTTTTAGTTTAAAGTCAAACTAAGTAGCGGCTATTACAAGACACCGTTTCACCAAATTTTATCAATATTCAGAGATACGAACAGACAGACAGACAGACGGAAATGACGAAACTATAAGGGTTCCATTTTGACTACGGAACCTTAGGGTTCCGTAGTCAAAATGGAACCCTTATAGTTTCGTCATAATTGAATGATTTATTTGTAAGCATTTATATACATAAAGCAATCAGTGTCACACCATTTTGACAAAGGGGAATACATTTCCTCTCTGAAAGCCTGTACCCACCCGGCCATAATTTTCCACGTGGGCCTAGGGCAGATTAGTGGATGTCATATGTCTTCGAATTTTTCCCTTCATCATGTTTTCAAAGTGAACGCTCGCCTTTTGGTTTTGAATCTATGACCTACGTCTTGGCAGGTACGGTCACCATTGTTCTAAAATCATAATCCAAGTAGATCTCCGAAAAAAAGGCAATCAATCGTAAAAACCAGGTACAAAACCATTGGATAAAAAAGTTCAAACTCTTCAACTAAACAATTTCATCATTATATCAAAAGGATTATCCCATTCGTTCGATATAACGTAATGCAAGTTCAGTTATTATTGCAATAACATTTTGTTTTAGCCGGATAACCGTGGGACTCGAAGATACAGGGCGGAAAGGAGATTATCTTGGATTTACTGAAACAATTCCGCCGACCGATAGATAAGAGTACAATCGATTAAATTCACTACATGGGTACAGATGTAGTAAATGAAGGCGGTGTTTATACAGTTTGTACTGATATTGAGTCGTGAATTCATTTGTGGTTGCTTATTTACTACTCATGTTTGTTAAACTTACTTTTTTCTCGTGATAATAATAGATTAGTTTTACCAATATTTGTCACACTTGGGTTATCAGAGGAACTCCGTCACCTGCATGACCTCAGACGAGTACACTTTAGATTGCTCCAATAAGATAACACTACCTAACAAGGTATTCTCTAGATCATCCGACTTAAGTCTTAAGTTCTTAGATTGGAGGATTTGGAAAACAGTGCGCGTCCAAACAGATGAATGTATTGGAATGAGGTTTTGGCCGGAAATCTGGTTTGACGTATTTATTATGAAAATATATATATTACGGGTTTTAATCGCGTAAATAATTTAGGGTAAAATACCTTGTTTATTGCCCGACGTTTCGACCGTATTGCAACAGCCGTGGTCACGAGTAGACGAGAAGATGTAGAATTTTCAAAATGTGTACAAATCGCGAAAGTTCATCAACATTTATTGACGTATTTAATTCTTTATTTCACGTATCGTGGGTTATTCAAAAGGTCCATATTAGCATGGAATCGTTATTTTTATTTAATGCAAATTCATAAATAGGTACGGATTAATCACAGCTGTAATTGTATTAGGTTCTAATAAAAACCATTGGTTCCCATTCAATTTCAGTAAAGCATTAATACGCAATTGGATTTCGTCATAACAATGCCGGTCCTGTTTCTAATTTACCTGTATATTACCGTATGGTGTCGCAATCCGCAGAATCCTAATAGCTTGATAGGATTATATGAAACACATTAATGTTATTTGATTTAGATTTAAATTATCGTTGCAACTGCTGGTATTATGCCGGCATCCAAATAGATTTATATTAATGCTTAGAAAGCTTAATTGAATAGCCTAGATACAAATGCTGCTAAAATGTTTTCTGGTTGAACGACTTTAATCTGTCCAATATATTCATAATAAAATAGTGTTTTGTTTACGGGATTTTACATACTAAAGATTTAATGATTTTAACATTTATATGATGATTAGCTCGCATTTGCAACATTTTTCATTGATACTCCGCTTCTATTGGTCGTAGCGTGATGTTATATAGCCTATAACACTCACCAATCACGTGGCTTATTATTTGTAAAAAAAAAAACAAAATCGGTTTAGTAGATCCAGAGATTACCCCCTACAACATCACAAACTCGCAAACTTTACCTCTTTATAATATTAGTATAGATGATACACTACTACTGTTTAAGCTATTAGCCTTGCAAACCTAACCGTGTCTCTTATGAGGTGAACATACGCACGAATTTAATAACCCTCCAACTAAGCTGGATAGCCAGTTGGGTTGATAAACAAGATTTGGTACTAAGCACGATACATAATAGGTTGTGCTTAGTACATAATCTTAATAGTATAAGGATAACTACCTTGGTAGAGCAGCCTACTTCTCTACCAAGGTAGTTCATGCACTCCTAAGTGCATGCGACTTCTGTGTAAGAGGTTTTGAGTTCGTTGCCTATATATGTGTGATCCATAAATTGTTGTTCCAAATCAGGGTATAATTTGTGTACTTGACCCTCGCGACACCGGAATTAGTCCCTATTACGAGAGTTATTTTAAAAAGTGCATTAAAAGAAAATGGAGAAGAAAAATCTACAATATTTTTGCTACAAAATATTTGAATATTAGGTAGGTACTTGAAAATGTCTAGGTATTTTTTATTCTTATGTAGCAATCATCCTATAATGTGTAGTGCTCTACGTAGGTTGTGTGCGTGATGTTCTCTAACCACTTCCATTTCACACCACAACTCATCACGAAACGCTATTATCACGTACCTACACAATATACACTGACAAGGCAACAGTACACAACATACACCTTAATCCGGACAGGCGTATAGTAGGGTAATTGCCAACTTATGTCGTTGAACCAATCGCTTTAATTATCCGGTGGGCCCGCTCGAGTGTAAAGATTATTTCGACTGCCAAATGCAGAGTGTATTCGTTTTAATACAGCCGTGCGCACAGACCGACAATGCGATACCCGAAATCAGATTACTTTATTGAGCACGAGCAGATCATGAATGAAATTGATAAAATCGTCTGCGGTGCGAAACGTTCAATTTATACGAGTTTTGAACGATATTTCGTACGGTTAGATCAGTATTTTAGATAGGTTATACTTTTGTTATGTATCGGCTTGATGGGGACGTGTTGCAGATTATCAGAATATATTATAGTTATCGGGTGTCTACTAACACTCGCAAATTGTTTTGGGCAAAAACGGTAGATGATGAAATAAATTTACCATTTATTTGTTAATGGAGGTAAGTTGATTTATAAATGTAACCCTCGTTATTTTCGTGTTATAGATGTACTCGTATATATTTCTATTTTTTGTAGACATTAAACATTATAGTGCAAATCTTCTAGCGGTCGTCATGCATATATTCTCAGCCATTAATCATGAACATTCTCTCATTTACATGCTTATTGTTATCTTGTATTCTAGTCACTTTAAAACGTCAGGTGTACCTAAAGCACTGAATATGTAATGTGTGAAAGTGTTAAAAAATCTTCAATGCCCAAAGGCAATTCAAGCATCAAACTGCAGGTACCTATACAATAGAGGTATAAGATGGTACTGGTTATTCTCAAGAACGAGAAAAGCCTGCGCAATATATTTCTACATCGGCGGATATTTGCGCAGCGGCTCCGACATGGAATCTATTGAAATTGAATCTAATAGTCAGCTTGTACCCACCGTTCACGTTCTGTATAGAATTTCTAATAATTGGACGTCTGACCCACTCCTAGTAGTATCCAATTAAATCCCTCGTTTTGTACTTGACCAAATAATACTCAAAGTAATTGCTCGTACTCAATTCCTGATTTTCGTCAGAGCACTTAAGTTAAGGTTGCACAAATTGTATATGGCATCACAATGCTTTAACAGATTGGGCCATTTTAGCTGGGTGGAGGTAAATTGCTAGAAAGAGGTCGGTTGCTTTCTAAATAGAGTCACGTAACGTATAAGAAGGCTCTGTATTACAGGCAAAGGTGACTCCGTTAACAGGCGTAGGCTGGCTCAAATAAAGGCCAGTAGGCTGAACGAATGAACGAAATTGCCTTTACGAACGGAAACACATGTCTTGAAACTGAATTTCAATTTCAACTTATGAGATTTTCTCTTTCTTGTTTATGTATTTTGTTACTTTTTACTTTAGTAAAGAACTCTAGTTTTCTTCTCAGTGAATAAATTTATTTTATTTTTGTAAATTGAACATTAAAATGACCAATTTATATTGATTTTGATTTATGACATATGTAAAATGTATCTACATTGTACTGTCACATCAAAATTCATCGTATATTCAATCACTATTTTATAGACTCCTGAATATCGAGACCTTTACCCATATCTATATGTTGTGGGCATAAACATAGACATATTTAGTCTTATCTATTGAATGAAATTTCTTGACCTCTATTTGATCTATTCAGTGTTAGTTCCGTAACACAATCGTCGTGATGGTTAAAGCATTTCCGCTACAAGTCCTTACTCATTAGTTTTTAGTTTATTTACATAATCAAAAGTTTTGTAAGATAACTTATTGATTATAATATTATAAACTGCCAATTTTATTGAAACTGGATTTAGTAGCAGATGTAGTTTAAAGCTTGGAGAAGGACTTGGTGCTTTGCTGTCTAACCAGATTAGATGACTTAATTCAATTACGCGCGCCTATCAACTATCAAAAACTGGTCAATACTAATATTAAGTGTATTAAACAAAAATATTTTTTGTTTGTAATATATTTTGTAACTATTGAACTAATTAAGACAAAAACTGGTAAAGTTTATGTATATCACTTTTATCTAAATTAGTTCAGTTGTTTTAAAGTTTGAGGAAGAAACCCCTAAGCAGCAGGATCTATTTTAATGTGTTAACCAACATTATATACGGACTTCTAAAAAGCTTGATATGTTAAGTAGGTAAGTACGTATTTATATATAAGCTCAAAAGTGTTGTCAGGTCGGAGATCGTGCAACAACGAGTAACCCTTACATATTTATTCAGTAGTGCGTCGATTTGTTACACCTGTTTGCTAGGCGCTCGTTTGTACAAGCTCGTTTAGGCATATTGGCCACTGTTATTATTTTTTTGGGCTGTAAAGGAAATGTATGTACTGTTGTTATTACTTGAACCAAAAGAATTTGATCTGCTATTGAATTTGTTGGTGTAAATATTGGGAAATTGAACATTGTAGTTTTGTTATATCTACGTATTTAATAAATGCCATAGATTTTGATTTGTTAATAATATTATGAGCTATTTTATTGCTTAGTGCCAATAAGTTTATATTATAGTTAGTCGATCTAAGTTAGTTTTTTTAAATATCTCCAATGTACACGGCTACTAGTAGCCTAATGACAGATTTCTCGCTACATAAGAGTATTTACGTGTAGGCGGGTATTCTTTAGTTGAGTAGATTTGAACTCTCTATTATAGATTGAAAAAACTCTGTGTTTCGGCTTTATAATTTGTTTTGTTAAATGCCTATAATATTTGTTTGTGTGCTATATTAAGGAGTACTATACATATGTAGGTATTTTATATGTAGATACCACTACTACCCAGCCACATTGATCATTCAGATTCAACTATATGCATATATGTAAATAGAACTGACAATATCTTCAGAAAAACCCTTGACTTTCATGAGAGGATTATATATGTAGTTCCTAGCATACTTACTTAAATGCACTAGTATTTATAACTGTATTGCTTTTATTGTTCAGAACATAATGTTAATTTAAAGTTTCATTTTATTCAAATCATACTTACGAAGTCAACCATTATACTTACGAATAGATTTCACAGCTTCTCTTGATTCTGCGCGTTGTCGGGATATCCATACACCATGAAGTAAGTTGGCTCCGGTAAATTTTAAAATGACACGTATTGTGTCCCTGTTAAGTTCAATTTACTTTGTATTTTTTATTTATATAAGTTGAAAATTAAAAGTATTGTTGTTAACCCTTCCAGATTATGTATGTATGTGCTAGGAATGGGTTCACGTGGTAGTTCATCTCTGAATTATTCAGTTACTCAAAGCATAATTAAATATATTGTATATTCAATAGGCAGTTTTATTACAATTATGTATAATTTGTCAATGTAGGTTATCTCGAATCATTACAGTATTGGCTCCACAATGCATTTGATTAATGTGTGATTACTAAACAATATACAATTAATCAACTAATTAACATGTTCACTGCGGGATTGGATGGGTTATTAGACATTGGCGAGTAAATAAAACAACCGGTTTATTGTTTGAACAATGTCCATATTATATTTATTACCACATACACACGGCACGATGTGAACCTTGTCTTAAATCATTGTATTATATAAGGTATATGTACATTGCACAATGTGTATACATACATCGCCATACACGCGCGCCCCGAAAGGCTGTATGATTATATATCTCATAGTATTATGTACGTTATATAATGTAATATTCCAATAAGAAAGTGCATTGGTGCACGAAATCGGGGCGGCGGACATACCCACCGCTTTTTACAAAACGTTTTGATATTATCATTATTTTAATAAAGAGATGCCGTAAAAACTAATTTTATTCATCATTACGATTTATATCCATATTGTATACAGATTCATGTAACATATTATACACGAAGAAATGACGAAAATAATGCGCCGACGCCGCGACGGGACTTGTCGCGGATCGTTCGCCTATCGTTATCTCCTTTCTCTAATATTTTAAATGTACATGACACCAAATTCGAACGTATATAAATCCAAATTTATTTTAATGTAAAATCTTAGGTAATTGATTTTTATTGCTATAGAAAATCAGTCAGCACGCGAAGCACGCAATCGAGAAGTAACCGCGAGAACGAAACCAAGCGGGCGGCGTTGCGCGGGGCGGGATGGGTGCCGGGATGCCGGGATGCCGGGTGGCTGGTGCCGGGAGCGGGACGGGGGTGCGCGATCCTCACTGCACTCACTGCTGACGACCGATCGGCTGGCGTGGTTCGTGCGGAGCCAATGCGCCTCCGGTTCTACGCGAATAACTATACCTTTGGTCCAAGAAACTTTTAGTTGGCCATCGCCGAATATGCAAAGCTACAAGATCTATGGCCGCCGCGGCGACTCTACGAACTTTACCAGTCTGTCACGTTATTAGATTAAAATTAATTATTATCTTTAACAATATAAAGTAGATCGAGTGTAAAATAACGTAGAATGTTATACAAAATACAATAAATTATCTTTTTAATTTTATTATATATACGATAAGTCGCAATATTAGGATCACATAACGAATTTTTAAAATAAATTTGAGATCTCGCTTATTATTTACGTAGTCTTTATTCTGATATAGAACACATGTCTAAATGGTGACTGAAGTAACTCAACTATCGCGTATACGAACAAGCGAGAGGGAAAGACCGCGTCGTCCGAAGTGACGGAGCGATTGCGTGGCGACCGCGCGGTCACCGCGGACGAGACACGCATGAAATGGCTCTCTACTTCGGCCCATATTAGCAACCTCCATTATAAAGATAATTCAAAATATTATGTACGTAAGCGTGTCAAATCAATATCTGTTAATGGAACAATACATTTAAAAGTAACATTATTCGAAATAACTTAAAACTAAACGTAGAAATAACAAATCAACCGTTGGATTTAATAATCCGTCTGAATAAACGCAAGCGGTGCATAACATGGTCCGAATGCAGAAGCCCTAAGGGTGACACTAACGAAACTCACAAACCGTAAAACAAAGCATAACAACAACAATGAAACTAATATCCGTCAGCTAATCCTGATTGCAGCTCGAATGAATCTAATATCGACCAGATGGTATAAACAGAGTACGCCGCCAAACTTTCATACAACGCATTTTTAACAAAACTCCACCGGCCTCACTTTCAAATACAATTCCAAATGAAGAAATAGACAAGATTTGAAAATTTGAATAACAGTCTAGAACGCGCTGACTGACAAGTTTTTTTTAAATTTTATTTTTAAGGGCTTTAGTAGGTACAGTGTAGTCGTGTTAAAAATAGCGCATGTAGGTTGGTGCTACACTGTCGACTGTCGCAGGTCACGCGGAGTGGCCCGCCAGACACTGCGGTACATCTGTCGCATACAATAACACGCCACGTGTGGCGCCTACCTAAACGTCTTTTTACACATGCGGCTAACTATGTATATACAATAATTGTCATTATGTATCGTCTCGATGCAATCGCGGCGAACCGATGGCTTCTCACGAACGCGAAACGAACGTCTCTCACTATATGTTTGTTTGTATGTTTGTACTCGTACTCGCACGGGGACAAGCGGCCGTGTGCGCTTCTCCTACATTAAAAAGGTCGGTAAGAAAATATAATTATAGTGAGGATGTGAGAGTGAATGAGACGGCCGACGGCGGCGGGGAGCGCGCGCGCCGCTCCGCCGCCGGCCCGGGCCTAACAATTATAACATCTCATCGTAATAATTAAATATTCTAAGAAAAAATGTCTTAAATACCTATAACACCGTAAATATAAAACAAATAATTACGTTAATTTGTTAGGTATGATATCGATATTCCGACCGTCCTACAGACTCACACCTTTCGATTTCATTATCAATTTCCTAGCTAACGTTTTAACAACATAATCGCGGTCGCGTCTCCTGCGGTATCTGTGCGGCGCGGCGCGTGCTCGGCGCGGCGCGTGCGCTGACGGCGCGGCGCGCATCGGCGCTGCACGCATCGGCGCGGCGCCGGCCGCACGTGACGTCATCTCAGCGAACGAATTCGGCACGAACGAACATAAAACGCGAAGCGAGCGCGCCGCTCGGCGACGAACGCACTCCATCTAACACTCCATTATTCAATTAACTACATACTCATAAGTAATAAATTACCATTAAAAAGAATATTGATTTATTTCGTATCATTTTCAATATTTTTTTTTGTAACAGGAAACATTTATATTTATAACGTATTTATATAATAATAGCATTTAAAAGATTGTTTATTATTATTACCTAAAATTTAATACCTAGATTTATAATATTAATGTTTAATTGATGTAGGTAATGAGTAATAATAATAGTAAATAACGAATGAATGCAACTGAGTGCATGTTTATAGCGAGCGGCGAATGCATGCACGGTTTGGGCGTCTAGCAGCCGGACGTAGCACGTAGCGCGTAGCCGCTACGCAACTGCTACGCGCGCAGCCCGAGTAGCTCTCTAATGCTGCAAACTAGACGAAGTGGTCGATAAAAATGTCTCCAGTACCTAACGAATATGATTAATGAATTGACTTCATATTTTAATCTATTACCTCAAACCTGCGCCTTTGGCTGTAATTTTTTAATATCCCTGTCTTTAGTTTATTGAAATGTTTGTGTCGTGTAACTATACCGTCTGTACGAAACGTTACTGGTTATTATTAATATTTTGATTAAAATTTTAAATACAACTAAGTACGGTGTGACTCCTCATACCAATGGAGCCTCGTAATTTTCTCAACAGTGGTCTTATAATACGGTAAATACAATCGTAAGAAACAATGAGATATTTATTACGTAATGCACAAAAATGTTATTTATTATAATTACAATACCTACATTCAAAGGTACAAGATAGAAACGAATTATTATCTTAACGCGATGAGAGATATTCTGAAATGTTCCGACTTAGCTTTCCAAACGTCCTTATGAATCGTAAATATGATCATATTATCCTTAGGATAAAATTTTATATCATAATACATAATATTAGAAAGTATGTATACGCGTAACTAACATAGTCTTATACGGAAGTAATCGAAAAACTTGATCGCTACTGAAACAGAAGAGCCGTTCAAAGAGGTGATTTTATACAATTCGAATTAGGCGAAAATAATTACATTC
Organism: Herminia tarsipennalis; assembly: GCA_945859575.2. NCBI lineage: Eukaryota > Metazoa > Arthropoda > Insecta > Lepidoptera > Erebidae > Herminia > Herminia tarsipennalis. The sequence continues at coordinate 9,004,177 of OX243840.2, forward strand.
ATAGGTAAAATATGCGTAATATAATTATAGTAGTATAATAATTATGTTAATATTTGACATTAATATTAAAAATAGATAGAATAAAATATGTGTGGTGGTGGACGAGCGGGGAGGCGCGCGGCGCTCATGTTATTGTCACCGGCGCGAGCACGCGCGCGCGCGATTACGCGTAGTGCACGAGCACACGCGCGCGCGCTCAAGCACGCCGGCGCGCCGCCTCGCGCCCGCGCACACTGGCCCGCGCCGCACGAGCCTACACGGTACACGTCACGTGCGAAACGCGCTCCACCCTCGGTACGAATACGCTGCCAAACTAATAGGACCTTCCATAACTACAAATAAAAGTCCCGCGCGTCAAGGACCATTTACACCTTACGCTGTAATTTAACTATGAATAATAAAATATTTTAAGATATACCTCCCTGCAATAAAATCGTCTAGATGCACTTTATATAATTATGAAATGTATTTTTTTTTTGTAGTTTAAATCGTTTATTACTCTGACAACACATCTACGGTACAGTCGAAAGCGAGAAAAATTTGAAAAAATACCTGTTCAATCGATAGACTATCTCTCGTTCACACGACAAAAAGTAGATTATCGTTATTTACAATAGACGGGGTCTCCTCATGACCGGGTCGGAGGGGTGATCGGAGGTAGTGATGATGTGGGACGATGGAGGTGACGAGGACCGGGATGAGGAGAAGGGTGGATGAGGGTAAGAGTGTGTGAGACGCCGCGGTCGACGGAATGGTCGGCGCGTTGACCGGACGGATGAGGCTCCGTCGTGGTGGCGCGGGTGCGGCGGGTGTTGCGGCGCCGGCGGCGCGCGCGCCTGACAACTGTGCTGGGGACGCTATGCGCCGCCACACCGCTCGCCACCTGCACAACAACAACAACAACACAATCAGCAACCAAAACAACTTCTCGTCTTCCTATGTTTCTCAAATAAGCAAAATATTACAAAAAACTTCAGCCTAATGATGTTTTTTGTGCCCAATAAACATGATGTCGTAAAATGATAAAATATTTAGGCATAAGTCTTGCGAGACCATTTAAAAAACATTTTGTATAATTGCCATACGAGTGTTTATTTTCGCAGCGCTATGAATACACACGCCGACGTTTTTATTCAGCGTAACGACATTTTAATAGACTGGAACGCAAAAGCACATTAAAAATACCATAATACTCACGTAAAATATTTGTGCTAAAACACTTTCAATGATATCCGTTGGTAAAAGCCGCAGGAATCAGGGGTCCCTGGAACGAGAAATAAACAGAAGTCAGCATTAGACGGTACGAGTGCTCATCCCTAAAATTATTGGCATGCAGTCGGTGTTATAATTGAATGGAAGTATAAAGCGTTCAGCCGAACATTAACCTCTCCGGGGGCAGATTTAAAGGCAGTAAGTTCGGTGTTCGCAGTCGATAGAGTGGTAGCGGGCTCGGTGGCCAACAAAATAAAAACAGTGAGTGGATGAGTTAGAGCAACGCGCGCGACCGCTCGGCAACGGTAATTACACCGCTTGTTCTCCTTGATTTACGGTTATTGCCCGTGGGGGCATTCCCGTTACCTAATAAGACCGTTTTACACCCGGGAACCACATGCGCCAGTCCAGCCCGGCCGCCGGCCGGACCGTTCATTCTCTCATTAGCGACGTATTTGTTTTGCCCCGCCGATTACGGACGATTGAGTTAATATCCCATTTGATATATGACGCGCCTGAAACGAAAGGGTAGCTTAGTATAGAGCCGCTGGCGAATGACTCGAATTAAGCTTCGGGTAACAATCAGTCAACTCGCTCGTGTCGAATACCTGTTCTACATTTAATTACAATACGGTCCTACTAGATAGAGTGTGTCCCGATTATTTAACTAAAGCGATACGTTGACTCTCAATTTATCGCCACTTTCCACAATATGTACCCTGCCACGGGCCCTTTTTGAAAGTTAATATGACCGTGTAATAAGTTGGCAAAGGCAAGCGTTCTGATACCTAGTATAAAAATTAAAGCAGCTTTCGAGTGTAGTTTGAAAAATGTCTGCGAGATAGTACGACGTGAGGAGTTAAGATCTCGGCGGCGGTGGCTGCGCTGGCGGGCGTCGACAAGCAATGAAGACTGATGGCGTCTCAGGGAAGCAGTTATGGAGCGCGGTCGCAGTTTTAAAAAGCCATTACCCGCGGCAGTGCACCGCGTAGATTGCCGCCCGCCCCGCCCGCCGCGCTCATATTTCGGAACACTTTATAATCGCATCTCTCACGCTTCACTCGCTCGCTAACTTATGGTGATTACGCTTTAAGAGCGACAAGGAAGATCGGTTCCATAATGAGATTGGACCGTCTCGCTAAAATTTTAGAGTGTCGTCGGCTGCTAATTGCGTCTGAGTCTGCGTCGGTCGCGCCGAGCCGCGAGTCTGCGAGGACGCAGCGCCGCCAGCTCCTGCTCGGCGCCGCGCACTTAGCGCCTTATCCCGAGATGACTAACTGCTAATGAAATTCTTACACCGGCTAGACACAACGAATTTACTACCGCCCCCAACAAATATTAAATGTGTAAACAGACAGTTATTTTTCTTTCCTGTTACCATGAATAATGCAAAAATGAATTTTAACATCACAGAACGCGAATCAAACGTCCTGGAGAAAAACAAAACAGAACAAACATTAATTTGAATGCTGTGACAGTTGAAAGTTCTCGAACAAGGACAATTTTGGGAATTGCCTTCATTTGGGCGTTACTGAAGGCATTTTGAACATGACGTAATAAATGAAAAAAGTTAGAATCAAAAGTTATTAACTTTATCCCATTCATCATGAAATAAAATAAGTATGAAAACTTTTCTTATATTCTTTCTATAAAATATTATTTTATCTAGCATTGATATAATTTAATTTAGTAGAAATTACCAGCTTCGAAATATTCGTGACGTGAAAGTTAGGGTGTGTACTCACTGGGGTGTAATTGAGTGGCGCGCGGCTGACTGCGATTGCCGGGAATCCAGAGGGCTGCGGGCTGGCGGCCTGCACATAGCCAACGCTGTCAGCGGCCGAGCCGTACACATCGAGCGCCGGGCCCGGCGAGCTTGCGGCGGGGAATCCGGCGCGACCGCCGGCCGCGTGCGGCGATGCTGGCGGACCGAACCCGGCCGCTGCCGCCTGGTAGTTGTTCATCACTGCGAACACAGCATTACCTACAAGTTAACATAGATAACGCTATCTGTCTTATACATTCTACTTAGCTTTGTCCAGCAATCTTGGAAGTAAAATAATATGTAATTATAATCTGTATTTTCTGTTTACGTCTAAATAGTTAATTTAAAAATTCAAAATTTCATTGATAGTATATGATTCATTGTGTCCCCCCTCAAAATAGTGGAAGGCTTGACTATTTTTATTTTCAAACCACTGTACAAACTTCTTCAACTCGGTAACAAAGCAACTTAAACTATTCCAAACATGTAATGCCAGACTAAAAATTTTACGAAGTCAAGCCATCCACTGGCCAAAGCTCAGTGGTTCGTTTCTACCGTGACGGAAGCTAGATAGTACACTGCACGTATTTATTCAGCCAGTGAAAATGCGAAACAGTGTGCCAGTTGTAATGTTTTTTTTTCGTATCACCGTTCTCAGGCGACTGTGACGCCTTTCCAATTCAAAGGTGTAATTTTAACTCGACTGTGCAAGCTGACCATTATAAAGGTACCTACTCTGATTGGTATTCGCTCTTTCGAAACCAACTATAAAGGATATGGAAATAAAAATGTGAACTCGCAATTAGTCATTGGCCTATTTAGTTAGACAGTGGTTTTATTTTTATTCTTAATTTGATTTTGTCGTCAAATACCGGTTGGGAAACACCAGGAAGCGGGGTGAAATCAACAAGGAACACATAAAGCAACAAGGTACAAGCGCATATTTTCGTAAATTACGTTATGATAACTTGTCACAGGTTTGAGTGATGTATGATGTTAAGTATAAGTATTCTGTCAGTTTTGTTGGAGATAAGAGAATATGCACTCATGCGAATGTAGTAACTGTATGGTATGATAACCAGTGTAATGTCATGATTGATGTCTTCTCTGGATTGTCGTCGTGTGTGAGAACTGCAGAAGTAATGATAATGTTAGGCGTCCTCACCTGAGAGCGCCTGCGCGAGCAGCGGTGTGTTGTTGTTCGGTGTCAGTTGGCCGTTGGTCAGGTCAACTGCAAACATACACACGGTTCGCATTCGCTCCACAGACACGAGTGACGCACACACTCGTTAGTGATAGCACACGCACACATTCATGACTGAACCATCGAATTTTTTGAAATTCAAAAAGTCTCTCCGCTGCGGCCGCTACACCTCATCTTTTCTGAATTTAGCATATTGAACGGTAAAGTGACTATCGATGTAATCCCAACTCAATATTAAAGTTTTCTAGCGCGGATAAAGTTGAAGCGCGTAAATGCATGAATAATTTAACTGTTGGAGACAGATGCCGAGCTGACGAATGAGGACAGAGAAGACTCCCCGGGCTCAGATTATGTCGGAACAAAAAAATATCACGTATGTCACGTGCATTCAAATGAAAAAGAGAGCTCGAAGTTTCGCGGGCATAAATCACAGAGGGCGAAAAAACTTTTACAAAATATCCAGTAAATTATCCGACGTGAGTTCTCGGTGGCACGCGGCGGTCTGCTTATTGAATAGGGAAGAACATTAGCATACGGCGCACGTCGCAGCGTCTTGCGACTTGTGACGCGCCGCCGCCGGCCGCGCGTCGCGACGCGCTACAGGCCACACGCACCCTGTTCTCAAGCCTATTTAACCGCCCACATGCCGAAGAATAAATAACGATGCTAACCATAACCAAGTTACACAAACTTTTGCACCCAGTCGTACATTTTCCTAGTTACGCACACGTTTTAAAGCGTCATCGCGAGTTCAATATAGCCTCACATTTTAGCGACAACCCGAGGGCTTTCAAACTTTAGCGTGTAGATTCATTATAAACGTAACCCGACATCTCAACAATAACTAGATTAATATTCGTCCCACATTTTTTGCTTGCTCATAGTGTCACCATTTACCCCTATTGGCTTGTACGACAAATTTTATTTTTGTCAGATGCGCGAGTTATGATTTAGTGTGAAAAATGGAGGTCCGCGGTCGCACCAGGTGATTACCGGCCTGCGAGTGACTTTGCAAAAAAAGTACAATATAAGTAATGGAGGATGAATGATAGATGGCGCCGCGGGCAGCCCACTCCCGCGCCCGCCGAGCGCCAGCGCTCGCTCGCTCGCTCGCGCCGCAGCGCCATAGCGCTCGCTCGCCACACTAAAATGCTGACACATTTTAATAACATTACTTTGCGATGTGAGAGGCTATTTATTTGAGGGCCCAGTGTAATAAATAAGAATTCGAGTGTTGGCGCAGACACGTCTCGGGATCATTAATATGTCGATCGGTCTTAGTTCATTCTTTTCCTATTACAGCCAGGCGCCGACGGCTCTTTGTACTCATTAATTTAAAGTAGTATGATTACATGTAATGTTGTTTGTTAAGAAAGAAATTGAGAACATTTGAGCAAATTTGTTATTTCTTTAGCTTATGTCTCTACCGCTATTCTAATATAAGCTACAGGGTTTTCTACAAATGCGGGATCATTTCTGGGTTGCGGAAATCAAACAATAATTACTTTATATCAATATCAGTTAACCAACTCTATTAGTCTAGCCTGGACCAAACTCCTCGAATACTTAAGAAAAGTTAACATGATGAAGATCGTTTAACCCCTAAAAGCGCGATGATTTTATTGTTATAAAACGTTGTTTATCGCTTCAATCATACTTCACGGGTCGCTTCACAGCAAACAAAGTCACAAACAGGCCCAACTAAGTTGGGTGCGAAGCGTGTTCCCGACCTCAAATAATTTACGACTTAAACAATTCAGTTTACATGTGAACGGCGTGAGGCGAGTAATCTTCAGCGGTCATATCTGTGTCGGACGTTGCTTCTAGCTAATAGATAGTTTATACAGACATGTTAACGCATGTTCTCCGTGTAATTTGTGCGTGTAATAGTTAAAGTTCTTGACGCTTTGAACATAACCAAGGAGGTAGAAACGAAGACGACGGGCAAAACAACTAAGTTTAGAGTTCTAAAAGTTGATGCACGTGTAATTACGGCATTTTCTTATAAAGTTTCTGCTATCAGCATCGGTATGTTGAATCCTAGCGTACTCTTTGCACGAGTTCACCTAATTCTGTGTTACTTTTTCTCGTTAATATCTTTCCCCCGAAAGTGGCTCATCTAAATTATCTTTTACGTAGACAAGAATAAGTTGCGAGTTGAGTATGTCTCACCTTGTCGGGCGCGGGGGAGCATACATTCATCTATAAATTCAGAGGCCGTCTTGCGAGAGCTATTCGAACTTTCATAATTGCGAAGTTCGGGCAAACTTAATAATTCTTCTTCAGAAGTAGGATGACGGTCGAACGAAATATTCACGGAGCGTACTAGCGACGTAACACCGCCCTTGAATCCACTACATTACGCGGGACTTTTTATGTGGTACAATGTCCCGCCAGTGAATATCAGCTCCAAATTTTAAGATACGAGTAGGTAAGTATTTTATTAGCTTTACTTATGAAAGTAATAACAAAGACATGGAAAAGTTAGAATCAATATTCTTTTGTGTGGATATTTAAAGAGGCTTTCTCATATTTCAAGAATACGTATAAGAGAGAATGTTGGGATTTTAGAGCAGAATTTCGAAGTTGATATTATTTTAATTACTTAAGGTGAACCAAAAATGTATACCTACTCCTGTACATGTTGGGAAAGTTTATTTTACAAAGTTTGCTATGCTAAAAATACGGACAGGTGAGGTAAAAAATATTGAGGTAACTAAAAATAGGATTTTCCCATCCGTCACCTACAAGATCGCAATACTTCATTTCCCACTTGGCAGGATTGAAATGTTTTATTTGAACGTTTACCGTAGATCTCGCCTCGCGCACACGTCTCGCGGCATCCAAAACGTATATTTAATAGGTGCCATCAATAACTCACCGTGAAGATGATACGCTTTTGCGGGTTTTCGATCGTTTAGCCGCTGGGACTTATCTCAATTGCAAATTAATCGAATTTCTATGCTGGTTGTTGGCGGCCGGTACTGGCGCACCAGCGCGCCAGCGGCACGCACGCGCCGACGACACGCGCTCTCATTTGTTATTCAAAGAAGGAACCTCGTGTCCTTTCTCTAAATCTCGGGAGTCTTCGAGTCTACCTTTTACGGCGGTACGTCGGCTCGTTCGATAAGGTGTTTTACTTTTACTAAGTCACGGCGGCATTACGCGCTTCCGAGGTTCAGCCATAGAATGGTATTAGTCAGAGAAAACACGTAAAGCGACATTAAAGAAGCGAAAAAAATTTCAGAAATTTGAATTTTCATAAAACACACAGTCATGAATCAGATATAATTTCAAATTATCGCTACAAATTACTAAAAACCTTCAATTAAAAATTACTACCCATGTAGTCAAATTATAATGTACCTACTTGCGAATTAATTCCGCTTACAACTACTGAATTCACTACAGCTTAAATAATCACAATGTTTTTTTTTCTATTCTATTATAAAATCTTCTTTGCTATAAACTAACTGCACTTTTATCTTAAAAATTATTAACACTTTAATTGAAACTATACGTACTTTCTGCCTAAGGCAAATAATATAGAAATTACAGTAATACTATTCTAGTTATAAACTCTTAAAACTAAACAACAATAAAATACGTCTATAGAAAGTTTGCACCACCAATCACATATTTTGTTTTACCACCAATTACTATTCTAATCGCTTACATTGCTACCTTTTGTACAAAGAAAAAAGCAATTTAAATTTTCCAGCTTTAAATATGTTATTCTTTTCACAAAAACCTTGAAAGTCGACACTAATTTGAAGCTCTTCTAATATACAATAAGTAATAAAATTCGCCCGTAATAATTTAAAGTATCTAGACTAGGCTATCAGTAATTTAAAATTTCATTAGACGGCCAGAACATTCTACTCAGGTAGCCTACACGGTTTTGCTTTTATTTTGACTAATTCTTATTCTATACTAGTGTCTAGTTAACTTTTCGTCTACAATTGTTCTAATTTACTTCCTAGCGCTGAAAACACTATGAAATGTCTACCACACTTCAGTCTTTACTTTTATGAAACTCGTCCAAATGTTACACACATTATTACACTATTCTAATATCTCAACGATAGTGACCAAACTGTAATGCTCAAAATCAAAGTTACTCGCCCTAGTGATGCAGAGGACGTCACACTCCTTCCGCGCAACTGTTGTTCTCTCGGTCATCACAAACTTGTCTGTTGCACTCGAAGTGCGTCGTAGGTAGGTATTTACACAATTTGTGTGTATGTAAATCCCTTATCCCCATTCGGAGCAGTTTAGAGTGTGTATCGGCTCGACGGTGAATGCGACACGGACTATAGGGCTATTAGAACGTTCGGGCTACTAACGCGCAGCGTCCTCCATGCAGGGGAGAAAGGACTTACTATGCGTACACCGAACACATTGCGCAGGATTTATGCGCTCAATACGACACTAACTAGAAGAGATTAGTATGCTAATAGTGTCCATTATGGACTCACGGACACACTCCAATTCGGTGAAATTCTACAATAAAAATTTATGGACGATGGAGCTCGCTAGACTAGCGCATTTATAGTTAAAATCTATGGGCATCCATAAAATAAAATCTATCTAAAACAAATAAAAGTAAAGAAATAAAATTTCTGACCCATCCAAACACAGCACTCGTAATGCTAAATCAGCGTTGGACCGCTGAACGCTATGAGGTACACTATCATCTAGTATTTACATGAGTATCTAAGAAGTGCTGTAAGGTTAGTGCGGAACGAGGTCGCACTCACTCCGACCTAAGCAACAAGCACTAAACGTAACAGTTACTAACACAATTAACGGTCAAATATCTTAAATTACAAATGGAGTTGGCACTGCTCGCGACGCGCGGCCACTCGCCGCTTCGCCAGCTAATTATTTGGATTCGAACCGACGGCTGTGTGACCCTTCAAGGAATTTCGTTTCAAGGCGCTAATTTGTCGTAATGTCGTTTCCTTGATTTTGTTTTGGTCTTTGTACCTCCAACTAGCTGCTAATTTAACTCGATACCGTTTATTGAAACGGTAAGCTGAAGCGCAATTCGATCGAGCATTTAAAATATTCACCGGCGGGTAAGAGTGCAAGTGAGTATCGAACTATGCAAAATAGTTTGTAGTGTGGGTGTGTCTGGTTCGCGGGTTGCATTCTGAGGGCGGGCGTGTTGAATGTGTGGAATGTTGGCGATGCGGCGGGCGGGCCGCGGTCGCGCGTGCCTGCTCGGGCCAGCCAGGCCGGCTGCATGCGCTCGCTTACCGGCTTGCTGTGCAGGGCCGCGGCGCGGGCACCACGCTGCGTGTGCCGCATTGGATGAGTCAGAAAAACGAAATGCCAACGTTAAAATACGTTTGTAACGCGACGTTGAGGCAAAGTTCACTCGCCGTGAGGAATAATCAAAGTTCACCGCACGCTAGCCAACTCCACGGTAACACACTATCTCTTCCAGTTTATTTTCGTCGCAATCGATATGCGAACGAATGGTAAATAAGTGAGGCACTGATCGACCTCGATTTATAAACGATCAATTGGACAATAAACGATAAAACGTTTTGCTTATACAACGGCAATTTCCTTTATTTTAAAATATAGCGGCTTCACAATATCATAAACTTATGCATAATGATATAAGACGATATGTCGGAACAGCGATAAGAACAGTAATTACTATTAACTTATGATTATAAAATAGACTTAATTATTATTATAATAAAGAATTTGACACATGGGTTACAAATACAATCATTAAGAGATTTGTGTATTATGAATGACACCTAACTATAATATTTTATTACGTATTTATTTATAAATATATTGGAATTACTTCCTGAGGGATACCGCAACTCAGTGATTACGTTTAATTTTAAAACTGATTACATCTGAGTATCGTATCGTGCTATATGGGCGAACCTAGTCGGGCGATTGTAACACGCATCTGCGAAATCGAGCTTTCTCATAGGAAAACATAAAAGTTTTGCGACATTGCATTCCTTGTTTTGCTTTAGATTCGAGAGGGAAAGCGGAGGGCGTAATACCAAAGAGCTATTCGCTTGAGAAAAGATTTATTTATGTTCGTAAGAAATTCCGGGAGCCGTTAACGGGTGTTCCGGGTAAGAGAGTGGATAAAGCGTCGTGGAGGGCGTGGAGCGTGGACGTCGCGGCGCTCACGAGCTCTGCCCGAGTACGCCCGCGTTTACGTACTCCGCACCGACCAACAGACGACTTTCCGGTGGTATAACTCCCACTACACCTGCGGCAACAAAACAAAAAAGCTACAAAGCCGGCTACGGAGCTACCGAGGGTTCCGCCAACAGAACCGCGCTTAAATAAAACAAACACTCCACATTTAACACTGAATTCATTAGGAAAAAAAATACGCGGAACCCTGATAAGAACTCATAGTCTAATTCAAAAATTAACATGAAGGGGAAAAACAAAAGATATAAAAATATCATTACGGCGAGGAGTAAAGGAGGAAGAACATGGCCCGGAGCTCCACTCATCGAATCTTTATGGGGAAACTTGGAATTGATAGTTTCCTGTTTACTGTTTTCGGTCTATTTAAAATTGTTTGCACGCACGAAATGATGGACTGGTTGTATTAATGTTCTTGGGCAGGAGCGAGCTGTCTGCACGCATAGGCGTGGTGCAACAGTGCCCGGGGCTATTACGTGTTGTGCGTACGTATTGATTCCATCATCAACAACGGTATCAACAGTGTTATTCACCGAATATTACATTCGATATTAGTATATTTAAACACGCAATGGATCACGTATAGGGGAAAAGTCAATATTAATGCCCGAACACTAATAACGATTACCGCAGTCGAATGGTAGAGCTACTGCCCCAATGAAGATATAGAAACGAAACGAGTTTACTCCGAGTAATTGGGTGTAATGTTAGCTAAATTGGCGGTGGTCACACGTTAAGGGTACACTTATACGACGCGATATAATACATATTTCAAGCTTACATTATGTATGACTAGTTTAGAGGATGGCGATAAGGACGGTCGCACACGTAGCGATTTAATGATCGAATGTTAACTTATAGTTACGTAATAATTTCGATAAAATACCTTAATTTTGACAAATAATTATTGCGAGGTGTGATGATAAAGCAATATTTTATTGCTGTAGACGTTCGATGATTACTTAGACCGATCGTTTGGAGACGCGGGCTCCGTTGAGGTTGCACCTTTATTCAAATACACTGCACCGCTTTTATTATAACGATAGGTAACACGAAGAAGGTAGCGTAAAATAGATGCATCCAAAAATATTATACAACAACAACAATAAATATTAGTATCAATAACATTATCATTTAAGCAGTGTAAATATTTAAAATATAATAGAGAAACAACTTTAAAATTAAATGAAATACATACATATATTACAATATAATTATAGCGAATATTCAATAAAGTATTAAAATAACACTTTTCAAGCTCGATGTATTATTTATTTTATTATTATAATGAAAAAATCATAGCATACGAGTCTAAACTAATGCTAAAATTTATGATAATCTATGCAAATTAAATTCTAAATGTCGGTTAGTATTCATCCTCTAAACTTAGTATTTTTTTTTCAAATTAACTGTTCTACGTTTCTTAACTATCTATTTATTTATTTAGTTTACTCTTAGATTTATTAAAGATACTATAATGTAGACTGAACACAACTCTAGACGCACCTAAGTGACATTCAAATATATGTTCAAGTATTCATTGTTTTTGTAGAACAAAAATTGAATAAATACGATATTATTCAAGCGAGCGGCTATGAATACATGAAATAGTTATTAAGTAGGTATTACAGTAAACGAAATGCGTCAGTGTCGATGTAAAAGTTTATTTAATTATTTATAGTTGTTATTACGGGCTATTGGTGAGTTTGACTTGAATTTATTGTCACATAATATATGGATAGTTGGTGGACAAGGATAAATTACTTGATATTAATTTTATTGTTATGTGCGAGCCGAGCTCTGTCTCATTTCATATGCATGTACAGGGAGCGGACCGGCCCAACTATGAGTTTCTGTTTTGTTTACAATTCATTATAAATTGTGGGAATAATGAGACGCGATACTCACATGCCTTATGGTCACTCTGTAACATAATATATCTGTTTTTTTTTTAACAAAGTAACTAAACGGACACGATAAAATGTAGACGTTGTGTTCAGCCCTACCTATGTCCTATAGAAATCCAAACGCTACACACTACAGCATGCTATGTAGAGGATATAGATATATGATAACTGACGCTAAAAAGTTCTAGACTATATCTATTTGCCGCTAATATTGTTAACACCTAGTATAATAGAGAGGAAGAAGTTAAAACATCTATATATTCTATAAACACGAGTCTAATTTTATACGTCTATTACCGAATAGTACTATAATTTAACTCCGGACTACGATTTTCAATAAATATGCAAATCAGATTATGATCTCAGTTGTTTCAGCTTGTAAGGTTTAAATGCTTTGATTATCCTGGCCATCACGATACTTGTAATTGAGTTTTCCAAGAAGATTAACACCTTTTTCTCGAACGGTTCTCGTCCGCCGTAGAGTTTATCGTAGCGGATGAATATTTTGGTGTTGTTGTTATTTGCCAACGTAGCGGAACTATGTGTAAACTATGCCCTAGCGGCTTCATCTTTTCTCGGGACGTGTGTTTAACGAGGCTGTCTTCCAAATTTAGTAAACAAATACCTCTTAAAGAAAAGTGTTCGCGTGAGTCGCTGCACAAGTACAGCGCTACAAATTATTTGACATTAATTCCGTCCCATTAGAGACTAACAAAGTTGTTTATACGTTCGAAAACTGTCTTCGTCGGAGTCGTACGTGCAGTCGTTTCCCAAGTTGGAGGAAACGACTAGTTCATATTAAAGGCGCGCGACGAAGTTGTGGATTGCAGCGACGCGCCACTTTGTCATAGCATCTGCTGCATCAAAGGACGTAACCGCATTTTAGTTCATAATAAAATTACATAAAGGGCAAGCGATGTGATGCCTGCGTTATGTATTCATATTAACATTCAAATCGTGAAATTTAATTAACTGACTCCTGACCGGATATCTGCGGTTTAATAATTTATGGTCGACTAAATATTGGTGATGTAGATGACGTTACGAATAAGCCGCTGGCGGCGGCGTTGGCTGAGGAATGCTAATGGGCGAAATGGGAGAACATTAATTGTGCGAGGGCCGCCGCGCCGGCGCACATACCACGCACCACAAAACATTGCTCGCCATATGTATTGAGTAGTGAACTGATTTTCTGTCGACCATATTTCGATTCAAATTTTAAATATAAATTAGTCACCTTTCAGGCTGCAATTATATTGAAGTCGTTAAAAAATAAAGCTGTATTACGTTCTTCACTCGGCACGTGAATTGTTTAGATGTCGAGGATTTATTAAATTAAGGACATCATTAATTTGGCGATTCAAAATAATTTATTGGGTACTTCGGTTCTCCAATTATATTTACCATTCAATGGCTATCCACAAATGATTTTGTGATGAGAAGATAATGAGATACGTCATGTGATTTTACCACATTTTAATAGAGGTATTATATTTAAGACACAAAATTGAAAATAATTACCGTAGGCCTCACTTCACAAAATATTTATAAATACTTCCAATACCTACTTGTGGCGACTTGCTTTGACGTAAGCAGGCAGACGTCACTCACTAGCTTTGGTTAATTAGAATTCGGAATGGTGTTCCCGTTTCTAGATTCCGTTTGCGTCCAACCGAAAAATTCTCGCGGCGTACTCTCCGGCCGCCGCCGGGAAAAAGTGAAAAGCCAAAGCTTAGTGGCGTAATTATGGTGAAGCCGAGGCAGCTCAAACACGGAGTGTGGACAAATAACGAGAAGAGTATTTGTGCAGCTGCGCACCTAGCCCGCCCGCGTCCGCGCCGCTCAGCTCGGCCTACTCGATCGTCTAGTGTTATTTCTCTCCGGAGAACGAGACGAACTAATCCCCAAAGAACAATAAGAACCGCATCAAAATTAACATTCTAGTCTCATTCAACGGGATCGACTGGAAGCCCGTGGACTACTTTTAATTAGTGGGAATTCTTTTTCGTCCGTCCCGAGATTTACATAGAAGTCACCACAAAAAGGACGTCACTTTTTCAGTACTTTTGTTTGAATCTGTTTAAATCTCTTTTAAAAGCTTTCACTGTTAATGAGGAGCGGGCGATGGTGCGATACTAGTAGCGGGGCGCGAGGACGGGAGGGCGCGACCTCCCCTCCCGGTGCCGGCTGGAGTGAACGCGAACGTGGTATTTGCGCTAGAGTTTGTTTGCTCGACGCGTAGCATTTGAGAATCGTTAGGGCGAATCGTCTGTAAACATGGAGCGAGGCGCTCGCAATTGGCCGGATTGTTTCGACAAAATTCTGAAGATAAACAATAAATAGCATTTCTCAAAACATGGACGTTTTGTAATTGACGGCGTGGCAGATTTATCTAGATGGTTCAGTCATTGTTAGAGGTGTTAACTTGTTAGTAAAGTTGTTAGTGAGAGTTCACACGAACTTTTGCCTCGGCGAGTTAGTTGAAATGGGAAGTTAGGACATAGTCACCACAGCAGATTACGAAAATTAGCGTATGCGTAGTTAAGTTTGTAAATGAGCAGCATGTCAGTTGTAAGCGGGTCGGTGCTGACTGCGAGAGAGACGTTAGCGGTTAGTGGAATGCATTGTCGGGGCGCGAGTTCACAGATGCATGGCGTGTACATTGTAAACCCCGCTGAGCTCTAGCGGGTGGTATGGCAGCAGTGTCGCCAGGTGGTGGTAGTGATTGCCGGACAGTTGGTGGTGCAAGCTCGCCAGGGGATTACCTGCAGGGTATGGCAGCCCGAAGCTAGGATAGCCCGAATAGCTACGTCCTGCCGCGTAGGCGGCGTATGCTGCGGGGAACCCTGCGCAACAAACAATCACACGTTATTATAACATCGCCGCTGGAACCAGAGTATGACAAGCTGAGGTTAATCGTCGAATTGCATGCTTTCACTCGGCGTTATGTAGTTTTGAGCGTTGATATTTAAATACTGCGTCGCTGATAGTGATTCATTGGCCGATATAAACATTCGGTATGTAACACGTGTCCCGGTGGCCCAATTCTAAAATAGAGCCGTCACATAAAAGGTAGGTAAGTGTATCGCACACGCTCGGTACGACATTGCTTTGGACAATGTCCAGCGGATGATATTTTGTAAACATCGTTCAATGTAGCACAGTATAAGTGAACTAACGACGGTTTATTACCGCCGTAACAGATACCTAGTGTGTTTCATTATCAAACTTACAGTAGTATCAACAAACAAACAGCTACTCTATATCAAAACATGTCAATAATACTAATGTGAAACAAATAGTACAGCGAACAGTGCGACGGGCGTCACGTAGGTGGGTACTATGTGTTTCGTTAACAAAATGAAGTCAGTTAAATGTAAAATGAATGATGGCCGGAGCGTCCACGTCGGCTGATATGATTACTATACCGGATCGTTTATCATATTATTGCCAATCAAAATAGTGTATCTGTCAGGCGACGCGATCCATCACTCGGCAGATGGAGGGAGCGGAGAGCGAGGCGCGACGCTACCCATTGATTCAATCTACACCGACAACCAACACTTTAACTGAATTACTGAGTTAATTAATTATTGCCATGATCCGTTTTGGCATGTACCCCCGATTAGCACTTCAATAGTCCGCTTACGAACGTAGTTGTATTATAGGTATATATTATAAAGATAGGTAGGTACGCTTCATAGAGTGAGAAATGGTCTGACAGATGCAGGGTATAGCAGATATGAAGTGACTTTTGAAAATAAAATGTGAATTAACTTACCGTCAGGAAGCGCCCCCAATGACCACATGAAATCTAGAAATGTAAAAACATTTACATAAATCGATCGATCCTTACACCTTACATTTATATATGTGTGTGTATTTGTTATATTATTAATTATATAGCTTGATAGTATTGTGAAATTGTGCCTTGAGACACTATTTTGCTTGGCGAAGAATTTTGAGCTTACAAAGTACTGAGTATATGGTGATATATATGTCTATATCTAATTTATATTTATATAAAGAGCATTCAACATTTCTAAATGGCAGTCTACTTTCAAACATTTTCTAAAGTGGTTCCAAATAATGGGGTATGTTAGTAATATCCATCATCATTGAAGATGATTCTCTTCTTCTTTGAAAATGTTAATCTATTCTACACATTGTTAGTCTAAAACTAAACATGTTAAACAAACAGACATTTTTAAATATTTTAGAAATGATATTTATTAATCTAAATGCTACCAAAATTACCTACTTAATAAGTTAATAAGTACAATTAATACTATTAGTTTACGAGAGCTAAGTTCCATAATACAAATATTTGGTGATCAAGATAGGCTTACTGTTAAACAAAGTAACAGTTAATCATGAAGAATCGAAAGATACAACTAAAATAAAAACTAATAGTGAACATATATGTTTAGTCGTATTTGGCATTGCACAATAATATAATAAATATGTAAAGAGTAAGGATTCAAATTATATAGATATACCTAAAGTTATATCATTTTATCTATGGACACACAATAATTTAATGGCAATTTGAACGTACCTAGTTTTAAATTTCTTTACAACACAATCATAAATAAATCAACAAAAAGAAAAAAAAAACGCTAATGATCTCCAAAAACTGAATAATAAACATCCACAGACAATAGGTACCTCTTTTCTTCCATTGACAACATTTTTTGAAAAGCCGACATCAAGCTGTAAAGCTATCGAATGGTAAAGAGCTAGAGAATTTAATATATCACTTATGAAAATATTTCAAACAATATCATCAATCGTCCGCAATTCATGACATAGCTATGCTCTGGCGCTAGGGTTAGTTACTTCATGGATGGATGTGTAGCAAAACTGGCAAGAGTCACCGGGACCTCGTGGTCCACGTTATATATTTCATAGTAAAAAGCTACTCAGAAATCAGAAAAATACCAGGCTCAATACTATATAATCTAACTATACGTATGTATTATAAATCAAATCGTATTAAGCACCTACTACCTGGTAGAAAAATATTGCTCTCTATCAACCCTACGTAAAATTGTTCCAGTTTCTGTTTCTACTATTCCTCAAAAAGTATGAATATTAATATAAATTATTGTATAAGAACTGATTCTATAGCTCTTCTAATATTCTGGTACACATTTCGAAAATCTGCTATCTAACTGATTGTCTAATGGCAATTACTAAAAATAAGACACTTTGGATATTATCAGTTTCCTTAAAGTACATTAAAAATTGTCACTTGGGCTTGGTAGGAGAAAAGAGAATAGGAATGTAAGAAAGAGCTAGGAATGGACAGGAAAGCTGACACAGCGTAGAGAGGAATGCAAAGAAGAACATTGAAAGGTTTGGTCAAACGAAAAGCCCCTGCGGGGTTAGAACGGGTGATGCGGATGTTGCTGGAAGAGGATCGCGGATCAGAGAGGCAAAGGAGTGGGCAGTGTTGTGTGAGTGAGGGGAGAGTAGAGAGTCTGGAGATCGAGTGCGTGTGCGCCGAGGAGTTCGGAGACGGAGTACGTGAGAGGAGGCATAGCGAGGGGCGCGAGCGCAGGGCGCGGAGGGCGCGGAGTGGGTCGGAGCGCGGCTAGTGCGCGGCGGTAGGCGGCCGCGTGCGCAGCGGGGGAGGCGCCCGCGCCCGCGCTCGCGCCCACCAGCAGCTGCGCCGGCGCGTGGACGGGATAGGGCGCGTACCGGACGCCCGCGCCGGTGCCCACGCCGCTACCTAGCAACTCACCGTACGCGCCGCGTCCGGCGGCTCTCGTCTTCGCCAGGTTCGCTGGGAGCATGACTTCTTTCGGTTGTGCTTTTTTGCATTCCACCTATAACAAAGAAAATAATGTTTTCATTTATTAAAACATTTTAACATTAGGTACGTCTTTATGATTTAATATGATATGAATGTCAAAATGTTCCTATTTTATAATATAACAAACAGACATAGGTACATACTTTCTCATTTATACAAACTATTAGTAAATATTAGTTAGGTAATAATATTTTTTGTATGATTCCTAAGTCCATGGCATATACAAGTACACATAAGTTGTCAACTGTTTTTATTAGAAATGTAAATTTGTGAAAATAAAATTTGCTCTTGGTTTCAAATATGTGAAGATTGAAAAGCCCTATGTTAACATCAAATAAGAAATCTAATAAGTAATTGTTATTATTCTAATCAGGCGTTATATCTATCTTCAATGTACCCTATTTCATTCATTGTTTGTATTCTTAGGTATATCCGAAGTCAGCAGAATGAAGCAAATATCTTCAAGATCGGGTGACTCGCAAAATTATGGAAGAAAGGGGGCGACGAAATCGGTCGACAATCCGTTATGCTTCACGGTTCGAGTAACAAATTGAATTTTAATTTGCTTTACCAAGTCAAGAAGCTTATCATTGAATACTTATTATACAGCACGACAAATTTTACGAGCTCCGATGTAATTATTCGCTATCATTATGTCGCATCTTACAACTTGTTTGGTTACGGAACCTGAGAACAAACCTGTTGATACCGAAATTTAAAAATAATCATTTTTCTCGATAGGCAGCTGGATTAAGCTATGAAAAATAACTGCCAGTATTAAGCGTGGCAATAAATAAATAAGGTATCAACGCGATCCCGACGCTCTGTCAGGGACTACGAAAACCAAAGTAAATTAATGTACCTCATAATTAAACCCTACGTTTAATCGATCCATTAAGTAATTTTAACGAACAGTATGGCTCTCTTCAGTGCTTGTATCTTCCTCCCCCAACCCTAAAGGGAGGGCTGGAGGCAAGTATAAATTACCCAATCTACGTTAACCTAAACCTCTAGCAATAGAATTTTAGCTACAGAGCGCCAACATTACAGGAAAGTATATAGGCTTAAATTAAACTCGCCCGAATGAATGGCTTCAGCGTTGTTCATTTTTCAGACACGATTTAAAAAATGATGAGGTAAGAACAGATCGGAACATTTAAAGTGTCTCGCTAGAGTTTCCAGTTACATTTTTCATAGTGGTGCATAATCGCGACGTGGCCCCGTTCGGCGCGCGGGCGGGTACATAAACTCGCGTCCACATTTGTCACGCGGCCGTCACAAGCCGACAAATGAAGGCTTTGCCACGGCGTTCGCGCACTTTGTGCACTTTGCACAACTTTCTGCGTCGACATGGAACTACGTGCCTTTGCATTAACGTGGGGAAGTGAGTGAGCGAGGCTTTACAGTGCTGAGTGTCTTTCCACCAAGTTTTATGCCTAGATAAGGCTGAATAATCAACACGTAATATTAAAGTTGGGAACTGAGATTACGACGCTACATAATAAAGCACGTTCTTAAACATACGGGGAATGTAAAAAAAAGTTGGAATGTAATATTAAAATGAATAGCTCGTGAGCTTTTTACATAATAACTTAGAGAAAAGTATAGTGAAAATGTTGTAAGTGATCGATGCAAAGTCTTTTCGTGTAATATGGAGGGTATTCTTCGATCGTCCGCGACATAAAAATAGTGAGTGTCGGCATTTGTCAGGAGCGATAAAGCTTTATAAATGAACAGGCGCCTACGCTAGCAGCGGCCGCCAGCGGCGTGGCCACCCCCCATTTGTTCGGCAACACGCAACCAAGGGGACTGCCAGATAAATGCCAGCCTAACTTAAAATTGAGATAGGAAACATCGTTTGTTATACTGTCACATGCACCTCGGTGTAACATGGTCTATCTAATTGAATCGAGAAGCCGAGACGAAACATGAAAACACAATCTGTTCTGTGTAATCAGCAGCGGAAAATGATCCCGTTTTAAATCTACCTACAATAATACGAACAGCCATGAAGAAAATTCAGCTAGGGGAATCCGACGTTAATTGATGTCGCGTCGCTGGCGAGCGGAGTGGGAAACAAAAGCTCACAAACAATTCGCATCGGAGTTCGCAATCCCGATCAAGCGTTCGAGATCGCGACGCAGTTTAATGACACGAAAAATAACAAAGGTAAATTGTATTTAGCCTTCGCTAGGTAGGCACACCCACCCGCCGATATATCGATCGAGCCTGATCGAGTAGTATTCGACACCGCCGAAGATCTCGGTTTAACCGAGCGGACTTAAGATGTGCTCCAGTGCGCCCTGGCTTAATGCCGCCCAACTCGAGGCACCTCGCGGAAACCTGCTCTTAATCCTATCGATGTATGAGGAATTTAATTGTTTCGCGAGAAAACACAGCGTTTCATGCTTCGTCACTCCGGCTGAACATTCGCACGTAAACGTGAATTAATACGAATCTGAAAGCAGTCATTAAATTTTCGCTCGATTGATTTTGAGTGAAAACCTTTTCAGGTAAAACAGTAATGTCAATAAATTCTACGAAGAAGAATCATGCCTACCTTTTAAGAACATTGATTTTGTATTTCATTGGAAGGTACGGAGTGTTTGTACGTTAATAAATTATAAAGTTTGTAAAAATCTACCTATTTTCCTTTGTTATAAAAATAATGGCGTGGCTGTAAATTGTTTTGATTCAAATTTACAACTTCAATCGAGCATAAAAGTGTTAAATATAATTTTAGAACTCTGGAAGTAAAATGTCGCTACATTTTGTGAGATAAAAGGCAGAATTAACATTTTATTCATTTGTATAGGTATTGCGGTGTGTAATATTGCGGGTTCCGATGAGTTATTACCGACCCGGACCTAGAGGGGACCCTTGGAACAAAGACGGTTAGATTAAGCGATGGCGTTGTAAAACGATACAGCGATATCTACGGAATAAAGGATGTTGTCGGGAAGTTGCGGCGAGCGCGGCGTGTTGCGCACTGTAGTGGCTGTGGTTTCCAACTTCAACTTGGACGTTATCCCACATTCCGACCGCGCTTCCCGACTGCTACCCAACAAACTACAAAATAAAGACAGCTCTTTAAACAACCTGTTTTTAGACCTCAGTCGTCTGTACCTTGACGTTAAATACAATCCATAAAATTATGCTTTTTGGTTTGCTTGGATTTTGTTTCTCAGTAGCCTCAGACCTCAGTGATATCAAATAAAAAGTAGCTTATGTAATTATGTCGTGTTCGTAGGTCTAAGCTGTATACTTACCGATTGTAAAATTGCATTCAAATCTGTTCTGTAATATTTGCATAACAAACACCTAGTAAAATATTATTGGGACTTAATCGCGTGAAATATTTAAAGTCTAATATGTATAAACATCGCGAAAGTTTAAAAACAATTATTGCTAACAAACACTTATGAATACATCCATCGTCACAGCACAGGGCAGTGGGCCAGGTAGACAAATTAATATAGAATATTGTCCAAAATAAGTATACATTTGTATACTTACCATCATTTTGAAAAGTCTCTTTTCGATATTGAAATAAGCTTGATAATATGAAACTGGAAAATGTCTTCCAGATAATATAAGGCAATTTTCATATTAGCGGGTGGAGCAAGAGACATAAAAAGTCAAGAAAGTACTAAGCAAGCAACTTTGCTGGAGAGTAATGTGGTGCGGGCGTAGCGTACGAACATACGTGAGAGATAAACGGAGACGACAGGAGGAGGGTCGGGGCGGGGCTGTGCTCGCTAGATAAGTTTATCAGGGAAACCTCTCGCCTTCGTATTGACAGAGCGTCGCAAGCCTGGCCCTGATTGCCGCTAAGCGGAAGCCGAAGCGTGGGAACCGGAGGCTAGGTAAGAGCTCCAGAATTACATATTTACCGAGATAAAATTGTAAAAGTACTTTCACGTGTACCTAACTCAATAAAAGTAGCTCGCTTCTGAATAAAACTTCACTAAGAGAGAATTTAAAAGTTTTCAATGTCCACAATCTTGTAAAAATATATTTAAGAATCGCTCGAAGAATACCTTGTATTTAAATATTCGAGTAAACTAGAAAACTCTAAATAAAAATCCTAGAGCGAACGTACGACGTTACGTAAAGGAGATGAGTCACAAATCTTGCGCTCAACAGGTCACGGATAATGAAATACTCTGCCGCACCCCGGGAGCTCTTTCCATATTTACGTAACTGTTGTTCGAAGAAATAAGATAAGCGCGAGTCGACGTTTTCCGTTGAATTTCGGCACGGTTACTTAAAGTGTTGGAGTGTTTACTGAGAGGGTGAAGAGGCAGAGAGGGCCGCGCCTTGATGGGCCGTAATGCGCGAAATTCAAATCAGATATAAGCGATCGAGTCGTCGCGTCGCCGTCGATAAGCGATAACGTTACCTGCACCGCTACCTCGCCCCGACCGCCCCGGCGCGACGTCTCAACCATCACCGTATTGCACACGTTTATAACGAAACCGATGGAAATGTGTTCAAACCCTTTAAAATATTTGATAAAATACAGAAATGATATTGAAAAATATGATACAATTTTTAAATTTTTAGGGTTCCGTAGCAAAAATGGCAATATATGGCCCTTACAGTTTCGCCATGTCCGTCCGTCCGTCCGCTGCTTAGCTCAGAGACTGTTAGTGTAAGTAGGCTGTAATTTTGCATGGACGTACATTACTTATGCCGACAAAGTGAAAGAATTAAATCTTGAAAAACATATTTTTTGAGGGTACCTACCCTAATGTAAACTGACTACGGATATGTGATTTTTTTTTGTCACCTAGCCCTTCGTATTGGGTATCATTAGATAGGTCTTTTAAAATCGTATAGGGGTTGAGAAGACTATTTTTAGATTTAGGGATCCGTTTGTTAAATATTAAGCTTTAGCAAAAATTTGCACTTTAAAGCTGCCAGCTAAACGGTTGATGTTGGCTATGTGAAATAAATTACAGTATATATAGTAAAATTAAAAGGAAAACTATTACAATTAAGGTTTAACGTTATAAGTATGAAACAAAAACAACACAAAACCTACTTCTTAAGCCGCATTATTCGGATGGAGGAGTGGGGGGTGCCTACAGAACCCTACATTGTGCGTGGCTTGACATGCACTTGCCTGGTTTTTTATATTGATGGCAGTTTCCACAAAATAAACACTCTCATTGCCTGTCATTACTATCCCTTTCATTTACAAAAAGTACTTACAAATTCTCTTTTCAATACACTAGAAGGAATAGAAAGCATGACGTGATTGACATTTAGAAACACGTACATAAATATTAAGTGCATATACTCGTAACGCAAGCTAACCAAAGACATAAGAAATGTCATATCTACGTTGAATTTTAAATTGGAGCCGCACATTTACCGTCATAGAAATGTTAGTTAGACATTAAATATTAAGGGGTGGCATACACGGGTGGCAGCACGACGTGCAACATTCATTGCGCCTCGGAAGCCTGTCAAACGCCCACGGCTATTTCTGGGAAATCGATTGCAGTCGATGGTAACGTCGAGTTTGTTACGCGAAACCAAGACGATTTACATCATATGACTTATTGAATATCATATGCAGTGCACACCTACATTTAACTGCACAATCCATTTCTACACTGTTTACTCAGAATCAGAATTCTTAATCTAAACTACGCTGATTAAAAAGTAGAACTATGTAAAGTTTTAAATAGTTCCACATCTCGTTGCAGTTTAGTACGACAAACACAGGGATAACTTCTAACATAATCCAATTTAATAGCTGAACAAACAAAATACCAATTAAATTGAAAGCAAAACGAGCAAACTATAGGTATATTGGCAGATACTCAGCGGTATTAGCACCGTTTGCAATTGTAAGTAAACACACGATTACCGACCACTCGCTGCTTAACTAATTCGTATCACGCTTAAGAGCCCACTCGAATATAAGAGGAAAAGAATATAACGATTGTAAATGTCCGGCAACCGCGCAGTTTGGCCAATTGAAACGTATAATGAAATTTGTATATTAGCCAGAAACGGCCAAACTAAAACCTTGTAAAAGTGTTTCCATGTACGAATTGAAACGCCCTGGAAATTTTCTCGACGAAATTCAAATAAAATTGCAAACGATGTATTGGCTCAGAGAGCGACGTTAGAGGCGTATGAGTGCAGTTTGCATTAAAGTAATTGTTGGATGTCGGCCGTTTGTGGTCGTGCTGTGTTCACGCAGCTTCAATTTGCAAAATTAGATGCTGTTATACATGGTGAAGTGGCTGTTTTTATTCATCAAACAACATTGCTTTCTTAATTAAAAATCTACATGTCTTTTATATGGAAAGATACTGAATATGGATGCGAATTCGTTTTTGATTTTTCATTTCAACCGCCAGTCTTGTTAGAGCATACGATTTTTATTACGAAGCGAGATATTGGAAGTTGGAACTAAAAATAATCAGTTATGAATGTAAATAAAAAACTGGTATATCAAGGTATAGTAAGGGAAGATAAACCAAAACGCACAAGATAAATTCAGGTGATATTC
Organism: Herminia tarsipennalis; assembly: GCA_945859575.2. Taxonomy (NCBI): domain Eukaryota; kingdom Metazoa; phylum Arthropoda; class Insecta; order Lepidoptera; family Erebidae; genus Herminia; species Herminia tarsipennalis. The sequence continues at coordinate 9,028,813 of OX243840.2, forward strand.
AGAATTAATAACAGCCCGTGAGAAAGTTTATGACGCACGTACATGTATAAGCTGTAGCAATTAGTTGTAATTAAGTAGGTTGGAGCTCGGGGCGCCTTGTCACACCACTACCGACTAGATTAAGGTCTGCGGCACGCGGTCCCGCCGCTCGTAACTTGTTTTGCATGAATCTGTACGCGACTTTCATATGACTCTCCGGAGGAGACTTAGTTCAGCACCTCTAATGTAAATGAAATTGTGTGCAAGAAATAAAGCAGGGCTTCTCGGCCGCTATTTATCGCCGCTCGCGTCTCCTAACTCCCCCGTAATGGGAATGTGGAGACGACGCGCCGAGCGCCGTAATGAACCGGCCTGCCCTAACGTATGGCCTTTATTGATGACACCCGCGCCCTCAACACAGTTACTACTTTATTGTCTCCTACGCAGCGGCATAGTTTCTATTACATGACGCTTCTTACGATACTTTATGGCGGTCGGATCGTTTCACCAGAACACATGCTCCGATGAAAATCCTACTCTCTCATTGCTACGTTTAATTACGTACAACGGGATATAGCGAACGGGTAATTAATCACTCGGTAAGTTAGATTAGGTACGGTTTCATGTTGATTATGACTAATTAATAGATTTGTCTCTTCATCTTTAGAAAATGTATGTGTACAAATATAATTAAGGATATTTTATAGCGTTTTTGCAAATACATGATTATTAAAACAGATTGATTTTGGCTCATTGAACCGTGTAATTTCGACGTTACGATCGAAGCGCGCCGTACTTCAGACACAGCCATGTGTACGTTCAAGCACTTTTCCGTCGATCGGTAGGTACCACGTGTGATTAATTAATTTTCTTTCACGCTTCGAATTTAAGTTCGAGTAGAAATCGTTAACGGCCGGAAAGGCCTGTTGAGCCGTAATTTACGTCTTTTCGTTCGACTTCAGTTAGTTGCGTCATTTGAGAATTGCGTGCAGTGCGCCTTATAACCATTAAATTTATATACGTACATAGGAAATTAGGTAGTTGTTCAAATAGTGATTGCCGTCAGATTATGATCGTAACTTGTAAATTTTCCTTAGAAAATATTAAGCTTTATTATTTTTTATTTTACTCATGTTATTAATGTAAAATTAATCTGTTATCCGTGTGGGATCGAGGCTTGAATACGTTAATACCTTCCTACATTAATGACGGGTAGAATTAAAAATGAAAATGATATGCGAATGATATGTTTGTACTCGTACTAGCACAACTTATAGTAGGTGACCCTACTATATATTGTGCTAGTAGGTACAAGTACAAGTAGTAATGTGATGGCTTAGGACACACTATGCGAAACACCTTAGTGGAACAAGTAAGTTTAATTAATTCACCAGTACGAAATACCCGCTACAAAATCTCGTTAACAAGTAGTGCATCTAGTGCGGTACATAGCGGTATCGCCTCTATTATTAATGACAGGACGACACAGCATGTGCCGGATACATTTCCTCTCTCTATTGTATTCGAGAATTCAGCATTATGTTGTAATGTAATTAATACAATTAATGTTTCGTCTAAAAACATGCACTGGTCTTAAGGAATAATCTTATAAAAATTCAAGAAATTTCTTGTTCTAAGTGATAATTTATTTATATTACAAGTAAACGATTATTATTATACTTAAATATGTAACATAATTCTACCAACGTAATTATGTTTCTAATACATACATTCTTAATTTCAACGTCAACATACCTACCTATGTTAGCTGTATCATAAATCATTAATTACCTATCTAACATTTATAGGTCGAAGGTACTTACAAACAACAGTAATACTAGTAGATATAATAGCTATAATCTAGCATACAATCAAAAGCTTCAAGTAAAAAGAAACAAATATTCATTTGAAAATATCAATCCAATATCTTATATTGAAGTCGACGTCCACGCGAAGCCCTTTTTATACTTCAATCATTACATTCTTTCCGAATAAAAAAGTTAGAAAAGGACTAGACAAAATCTATCCAAATCTTGGTCCCACAACTTGCAAATTGCAAGTTTCAATGAAAAAGGACGGTCGCACCGAATGGCTGATATATAGAAGGCGCAAAAATGGGCGCGGACGAATCGATAAAGCTTAGAAGAAGCGCGCTGGGTCCTGCTAAAACGGGAAGTTTATGGTAATCACGGTTGCGGAGGAACGCGTGATTGATTGTTCGACGAGACCTACTGCGGACCGGGGACCGCCGCCCACTACTAGCCCACCACTGCCTACTAAGACGCGTTTTCCGTTTTGTTGTACAAGTATAATTTTGGTTAGGGAACCTTTTGTACGTCATGGCCAAAAGCACTTATTAATGGCACCCGTGACTGTGTGCCATAGAAAATTCGCTTCTTATCTATCTATCGGCGGCGTCCTTTACGCATGGGTGTGTAGCCATTCTTTAATACGGTAGTAACGACAAGGGTGCGTCTCCCAGCCCTACGGCCTGTTAAGACGCTAAGAGAAATGGCGATTGAGGATCCCAAGATTTAAGTGGCAGTTTCAAATGTGCCTACTTTTAGTGTTATTTCCTAAACGGAAACCATTTGTTTTGCCTCATGCGCGATCGAGAAGAAAAATTTACGCAATACTCGAGTATTTCTCAGAAATGTTTATGCGGAGATTGCATTGAAGGAAGTGCATTTGCGCTATTATATTCAGATATGCCGTTCGGCGAATTGCAGCCGAAAATATACTTCGAAAATATTAAAAGCTGTATCGCTGCTAGTGCGTGCAACGAAAAAAAGAGAACTTTGGCATGAATCATCGGAGTCTATGCTGTCACGTTGTTTTTGGGGAACCATTAGTTAAACGATCAATAAAAAGAAACATGTAGCCCGCAAAACTAAAACCGTACCGAATGTTCGCTCGTGGCTGACGTTGTAAAACTCGGTATACGCAAAACTTGGACGATCTTCACAACTCGACCGTGATAGATACTGATATTTTCTTGGGCAACTTAAAAATAAATTCCAAGCTACGTTACGGCAAATGTATGGCATAGCGAAATTTTTATTTTATAAATAACGTTTTCTCAACTTTACATCAAATGTGCCTTCGAACTTACAGTATACAATATTTCACCTATAGTAGTTGGTGAAATTTGTATGAAAGTTTAATTCTGGAGAAACTAAATAATTTAAGGGTATTCGTGACAGACGGCAGTGTTATGATGAAACTTGGTATATCGGGACATTTAGTAGAAAATATCTGGAACCCAAACTTGATGCGTACACCCTCATATATCGTGTAGCAATATGACTTTAACAGGTGTGACCTCGTAAAGAAACACAGGTGTACGCGTCCCAGGGACGGTTAAATCCGGCAAATAGAAATTGATGTTAGTAGGTGAAATCTAAACTACACTATATTTTAGCCATTTCGAGGCGCGTCGGTGCTTTGTTGTTAAAATTCATGGTAAGCGGAAGCAATTAAGGGAGTAATGTGTAAGGACGTAATGGAGTGACGGGAATTTGTTGCGAGCGTTTTAATGGACGTCCGTATTTATGTTTCAAAATGCAGCACCGCCAGTCTTCCTGCCTCTTCGCATTTATAATTATCACAATCATTTATAACGCAATTATTTCTGACTACACTGTCTTATTAAAAGCATCATTATGTATTTAGTTAATGTAGCCTACATTTAATTCTTCAAAGCGGGCATACAACAGAACTACCGCAACGTCGGTACATATTAAAAAGTGCTGACAATTTGAAACAAAATTATAATTCAGCAGCGTCGTTTAAATCTGTGTCATTTACTCCTCGGTCATTAAACACAAAAATCGTCAAAGAAATAAAGATATTTTTTATTATTCAAAGTGAGCCGCGGCATCACCCTATCACTTCGTGCGGGAAGGCGGAGCAGCTATTAGCTTAACGACCATTTTAATATAAGAGATGACATATTAAATTTACGAGGGCGAGCTACCCGTAGCGTAAACGTCGACGCTGACGTGACGCCTCTGTCTTCTTTATTGCGTACGTAAATATAACTATTAGATGTGTTTATGATATGCTAAGGCGAATTTTTAATGGGCCGAATCGTTTACGAGTCACGTACATACTGTATAACCGATGATCGTAACGTTAACACCCTGTACACTGTCACAGAGTACTCGTTGAACAAACACTGTTTTCGTTTTACTTTGTAACTCGTACGTCGTACGTTGTTTACGAAAACTACGTAAAAACCAAGTTCGAGAACATTGATCATTTTCTCCGACACGCAACAAAAAAGGTACGAAATAATAAGCGATTAGTTTCCCGCTTCGTCGTATATACATTACGCGGCTCGCAGGAGAAAAGCTTGCTTCATGCACACCTCTCGTTTCGCACGGAAGCGAACCGTAATTACTCTAAAACACTACCCATTTGTTTGATGTCTTTGTTCGTTGTTTGCTCCACTTAGGGCGAGCATCACCCTTGCGATTCCACCCGACACATGCCGTGAGTTTCGTACAGCCATTAGGTGCGAGACAATGGGGCAAGACACAAAAAACAAGCATTAATAATCAGGAATATGCATCGACAACGGGAAAGGGTGGTATCTGCTCCCCAGCCCTTTCAGCGGGGACGTCAGATAATGGCGATGGAAACTTCAAGCGACAAAGACAATGATAATGGCTCGAATAGGTATAGGCATCGCGGCGCCGATTTTTCGTACTCTTTCTGCGTACAACAGTCTACGTAGAGAAGTATATACCCCTTCTTTTGTCCTCGCGAAACAAGAGTGATTGAATATTTTAATGCCACCTCCCACTTGTAGACAAAGGTATTGTTACCGTGACTATGTCTCATTATAACAATTAACAGGCGTTAAGTTTATTATCAACATTTGTATCAACACTTCAAAGTTAAGAAACGAGCTCACTTTTCATGTTAAGTAGAAATATTTCTTGAAATTAAAACAGTTGTTATTCAGCGTTGACTAGTTTGTATTTAGTTAATTACTCGTTTTAGTGCTATCAAACGTTGCGTGGATGACCTCAGTAATTTGATTATGTCCCGAAATTTACATTAAAATAATAAAGTGGCATTAGAGTAAGACAATGGTTATGTTGTGTGCGTGTTGTAGCCAGCTACAAGTTAATCGGGGGCAAGCTTTATGGGCGCACATGATTGTAATAGTCTTGTAAAGGGTGACTGGTAATGTATTACGACAAATGGACGACGCTAAACGGTACGACACAAGTCAAATAAAGCAACCCATTTTTGTAATAAAACTTTTCTTTTATTTTTTCATTAAATTTCACTACTCTACAATGACGTCGGCGTACTATTAGATTGAATTATGTTTAAAATTGAACGAATGGAACGTATTGTTAAAAGTTTGAATTCAATGGAGGTAATTTGAAAGCGAATGGATGGACAAACCGGAGGGAGTAAGCGTTAACTAGTACAATTAAGCCGTTAATCTATCCAACGTTGGTAAAGTTCATGGCTACATCTGGAATACACATGTCACTGTGTCTCCCCCTTCCGCTTGGTGGAGAAAAATCTAAACACAGTAAAAGCTGGCTTTAGTGGCGTTTTATTGGCTCCATTTGGAGTCCCGCCAGCTCTGCTCCTTTGCTTCTAATTGATATCTGACCGAAAACGTTCACTTTACGTAGATTTCTTGTAGACAAGTGTTTTGAGTACAGTTTCATCGGGAAAGATTTTTACGAAATGGAATCGTTTGTTGTACACACGGATTAAATATTTTGTGTGCAATTTTGAGATTACATTATGTGATATCACAGTGAAACAATTAGTTAGGGACATTATATTTATTAGAGCTACGAGTGAGTGTATTTGTTAAAGCTTATCGGAGACTGTCCTTGGGGATAACATGGGAAAATATATCAAACTTTTCATTAAAATTAATCCATGAGGATCCAAATTTTAAAGATTCATTTGTAGTTATTCCTTGTTTAGTAGATAAAATGAAATTGCTTTTTTAATGGCTAAGTCAACCTTCGTTATAGGTTGTCGGTTTGCCTCTTTAATAGTACAAACAAACATATGCTGAACTTTTAGTTAAGCTTAAGGGCAACGTATCAGCCATTAATAACAACAACCCCTTATAATATCTAGTGTCTATTGTCTAAGTCAACCTGGCTTGTGGTTTTACAATAGTTGCCAGATGTCAATGACTTGGCTGCCAGAAATTCCAGCTTGCTCTTCGAAACACTTACTCATTCAGCTCATATCCCATTACGCGGTTACCCATCCAAAGATTGATAGGACTAACAATCGATTGATATGAACCCTTTACTGGTGTCCAGATTTTCATAGGCCATAAACATTTTATGTGAACGTAGTTGCACAGTTTCTAGTTTAATAGAATAAGGTTTTATCGCCAATCACTGAAGTATTACGATATTTGATGGCAATTTCCAATCCCTTACATTTACAACTCTGTATAATGTTCTGTGAAAGTTACAAGTTTTTAGTAAATTTAGTTCAATATATGATTTACTCGTATTAGAATATAGAAAACAATAGAATAATAGATAATAGCGTATTACTTTTAAAGTATCGTCCTGTCGTCCATCAGTTTTTGAATTACATGAATGATGATAGGTTAATGATTCAATATATACTCACCATTTTGTTGTTGATTTCGTGAAAATGTATTTCGCACACTTTATCTACTATGTCTTCACTTTGAAACGTGACAAAACCGAAACCTGAAACAAAATAAAACAAGCATTAGGTACACATCGTAACTGAAATGTATTTCACAAAAGTAGGGTCTAGTTTTATAACATTTCCTAATTTCAGCATGTTCATTCTCTTTTAAACAAAGATGTTATAGATAAAATAACGTTAAACGTACAAGATTATCCAGTATCGTAAAAATTATTCTTATTTTATTTAATCAGAATCAACTTAGAATACAGCTTAAAACCTCAGACATAGTCTGTAAAGTTTTCGAATTTACCTCGTTTTATGTTATCAGTTTTAGAAGTCTTATCTTTGATATCGTTTTAATTAAAAGCAATTCGCGTCAAGTTAATTTCAAAAGGCGCGTCAATCAGTTTTCGACAACATCTATCAGGGTATTGTGCGTCATAGGCCGGCGCGGGCAGGCACCGCGCGCCCTCCGCCTTTGTACTCGCCAATTTAATAAAACTTGCGTCCCCGCCGCCGCCGCGCCATACCGGCGACAAACCAAACAATACCTACCCTCCTGGAAATGCTCCTACACATTCACGTGGCCACAGTGCCGACCAACTTCGCCGATATGTTCTCCGTCCGACTCAAAAGATCGTTCAAGTTCGCCCTCGCACGATTCATGAATTACAAATTGCAATTTTGAGTTTCGCACTCGAATCGCTTTCCGATATTTACACGATTCTATGCGACAACTTACGTCCTAGCTTACAATCTGTCGCACAAATAAATCTATCGAGTTCGAAACACAGCGCTTGGAGTGTCGCATTTTCCGATTCGTAATCACCTGACGTAGACCAAGTTTGTTCTTAAAGTGGCAAACAAAACAAGGCGATGAGCAGGCGTGTTTCTGTCTACTAACGATTAAGACACACACACGTGACGTGACGTATTTACCCACAACGACAAATAGCATTAGCGAGCCGCTCCACAAACAGTCGGTGGCGCCGCGATTATGCTGACACGTACGTGTACAGTGTACACCGGCCGTATCGCGCGCAAACTTTTGACTCGTCCCGTGTCCACGTGTTGATATGGGCACGTGTGAGCGACATACATCTTCATGACACGGGATCACCGTCGCCAATCCCAAAAGTTAGACGGAGCCATTTCAAAACTCGACTTGTACTACAATCGCCCCCGGCTACGGAACGTTAATCGATACCCTTGTAAATGTTACGTCCGTGCCGATACTTATAATCTGACAGTGTGGCTCTTTTGTTCATATTTAGTCCATCACCTTTCACGATTTCAGCTGGCCTAAACAAACAGCACGATCCGTCCGTCGAAACTAGGGCGCACTTGGTATTTCACACGCGGCCGGGTGGCTTTGCGTAGGAATCGAGGCAAAGATAGTAACACCCCGAAAAGGCAAATAGGGGTTCAATCGAGTTCCGTTAGATGACCGTATTTTCTTTATGCATTATAAGGTCGGTGCGGTATATCAAGTGAATCGTTTCTGCGTTATTGCTTTCCCAATAAAAACGATTGGAAACAATCCCCACTTACATAAAACATGTTGTCGGAAAAAAAGTAGGGAAGTTGATAAAGCATTGTTTTGATGCTTAGATAACGAGTTCAAGTGAGTCTGCGAGCCGGCGTGGCGCTGTGCGTACGACAAATAATATTATGTAGTTGCGTGTGGAGTAAAGTCGGTGTGCCCCATATTTATGCGGGTCTGCAAACCGAATAAAGTAGGAAATAAGCAACACTGGAGGACGTCGAGTAAAGTTATCTGCGGGCTAGATGGTTGAGCAAATATGAAATCGGACCGCACGATCAAACTAAATGAACTTCTTCTAAAAGAATTAGTGCGAAGTGAAATTCGTCGATGTTTTGTTACCATGCACACAAACTGTTCAAATAAATACAATACCCGTAAAAGTTGGAAATGAAACGTTAAGAGAAAAGAGAGGAATAGCATTGTCACTGACCACGTAAAAAGTTTTGGGTTTCGTGTTGCCTTTGTGTGCTCACTCTAGATAAATGGGGTATTTTCGTGAAATTCGTCCGCGTCACTTCTCCTAACAATGGAGAAGATAAATAATCTCTGCGTAAGAAAAGGATTCCGTAAACATAATTATTTGAACTCGCAATTGTAGCTGTGAAACGCTAATGAAAGTTCTCCACGGTCGCTTTAGGAATTAACTTTATTTTTCTCCAACTTCAATTACATAGGGTACCTTTACTTTTTAAGCGGAATACTTTAATTAAATCTGGTGGCTTATAGGTGACCTGCGTCTGTCAGCACTGATTGGTCTTCTACATTGTTTGCTGAATGAAATTTTATCCCTCAACTTCATTCAAAATTAAAACAAAGACAAATCTACAGAAGTCAAATTAAAATCCTTGGAAGTGATCCAATGATGAATTATGAAAATTATCAGTACATTTCTGGTTGTAATCATATTCGTTTTTAAAAATATACCTGTTCGGTACCCCGAATCCACTTGTAAGCTGACTATCCTGGAAGCACATGTTAAGGGCGTCCAATTTTTATTAATTCACATTGTGTTCGCACCTGCGATAGCGCTGCTCGTTATTTTAATATAAGAAGCGAGAGGTTGAGGCAAAGATTATGAATGTGTCTCCCGATATCGGATATCTCGACACATCTGTCGGGAGGCACGTGGAGCTGACAGTGGGCGGTGTCCCCGCCCCGACCGCCGCTCGTCTCTCCCCCGCCCCGAATCGGGGCCATAGGCAGTATAATCTGCCCCGGCACTGTATGAAACACCGGCCGGTGGCGTTTATGGCGCTATAATAACCGTATAAAACGCGACTTATTGTAGGCGTCGATAACGGACGTTATACAACCTAAGGCCTCCACTTTGTGCCACACCGAGGCCCCGGGATCTACCACATTTTTCTATGTAACCCTCGCACTACCCACCAAATGCTATAATGGAATTTATTGCAATATTCTTCTGCTAATGTAATTCTCACGGAACTCATTTGTCTAATTGAATATTACATTAGAATAGAAAATTCCTAGAAGGTATTTGGAATTACTCTGCAAATACGAGCACACTAGATCGCGTACGATTCGAATTTTATAGATGGCACACTAATGCAGACGTTCCACTCCAACATGCAGATTTTCTCAAGATGTTTTCCTTTACTGAAAATAAATATTTACCTGCGCTGCGAAAAATTCAATGGTGCAAAACGTGGATAGAACGTGGCTCACGTACGAGATTAATTCTCTATCGATCTTCTATCAGTACGTATTGGAAATTTAGCATGGATGATCGCACTACTAGCTGTATCCTTGTATTTGCTACTCGTCATTCGGAAACAACAACTGTATACAAGTTAATAAAATAGTATCTGGTTATAGCGCAAGTGAGTCAACCGGACTCATCGTACCGTCAATTTTGTTCTTGTTTTTGTTGAGAATAAAAGTAATGTTGTATGTCTGCGATAACTAGCAAGTTTTCATTAGGAGCGCGCTCAACAAGCTCTCAAATGATCATCGGAGTTGGCCGGTGGCCGCGGCGCGCTCCGACGTCCCAACTTTTGTTATTGTTTCGCTTCATTATTGTAATACGAAATACGAGGCACAATAATTAAGAGATACTCGACTATCGCCCCTTCTGATGTAATAGTTGGACCAAACTTTTATCAACAGACTCTCATCGTGACAGACTGTTTGCTACGTATATAATTGCCAGATTGCTTCTGAGCTCAGCTAATAATAACAAGCTAATCGCAATAGCTATTACCAAGAAAAGGGCTAGGTTATAAGAAAACGGAATTGCCTCTGTCGACCGTCGTTATGCGATCAATGCTTATTAGAAACCTATTAACTGAACATTTGTTTCCATGTGGGTGGTCGGTCTACCTTTGAACCTTCTTATAAAAATTTCATCCTTGTGCCTATAGTGACGAATGAAAGCGCTACAGCAGTGGCCTCGACTCAGCATATTGGATATCGAACCGGTGCCAATCAGATTATTTTACGTTCAATTAATCACAGAAAAATATCGTAAGTTACGCGCATGTTCCAAGTAAAAAAATATGACAAAAAATCTTCAGTATAAATGTACTCACATAAAATAACATTTATGTTCATAAATCACATTAAAGTTCAAAGTGCAGACCATTCGAAATATTATTCTTTTAAGTTATTTTCTTATCAACATCTCAGTTCAGTATTACATTCTAGTTCGGTCTAATGGATGATTGATCGTTGTTTTATAGGAGTTTCTTATTACACATTTATTTCTATTTCGAATACAGGTCGGTATGTAGGTAAAAACAACACTCATACATTACATTGCTATCCGATAAAGTAATATATAGAAGATTCAAATACTTGTTCGTAATAGCTGCATAAAATAATAGTACAAGTACGTCGCGTTGTGCCAATACAAATACGCGCTGATTCTAATGCATTTGTAGCAGTGTGCAAAGTCTAAATGTAAACTTTCGGCAAGCTAAGAAAATGGCAAATAAAAGCTGGAAAGAATTGGCTCATCCTCATTTTCTCTATTGTTAAGTTGAATGGGACACGAACTATCAACTTGCTAGACGCCTGATTGTGTGGAGACACCTTTATTGTCTACATTCAGGTAAGTAAAATAGAAACACTGCTCTACGGTGCTTTTTCCGTCAAGATGTTCAACTTTTAAAATCCCGAAGTTTGTCCAAGTTGTTTTATTGCTTCAGAGACGTTTTAAAGCTTTTGACACAAAAAGAATTTTCGGACTCGTCTGGCGTGTTTGGCAAAGAACATGATACACGATTTCTTGTAGAAGTGAACAGTTTAGTTTCGCTATATATTTATCGAATAAATCTCACCTAATATTTCACCAAAGCGTTCCTTAATGTATTTACTTGAGAAATTCTATGGATACTTATCAAAAGGCGTGAAAGGAAATTATGTCATAAATCAAACACATCGATTTTTTTAGAGCAATCCGTAAGAGGAGAAATGCTTGGGCGAGTGGCCGGCAGGCCGCAACCGGCAGGACAATTTATCAAGGGCGAACTGTACCCTCGTCCAATCGGTTGATAGCAATGCCATAAATATTTACTTTAATAAGATTCCGTCCTTTTTATTCGCGAGTGTGTTGTTTTACGACACTGTTTGGCCCTTGATGTTGACCTGGTCCCGAGCAGAGTAAGCGCATTGTTTTTTTTAGTGTCGGAATTTGTTGCCCAGTGAATGAATTTCTCTGACCCCTTCGTAATAGATTGTAAAACTGTGAAATGCGGTAATCAACCGTATTAAGCCCCTTGTTTTAACAAATCCGTTCGCAGCTATTTGAGTCCCAATAGTAACGTCTTCATTCTGTAAATATTTACTTTTTTAAAAGATCTGGTGTATGTAATTTATGTTTCAAGTTTGTATTATGAGACTTATGATCTTTTTGTCGATACTCAACGCGAGTAGGTAAATGTGATTTTCTTTTAAAACTGAGCTATTCAGTGTTGTTTACAAATGTAGAACAACAAGGTTTATGTCTTGGAATTACACGTAGAAAACAGTACATAGTTGAGTCACAAAAATGTTGTACGGAAAAGTTGATCGTTTGTCGCACGGAATGAAGCAATAAGAATTTGATGAATTTATACTAACCATAACCCGAATTTGCGATTTATAGCACATAATAATGTAAATGGTACATTGTTGAATGGAGACCAATTTTTCTATGAACCTCATAAACATTGGTTTACGATGGGAACGAAGTCTAGGTAAAACAATTTAGCTAGAGAGCTATTGCAACCTAAATAATAGCTTAAATGCTTAGTAGTTTTAGTGATAAACAAGGTTTGTGATTTGTCATTAACTTAATTGGTAAGTTTAAGTACTGCAGTAAGACCGAATACTTATAGGACTCGTTTAATTAAGGCAGAATTCTTAGTAAAAGATTTGGAAAGTCTATAATTTTTAATTTGAGAAGTTTACTTGAACGGTGCTTGATGTACTCCAGTATGATTGTTGCGGTCATTCGGCATCGCGACAAGATCGTCCCGAGAGCGCGTAATCCCACCGGGACGACGTGCCCCAGACGCGAGGGACGGGATTTGCGGGATCATCGGATACAAGATGAGAATACCCTTGTTGTGGTTACAACACTACTCATTGTTCCATATTGTACAATAAACCATTTAGTTTATTTTAAACATTACTACTTGTTCCATTTAAAATGAAAACTGCGATATTAATAGTCTCAATAGCAATAACAGAGATGGTATAATAACAGTCTTCACTCGTGCAAAGTTATAATATTCTGTATTGGATAGCTTCGAGAAAAAGTAAAAAAAGTCCAATGTAAAAGTTATGACGAAGGCGAGTGCATGACTCTGATAATATCGTTTTAATTGCGAATAGGAGTGAATCGAACTCGGGTGGAGGGAGCAACATTGTGATGCGAACGGCGCGATCGAGACTTGCGCAGATTGAGAATGAAGAGGCCCCACGTACGCCACGGTTCACTTGTTAAGAAGACCGCAGCGAGAAAACCAAATATTTACAATTGCATCCAAAATACAAAACTTTGCACTCGAAAAAGAGCCATCTTAAAGTTGTTGAGTAAAGTTACGAGGGTTGTATTTCGAGCTGTCCCCGCTTGAGTTCTCGAGTGACCAGTCTCGCACCGGCCGAGGTTATTGCGAGACCGACCTTGTTTGCTCAGCACTACACAACTGTTCCGTGCTGATTTTGGCAATATTCATTGTTCCACGTCACTATACCACTGCTACGAGGTAACTATTGTGGCCGACTTCGTATTTTTATTAACACTCCAAATTATTTTTCCGCTTTTGGAATTTATAGAGTGCCGGAAACCAGCCTCAGAATTCATTTTTAGTTTTCCATGTAAGTGTAAAAATGTATAAAATAATAAAGCCAGAAACAGATACGAATTGTATTGTCGACGAAGTCTGTAAATCTAGTAATAAAAGCGTCCACTCAACGTCGCAATTCACGACATTTCTTCAAGTAGCGGCGGTGGGAGTGGAGTTGTGAAACCTTAATTTGTCTCTTTCCAACCAAAGACAAAGCGTATTTCTGTGCCTTGTCCATTGCGAAATCGCGCTTGTCCATGTCGTCATGGACTTAGTCTAAATGATGCACTTTCTTGTTATCTCAATGTTGGATTATTGAGGTTTATTCTTTTGATAATAAATAGGTACTATAGATGTAACAGATCTGGCATCGATGATGAGCTTTTTTATTTCAAGACGTAATGATACCGAATGTATTCGTCGATAAAATACGAGACGTATCATTTAGTTTTCTTTTTCTCTTGCTTTTTATGTCTGTCGTTTATTAAATTATGTCTGGATGGCAATTGTTAGGGCGGCGTACGTACTGCCTAACAAGGTGACCTAACTATAATACACACTACATTTATCTGTAATTTATAGGCAACAACACATTTAATTACTTTGACATGAAGCGTACTTGGATAAGTATCTACCTAATGGAAATTCATGAGCTTTGGGTATGGAGCAAACTTGATATATGTACTTTATTAGAAATACTAATACAAATAGTTGATAGGTATAAAGAGTTGAGTCAATCTTCAACACATCATTGCTTTATCCATCGCTTTGTTTGCCATGAGGACTTGAACACACACAGAGCACCTGTTACGAGTGGCGAGCAATAAGTGCTGAACGTATTTGCGTAGCGCGATTACGCGTCGCTCTATTCGAGCTAAAATTGAGCGCTGAGCTCAAGCACGTAATGATTTTAACTGTAACGATTACACGTACAAAATTTACGACTTTTTTGTTTAGTTGTTCAATTGTTGTGCAGTATAAAACGAGGACCGGGCTCTTAAAGCGATTGTGCAATCCGATTGGAGCCCGAAACATTATTACTATTTAAGTGCTATGTTAATCGTGAAAAAAGTTCCGATTCGATTCACGGTCTACTAAAAGCTCGTAAAGCTCATCTAATCAAAGTCGTTAAGAGGGCATCAGATTACAAATTTACAGGTAGGTCGGCCAATAAAGATGAGCGTAAGAGAGAGTTAACTGCGCGAAGTAATCGCGGACCGAAACGTTGTTTTACGAGTCCGACTTTGCATATCCCGACAGATGTTAGAACAATAAACCCGAAAGAGACGCCGGGGTATTGTGCCGAGTTGTTACTTGTTATTCTGTCGAAATCTATGTTTTAAAGGTTTAGAGACGTGTTCAACTAGAATTTTATGAAACAACTGCGCACCGGTAGGGTTACATTTTGATTTTTAATGCTCTCGGTGTGGCTCTGGTTGACTCGAAACTTTGTTATGTATATTTTATGGCAATCATCAACAATGTTACGACTGAATTTATGAGTTACATCTCCAAATGCGAGTGTATATTAGACATTACTGAAATTCATAATATTCGCCCATTTATTATATTGCGGTCTATTTAACATAATTTAATATACTTTTATATTGCAAACGTAAGCACCTACACGTTCGTAATGGTCGCCCATTTAAAAGCTGACCGCTCTAAACGCACAAATGTACAATCAAAGAAGAATTAAGTGTGATCGTTTCGTGTAATAAATCATCTCTATAGCCAGATATTGCAGATATTTTATTTTAAAAGTATAAACATTCATAATTTTATGCGTAATAAAATCAAACTCCTATCACATTTAAAATGGCCGCTGTTTCATTTAAAAATTGAATCCTCTTTCTCATTTAAATTTGAAAAGTTGTCGGTGAGCGTCCGACCGGGTCGGTAAAAGGGTATTACTTATGAATCAATAGTTAATGAGTATCAATGGGAGGCTTTTGAAACTCGCCAGCTCTGTGTGCATTCTCGGCGCATCATTAATATTGAAAGTTACTCGCCTATCCATTGTCTCTCGAGTGGCCGCCTCTTTGTATCTTATGCGTCGACGTCTGTTTGGAAATGAACTACTCATTTCCTTTAGTCAAAACTTCTCTTTATAAAAATATTGCATCAGACACATTTACTTAGCGACGTCACTCAATTTTCATTGTTTATATTAAAGCGTTTCTTCCTTGTACAAGGAAAATATTCAATTTAATGTTCTATATTAAAGACACCATTAGTAAATAGCAATGATCATCGCTACTGAAACGCCACGGCTCATAACGCGCCTTTAGGTTTTGGTTACATTTAGGCTTTATGTGCAATATACATAATAATGAATACGGCTGCGTAAGCTCAGATAATAATCATATATGCGGGGGCATAACCGAGTTGCACAGTCAGCGTATGCGATTGTGGTCGTGTGAATCTGTTCCCTTCGCATCGTATCATTTCAAACTAGCTCCAATCAAATGTGAGCACCGATCGTATGCGTTTAGCAGTTGCCGTAATGTTTATGAACTTAGGCTGCGTTAAAGCGTGGCAATAAAAGCACGTACGCACTTGTATATAATAAATATCCGTTAAAATGATGTCGGGAAAAATCTAAGAACGAATAAATGAAGTTAGCCCCTTACTATTTTTCCCGTGAAACTATTTTAATTAAAGCCGCTCGAATGGAAGGAGTTTATAGAGGGACAAATCGGTCGGTGGCCGATAGATTGGGAATGTTCAATTTCGGGGGCGGCCTCTCGATGAAGCTTTGAGGCTGGGAGTAATTGTCGTGGTCATTAACATTTACGATAATGACTCGGATAGGATTGACGCGGCTGGTTATCGCGCCGCATCCGATATAGCTCCGGAGACGCCGTAATCCACGACGATATGACGTCACACATCTACTAGTCAGACATCCTTGCTAATTCGCTATTTGCTTACTTCGCCCCAGTGACAATAAATCTCATGTTTTGTTCGCCTGAATTTATGTCATGTCATAAGTTATTCAATACACTTACTTTAATTATATTTTGTAAGATAATAAGTAAGAGCGCGTCTGAAGGTAAGGACTAAGTAGTTACCGCAGCGTACGAGTATGTGTACCTACTAGAAAATATGTTACTTTCAGAATTTTCATTTGAGAAGTCCTTTACTCTGAGATCGGTTTGGGAAATGCTAATCCCCAATGAGCAGTCCAGGATTTCGGTTTATGGAGAGCTTAAACTCCCCGATTTTAATTTTTAAATTAAGGTAAACACTAATATGTACATATTAGGTCTCAGGTACATTGAGGGTCTCTTAGACTCCTGGATCCACCACTGCTAGAAATCTAAGTAAGGTAAATTTTCCTTGAGTATATTTGTAAAATTTGACATGTTGTATACATTCAAGTAAAGCCAAATTCTCGAGTGCATTTACTGTTAAGATGATTTATTTGGTACAATGAACACGAACAGGCGCGCTACTCAAATTAAATTATCTAAAACATTATGTGTGTATCAAATGTGAAAGCAATGCGTATTATAATTGTAGATTTGTTCGTAAGGACTTCCAACATAACATGTTTAGATGGTGGAATAATGGGATTAATTTATCAGACTGATGTCGTAAACATTCGGAGATATGTGTTCCTTTAATGAAATAATAAACGAAAATGTTTCGTATTTTCCAATGTAGATGTACAATAAAAGATTTTTGTAGATGTTTCCAGAATAGGTTGTCTGTAATAGGCTTTAGTATGAAGTATTATGTTTGTATCTACAATATGTCTATGACTGGCACGTAGGTCTAGTGGTTACTGACCCTGACTGCTATACCAGAGGTCCATTTATATATAATATTATTTTTAGTACAGTACATTCCATTCAACCCACCTCAACTAAGGATCTCCCTCGATATAGGCTACAAGAGCTTACACTACCACATTACTGCTTCACTATGCCACGTCAGCTTTACTCGCTGTTTGAGTCACGGATGACTCATTAAAGCTTGGATGTTACTCGAAGAAGCCATCTGCATGATTTGCGCATATTAATATCGCAGCTTGCACGAAAGATACCTGTTATATTATAACAACATGTTATATAACAGGTACAGGGTGTTATAAGTTGGCGATGAGCGCTTCGGTTTAATTTAGACAAGGTTTCTGCATTTTCATTTTGTACTGAGGCTGGTAGATTGTGTTCGAAATGTGTGTTTTGCTTAAGTTTTACCAAAATTACTGGGGAGGGGGGGGGGGTCTATTAGATATTTGGAATATTATTGTGTTTTTAAACAAGAGCTTTGCGTTAGTGCGATAAGCAATGTCCCCGATTTTCAATACTTACACATTGTATATTAACTGTCTAAATTTGAAGAAAGCCTACTAGTTTATTTAAAATACTCAAGTGAAGTGTGTGACACCTAAAACACTGAAAACGTTTTCACCAAAGAGCTTAACTTTTGTCTTCTTTCAAGTTTACGTGTCACTACTTTCGTAATACATAAAACATAAGTCTTAAAAACTACGCATAGAATCTCGTAAAAGATGTCGTTTTTTAAAGAATCTTTGTATTCAAAAAACTTTTTCAAAACCTTTATACCAAGACGTGGCGTGTATGCACTTCGGCAAAGACGTAGCTTCGCGATGAGTAGGTACACTATGTAAACACACCTTTAAATGAGATATTAGGCCAAGGTAACTTTGCGAGCGGACAGCGTGGAAAAAATCTTCATAAATACAATTCTTTGTTTTCACTACAGCACAATACAATTTTAATTAGATTCCTAAATAACAAACTGCGTTAAGCTAAAATTAATGAGTGCTAATTAAACTAAAACAAGTAGAGTAAAATAATAACGAACTCGCATAATGTCTTGCTTTTAATGACTTTAATTTGTTTCGTGTAATATTATGTGATAAATAAGAACTGGCTATATTTTCTAATCAAGATAAAAGTTGCTTCGCCTTTATTTTAGTGAAGCAGTCTAAGTTTTCGTTGTCTGAACAAGTTAATTTCAATAATATTTTTTACTATAGTCAATACATTACGGCAGAGAGGTGTCTTATAGACACCCAGTTGGAACGTAGTTCCTTTTGCTATATACCTTATACTTTTTGTGTTTTTATTAAGTAATGATTAAAAAAAAATGGAAA
Organism: Herminia tarsipennalis; assembly: GCA_945859575.2. Taxonomy (NCBI): domain Eukaryota; kingdom Metazoa; phylum Arthropoda; class Insecta; order Lepidoptera; family Erebidae; genus Herminia; species Herminia tarsipennalis. The sequence continues at coordinate 9,047,420 of OX243840.2, forward strand.
AAACACAACCCTTTACAAAAATACAAGCAAAAACACAACTTTCTTAATCTGAATTTACACAATCATAAATAATTGATTTTTGATCGATGTCAAAATTTTGCGCTCATTTTGATCAATGTCGTAATGTAACAATTTTTTAGTTGTAGCCTCTCAGCCTGCAAATAAAAACGTGCTATAAGGAACTACTTTCCAAAAACTGTATTATTAAGCTAGATATAGATGTATCGAGACTAAAGCGATTAAGACCCGATGTAAATCTAATATGCTTTCAAAATGTAAAATAATAGTGCTGGTTCGTCGTTCTAACTTTCTCGCTATCGCTTCCGCGTCCACTGCAACAAAGTCCGTACCCAACCACTCAACTCTCTGCGGCACGCCACACCCTCATAATGATGCATCTCGGGAGATACAGCATACGGCTTTACAGATTTTAATAACGCCACAATATTTATCTTACTTCTTACGCATGGTCACGCACACATTTCTCTGTCTTTCTTCAAGGCTTTTTATTTATAAGTCTTAGGGGAACCCGAACAAAAACGCTTTGTAAAAAATAACCTCCACCTCTCTATTTTATATGGCAAATATATTTCGAGAGATTTCGTTTTGCTTTTGACACGGACTGACGCCTAGCTCACGGATAATGTAAAGATATTATATATCGATGTCATTTTACGGTTTTTAGGAATATTATGTTCTTATTTTACCTTACGTTCGTCTGATATGAATTTGGGTGCGGTGAATGATGTGTTGAAGTCGATTTTTGACAAATCTCGCGACGTACGTCAGCCATAAATGAGCTTAAGCATCGTGGTCGCTAATAGTTTCATAAATTGACGAGTGACTTTTAGGCATTATAGTAAGTTTGTAAAAATATTTGACTAACATTTCAGTTGGTTTTAATTATTAAATGTAACCTAACCTAGTCATATGAGTACTTTACTCGATGTAAAAGGGCTTAGTTCCTAGTATATGTATAGAGATATGACGACGCGAACTAAAATGAAATACCTAGGTTTGCTTTGACTTTCACGCCAACACTGCACTTACTTAATTAGCGCTGGGTTACTTTTAAGCAAAGTTTGTTCGAGTAATGAAACACTATTCTCTTTCTATCTGTCGTGTTCTACGACTGATATTTGATTAATGAAACTAACTTAGATAGAAAGCTATCTAAATTGCTTACCTATAACGACTGCCTTATACCTACTTAGAACTTAATATATATGTATACGAATTCTAAAAGTTCTTCTACAAAAACCATTCTACAAAAGCGTAAATAGTTTGAACAGAGACTATACTATATGTTCGGTTTAACAAAAATATCCTTAATGTATGTTCGGCTGTAAGTTAATATATGACAAACGAGAGGAAATAAAATGTTCATGTTTATAACAATAAACATTATGTACATGGTGTCCATATCATTAATTTTTGCAGGGCAGTAGCAGTAGCCTGTGGGTCTGGCTCCCTCTTGCTGGGGAGGAGTGACGTTGCAGTCCCTCGGTGCTCGATCGTCGCTCCTAATGAAGTCTCGTGCGGCCACAAAGCCTCACTACACCCTCCTTGTCACGACCACTATCGTTAAGAATGCATCCCTAAAATATACGGCGATTTCTTAATAATATTTGACGGAGAATTTAATTTTAAAGTGGTGATTTTGAAAACCTTGTGCGTTTAATAAAAATGGCAGTAAAACAATTGACATATTTTTCATTTGAAGTATTTTAGCTAGAGTTACAAAAAGGAATCTATGACCAAGTTCAATACATAATTTATCTTATTGTTTTTAAACTTTCGCGATTTTTATACATATTAGATATATTTCGGGACTAATTATTTAAAGGTACGAACCTTTTATTTACCCGACGTTTCGATCGAATTGCACCGTCGGGTAAATAAAAGGTTCGAACCTTTAAATAATTCACGCGATTAAGTCCCGAAATATATCTAATATAAATCTATCTTCATTTTAAAGTTTGACAAAATCAGGTCAAACAATCAGAATTAAAAAAAGTATCGCATTTCTAATAAAATTAAGAATTTTCATACACTTTACTTTCAAAGTTTTTGATAGTAGCAAATAAAAGCATTAACATGTACTCGTATCTTCAAGCTATATGATATCATAAAACTACTAAACAACTTTTTTACTAAGAAAACTTGCATCAAATGAAAACGTTATAGTTCTAAAATAACAAATACACGAGAAATATCCATTTACACTCGAATATATTTCTTTTTGAATTATATCTCTGGTAACAACGGTACATTTTAAATTTTTATTTTAAGCACGAATATATATCATGAGATAAAACATGACCGCTCGAATGGCACGCAGATGCGACGAGTCCAACTGATCCCCGCCCGAGGGAGCGAGAAACAAACATCGTAAAAACTTGTGAATATTACCAACAATTCGCAAACTTGTAGGTAATGGAGCATTTTTCTCGTTTTCAACAATTCTGCGGGGTTCGCGAATTCGACCGTCTGCCCCCTATCGGGGATCCCGAGCGCGTGAATAACTAATGAAGAAAAAATGTACCACTCAGCGGAACCCAGAGGCGAATTACACGATCTCTCAATAGCTCTCAACGCGATCAAGTGTTTTATTTTGCATATTATAGCTTCATAAAGTTTTATTGAGATTTTTCGCAGAATCTTCATTATTTTACAATCTGGGTTATAGAAAGCCGACGTACTTAACCGGTTACTTTGATGTAGCAGCTTAAAACATTTAGTATATGTTTAGAATGTTTAAAAGTAAACTCTTGTCAACTCCCACTTATTAAAACAAAGTCTGTCACAAAATGGTACAAGAAAACGACTTTTCAACCTCTCTTCAATATCAAGTTGGAACCATTTGACGATGAAGACAGTTGCCAACAACGCGAACTTTCTTGCTTCTTATTAAGTTGAAAATCTTTAAGTAAAGGTGGTGAAATATTCATCGTACATGGAAAAATGGTCATACAATTTACGGTATTTTAAATGTACAATGTTTTATTGTTTCATTAATAAAATAAGTATGTATGATTGGATATTCAAAAGGCGGTATTTGTAGGACAATTCCTTTAATGGCATCTTCATGCAATTTAGTATATCTATAAGAACGGACAGAATTCAAGATAATGACATCAATTACTTTGAATAAAACTTAAAGTAGTGGTAGCTATGATAAGTTGTCCATAGACAAGCTGTTCCACGCATTTCCGTTGGTCTAGTTGTTTTGATTGTAGCGGTAATGGGACTTGCATCCATACGATTTTGCATCCTTTCCAAATAAACTTTTATTTCTCTATTCTATTCAAGTGAGAAATAAGTTTCAAAAACACATTAGTATTCATATAATTGAGGTTTACTTTGAATCGGCGCCGGAATTCTGAATTCAGTTAGAGCTTTCTCGCACACGTCATAACTCTTGCAAAGATCACATAATGTGTATTTATGTCCTAAAAGTAGAGTAAAACCAAAATGTCTTTCTGCAATTCGTTGATTGATTAGTCAATAAACCAGTTTTGACTTTTCCGCTCTATCTATCCAAAATATTATTTTTGACTTCGATTCAGAATTTAATATTGCATATTACTGTAACAAGGAACTTGTTGCGGTCTACTTCATTTCTAAGTTGTGTGTTTCATACATCAAACCGTAATTTTGATGTACTTTGTAACATTAAACGCTACAGTGTCAAACGACGCCAATCGTTCACTGTCGGAAAAAGAGAATGTCTACTTATTTTGTCCTAAACAATCACTTTGGAACGTCACCATTTTGTAGTTACCGATCAATTTCTTCTTATATTTAAGTGTGTGTTTTTTATTGTAAAAAAAAGTAGCAATGTGGGTTTGAGCCTTAGCCATTAGGCGCCCGCCGCTTTGCCGTGTGACAATCACCAAAACAATTAAAGATGATCATTCTTGAAAATATTTCAGAACTTACTCCGAAATAGTCACCTTAATAGATCGATTTATGTACTATTGGATGTAAATATTGTAAGGTTCATTTTAAGCTAGACAAAAACTGTTAATATTGTTATGTCTGAATAAAGAAAACTGTTTTTATTGCATCATTTAAATCTGCAAGAGGACAATAAATGCTATATTTGCTTTACAAACCCCTCAGTTTTCCGAACGATTTGGTATTAAGAACCTGTAATTGACAGGGCACTATCACACTTATTTACTTACGAAGTGTGGGTAAAGAACAGCTGTCAGCGCCGCCTTCTAGGGCTGCACTATAAATTATAAAGAGACTAACACCTATTTCTGACTTTGAAATTGTATGGGAATATACATATGTCCAATCTAGCCATCAACGTAATGTCAAAGAAATTGATATAGCAGATGGCGTACTATTTTCTTTTCAATCAATTCAAGTTATTATTTGGACATGGGTTTCGTAAGATACTTAAATGATTAGTTTCAAGTTTGGGAAGTGATTTATAATTTGATTGTTTTGAAAAATCAGATCAGGGATCGTCACAATGGTTTTACAAATACAGATGGACGAATAAGTCTCATTACAAAGCAGAGAAGTATGACGTAGGAGACGAGGTGGGCGCTTGAACTGAAGGAATGGCATGTAACAGATAGCCTTGAAATTTACTGGAAATCTTTGCTATATTTAATACTTATAATTAATTTATTAAATAATCAGCAGTTTTTAATTAGTCAAAAACCCGTTCCATTCCACATTAGGTTTAAAGTTGGAAATAGAATTTAAAATATGCCAAAATTTGTATGAGATTCTATTCAAAGATTCTCTGAATAGGTGAGACTTGACTGAAAATGCAGTTGGTTGAATCTGTTATTGCATTAGAACTTCCCTCAACACTTTGTGTACACAATCGGAATGGCTGTAGAACCAAGGTCGAAAGTGTAGCGAACACATTCGCCCAGCTTCAGAATTTACGCTGTCAATGCTAACCTTTTCAATTAAATTTGAACTGAGATAGTAAATGCATTTGCAGCATTGGCGTAAAGTTTTTATATGTATTTTCGTAGACTTCGTAGGCGGTTCGTAGCCATTTCGTAGACGATTTGACTGTGGTTTCTTAAGTAAATTGTCGAACAAAAATCTCAGTAATTTCTGTCTGGTAGAAGACAATTTCAATTCAGCAAAACAATAAATATTTATTATATCGTCATTCTCTAAAAGTACACAAGTGTTATTAAAAAACAGCTGTTAGTCCGTATTTATAATTACAAATTTTGTCGAAGACGCAAGTGGGCAATCGTAATTAACCAATTCTATACGACGAAACAAACTTTCCGTGTTTCTCATAAAGTAAGAATATATTTACGCTAGGTCGTCGACAAATCCTCGGTTGGAAGGCGTCTTACAAATTGTCACTGTGCCCGGGGCCACACCGTGTTATGAAAACTCCGGGTACAGGTAAAGAGGGAGATGCAAACAATTTGCACACCGCTTACACAGAGAATGAACATCCTCATCTGTATCCGAGTTACAGATACCTTTATATATTTTATGCTGTCTTAGTATTCACTTGGCTTTCGAGTTCGTTAGGCTTGGCCCAAGTATTTTTGGGGGCAATAGATTTTTTTGGCGAAATGTGTATGTGTATTTTCGGAGCACGATGTTTTTAGAAAAAATAAATATGGTTTGTGAAGACTTATCTTAAGAAACATAGAGACATTGAATAGATTAAGGAACAGGATAAAAAGAAGTGAAGTAGAATGAGTTAAGACTATATTTTTTAACTCGTTCTTGTTGCTTTAGAATAAGAATTTGAAATAGATATCAGTATGATAACATTATTTAAAGAGTCGACGAACTACATCAGAACGATTGATATATCGGTAAACTGTGTAAAAGGAAATGCACCAATAAATTAATAATGTGTTCTCCTATAACAAGAATTCAATTACATTATAACAGCAAGAAATATAGACAGATATTAGTCGCATATGTGACGCAATACACGTACGATTTTCAGTATTAAACTATGTATTAAAATAAATATATGTGGCACACACCACGTGGCAGTAATCGCTAACTATCTTAATTATTAGCACACATTCAAACAATTACACTAATAGGTACGAAAACGTCTCCGTTTAATACTTATGTACTGTTATTTGTAAACTCATGTATTTACATAGACAATTATTTTCCCTAATTGCTGGACCGAGATACCGCTTCCTATTACAACACTAATGAACATAATAATGTAATAGATATTTTCTGACCTTCCATAATAACAATGTATAAATCGTTAACATTGTTTCAAAGGAAAATGTACGCAGGTAAACATCTTAATTATTCAAGCTGAAATTTATACACGTTAAGTAGGAAATCAAGATGTTATTCTGACCAGCAATTGTTATGAGACGCAACTAAGTAATGAGGAAAACGATTATGTTATCGGGAATGCGGTATCAGATTGTTAATAACACAATAATAGCAAATCAGATTCTGTTCCTTTATTTTCTTGGACGTGACTTATACGCGTTGTATAATACGACGAAGCTTATATAAAACAAAACAGAAAATGATTGTTCTGGCAATTATTTGATAAAAACTGGCTAGTTTTACTGAAATAATGAGAAAAATAATTATATAAATATTATTAGATGATAATTACGATAAAATAATTGTGTGCAAAATAGAGAGTCGTCTCAAGAGACGGAACTAAGTACACAGTACTCCTTGTTTTAAAAGTGAAGCTGCAAAGGTAATTTTTTTATCTTATTTATTTTTTACAAGGGTTTATTTTCATTCAGAATGTCACAGACTGTTATGGCAACTTTTAATTTTGAACTTGGACACTTTTAACGATGTTTCTCACCGCTGTTTTCTTCCAGTTAGAATACTGTTGCATTATGTTTAATACTTGCATAAAGAGGCCTACTTATAGGTCATGGAATCTAGAATACGTTTTTATTTCTTTCTTCCCAGTATACTTATACTTACTATACCTTTCCAGCTACGTTAAATCTGAGTACATTAATAACGGTAGTGTAACAAATAGTATCGCATCAATTAACCATTTAATTATTGAAAAGGGTATAATAATAGGTTCCGCATAAAATGTATTACTATCTGCATAGTCATTTAGAATAAGATACGCCTCACAATAAAAGTAAAATCAGTGTTCGCGTGCCACTGTCTCATACATGACCCTGGACGACCTGTTCGCCCCCATTCCGCTTCACCGACATGATACCATCTTTACGATACTATGCGATACGCCGTTAGTGATTTGTTGAAGCGTTAATTACAGTTTGCTGGTGGATTAATGATGTTAGACGGGATTTTTTATCTAAGATCTAGATATTTGTAAGGGTAGCAGGGGAACACAGCTCTGTTATGAACGTAAAACACGCCGATAATTGCCGGTGGTCTGCGGACGGCGGATGTAGATAAAATATGTTCACGCACGCCCCGATACGGGCTTGGAACATCGTTGTTCCGGGCGTTTACGCGCAAACGGCCTTAAATATGCCTCCGGTATAATATACCTACGTATAACCTATAGATATGAACACCTATTCTTATAGTGTCCCACTTTGGTTATGCCGGGTGTGTACCCGGATTTTTTTTGTTATGAAATATCGGTATACGTATTTTGGAATACGGAAGCAGGGGTGTAGAATCTGTTTAGTAGAATATTTGTGTTTGCCTACTGATATTAGTTGCCATAATATTTGATTTACGTCGTTATTGGAATTCCTTGTCTTTAGTAATTAAGTAAGCTGTAATATGTTTAAATTGGATAGCAATCGTGCTCGTATTAGTCAACCATTTTAGATATTATTGAACCATGTTTAAAGTAGGTATGATTGCAGAATTGTTCACACGAAAAAAGAAGAATTAAAGTTATTTCAAACTAAAGACATTACAATGAAATTCATTTACATAGTAACTTGAAAATGATTGCGTGAATACCTCTTCAAAGATGCAATGCAATGGCAATATATCTTCAAGATTCCACTTGAACTTTCATGAATGAATAAGAAAGTGGGTACTGTTTACATTGCAAGCGATAACTATGCTTTTAAGTGCCACTGGTAGAATTGCTAAAAAGTTCGCAAGAGTTACGTAGAATAGTTCTAATCTTGCAGCCGAGTTGCACACAAGCTTTAGGTAAACAGAGTCGGCGGTTCGCGGACCAAGTTTGCCTCTCGATTACGAACGTATGCCGTCTCTATTCAACTTTTTCGCCTAATAGTAACATTGTGGGAGTTCAAAAAAGCAATTTTGCGCTTCTTCGTGGCCGCAGTTTATGGTAATACCGACCTATACCTTTGTTTAAAATTGTGCAACACTTGTTTCACAACGGCGGCTGTGGTTTCAGGTGCCTCACAATGCCATTGTGACTAAGTTTTCTGAATATTTGTTCGGTTAATGTTTTTTAAAACTGCTGTATTTCTTTCTAACTGACTGAGTTTTAAACTTACTGCAGATTCAATGGTGCATTCATTGGTTTTATAATGTTTGTTTACCTGTTCAAAACATTCCAAATAATTTACTGTTTTTTATGTCACTGTTCTGCATAAACACTAATGCTGTAATGCTTATTTTTGTATCTTATCTAATTTATGATCCAAGAACAATGTTTCATATTAAGTATGATACCATGTTACTCAAACTAAAAAACTAAGTGTGAACATAAATCAAATAAATTTTAGTCCATAACAAAATTGCTAAACCATGTTATTCCCAGTAAAACATTTAACTACAAGCGTCCAACACCTCTAATATTCGTCTGACACAGTTACTAATCAAAACTCGACACGAAACACCGAAAATTAAGTGAGAAGATAGTGTGAAAGCAATACGAGTACGTAGGCGAGGCGGTTAGATAGCCGCGGGCGCCGCCTGCCGCCTCTTCCGCCTGCTTATCACCACGATAACACAGCGTACGACACTGCATGGACGGTTTAACCCACTTGTGAATACACCCTAATATGTAGGCTAAGACTATTTGTTTACAGAGTTGAGTGTTTTGCTCGTTTGTAAGGTGGCTCATGTGTTTTATATTAAGAAGTTTAGAAGTTTTTAACTTTATTCTTTTTGTTAATAACCTACATATATTATAAAATTTGAGCCCTAATAATATATATGAAAAATGTATTAAGGGTGTTGTAATTATGGGCTAAACTACAACATGCTATGGAATATCATTATATAAATAAATATGAAAATAGGCAATGTTTTTTATTGTTATTCGGTTGCTTGTTTGTCTATTTTGGAAAATAGTTGCACTTTGAGAATGGTACCAATTCTACTTCAGTACAAATCAATACATATCTGAATATTTTCAAAATAATCTCCCTCATTGTTAAATAGACACAAAATGAATATTGTATTTCTGAGTTCGGTCTGAAGTATGACGTAGAATTAATTTTAACAAATCAAAGCAAGTATCAGACGAGCATTTTTTGGCCATGATCACGCAGTTATGGAGCTACTGAACCGTCCACAAACTCGTTTATATTTGCACAGAAAGAACACAGTCTCCCCTTGGCGCCACAACCGCCTTATCTACTAATCTTGTTAAAGAACATTGATCCCCTTTTTATAAGGCGATCGAGTAGAAACCGAGATAACTACGCTTATTTCCCAAATTAGTTTCCAACTACGGTGTTATCGAAACTTGTATACGGCTCGATTGGCCCAATCTGCGTAATATTACACAAGTTCTTGATTAAATTTAATAAAACCAAGACGGTTACCTAATTGCGCGGGCGAAGTTTCATTAACGACTGTTCGATTCGTAGTGTTCCGGCCAGATTCGATCGATCTGTCGCAATCCGCGCTCTTCAGATTGCCTCGAACAAAAGATACGCGGGCTATTACGTATCTTAGTTTCGTGAAACTGCAATTGCTATTGCGTCCCGCTATTCCGGTTTTAAATTTACAATTTCTGGAATTGTTGTGATTTTAAATTTTAAACAATGTTGGAAAATGTCATTTCTCTTCATTCATAATAAAATGTTCAGAATACCGAGAATATTTTAAATATAAAATCGCGGCAATGCCAGAAATTTATGTATTTGAGTTCTGTGTTGTATTAAGCGTACAAAAATAAAATTGGTTAAATAAAAAACTATAATATAAATCGATCTTAGAAGATGAGAACATCACTTTTGAACACACGATTGAGCCATTTGGAAACGTGGAAAACGAAATCGAGGAAGGCAAGTAAGACGGTATCCTAATGAGATTTATAACCGCGGTTGATTCCGCCCTACGATTACCTACCGCCACGGGATTTGATTTTCTTTAGATAGGTATCCTTTTAATGCCTTCTTGGGTCTAAAGTAGTCGTTACGTTTTTAATTGAAAACTGAACTTAGCGTGAGGATATTAAGGCAAGCGATGCGTTCAGCAATGTGAATGGATCTCATTTGAAAGATTTTCAATTACGATAGGTTTTAAAAGGAGACTTAACATTAAATATGAGAGGCTCTGATCTTAATACTTATTCTACTTTGAATGAAACGTCGCACAATTGTTAAATTTTCATCAGTAGTATTTATTAAGAAATGTTATTTCGAGGCAACACGTTTCTGTACTACCTAGTTAGTAGACTATAATAATATATAAACTTGAATAAAGATAAATTGAAAACAAATACCTAGACATAACGAGGAGAGACAAGGAAAAGATAATCAAGGAAATCCAACGTATTAGAAAACAGCTAACAATCTCGCATCACATGATCCCTGTACTACAATTACCACCAACTAACACATTCAATAGCAACAAAATAACACCGATATTAATATTAACATAGTTAGTTAAAACGATAACCATGTAGCGGATAACTCCATCGAGTTAACAGCAGTTGAAAACATGCCGTGTTGCACATTACCTTGTTAACCATAGTCAGCAACTTAACGTGAAACGGAATAGCGGCGGTTGTTGCTTATTAAACTTTTTCACCTTGAAATCATAAAGCTTTGTAGTGCATCTTGCGGTTTTGTATTCTGTAAGTAATGCTGTTTCATGGCGTGATTGTAACGTGTATTCATTAAAACTTGAGTTCGTATGACGGAATGATTGGATTAATTTTGTACAATGTAATTGTTTTGATACTTGCTCCGTTTTATGTACAGTCAGATTGTTGCTTAAGTGTTGTAATTACTTTGTTTAAACTGATGATTAAAATTACGAAATATTATGTCACACATAGGTATGTGACAATTTAAATTTTCTTAAGGAATTAGATATTGCCTGCGATAGAATACTATTACTTTTTCAAGGAGGAACAAACATTACAATCAATAGACACAAAGTACGCTCAGGTTGAATCAATATTTATGGATCACAAAAAGTTTTGTTCGCTATCGAATCCACAACTTCTTGCGCAGGAGTCGTATGTACTCCTACTATGCCGAAGTTTACATACTACATTTTAAAAATATTATTTTAATATTAATATGATATTCAATAAGTTTAATTTTTCAAAGCAGTCAATTGTTCTATAATATTAGTGTCAATACAGTAACTGAAAATTGTAAATAATATTTTAATTGACGCCATTTATTAAATAAAAATTGTAGTTTGAAAAGCGGTCGTTAGCTGCATTGTAATAAATTGAATGCGCTATTATCCGTAGTACAGATCGTTTATTGTAAATGATGCAATTACACCCTGAATGCGTAGTTTGTTTGATTTGTTAATTTGTACGGGAAAAAGTGTTTATGAACACTTGTGTGATATTAATTTTGTGTTATTTAACTGGTTTTTGTTACCAATATCGGTGATACTAATCGAAATAATTACATGAGGTAATTACAATTATAACTAAACAAATATGATTATTTAAATATTAGTTATAGTTAGAAATTAGATAAAATAATAATATGTAATCCTTTTTTATGATTTAAGAAGATATATTATATTTCGACGATTGACGATGACAATTTACCTAAAGAAAAAAAAAGGCTATATTTTCATGAACCTAACAACGGGCGCTTAAAACCCTTACTAATTTGCACCCAAATTGTGGATCATTCTGAATTTGTTTTTGCCTAACTCTGTATGTACTAAGTAGCCCACATGATCTTTATTTTATTAAAATAATGATAAAATAAAGATAATAAAGGTAGGCAGCAGTTTAAAATGTATAGTTAATGAGAAGAAATATTATGAATACCTTCTCTGTCGACTAAACGACCACAAATCAGTAAAGACAGAGATAAATAGAAAGAAATCCAAAATAAATCCATGTAAAATATTTTAATAAATGTATATATTACTCATAAAGTGAACTCCAGTTTGACACATACAAGTATTTTCATGAATTCATGTATGTGCAAGGGCAGAAGATGAGGAGCAAAAGTGTGAGAAACTACGTAAAAGTTTAAGGACTGCAAGCTTTCGCATGTCAAATATCTGACACAAAGTTCGTAAAAACTTTGCGTCCTAAATTGTGACACAATTATGATTTTAGTAAAAAGTCAAGTAGTACGAAAGTCTCATAAAACTATACGATAAAACTCTAAAATATACAGACAAAGAAAACGATACAAACTCTGTGACTATATTACAGTCTACTACAAATAGATACAATTTCCTGCAGATGTAGATAATAATCCCTAAGTCACATATTACCCGGAAAGCGGAGTCTATTCGAAGCTGAAACTAAACAACAGACTCTATTTACAAAAATCTCCGCTCTATGCTAAGTAAAACCGTCCCCGATCAGCTCTTAGCAACAGGTTTACATTTTCACAAAAGACTACAGTAGCAGAAATACCACTAACTCGGCTAGCTTAAAGATCAGACATAGTTATTTAAACACACAAACGTAAATAAACGAACAAAGAGCATACAAAACTAGACCAAAACCAAACAGGTACTAATCTGGTATTGGTATAAAATCGAACGAACGAAAAACAACAGCAAATCGGAGCTAATGAAACGTATTTTATTAATTATAGTTATGAATCGTCGAATGGGCGATCGCTATGAAAAAACCTCTCACGTCTGTCGGTAAGAGTAAAAACGGGAAATAAAACCGGTATTAATTTAATCGAAACTCCTCTTCATTAGTTTCAGTTGTGCGGTTGAATGGGCAAACAAATAAAAATGTTTGATCTCGCCAGTTATGCAGTTGGAACGATATTCGAATCATTACCGCCGGACAACGCCATCTGTTGGTAGTGGCAAGGATCTGTGAATGTATGCCGATTGTTATTACCTTTATTATATTTCTGTGTTATCGTAAGTTAAATGGATTGTTTGATTGGGTATTTCGTTGTAATAGTAGCTGGCTGGAGGTTTTTTCTGGCACTTTTTTTCCATTTTGTGCCTATGGCAACGATGCAACTTTGTTGAAAATGAAGCATTGGATTTAACTTATTCTCTTTTAAAGTGTGCTAAAGTGAAATCATAATAGAATGACAGGCCCGGTAAATACCTTTTAAGTCCTTTTTGTAGAGCCCCACGCCTGCAGTCCTTTGGGAAAAGCTTGGCGGGTTCATAAAATCTTTCTAAATTAACTTTGTCGCTCTCAATTTAATTTCATTTAATATTTTTTCTTTTAATTGGTCATCGAAATACAATATTAGACTTTGACTAGCTTATACCCGCGGCTTCGCTCGCGTGGCAATATACGCTATTGCTCAGGTCCTAAGGAAAGTAGCGTGATTATGCTTATAACTTAATCAAAACATAGGAGATTATGCTCCCAAAATTTTTAATAGAATCTGTTTAGTGGTTTTGCGCCAACGCCAAACAAACAAATAAACAGGTACGAAAAAACTAAGCATGGTTTTGGATTCAAAAACTATTAATTAGTCGATCTAGGTTAGTTTTTTAAAGTGAAAACTTCTTTAGCGGCGTTGTTCACTTTTTGGGATGGGAAAAATATGTGAAACTCGCGTCAGGACAAGTTACCTGATCGAAAACTCGTAAGACGGAGGGAAAGCAATGAAAAACTGCTACAATATAATTAGAATACGAAGATAATTTCGTAATATCAAAAATATTATTCAAGTTTTCACTTCCGCCGGCACTCCCGGGGTGCAACCGGTTATTTTTTTAAATATCTTCAATGTACAGTCACAGCTATTTTAAAATTTTATAATAGTTTAGAAAAGTTCAAACAAATCTGTGCTTAAAGAGTTGGTTTGCACAGTGAGAATTCAATGAGATGCAAACGTGAGTATGATTTCATCTAAAAATGTAAAATTCAAATATCTATAGTGGGTTTGTGAGTGCTTACGTATCAGAATTTTCGTAGAATAGCTTTCAGATTAGACAATTATCTAATATGTAGAAGTATTTAATAAATGCTTATTTTTCACCAATGCCTATTTCGCCTAACAAGGCAAGGTATTATATAATAGGTAATGCAATACAAGTGCTTAATGTTTGTGTTATTTATTTATTTGAACTATCATTTAGAGGCTTTTATGACAACCCAACGGTGTGTAGCATAATAAACCAATAAGTATTTTATCAACAGTGAGTGAGCAGTCACAGTAGGTATTCCAATTTTATTTTACTCTGTACATTGAGTATATTATATAGTTAAAAAACACTTGCGAAATGACACTGAGAAAATACATGACATTCTCTGGAAAAAGTCATGTTCCATATTTTTCTATTTTCGTACATATTCTAGTATGCAAATAAAATATTTAGGTAAGGTTGCAAAATATTACTTTCAGTAAGATTACTTCACATCTCCAGTTAGTCTGGGGCAGTGTGACTAATAAACTACTATATTTCGTAGTAAAACCTTTTTAAGGTAAACGTTTTGAGATAAACTACGTGCTGTAAGTAATGGAGATGAGGAGAATTTATCACGTCTATCGCATTTTTTATGAAATGTAGGTACCTATTTTATAGACACGATGGAAATTTTCTACAAAATGAGCCAAGTTAGGTGTTTTCGAGTGAAGAGATTATAGTGTGAATTTTACAGCCCTGCTTTTATTTCTTTACAAATAGATAGCTAAAATTATTTTCGCCTACATTTATGGCTATATTTCGTAATTTTTGTTGTTAGAATGTTAGTAAAATTTTATAAAAATAGTAAATAAAATCTACTGATACATTATTCCTTTCTTAAAGCATGTCTGCTAACGAGTTTTAAAAAAATGTAGATATACTATGCAGACATTTCTTAGCTGCTAAGTATAGATGGAACAGCCTATTGAAATAAAAAAGTATTATCATTTAATTCCAATTTATTGAGGGGAATGAACAAGTCATATAGCTACTATTTGCGTCTATTTCGATCTTGTCTCGCAGTAGCACACACTAATAAGCCCAGGCGTGGCTGTACTCACGTCTGTGAGCACTCGAGCCTCGTCGAGAGGCCACCGCGTTCGTTAGCGGCCGCGTGACGAACTCCTCTGTCCCACTCCTAGCCTCTTTTCATTAGGAAGTAATTCGGAGTGCCCGCTCTTCCGCTTCATTCCTCCACGTTTGTGTGAAAAGAGTACTCATGGGCGCGCTGAATCAGGTGACTCTTTTGTGACTAGATTAAAGAGAACACGCTTTCTTAGCGTCGCGGCCGACGCTATTCTCCCTGGGCTATATTTGGAATTAAGGTCTTGGTTAAGCGGAATTGTGGTTGAAAAATTTATACTCTGTTTTGATATGTGAGTTACATTGTATTTTTGTTTTGTTTAGTCGATTTAGTTCTACTTATGACATAAGTTTTATAAGAAACAGTTAATTCAGCTTAGTAAAATGTCTTGTTTATATGTTTAAAGATAAAAGAAACCATAAGGCAACGAATTTTTACTGTGACAAGATGAAATAAACAACAAACATTATTGTTCTGTGCTTACATTAAAATGCGTAACACGTGTGTATTTTGTGACACATTTCATAGAGTTTAGGTATCATTTCGTAAGGTAAAATGACTCGCACAAGTCACTTTTCGTCGTCCGCTAACGGCGTGTGAAAGCAATTTGGTAATGCACTTTTATTATAGGTATTACTCCTACGTGTTTACGCTGAGGATAAGAATTCTTTGAAAAGGAAATCGCATGGAAACATATCTTTCTCGTATTGTCATTTTCCATCTCGTAAACACGCCAATTGTACTTAGAGAAGGACGGATTAATTATAATAAAAGCAAAACCATGTTTGTTACTTTATTTTACACGGAGACTTCGTGATCTGTAACAAAACGGATTACTATAATAGACTCGTTTGTTTTATCTATATCCAACTAATTTCGTATGTCGTAACGCAAACTGAATTGTAGGTACAGTAATTACCTAGTCTAGTCTCGGTCTATTTGGGACGGAACGTACAAAAATTTATGTATTTGTTGTAACGGGGACATCATGCTCCATTTACTCCACTATTATCCGCTGTCACAAATTGAAGTAGGACTTAGCCGGTACACACGACGGACTCCGAGCCTAATCGCAAAAGGCTCTACATGAGAGAAAACTTAATCCCAACAATTACACTAATGATTACATAACACTGGGGACGCAAAGTATAAACAAAAGCAGCTAGTGACGCGCTGCTGACCCCATGCCTAGAGGACGACTATTAAGTAGGGTCGGTTCACTTAAAACGACCTCCGGGATTTCAAACCCCGATTTACTGGACATAGAATGAGCAATAAAAATATAATTACATTGTTTTACTCCGAATTAACGAATAATGTAAGGAAAAAAGGCGAGTAAATTACGTATTTAGGATGGAAAATCGGTACTAAATTACACTTTTGGGAGCGTTATAACAAAATAGCGTATTATTTAAAACACTTCGAAGCGACAGTTTTTGGTATTGCGTGGTACTTATTTATTTTGATATTCCAGAAACCTATTTATTTTGCTGAAGATAGCATTTGCTACTAACTTTATTTAGATTTTCACTTTTTCTGGGGAACTATTTCGTAAATCGTATACCATCAATCAAGTTATTTAGATTGCCATATATGTTAAAGCATATTATAACGAAAGCTGTCAGGTTAGAATGTGGGCTGGTATAGTGAATACAAAGCCTTCGCGGGCTGCATAAAACTTGCTTGGATATTTACGCAAAAAGCGTATCGCGGGGATCAATCGGTGTTTATCGTTGGACGAAATCTGTTGCGCGTGTGTAGGGCACGTAGCGCGCGTATTATCGCGCCTGGCGATCGCGAAGCGAACGATATTAGTACCATTCGTCTTTGTCGTACCGTTACCTAATTTGAATAATCGTTGGTGAGAATGCAGAGTGATTTGCCGCAGCGCGCCACCGCTCTAAGAGAACTTCAAGTTCTACTAATGCCTTTAAGATTCATGTATGCTTTTATCTGGATTTTAAAACTAACAACGACAAATTTCGTTTTAACTTATAAAATATTAGGAATAAAAATGAAAAACCTGTTATCCGAGTATAACAAAAGGAAAAAGAAAAAATTGCCAAGTGAGAATTTTCTCATTACGCCACAAATCAACTGTTAAAACAAATATTTAAAAAGAGAAAGGAATCCACAGACTACAAAATGCTGCTCACCCTGGCTACTGGCAAATGCGAAATCCGATTTAATTTATTTTTATCGCGAGGCTTTATAATTTCATTTTCGCACTTTCCATTTCGAGAGAAGGCCCGCGCCGCGGACTGGCGCTCTATCCGAATGAGATCTCCACGAAATCAGGTACAAAAGAACGATAATGAACGCTCACTGCTTGCTACGTAATCTAAATTATTATACGAGTCGAAATTCTTACTTGGCAGCGAAAGAAATCTACTTTATCTCGGGCACCGGGAGATGTTTAATAAAATTAAAATGTCAGAGAAGGGCCCTTTTCGATGTTTACGGTGGCTCTGTAACAGTATTTCGATTCTAATTTTCTCTCTAAAAAAAACGCTTTAATCGGCACCGTCGCGTCGGGGAGTACGTTTGATTTAGAAAACAACTAAAGATATTCATTGAATAGAGGGTATTTACGACTTTAGTAAATAAAATGTCTTAAAAAGTTACGGAGATAGTTCTTCAAGATGTTGTGACGTGATATTGCTAAAATCACTTTAAGCTTCAGAATCGGAGTATCTAAACTAAACGTGAAAACTGAAGCTGTGTACTTTATTTACGCCCAGACTTAGAGTTTATTCGATTGTTGTGACGGTGCGATTGGGAAGTAAATATCGGGCCGCCTGTCTCAGGGAGTTGGAGAAATGCGGGGCACTTCAAGTGCAGCGGTGTCGGCAGTCGCGCGTCACTCAACATCGAGACACACAATCGTCGAGATACGTCGAACTTCTTGATATTTCCCAAAATACTCAAGGTGTACGGAAGAGGCTCCTCCGCCGATATGGCGCCGTTTCCTATTCTTCGCGCTCTCTATTTTTCGACATCTTTTTCCCTGCTATTCGTACGACCGACTTATATTAACTTCATAACTTGTTAAACAGAACTTTTAGAAATATGAGATAAGTAAGAGCCCTGGAGAGATTCGAAAGAAATGTTTCAGACGAATGACACCTATATGATGGGTCGGGACTCACTTAGGTTTTTTCGTCGGCTGCATATCGTATTACCGGCGCGGACGAGGCAAAGCGTTCGGTATTTTATTAAATAAGAAAGGTCGGGGTATAATAGCGAATGATGTCTGAACCTTTCTGTAAAACGTAATCCGAATAGAGTGGATGTCTCCTGAAATAACCGTTTCGGTAATCACGAATTGTCACACCAGTGAACTGAGCTGTAATTAGGCAAATGCACCATGTAACGCGAACTCGGCAGGAGCGGGCCGAGCGCGCCTCGCCGCGCCGTATTGTTCACCGTAATTATTATATAACCGTACTTTTACTACACAATTAAAATTTAAGCGTTCCTAAAATTGTACGGGAGATTGTACGGTACTCTATTTCATCTCGACGGAGCGTGGCGAGTCCCTAAAAGGTTGCACCTAAAATCAGTAGTAAATGTTACAACTGGATATAAATATTACGGTAAAGAGGAGGAAATATTTGCGTTAATATCGGTCCAGAGCAGAAATATAACCTAGATGAGAAATAAAGCCATTAGAGAATGAAATCTGATGCTGGTACCGCATAGAGTGAATTATATATTGTGAAGACGGTGGAATATGAAAAAGCGACATTCTGTTAGGATGAATCCAACAGAAAGGTTAAAATGTTCTCAGCAAGTTCACCGGCACACTCAGAGTTTATAAAGCACCTTATTCGAAATAACAACGCGAACCGCCGCGGATGTCTAACTTAAATAAGATTTAATATTCCTATCCGGCAGGAAACTTCTTGAAGGAGCGTGTGTAATCAAAATCTGCACTGGGAAACTTTCAACGGGAACCTCCGAGCAATTGCAGAACCGGCTCGCCGGTAAAAAACTGAAATGAACTTGTCGCTTAAAACTAATTTCATTCCAAACTTTCGTGTTAGAATAGTTTTTTTTTATCATGTTTCGCGCTTTTTTCCGTTCTAAGTTGTGCACAGTTTAAAAATCAATTTCTTAGAACTCGCGAAAGGGCAACTTGCGAGGTGTTTACTCCGCGCGGCCGACTACGGGCCGATGTGAACGAAAACTTAAACCTCTTCTTGCTTGCTACAAGAGAATTTTCTTTTTGAAATTAACCAACTTTTGGAAAAATATTTGCAAACAAATTTCCTCTACACAAAAATGAGTCTACCCTCACGAAATCTTTTCACAGGTTACACGAAGAATATTAAAAACAAAACTTTTTCAAAAATAAACAGTAAAATTTTTGTTCGTCTTATTTTTATTTATTGAAGTTTCTGTCGCGCGACGTTTCGTCCCTATATTTCTGTTTACCCGACTTCCCTATTTGTTCTTTTTGTCGCATTTTCCTTATCATCTTACTACTATTTTATTTTACATATACCCGTAGATAGTGGAGGCGATCGAGACGAAAGACAGAAATCTATGGGAAGCCGTATTGATTCGTGATTTCAATATTGTAACTGTAATAAATTCTGCTTGTTTTCAAGTACAACATAACAGAGCTGTTAGTCGCGTGCCAGGAAAGGAGGAATCCTTGAGAGACAGAAAAACTATTAAACGTGACTAAGTACATTTGCGACAGAGCGCGTGGAGTGGCCCTTGTCCTTCAAGAGCGCAATTAGTCCGCTTTTTGCTGCACTCGAATGCTTTGAGTAATGATTGGACGCTGAACACGAGCGGGTTGCGGTTGTTTACGCTTGCAGCTAACGCTGATTTATCACCAGGCACGGTTCAACCACTGAATTCCGCATTTAGCTACATACAATCATAATAATTATGCTACTGTTTAATATTAATTTGAGCTGATTTGACGTGCGGATCACGATAAGAGAACTTTGTGACATATATTATATGAATCTACGTCACCGCTTACCATGGACGAATAGTAGTGAATACCTACATGTAAAGCAGAGCATATGTATACATAGTGGGCTATATACCTATTTACATACTATGATGCAAATGTGTAGGCGTGGCACAAGAAACTTGGCAGCGGGCTTGCGGTCGCGCGATCCTGCAAATCTGCGCGCCATGCTTATCAGCTGTGATTCATACTTACGTCGTATACACAACAACAATGTAGATGCTACATACCAACTGTAACAGTCACTACGTACAAACATTACGAGAGCGTGTGGCGACGTTACTTAGTAACTGCGCGCTACCAGACCTCATTTTATTTTGTGGATAAGGACGCTCATATGTCCCAGGGATTCACTGACGCTTTGTCGGCGGAGAAAAGAATGGATCGTGATGAGAAATGTTCTGGAATAATTTATCTTTGGGTTAGCTTAAGAACTCGAGCTCATCTCATCCAGAAGGAGTGAATGACAACTTATTTCTAATTCAGGAACGCGTTTTCGAAGTCGAGATAAAGCGCTGCGGCCAAATACTGAATAAAAACAATGACTCGCAAAGTTGTATGGAGGCGAGCCAAAACATCTCGGGCCGATACTAAACAATACCTGCCGCCGTGAAACAATAGCGGAACAACAACATGGCGACGTTAACAACATTTTTTCACTTGCAGGTCGTTACAAAAATACAGATAACAGCGCACGTGCCGTTTATGGCTGAAGATGTTGAGGGAGACGGCTCAAAGCGGCTGAGATTTATTGGCCCGCCGTAAACGCGCGTAAGAGGAAGTTTGTACACTGGAGCTCGACGAATCGCAATATTTAACGTTCAACTATTTCCATCAATTTGTTCTATCAAGAAAGGAAAAACTTAAATTGGAGCGATTAAAGCGCGCGTCGGATCGTGATTGATTTCTTACGGAGCGGGACGCGCCCGCGCCGCCTCACGCCCTCCTCAGACGAGTCCTGCCGACCATTGTGCCCCCAGATTTATTTCTGTTTCACCGTTTTTATTGCGTACTCGGAACTTATAACGAAATAGTTACGGCTGTTAAAAGGTTTTATTGGTTAACCTTCGGCGTGTGCGGTCATAAAATAGATTCGTAACCAAAGAAGCGTACGCATACCGCTAGATTTATAACTGTATCACGTGAAAAAGAAACAAATTTGCCCTGCAGAAGGATATAAAACAGGAGATATAGCACGAATTTATCGGTAAATTGTGGAAATCTCAGTATAATAAAATATCTTCTATTGAATATTGTATGAAAAGAGTTTTACGGGTCTCACTCATTTCACTTCATTTTACTACCTACCTTTTTATGCAGGACCTCTATATTCCGGAATACAAAATAGCGTTTACGGTGGATATAAATTGTGTTATTAGTGATGTCATTGGAGTTTGTGTCTTACCTGTAACAA
Source organism: Herminia tarsipennalis (assembly GCA_945859575.2). Classification (NCBI taxonomy): domain Eukaryota; kingdom Metazoa; phylum Arthropoda; class Insecta; order Lepidoptera; family Erebidae; genus Herminia; species Herminia tarsipennalis. The sequence goes on from OX243840.2 coordinate 9,069,122, forward strand.
AGGAATAAAAATATGAGACATTGCAAAAAAGGACAAAATGATAGGTTAGGATTAAGATAGAGAGCGTGCGGTGAGGCGGCGCGAGCGCGGGCAACCCTTGAGCTCACGAGCAAATTCACTTAATGCAACGCTTGCTTCGGGGCTCCGCTAAAACTTTACGCACTTAATAAACTCCGAGACGAATTAAAATTCCGTCGGTTTAGTAACAATCGTGTCGGAACGCCGTTAACTCTTTCGCCCGGCGCCGAGTTATTAATAAGGGACACGCCTCGGTCGCAGTGATTTATCTACAAAAATAATGACAGCGGGCCGCGGCTAATCAGAATTAACAAGTTTATGGCGGCCGGCGGATTAGCGCAAGTTGTCGTGTCGTGCTTCTTTATTTAAATATGCAAATTATTTTTGAGTGTGCGCCGTTCGAGTTCGGTTGCAGGTTGTTTAGCATAAACAAATCGACGACGCCTCGAAGTACGCGCCACTATCGCGCGCCGCGAGGCTGAGTGTTAGACAAGCGCCAGGAATAAATAATCTCATTGTTAGATGTTCCTTCCTAGAGGGCCGATCGTAAATCAGGATGAGATGAAATTTCCGTCTAATGTGAATGTAAAATTTACTAAACAATGCCGTTATGTAGTTGCAGAACGAGTTCTCCTTGAGGCCTCGTGAGCGTTAGTTCCGTAGTGACTTAACTCTGATTAACAGACTTAGGGGCCCCGACTTACTTATCACGTTATACTAATATCAAAGACATTCCTATTAATATTAAATCACACCTCGCTTTAGTCTAAATGACTTGGTCTAGCATTAAATATTCGGGGTTTTGGTTTGACAGTATGTTAATAGTGAATATTTTAGAATAATCTGTGGAATTTTATCGTAAATCAAAATTTAATTAACGTTAGGATAAATACCGACCGCTAAATATTTGTTTATATTTCCTTCGTAAGGCTGTAATTATGTATGAAGCTTGACAATGTTGGGGTGAACATTTGCGTGGGTGAAGGAATCAGCTGACTAAGGCGGATGGAAATATTCTGACCCTTGCAAGTACTAATAACCCACTAATAATAATTTGATCATCAACATCAAGCTGATACGAAGTAATTGTCGTACCTACTTAGATAAAGGTTTCAGGTTCCAGCGTCATGACTTAGGCTGGGTATACCTATATTAAAGCTGAAACGTTTGTTTGTTTAAACACGATAATCTCAGGAACTACTGAATCAAAATTATTTTAGTCTTGGTTAGCATATTTATGGAGGAAGGCTAGAGGTTATAAAACATAACGCTATGACCAATAGGAGTGAAGCATTAATGAAATATGGATTTTATATGGAGATCTCTTACAAATACCGGCTTATGACGTCACTACTATTATTTCAGCCAAGTATTTTTTTTATGATTTTTTCGGGACTTAATTGTTGGTAGTTTAAATACTAGTTTTATTTACTAATTAGACACATTTTTTGTGCGCTGTCTACGCATGTCTATGGCTCAAAAGAGTCGTCAAAGTGTAACTAAAAAAAAACAAAAATATAACAAGAATACTTATCAACTAAATGTTTCTAAATTTATCTTCATTTTATCTAACTTTGGAGTAGTCCATTTTCATGTCATTTTTAATAACATTACTTGATTTAACATAAATGAAGATGTAAATACAAAAGAGTCACTTATTTTAATGTTAAATAAATTTGCTTTTGCAATAATTCATTGGGATTTAAATGGTTTACTTGAATTCTTAATATTCCTCAGGCTTTTATTCCATATAACGAAATGGAAACAAAATATTCGAGACACGATAAATATATATTAATTCGGAAATAACCCAAAAACTTGCAATTGTTAAAACGGAAACAAAGGAATATTATATTTATATAACAGTAATATTAAATTTTTTGGTACTCGTATTGTAGTTTATTCTTTGAATAAATTTTAAGCCCATGCGACAGTATTAGTTTTAAATACATTCGAATGGTCGATGATCGGGTTGATCCTAATCAACTTTAAATTTAATTTTGATGCACTATCCTAATTAGACTCTATTTTTTAGTAGACCATTTGCAAATTATAAATAATTAGATTATTTTAGGTTGTTTTGTAAAGATTCGTCAGTTGACTGCTGTTCAAATTTCATTTGGGACAGTTTCATGAGAACCGAGAATTTTGGTTCCCAATCTAGGTGTACCTATATTCTTTACGTTTATTAATTGTGAGTTGTATTTTAAAAGAAATAAGAAACTTAGGTCAAAAATGACAAACATCCATGCATCTTCAATTACTTTCATATCTAATATAAGTAGAATTTACCTCTATATTTAGAATGCAATATCAAGTTGGATTATACCAGTTCACTCAAGCCTTATATGCCGGTTTATCAGTGTTTGAATACCACCTATTACCTCAAGACCCTGGATTAAAGCAAGTTACCCGATTTGACCCAACCCAGCACCATAGTGTTATAATCCAAATGTAAATCCTGTTTCTTACTCATTGCGTACAGAATAATTTGCATGAGTAATGAACCGCAAATCCCTTTTATTGGAAAACTTTAAATGGAAATAAAAATCAAAAGTTTTAATTGATGTTTAAAACGCTTTTCGTTTTTACGAATTACTAAAAAAGAAGAAGGTCTTACTATTGATGATTTTTTATGTGTTAGTTAGGAGGTAGGAAGACACGAGTTAGGTCCTGCAACCGATCTGGCACCGCACGTCTTGACTTGCGCAATCATTCCTGTGGGTTCTGTCAGTTAGGTCGAGAGAGTGACGCAAGTTCTAGGCATACTTGCACCACCTAAATCACGTCCCAGGCGATACAGCGTCCGTGGAGAGGGTAGTTACCAGCGTTAATGCTGAGGCTCTTGTGACGCTGTTTTGATGATGATGATGTTAGGAGGTATTTTTATAAATTGATAATATTGTTGCATTAGGTTCATTAGAAAGGTTGTGGTGGTGATTTCTATTGTAATTTTCTTTGGTCACGGATGTTATACTTCGAATGGAAATTTCTGGACTAGAAAAACATTTAACAAATTCTTGACGATAAATGGAATTTTATTTCGTCTGTGTTGGGTTTTATACTTATTTATTTAATTCACTAGCTTGTGCCCGAGGCTTCACCCGCGTGGATGCCGGATTGTTACCAAAATATTTTAACGATAAAGTTTCATACTAACCTTGCACCCTCGTTTTACGCCCTTAGGGGGTGAATTTTCAATCCTCTCTATTAGTGTACCCTTACGTTATAAAAGGAACCCCTGTGCAAAATTTCAAGTTTCTAACCTTTATAGTTTAGGCCTTGCGTTGATATGCCAGTCAGTCAGTCAGTCAGCTTCTCCTTTCATAAATAGAGATTATATTTTTTAACTTTTTATTTTAAGTTTGTTCATTACAAATCACCTGACCTGCACCTCTTCAAATAACAACAAGGTAGATCACAATAAGAATAAATAAAACCTCAATATTAAAAACCAACAACAAACAGACAGATCGTACTCGTTAACCGACTGCGGTTAAAGATGTATCTGACAGTAAAGTCCATTAACGTTGAAAGGGACACGGCAAATGTAAATAATAACTGAGGAAGATTGCCACAAGTAACAGGGCTTTAAAATTGTGTCGTTCTTATTACATTTTTACTTAGGGTTACTTCTTTGAAACGATAAGCTTGTGTTCATAACACTGTGGTCACAAACCGTTGAATTTATGAATTTAATAATAACAATATCTTAGGACAACTCACACAACGTCATGTGATCGCAAACTAAGTAGAGCTTGTACTATCATTGTACAAGCTCTGCTTAGTTTGGGTCAGTGCTTAGTTGTCGTGGGTTCGATCCCTAGACATACTTTTATATACATACACATTATAGATAAATTACACCAGACACAGAATACGAAAAGAAAACGCACGATCTCCGGCTTAGAAGTCGGGGTCATTAACCACTAGGCCAACAGGCCAGTCAATAATTTAAGGTCCGATAATTTCACAACTTCATTTATTTAGACAATAGTTGTAATGTAATATGTTAAAATATATATACAGCACAGCGGGTTTGAGTGTACTTTATGTTCGTGAATTTAATGTTTGTAAAGTCCCCCGCGACACGGGGCTTGTACTATACGGCGGGAGCTGTCTTAAAAAAAAGAAAATCAAATGGCTTCATAAATATGGCCTAATTATTTTCAATATAATCTTTTATGTTGATAAACTTTCGCAATTTGTAGACGTTATGAAAATCATCAGTCTACCCGTGACCACGGCCGTTGCAATACTAAAATTATTAACGCGATTAAGACCCGTAATATTTATATATTTTCATAATAATCTTTTATTTCTGATTATATTAGAAATTACGATGTCTTGACGATGGAATTTTCTATATTACACGATTCTTGCTTACAAAGAATACAAGAAAATTTCCAAAGTTTTTGACAATGTAAGCAATTAATTATTAACGGTAACAGCAGAAAGGGTATTTTTCAAATTCCTGACACTTTTAGTGTCTAAATTTTCACGAGACGTATAAATTATGCGGAAGAAATGTCCCAAATTTTGCTAATGCCATAAAACAATAAGTTACAGAGCAAGATATTCCGCTCCTGCCATATTTAGGAACTCTAAAGTAGCGATAAACAGTTTATCATCCAAAACTTGGACGTATTGATACTTTTGGTGCACTCAGCATTAATATCTTGGAAGGAACCAAGAACTTGTAAGCGAATCCATGTAATCCTCTAGTGAGATTTATTTGAGAGCGCGTAGGTAACGCAGTGCGGCTACGGTTCGTAGCTGGTTCTACATACGTAGCACTTCGTAGCACTTCGTAGACGTGTAAGCTTTAAGTGATTTTGGCTGGAATATCATTTGAGTACATTAGTTTTGTGGAAGTTTAATTTAGTTACTACTTTGTCGGGGTTTTAATGTTTGTGATTATGAAGTTCCGTGGTTTTACTTTCTTTGTAAATTACGGCACAAATAAGTTTGCATGTAACTTTAACAGTTTCAGAAATTTTGATTTTAAATTTAATTTTGTAAGTAATTGTCGGATTTGTAGATTTTCCCACTAGTAGGTGAGTTTGAAATGAGTAATTATTGTATTAGAATCTGTATACTTACAGACATTTTGGTTCCACCTCTTATAAAAATTAAATTGATTATAAAAACAGAGAAGACAAAACAATTCAATAAAATATTTGATCCCGTCCTAAATACTTGTAAGTCAATAAAATAAAAAGTAAAATTAAAAATTCCGCCAAGACAGTTCATCGCTTCCATTCCACCGCCGTGCAGACATTATTACACGAAGCATTCTAAGAACTTAGTCGTCGTACTTCGTAATCGAAAAAAGGACTTAATATTTCACGAAGCAGATATAACAAAGGTTTATACGAATGCGTATCTCAGTTGAACGAGTGGTACATCGTTTATAGTACAGAGATTATAGTATCTAAATGTAAAGGTATTTATGTTCTTATATCACCTGGCGCTATGTTTCTAATTCTCACGTTTTATCATTTTACTGGTACGGACTAATTTGCTTTTGTTCGGGCAAAATTAACCTGGCTGTGTCGGTTCTTGAGTCATACGCACATCGTCTGAATGAATATGTTACACATGGATTAGTCCGCACGGTAATGTACATACAAAGTGAATACATAATGTTAAAATTTGTAAATACTGAGCTAATTTCTCGTCCTCAAATGTACATGCTCAAAGTGACACGTTTACGCGCTTATTTTGAGTACAATTCTTAGAATTTATGAATAATTTTGTGTAACGTGATGTGGAGTGCTTTTGTATCGTTTTAAGAATTTACTCAGGAGATGAAAAAGATAGTAACCTTTTTTGGTTAATGCTCGCAAATTACTTTTCTGACCCCGGAATACTAAAACGATACTTAAGAGAATAAAATCTTGGGACAACTCACACAACGCTATGTGATCCTAAAGTAAGCAGAACTTGTACTATGGAAACCAGCTTATATATTTCTAAATACATACATATTATAGATAAATAATACCCAGACACAGAATAGACCATCGTGCTTACCACATAAAGTTTTGTACTGGGTGGGGATTGAACCCACGACCTCTTCCTTCTTCCACGACACGATTAGCAGTCAGGGTCACTAACCACTAGACCAACAGGCCAGTCAAATCGTGCTTAAAACTATTTACGTTTCCACTATTTACCTTAAAATAACTGTTACTTGAAAATAAATAGTGGAAAAACAGCATTATTGATATAAGAATATTTGGCGGTACATTAAAAAAACGAAATACTAAAAAGGTTATTAATATTCGAACCTAAACATATTATCAAATTCAATAACTAGGCACAAATTATATACAACTACATCTCATAGGGTTGGGTATATCTGGAACCTTCGAAACGTTCCTATGATCAAAGTTGTAACTTAATTTTCAAAGAGTTTAACTGCTCATCGATTAGAGATACACCCGAGTGGTAATTCTACGCGGTTAATCAACAAGCGAGAAAGATAAAACCGAAAGTTTAATCGTAACTCACGTTATGATTACAGGATCCACCCGCCATCAAAGTTGTCGAAATGTTGTAGGGAAGCGTGAAATCATTAAGGCTTGAGATAATACGGTTGGGCTAATGAAGCCGCGTGTCCTCTCTGATACTACGAAATTTAGATGACAACATTCGTCTCACTTTCGAGTTCTAACCTCAAACATACCAAAAACTAGATTTATAATTTCAAAATATCCTACAAACGTCATGACATGAAAAACGACGATGTAAAACATTTTACATCCCAAAAATCACATCGCAAACAATTCTTTTATATTACAACAAAAAAAAAGCGGAAACTGACATCCCTGTCACTGAAAAACGCGCACAATTTATCTGACTCAGAAAGATTGGCAATAAACCTCAATATAATTCCGGCATTGCCAACTATTCGAGATCAAATAGTAGGACGGACGTGCTGACGAGTCCCATGATGCCTTCCATCTCTGCTTAGTTGGATTAGCTCGCATCATTAATCGCTGGAATTGCGTTCACGTGGCGTCGACCCTCGCGACCCGGGAATCTTCAATTAGAAACAAACTTTACAATTACAATCCCATCGATTGGATGTACCTCATGCCCGTTAATGTCACGAGTTTCATTTAAAGTGGATTGGGAGGTTAGATTCCGAGGAATAACTTAGAAGTTGCGTTTGGTTATTACTGTCTCTGTAAGTTCGGTGCTTTAAGATTTGTGTGTGATGATATCGTGATATATTCTCTCAATATTACGAAGATTCTAAAAACGATTACCCACGATAATTTGCTTAAGTTAAGTATAGTTATTTATAAATATAAAATACAGGATGGTAGACTTTAAACATGTACCTATATTACAACGGTATATTTTTCTTTTGAATACAACGGGGTTTGTGTTTATTCATGGAGAAAAATGGATTTCTGGGATTTACAACTTGACAATTCAATCCAAACTTCTCTCACTGTCGAGCCATTAAATTTATGTGTTTTGCCATTCATTTTCCAGTATGTATATAAGAGCTATGATAGGAACGTCAGACTCGTAGAGACGTCAACGATCAATCAGGCGTGTGACTAGCGCCATCTATCAATGTGTCATGGCACACGACGCGCCACGCCAGATGGCAGCACTGGCCGAAGAGAAATTAGAAAACAATTTTCGGCAAGTGATACCTACCTACTTTAATCTTTGGTTGTGTTTATAGCCAGTTTAATTACGTTTTTCGATCTAGATTTTATGTGAATAGTATATTCTTAGTGCCGACTTTCGTAATATTCGTTTCCTGCCCTGGAATAAATTGACTCAGTTAGACCAAATTATAGATACAGTTAATTGATAAATTAAGTTACGAGCTACTTTCGCCTGCTAAAGCTAGAGACAAAAATTCCAATAAAAATATTAGAATAACCCAAATAACAGATGTAATAAAAAATAATCGTGAATTAAATTTTCTAAGAAATTTGCCTAATATATTCATTGAAAATAAAGCCTCATTTTATAATACGGGAGAAGATGATCTTTATTTTTTTATTAGGGCGGAAAGCGGGCCGTTCGGAACAATTTAATCACGAATTTAACGTCCGCGGCACGTTCCCGGTTCGGACACTTTTATGACATCAGACACTCGGCGTTAAATGCTGAGGCTTAAAAAGGGTTGATAGCGAGGCTGCTGTCACCTGGAAAAGCTTGGGACATAACGGTACCTTCATCATAGTACGGCCGGACGTTCATTGATAATTAATGGCTTGTGCCAGTGTAACGAAAACAAACGACTGGTGGCACGCGCACGATAACGATTAATATCTTCGCGGGCGCAGCAAAAACAGACCTACGCTCGTAGCCTTGGTGTGATAAATCATATCTCCTCGAGGCACAAAAATAAATGAAGCTAATGATAAATGACGACGAATACGCCGAGTGCCACCGTCGATTGAGTCGAGTGAATTTGAAAATTAAAAACTGTCTTGACGCACTCTTGCGACTTGCGATGAATTCAAGATGTACACATGTACAGGTACTAATATGTCTTACGTGAAAAGTTTGGGTTTCACCGATTGTTATTTCTCGAAGATATTTACTAATATACTATTTGTCTGATTTTAATGTCTCTTCTCATATTCACATTTAGTAAAATTTCAGATAAAAGTAGTAGAGAAATATAGTAGCATTATGGAAAATTTGGCTCCAATATAAGATAACTACATTTGAGATTTAGAGGCGAAGCTCGACAAAAAGCTCAGTATATATTGTCAATCATTCGGTGAGAAAAATTTCCCTGCGAACTGTCAAATATTTATCTTTTTCTCTTATTCTTGGCAATGTCAATATCTCAGAGTCGAGAATGTTGGTATGTAAGTATTGAGACTTTTGTCTTGCCAGTTATTTCACGATTTTCGTCTTAATAAAATGAATAGGCAACTTTTATTCAATAGACGCACTTGAAGCAAAACATGCTTTGTTTTTCCCAAGAGCTATATTACTTTTCGCTAGACGTATATAAAGTAAATACAAAAAGCTTTCTAAACATAATGTTATAATAGATATTTACTTTCAGCGCATATACGTTCATATCGATATTATTTAAAAGTTACTTTATAAAGGACTGTATTTGACCTATGTATCTCTTATACTTCCTTAGGGTTTAACTTTTTCTCACTCAATCATCTTCCACGACACAGGAGCAAAACTAATCTGTGAGTCATGTGGCCATTAAAACCTATGCTAAAGTTCATCCCATTGGGTCTTTTTAGGGCTATAATCAAAATTCATTACTGTAATAAATATTTTAAAATGATCTGAAAATGTAATAAGTCAAATCACTAAATCCACCACTTAAATAAATACTCAAAGCATATTTATTGACAGTTCATCTCAATCGTATAATTTAAAAAGACTCTTTATTTGATTTTACGATAATGGTCCCAGTAGCGAGGCCCGGTTGTCCCCAGGTACCTTATACATACAGTCTCGGAAATTGCGTTAACCACATTCGAGTACCAGGAAATTAGAAACGTTCAAGGGTATAATCGAATGTCTCTCTCTAGCGTAGAAATAAACTTGCCGTACGTTATCGATGTGGTTTCGTATCCATTTGTGCGTAATGCAACGTGCTTTGATTTTTTGGCTTCTGTTGATAACGGAAAATTGATTTTACGCTATTGCTTTGATCCCAACAAAAGATAGGAATACAATAATTATAGAATACAAAAAGGAATATAATAAAAGGAATTTCAATTTTATCTTATCGAGTAATTTGTAATATATTTCATTTAATTGGAGAGGTACCATAAAATACATTTTTGCACGTTAAAGATAAGTGCGTGAAAGTCTCAGACTTGAGAATATCTGTAGAGAACTTTGTGAAACAATTGACGGGAGATGGGGAGACAACAAAGACAAATGGAATTCGATTTGGTTTCAATTTGAACAGTCTCACTCCCTTTTCAGTACGCGCACAGCGCTAATAAGTTCTGATTGTTTCAATACATTTTTCTCGAGATTAAGTTAGTTGACGCCGGTACAGACGCCGACAAACTGCGCTAATTACGTTAGTGATCCCCCACCCCTAGCCCCCAAAGTAAACGACTCCGCTTTCAGTGTAAACAACCGCTCAACTTTACCAGGAAAAATTCGCAAACCCACTTATTTACGTCTCAGAGGTATACAGTGACAGTGCTACGACATACCAGCATAGATGTACTGAACGCGCTCGAACGTACCAATAAATTAGAGCTGCATATTGCTATACAGATAACCTTTTAATTCAAACATTTAACAGAAAAGAAACGCAAAGATTTCAAATAAACTCCATTATAGTTAAAAAGTTTGGAATATTTTTGCATGTTTTTAAACGTTGAGAAGATTTCTGAACATTAAAATAAGTTTTATCTAATATTTATTACAATGCTTGCTGTAGATACCTTTATTTTCGAACAAAATTTGGTTTGGGCATATTCGGAATTTATTTCAAACAACTCGGCGCAGAGGGTTAGGGGTACTAAACTAATATGGCAGAAAAAAAATATTGCAAAAAGTCAAGATCTCAAGTCGAGCGCGAACTATCCAGATATTATATTTCCGAACGTATTGATCCCCCAGGATACTATGTTCGGTTTCGTTTCGGTAGAAGTTTTCAATCCCTCTGCGTTTTGGGAGTTGCACTGGACAATCTTATCAGGGAGGGAAGAGGGGCAGATTTTCCAGTGTCCGGCGCCCTCTCACCTTGGAGGATTTCCCTCGGCACCGTGGCGGGCTCGACGATTGGATTTCAAATTATTATGCGTGTATTCGACCGGCAAAAGATTTACATTTTTTAACGTTGAAACTTTTTTAACGGAATTGTAGGGGTTATGCCGGGTTTGTCGTTGGGATTTGGAATTGGATATTTTATTTATGTCGTTCACGGTGCATGTCTACTTTTGCGATTATGTGTGTTTAGAGTCATTTACATAATAAAAACTTTTTGAATACCACTATTATAACATAAAAAGGGTTGGCTTGTAAGAAATTGACAAACATATATACATACACATAGCAGTGGATGTGCAATATAATGCATATTGCACATTTTCATGATAGTTCACAACAATAAAAATGCACTCATATATTTAAATTTAAAAAAAAATACACAAAAATACAATGTTACTTCTACTTATCGTACCGTACCGGTATATTATTACCGAGAGAAAATTTCACCCCACATTGAAACGCACACAAACAACATATTTTATAGACAAAGATTTAAGTATATGTAACTAATTGCCGGTGTAGGTGGAGGTGGGGGTTCTACTCGTAGGTAAGTGGTGGGTAGGCGGTGGAAGCAAACGAAAGTTCTTAGTGTAGATCGCATTAGAGACCGCGCGGCCCACGACTGTCGGAGATAATGCCATTGCAATACCCGGGATCGGATTGTATTGGCAAATTGGATCAAATGCAGCGCTCACCGCACAAAAGATAAGAGCCGGATACGGGTATAGCGGTAATATTATGTTGCGGCTATCTCAGTCCGATCGCCCCCGTGTGCGGCCTCACGACGATCGAAACGATCCAGCGTAATCGTTCCGTGTAGTTTTACAACTTTTTTTTTAATCTTTCTGTTCAGTCGATTCTTTTGTTGCGGTGCAATCGATTTCGAACTGGATTATCGGCTTATATCATTTTGTGAGCTCATTCGCTCCTTATAAATTTTCATCGACCTTTTTAATACAAAAGCTATCTGAAAATAGAAGTATCTTCTTGTGTATTTTCCCAAGCGGCGTGCTGAGGTATTTGATAAAGTCAGTTATTTTGCTGAATGCTTGGTGCTCTTGTTTATTGTGTGACAATGCAAACTGTCACCTAGGTACTCGATAAAGCACCTATGTTTTTAACAGACGTATATCTGATAATAAAGTAATGTAAATACAATGGTTGCAGCAATCGCAAACATATCGTGAGGAATAAAAAAATATTTGTTATAACGAGCAGCATCAAACGCAGCCGATGGCACTGTATGTACTGATGTTTTTGCGACCAGTGAAAAAATATCATCCATGTAAACAACAACCCAGATTACTACGAATAAAACAGTCCGAACATTTGTGATTTTACTGCGATAAGTTCGTGTAGTTGACGATTTATAAGTGGTTGCAAAGGCTAAAGAACTTTCCCTATAAATATGAAATTGAAATAAGTGGTAATTTGATAAATTGCAAATTTATTAAATTGATAGGTAACTCGTGGGAACACTAGTATGAAAACTATTAATGATAAGCGGTAACAGCAGAAATGTAATAACATAAAAATAATAGCTGTCGCCCGCGGCTTTGCTGGCGTGGATTACTTTACCCCGTGATTTTCTTTTTTAACCAATCGCTGAAATACGTGTTTTTTTATTTACAACCAAAAGCCAAATACAATTTTTCCCCGATCTAACTTTAAAACTTACAAACTTAAAACCCCTGTTAAAATAGCAGGTTTCAATCAACCTAGGGTGTACTCTCTCAGGATTACAGGTTTTTGGATTTTCAAAAACGCTTAAACCTGTATTTTATTATTTTAAACCAAAAAGCTAAACACAAAATTTCAGAGATTTCACTTAAAAACTGACGGAGTTTCATACAAACTTACCCCCTTTTTTAGGTAGGCATGAGATTTTTGGGAATTAATTTCCAAAAATCTCATGCCTACATTATTTAAGGAATACGTCATCAGCGGTTTAGGCTGCGCGTTGATCCATCAGTCAGGCAGTCAGGACTTTGATATTAGATAACTGAGAATTGCTAAATAATTGAAAAAGTTCAAAATAAATGCATTTTATGAACGTTGTTCAGTAGAAGTCAAAAGCAGTATTTTAATCAGTTTTTCAGTGCTGTTAAGGTTTTCAGTATCACGACGATGATCACGCCCAAACAGCGAGCCTCATTTTGCCGTCGTTACGGGGTGAATTTTAAATTCGGAGCGAGGGTGTCCCACTCAACTATGTATGAAGGACCGGCCTCTCCACGCGACTCGCATCCGGTCGCACGCATACACTACGAACCCTCATTGTCTGCCTGAACTCAAGGTAAACCGATTACGTGCTAAAAATTCATAAAGCCATTGTCATCTTTGCACAAAGCGTCTGACGTTTAGTAAGTGAGTTCCACGATTACACGTATCAACGTTAACGTCGATAAACCATAACACGTATGGTGTGGAATACATTAAGCAAAAGGTACAACCTCTGCTTAACAAAACATGAAAAAGAAGCGTTTTAACGAAGCGAAATTAATAATATCATCAACCCCCATTGTAAAGCGAAAAAATCTCAATTGGGACGTGATAAACAATACGGCACGCTTAGGCTTATCTCCCCTTGACTTATGATATCATTATATCCCTTTTTGCAAAAATTTACCGAGCAAAAACAAGAGCGCGGTGGGCATACTAATTCTCTTCGGTCAATATATTGGTATCGGCGTTACGCCCGCAGGACCCTTCTTAATAATTCCAACAGCAAAATCTTTATACAATAAAACAGAAGCGAACAATTTCAATGTTAAATCTCATAATTCAAATTTCTCTCGTTGTTTACCGGCCACGCTTCGGCTGCTATATAAACTCTCAAAATCTACCCACATCCGTAACGAAAGCCTGCACCGTTATTTATGGAAAGCCACGTTTCATTGTTGTTGTCGGTTTTCATTTTAACGCTTAATTTTTTTTCTATTTATTGTATTTTTGTGATCGCTGGTGCCTACAAAATGATTTGTTTTTCGGTTTGCTCTTCCGACGCGCTTAATTCCGGTGACGTATGATTTATACATAGAACGATGAGGGTACTCCACGTTCGTTCGGCGCAACGCTTTATATAGATCACACTGAGACTAATGCGAACCCAAGAAATGATCTTGTTTTGCGTTATGTAAACGAGGATAATGCCCATTCACTCCCTCATATAAACTGACGTGATTTACTGGAAAATATAGCTTATTTGCATCACCAATACATCTATCTGTGTGAGCGTAAAACATTCGGACGTAAAATAGAATGGTCGAAATAAGATATAAATGGCCGCTTGCACGTAGAATCTCGGATTTTACAACCATCTCGTATATCTTTAAGTGAAATATGGTCCGATATCATATTCAATCGTCTTGGCATTATATTCTCGAAATTTTGATAAGTAACATACTTATAGAATGAAATTTTACTCTTTACAATTTTATAAATTTTAGTAAAATTTATGAGTTTTAATAATATTAAAATTTCCAGCTATATGCATCTAATAAATCAGTACGTTAGTTTGTTGAACGTGTAGGAATAGATCATAATACGACGTCGCGTTCTGAAAAGTGTAGCCAAAAGATTTATTGAAGATTTTAAGACGGTGAGTGGTTTTAGACATATAAAATTTTAGCTTGTACCCAGAGTAGTGTATTATCGACTATAGAGCGATGTGTACTATAAGAGCTGTATTTGAGCGGCGTAAAACTAGTAGAGTGTTATCAAACTGCACTTTCAATTTTCATATCAAAAGACACGTAGAATCGATCGATCGCTTGCGACAGACTAGTGGCTCGATTGTGCCTGTCTCAACGAGGGCTTAAAGTTGGGGTGGGTTACCGTTTTTATGTGTGAAAACCGGAAGAGTCAGCTTGAATGACGGGGGTCCCGCCTCTAGTACATACTCGACTACGCGCTTTAGTATCATAAAAATGTAATTAAAATTCACATCATCCGTCCCCGACTTAGTTGGAGAGCTCCGGGATAACTATTCTATTGTTTTGCCATGTAGGATGTTACTCGCTGAGTTTCATCCTCAATTTAAATTACGTACAACATAATAGGGTTGAAAGATTTATTAAACACTGCCTTTGTTCGAATTAAATAACAATAAAGTGATTTAATGGGCACTCTTAACGCTCTTACAGATTTCTTTTAAACTGGGACTGCGATCGGAAAACACTTCTCGGATATAACGAGATACGTAAATTACGCTTTCTTCAACAATAGATACTCCAATTGTATTGAGGTTTGTTGGCGAATGATGAGAGTTATATTGATTCTCAAATACGAATCTATCCACACAGAATAAAATACTTAAATCAAAGCTGATTGGATTATCATCTAGCCTGCCTTTGTAGGTACAATTATTGAAATACGTGTCGTTTTTTTATGAAAAATCTGCGTTTACTTTGTACCTTGCATTAATAAAAAGCATTTAATAAAAAAGACCTCCAATCATTTCCCCCGACACGTCAAGCGCCCAAATTGTTTGACAAACACATCAAACAGCCGCAAAATTTTAATTCAAACATGTAAATTTTTTTCAAACATAATTTCATTTTGCTGTTCATAAACATCCTGCGTAAAATTACGGGTACAAACGTGGATCAACTGTACACTGAATTACGTCATTGGCTAATGAAGGCGTTACTCACTTTACGTTTATCTATCACGATACGTACCTGGAATCAAAAAGAAAAGTACATTAGTAAAAGAAGGTAGGTGAATCGTAGACACGCGAACCTAGTAACCTTTATAAATACAAAGCAAACATTGAAATATTGCTAGGAGACAACGCCAAGGTGTGGTGGAATATCATTTTTCAAGAACAGAGTCGCCTGATAGCGAGTAATGCTTTACCACACTTCGCTCCAACCGCGGGTTGGACGGTATTCTGATAGATAGGAAATGAAGACAGATTAACCTCGCGTGACTCTACAGGGCTCACGTACAACTTGGCAGTATTTACCCAAGCAGGACTCCTGCTTGGCTAAATATTGCGTTTGCGTTTATGAGTGTAATCATCATAGTTGTAGTGTAATCTTGCTAATATAGACTATGCATTACTTTTTTACCGAAATAAAAAAAAAATAAGAAAGAAATCTGTTTCTGTTTGATTTACCGATTTTTTGTAATTACTGTTTGCATTATTAGACCACATTTTCCTCAAATGAATAAAATACTTTTAATAAAAACGTGGAGCTAGAAACCATTTTCGTGTATGTTTTTTGTATTTTCCACATCCATTTATCATTTCTTCTAATTTAAAACTGAATAGTCATATCTATAAAAGCAATTTTACATTCGTTAATATTCGAGTGAACGCCCTTGTGGTCGAACGTTATAATTAATGGTTTTAATACATTTTTTACTAAGGATTGTTGAAGTCGGAGCGATTAAGTGACTAACATGATAGAATTATGCCGACTCACTAACGTAAATAATAATCGTAGAGGGTAGAGGCTCTGACCCATATTAGGTGGGGAACGTTGGCGTGCGTGCCAACAATCATGGTTTAAAACTAGTTTACTGTTTACACATATACAAGGTAATTTAATTTTTTTGTGTCGTCCATCTGTCCACTCCTACAGGTTATCGTTCTATTAAAAGCCGTAATGTTTCCTTGTCATTTTAAAACACTTAATGAGGGGGAACAAAACATTTAATAAGTTTCTATCGTCAGCGGAGAAATTAAAAAAGTTTGTTTTACTTCACTTTCGAGTTAGGCGATCAAAAATTAATCCAGACTAATTACTTCACGTACGTAAAGTTTTATAGAATTATAAATATTTTCTTAGTATTTTTCTTTGGTTGTAAGTAAAGAAACGTTTTTATTTGTGTCATTGAGTTCTCGATTAACCTAGACTCCGAAGTAAAAGTGAAAGGCAACGTTACGTTAAAAATTAATTCGAAACGCGAAACTCTCGTTTATTTTTATTTTGGGAATCATTTATTTTCGTCAAACAATTAGGCTGCGAGCCCGCGTCGCTCGCAAGGCCGCGCGGCAGCTCGGCGGAAGAAACCTCACGTCAAATCGGCTCTCCCCCTCAAAAAAAGGGTTGCTTTAACGCACGTTTTTTGTTGCATAATCCCAGGCAACGCGCGAAGCCCATTCCGCCTTCGGCTAATGCGCGCAGCTCGTGCGGACCGACATACGCGCGTTGAGATGGGAGTTTAAAATGTCATTTCCAGAGCGCCAAGTAAATCCAGATTTGTTGTTGGTGAGTGACTTTCTAATTCCACTGGCGGGAAGAACTTTGTGAAACGTATACCGTGTTCATGAGACCTGCTAGTGACCGCGAGCAGCCCCCAGCCTAATCCGATCCGCGGACCAGAATTGTTGTCCAAACTTGTGCCGGACGAGGCCACCCCCTTCGCGTCTCCGCCCTCTGTCACCCGCTTGTTTTATAATCGCCTGCTATACAATACGATATACTTTGATGAAATTACACCACAAACCGGAATAAACTTTTGGACGCTAAAACAGAATTGTTGTTTTCACTCTGCCTAATCCCAATAAAAGCGCCAACCGTGAAAGTTGATTGTTAATCTGAAACGGATACTTGTTTGTTATGACTACTCTGTCTTCTATATAAACATTATTCACTAAAGTTTTGCTCAATTACTCTAAGTCTAATCCAATAAGTCGATGGACGTGATGGAACCTTGCTCAAACAATGCTAAGTGAAAGCCGGAGCGGCGAACTACATGGACTTATGATCCAGAGGTCGTTTATAGAGATATGTTTGAAAATAAATACTGTACAAACTTGTTTTAATCGCTAGAGTGCTTTATGAGCCTGTTTTGAAATCAGTATATATGCGAATTTTAGGTATAGTTTTGTGTCAAATGGAGGTCGCAACAAAAAACATAATACATATTTTAAGATATAAAGTGTTCAGAAAATGTTTTATTTTTATTATCTTTTCTGTATCAAAATGCCTATAAGTTTGAAAGAAAGTAAATTAGATAAAAAATAAATAAACAAGAATATAACTAAAATACAAAGAAGCGGCGATCACCTAATGGCTAAGGCATCGGATCTCACAATCGTGAGGTCGCGGGTTCGAATCCTAACCATTATACTACCAAGGTTAACCCACTATTGACACAAGCCTTGAGCTTAGCAAGGAGGGGTTAACAAGATTACTAGTGATGTGGGACTCTAGTTCACATTTAAGGAAAATTAACCGCCTTAATGGAAAAAAAATATCACCGAATGTAAATTTAGCTGACTAACTCCTATGTTATAAGCTAGGACAACGATATAAATACACGAAAAATATGCAATCGTATAGTGAAAACCGCATCAAAATCAGTTCAGTAGTTTCTGAGAAAATGGAGAACAAACATATATTCATATATACGGGACGAATCGCCTTTTTAGAAGGCGGTTAAAAACATATAATTTCTAAAATTTTTATGTAACCATGAGATCTTTTAAAAAATTACTTACGCTAATAATAATTTTGAGAACAAAGCTTTAGGCCATAAACTTTGCCAGATCGCGATTATATCACATTCATAATTTATAATGAAAGACATGTACTTATAAAATATGCACATATTTCATACATTTAGGACTAAGGGAAATATGATGATAACTTTTCTTGCTCTTTTATAATTCTTTGCCTTAGCAGTAGGAAAATTCATGCATAACTCCGAATCCTCATGCGAATATTCAATTTGGAAACTCGTGTTCGGACTTTAATTCCGTTTCTCCGTAGCTCCAATTTCTCTGTAATATGATGGATTGCATAAAGTAATCGATTCATGGAATTCGGGTGGAAAGCAGAATGGGTAGCTTACAAGGCAATCAGCGGGCAGCAGGAGGCTTTATTAACCCGTCAGGGTAGTGCGGGCCTGGCTAATCAATCGCCGTTCGCGTGTCGACCGCGCTATCTGTCTTTGGCCGATTGGACCCCGATAACACAGCCGACGCAAGATTACTTACCTATACGGGAATGGCCCATTTATAAAATTAACTTCTTTTATCTTCCCAAATAGACAGTATTAGAGGAGTAAATAAGTCCATGCTGCTTCGTATCAAACAAATAGGCGGATATTAATCGTTTGATCGCTACTGTGCCTACGCCGGCTGGTACGATCGCGTGGCGGTCTCGTGTGATTCCTAGCTTCAACACAAATCCATTGCTATTTTTATGAACGTACGGTTTAAAAAATCTAGTTAAATTTCTGTTTGCGTAAAGTAATCTAGTTTTAGCGCCGATTCATTTTTGTTATTCTAAAAAATTTCGATATACGTAAAATGCAGCTCCTATGTGTGAAAATGAAATGCACAGGCTCAAAATATTTGTATATCGAATGAACCCGTTTACATCAAAAATTACACTCGGATTACAACTTAAAATATTGAAACTCTTTTAACCATGACAACAAAGTTAGTTGAAGCAATGAAAAATACTTTATACACTTCAGAATTTTCTAGTTTTCATAAATCACCGAGCGCTGAATGCCAGAGAGGGAGAAGTTTAAAAGTAAAGTCGGGTAAATTCTCAGCGGAACTTTCTATGAGATTAAAGTCATAATTTACTTGATGAGAGGGCATTATGTTGTCGAATATGAAACCGGCTACCCCATTACAGAACTGATTTCCCTAAATGGGAGTTTGCAAAAATTGTAAGCGAAAAAAAGGCCCGGGCCGAGATAATTCCTAAGTATCGCGAATTTCAACCGTTATAACCGTACGTCTCCGAGATAGCAAAAGGGACGCCTCATTAACGTCAGCGTGGATCCGGGGCCAGTTTATGCCAACCGATACCTTTAAGGTATTTACAAAGCAGCTAAGCGGGCGCAATCTAGACGGGCGCAATGAAAAAAAGACGCCGCGTCCCGCGTAATCCAGGCGAAATGCCCTTTAAGAGCCTCACAATTTAATGCTAAGTATAGCAATCTCAAGACGACGTTGAGCCGGTCCTCCGGAGAGGGTTGAAAAAATGATACACGCCAGGGTGCGGGGTACGGAGACGCAGCGCGCGGGGAGGGGGCAATCACGGTTAGTTAGCGGGGCAGCTGCTCCCGACCGGCGATAACACTTAAGGTGTTTTACTGTACTTGCTCCGAGGGGTACATTCAAGTACAAGTATTTTTTAAACCATTTTGACACAAATATTTGCAATAAATAAGTTTGGGGCACAACGGGAAATGTACCTACAGCAATTCGCAGGATATTACGTGCGATAACGAATGCATTTTGAATATAATGAGTAATAAGCCGGTGAATTTAAAATTTAAAGCGTGCGATAAACATAATCAGTTTTATTAATCAGAATGTACATAGTTTGAAGCAATTTATTGGACACTGCGAGCTCGTTAAGAGGATGAGCGGCAAAGCTCTCAGTTAAAATTATGTGCAATCGTCCCATTTTATGTAAACAATCATTTTGATCTTCGATATCTATAATGTTTGTTTACAGTTTGACGGGTAAATTAACTCTAATCCGTTAATTACTTTGAGGTTATGGTTTTGATCCATAGCAATAAGAATGTAAGCATTTTGATTTTAAACACCCAAAATAGAATGTAATCGAATGTAAGAAGTGGAAATTCACATACAATGTTTTACAATATTTTGGACAACTCACACAATGTCATCTGATCCAGACACAAAATAAACCATCATGCTCATCACACCAAGTTTTATCATGGGTGGGGATCGAACCCACGACCACCGGTAGCAGTCAGGGTCATTAACCACTAGATCAACAGGCCAATACAAAAGTACTTACTCATTTTTAGAGTTGCTGATTATTTGTATATAGCCATATAATAAGCAAAAACAAATAAAAAAAGGATTAATTGAATAGAGAATTAAAAAAAAAATAGCTTTCTCCAAGTTTTTTTTAATAAAAAGATAAGTGCGTTTTTGCGAGACTGACAAACAATAAGTGATTTTTGTATAATTAGATAAATAGATTTGACGAAAAGGTTTTGACAAATTAATGTAAAGTAATACGTAAGTACTTACATTATAATTTTCAACCATTTCTATGAAAGTAAGACTGAATCCAGTATTTTTTTGCAAATTATCAAAATTGAGCCAAAAAAGTGAACAAGACATTAAACGAAAGAATAGTATATACTGGTTGTACAAATTAAACAGCCTCTTTCACTGACGCACAACATTTACTGTTACTTAATTCAGATTAGATAACATTAAACTGTTTTAGAGCACGATACAATAATAGAGGGTATCGCATTCGTAGTAATGGCCAGTACTGAATTAATTAGTGAGTATCGCATCGTACGGAGCGGGGCAGGTGTGCACACGGCTTTACAGCGCCATTAAGTTACGAAATACATAGGGGTTGAACCGCTTGAGCGATTGACCGCGCACATTGCCCGCTTTTATGCTGCTATAGACCTTTATAAAACAATAGAAACTTGCCAACGAGAAAATAGAAACCACCCCTTCTCTAAAACATAAACACGAAGACAATCTATTCGATTCTACGTATCAGTATGCTAAACATGTATCCCCAGTCATTACCACTACGCATACATAAAATTATATTCAAACCACGGTTAGTTAAGATATAACAGTGTCGCTACGTTTAATCAAATCGCTTTCCAAATAAATGGAGCGTAGACGAATCAATAACGCGAATTCAATTTACAATTCTACGTACATCAGTGACGTATCAATTGTTCAATCTAAGCGAAGACAGATAAACGCACAGATCCACCGATTGCTTTCCGATGAAAAAGACTGGAGATTCATCGATAGGATGCGCGAGTCCCAAAGTGAAAAATGTACATTTGGATGGCGTTAATTCGTTTAATTTCCGGTGAGAGGGAAGCGGGCGGCGCGGGGGGGGGGCTCAGTCCGCTCAGATTAATTCAGCTCCGAGCCTGTCAGAGATAAGGACACTGAAATAAATTGAAAATGTTCAGAGATTGATTTGAATACTCTTGAGGATATATCGAAGGCGAGTAGCGAAAAATGACAAACCGCATTCTTATTCGGATTCTTCATTCCGCAAAGCGAGTCTTAGCAAAAAAATGCCGTAATGAATAAATTATGCCGCGCTTGGACCATCAAAAATGATCCAACATTCAATTTAGACAAACCGAATATAGGGCAACAATATTCAATTTAGCGGTAATGTGAAATGGCGTATCTGTTTTATGATTTAAATATTTGATATCTTTTGGCAACATACAATTTGTTGCAGGTTAAACTTTAAAGGTCACAAATAACCAAATCTAAAGATTGTCTATTAAATCGTTTATAAAATGGTAAAATTAATGCAATCGGCGCAAGCAAGTCGAGATGGGAGACATCGTTCGAGGCGTTCGTGATCCGAATGTTAAATGAGCTCGAGTGGCAGCACACTGGCGGCCTTCAGCCCTCAGGGCTCGAGGACTGCTGCTAAGAGCCCGACCCATCATTTACATATTGCGATTTTGTATCGATAACAATTAGGAGATGGAAAATTCACCGTGAGACGCTTAACAATTAGACCATTTTATGCAAAGTTAGAGAGCGAATTTAAGCAATCTGAGTCAGATTTATTTGCTACAATTCAGACGCACCACTAATCGTAAAGGTAACGTCACATAACTACGCAAACAAAACAACATAAACTTGCAAATGAAGACACGCCGCAACGAGCGTACGGTTGCTGCCGTGTTCCAGTGAAATTCAGAGAATCAAAACGTCCGAACATGAAACAAATTGATTGCTGCAGAGGCGCTCGGCTGGCGCCAAGCTCGACGGTAGATTGGTAATAGCGCATGCTAAACTTATTAGCCAAACGGAAAATGGTATTAGCAGACGTACTACGGCCCAGCCTCCCGTGAAACTTCATTCGTACGTCAAAGTTGACACTGTCGCTCGTAAGTGATTGTTGCAACGAATCAAACGCGAGCTAAATTGACTCCCTCCGGTTCACACAGAAGTCCAAATTAAGCGTGATAAACAAAGTCGAAAAAGGTCCGCTAGAAAGTCGAATTAAAATAGGTCGAGCGAGTGGAGTTTTAATTCAGAAAGATAACAAATGTCAGCATCAAGTGAAATGGCCGCTCCAAAACGTTAAAACAATTTATCCTAGGTAATCCAGAAGTGTCAGACGTTAATAAGAGTGACATTTAGAGCGACCGGGCGCGGCGGTTAATTCTGCAGCGGGACTGGCCCCCGATTGTGACACAACTAAACCCTGTTGCCAACGGTAAACCCATCAGGTGCGAACCCCTGCCTACCACCTAATATCGTAAACGCATTCACTGACACTACAAAATAGATTTATTTCCTACCCACTGTTGTTTCCTGTAAAATTCGTGCACGTTATTGTTTTGACAATATATCACAGAAAGTTTTTCGTAGTCGCGTGTGAACCTAACGACGTTAAACGTTTTTATAACAACAAAGAGACCGCCAGTCTACATAGCCATTAACTAAGAACACAAACTGTCCCATTACGCTAAAACTACACCATCCATATTCCTACAGTAACGAAAGCAATTATTCGCATTCAGTCAACAAAGACGCAGACGTACGGTACAAAAGGACCATTTCATAAGTTAAAGCGTTACTGACGATAGTTATCTGCTGGCAAATAGTGATGCAGTAAATCCTAAGAGTACATTTCGCAACTATCCCTTCTTACATCTCTGAACCTGAGCTCTTACTACAGGCCAGAACTTAAATTGTTTCCTACGAAGATTTGGCGAGCGATAACAGGAATTCCACGAACAACTGTCTAGAGTTGGATATAATTTCAGAGCTGAGATTCGATTTTAAAATCGGGAACTATAAAATTCGTATTACCTAAATGTGAATCGATTTATCACAGAAAAATAATCAAACTATTATTCAACTAAGTAAAGTGGAATTCTGCACTTTAAATAAATGACTTTGGAATTCGAAAATTTCATTTGATCTGAAGTCGATCTGGTTGTTATCGGGTACTAAGGATCTGGGTAGCGCTGGTCCGTCTCACATGTTAAATCTTTTGTCAGATACATCGTTTCTATCGCGTGTGATAAAGTGGTAGTGGTTAGAGTAGATCCTGGCCACACAATTCCCTGTGAGGATTACGGCCGAGAGAGAAAAGTAAGACGATTAATCCCAGTGAGTGCGGAACTGGAGAATTTATTATAAAACGGTTGCGTTGGAAGCAACGCTCTACTGCTGTTCATTGCACTATTGGTGCGG
The DNA here is from genome assembly GCA_945859575.2 of Herminia tarsipennalis. NCBI lineage: Eukaryota > Metazoa > Arthropoda > Insecta > Lepidoptera > Erebidae > Herminia > Herminia tarsipennalis. Next base: position 9,093,069 of record OX243840.2, read on the forward strand.
TTACTCGATTATTTCACTTCAAATATTCACTAATGTTGCGAGATTTTACAGCTTTTTATTACCAATGCTTTCAAAATAGCTAAATTGTGATTGTTCTAGTGTTTTTTTAAGAAGAACATTAAACTAGCCAATATGATTTATTTTTCGATGTCCAAGAGGTTACAAATATTACGTACTGCAAGTATCTGGAAGTTTCCACAAGTGTCACTTAGAGAGTACAATACTGTGGCATAAAAAGAAATAGCATTACTCTGTGGTCACATTTATCGCAAATGTAATTTTGGGTTTATTGAAATATGGGACACAAGTGGGTCTACGTCTATACACTTTTTCAGTTTCCTGATACTAATATATAATTAGAACCAATTAATATATAATTAATTGGTTCTAATGACACTGGCCACTTCTTTGAGACGCAAAAAACATGTATATCCTCTATAATTCGTCCCTATTTCTAATACTAATTGTTTATATATATACACTATTGCATTTAAAATGTGTATTATTGTATAAACTACATAATAAAATGCATTTCTAAGGTTTGTGATACATACACAAAAGAAAATTAGGTAATTTATCGTTTTTCGCAGACTAAGAACGCTGTAACAAACCTCGTTTTATGAACCTTGTTCAGTCATTTTATGTATATTAGATCAATGTATAACCTGTCTTTCTATTTAATCAGATACTACAAATATACATTTATAAAACGAAATATTGTGTCAAAACCAAAATGACCGATAGGTACAATATTATAACGCCTCACGTTTTCGAACGCACTGATAAGTATGCCTATTATGCGAAAAATGTGTTTGGGGGCGTTCTTTCGGCTGTCGGCACTCAGGACGAGCGGAACTTGAGCTCTACGGCTGTTCTTCACAATTTTATATAAACCTTTGCCATTACCGTCACACACCTAACATTGAGTGAGTTATAGTTTTTATTTTCCAGTGATCTATTATAATATATGTAGCTTATAGTTAGATATATTTAATTGGTGGCATGTCGTTTTGGTTTAACCTAAAATATATTATAATAATCGCTGGAAGTCGAAAAATGTCAGTACCGTCACAGTCAGTACCGTGCCAACTTATAGTCATAGTGATCTTACGTCACACTTGTATCGACTAATATAATACTTGTGTTTAATGCTTTTTTGTGTTCCTTATGTGAAACAGGGTTCGACTCTGTCAAATATTTTTTTTATAGTGTACTTGAATATTAGGACACAAAAAAAATGGAGAAGTTTCCTTTTCATTGTCCAAAAATTGATCATTTCGTGTCAATTACGATTTATAACCTTACTGTTTAAATATTATAAACGAGAAACAGGTAAACCAATACCGAACAATCCGACAATATTATTAGACCTAAAGTGGTTTGAAAGACTTCATGACCACATCTTCATAAAGTCAAAACAGACAGAAGACAAACCTAAACTGTCTGCCAGCCCATTCTCATTGTTTTGTTTTTAATAAGTAAAGTTATTTTAGGCCGTTTAAATTATATCCCATTATTAAATTAATTTCACATTTCTGCTAAATGTAAACGTCCGACCTACGTGTTCTGTATTTAACCAAATAATATTACACGTTATGTAGGAAAATATACAGATGGTTTTTTTGAGCTTTAAGAAATAATTTCATTAGTTCTGCTAAGGCTTTCTTTCTAGCCTAGCTATACGATTTATTTGATATGGAGTAGTCGATGCTAAGAAAAAGCATACTGATCTGATGCTGCGAATCGATAGAAGTTAGCAACATCAAAAGTTTAAGTTTTATCAAACGAAACCTCTCTAGGTGAAGCAATTGTATTGTACATGCAATTGATTCGAAGAATAAAGCTATTATACAAACAAGCTTTGTTATTGACAATCCCTACAAATTATAAACGTCGGCGTAATATCTGTTCTATTTTTAACAAAATGTTATTATCCAGTAGTTATCAATTAAGGGTAAAAAATAAAAGTGCTTGATTACAGGTTGATCAAATAAAGGCAATTCAGTTAATCGAGTACTTTATTTATTGCCTTGTTTAGCTTTATGAAGAAAATTGTATGAATGTCAGTACTGCCGCAACCATTCGTGCCCTATTATGCATACAGCATGTAATTATCTGAAGCTCATTGTTTCCTTTTCCTCGCAAAATTGCTCAGTTAGAAAGGTGATATAAGTCACTAATTAATTCAAAAAGAAGCATTTGATGTCTTTGTTAATCGGTGTATGTATAATACTAATTCTAAATTTAATTTTGACTTGATTATATAATATTGACAGCCTATTTTTACCAATTTCTAATTGTTACCAATTTAAAACTTATATACACATTTGATTCGTTAAAATTAGTGGCAATCTTCAGACCTACTGCCAAATATCAAATTTATAATAAAACTTTCATATAAATTTAATATTTGGCAGTTGAATTCTTTGAATATTGGTAAATAATAAAATAATGTTAATGTATTGTGCACTACAAGTTATTTTAAGTACATTTTTGATAAAGAAAAATAATTACATTTATACAACTTATTTCGCCAAAGAAATTAAAAAGCTTTACACCTATTAAAAATAAATACCCAAGTTTGTATAAGAAATGAAGGGTATTTAGTGTTGCGTGACGTGATATTATAGCTAAAAGGTTATTTGAAACTATTGATTGTGTGTTTGGTGAAATGTCAAGTGCTCACGTGTGCAAATGTCAGGAGCTTAACTCTATGAAGTTTAGTTGACTGGTGAGTACTGTGATATGCTGAGTAAATATTCAACTGACGCTTCTGTTCATTTGTGTTATTGAAATTGTGGGTATGAACTTGAATTAACAGTATGCGTAATTGGAATATAGTTCTGCAAATCTTATTGTGACACAAAATCATACTTGACACTAATTTGTGTTTAAGGCCTGTAATTCAGTTTAACCGTTGAAGTAATAATTTGTAGTAGTAGAAAATAAGTAAATTATGAGGGTGTACCTCATAATTTCAAAATGGAATCCTTAAACAATTACCAGTCAAATATTATCAGGCTAGTTAGCGGTGTACGTAATGTTTGTGCATTAAATTACATCCCGAATATTAGATTGACAGTAAACATCAAAGCTGTAATAAGCCCACATTCTAATACATATTTTATCAACAACGCTGCAAAATCCTGAACAACGTGACACGTATTTAAATGATCATTTATTTCAAAAACAACAATGAAAGCCACTCAATCCCAGCGAATTCATTTTACTTGCGTAGCATGACATTCTAATTTAATCGTATATGTCACTGTCAAATTAGAGATACTACACCATAGGCGTTTCTGGCGCACTGACATTTTCAAACATGAGGGGAACAAATGGTTTTGACATTCAAGTGTTTAAGCGACCTTGAGTCTAATGCGGAATACGCAGAAGGGTTGTAGGAATTAGCTAGCGAATACGTCACTGTATCTCAAGATATAACGCCTCTTCTTACTAAGGGTTGAGTGACATTGCGGATTGTAATTGCTTTTGTTAGCTGTGCCAGATTTGAGCACCATTCCCGAGCGGTTTACATGTGATAAGTTACTCAAAAATATCTTACATATAACATAAGCAGCACACTAGGTCACACTAAATTGGAGACACGAAAGTCCATTAGTGAGTCTGTTTTCGAATAATTAAAAAGTAACACTTCTCACCTTTACAAAGAAAGGGTCGAAGTACTCCATGAAACCTAATGATGAACGCGCAATTTGCCAAGTTGCGATAGGCATTTGTGAAGAAAACAAAATAAGAAAACTTAAAAGGGAATAACTTACAGTTTGAAACTATCTAGACAACGATAGGAAGTTTTATTCTCGAAGGAAACACACTAGGGGGCTAGGTAAGAGGCGAGGGGCACGCGGCAGTGACGTCACGGCTGACGGTGTAAATAATTGCTCTGTCGAACACACCTGCCGGGGAAAGAAAATTAAGCGAAACGCAATTTGACTGAGTGATGAAGCACCCACTGTGGATCAGTTTAATGAGGAGTTACCGACGAAAAATTATACATGATTTATATTTAATTTCATTTAAAGATATTTAATACTTTGGCATAAGTATAAATCGCACTAAAGGTTACATTGACTCAAAGCACTTCACAGCTCGACACACGACTCGCTGTCGCGTTTATGTGCTTCTTGCATGATAACACCCCTTAAAGACGACTATACCTACGCCAATCTACTCTTGAAAACTCGTAAAGAGAGACTCTTTTATCCAAGTTACTATCGGATTACTTTTTATTCCAGTCGAATAACCCACTCCGGATAATTAGCGATAACGGTTACGGGCGGCATCAGCGTGAATGAAACTTTTGTCGCGAATTTTTCCACGCCTAAATGTTAAAGGTAACGGCACAGAACAGGCCGTGTTTATTAACAAATTCATAAACATTGACTTGCGAATAAAACGCCGCCGACTCGCACTCCCGAAACGTGAACGAGCAAACACGTTTCATATTTTCATGGGATTCAAATAAAAATAAAGTGGATGACCAGTAGCGGTCTAATTTAATATGAGCGGGGGACATCTCGTCATATGGATGATGTACCTGCCTTTGTTTTATTGCTTAGACGGGTGAATGAATACAAAAATGTTTCACCGGCGGTGGCGGGCGCTTGTCAGCTGTTAAACAGTTTTATTATTGCCGGACGAACATCGCACAGCCTATTTGCATAATTGAACGGCCACTTGGAGGCACTAGCATTGTTATACTCTGCCATTCCATTTGTCAGATTCGCCGTATCATTTATGCATGTGGCTCATAACGAGAGCCGCGCCGTTTTTCTGGACTATTCATTATTTCGCCTTTTGTGTTGTTTGTTATCCGGCGGCCACTCTTATCCTAAGAATGGTCGACGTAGAAAATATGTAATACAATGCCGACTTTCCTCCCTATTGACATAAACAACCGCATTTTTGTTACATGAAGTTGAAAGGACTTAATCTGGAATTTGGTCAGGTAAAACAAACATGTGTTTTTTGCCGTACTCCAACAAGTCAAAGGGCGCCGGATACGCCGCTCGTTACTGCCCCAGGCAAAGCCGCTGAATGAAGGTTACAATAAAATAATACAATATCTGGTTGATATTTCGAGTATACTCTAACGGGATCCTTTAAAGTTTATTAAAATCGTATCTTAATATGTTGCCTCGTTAGGTAGAACTCTTTTGTGATGGATCGGGCAAAGATGCAGGAGATGCGTTGCTGTAGAAAGCTAAATGTATTGAAAAGGAAAATAGTGTACGAAAGTTTAATTGAACGTTGCAATAAATGATTCCTTGTTGACAATTGTAGATAACTTTTTCTATTGACCTCGATCAGATCAGTGAACAATAAAGTAGCTATAAAACGGTGCAGTTGTAGACAAAAAACTTGGGTTATCTTAAGCGCGTAAATGTTTAACGGCGGGGCCGTCGGCGGAGCGCACCTTGCGATCCGATTTTGAACTGACGACTTTTAACTGCTTTTACAGTAATAGCTACTAAAATGAACTGCTGGACACTTAAGACTCTATTTTTACACATGGTTAAGTACCGATTCAAAGTGTTTTTAAACACTACTACGAGCACTATTTTAAATTTATTGACATAGTTTAGATATGAAGCTCGTAAGTCAGTAAATATCGCTTGTAATAGAAAGTTTATAATTTTCGCTAATCTGTTTATGGAATAAAAACTGAATAATACGTCGACAACTCGTTTACCGTTGAGTTATTATAAGCTTGGGGAAATGATACAATTTCTCGACTCTTCTTCGCACAGTTATGTAAATGATGCCAGCAACTTAGAACGGTTAAAGCACTGTTAATATCTTAAACGGTTTACGTGGTTTTACCGGCAAAGCTTTTATTTTCTTTGCGCGACAACAGAAAAATATTTTAAATAGATATTTTTTTATTATTGTTCTTAAAGATATGAGAAAGGAGTGAAGTCTGCAAAATCGCCTTTTGAAGAGCTATCATATTGCTATCATTTTGTGAGAAGACTTGATACGGAACTCCTCACTCTCTAAGTAAACCGAATATGCATTTCTAAATGGGTGTAGTAAATGTATTATTTTAATTTCTTACTCTAATCATAGACGTACTTTTCATAACGACACAAACAAGAAAATAATTAGATATATACATAACAAGAAAATTAATAGATAATATTTCAATTTATTAAAATTCTTACATTAATATAACTGTAAAACCGGGCATGTCGAGCCACAATGTAGGGTTCCGTAGCTACCCAGCACAACAATGCGGACCGGAAAGAAATGTATTTGTTGGTGTTTTTGTTGTTTCATACTATTAACAAAGTTAATAAAAGTAATTTTCAATTGAATTAACACGAGAATTTTATTACTTCTCACATGGTTGGCTGTAACTCGTAAACTTGTTAAGCCTTAGATCACTTAGTTTTACTTTTAATTTCATTATTTAAACTACTACCCTGATTTTTTTGCTATCTCCAAAAACAAACAATTAGCTGGCAGGAGGCACTTGACTTGAACAAAAAAAATCTGTTTAATATTTCACAAACGGATCCCTAAATCGAATAATAATAATCACAAGTACTGAATATTTTTGAAAAGAAACCCAATATCTAATGACACGTGATAAGACGGTATGAGTGAAAAAAAATACATCCTCATTTTAGTTGTAGGGGAGTAACCTTATTTTTTTTTAAAAATTAATATGTATATCCATACTAAATTGCAGCTTTCTAGTACTAAGCGTCTCTGAGCTAACTTGGGGACAGACAGACGGACAGACAAAGCAAAACTATAAGGATTCCGTTTGCCATTTTTGCTACGGAACCCTAAAAATGGACAAACAGACAATGACTATATTTTCAGTAACCTGGCAGGGACTTTAAAGTTTTAATCGAAAATGAATCCTGGAAATTGGCACTTTAGTTTAATTTGGTCATCGAAATACGATAAATATTGTCCGAACCCTGACGTGGATTGAAATATTACCGATAATGAGGGCTGTCAGTTTTTCCCGCCAAAGCACATGCGGGACTTTTATTCGACGAAATTAAAATATGGTTGCGGTCAAATATTTATTTCTGGTTTTATTGAAAACGAGTGCTTTGAGTAGGCACTGAAATAATTACTGCTTTCAATAGATACATTTTATTGATCTAGATTACCATTTTGGTTTCGACTTTAGTACTTGATATATATTTTTATCTTTATTTTCTTTGTCCCAGTGTTTTTCTCTGACTGGCCTATTGGTCTAGTGGTTAATGACCCTGACTGCTAAGCCAGAGGTCGTTAATTCGATCCCCACCCCGGATAAAACTTTGTGTGTTCAGCACGATGGTTTATTCTGTGTCTAGTTATTATTTATCCATAATATGTATGTATTTAGAAATATAAAAGTATGTTAATAAGTTGTCTGGTTTCTACAGTAGGTATAAGCTCTGCTTAGCTTGTGTGAGTCGTCTCAAGATTATTATCATTATTTTTTATTAAAATCAATTTGACATTATGAAGTTAAAATCTTTAAACTCATCAACAAAAAATAATAATTCAATAAATAAATATATGAAGCTCTATACTAAAAAAATATTGTTCTTGTACAGCCTCCTTGGTACAAGATTTAATTAAAATTCAAATTGAATATTTACGTTACACTCAGCGCAAAATGAAAGATTTCATTAAAGCCGTTTTGTTACGAAAGTTATAACAATTAAACCGGTGTAAAGTAAGCACGGCTAGTAATTATGTTATAATCACTGGTCAAAATGTTAATAACTGTTAAAACAAGGGTTCCGTACCTCTAGTAATACAGATCTAACGGCTCCCGTGTGGGATTATTCCGAGAATTTACAGAGTATTGTAATTCTGAGTTGATTTTGCTAAAACTGTGTAGTATCTTAACAATCGAGAAGTTGTTATTTACAAGAGTAACTTGGGCCCAGTGTGACGTTTACTTATTAATAAATCAAAGTATACCAAATATAATGATATTCACACATTTTCGAACGCATTTGATGATCAGTGACTTTATTGGAAGCTACGCGAATATTCCAGATTCACGCGTTTTGATGTGTATCAAAAAACTGACAGTATGTACTTGGCAACAACAACAAATTTGTCAAAACTGTTTGCGAAAGCTGTCCGTACACTTGAAGGTTCGTGTAAGGTCATCGCTGACAATACAGAGGACCGATAGAAGGATATAAAAAAATCTCTTTTCTGTTCTTTTTAGAATAGCATCGAATATTATTTATTATCCAATGCAATATTCCTATATCAAGTTTATTTGATCGTGTATAGTGCACTTTGAAGTCACTATCCAACGTTCCTTTTCCACATGAATGTAATCAACAATGTATCAAAGTTCATGTCTGCAAGGTACTTTGCCAATAATAAGGCCTTAACCAATTCGCTCAGAAACGAATTGCCGTGCGTGTTTCCAAGGCCTTACCAAGCAAGGAAAACGTCATACATTGAAAATATGATCGAGAAACTATGCTAGCATAAAGAATAAATAAGTAAGCTCCACTGTAATCCCGTCTAAAAGGGTATGTGAAGTATTTTCCTACGTACTCGTGCAGTTTACCGATATCGATGATAGATTCCGAAGTGATAGGTCCAAACCCATCGCTATTTATTCGGCCCAGTTTTCCGGAATATGATAACTGAGAATATTTCAAACAGAACTTTTTGCAAAAATAAATTCTTTATTATTTTAAGAACAGTTAGTTAATCTGATCTGTTTAGAACGAGTATTTGTTTTTTACTATGCGAAATAGCTGTGTTTGTTTGTTAATTAAAAAACTAGTTTATGACAACTTGTGACGGGTTATTTAAAACTAAAACTAGTAGTTTTTTTTTTAAACTGTTTATTAGTTCAAACAGATGAACAGTTTAATAATATATATATTTATTTATACATCGTATGTATATTTAAGTCGTAAATTTGTAATCTGAACTAAAATATAAAATACTTTTTAAAATGATAACTAATTCTCTCGCAAGTAAAGCAGCGGGGTAAAGAAAGACTTCAATAAAAAAACAAAAATGTAATTGTATATATCGAATGAAAATGTAATGTTCGTTGAGGTTTTCTTTTAGTACTACTAACATTTGGTTAAATATATGAATACCTAATAATAATAAAATTCAGTGTCCAGTTACAAAAAAGGAAAGCCACCTCGTTAGCTCAATTTAAAAAAGGTTTTCATGTGCCAAACGGTTTAAATAATTGTTTTAATAATGTAATATGCGGTTACGTTTTAATATCTACTAAATGCAAATTTGATTTGGCGAATTTCGCTTGTGTAGAATTACGATTTTTGGTTCATAATGAAATCAAATCGCCATTTAACATGGTTTATTAATGAATAACAGTAATAAATGAACAAAATGTAATGTTTGCTGTGGTTTTTATAATGAAGGCATAAATATTTGGGACAAGTTATTTGGTGCCGTGAAATTATTTAGGCACTGGCATGCGTATAACTGAATCTTAATTAATAATATGAATTAAGTTGGTTTATTTAAGAATGTTATGCGTGAAACTTTTTAAGTGAGGGGACATTACCTCATAAACTGTTACTATAATAATCATAAAGTAAATAACAGGACACCCATATTTTTGAGTAAATAATGAAGGACTTTAATTAAGGAATAAATTAAATACTTCCTGCTTATATAAGTACATCGATTCAGCTGATATCATAATTTAAAATTAATAATACATTTATTTATACCTCCTTACGTGCAGGTTCGTTTGTAAAATTATAAGACTTTAACTAACTATATTGTTTGAATAATAATATTGTCTATACTATTATAAAATTGTAAAATAGCTGCGTCTGTACATTGAAATTATTTAAAAACAACTAACCTAGATCGTATTAGATATATTTCGGGACTTAATCGCGTGAATTATTTAAAGGTACGAACCTTTTATTTACCCGACGTTTCGATCGAATTGCACCGATCGTGGTCACGGGTCGACTAAAAACAATAACCTAGATTGACTAATTAAGGGTTTCTGATTCCAAAACCATGCTTAGTTTTTTCGTGTCTGTTTATTTGTTTGTTCGGCGTTGGCGCTAAAACTATTAAACAGATTCTATTTAAATTTTAGGAGCATAATCTCATATGGCTCATCACGCCACTTTCCTTAGGAGCTGAGCAAAAGCGTATATTGCCATGCGGGAGGAGCCGCGGGCTTAAGCTAGTTATGACATAAAATTAAATTAACCCATAAATAGGTAGCTGTAGTTAGGCATAAAAATATATTTTAATTACAAAATTAATTTATGATGTAAGGCATAAAACTAAGAAATGTCTAAACCAATTAGAACGCTACTTCACTTTGTACTAATCGAGCAATTTTTTACCAACCCTCCATTTTCCGCCCAGTTCATGTCAAAAGCCACCAAGCAGATATTTTAATATCCGAGAAATTATAATGCGTCTATAAATCTACAGCATCTGCCCAGTATTTTAAATTTCTAACCTTTTCTTGAACGGCCTTTTTGTATTTTGTTCCATATTTTTTTTTATTAAAAGGCAAAATTAATCGAGAGCCGTTGCGGACATCAAAACAACCTCGGGCCATTGTTAGGAATGATTACAAGAGGTTCTACAAAGTAAATGTTAATTTTTATTACTCAAACAACACACCTTTCAGTACAGCGTTGGACTGAAGGGTTTTTAACGCTGTGACCGTAAAATTCTTAGCTTTATTGATATTAATTTGGGAAGACTTTAATTATTTTTCTTCTACGTAACATGGACTAGGTTATTATTAAAAAATATGAAAAAAAATAAAAATATTAGTTTACATAAGTAGACATATCCTTTATTTTTGGATTAGTTTCTGTTGTTTTTATGTATCTTGTTCTTTAGATATAGTTCGTAAACGTTTGCGATTTGTACACATTATAGGATTTTATAAGCTACGGGTCTTATTCGTGTAAATATTTTATTTTAAGGCTAAATACCTTTGTTTTATGGCCCGAAGTTTAGCCATTGCAATACGGTCGAAACGCCGGGCCACAAAACAAAGGTATTTAGCCTTTAAATAAAATATTTATGCAATTAAGACCCGTAGCTTATGAAAATCTATAATTACGTTATAGTTTCAAATCAAACTCTTGTTAACTCTTCCTTCTAATTTTCCTTATTGTTTTATCTCTTTCTAAAGCGTTATGATTAAATATAGAAATTGCATAAAGTGAAATTATGTAATCTCCCACAGCTTTGATAAACCATAGAGCGTATTTTCAATTTTCTATTGTATTATCCTATTATTTTCACCTTTTAAGTTTTAACACAATTTTAACAAGATTGAGTTATCGCACAAACTCTATTATAATATAACTCAATACACTTGATATGCAAATTCAAAATAAACCACGAGGTGTTAATTAGAAATTTATTTACGTCTTAACCCTCGAATGGCGACCGCACAATCAAAACGCTTCATTTATTTTCTTACAATGAAACACAAATGAATGAACTCAATTAAGCCCAATGCAATTAATAGGCGGGAATAATGGTGCTGGTGATTTATCAGTAATAGCTACTATGGCTGATTGACGTTTTTAATTTGCCACCAGAGGGTGTAGTTGTGATGGCTTGAAGCCTCGCAGGCGCCTGCCTTGTCACGCGTAGACAGGAGATGGCCAGCTCCTCAGGGCACATTGTTCTGTATTCAAAGTTAATAGTTTCGCTGCCTGTTATTTAGTAGTTCATTTTTTTGAGTTTAAATAATGCAAATTAAACATTTTTATCAGGAATTTGCTACTGCGTTACATGGCTGTTGATTTGAAAATTGATATTAACCTGTGTATTTCATTATGTATGATGTTCAAATAATTTTAACTGCAATAACAAAATTTAATATGCACGCGTTTCATAAAATTATATTAAAATATAAATTTCTAAATGTAAGTCTGTGTTGGTCGGCACAAACCACACCAATTACAACTAAAACTAGCATGATTTAATTTAGATATACTTACCTATAATTATACATATTAGGGAGCATTCATTGTAATATTCACCTGTTTAGCTCAAACAAGGGGTCCAATTATCAAAGTAATTAGCAGGAACACACTATAATTGTCAGTGTGGTGTGATTTTATTTAACACGGAACTGCTAATCAATCTATGAACGCATTCCTACTGATTAGTATTGTCAATGTTTCTAATTTGTTTACTGTTGATCTGAGTTTAACAAAATTTCTAACAGGACTGCATAATTTAAATTTAAAAACTCAATCATTAAGTTCCAATATTATCGATTGGTAGTTTTGAAATAAAATGATATTGTACTTGTAGTACATGCGAGTTTCTAATATACCTACTCTAACAAGATGATTACCTATATGAAACAAAGTTAAATGTAATGATCCATTTGAAGGGTTAGTAACTACGATCTCCAAGTTTTGCATATGTGCCGCTGATACTAATAATAGACGGGATAATAATATGGGAAAACGTTAATTAACTATGTAAATGTGGGAAGATCTAAATGATCGGCCACGAGGCTTGCAAATTACTTCTGTGGAACACCTACTAAGTGAGTGTTGGACTCACCACGACACGGGCTTACTATTGTCCAAGCGAAATCGAATTCCAAACACGTACAACTTACATGCCGTTTTGAATTCTAACTCTCACGTTTTAGAGTTCAAATTTGATTGATTAATATGATTCGTGAGGGTTGTTGTTCGTTTAGAGCAGTCAATTATAACCTTCTATTCGATTTGATGCCCGTTTGGTCCCTTGGGTTGCTCGTTGCTCGCTCTGGCCAGCAAAGTTTAAATTAATTCTCGATTGACACATCAGAATCTATCCAATATTGTGATTTTAAAATACATTTACGACCCTTTTCACAGTAAATAAAATTTACAATTTTGGCTTTTTACTGCCGCTAATAATTACATTTTGTAGCCAAATGAGCTATTTCAACACTAACTTGATAACTGTTAGAACTGTCAATTCTAATAAATTTTGATGTTTTATCTAGTTGCTGATTACTCTTGTAAGTATATTTCATTTCGAACGTAGAAATACAAACTTAGGCACGACTGTATACCTAAGTAGTTAGCGTATATGGAAGTACTCTCTGTAGGCTCAAGTAATATTTTTGTCTGCTTGTGGACGTGCACCGCGGAGCAAGACAAACGTATAAATCTGTTCGCCGCACACATTCGTTGCGTGCTTCACTCTGGCTCGGATTTATAGCCCTCGCCCCTCACGGCTCCATCAAAACTTCCGAAATACTCGTACACTGTCTTGCAATAAAACGGATAAATATTATTACAGCCCACCACGAAAATGATTTATGACACTGTTCTTTTAATTATATCTTCCGTCATATTTCTGCCAGTAAAGCATTTATATTAACAACCAAGTGGTAGAAATTCATGTAAAAACCAGAACAATACTGCCGATAAAACGTCCTAATGGATTCTAAATGTTAGAGAAATAGATACATATTATATCAGTAATTTCGAATAAATATATAAATTATCAATACGACCGGTAGTTTTATTAAAATATCTCCTATTCAAATAGTTTATTGGCTATATTAAAACTAAAACAAGTTTGAATCCAATTTTATGTAAACAGCAAGGGTCGCAGTCGGATAGTCCGCTATGTTCGCTTCGCAAACTAAACGATCCGCACGGCAGTATAGCTGTGTACGTACCTATATGTGTATTTTATGCAAATTTCCATTTGGGCGGTTGATATTCGCGACCCAGTGAGTAAATTCGCACCGAATCGCGTGTGACATTTAATTGACAAGTGAATAAAATGTGATGTGCCGTTGTCGGTACATCGCGCCCTGTCGGCCCGGTGTCCGGCGGCCGCGTGCCGCAAACATCTGTCAGTAAAATACACTTAAAACAAATATAAATTGGCCACCTAAAGGGCGGTCCATCGGCGGTCGCGTTCGACGGAATCTAGTTAATTAAAATTGTTTTAATAAACTGTATGTTTAAAAGAGATTAATATTCTGCGGTTATTGAATCAATGTTTTTGCTGCGTATTAACTATAACCTCAAAATATTAAACAAACGTGTACTCGTTAATGTTTATTGTCATTTATCATTATAATTGATATCGTTATCGGCGGCTAATTTATTTTGTCTCGAAATTAATGGAGGCATGTTTTTGTTCGGCACCTGGGTGCGTGCGTAGGTAGGTACCTACCTATTTGTTTGGTATAATAAGATATTGAAATTATTATGTTGGGAATATAAGGTGAAATAAATATCGTAGTCTTAAAGGCAGGGCTATGTTGCACGATTTATGAGGAGAATACTTATTTGTATTTTGTAATTAGTTCCAGTTTGCTTATTTTATAAAACTTAGGTCATAAATTGAAAGGTATCTAATATTTAACTACCTACTACTATTTGAATTTATACGTGGTGTTGGTATGCTAACAACGGTGTGTTAGTCGAAGTGATTTATTGCAAAAAATCTAACAAATCCACTGATGCACCTGAATAAAAAATATAATATTTTTATATCGTTACCTGTTACTCAATTTTCAAAACCGCTTAAAGGCGTGCGATCGACATTCGATATCGAAACCAAACTTAATTCAGCGACACAAAAATTTAAAAATCGAATTCACGCCGGCTAACAGACTTTACCCAACGCAACCATTTTTTCGAATATCCAATCGGTTTTCACATGGTGTTATGGAAGGCAAACACAGGTAGGTAAGTATATAAGCCGGAAGCGTAAACTAGAGTCATGATAATTACGAGTCTCCGACTGGCTCATCCGACACACCTGTTGCCGGCAACGACTTTAACTAAAATTTAGTGGCATACGTGTTACAAGCCGTACGCGACGCTTGTATGTAATTTTCGAGAGGTTAAATAATATTACGCATTTGGGTATACGTACTTACGTGGGGTTAGTGCTGTTTTTAGTATAGTTTAGTCGCAGTTAGACGTGATTATTGAATGTTTCAGTGGGTATGTGGTGGTAGGGTCTGAATATTTTACACCGAATCACGAGACACCGTTTGAATAGGCTTATTGGATTTAGAAATTCGGAGGGTCGGCGCTAGGAAGAAAAACAGTTTAAAAATTCTTTTCGCTTCTAAAATACACATTTTTTCCATTTTTAGATGGAATAAAGGTACGTTTTGTTTCCGAACATTTTTGTGATAGAAACGCGCTGGCTCTGATGTGTCCGAATTTGTCTTGCCATAAGTGCAGTGCGCTACTGCTCCTAGTCCGTTACAGTTTACGTGGTACCACGCTTATGAAACGACCACCGCCCGAACTGCCGGCACTAAAACTTTCAGTGGATTGTTACATTCGAGCCAACTAAATAAAGGCTATAGGTTTCCACCCGAGCCTTTTCATGGGCGTCGCCTTTACGCCGATTTTATGTAGCATGAGCAAAATACAGCTGTAATTCCAACACGGGGAAATGTATATTACTCCGAATCCTTAGTAGAATCTGACAATGCGGGGATTTTTCGAGAGAGCCTCGGGCTAGGTGAGGGTAGGCGCGACTCGAGTTTGTTACATAAAAATCCCGTTATCGCGACGTAGGTCGACAGATTACTTTCTTGTTAAGAGGATGAAAACAAGAGTTAGTTCGTTTTCTACAAGGAAATAAATATGAACTTTTTTAGGGTACTTTCTTTTTATAACGGTACGAACATTTTAGCTGTCTTTTATTACACTATTTCAGAATAAACGGCCAAATGGAGGAAAATTTCTGAGCTGGTAAACTTTTACAGTAAATATTTTAGTAAGGATACAGTTACAGTCATTACCTAACTGCGGATTTATATAGACCACCACATTTGTAGTTCTTAACCATTTAACATTTTTTCTAACCAAAATTGAAACCCCTAAACATTTTTAAAATTGGCGGCCAACAACTATTAGCTGATTGGCTGTATCATATAGATAGATAATTAAGTACAAAGTTTAACTTTTATATCTTAGATAAGCAGTGGATTAGTCAACAACATTTTAAATCTGATAAATCCCGTAAACATTCATAAAAGTTATTAAAGCAGTAACATTAGAGTGCGATGCGATTGGCCGATAACCGAAGCGGGTTGAACACAAAAGTAAATGCGATGCTATCACTCACAGTCGTGCAGAATTAAACAATACAGAGGGGCAGCGGCGCGCGAAACAATTCACGTTAATATTTCAAATTGTGCAAAAGTAATCAGTGGATTTATTTCTCTCAGTAGTGGGGATGATCTCTCGGCCGCGGTGGCAAACACGCAATTTGTCGTCAGCGTTAAATCGACCACAAACAAAACGGCCGGCGGCGCTAGTGCCGCGCCATCATTCACCTGTGGTCGCCCATGGTAATGAGATGAACCTACTGTTCAACATATTAGGCTGATTGCAATTGTGCGCTCGCCAGGTGAAACACCACGACCGCACCCTCCCGTGTGCCAACCGATTGAAATAGCGTATGCGTGGAATTTCATCAACGATCGAATTGTATAATTATTTTGTATAACTATTTAAAGGATTCCTGCGGTCGTGTTTTGAGTTAATTACTTTCAAATAGCCACGCATTGATTTTTTTGTGATTGTAGAAAGCGTGTGAAATATATTGTGGGTATTAACAATAGAGTAATATTCCCTCGCGAGGGTTATTTTCATTGTATTTTAGTGTTTGTGAAACTCATTATCCATTGTGCGTGCATTTAGCGAACCATTACTAGCAGAAAACAGCAAAACAATAATCAGAATATAATCTTTTCGCATCCAAATAAACAATGGGATAATGTTTTATGAATTCGCGTTTTGTTTATGCGTAGCCACAAAAAGCGCGGGTGGTGAGCTCGCCGGTAGCGTGACTGGTTGTTCGGCGCGTCATTACTCAACTGCGGTCAGCTGGGTAATGAGATGGGCTTCTGTGCTCAGCCGCATTATCATTGTCTGAACACTTGTGCTATACTACTACATAGCCATAAATAATTAGTTCGGAAATTCGAATGTAAAGCCGCAAAATTGCTGGCTGACATGACAACCTGTCAAATCACTGTCACCCATTTCATGGTAGAGCTTTATTTACTTTTGCCGATCAAATTTTAAACCAGTATTTTGTGATTAATTTCGACCACACATAGCAATCCCATTGAGGACAATTTTTGACGTGATAACGTCTTATAAATAGATGATCGGATACACGTACGAAAAAGTCTAAAAAAAAGTGACATTATTGATTGGTTGTTAGGCAACACGAATGGCGATATATTATCAATGTTTTCATACGACGTCATCATGTAAAATTAAAATCCGTGAATCGACTTTACAGACTGCCCTTTGTTTTGCTAAATTTTAATAGGCTAAAAAATAAAAAAATATTTTAGCATTCAATTATAAAATATTGGTATAGTTTGCTTATCTAGCAGTTTTACCTTAAATTTGCACATTGAAAGTAAATTTTTAAAATTACATATTTTAAATGTTGTTAAACTTTCGCGATTTATACACATTATGAAAATATAGTCTATCCGTGACTACGGTCGTTGCAATACGGTCGAAACGTCGGGTAATAAACAAGGTATTATACCTGAAGTTATTCATGCAATTAAGACCCGTCTTAAATATATTTTCATAATACGTTGTTTTATATCTTGAAAAAGCATCTCATCTCCTACCACCACTAAATGCTTGAAAGTCAAAGAATAAATGTATATATCACAAGCATTGCTTTAATTTAAGTGACAGTAAATTATTAGGCCCATAAATAAAACTAAATGTTAAAAGCAACGGATTTTTTTTCTGTAATTTTATTAGACGAAAGTTGAGGACATTAAACGTACCCATTTGATATCATCCAAAGCAACTTTGGCGATATCGCTCAGGGGAATGACATAAAGAGATTTCCGCTAAAGCTATTCTGTACTAAATTAACGGGATAACGCTCTTTAGGCGCTAAGTTTTACTCGGTGTAATTAACTTGGCCCTAGTAATTAAGATGGTTAATAAATGGGTGCGTAAGTCGCTTTGTGATAATTATTCCAGGAATGCTTTAATATAACCAAAACAAGGGCGAATAACTTGCACTTAAGCGCTGGTGTTAATGTGACAGAAGCAGTCTAGTTATGTTTTAGAGTGAAACTTGCTACAGCTGGGTGGAATTACTTTATATAGCTCTGAGATATCACTCTTTTAATGAGACGTATCATGTTTATGTTTAGATAGTGATATTTGTCATTTTGTATTCTAATATTGTACAGTACAGTTTCTGCCATTTTGATTTTGTTACAAATTGATGAAAGTTTTTAATATACTTTTTTTTGACTCTTTTATGTACTACTCTTCTTGTGATTAATTATAATCATCAACATAAATAAATAAAAAAACTTTAATATCAATATTAAAAAAAGGGTTGTCTGTAAAGTCGGTTTACGGATGATAATTTTACGTGATAACGTCATAAGAAAAGATTGCTGACGTATCGCCATTCGCGTTGCTTATCAACCAATCAAGAACGTGACATTTTAGGCACTTTTTCGTGAGTGCAGCCGGTCACCAATTTATCATGTCAAAAACGTTATACATTCACATACTAATTTTCAATATTCTAAGCCTAAATAGCACCTAGCTGTAGTCCTCAACTCAAATGAACTGTATCAAACTATATACTACAAACAAAATTTTTGGGTAATCAATCAAAATTAAACAAACTAAATTTTGGGTTACAAAATTCAATATTTATCCATCATATTACGAACGTTGTGCTGATGTCCCAGCTAGATGTAAAATCCAATTTTGAATCGAAGTACCGCAAGTAGTGGAATGAGTAAGAGAAAATAATTACTGAAGGGTGTCCCAAGGGTGACTGCATGGCATCCTGTCAGCCAGGACGCTACGAATATGTATAGGTTAGCTGGTTACGTGGGACGCTGAAATTGCCTATTAACCAGATTACACTTAACCGCTTGATGAGGATTAAAATTGGGTAAGAATTTTGTTGTAGGTACTATACGTAATTTAGAGTTGAATTTAATTTAATGGTATATATTAACTATGTTTATACTGTACGATTTACATATTTATAGACACTAAAGTAGACAAAGAGCTCGAAATTTAACGGAAGTTTATTCAAATTTTAAGTTGTAAGTAAAACTATCAAAGAGAAACCTTTAAATAATAATATAATATATATATTTATATTATTATTAGGACAGACAAACAGACAGTCAAACAGACGGACATGACGAAACTATAAGGGTTCCGTTTAAGTCAATTTTGTTCAAAGTACCTACCGTTTCTTTTAAACATGACTGTAATGTAGCATTTATAATCCTGCTTTGATTATTACAACTGTTGTAATTTATGTTGGTTTATAAATGTTATAGAAACATTCCCTTATTGTGTACTGAGGTCATACTTTTCAGGAAAACAGTGACTTTGATTCCACCGTGTATAGAGCAAGGAGAAAATCCTTTGTGATTATCTTGCTTCTTACAGGATCTCAGAAGATTGCATTCAGAAAGAGGGACCTTATTTCTTTGTTAAGTATAAGTCAGAGATTATTAGCAATATTGTGTTTGGTACATGTCAATAATCTATACTAGTATTACAAAGCTGAAGAGTTTGTTTGTTTGTTTGAACACGGTAATCTCAGGAACGGATCAGTAATCCGAATTGAAAAATTATTTGACTACTGGATAGTTCATTTAGGAATCCGAGGAAGGCTATAGGCTATATAATATCACGCTACGACCAATAGGAGCGGAGCAGCAATGAGCAATGTTACAAAACAATGAAAATTTATGCAAACGAAGTTGCGCGGGACAGCTAGTATGAAGAAATAACTAGGCCTAGCCTTAAATATCAACTACGTAATTAATAAAAAATAGGCAACAAATTTTATATGAACTTTTACACAAAGCCTTTATAAAAAAGTTATTACCCGTAAAATGAATCCTTACATGCAACATTTCACAACCCGTTTACCTATAAATCACAAATATCACGGAAATTAAAACAGCAGTATAAAAACATAATTCGGCGAATGTTCAACGCATGTAGGAAAATAACAGGTTTTTAACTCTCTGTTAATAGTACATACATTTTACTATCAGAATTATTGTGAATCCACTGGCAAGTTATTATCGCGTGCACGCCCGAAGCATGTAAGTAATAACGCTGAAAATCGCCGATAAACGACACTACACTAACACCACGTAATAATTACTACATCGACTTATTTGTTCAGGGAATGCTAGGGTTATTGTTTGGCAAGCTGACAATGTATTGCGGACACTTTCCGTCGGTCTTAGAAAGAATGGAATGACTATTCAATTGTGGCACTTTATTTACCTTAAGGCGGGTTAAAGGTCGTCAATGGATTTTCACTATGTCATTTCCCGCACTTACTATTTTTTTAACCATCCTTTTTGGGGCTCGGTCTCGTAGGAAGTGATTTGCTAAAACACACTCTTAATGTATATTGTGAAAGCGTCAGCTCCTTAATGCTCTATTGACGATCAATGCTCGTGGTTTCGATTTATTGCTATCCGTTCTTAAGGGGCTATTGTTGTTGATTCCAATGGAATTATTGGGCGTATTGAGCTTCGGCCGGAATGTGATTTCGTTTGGTTGAATTACGTGAACAGGGGAAATAACATTGTGAATAAAAAGTGTCTCATATATTGTCAGTTTTCTTTGTCTATCTATAAGTAATTGTATCTGTATGTTGAAGATATTTAAAAAAACTAACGTATATTGACTAATTAAGTTTGTTTGTTTGTTCAGGGTTGACGCAAAAACTACTGAACAGATACTATTCAAATTTTGGGTGCATAATTTTCTATGTCCGTATTAAGTTGTAGGTTATATATCATCACGTTACTTTCCTTAGGACCTGAGCAATAATGTGTATTTATGACACGGGTACAGCCGCGAGCATAAGCTATATATTTTTATAATACCGTAGTTTACCTACTATCTAAAATTTTGCTCCAATAAAACATTAACCAAAAACATGAGTTTGCACAGACAGCCTCATATCATAAAATCTCTATGAAATAAACGTTATTCGATACAACTTGCCTGAAGCTACACAAACTAATAGTAAGAATACCGAATGATTCTATATTCTTTCATCTCACAGCTCGGTCTATTCCAGAGGGATTAGAATCAGTTACCAACGTGTAAATGAACTTATTGCAACGAACCAACCTTTAATAATTTATTTTGTTTCAAACCCCATTTTGACCGTTGTATCTACCTATGTAGTCATTTTTTTTGGCTTCAAGTACCGGTCGATCTTGATTCACTTTGGAGGTCTATCTCTTTCTATGACTGCCAGACATTGTTGAGTGTTTAGATATCAAGTAGGTACTCAGTAGTGTAAACCCTATTTAGAATTTGTCTACATATTTGTACTTCATATATTCAACAAATATAATATATGATGCACATAACACTTCGTTCTAATGTCGTATGCTAATGAGTATTGATGTAATGTCAGTTTGATTAACATAATTTTAGCTTATTTTTTCTAATAACGACTGCTTCGTTTCAAAATGTATATTACTTAAATGGTGTTCAACGGACTCAAATCAAATGTTTAACGTAAAAAAATAACACACAAAGTAAGAAAAACCTTGAAAAACAAATTACAGAACTGGTAAAAAGGTTTTAACAGTAACTTCACTTTATGAGATCATTATGTTAAAACCAGCAAAAATACGCAATCACTACCAAGTAATAAAAACTTAGGTACTAAAAGCCATCTGTTTTCATACATCCCATAAAACCGAAGTGTACAAAGTAGAAAGAAGTGTCATTCGGCAAACAGGTGATTATTCCGTTCTCGTGTGCTCTCCACTTTCTCATATCGATGCATCACCGAGATGCATTCGCCACCGCACCTCAGGGGACTTAACTGATCGGGGACTCGATAAAGTTGCGAATATCGTACACTGTCGCGCCTTAACTCTTTAGGGAATAAGTAGAGTAGTGTTTCGTGCATGTCACGTTGGAAGAGTACGGCATTAGATTGTGAATAGAGGTGTGAAAGAATCGATTTGGAAATTTATGATGATTGAACATCGAAAAACTTATTTTAATATTTCTAGTTTCTATTATTTTTGGAAGGTTGGAATAATTTGAATATGATTCTTCTGGGTTTGAAATAACCATTTGTTCATAAAATATTTAGCTCCAGAATAATATGGTGTATAATATTTAGGTAACGTATAAACGGCAATATAGTGAAACTAGAAGTACACAAAGTTCATTTAAAAACAACGACGTAAAAGTTCTCAGAATAAATAAAATCCTCTCATACCCAAGATTGTTTTAAACTGAATTAATTGTAATACACGTAATATTAACAGAGGCTGTTGGTTTCCCGCAAGATGCACCTAAACCCTGTGTATTCCCGGTGCTCTCCGGGGACCGAGCCACGTGCAGCCACTTAGCACTCGCCGAACACATTTCACAAACCAACAATCAACCCTCATCCTCATACACATAGAGATCAAATTCCTTTGTACCAAGGTGTTAAGTAAGATTGCAGCCTTACACCGTCTGAGAGCTCTACTTCAGAAGCTTTGCCGGTATTAGAATTGCCTCGACATGTACAAAAATAGCGGAATTGAAGTGTTTCGTGAAGTGAATTGAATACAGATAAGATTATATAAAAATTATATTATATCCGCTGTCATACTACCAAATTGATTATATCTTGAACCTGTAAATATTTATTGTATTACAATTGTAAAATAAGTTTACTTTTTATTACATACGGGGTGAAAATTTACGACAATAATAATTTATCAAAGAAAATCGTAAACACGGCATTGAGAACAAAAGAGAACGGGCGTGGAAACGCTAGTACGTGAAGGGCATAAAGTTAAAAAACACTCTAGTGATGTGCCTTTTTTGACTTAGGAAAATTTTATGGCGCTCGAAGAAAACGATCGCCATTTATGATTCACGTGATAGGCGTCTTTACACATCACGAACTGTGGAATGAAATATAGATGACACTACTTTTATGTAAAGTGAGAGGTGACATTTTCACGGTAGCAGGGCACGCACTCGTAGAAATGCGTCCCACCGGCGCGTGAGGTGCTTCGCGCGACCAAATGGAATCTGCTCCGCAGAGATTCCTTGTGCTAGTTTTTTTTTGTTTAATATTTATGAACTTTGTCTCTCATATGTCGCGTTTACCTTTGTGTAATGGCATTTACTTCAAGCTCCGCTGACAATTTGAATGCCAAACGAACGTGAACATATTCCGCGACGCTTCGTTGATTACGATGCGAAACAACTTGCCCCCGTATTAGGTTATGAATATTACGATATGAAAAATATCAGCAATAAAGCATTAATTCTCATAGGTACCTATATTATATTCAAAAATTAAATTATTAGACAGGAGACAATGGGAAATATTTCTGCAAAGGGACATCGTTAATTATTTTTTCAACCGGCCGAGGTCGTAAATAAAAGTAAAGGGTGCTATTAAACGCATTATTCGCGCATATTTAATGTACTGAAAAGGCTAAAAGGTTTTTATTTTTCCCAGATTCAACAGCTTAACATAAAAATCACCCTTTGAATTAAGTCTTCATTCAACATGTGATTTATTGACTAGATAATACGCGAAGTATTAAACATTACCAAAAATTATATGGTGGGTTGCCTTTTGTTACATTTTAAAATGTATGCCTGGTTATCATTCAAAGTAAATACCTTTGGAGCTAAACCTACGTTCCGGCTCGTAACTACAAGGAGATGTATACCGAATTCAATCTCTAAAATTCGACCTTTTTTATCCCAAAGGCCAAATTCACAGAATCTCATCTTATCTCGGGCTTGAAGAAACCATACAACATTTAGAATTTAAAATAAAGGTATCGTATTGTCTAAAAGAACACGCCTTAGGAAGGCAATATGGTTTGTTTTCGTGTTAGTCATAACGGCGTCATATAAATCGGTAATACGTTTAGGATTATTAATATTGGAAATGGCTGGTAGTAAGATAGTTTGGTGTGTCGGGGGTCGAGTCACCGCCGGCGAGGCGTGGTCTTCACAACGAAAATAGATAATAAAATGTATTGAAATGGCTGCGGGCCGGCTTATCCGGTTGAAAGTCAATGAATATTTGATTTCAATTTTTTTTCCGACGTCGCCGTGAAGTATTCACGCCATACCTAATTTGATTTTCGCCATTCCGCCGTTCGCCGGGGCAGTTTGCATTCATATTCAGTTTGAATACGCGTTTGGGTTGCCTCTTGCCCGAGTTTGATACAAATAAACAGCGGATATTTTTACATTTCTTCCAGGATAACCCGACCCAACTGATTACGTTCCGGGGATAATAACCCTACTGTAGTATTAAGGGAGCCCTAAGGAATATTTATATTAGATTATTATATGAGCTATTGATATTAAGTTACTTATTTATTTATACTCTACGCATCGGCAGTAAGTAGGTACTCAAATGAATTGCCATAGCAGGTAAACACTCTAATCAAAGTTTAAGCGGTAATATTTTAAATCTATTCAAGGCTTGTTGTCGTGTTTTATTTCAATGTTTATCTAATTACAAGCAGAGGGATCTCAAAATATCATCCAAATGACACGCAAAGGACGCAGAAGTTGGAAGTTTGAATAACATCGGTAAATTATTTTATATCTTACAGCGACAAGAAAAGGATGTTTTTCCCTCAGCGAGGTATGAAACAGGATTCGTTTTTGCGAACTTGCATAAATGACGGCGCAACGATATTTCACCGAGCCTGAATATTTGGGTCAACCTGTTTTTGTGTAATGGGGATTACAAAAGCAAATTTAACATTGTATTTGCTGTAACTGCTACAAGGGAACCTTCGTTGGCTACAAAAGATGGCTCGCCTTGATACGATTTTCGTGGATTTTAATTAAAATCTTACGCGTTGCGGGGATAATGAAAGAAACTGATTACGTGAGCCCGGACTTTAGTGTTTTGGGACAAAATTTATTGGCTTGTTTATGACGTATATGTGAGTTATATTCACGAAAAAATGAAAGAGAAACTATCTAAATTGAAATAGGCAAATTTCAAACGTAACTTCGGGTTTACCCTTACAATAATACAAAATCTCCTACCGAGGAAACCGTATATTTTATCCGGGCGTCGATTTGTTATTTATTAGCCGGGAATAGTCGTAACATGGGGGAGAGCACAATACCGAAAACGGTGCGCCTGTTTAGTGACGATGCCACCTCCGTCTCGCTTCGCTTCGAATCAGCCGCGGGGCGTACCATCCTAACCTGAACTCTCTCCCTTTCCTGTTAGCTTCACCTCTAAGCAATAGAAAGAAGGTTCTTTAGTTTGTGACAAGTCTGTTTACACTGGTCAGCTTCCATTGAGGGTCGAAGCGTATATTTATCCGTTGCTAGTTAAGCAGCGACGACTTTGTGGCGAAGACGGCCAGAGAAATGAGGCGAGACAAACAAAAATGATATGTTTTCGTGTATGACATGCAAGCCTTTGGAAGTTCCGTTGTTTTTGTGAAGAAAAATAAGGTGACGCGGCGCTCGTGCGTGTCTTGCCTCATGTAACTTACCTACAGGGAAATAATAATATTATATTATTACGGCTTTGAATTTCATTCAGTCTTTATAGTGTATGGAAGGAAAACTGTTTTTGTTTTAACACTAGTGTTTCAGAAATAGCAAACCTACCTAACTAATAATCATAAAAGCAAGGAAAATTATATCAGATCTATTGTTATATCTTTGTCCCTAATCACGAAAACTCTCTCGCAAGAATATATACACGACGACATTATTGGAATAGTTTTATTAATGTATAAGACATTAATATATAGTATTAGGTACTTTGGTAGTATTGGGGCCCTGATTTATTAGGGTCCACGATTGCTCCGTTTGTTGTATTATCCGCTCGCTAAAATAATGACAACTTACCTCTGTGCCTATTGGTTTGTTTGTCGAACATTAACATGGCGTCCTCGATCTGCAACAAGAAAAATACATAATATTAACTTCAAATACTGAAAAAAGTAAGGAAAAAATAGCGAAAAACAAGGGCGTCGTGCGCGATTTGAGCCCAGCCCCTGCAATAAAACACTCCGCCGTTGTAATAACGAATAAGCACCGGTACAGAGTAAACCATACGCTGCAAATAAACTTTGATAAGCGGGGGCGAGCAGGTAATAACGTATTCATAGAGAAATAAATGGAAAGTCGGCGGTTAGGACACGAACAATACACGCTAGCGGAGATGCGCTGTCACCGTGCCCGCCCGCTCCTAGCCACCCGCTCGGTTCGCACCTAAATTTGGCCACGAAGGAGCATTTTTAAAATTCCCCGTCCGCCAACAAAACAGTGATAAATCTGAAATGGAACGAAATTGCATCGTAAATATTCATGTTGACGCCGACGCGTGACGCCTCCACATACGTAATTGTACATACGACTTAATTATAAATTCCTTCCTTATTAACTTTTCAGATGTGTATCAGATCTGTCATGTATCGCGGTACAGCGAAGGATACACGGCGGGCGTATGAAATGACCCGCGTTGAAAAATGTGCGTGTATACAAAAGCGAGCAAGTTCGCTTTGACAGGCCTGGGCCCGTGGGTTTTGTCTCGGCGTCGTAGTCGCCGGCGTCGGCCGCTCCCCTGGGCGACATTACGCGGGTAGGTCGACACGACGCACTCCCGATGATCGATGTCGAATACCCGTAACAGGTGACCTTTCGTTGAATTATTCCTACCTGTAGAAACGTTTGTTTAGTGGTGATTTGTTTGAGAGGGAATTGCCACGCTTTTGTTGGCCGAGCCTGAGCAACCCTCTTTTGTGGTGAATAAAAAAATAACACCTAATTTTCGGACATACATAGACGCTGATTTATCTTTGACATTAATACTCTCTGAAGAGAAGGTAAAGGATCTCGTTTATTTTTTCTCAAACTTTATCATCATTTTCGTTAGAAGTGATCCTATTTGTTCATGTGTTAAAAGTAGTTTGATATGACGTAGGTACGTTTTCTTTGAAGCGCCAACAAGCATGTAGAATGATCCCTCAAACCCAAAAATTAAGCAATCTATACAGGGTGTAACAGAAAGGTGTGGTCAAATTTCAGCAGCGGATAGGGTATGTTATCAGTATTGCACCTACCATGGTGCCATAGCTGGTTGCATTATTATTACATAGATATAGCATATTCTTTTTGTCAAAATTCAGCAGTGAAACGCGTATGGCATGAGAATTGTACCTCCCCTGGTACAAAAATCGATTGGATTATTATGGCATAGAACTTTTTAAGTTATACTTTTCTTGATTGATAACTTTTTCATTCATAAAAAAACAAACGAAAAAATAATAAATATTTTTTTAGGGTACTCCGATTTTGATAAAATTAGGTATGTGCACTCAGTATCATGGGCACATACCAACCCTTGAATATGACCACACCTTTCTGTTACACCCTGTATATACTTATATAAAATTCTTTGTCCTGACTGACTGACGGATCAACGCTGTCTGAATCACTGACCGTAAAGACGTGAAATTTTGAAAACATTTTTCTTATGTGATGTAAGCATCTGATAAGAAGGGGTTTTTGGAAATTCATCCCCTAAGAGGGTAAAATAGTGCTCGTAAGTTTTTGTGAAATTCCGTCAGTTTAAAAGTTAGACCTGTGAAAATTCGTATTTGGCTTTTTGGTTAAATTATAGAAACCCTAATTTCAGTGCTGCACTGCCTCTTTGGTGCGGTGGGAATGTATCCGACTGCTACGCAAGAGGTCGTGGGTTCGATCCCCGCCCAGGATAAAACTTTGTGTGATGAGCACGATGGTTCATTCTGTGTCTGGGTGTAATTTATCTATAATATGTATGTATTTAGAAATATATAAGTATGTATATCAGTTGTCTGGTTGCCATAGTACAAGCTCCGCTTAGTTTGGGATCAGATGACGTTGTGTGAGTTGTCCCAAGATATTATTATTATTATTATAGTGATTTTGGAAAATCAACCCCTAAAAGAGTAAAACGGCGTTTGCAAGTTAGATTCGTGATAATTTGTATTTGGCTTTGTAGTTGTAAATATAGAACCATATGTTTTAGCGTTTTGATTGAAGGCGATAATCAAACCTCATGGAGGTAAAGTCATCACGCGTGTGAAGCCGCGAATAAATGTTTCTTTTTGATTGAGTAAGTATCTAAAGCGAGGTGTTTGAGTTATATTTCGTCTTTAGGATTTTATAGGTATATGTATGGGTGTCTGAAAATTGTGGTGGCACATTACTAATAATAGAGAAGGGGCCATCGTCTTTCGAAACAATATCGTGAACATACATTCGGCCCCCGCAGTTACAACTTTCATGGGAAAATGAGCACCTGTAACCGCATGACGCTTCCCCGAAGAACAAACTATGTCGATCAATTAATTATCGCGTAGAGAATAACGCGATCCATGTTCTTGTACAATATGATATACCGCTTTCAAGTATTTTCCAAATTCAATTCTGTTGGATGAAAATGCCTCATGATAAAAATATTATAGGAAAAAACCTGACCTCGTATTGCGTAATCGCCAAGCAATAAATATCTATTAACTTATATAAATAATAGAATTTATTATTTCAGTCAGGGAGACAGCGAAATAGAGCAATCGTAATACATTTCATCATACTACGCGATTGACCGTTTTTTGACAGAATTAATATTTCACGAAGAAAAAATAGATTATGCTGTAATCCTACGCTATAGATTGTGAGCTAATGCGGCATTGTTACGGTCAATTTAGGAGACCTACATCGCGTCATTACCTTCTTTCGCATTTGTGATCGAGTGCGTGTGACAAGGACAGTCTATCGGAGTTTGGGGTTGTTCCCCAGGGCGACGTTACGGTAAAACCGAACTTCGGTCGTGATCAATGCGAACCTCAGAGGTGTCTTTTGAGTTAATGTTTGTATCTGATTACTGATCGATTTAATTTCTGTTGATTTAACTTTTGATTTGTTTGAGCGTAGTCGTATGATATAGCTATTATAAAGGCTGATGTCATCATGTTTATTCCGCTGTAGTGTTGATCATACAGTTTCAAAGCCTCTTGCATTGAGCCAGTGTGTAACTACCCGGTTGATGTGCGTAAAGACGCTTTACCTACATATAAAGGTACGAGCTAAGTCCTATGTCCACAATACTATATGAATTCAAACCGCATTTTATGTTACATACGTAGGCACAGTGAAAAACCCAATTTTACAGCTAGCTACAGTCACGTAACCGCAAGTGGTCTAACAAGTTGAGCCCAAATAAGAACATTTATGAACGCATCGAGGCGTGACCACTCTAATTCGCCTTTTAATATTCGGGCGATGTGTGGCGCCCTCGCACGGGATTCCCGGGAACTTTGCTAATTCCACTCTTGCTAAAATATTTTTCACAACGGGTCTAGGGGTAGGAGAGCGAAATTGGAGACAATGTTGCTGTAGTAGACGGCCGGAATTTTTATAGTTGAGCACTGGACATGGTGCGAATAAAACACAGGTTTTAGTGATTATTTATACGGGAATGTTGTTTACAGAGAGTACGTTCCCACACTCTCGTCTGTTTAACTCCTTTAACGTATACATTTGGAGGGTGCGTATCTGTGGAAGAGTGAGCTTTTATGTTTGATTTGCTTCCTCGCTATTCTAGCAACACGAGTGAAAAACCTTTGCTTATTTTTCTGAAGCAAGAACCGTAAGAGGAAAACGGATTTCAGATTCCGTTTGTTTGCTCGCATAAAATAATACATACTGGAAGAATTGCTAAATGTACGATAATTTAATGGTAGAGGAAGTAAAGCCAGGTAGAGCGTAAGACTGATTTGTATTAATATTGCATTCGGAAGGGAGGAAAAATGATTGGATATATCAACGTGTACATATAGCCTTATATTTCAAACTATGATCTTTCGTAGATTTCCTTATATGTTGTCCCATTTTTTCTGTACAATTTGTAGTTTACGGCATGATCATGTCTTTGTTTTAATTGTAAGAAGACAGCTATTTTAGTTATAATTAAACTTTTTCTTTGTTATATATAAAAATCTCGTGTCACGGTGTATGTGATCAAGTTCCTCCGAAACGGCTGGACCGATTTTAATTTTTTTTGTATATTTGGTAGTTATGAAAATAGGTCTTAAAGTATTTTTTATCGTATTTTTGTAGGAATTGCAAAAACGGGAGAAATTAACGCAGACAAAGTTGCGTGGGTTAGCTAGTATCTTTTATAAATAATTAAAAACAAAATTAATTTCGCAAACCTAAGCATAAACACAAAATAATCATATGAAAATAATATATAACCTTTTCAGCTAAACGATTGCAGCCCTCATACATTCATACTACTTTTTAATAACTTCGTGTCGTACAAACAAGCGTGGGTACATTCCTGTTTGATTAACAAAACACGCTATGACAATCGCAGCACATGTTTACAATAGCACAGATAATATCTTGGAACTACAGTGAGCTATTACTAAAATGGTATCAATAAAGTGGCCGTGTAACAAAAGGACCAATTTTCTTTAATGTCACTACGTTTGTGCTAAGCTGTCTCCATTATTAAGTATTTCATTTAACAGAGTGACACTGTGTGGATCCCAGCGGATACCTGTCGCAATAATTCGCTATGTGAACGCATTTTTTTTATTTTTGTTGTTGTTGTTGTTAAGATTTTGTGGCGTTAGATATGGTGATTACATTTTTGTAGTAGCAAAAATATGTTAGAAAATAGACTCACACATTATTTTATCACTAGTAATTTGCAATATATAATCTCGTATTTGAATAATGTGAGCTGAATTTTATTTTGAATTTATCCTCTACCTAATTATACAAAGAAAGCAAGCCACAAATGCCGTAAATCAAGAAAAACTTATTCACAATGAAATTACTATTATATTTCTGAACTGATATCAAGTAATTTGATTATCATGGTTTTCATAAATCAACTGAGTTATTAGTGCTACGCTTTACCGTAGCATTTCGTAGCACAATTGCTACGAAGAATATTTGCAACATATCATCTACACCGGCAATAATTCCAATTGTCGAGTGGGGAATATAAATCCGAATATACAATTAGAAAATACGACGATACACGCGAACAGCAGTACGTAGATTACATTTAGCACCGCGATTCATCAAAGCCGTCGCGATATCGCGCTAACACTCGCGATGAACTAATATCTGAACAATCACAAATCGCGCTGTTTGCTGACATCGCAACTGATTTGTTTGTTTGCCAGCGTGTCTCGTGACGTCACATTTCTAAACATTCGATGTTTATACACGCGTGCGTTCACCCCTAGACAACGTGGTAAGGGAAATCATATTTCAAGAATGTTTTTTAATATTTATTTTAAGTACCTAATCTATTTTTTTTCAGTAGTCTAAAAAGTATAAAAAGGTTTTATGCTTTTTAGACTTCAAAGTGCTTCGAACTGAAAGCTGTTCTGGGTTCTTAATCGACAAAATAACTCGGAACAATTGCACACAAATCACATTCGAACCAAGCCATCGACAGTCGACAAGTTATATGTTTTTAGATGCCATGCAAATGAGATCCTAAACAAATACCATTACTCATTCTACAACTAATATTTGAAATTCGAACTGTCAGTTGTTACAAGGAATTCCGGAACTATGCATCTTGTTACTTGGACTTGAGTTCGAATGACCAGGGCTGGTCAACCCAACGTCAATCAACGCAGTGTTGCTAACAATGCTCGGTTTGTTAGTATCGCTTACGGCCGGCAGCCTCCGTAAGAAGTTATATTGGTATACGAACTTTGACGCTTATTTGGAAACCAGAACAAGTTTCAACAAGTTTTACTTAATTCTAACTTCGTATTTACACAAGTATAGTGCACTGAAAACAATTTAAACCGATTTAATATTCTCATCTGTACTTTTTAACTTTAAAGTTCTTACTCTATTGTAAACAAACGAATCGTAGGACCCCCGTAGTTGTTGAGTATGCTAACTCAATAAAAACGAATCACAATAAGAATACTGTTCGGAAAATGGCATAAAGAAAAAGTTTTAATTTGTTTAAATATTTCCGCGGGTCGGTGTTCCCTCAGCGGCTCTCAAGTTTCGTGTCTCGACATTAACTCTCTTGCGGCGGCCTAATGGGACAAGCCACCTGCTCTTAAAGGCGACATAACAATTAACTTGAAGAAGAAAATATTAGTTGAGCTAATAGAGCCACTCAGATACACTCTCCGGCCTCTGGCCTCCATAAATAACACCCCTTCTCGGCTACAGACAGTCTACAATTTTGTCGTATTTTCGTAATGATTCTCAGCGGAGGAAACTCCCCGAGGTTAGCAACGTTTTATCCTTGTGCTTTTATAGGCGAATTGATTGGGAACCACTGGAAATAATCTCGGGATGGGATTAGTTTTCTTAGAAAAGTTTTCTCGACGAGAACTTGCTGTTTCCTTATTAACATACCCCTTAAGAATACTTTATCGGACAACTGTAATTAAATATTGGAAGTCCCGAACAGTTCGCGTGGAATAAGTATTTCGTGTGTTCTGGAAACTTTCTGTTTTTATTCTTCGAGTGGTTATTGGTGTGTCAAATTACGAAGGATTTTACAACAACGTTTGGGATTTGGATAGAAAAAAATACAGCGAAGTTTTCCTAATCCTAGGATAAATTCAAATATTTCATTTCGAGACGTTAACCTCGCGGAGGCGCAAACTCTCGCGTACAATCTCCTTCTCCAGACAATAAACTTTATTTCGCTGTGTTTGTTGCACGGAAACAGAAAAATAGCGCGGAGTCACAAATATATGTATGTAATGTAAAATTAAATTCGAAAGTACTACACACTTAGGTAATGTGACTCACATAATTATGTTTCAAATAAAAATATTGAAATATATTTGGGTTGAGGTTTATACATAGAAATTATTTTCGCAGGTGAAAATCGGGCTATTTTTATGTCGGTAGTTCACCTTAAAAGTGATGTAATGAAAAGCCACTTTTGTTCAAAAATGTAAATCCGGTTATGAAAAATTGCTACATAGAAAAAACAAATGCCGCGGTGACAGACTAAATCTACTCTATTTATTTTTATTACGTGCCAACGAAGGTTAGTCGTAGTACGTAGTTATTATATTTTTATGGTACACAGGTAGCATAGTCAGTGATTAATTAAAAGAGGAGTATTATATAAAATGTATCCGTACCCTTCAAGTAATAAAACTGATCTTACATTGATCAGTAATCCAGTGATTTGAGTCTTGCTTTCAATTTGTCAAACTACAATCTATCTCATAAAAAGTTAAAACATCAACCTTAGAAAAAAATTACGTATTCCACGAACCGTAAAAAATCCGTGAATAAAATATGAGGGGAGTTTAGGAAAACCCGAAATCGTTTTTCGTATTTGAATAATCACTTTAACAAACAAAACTCGGCCGAATCCGCTTCATTACTTATTAACCTGCGCTTGAGTGCGAGACAAACTTGAAATACCGTTGAACGAACAAACGGCACACTATATCAGTTCTACTTATTGAATTTCAGAGACAAGTTTGCCATGCAAACATTATTATGGACATAACTTTGTTAGAACTCTACTTATACAGCGTTTCATTGTAACTAGACATTATTATATAAAGCAAAGAAATAGATTTTATCACAAATATGGTTATTGATGAAATCCCAAGTGGACACTAGACTTCAAACCTTCGCTTGTTTGCTTACCAGTTGATTTCACAAATGAATTTTCGGCTCTAATATGCGGTTTTTTTCTGCTTAAAACAGTTTTTCATAGATTTAATCTGTTTTTATACCTGGTGGTAAGTTTAAAGACTTATCCAGGATATTGAGCGTTAGTGCTTATTTTCTAATATTAGTATTATTAAAATAAGTAATTGTTATTGGTCTATATTGGTATTTTGTTTTACCATAAATATTATCTATGTTTCAAAAATGAACTACAACGACTTTAATCTTGTAATCAGCAGATTTTTAATTTAGATAAAGTACGTTTTTTGCAAAATTTTCCTTATTTCATAATTATGAGATTCACAGTTGATGATTGGAAATCTGCGCACCCGAAACCGTTGAAACACTTCAAAAGACAGATCCTATTGTTATCCATAGACATGAATGAATAGATGTCTTGGACATCAAAGGCAGATTGAGCTTTGTACAAAGTCCTTTTTCTACGCTATAACAACATTGGGTTTCTTTATTACTACAATACGTAATACTCGTAGTAAACAAAAGGAAACATGCTATTTAAAATTATTTATATGTTCAATAATAAACAACGGTGAAATATCACTCGGTGCGAGCACTTACTTATATTTTTAATTACGTGACTCGTCCAATCATGCAAACTGAACAAAAAGTCATGATCCTAGTCCCTCGCTTTTAATTATTGGGGTATTTTCCAAACTTTGTGAACACTTCAAAAGTTGGGACCTGGCCTGGACTGCGGGCCGGTGTTAATTACCAACTTTTTCAAAACTGCAACTCATAATAGACAGCTCGGTTGAAAGATGAATGATGTGTTGGCTTTCAAGTTGCCTTTTTTTGCTAAACTTTGGCGAAAATTTACGGAAACATGAATTGTTAAGCGGTAACAACACGAATTTGGCGTTAAACATTTTCTAAACGACAAACGAGTAATAAATGAGTACTCAAATTTTCAAACGGTTTCGAATCATCTATCGGAATAGACAACAAAGTGCTTTTTATCTAATAGACAGTTATTATACAAAATACAGTAGCGGTAAGCTATTACTGAACGATTGAACATAACACAAATAGAGGTCTAATTGGCATAACTTCTAGGTTCGAGCGAGCGTGCCGGCCGATAGATAACGTAAATATTCTTCGTTCGTGATTGAAACTGTGTTGCAACCGGTGCTTTACTTTAATTATTCACGTGCACATACTGTAACGTTGATAAACTATAGCTAATACCTAATATAAACAGCTTAATTGCGACCGAAACTTGTGCAGGTTCGCTTAATTGATTTACTATGTCGGATAGTATAAATACAGTCTAGATTATACAGAGGGTGAAAAATGGCGATCGAGCAAGCGTTCGACAGCGCGCAAGCGATCGCTACAACATAATGACGCTACTGAAGTTTCACTCGTTAGTCTTATGTAGATTGTTGCCAGTCATTACCTATGGGAAAAGCCACGCTTTCATACGTTGGCTTCCATTTTCGAAATTACTTATTGTTTACGAGACTCGTCAGAGAGGAAATGAACGCAATCTGTACCAGCGCTTGGCATCCGCAGATGTATATGTGAACTTAAAACTTAAAACACAAGTATAAAATTGTGTTTTACAAAAACGGCTGCCATTCACACGCTTTTATCTACCCCCCAATATTAAGTTACATCAAAATTATATACCTATTCGATTCTCATCGTTATCTCTGAGCTTCAATAATATAATTTACCCTATTCCCTTCTTTACGTATTGAATAAATCTACAATAATATTGTTACGGTTCCGAAATAACTCTACCTAAAGAAAATAAATCTTTCATCATATATTTGATTTGTTGAATTATGCCACTGACGCTCTCCGTCTTGGATACTCATCTTGAATAGAGTTGACATCCATTGTGATGTTTTATTATTACTCTGTGAAATGCAACGAGGCGGGTGAAATTGTTAAATCCTCACAATGGAGGTTCTGTCTTCGTCGGGTCGAGTGCGCAAAAGTTGTACAAGGATCTCAGTTCCGACGGGAATGTAAAGGGAAGGGATTAATTGTATAATCTTCAAATAAGACAAAGTTGAAGACGACGGTTGGTGAGTGGGATTATTTATGTGTAGTGCGGCGAGCGGCGTGCGGCGCCCGGCTTTCTCGCGGCATCGGCAACTGACGTCACAGCCGCGCCCACGCCATCGCCACTGCCACTTCTCTCCCAATCTGCATATAAATCGGATATCGATAATGACGTCGCTATCGCAAGCAACCCCAAATTCGTTCAAAATCCGATAAGCCTTGCCCGTGAAAGCTCTAATCCACAGAAGTTTGGATGACCCCGATAGTGGATAGACCTAGTCTTCTATTATGTAAATTATCAGCCACATGAAACTTTCGACCGGCCACTGCGGTCGCTAAGTTTGCGGCCGGAACTTGCGATATTGACTTAGGGTCGTATCAGTCTGAAGATCGAAACTAGTAAGTAACAATACATTGAATGGAAAATCCGTTGTAAATATTTAATGTTTAATATCAGACGGTAGTTGTTCCAATAAACGGGGTACAATATGCCCTGAAACGTTGGAGGAGAAAAAAATGGAACATGAAAATGAGTTTTAACGTTGACTATGAGTGTAAAATTCTGTGTGAAAATGAAGAGATCGTTGTGCGTGCGGGCGACGCCTGCTGTTGGTAACGATGAGCGCAAATGACCCGCGCACAAAACACGACCACGTCCGGCGACCCCACCGCACCTCCGGTAACTCTCTCATACTTGCCAATTAAATATTAACCAGCTGGTCAACATTTATTTTTTATTTTTATAACACAAAAGAGTTTTATAGATACTCTACTTCTTTAATCGTCCGCTTCATAGCACATTGAATCGATAGGTTAATTGATTTAAGATATTTCAATTAGTTTCTTAACAGATCTCAAGTTTAGCGTAGCAAAATAGAAAGCTCTTTAATTATACAAAAAGCATGACCCTTTTCAAACTTTGTAATGAGACTCAAAATAAGAATTTAAATTTCAATAATTATTCATTTGGCCGGGACAAGTGGCGATATTGCGAAGTTGCGAGCCTGCTTTTTCCATTGACGTTGCCGAAGAAAACTTTTTAAGCGGTCTTCTATTGAGTGCATGTAACTTTCCTTTTAGACTAAAGTACTAGCTAAAAGAAACTTAGTGTGATTGGCCGTTCCATTTGCTCGATACTATTTTACCTGTAAGATACTTTTATCATGACTGTAACTACGAACTTTTATGTCTTTGATATACTCACATATTTACGCGAAATTCGTAAACTAGATCAAAACATTTCATACTTGTTTCAAGGTGAACGATGTCGATGACGGTTAGAACGCAACTTTAGTTTGCGTATTGTTTGCACAGCAGGCTGACTAGCGCGGATAGATAACGTGATTGGGTACTTCCGACATTTAGTACGTGGGAGCCACCTTCCAAAGCGCGTTATTTTTATAAGGTATGGGCCTTGCCCTGACCCAGTTCCTTTTAATCCATCGCTTACCTATAAGGTTTTATTGGCAATGGCCCATTACGACCTACATTATCAACATCATCATCCGATTTTACTATTTCCAGTCACGTAA
Source organism: Herminia tarsipennalis (assembly GCA_945859575.2). Classification (NCBI taxonomy): domain Eukaryota; kingdom Metazoa; phylum Arthropoda; class Insecta; order Lepidoptera; family Erebidae; genus Herminia; species Herminia tarsipennalis. The sequence continues at coordinate 9,130,396 of OX243840.2, forward strand.
ACTTGAACGACGAGTATAAACCATAAGGCAGACAAGTTTTCCTATTGGGTATGCCGAATTCGACGAGAGGATATTTAGAGGTCAACGATCGAAGCACGCGACACTTACCTTACCTACCTTTTTATTTTAACGTTATTATGAAATATTATCCGATGGATAATTATTCAATGACAAGATATCTTAGAACTGTCTCTGAGTTTAATTTATAAATGTGAAGGTTTATTTTCGCAAAGCATTTTCAATTATTCAAAAAGCAAAAATATATCAATTTACTGCGGAACCTCTTTTTAGTTTTTTTAGTACGTGCTTGAGTCAGCTCCTAAGACAAATATGAATAGGGAAATGAATTATATGAAAAGCTCCTTCTGTGTGACGTGTGAGAGATTGCGTCACTTTGCGTCGACCTCCGAATTTAACCAGTCGTTTGTGTGCCGCGCAAAACTTGTCTCGAGGTTACATTAAGCCGATTACCAGCGTCAATCAAAACGCGCCTTTTTCCCAGATACCGTACACAGAAATCACCAACCGTACTTTAACTAATGTCTTTATTCCGACAGCTTTTTTATTTACGGATTTGTAATGTGTTAAGTAGACATCTAAATGCTTATTGCTTTTGTAACAAGTAGTAATGGTAACGTCGAAACTAATATTTTCCGGGGGATCCTTGGAATAACGATACGGGCCATTTTCCGGACGGGTGGTCGCCGCCGGCCTACGGCCGATCGAGGTGCGGGGGCTTTCACTGATAAATTACAAGTCTTAAAACCAGTGGCAGGTAATTCTGCACAAATTCCAAGCTTCTGGCCCTCCGGCCTGCTATAGGAAAGTTTCAACGATTACTTTTACTTGTAATTTATGTCTCAGGGTACCGATAAAACGATGGCTCGAAGAGGGTCACAGGTGAGTCCCCGCGAAATTTCCTCAATTTTTTAAGACGGCTTTGAGGAAAGGTTTCCAGGCCTTTAACTGCTTAACTACCCTCATATAAATTATAAAGTTCAATATGTATGTTGAGTACAAGTTTTTTATGAGCATAAGAGCCTAAAAAGTTTCTCGTAAGTAATATAGGGAAGGGGATTTGTATAAGAGTCTGCACGATTCGCCAATTCAAATGAGGGATTGTTTTCGGCGAACATAAAGAGCGGAGAAAAAATTACACGTACACGTATACTTGGAGAAGAAAAATAATAACGTAATAGATGCTTTCGTACTTGAAGAAAATTAAGAGGTCCGCTGTGTACGATATAAGGTTGCGTATAAACTTGATTAATATTCGTTAGATGAGGCGAGGGGGCGGCTCGGCGAGCATGTAGCGGCTGATATATTGACTGCCATCCATCACACGCAGCCGCACCACAGTGCATGCGTACGCACGCGCCTCCAACGTTGCCAACACCGCAAACAACTGCTTCTATTACAAATCTCTACCTTGTACCTACTATAACGTTTTAGCAACTTTTAGCAATCCTAACGTTAAAACGTAAAAGGAAATTTCGATTTAGTTTATTACTTCATTCGTTAAGTGTGTCGAAACATTGTTCAGAAGAAACTAGGAAACTCGATCCGAAAAACTTCGCGCCAGCTAATCACATAAATTGTTCCGTTTTACGATGTGCAAAAAGTCAGCGATGAATTAATAATAAGTCTACACGAATCGTTTACGGAGAGTACACAAAAAGTCGCGAACGCAACAAGGTTTGTGAACTACGTAATCCATTTATTGAGAATGAAATAAAGATTGTGAGATTGGCTGGATCACAACGCACTTACACAAATTTCGTTCCCGTGTCTTCGGCGATGAATAATAGATGTTGGCCGCAGTTCGACCTCTTCGGCACTCGCACGCACACACCCACACAACCCTCTGTCCGTTAAACACACTACAATGTTTGCACCAATACAATATTATCTTTACCTACCCTCACCGCATTTGTTGGATACCCGCTGTCCTTTGATTAATTTTTAGGGCCTTCCCTTTTAAATCGTTTCTATAGAAACTATCTGAACCCCATTACCGAGGTACAGTCATAAATTCAAATGTTCTATGCGAAATTTCTAAACATATTAATAATATTTGCGAAAGGATAGGTGTAATAAATCTTTGTGGATAACGTATTTTCTTTTCCCTTTAATCAGGCCATTTTGTTAAAGGTAAGTTTCTGTAACACAATAATTTAATTTCGTCATAGATATTTTAAAACCCTTTTGAGCTTTAGAGGCAGAACTGAGTAAGAATAGAATATAATGAAATTAATATGCTAAATAGCAACAACGTGTCCGGTATTTAAAGCTCAGCATATGAATTAAGTGAGCAAGCTTTCGACAATAATTGAATTACGCTCTAAGCTGGTAGCAGCCACATAGATTTCACTTTTGGAATCCGCTTCGGAATGCGCGCATAGGAATTATTTGAACATTTACGCCGGTAATGTTGCGGTACCAACGGATTCACTCCGTTCTATAGCACCGCACCAGATTTATGCACGGTATTCAATATATCTTGTTGATATCGGCTCAATACGCAACCAACCCTCAGGCTATTTCATTAATCGGAAACATATCACGTACGGAAACATCATTGCTGTATATTTTTTAACTCTCCAGCACTTACTATTGCAGATTTTTGTTCAACAAAAAGTTTTGTTCAGTGATAGGTAAAAAGCGATTTCGTAGAGTGTCGATAAATAAAAACGAGTGCCACATTTCGCAGAGTTACTTTATAAGCGAAGCACATCGGGCCGGCGCGGCAACTGCAAATGGCGCGAAACGACAATTTTAAAGCACAACATTGAATATACATATTATGTATCTGGCATTCGCACGTGCGCGGCGATTACTCGCCGTCGCGCCCGCCGCTCGCTCTCGCTCCCAGCGACTTGTATGCTGGTGCTTTTAACGCATTACCATGAATAATATATACTCAAATTGAAATGTCGCATTCGTGTCGCTCGAGCTGCCTATCTGCTCTCACCGCCCGCACCGAACCTCCTTCTGTATTCTGCCCATCGATTCGTTCTGCCAATAGGCTTTGCCTTTTATCGAAATCACTGAGCTCTTTTTTGAAAAGCTAAGTTGAATGGAGCTTCGATTGATTTTCATATCTCACTGCTCAGGACACAAAATATAGAAGAGCAGCATTAGAGAAATAGTATCCCCATATTCAAATTAGATTCATTTATAATTGTGAGCGAGGTTGGGAGTAATTTACAGTGACATATTCAAATACAAATGTTACGAAATCATTATGACAAAATTATAATTTGTCGCGTATCGTTTGACTCCTCATCAAGAACAATTTAACGTAAAGCGAGTCTTAATTTCCTACTCAAATTAAATGCTTGTTAAAGCAGACCAGAGATAATTATTACAAGATCTAAAGGCGAAGTAACAATATAATTTTGAAAATTACTTTCACCAAATAGTCCTCTTCTTTGTACAGCGCTGTGTAAAGCGGAAGCGCCACAAATTGCCGACTTAAATATTTAATTTGAGAAGAAAACGGATTAGCGGGTAATTGCTGAGAAATTAATACGTATATACAAAAGATAAAGTCACCAAGAAAGCTCCGATAACTGACTTCGCAATGTGAACTTCGGTACATAATTTATAGAGGTCCCGATTAGTATTAAGGATTACGTGATCATTATGCGAATTAAGTAAGATTTCCTTGGAAACTATTAAAAGGGATCTCACGATCCACGACCCCGAAGAACGTACAAAGCGAGGGTCACCTTCAGAAATCAAAGCCGGGCCTTATTTATGACCTGGACTTGGCTGTCCTATTTGGCTAAGATAAGTCCCTGTATTATACATAACAAAGTTTATACTGTTAAGGACGGCCACCTTACTCCATCTCGGAGTAAAGATAAGATCTCCATTAGTGGCAGATCTCATTCATCGTGTGCGTGAAGCCGGCTGAAGGAGCGGTCTCGAGCCCACGTAATTACACTTATAGGGGGCGCACACAAACATACAGGCCCGCCTGAAATCTGATATTCGCCTCTTACATCTTTACTGACATTCTGCTTCGGATAATTACCGCATTTTTGTATTTAATCTCAAGCTTGAAAGGAACTGGTACTCTGTGTACTATCTTAAGCCAACCTTTGGGAAAATGTGATACCAATTTTACCATCACTTTTCCTAATTACTTATTTACTTACTGGACTGGACTTGAAAGGTCATATCCATACATTTACGATATTTCCCTTACTTACTACTTTTGTTAATATAAGTTATACGCTGTATTTCCATGTAACAATAAAATAGGGAAATCTCTATCAGCAGTAAGTCGTAAAGAGGTAAGCACTGAACCGGAAAATGGGTATGGGCAAGACTGTATCCAAACTTTATCCAAAAGGATGTATCTTTTAGGAGAATATTTGGCATGTCTAGGTAAAAACAATTTCAATCTTGAAGATAGGCCTTAGCCAAATTCCCTAGCTTTAAATTTTACGAGTCTCGTGTGTCGATTAAATAGCGTAAAATAAAAAAGTAAAGACCGCCAAACTAAAATGGAGGATTAGAAACAAGTTTTATAAATAACATGACGTAATTTGAAAGGCTCGTGATGGGTGGCAGTATTTGTTCGGGCTTCAGAAAGCCCGTGCTAATCTACGAGGGAGACAGGGCAAGGTTCGCTTGACTAATCCGAGTGGCACTACATGGGACAAATAAGTTTGTTTAATGCTCAGAAGTAAGCATTAGTGCGGAGAGTTGCGTCGGCGTGCGGGTCCGTCCGTAATCAGATTAATTAGATGATTTTGCGGGCGTTATTAAAAGTTGAGCCGGCTAAAGCGCAGCTCTGTTACCTCCGCCAAGATAGCGGGCTTATGCGCCGCATATATTTACTACTTAGCGGATATTATACGTACGCCCGGAATGCTCTTTAATGTTTTAGTATTTTCGACTGAGGTTGCGAACTCAGTGCCGTTTTGTTTGTGCGCCACAGTGGGCGGCTGGAATAATTCACTTAAGCTTAACTGGGAAAGATAATTAGGATTCTACGTCGGTTGATGCAAAATGAACGCGAAAAACAAGGTGGAAGATTTTTTGCGCTCATTCAGAAATTGAATTTTATATTTGCAGACGAAAGTTTTAACGAGACGAACCTATTTTTTCCTACGCTTAGGCACACATTGAAAACAGCGACTTCATTTTCGTAATTAGACATAAATGAAGGAGGTTCTATTTTTGCATTGTTCATCCCCTTTTCGAGAGAGTGACTTTTGTGTGCAGTTCGATGGTTCTAGTGTGGATGTAACAAATGTATTCAGAGAGCTTTTGTATTATGCAACGTGTGACGATGTGGGAAAACTGGCGGCCTGATAGGTAGCTCTCTTAGTAGCGGATCACGGCCGGCTGGACATGGAACGCGCGACCGAACACGGCCCGTGTGTTGTCAATCATAAAACAGAAAAAAGTCGGTGAAATTCCAGCGGCTAACTCCCTGTTTAGTATAGAGGGGCTGGCGACCGCGCGAACCTTTCAACACAAAGCCCCGCTGCAACTGAAGTTACACAATGCGGTCACATAGTAAATACCAAAAATGTAAAAGGTTCGACCGCACGTTGCATCATTCTGATATTTACTTTCCTTGTGTTAAACGTGCCTTCTACTTCAATTGTGTAGTGATTTTTTTCTCTTTAGAACGTTCGTTTTAAAAGGCGATCAGCGGCAATAGCACGTGTGTTGGAGCCGGTCCGATAATTCGCTGTACAGCGATTCGTCCAGTCCATTCTTTTGTTATTTCCTCTTTGTTCCTGTAAAAGGTGGCTGCATTGTTTTCTCGCTGGAATGGCTCGAGATTGCGCTAAGAGTCGAGATTAGTGACAACGTGATGCGTGTGTGTAACCACCCTAATTTAGTTTCGATATTGCTTTAACCACATCGTATATTTGGTAAATGCATTAACGTATGTATAGGTGAACTTCTATTGTATTTTATTGTTTCAATTTAAGCTTTCCTAGAAAATGTGATGATAATAAAATCTAAGAAAATATTTTCAGGAGGTTAGATTTACGATTCTAAGAAGACTTCATTTACGTTAAAATAGATTGCTTTATCTCAATTTATTATTGCCGAATAAATTGACTATAACAGCTTGTCTACCTTAACGCGAAGAGATTATATCCGTCGCAGATTATGCAAATTTTTAATCGAATCAAGGTTTCCTTGCCACTGGACATTTTATATTCACGATGTCATATTACCGTATGATAAATTTCCAAATAAAATAAATAATTAATCACTTGTTGAAGATGTAAGCAATTTTGGTTCTTTAGGATCACTTAACAAATATTTTCAAAATATATGAAACGTTTCATCAAAGACGTACACTTGTAGTTTATAATTAAATTCTAAGCGAATGTTTCGCATGGAAAAATACAAAAAGGGATGGGGATATAACGGCTTATTTAATGTAGGTACATCCCGCGTGCCACGCGGCATTATCGTCCGGTGAAATGGACAGTCCGGCCCCTTGAGGAGCCAAAGGGTTCGGTTTTCGTAGGCACTCAATAATTGAAGTCGTTGAAATTCCAAGCGGATTGTTGTGGCGGCACCTGCGGCGTGCGCGGGGCGCGGGGACCCGTTTAACGGGAAACAATAACGTTAATGTTTATTATAATGTCCGATTTATTGGCGATTCTCATTTACGGTCCACATTTCGAGTTAAATTCTCGCTGGCTTATTAACGCACCGCACGCGCCGCGCAGTTCATTTTACTGCGTGGTCCGGCTTAACGGTCAAGCTGTAGCTTAATTAAAACTAAAACGACACTGTAAATACATCGATCAGTCTAATACATTGGGAGGGATCGGTCAGGTTTTTGTGATGTAATGATCGCGAATGGAGATGGGTATTGGTGGAGCTATAGACGACCGTCGGTGGTCGCGCAATGAATAATAATTAAACGGGCATTATAATGATGGAGGTGAGCCGTTTCTGAGGTAATAGCACGCGTGCCGCGTTAAGCCTGCAATTATTGGACTTCGTAAGTATCGCCGGTATACTTAGCTATTATGTGTATTATTTTGTAGTATGAAGTCGTATATTACAGAGATTTGTAGCCTTCTAGCGAGTGTGTAATTATAAATGGCCATGAATTATTGTTATAAGTTTAACTTTGAGAAACTACGACTCTGGAAGTTCTTTAGTAGGTATAAATTACTTACTCTGTTCTATTACATATTAATCATTCTTTGCAAAATGTAGGTGTGCTTTATTTGACTCGATCTGTCTCTACCGTCTCTACGAGTAATAGAACCAATGAATTCGAGTAAGTAATAACTTACTCGAATTCATTGGTTCTATTAGTCGTAGAGAAAAAATGTGTATAAAATTTATAGTTATACGCGCTTAAGGAAGGTGGTGTAGAATACTACACCACCTTCCTAAAGCGTGTATAACTATAAAATTTTATACATATTTTTACAACATATGATCAAGACCTAACATAATGGTGTTATTAAAGTTAATAATAATGATTAAAAAAAGATACAACTCTATAAATTATTATGTGCCAACTGTTCCTAAACTGACTGACAAATACAGTTACACACACACACGACCTCATGCTTAGCAGACAAAGTCACTGAATACTAGATCAGTCACATTATAGCCTATCCGAAATGTCTTTATACTATTACACTATCTTTAAAATCGAGTTTCTGTTTAATTTTAAACTACAATAATAAATATTATGTACTACACTATCTACCCTACAATTATATTACAACAAAGCATTGACAATCATATATTCAAATTACTATTCAGTGATGTGTTTACAGCTATGATGTGTATAATGGACAATGATTGTCTATCATTAGATTCATCAGCGTATCTGTAAAATATCGATAATGTAATTAACTCGTCAGAGAACACCGAGCTTTGAACGTTATTTTCGTCTGTTTACGTTATGTGCTTATGTAGATGCTACACTAGTCTTTGGGGAATTTTTATTTGACAGAAGCAGGTGTTATCATCATTCACAGTTGAAAGGTATGAGTCGATTTGTTTCATGTCTTTAGTAGTATTTAGTTATTTTTGAATGTAGTAAATTTCTTTCGTTATCTCTAGATAGACTAATTTACTTAACACACTGGTTAATAATAATAATAAAATTATTGCTGTAATTAATCTTGATAATTTCAAAATTGGCAAAGAAGTTCTGGCCAACTGTTTTTAGCATGAGCTTTACACTTGAAACAGCCGCCTAAATTCTTATTTTTCGGAACGTAGTTTCTTATCGTGCGATATCATTTGTTTGCGGGCTGGGAGGCTTCACGAATAAAAGCGTAACATTTTGACATCGATCAAAAATCTATTATTTAAGATTATGTTAAGCATAATCATGAGGATGTTTTAAAGATTGTTTAAATTTATGTGAAAGATTATGTTTATAATGTATATTTTACCTATAAAAAGTCTTGTTGATTTGAGTTGTTCATCCAGATTTTTTTTTAATAATTAGTCAGTACAAATACAAAAAAATGTATTAAAAGGAACTACGTTTCAATCGGTGTCCATAAGACACATCTCTCTTTTTTTGGAAAATTAATGTAGTTATTGATTTAATTTTATTAAATTTAGTCATTTGAGTATGATTTTAAATTGACAATTTGAACAATGAAGTTAGGTTCAAGTTCTATACAATATTTGCTGCGTTGTTCAATTAAACATTTTAACTAAAATTCAATTTGATATTTAAAAAATATAATGAAAATAATGCAATTCGAAAGCCAACTCACACGTTTTATTATAAGCCTCCAATTTAAAACATAAGGCTTTTAAGTATGGCTCAACACATACCTACCATACACCTATATCTGCTGATTCTTGAACCAATATATTACATCTCGCAGCATATTTTACAATAAATAAGACATAAACATCTCCCGAAACACAACAATTGGGAAAAAATAAAGGGGATTTATATGGCATATTCCCTTGAAAGGATATAATCGTTCACACGTAAGGATTCCTTGAGGGTGTGGGTAAGCGAATTTATGTGCAAATACGCCCCAGGACTGGCCAATGTGCTAATGAAAGGTAATACATTATTCAACCCGTGAATTATACAGTGGCATGTAAATCGATATTTGCACCGCACGACCACAATTACTCCTGCGAAATCATTCGGAGAAGCAAAACGCTGTAAGCGACCTAGCAAACGTGATTATTTAATAATATTATGTAAATTGTATAATTCAGTACTGAATCTTGGGTTTACCTCGACCGTAACTTGTGGGTGCCTTTAAGTAAGATGTGCCACTGATTTAGTTGTATTTGCATGTGATGATTCTGTATAACTAGTGCCTCCTTAGTAGAACTTAAACAAAATATTATGACGTAATTTGCTGCGTCATAGTTTCATCAATGAGAAAATGAAGATGCTTGTTTTTGCTCAAAACTTTGGCAATGAGAAGATGCTTTCAAATAGTTGACTTCTTTTTAACTCTCGCATTAACAGAGAGTTAGAATACTCTCCAAATTGTTAAAAGTAATACGAGCTGAGTCAACATTCAGTTTTATTTTACACACATTTTAGGTGCTTCTTTATTAAAAATATTTCATGAGCTATTTATTTAATCAAGGAATAAAACATGTTAAGCGCTCGCAGAGATTATTCATAATGTAAACTTTAAACTTTCTCTTTTGTAAAATGAAGTGTTTGCTGACTGCATAAACGTGTTAACTTACACTAAGATAATAGTGAATGTTTGTTATACATTCATAACTATTGTGAATGATTGTAATATAACCTACCTCGGAAATATTTTATTCTGAAACAAAATGGAAAAGCTCGCTCGGGCGGCCATGTACAGGCGTTGATTAGTCCGGTTGAAACAAAAACTATTCCCAAACCGGGCGCAACAAACGAAGTGGAAAAAGTCGATATGAGAGAGGTAGGACGATCTGATTGTAGAACGTAAACGGCAATCGTCGAGATGCGTTTCACACTGGATGCGCACCATTTTTAAATGATTACTGTCCCCCGCCGAGCGGTGGCGGCACAAGTGCCACGTAACTACGGTCCCTGCCTACCCTGCACTCATAACCATTGATTGGCTCTGCACAATCGAACCGCAGCCTGCTGTACGCACAGCTACAAAGAAATGTGAACCAATTTCAAAAAGAAATACGACATCCGAGATTTTCATTATCCTCGGCGATTTCTCTGTTCCTTTTACTCTGTATACGCTTTATAATGAGCTGTGGTCTCGAATTATTCAGATTAAAATACTAGACATTGCTGCCATTAGCTACGTTAAATAATGGCGTGCATATAAATTGTTACAATTTTGTATGTCTAAAGCATTTAAAGTGTTCTGAAACTACTAAATACCTAATGTCAAGGCGGCACAAATAAATTGAATGTTCTCATGTGTTATATTTTTCTTTTAAGGACAGACTGGTTTTGTAAAATAGGTAAACGGGTACAAACGAATATACGGTTGGCATGTTACGTTTAGTGACTGATGGCACTAGGATGAATTTCTATAGAATAACAATACCCGAGAGTAAACTCGACAAAGACAACACACCGACTGGCATAAATAAAAACGCATCAAATAACTGAATAAAATGAAAAACCGTCAGTTGGGAGAACGAATTCATTCGTCGGATATGTAAAATGTTAAAGCATTCATCTATCCACAGGTCCACACACCGGAATTCATGGACGAATGTGGAGCATGCAAACTGCCACGACAGCAAACCTCGCCGCATCAAAACAACAAGCGGCACATTTGATTAAAATAAATAAAAGGAATCATATGACACGAGCGGTACGCGCCCGCTCGCCCTGCGCAAGCCCCGGACTCGTCTGCACCCCACAAATATTCAAACGTATCAATGTAACGCGACCATCAATATTAAAACAAACTCAACTGTATGAATACAATATTCGTTCCATAATTCAAGTAAAAAAACGCTTCCGAATCACACGCAAAGAATGGCAAGCAATAATTTTCATGGTGTAATAGACTACGGTTATACATATATCATGTGAATGCATGAAGTGCACAACGTCGTAAATATCTCAGTAACGCATGTCGAACCGAAGAGAGACACAACACTCTAAAATGGCACATCTATTCTAAACGGAAGCTAGGGTATCGAGTTACAAATCGTACAGAAAATCTAGACATTGTTGGCTGAGCTCCAATCGAGAAGTGATCATATCTGTCAATATTCTTTGAGCATACGATGCGTTTTAACCCGTTCTCAAATGTTCTGGTTGAAACAAGCTAACTCCGTTTATGTACACAAACCTAAATCATCGCTCGGAAATCTTTGTCTGAAATCCTAGTTCACCCGGCCTTTTTTAATCTAATTATGACAATTCAGTGAGTTACCACTTCGCGGGTCTCGACAATTTCTTTAAATAACTTGGCATTTCGGCAAGGAGGCCTAAAACAACTTTTTAATTAAAGATAATCAGGCTAAAATGTCAGCAATAACGCGGTGTCACGGAAGCAGACGGCAACTTCATAATTCTGATGCGGCCTAAGTTGACGTGCCATCAGCAGAAACACGTTTTATTGGTAATTATGGGAAGTGGTAAAACTTAACTTAGTGGCTCGGTGGCAGAACGCTTGGTACGAGAAAATGCACATTTGTGGAGTTTGTAGTCGTGAAATGGATTCTAGTTTAAAACAGAAGGGGTGCTTCCGTTGAACGTAGTTAGGTGATATTGCTCTCGTTAGAGTGTTGCGGTGTGAGGGCACTCCGCATTATATTAACTGTGTACCTATACGAATTCCCGGCTTGCGTGGATTGTGGTGCCGCGCTCGGCACCTTTGCACGGGTTCGCGCGGTAAGTATGTACATAGACGACAATCTAAACAATTTATTCAAACAGTCGCAGTCGGTCGTAAACTACGAACTCGCATGTTTCGGTATACCTAGTCGGTGCAACGTAACCCGTATATTTACAGCGCTGTCGAGTTGTCAAGTTGCGCGGCAACATTTGGCCGACATTTACATACAATTTCATATTCATATCTGAATTAGGTGGCGGGTAGGAGGCGGCACTCGATGTCGTGCGACGTGGACGAGACGACTACGGAACTAACCAAGTCTGCTGAGTTGACAGCCAGACACTGAACCAACAATTTTCCGCTAAGAGTTTTTATCGCGAGACATTTGCATATGAGAGAAGATAGATAAGTCTATAACATGACATGACAAAGGCTGTTGGAATTTTAATTTTCTCAAAAGTTTAATAGCAAACGTGCCATATTAGAATATTAACATGAATTTACAACATAATAATAACAGCAGTAATAAAATGTACAGTTGTATCTTACAAATCCTGACAATGTTTTACTTTGATATCGCTAAATACTTAATACAATTTCAATAAAGATGGAAATTAAAAGATAAACAATTCATAAACAGAGAACACAATGGGTTATTCAGCGTTTGTACGTAACAATAACTTGCATTGCTGATGCGAGTAAGACAAACGAAAGATAAAACGTTGCAAGTTATATTGAATAAAAACTTTACTCTTGCATACTAATGTTAAAATTTGTATTCGACTGAGTTTGCTTGACTTTTCATTAAGTTTCTCGTTTCGTTGAGCGAGAGATGAAAATCAAAGTAATCATTAAGTCTGATTAAGCGCTTAACAAATCACAATTGCCTTGTTTTCTTTGTTTTTATATCTAATTAGACATAATTAGTGCGCAATCTCATTAAGACTAATACCTCCATTATATTTTGTTATTACTCATATAATACCACGTACTTAATGTTTTATGTAGACTGTGATTTGATTTTTAAAGGTATTCTAAGGTAACTTTCGTGATGAGCCGAAAATAAACTCACACTCCATTTCAATGTTGCAGAAAAACAACTCTTCAATTTTTTTAAAAGTGTGCTTTGAGAAAAATAGGATGCATTCAAGATGGAGCTAAAATAAACTGCTCACAATGCAACAGTCAATGTGACAGAACGCTCAGTGTGCCGGCGTCGTTGCGAAGCCGTAGAAGAGTGCACTTTAGTTAGGAAAAGACAGGTACTCCGTGTGCATTAGGCGAATTAAAAACTTTTCCTTGCAGCTCTTCATTTGTTACCAAATGTAAAGACAGAACGCGTCTCTCGGGCGCAGCGCGAATCACGGCAAAAGAGTTGAAATCAAACGTTTTTAAACGCAGTAGCTTCAAAGGGCGCGAAATGAGCACGTTCAAAGTGGAACGCACCTATATAACTTGCGAAACGGGTTGTGAACAGGTAATCGAGGCGATCGGTGCAGAAATAAGTTTTCACATGATGAGCATCGAACTGTGCAATCCTATTGCAAGCAGAATACACTAAAATGCGTGTTTATATTGCATATTCACGGTAAAATGCGTTGTTGTGGATTCATATTTATGTTTAGGTAATTCAAAAGCAAAATGTTTGCTTTGTATATTTACGTAGAGTTTAATTATAACAGCAACACAATTATATATATACATTAGCGAAAAAGTTCTGGAATCCTTTTGAAACAGTTTGCAGTCATTTTATTCTTATTCCAAGCCTTATAATAAATTTATCATAATAAGTTATGAAGAGATATCATTTGAAAGTGATTGATCTCAAAACTTTGGATACGATGTTGTGAGGGATGCCATAAAAGAAATATACTTAAGTGTTATCTCCTTTCGAAGTTAAAGAGTATTGAGAATTTATAATTTAATTTGTAATTTTCTTTTTTCTTTTAAAAGACGACTCTTTTAAAAGACGACTCCCGCACTAGGGTACAAGCCCTGTGTCGCGGGGGACTTTACAAACATACAAGTCACGGACACAAAGTACACCCAGACTCGGAACAACAATTTGTGGATCACACAAAGTGGTGTCCCGTGTGGGAATCGAACCCACGACCTCTTGCGTAGCAGTCGGACACACTCCCACCGCGCCACAGAGGCAGTCTTTTTTAATTCTTTCACAATCGTTGGGTTTACCAGGCATACCTACCTCCTTTTAGGATAACGTGTTTATAGGGTAGCAATATAATCTTATTAAGTCTAGAATGCCCTTTTAGCTGTCTGCTTTTACTACTAAAAACATGTTTTTTTTTTGAAGATTTTTAACTTTTAATAGACAGAATTTATGGAAAAAAACACAGAGTTAGTTGTCTCTATTATGTACCTACAGACGCCATTTAATGTTCTTTTTGATCTGTGTCTGTTTAATCATTATGATATGTCTCAAGATTGTTTCAACTAACCATTTAAGAGTCCCAAAGGCGTTCATATTTAAAGAGGTATGACAAAACTAAATAGGAATAAAATATCAATTCGGTTATGAAAGTATTTTATTGATAGGATCAAACCAAAACTAGAACTTTCACGCAACTATTTTGTAACTCATAAAATATTTAGTTGCGTATAAAACCGCAACAGACGAACGCGAGCCGTACCTTTGAAAGCCGTAACTGGCTATTACACATTTAGGATGGAAAACCTTTGGTAAGAATTACTAAGGTCAAACGTAATAAATTTAGTTTTAGTCCGAAAACTATGTGGTCGGAGATTTTCGGGGTAGGTCCGCCTTTTGTTTTGTCGATGCCTACTTTATTCCATGTAATCCATTAAGACACATAACGAATAGTCCGAGAAGGGGGATTTCATTGACAGCCTCTTAACTGCCCGTTGCCGCAGCAAAGATTTGTAATGTGTTTACGAAACCCCTTTTTGTACGACACTTCGGGTTGGGATGCGGTTTTCTAAAAGGCTATTTGTTATGATTTCAAACAAGGTCCTGTCAGATAAAATGGCTTTTGTTATTTATTTTCTGGACCGGATATTTTTAAGGCCGTTTCATGAGTATCGAAACAAATGTTTGGTTCAGTTATAAATGGATGGCAATGAAAATTTTGGGTACCTATTTGCTTATCATCGGTACATTTTGTAACATTTTGTATTCCATATGTTACGATTAAGGGCAAAGTAATATCTCCGGAAAATTCTCGAAGAAATTTTCATAAGAAGCTTCAATTCATCATTCGTTTCGAACTAGTATCGCATAAATTTAAAAACGTAATCCATTAGATTATTAACATGAAGGCTGTTTCGTACAAATAAGGCGAAAGATAATTTATGGCGCTAAAGTTTTGAGTGTTTTTTTATCAAACCGAAACGCAATAAATAATAAATCAGTAAGATATACAAAGCTCTCCTCGACGTTGTTTTTAAGTTCAGAAAAGATGTTCCACAGAATAAAAATAAATCACTCCTAGCGAACTTGCACAATTGCTTTATGTTTTTCTCGAAAAGAAACAGAAAAGTAATAACTTCTCAACCAATTACAACACTCTAGTTACATTAATCCAGTGAACCCAGCCATTTCTTCCGAAAAGGAAAGTTTCAAAACAACTTACCCTCCAAAAGAATCCCGAAAAAAGCATAAATATCAATGGCAAGGAGGGCTCGAAGCGATTTAAGCGAGATGGGGACAAACACGCGACCGAATGCGTTTTACGACAGATGATACTGAGATTCGGAAATGATCAATATTATATTCTTTCTAACTGAACAAAACTTGGCTTCGGCATCGACAAGTAAGTACCTTATAAAAATAACGACACGGTTATTACCGGGTATACAAATTACAATGTAGAAAAACGACTCTAACCGTCAACATTATGAAATCGTTAAAATTTTTCCCCTGTGTACTGTTACATGATTTCATTATTAACGTTTATTCGCACGCACACAAAACCCGCTAAATAAAGCCTACACTTTGATATGATAATAAATTAAATAAGCGTCATAAATACCACCACCGAAATTAAATTAACGGATTATTTGCGTACGCTAATGTAAAGTAAGTGATTAAACGTTTCAAACACGTGTTCGCTCCCAAAAGACTAATACGTTATGTGGCATAATTACTTTAGGTAAAGCGGCGCGCCAGTTTAGGGTAAGATGAAGAAGAATCGCAGGTGTAAACGGCCGCCTATTGCGCTTTCCATCACAGCCGAACTCTCTCAGTGTTCGGCTCGGCTTTCCCGCGAAAATCAAGCTAAGATATGAGACTACGCGGTCGATTTTGGCTCGCACAGCTCCCTGCTGTGGACTACAACCGCGTAGCGCGTTTGTGGTATAGCCAAAGCCCGGACAGAGGAACATTTAGAGCCAATTCCCGACTGGCTTGTTGTATGAACAATTAAGTGTGCTAACCTGCACACGCGCGGGACGAAACGTAATGAATGTTTACTGTTGTTAAGTGGTATGTCTAATGCTCGTTTCCTTAAACGACACAACGCCGTACTATAATGTAAGTGTTCTACTACAAAGTTCTATCTATATATTATTTGAAAAAATATTTGCTCAAATGTAATGATGATACGATACTGGAAACGAATGCATTTTCCCATTATTATAATGATGTAAACACAAAGAGATGCTCTCACCGCAGAGCGCCATGAATGAATCGCAAACGTTTCAGGAACTTACCTATAATGATAAAAATAAACGTATAAAGAACATTGAGCTCCATCGGGTGTAACAATATGTTGTCTAAGTCTGAACAAAGCTTCGTTCGCCATAATGAGAGTTGCGTGCGGCGCGTCAAACATGTAAGCAAACAATTTAGGCACGCCTGAGTAAATACGACTGCGAAATATCTCGGGCCCAGCCTGAGTGCGGCTTTTCTCGACTTTGCTCGTGGGCGGCTATACCTCGAATTTGCGCTGAGCGTCATCTTTTCAACGAAGCTTTTGTTGATAATGAAATACAAACACTATTCTTCAGTCAAATTCTCACGGCGAAGCGGATTGTTTGAAGCGAATGTAAAGGTTCTTTTCATAGCAGCTACAGTTTAACTAGTTATTTACTTTTCTTTATGGATATTTTATACTTGTGTCCACTAATTTTAGTTAACTGCAATTACAAAGTTTAAACTTTCTTTACATTCTATTAAACCTGTAATCGTGAAATGATCTCGCAGTAACCATTAATTTGCAATTGAGTGTGCAATTGAGTGACTGCGCAATAAATACAAATCCAAAAACAATAAAGATTACAAAGGATTACTTTACAAAATTCAAACAATTATGCGGTGCGTGAAAATAAGTGGTTCGGCGTAGGTGGGTCATATTCACGTTTAAAATACGACAATGAAGTTTACTCCGCACCAGGATGAGCAAGGAATAAATTAATTTAAATTAACTAAGCGAAAAGGGCCTAAGAAATGGCCCCAGTTGCTAGAATCCGGAAGCCCGCTTGTATTTTAATAGCAACGAGACAAAGGTGTAGATACAAAAGGATTAGCTGTATTATTGTTTGTGTGACAGCACCGACTTCAAGACAATGAATCAGAACTAGACTAAAATAAGTTGCCCTACACGAGGGGCGCCATCCTACTTCCGCATTTGTATGGCCATTATTCGTACATTACTCATAGTTGAAGTAGGTACTATTCATACATAAGAGGAAAGTAAAACTACGACAACGATTTCTATTAAGTATGTTTATATGTTTAATAGGTAAAAATCTAATTAGTTGTCCAATTGGGAAGCGGTTTCTGACAGACTGACGATATTTTGTGAGACAAATGTAACTCGTTAATTTTTTTAATAAAACTCTCATAAAGTACATTTTCAATACAGAAGCAACATCTACGTTTAATGTTTTGGTATCCAGCAAATGTTCGCACTAGTTCTATCAATAAATTTAAACATCTTAATGAGTCAACAACTAACTGCAGCTGAACTTGCAACTTACGACTTGGAAAGTGTAAAGAGATGCGGCCGACAAACTCGGCATTAGGCAACAATACGTGGTGTGCACGATTGCGCATATATTAGCGTCTTGTCCTTTCGTCGGATATCTTGCGAAGTTCGCCTGGCCCCGCGACGATTTACATTGCTTCCGAAATGTAAGTCTCACCACACTCCACATCCAACTCTGGAGTTAGCTATGCACTCAACTATTTTGTGTTTACTAAAGAATGCGAAGAAGCACGAATAACGTTTTTTTCGAGGTTTTAACTTGATAAGTGGATATGAAGTTTTGAGGGTGCGTCGTGTAGGGGTTTTAGCAGGTACGTTCAAGTTAACTTTTATGGAAGTAATTTCAAATTGCGAACTACGCGATAAAATGTGTAAAAGTTTTTGGACTTTTGAAATTTTTTTCTCGGCGCTTTTGTGTATTGATAATTTTGAAAATAGTAAATTATTAGTAACCTACACAATCTCTACCCGAAATCCTAGTGATGAAAATTTATCACAAAGATTTCCATCTCCATTAAAAGCAGATTACTATACGTATCATTCAATGTTTTGAGAACTCGATTGATTTAAATATAAACACCTAATCCTATTCTAATCCAATTTTTCATCTCAAACTCGATCAGTATCGTATTTCACACGCCATGGTATCTCGATTACACATGACATAATACGTAACAATCACAATTTCTGTTCCGAGATATCTCTTTAATGTTTAAAGCAAAGGTTAACAAAGCCATTCTCATTAAGCTAACGAGAGTGAAGCACTATCTAATCACAGCTCAGTTGCCAAATTACGCGGTTCGCTGTTTAAATGTGGGCTTACTTTAATCTCGCGATGTAGACGGTAATGCGAGCGGATGCCTACGTTTTGCCGAATTGTGGTAGTTAGAAACGTACTGAAAGGTTTCGTGGACAAGTATAGCCTTTAAAGGGTTTGTGGTTTGTTCTGATGTGTGCTTTGAGTATTTTATTGTGGAATTTCGTGGATTATTATGTTAATATTTATTGTGTGCTTGTTAAAAGGTAACGTTAGATCTAAAACGATAGCGTCTAACCTTTGACCGAATATAGTTCTACTAATTGCAAATCTGCGTACCTACTGGTTACGATGACAAACAACATACTATAAACATTGTTCTATTACGTTAAGATCATTAATGTAAACAATTTTATAGCCTTCGTCTTAGTTCTGCAATTAAACGGGATTTTTGTTATCTTTGAAATGCACGAGAGGTGGCAAGGCAAATGCAAATTTACTGTAAGAGCACTCATTAATTCAGTGCTTAGAAACGCCTCTTACGATAAGACTAAACACTAGTTTCTAGAAAACATACGTGGTGCATACAGCAGTCCTGGTTCCTTTATCGTTCACAGTAAACCAGTACGATATGTCAGACTCCATGGGCTTTGAATTACGTGGGGCATAAACCAACCTGTTAAAGAGAGCCAAAATTCGCGATAAGTGCCAAGAAACACTTCTTTATTTCAATGTCTTTGCAACCATTTTTGCCCGTTCTTCGCCTGTTCTCTGTCGACCTGACGCGTGCAATACGCCTTATTGTTTTAATTTACTACACGTCTCACTAAACGTCCACATGAACGTTATCTTTATTGTCGAATAACTTTTCAAGACTTCTCTTGTGTCGTCGTTTTTGTTTCACCGTTCGCGTACTAACTTTCAACGTTTCCCTTGAAATCATTCGAGTTAGAACAACACAAAATGTAGGTAACCGTTTTGACAACTCGTTTACTCGTGACATGCCTACAAGTTTCGATCGACGCGGGTACTTCGGCTAACTTATCACTTAGCCACGAACGAATTAATCCAAGAAGATTACCGTCTTAGTACTATGACCTGTCTCGATAACTCAAGAACGCTGTCGCTCGTCCTTTATCGTTCTAGGCTCGATATTGCCGTAATTTATTCCGCAGAGAGCCAAATTAAATATAAAACGTCGTTGCGGTGTATCACTGTTAGTGACTGTGATAAATGAAGCCATTAGTAACGCGAGCTGTACTTTTTTCGGTTCATCCGGCGGCGTCGACGGGCCGGGGGTTGCGGCGAGTGGGAGTTTGTGGACAATTTCATTAGAAAACGTTATAAGTGTGTTGTCGGGTGACGGGGTGACGCGGGTGACGGAGCGGGGTGGCGCTCGCGGGGCGGAATTACAAGCGGCGCGATAAATTTCGTCGCCTCGCGACATTAGGCTCGCGGCAAAATAGGGGCGCTAGACACCGCCGCAGTAGGGCCACAGCCTCCGGCGGCCAGGAAAAGCGTTGATCCTTGCGCGAAATTAAAACAAGGAACGTCCGTGGCAAACTATAAAAACGTCGTATAAATCTCGGCGGGCGCCCGCTCTCGATGTGTGGACTGCGGGGCTTTATCAGGACTCCTTGGTTATTTGTGTTACACGCCGTACAGGTGTGCGCCCCAAGCGATATTGATCGAGATACACACCAAGGGAAACTGGCTTTTATCATTCTTCGACAAAAGTTTTATTCGTTCTAACTTTTATTATGTTGTACTACATAGAACTGCTTTGATACTTCTGTTTTATCGATAAATTGTTATGTTAACATACCTAGGTAGTTTACTAATGACGCTTACTTAATACTTAAATTAAATTATTTACCGCACGCAATGGACACTTTATTAATGTTAAGATTTCATAAGAGAAGTTCAAAATCATTATAGAGTATTTCATTTCAGTTCATAGTCAGTTTCACTGGCACCATACATTATCTACTGTTTTCTATAGTTAGACTCCCATTGCTAGTCTATTTTATTGTAACAATACCTTAAAAAACCAAACGTTCAACTATGTCAACTTTTTATTAAATTATATCGCTCCGCTCAAAGTCAAACCTCACCTTAAAAAAACCTTTCAACAAGTCTTCATTTTAAATCTCCATACTTTATCCGAACAAGACCGTAGTGCCAGCGGTATCCTTATTCTCATATTACATTGCACCAGTAGCGGTCAAAGCAGTTTAATATTAAATGATTAGGTACTGAGCACTCGCCATAAAAACAACGACACTTCCAGCTATCAAAGGCGTACTAATAAAAGCAAACAGTAGAACTAAAATGGCTGCTGCTAACATTGTTGTTACACTTTGTTTACTGAATTATCGCGAGTTACGTGGTAAGCAGGGTTGATTACTGTGATTGTTTAGTTGGTGGGGTGACGTTCACTATCACGGTTTGAATTCAAATGTTAGTTGAATATAATGTATAGTTACTAGCGTTTGTCGTGGAGTGGCTTTTAGAATGATACTGCTTATAGAATATATTATATTATTTATAAATACATTAATACTATTTTTGCCCCTAAATTGTAAAAATAAATAGTGAGGTGTTTTATTTTTTACAATAATTATCTTTACAAGCACATTGATATAATCTGACATCGTATCATTATTTTCAAAATTAAAAATTTGTAAAAAAAGTCCGTATTTAGTAAAGTTTGCGAAGCCGGACAAAATAGACAAACATATGAAGTAAGTAAACCTATTTCAAATATAGGAAGATTGTCATACTTTGTTTAACGTAAATCATTTCAACTCAAGACCAATAACCGCACAAAGAAAAATCTGCCATAACACTTAAACTGTCCAGTATCATCCGTAATTAGTATTTCCTCGTAATAATCGTTGTCTGTCGGCAGAAGCTTGCAGTGTTGCTCTCTAATGAAAACGTTCTAAGTACTTGTGTTTAATGTTTATTTACTTCCACTTTGTTTTTTACCTACCCAGTCTTATGGTCTCCGTAAAAGCGAGACATTAAAGGGTAAGAAGCCAAGACTTGATTTCTTTTGAATTGTCTTGTCGAGGGTGCTTGTCTTGCTGTAGAAAATATGCGAGTTTTAATACGTTTTGCTTCAAGTTTTTTTGCTTATAACTTGTTGATGATAATTGAAGCTTTCATTTGCAACAACTAACGCTTCAAAATAAACTATTATACTCCAAAGAAGTTTAAAGTACTATGGAATTATCAACGTAAATTTACTAGGTACAGAAATATTTCTCAAAATTTAAGTAGCTACTTCTCCATATAACAAATCAAATAACTCCTAATGTAACAAATAACGTGCAAACTCTGAAGGTTCTCTAGTAGATTTGTTGTTTTCTTTGGAATGCTTTGACAGATACCAGACTCAGCCAACCTGAACAAAAGTTAGATTTGTTTATTATAAGACAAAGACATTGAAACTCACTCTTAGTGTAATTGAGACAATAAAATGTACTCTAGTATTCTTGTATTGAGGTACTATTTCATTTCAATTTATGTTTTTAAGATATATTTCTTATTCGGGATTAAAGCAATTTCAAAATCATTGTCCTCATTTTGAAGATACTTTAAGTTTACTTCGAATTTATTGAGATAAATTCTTATTATTAAAAGTCTTGTTTTACTTTGCCGTTAGTATTTCAATGCAATAATCCACTGTTTCTTTTCGCACCTATTAGTTTAGTACAGCTTAATTTCAGTTGCCAATTGTTTTTGGTATTACAAATCTAGGATCATTTATTACGGCAACTTAAAGCTAACGCCTGTATAAACCAATGCAGACTGTATTTACTTTAGTACATAATATATACTGTATTTCTGTATAACCTACTTAAAAAACATGAGTAGTTTCCAAAACTTGCCGTTGAAGGAAATAAGTTATCCCATATCAAAAAACAAACATATATTTCGATTCATTCTTCACAGAAAAGATCCGTCATAGTCACGGAAAACTTGGAGTATTTACATTATTGATCCGGAAATCACTAGCTACACAAAGTCAAGAAACGTTACACTATAATCTAAGCCGCCTATTAACTGTGGACATTTGAAAAGACACATCGAGATCTGTTTGCATCGTGAAGGATACATCAAAAACCCATATACAACTGACGTTAAAAGGGTTCACGTTTCCGCTATACCTACATCATAGTGTCAATTTGGCTGAGGACACGAAAGCGGTGACGTTTTTTCAGATTGACAGCAATACCCGAATCTAAATCTTGCCCACCGATGCCTTGAGTTATGAGTTGATATGACAAATCAGACAGTTTATGACGCAGAGAATAAAGGTGAACGTCTCGGGGATTATTGACGATTTTATTTTTATATCGCTGCTCTTGTTTAGTTGTGTACGAAATGTGAAATAATACCTTGGGCTTTTGGTTGGCTTATTTTTTCTTTGACAATTTGGGTAATGGTCGTATCATTGTAATGGAATCAGATTGTTTTCGGTACCTAACAGTTCTTTTAAAGGCTTTGTTATATTTTTTTCTTAACGACCTTTGTCTACAAAGTCAACTTTAAATGTAGTTATATTTTCACAAAAATTATGTACCTACCTATTCAAATGAAATAGTTCCTTCATTCCAGGAACGTTGAATTTAATATAGTCAGAGATTTACATGTAAAGTATAGACTAAATCAAATTCACGAAATGTATGACGGCAGGAATTTGGTTACACCGGAACCTGTATAAATTGTAAGGATCCCTATTGACATGCATTACGGAGCACCCCTGCCCTATCGACATTCAAAGCGACACCACGCTTCCATCGCCAAATATTTATAGCCTACAGCAATTAGATTTTTACAGCTTTAAACTTAGTAAAAGGAACTTTTCACAAAGATACATTATCTAATTCCATCGCCGCGGATAACAGTTAAGAAGGTTTTATTACTTGGACGCTGATGAAAGTACGCCTTTATTGATTTTAAGGACGGCATTTGAGAGTATTTAAAGCTTCATGTTGGGTCATAAAAAGTTTTAGGATCGGTAGTTAATAGGCAAAATTTTTAAAAGGCAAAATTGAAGAGATTGTGTACATTCAGCGCCAAAGTATTAAATAACCTACGAAGAGATATTTTCCTGTTATGAATAAAAAAGTAAAAGATTTTTATTGAAATTTCTATACGGATCACATAAATGATGATAAGGATTTTGAAGTAAGTAATGTAATGTAAAGATAAAGTACAGGAGGAATATAAGAAGAGCTCAAATCATCGGATATCCCAAAAGATGAACGTACGTACGTCCCTAAGCCTGTGGATGTATAAAGATGGGGTTACATTTGAATAAAATTTTATTCGTAGAGCTTACAAAGACCATAAAAACGTACATACGCGCCGCATTCGATTCGAAATCATATTATGACTTTTCAACATGTATGAATGCAACTCGGCTTCCTATTTCTCGTTCCTTTGCTATATTGAATCCTCTGTGTAGTTTCTCCGTTTTCAATCTGGTACGTACAGTTATGTAGCTTGATGTTACGAAATACAGCAGAGATGAGATGATATAAAACACATGTTGCGCGCAGTATGAGATCTCCCGCCGTCCAATAATTCAAAAATGAGTTAAGCTCCACCATGATGGTATAGTTTATTGCAACTTATTTATTGGCAATTTCTTGATTTACGATCTTTTGTATTATGACGAGACGTATGAAATGAAGATTACGCTTTTACGTATCGAGAGACAGTTTGTTTTTATTTATTTGTTTTACAGTTTGGTTTAGTCTTTGCGGTTCAATTTTGTTTGGAAAGGCCATGTTTATGATGGCAAGTAAAACTACAAGAAAACCTTAAAATTATGGTCTGTTTTTATTCAATCCATGTGCAGTTTTATATGTGCCAGAGTACCTATGTGATGTGTTGCAAGTCCGTTTCCAATCAATTAGTTTTAGTAGGTATCTGTGATGATGATAGTTCATATACATTTCAAAGGCAATCAAAAAATGACTATAATAATGTACAACAAACATAAAAGTAGTATTAAAGGTATCATAGTGGTGTCACACTCCTATGTAATTTCATTAATCTCGTACATTATCATCACGGGGACAGAACGCTATTTGATCTGACATGAAAACAGCTTAAATATGTACATGTAATGCTACTTATTAATGCCCGTAATTAAATACGTTTTCTATGTGGTTACACTGTTGAAGATTAGTATGGATAATAATAATATTATAAAGATCTCTTGTGGTTACGGAGATTATAATCATAGAGAAGTATAATAACCCTCTCTTACCTATATTATTTTCATTTTTATATTTATATTTCACAAAATAATCCTAATGAAGCAGTCAATTAATATTTTTTTTAATTTCCTGGATATACTCGTGATTACCAGGTTCCTAGCTCCAAAAATATGAGTAATTTTGATCCTTACAAAACACATCCATAACCTTATTTGTTCGGGTTGAGATTTAAGTAGCTCTCACTGCATTACTAATATAATAACTATATTTAAAAATTATAAGTTTAAAAACTTCTAGGTGGTTTTAGATTTCTAGGTGAAAAATTTTTGTTAAGTGAAAAACACATAGTTCGCTATTCTTAAAACAAATATTTTACTAGAAACATTTATTAGAGAAATATTAAAGTTATTTTATCTTAACAGGTGGTTAATGATAATAATCATTACTATCCATACTAATATTATAAATGTGAAAGTAGCTCTGTCTGTCTGTTACCTTTTCATGCTTAAACCACTGAACCGATTTAGATGATATTTGATATGGACACAGTTTAAGATCCGAGGAAGGACATAGGATAGTTTTTATCGTAACGTCTATAAACTACGTAAGGTGATTTTGGTGAATTTTGGAACCCCTTCCTCCCTGGGACGCTTTCTAACCGACATCCACGCGGGCGCAGCCGCGGGCGATAGCTAGTCATATTATATAAACTTACGTTCTCATAAATATTCTTTATAAATTTTTTTAATTTTCGTATAGGTACATTGAACTGTTATACTTAAGAAAACTAACTACTTCACATGTTAAAAAAATGCCGCAGTTAATATGCTAATAATAAAATCAAACAAATTTAACAGACAACTAAAAATAAAGTCTTCTTTATGTGATGTTAAAAAAATATGCTTGCCACTTTAGCAAAACTGTATGTATCGTTTTACTTACAACAGATAAACTTGGTTTCCAAACTGTGTCTCCATTTTGTTCTCCAACAAAAATCCTCAAGTATTGTAATGTTCCACATTTACACGATTGATTCTTGCACTATCCGATACAGTGTGCTTTCTCAGCCGATCGTGAATCTCCCTTATAGTCACGACACCTCCATTTATACCCAAATTCAGCCGAACCCACCCGAACAACCGAATAATCCACTGAGGGCCGTTCTGTGCTCTCGTTTGTTGAAACGCCAAATCGCAGCGCATTATTCTAATTCGCTTTCAGGATAGCTCTCGAAGAAGCTATTTATTTTCGTGGTAGGCTCAATTCATACTCAACTCTAGATCACGCACTTTAAATTAAAATAATATTCCTGCCACTCTTTACCTTTCCTCGTAAACATAGTACTTAAACAAAACGACCAAATACGTCCTACTAATAAAGGAGTTTTATTAAGGGTCGCGATTGATAAATGACGCAAGTTAGTTGCAAATCTCGTCTACTTGTCAGGTCTCAACACCGATAGTACTTATAATAAATTACAGGAATGAAAGGAAATAACTTTTCTTATATATCATGATATAATGTCGGAGCACATGTGGCAATCTTTATTCCACAGAAGTGCCGCAGAAGTGAAAGATATTTCAGATATAAAAACACGTGCCCGATGCTAATAAAGTTGGGCAATATCGGAAAGGTATTTTGTATGAACGGTTTCCCAGGGAGGCCAGAAAAAAGGGACATAAAACGAGAAGAAACGAAAGTGGAAATATGGCCAAGTCATATTTTATTTACTGCATACAATCGAACCTTTATCACGGTTTGTATCGAGTTAGAGTGCTGGTAGTGGGCTCTCCGTTTAGGGGGATGGTCGGCGCGGGCGTGTTGTGTTATCTGCATGTTTATATTTTACAGCTGTCAATGCTACACATTTTCTGCTATCTGGGGAAAAGTTCGGGAAACATATTTGACGCTGATGGTCGTGCGTTGACGTTTTGTGTGTCACTGAGTTTATGTTGTCATGAATCCATTTTTCTGTTTCTGTCATTTTGCTATTAAAATATATATTAACAATTTTGTACATTTTTAAATAGTTATTTATACTTTTTTTTTAGTAACAAAAATTAAGAATGGTATATGATTAAATGTTTCATTTTAAACTCTATATTTTTTCCTGTATATTTGTTTTTTTTCAGTTTCATGCAAAAACGGCGAAACGTATTTGGACGAAATTTAAAATTTTGTTTATAACTCGGTGTAAAATAAATAAAAAAATTGTATATACATTTATAATCTCGTAAATCAATACCCATTAGAGCGAAAACAAAGTTAAGTGACATTAAAATTATATAAATACGTGAAAATATACGAGAAAATTGTTCAACATTTATAATGCAATACGCATTAGTTGTCGCATGCTTTTTGAACTTACATATTGAGATAAATACAAAAATACTAACAGCAAATTCAATTTTATATTTGCTTTTTGAATCATGCAATAACAAATTCTACGTATTCGTTGAGTTGTTCTTCAAATGGTAAGCTTATTTCAACATCGCTCATATTATATTACAGAATGCTTACACTCACTCGCTTTTATTTGATGCTTGCATAACAGACCAATTTAGGCAGCCTCAGCTGAACGAAATTGCACATCCTATTGTTCCAAACGTGGAGCAGAATAAAATTAGAGCGCACAGAAAACATGTTTGCATTGGAAATATTACTCCATGAGCCCTTCGGCCCCCCACGCCGGAGACAATATTCATTCGACCTCTCTGTGCCTTTTTGATATTTGCAACGGTAGAATAAACGCCAAATGCATACAGTTTACAGGAAAATTGAGCAAGCACAGCCGCGGTACACCCGACAGTTAAAAATAAACCTGAGAACGCGTTAAGCGGAACAAGTAAATAAACTTCGCGCAGGACTAACCAAAGACACCGAACTGTTCTTCCGGTGAGGCTCAATAATTGGATTCGAAGGAAAGGAATTTTAGCGAAAAAAATGTTCGACAATTTGTCAGTCAGCTAGGCGGGGGATCTCGGCGACATGATCGTGCTTCATCATCGTTTTTTCGTCAAAGTACCTGCCCCTGCCCCTCGCCGACCGCCCCACTAGGGAATTCTTAATACTCTGGATACATTCCACGTTTACTAAAATCAACTTTGCCCTAAAAGAACTTTAATTCTCTCAATTGTGAATAGCGGAAATCGAGTGGCTTTATTACTTTGGGCACGCTTGCTTTTGTTTTTTTTACGATAACTGAAATGTGACGTTACGACATTACGCCGCAAGTGTAATGTCGAGTGTCGTGATGGCCCAACGACGATAAGATTTAAGGACAAGCATTCCTGTATAGTGATAAAATACCCGTTCATACTTATTTTTTAACGAACAATTATTATTTTCAATTTCTTTTTAATACCTAACCGGTGATATAATGCTACTGAACCGCTAGTATTTACGATGCTTAATTATGTAAATCAGTGCAATTCAT
Source organism: Herminia tarsipennalis (assembly GCA_945859575.2). Classification (NCBI taxonomy): domain Eukaryota; kingdom Metazoa; phylum Arthropoda; class Insecta; order Lepidoptera; family Erebidae; genus Herminia; species Herminia tarsipennalis. Next base: position 9,158,559 of record OX243840.2, read on the forward strand.
GTTCGGTTATGTTAATATCTGCAGCAATGTTATATATCTTGAATAGTTTAATGCACTTCATTACATAGTATGAACAGCTATTAGAAAAACTAAACATAGAACCATTATATTTACCAACAAAGATAGAAATGAATTTAATGATAAGTCATGCATCGATACTGAAAGCTTTGCACTGAATACCCGCTAACCGGCGCGCGGCGCATTGGCGCGCCGCACTCCGCGTGTGAAAAATACCTTTTCATCTTGGGAATTCGTGCAGAGTTGTCGAACTCTTATATTTATAAGGTGAAACGAGAAATAAACAAACCGAATGGAAAAAAGGAGCGTACGGTGTTTCGTTCGCAACGGCTGTAGATCTCGCTGATTGTGAGAAACGTTGTGCCGCATCTTGAATTATTTGACAGTTTGAATTGTCACCTCCTGGTCCTTCTTGTTGTTATTTTTCGCTATTTCCTGCTCACGTCACCGGATAATGCGTAAGTGATAAAACAAACCGAAACTTGTTAGCAATACTCCATAGTTATGTTAGTTTGCATTCTGAATGTTAACATTAACAATATAATTCAAACTTTGTTCCGGATGAACCCAGCGCGAAGATACTTGAGTAAACATTGTTCGTGTCGATCCCCAGCCATTTTGAATTTAACTATTGAAAATAACCATTACTCGCCAACGAAACAGGCGAACCTGGATTTTTTACGACAAAGTTACGATTATTTCGTGTGTAAAACTTATTTTCCCGCCAATGAGTATTTCGATAAAAAATTAAATTATGTCGTGTCACTGGTAAAGTGTCTAGGAGAATTTAATCTTATTTTATGTATAAAACAGAAGTGCCGTGACCAAGATGCGTATCAAAGAATCTCATCCGAGTGAAATATTACCTTTCACGTGCAATTTCTTCCGGGAAGTGTCGGCGCGTCTAGTCCAATCAACATGGCCGTTCTCCTAATTATGTTTACCGTGTCCCGTTGCTTCTGTGCGAGACGTGAATTCCTTCCATCCCCTCTAAATGTTTATAGAAACTGATTATTTAGCAGTACGCAATGTTTGGCAATATTTAGGCCAATTCCTACATTTACATTATACGTGTCGATTCATATGGAATATTTAAGGACAAACAAATAAGAAACCTAAGCGAATTTATTACCATATTTGTGGCTCGGCAATGATAATTGTGAAGTGGAGTGCAAAGTATTCATTTTGTATCTTTTTTCGTCTGTAAATACAAACGCCACACTTGTCATTTCCATCCCACAGTGATCTTTTCCCAGCATTTTTTCCTCAAACCCGTCATAAAATAAATGAATTAGCATACCTAATTGTCCCTCGGAACTGAAATGAAAAAACGAAGAGCCCCTCTGCAGAATCCGGACGGATTTCTACGAGGCAATCAAAATTTAGGAATAATTTAACAGCTTGATCCACATGCAAAGCCGTTTTTTATAGGCAAAGTTGATGTGAGAACAAAGAATTATATACGGTGCGAAGACAAGGGGATTGTGAAATTAAAATACTTTAATTAACGTCAGATAGAAAGATATAAAGGAATAATTGAGCCACAAATTAGCTTATTGAGCTTAAAGCTGGTCTAAGGAGTGAGTTTACGAAGTACGCGTGAAACGAGAATATCTCATTTTCAAGGGAGATTTCAATAAACGCGACTATATGTCCGGTGCGACCTCATTCTGATACCCACTTCTATTTGCCAACATATTTTCAGAAATATAAGTCCCTTGAGTTCATTCTATGGAGTATTTTAACATAATTATCGCGTAATATGTAGGTAATAACATCGTGGTACCGCTAATGATAATTATTGTACACATTGAATATTAATATTAATCTCGAGCGGTGTATGAATCTAAATATCAATTTGGAGGCAGATATTTGTTGAGTGTTACATGTACGTCTAATTTTACTTGTTGATCAGGTACAATTAATCTCAGGGAGAAAATTAAAGAGAAGAAATTGCAAATTTATTGGATTTACTGTCGATATATATTTTTAAATATATTCATAGGTACAATTTGATTATAAATAACGTGTTAGCTATCTCATTTCGCATATTTCACATCATTTTTAATAAGGCTTTAATGCACGATTAAAAATTATTTCAACACGACTAAACACATTAAGTATTTACCCCAAGGGAAAACAAACCACACAAACAAACTACAATAGAAAAGGGGACGCAGCACTACATCATATAGGTCGTCAAACACAATACCGGATAATACTAAACCGGAATTAACCTCACTAGATATGTAGAACGCCGGACCGGCAGAACAGTTATTTTGCATTTATTTTTATATTGCAAATGATCGGCTTATATCGGCCCATCAACTCGAACATTGTAACAGGATCAAGCAGTTGACGCGTGAATTGTGTTTATAGCATTTCAATTGAGTTTATAAATTTATATTTCGTGTACCAGTGTAAAAACATTTTATACTGTAGAATGGTTCTGTGATTTTTGTGCAGATTGACTAAAGTGGTCATTACTAATTTTGTGAATGTTTTTTTTTATGAAAATTGTATTGATTGATTTGATTTTGTTCTTTTGAATCCTAACGTTTTTACCTGTGTATCTATGTGTATACGGCATCATAGCGTTAGGATGTGACCTTTTAGGGTTCCGTAGCCAAAGTGGCAGAACGGAACTTTTATAGTTTTTCTTTAGAAAGCTAGGTTAATCTGGATGGCTTTTAGTATTATTTCATGAATCCATTGCCGTCTAACTTCATTTTGTTTTTATTTCAAGCAAAGCATTTTAATTTTTTATCATGTTGTATTAATTTGACGATTTCAAACAATCTTTAAATGGATTTTACGAAAAAAAGATATTTCAAACTGAGTTTGAAAATTTGTTTTTTTGTTTAATAGACAATCAACTTTTTGTCATATATATCGCGATCGCATTTTTGTTTTCAACTATTTCTATAAATCTGTATAGCTTTGGTTTTTTTAATTTCTAAAAAAACAAAGCATATAAATTCTTAAAGGCAATAAAATAAGGTTTATTATTATCAAAATACTTAATATACAATAAATCAATCTTAAGAGTACTTGATATGTTCTCCAAATATAATAAAAATTACAAAATATAATAAGTATATCTTGAACATGAACGACAATTCATACAAATCAAAACGAAAATGTCTAATAAAATAATGAGACAGAATTCGGAACGAGACAAGGAGAGAGGCTATCGATTGGAGGTTTCTCATTACTTTTTTTTGGATTTGCCCCTCTTACGAAGTAGAGTGTGCGATGTAGCCTCGGGCGTCGACAATTACGAGTACAGTACTAGACGGCTAATACAAATCGCTCGCCCGGGGGTACGTTTATCCCAAATAGGGTTACCATCTTAAGACGTTTGTTACGGGGATTTTTCGTATTTGGAAAAGGAAGCGTATATGTGAGTGTTTAGTGAGGGTAAATGAGCGTGTATGTGCTTTTAATATATGTTTAGCGTTTAGTACGGACTTGTAATAGTTCGGTGACCTGCTGTGAAGTTGTTCGGTTCATATTCAGTGTTATCGTGTGACAATTGTGTAATAGATTTGAGCAGGATTTTCTTTTTAGGATTTTTTGTTGTGTATTATGTTCCGATAGATACTTCGATTTTATGTTAGCCTAATAATGTACATTTTATGATGAAAACAATCCAGTCGGAAAAGAACGTCACCCTAACGAACCTTCGCTCCATACCTCATGTGAAGAAAACTATTACATCATTGTTCCCTCATTTCATTCGAACAAAAATAAACCCACGTCCGTAGATAATAGGGGACAATTTCGTTTCCATTTCTATTATGAATGTCGGACAATCCAGACAGTGTGAATGATATTGTTTTTAAATTCGTATGTGTTATTTTATATCCTATTCTTATTTCTATGGGAAATTCTTATTAATAATTCCAAAAATGTTTAATGTGTTATAAATTCAGTATAGTCATTGTTAGATTTTGGGATTGTTCCAATTTTAAAAAAAAAATTTAGGGTCTAGAGAAAAAGTATTGTCTATTGCCGTTCATATATCTCTATCTGTTTACTAAGAATCTATTACCTAAGAGTGTGCAGTTGTATGTTGCAAAATAAATATTAATTATTTTCAAAAATGCAATAAAATAATATTTTGAAGTGTCGGATTTTTACTCTAGCAAGGTACGACGAAATCCAAAAGACGATAAAAAACCCTAAAGAGTATTCTAGTTGACCTAAAGTATAAGTAATGTGTCAAAAAGCGACTACTTACTCTATACTTAGAGGAGAAATAAAGATTTTATTGTCATGGTTCAAATTATAGATTTCTTTTTCCTGTTTAAATTTAGAACAAAGAAGAATGTCAAATATGAATCTGACATATTTAAAATTTAATGAAAACGTTACGAAATCACCTCTTTTTTTCACGCCAGCAAATAATTAAATAAATATTTAAAATAAAGTATGATACGGAACTCTCAGTACACGAATTCTACTCACATTGAATCTCTATTTATAAACAAAAGAACCGAATAATTTGAATATAAATTGTACAAAAGTGTTGGACTTGACATTGAACAGACAACCCAACACCTCCCTGGAGAGCGATAATGGCGGCTAAGGTTTCAAATTAAGCCGAAAAATGTTACTAATCAAAGATAAATGTATCTTTAAATAAGCTGACCGCAATCTGTGTTTACTACATTCAGTGGTAGTGTATATAACTAAATAGTCGATACTAAAATGTAAAGAAATATTTAGTAAACCTCGGTGGTCCTTAAGGAACGATTGCGCGGTAATACAAACCGGTCGAGAGTGTAATTAGTTCTCCATTACCCTAATATATTAAGTACAGGGTATGTTCAAGCACGAAAAAGAATCTTATACGTTGTAGAATTTATATTACCTACCCATGACGTGGTAATGTATAATAACTTCATAATATTTACTAGCCTCTGTCTGGAAAACCGTTTGCATTAATTTTACGATATTATTATACTCGTATTTGATTCTAAAAACTTTCGTCTTTAAGTTTACCCACTCCTTTAAAACGTTAATCACATAAAAGAAGGGTTGATTCTAAAATATGTCAATGTATATGAGAGATTAGGTGACCCGCACAATTTTGTTTTAGCAAGCATCTTTAATCGTGATGTTATGTGGTAGGCTACATAACACGCTTTTCTCGAAAAATTGACTATTCAACACTAAAATACTTTTTCAATTGGAACCTGTACTTCCTCACAGTTTCGCGTTCAACAAAACAAACGCCTCAGCTTTATAATATTAATATAGATATCAGAGATAATAAACAAATGACTAACATACCAAACGCGAGTGTCGCCGGTGGTCGGCGTTACTAGGCTTCGATCACCCGTCAGCACATAACCAAATTAGAGCAATTTAAGTCAGGAAATTGGAAACGCTATCGGGCGCTCGATGCGCTTGCAACAGGAACGCCACTACCCACTGGCATTTCAGACATCCACCGTTTCGGCGGCCCTGGCTAATGTCGGAACAATGCACGAATCTGGACAGACAGATCCGAGCGGGTCCGAAGATAAACGACAACCGTAGAGCGTTGTAACAACTGATTGATATACGGCCTCCGATGATATCGTAGGTAACTACACGATAGTTGAGCCGAATTCCTGACCCGCCTCAGTTACAGTTCGAGTACTGTTGACATTAAACGATGTTTAGATAGTGACTCCGTTAAAGTTGACTATCCACCGCTTTTCGACTGTTTGCACTGGTCTAATACACTCAACGATGTACTCTGAATTTTGCAATAACTACTTGAGGTTTATGTCCTATGATAACATTACGAGTAAATAAACATTTCTCATATTTCCTCCTATCATGAGTGGTCTTTTCAAGTATGTGAATTTTCTTAACAAGTGTTTTGTATCACAATTTCGTTTATTTTTTCAAATGCGTTTATATTTTTATCTATAAAATTGCTACAAAATTATAGTTGAATTAGCAATCAAAGAAACTTAGTAAAGTCAAAGCGTTTGAAATTTGAAACAATCGCACAAATAGCAGTACTAGAGCCATATGCAGCAACTCTGTTCGCAATTCCCGCCACCAGTCGCATTCAAGACTCGGGGAGAACATGTCGATAGCCGATACAAAGTTAAGAGCGTATGTTAAGATAATAACAAGTAATCGTGCAAGTTGGATCGCAAGGCAACACACTTGCGTACTAGTTATCGACGGAGCAACGACGGTCAGAGTTTGGTCTCGCTCGACGGCTAAAACAATAGCGAATCAAGCATGCAACGGAACTTCCTCAAAGACACCCTCTTGTGCGTGCAACGCTTAGCGAACGCGCACTAACTTTATATTGGTTGGGAAACTTCAACGTCGATGTTCGGAGCCCTTCATTCGACAACGTGGAGCGTTAAATTACGAGAAAGTACCACTAGATTTACAGACACCATTAACAATTTTAAACTAACCAGATTAAAAAAAATACTTTCTCATTTCACATGATCCATTTTACAAAACAAGGTTTGGAGTAATTTGACGTAAATTCTCTTGAAAATATCACTAAGCAATTACGACGGCAGGAGGGAATATAATCGGTTATTTTTCTCGCGTTACCAAATCTAAAAATAATATTCACAGAAAGAAAGCATTTTTACTTAGACATTCCGGCCAAAATTGTTGTGAATAAAGTTGTCCGCTTAACATTAAATATAAGATCGCTTTAGCGAGGCAGATAGACAGATAAAGACGGCATACATTTTCATGAGAAGAGAAAAAAATAAAATATAAGCAATCCGTGGTGAAATTGTGAGGGCCAAGTGTGCGTTTTCTGTCGACTGGGGGCAGACGGAGTCCACTGAGCGTGGAGCGAGAAGGGCCTAAGCGGCGACCGGGGGACGAAGGAATGAGTACGCTCGCACCGGCCGATGGAGTAAACATTCCAGTAGTCGGCCCTCCCAGATAACTCTTAATCGGTACTGGCTTCAGCGATTACACCGGTCGTTCGGCTAATTAATTTTTAAGTCGGCATCTCGGAGCGGCAGCTTCGACTTTCAAGTGAATTCAGTCGCGATTTACATATTATATCAGAGTTCTGTTTTCTTGATTTCCTTACCACCATTTGAATTTTGTTACGGTTCTCGTAAAATGTTTTAAATTAATTTTAGTTTAAATCTAGAACACCAATACTGAGGTTTAAAATTGTCTCTTTATAATGTCTAACTTTTAATATAAATATCCTTTTATTAAAATAATGCTACTTTTGACCTTTTACGAAAAAATATTTTACTTTAGGCGAAAACTTGTAATTATCAATCTAAAATAACTAACACACCATCCATAAGGTGTAATGTAAATAAAAAATCTTTAATATTGCCTCCAAAATCTAGGAGGATTTGCGAGGTTACGTAGGTAGTATTTTTTCGTAGCACGTGCAAATGCTACGAGAAAGCTACACCTACGTCGAAGTATTTAAATGCTATATCTGTAAATAGATTTATGATTGTATAATGGATTATTATTGCTTGCTTAGTGCTAATTATCGAGGCAGTGAAAGCGATAATCTGATATGAGAATTTAGAGCAACTTCCATGTTATCAAGCGATATACGATAGCGATACGATTACAGGAATATCTTGTTTCTATTAAGTGATATTCTGATAATTACAGATTGATTGGTTCTAGATTTCTAGATGGCATATTACAATATGTAGGTATATGTCTAAAGGTATTTATTGTTCCAGAACGATTACGTTGCGTAACCTCCGCTGGTTTGTATTCGGATTATGATGAATCTTTGTACTTTATAAATAAGACTATTTTATATGTTTTGTTAAAGATGAGTTATTACTTTTGTACTAAACTTTAAACTAACGTTCATATTTGTGCTAATGTCTACAGACTTACAAGCCCTAAAAATCGTTTCAAAATATATTTATGGAAAGGCTCAAATATTACAAAAATGACGACGTCTTAAAACGCAAAGCAAAATACCCTAATACGACGTTTCAACGTCATATTTATAACTCAATAAATGTATTCAGCAGGATAGCTCCTCGCAAGAATAACGTGAGTACTTTAATAAACAACTGGATTTGGCAAATTACCTTCACCTTAAAACTGTTTCAGAAAATGTATGCCCGGAAGTAATTTGCCGTACGTGTTTGTTTTAGCTTAAGCGTTCTCGCGCCATAAAATTAACTCGCTGCAATCTGTTCTTTTTTTACTCGCCACATCTGTGCAGATTAAACTACCGAAGGCACGTTATCTCCATAGCTCTTTAGTTCTGCAGTTCTGCTCCACCAGTCCCACTTAAAGCTTCCCCAATGAAAGAATGCTCTTACGTAGATATCTAGTGAACAGATCGCCATTATGCATGCGATAGGCAGAACTATGTCGTGACGAACAAAATTTGCGCCGACCGTTCGGGTCATAAATCCGACGGTTCCTAAATCCTTGAAAGGGCACTGTCGAGCAGCTTTCATCAGAAAATTCTCCATTATCTGAAGGAAATCGTTACCGGGGTTGAACCTCGCCCACCCCCGGCCCGACGGGCTTTCATTTACGGCGGCGTTGCGTGCATGCGTCCCCGCGGCCTTTGCTTCAGGTGGGCGTAGTCATTGTGTTCGGTATTTAAGTGGCTCATTTGATATTCTGAGACAGTTTGCATTCGAAAAGCTCGCACGTAGAGAGAACGGTATCGGGATATCGGAGTCACGGAGTCGTACGCACACAGGGCGCTGGGCGAGTGCGTACGGCGCGCCAGTCACAACACTCAACTGTGTACCGGAGCACGTGACTCGGCCGACTTGATGTAACATCTCGAGTGCCACTCGCCTCTCGCACAAGTCACGCACGCGTCGAGTTTGCGCAATGTTTATCCACAAATACACTAATGAAGGCACCTACAAAAGCGACTAGATTGTTAATTAAACTTGCTCAAAATGTGACACCCTTACGAAATGACTCCGGCTCGGGAGCACAGTGCACGGCTTCAATGTTATTGAATTAATTTGTAATCAGAATTCTCGGTGTACGTTCTTGAATATAATAATGGTATTCAGTAATTTATTTACTTCCCTAAGTATATATTATTACAGAAAGATTAAGAGTCTGAATATTGCGTATAAATGCCAGTCTATACGAGTTACTCGTATCGGCTAACTGCCTGATAGTTATGCCATTGTATCTCATATTTAATTATAATAATAGAGGTTACACAATATTTTGTAGTCACAAAAAGTAATTCTAAAGACCCTATCATTAGGCTGCCGACCAAAAGGAATAACCATTCCCTTAATCATTATTCTTAAAGACTCTTCATTAAATTCCTTTTATCTCTCCCGGGATATTTCCTTCGCTCGGCATCAATCACATTCACTCCGAAAAACTCGTTGGCTTTATTCTAAACTCTCATAATAGGTAATGAAGGTCTTGATCGTCGCGGGTGGCTGGCAGGCTCCGATTACTTTGAGAGCTAACACAATGACTCCCCGGCTGTAGCCAATGTTGAATTCTGAAAAGTTCCTTAGTCCACATCCACGCTAGATACGGGGCTAATTACGACGAAACTTTTGTAAATAGACACCTGCGCTGAGTCGCGACCGCCAGACAAAGACCAAAGTTATCGCAGACTTACAGGCACGCGCGCACCGCCACGCGAATATTAACTTTAAATAGTCGCATAAACGTCCCTTTTCGTGTGACGCCATTCGAGAAACGAGACGTTAGATCGGTGCTAAGACGACAGTCTTATTCAATATCGACCTGAGACAATACGGGACAGAGAAATTGTTTCCTTGATTTAAATCACAGCTTTGTTATTTAGTATCCATTAAAACAACATTAATTTAGTTGAAAGGTTCAATTCTGTGTAATGGCATTCGTCGTCCTAAATAAAAATGTGTATATACCGACTACCAATATACAACTTAATTGTCCGGGACTTGTTAGCTGTTTTATTATGAATTTCCATCATAATAAGTAAAGCGGGCACATAATCAAAATAACACAGTTTGCAAGTTTGACCGACGCGCCAAATTTGAGGGTAACATGTTTAATTATTTGTGCACAAAATGATTTAGCTGTGGGTAAAATTAGCGTTGCCTAATAACAAATGAGACATGACAGCGCAAATTCAGTACACTTTTCCAAAAAGTTTGATGTAAATTAAATTTCGCGAGCAAAGTTGGTGCAACTTCGCGTTCGCAACGCAGATACGTTGCGTGGAGTATGTCGGCTAAATGCTTCTATTCGTTGTGGTAATAGTTGTAGCAATCGAGCTACTCACAACTATGCAAAATGTACCTAATGTTCCGTTTTAATAAAATATTAATCTTAGTACTCACCGGTCCGAATTGTTCGAAATAATTCTTTACGTCTTCAAGCGTTGTTGGTGCCGATAGCCCTCCTACGAAGATTTTCTTTGTCCTGGTGACCATCTGTAACAATTATATTTCGATCAGTAAAATGCAATATAGTGTAGCAATATTCGTATACACGAATAACAAATAACAATATTCGCAAACAGTAGATTTTTGTTAACTCGTTTCAATTTTCAATGAATACACATTGCTATGTAGTTATTTATTTTTTTATGATCAAAAGGCTTATTTCAATAGTAGGCATAAAAGAGAGCATCGATGTATATAGCAGGATTCCACATAATTTGTTCGGATAGTTCATAACGTAAAAACAATTGGAAGCGAAATGAAGGCAGCATACACCGGTTGAGCAAAATGTTAAAATAATTACTGTTAATATATTATGTAATCCTCCTGGAGAGGTTACGGAGGGATGTTTCTGAAGAACGCATATTACATAATGGTTTTGTAAGATAATAGCCTCCGTAAACTTGCTACATAGTGATGTGTACAGACTTTGTTAATAAAATATGTTTGTGTAGTTTAGTTTAGGGAAATGATACCTACCTACAGCATTCTTTCATATTAAATTGACAGACCGTACTAACTCATAATATCTGCTTTGCTTAATTTATTTCTTTAATTAATCGTAATATATTGTTGTTAAATTAGCATTAAAAAAATATTGAATCTACTTAATAGGAATGTGCCACTTGTGAAACGAATGGACTATAAAAATACAAGTTAATATCGATATGTCTACGTTGTATTATACGCAAGTCTAGCTCATATCAAACTCAATAAAAGCGATCGTTGAATATGTAGCTAATTTGTTTATTCAATGCATATTTTACCAATCCAAGTAGGTATAGATGTTTATAAGTGGGCGTCATTATAATGTCAATATCATTATACGCTTCGATATCAAAGGCAGTACCTGTTTTCTTGTTGAATATTTATGCACGGTAATAACGATGAGAAAAATGCTCTCCGCGTCAAGTTAACAATGGTCGTCGAGATATCCTATCAGTAACGAGGCAGGAATCGGAGCTGTGGAGCTCGATACCTTAATTATGACGTCACAGCAAAGTTAACAGATGTCGTACACGCAGAAAGGAGCGAGCCTCATCCGGCATTTACGTATCGTATGACCGGTAAAGTTAACGACAAAAGTCAAACAATTAACCCCCTGTGAGCTGTTGTGCTGGCGTTTTTCAAACTCAGCGGTCGCCTGTAGAAATGTGGACTCAATTTCCCTGTATTGTTAGAGTTTACTCATATAACCTGATAGAATTATGTCAGGTGGTAAAGTTGTGCCTTGAGAATTAAAATGTTTATAGCTCTCGCCTACAGGTAATATCATAAGCAAAATTTTGTGTGACAGTAAACGTACTTTACACGGCCAAATAAATTGTTAGCGGTGCCTCCTCAAGAATGCCTCATATATTCAACTCGCTGAGTTTTGAGTAAAATAAATAATATTGCTTTCATATAACAACAATATATACAATCCCTTAAACCTTTGTGAGAGTAGTAACGAGAAATATTATTACGCGTCGGAAAGGAATCCCTATTACTATGAGTGGTGAAAGATAATAGCGCTGTGGAAATTGAATAAAACAAGATTCGGTAACGTCTAATGTAACTAATGTAAGTGAGTAAGAGGGCTGGAGTTCTGGGACGATCCCAAACGAAATCACACTCAAATGTACGTAAATGATGAATAAGTGGCATGGGGGGGTGTAAGGTGCGGTGGAGGGAGTCCGCTACGTGTCCAAGTGGCGCGCTCCCTCGCCCCGCTCTTCCCGCCATCCTTCTACCTTTTCCCTGTAAATCTCAAGTGTGACAACGCTTCCCTGCGTCCCCGTCATGTTGTCTCACCGAATCAACGCGTTTTTATACTGTTTTAATTTTTTTTGCATGTTATATAGAGCCGCAGGGAACTCTACAGAAGTTACTTTAACATACCTTAAGCTGTGTTGCGGAAATTATACAACTTTTGTACATCTTAAAAGTTTCACAAATAAAGTTGGTATACACATTTCCTCGGATTATTTCCATGAGCTTGTACAAACTGTCATCGCTACAGTTACTTTGAGAAAGAATGAAGTGAAGTGCTATAAAATCGTACATGGAACATTTGGTAGGCAACCGCCAAAACAAACAGAATCTTCATTGAAATGGTTCAATGCCCGGGGAATAAGAGAAATAAACCGAAATTGCAGTTACTAACGCGGTTTATGATTATATTCGTACAAAAATAATCAAAACGTTGCTACAACTACCGACGTTACTTGACACAGTTTATAAAATGTTATATTAATAAACAAGCAAATATTACGTTGTTGCATTTACATTTATTTTCACACTTAATTTAACCTCATATAAGAGGAAAAAAATAGTTAAACCATAATATATAACTATAACATGTACTTCTTAAGCTTCTATTTAATTATATTTCAAAAAAGAATTTCTTCAGAAATTGTTTCAATCAAAAATATTTCTATTAAAACCGGGGCAAAGTAAATTTGTATACCTTTATATCATTATTACGTTGCTATAGTTACTACCGTTACCCCAATGAAACCAATGAACGTATAAAATTTTAGGGGAATATTTTCGTGTTCAATATAAATGATATACTGCGAAGTGGCTGTAAAAAGAAGGTGCAAACGGATCATGATCATACTTTTTTTTATTTATGTACACGACGGGCAGTCTGACTGATCGATAACCGCATTACCCGAATAGGAATACTACCCATGTACCCTTTTTGCCCGTAAAATGTAGAATATGATAGATTTAGAAATACATATATACATGCAATATACCGTTTGTTGCTTTATGGCACAAATACAATGTATAACAGAAAAGTGTTGTCATATTCAAGGGCTGTTATGTGCCCATGATACTGAGTGCACATACCTATTTTTATCAAAATTAGAAGTAGGAGTAGAGGAATACCTAGGCTAGGTATATCTATGTTAGTTTCATAGCACTGTTTCAAAAGAACATTAAAGAGTAAAATAAATGTGATTACCAATAATTAAGCTTTGAAGTTTGAATATTATAATGACCGGTTCGTACGGCAAAATACTCAGGGAGCGATAAATAAAAATTTGATTAAGCGGCATTTATAAATGGGATTGTAAAGGGTGGTCCTATGGGAGTGAGTGTCAGGCTTACCGACCGCCACGTCAGCTGAAACTGTTGGCAATTACCTTAAATGTAGACAACGCAGTTCACTCCACTGGGAAAATTATTATTCACCGCATATCCAATTTTTAGCTGGCTCTCTAAATTGGTACGCGTTACCTTTGATTGCGCCTATTAATCGTTAAGCTTCATAATGCGTTTGACACCTTCCATTTCATTTTAATAGATTCGAAGTACTTTATTCGTTTAGATTACAAATTAGGCACTCATGGTATCTAGATCATGTTCATAAATTATACTTGTTCAGTCTATTCCAGTAACTAAGTATACCATTATTTATATTGGATTACATTGAACGTTAAATTAATCCGATTTTATTACACTTTTAGGGTTAAGTACCCAAAGACCAAAAACGGGACCCTATTACTAAGACTTTACTGTCCATCTGTCTGTCACCAGACTGTATTTCAGGAACCGTGGTAGCTAGACAGTTGAAATTTTTACAGATAATGTATTTCTGCTGCCGCTATGACAATACATACTATAAACAGAATAAAATAAATACTTAAGTAGGGTTTCCCACTCAACAAACGTGTTTTTTTCCGTATTTTGCTCGATATTATAATATACTGTCTAATGTTGTATAGTTAATATTACGGAATCCTTCGTGCGCGAATCCCGACCCGATTATATTGCGTTCTAAATATATCTATAAATAATTCTAAACAAACTTTTACGACTAAATAATAAAAACAAACTAGACAAATTAATCAACACAAGTAAACGCAGTGACCCGTAAAAATAATGATAAAGATTTGTGTAAACAAAATTAGTTTATTTAAAATTCAACTACAGTCATTTTAGAGCGCGACTCAAAAAAATTAGTATGTACGGTGTTGACCAAACAGCATTAGCGTTGGTCTCGTTAGGACACGGTAGTACCCGACGGGTACGTCACAGCCATTTTGTTGTGAAAAATACAACAATTTAATTTAGTCCAACTTGATCGTGGCGGCAAACACCGAACGGAACGCAGCACGACAAAAAGCTACACACACCAATTACGTAGACGCCAGCGTACAGCACTACCAGCGTCCCTTTACGTGCCGCGTGCCACTGGCTTACGAGTTGCTCTAACTCAATTCATAATGTGCCACAAGCACCGTGCACACTGCGCTCATATTTTTACGTTTCCCACCTACAACACTTTCGCACCGCACCGAAATTGTCGCCACCTATATTTTTGGTAATAAACGCCATAAACTTTATCGGTCGAAAAATTAAAACGTCCGCACACGTACACATTTTTGAGGCATTTGTGCTAAAGGAAGTAAGTAAAATATTACAGAATACAATGTTTTATTTGTAACAAATTCCATTTTGTTGCGCGACGTGACAACGACATGAAACTAAACGCATAAATGCACCCAACGTCAGCAGTCGTACGATTCCTAGAAATGGATATATTTTTTATTGCTTCGAATCCACTCAGAGTCGCACACCTTTTTTGTTATTTGTAAAAAAGGTATTACAGCTGCGAAATCCAGTTGAAAACATTTTCTTTCAAGAGGAGAACTCTCGCAACATGAAAGAGTGAATATACCACTTATTGCGGCAGAGGCGGTTGGGACAATATTAATCAATTTTTACACAGAGAATTTCGGGGGATCGTCGCGCTGTGAGGGCACAAAGGTCGACCGACCCACCCGACGCTGACGTTGCATTTCATTTTTGTTTGCCCACAGCCTCTGGCTCGCTTGTCTGTTCTTTGTCTTCCTGAATAAATGCGTATTTTGAAGCACCTATTTTTCATTATTACTACACCCACAGGATAGAATGTGACCTCCCTATCATTCACACAATTTTCGTTCTCTTCATTTTGTGCGTCTGTCGGTGATACTTTGAGTAAAAGGTATTTTGGTAAAAATGAAAATTGATTTTCATAAACAAAATGGAATTCATGTTACAAAATTCGGGAACAACATATGAAATTCTGATAAAATACTCTATTCCAAGTTTATCTTATTCGTTGGCAACATTATAACTGTATCTAAATGTATGTCGGGAGCGTTCGGCGCGGCGCAGTGAGCATTTCGCATAGATAGGGGATGATCCCGTCTTCTCGTGTCGCACACCTTATCTACTTCACAGCTCATTAGGTCTCGCACGGGGCGCCTTCCAACAGATCTCTGCCATTTGTAACAATACACAGACCACACGGAAGGCAAATGGTGATTCCAGGGCTTAGGGTGCCAGTCTCGTTAGTTCGGTGGGGAGGCGACACGACGTGAAATAAGTACGTACTCGGTTGTGGCGTGCGACGTCAACCGACGCAAGACACTAACCGCATACGTTCTAAATGGGAGACATTAACGAAACGTTATTGCTTTTCGGCTTCACCAACACTTGCACAGTATTAATCTCTATCTTATACTGATGCTCACTGTCTGTCGCTCTCCAGACTAGTTAATTCCGAAAATAACAAGTCATCGTCGTACTTGCACCTACAATAATTGTAGACAAATTAAATTTCTTCAGTGTACACCTGTCTTCAATTCAGCATGTTCAAGCGTTCATTAAAAAGCATGTGCATCTAAAATAATACCTTGATTTAACTTTAAAGGAACAGAATAAACGAAAGATAACTAATACAATAAATAATTTAATAAAACGAAAATTTTCTGAAGTCGACGTACGTTTTCATTCAATATCCGATAAAGCGAGCACAAACAAGTAAATACGAAAAAACGAATACATGTAAATGAACAAACTTCTCAGAATTACATCGTGAGCTGAATAAATAACGCCTGATCGATGCGTTGATAAGCCCATGAAAAATTTAAAGAGGATTCTTACAATGCTGGAAAGGAATGGATGGAGTAGGTATGAAGAGGTCTGGGATATTGCTTCTTTCAGTTTTTTACGTCCTATTACTCGTACGCAACCCTCAACGTGCGAACAAAGGACCACTTCATTCTATACGTACCTAGTATATGTACCTATCAACACCGTCACCGTCCGTGGCATTTAATGTCATTTTGATTGTTCACGATATATATTTGCTTTTACAGTAAAATACGCTAAAGTCTACTATTCAAATTTAACATGTGTGTTCCTTTTAAAAACGACTACGCGACATCATACTTTAGAAATGCTTTCACTAGAGTTCCCGAAACAATAGCAGCATTTAGGCGCCTAAAAAGTGAACCGGTTCAGTGCACTTGTCATCGAAAGCCATTCGGAACACATCAGAACTATATGTGAGTGTTCATTCACGTACGTACATGCACGTAGGTACTTTCTTTTATGTAGTAGCACCCAGCGAGTGGATGAAAGCGAGACGCCGGGACGCCTTGCCGCTAACTCCCCTTTCTTGCTAAATGCAAAAACTATGCCTATACCAACCCTAGGCTATTGTAAGATTGACTGAGGTTGCTTTGTTTGAAGTATACGGACGTGATGTAAGTGTACAAGATGGATGCGTAGTTGAAACTCTGCTGCTATTTTGAATATTCAAAATCAAATGTTTGTATATCGTCAGACAATAAAATTTGAATTTTGCGTGACTGAAATACTACGAAAAGATATAGATAAAAGTTGTGTTATGAGTTGTTTTTAGACAAATCTTAACAAGCAAATTAATTTTAAGGCAAGCTGTCTCGCTGAAGATAACGTAAATGAACTTTTCTAAGTGAATCATAATGTAAAGATTCCACTCCCTATTAAAAGTGAAGGATACAAGATACTTGGAATTTTTCTTTTTTGCTACGCATAATCAAATAAAACTTGATTTTATGTTTCGAGTCAAATTATAAGCCGAGGGGAGGGTGAAATAAAAAGTGAATAATGAATGTCGAGGCCGAATCCCGGACCGCGCGACCGTAGCAATTATTTTGTTTCGAGTACCATCAACATGGTTCGTTCTTTCAAATTTTCATACATTAAGCAAATGTCGAGAATGCGTAATAAGGACCTAAATGTTGTAAGCCGTCGCGAGCCCGCCAAGAGCATTCATTAAAACACCAGGGGACTGGACAATCGGACATTCTTTTAGTTAAACTTGAAGTTTACATTCGGATTTATTATTACTTGTACACAGTGGGGACTGAGTTTGTAAATAAACAATAAATGTCTCTGTAAAAAGAACTAGCAAGAAAAGTAACATTAGAGAAAAGTTTAAACGTATACAATTTGAACCGCGCAGTATGTGTGTGCATTTGTTTTACGTTTGCTTTTATATATATATTTTGTCGTACAGAAATAAGGTCTGTAGTTTGGACAATAGCAAAGAATTTTGAACAGAATCAATTGCTTTGTAGGTAGCTAATGGTGTAGTGTGTATGTTTCTTTAGAAACATTAGATATTGTTTTCTAGTAAACGGAGTTTTCTGGTCACTAAGGCAACTGATTTTCCCCTTTTCTTGAATGTGATATGTAATAACATATCACATTTTATTAATGTAATGAACACAGTCATTGAAAGTTTTTTTGTTGTTCGTGTGTCACTTCTATTAGACTTAGTAGTTAGAGTATTTACATCTTTATTGCAAGCAAATAAAGTACAAGATGCAATGAGATTATTGTGTATATTGTTTACCAAGTAAGGCGCTAACATTTAATCTGTTTAATACGAAGGCATAAAATTAAATTAATGTCAAACTGCGAAGCGTCTCGACTAACAACACAATTGTACTGCCACTACGCCGTGATACGAATCCATCGTAAGTGTCACTTAACTGTTCTTACTCTAAGCAAACTACTTGACGTCACCATCCCCTTCCTCCACCGAATGTGTGGAGTGCTACCCGTAACAGTAAATAAATACAAACTACAAGAACAACTGTCGCGGATGACGGAGGTTGCCTACAAAACATGCAATCCTTATGAATGATCGCCAGCTGACTGAACTCTATATGCCTTATATTTTTCTCTTTTCCCTAAAAAAGAAAACGGCGTTCCCACAATAGCACATTGGAAAACATACCGTGTTACATAAGTGTAACAGTTGTATTTCGAGTGACACTTGTAGCGCGGTTGAGCGCTTTCGTCGACACATCGGTCGATAGTGTTGACGAACAAAATAAGCTCCCCTCCGGGCGGGAGTGCGGTGTCAAGAGGCTATAGGATTAAACTTAAACTGGGTTTGCCCGCAGTTTAATTATACAAAAGGTATGTACTCTACTACTCACGAAAATGTTCAGCTCCTCTCGCACACATGTTGGAAATTAGTTAAATTATATCCTTTACACACAGTTGAATGGCAAATAGAATTTAAAATTAGTCGTCTGGAAAGTGGTATCAAAGGACGACAATAAATTATTCATACCTTAGAAACACACAGAAATACTTGACATATTTATAATTGTCGGACAAAAGGAATTCTCAATTTATATTGGTATCGTGCAATATTTTTTAATTCATACACGAATTCGGCAATGGCGCAATGCAGGATTAAAGTTTGCACAAAATAATTACCCACGTTAATATATTGCTTATATGTGTACGGTGGCAGAATTAAATCTAGTTTGTACTCGCCAGAAACGTAGTAAATTGTGCGTTTCGTGGAAAACTTTGCACTTTTATAGCAAGCAAGGCCAGAGTCGATAAATTTTAAGCGTCCTCCTCAAACGAGCTTGCTAAAATAGAAAATGTTATATTTCACGATTACGAGATCGTAATCTCTTTTGAAATTTAATAATGGATATCATATGGATATGAAAATTTTATTATACCTAGTGTGTAAGGTCGTAAGTGCGGTGGCTATTTGGATATTTCATTGGTCAAATCACTTCGCTAGCGTCTGTCAATAGTTTGACTCTTGTAAGATTTATCGAGAAAGAAAATAAGTAATCCGATATTAACTTTCGGCAGTAGATATCCATTTCTCTGGAAGGAATAAAGAAAATGAATCGGCGTCACTAATTGGCCGGCCAATGAGTCGGTGACGTGATGAATCTCGGACGAATGAATGAATCGTTCGGAAGCGGTGTCCCCGCGCTCCACACGACAGATTCTCGCCCTCGCCCCCTACGATGGGTGTTTTTGACGCATGATTTATTCTCCATGCCGGTAGCCCAGACTTTTGGAGTGCAACATACAAAGCAATTCTATGTAAAAGACAGACTAGAATTATTCACCCTAGTGTAGACAGAGGATAACAAATTCAATCGATATTTTAACATAGCGCGATTCTTGTGAAGAGTCTTTTGTGTTATTATGAGACTTTGTATTTGATCCTGAGCATTCAATATCACTTTGTAATAGGTACTCTAAGCCAGCGTACACAACGTAGGTACAAGATAAATGCACTAAGTTTTATGAGTGGTAAGACATAAAACAAGTTAAATGTTCGTCTTGTACTCGTGCTGCTGACGACGCTTCCGTCTGCGACCAGCTGACACGCCGCAATATGGCCGACTTTCGTGCCACGCGACCACGAATAACGGCACGTCCTTATAGACTTCACGTTTGGGATCTCTGAATATTTTCCGTAGTTTTTGCAACTATATACTTTCTACGTTACAGAATAAAATATCTAATCAAGAAGAAGTAAAAAAACAACGGGAAATACACAATTTAGTTTCTAACGGCAGCAGTAACTTGTGCCAAATTGAGGCTTAACTCGGCGTTGTAGTTAATTGTAATAACCTTCGAAGGATGGGGAGAGGAGCGAGTGGGGGGCGGGCGATGCTGCAGGGGGCGAGCGGGGAATGTTGCGCAGGCGCATCGCGCGCGGCACTCGAGCACGCGCCACTACTCGAGCGCCCTCGAGCGGCCACTCGGCGCCCGCCGCGTCGAATTGAAAAGATACCTACGCCGACACCGCACTGAATATTCGCTCAACGTATCAAAACCGTAAAATGCAAATCTATGCACTGCGGTCGTCTAGAGTGCTCAGCGAACCCCGGCTCGCGTAGCGCGTTTCATCAAATGCAATATGACTCAAATTATCATACACAAGTAGTTTGTCAACGGAGTGACATTGTTGATAATGACGAAGACTTTTTTGACACACCATTCTATAAAATATGCAGCATAAATTGTATATATTTTGCCAACTCTGAATAATTTCTGCACTTACTTTAAGCTTCAAATTGGAATTGCAAATCCTATTGCTAAAACATCACATCGTATACGTCTTTCGGTACTGCTAGTTTACCTCTAATTCGGCGAATGTGTACAAAATCAAATTACAACATCCATCTAGCCACCCTAATAGCGTCCTGGACACGTTAATAGAAAACGCAAACGAATGTGGTGCGACATGAGATGGAAACGCGAGGTCGCAGGACACCTCGCCCGTTCTGTTAAACCGCCACACAAACAAAGTTGCTGCCATACATATGTACGCCCCAATTTATAATGCGGACAAGCCACACTGAAATGGATTTACAGCTGCAAACCTGCTTGTCTTTGATGAGGATCTATTTTAAGATGCGCGCCGAGCGCACCGACACATTCCAATATTTCCAGCCGATATATTATTATTACGTTCGAATCCGAATCGATGCCGTGTTATAAAATTTATTACGCACTCGTCTCCTCGACGTTTCTTATTTGTAAACAGGCGCTTGAGTAACTCCTCGCGGGGCCCTCGATAATGTTTGATGTCTCGTTAAAAATAAAATCGCCCGTCGATAGACACTAACAAATCTGTGACTAATTTGTCGAGTGACATGTCGGGGGACAATCTCGAAATAATACTCTCTGACGTCCGTGTGAGACTATGATTAAAATTTTAATGAGATTAACTAAAATGAGGTGAGACCTGTCGAACGTTAACGCAAACTATATTTTTAGATATTAATAATTTTTGTAGTAAGTAGATAAGTATACATAAATTCAATTAATCTAAAGAATAGTGGAGTAGCGCTATTTTGAATTGGGCTTTAATTTAGTTCGAGGCTCGGGGCGGTAAAGCCAGTGAGCTAAATGGTTCGGTTCTAACGGTTTGTCGCAGATTTAGATGGCATGTTTAAGTTTCGTGTAATCCGCTGTAGGTAAACTAAAGTCCGCAGTGTCTTTTAGGCACGCCTACTCAGTATGCAAGCGTTTTCCTGCACATCCGTTGTACGCGACCGCGGAAGGACTTCCGTACACAAAATACTATGTTTATGTTCAGTTCTTTTAGAATTCCTCGTCGCAGTTGACTCTTCGTGACGACATGTTGCGACAGTGAACACAAAATATAGTTACTTTAAAATCTTTACTGAATCACTAGTATGAAGTTTCCAATGTTTGTTTAATATTCTTAAGTGTTCTTGTAGCATTTGTTACACAAAACAGTATAATTCAATCGCCGTGCATATATAACAATTAGTAGCAAGCACCGCAAGAATAAACGCAAGGATTTTTCTCAAATAAATCACCCTTACGGCTCCCCAACTGAATATTTATCCCCGGCGCGGTGTAGTGTAGTAGTGGCTTTATGAACGGATAGCGTAGTTCGAGATATTTGCCGTACTAATCTCCATTTTAAGAACGGTCGTACGATGCTCAAGCCTAGGATTATGGAACTTGCGTGACACTAATTAAGTCGGAATTAAGGGCGAGCCTATATCAAGAACCGCAGCGGGAGTTATAAATGAAAGGGTATTACGCATGTTTACTATAACAACGAGCAATACGCCGATAAACGGCAAAAACGATTCATAACAAATAGATCTTACGCCCACATCTTGAATCTCTATAAATTACGCATCGGCAGCGCCCGAAACAGATATCAAATTGCTGTTCAAATATTCATCCAAACCACCTCCTAATTTATCAACGTATCAGAGATAAAATCGAACTTACGTTTTGCTAAATATGTCGTCGCTATTACTTTAATCCTTTTGAGGAAACACAAGTTAAAGGCAAATCCTACTTAACGTTAACTTTCACCAAAGTAGACAGTCGCTGATGGCTCTCAACATTGACGAGTTAAGATGAGTTTATTCAAAGTTTTCTACTTATTAACTTGTGTATTAAGAGCTTATTTGTACAAAAGTTGGATGTCAAAGTGTGGGTAGTACTAAAAATGTAGTAAGTATAAAGATCGGGCATCGGTTGAGCGTGGTATTGAGGGCGGCTGTATCCGATGTAAGCTGCGCTCTAGGCTTAATCCCCGCGCTCGGCTAACGGCAGCGGTTAGGCCCACTACGTAAATTTGTGTAATTTGGAATCTAGGCCAAGTGCCAAGGGATCCGACTGTACGGCAATGGTGATTGATATGACGCTATACAGAGCATCGTCTTGCCCCACCGCGTCGCTGTCACTCGAGCAGACAACCCGATGCATTTGTAATGGGACCGCCGTCTTTATAGCTATAGTTTTGTTGCCTCAATATCGTCAGTTGACGTCGTTTTCTCTTTGATCTTGTCAAGTCTTAAATATTTGACAGTTAAATTACAATTAATCTTTAAATTTATGTTGCAAATAAAGATTGTGTCAAAGTCTAAACTGTGGTATCAAATAATAAATATGCGAAAAGATTTTGCCAACATGTCTTTACTATTGTTGAAGCAGTACATTATCTCGACGGTTGCAATTAATCAGTATATTACAGTGAAGTTATTCGGACCGCTTATGAAAATGGATTCGAAAAGCTTTTTATGACTTGTTTGTGAACCGAACCGAACTTATTTTACATAGTCGAGGAGTAAAACAGTAAAAACAGACTAATTGTGTTCCAAAACTGCATACCGTAACACGAATTTCTAGCCACATCGTGAACATTTCTAAACCACGGCCCGAAGCACACCACTTACAACGTTTCAGTTCTCCTCATACGGCGAGATGCAAATTTCAAATTCTGGTTCCACTAGCGAGTTTTAAAGCGATCCATCTCCTTCGTTCTATAGAAAATATAACGTGAGGTCTACAACCGATCGCTTCGAACCGTCGCTACGTTGCGCACACCGGGTAACTGAATTTCAAATACGCAAAATCCTGTGGTTGCTTCCAGCGCTCGCTCTTCAATTTATGCCATTAGTAGCCTTCCGCCCTCTGTAAAATATATAATGTGTACGTGAAAATAATTTGAGACCAAAGGGTAGGACCTGATGAATTTGTTTACCGCATGTTACAAAAGGTTTTCGTATATAATTTATTAGAAATTTGAAAATTTCGTTTTTATTTTGTTGTTCTTTCACTTTTGTAATTATATAAAGGACATACGTTACACATTGGATTAAAAATATTGTAGAAGATTAATAGAAAACATGTTTACGAAACACTACAGAAGCGGCAGTATGTTTATGTATACGGAGACCTTCATTTGAAGCATAATCCCCCGAACCTGGTCGTCCCTCGAAAAGCTTCGCAGTAACAAAACAAACGCTCAGCGGAATGATAGCAACAAAACCTCCGTCAGTTTTGTAAATTACAATAAACCTTAGAGAAGAGCGTGGGCAGAATTCGTGATGATTTCTCGTGCGCGCAACAACAGGCTTAAGGCGAACCTACTGCTGTTATACTGCAAATGTGATTGCCAACCGTCTATTAACGAAAACATTTCGTCGGTACACCGATATTAACGCTCCATCGATATAACGACAACCTAATTTTATTATTATAAGTCATGATACCATCAAATAATATATTTATATCATCGTACAACGCGTAACATTTTATGTAACATGAGTGAATACAAAAACGATTGACTAAATAACAATGACATATATTATCATAAAGTACAAAAGATCGTCCATGATTGTTACCGAAAAGATCGAGCCACGATATCGGGTGGAGCACCGTTGGAGAAGGACGACCTCGTTATTATTTGATAGGTCCCATGATGAAAATCCTCGCGGCACGCAACTTTCTTGGCGTTCGCTTGTCAGAATAAAAACGACATTGTATGGCATGTCATTGGCCTCGCTGAGCTCTGGACATGAATATGAATAGACAGCTTGAAACCCGCTGAAACGAGACAATATCCCAACGAACTATGAGGGATTGTCCTTCATCACGCACAAATTTGGCAAAAGAGCAGGCGGACGCAGCCGACTGCGGCTCGCCTCATCCTGATAGTAATCGAGTACATCGATAAAAATTGAATTTCTACCTTTTACCCGTAAACGACGCGAGAACACGCCGAAGATTTACCTATAATGCCATCCTATTTACAGACTGGGAAATTCTATTTGCTTAAAGGTCGAATGGAGGCAATATCGTGGACGTCGCGACGCTGCGGGCGGGGGATGCAATAAGCGGAGCGGCCAGCGGCGGAGCCGTCGCCAATTTAAAGAAAGCCCACTGAACCGAAAGACAAGCGCATTGGCGGCTCACGAACATAGCACACCCGCACTCGCCCGCTTTCTAAGGCTCCTCATATAATTTTCAATCCAGCGAGCTTTAAAATCGATTGCTCTTTGTAAGTGCAAAATGAAACAAGGGGCTGCCATCTAAAGTACACCTTAGCTAAATTAACGCTTTAATCCGACAATTTTCTCGTAAAAGTTAAATTGAAACTTGCATTAGTTTTTAAAATAAACAGTAAAACTCACTAACTGTTAGGGTATTTTTAGCTACGGTTCACTTAAACTTTACGTCTCGTTAAAATCTTTTCACGTTAAATTGCATTGTTTGAACACTATAAAAGATAATTAATTATGTGGTTTCTTTACCGCATTATAAACATTTATTGTGTAGTTCAAATATTTAACTGGAAAATTAAAGATAGCCAAATCCAACATAATCGATAGCGAGTAGCAAACTTACGTAGATCAATTAGTAATAATGAACATTCAAGTTTAGAGTTAGCGAACGATAAAGTTGAATTACATTCCAAACTGGACCCCGTGAAACTAGATAGTTGCAATTTTGATTTTACCAATGTACCATTCGAATTTCTCAGAATTGAAACCTCACTAGGTATTCAAGGAAAGTTCGTACGTACATAAATTAAACCGCAACGTTTATGTATTAGGGTGGATAGTTGTATTGAGTCAGTCGGGTCGGGCAGTTTCATTTGTGCCTATAAACCTTTCATGCAAACTCCCAAATTGTATGAACAAGTGCGTAATGTACAGGCTTATCTGTCGCCTTAATACCTGTTTAATGAAAGGGTTTGATCGTAAATCTACATGGTTAAACTTAATACACCGTCCTATTGGGCTTTACCCCCGCCAACGGTTAGTAATTAATGTGCTACCATCATAGAGAAAGTTTTACAACTACGAGTATTGAAACTACATAAGTATTAAACTTTGAATCGAGGCAAGAGAGGTGTTTGCGTTTCACTTTAATTTGAGTTAAAATAAGTTAAAGCGATTACTTGCCAGCACTTAGATATTATGTGTATTTGAAATATATATAACACGTTATTTGAATAATTTAGCCTAAGCTCGTAATTCATCTTGCTCAAGTGTGTACAAAACAGTTTAGCACAGGTATTTATATTACCGCTTAAGTATTTCAAGATTATTTTTAATATAACTTTTTATTTGTAAACGTTACATTGTACCTTTAATCTTGCTTATAATAATGATTGTTTAATTTTACGTCAGTGACTTTATTGCATTCAGTAGGGGTCCTTTACAGTTCATTGGACATAAACAAGACCCTTCCTCAAGGCAGACTCAAAGGAAGCTATTATGTTTAATTCACTAATCTTCTAGTTAATACAAAAAGTATATTTAAAAAATAAATGTATCATTTAAAAATCCGGCCTGCCATATGTTCTCCAATTAATTTCGTCTGCACAAATACTCCAATTACAATCAGAAGTGGAAGATTATCGAGGCTTTAACATCGTACATGGGAAGTTATGAATTAATAACTACAGCCTCAACCCTCGCTTCCCACGGGAAGTAGTGGGCGCGCTATAATAATAAGCTTCAAAACAAACTACTAAGTAATTACAACTAGAACAACGACTATTACTCAGTCAAACAGCTCAGGGCAATGTCGAGTGTTGTTTTATATTCAACTGCGGTCAATTACTGAACAAATACGAGCTATTTGTTTAAACGGCTTACTGGTCTTGCATGTTACCCTGTGATCTATGAAAGTTAAAGAATATTTTATGCCTAATTATATTGATTTTACATAATATGGTAAATTTGTGGACTTCCTTGAACTGAAGTCACGTGAATGTCATGTATAAATTCTGTATAATGAATTTCCTTTATATATATATATCTATTTTTGATTAGTAAATTCTTTAGAACTTTTTCTCTGTTAAAAAACTTTGTTTGTTATGAAATTATCGTTTCGAGAAATTCCTCACAAAATTGAATTATCAGATTTTAGTACTATTAAGTAACAGGTATGTTGGATTGCAAATGATTAATTGGATTAGCAGTAAATGTAAGCATCATTTCAATATTATAATACACGCTAATAACATTAATGAGCTTTATATCGAAGTCCAGCCAGTCATTGCCCATGTTTATTTATAAACAATAATTAAATTTAAAACTGAAATACTAAAAGATTCTGCGTACGAGTCTGTGCATCAAAATTGATTTTCTGTTCGATAAGATTACAGAACCAATCGAAATAAGATCAGAGAGGATTCTATTTTATTAAGTAATTTTCCTTATGGAACCAATATTTTGAATGGTAGGATTGATAAAAGTTATGAGAATTTCGAAGAAAATATTAACCGGAATAAAAATAAAAAGACACGAATAAAATTTTGTCAAGTTAAGTTTAGAGAGATTTTTGTACATGTGACACGTTTTTAATGCCCGTCGTAATTAGTTATTTCAAACATTTTAGAGATTTTTACAAAATATACTTACTCGTGTTGAGAGTAAACATTTCATTGTAGCGGAACTATTATATATCTATTCCGTTTTAATAATTAAAAGATGAGCTGACCCTTTTTTTAGCGCCCCCTGAAAGTCTGTAAGATTAAAACTATACTAGAACATGCTCAGGAATGAGACTTATACAGAGCAAAAAACCGGTTCCAAATCATCTTAGCCATCTCCGAGTAAAAAAAGTCCGTTTTGGAGAAACATAAGCACTGTAGCGTCCCCTGGCGGCCTAGGACATTAAAACTTAGCTAGGAGCATGCTCTGGAATGACACTTACACAACGAAAAAACCCGTTTTCAAATCGACCCAGCCGATTCCGAGAAAAATGCATCACATAACAGACATACATGGACACGTACACAAACACCTCTTACACGAAACGCATATACCGACTCCATGGCCGTCGCGGGTAATAAAGTGTTTATTACGTATATTGAATGCATCAATTATTTAAAAATATATATTTAAAAAACAAATTGATATTCTACATCGCAGTTTTAGAATACAAATTACAAGTTTAGGAAGCGCCAAAGGAAATTCATTAATTTCATTTTAAAATTTTGATTGTTGTAATTACAGTGAATTGTTGTTTTGTAAAAAATACTGGGTTAGACGCGAACAGAAATGCAGATACTATAAATGACAAAAAATTGAGAATTTATTTTGCATTTGATATAGTTAACTCTAGGCAATGCTATCGTAAAAACAAATCGTGCACGAAGTACTTCTTTGATGTATCCAAAAGTGTTTTAATGTAAAGAGTTCTTAATTTAAGTTGAAACAAAAAACAAATCTTTTTCATCTTTTTGATCTCTGTGTCTTGTAAACATTAGTATGAAAACTTTAACGCAACTAATTCATAAATTTATTACTTGCGATGACCATTAACATCAAAAGTATGAAATGAGTAGTTTATAATAAAGCAATTGATTATTTTTACATGTCGATATTCTACCGATGTAAGCTTTGAAAAAAGTAAGGTGTGTCTATGAATATTAAACACTTTATAAAATAGTTATTGCACCGAATATTTTTGGAAAACATCGCATTCACTATGTGATTCAATTTATGAATTACTAGCTTTTATAAGCGGCTTTATTTGTCAGGCATCCTTAATTTTTATATCCCATTTTTTTGTGCAAAATTGTTAAAATTTTGCATTACCTACTTTTTGTGATTTTTGAACATTTTTCATGCAAATGTATGCAGGAAAAATTTACTATAACAAAAATTGAACCCGGGAACATAACGGTTCCGTCACGTCAAATTCAGTATTAAAACATTATTTTTTCTTGACAATCAAATGTACTGTACCTATACATATTTTGATCCTCTATTTTGTTGAATGGTATCTCAGCCTTTTTGTTTACCATTATTTATAAGAATACTCATGCAACCGTAACTAGAACTAATAGTATATCTTTCTTCTATTGTGGAAGAGGCAATCAATACCGAAACATATGATATATCATGTCCAACAAACAAGTTCGCTAGGTGTGCGTAGACATCTTGGTTTCATCTATCATCATCCCCCGCTATTCGATCATTAACTGTGTTTACTTCTGAAAGAGACAAGGTACATCACATTGCTGTTAAGGTCTGTTGAAGTTCTTCTATTACGAATGTAGCTAGTTATATGTGGAAGTTACTTAAGGAGTTGTGGTGTACACGTATTTATGGAAATTTTTGGAACTATAATCGTGCTTAAAGTGAATCTCATGAAGTGATTTTGAAACGAGCAACCGGACATGTTTTTGTGTTGCTTTATTTTTATTTATATACATTGACGTAAACATTTTTTTATCATTTATATTTTTCATCCTCTGCATTGTCTTTAGCACTGTAGATATTTTCATGTCCAATTTTTTTTTTGGCAAATGTTTTACATGTGCTTGAAGGTCTTATAAATAAAAGTCAGTTTTAATGTGAAAATATTATTTTTAACCACGTCATGAGCAACTTTGTTTTTATAGTAATTATTTCGTCACTTACTAAACCTAATCAATCTAAAGGTGTAAATAAGACGTCACGAACCAGAATAAATTGATTTGTATAACTAAAATTAACATCCAATATAATAGTATCCATCTAAAACAAACCGTTCAAGAGTATTTATTAATAATCACAGTAACTGCTTAATATATTTCTGTTCGTGACGTAAGAAAGCAATCAGTCATCACCACTTTCTACTTACACACTACACTACAGTCTTTATAAAACACATTTCGGAATAAGGTCAAACAAAAATGGATCTATTATTGAAATATCAATGATATCTATATTATGACTGTAGTTGTATTAGAAAACCATTTAGATGTAGGTACAGAAATCTGTTTATATTTTTCTTGGCATTGGCGGTATCTAAAGGTACAAAATATTATTTTAGAAAGTTTGACGCATTTTAAATTATCGGGCTATGAATGAATTTAGCCGATAATGTGCAAAAATAAACTTTTATATTTCACAGCGTCCGCGTTATTTTTGGGTCTAGAAGCTTCTAATTATACAAAGAGAAGGTTAAAATAAAATGTTTTGAAAGTTTAAATAAAATTAAAATCATTATTATATTTAACTCTATTTAAGTAATAACATCGGAACCGTTTTATAACTTTATTTACTATCGCAAATCAAGATAATAGGTGCTTATAACAATAACTATTTTCAATCATCGCTTTACTGAGCATGTGGTATAATATAATCGGCCGTTACCAATTCAAGAACACATAAGCTGTATACCTACATGCTTCTAAACTGTGCTTTAAACTGCCAAACATGCAAACATAATGGTATGTCTAACTTGAAAAGATAGAATAAAATGTATACTACTCTTCCTTTAAGATAAATACATATTAAAGGAAGAGTAGTATACATTTTATTCCGAATAAAGTAGATTTCTGTTGCTACGAGTATCACTCATCGCCATATCCGGTTCTTTGACAGTGTAAACAAACTCCATACGGAAACTAAACTTTCATAGTAATATATACATGACACCTGTATTTGATAGACATTTTCCCAGAAAACTATCTTGATTAAACTTTTATAGAATAAAGTGATGACATGCTTCGTGACCAAAGTTTTGATGGTTTGACTAAACGAAATAATCGAGTGAAATCGCCGGGCATCCTTTTAAGTATTTGTTTTTCTTCGATTTTAGTTGTTGGAAAACTGAACTAAATTTCGAGGGAGGCGTGCACTTACTACAAACGTAGTAAAAAAAGTGTATCTACCTATTAGACTGTTAAACTAAATCAGTCTATTAAAAAAATTGGCCATGAGTTTTTATTGCTAAGTTCTTTTCTCACCGCTATACTCTTGCGAACTTGGCATTATTATGTAGAATCAATCTATTCCAAATTGTGTTTGCATTTTGTAACTTATGTGAATAATAAAGACTTCACGTAAATTTGTATGAAATGCTAGCGTATGTGACTTCATAATTTTCTATGGTCAAGAATTTGATTTTATTTCTTTTTGAAATTCATGAAAACATTTCATTTTATTTCAGTCCAATATAGTTTGCGGAAAAAAATATATCAGGGAGCTGTTATAATCTGATTTGTATTAACTAATGCATTGTCATAGTATTCTAATATCCAATTTGATCTGTATTTTAATAAAATATATAGACCATAATGTAAGGCCCATAATGTAAATCAATCTTCTTCAAATATATTCACCTATGTTAAACAATATACTACAATCTAACTAGCATCTAATTTTTAGGGTGAAATATAACAATGAAAAATAAGGTTTATGTCACAACAGTATTTTTCCATGGGGACATCACGCAAAACGTAAATTAGCTGTCATAATAATACGGGGAAATGTAATTGTATCATCTACATTAACTGTTTCCCTAAAAGCACTTGAATCACGTGATTATTTATTTTTACATGAACGGCAATGGACGTACTTACGAATGTTGCATGCAGATCTCCACTTATTATTCATTGAGTATGATAATAGAGATCACATCATGTGGTAGTAAAGTTATGATATTGTTCATAAAAGTTATTTCTCTTGCGATTGAGTTGATTATAAGAAAATTCATTGCATTGTAATGGATTTGTAAACTAAGCTTTTTTGTCATTACTACATGTAAATCTATGTATTATAGTCAATAAAAATACTAAAATAATAAATATAATACGGATTTTTTATAACCCAACTAAAGTAAGGGTGAATTTACTTTTTTATGTGAAGGAAGAAAATTGGGATCGCTTTTTCTTGACACCCGAGAATCCTTTGCTAGAAACATCTGCTCAGTTTCTCATGCTCAAAGCAAGCCTTAATTTAAGGAAAAGGGTTAATATGGCACTTGTAAGCGATGGGCCAGTAACCCTTAATTATACGTGCGCTATTACAACGACCCCGCCCTACATATTACAGCTCAAATTGACTTCAAACGTATCCAAAGTAACTGCGAGGATCGAAGAGATTTCTTTAAGAGAAAAAATGAGGCCAATATTTACTTTCTAAATAGGTTATACTTAGGAGAGTCAACTTGAGACATCAAGTTTATGTAAAGAAATCATTAGGCCTGTAATCTCTTGAAGTGAATTCTCTGAGGGTTAAAAAGATATGTTGAGTTTTAGAAGTATTCTGTATTGCGATATGGTATTATGTTCGGTAAGTGTAGAGAGTAATATAATTCCCGTTTTTAAAGTACTCGTAGTACTTATATTTCGTTTTCGTACTATGTTTCGTTGATTAAGTTTGTTAAATATTTTAGGTATTTGTGTAGTAAGCCAATATCAGAGGGACCTAAATTTTTAATAGAATCCCAGTCAGCATTTCGAGTCTACCAATAAATAAATTTGAGAATGTAGTCAAGAGACATTTTATACAATGAGCTTACTACTCAGTCAATGATTATTTACCTGATAAAGATAAATGGATGTAGTTCTTTGTTCCTTATTAATGTATTTTATTTTATTTTAGGAATCTATTTTTGTCGTAATTTTAAAATTTTACTTAGGTATTAGTTTAGAAAACGAATTTGTAAGTAAAAGTTCTGTTTGATAAATTAAGGCCATTATTTTCTTTCTTTGGCAAAACATTTATATGACTTATTCATTAATCAGCCGTTATTTGACCAATATTTAAGCACATATGATTTTTACATTGTAAGTTGATGCTCCTGCTATATTGTACCCATTGAGGATGATTATCCAAAGTCATGTACTTTTCTTTTAATATTTTTATCTCTTGTTTTTGCATCAGTCCTATATTATGGTGTATGATATAATAGTGGCAGTACCTTACATACAGTCTATAAACAAAGATATATTGTAAACATTTGCAATTTGAAAAGAGTGACCGCGAGTTTATATTGCCTGTTCTTTTCCTCGGCTTTATCTATTGTTTGCGAACAGACATTATATGTGGAATCGAATTTTCGCAAGAATAATATTTTGCTTCCTAAGTGAATTACGAATTTTTATTATTATTATTACTATACTAACATTATAAGAAGGTAAAGTTTGTGAGGTTGTAGATTACCCCAATCTCTGGATCTACTGATGCGATTTTGAAAATTCTTTTACCAATAGAAAGCCGCGTTATTTGCGACTGTCATAGCCTTTATACAACTTCAATGAAAAATGTTGCAAAGACGGGAAAAAATGTCGCAAACGAAGTTGCGTGGGTCAGCTAGTCATTAATAAAATTTTTGCCTAACTAAATAACGATGTTCACACTGTAAACGCGGTAAATAGAACAATTTGTAAATTCTAGTGTAATAACATGTTGCCAAACATAAATGAGGTAAATTCTTAAAGTCGCGTGTACAAAAACGGATTGTTTTATGTTACAATAGTTTTAGGAATGATATTAATTTCCATGAATTTTTGTTTTCCAACTTAGGACATGGTTTTAAGATGTTATTGTGAGTACTTCTGTAAAGATCGGTAGTAAAAGATACATATAATTTCTTGGAAGCACTTTACTGCAACGTTTAAAAAAATGTGGGTCAAATCAGTAGTGGACAAGGTGTAGTTTAAAAATAATGCCCCTTCCGTGATTCCAAATTCTATTCTATAAACGCATTTTTATGTGTATCTATCTATTTTCTTTAATAATTAGATACTAGACTAACTAAATAAAATCACCTAGGTACTAGACCTACAAAATATAGAATTATTTATCTCCGTCCTTGAATTTGAATAAGTTAACTTACACGTTTTTGAGTGCAGCCAGGTAAATATTGAACATTTTTACATTTCGTTATAATGTGTTCGTGTATAAGAGAGTTCGTATAAAGTATTAAGCAAATTCTGTAATAAATAATATTATTTATATTATTTATTACAGCATTTGCTTACTTTATACCGTTTAACATTATGATTTATAACGTTTAACATGAAGTCCGTGACTTTCAAGATAAATGTAAACCAAACCTTAGCAATCGGGGTTGGACTTTTTGCTCAGATTCTGTTAATCAATTTAAGGGTTCCCTTAAATATATTTAACAGAATCACCCTAATTTTCTGATATAGCTGTGTATACAAATGAACATTTTAATTATGGTTACATGAAAAGATTGACTATGAGTTTTATTGCCAGGTTGCCAGGTTGCAAACTTGGCATTTTTTCCTTCAGACATTCGTAAGAATTATTCATTCCACTTTTTGTTAATATAATATAATGGACAATAATCTATGGAAGAAAGTACAAAAAATTCAATATCATTTAAAATAGAACTTATACTAAGTAATTAATAAATAATCGATATGGGTCGGAATTAATTAAGTTAGGAGATTTATCTTTTATATCGATACCAAAAATGTAATGTAATTTTCAATTAAGTATTACAAACAGCATTGGCAAAGCCCGCGAATTGTTATAAAATTAATTAATTTGCAAGCAGTAATATCATGTTACATTACAGTAATTTGTAATTAAAATTTATATTTTTGAATAGAGAATATGAATAATGACATACTATTTATGAAAAAAATATTATAAAATAATTTAATTTTGGTATTAGGTCAGAAATAATTTTGTTTAACGATTAAAAAGCAACTAGAATGTATGAATGAATTTCAAATCATATGATATGAATATATTTCGTAACTATAAAATGTGGATGCGGTGGTGAAGATGAGTTTGGCGGTGTGAGGAGCGAACGAGATAAAAGCAACGAAATCGCGACGCGGAAAATATTTTATAAGCGACAGCCAGTCAACCAAGGATGGTCGGTACCGTCACCCACGCACTACAGTGTCGCTTACCTACAGGTGTCATCATGCAGCTGTTCACTTACCATTGCACTGGAATCGCGTAACATTGTCAGTTTCAATTATAATTATTTTCACCGACGTCCGTTTCAATTTTAATTATTATTGAATATTGAAATTTTAGTTACGTTTACTTGTAGATTATATGTTTTGTTTTAAATTTGCGGTAATTTGAAATATTATGTTGCAAATTTAATCTAAAATTGCCAAAAATATAATTATATTTAGTTATACCTATATTTTATAATTTTAAATATTTATTTAGGTGTTTTTTCGTGTTTTTCTGTGACATTATTAAAATTGTTCTTACGTATTGGGAATTGTAATAATATATCGTTATTATATTACATCGTTATTTTATTTAATATTTATATGTTATAGTCACTAGAAGTATATAAATTAAAACTTTACGTGCATTTTTGTCAAAATATTTATTAAACAATGAAAAATAAAACTTTTGCAAACTCTAAAACTTAAACGGATGCAACAACGCGCTTGTTTCGGTACGTAAGCTGAAATTGTGCCAAACTTATTTGGATTGTTTCTATTTTAAATTTTACCAAAATCACAGCTACAAATAATGCCAGCGTAATATTATAGGAATAATAACAAAACAATTTAAATGGATCTATGAATTTTAGTTTTCTACAAATTGCCCAATGACTAATTTAAGAAAAAAGTAGGTAAACTTGAACCGTTCACAGCTAATATCACCGTTACATGCGATTCCACAATTTTATTTCCAGCTATTAGTGTAGCGACTCTTATCTTATCGCAATATTTAGGCATGAAAACAAAATATCGTGGTTGTTGTTAGTCAATTTGGATCCGTTTGCGCCAAACAAAATAGCAGAACGGAGATTTGTATTTTGAGTGTCTGTATGAATATAACAGGTCGATTGATCTGTTTGTTGTTTTTAGTGAGGGTCGAGAGGAGCGGGAGAGGGAGCGACACGACGGCGCCGCCCGGCCGATAGGAACCACTTGCGGCTGGGGCAATGTGCATCCGACGCGGCGCGCACTCCTCAACTTTATCAAACTTTACTCTCCCGAAATAAACTTTTTGTAACGTGCGTCATGGAACACTGACACCGGCTGCACTCTCGGACCACAACTAAATCGCGAACAGATGACTACTAACCCTGAGTGTCGTGCAGGTCGGGTCCGGTTGAATGTGGTGCGGGATCACTCTCGCGGTCGCGATAGGAAGCACTGACTTTAACACTTTGGACATGTAAGACGGTAGTGCGAGTTCGCGCGGCACGGGCCGGCGTCGGCGCGGTTGAGCGGCGGCGGCGCGGAGTGTTCGGCGTGCGGACGGTTCGCGGGCGACGAGCGACGAGCGACGGTGCCGCTGGGAGTGTGGCCGCCGGCGTCGCGTTCCTCCGCCCGCCGGCCGGGGGCAGGTTCGCGCACGCGTCGCCCGCCCAATACCCGCCCCCCGCATCGACCGCCACCACCCACCCCCGCCCTATAACCCCCCTCGACTGTTTTTCTCTCGGCACCCGACCGGGGGACGCACCTGATTTTTTCCGTGATATTTTTTCCTCCCTTCTCTTCGCGACGCGATCCGTTCGCTTTCATTACGGTTTCGAGTTTGATTTATCACCGCGGCGGCTCTGAAATATTCTTACGATATAATTTGGTGTCGAACGCTCACCTACTAATTAGCATCGATTGATCGTAATAAGTGAGCATCATATAATGCATTAAAGAATATTTTTTCTGAAAAATAGTTTTCTCTTATATTTTTGATAGGATGGATGATATTTGTTTGCTTTTTTATATATTTTATTTTGTACATCTACTGACTTTATGGAACTCGTCAAGTAAGAAAGATGTATTGCGAAAACTGTATTCAATAATAAAAAAACGAAATAAAAAATTATGATGAATAATATCATCTCATGCTTTGAAACTTTTCGAAAGCGGTATTGAAGCTAAGTACGCGCTCGTAACCTGCAAGCCTGTCGTAGCACGTGTCTACGGCGTAGCTAGCCCGCCTCCACAAGTCTACGGTTTTTGAGCGCGCCCACGGCCCAGCGATTAGTATTCGCAGTCCACTCGAGTCCTGCATACCCTCAAGAACTTAACATATTTGGCCGCGATTCAAATTTAATGTTTTCATATTTGTGTCATAACTTTCTGTAAAGAAGAAAACAAAAATTACCCCACGAAGAAAAGGAGTTATTTGTAAACGGTTGACGTCTTGGCATTTTTATACAAAGTGCGATCACCCTTCTTCCATTTTGAAATTGTTTAGGCAGTTGTTATGCGGTTTTGTTTTATAGTTCAGATGAGAAATACTGTTGTGATTCGGGTTGAGATTGTGGTGTGTGCATCTATCATACGCGTTGCAATAAAAGTTGTAAGACACTGACGGATGTAATATGGAGTACATACAGACTTGAGAAACATAAAACTTGCTCTTTGAAACATTGTATTATTTTACAATAAGTTGGTGCACTTGAGCTATTCAAAACTCTGTATAAAGCAATATCTTGTACAAATGTGTCACGTACAATGTGTTCTGTTAGTTTGAGATCTTTTAATGTTGTTCAATAATAATAAGAAAAATAATAGTGAGACATATTTGATTTTATAACTGGTTCTGTATAAGAATATAATTAGATATGATACAATTTTCATGACAGTGTCAATTTTGATGTAATCTTTTGATCTGATAACGTCTTACATTGATGGCACGCACGAAAATGTGTCAAGTCATTTTGGTTACTAAGTAACAGCGAATGGCGGTTGCAGCGACATACAACTGAAACTAACGTTATTGATTGGTTGCTAAGTCATAGCGAATGACAATTGAAGTGACATGCGATACAATTGGAACTAAAGCTCTCATAGGCATGGTTGTTTATTACAATGTTATTAATGTTTTCTTATGACGTTATCACGTAAAATTATCGTCTGTAAACCGACTTTACAGACAACCATTTTTTTTTAAACATTAACGCAGTTCTAAATTCGTATTATTTTTACAATATTTTAAAATAATGCTTGTGTTTTGAAATTCATTCGCTGGTTAAAATGTTGTAATTAACATATTATGATAAAGTGGACAAATCTATAAATGTTTATTATGAAACAATAGCAAGGTAAAAAACCTAATGTGTTATCAAATATGGGTGCCAACATGTCAACCTATATACGGTCTATTAAGTAATAAAAAATCTACACTTTAAGTAATTCAAACACTATATCTATCCCTTTCTTACATGCGTACTCTACATTTTGTTTATCTTCTCTCACAGACTGTGTCGCGTCGGCGTCGGCGCCGCGCCGTCTAGCTTATAGTCAAGCTAACAACCTACGCACGCGTACTGAGCCTATACCACAAAGGGACAACTCACAGCTTAACAACAAATCCACACATACATAGATGAGCACGACGGGGCTCTCATCGTGTGCTTTCTCAGTTGAAAATTCAACCGAGTTTAATCGAGATATTCGCACGTGCGCGTCTGTGTGTGTTTTCGCTCCTTGTAGGAAGCAGACAATATGTATATGTCTAATTTGTGCCTATACACCCTTTCAAACAGCGTGGTTGGAAAGGGGTAAGCTTTTACTTTTCGGTGCAGGTTTTTACGAAGCTTTCATAGTGATAATACTATATATAGTTATGAGTATTATTTAGGAGGAAATAAAAATAATAATGAATGTCATCTTCTGTGCCTGTCTGATTGTAAGTTTGCTTCATCTGAATGAAACATGATTCAGATGAATGACAATGATTTTTTACATAATAAATGAACCGCTGGTAAATAATATAATCTCCTAGATACTTATTATGAATGCCAGATTTTGTCAGTATGTTTCTTAACTTTTCGCTACACAACGGACATGGCTTTTCCTATGTCTTTACAAAGGACATGCCACGGTCGTAATCTAGAAAAACTCTGAGACATACAGTCATACACATCGGTACATATTGTGTATTTGTAACTTACTCCGTTTGTGGTAACCAAGTATCTACTCAAATATTTTTGTACTTATAAATACTGTCTACTAACCCTGACGAAGCAATGCAGTAAATACAATATTAGGTACAATTGTAATCAATATTTAGTATCCTGTATTTCAGCTTATCGCTCGCTGACGATACATCTATCGGTCTATCACCAGTCGAATGCACTGTCTCTGAATTGATTACATTAACTTTACTCATTGAACTATCATGTCAACTCAAAGGTAATATTAATGTATTTTCTAAGCACAAGTGCACTTTCTCACACTCTCATAATTCGTTGAGAAAGAGAGATTCGACGCATGACTGACTACTTAATGTGGTCTCTGAGGTACGGAGATGTATTCTCAAGAATACCTGGCATCTGGAAAAACGGCAACTTAACTACCCTGACAATGATAAACTCCCAGATCTAATAGACAGACGCAACACTTTCACTTTTTATTTTGTATAATGACAACCAAAACTTATCTATGATTTGACACTTAAAAATATTTTTAAATAAAAGTTGTTACATATAAAGTTCAGAAGACATCAATAATAGCCTACACGTAGTAGTATTTTTAAATTAGTCTTGTGTATATTAAAAAAAAACTAAATAAGGACTATATTATTTATGCATCCTTGTTTAAGCTACAGTTAACCACAGAACTGGGACAAGGGTTATTACTTAGTACCTAAGTAGTAACTCTGTACACCGTTGTCAAAAATCCAAATTTGAGTTTGTAATAATATATCTATTTGTATAACATAATTCATGTAAAATGATTTAGATGACTAGGTCAACGAATGAAACGGTTACAGTTACAGTGAACCAAAAACTATAAAACATTTTATCAATGACGAAGTACTTACACTAACGCAACAAATTATACTCCACCTAAAACACACGTCAAAACAGTAACTCGATCGCATTCATTAAAAATATCCTTCACAAACACTTTTTACAATGTACAACATGCTTTTCAACGGTTGAAATTAAAAGTAATCGCTGTTGAGGCACGGAAGCATAGATATGAAAAATAATAGCTACCTACGTCTACCTTTAGGGCGGATGTGCGAGCCCGATTACAGGTACATGGCTTAAATCTAAATGCCTCTACTTTTTGTATTTTGGGTACATTTTATAGGGGGGAAGTAATTGTGTGTTTACTCACGACGGGCCCCTTAGGGGACAGACGGTGATCAAACCTAAAGGGTATGTCTGTACCTAGAGTTGATTGAAGTACTAACGTTTATAGAGGGAAATTGTAGGGGCCAAACCTGTATTAAACATTTATGTATAAAACTGCGCCGATCGATATTATTATGATTTGACTAAAGTTTTATATGTTGATTTATACAGAGGTTATACAAGTTCAATATTTGAAATTGGACTCATTACAATTGTATAACATTTATACCTACAATTAATAAAATTGTAATTAGTCAATGTCTGTACATACCCTAAGATATTTTTAAGAAAAATTAATACAAGCGGGCTTTATAATAGTTTTTTTAGAATTTTGTACGTCTGTCTCTCGTATTTTTGGAAATCACACTCTTAAACTCTGGTCAATTTGGGCTCAAAGTTGGTTAGGACAGTTCCTATAGCAATTTTGGTCACGACGCAAATCTCTTCAAACACCAGCCAAATATGCAGGTAGTATTATTGATACCTATTGTATTCGATGGGGGTGGACATACGGCACTAAGGAAAAGAGATTATACGCAGAACCTACGGCTTAACATGCTCTCCGAGCCACGTAAGAGCTAGTTAACTATGAAATATTTCATTATAAATCTATTGAATCCATTTCTCCTTGTACTAATTGTAAATTATTATAATCAAAATATAAATCCGAACATAATAGACCTATACAACATTAAATATTACTTTTTATATCGATGCATACCCAATGTTTCCATACCCGAATTATTCTTAGACGTTATATTATTTATTTATTTATACGGCAATTGCAAGGGAACCAGAGATATGAAAAATAATAGGTTTCTACCTGAGATTGGGGTGGAAGGGTCTCAATTATTGAGGTAGGTACCTCTAAGATGCCTTTAGTTTTGTATGAATCCTAATATACACTTCTTATTATAAGGTCATGCATATTTCAGTTGTTAATGTTCTTAATCTTTAAACAAAACTGTGGTTAGACCTTTACTTTACTACTTTTATAATGTATGAAGATTTGGCTGGTAACAATAGATAGTGTCGTATACGGTGATATATGTAAGTGATAGTTATATTTGAATTGACTTTATTTTTTGAGAGATTTGGAGGCAGAATTTTCCAAAATTCGCTCTATGCAAAAACATTTAAATCAAATACAATAATAGAAAGTTTCCGTAGATTGTACGGAAAACCGTTATCCCAATCAATAGATACCCAGACTTGCATAGAAAGTATCAAGAAAAATAACTGAAAAAAAAAGTATGTCAAGTTCTGTAAGCATCAGTAAAAGGTTCCTTTTGTCTGGCAGCGTGATTAATTATATGCTTCGCGTACTGACAGCTGTGATGGTCTTGTAGAATATGGTGTGTTCACTGATACAGTGATTAGCTCGAGGGGTGCTGATGATTTTGTTACCCTACTGAGAAGGTACCTTTGTTGACGGTTTGATTACTGAATAATCTGGTATGAAAATGATAGTTGGAAAGAGGGACTTCATCCATATGTGATAAGAGATTAGAAAATCGGCTATAATTAATTATAAAACAGAAAATGCAAGCATTTTATGAAAACTACAATTATAATTTTTAAAAAAGTTATTATATCAGTCATTCACTGTTTAAATACAAAATCTCGGAGACTACTTAACCTGAGAAGCCGAATTTTTCCAGTTATGTTGTTTAAGGAAAGGTCAGTTATACTTTTTGAATTTCCTAAAGAAGGTTGTTGGTAAACAGGCGGTTGGAGTCGCGGGAAGTGGTTTCAAATGGAAGCCATCAACGTCGCTTAAACAGCTTCTATTATCCAAACCACACCTTGGATATAAATTCGCTTTCTTAATCCCAATTTAATACCATCGTATATCTCTATACACACGTACGACATCAGTAAAACGTTCAAAATTAAATTTGTACTAAAGCAAACACGCGGTTTCGATATTTACAATTCATAAACTTTTTCTTTCTAACATTATTATTCCCATCGGTATTGAACTCCCCTAGTAGCTAAGCAAATATCTCTGAATATCGTTTGTCCATGGAATTACTGATATCAAACCTTCAAAACCCAAAGGAATACCTTTGCTTAGGTTACTCGTACGGATATTTGAGAGTATCGAGTGCCGACTGTCCATATTGTCTGTCAAAGCTATTTACAGTTATGACCAATGGCTTTTGCGTGATTTAGAGTATTGTGACTTTACGAAAGAGAACACATATTTAATAGATATATTTATTTACTAACATTAAGACCCTGATTCCGCTTACTTGGGTGCCAATTATCGCGATAAAAAGCATCATATGTCGCTCCATAGGCTATTTTTTTTAAAAGTTAACTAGCAATGGGGCATTGTGGTCCCACATTACTAGCAATCCTGTTAACCCCTCTAGCTAAGCTCTATGGCTTGTGTTAGGAATGGGTTCACGTCGGTAGTATAATGGCCAGGATTCGAACTCAAGACCTCACGATTGCGAGACCGATGCCTCAGCCATTAGGCTACCGCCGCTTAGATAAGCTACCTCACACATTATTTGGTACATCATTGAATACCTACGTTTAATTTTCAACCTCTTTGCTCAATACACATTCAAATTATTAAAAACTAGCTCATGCCGGCGTATACGCTATTGCTCAGGTCCTAAGGAAAGTCGCGTGATGATATTTAGCCTATAACTTAATACAAACAGAGGAGATTATGCTCTCAAAATTTCAATAGAATCTGTTCAGTAGTTTATGCGCCAACCTCAAAACAAACAAAACTGACACGAAAAAAACTAAACATGGTTTTGGATTCAGAAACCCTTAATTAGTCGATCTAGGTTAGTTTTATTTAAATACATTTAAAATACAGACAGCTATTTTACAATTTTATAATAGTAATAAATACAAGTAGATATATGTAACGTAGATAGGTTGAGGGTTACGTACGTTTTTCAATATTATTTGCTCCTTATCGTTGAGCACCTATCTTGAACTTGTTGCCAACTTAATATATTCCCTTGATACTTTCACCGTTAAACATCTTCAAACTTTACATCGCTCTACGCTTCCCAACAAATTTTTGCTATCTCGCAATTTAATAAACGTATTTCTAATAAACGTTTAGGAAATACGTCAATTATTTTTCCGAAGATCGTGCTCTTGATAAAATGGAATTATCTCAAGGCCAAATTTCAAATACCAAATGTTTACTTTAGCTATAATTTGTTTTTGAAATTCAAACATGTAAATTGATGAATGTCAAAGATAATGGGCTAAGTGATTTTATTTTTATCAATACAACTATTGACTTGTATAACTATCGTTTGTAATATTACAGCAGCGTAGCCAAGCGTCGTAAGCGTATCCTCAGTAATTTCAAATGAAATATTTTGCAACATCCAATGTAACAAAAAAAGGGATAATAAGTGTTTAATGATGGGTTCACATGCTCGCATTCAGAGCGCGAGTATGTGTGTAATAGTCCTGTTTGTGAACAGCTTGTTTTTACTGCCGGCTCGGCTCAGGCTGCTTGCCAAGGTGCTTGTCCGTCTGCTTGCCGGGATGTATGCCACGCGTCTATACGCACAATGAACAGCAATATTTAACAAGAAAACGTTAATTTGACAGCCACTGTGGCGCGATGGGAGTGTGTCCGACTGCTACGCAAGAGGTCGTTAAGTTCGATTCCCACACGGGACACCACTTTGTGTGAACCACAAATTGTTGTTCCAAGTCTAGGTGTACTTTGTGTCCGTGACTTGTATGTTTGTAAAGCTCCCTGTGACACAGGGCTTGTACCCTACTGCCGGAGTAGTCTTTAAAAAAAACAAAACGTTAGATTTAGATAAACCAAAGCTAAGAACCATCTCAATTAAACAAGTTTTCCATATACATCACATTTCAATCCATTCGGGCTCTACGTCGCCACAGACAGACACACACATAATTAAAATACCCCTCTTTTTGCGGCGGAAGTTAGGGTTAGAACCAATTCAAACCATTTCAAACTAACCAATAAAATAGCAAACAGAAGTTTCTAGAAAGCATTCGTTAACAGTTAAATCAAACGGGTGGTTTGGAAGTGATAGTAAGTTAAGACGTCGAAACAGTGAGACTTTCCTAACGTCGGGCGCACCAGTTGGCCGCAGTTAGTTGCAAACGTAAAGATGCAAGCTGCAGTCATCGTCAGATTGTACCGAATAGTTTGTTCTGTATACCCGTCAAATGTTAATGCAGCTTAAGAATATAGAAATGTATAGACTTGATCACAAAATTTAAATATGTTCGTAAACTATCGCGATTTTTACACATTATGGAATTTTATAAGCTACGAGTCTTAACGGCTTACATATTTTATTTTAACGACATATTTTCGACCGTATTGCAATGTCCGTGGTCAAAGTATTTAGACTTTGACCACGGACGTTGCAATACGGTCGAAACGTCGGGCAATAAACAAAGGTATATAAAACTCACAAAATTTATATTAAAATATTGTTTAATTAAATGTAACTCTGTTTGTTTCAATATATATGCAGTGTAACGTTGTCTGTAAAAGATAAATGTAACTCTGTTTGTTTCAATATATATGCAGTGTAACGTTGTCTGTAAAAGATATCTACAAATATTCTGATGACTATAAAGTCTCTGTAAAATGGTTAGTTTTAAATTCATTGAAACCAAAATGAAACGACAATCATATCATTCTCAATTCAAATGTTCCAAACATATCACAGCACTCATAAAATAATAAAGTGTTCGTAAGCGCGTATTCCCTAGGGTTGTCACAAACCTTTGTGTGTCTACCAGCAAAACGATCGGTGTGCCGTCCAGTTAAATACGTAAGAGGATGCGCAGCCCCTAATTGGATCACAATCTGTAGAACTGACGTAAGGCACGCTCGGCCGCCGGTCTATAGGGACCGGTAAGAATCGACGTCTCCTCGGGGCCCTGATGCCACGCTTCGATAGTTTTGAGTGAGCACCCCTAATCAGAGCTGAAAACTTTTCCGGGCGGTAAGCGTGCGTGAATACATTTTGATTTGGTAGCTATATATATGGCGTCATTATTGACAATTTGATTTCTGCCATACCACAGATAATAAAATAAATTATTTCGTATTAAAATCCAATACGAAGATTATATGATCAATAATAAA
The DNA here is from genome assembly GCA_945859575.2 of Herminia tarsipennalis. Classification (NCBI taxonomy): domain Eukaryota; kingdom Metazoa; phylum Arthropoda; class Insecta; order Lepidoptera; family Erebidae; genus Herminia; species Herminia tarsipennalis. Next base: position 9,203,331 of record OX243840.2, read on the forward strand.
AATGTGGAATTTGTTTGCAGTATACAGGCATCCCAAAACTATTCCACACGAAGGGAAAGTCTTTCAGTAAAACCTACAATATTTGAGGTACTTTTCTTCCGTGTGACATAGTTTTGGGACACCTTGTATCATTTTACCCCGTGAAATAACCGAATATATTTTATTTACAATATCGATAGTGTATTAACGTTTATTTTCCTTAACTCTACTAAATTCTCAACAATAAAAACTCCACTCAACGATTAATCTTCTAGCGCTTAACAGTTTTATTTAACACTGCGACACTCTGTAACATGCACTATTCGATTAATGATATTTTATTGCGTCGCTGTTTGTTTCTAACCAATTTATAACTTTGAATCCAATAATACTGAACTACAAGTAACGAACATTAATTAAGATTGCAAACAAATCTTAAGCCCACTGATCGACGCGACTTCAAATCCGAAATAACAACAATTAAACAAAGGAACAAAGTTAAATCGGCACGATTGCGCGACGATTGCGCCTCTGATAGAACGGAACAGATAAAACTCTCATCAAATACAATCAGCGGTTGCCTGGACAGAGCTTAAAACACTAGGCCTCTGTATTCCGCCATTTCCTCGGGGCGAATTTCATTACCACTAGCTTGTCCGGTAATCCCGAGCGGACAAGTGCCTTAATCTACCCGCTTTCAGTTCGATTCCGACTCTTAAACGCGCCGCTTGCTTCATTTTTACGTATAATCCATTTTTAATTGCCTTCTCACTGTACCATTATTAAATTTTCAAAGAGAAATTAATTACGGAGATAAGTTTTGAAGGCCGTCAATGCGACAATAGATTGTATCGGTGTTAATTTAGTAAAGAAAGCCGAGTTTTGAACACTTTTGTCATTGATTGACATAATTCTTGAATTAAGATTTTATATTAGCAAAATGATCCTACATTGTTTAACGATGAGATACGAATCTGTTTGATGTTTCATTGTTATTAAATGCAGATAGCACCATTTATTTAGGAGCTCGGGAAATCGCAAATTAATGGCAACATCGATTGTTATCTTAACTAATTATTATGGATACATTTAATAGTGTCAAGCATAAGCTATTGTAAATCTAATTTACATAAATAAACCAACCCGATTTACTCACATAATTTAAAAGGCGAGTGAGTCTATCTATCTTCTATATCTACGTGCTTTCTATCTATGTATAGGTACCTACTACTTTCTATATATAGAAAAATTGTCTAAGCTTAGAACGGCTTTAAGGGTTTCTGAATCCAAAGCCATGCTATTTTTTCTGTCTGTTTGTTTGTTCGGGGTTATCGACAAAACTACTGAACAGATTTTATTCAAATTTTGAGAGCATAATCTTCTATGTCCGAATTAAGTTATCCATATGAATATTGTAAATGTGAAAGTAACTCTGTCTGTCTGTTAGGCTTTCACGCTTAAACAGCTAAACCGATTTAAATGAAATTTGGTATGGAGGTAGTTTGAGTCCCAGGGTAGGAGTACATAGGATAGTTTTTTCGCGATAACCGACATCCACGCGGGCGGAGCTACGGGCGAAAGCTAGTAGATTATATATCATTACACTACTTTCGTTCCAACCCGTATATTGTAATGCATGTATGAGCCGTGGGCATAAGCTAGTATTGAATATATTTAAAGACAATTAACCTAGATCAACCAATTAAAAGTTTCCTAACACTAAATTATGCTATTCTGTTTGTTTGTTCGGGATTGACACAAAAGTCCAAGCACAGATTCTAGTTATTTTATTACATTACTACATTAAATATTACTATAAGTTTCATCAAAATTGATAAAGTAGTCGCGCCATACAATAGAGAGTTCATGTAAAATGGTCGGTACATCTAGCTTCCACGCGTGTGGAGTCGTAGGCATAATCACTCGAACTAAGAATTCAAATGATATTCATATGAATACTGGATGACTATAAACAAACAGCTTTTTATACGCTCACATAGAACATTTGGAACGCAAACAAGATTATAATAAAACGTGACGTGCGATCGACGCGCATCTCTATCCCTGGTGCCGGCGCGGATAAATCGAAGACTGCAGTTACGATTAGTCGATGATTAATGCTCGCACTGCGACGCCATCTGCTGAATTAATTGCTTCATTTCCTCTCGACGGCACCAAATGGAATTTTGTATTTCGATTCGTAAAACGTTCGACGTTTTTGTCCGGTCGGTACACTTGTTCAGGTGTGTTATGGACTCTGTGATTTATTATTACTTCACGCCCTAACGAGAGATTTTTGACACAATTTATTTTTTGCTCTGTGGAGTGACGATCGTGATGTATTTTTGTGCTAGGTAACCAATTAATTTTTAAAGGACGCTTTTATAGCAAACATTCACGGCATACGGGCAAAGAATTTAGCGTCTTAGAAACGAGTTGTAGACCTTTGTGCTATTCCAAAGTTTTCACAAAAGGGGTCCCCGCATGATTTGTGAATGCGTGTAATTTTTCAGACGTCATATTTTTTGCAACAGTTCCAACGACCAACGGAGTAAACTTTGCTATTGTAGCGGAAGGACTTTTTGGAATGTTCTCGTCTTTCTTTAGCGCTTTGTTATAGAAAGTTAGGTAGAGGTGGACTCGCGAGCACCGGTGACATCCGTTTTCGCTTAATAAACTTCGATGTTCAATAAGGATTCGAGTCGGACGGTGGGAAGTTACGTTCGTACTATGACAATGTTACTTCTTGTCAAATGGGACCAAATATTGAGTGTGGGCGAATTGCGAAAGAGCAAATATTGAAATTTTGTGTCCTGAGACCAGTGACGACTAAATGGCATGCAAGTGAATAATGGACAGGTAAAATCGCTTGCAGCGTTTCTGTTAGGTGATCGTCTGGCAGGTTGGATTGCGCGTCCTACCGGCTGTTATATAGGCCCAGAGCTATCTATTGATAGGTGTCGGAACGTCGCATTGATTGATACATTTCACTTACTCGTAGGAAGATAAAATAGAATTATACAGCGCAGTATTGTTTAAATGCGAGGAGGTTTGGTAAAATCTTGAACATTCTACTACGCGTAAAAATACTTAAAATAAGTTGTCATGCTTTCGCGTAACAAATTCACGTCACGTTATTATAAATACTCAATTTTTAAGATGATTAGGGTTAGGTTTTGTATCTAATTTCCTAAACCATACACATGCTTTAAGAAATTAGACGTAGTGGTGTACTGGGTAAATAGAAACCCAGGGGGTTTTATCAAAGTGCGTCTAGTTTAAACAAATGAACTAGTTTCCACAGAAACTCGTCAATTCTCAGACAAAGACGCTCTTCGTTTGACATCATTAATATCCAAGGAACAAGAATGGGTCTGGGTGAAAGGAGTGCTTTCACGGGTCGCGACGATGCACTCATATTTCCGGATTTAATTCCCTCCTGAGCGCACTATATTACACATGGCAAATCCAAATGTCATCGTAACGTAACCCTGCCGGTGTTCCCTGTAGATTGTATTAAACAAAGGGGAATTAAATAGCAGACAGCGCGGTGTACCGAGCCGCGACCAACGCGGGCACGAACCACTTTATTCCTACCTTCTGTACCGAATGCGCTCGTAGTACTTACGTCACGCATCCCAATTTTTATTTTTTGAAATAAGCCAACGTGAGTGCGAGTAATTTTGTTTGTGTTTTTAAAATTGCTGCGTATTTTTGTGGCACGGTTTTTGTTGCACCGCTTGCTGTAGTGCCATCTAGTGTCAGAGATGGAAACGTTTGAAACAAGTATTATCTTCATGGCGGTTTCGCTGTTTGTTATGCTCATACATTTACGTTGCTGAGTTAAATTGTTACATATCTCACTGTGTACATCTATGTGTAGAAAGTAAAAATAAATATATGGTAAAACACGTATTGCGTTGAAATGTAAATTTCAATTAATGTCATTAATTCGTCATTGTATTACAAAACAAACTGATTAAGTAAATAAACATTAGGCGTTTTCGATTACAATTTCACCGTCGAAACGGCAGCTACTTAATTAACATAATCCCGTTGCGAAAATAAGCAAAGTTAATTTTAGTTAAAACATCGAACATTTAACGTTTTAAATTCCGTATATTCGTATTCACAAATGGGTACTGATCATTTCGAATTCGCTATGTAGTCGTCCGTTTTTCAAAAAGCGATTTCACCTCCAACTACATTCATTTACACATAATAATTGTGTTCGGTCGCGGCTGCCGACTCATTATCATATAAATGAGAGAGAAAAAGCAACGGTCGGCCATTAATCAAGAGAATGGAGCAACAACACTGGCTAATACACTTATCAACTTTAATTCAATAATCCGGTGGCGCGAGCGCCTGCCCTCGGCGTTCGAGTTTTCGTATCGTGAAAAATAAGTGGCAAATGGAACGCACGACCTCACACACTAATACCAATTAATTGCGCCAAACGACTACCCCAGCCCGCCACTTCCAGCCAAACATTATTTAAAGCTAAATTAAAAATAAAACCTTTTTTTCCAGTGTAATTATTACTGTTAGTTCAATTATTTATTTTGTAAAGTTAGCTGCCAACATAATGAATAAACTTTCTGATGTTTATGAGTATTTTTGTTGCAAATTGCAATAAATTTGATATTTAATTTTAAAGGTAAGTTATATGTGAAATTATTTGTTTTGTAACGTTGCCAGCCAATATATTAAAAAAAAAAAACTTTAAATCATTTGCAGACACTCTTCCTTGTACGTTCCAATATTAATAATATTTTTTTATTGTGCTAACCTTATACGTATTCTTAAAACTAGGTAACATTTTTGATGGTTAAGGTCATACTGATAGAACTGTAAATTAATATTTTATAGGCAAATTATATATTTTATTCTTAGTTAAGTATTAAAATAAATAATTTATTTTTAATGTTGTCTGCCAATGCTTACATAAGTATTCAATCTTTTTGTGTAATGTGTACTTCAAAATGAAAAACAGTCTTGTCTGGATTTCAGTTTAGGTGTCAGTCATTTTGTTAGGTAGGTACCTATGAAGGTAAAAATCTGAAATTATTTTTATACAGGTCCAAGATACCATTTCTCGGATCTGTAAAATATGGAAACTTCTAGAACAATACAATAATAATCCAGCAATTTATAACACCACTTTTTTAATTCGCAAAAATATCTCTGTGATTGAACAATAGCCGTTATATTTGCCAAGAAGCATGGTCTCACGATCCACAAATACTAGTAAAATATTCAATTTATAGTCATATCAAAAAAAGCAATTTATGTTTTCGGGTAATTGTTAAAATGGTAATATACAAGGCTATTTTTCGTACAACGCAAGGTCACACTAATAACATTTTTGGTAATTTTCCAGTACACCGTGAAGAGGCTTTACACTATTAGAATGATAAATTAACGAATTAATTAATCAATTAATATAATATAGTCTAAAAAATCTCCTATTGAAATGTGTTAGAGATTCTAAGTAAACTACTTTCAGGTAAGCTACTTCTTTGCACTATACCAAGAATAATGTTGTATACAAAGATACTACGTGCGGGGTTGATTAGTAATTGACTGGTTTTTATTTACTTATGCCATCTATTCTATGAATATATAAATATCTTGGGACAAATTATACAACCTCATCTGATCCTACTAAGCTGACTAAGCAGAACTTGTACAATGGCAACCAGAAAACTGATAAAACATACTTATATATTTCTAAATACATACATATAAATAGAATATAAAAATAAATTTTAATGAAGCGTCTGTTTGTAACGTAAAAATAACAGTTTTTTTACTAAATGCATATGAAAGTATACATGGTACTAATAACAAAAATACAATCTTAATTTTTTTGTCTGTCTGTTAATTAATCTAATCTCCGAAACGCCTGAATGAATTTTGATGGCATTTTCACCGTCATACAGCTAAGGATGTAAAGAGTAACTTTTTATATCATCATGCTAACGATTATCGGAAGAGAGCAGCACTGCAACTTCAAGCGTACGAAGTCGCGGGTACAACTAGTTGTAACTAAAATTTCACAATTTGCAGAAAAAAAGATTTGCAGAAAAAATATATATCAGACTAGGTTTCGCCCGCGGCTCCGCCCGCATGCATGTCGGGTATCGCGATAAAAACTATCCTATGTCCTTCCCCGGGACTCAAACTATCTTCTTACCAAATTACATCTAAATCGGTTTAGCTGTTTTAACGTGAAAGCGTAACAGACAGACTGAGTTACTTTCACATTTATAATATTAGTATGGATATGGATTAAATGTAAATTCATATAGATATAAAAAAAACAATGAAAAAAATTGCCATATATTACTGCATAGTTAGGATTCGTGTTTTATTTGAAAACAGTGTTTGTGAATATATATTTTCACAATACACAAACAAATTCATTCATATAACAAAAAGTTTTACCGAACTAAAGATTTATGTGTTTCGAATATGTTGTTAAAATGGTTGGTATGAATTTATAATGGTATTAATAAGGAATATAAACTAAAAGTTCAGTACGTAACTATAATATTTCCTTTATTAACTATCATCAAATATTAAAACAAGGTAAAATAAGCTTCATTTTATAAGTAAAACAAGGTAAAATCTACTTTCATTGTAATGTAAGTCATCTAAACTATCAAAATGGATACAAGGGCATAAACAAAGTGCTACATCTCGTAGCAAACGCTACGACAGCCTCCGCGGACGTAGCACTTGCTACAACGCTAACTGAAAATTTGTCGCATCTAAATTATTTAACTCCTTAAAACTATTATCATAATTCTATGCTCACGTATTGTCACGAACCTGGTCTTAACTCTGTTTGCAGTGCAATTTGCAGCATCCTTTCCACAATATAGCAATTAATTCAAACTACGAAATGGGCGATCGTCCAAAAATTATCACTGAGATGTACCGTCTTTTAAGACTGCTTAATATACTACATAGCCACGTGTCTAGCAATCTAGGTGATGTAGTTTGACTGCGACCACTGTGTAGGAAGACCGCGACGAGACACAAACGCGGTCGCGGTCAAACGATAGTAGGTATTGTACGTTTATCTTCTTAGATATTTTAGAGGAGTCTCAAGTTCTTTGGCCACATTTCCAGAAAGAGAGGTGACAACCTAGAACAGCAGATAGTAATGGGCAAAATGAGTAGGAAGAGGCTTAAAGGTAGGATCCCAAAGCACTGGACGGACTTAAAAACACCTCCATCTGAGATGCCAAGGACAGGCTGGGCTGGTGAGAAATGAGAAGGTTGTTCCCAGAGGATACGACCCTCAGCATTAAATGTAAACGATGCGAAAACAATGATGACATATTCGCTGTTACTTAGCAACCAATCAATATCGTGACAGTTGCTTGCTTAGTCAATAATATGACACTTTTTCGTGAGTGCAGCAAGTAATCGATTTATAAGACGTTATCACGTCAAAATGATTGCTTAGCAACCAATCAATAACGTGACATGCTTAGCGACCAATCAATAACGTGACACTATTTGTGCGTGCACCTGGTCATCGATTTATAAGACGTTATCACGTCAAATATGAAAGTCTTAACAGCACCCAACACAAATTCAAACAAACCTAGAGTGTTGAAATTTTGACCAGAGGCTTCTTTTGTGATTTAGACTAAAGTATTTAAAAGGGTTTTAGGGAACTAGAGCTGGGATAGACAAATGAGACGCGGATAAAACCTCGGGAAAAAGTTAGTTTAATAATGATTGTCTGTAAAGTCGGTTTACGGGCGATAATTTTAATTGTGCACCCCGTCATTCATTTATAAGACACTCGCGGCTCTGCCCGCGTGGATGTCGGTTATCGTGATAAAAACTATTCTATGTTTTTCCCCGGGATACAAACTATCTCCATACTAAATTTCATCTAAATTAATTTAGCTATATGAGCGTGAAAGCGTAACAGTTACTTTCACATTTGTAATATTAGTATGGATTAACACGTCCAAAACAAAAGTGTTATTCTTGATATGACATTCAATTATAATCAAACTCAAAGCTGTCGTAGAATCAAGTGTAAACCATACAATCTCACAAGACATTAAAATACATTAATTCTGGAACAAGGCTGATGTAATTAGACGAAATATTATTATGATAAGTACAATTGCTCAATTTTAGTTCCAAGAGGCGAACGTTAAGGTTTTGCGAGCCAATTTCATGCCTTCGTGAACTCATGCACCAATGGCCTATAGTCTAACCACTAGAGAAGTTTGAGTAACACAAAGTTATGATTAATTGAGGCAATAACATGAAGATTATGGCACGTTGTCCTGCCCAAGAAAATCCTTAGGGACGAATCTACACAGTACCCAGGCATTGCAACGATGGTTAATAAGAAACATCATTTATCTTACTTGATTCTGTTACTTTAATTAAGTTCGTCAAAGTATTCTGACTAAATATGATTTTTAAAAGCAGCGGTAACCTAATGGCTAAGGCATTGGACTCGCAATCGTAAGTTCGCGTGTTCGAATCCTACCCATTACAATACTGACGTGAACCCAATCCTAACTCATACCATTAAACTTAGCTGGACTTAACATGATTTCTAGTAATGTGGAATCAAACCCACAGATTGCTAGTTATCTTTAAAGAAAACTCTGAGATAGAAACATAATTATCTTCAAAATGACAGAACGGATTGTCATTAGATAAAGCCAATAATAAACTTGATTAAACCAGTTTCATAAATTAAAGCCGCATCAAAATTACCCATTGGATGCTATGATGCCACAGACAAACACACAAAACAGGTCAAACTTATAATACACTATGTTTGCGTCGAGCACAAGAAGGCCGAAAAAACAATTTAGTTTTATAGTAGCAGGCACTTTTCTTTAAACCTCACGCTTTTCTACACGATACAATGACAAAGGGTTCACAAAATATTCGTAATCTATCCTTTACTGGGTTTTTAACAAGGGTTTCTAAAGCAAATCTGTGATTCATAACATTTTATGTGTAACCCTCGCTTCTTTACCTCGACTAATATTACTATGATGTTAACGAGAAAACCTTTTACATAAAAGGTATTATAGTTTATTGGTTAACGGTCATGTTGGAAGCAGTTTTTAATTAAACTCGAGTAGATTTCATTACTTAGAGACTCTGGCCACGTGTTGCTCGCAGACGATGCGCTGCAACGCCAAAGTCTAAGCTTAGATTTTTCTCGAAACAATGCCTATACGGCACTCCGTACTGGATATTCCTTACAACAGTTCTGACTTTCATAGCGGAGACAAAGGAACTTCCTACGTCCCAACAAAAACTCATCCACGCCAGATGATGTGTCTATGGCGAGAAATTGCAAAAAAAAAGAAAAAGTAACTACTACGTGTCTCTACGTACGTACGCGTGGAATTTTAAAACGAGCCGTATTTTTCCTCCTTCTCGTTGAAGAAAACTGTAGCGGATGCGAGAGGATAGACAAAAGAGGACTGTCTATACTTTGTTAGATATCTGGAGTGTAAAAGCGAATGTAGATGAGCGTCGCGGGCTTCGGCTCGCCCCGCGCCCCTGCTTAACTACTCGTACAAACACAAAAGTCCTTACATAAATCTTGTCCTGGCGGGAACTCGTGCGGCGCCAGCTCACCTCTCGAGGTAACTACGCACTTCCACCCTCCGATGAATTCGATAACACAACAAATTAGAATTTCTCTTCGCACCCGCGCGAATAATGATAAAAATTCGAATTTACAGCCCTTAACATCTATGTACGCTTTATTGAGTTACACCTGAGTGGCTTCTTTATTTTGTAGACACGTTTGGATGAAGGAACACTTTTTATGTGCTTTATATTTACCTAACTCGTATGTAACTATAAATGTAACCTGGAAATATAATTATGTATATATTTCCTTCTTAATTGCTTGTGCTAGAAATGGATTTACGTACCCATTATGTCGAGGTACAATGTGTATGGTTCTAACCCCTACAATTGCAAGTCCTATGACTAAACCGTTAAGCAACCACCGCTTCTTCATCTTTATTCTAAATTTTAGTACCTAATAAACTTATTTTTCTTAAAATAAATAACAGCGCTTATATACCTCACAAATAGAACTGAACTCAGAATAAAACTGAAATAAGACCGAGTACAAATACATTTATTTTAAAGAAGATTCGTAGTTATTCAAGTTAAATCAGCGCTGAATATACAAGAGAATTACACATTCCATTATAATTAGACAAACGTTCTTGTCTTAATAGATAAAGAGCATCTGCATGTCACAACAAGCGAGATAACTAATCCAAGCCAATAATCACAATAGGTGATGTTTGGATTTACTAACACTCACAACTCACCACATTAATTTGTACTTTAAGTCTAAATCCACAAAGTTCATATTCGATTGTTACTTACAACTGGCTGAGTAATCTTACATACTGCCGGGTGCTTATAGGGGAACTTTTATGATGGTAAAACCACCTTTACTTACTGCCTTTAGATTTAATTAACAATTTCCTTGAAAGTCTTTGTCATGTACCTTACTCCTATAATGAATAGTAACTCAGAGATATAATATATAGGAAATATTTAATTGACCATTATGGATGGAACCCACAACTCGCCTTCAATTTTTGAATACTAATGATTAAAGTAATCAGATAATGCCCTCAATACAACAATCGAATTAGATTGACGGGTCGAATACTGTGAGTTAAAAAAGAGAAACCTGGGAAGCTGAAAGCAGATTTGGTCTCATTTTCATGCAAAACCGGGGCGGGTAGCTAGTCAAATATAATCTCGGGAAGCATTTTTCTAATCACTTATTTCCTAAAAAAGAAAACCAATGTCACCCATACAGCATTACGAGGATACGAGTATAACTAATGATAACAGTTAATGCAAACGTTTAAAATAATAACAGTGAGACCACTTTATTACAAAGAAAACCGCAATAAAGTCTTCAATCTGTACAAAGTTTTATAAAATTCATCGCAATGTATGCAGTAATTGACCTAATTGCTGCTAAACCATATGTCCATGAAAGCTATTACGATGAATTATTAGCCATAAAATACCATTGATTACAGGTACAAATATATGGAACTAAATGAACGCAATCAACCTACGGTCGCACCAAGGTTTTACTTGTCTTCTGTAATAAAACGTAATAAAATTTGGCAACATTAAAAAGTTCAAAAAGTTTTAAGCTGAAATAAAATAAAGGTTAAAGATTAAAGAAAGACTCGCCCATCGAGGGTTCCGTACCAATTTGTACTTACATTTTATAACCCTTTTATTTCCATTTTTTTTTGTTTTTGTACTTTTTCCTTTATTTGTACTAATGACCTGACTTTTATGCCAAATTTCGTAATTCTACGGGAATAGGTTTTCGACCCAAAACCTATAACCCAAAAACTTAACCTTAACCTAGAATTGACCAAGGTTTGACTCTCACACGGGACAGAGCTTGGAGTCACCCAAAAATATTAATCTCGACTGTGGGTTGGAGTTGGTGGGCTTGTACCCTAAAGGTTTGTATAGGCATCGTTAAAAAAAACTTTATCACTGACTAGTATCCACATCTTTCTTTAGAGCTAATCTGTAAACGTCTCTACCTATAATACAGCATCTCTACCTTCCTTATTCCCTTAACTAATAACGTGGTCTAATATTTACTGTATAGATTTACCTACATATATCATTTTGATATATACCTTCGTACACGGATCTCTTCGCAAGACTAAAGGTGTCTGGGCTTACGCGCAAAATGGATGTTACACGTTGCGTTTAATTATCATCAATTAATTATCATTAAGCGCCATCGCCGTATAAAACACGGTAGGTAAACAATTGTGCGATGTAACAAACTGCTATGTACAAAGGAATTTGAGGAAATTCTAACACAAAAATCTTGTTAGTACGGTTTCTCTTGTACTTAAGCGTTGATAGATCTGTATCTTACAAAACATATTCTTATTCATACTACGGAAAACATTGTTCTTATTATAGTTTTATAAACGTCACATGAGTGGCGCATGAGTTTCTTGGCAGCTTCTTCTCATGAGCTTTACACTTGGAACTGCCACCTAACCTCATTTTGTTTTTTTTTTTTTCAAACATTCATAATTTTATAAAATTTTTAGTATGTTTTAATTTGACGTTTTCAAATAATCATTAACCTGATTTTACGAAATAAAGATATTTGACTTTGACTTTGACTTTGTCATAAGGTTTTAGATTTTTAAAATTCAGAGACAGACAAATGTAACTAAGACAATTTTACCTGCCCATATTTTTTTTAAAGATACCTAGCAATGTAGAATTATGGGTCGCTCATTACAAGCAATCCTATAAACCCCTCCAGCTAAGCTTAATGACTTGTGTTAGGAGTGGGTTCACGTTAGTAGTATAATTGGTAGAGTTCGAACCTGCGATCTTAGGAGTTCGAGTCCGCTGCCTTAGCCAATAGACTACCTGCGCGCCGCTTCAGTTTAAGAACGAATGAAGATGGTATATTTTTTCCTGATGAAGCTAGTTTTTAGTATATCCATTTAAAGACTTTCAAGCTGTAATGTACAAACCCAGTTACTTTATTTGAACTTGTTTTATTTTACGCAACACAACACACATTACGACATTACAGTCTCTCATGAAACACAAACCTCGAAATGACAGCACTTGTTAACGTAAAAGCCGCTTCTTGAATATAAATCTTGGTTATATCTCCCCCTCGATAAAATTTGAATCATTCCAATTTCGACAGCAGTATGTAATATTTAAACAATGACGAAAAACTTGTCAAGGACTCCGTTGATTAGCCGGGCAAGGGAGTCCGGAGATTGTGCGCTTTCGCCGCGGCCGTGCATCAAATATTCTACAAGTTTATTCCTACTAAACGCTTTCAATGAAAATGAGACTATAAAGTTTCCGGGCGACGCAAAATGATTCTATTACGAATATGAAATGTTATTACCTCGGACGGATTATAAGCAGGAGCAGGTTCTCACAAATGAAATTGCTTCCCTCCTTTGGAATCCATTTTAAGGATGAATGATATAATTCTTACGAGTAAAGACTTTGTAGACTTGGATGCGTTTATTTGAATCGTTCATTCCAACAATGGTGACAGCGTTTCTGAATTATATTTTTAAAATGTTCGCTTTATTATGAAACGAAAAGTGAGTAAATCATAATGGACTTTCTTAATTCACTGTTTTTGTAATACAATGTAAATGTCGATATAGACCAATTCAAATTGAAAGGACTCATTCGATTTTTACTAAATTGGATTTTATATAGAGGGGTGGCAATAACGCGTTTAGTCGTATATTTTAAAATAAATTGCTTATTATAATACCTACGGCTTATCGCATTTTAGCTATCGTAAACTGTTGTGAAGGCAATTTAACCAGCATTCAATAGTTTGGGATGTAAAGTAAGGTATATGGCTTTACAGGGGCCTATTGTTACATTTGCTGTAACGGTATTGTAAACTAGTGATTATGATAACGGAATTATTATTAAACTTTCCCGTTTCGAACCCAAAACAATCGTTTGGTCTCCTTGTGTGTTACAAATTTGATATTTAGTTTCAAATTCGTAAGAGGTTTGTGGTGTGTTTTTGTTCTACTAGGTAATTCATTGATTTGCTCCCATTAGATCACATGTTAGGTTGCTTAAATTTTACCTCAAATAACTTATTTATCAAATAACCTTACCCATCGATCCCTTACTCTCGATGACTTACCTGAAAAAAAGCAAAAAATTATTAATTCAATTCATAATTTACCTTCGAATTAAACATGCTACAGACGTTTGCACTAACATAACAATAAATGGCTGTAACTGGAATAAGAAAATAAAGTGTTCTAAGATCCGGTCTAAGAAATAAATACAAATATTATTGATATTGGTACATTAATGAGATTATATGATAGATATTGTCATGATTGTTAAATCGCAAATCGCTTGCCTAGCTAAATCACGTGCTATAAACTGGCATTATTAATACACACATGTGAGTGTATTAATATTTTTTATGATTTTTAATGGGGCACTGAACCTCCTTATTACAGGCTACCTAGGAGGAGAGTTCCGTGTGAAATGGAAATAAAGATTATTATTATTATTATTTTATTCCTTATTTAATAGTATTAGTAAATAAATAATCATAACATAAGAAAACAGTTAAATGCAAGTCGAGTTCGCTTATCGAGCGTACCGTACAAACTACATGTAATTACAATTTAATGGTTTTCAGATTTTTTGTGTTTTATGTCATTGCATATTGGAAAATTTCATGATTCTAGATCAACAGGAAGGATCCTTTAGGTTTTGATGCATCTTATTAGCACGTGATTATATAGACAACTCATTTAATATTTATCAATCTAGACAATATCTATCATATAATCTTTGTTAGGATCAAATAACAGATAAGGGTATGTATTTCTTAGACCGGATCTCGTACTACCACTTTGACACCACCATGTGTTTACTCTTAATATATATTACGTATACTTAGCATGTACCGCTAAATGTCTACCAACTAAGAGCCTACCAACATAGTACCGTGTTTACGAACAAAATACTGTAGTGTGTAATGTGTACTCATCCTTAAACAGTTTGCTGCCACTATAAAGTAACAATATGTGCACGAATATCTTATCCTTGAATCACTTGAGTGGAACTTCGAAATATATTTCAAAGGAGAAACATTTACAACTCTCTCCACCTACTTAACCCATTAACTCAAGGTAAGGATATGTTTTTGGTGGTTAGTTTAGAGAAAATATACATTGTGTACTGATATATTTAAATGAGTAACTCTTGTATATATAATTGTAATAAATATCAACTTTCTCAGAAACGGCTCTAATGATTTTAATCAAATTTTGTTTATAGATAAAGTTATGGTTTTATTTATCTAGATAGGTATAGGTTTTCCTGAATTATTTGATCAATGTTCTTGTGGTACTTGGTTTGTTTCTATTTCTCAACCTTAAATAACACCAAATGAAGCTTGGTCATACAGTTAGTACGTGCTTACATTATCTGAGAATATGAGGAATATTGCTACATCGTTACGACAATGTGACTAAAAGTTACCCAAACTTTTTGCACTTATCTGTTTTTTTAACTCTTGAAACGCGTGGACAAAAACAAAAGGTTGTATAAATAAAAACAAAGGCATGTTTTAATTACAGTTTTACTAACTGGGTTACATTAGAAATCGCTTCTTATAGAAATCTTAAACGGGCAAAGCTATTTAAGTGCATTTTTTTTATTGAACACTTATTTGCCACCGGGTGGTTAATAGATGTTTTGACTTTTTTAATGAACTTGTCGGGGGTTTGATGCCACTCCGTTTGGTGGTTTGCTAGTGATTGACTAATAAACATTCAGAAATCTCAATTCATACAAATGTAACTATTATAGTAGTAATATTTTCAAAACATGTAAAGGCATCGCATAGAATTATTAAGATTAAACTTACTACGTCATATGGGACCAGCTTTCATAGATATAGTAAATAGAATATTGCTTTGTCATCGATTCATAATATGTGTTTAAAGTTCAAGTTATTTAGAATGGCAGAAGTCAGTGAAAATCGAAGTTCTATGATATTAGGTACTTACTGATCGAGCTAAAAAAATATATATTATGAATAATATTCATCTTACATAATAATCTACTACGTGCTTATAATAACTCCATGTTTTAAGAGTTCGGATCGGACTGACTGCTTATATTGCCTAACAATACTAATACTAAGGCTAAACTATAAAAAAAGCAATCGCTTATCGCTTCTTCTAACAATTTAAAAGCAGCCTAAGGTCCAGTGTAACGGTGCGTGAGGGCCCACGACCCACGACCTGCGTGCCTCTGGCAGGCCATGAAAACAAACCGTTCATAATAAAGCATTAGGTGTAAACGGTATTGTCTAACATCAATATATTGCATAACAGGAAATCGTTATGCAATGTTTTGATAAAAGCGTCCAAACAATCCGTTTTTAATGTTGTACTAAAATAAAATTTTGTTTTTTTTATATCAGGCACAGGATACTGGGATACCTATTTTTAGTAGGTTGAGCTTAATAGCAAATCTAAACACAGACGAAAGTATTAATACTTGATCGAAGTATTTTATAATTCTAAAGTCTGGATGTAATTTATATATAATATGTTTTTACAAATGTACGAGTGTAACTATGTTTATCAGTTGTCTGGTTGCCATAGTACAGGCTCTGCCTAGTTGAGGTTCAGACGGTATTGTGTAAGATGTCCCAAGATATAGGTATATTATTACTAGCTGCTGTCCGCGAATTCGTTCGCGTGAAAATATTGTAAAGCTAATTTATAAAAAAAACAAGCATCGATCCACACATCCATACATCCAAACTTTCGCATTTATAATTTTAGTATAGATTATGTGTGTAAGGGACACAACTGTAATCTTCTGTAATTTTATCGAATTGTAACGTCAATTATTTTTCTTTTTATCATAGAAATTCAATTTCTAATTGAAAACCTTTATAACATATTAAATTACTTTTTTCTGTCTGTTTATTGCAGCAACACTTACCTTTTAATGACTGAAGGGAAACTGGTGGCGTAAATATTTTGTGTGATGAGCACGATGGTTTATTCTATTTAGAAATATATAAGTATGTGTATCAGTTGTCTGGTTGCAATAGTACAAGCTCTGTTTAGTTGTGGATCAGATATCGTTTAGTGAGTTATGCCAAGATATTATTATTATTATTATTTATAGCATAACCTGGTTTTATAAGTAGAAACGTTATAACTCTGAATAAGCTTTTATTCATCACTAAGTCTACATTTCACCAAAGACAATTAACTGTCTGATAGGTCTATTCATCGGATCAAAATCTAAATGTAATAAGTCAATTTTGACTGAACGCAGCAAGCTGTCATTTCAAGTGGCTCGCTCTTGTTAGTTTTACAAGAGATATTATAATTTAACAGCGGCCCCTCATATGCAAGTAAATATTCCGACATTATACAAATCTTTGTAAGCATGAGGGGTGGTCAGCTAATATCGTATATAATTATACGCATTGTCATCTACTAACCTATTTGAGAATTCCTCTTTGACATTCGTGAGATGATCGGTGAATGTGTGATAGACTACGCGAAGGTTGAAGGTTTCTGTCTAAAAACTAATAAGTAACTATAAAAAAAAGTCACGCCGAGCTTGTCGTTATAGCGACATGGGGTGGGATTGTGTCCGACTGCTACGCATGAGATCGTGGGTTCGATTTCCACACGGGACACCATTTTGTGTGATCCACAAATTGTTGACCTCAGTCTAGGTTTACTTGGTGTCCGTAACATTCATGTTTGTAAAGTCTGCCGCGACACAGAGCTTGTATCCTAATGCGGTAATCGTCTTCAAAAAAAAAAGGTTTTGATATAACTATATATCAATTCTTTATATTAATAACTATCAACAAGATTAGAAGAGAACAACAAATCTCAATTATGAAAAAAACGTGAACGAAGCGTCACGTTTTTTTTCATAATTGAGAATTAACTGACACGATGAACTCCTGAAATTTAATGTCGCCTATACAAAATTACCAATTTTTATTTTATCAACCTTCATTTTAAGCGTTCCCTATTTTTAAATGTTTTGGGTTGAAAAACAAAAACTCGAAACGAATAAGCGATTTCTTATTTAGCAAGACAGCAATTTGATTTATACCATTTTACCATTACCATTTTTGTATGAAATTTGTATATTGTTACAAATTTCATACAAAAATATCATATAATATATAAATTCTATTATTCTTATTATAGATATGTGGCAGAAAAAATGTATGTTCTATATAACTAACTATCGAACGCACCCATATCACCACTAACCATAAATGGAACTTGATCATCAAGTTAACCTCGGGTGGTTTTTACACGAAAGAGGGACCCTCACCCCTATAGCCAATACATCGTGTTTTGTGCGATTAAATAGTGACAGTGCCTTCTAGTAATTTTTGTATTAAATAACATGAAAGAATTGACCTTTTTTGGTTTAGATGTTTAATTTTGTTTTTTTTGTGATGTAGACTAAAAACTTGAGAGGTGTCAAGGGACACCCGGATGGAACGAAGTTCTTATCTTATTTATTTTTTTATAATCTTCGCAACACCACACTGTTCAATGCGAAATAGAAAGACGAAACGAAATTAACTTACAAAAAGACGATTGTATACCGAAGGCTCGAACCCACAACTACACAATTGTCACCAATACTGTGTACCGAATTTATGCCTCTAGACCAAATCGACAGGTGACTTCTTCGTCAAATTAGATGTTCATATCTTACGCGCACGCCGCACGGCTTTTGTTTTTGTCAAAATCCAGTATATCAGTTTAAAGTAAGTAGGTACCTACTTACTTTAAATGTTCTATGTTCTTTTAACTGACTGCGGACACGGCGGATAATGTCAACGGAGATTAACTTTAAAGGTAGCCAATATCACAGGAGACTTAATGTGTGTGTACGCGAATGTACTTGGCATGTACCTACTCCTTATTCTCTCACTCTCATAACCCGATAGCAAGAGTGTAGAGATTAGACGCGCGACCGAATGTGTTATATTGGGGCCTCACCTCGCTGAATGATAGTGGTAACATTGAATAATATCATGGTAGGTATATCTTGCTCACAATATCGCATTTCAACTGCTGCGATATGCCATTTCTTTAATAAAAACCTCAAACGACTGATGTTCAAGTGTTGTTGTTAGTTTTTATTTTGTCTATTATCTGCGTTTATTTAGGTGCTAGAATCCATACAGGTAGACGAAAATTAAACAACAATCGGCATCTGATTGTACGGCAAAGTATCGTTTTCATTGTATGCAATCACCCTTACCCTTAACTTTTAAATAAACAACACATTAAAAGTAATGAAACACGGAAGATTGAAAGTCGAAGCGCGATGCCCCGCTATCTAGTTCCGCAGTAATCTAAAATTGTTGAATCGCAAAGTCGGAACAACAAATCTTTTTCCATTTATTTAGGT
This sequence comes from Herminia tarsipennalis, assembly GCA_945859575.2. Taxonomy (NCBI): domain Eukaryota; kingdom Metazoa; phylum Arthropoda; class Insecta; order Lepidoptera; family Erebidae; genus Herminia; species Herminia tarsipennalis. The sequence goes on from OX243840.2 coordinate 9,222,369, forward strand.
CTCTTTTATCTAACACCGTGACAGGTTGTGATTAATAATTTCCATCCATTGCCTACGTACTTACACTCCACTTTGTATTTGTCGCTTATATCGTTAATTATTTGTACCACTTCGTTTCAATTATGTCCCGAGAGATTAACAACGATTTCTACTCAATTAATTAGTATGTATTATTTCGTGGGCTTATCTACATGGCTAAATATAAGATGAGCCCACTAAGTCAAATAATAATTAAAAGCTTCGTAAACTTTAAATTTGATTTTGCTTACAAATGAGTTAGTATTAATTTTGTTTAATACTTCTCCGTTGTTTAAATTACTTTACGTTTCTGCTATCTCCTCTTTTCTACTGTCATAATATTATCAAGAAGCTATGTTTATATATTGGAGACATTTAAAAAAAAATTAACCTTTCAGACTAAGTAATAATATAATAGATATATTTCGGGACTTAGTCGCGTGAAATTATTTAAAGGTACGTTAATATTACCTTTTATTTACCCGACGTTTCGATTGAATTGCACCGATCGTGGTCACGGGTCGACTTGTGAATAATAATAACTAAAATTGCAGTTTACATTATTATAGTATGTTATTGTGAGCGAGTATGTAAATAGGTAGGTATATAACATTAGTTAGACATGAAATATAACAAGATCTATAGCCGGTTTTCCTAAATACACTGTGAAATAACCTGTGTTTAGGAGTTATATTACCGTCCAGTTTTTGGTAATTGGTAAACAAAATAACCAAATATAAAATAATAATAAAGGGCTCCTAATCCAAACTATGTTTAGTTTTTAATGTCCGTCTGTATAATAATAATAATAATAATAATTTATTTCTCATCACAATAAGTAATACAATTTAAAACACATTTTCACAATTTGTTAAATTGCACAGTAGTAGGTAACTATTATTACATAAACACTTATTATTGTGATGACTAGCACCTAAGTTATTATAAATAAATTGTGTTAAAGATGCTAGGCCATCCCTGGAGAGAACTATTTAGTAATAAAATAATACTAATTTTATTCTGCTAAATGGAATTACATAAAAATATTTCAATATAATGTTGTGACTGAGGAAAGGATCAAAATAATATCATGGTGAATTAAATATTAACAATATTGATAACAATTAAAACTGGAATTAAAATTAAAATAAAATAAAAAAAAAAGTAAGTAGTAATATGATAACAACATTAACATAATAATTTGAATAAGCGTTGAAGACAAGAGAAATTATATTCATGGCACTTGCCTCCGAGGGAAAAGTGTTAAATAGTGTATGTTTGTTTGTTAGTTTGGTGTGACAAAACTTTTTTTTTATAATAACATTCTTAATAAAATACTGTTACACCTTTCATTAAAGTTTGTTTAGTAAATAGTTTGATCTCCGTTTTACTAGCCGTACCGTACATTAAACAGCTCAAGTGGAATGGTCGTTATAAACACCATAGACATAAGCTAGCTACCTAGTAAATATAATTATTCTCCATCTTTTAAATAACTTTACATTAAAAAATAAAATGGAATATGAGTTAAACAAGATCAGCAAGATTCACGATCAGTCATGAACACGTCTCTAACGTCTTTCTAATTACTGAACACATTTCAGAACTGCGTAAATTACGTTTTTGCGAATCTGTATCATTAGTGTAACGCTGAGTGAAATTGACTTAATTTCTCATGAAAATACCTCTCACTAATCGCTCCACATAATATTTCCAGTGGCCGCAACATCTTGACAAATTAGATTTTTAGCGGGTATTGCTGGCTAAGACTAAATTATAGCTGACTTTGAGTCGAGTGCAGGCTTTTAAAACGCGAATTAGAGGCTACGTCGCTCAAACGTTAATGGTGTATTGTGACTGAGTGAATGTCGCGAAAATTATGTGGCCGTATCGAGATTTTTAACCGTAGCCTGCTCTTTGATAACTAAGAAGGATGGGAATTTTTACAGGTTTTAAGCACAGAATTAAATTTTAAGTGAGCTTTGTATGCTATGGAGTTCCTGATTTTTTTAAAGTCATTTATGTCATTCTATAGCTTTTTGATCAGACTCATCAGTACGTACTTTACAATAATAAATACCAAATAACCTTGAGCATTCGTTTCCCCTTCGACGCACCGTAGCAAATGCGCTTAGTTTTTGGAATAAAAGCTTTATAAAATAAATTTTTGGTCGTTTGAAAAAAATGGGGGGACACTTGACTCTAACAAAAAAATTCACTTTAAAGCTTAATTATACACAAACGGATCCCTAAATCTAAAAATGATCCCCAGAACCCCGTTTTTAAAAGACCTATCTAATGATACCCCACACGATAAGATAGGTGAGAAAAAAAAATACATCCCCACTAGGATAATAGATACCATAAAAAAAATTAAGATTTTATTCTTTCATTTTATCGGCGTAAGTAATATGTATATCCATGCAAAATTACAGCCTTCTAGTATTAACAGTCTCTGAGCTAAGCTGCGGACGGACGGACGGACGGACATAGCGAAACTATAAGGGTTCCGTTTGCTATGGAACCCTAAAAACAAAAAGTTCCCATTCGTTTCTATCATATTAAATATTAATCTTAAACCAAATTCAGGCAAAGCGATGATAACAAGTGCGCTCACAATTTTTTATTTGCTTTTTGAAAAGCCGCTTAACAAAACACATTTTAAATTTTCCACATATGGCTACAATTGTTAGGGCGGCGTCATGATGTTATAACATTGCGGGGAGCTCTGCTGCGTACCAACATAATCGGGTGCCTGCCCACCATCTGCCGGAAGTTTTACAATGTTTATGAGCTCCATCGGGAAGCGTACATAAATTCTGACGATTGGACGTGTACGAACGATAACGCGATACAATGGTTTAACCGTATTAACCCTAATAAGTAGGTGTAAATAGCCTAAATTTTGTAGCCAACTTAAACTACTTTATCATCATTTATACCAGCAAACCCCATGTCAGCACACAAATGTTTCACTGTCTTTGATGTTCACGAAATAAGTGTATCTTTCAAAAAGTACAACTTCGAAATATTGTTATAATAAAAGGATTGTAAATCTTGTTAAACTCGGTAGCTAAGTTAAAGTTAGCCAATGATATACAACATAACAAAGTTCGCGGACATCTACAAAACGGGAAAGAGTCCCAAAATCATTTTAAATTCAGTATTAATCCTCGAATCCAGTCCCGAGCATCGTTTCTTCCATACTTTGTGGGATTTCCGAAAGAAAGCTGCTCCTGCAAACTTCTATCCAAACTCCCGTGTAATCTTACTTATAAAAATAAACTTTTGCATTAACTGATTTCGAATCAGGGGCGAGGAACTTTCGCAAGGTAGGCCAACCCACACCGCCGTCGCTTCCGTAGAAGTTGCAGAGTCAATCAGCCAGAAAATAGAAACAAATAAATACACGCTTAGGTAGTTTTGACTTGATAAGCGTAAGTAGACTTGGGGCTCAAATTTATGGAAGAGTTCGGCAGATAATGTAAAAGTTGGCAGATAAGACAGGCTTTACTAGGCTTCGGCGCGCGCTCAGAAAAGCTGAATATTACCGACTGAGCTCCGAGGACTGCGACCAGGTTATGTTATACTGATATTTGGTTGCACATACATACTAATACCTACGCTAGTATAGAATAGAAACGCTTCCTAGTGAGAAAAGTTTCGGTTTTGAAGTTGGGATGTTAAGAATTGTGGTAGAACAGTATACCAATATGTATTTTTTTTTGTAAATGCAATACCTTTTCATCTGCAATTATTTTATCTGCTTTACAAATAAATTGTTGGTAAAGTTTGTAAGTGATAAAGATTTAAAACAAAAACTAATTTAGTGTTGACTTTAGATGTCTCCGTAAAGAAAAATATAATAATATGGGTATTTCATACTGCAGTATGATAGTTTGAAATGCTCACGTTAGATGGTTCAACGACTTAAAAGCAATACGATTTTAATTGGCAACCACTTCAAAAGCAATGATATTGAGTGTGTGAGCCTTTTCATGAAACGTACAAGGTATCAACTTGTTACAGAAATAATAAAAACGAACGTATTTTCTTCTTTCATATTTTCACTAAAAGAATCTGTTTTTCCTTCAGGTATGAAAGTATCTACATCTATTTTTATAAAACTATCTGCAGTAGAAAAATGGGCAAAAAACATCTTGTTAATGACTTCCTCATTACGTAACTAGAGGGTAACCTCAGAAGGTTAGCCGCCAGTTTAAGTACAGCCACAACTGCCCACAGATTACAGAACATTTCTAACGAGTAAATTTAAAAAATATAAAAATTCCAGACTGCGTAACGAGTGAACTAAAAAGTTGAGGTTGCCGACCGCCATTCTCATTTTTCCTTTGTTACGCAGTGTATTTATGTCACTCACGGGATTGAGACGAATCTAATGACACCTGAAACATTAAAATCCATCAAAATTTTGGTGCTCTACCAGAAATAAAACCCAGTGTTATGAGGAGGCCGTCCACACTGATGAAGTAACAATATTTCCACTGTTTAATCATAATAACGTAAAAATTTTTAAAAATCTGTAGGTACAGTTTTTATCTCAACTTATTCAACTTTGGTAATGAAATACGGTACAAAACAGAGTTCAGGAAGAAAAATGGTACACATTATATACATAAACAATGTTCACCGTAGTCTAAAGTCGGTCAATAAGCAAAGTTCCAATTCGAAGTGGGAAATCTTTGTAAACATTTAGCATTGTGAAGCGTTTGTCTTTGCCTCGCGTCGCTCCGTCTTAAAATAAAATACATCAAAGTTAATCGAAGTCGACTCTCAATTTGAGAGCAACATTCTAATGCCTTAAAATCTTCTGTGAAAGGCTCCCGGGGCTTTCATGCAGAATGGTCTTGATTTTCATTTTTTCTTTCTTCCCCTTTCTTTTCGGAAGGCGTTCGATACGTGTCGTACTTATACTGAAGCTGAGTGTAATTAAGGTGTAAAGATACCCGAAGTCTACCGACTAGAGGGCCTTGAGGGCCCTCAATGATCGGCTGTGTACTCAAAACTGACGAACGTTATATAGACTTACGTCATTCCTCTATTCTGTTCAAAGACTCAGACTAAACTAATTGGGTTTCGGAGTTTTTGTTGCTGTAATATTACTATTTATCTATTCCTCATTTAGGTAAATGTCTGATATGCCTCCATATGTATCATATTCGTCAACAGAAAAGTTGTTTTTAACAACGTTAGATTAGTGTGATGGTAGTGGAGCCAACTTATTACAACTTACGCGAACTAGTCTATTATATCGCAAGTACACCTAAACAAACTAGGAGATGAAACAGACAGAAACATCGAACCCAATCTTATTACGGTACCCTAACTTATATTCCACATTACATTAATTTCTCCCGAGACGTCTCGCAAACTAAGCAATAGCAGCTGCCTGCCCGGTCGCATGTTTATTGAGAAATTGCCTAATCTCGAAGAGCTACAAAACAAAACCACATCGGAAATGTTGAACTAAAGTATTTCTTCTCTCCAAGGATGCTAGTGGTGGTACCCTTGTCTGCGCTAACCGATCACACCCTTAAGGCTCCGGAATTACTGTCCGGGCTGATTACCGCCTCGCCCCGCCCCGCTCCCCGCACCCCGCCAGTGCGGCCCCCGGCCTCTACCGCCTCAGGCCCTACGTCAACTATTATTTGTGTTCCTTACTTATAATTTGTGCGCTGGAAAAGTTCGACAAACACCAGTCATTTTATTAAATATAAGAAAACTTCTTTGGAACTTTTGTAGTGCGCTACGGGATCGCTTGTTATTTTATTAGTTATCCAGTTAAACCGGATAAAATCGGACAATCGTAACAGCCCTGTAATGTGTTTACTTAATTTATTAGAAACAACCCAATAATACACATTTCTGAATAATAAATCTCATTTGAATAACTCGTAAAAGCCACTTAATGAATTGCTACTGACTTTAATAAATAATAAATATTTATGTAGGTGTGTGTGCGCGTTCTAGGGAGAAAATAAATTTCAATTTATCGCCTCTTCTGCTTATTCTCATTAGAGTAAAAGATGAGAGAAACATTTTATCAGAAAACACCAACGAATATTTTCTATCGTACCTAAATATACTCTTCACAAGCCATAAAGGTACACAAAAGGCAAAAGATTTTTAATGCTCTTATATTCTTGATTTTCCTACAAAATGAAAAAAATGTGTTCATTGGCGTGAAACGAAATCATCGTCCCAGATACATCTCTCAACAACAAAAGCCGCAAGCGTGCGTGTTTAACATACTTTTCTTTAAACAGAACGCAATATTTACTGGCTTACATGTATCGTCTTATGGGGATAAATAATGGAGTTGCAAATGTGTGTTTGGCGTACAAGGGTTGAAGAGAGCCTGTTCTCGAATATGATAATTTGACATAATATACAGAGGAATAAATATTACCAGAAATGCAAGCCACTATAAGAAAAAATGCTAAAGATTGTTCAAAACTCAAACAGTGTAAAAGCAGTAAAGGTGATAACAGAAGTGATACATCAGCATAGTCGCTAATGAACCTACATACTGGTAGTTCAAATTAAACTCACGTTAAAGTTATTATGGGAACACCTATCTTCCGTTGTAAAATAACTATCGTGGTCGTTATCGTCTATGTTAGGGGAGTGTTTACACTTTTCAGTAAACTTGCTTGTCCCACTTGCTGCTAGTAAGTTCATTCCTACCTTACTATCGGTATGAGATGTAAATTATATAAGATAAAAATATTCTAGGATAGCAATTAAAAAAAAACTGTCGTCTCTTTGGAACTCTTTCAAAGTTTAGATAATCTAATTATCTATGAGTGTAATAGAAAATAAAAGAAGTTACCAATACATTGCGTAGCTTGACAACGAAAAACTTTGTGAACTAAATCTGCTGTTCATAAAATTTAACCTTAACCTTGTACAATACTCACGAGATTCGAAAATACGATATATGCTCTGTATTGTTCGAATCCCAGAGGATTATGGCGCCCGAGGGATTAAACGCTCTTTTTATCACTGACTGACCTACTAAACCAGTGCGTAGTAAACGAGGCTTCCAAGATATAGGGTGGAGCGTGTCCGACGCATCGCAAGATGGATCGCGGAGGTAATCAGTTAATGCATTATGCGGTTAACTACAAGCAAGATGGAAGTGTAGAACACAAATATTAGTACGAATTAACTGTTGACACCGTAGCAAATGTTGGACGGCAGAAATGAACAAATATTTTAAGGGATTAACTGGAAATATAACCAGTGTTACTATGATACTGATGCTTGAAATAGTTACGGTTTATTGTTATGACGATTATATTGTGCGAATACCTTTACATAATATACGCATAAAAACATTAATATTAATAGCTCTGTAAATATAAATAGTACAATAAGAGACAAGTAAACCTATTCTTAGATATAGACACAAATTAATAAATTAAAAATCATTATGTAATTAAATAACCAGGTAACGTAAGCATACTCAACAAAAAAATAAATATCGAAAATCAAAATATATGAGTAGTATTGAATGTAGGTACTTAATGTATTGACACCTGCTATTTTCAGCTGAAGTAATTGATACGCAAACAATACATGAATATTTAAAATGTCCACGGTTATACGTGAGTGTGACACCAACAACGTACAGGACCCAAAAGTAAGGTGCACATTTAAAAGACAGATGGCGTCATTCGGATAATTCTGTTATCAGCAACGAGAGGGCGCCCCTGTGCTCGTATACTTAGAAGGCCGTTTCCTGCGACGTTAAGTCCTTATAAAGGTAACTGTTCCACTGAAAAACTCCTATTTCAGTGACAAAGCACGCTCTTAACCATCCAAGTGAAAATTCTAAGAGATTTTGTGTTTACTCGCCGAGATACTATCCTATTGTTGTGTTGGTATAAAGTTTACAAGTTTTTTACCTACGCCTATGGTTTCCCTATTATCTCGTAAAATGTAAAATAAATGCTTTAGCAACAAAACAAATAGGTACGATTATATCGTATCGCACATTCAGCAGATTACGTAGTGTAGCTATCTCTGGGGGCAGAAATATCGCATAAGCATAGAAACAGAATTACTTTCTTCCAAAGTTTAGATTTATTGGCCATTGCGTAAGTTCGCTCGGCTGCTTTTAGTTGTTCTTAATACTAAATCATATCTGTGTGATTATAGATCGCTGACGGGTGAAAATAAGGTGACTCGGCGATATATCGAACGTTTATACAATTGATGACCTTTACAAAATTGTATAACATTTAAAAATAAGTCAGGATAATATGATGAATAAGCACAATACGAATTAAGATTCGGGTTCACATTTCAGTTGGAAATGACACATTCGTTACCAGCAGTTGGGACCATTTTGTCGGTTCAATTCCTCCATTCAGTCCGCCATGCAAAAAGTAATTTGAAGTACTGTGACGCATGAGCGCTTACTTATCTATTTTTGAAGGAACGAAGTCCGCGATCCGTTAAATAGACTTAGAGTGAGTAGAGCCGACTTCCGCGCATGTGTGCTTGCCACGCACCGACACACTCGTCTTCTCGCGTCGTAACTCTTCAGCAGAATGAGAATTATTCACAACATTGAAACTTATTATGAACATTACCAAAACGAAATAATTTTAAACATTATTTGAACAAACATACGAAGTCAGATCATATTGTGCAAGTGTATTGAACGATTGATTAGGTTTAACAAAAGTTTATTCTTTTTCATTTGCGCATGTAAAATCCCTACAGATACAAGAAGTTTTGGACACACACTCCGACGTCATACTTCGGAATCATGTGCACTAAACCACAAGAAGTTTACCTAATTAAGAGAACGTTCTTTACGGATTACTTGTACACTCTTGACAGGCTTTGGCCGTCTATATTCCACGGCTTCTAGAGCTTGATGCAGAAATAATGTAGTACATATTTTAAAGAGAATAATTGCATTGAAATTTAACATGGATACTTATCTTAATCGAACAAGCATCATAATTCAAATCAGGCGATTAGAATTATGATAAACAAAACCACAGAGAATGAAATAATGAAGCAGTTGTAACCTATTCACCCCATTAGGGTTAGTTACAGTCATTAAAGGCACAAATCTGATTTAAACTAATCCTACTAGGTACTGGGTTTATCGTTAGAGAGTGTGCGATAAACACACTATTATATTATCAGTAGATTGCACACGACATTTCCATTATTACCATAACAAGGTAAAATCGCAGGTAAAAGCGTCATATGACCTGCCCATGGAGTATTAGAGGACCAGGGCAGACCATTTCGCTACTGGCTAGTAACAATGACGACGTAGATAAAGGGGGTCGATAACGTGAAATAGCAACGTGAAAACGTGGCGAGAAAACAGCATTATTAACCTCTCGGGCATAATACGCGCGCCACTGCGCCAGATATGGTAATGATTATGTAAATCCTCTACTCACAGGTACATCTTGGGAACGTTATATACTTATTAAAACCAAGATTGCCAGACCGAGAGGATCCCATCCGACAAAAACTTTGTCCCAACCTTGAATCGCAAGTGTTTACAGACGCTCAATTTTTACGACGTTAGTAATTCGAAATCTCGGGTTCCCTGAAATCAGACCATCGACGTTGCAGTCTTACTTGGCGACTCTCTTTTCAATTTTCTTAGTTTCCCGCTCGAAGTAGGGAAGCATTGTATGGTAGATTCTTATCTCTCTCAAAAGCTATTTAGCTAAATGGAATTTACAGAGCCCGCACTGCAGTTCGACGAAGTACATTGTAATATTTAAAATCTTGAAATTTGAGTCTAAATCCAGGCATTGTATTACGTGTCTAAGATTTTTCAAGATTCATTTTACTGTTTTCCCGTAGCGGTTTCTTTAAATTATGCACTTTACTAAATTGAAATGTTGGGTCCTTTTTGAAAAGCTCCTGACTCACATAAAGACGAGTTAAGTATTATTTTAACCGTCGTACTTAGAATTTTGTTTCAGTAGCCGATGAACATTGCTTAACAATTACACAGTAGCGCTGTTGGAAATGTTTAACTTTAAGTACCTAATTGAGCCCCGTTAATCAAGAGAACGAAGTTTTCACAAGTGCTTAAATTATTTACCTCAAACATAAAACATCGACATTCAAAGCGTTTCTGGAATATTTTCGCTTACACAGACGTCGGGCATAACACAAAGTGAATTATACGAATAGAAAATATTGAAAGCGAGCTGAGAGCATCAAAAATACTGACGCTGAATCTTGTTAATGAACTTAATGAGTGAAGAAACTGGGAGTTGTATAGCGAAGGAACTTCACGAAAGCATCCTGCAAGTTTCAATTTCGAATGCTGTTACAACAGTGGGGAGGACTTGTACAACTACGCGGGAACAAAATGAAATGCATCATAAAATAAATATGACGTAATTTCTGTCTCATATTTCAACATCTTCGGTTGTGCTCGGATTGCTCATACGTTTTATATTTATTTTACCTTGAATGTTGTACTTATTGTTACTTTTTGGCACTGTAAACACATATATCGTTGTAAAACGTATGATAATGTAACATGTAAATGTTTTTATTATGTTACATGCATAATGGAAATTGTATTTACCTACCTTTATATAAGATGTTATGCTCCGTATACATATTTAAAATTTATTTCAAACATACAAGTTAAAATGCACGGTGGATCGAGCAGGAAACGAGCTACACTTTCCTCTTTCAACGTCGGGCTAGAGATCATCTATTTCTTTACATGAATACTCCGGTTGAATTCGACTGTAATTCTAAAATTTTGCAAACATAAATTGCTACGTGCAGCACAATCCAACCTCACCCCAAATAAAATGTATTTCAAAGGAAAATGCTGATGTAATTAATTTAAAAGCTACAGAAAAGTTAAAAATGAAATGTTTTCATAGTATCAAAACTTCACTATTTCAAGCCGAGATACTTGCAAATAAAGCCTTTTTTATTTTACATTAAAATTTAGTTCGAAGTTCACTAATTTGGACATCGGAGGGGAACTTGTAAAATAACAGATTACAGGCGGCATAATCACGAAGTTTTTACTGTACGACGTAATACTCGTGCGTAGTTATGCAAATGTGTGAGGCTCGTTTTTGCTACGATTAAGGTTTTGGGTCTATTGTAATGGGAAGATTTGTGTAAAACGCGGCAAATCCAACGACCCGAACAATTACGAGAGTACAAATGATAATTTGAAAGTTAATTTAAAAATAAATTAAAGTAATGTAATTTAGATAAAGTTATTAAATTGTTTTTTGTTCAATTCCCAAAAGTTCAATGGACTGGTGGATAAAAATAATCAATCATGTTCGCAAAAGACACGTTGAATAAAAGGGCAGTGATAAAAGGAGACAGCAGAATTGACACTAGATGTAATAAAAAGATTGGAAAATAATTTCGACAAAAAGCAAGTCTCCAAAATTCACGTCAGACACTCAGTAAAATGAAATACGTAGCCGGCACCGGCCTTCGGCAAATGGTTTAATATCGAAATGTGATCACTTAGCGCAATCTCTTACAAAGGAAAAAAACACAGGAAAAGCTCCAAATGTACTTAGCTTTCACCAGAAACCGAAATATGTTTCAATTTTTATTAAAACTCGCAAACAGCAAAATTGGATTGATAGCTTTTCAATCCAATCCTTTATTTAGATAGATGTGCACAAATGCGATTATGGCAGCTCGTTGGGTTGCTTTTTTTAAGAATTTATTTTTGCATTCCGTACGGCTGAGTAACGTTTAAATTAGAAAAGGCCAAAGTTCTAGAGCACAAAGTTGCGGCAGGAGCACGACCCCACTTCGCCACTTACTCAAATGAAATGCGTGCTTACCGGGCCTTTTGCTGAAACCCTTGATATATAGGCTCTTCTGCAAAAACAGCCATTGGTTATGAAAGAAATTAAATCAATTCTACCATGCCGGTTTCTAAAGTAATTACAAGTTTGAAACTTATTTTATTACTTGCTGAACTTCTAAAAGTATAGACGCTAACAATATTACCCTTTTAAGCAAAATATCAAGAATGGTTACTGTGATTTTTGAATGTAAAACATACTGTCTATCCTTAAAAGCATATCAATAAATCTGTACTGTATTTACTGAATTTTACTTTACTACTTTTACTTTACTAATTTTATTTTACTTTTAAAAAAATATAAATTTAAAAAACCAAAAACCCGCTTGCTCAAAGTTGATGGAAACAAGATCCACTATGTATATTATATTATACTGTCGGAACTATTAATGAATTTAGATGAACTTAGTAAATTTTTAGATTTATATATTTTTTCAATCATATTTAGTGTGTTAGAGCTAGTTACTCTAACACGCCACTACACCGAAGACCTGCCAGAAGTCAACATTGACGAAATCGTGCTGGCTCTTAGACAGCTAAAAAATGGAAAAGCCCCTGGAGAGGATGGCGTTACAACAGAGCTGTTAAAGGCTGGAGGTAAACCCGTACTGAGGGAGCTCCAGAAGCTCTTTAATGCTGTCCTGTTCGAAGGGAGAACTCCGGAGGCGTGGAGTAGAAGCGTAGTCGTCTTGTTCTTCAAAAAAGGAGATAAGACCCGGCTGAAGAACTACCGACCTATTTCTCTTCTGAGCCACGTCTATAAGCTGTTCTCAAGAGTCATCACGAACCGCCTTGCGCGAAGACTTGACGAATTCCAACCACCGGAACAGGCTGGATTTCGGAGCGGATATGGCACCAAAGACCACATCCACACAGTGCGGCAGATTATACAAAAGACCCAAGAGTATAATCAGCCCCTGTGTCTAGCATTCGTGGACTATGAGAAGGCCTTTGACTCGATTGAAATCTGGTCCGTTCTGGAGTCTCTGCAGCGATGCCAAGTAGATTGGCGATATATCCAAGTGATGAGATGTCTCTACGAAGCCGCAACAATGTCCGTCCAAGTACAGAATCAGGAAACAAAACCTATACCATTGCATCGAGGAGTGAGGCAAGGGGACGTTATCTCCCCGAAACTGTTCACAAATGCAATGGAGGATATGTTCAAGACGCTGCACTGGAAAGGGCGGGGCATCAACATCAATGGTGAATACATCTCTCACTTGCGATTTGCAGATGACATTGTCATTATGGCGGAAACGCTGCAGGACCTGCAACTGATGCTGAATGACCTGGCTGACTCCTCTGTACGCATCGGCCTACGGATGAACTTGGATAAAACCAAGGTCATGTTCAATGAACATGTACTACCGGAACCGATAGCGGTGCACGGCGCCGTTCTCGAAGTTGTTCAAAAATATGTGTACCTCGGGCAGTCATTGCAGTTAGGTAGAAACAACTTCGAGGACGAGGTGAACAGGAGAATTCGGTTGGGTTGGGCAGCGTTTGGTAAGCTACGTCAAGTCTTCTCATCGTCGATCCCACAATGTCTAAAGACTAAAGTCTTTAATCAGTGCGTCCTACCCGTCATGACATACGGAGCCGAAACGTGGACACTGACGATACGGCTAGTCCACAAGTTCAAAGTCGCTCAGCGGGCTATGGAAAGGGCTATGCTCGGAGTTTCTCTTAGGGACAAAATCAGAAATGAGGTGATCCGGCAGAGAACCAAAGTTATCGACATAGGCCACCGGATTAGCAAGCTGAAGTGGCAGTGGGCTGGCCATATTTGCCGAAGAACCGACAACCGTTGGGGTAAACGAGTTCTTGAGTGGAGACCACGACACGGCAAACGTAGTGTAGGACGCCCTCAGGCCAGGTGGAGTGATGATTTACGCAAAACGGCTGGCAGGAGCTGGATGCGAGAAGCCGAAGATAGAACAAAGTGGCGTGCAATTGGAGAGGCCTATGTCCAGCAGTGGACTGCGATAGGCTGATGATGATGATGATGATTTAGTGTGTAACAACTAACAATTATATTGCCAAATATTTAACATTTTTTTCATTCATTATAAACATCCATAATCATGTTATACCTTTTTGAATTACTTACGATGCCCTTTAATTTGATACCCATATATTCAAAACAACTTTTTGTTCACACCTCTTTAATTTTACATCTTGCCGCAGCCATGTTTGTTTTTTCCAAACATCATATACCTAAGAACACTTGGGCGGTCAAGATGAATCTAACGACGTCTTAATTATATAAATTCGTCAAGTGGTTTGGAAGATATGAAGTAATAAAGAATATTTCATACATATAACATATAGGTAACCAAAATAAACATAACCCTTCCTTGCAGTCGGGTAAAAATAGTGAATTATTTTATGAACGTGAAGCTCGGCAAATTTAATTTTGAATCCAACATAAAATTGCACTTACGTAGTGTAACTTACCAGGAAAATTGCATTTTGTCGGTCAAAACTGATCCATCACAGTATTTATTAAAACAATAATATACATATTGGTAGGTATATCATACCCTTTTAGTGTATATATTCATTTCAATACCTACCTTTTAGACAGTTTCGACAATTTTCTCTTTATGTAGTGAAATAAAAGAGTTGAATAAATAAATGGAAATACACTTATTTACATTCGCCAAAATAAATTTCGTTACATTACAATTTAATAATTCGAAATGTTGAACGGCCATTGAATTCTTCATAGCTGCAAAAGCACCCAGGAGGAAAATATTTACGCTTTTTCGAAATGCAGAAATCAAGTAACAAGGAATCGGTTTTAGCGAAGAGAAGCGTTAGGGGCCGGCTGTTGAATAAAACGAGAAGCTCGGCAATAATAATGCTTACCTTTCTCAAGTATGCGCTAGAAATGCGAGTTGCACTGGCCCGGTTCATTCAAATGGTCAGTAATTAGGATACTACTTGCATTAACCTTATGTAAGAACATTTTTTAGTATGGCGTAACTCATTTAATTAATTTAAATACATTTGATGACTTCTTATTTTATGAGATTCAGATGTCTGGTTAGAAAACGAAATAGAAGTATTCTTTTTTCTTTAAAATCAATTTCCAGATGCAAAACCATGCAGTATGATTGCCTCTGTGGCGTGGTGGAAGTGTATCCGACTTCTGCGCAAGAGGTCGTGGGTTCGATCCCCACCCAGGATAAAATTTTATGTGATGAGCACGATAGCTTATTCTGTGTCTGGGTGTTATTTGTCTTTATTATATGTGTCTATTTAGAAATATATAAGTATGTTTGTCAGTTGCCTGGTTTCCATAGTACAAGCTCTGCTTAGTTTGATCAGATAGCGTTGTGTGAATTGTCCCAAGATATTATTATTATTTGTATTTACAATGCCATCATCAAATTGGAAAAAAATATAGTTAAGTAGAGAAACTAAATATTTTTTACGTACATTTTTAAAGGCATGAATATAGGTACAATGAATCCAAAATTTATAATTCAATATGAAAGCAGTTCTAAAAATTATCAATGTTAAAAATAGAATTTGAACGAGACAAAGAAATAAATGTACCTATATAATTTAAGTATTTATGTAAGATCCAAATAAAAATCTTCCCAAAAATCCGAGTAATATATTCAAATACGCTACCAATAACCCACAACCCTGAACTAAAACAAAAAGCGCAAAAACATAATCCGAAACAATATTTCTCTATCTAAAAGACGATAGCGGTGCGTTGCCCGTTGCAGTCCCCGACCTAATCACGACCGAGTCCCGCGTGCCATTTGCCTGCCCACAGCTTCGATCGCTCACTATAACGATACGCTACACTATAATGATTACCTCACGTTTTACTTATACTTCTATTTATTTAGTATCACTCGGAAAATTTCAGGGAATATTTTTCTTAGTTTTATGTCTACAAAAGGGTTTTTCGGTTATGCTTGAATTTATTGCTTGGTATCAACACGGTAGAGGCTTGTTTGCTATTGCCTATTTTTCGCTTCAATCGCTCACTACAACGATACAGGGTTCTACAAAGATTACATCATGTTTCACGTATGTTTTTACTTATTTACTACCATTTTTTATTTTTTTTACTTTGACATATCTACCTACACAAAAACCTATCAACCTTCAACAAATATTAATTTTTGTTTGTTACTTAATGATCGTGTGGAAAATAACTTCATAATAATTATTAAGTGCGTAGTACTTCATAGGTACTTAAGATTGGTTATTACTTGTGGAGGATTTCATATTTATTTACATGAAATGAACTTATTTCGCTCGTATTTAAAACTAATTACACTGGGGTTGTTAGTTTTTATTATTCTTTGATATATTTCTACTGATATTTTATAAATATCAATTAATAACGTCTCAAGATCCACGGGCCAACACTTTAAGCCTTAGATTTGATAGAATTTCATTCTGTTTTTTTTTCCTCTCAGTATTAGGAAAGGGAAGTGTGTAGTCCCACTTAATCCCAATAAACCGGTCGGCCATTTAATAAAATATTGTACTTAATATATTTTAAAACAAACTTATGTGTTCATTTTTTAAATTCCTTGCCAGCTACATTTCTTCCAATGACTGTACTTTAGCATGCAGACCGAAAACTTGTTGGAGAAGAACCTACTTATTTATATAATTTGACACTGGCAACATTGCATAGATTCGACTTGACTACTACTAGGTTTGACTGCCTCGGTGGCGCGGTGGGAGTGTGTCGTGGGTTCGATTCCCACACGGGACACCACTTTGTGTGAACCACAAATTGTTGTTCCGAGTCTGGGTGTACTTTGTGTCCGTGACTTGTATGTTTGTAAAGTTCCCCGCGACACAGGGCTTGTACCCTACTGAGGGCGTCGTCTTTTAAAAAAAGAAAAAAAAAGAATTCGATGACTTATCAATCGTCTGATATATATTTACCAATACACGTACAACAGCAACTAACTAAACACAATAATATAATTTTTATCTAGCGTCGGATCTGCGGTAGGAAAACTAATATCCTTATTTATTTCCGTTGGGTGTTCGTCCGCTAATTGCAACTCACTACCCAGTGATTTTCCACAATCTCGCTTCTTATTGTAATTACTTACCATATTTATGCGCACTTTCCAGTATTAATGCAACCACTTCTACTCTTTCAAACATTAAGTATTCTAGAATATGAAACAATATCAACGCTTTTGTAATCGCTAATAAAACATCCGCATTGAATACTTACTGGCGTTAATTAACAGTAATAAAATACATTTGCAACCGTTTATATTACAATATCATTGAAAGCGTGCATTTCAATGGTAAATGCATCAGGACTGCTAAGTTAAATAACAATTTAGAGTTGATAGCAAAAGCTTCATTATCCAGGACGCTTCTGGCTTGGCACGCAGTTAATAAACGCTTTAAATACATTTCGACAGAAATTCATTCACAAATTCTGTGTTGGGTTGTAGCATTCGACGCGGCGAGATTCACTATAATGGCGACAACTGAAATGCAAATAGAACTGATTGGCTCTCCTCAGTATGTCCGCACTGTCATACCTGTCTTTTACTGAGAATTTTCACCAACATATTCCCATTTAAAACATTTGATTGAGTGGAACGGGCGAAGTTGGTCATCAGTTGTTTGTCATTACTTTATGTTGCGGTTTTATCTTGATTTTCGAATATGGAATTTCGCATGACTTTTACTGTTTGCCTTATGCTCAGGTGAACGTAATTGGTGTGCGAAATATTTAAATGTTTGTCGAATATAACTGAAATCGTCCATATAAATTATTTACAACGTTTTCCGAAGCGAAAACGAAATTTCACGGTCCCGATCAATTTATTATTAGCATAAAACCTATAACTGTATAAAATCTGGCCAACATGTTTCTATTTAAACCGCAAAAAGTTTAAGATTATTTTTATATTTATTATTCAATTTGACTAGATACATTAACGTACTAATAGTTATACGAGTAGGTAACACCTATTAACGATAAATAAAAAAATAAATAAACTAAGATTTACCTATCATCATACTAATATTCGATTCGGTATCAGAAACAATACAATCTTCCCAATCCGTTGTCTTTCACGCACAAATCTCCAAGTCGTTTATGCATTTTGAACACGTTTGAGTGCATAGGGTGAAGGCATACCGTTTGAATGCAGTATTCAAAGTTTAAGCAACGTGGTTAAGCTTCTGTTCTGAATTGATAAGATTAATGTTGGCGAATCATCTGTTAGTGGATTGACGAGGCCGCAGTGCTTCGGTGATACCTAGTCATTGATTACAGGATGTATAGCCGTCTGATGTGTTGCTATTTGAAGTAGCTCAGGCTTTAACGTAATGTATACGGTGCGCCAATGTATTCATGCTTGTTTGAGATTTGCGTGAATATTGAGTCTCTTTTTTCTACGAGGTAAGTTAACTACATGACTTTATAGTCAATTACTTACCTTATTGTAAAAAACAAATATATAGGTACCCGACTCTGCTAGAAGGAAGGTAGTTACGATTTGAGTCCGGATTTATATTATTAAAAACATAAGTTAATAGACCACATAGATCGCCATGTAATCTTCCTTCACGCATTTGATACCTTAATACACAATTCAAATTCACAACAACTCAAGCAAATCACAAAGCCGAATACTATTGCGTCTTATTTATGAAAACTGCGAGAAATATCGTGAAAATTTCAGATTTCAATATCCTTACAATGCACCAATATATAGAGACAAAGACAGAACACAGTATATCTGGTAGGTATCTCAAGTGAGGGCTTACGAGTATAATACACGATGACAAAGCGCCGTAAGCTGTGTCGCATTTCACCCGAACTTACTCTAACTTATTTGCTGCAAAGCGAAAGAATATTATGGTACCTAAATGATAATGTGGTTTTACAAATACGCTTCGGGTAGTTTTGAATACTTCTCTATTATAACGTAGGTACGTGTAATCTGTATTGTGAAATTCTATCTGTTTATTCTTTATTTAAATGTAATAGGTACCTATTAGTAGATAGGTACTGTAAATCTACAATTAGCTTCAGCAGCCAGACTGCTTTATTTTTCTTTTCTTAGCTCAATTCTGATTGTAACTCTTCGGTGAATTAGCATTTTGGACCTCCCTGATATACTGAAATCTTCATAAAGAAATACATAACTTGCACATTAAACTACTATGGTACCCACCAAGATAGATTACGGCTTATACTTCTGGTATAAACTGTGCTGATTTAGGTGAAATTTGGTATAGAGCTATCTTGAAGCATGAGGTTTACAGGCTATTTGTACCTTTTATCGCCAACCCCATTTTCTGGGTAGAAGTCCCGACCAAAATCTATGAAATAAATATCACCATAAATAATTATCGCGATACTTTCGAAGCGTTGTTTAATAATGCAAATTGATCGATATGCGCAGTCGCTACTCAGCAATGACCCGCCAGTAGCCGTCCATTAACCACGTAAATATTAATTATCATTTTAAAAAGATACCCGAAATTAAAATTACGATTTATTTTCGACTAACTGTTTAAAACAAAATTCTCTTTTAAAAACCCTTCTCGTAGTTCTGGATACACAAGGCTCTTTAATATTATTTAAATATGAATAGTCTTCGTGATAATATAATGGAATTTCATAAGAGGCCTTATTGATGACGTCATTATCATTTTATTAAATCAAGATTGATCGCAGCGGCCTGTGAATATTAATAGGAAATACGAAAAATGCAAGCTGGGGTATTAATTTGTAAAAGAAAATGTATTATGTATATTAAAATAATGAATTAGCTTTTGATACTTTCATATTATGGCAAGAATATGGAGGTTTCGCTTTTTATTCTGTCAAATTACCCCAAAAATAAAGTTAAACAATATTCAGAGAGGTCAAAATTATATTGAATTGTGCTATTTTGATTTCGGCTCACATTTTGTCTTCATTACACAGCAGTATTTCAATGGACACTTTACGTAGCAGCTTGCATATAACCTATTTATTACAGTATTGATGTGGTTTCAATCTAGCTTCAATATTTAGTCCAGCTGGAAGTTTAATAGTGGGACTAGTAATGTGTAAGTTACACTACTACCTACTAGTAAACTTAGGCAATCTTGTGACTGGCAACTTAACACATAAAAGAAGAAGACGAATTAACGACTTTATCAATTTAAAACAATTCTAAATTCAAGTTACAACGGAAACAATTAAAATGAATTCGAAGTTTCAAATTCGGAACGAAAATCATTAGTTAATAGAAGTCGAAATAGATTTTCAGTCCACGTAACAGGTGTGGTTTTGGTATCGCAAAATCTTATTTAATTGAATGATAACAGCCGCAAGACCAAACTGTGTTTATGTAAATCTGACTCAGTTATGTACACCCTTCTCTCCTCAATCGGCGTATTTGACCGGATGCTTTACAACGTTTCATTTTAGTTCAGATTGAACTTTGGGTGTAATTGGAGAATTGTTCATCAGATCTTGATAAGATTTTTATGCATGCAATGCAGTTTTATGTTAGTCTGGTATAATTATGTTTAAATTGACAGTAGGTTATCTTAAGGCTATACATAAAATAATATAATTGTAAGCGTTATGGATAACAATCTATGATCTGTGAGCAATAGCAATATACTAGAATACGCGCACTGCGATGCGAAATGGTATCTACGTAGTAGTATTTTGGTCGAGTTGGTTAAGATTTTCATTTTGCAAAGAAATTTCCTAGTCCATGCATACACGCATAGACTTAGCTTAGATATTCTGTCGTATATGTAGTGCGATATTTTTAGAAACTTATAAACTCAAAATTGTCATAGTCTTATTACCATGAATAATCCAAATATACGTAATTTATTTATTTCTTTTAAAAAGGAGACTCCCAGCAGTAGGGTACAAGCCCTGTGTCACGGAGGACTTTACAAACATACAAGTCACGGCCACAAAGTACACCCAGACCGAGAACAATGTGCATCACAAAAAGTGGTGTCCCAAGTGGGAATCGAACCCACGACCTCTTGCGTAGCAGTCGGACACACTCCCACCACTCCACATAGGCAGTCTTGTTGTTTATTCTATATTTTTATTAAACACATGAAGGAAAAATTTAATTTAGATTTATCACAGAAAAACAAGTCATACGATTGATATAACTCTTTCCTTATTGCATATTATGAACTACTGATGCTTGTAAGGCAATCTACGTCGGCGAAATTCCGGGCATACTACTACTACTACCAATAAAAATGTGTAGTTTCCCGTTTGCTTACACGATGTTATTGTTTACTAAATCTTACACACATGTCTTACAGAAACTTTTTCCGTGCCTTTATTTCATACTAACATTATTCTGTATTTACATTATAGGTAGGTTTTGCAACACTCAAAATATCAACTGCATGGATAGCTTATAGTCAAGATATATCTATGCCAGTCAGTGTATTAGGGTTTCGATTTCCATTCGGGCTAAAAAACCGGACAAATAAGAGACGGACTCGCCCGCCTAGGGTTCTGTACAAATTTGTAGGTGTATTTTATATAGTTCAGGAATCGATTCGCGCAGTTTTTTATAGACTATATTTTTTATGATTTTGTTAATTACAATGTATAGTTTTCAGACTTTTCTCTATATTTGTAGTTTATGCCAAATAAGATAGATCTAGGTCAATCCTATCAATTTTGGTTCCTCTAAGGTATCGAAATGTAGGTTTGGCCGTATTGATTTTTTCACAGTTTCAAGGGACTAGAGACCGTATTGATTTTTTCACCGCTTCAAGGCATTGGCGACCTGAGAATATAATTTTAATTTCAACTAGATACCTCTACGCGTTCCCAAGATAAAGGGTCTTGATAGACAGACGGACGGACAAACAACGAAGTGATCCTATAAGGGTTCCGTTCTTTCCTTTTAAGGTATGGAACTCTAAAAAACAACAAATTGTAATTTTTATGTCGACATTTCGTAAACAAACTTTGTACTTGTCATTTGTAAAAATGTTTGTAAAGTTGAAATTACATTTCCCTAGTCCGGGCGTTGTCTTTAAAAAACAACTTCAATTTCTTATTTAAATTTAACCAACCCAAAGTATCACTACAATACCGAGCGCTACCACAAAAACAATTTAAAATACACAAAAGGAGTAAAGTAAGCATTTTTATCAGTCCATTGAAACGGCTGTAGAGAAATTTGCATTAAATCCATTTACGGCAAAGATTATAGGCTCTTGGAATAGTCCGCTTGGCGCCTGCCGTACGGCGTACTCGTGGTGACGCACAATACACGTCGATTCGGATTACGCTATCGGCCCCCGTCGACGTAAGAGGCTACGTAGTCTAAATAGGCACTTACCGATGCCGCAATGAGACGCCTCACAGCTTCCTTAGCTAGATCGTGAACCAAGATTGTGCTATCACCAACGATACGTGACGCGTTTTTACCCCATAATTGAATTATTATATACTGAAAGGTGTTCGAGTATGATATTTACGATGCCGCGATACACTGTCGGTATCAACAACTCGCGTGAGTTATTGTTATGTTTGTGATAAAGTAAAGAGTTTTTATGGTATGCATAGGGAAGTCACGTCTTAGTGTTACGCAGTATTTCTCTTTGAAGAAAAATGAATTATATCTACGGGATAAGTGTTGTAGTAAATCTAGAAACTGCTTGAATAAATTTTGTGATTTCGGAGTTTACAGTTCACGTATCTTGCTTGACATTTTGTTCTTTGTTTTGGATTAGAAAAAAAAATGTGAATAAACCCGATAATATTTTTGCTTTGATCTCATATTGTATATTTGCAAGCTCTGTATATTTACAACTAGCGGACGCCTCGCGGTTTTACCCGCGTAGTTCCCGTTTCCGTGGGAATACAGGCATAAAAAATAGCCTATGTCACCCGGGGTTAGTGTAGCTTCAAAACGATGAAATAATTTTTCGATACGTCCAGTATCCGTAGTAGTATCCGTCCGTAGTTTCGGGGCCTATTCAATACAAATAAACAATCAAATCTTTCCTCTTTATAATATTAGTATTGAAGTATAGATGGGCACTCTCACAATGACTATTGTGCATCAGGTTGTCAGTAGGTACAGTTTTTAGTAATTTCAAAATTAACTATAAAATACAAACAAACAAAGAAACCTTTATGTGTATAATATACAAAATTCAAAACTCATTATTCACTTAAGCAAAAAAAAACTACACTTGAGATAAATCATGATTCTACATTTAAATTTAGTGCCAAGTCTGCAATTCAAAAGGTAAAGTTGGAGAAAATAACAAGACATTAAAAATTTGTACAGTTCACAAAAGAACATGTTTGTTTATTTGGTTGAAGACGTTAATCTAAGTTGCATACTTAGCCCAATTATCGAGGAAGGCTATATTTAATATAACCTCATGCGATGTAGCGGAGCATTTATTATTTATTTAATACTTTTATGCGGTTGTAGGATGTAACCGATGTAACAACTAACTTTCATCACAGCTATTGCCTAAAATTGAAAATTAAGAAACGAATGGTTGCTAATTGACTTTTTTTTAGTATTACAGTCATATTCATGTTATATCTTTTTGAAATGTTTATGATGAGCCCTTTAAATGACCTTTTTAACTTTTTCACACCTCTTGTTTTTGACATCTCACAGCCACCATGTTTGTTTTTTCAAACGTCACTTATCTAAGAACACTTGAGCGGTCAAGACAATTCTAACGACGACGTCTAAATAGTTTAAATCCATCAGTAGTTTGACAGGTAATAAGTAATAAAGAATATAACATACATACAAGATACGCGCGAAAAACATAACCCTTTCTTGCAGTCGGGTAAAAACAGAGAAACTTGACGCTGACGAACTTGCGCGAGTTAGATATAAGTATCTACTACATTGGATTTGAGTTCATACAAACACGAGGTTAACGAAAGGCACCAGGTAGCACCTGTGGAAATACTTCAATTATATTGGTGGATCAAATATTCACGGCCGACATTATACCTATATTATTTCAATGTTAGTTACCTACTACAATAGATATTAAATATATGGAGAGAAAATTCGTCTCAGGCGGGACTTGAACCCGTGACCTTAGGGGGTTCCGACCCTAAGCGGTTACCAACTCCGGCACCGAGTTCAAAAATAATAGCTGAAAATACATTTTATTGACACAGCAACACTCAAAGGTGTACAGACCTCTGCTGTTTGTTTAGGAACAAGTGACACACAGCCACATATTAGTAGATCGATGTATAGTGATATTAAGGGTATATACCCTTATTGACAAATCAGAACTTATTTTATCGAAAAAACCCGTAACATCCACGTGAGTCGGCACCGGGTGCCATCAAATTCTATGCACATTGTCGGAAAGCAATTTTCACTCAATCCCCTCTCGTCAACAAGTACAAACTTACGCGGCGCACGTGCGTCCGTATCAATAGTATAACAAATAGGCTGATATTTCGTCAGAAATAACCCGAATCAAGTTTCAGTGCGAAAGCTTTTGTGTGTGGCAGGTGAAAAAGTGAGAGACTTGATTTATTCGCACCGGCGCCGCCTATCGCTGGATGATTGAACGGGGAACGTGTTTATACAGCATTCGGCCAAACCGTGAAATATGACAACTGAAATACGCTCAGGACTGCTCTCTATTTTTAATAGTTGCCGACTGTTCAGACGGCGATCTTGCGAGACGCGCGACTCGCCGTGACTTGCGTTTTAATATTAGAAATATCGAGTCCGTACGAATACAAAAATTTGATTTATGTCAGTATTGCGCGTTGTATTGTTTCTTGCGATACGGGCAGGGTTATTCTGTTCCTGTCAAACGCCTTCGTACTGTTATGCACGGCAGCGTTTATTGTATGCGTTGTTATTCAAATAAGTTTTCCGACATGTGATAGCTAAGCGGAACTAAGTTTAGTACCAAAAGCCGTTTAAAATTCAATTCTAGATGTACTTGTATTGTGGTACATTTTAATTGTGATGTATTTTCCGGGAAAGCCTTCGCGGTTTCAATTACATTTTCCAGCTAAGAAATAATATTTACGATATTAGCATAACATCTTGCCTTGGAGTTTGGGCGCTATTTACTACGTACGAATATATTTTAGATCCTCTTGTAAACAGGAATTTTCAGTACAAATTTTAGAGTGTGCTCGTACAAATATTTGTGCGTGGAAAAAGATCTTACGTATGTATAAAACAATTTTTACGTACGACTTAACGTGAAAGGTGTTATAAATTTTGGATGTTTATTAGATACCTATATGCCTCACGGGAACTTTCGACCGGGATCAAATGTGGTTTATACCTTAAGCTAGGAGCTAAGCTGTCTGTTAGCGAAAGGTCTTTTAATATTTTGCCGCTGGGTCAAAATAACTTTATAGTCATAAAGATTCAGAATTTATATTTTTATTTGTCTGCATTGAATTTATACAATTTATTTACCTTAACTTCTTGTGGGATATACATAATATTTCAAATATTAAGTTTTTCTTCTATGTAATCTAATAAATCAAGTAAGCCTAACATTTTCTTAGAAAAGTATTTGAAATATATTTTAGAAAACTTATATCATTCCAGGTATTTGAATTCAAAGTTTCATCTAAGATTTTATCGAAATTATTATTAAAAGGTATAAGCAAAAAGGTTAAAGTTGATAAAAGATTTTAATAACGAATAGAATTACTGGAACCAATTTTATAGCTGTTGATAATCTCAAGTAAGTGGTCTTTTGTTGAAAAAAAGTCTTAGACAGTATTAAGCTTTCATATTGATTAAAGTTGTTGGATGAAGAGCGAAAGTATTTCTAATAACTTCTTAATTCTGAAGACTGTTGTTTACTATTTACGCGTTAGTCTCTTCTTGACCTTACTATATCTAATCTGTAAGAATATTCACTACACTAGATATAATGTAAACATGACACAGAAAAAATAAGCAATCGAGACCCGTAGTACTTTTATTTACCTATTACACGTTCAATTACAGTTAATTAGAACTTATTAAAGCTATAAGGGTAAATATTACGAAGTAGAAGGACCATTTTTTCTCACACGTGACTAGTATTTTACTGAAACCTTCGATGTTTTGTTTCCACGAATAAATAAGGTTGCCTAGGTTTTATATCAAACAATGTTATTGTACTGGCACGGAAGAAATGAGAATAGGGAGCTCACTTGTACTATTCATACTTTAACTTCTTCTTAAAAAAAATAACTAGGTACTTATATCTATCAGCGTGTTTTTGTAATACTGTATGACAACAAAGTACTAAGAGTAGAGAAGGTAGCCTTCATACGTCCTTCACTCGCAACGTATACAGGGTGATTTTTAATATACTAATAGCTCGTGGTTTCTTTACATAACACTAAATAACTTTGTAATATCAATTTTGGAAAATATTTATTAAATTAACCCTTAATCACTACTACTTGTTTTTGTAGTTATGACCTTAATCACCCAAAGTCTATTTTGCTGGAGTAGAATCATTGTTCATTGTGAGGTTTAGGCCCTCAACGTGACAAAGAAACATCTATTTTACTCCAGGTCTCTCAGATGTGCGGTAAATGGTTGTGTGACAAAAGTAGGTGGTAGGTGGTGATGGAAGGGTTAATTTGATTATTTTCAAAAATTATATTACGAAGTTATTTGGTGTAATGTAAAGAAGCCAAGAGCGGGAGGTTATAAGTATATTAAAAATCACTCTGTATATGGATATTGTTCACTAACTAAAAACTCGGACCACTTTGAATCACCTAGTTCGAAAGGCGTTCTGACACTCTGTGTCATGTGAATGATGCGTAGGTATGTGTGCGTGGCTCGAATGCGAATTTTATTATGGTTTTCTGTAATTTCGGTATTTTGTGGTAAATATAGCATCAGGGTAAAGATTTTTGTGAAAGAAAATACCTTGGTTTGGTGATTTGGGTTACAATTTCGCTCTCCGCACCAACGAGACGGGAACATACAAGAAAAACGGTTCCACTAGTTAGTCAGAATCACATCAAAATCAATGATATGAGGCACGAGGCACACACGCGTACTACGCAAGCTATACGTACGACAGCCGATATTGACTTTGATAAACGAGCTAGTCAGTGTCACCCTACAAGGAACTACGTCACTTTGGTGCATTGCGGTTCCTACATCTCAGCCCACCCTTGTTTACACTCAATCCGCGTACTTTTTATGACTACTAACATGATATTACGTCCAACAAGAACGCTTATAGTAGTCCTTTATTTGTTAGATACAGTTTATTACATATAAGTGGAATATTGTAAGTGGGCACAACCGTCGTTTTCGACATTGAGGTATATAAATTGCTGTGATGTTTTCTCTCTGGATTTATTCTGTTGTTTCTATTAAGTTGGTAGTTCTTTATGGGAGTGGGCAACTGTTGTTGAAGTGTTAATAGAGACGTGTTTTGGTAGTAAATAAAGCGCTTAAATATACAGTTTATAAGCAAGTTCTAGGATGAATCACAAGTTGTATTTAGCTTGAGTGTGTTGGTGACTTTTAAATGTTGTTTTAAATATGTACCACTACTGCGAAATGTTGATAATATTATTTATTAAATATTTACTATTCTAGTTTTCTATAACAGATAAGTACTTCTATTAAAACATAAAATTTAACGTAACATATTGTCCAGAAAATCTACAATATTCAAAGTAAATAATAGACAATGAGATATGTTAATTAAGTTATTTTAGCTTAAATTGTGTAAATAAAATAAATGGCATCATTCACACATCAGCCGAAGGGCTGTTTTCAATAAACTTTCTATCAATGGATTTGGCTACTAGAGATAGAATTTCGACATATTTTGTATGGAGCTTATGTCAAATATGAATCTCTATTACTCAAATCCATTGATACGCCCCAAACATGTATATTATAAAATCAATCAATCAGACTGTATCGGTCCACTGCTGAACATAGGCCTCTCCTAACTTACGCCTTAACATCCAATCATCCGCCTTCAGCATCCAATTAATTCCAGCGACTTTCTTTAAGTCGTCGGTCCATTTGGCTGGGGGTTGTCCTGCCTTACGTTTACCAAGTCGCGGTCTCCACTCAAGAACTCGTTGGTTCCATCGGCTATCGGTCCTTCGGCAAATGTGGTCAGCCCATTGCCACTTCAGCGTGCTTAACCTGCGTCCTATGTCAGTAACTTTGGTTCTTAGTCCAATGATTTCGTTGCGAATCGTATCCTTCAAAAAAACTCCAAGAATAGCCCGCTCTATAACCCGCTGCGCGACTTTGAATTTGTGGACTAGCCCAACCGTAAGTGTTCACATCGCAACACCGTAGGTCATAACAGGTAGGACGCACTGGTTATATTTCGTGGTCTTCAGGCATTAAATATTTATTTTAATTAATAATTAGTCACGTAGTTAATCTTTACAATAAGGTCTTTAGCATTTATTAGTTAGTTTTCTAGGGTTTAATTACTGGAAACACTATTTTTTCATTGGAGCTCACCTCACATACTTCCGTTCTGGACTTATCGAAATTGACCACGCTATGATATAGCGTCTAAATTACAGTTAGAAAAATAATTAAAAAATAAAAGAATATATGTCTGCATTGACAGATAGATAATGAAAACGGCCGTAAACTGTCATTGGTTAGCCACAAACGTGTGACATTATCGGTTCTTTAATTCTATCCTATGGTAATCGCTAGTACATCCACTGATCCCCTCATTAAATCTAAACATATGGCAGTGTGACCCCCCAGTAACTTAAAATCTTTTGACCAACATTATTTTTCGAAAATCTTGTAATGTACGATCAGTTTAAGTGGTATAAAACCTGTACATACAGGCGTATGTATAGGTATTTTCCCACTTAAACCGATCTTACAAACTGAGACGGTTCCCAATTTTCTCCATTTTATGTGCTCTTGAGAAAGAATTTTTGTAACACATAATGGAATATCTACCACAGTTTAAAACGCAGCTCTATTAAAATTATGAAAATAAACCTATTCTGTATCGTGAACGCTTTCGATATCGTTAAGTAACGTTACGGAGATGGCCGAGGCTTTCAGACTAGCTGATAGCATTTGCATAATATTGAAACGGTTCCGATACACCTAGGGCTCATTAGCCATTGATCGGCTTACGATATGGAATACGGCTGGCAACACATTGGTGAAGATTAAATCTAGCTTTTGTTGTACGATGTTACAATAGAAGCTGTAAAACTTTGATAATATACTCAAAAATGTGTACAAAATACATTTAAAACTAAGAAACGGAAGCAGAATATATTGTTTTATTTTTCTTATATTTTCCCACGTGAAGAAATATTTCAATTTCAGTTTAATACAGGTTAATCTATAGATTGTAATAAGCATCTTGCCCGAATGCTTCTAAGCTTAGACCAAATCCAACTAAATAGACTCCTTTCAACTAAATCCTGGACAAATTTAGTAAAAAACTGCATTATTGCTCTGAAGATGAAAACCCTATGATTGTATTGTAATAGAAAAGGACCGACGACGTCCGAAATGTCCAGTATTGTACCCAGTTTGCTACGATAGGCTGGTTGACTGAAGCTAATCCATTCTAAGTGCGTCTACTACCAGACTTGCCTAGGGGAAACTAGTTAATCCGGAGTGCGTTTCACACAGGCGGATTATCCGATTAAAATGAAACCTTTAACACGGAATAATACGGCATTATATTAATGTTAAAGATATGTAATTTATTATAATTAAATCATAGCATATAAATGATAACCTTCTTCATAATGAACCAGACGTACTTCGCGACACAAATGCAATGTCAGCAATACCAGCCCGGGACATTCTAGCACAGAATAATAGGAAGAGGATATCACGTATTTCCCCAGCGATAAATAATACCTTCCACAACTATAGTAAACATGTCACACAAAGACGAGCCAACACTGCATAAACAGACGAGATTCATTATAGCGGATTCCCCTTAAAATATCACAGCCGATTGGATACGGAGTAATCGACAAATTGCGCGTGAATAACTTAAAGGTGCATATCTCTTGAATGCCCGTTGGCATTAGGGTCACTGCAGACGTTGGGATTCCGATCGAGTTTGGGCGAATACTATAATTCTTCAATCACCGTTGACGTTGTACGATTTGTGAGTAAGCCTATCCTGCTCTACTTATGAGGGCCTCAATTTGTTCTATAATTTTGTTTGTGCTTCTTGACATCCTAGAACTTTATCATAATGACGTGAGCGTGTGGTCGCCTTTACCCAGTAAATAAGCATTTGCATAATATTGCAACGTCAGCGATATGGATCCAGGAGCTCATTAACGTAATTGATCGGCTTTCCGCTAGTCCGGAATCAATCGCACGTCCAACCAATGATTTGCATTAATTACCCTACCGAATGTCACATATCGTTCTCATACACCAAATCATTATTTTGATGGACCTCATTTTGAATATTAATTTAAACGACGACGTTCAAGCGACATTTTGTCAAATGACCATCAGTGCTAATAAAAAATAAATACAAATGCCAATCCAAATTGCAATAAGTTGTAAAACCGTTAATTTACCCTCCACGCGCATTGTTTTTGTAACTAAAATGATTAGCCGTTTTATGTTGGCAATGCGTTAATAATTAATGTAATTAGCTTAACTCGATGCCTGTGCACATTGATGGGTGATGTGCAGTTATATGATGTTGTTCAATTATATGACATGATGCAATCATATCAGTATGGTTGCGTACCATACATAGGTAGATATAGGTAGCTAATACCATCTATCTCGAAACAAACATCGCAAACAACAGTGAGGCTCTGTTTCAAAACATACAACTTTGACATCTGCCAAACCAGAACAAACACAATCCAGCGGAAGGCGGTGGTACACACCCGACTTAAATCAAATAACTGTATTGCTTTTAGCTTTGTAAAGCTTCAAGTGCAATAGCGTCAGTGGCGGATGTTCCACCCCCGTCTCCAGTCTGTAGTCTATGATATTGCTCCACGCCCTTTACATGTTCGGTGGGGCCTGAAGGCGGGAGGCGCGCGGGCACGCACGCGGCAAGATCGCGTCGCGTTGCGCCGCGCGCCCGCGACTTGACGCCACCGCCACCTCTCCAGAGATATCGCAAGCGTGACGCCCGACCTAACTGCTCCAGTTTATCCCTTTAATTGCCTTTTTTCTGGAGAGTGGCTTTAAGCGCTCCCGCCATATCTCCTCACGTCGCAATTACGGAGACGTCTTATGATAAATCTGCCGTAATTTGCATGAGATAGCATACGCTCTCAACTTTCACGCGAAGCTTCCTACTCTTGTCGTTTATTACATTAAGGAACGTTTCCAAGAATGAGAATGAGCTATTTAACTACTAACTAGATAGCGTTAACTATCGTTTGCGGCTGAAAAATCCAAGTCTTGAATTGTGGTACCCGCGTGCACTTTTATTATTCGTGTTTCCGTGTTTTTATTTCACGGGTAATCAGAGTTCCCCTGGGAGTTACTTTGTTTTTAGAACGGTTTTTTGGGAAACTTGCAGAATAACAATTTAAAGTCGGGTGCACTTTCATGCAATTTCTCCGCGCGGAAATAAGACGGTAAGAGGCAAACAAAACAGACGGTACAATCTTCGTGTTGCAACGTGGCGAATTGGCGGCCGACACCCCAAGGCTGCGGCGCTCTCCTCGCCAATCTCGGCATTTTTTCCTAGTTGCCGGTGCCTCTGCGAGCGGGCGCGGGTGGTAGATATTGTAGCGTCAGCGGACCGCCCTGCGGACTGCGACGCTGCGCGGCTATTTGTCGAACGATGCGCCAAAACATCGCATCGCAATCGCACGGAAAAATTATTCCCAGCCAGATTGCTACTCTTCGCTTTTTGAAGGTGCATTTACTTTGCAGGTTGAGAGTTTTATATTGTACGGAAGATGAGGTACAGATTGTATTATCTTGTTGGCAAGCTTTTCGATGCAATTCTCATTTCGATTCGATGCAAACAGCTAAAGCTTTGTATCGGTGGAGGCTTTGAAAACGCAGATCGCTGATGGATGAAGTTCACTCAGGTGCGTGAAAAGGTTCAGCTGACTGAAGCATTTGTGGTAATGTTACTCATTTAGCGAAAATAGTTTCGAGGTCTTCTGGGGAGATACATAATTGATAAGCCTGACAGAATGTGTTAGAAAAGTTCTCGGCAATAAGAACTGCGAAAAGCGACCGCGGCCAAGCTATATTGTTTACGGCATAAGA
Organism: Herminia tarsipennalis; assembly: GCA_945859575.2. Taxonomy (NCBI): domain Eukaryota; kingdom Metazoa; phylum Arthropoda; class Insecta; order Lepidoptera; family Erebidae; genus Herminia; species Herminia tarsipennalis. The sequence continues at coordinate 9,254,514 of OX243840.2, forward strand.
ATTCAAAGTAGCTGTTCTAAAAAAAAAAATATGTAATCAAATTATAAGTTTTTAAGACATTTTCAAATAGCTTTCAATGGCTGTTCATTTTTAACAAAAATTATTCAATTATCTGACTAGAATATAAATCTTTTGAAATTCTATAAATATCCTACCTAGATGTTAAATTGCAAACCAAAATACATAATTTACAAAAGATATCTAAAAGTCACCACAAACTTAAAGTATAACATACTAGAGCCAGTTTGAAACATTAATGCTACCCACCCGAGCGGTTAAAAAGATGAAATGAGCTTCTAGTCTCGATGGTCGATAAACTTATTACCGGAGAAGTGTTCGGTGATCGCCGGAGCGTGTGGGCGGACTCGTGCGATGACGTGTCATTAGTCCTTTACAACACACTCGCGTGTTATATCGGAGATGTCTTTGTAAAGTGTTTTGTTATTAAAAGAGTTTTATACTTGAAACTTTTCGAATATTGTTATAATAAAAGGGTGAAATGTTAGTGGAAAGTTTTGAAGTAATATCTGTGTATAATAAATTTGGCAAAGGTCGCTGTGGTAAGTATCTATTTTATATTTAAAATTTATGTTTAATACGATGTTTATAAAACACATATTTCGTTAAACCCTCATCGGACTTGCTTGCAAAGTAGTTACTTCCAAGTGCGCTCGAATATGTAAAAAGAGCTACATTCGGAATAAGTAGCGAATAATTTTTCTACCTCTATCATAGAGAACAGCCGGAAAATGAGAACGAATAAATGAATATTTGAGTATCACTTATATCTACATTATTCTAGTGTTTGAACAAACGAATATACCTATTCTATTTTAAATTATTTTATTGTTAAAATACCGCTTCAGGTAAGCAACCTGACGGTTAAAAGCAGCTTTAAATTCCGGGTTACCTCAGTCCATATTTCAGTGTAAAACTGAGTGTCAATAAAAGGGCGTCGGTGTGCTCCTGATGAGCTAGTAACTCGTAAGGCGGACCACCCATCATGTGCTATGACACCCCATTAACCCAGGGAGGACTGCGCTTGCTAACTTACTTCACTAATATGTTTTGAGACGTAGGTACCTACTCGTGTAGCTATGTGCCGTTATGTCGGCACACCGGACATGATGCTGGGGGCTTGTAAATGAAGCGACCTTGTTTTATAGAGTTATTCCTCACCCACCAACAGTTGAAATATAACATGTTTACACTCACAAACAGCCTTTTATGTTACCATATTTTGTAGCCAGGTTCATTTTAAAAAATCTGTGTAATATTCGAGGTGTCGACAAAATAAAACAAGGTTCGTTTGAGTAATAGTGTGAATTAATTTTTGTAGCGGACCAAAGTTTCCAATTTCATACGTGAGTTAAACGAGCTGCAACAAAAATATTAAAGTGTTGTATTAAGCTTTGTCCTCTTCACATTTCGCCCGCGTCACGGGTGACCAATTTAAGTATTAATAAAATGACAAAACGTGACCCGGGTACCGGCCGCCATCCATCACGGCCGCACGTCAAGTGGTGGCCGAGCGATTAAAAAACTGTACCTAACCAATGTATGCCTCTCTCGCAGATAGGGAAAGTATTTCGGGACACACTCGGCCGGTAAATGTTCTAGACAAGGGTGAGATTAAATATTAAATTCGCGGTTAGGAATTTTGGGTTGAAAAGTAACGGTGGTGGGCATGCGCAAAGCCGCACTGATCTCCGGCCTTTTCAAAATCCAGTTTACAGCGTTAAATTCGGACTAAAACAAAGGTGAGTAATTTTTTATCAGGTTCGAAATAACACCGGTCGTGAGGAGGTGGCCTGCTGCCCGCCCGCGCTTGGGATATAGCCGTACATACGTTTAAATTAATGAAATTAGGTCTTCACTGAAATATTCAACAAATAACACAAACATGAGATGGCGAAGTTGGCTGAAGGCACGTCGTGTGCCGACGCGATAACGCAACTAATGATTGATATACTCGTGCGTCTCTGTTCAAACTAATGACAGGGTGAAGGGTGTTGACTTTCAAGTTATTAATTAATATTGCTATTATTTAGGCGTTGATGATTACACATTTCCCGTCACATACCCAACGACGCAAACTAAATATGTTTTAAACAATAAATAAACCAAGTCATAGTAATATTTATTTTATAAAGAACTTTCAGGCAATTAGAAGTTTACTTATCTAATTTGATTGAATAACCGAAGTCTTTATGAAAGCATTGTATTGTTAGGAAGATAACTAACTACGTATTTACGCTTTATTACAAAGTTGCGAAGATATTTAACTAACTTTTTTCCACAACTTTGGTTGTGTCGATTTCTTAAAACAGTCGAAAGATTAATTCATTTTTAAAATTATTGTTCTACCTATATATCTTTGTAGTATTGGGAGTCATCTATATATTAAATACGTGAAGCAAAAAGGTTGTACCCCTTTTAACGAGAATTGCGTGGACGGAGGAGTATTAAATTTGGCACACTTATTGGCAGTTTACCTATATAGAGAAGGACTGCGAAATGCTAATATTTAAATATAAATATACCTATATATATATATATAAATTAATTATAGTCGAATTTCCATTAGTTGATATAAATCTCTGATAATTTAAGCAAACATTTGCCTCTGCAGCTTTGAACGTGATTAAATAATAATATATAATAACATAGGCAAAATATTTGTGTGTAACAAATCTCAAGTACCTAGTTGTACTTGCTCAGTTAATTAAAAGTTTCAACAACGTCTCGTTCAAAGAAAACTATATCGCTTGTCCACCGGCCCTCGATCATAAAAACTATACAGAATACGCTTCAAGTATCGCAATACGGTTGATACAATTGAACAAACTTCTACTTAACCAAGTTCTGATGAAAATTACTCCCATGCTCCTCCCACACAAGAAAGAATTCACGAGCGAGCGATCTGATCGGGTACTTTCCACAAACTTTTTAATTTCACAAAAGTATTTGTCGTAAAAGCCCATAATAAGAAGTTTTTTTTTTATTAAAGTAATTGTTGACGAGAAGTATGTTTGAAATTCATAAAATATACGAACTGGAAGCAAAGTTATGAGGTCTCAACATGATTAAATGCAATTTCTTTACGAAGTATGCTATCCACTTGTAGGTGAAACTTTTGCTTTAGATGACCGGATTCTTGCGTCTTACAGTTTTGGAGATAATATTTTATAAAGAGTTGCTTTCTTATCGCTTATTACTTCCGTTGTAAATATAGAAGTTTTCAACTAAGTAATGAAATCTTTTAATAAATCTTGCAGACTCAGTGTAAATTGTGTCATTTGACTAATATTGGTAAGTTGTGTTTAATCCGTTTAATTTCTTAATTGTTTTGAAGTATAACTATTTTAGTAGCACTTCATAAAATAATAATTATTTTAGTAGCGCTTTATAAAATTAGTTAAATTATCTATAGCTTTCGCCCGCGGCTTCGCCTTCCGTTTCAAGTATATTGGTTATCGCTATGAAAAAAATAACGTCTGTCTAGCTCCGTATGTTCATCTTATAAACAAGAGCTTCAGATTATGAACAATACATGCCAATTTTAATTATTTGCGTGACGTTTACACAAACAAGTGGACCTGAAAAAATAAATCATAGTTTCGGAAGGAACGATAAAAGCTTTTTTTTTTAATAGGTTAAATTAGAAGATGAATAATGCTAAATTTATTACTGCGTATGTCATTTTTAAAAAGTAATAACGCATATGCACGTTGATGCATTTCTAAGCCCAGCTCTCAATTTACCATTATGACAAGATTTTGACAGTTCAGACGGGCTTGCTGTGGAAACGGAAAAAAAGAAATTGAATAAGGCTCTAGACCAAGCGGCTGCAGCGTGGCAGCCGTTCAACACCGCGCGGTCGATGCGCGAGCGACGTGCGGCCACTGTGCTGCCGCTGTGCGGTGAAGTAATTACAAAGAAATAGAATATCATGATCCAGTCAATAAACCTTAACGCAAGTACGCTGCCTGCAACCATTAACCGCGCTGCGGCCGCATGAATTTTTTCGCATCGTCTTAGTGAGCCCTTACAATTTACACTCGTGTTGGCAACAAACGATCAGGTTCACGGCTTCATATGTTCTCGTGTCAACGTCAGGTTTATGGTAGTAAAGTTAACGGCAACCGCAGTTTTCTCCGTCACGCCACACTAGAAGCACAGAAATACTTACAGAAAGTCAGCTCGCAGCCCTACAAAAAATCCACGGGCCCGTACGAGCAACCTCATCGTGCGCAGTTTCGATTGGCATTCAACCGAGTTCGACCAAGATCTTTGTACGTGTACATCTATGTATGTGTGAGTCTGTTTTCGCTCGTGATAGAGACCTGGCCATCTGTATCTATCTAATTTGTGCCAGAAGTGTAGCGTGCAATCCATTTTGTTTTCTTTACGAATACAACGGATAACGGTTGGTAAACAACCACTCATTTTGTTAGTTTATTTATAAAGGTTAAATATAAATTGAGTGCCAGGACTACTTCAGTTTTAGGTAAAAGTTGGGATTTATGCAGACCGGTCCCGTGAATTATATACTCATTTGCGCCTTTGTTTTGACAGTCAGGACGTTTATGGGCATTTACTGCGTACCCTTTCAATATCGTGTGTGTCGTCCCTTTTCGGGAAATACGCGACTACGTGTATACTAATTAAAACGCGCCATTATTTTTTATATGGTGTATGGAACATGATGCTATGTATGAAAATTAGTCAGGGTGTTTTGTTTTGAATAATAAGAACAGTTTAACTGGCTGTTAGATTATTAAAATAGCAATTTAATTGGGATTATTTTACATCTAATTATTTCTAATTATGTGATCGCTGCTTCTGCGGAGACGATCAAACGACGCAAATATATTTACGAGATGCACTGCCAAGACGCTGGGAAATAATTTGAATATAAAACGAGCACTTAGACCCCATGGTCCCAGTGTCTCAACCCGAAACGGCTCAATAATCTTCGGAGATTACGTATTCGAGCCGTTTGGGGTCCAAGTCCTCGCCTTTTACTCAAAGATATTTCCCAGCGTCTTGTCAGTGCATCTCGTGAGCCTTGGTTGGCCTTTTCTTTGCACAGAGAATAAGCATTACCATACTACGTAGCAATGCTGCCAGCCTTCTGGGGACTATACCGGTTGACATCGATAGGGAAGAATTGTTCGACGCCTAAACTGGTTGTGACTCCCTTTTTACCTTTGGCACATCCTGGAGCCTAAACGACTTGATGGATTTTAGCTTGAGAGGTGTCGTTAAATTAGTCTTAGTTGTTAAAGTGATACTAGGTACTTAAAAATTTTAAAAAAAATTAAATCTCGTAATTTCGGCGCCAATATATACTTCAGTTTAAAAAAAATAATTAAAAACCTATCGAGTGAGGTATCATAATAAAGAATTTTAAAAGCTGATATTTAAATGTAATTTAGAATAAGAAATGCAACAAAACAACCCGAATAAAAAAAAATTAAAACTTCATAGGCTGGTTTTTGACATTTTTATATTTGATTTTCATGTATGTTTTTTTTACTTTTACTAGTAGTGTTTTAAATAATTCGATAATTAAAGCTTTATTTTTTTTTTTTAATTCATTTTTATTTTTTAGTTAGTTCGTAGAGTTTCAATGTAGGTATGTAATAGCATTACAAAAGTTCATTTTAATTTATAAAGTTTTACTCTTTGCAATTACGTGGCCTGTTATTCAGAAAATAAATAGGGATATACTAAAGGGCCAGTCTAATTGCTTGATGATAAACTATTTCTTCGCTGCAGATCTCAATAACTATATAGTGGACTCTGACAGCCTCATTCAAGCGTAGAGATACAACATCAAATTGGTTTACAATTTTTTTGAAAATGATTTTTCAGTCCCACTGCTCGTTGATAAGAGAGTACAAACCCTTTTCAAATAGTATCGAGTAAAATAAGCAGTACTTATTTTAGAAGTAATAAGTAAACATTACTTTAACTTTATAATAATTGGAGCATAGAAATCTCTATACAAAACAACCTCCACCTTAGGAGTGATGGAGTGTAGGGGTGACTTATGGAGGGGCTGGCTCATAACTACTGTCCAGCAGCGCATAAGTCCCGCGACCGCAACCTGCTGCGCTTACATCATTCACAACCTTGCTCAACAACCATAGCTCACAAATTATTACTATTTAGCTAGAAACATGAGAGATATTTTAGGCACATTCATATTAAGAGCTTTTATTGTGACTTTAACAAGGAGTTTTCCCGAAAAAATATGTCACTTGAAGAGGCTTCGCTTTACGCAAAATTTAATAAATATTGGTTTTACAAATATTTTGTCCGTGTTTGTGGAGTAAATAGAGTCAATTCTAGTTCCTGGATTTGTTCAGTGTATTGCAGTTAATAGACCAATCGCTTCAAAATTAAATACGAAAGAAAGCTTCAAAACTAACTCAATAAACGTTCCCTGGCTCTAAATAAAAGCATACTTTAAATCAAACTAAGTCCATATTCCAACTTGGTCAGAGTGAAGAACGGGAGCATTAATCGATTGTATTAATTGCAAGGATTGGACAGACTGTATAATGAATGTTGGTTCTCGATTGTCTAGATTAGACATTTTGCCAATTCAATGAAGTGCTATAACCTAAAAAGTTTACAATTTCATTAAATCCTCCCTAAATAGTTATAAAGAACTTCGTTATTTGGCTGTCAGTCAGCTTTTAAAAGCCCGACAACAAAGTTAAAACGAAGTAATTAAAAAAGAAAACACAAAATACTTACAAAGTCGGAAGCTCGGCTCTCTTCACTTAAATTACTTGCGATTACACCGACAAAACGTTTTAATGAAACACGTTAAATCGCGCCAAGTGGGCCCGCCAGGGCGCGCGCTTCGCCACGCCGCCCATACCCTCACATCTGCCATAGTTCGGCAACTTCACCACTTACTGTGGTAGGTGGCGGGTAGTTTTTCCTCAAATATCTTAGCTGTAAGTAGAGTTGAAACTACTTCTGCAAAGTCCATTAAAGAGTATAAACTCACGCCGCGGTGATTACAAATGCCGCTGATTTCGGCGACCGTTTTTGGGACGATTAAAGCTTTTTAATTGAAATCACCTGTAATAAACTTTATCGAAATGAATGGAGCTCATGTTACATATATATCTGGCTATATTGTCTATCGATAATAAGCTTCTGCGTTCGCATTTTAAATCTGCTTAATGAAGTAATTTACTTATTTAATTTTGGAGTTGTAAGTGTCTTTTTGAAATCCATTCACAAATCTTTGTAATTAAATAAATGGAAATATCAGTACATCTATTTTTAAATATCTAAAGTTCACTCAACGTTAATTATTGTAAATTTGTTCACAGACATTCAATAAAACCTAAGACATATTAAATTAAGTTCGCATCCGTTGGAATTAAAAGCGTACATGTATTATTTGATGTCGGGAGCTGGAGAGCAGTGCAGTCGCTTCATATAAATATGTAAGCGGAGGAAACGCTGACGTCTGCGTTCCGCCGCGTCGCTGCGGAAACCGCGTCAATTAAGTTGGCCGCGATGACATATTAGCCTTTGTTCCCCTGCATCCCCGTCCTACTACCCACCGGTATTTACTCGCAAGAAACTTGCTGTATACTGTATGTACTGCCAGATAATAGATAGGTTAATGTTCCTTGTGGCTGTGTGTGATTTCCTATGCGCTTGCTACGGTTCAGTTCATACTCTATTTAACCGCATTCAATGTTAATACCGCTATACTGTATTTGCAGACTTTCAAATTTAAATCTGCGTCAAATGAATCACTTCAATGTGTTTGTAAAAATATGTTGAGAAAATGAGGAAAATTGTGACAGACAGACAAATTATCGTCTTTAACACAAAGAAAGTTGGTAGCCAATATTTTATACGAATAATCCAGATCAGACAGGTATAATAGCGAGGGATTCTAAAAATATAAAAAAATTAATATCTGCCGTAGTCATCTGCCAGATGCTGACTGGACAATTAAATACCGCTGAATCAATTCTAAATTAAATAGATCCACTGTGAAAATACAAAGTTTAGTGACTGTCAATGTCAAACAAAGAAGATGAAAAAAGTTTTTTCTTCCAATTCCATTTTCTTTCACCATTCCTCTTTTGCAGTCTCTAAAACTTTTCAAAATAAGAGGTTTTCGAGAGAGTCTCAATTATCGATAAAGACGATATTAAAAATTCGTTTGTTTTGTTCTTAGCTTGCGCCTTGAAAGCGGTGTCCCCTTTTTTCCATTGTTTGCGTAAGAAGGGAAAGCAGTAGCGGCGGCAAACGATAATCAGAAATTTGAATTTCGCCCCCACAAGGCACTGACAAAATCATCTGATTTTGTGCGTCGTTTATCATAGCAATTAATTAGGCGAACAAAAAATATTATCTTTGTTTTTCTGGGAATTGTTAATGTCAACAAACATTTTGTTTTGCTACAACTTTTGGAATTTATTTTATCTCGAATTGCGACCACTCTAGTTGGTAAGCGATCAATTGGTATTGAATAATAAGTAGAATCTATATTCATAATTTCCATATCTACATGGTATCCGTTCGGTGCTATGATGAAGGAACATGGTCTAAATTTATTCGTGAGCATTACAGTGTAACATGTACGAGGCAGTGCTCCCTTAATGTATTCATGTAATTCGCATAGCCGGCATCCCCTTTGACCGGCCACGCAACACCGCACTGGCTGCCCGGATAGAGTAATATAACGTGATGTTTTAAAACCATCCATCACGTTTAATGTCCATATAAAAAGAAGGAGGTAGCGTGCCAACTCTATCCGCGGATTTTTGAATTTGTTGATGTTAGATTTTTATTATTTCTCATTTCGGTTTGTTGAATTAACTACATGCCGCACTCGCTTATCTTTAGCATCTCAAAAGGAAATTCACTTGTTGCAAGACACCCCAACAATCTCAAGTTTTATAAATGTTAATACAAAACAACACCGTCGACTTTCTCATTTTCACCTCACGAAACTCTCTCGCGTCGGTTTAGTGCGGGTGGAAATTATCAATTGACTACACTCTAGTATTCAGCAGTGCAAATACAAAAGCAAGAGCTTACCGTCTATTCTGTGCGAGGTCAAATAAAACCTCAAGTATCAGACTACTTGAATGTAAAAACGTTGGGATGCGGCCGGGCGAGCGGCGAGCCTGACGCCAATTTACATTAAATGCGGCTTGCACCCACCAATGATAACTTACACTTGCCAGAGCCGCAAAACTAGTGTTTACTATTGTGAGCTTAATATTTTATGTTAAGTAAAAAGTTATGAAATTATGCGCGGAAAAAATCTCGTTGGCTCGCCGGAAAATTGTACAGGTTTGTTTTCAAGTTTTCAGCGAAATTAACATTGTAGGTACTATGTATTCGAGTATAAAGTCCAAAAGTGACTGAATGTGAATATTATGATGACAGAGTGTTACTACGTCGCGACTAAATTGTTATTGCGAAACAATTCACTCAATTTTGCCCACATTTATGTTGTACATTTACCAATTGAATGTTTATAATGACGTACAATGCTGCGGAAGAGTTCTTTTACATTCACTATGTTTTCCAAGAACTTCCGTTTCTCTTTCTCGGACTCTTTTAACTATCTTTATTTAACATTTTATGTAAAGGTAGTCGTTTTTAATTCTATTTATTTTATTATTTTAATAACTGTATGCAGAATCCATTCCCTGACGAGGCTATTACAATATCGTTGCTGCATTCTAAAATATCATTTACATTATGCATTTTTTAAACTGCGAGACTATGAAGGTATTATTTAAATGTAGTAAAAGTTTTAAAGTAAGTTTTTATATTTTTTATTTAGGATTTATACATATAGAATAATAATAATATCTTGGGACAACTCACACAACGTCATCCGATCCCAAATTAAGCAGAGCTTATACTATGGCAACCAAACAACGGCAACATGCATAAATATTTCTAAATATGTATGATTATAGATAAATTACACCCCGACACAGAATAAACCATCGTGCTCATCACATAAAGTTTTATCGTGGGTGGGGATCGAACTCACGACTTCCGGCTTATCAGTCTGGGTCAATAACCACTAAACCAGCAGGTCAATCAAAGAATACACAATTGCCAACAAAGTCTTACTGATTAGGGTTTCGTAGCCAAAATGGCAAAAATGGAACCCTTATAATTTCGTCATGTCCGTCTATCTGTCTGTCCGTCGGTATGCCACAGGCATTTTACTTAAAGACTACTCAATGAATATTGATGAATTTTAGTAGCCGGTCCTTAGTTTGATAGCTAAATATTAAAAATAAATATTTTTAGGGGGCCATTCCAAACATGTAACAGAAGCTGAAATTTTTTTTTCACCAAACATCATCGTGTGCACACCATTCGACAAAAAAAACCTTTTAAGGTAACTAATAAACTTTTTGATTGAGTGAATATTTTTGGAAATAATCGCTCCGAAAGTTGCATAGATAAATGGTGTGTGTAAAGTTAAGGGGGAAAGGAAATTAAAAGGTGAGACCAACAAAAGAGAAAAAATAACAAAGGCAGCGCTTATATTATATCATCACTGGTCCGACATGCTCTTGTCCGGTTTTTTTATTGTTAAATTGTACATTGATTTAATTAATTTTCATTTCGATTATCTTTCTTGTAACCTTCGGATGTGAATTTGTCTCGACTCGAATAATGTAATGAAATAAGGAAATAAACACATAAAAGAAATTACTGTTTTCCTGAACCTATAATGCTATTCATAAACAATGTTAATGAAATGTACTCACACAAACAGGGGAAAAAGGAAATGGACTAAATAGACTGTTATGCGATTCAATCACAGGAATATCTAGGATACAGACGACCCCGAGATCACAACCCGCATACTAAATTATTAGCCCTTAGTTATTTATGCATCGTGGACCAACATCTTAATAGCGAGCGAGAGTTATGTCCAGCCTAAAATAATATTTTGTGTAAATGTTTGAAAATAAACAAGCCGCGTTGAACCGGTTGTTTTACAGTCACAATATGTCGTAACTTCTCTACGCTGCTTTGCCGTTTTGTGGCAATACAATGTCGGAATAAGTTTATTATAAAGGTTTAATTTTCAATTTACGTCTAACCGCAACGTGATGAAATGTTATCAAAAGCTTACCTTTGGGTGTGCTCTCCTGGGAAAGGCCACTTTGGGGTCAATCTGAAATTGAAAACACAACATTATAACTTAATCCAATTCAAAGGAAACGTGGGGATTGTACACTACTATGTTTCAAATTTAAAAGTATGTGACTTTGTAAATGTAAAAAATCAGCGAGACGCGTCGTTCTAACTAATCATGGACCGCACGTCCGCCAGGGAAGCGGGCACGATAAATTCGCATCGTCTCTGCGGCTGCAATGTCCAGTCCTAAAATCCCGGCTGCAAAAAACCATCGGACTGAAAATCCTGCGCCGTGGTCCTGTCACTCGATTTCGCCTCTCGTCTTTTTCATGTAACCGAGCTCTACTATTTCATACGTGGCACTGTTTAAGCCCTCAGATTTTCTCCCGGCAGCGAGCGGTCGCTCCAGGTCTTTTTGCTCGTATCTCAACGCGCCGTTGACCGCTATAAACGCAAAATATAAACCCAAAGAAGCTACCTTTGACATTTTAGAGGTAAAACGTTTCATTTCCACTCGTGCTAACCGTTTTGTCGAACGTTTTCCACATTCAGCAGAAATGCTTCAGGATTTTTTAGTGCAAGTCTTACTTTTAAAAATTACGGAATGTAGAGAAATGTGGGGTGTATAAGCACGTACTTGTACTCGTACATGTATTGTAAGTTTGTGTGCTCGTGGCAATGAATTTAAGATATGAGCTTACTTTAAATGATCATTTACGTCACTCGTGTTATTTTGTTCTTATTATTTGTTGCTAGTTGCTAGAAATTTCATAAATGTAGTCTAAATTGTGTTCTTCAAGCTTTTAAATACGACGTAAATTTTTGAGTCGCACACAGCACAATAGACGAAGCCAGTAGGCATCCACGTCCGCGTAATTACGAAGCAAAAGCGTGAGAGAATAATTTAAAAGATTTTGCCCAAGAGGACTGCATTATTACAATATCAGGGAAACCGCTTTACAGCGTCATTCATACATTCTTAATTATTTAATTATCTTCTGAGTGCGCTACGAAACAACATGGCTGCAGAAAATCCTGGATAATTTGATTAAATTGGATTTCCAGCAAGTTAATTTGTATTTTTGATGAAAATGTAAATTGTAATTATTATAACGAACGGCACAAACCACGTGAGTTTGACACAAAAAATATCGCTACCCTCGAAGAGGAGACGTAAAACAATGTTGGGAAGCTTTTAACCACCTCACGCAAGCAATTTTGTAAACGTTGTAAAATGACCACGAAAGTATACAGAGCAAGCAGAAAAATCATAAAATCGCAGATGGTGGCGCTAAAGCGATTAAGCGGGTCGATGATAAATTTTAACGAGTTATTTTAATGGAGGCGATCGCAGTCAGTGGCTAGCCGGCAGCCTGCGCCGATAGAAAAATAAAACCAAACTCACCAAAAAGACTGTTTAATACGTGACCCCGTGATTTTTTTATTGTTTCGTAAACGTTTAACGATAATTGCTTTTTGAAACGACGCCTTTTGTACATCCGAAATGTCATTTCATTTGTAATTGAATTTATAAAATGCGGTGGCATTCTTATCTATAACAGAGTTTGCTACTTCAACAGAAATAAAAATGAATTTAACAATACTCGGAAGAGAAAACGAAACGACAGAGATAAGAACCAAAAAAAATTAAATCCTTATCGTATCCCGGAAATTCACCTATTATAGAAGATATAAAAAGTTTAAAGCAGATTCCTAATGATGCTAAAATATGACGTCATTGTTACGAGTATGAACCATAGAGCATTGTGCATAAATCTTATTTAAGGTGATTATTAACACTCGATTAATTTTCTCTGCACCCCTCATAGGAGCATAATGTGGCAATAATTTACTTCTCGTTACTGTCTTATCTGCCACTTTCATATGCAAGTATGGAGCTACTCTGTTTTTAAAAGAACTCAAAAAAGTTCAGTACTCCTGCGCAAAATGACAGGAAAACATCGATACAAATGTGACATTTTGATATGGAGCCATTTGCGTGATTACAATCGACGCAGCGGCGCACCCTCAGCCGACTTCGACCTCCCCTTCCTACAACTTCCCTTACGTTAAAGATTGACATCACCGACCTTAACTTTCGAATTATCCTAACTGCAAAATCATGATATAAACTATATTGTACTTTAGTCTATACAACATAGAATACAAAGTCATTTAGACAGACGGAAAATTTTAGCGTGTCATCGCAAGAAAAGATTGTAGGCGAAAGCACATTAGTGGGATATCACTACTGGTAGCAAAAGAGCATGTTCACTTTATGTACTCGGTACGAAGGCATCAACGTAAAGTCGATTACGTTAAATTTTATATCAAGCAAACAGTTTCATCGATGTGTTGTGTATTTTCAAGTCATTGCGGTAACGTGCCGCAATAAAAGGTTCATTGTCTCGGTTTACTCACATTACAAAGTACACACACGGTATTAAGCTCCCGTAGATATTAAAACTGTATTACTAACTATGACACGTACATCAGATTATAAAGTTAATAACTTAGTATATGAATTAAATTCTGTACCAAATAAGTAACATTTGTATTCTGTATTTGATAAGCTTACTAACTTCTAAGCATCAAACAGTACCGAAGTTAACAAGAGAACATTCTCCGAACGCAATTCGATCAACATGTTAAATTCTGATAATTAACAAACGTCACACGTCGAGGTTGAGTTAAGGACAAGAAAGTTTAATGACGTGCACTCAGTGCAAGCGGTAACTGAATTTATTTACGTGCAGACGACATGTAAGTGTCGCCCCGGGCGACGGCGTTAAGTGGGGACCGCATCATTTGCTGTTCAGTCAGCACCGCGCACTCTAACTCTTCCTAATTGGAACGAATTTGGCTGCAGGTGCAACACTCGACTTGGCTCAAGATTAGGGGCGAGCTATTGCAAGTATATTCTGCGCCGTTTCCCCTTGAAATATTCGATGTGCAACGCGCGACTTGCGGCTCGCAGCTCGCTTGCTCGCGTCGCGCCGTCATCCACGTGCGCTTCCACTAACTTGAATTAAATTAAGAACAATATTTACCCTCGCAGCCGAGATAAATGATATTGCACACTTAAGCCAGAGTTAATGTATAGTGACGACTTATGTACCCACATTCTTAGCATAAGCTAGTGAAAATGCCATTGCGAGAACGAGACGCTATCATGGAATTTCCTCATATTGGATAGAGAGAACCGAGGCAAAACACCTCAACGAGAAAGACTTAACGAGGTCCCCGTCACTGTAACCGTAGACAAATAATAGCATGCCAACAATGTTACGTGGTGTTATTTTAATTGATACAGCTTTAACTCATTCTGTAGAGAAAAATGCAAACAAGTTGCGACGCGATCGGAAAACACTTGACACAGATTGTTTATAAAGTAGGGTTTGCTTTAACGCTCGGTGAGACAAGCAGTAATGAAACCGGGCTAGGGTGGAGGCTCGACAAACGTCATTACTGGGGCACGCATAAATATGCAAGGCAGGTAACGCACATTTTCATGCGACGTCGCAAGAATTTTATCGCTCGTTTAATTCTGTGAGAAAAAAAATGGGATTCTTTTGGGTGTAACAGGAGATAGGCGTCCGCGTGGGAACCGACACGCCGGCCTCCTCGGCCACGCTTCAGATCTAAGTGCAACCGAAATATATTTTATCCACTTTGTCAGATATTACTTTCTCTTAAACAGCGGCGTCGAAAGCGTAAACGGCGGAAGAGGAGAGACGTAATCTTATCCATCAGAGGCACCTTATTTGTTAGGCGCTAATGTGGGCGCTTTGTGTTCTTAGACGTACGCCTATTAACGTGTGTTTTATTCATCGCCCTTTTCCTTCACTGTGTTACACGTCGGCTACAATTGCTAGGGACCTTAACGACATAGTTCTCTTTTCTTAATGCCCTTGTTAATTTCGTTTACATTTGTTTAAGTGCTACCGTCGTTTATTTACTTTACTCTACGTGGGGCCGTCATGCTATTTTACTTTATATTACTTATTTGTTTTTGTTATTAACTATTATTGAGTATAAACATGTGAGTGATTATTCATTAATGTCTTAATATGGTTATTCTGTGCTTTGACTGCCACGATGGCGCGGTGGGAGTAAGTACGACTGCTGCGCAAGAGGTCATGGATTCGATTCCCACATGGTACACCACTTTTATTTTTGAGTCCAGACTCATAACGCATACGAATAAAATACACTCAGGTTAGGATATTTTGTTCGTGTGCATGTGTCCTTGTACACAGAGCGTGTACTCTACGAGAATCTTATTTTTTTAGTAATCTATACTAATATTATAATCCTGAAGAGTCTGTTTGTTTGAACGCGATAATCTCAGGAACTACTGGTCTGACTTGAATAAAATCCTCGATAAATGCCTCGGCTGCGAGGCATTCATCGAGGAAGACTATAGGCTATATAACATCACGCTACGACAAATAGGAGCGGAGCAGCAATGAAAAATGTTGCAAAAACGTTAATAATTTACGCAGACGACGTTGCGAGGCATTTCATCAACACGTTACATCTTGGCTACTCGTCATTAAGCTTCTCATTATTTACTATGATAAAGACAAAATTGATTCATAAATGTTACTAAGCAATCCAGTTCAATCCAGATAAACTAAATCCATTTAAATAGAAAGTTTCTACACAATAGCAAATACATTCTTAAAGCGATCTAAAATTCACAACTTTCAATGATATTTGGTATAAAGTTGAGGCTTATCTAGTGATTCAGGTCAGCACAAAAGCCTGAGCATTAGCACAATGTGGCCGGCGGTCTCGTGAGACAAAGATTACGCACTCGCCCCGTCCGCCGCTGATAACGCCAGTTCACTGGATGTGTTGCACCTTTTGTTGGAGTGCACTGGACTTTTTATACTTTTTGTGGTTATATTTTATAGTGAACATGAAAATGGAGCGTGATATTAAACAATCAATTTTGCAAAAATACGACCACTGCTTATGTGCGTAGATATGATACTATGAATAACTATTATCGATGTGAACTAAAACATAAAAGTATTATTATATTTTATAACTAAGATATGATTGTCTATAAAGTCGGCTTACGGACGATAATTTTACGTGATAACGTCATGAGAAAACATTGATGACATTGTATTAAACAACCATGACTCTGACAACTTTAGTGGAACCGGACGAATGCGCCCGAGACGGCTACAATATTTCCTCCTATTAGCAGGCGGAATCGCCATTCGCCTTGCTTAACAACCAGTCAATAACGTGACTGCTTAATAACCAATCAATAACGTGACCGCTGCTTAGCAACCAATTAACTACGTGACACTTTTTCATGCGGGCAACCCTGTGTCATCCCCGTCAAAAATATTTATTATAACTAAAGACTGTATATCATTCTAACCAATAATGATTACCGGACCAATTCTCAAATATGCTAAAGCTTTGACACTAATGTATGTTTCAGGCATACCAAATACTGTAATTCACCACTGCTAATAAATTGAATTTGGAGTCAATCATGAATCACCATCAAGAAAGTGCAATCAAGCATGCATTACCATCAAGTGTTCACACGCATTGAACCCAGTATCCTCGCACCACAACTTCATAAATCCAAGAACTAGATCACATCCAGCGCATAGGCCAGCCAGGCAGTTCTCTAATCCTGTTTGTTTGATTGATCAATGACCTATCTAGTTACCAAACAATCTACGTCGGCCGGTCCGGCAGACGTCCGGCGCAGATATTTGCAGTCAAAACAGACTTAGGGCGCTCGCTACCAACTGCACTCTGCGCATGTCACTCTGGCTCTGTATTATTTATTAACTCCAACGAGCTTCCGATGTTACTTTATTCCATTGTGCAACTATCTACGGTTCCTGATGTCCGAGCTCGGGAAGTTCTGAACTGACACGACTGGGAGAAACTTTTCGTGCATAGAATGAATGCCTGTCAGCCGAACGTAAACATGCAAGCAAAATACTTGGTATATTATTTAGTTTGTGGATGGTGGATACCCGTTGCTACAGGCGTCGGGTTGTTGACATTATATACAAAAATATTGCGTTATTCATACTTCTGCTATATTTTTAAAATATCTATTGTACTAATAAATAAGTAAGAATTTATGAAAGCGTGTGAAACTCAAGGAAATGTAGTTGTATTTACAGTAAACCTCTCTAAAATAATAAAGACAAAATTCAAGAAAATCAGTCACAAGGAGAGAGCGTAGCGCTTGTAGGTAATGCTGGCAAAGTCGGCAATGTTATTTGGCGACCCGGTGCAAGTAAAGGACTCTATATTAAGCATTCCTGTCCCCCCAATCTCTTCAGGTGGGCGGGCGGGACATGAACTCTACTTCAACTTATTATTTCGGGGCCGCATGCGAAGCGTTTGTTTTTCTCCAACCTACGCCTCTAATATACATTTACATATGTATCATAAACTTAATCCCTTTATTAAATTCTCCCAGCGTTTTTTTCCTTGCCAAATATTTCTTTTTTATCTCGTATTTTTAAATTTAAAAGCCAATCCTATAAAAGCCTAGAATTTTGAATGGCTCTGCTGTACGCGACCGGCTGTTATCTTGCACTAAATAAAAGTACAGAGTTTTAAAATTGCCTTTATATCGTCCATCATTAATAAACTCGTTATAACGCTAATTGTTGCCACAATCGGGCCTGGGCGTGACATTAAAGCGACATCAAAAATGTATGTACACTATTTAAAGATTCCCATTTCGCGGTGGTCGCGTGCGGCCGATTTACGAAAGCGACTGGCCCCGTGCCCATTAAAGCAGATTACGGACAAAAAAATCAACGAGCTCTTGGCGTTATGAGTTAATTTTGTAAGAATAACGCGGGCGTCGGTTAGTATTTCCCTTTATTTGGTGTTCCGGCTGCTCTGTTTGTTTAAACGGGTAATCCAGCGCAAAAATAAGCTGAAGCTTCATTATGTAGTGGTGCCACACAAATGTGTGTTCTCGATGTTGTCGGAACGTAATCGTCGGACGATAAAAATCACTTAGTGAACCGAGTAACCGCTCTAGACGTTACCGCTAACTACTAACTACGTAGAGTATAACATAACAAGAGCATTTACGTAGAACGAGACTTGTTATACTTATTTGAAAATTAACTTTCACTCCAGGAATATTCTGCAAGACTTCCCGAGCGAACCTCTCTAAAATATAAGAAAACGCTGAACCCCTTATAGATTTTCTACTATAAAATAAATCTACGTGGAATCGTTCTATTATCGTCTGAGATTTAACATCAATGTAAATCAGTAGACATTACGGAAAATACTATGGGAAATTTATGTCAAAAATAAATTAGAGTTAAATAAAAAAGTTGATAAAGTACATCATCGTACGGCGTTCACTTGCGAAATGTACTTATATCCTGAAACGCGTGCGCTCCATATTTTAAAGGTATCGATAAGAGAAAAAAGGAGTGTCCCCGAGTTGCGAGCGCGCCTGGTCTAAACGTGTTTACAAGTTATGCAATAATTCAAATAGAGCACAGCAAATTTATGCTGCTGTACCGTAACATACTTCAATGGCTGCATTGGAAAGCATTTTATTTCCATGGACGTCGGCGACTAGTATAGCCGAGTCGTATTTTCGAATTCAGGCAGGGAGCGGTGAACGTGTTAGGTGGCAATATGAATTTATGATCATGGTGAATTAAATGCGTTTAAAGTTGAACGTGATTCGGCGGAATACGCAACGGAATTTAATTAAGCACTTTTTACACTTGACTGACCGACGGGACAGACTGTTTTGGTTTCTCGTGATTTGTATTGCATGGTTGAAGCTCGAAAGATTATTGTTGGCAAAAACATAGCTGAATGAAAATAAATTTCTTATCTGTTTTTGCCTAAAAAGATTTTACAGTTATTTAACGTGAATTAATTTTTAATAAGCAACATTCCACTTCAGGTAAGTGTAGTGCTAAGCAAGAGAAAGTTATTTTTAGTCTACGTCTCGATAAATTCCCGGCAGTTTCTCGTTGTCTCGTTAGGGCTCACTAGATGAAATTTAAGAGTCATCTCAGTCGGGTGGAGGCTCCACGCAGATCCGGCCGCGACAAAAGGGAGCCCTAGGGACCGCGTATAGCAGAAAAGGAATTTTTAATTGGCCTCCAAATAAAAGCCCATATAACTTACAAAATAAAAGGCTTTTTTTTCATGGCGCAATTCGTTACGGAGCGCGGTTTTAACTATTTTAGCAAAATGTTTCAAAAAAATAACGCTCATTTTTTAATTGACTCTCACGCGGACTGGTTGTTGCCGTATCGTATTTTCGCAAAGAAAGATGTCAGATAAAGCGTCAAAGACAGACGGTAGAGAAGGAAAAAAATACGGTCCTCCTCCATAGTCATAATGGCTTGATAGGCCCTAACGGCCACTTAAAATGAAAAGTGTGTTCCATTTTAAACTTTATTCATTATACAAAAGTTCTTGTTAGTGTAACAGACATTTTACTTTCATATTTTGGAGGAAGCCTGAAACAATTAGGACAGTTTAATCGCTACCTCTTTAGGGCGGTCTGTTATTTTAATGAAACAGAGAACATTGTACTACATTAACTTGTGTATGTAAGGCTTTATAAATCCGAATTCCTGGGTCGTCTACGCCTTGTAAACGATACAATTAGTAGTTCAACTTTGAATCAAAATCTTATTAAAGTGCGATTATTTTCAATAGCTTTTTATTTTGAATGAATAATTGAGTAAATAATTTTAATATAGGGGTGTATTCACCAAAATTTCTGTAGCAATACATTCCTAAACCCGTGGGCATAATATAATGACGCGATAAAATTTTAATAATGATATAAAATGTAACCAATAAATGGTTTCACACAAGTTAATGTTACTGTTTCCGTCAGTACTACGTAACAAAGTGCATCATATTTTTAAACAGGCACTGATATGAAACCGCATAAAACATGGAACATTTCCCGTGGAAGTGAAAATTTTAATTTTCCGAAAAACTCCGTCGCTATTTTTTAAAATTCGTGATTTATTAATGCGGGATCGTAAACGCCATTTATGCCATTTACGCGAGATGAGAGCAGACATTTTGTGTCCACATTCGCGTTCGTATTCGACACCTCGATAACGTCCAGTGGTAGTCCACTGGACGTTCCAATCTTCGTCCCGTTAATCCATACGTGGTCTATCACTCAAGAGGTCCTTTATTATGGCTGAGTTAATATTACTGGCCGACATGGGGTCTTAACCAATGCTTTGTAGTTCATGCGACGCGTTAGAACTTCTTATGTAAGTATTTATGTAGGTACAGTAAATAACTTTCCGAGCCCCGGCAAACGTAGTGTAGGACGCCCTCGGGCCTGGTAGAGTGATGATTTACGCAAAACGGCTGACAGGAGCTGGATGCGAGAAGCTGATAGAACAAAGTGACGTGGAATTGAGAGGCCTATGTCCAGCAGTGGACTGCCATAGGCTGATGATGATGATGAAATAACTTTCAGTAAAATTAGGAATAAATATAATAATATCTTGGGACAACTCACATAACGTCATCTGATCCCCAACTAAGCAGAGCTTGTAAACATACTTATATATCAATATATTACACCCTATTAAAGATATTACATCCAGACACAGAATAAACCATCGTGCTTATCACACAAAGTTTTATCCTGGATGGGGTATCGTACCCAACCTGTTAGTAAATGATTCCTCAACTCAATTTACAAACATGCATTTCATGTATCTACTTTGGAACATACCAAATTTTATTTTATTATTCTATAGAATATATGTTTTTTTTTGACAAAACTATTAGTATTGTGGTTGCTACAAAAGTATTTTACTCTCTCTCTAACGCCTACCGAAAATGTAGCTTGTGTTCAGAGTTTTTCCTTAAATGTATTAAAATATCTGTATATTTTAAACCTTTTCAAGTTAGTCAGTAGTTGTGTGGGAATATTTGATTCCAACTTTTATTTTTTTTAAACGACAGAGAGGTTAACTTTATTAATATGTCATGTTTATTTAATAATAGAGAATTGTATACTAGTTCTCACAGTAATGGTCAGTTCTGAATACCTAATAACTATTTTAAACGTAGGTACTTCGATTTTGATTGGACTTGGACTGGAATAAACACTTAAAAATATTAGTAGTAAGTAGTTTTTGAGAACATCACGAACATACGCACAGACCCCTTGTCCAGACGTAGGTACCTACTGGTCAAACAGAGAATTACCTTTTTTTTAAATTGAATTAAATATACTTTTTAGGGTTCCCTAGCCAAAATGGCAAAACGGAACCCTTATAGTTTCGTCATGTCCGTCCATCTGTATGTCACAGGTATTTTTTTCAAAAACTACACAATATAAATTGATGAAATTTGGTGTATAGTGTAAGTTTATATTTAGTTCGACAGCTAAATACTAAAAATAAATATTGGGGGGGGGGGGGGGGTTACAAAACGTACCCCACATTTAGGTGCCAAAAAATATGAAAAAGATAGAAAAGTAACGCTTAATAAAAATTTTCAACTAAAATTGTTTTCAAAATAATCGGATGTATCGTCTTTTAATTATTGGTGAGAAACTGCACTTCTCAATAAAATTACGCAAGTGTCATGAAGATATGCTTTTTTGCTAGTGCAATATTTCTCTTGCTCGGTTTTTTTTTTATAATCATTTAAGCAATACAAGTATTTTGAACTACACTAAACAATAGACATTTGAATACAATCGCAGTTGTTTTAAAGCGAATAAAATTTCTTTAAAATAACTAAGTTATTTTGAATCGTTTCAAATCGATGAGCCTTGGAACAAAGTTGGATGAGGAACTAAATAAGTTTCAATATTTCCTCTTTAATAAAATATAAATGGAGAAAGTTCAGTTGTACTTGAGGGGGATGGATCTGCCTCAAGATAGTGTTAGATACGTTCAATATCGAATTGAATTGTTTTGATACTTGTTATTAATTTATCAAAAATGTAGCAACATATATAATAAGTTATATTTGTTTTATCAAGATTTTAAATTCTTGTAGACCTTGAAATTTTCATCTAACATCTTTCCAACTTCAAGGGCTGTTCTTTAGAGGCTTTATCAATGATAATAACGAGAAGGACAAATTTTAAAAAAAGTTGATACTACACACGTCTTTCTGTACCAGTCATGGGCTACGTATGGTATGCGACAAACAAAGTTGTGATTCGGTCACAATTATTTTGACTGGGCAAGTTATTTTCAAAGCAATTTAACATCTATTAAGGGCAAGTTAATGTCTTGTTGAATCACAACAAAAAATAACTGCGAAACATAACTTATGAGTAAGCCATTGACACACTTCTAAAATGCTACGAAGGCATAAACTATACAATCAACAATAAATAAATAAAGAAAGTATATGCCGACAAAATATATTATTTAGTAGTGGAATATCACATTATGACCTTTGATTTGGTACACAAAAGGGCCCAGCACCATGTGCACACTGTTTAGTGGCTCAATCGTAAAACTCTCAATAAATATTGATGACTCAGAAAGCTATTATTTTCAGGCATACTCCCGAAAAATGTGCACAATTTACGACATAAAGACATGCGATTAACTTTTCCGCTTAGAAACAGAATTGAAACAGTACATATACATTAGAAAGCAATTTCATGTAAGAATTACGTCGGATAGTTCTGTCGGTTACCAATATCCATATTAGCGGATATACGCGTTTGTACTCGGATTTGTATCCGCATGAGGCGTCCTTTGATATATTTGTGTTGAAGTAAATTTCGTATGAAACCGCGTATTATTTGGACGCTTTATTCCCGAATGAGCTAATCAATACGTCCGTGTATACAAATAATATTTACAGTCCACATAATAAACTTTCCTGAAATATTTTGAATACGAAAATTAATCAAATGCAAGTCCTTAAATAACCTAAATACAGAATGATTGCGGGGTTTATCAAACTGTTGTGTAATCCAATACTAAAAGAAATAATTGATTCGTTAGTTACTCTGGAAAAGGGTAGACAAAGGCGCAGCTCTATCAACCACTACCTTTCCATTATTCTTCTCTTTCTTTTATCTCTCCTACCGTGGTATTAGGCTCCCCCTTACCACTCATTTCCATTACAGCCGTGGCCCATTTCGCCGTATCTCTAACTTATCGCCATATATCGGTTACAGTCCGAACCCTAAAACTACAGCGGGATTTTTCTTGACAATAGATGGTGGCCATAGAATAATGAGCAGGTCATAAATATTGTAACTTTTTCATTTTTATAGACGTTTATGTTGTATGATATTTGGGAAATATTCGTAAATTTTGCCTTGAATTTTTTTTAATAACCCACTTTGTAAATCAAACGAGAATTTTGCGAAGAATCTTAGATGTATCCGAACAACCTAATTAATGGTCGAGATTTTCTAGACATACAAGTTAAATTGCATTGATAGGTACTCTTGTTACATTTATTTCTCAGTTATAAAAAAAAAACTTAAAGAGCATTGACAAGATTATAAAGTTTCAAAGCAAATTAGATATAACGACAAATCCGTGATATAAAAGGGTAAATTATACAGCAAATTTACTCACAAAGCCTAACTAAAAGGTTTTAATGGTGTATTCATTTCAACTTTATCCGCAAGATTCTATGAATCATAACTTTTTCAATATCAGGATAATAAAATTCCAAAGCAAACCTTACAATTTAAAAAAATAACTGGATTATCCGAGGCTTTAAAAATCCTCTTAAAGGTTTTAATTTTCTGCCGAATCGTCAGCGGACGCTGTATTTTTTAATTTTTCGATTAATATTTCCCCTTTATTTTTTGTATTAATATTTTTTCTTGAGTTATTTAAAATAACTGCTATCACCGGTGCATTTTGTTATTTACAGATACTACTACCGCTAAATATTATTGATTTATTTTGCCTCTTGTCTAACTTTAAGTTTATTTTACAACAACACAATGATGTTTGGAATTGGTAAAACTGATGTTTCAGTTTTACCGATTTTAAAACATTATAGTCGGGGCGTGACTAAGTCAAACTAGCATGAAAGTATATAAAGGTAGTCAGGCTTTATATCCTCGATGTTTTGGTCACGAGTCAGTTGGTAAATAATAGATACCTGAGCGACACGTCTTGGTACAGCCGTATTTTGATCTTCATAGATTTAGTGAGAAATTGCATCACGCTAACACGTCTACCGCTAAAACCATTATTGCATCACCCGTACATGTTAAAATTACGGGAAACATAGTTGCTGGTGTATCTAAAATATCAGTGTATCGATAAAGCTGTTAATTTGTTGGCATAATAATGGCGCCAGCTCGTTAATAGTTATAGTGTTGATATAAATTGGTAAAATGTAAACGCAATCGCGATCTTCCGCGTTCGTTCTATGTAAATTGAGAAAATGCTCTCTCTTCTCGCTCGATTTGCGAGGCTTCGGCTAATCTTCCGCCAGTCGACTACAATTTAATCAAAGTAAACAACGACGGGCACTGTAATTTATCTGGATTATTTCGTGGCGAACGATAGTAATCGACTTTTTTCTCCATCTGTATAGTGAATGCTTGGAATGAGAACTCGTAATGTGTCTCGGATCCCAAGATACAAAGATGATTATTATCTACATAAATGGCAAGACGTTATATAAATAACAGTCTCTCTTATGTTTTTGGTACGATTGTAAGCGAAAACTGTACGCTTTATCGAAATATTTAGTTATATTCGTATAATAAAACATTCGCAACAGTTGACCCATTCGTCTGTTCCTAAAATACATTCGAACCCAGAATAAATGGACAATGAACAAAATAAATTGGCGTAAATACAAAACTGTTTCCATCATACAGAAATAAGCCTAGTGCTTTATCAGTGAATTTGGCAAAACATAAGTTTACATTGGTAAATTATAAAAACGGTAAATAATTTCAATTAAAAGTACACATTTTTAATGCTTGAAATTAATTAAAAAATCGCAACTGTAAGTTGAACGCAGGCCGCAAGTCGGGCGAGGTGAATTTAAAATTGGACGTAATTTAATTGTAGGAAAACAAATTTCCGTGTGTAAATATTAAAGGCTGTCGTGATTTAACACTATATGGTGGCGTCAGGGCTATTTGGCCGGAGGAGAGGTAAAATACAACACCGTAATTAACGTCACCATGTCTGTTAACTTTTGCGAAAAATGTTACTTTTTGCCCTTTGTAGTAAACATACCGCCAATGGGTAATTCACGCGTGTAATAAAACTCTATTAAACATGTTTATTTACATACACAATTGGGTTAGCACGTATGTATCCTATCCCACATACACCGCAAAGTATAAAATGTGCAAATAAGTTTTTTCTTTAAAAAAACGTTATTAGTTTGTCTTTATGTTGATAGATAAATTAATACTTTTTTAGAAAGTGTTACAAGAAATAAAGCCCATAATGTTGATAAAGTTTCGCGATTTGCACACATTATGAAAATAAATATATAAAAAAATATGTGAAAATAATATGTAATATATATATATATATATATATATATTACATATTATGAATATATATATATATATATATATATATATATATATATATATAACGGGTCTTAATCGCATGAATAATTTAAGGTAATACCTTGTTTATTGGCCGACATTTCGACCGCATTGCAACTTTAACTATTCACGCGATTAAGACCCGTAATATATATATATATATATATATATATATATATATATATATATATATATATATATATATTCATAATAGCCATTAACGTTTATATCTTCTTTAGATTTTCAAAATATTTGCATTTGGATTATTCTTACAAAATCTCATGGTACAAGAGTCACTAGCTCACTAGCAACAGTGTGTAAAAACTTTCAAACACCCGAGCAACCCGAGTGTAAAAACTGATTATATTTAATATATCTTATAGAGTTCACATCAAATATAACATTCATTATATATTAATAAATAGACTTTTTAAAAAATTGGTGTCAATAAAGGCTTACCTTTTTTCCATCTAATTCGTGTGTTGCTTGAGCTAATACTTTGTCTACACTAGCTGCGTCGCCGAAAGTGATGAAACCAAAGCCCCTGTAACAAAAAAAACAGAATTTTAGACAATGTATACTTATCATAATAATATAACATTAAATCGACATCAATTATTCGTTGCATGTGCAGCAGGTGTACTCCATATTGCTCTTTACTTCATCCTTGAGCGAAATCGTTAAAGACAATCTATTTTACCGCTCAAGCGAAGTTCCTCCATTTTCCAAATCTAAGTGAAACATTAGCACCGTCCAGTGTAAAGTAGAACAGAGTACGGAGACAGAAACGAGTGTAGAACTACTCGATACGAACTGTCTCACTGATTGCGCGACGGACCTGCCTGCCCACTCTAATGACGCTTATATTTGTTTTGCACAACCTTCCAGTTTGTTCAGGAACGTTTTTTAAAGTAAAATACGTCCTTAGAAATCTTTATCCTGGATTTATTTTTAGTTTAAGTTGTAATGACTGGAATTTTACAAAAGTGTTGATGTTTTTATTATGAATGCGTGGAATTTAATGAATTAGGATAAGTGCTGTAGTACTTTCGAACTTAAATTCGGTTATTATGTTTACATTATCTGTGTAAACAGTGATCTGAAATTAACAGCAGAATAAAATAATAACGTTGGCCAAAAGTGAGAAATAAAATGAAACAAAAATCTAATTTGAAAGACATGATTATACAAATATTATTCATATTGAAGTTAATATTTCAAACAAGTAAATTGAATAATAACACAGCGATTTTCAGTAAGCGGGGCGCTGGCCACGACCGGGAGGCGATAAATAATAAAAAGCCTTCTCCACTTTAGGACTTGCAAAAATCACAATTTATAGAGCATTTTAATTTCACTTAGCCGATCCATATTTTACATGTGGCGGCGCGCCCGACCGTTCTCGGGACTCGAATTAATACTAAATTGAAATTGTAAAAATGGAAATACAATTTTCTCGTTGTACACCGACGGCCCGCTACCTACAGGTGTTGCCAGAAATGTGTTATAATAACAACGCTTCCTTAATATTTTTGAGTGGTCTCTTCGTGGGCAAAAACTGTCAAGTATCTACAGGCACTCATTTTATTTGTGAGGTGTTCCGTAATTCTTCGATTGCTCTTGAATGGTTCGACTGAGACGGGTATGAGGTTACTTGTAAATAGGTATAAAACAACATATTTCTTTATAATTTGACTTGAACCGTAAGCATTCTAAATATTTAAAATAATTTTCAAAAAGTAAACGTGTCTATTATTTGTTCGTACTTTCAAACCAGGTTTTATTAAAACCGTGGGTGTACTTTATAGTAAGAGCTGAGTAGGCGTCTAAATGAATTTTGAGAGAACGTTTATAACAAAGAAGTACTCTATAGCCGTCTACTTAGAATTTCTCAAAGTTATTCTACTTCCATTTTCATACTGTTTTCAGAAAAAAAAAATCTTAGAAGAAAGTAAAGCCAACTCTCTCTGTACCAAATAATATTTGTAATATCAACATTATCCACACACGCTTTCTTTTTTTAAGAAACCCCAACATAATTGCGCTTCTCATTTCAAATCCCAGAAATGTTAAATTTAATCAACTCTCTACATATTAACTAATGCTTAAGTACCAATCTTTTTTTATTATATCGTACAGTTATACACAAACGCTCATTTCATTTCGCTAAAAATTCACGTAAGCGGTTTCATAATGGAGTTTTCCTGCGATACTGTATGCCGGAAAAACCTTTTTTTAAAGCTTATGATAATGTAGAATGTCTTAAATTAATTTGAATTTTGCCACCATTTCGACAGACACTTCTTATCACAAGTTTTAATTGGTTTTGTTGAGGTAATTTACTGCGATATTTTTTGTAAGATTGGGAAATTTGAATAGCGGTTCCTTTTATTCTAAAAGTGATTTAAGACAGTATATTTTAGAAGTTTCAATCGACGTATATGTACTCAGCAGTCATGAATAATCTTTTTTTTTATTAGTATTTCATACATCGGAAAACAATCGTACCCCATCCTCGGGAACGTATTAAATCAGCTCAGGTCTTTATAAGATTCATGGCTTAATACACTCGCATCTCATACTCGTATACGAAAACGTATAGAGGGAAGGGCGTTCGTGTATGGAAATTGAAAATAACGAGGGCCTCCGTTCACACCGCGCATCAAGCCGACTATGTGCAACCCGACCACTTCTAATCGACCTCCAGTACACCTTTCGATAACCCGTATCTCGCCCGATCTTCACACCGATACTGGAGACGTGGGGGCTCTCCTAAACTTGGAGCCACTACGCGAGCTACGAGTGGAGAGGCCCTTTACCGAATGGAGTTACGTCGTAGGGTAGACCGGGTACAATAGTAACGCGGGTCAATAGTAACGTTGCCAATATTTCGATAACTAAGCCACGTATCAATGTGTGAATGCAAGCGGCGACGGCTTATGCGTGTGCGGCTTAACTCACCAATCAGCCGCGAGCCCAGTGTGAGCCGGACGTGTGCTATGCTTCATTGAAAATTCGAAGACGTCGCCGTAAGTTTTATTAAGCTAATTAATTGCTTTATTACTTCCTAAAAGAAGCACGTTTCAAATAGTTCTAAGTACTACGTGTTTAATTATAGATTAGGGTATCTATTAAGATATATTTTGACCATTTCTTTCGTTTCCGTGCCGGAGTTTTTTTACTATTTCTCCAAAATGGCTACTCGGGCACAATTGTAACAGTTTTGCCGGGGTCGGTTGTAACGTTACAATTAACCCCGTGGTACTATTGCCCCCATTTGTTTTAATACCTATTCATATAAGAATTATTTGTAAGAATGCGTACAGATACAAAACATGTTATAAAACATATTTTGTTAAGAAAATGTTATATTTAATTTATCTTTGTTTTATAACATCTATTTTTGCATAAAAAATATGTCATGTCATTAATATGATAAAATCATTATACTAGTTCGTAAAAAAATCAGACTTCTTTTTTAAGGTATAACATTTTTTTTAACAAGTTCAGGACACATTGTATAAGAATAACAATTTCCTTATTATTTTACAGATGCCAAGACACCGAAACAAAACAACAGACCGAGGATAATTTTTCACGTTTTTATGATATTGTTATAATTAATAAACATAACCCTACCTTTTGTCTGCCACAGTCGGGTAACATCTTGGGTCAATTGTACCACGGGGCAATTGTAACATGCTTGATTTGTATGTAGAATATTTGTGGTTGATTACGACTTTAAATCATATGTTTTTGTGTTAATTGCCATGCTACTAAGATAAGCATAACAGAATTATTTCATTAGTTTAAGAACTCTGTATTTTTGTTATATTATACATAGAAGACGGACTATTTAGTTTAATGAGTTTATTTTATGTGTAATTTTACAATATTCTAGTGCCTTATATAAAAATGCGCCAAAAAAGAATTAAAGTTTTCATTGTTTAATAAAAAAGACTGATTTGTTTATTATTCAGCGTTTTATTTTGAATTAAACATCTGTTACAAATGACCCTGTGTTGGGGTCAATAGTAACGCTGTTTAGTGATCACTTTAAGATTAAAATTAACCATGTTTTAGTCCATTTAAGTACAGGGTGGCTTTAAAATCCTGTAGGTAGGGAAATTAAGTCTCTAAATTTACATCCTGCATTCCTTAAATCTTAATAGGGTCCTCACAATCGAAGTTTATGTAAAAAATGTTACTATTGTACCCGGTCTACCCTACTTATCTTTAAGGGGACGTGCCTTATTTTCTTCCACTTGCAAAAGAGGAACAACTCAATTCTCTCGTACAAAACGATGGTAATAAGCTTATGAATGGTTTTTGTTATTCCAATCGCTGTAAAAACATTTTATATTCACTAAAACCACATTTTATTGATTTTATTTTTATACTACTTTATTGGAAGAGATAATTTGCATTTATAAAGGATTCTTCCAGGATATAAATAATTGGCTATTTAGTTTCTTTATTTTATGTTGTGTGCATTTCTTCATTGCATCGGTTCAGAATATTTCATAAGGAATAAAAATCCACTAAAGTTGACAAATAACACTTTTAAAATGTACAAAAAAAATGGTTGCCTGTAAAGGCGGTTTCCGGACAATAATTTTACGTCATAACGTCATAAGAAAACATTGATGACATTGTAATAAACAACCATGCCTGTGACATCTTTTTTTTTTCAATTGTATTGCATGTCGCTGCAATCGCCAAAACATTGATGACATTGTGCCAGCGTTAGTAGACCCAGGCGCATGCGCCCGACGGCCACAATACTTCAGCCTATCAGCAAGCGTAATTCGCGTTGCTTAGCAATTTACCTTAGTCAATAACGGGACGTTTTTAGACACTTTTTGTGAGTGCAGCCGGTCATCGATTTATAAGCCTTTATCACGTCAAAAGCTAAGATACAATATTAAGATATTATAAGTTCGTGAAGGTACTAAAAGCAAATTTATAAGGAACTAGCTGTCCCGCACAACTTCTTATTCGTAATTTTTCCCCGTTTTTGCAACATTTCTCATTGCTATTCCGCTCCTTTTGATCGTAGCGTGATGTTATATAACCTATAGCCCTCCTCAATAAATGGGCTATCCAACAGTGAAAGAATTTTTCAATTCGAACCAGTAGTTCCTGAGATTACCGCGTTCAAACAAACAAACTCTTCAGCTTTATAATATTAGTATAGATTATAACAATTTCAATGTTATGGAAAAAGCCAAAACGAGCATGTAGCTACGTGTTTAAAAATGTAAGGGTTGATTTTTTTTACTTTACCTCCCCGGTAGAGGTAGCTGTTGTTTCCTGTCCCTCTTCGGTTATGCACAATGGAGCTTAAACGGCTCAGCCGGTAGCAAGCGTAACCGCGTTCCTTTAATTTATGTATGAGGAGATTTTGATACTGTTGCCGTAACGGTTATCCGGTTACAACTTAAACGAATCGCTTGTCAGTCCGATACTGACCAGTAGTAAAGGAAAATAAAAGCGTGTATTGCAGGATTAATGCCACTATCTGTGTTTTTTGATGAGGATCTTAATAATGCTGCATTGAAGTGAGTTAACTAAATAGCATAATAGAAACATACTAGAAAGTACAAATTTTCTTTAAAGGATCATTTCTGTGCATGGCAGCCGATCGCGACCATGCACGGCTGACACGCGCGACCAATGTGACAATAGTCAGAGTATGAGAATATGGCGCCGTTTTCGAGGTCTGCAAAAACCACGCGCTGCCGACGACTGGCGTAGGCTGCACGAACACTCTGACTATTGCCGCATCGGCCGTGTGCGTCAGCCGCACGTCGTATGCCGCGCAATATACAATACTTCAATTAATCTTGATTTCGTAGTCAAGAACTAGGATTAGGTAGGTCTCAATTAACTCCACTAACTAGGTCGCGGGTTTCTAAGTACTATACTTAATTTCATTTATAATGTAGATAGACTGATGTCATATCAATCAGAATAATGTTATTATGGAGTCGTGATTTTCTAAAGGGTGAATCGAGCCTGAGCCTTGCCTTGCCTTGCATAAATGCAAAAAATGTCAAAATAACTTTTTTTTAAAGACTACTCCTGCACTAGGGTGCAAGCCAAGACAATAATATTAGGATCACACAAAGTGGAGTCCCGTGTGGCAATCGAACTCACGACCTCAAGCTTAACAATCAGAGTCACTAACCACTAGACCTAAATGGCCAGTTTTAAACAACTTGTCTAAATGTTAAGCAATTGGTATGAAATATTAGATAAGCAATCTCAATTGCACTATAACTACAACCTAACCTTGGCAATGAATGTAAACTAAACATGTTTTTTTAAGTGTATCATCACTAATAAACTTGTTTAAAACCAAACCAACTTTGTTCAACAAATATTTATTTTCCAAATGTTAATTGTATGCTTGTGTTATTTGAAATAAGCCCATTGCTTTCCGCGGTGTTAGGCCCGAACTATCGGAACGGGCCCGATAATCCACTCGGCTATTGTGTTTGGACAAAACTCGAAGAAAATAAATATAGGAGAGCGGGGTCGAGGTAAAACCCTAAACCGCAACGTCAGGAACAAATAGCGGTAACTCCCGTATTCATGGTTCATGGCTGCAGCCCCGGGTGGAAACCGATAGCAATTACTGGCGAAATTAATATCACGCCCCAAATGCTACTCGCACATTTATACGTATCGAGTGCAATATTGTCTCCTTTATTAGTTGCCGGGACAAATGCTGCCTCTGTCGTAATTCAGCCCTTATTCCACTCTTCGATTGGCGCCTTTCTTATTTAATCTTGACGATAATTAATGCTTTTTACCGCAAAGGCCCTGTATTTGACGTGGTCAGTAGTTTACTACCGTCTATAGCTGTATTGAGTAAGCCTGATGTAGATAAATTAAGTTGATTAGATGTTGTGGCTAATTTCCTTTTAGACATATTAATATTAATTAGGTGTATGAAAAGAATAAGTTTGTGTATAGTCGATTTATGAAGAATAAAATTGTCAATGTATATGTTTTACTGTAACGCAAAAATAAAATATAAGTAACGCCCCAAATTGAGTTCAAAATATAAGCAGGCTATTTCGCGCTCTCTGCGATTTTTTAAGTCGTCAATGCAATCACATCCAGACATGAACTGATAAACATTAAAGATGACAGGATCATAATGAATACAGGGTGAAATCTAAAGTGGCAGGAATCTCTGTGGCGCGGTGGGAGTGTATCCGACTCTACGCAAGAGTACGGGTTCGATTCCCACTTTTTGTGATCCACAAATTGTTGTTCCGAGTCTGGGTGTACTTTGTGTCCGTGACTTGTATGTCTGTAAAGTCCCCCGCGACACAGGGCTTGTACCCAACTGCGAGAATCGTCTTAAAAAAAAACACATGAATACCTATCCGTGTCTCTCGTGTGAACGGGTGTCCAGATGTCGAAGAAAGATATAGGTGGACTACACATTCAAGGTCATAATATTTTAACAATTAGAAAATCCAAAGTATGAATACCACTTTGTTATTATCTTGATGGGGAGAAGTTTAATGTTTGACATGAAAATAGTTTGTTCTAAATCATAGCTACCAGTGCAAATACTTATGTAGCAATACTCCAATGGTACTACTCTAACTTGGATTGTTCGATTTGGATGGAAAATTCGCTGTTAATCAGTCTCTGGAATAAACATAAAATAAATGGTGCAATGTGTAATCAAAATAGAGCCACAATATTTATAAATACGTGTGTTATATATATAATTATTTTAAGTATCACAATTTAAAGACTCACATTTTATGTTATGTAGGTCAATTTTATATGGTGTAAAATAACTATTATGAATAATTTATATTCAGTCTGATATTTTTCTAATTATTTTAAATATATTGATAAATACCCGAACATTAATTCCATTTAATAGAATGATTAAGAAAAAGGTCAGAACAAGAACTACATAAAAGAAAGAAGCAAAGCCTTACCGAAGCACTTTCATTACTATTGCATAAGTAAACATCTTATCTATAATAAATATACCTAATTAGCTTCGGAATAAAACAGTTCGTTTACCTAAATATTCCCTACACAACGAGTAAGGCATAAAATATACCGCAGCGAAATTAAGTAATCCAATAATTAATCTAAATGGACCGTACAGCCGAATGGTTCAAAACAATCAGCTCTGCCGCAAAATACGCGCATTAAATGAAGTGAATGGCCGCCTCCGGGGGGATCCCTGATAAATTAAATTGATTAGAATCCCGTTCGATACCGGCCGTCGATGTAGCTCCGCGTAAAAATAAAGCTGAGTGAAAAATAACGCGTCTAGCTGGTCACGATTACTGTATGAACCACTTAGATGAATAATTTCTTTTTGTTTTATCTCTAATGGTTTTTTTCCGCGGTAGTCTTTTTATGTGAGCAAAAGTCTCTACGGATTCATCCTATCACTTCGAATGAGTACCTACTTTTCAGAGTCGATGCGGGTGTTGTCTCTATGTGTCACACACCGAGTTCTAGTAAGTCATACGGTTAAGTGACATGTCGTATTTTAATTAAGTAGGTACTTACTGAGTTTTTTGTTTTTAGGAAAAGAAAATAGACATTTATGGTTTTTAGGAAAAGAAAACTCAAATACAAGTAGCGTGCCGCAGGAAACAAACACACCGTACACCTAGACTGAAATCAACTACGATTTAAAGATCACTCACAGTCATTGCAACACTAAATATAGATTTTTAGCTATTAGAGATAGAATTTTGACATATTTTATATGGAGTTTATCTATTATAAGGTCGAAGAGTTTGTATGTTTGAACGCGATAATCTCAGGAACTACTTGTTTGAATTGAAAAAATCTTTAACTGTTAGTTAGCCTATTTATCGAGGAAGGCATATAACATCACGCTACGACTAATAGAAGCGGAGCAGCAATAAAAAATGTTACAAAAATCTAGTGCTAGGGTCAGCTAGTGTCAAATATATATCTCTAGAAATAAATAATAATAATATCTTGGGACAACTCACACAACGCTATCTGATCCAAACTAAGTAGAGCTAGTACTATGAAACCAGACAACTGATAAACATACTTATATGTTTCTGAATACATACATTTTATAGATAAATAACACCCAGATACAGAATAAACCATTGTAGTCATCACACAAAGTTTTATCCTGGGTGGGGATCAAATCCACGACCTCTTGCATAGCAGTCGGATACACTCCCACCGCGTCACAGAGGCACTCATCGATCAATTGAAAAATATAACATTGAAAACGACCGTTGGACAGTCAAACTACTATTTCACTGTACTAAGTCTTTCCATTAAGTAACAATATTTTTATCAAACACTAGCAACGCATCTCAGCTCCAATTTCTATTTTAAGTTTAAACACTTTTAAATAAATAACTGTATAAGCAATGAACGCGTAATATTTTAATTAATTCTGAACTAAAGAACCTTGTCAACCTAACGTCTCAAAATAATTATCCAAGCCTGATTAAAGAGCATACATTCAAGAAAATGACGGGAGAATTTTCAATAAACAACGGAGAAAGTCAGTTTGGGTGAGCTTTAATCAGCGATTAAAATTTACGCCCGAATTTAGACGGCCTAATCTCATCGCGGCGCCGGTTCACTGCATTTTGCGACCTGGCACAAATAAAACAGTACAATGGATTAATGTATAATGATGTGGTGTCTATAGACGTTCTAAGTGTTCGGTAGTAGGGGGACTGTCGCAGTTGCTGGTACGTCGGTACTACTCAGTCTTATCGGCCAGAACACACACCCTGTTTATTTATTACCAACCTACTAGCCTAGTAGACTTGTAGGTTTCGCGACTGTTACAAGTTTGGTTGTGATATGCCGTCTGTTCAGGAGTGTTACTATAGTTACGATATAGTTTGTTCTTACATGATTTTATGTACAATAGCTAACTTACACAAAACTATCTGTTAACTGTGGGTAGGTTTTATTTAAATGAGGAAACCTTGCCATAGAAAATTTTAGTAAATAAATAGTATAGTATTTTGGTTTTTTTGTAAGTATGGAGCTATTGAAGTATAATATTGGAATCTTGTAAGTTCATAACTGCGAAAACATGTAAAAGGTGATTAGTAGGTAGGTAGATCTAATTATCAACCGACTTCAAAAAAGACGAGGTTCTCAATTCGACTGTATTTTTTTTATGTTTGTTACCCTTTTTACTCGCAGACTGTGGGACCGATTTGAAAAAATCTTTTTGTGTTTGAAAGGGTATACTTCCAAATTGGTCCCATTGTCATCAAAGTCCGGATCTGATGATGAGATCTTGGAGAAACCGAGGGAACTCTTCAAATATAAAAGGCACACCTTTAGGTATATTTTTTTGTAAATCGTACATTTACTCTTAAAAAACATCATTGAAATGGAACTGGTTATGAAGACCACAGATGACCAGATAAACTATATAATAATAAATATTCGATACAAAAATAATAATGGTACAACAACAAAAAATAATTAAACATTTTGAAGTTGGTGCCTAAAACGTAAAACTACATTTCCTGGCACCAACTTCAAAATGCTTAATTATTTTTTGTTGTTGTATCTTTAATATTTTTTGCTTTTTAGTTACCTTATATTTATTTTAAAAGTCGGTTTTTATTATTTTGTAAAACAGTTTTTATTATATTTATACTTATATAACTGTTGTAATATATATTAAATAGAAAGAAACCAAAAAAGCCGTCAGTGAAACTTGCATAATGCCTGTAAGAATTTCCATATTTTAGTGATACCATTGTTATGTCATTAAAATTGATAGTTCCTATTGATCGTGTAGGCAGGTAGTACATCGGTATCAGATTAGATCGTTTCAAACTGCCATGTTAGTTGACAATGTCCAAATCAACTCACTTTTGTTATGTTTCTGTTTGATCAAATCGAATAATAATTATACCTAATCTAAATTACAGTTATTGTGTTGAAATAGAAAACCATGTAAAACGATAGCTTCATAATATCTATTTAATTTATCTAAATGGTGTGTGTAGTGGAATTTAAACTTTGATTAAAATTGTTTAAAGATTATAGTAAGTTTTATAGAAATTTCTTGTCAATTACTTTATTAATATATATGAGTATTTATTCATTAAAGAAAGCAAAGGCCCGACTCGCGTGCAGGAAAGGATAGAAAAATTATAGATAAGGATAGAAGAGGTCTAGTAACATAGCCCCTGATAGATGGTTCGATTTCGGCCCCGGTTTCCTCGGAAGCCTCAGGTTCGATTCTTGGGTCTCGATTTAAAAAAAAATATCTTTCAAAAAAAGTTATTGTATCTTATAATGTTTTTTTTTAAAGATAACTAGCAACAAGGGTCGCACATTACTAGCAATCTTTTTAACCCCTCCAGTAAGCTATATTGCTTGTTTTAGGAGTGGGTTCACATCGGTAGTAGGTATAATAGGTAGCCACCTTTCGATTGCGAAACCGATACCTTAACCATTAGACTACCGTCGCTTTTTAGGCTACTCTAAGGCCGGTATTAAATAATGTCGGTCCTCTATCTTCGGTCAAACCTATAAGTGTAGAACGGCAGGCGCAAGTAATTAATAAAATTTTTGACACATTTGCGGCGTTTTAAGCAATATAGACCGCGGCTTGGCAAACGTAGTGTAGGACGCCCTCAAGCCAGGTGGAGTGATGCTATACGCAAAACGGCTGGCAGGAGCTGGATGCGAGAAGCCGAAGGTAGAACAAAGTGGCGTGCAATTGGAGAGGCCTATATCCAGCAGTGGACTGCGATAGGCTGATGATTATGATGAAGCAATATCAGTTATTTGATATGCATCACGTTACTCAAACCTTCACATAGTGTCCCACATCACGCGATTCGCAGATCACTGTGCAAATAATATTGCAATTGATATGCCCTTGCATTTACATTAAAGTAAAGTAATCCTTGTAGTAAACATAATTATGAGCAACCACAATAAAAAATCGATTTTACAATTTCAATTAATGTTTTTATTAGACTAAGACATTCAATTAGAATATGGACATTAACAGATTTTTTTTATATTACCTACGCAATGTAGAGCCGAGCAGGTTGTACGAATTATAGTAAAAGTCACGATACTCCGCAACAGTATCAATGCCATCCAAATCCTTATTTGGCAAAGATCTTAACGTCACCGTACCACGCTCTTATTTGAGACATTAGTTCGTAAATCTCACAAGATGGGTACACATTTGCTCAAATTGTTTCAAACAAAGCGCATATATTAGTCTCCATTTTCTTAGAGCCTATTAGTTAGACATCCTCTTTTCTCTAGCCAGATTGACTCTTGGCAACAACTTGTAGTGATAAGCATGAACATATTCTGCCTCAGTTGGCAATTACATTGTTTAGAGTGCTACACATTAGGATTCCGAGATTTAGATTACTCCAACTTAGCATACATTCGCGTCTTCCACAAAAGACTACATTTGAATTTTGAACAGACACACACCAAAAGATCCTCTTACACATGGAAATAAATTATAAATACTAGTTCTAGAAACAAAATTCGAAATTTCCATAATCCAGTACTATTTCAGTGTATTTGGGGAAACTTTTGGTATTGTGTTCTGGCGGTACCCACGAGGGTTTTTGGCCAGAAAAGCCATAGCGAAGCGTGGCCGGGTTCAAAACCGGGCAAGAGCATGTCGGACCATGCTTAGTGTAGGGTTCCACAGCCCTAAATAATTGCATTAGCAGAAGAGTGTATGGCACTTACGCCTTTTTGTTGAGAAAAGCAGTTCTTCGGCTATAATTCAATGACCGTATGTCGTCATTGAATTATCGCCGAAAAACTGCTTTTCGTCGTACGTCATGTCCGAAATAATTTTAGTTTGAAGTATTTATTAAGCGATTTGCGATTTTTTTCATATTTTTTGATCACACGGTTCAAAAGTTAAGGGGGGGACAATTTTACATATACATAAATACAATATATAAACCTTCAAATGTTTTTAAAAGACCTGTCGAATGATGTGCCACACATTGAAGTTAGCCGAAAAATTTTTTTTTAGCTTCTGTTACATGTATGGAGTGCACCCCCTAAAAATATTTATTTTTATTATTTAGCTATCAAACTAAGTAGCGGCCACTATAAGACACCTTTTAACCAAATTTGATCAATATTCATTGAGTAGTATTTGAGTAAAATGTCTGTGACAAACGAACGGACAGACAGACAGACAGACAGACGGACATGACGAAACTATACGGGTTCCGTTTTTTACCATTTTGACTACGGGACCCTAAAAACGCACTCGGAAATGTGCATCTTTTTTTATATCACACGCATTTAAAGAAAGTATTTTAGTGTTTTTATGTAAAAATAAGTTTTCTCCATTACAACTTTCGTACTGTACAAATTAACTCATACACTCTTGTAATGAACTGAAAGCTACTCGCACCTCTTAAAAGTTATTGCCAGTTCAGATACTTTCCGAGCTCTGATTAGTATATTGTTTTATGTACTATGCAAAGGATTTTTTTTTATATTGAAGGGGAACAATCTTGGGCATTACATACACGTATCATTCTTATCACTGGTCAAGGTTAATTCATTATAAAATATTTTATGATAGGAAGACAAAGCTAAACAATAAAGTTACAATTGGGTGAATTGAACAATGAATCTTTTCTTACTTATATTACAAAAATGTTATGTAGCCATGTCTATACATTGAAAATATTGATCTTCATAAAATTAATAACATTAATATTTTTAAATGTTTATAATCTTTCGCGATTTGTACACATTATGAAAATATATATATTACGGGTCTTGGCACGGCCGTTGCAATACGGTCGAGACGTCGGGTAGAAACAAGGTATTTTACCTTCAATTATTCACACGATTAAGACCCGTAATACATATATTTTCTTAATTAATATGTTTGCTGATGTCTTCTACAGCAGTACGGCAGATATAGGTATGCGTTACGTTTCGGAATCATCGCGTCTATGAGTCAAAACTCTTAACTGATATCCAGTGAGGAGTGTCATCAATAGATGAAAATCCATTAGCAACATGTTATTAAGTCATCTAGTGCAGTCTAAGTACCTATGTATGATCACTAACGTCACAAGAGCAATAATTCATCGCATATTATTTGTTTACAATATGCATTGGACATTGTTTGTCGAATGAGAACAAGGATACCGCGATAGAGGCCACTGTGTACTTAGTTAATAATTACATAAGCTACGGCCATATTCCGGTTTATTGATTATGTCTCTAGTATTTGCTAACACATTCCCATCGCCATAATGTTGGCTAAATAATTATAATTGGTTCTGCTATAAATATTTGATGCCCAAGATGCTTAGGATATTTTGAGGGTGGATAGGCTATGAATATGTATGGGTGTTTTATGGTGATAGAAATGGAATGTGATCAAGCTTGTTTTTATCTCCACATTCGGTTCGACGTTTTGTTACGTAAATAAAACTTACCAATATTAAGTATATTATCGTTATCCGAAAGTGTGTTTGTTGCTTGGCCTTCTTTCACTTAGCAGTGTAGCAACCAATAAATGTTTTTTGCTTGAAAATGCGTTAAATATAACTTTTACTGCTTGAAATCGTTTTATAACGAAAATTTCTGTCCGCGAATAAATGGAATCTAGGTTATTTGACAAATCGAAAAAATATATTTATGTACAAATGTATCTTTTTCTATTTGAATAAAAATCAATTACCGAATCAGTGATATATTATCTGAGAATGACTCGAATGATTTGTTTTTTTTTTGTTGTGATGGTTCGATTGGTTTGCATGAAAAAAAAAATAACGTTGTTCATTTTTTAATATTTTGGAATGGTTAAGTACTTTTTTTATTTTTTTATCAGTTTAACAGTAAGTACTTTAATTTATATGGTTAAATATAATATTCATCTATTGCGCTCTCGTTCGTAAACATGACAATTTAAAAAAAGACAATTTAAATGACATGACAATTAATTTAAAAATATAAAATATTAAACTACAAATTAAAAAACAAAAATTAAAAAACGACATGACAATTAAATCAAATATATGAAATAATAAATTA
Source organism: Herminia tarsipennalis (assembly GCA_945859575.2). NCBI lineage: Eukaryota > Metazoa > Arthropoda > Insecta > Lepidoptera > Erebidae > Herminia > Herminia tarsipennalis. Next base: position 9,295,327 of record OX243840.2, read on the forward strand.
CAAATTTTAAAACCTAAATCAAAAAGGGAAAAAATAATCATTTGAAATCGAACCGAGGTCTTCTGGATTCTAGACTGCTTGATTTCCCACCTGAGCTGTTTCTAAGAATCTTACGGTCACGTGAACCTGACGTGCGAACGTGCGACGAACCTGAAAAAGTGCACAACGCCACTAAAGAAGTTTTAACTTCAAAATGCAATGTGACTTCAATTTGCAGCGCCAGTACATTGCACCTGTATGAAGCTAGGGCGGGCTACTAGTTCTACCTACATAATATAAAAAATAAAAAGATTCTACAGCAGTTACCTTGATATTATTTTTTTCGTATTCAGGGTTTTCTAGCTTCTTAAGTTATTTTATTTCTACGTTAACATGTCCAAATCAAATACTTAAGGCTTTCGGGAATGTAATGAAACACAAACACAAATCAATTACTATTTTATGTATGTTACAGTGCTCAATTATATAATCTAGGTACATCGTAATGAAAAATTGTTTTCGGAACTGACGAAATTCGTAATAACAATTTAATGGTCAAAAGCCTAAACTTCTGTGTGAAGTCAATCACATTGTAGATATATTTGTTACTCTGTCGTGGTAATTAAGAGGGCAGTAAGTCAAATGTGGCCATATTTTTTAAATTTCTACGAGTAGGTATTTTAGAATGCACGTCAAATGAACTTTCTTCCTATCTATGAAACGGCTATTACACTACCCTGAATCAGGGCCCTAAATCGAGGTGGTCTTGAAAATTTGTTAGAGAATTAGGGCTCTAACTCTTATTACACCGCTGTTTTTAAGTATTTAGGGTCCCTGATTTAGTGCACTGTAATAAGCATATGACTCCTAGAAAATAGTTTTCTTCCTATTTAGGATAGGAAGAATGCGTTTGATGTACCTACATTCCAAAATAGTAATTTCAATAAAATGGCCACGTTTGACTTATAATATCTTGGGACAATTCACACAAAGCTATCTGATCCCATAATAAGCAGAGCTTGTACAATGGAAACCAAACAACCGATAAACATACTTATATATTTCTAAATACATACATATTATAGATAAATAACACTCAGACTCAGAATAAACCATCGTGCTCATTACACAAAGTTTTATCCTGGGTGGGGATCGAACCGACGACCTCTTGCGTAGCAGTCGGATACACTCCCACCGCGACACAGAGGCAGTCGCAGGCACCTTACTGAACGGATTGTTTGTGTTTAGATTTAGCAGCTATTTAGTTAACATGAAAGACTTAGTAATTATAGTTAGATAATCTGCTAACCAATTACAAGTCATCACGTGTCGAAATCGTAGTCACTAGTAAAGAATCACGTGACACACTAACGTATCCTATAAATGAAATAGAATAAACGACAGTGTCGTCTGTCCCCCCTATTAACAAGTTACGTATATAACTTAACAGTTACATACAGATAACAACTTTTGGACAACGGAGTGTAAGGGTAAGAGTGTCTCCAACTGCTACGCAAGAGGTCGTGGGTTCGATTCCCAAACGGGACACCACTTTGTATGATCCACAAATTGTTGTTCCGAGTCTGTGTGTACGTTGTGTCCGTGACTTGTATGTTTGTAAAGTTTCCTGCGACACAGGGCTTGTAAACTACTGCGGGAGTCGTCTTTAAAAAAAAATGGGGGGGGGGGTAGTTACATATAATTAATAACATAATCATTCAGTACAAGTAAAGTATGGTTGCTTTATAGGACGATGCTCAAAAACTTCTATATAAAACTCACAAAAATATCTTCCAAAAATATACACCGCAGAAAAAACCACGACTACGTCGCCGTTTGTCACAAAACATGTTTATAACTGTCCAGGTGGCCATGATATATGACTGGCAACATTACGGGTCACACGAATTGTCGCAATTAACCAGGAAACGATCCGTCACAACAAAATAATGCATTCGTAATAATTATTCAGACGGTTGTAATCTATGTACTACTGTAATGTAATTAATTTGTGGCCTGTAACGGAAAGCTCTCCTGGTGTGGATTAATGGATTGCGATTATTGCGAACGCGCACTTTATTGTTATACTAGCGTATAGCGTGACACTATATGCGTTTATACCCGTTTCATGGTGGGTTCACATGCTCGCGTTTGAAGCGACATTCAACGTTTAAGAACACGAGCACGAGCGTGTGAAAAGGCTTGAATGTGCTGCTTGGCTGTTTATGGACGGCTTGTTTGTACCGATGGCCCCTGTCGGGCTGCTTGCCGAGCTACTTGTCGGGCAGCTTACCGGGCTGCGTGCCGTGTCTAAATACAAGATTTCGTTGACTAGGCCAAAATATTAACACATCTAGTATAGTTCAATTTGTAGGTTGTATTTTGTGTAACTCCTTTGCAGCGGGAACTTAGTTACACCTAGATTCAAAGGCTTTAAATGACGATAAAAGGCTGCCTTTGTTACATTTATTAAACGAATTAGCAGTGGTTCACACGTTTTTTTTTGCAGGAAAAGTAGTGGCGTATACCTACATCATAATTATGCTACCGTTTACACATCGTTTAAATCTACATGCAAAAAAGGGCAAAGGGTTGTATAATATATGCACCTTTACTTTTCTGAAATAAATGTTGGCGTATCAAGCCAAGTTTAATAGAACTGGAGGTCAATTCACGTATTTAAAGCAGGGTAGTTGCTGTTAAGTTTCAAATAAAACGGCCTTTTTCGCATTTTTGTAACTTTAGGATCGATCTCAAATACGCTTGCGCAACTGACGTACCGTAGTAGAATGCCGCTATTGTGCTCTTGAGACACATACTTGACGCAAGCGTATTTGAGATTGATACTAAAGTTACAAGAATACAAAAATGGTCGTTTTAATCGAAACTTAACTGCAACTGCATTGCTTTAAATACCTGAATTGCCCACCTAGCAAGCAGCACCAGTGTGTATGGTCATATTAACACGAACTGTTTAGAGCCACTTTTGACCCCTTCATAATTCTAAAACTATTTATCACTAGCTGTAACGTCTGTAACGTGTAAAGCAACTTCATCTACTTATTTTTTTCCCGTTTTTACAACATTTCTCGTCGCTGCTCCGCTCCTATTAGTCGTAGCGCGATGTTATATAGCCTATAGCCTTCCTCGATAAATGGGCTATCTAACAATGGAAGATTTTTTTAATTCGGATCAGTGGTTCCTGAGATTAGCGCGTTTAAACAAACAAACAAACAAACTCTTCTGCTTTATAATATTAGTATAGATATACACTGACGGACTTATAAACTGCATCAAAGTAATAGACGACTTTGAAATAAATATTTTAACCAAGTATGCAAACTTTCTATACAGATTTAAATTGAAACCTCTAGATTGGTTCGTGAACTTTAAAACAGCGTAGGATCATATCTTTAAGTTTAAGTTTATGTACTGGAAAGGACCTTAAGACCTTTTTTGAAGAAAAAACAGAAGTTTAAGGAAAAATTGTTTAATTAAAAAATTGGTTTTAACAATAGACACAAACTTTATGCAAGGGTTTATTTGTGTTTTAATAAGGTGTATTACCCCCACGTGCCCTTATTACGGATTCTAATCGGTTCCGCATAGATTTTATAAGGGTTTTTAAAAGATCTTGCGGAATATTGTCCCATTCTTCTGAAAGTGCTGTTCTTAGTGCTGCCACTGTCGTAGGCGAAGGGTTTCTCGCATATACAGCTCTTTTTAAATTGTCCCAAACATGCTCGATGGGATTAAGATCCGGGCTGCGTGCTGGCCAATTCATTGTACGTATCCCAACCTCTTCGCAATAATGTTGAACTTGTGCAGCTGCATGCGGCCGGGCATTATCCTGCATTAAAGTAAAATTTTCGCCTATGAATCCCATGTAAGGCACCACGTGATCTTCTAATATCTCTGTTATGTAGCGATGTGCTGTCAAACCCCCTCTATTACCGTTTTGACGGACCATGTCTATGAACACAAGTTCTGTTCGCCCGTTCATCGATATGCCACCCCAGACCATACATGAACCGCCTCCAAAAGGAACACGCTCCTCAATGCAACTTTGAGCATATCGCTCCCCACGTCGACGATAGACTCTTCTGCGACCATCTGCACCATATAAACATGTCCTACACTCGTCCGTGAACAATACAGAGGCCCACTGCTCTTCTGTCCAATTCAGGTGATGACGCGCAAATCTTAAGCGAGCTTGTCTGTGAGCTGCAGACAACTTTGGACCATTTGCTGGTCTAAAAGGGGTGATAGCCGCTTCCTTTAACCTTCTTCTTATTGTTCGTGCACACACGTTTTTTCCACGCACTTCATTAAGCTCGGTTTTGATGTTAACTGACGTGAGGAAACGATTTCGCAGGGAAGTTGTAACAATAAATCGGTCATCACGACCTGTTGTTGCTCGAGTTCTGCCTGTACCACGTCTCCTCCTGTAAGAACCTGTCTCTACAAACCTTCTGTATATTCTACAAACCGTAGACTGGTTTAAATTTAAATTTCTACCAATCGTTCGTTGATCCAAGCCCTCCCGCACCAATGCTACAATTTGTGCCGCTTGTTCGGACGAAGTATCCATATTATGGTTCAAAAACTCTCGATGTGTTAAAAAACTAACCCAACAATTATGCTGGTAACAATAATTCAATTGACCAAACAAAAAAAATCAATGAGAATTAATTTAAAACTTTGCTATAAATAACACGCAAATCTGATACTACGAGTAAATTTTCTTTTCCCGGCTATATTCATTTGTTTTACCGCAGTTCTATTTTTAAATTTAATTTTTTTTTAAGATTAAGAGCCAGTCTTTCCATATTTATATAATTTAATCTAAAAAGTTTGCATACTTATTATAAAAAATCCTTTTAGAGTAAACCTGAACTTTGATGCAGTTTATGAGTCCGTCAGTGTAGATAAAGACTCCAAGTTTGGGTTAAATATTGAGACCCCCAGATAACCTAGTAAAACGAAGTGATTACTTACTCTGTGAACCTAGTACCTAATCTAAATTTTATAAACACGGCTTTATTAAACGGTTATAAAGATACTATCTTCCAAAAATAGTCATTTTTATGAATGTTTGACTGATGTATAGATTAAAAACTTAACTCACTTCCAGATGATCTACAAAGTATAAATTTGACGTACAGCTAGATAATTGCGTGTATAAAAAGGCAAAAATCAGAAAACAATGAATTTTAAAATTAAAAAAATATGTAATCGTACCAATTTAGGTATTAAATAAAACTTTGCAAATTTATAAAAGCAAAAAGTTTTATATTAGACATTTTAATAACTGGCCTATTGATCTAGCGATAGTTACCCTGATATAGGATAACAATACCGAGTGATTGCATTAGAAAGAAAAAGTTGAAGGTCAGATCCAGGAATCCAACCTAAGACTGATCTTATAATCATAGTCCCATCCAACGTGGCAATGCAGCCTTCTGGGTAGGTACGTTATCAGTCGACATCGATGGGAAGGAATACTTAGAATATTTCGACTTGTAGACGGGTCTGACATTTTTAATAAAAAAAAAATCTGTAAATATATAGTTCTTAGATTGTAATTTTTTTTTATTTTATAAGTAAGTAGTGAGCAAAAGTTGAAAATTTAAATTGATAATAATATTATATTATTACAAAAAAAAATACATAGTCATTAGCCAATCGCCCCGATTTCGCACGGTTTAAGATTATAGTTTTATTAACACCTCATTTTGGCTTTGTCATTTATAAATTAGAGTCCATGAAATGCTTCAAGGACTTACTTTATATATTTTTTTCCCAAACTTGTATTTTTAAGCTAGTCATGACTGGCACTTACTTCAAGTCAAGTGTCACTTTTAAAATACCTTCTTATTAGGTTGTCATTTTGCTTTATTTATGTTAAGAAAACTAAAATTAAGGATTCTTTTATATCATAATGTATTTTAAATGGTAGGTTTTCGTTTTGAGATTATACGTTCAGTAGCTCAGATAATGACAGATATAAACGGTTATTGTAAGTAAGATTTCTCGAGTTTATACATTTCATGCCTACGCCTGTCGGCTTGTGGTCGCAATTTTACGTTATTTCATCTTTTTAATTTACAACAATATTGCAGTTTTTTTTACAAAGAGTATACCTATAATATTTTTTCTATTATAAAACGAAACTAAATCAGGCAACCGTAGGTGGGTATATATAATTTAAAAATCTATATTAATATTATAAAGCGGAAGAGTTTGTTTGTTTGTTTGCTTTGTTTGTTTGTTTAAACGCGCTAATCTCAGAAACTACTGGTCCGATTTGAAAAAATATTTTTTTGTTGGATAGCCCATTTATCGAGGAAGGCTATAGGTTATATAACATTGCGCTATGACTAATAGGAGCGGAGTAGCGACGTGAAATGTTGCAAAAACGGGGAAAATTTACGCATACGAAGTTGCGCGGGACAGCTAGTGTATGTATTTATAAACAGCTTTCTGAACTGTCCCTAATCCTACCTTGTACGTAATATTCTTAAAAATAAATCATCAAAATCAAAGATTTCCCTTACGTATTGTTAAGATTAGGTTTTATAATTTGTCTCTTTTGAAACAGTCTTATTTATTATAGGTATCGAGACTAATAAATATATAAAATTACACCGGTTATGCTCACGAGTCGATTCTTAAGGGACCTCACAAATATGTCGCGTAACGTAAGCGTAGGTAATATTGCATCTTTAAACATGTTACTTATACTTAAATACAGGATGATTTTTAATATACGAGTACTAATAACCTACCGCTGGTGGCTTCTTTACATAACAATAAATAACTTTAAAATATCAGTTTTGGAAAATATTTAATAAATTACTTCCTTAATCACAACGATTCGTTTTTGGAGTTATGACCTTATCCACCTACAGGCTATTTTACTGTAGTAAAGACCAAACAAAAACCTGACAAAGAAACAACGATTTTACTTCAGGGTCTCAGATGTGTGTGATAAAAGGATGTGTGACAAAAGTAGGTAAACTTTTTTTTCAAAAATTATATTACGAAGTTATTTGGTGTAATGTAAAGAAGCCAAGAGCTTATTAGCGGAGGTTATTAGTACAATAAAAATCATCCTGTACATTATTGAATAGTTAAAAGATGTAATGATACGATTCGTTTATACCGCAACGCATTTTCGTGTATTGCCTCAGTTTCAAAATACATCGAATACAAACAGTTTGCATGTACAATAACGGCACGTCACAACAATAACATATAATTTATGCCCTTTAGATACGAAACCCTAAAAACAGGATGCTGAGGTCGTGATCTCGAGCCAAGAGAGAGTTGGCAGACTTCGTAGTTCAAAAACTTTAAGGTGAATTACAGGTATGCAGATCTCAGGTCATGTTTTAAAGTTTTACCTTGCTTTTTAACTTGATGGTTATATTTTCTCTATAATTCAAGCAATGAAGTAAGAAAATACCTAGATTTGTTTTCAACTAACTTATTTCCGCAGTTGCGCCCGCGTTATGTTTGATTTTTTAGCCCATGTGCTGTTCTCATGTATATAATTAATAGTTTAAGATTGTAAGTTTTTTTCTATTTTATAAGTTGTAGTATCATCACAATTCATATTAGATATGTTTCGGGACTTATCGCGTGGTGACCTCGATCGTTGCAATTCGATTGAAACGTCGGTTAAATAAAAAGTTCATACTTTTAAATAATTCACGCGATTAAGTCCCTAAATATATCTAATATGTACAAAAATCGCGGAAGTTTAAAAACAATCACAATTCGTTCAGTATTTTTTAATATACTGATAGGGAAGAGCGTCTTCCCAGTAGCCAGTACATCTTCTGCTAGCGTAGGGATAGCTCTTCTCTTTTTTTCTTGACATGGGCTTTCCAGCGTAGCATTGCGTCAAGCGTAGTTGCGTGATAGATCTACCAAGCAACGATTCATCCATACAAACTTTCGAACTTATTATTAGGATTTTTTATTTAATATGCTTAAATAAAAAATAACACACGTAAATAAAATAAATATTAATTTTAATATGCTTCATTGTTGAATTAACCGAACCAAGTCGATCTTAAATACTGAATCAAAGTTAAACTTGGACTGTCTGTATTCATAGAAACTGTCCAGTCTCCGGCGGTAAGCTCACAGTCTTATTCATAACAACATAATAATGTATTTTAATAAACTGAAATTGAATAGCCAGCGTAGTAGTTCCGGCGCGCGGTCCGGACTGCACTAAGCACTATCTAAATCGCAACCTCCGGTAAGGACGGGCGAAGCTCCTCCAACATTATTTCCATTTCGCCAAAATACATTAGGCAATAGTTAGCCATTAGGACGGTATTATTTGACCAGGCAGAGGTGGCGTGCTGGCGGGTCGTTTTGCTTCTGCGAAATTTACACTGGCAGATACGTACCATGCTAGCAGACGGTCCGATATTAAAACGTCTGCAGCTTTTGTGCAGGAAACTAACTGGAACCGTTTAGACCGAGAGCCTCACCCGAGCTGAAGATAAAAGTTTATGAGTTATACATAAAACGATTTTCAAATCATATTTATGAGTGTCGTCCGAACATCTGCAATGGCTAGTTCGCGAGGAAATTGAAACCGTCGAGTGCATAACGTTTTCACGAACAATTTAAGTTGGTATTGTGCTCAGGATGCCGCGAACGATGCGCTTTTTCAATGGTCAGCAGATCCGGCAAAACTTTATTGTTGTTTTGTGGACGCCCCTCTTCGGTGTCTTTGCGGTGATGTTGGTTTGGTTGCATTAGTAAAGTGTGAGTGTTTATTTAGCTCAACAGTTTATTATTATTAGGTATGTAGTATAATGCCCTTAGCAACTGACAAGAAACGAGTTATCCTTTCAGCTGTGTGGCAAAGTCAGCGAAACTCGATTGTAATTTAATTTGCATCGAGGCCAAAATAAAGGCGTCAGCGACAATAGGGCGGGTGCAAGTATAATGACGTGGGCGGCTTGCATAAATCAGGGTAACTAGGGCCGGAATAACTACTTACGGACTGAATCTGCTAATGAATTATTGTCATTGTAAAATATTCAGCCGACATGATCTCCGAGCTGCATGTTATGCATTTGTAATTAATACCGGCATTTAACTTCAAAAGACGTCTCACGACTATTTATGTTGTACGCGTAGACAAATGTCTACGTGATCCCTTTTACTATATTATAGAAGTAGTATGATAATTTATGGAATAGATTTGATTTAAATGCATTATAGACAGTTTGTGACATAATCCTCGCAGCATCGCACTGCTCCGTCACGCTCGGTGAGTCAAAGTTTTCTGTTGCAACTAAAACGTTTCTTAAAATGCATTAATCATAGTATTCCGACTCGGTTTGATATGAAAGTTTCGATCCTATCCCTTTAATTTAAAGTTTATAATGGCGTGCACTCAATCTTACATGAACTTGGGCGTATCGCATGCGATATCTTTCTTCGTGTTCGGTCCTACCGCATGTTTTGCATTTTCTTTGAGGGTCCCAGCCAGTGTACGTCTGAAAGGGTTTCACTTGAAAAAAAGGCTCATGTATAATAGATACTTAAACGTACATTCACGGTCTCACCTTGATAAGAAATTCACTTAATTAAAATAAACGTTGAAGACAAAATAAGTGGGTACTTAAGTTCACAGCAAGAGGAGCAACCACAATCATACTAATATTAACCGTAAAGAGCCATCGCTGAAAATGAAACGCTCCTTTAATTTTCTCGAAATCACCCGAGCTCGATCTCGGTTTTAATTCGACAAGGAGAAGCTAGCAATCAAAAGAACTAACGGCGGCTCCAACGAGGCATTTCCATACGCGAGGGGGGCTTTGCGAACGACACGGTATTAGTTCGCAACTGATTACATTCCTCGCCGCCTCCGCTGCAAACGACTCACAATGAAGTAGCGACGAATAAACTTCATTACGCCGAGTTAAGCATGGGAAATTATAAGGAGGAATTATCTTCGAATGGCGGCGGTGGCACGTACGCTAACACTTCGGGATTATGGCCTAAGGCACTCGTAGGACATGTCGCCTGCCCCGCTCATTGTCGCGCCTCGTTCACGTTATATGGCTTCAAAGTTAATATGTACCTGGAACGTTCATCGTATTCGATTTGGGGGGAGTAACGTCGCATAAAAACGCTAGTTTTTTTCTTTGTAAAATTGGGTTCGGACGCCACTGGCTGACGAAGTGCGCGGTCCCTTGAGAAAAGTAAATAGTGGCCCGGTAGAAGGCTTTGCCAGAGGAGATCTAAATCGGTCTTTGTCTCGTGCTAAACGCTATTCTTTTGAGAGATTTTCCATCTTTGCGGATGCTCTGGGGTGGATTGTATTGGACGTTGAAATTGAAAGCTGCAGCGATTTTCCGAATGTTCAATATTACATACCTACCAACCATTTATACGTATGATTTTCGGTTATATTTTACGGTTCACATAAATCATAATTTCTAAACTTTTCACAGATAATTCAATTTGTAAATAGCAATGTATTCACACTAAAAGCTCCGGCTTTAATCAATGCTACTTAATCACACTAATCTATTAGCCAAATGTGCTCCATAATTGTAAGTTGAAGTTAGTAACTAGCACGCTGAGCGGCTGTTTGTCGACGTACAGCGATCGTGTTTACCGCTACAAAATAAGTTTTAATTAATGGATTGGCACTTGGAGACACGCGTAGCGGCCGGGGACAGCGTTCGGTTACAAACCCTCAACCGGACACTGGTGACCTCATACACGTTACTGGAAAAGTATGGCCACATTAATCGCCCCGAGCCGCAACAACCGCGCGTTGTTTGATTAATAAAAATGAACTTCATAATTACGTCAATGAGGGTAAACAAAAAAGTTAACAAACTCACAACGACGCTTAGTCATCCTGTGACATGAGTATTGCACAAGTTTTTATATAAATTCGATGCTTAACTAAGGTGTAAGTATAAAAGCGTAAGAAAAACAATTTGCCAACATAACTAATAACAGGAAGTCACCTCGTTACTCACAAGTGAATGGTAGGTCGCCAATCTCGCGAGCGCGCCCTCCACTTCTCGACTTAATGAATGAGAATAATTTTGCCAAAATACTTCGGAGAGACGGGACACACGCCCCGGGAATTTTTCAATTTGCAACTGACATAATGTAATAAGAGTTACACCGTGAGGATGCCGGCGTAACGTAATTAATAACCTGTAAAATATTACCTGTTACAATGAATTTAGAGGATAAAAGTTGAGTGATAAATTTAAATAACAAGGAGGGCGGCGTGTGTTCGGAACGACTACCCAAAATACTTATGAATAGTTTGTCCGGATGATAAGTGGGTGTGTCTGGGAGCTTTACGGGAATCGCAAGTTTGTATTCGCCAGCCTAATGAACGCGTGAACGCGGAATAACTTCGCAAAAGCTTGAATAATGTATGCTTTAACGAGATGTTTTTCTTGAGGGAATCTCATTAACCCACTTTCTGATTGTGTGAATGTAAACTTTGGGAAGTTCTTATTCTTTAGTGAGAGGAATCTTTTATGAGTTCTGTAAATCAAATCATCCCCCTAAATTAAACTGCCCGTTTTTTGTCTGTTTAAATGTATTCTCTAAAACATTGCTATTGTTTTGTGAACATTTTCCGTATAACGCAAATGTTAGCAACAATGCCCTTTGTATCATATTGGGTTTTACATAATCACATACAGATGACTGGCTAAAATCGAATTCCCTTTATTACGATCATAAAATTTACCGATATTATCTCAAGCGAGCCAACCGGGCTATAAAAGTAATCCTTCTATTTTAATGGTCCTCCAACCTGCGGGATGCAACAATGTGTCCAATTTGCTTCGCAGTTATCCGTTCCTGACACCTTCACGAATTTTATACGAGAGTACAATTTGCATTTAACAACATCTAAGTCCTCGTATCACGTACTACGACTTGGACTTACTATAAAAACTTGTAGTAATATCATTGAACTTGATCATACTTCGCTCATAAAAGTTTATTGTCGGTAAGCAATATCGATAAATTAACGTTACAAGATGTTACATGAACAATGGACTTGTTTTTCCGCTGAACTAGAACCAATATAGCATTTTAAATATTCACATAAAATCCTTCGCCCGGCGTTGTTTAATCGGCGCGTTAAATTCGAGAAAAGTCGAGAACACATCAAATATTAACGCAGCTCGAGCGTTGTTTCGACAAATGGGATAATATTGCGCTCATGCATCTAAATCTAAACGCTTGTTTTCAGATGAAACTTAACCGACCGAATAAAAACTATCCAGTAATTCGCTTTGTATAGAAAATCGAATGGCCTGAAATCGTTTCTTTTTCTCTATACCCCCGAATCACCATTAATCAAGTGGAACTCTGAAGTTTCACGCTACCTTCCGAATCTAATTTCGCAAACAAAGAAAACGTAAACCTGTCTACCTTTATCAATCAAAACTGTTTGAAAATTCTATTCCGTTAGTTCGCACTGCGGAGTCGTGCAACGGAGACAATTGGAAAAATGTATCACGAATAAAAAGTCCTATCGGAATGTAATATCGAGAGGACGCGGCTCGGAATATTCTTGTCAAGTGAAAATAAAGGGTCAGGGAAATACAGTGACAGGTTGTGAGTGGACGGTGGTCATCCGAAACGGGCACAAGTTTCGAATAAATAAACCCGGGTAGCAAATAACGACGTCACCTTCACGTGTGCCGTCGGCTGTCATTGAAAAGAGCACCTGGTCTTATGTGACACATTTCTGACAGGAAAGTCGATCTATTGTTAATTCAGATACGACAGTTTACGAGGATTACTTCAATGAGAGAATTGGGAACGTGTTTTAAAAAAAATCTTACCGAATGATAGATGACAAATTAAATATAACTTTTTAACTGATTTAAAAAAGGAGGAGGTCATAATTTCAAATGTTTTATTTTAAGTACCTACGTTCGGGCATAACTCCGTCATTTATTTATTTATTTATTTTAACTGCTCTTTGCATTTACAGTTTTACCCAAAGCGTGCAACAAGCCATTACAATAACATAACTTATATCCTAGTTAAAAATAACACGCAATAAAATACAAATTGCCCTAATTTTCTACAAAAAATATTAACTTGTGAGTAGCAACCAGAGAGTTGAGCAATCCTAAGGGGCGTCTAAACGGGCCATTTTTTTATGGCAATTGGTGGCGGCACTATTGGCAACTAATTGCTCGGCCAATAATGGCAATATGTCTACAATTGTATGGCGCATGATCCAGTCTAAACGGGCTTTACAACCCTGCAGCAATAAAATAGAGGACGACTGAAACAACAACAAAATTGGCCGGGCAACATTGCGGAAATTCTATCGCTCAGCGATCGTCCGGCAACCATCAAATCAATATTGAAGAGTACTGCCATGTTGCCGGCCACAGCATTGCCGCCACAAATTGCCGTAACAAATTAACGTGGTTGGTATATATTAATGGATATTCAACTTTTTATTTTTTTGTTCTAATTTTGCCTGACTGAATTTCAAAATGTTGCCTGGACATATAAATTTCGTAAAGATCTTTGGAGAGAGATAACGGAACTCCTCAATAAATGCCAGCTAATCAACTGTGACTGAAGAAGAAAGTTCCAATGGATGCCTTCTTGCATGTCTTGTCCCACTCCAGACCCAGCATGGGAGCAAGTACTCCTTACTTGCTCCTATGGTGGGTCAAGGTGAGTACATGTTTTTTTCCATTAAAATAACTTGGTAATACATGTACATGAATACAATCAAAACGGGTCAAGAGTGAGTCAGACCTAAGCTAACAATCGCAAATGTATTGTACGAAAACCATGTCGCACTAGTCCGACTTACATCTGACTGATAAGTTTTTGAGGTGATAACATCTTAAAAATTGATGACCGGGTGCACGTGCGAAAACGTGTCTAAAAAAAGTCACGTTATTGATTGGTTGCTAAGCAACGGCGGATGGCGACTGTAGAGACATGTCATGCGATACAATTGCAACTAACGTAATTGATTGGTTGCTAAGCAACGCGAATGGCGATATGTCATCAATGTTATTCCGTAAACCGACTTTACAGGCAAGCACTTTTTTTATTAGGAAAATCCATATTGATATTTAGAATTGCTTTATATAAACTTTGTCAATATTTTGTAATGCCTTATAAATGATATACCTTTGTGAATTTATAAGCTGACATAGTCATGAAAATTGTGTTGAAAGCTTCCTGAAGTGTATGAACAAAAAATAAGTTTTTTACAACTCATTTTATTGATTGTAACATACTTATTGCATGACGGAAGCTACGACGTTATGATTTATAATCTCCGCTTTGACTTGGAAAGGTTTATGTCTTTCGAATGTTGCAATAAAAAAGGTAATACTTAAGTTTCCAGATTTTTAGGTTACGGGTACGACGAATGCCAATGTGAACGTTGGAAACTTTAAACGTTTACATCCAAAGTGACAGGTGTTCGTACTATCATCGTTTACGATTGTGACTTCCAACAATGCGGTGCTTTTACGATTTTTCTTTGCGAACGCTAATGATGGACCAAGGCAATAAAGTGAAGGTTTCAAACTGTCGTTGCATACGTTTGGTTTTGAGATTGTATAGAGACAATATTCAGAAGAGACAATATGTTGTTATGAAAATATATATGTTACGGGTCTTAATCGCGTGAATAATTTAAGGTAAAATATCTTGTTTATTGCCCAACGTTTCGAGGGTACTGTTGCAGTACGCTCGAAACATTGGGCGGGCAACCGTGGTCACGGGTTGACTACCCGTGACCACGGCCGTTACAATACGGTTTTTTACATTACATACAAGGTTACATGCAAGGTATTTTACACACAAGGTAAAAAAATCCCTTATCATTCCAAAATGCACAACGTTAATGTTCAAGTTTTCACTTCTGCCGGCACTGCCGGAGTGCAACCCATTTTTTTTTATTAGACCTTTTCGAAATTTAACTTTATCTATATCTTACAAACACATACAATGCATGCCTTATTTTTTATACGTTGACTTACCTACATGTCTTTAAAATGAAATCTTAAAGAAATGAACTAAAATAAAAGAAGTATTTATACACTAAAAATAATTACACTCTCTGAGCACTTGATAGTACCGTTAACACTTTAAAAAGTTTCTAAGAATCTGAACCGCATTTCCATCGCATTTGACTGTGCAAACATATCAGACGCGCCCCCACTATCGTACTGACTTCATTGACTTCTCACACTGAAAAAAGCAATTTCGCTTCAGTCTTTTGTCGGTTGGCATATTAAGGAAGCAATATTATGCAGATAGGACACTGCAAAAACCATGGCTGTCAACAATTTGTTTTAAGTTTTAAACTAGCAATCATTAGTGGTGTTATTAGTTTGCTCACCTCAAACATTACCTAAATTTTATACGCAATACCTACATCGGTAAAGTACGGTATTGTTGCTTGAAACTCAATTGGTATGAAATCCCTCCAATTATTATGTCTAGACAGCCGTAGAGTTCAAGTATTCGAGGCGTGTTTGATAATAAAGAGAAATCACCTACACAAATGTACGATCATAATGATCATAGATTTTTGTCGTTTTATAATTAAAAGGAAAAATAATAACTTCTGAACGCATTATTTTACCCGACTGTAAGGAATGTTTTTCGCGTGTATCTTGTATGTATGTAATATTTTTTATTACCTGATATCTCACAATCCACAGAAGGGATTTAAACAATTAAGACGTCGTTAGACTCGTCTTGATCGCCCAAGTGTTCTTAGATATGTGGCGTTTGAAAAATACAAACATGGCGGCTGTGAGATGTCAAAATTAAGAGATGAGAAAAAAAAGTTGTTTTGAATACTGCAATATGGGTATCAAATTAAAGGGCTCATCATAAGCATTTCAAAAAGGTATAACATGATTATGACTGTAATACTAAAAAAGTTAGTTAGTAACCACTCTTTTTAAATTTTCAATACTTGACAATAACTGTGATAAAAGTTAGTTGTTTAATGGGTTACATCCTACAAGTACTGAAAACTATTATATAAAAAATATATAAATATAGAAAAACTCGCCTGCACAAAAAAGATGGAAACACATCATAAGACAGGTATTTTAAAAACATTTTCAAACTTTTTTGATTAAGTGAATATTTCGGAAATAATCGTTGCCACAGTAGCAAAAATTGTGTTCTCACCCCCTTTATCTTTTAAACCGTATGGCCAAAAATATAAAAAAAATTGCAAAGTTACTTTAAACTAAAATAATTTCGTCATAATTGGATATACCGTTTTTGAGTTATTGCCTAAAAGTTGCGCTTCTCAAGAAAAGGGCGCATGTGCCACAAAGATACGCTCTTTTCAAGGTACCCTTTTTCAGATTATTTTTTTTACACACACTGAGCACGGCCCGTTATTATCATGCCCAGTTTTTTTACAGCTTTTTTTACTCGAAATATCTACTTATTTAAATTCATTCATAAAATAGAGCATATCACATAAAATTCAAGTAACAAAATATATAAAATTTTATTCTATGTTACAAAGCCCTTCATGTTCAGTGAACTATAAGGTTCTAACCCCACTGTTACCTACTCATTTCCCGCATCTGTAAATCCCCTCGAACCCTAGATATGTTCCGTTTTGTTTCATAGTCCTACAGGGGAATGTTAAGGAAGCAATATTATGCAAATCCAAGCGTGGATGCCGCAAATATAAAAAGCTCTCGTTCGCCTCACACTTTGCATCTCAAGGCTATGCATCCGACTGATACCGGGATGCCCCAAGAGAAAAAATGAAAACGCAATTTGAAATTCTATGCGTTTTAGAAGCACCTGCGTGAACTCTGTTACAGTGCTCGAGAAAATAAGAATTTGCTAGAGTAAAAATCTATTCGGTATACGAGCTACGGAATAATGTGGGAGGTTAGACAAGTACCTAGGTAAATCGTGAACGATGTAAGTACCTAGCACAATGAATAAAGAATCTTTTAATCGGTAATTATTCATTAAAATCAGTGGTCTAATTCTTATTTTATTGCCTGTTGTTTGAATATTCAATAAAAATATTACAACTAATAACATCTTATAAAGATAACCATAGTATGTCCACATCTGTAAGTACATGTGCATAAATTCCGTTTTTATATTCTCCAAAGAAAGAAGTCCGACATGGCAACTGGAGGGTTAATCTGTAATCACTATCGCAGCCCTCTCCGTCATATTCCCTCAGCTATCAGCATGTAGGGTGCGGGATGATACAGTGGGTTATAACAAACCATGGTTACCAAGAAGTCAAAGAAGCATGGATTATCCTGAAATATATTTTTAAATAGATACATAAAAATAAAGATAGAAAAGTTTGCTGCTTTTTTCGGAGAAATACAAATACATATATGTATTAAAATACGGATTCTAATAAATACAACCTAAATTTGACTCTTGATGAGGTTTGAATACATAAGTTTCTCAATGAAGCAGTCTACTCGTGACCACGGCCATTGCAATACGATCGAAACGTCGGGCAATAAAACAAGGTATTTTATATATATATACTTTCATAACCAGTAAAGCATCAGTGTAACCAGTAAAGTATACGGCAATAGTTATAAGTCAATCAATCTAAGATTAGATTAGAATTCCATTCTCTCTGTCTACAACGTGCTTTGTAACTCCGTCCGAATATTGACGGCTAGATACATTTCGACACGTCCCAAAATCACGTCTTTGGCGCCTGGCAACCCTGTAACAAGGCTAGGGCCAGTCGAGTGGATCCATACGATGTGGAGCTGATAGCAACAGCCGATGTCGGTCGTCAACGTCGCTT
The DNA here is from genome assembly GCA_945859575.2 of Herminia tarsipennalis. Lineage (NCBI taxonomy): Eukaryota > Metazoa > Arthropoda > Insecta > Lepidoptera > Erebidae > Herminia > Herminia tarsipennalis. The sequence continues at coordinate 9,313,157 of OX243840.2, forward strand.
TGTCTTGCATACTAACGCTAGCAAACCGAACCACCAGTATTTACATAACAATGCTCCGAATTTGATGCGTACCTATAAACCTGTCTTTGTTACATGTTAGGTATAAGGTAAATTTTCCTTCGATCTTTGTTAAGCTTCTAATTATTAGATTAAGAAGGAATTACATGTGAATTTGCTTTATGATATCTTTTCATATTATAATTACCTATTCGACTGCCTAAGGGTAAGGGTTTCTCGAGCGTAATTGTATGTAGGTACGTGCGTTGGGGGTTCCTATGTCAATTTCCTTGGAACGCTGTGTACCTTAATCGACTTGACTGTTTTTAACACGCTTTTATTAGCTTCATACGTATGTTAGTAATGGAATCTTTGAACGTGTTCTTCACCCACTTTGGAACGTCGGACTTAATTGAAACTTCGTATATTTATCAAGGATCGATGACGATATAATCTGATGAAAAGGGTTTTTTAAAAATTCATCCTCTATGGGGGTAAAATAGTGGTTGTAAGTTTATATGAAACTCCGCCAGCTTTAAAGTTAGATGTGTGGAATTACGTATTTGGCTCATTGGTTAAAAATAAAGAAAATAAGCCTCGGTGTTTTTGAAAATTGAACACCCAAGGGGGTAAAATAGGGGTTACAAGTTTTTGTTAAAAAATGATAATTAAGTATAATAATAGTTTAAAAAACTGAAAAAAACACGCTTTTGTAAATAGCTATACTAAAAAGTAAACAATAATATTCTATAAGTTAAAAAAAATGGAGTTATTAAGAAAAAACTGTTTATCGTAAACAAACGTGAAGTGATTATAAAATCAATATCGTTAGAAGCACCCCACGCCGTTTTACGATAAACAGTTTTTTTCTTGATAACTCTATTTTTCTACTCTTTTAAGTCTTTAGTTTTTTAAACTATTATTTATTTTGTAATTTATTCGCGGATTTGGAAAAAAACACGATCACATACATAATGTATTGTGTACATCTATATTTTATTTTGCTATTTTGTAGGTAAGAATCTTAAAAATAATTTGTAAAATAAAATAAACCAAGATAATTATATAGAAAGCAATATCAAGAAAGCATTTTACCTTATCCAATTTTTATTACATCGACAACTTTCGTATTCGATGGAAAAGTTTTCAGGATCCATTGTCCAATTGACAAAGTGCAAGCGCTTTCAATAGATAATACGCAGACGTCTCGATCAAAATCAAACCTGGTATAACATTTCAATGCAAGTTCGGCTCTCAGAATATCATAGCTTGATCGTATTATGCCAGCTAGTCCCCCTCGTATATGGACCTAGATGAAGCTACTCACATAATGGCTCTATTGTCCGCACTGAAGATGTTATCTCTGAAGCAATTCAGAGAAGAGTATCTGACGTTAATTGATTTAAACGTTTGCAATAACTAGACGATTCTCGCATCAGTGCAGTTTTATTCGAGCCCCTGTACCGCAGTATCTTCGCAGCTTTAAACTTTTTAAATGACGTACAAAAAGTTAAGCCACAAAAATGAATTCCGTCTGAGAGTTACATTTTCCTCGGAGATACCGCCAGTAATCTGCTGAGCAGCAGGAAATCTTCAGCCTCCACTCCTTCCTTAATTAGCAGAATATTTCAGAGAAAAAAAGAAGCAACAGGAAGCATTGCAGAGAGTAATAAAAGGAAGCGGCTCGTGACCGTTATGGCTGCCTAATGGAGTCACGTTATCTGGAAGAGACGAGTAAACAAGTTTAGAACGATAATTTAGTTAAAATCAAAATTGATCGCGTTTATATTAAATCTAAGGATGCTGCCTTTTGCTTCTGATTTTATTTGTATTGCCAGCGCTCAGTCCAAGTTCGTTTCGAATTTAAATATGGAATTTTACGATTGAATAACATAGATTATTTCATGCAATCAGAATCAGACTCTGCAACCTTTTTCTCTCTGACTGGAAATTGTGAAATATTGCTTTATTGGTATGGGTTTAATAATGCTTACCAATAATATAAATACGAAAGTGGGTTTGTTGATTTATTCGTTTCTTGCTTTATCCTTATTGTAGTAGCAATAGAGCAACCGCGATATGGTTTTTTCATACTTGATAATTTTACTATATACAAGGCAACGAACGTTTTGCAGTCCTGATATGCCATAGAATTCAAAACCACTACAATAACTTTTTTCTATATAAAAATATAACATCTGCATTACAACATGAAAATACTAATCTATATCAATAAAATTCCGAAATTTTAAGCTAAAATGATTTCCTAAAACGGCACTACACATCGTACGACATTTTAGTAAATCCCAAACGTACCTAATACAATTACGTCACCTAAGTTCTGTTCAAAATAACTTTTTACAAATCCAACGTAAAAAGACCAAAAAGAGAACTTGATTTGCGACTTAACTTCCATGCTTTGGCATTTAAGTCAACCGTAAAAGCATCGAATAAATTGTAGGTCAGAAGGGAGAGATAAAGCGTAGAACGTATCTCCCTGTTTTTTTAACTTATTTGGCAGAATATTGACTTGCTTACTTATTTCTCTCCATTTCATGTTATTTTGGACTGAGATTCTTTTACTTGTTTAGGCTAATCGTGCGATTGAATACTCAACGCCTTGACATTTTTAAGCTTCGAATTTAAAACACCGAACCGATTTTGAAGATATCTGTTACGGAAATAAGTAGTAAATAACAGATTAGAGTCGTATTTTTTTAAGTCTCTTGAATAAGACTAATAACATTTTAATTAATTTTTATAGTTAGTATTAGAGCAAATCTGTTGTTTTTGAAACACTCCATTGGTCAATCGATTATTTATACAAGAATGACTGTGCCGCAGTATATCGGCGTACAATACCACTGTCAGTTAGAATCTACAGCGGTATATTTTGTGATACAAGTTGTAAACAGTTAATCCGCTTCCGAGGGGATGTTGCTTTTACGCTATTTTAGAAAATAAAAAGGAGAAAGTTCTAACAATTTATGCGGCGCACTTTGTCAAATTTGTATTCTATTGATCTATGCTAATGATTTTAAGCTGAAGAGTTTCTTATATTAAGATCTATATAGCGTACTTTAATAATAATATTAATAGTATCTTGGGACAAATCACACAATGCTATCTGATCCCAAAATAAGCAGAGCTAGTACTATGGAAACCAGACAACCGATAAACATAACAATATATTTCTAAATACATACATATTATAGATAAATAACACCTAGACACAGAATAATAATTTTATCCTGGGTGGGGATCGAACCTCCTCAAGCTTATCTTAGGTTAACCATTACAAAAAACTTGATAAAGCATATGCTGACAGTTGATTTTATAGATATAAGTCTAAGATTATGCTAAGCTTGTTTTAAGATCAATAATTTCAACGGCCAACAAATGCTTTGTTAAAATTTTCTTCAAGTTTGACTTATGCTAGGCTTGAGCTAAGCCAAAGTACGTTCTACAGATTTAGGCCTTAGCGTACGTTTGATTTGCCGAAATCATTTTAAATTGTTTGTGTAGCATCTCGCTGAGGCCTAAAAGAGTCTAATAGAAATGATAAACTAGTTTGAAATGTCTCCTAAATAACTAATAAATAGTAATTGCTAATAACATTTTATCAATATTGTAATTACTAACACCTCGTAATGTACGCATGTTATGCAAAAATAAATGAATTGAATTGAATAGAATTGAATCAACTTTGGAGTCAAATTTCGTAATAAAAGAACAGTCGCCTTCCAACGAAATTACATTATGTATTTAAAAATAAGTAATAGACAAAGTAGGTACATTTTAACTCACTTATTCTTATTCACATCGACTAGCCCCAGGCTTTTGTGAATCAAAGAGCAAATGTATGAACAAATGACATTTCCCCTTTATTCAGTAAAGGTTTTATATTCCGTAAGGGTACACAATAGTGGACAAGGAACTACAAAAACGGATAGTAGGTAAGCAAAATATTTAGAACCCGTTTTATTTGTAGGTATATGATACACCTCTTTAAAGGTCAGGACTCATTTATAAAGTTCAACCAGACAAAAACGATCTCAGCGTTACAAAATTAGCCGTGATTTGATTTACGAGTGAGATAGGTGGAACAAGAGTTTAAAATACAAGAGAGGTCTTGTTAAAGTATCGACATTTCACACTTTCATAGCGCACTTAGTTTGAAGCACCAGGACTAAGACATCTGAACTTCATCCTCGAAATGAGTATCGGAAATTTACATCAGCTCGTAATACCGTACCGGCTGAGCCTTTATTGTAAACGCCGTAATTTGAATTTCGTCTTTGATATTCAAATGAACCTCTACTTAAGACACTGCCTTAGTTATTTGAGTTTTTGTAAAGCAATCAAGTTTGTTTATAGAAGGCCGTGTAATTGTAAATCTCGGTCTGTGGTCTTAATTAATGCATAAAATCACTTTCGATTCCTTTGACGAGACGCCCCTCTATAAAACAGAAATAAACAAACGGAAAATCGCTCGTCTTTTCTTTTAATTTGGTTGTTACTCGGTATAAAGTCGCCGTAGACGACCCGTTACGGGTTTCATACACTTTGAATAGTCTTCAAAGTAGTTACTCTGCGGCAGACATCCTCCCGCACACACACACACACACACACACACACATACGCACGATAAATATCGTGCGGGTTTCCCTATACGCTTTTGCAATTGATGGATGAATGATTTATGTTGCGACAACGTGACTTCAACCCTTTGCGACGTAAAACGGAAATTGTCATAATGCCCAAGATTTATTGATAAACACATTTACTATCGTGTACCGCTTGCCATGTATGTACGTCTAGCATTTACAACGATATTTAGGCTTCCTAATTTCCATGCGGATAACGGTTTGCGTGCGTTCGATTACTTTCCGTGTTATAAACTTTTCATTCGGGCCGTCTGTCTTGAGATCGAATCGATATCGATGCGGTATCGACGAGTCACGAATTTGACTTTAACATAAATTGCCACAAACGTGGAAGCGTCCGTTGACGTACCAAGGTACACGACTCGAGCGTGATTTTGTTAGCTAACTTAACTAGATAAATTATCTCAAAGGGAGGGCGATGACACCTGCCCGACTTCACGTGTCACGAGTACTGTCAACAATCGAGTAAAATATCGTGATCGTGTGTAACTGTCACTGTAAGCTAGTGTTGGGAAGCGCTAAAAGTAATGACGTTCATTAGCGAAATTATAAATAAGTTTTTAAAATTTCAAAACATCGTGGCGGTAATTACAGAGGAAGCGAAGCGAAAATATTGCAAGCTCGACAACGTGTCGACAAGGCATCGCGTTAGCACGTTAGTGTGCATTCTTTGCTTGCGTTCATTAGCATAACAAGTAGTTTCGTTAATCAAATGTACGAAATTAATAGCACAGTTTAGAGTCGACGTTCCGCCTGGCAATCACACGCCCATTACAAATTGCCAGCAATTACCGCGACACCACCCTCCCCTCACCTTTTGCGTTCGTGACGATATTTTTTTGTACTCATACGGTAAATATTTCATAATAGTTGGCATACGTACGTCATTAATGAATAATTGAAAAGCAATGCCATTTGAATTTTAGAAATAAATCCGCCTTAATCGTGGTTGTATTTATAAATGAGCCTATTGTATTTCCCCGAACTTTTGATCTAATTATTCCGATCATAGGCACGGATGATCAATTATATTTAAGCTTTGATTTACATATTTTTTACTTATTTTTTTTAGACTAAAACGGATGTGTTTTATGTGTGTAGCTAATGGGTTTTGGTAACTTGATAAATTATTGTCTACCTTATATATATATATATAACTAACTGTCGCTCACAATTTCGTATGCGTAAATTTTCCCCGTTTTTGCAACATTTCTCATTGCTGCTCCGCTCCTATAAGTCGTAGCGTGATGTTATGTAGCCTATGGTCGTCCTCGATAAATGGACTATCCAACAGTGAAATACTTTTTTTCAATTCGGATCCGTAGTTCCTGAGATTACCGCGTTCAAACAAACAAACGAACGCTTTTTTTAATATTAGTATATTTATCATATGTCTACATAATATGAATGAAAATTGACCAAAATTCGCTTCTCGGTGTAATTTACTTTGGAGTGAAGAAACAGACAGAAGCAGACAAAAAACTATGTTTTTTACTATTTAGAGAAGACTAGCTTTCGCCCGCGGCTTCGCCCGCGTGGATGTCGGTTATCGCGATAAAAACTATCCTATGTTCTTTCCCGGGACTCAAACCATCTCCATGCCAAATTTCATTTAAATCGGTTCAGTAGTTTGAGCGTGAAAGCGTAACAGACAGACAGACAGACAGACAGACAGACAGACAGACAGACAGACAGACAGACAGACAGAGTTACTTTTACATTTATAATATTAGTATGGATTACTAAATTGTAACTTTTAAAACTACAATTCTAAATTATAGAAAGTATCATATGAGTAAGTGTTTCCTAGAAGTAACGTTAAATCTAAGACGCGACGCGGGTCCGTAGATCCAAAGATATTTATTTTTACTCACTCAAAGGTGTATAAAGCTCACCATTCCTCATCCTTTGAATGATGTTATCGCGATTTCCCAAATGTTTCGCTCTTTTTGATCTAAATTCTTTATATTTGGCTTTGCGTTTCGCCTTTTCCTACCACACATCACGATTCTTTTGTGGTGCGATAAGATTTTGTAAAAAATCGAATGTTTATTCTAGCTACTGCACTATAAATAGTGTGGATTCTTTTTGCAAAATGTTTCTTTTGTTTCACTGGGACAAAATTGAGTTTTCATTGTTTTCACGTAATACTGTACTTATGTACACATTTTCTTTGTACATTTTGAAAGAATCGTAAATCGCACAATTCCGAGGAAAACGTAATACCACCGTAGGTACCGAATACTGCGACAAACGCTGATATGCGATCTTAATTTAATCTCCGCTGCATTGAATAGTACCCCTCCCTCGAACATAAAAAATACAAAATAGAATTTAAAAGTATCTTCATATTATTAAGCCCTGCTTATCATCAAATTTATTCACGGTCAAAGTTTTTACGAAGGCGCTTATTCTGGGATAAAAAATAATAAAGATATTCATGCGATCAAAAGTGACGAAATCTCGGGAAAGAAAACTTTAATTAAACTTTCCAAAATCATTATCAGATAACATTATTCATTAATTTTAAATGGTCTCAGCCGAGCCGATGTCTGATAATTTTTGCCGAGCACCAAGAAGACAGGAAATGACGTAAAATTTATCTTCGAACCGGAGGAATTACTTTCTACCAACTCTGCGAAGAAATGGAAATCTGTAGGTATATAACTTCGGGAGAAAATTGTTTTTTTCCGAATTGAATAATATTAGCTTTTGGTGATGCGGCAACTTTCCTTTACAAACGTTATTAAATCTTTTTTTAAGTGTGACATCGCAAAATGGTTCATTTCTGATAGAATCCCTCGGTGGGTTTTCATTAATAAGGGCTTACAGAGAGTCAACAAATTTTTCGCGGCGCCCGTGTATTTATTGAAGGGACGGTCGGCTATAACCCAAAAGGAATATAACGCATTCAAATATCAACGAAATTTATCAACCTCCTAGCATCGGGTCCAATACGTTTGGGTCGTTTATGGCATATTACAGTCGAAGACTCGTCAGCTCTCCGCCGGAAAAGTCAATTTGACGCAGATTACGGGACGACTGAGGAGAATCTTACTAAAACGTGCATGTTTGTAGACGTTCCGTTTGATATGAATAATGAATAAAACGGTCGCGAGAATTGAATTCGAAATCTTACTGCCTCTTAGTGAGGCCGAGACTACTCTTAAGCCCTGTTTATTACGCACTTAAATATAACATTAGGCTGTTTCATCCAACATCATTTTGCCAAAAATTAGTAATTCAATTTTATTATACGCACACGTGTAAAAGATATGAGTTGAATATGATATCATCAACAATATTTTATGGAGCGGGTATACCATAAAATCTTAATCTAAATCTTGTCGTAAATACCGTAAAGTACACAGGGAAACAAATAAGTTACGTTTAAAAATACAATTTGTTATTTGGATTGCGTGTCGCGAGTCCGTTCGACAATCCGATGGAATGTTCTACATGACGTACAATAAATAATGTCGAGGTAGTGTAATACTTGTGTGGACGGCGCCTAAGCGTCCACTGAGTGGGTAGTGTAACTCCATGGGCGCGTTTCGCGACGATGTTCTATTACAAAAGGGAATTGGATCTTGATTCATTGGTTCGGAAAATCGGCAGCGTACCTTGATAATTTCATTTCTGTACAATTTGACCGCGTCCGTGGTCAGACGATTCTTGCGGGCCTCCGCGGACCCGAACACAATACAGGGACTCCCCTACGGTTCTCACACAATACTAAGCTTTTATTGCCTCCTTTTACAATCTCCCATTACCTCCAAGGCTTCATCGCTACTGGGAATCAGTTTTGTTACAGTTTTTTTCCTTTTGAACAATTTTCGTGTCCATCAAGTTTCGACGCTGATCAATGTTATTCTACTCGGCCGTAATCCTCTTTCACGCTATTAGATAAGAGGATTTTAGAGAAAGGATTTTTAAAAATCTCTTTTTACATTTGAAATGTTTACTCGTTGCAATGCCAGAGATAAAATCTAAAAGCATAGTGAACCACAACAAGAGGTACAATAACAATGACACTGCTATTGATGGTGGCAGTAGCATCAAAAATATCGCATTAGAGGCTAGCTTTATCGCTGGTTTGTGCCACGGCACGGACCGGCGACTCCCCTTTCAGCTTTTACACAGATTGTATTGCGCAAATACGACACGGCAATACTGTAAATACACTTGCTGGCGGCACAAATTGAAAAATTTGTAAAATTCATGAATATGAATAAGTGTTCCGTACTCGTGAATGGGGCATCAATTATGCAAAACGTACTCGTATTGCATTGATCGGTCGTCAGACTGCGCCGCGTACCGGTCCAGGTTCGATTCGGTACGACTGTTACAATCGATATCTCGTATTCATCAACTGCCGAGTTATATCGATACTCATTTAAATGTCCTCCCTTATCACATATTGGCAATGTTCATCCAACAATGCTCACGTAATAAACGTAACAATGAATGTGACGGTCCGATGTGATCGCTTAAAGTGCCCACGCACAACTGTCAAAATATTAAGTCGGATTTTCAACTTTACTGTCGTAGAAATACGAATGTATGCATTCTATTTAATTTCATATTTTTGGATGGATCAATTTCAACGGTTTTATTGGGACAATCAACACCAAACAGCTCAAATGTGAAGTGTTTCAATTAGAAAATACTGTTGGGAGCATCCAGCATTTTTGAAACAGCCATTGCATAACTCGTTGTTAAAAATATGTGTATTATATCAGAACGTAAGCTATACCTATACAATGAAATGTTCAGTGTAAAGTTGTACCTACCTAATGCTCTCAAAGAACGACGTCAACTTCAAATTACAGGGTGCAGGATCTGTATGTCCCAGTCAGTGGTTGGTGGCCTCTTTCCACTCAAAGCTTTGTGGTACGGGCTGTTTTTCAGCTTAACTTGCACTCTTTATTCTTCCTATACTCCAAATGGGATAACAGTTGCACACATACGCTAAGCGTATTCGAATCACTTGCTAGGCAGTCTACTAAAACGTTTCATGCAATCAACTAGTTTTTCTCTAAATTTTGATTTCAAAATTGGTTGGCAATGTCTTCAAACACTTGTAATGATCTAGTCAAGTTACTTAAGTATTTTATTTGAATGGCATTTTCTAACTTCGAAATTATTTTTCTTTATAGAAAGCTTTGTCACCTCCAAAATAATTTACAAAAATTACTCGTATTTACAAGAATTTTTAGATAATATTATCTTAGCAACTTAAAATAATTTAAACGTAGTCATTATAATAAAAGATGGGACAGATAAGAACACAACGTAGTTATTCAAAGTCAAAAATCATATATATTAGTAGTAAAAGAAAGCAAATAAAACAAATATTCAGTTATGTAGTCGTAGATAGCACACATTCGCCATATACACTCACTTCAAGATAACACTGTGTCGGTATTCGCGAAATTTGTAATCTCACAAAAATACATGTAAACCAACGCGTGCATTCCCCTAATGAAAGGCTCTCTTGCATTATTCGCTTGCAAACAAACGTTGAAAATAATTTACGTTAAAAGATCGCCTGCATTTACATAATTATGTAGGCAAACATAAACTTTATACACGATAAAGTCAAATTTATGTACAGTTGAAGTGAGCGTGTGGGTTTATAGAAAAAAACTTATTAATATTAAAATATTTAGACCTTATTTTATATACATACCACAACGCATGAATAAATGTAGGAATTTTTCAATTCGATCTTACTTACTTGTGATAAAATAGAACAGCATTTTATGGAATAATTTCGCATTGGACAGTAAATAAAATGTAATGATTTAAATAAAATTTAACGAAATTATTTTTACGAAATGGTTCTGGAGAACATAAAAGCTAATACGTTTATTTGTCAGAGCTCATTTTCTCGCTGGAATTTTAATTCTTTCAGCGCTTTACGTGATTAAAGTTACGGCGAACAATATAATTTTACGACCTCTAAAAAGTGTTCTCTTAAAAAAGAAGATTTATATTAAGTATAACTAGAAAGAAATTACAGAATCAAACAAAATATTCAAGTGGCATTAAAAGAAATCGGTTCGTAAAAGAGCGGCGAAGGGCTTCTGTGTGATATACCTCCATCTAGTCGAGTCCGGGTCTATCCCGGCACGTTCCGTCAATAATTTTCTTGAAACATCACAGATCTCGCTCGAGAACAAATCGAGGTGCAGTAAACATCGAATAAAGCGACTTGTCTATAAAATATCATTTCTAGCTCTTTTGTTTTTCCATCGAATCCCGTTCCACAAGTGGGCAATAATTGAAAACGAAACTGTTGTGCGCGGGGGTGGGATCGCGAGACACAGCATAAAGGCGCTCAGAATAGATTGAACGTATAAAATTTTCAGTCGAAATTCGCACGAACCGCCGCCGCGGGAGGTGCTCTGTATCTTTTTACTTTGTAACCTTACTTTTTATTCCATTAGCGCGCGTGTGGGGCCCCTCTAGCCAAATATCGTGGAATAATAAAAGCTGTTTAGTAATGATAATGCGGAACGCAGTTCTCGCTACACTAGCCTAACTGAATTAAACTTGTGCGATATGAATTTCGTGTTTATGCTTATTGCCTCAGTGGGTTTGTTTTTCATCTAAGCAATTATTTTATATTAAAACTAAAAATTGCTTTAGGAGTACAATGCCACTGAATATAATATCTCGAATTATAAGTCTGTCAGAACAAAGTTTCACAATAGCTGTCTGGTAAAAGTTAGTCACATTTTAAATCTGGTAAATCTTGAGGGTTTCAGATAGTGATCCTCCTTAGAGCTATTTCTTTGGTTTATATGCGCATTGTACAACGGTATTGCTCTAACACAAAACTTTTTATTTCCGTTTATAGCGAGTCAATCGTCCGCGTACATTTTTCAGGGAAACTTTAACAGTGGAGGCAATCGCTCCTGAAATTCGAAAATGAAATCGTTCCGAGCGTCGCCAAGATTTATCGATGGATGTTCGAATTTACTTTGAAACTTTCGGGGCATAAAACTTATGACACGTAATCGTATATTCCAGTCGAGATATCTGTGAAAGGGAATCTTCTAGAAAATTAATCTTGTTTCTCGTATTGTTTACTCTGTTTGAGAAGTGCGTACTCTTAGCTTCGCTTCTATAGTCCATACAAAATGTACAAGCGTGACATAACAAAATAACACATTTAAATGGAAATGTGAGAATAATATAATATTGAGGCAGGTAGGTAGTACCTAAATATTTAATGTGCATCTCTGACGCTGAACATTACGTCCATGCCTTATCATTAATATTTAACTAGAGAGAAATATTAATAATAATTCAGATTTTTACCGCATCATGCCATGCGTTTATACCTACAGTGTAATACGCATTTCTATCTTAAATAAGTAGTCCATAACAAAAATATATTAATGGGTTCTGTAGGCAAAATGGCAAGAACGGAAGTTATAGGGTTCTGTTTTTGCCATTTTCGTCATGTCCGTGTGTATGAATATTAATTAAATTTAGTGAAAACTTTTGTAGTAGCTGCTACTTAGTTTGATAGCTTAATAATAAAAATAAATACTTTTAGGGGAGGCACTCCATACATACAACAGCTGTTTTTTTTGTTTTTGAACAAAAATCAACGCGTGGCACATTATTTGACAGGTCTTTTTAATTTTAAGGTCTCTTTTAAACTTTTTTGACTAAGTAAATATTTTTGGAAATAGTCGCTCCATAATTTCCATAAGTTGTGCCCTATCTTTTGAACCGTGCCCTTTATCTTATGAACCGTGTGACCAAAAATATGAAAAAAATCATTTTTTTTAAGATTTTTTTTAAACTAAAATTATGTCGAGTGTCGGACATGACCGGATCTACCGTCGTTTAGTTATTGCCGAAAAACTGCGTTTCTCTCTCTCTTTCTGATTATATTAAAAAGCGCTGTCTATTGGTTACCTATTATGTATAGACAGATAAAAATATATAATTTCAGTCCTAAAAGTACTAATAAATAATTGTTAAAAGCATATTATGGGATAAGTAAAACAATTATGAAATTATTGCATTGTTTTCTGCGTCATATTCACAAAACATGACGAGAGTCTTCGATCTAGTAGATGTCGATTATTGACATAAATCCTAAACTTAAACTATATAGGTTTTATTTTGCCCCAGACTTCAAGTTAACTCTATATAAGATTTCATGAAAATCGGTTCAGGAATTTCTATTACCACTATCGGTCTGAAGAAGTGTGACTGTTGGCGTTGACAGGTGCCGCATCGGTCCTGCAAAGTGCAAGACCGTTGCGGCTCCTCCCTCCGCTGGTTGCTGAAGAGATAACCTACCATAACCAAAATAGTTATATTGTATTTGTTGCTGTCCGTACATAAATATCCATATTTTCTATACAAAGATTTGCTAGTGCAGAAAACTCTGAAGACATCATCATCCGACAAGCCATGGTGTTGATGAATATGTCTGTGCCAGCTACCGTGCAGTTTTGTGGAAATATACCAGAGCTAATAAAATTGAGAAGCAGCAATTACATAAACAGTTTGCTAAATAAAAATGATTGTAGCTCAAATATACTTATCCGATTAATAAACAAGCAACCGTTGGCTAACCTAGAGATCCAAGGAAGCAAGTTCCTATGGGACTAGTCGATACTAAAACAACTTCACGCTCAACTGATTCTTACCTTCAAATATTAACCGAGTTTATGTTCGAGATTCTTATAAATGGATCATAGTCTTATCCACATCCTATTAATAATGGAAATGTAAAAGTTTGGATCTTTAGGGGTATTGATATGGGTGAGTTTTGTACATTCAGACAATTTTCTAGATTGATATAGGCATATCATAACCAAACTGCGGACTTTTTCCCGGGATACGGGTAACAAATTAAAATATACATTTTTAAAATATTATTTGTTTTGTGTCATATATAACAAAAAAATTCTTTGTTCAAAGCAAGTTTCTAAAATTTTGTACATCTCTGTATGTGTGTGTTTATTTGTTTGTTTCAGAGAATCGGGTGATGCAATAGGTAGATGGTTTTTCATTGGCAGTAACTTAATAACTTCAATTAAGGCTACTTTTTTCATTTGTGCAAACAATAAAAGCCTTAATTTTGCACCTACACGAAATAGCAAGAAGAAACTAAAAATAAATAAAAATAGCGTTACGAATTCTATACATAGAAACAATAGTAGAGAGTAAGATCACCTTCAGAGCGCCAATAAACCTGAACAGTTTGTAGCGAGTCGATATATTTTTCATTAATTCATCTCATTCACACCGCGTCTAGGTCTAGACTTCGAATGGTAAGATTGCTTATCTCCTGGTATAAATAATACATGAGTTGGAAAATATGAGACCCAAAGTCCACCGGCTTTCATTTTGTGCAGACCAGTGGTAAAATTAAGCGATTTTATTGGCATTCTTCCCATCGACATTATCAACTGAAATAACATGGGCCTTTGCAAACATTGAATCTATTGCAATCAATAAAATCCTTAATTATTTCCATCAGTAAAACTAATTCGTAGATAGTTTATTTTGGCCGGTCTTAGCGAAGTGCAGATATATTATATTTACAAAAGGATTTGCGAATCTAAATCAGAGTTTGTGTGTACTTACGTCATATTACTGCCGTATTATAGAGTAGATTACGCTATGAATTCTCTCCGTTTTATTATTCCACATTTCTGCCTAATTTACTTAGTACTTACTCTCTGCGAAAGCAGTTTGTTCAAAAGATAATAACTTAAATCCAGTCTAATAAGAACAAAAATTTTAGGCTTGAATATACTTTGTATGTTCGTGGTTGGAATACTCATGTATTAAGACTTTATTTAGAGTGAAGTAGAAATGGTGTTTAGAGCATTATGATAAGTGAGAGATAAAAGTACTAGATATCATGTCACGTTACTGATCATTACCTAAAATATACTTTAATGCAATAAAGAAAAAAACGTGACGAATTAAGAATTTTCTTTGAAAGATATTAAGTAATATAAAGATAAAAACTCAAAACTCATTTCGCGGTATTGTCCTTATTCTTATTAACCAAATTTGATGTTAATATTTGGATTGCTTTTGAGACAAAAGATAATTTCAAGCAAGTCATTATTCTCTAAATCTGCAGAAAACTTATTTCAATATTGTAGCCCGTGATTTTTGAAGCAAAAACTTCTTTAGCGGCATTGTGCACTTTTTTGGTATGAGTATAAAATGTTAAGCTCGCGCCAGGATCACGTGACCGTAAGATTCTTAGAATACGAAGGTAAATTTCGCCGCAAGTTGGGTGGGAAATCAAGCGGACTAGAAACCAAAAGACCCCGGTTTGAGTCCAAATGATTTCCCTTTTTTTTATTTTTGTTTATTAATTTGTAATTTAATTGTCCTGTCGTTTTTTAATTTTTGTTTTCTAATTAGTGATTAAAAATTTCATATTTTTGATATTATTATCATATATCGCTGTCATTGTCATTTTTAGACTCCCGTAATCAAAATGACAAACACCCTCTGTTCTTCGTCATGTCCATCTGTCTGTCTGTCCGTGCGTAGGTCAAAGGCATTTTACTCAAAGACTATATAATGAATATTGATTAAATTTTGTAAAATGGTGTCTTGTAGTTTGATAACTAAACAATAAAAACATTTTTTAGGGGCCACTCCATACATGTAACAGTAGCTGAAACATCAACGTGTGGCACAAAATTAGACAGATCTTTAAAAAAAATTAAGGTTTCAAATAAACTTTTTTGATTAAGTGAATATTTTTTTCAAAAGGGCATAAGTGCCATGAATATATGCTCTTCTGCTGATGCTAATTGCATCGAGGCTGCGGAACCCTACACTGAGCATGGTCTGACATGCTCCTGCCCGGTTTTTTTTTAAATTATCATGTTTGTGTACGATAGCGAAATGGATGAATATTGTATTTAACCACATAATTGATAGTACTTGTTACTTTTTTTTAACTGACTTAAACTTAGACTGGGTTTCAATTTGACTGTCTCGAAGACGACTAGACCGATTTAAAAAAATAATTTTGTGTTTGAAAGGTTTCAGATTGGTCCTATTGTCATTGAAGTTAAGATCTAATTATAGAGGATCGAGGATCTATCTGGGAGAAATCGAGGAAACTTTTCAAATATTATAGCAATATGGGTATTATAAATTAACATACTAAAAAATTACAAATAAAAACTTATTTACAAAAAAATATTAAAGTGAATTAAAAAATAGATACAAAGTTTTATTTATTTATTTATTTACAACATACATTGTCTTTACAGGCGAACATACAACATACACAAAATCCTTAAACTATAAGTATGACAAAAAATGCAATGTCACCTTTTCCAATTCCGGCCATGTACATACTTTGGCCAAGTTTGATATTTTATAATAAAATATAAAAATTAAAACAGGAAATTTAGATACATATTAATTTATTGTTTTTGTTTTTATTTTTATAACAACAAAAAATAAATATACATTTTGAAGTTGGTGCCAGGAAATGTATAAATATATATATATATACTACAATACACTATATATATAGACTACAAATACATATAATAATATATATATATATATATTATATATAATATATATATATATATATATATATATATATATATATATATATATATATATATATATATATATAGTTTTTAAGTTTTTGGTACCAACTTCAAAATATTAACTGACAAGTTTTGTTCTACATTTAATATCTTTCTATGTATCGAATACTTCAAGATTTTCTGCATACAACATCATGGTGTTTTACAAAGCTGAAGAGTTTGTTTTTAGCTTGGTGGAACGCGATAATCTCAGAAACTACTGGTTTGAAATAAAAAAAAAAATAGTATTAGATAGCCAATTTATCGTGGAAGGCTTTAGAACCAAAAGGAGTGGAGTATCAATGAAAAATTTTGCAAAAACGGAGGAAAATGACGCAGATGAAATTGCGCGGTTCAGTTAGTGTTACGATATACATAGTGAACTGAATAGCTCTGATTTCCGGGATATAATAAAAGTCACTGCGGGAAAGGCAATATTGACGTGTGAATCAATCACTACTCTTGTGTAATGTTGTCTATTTGTTTGTGTCCGACATTGCAACGCTTAATCCTTGGCACAGTGCTAACGGCATGTTCGCATAAAAATATCAATCGCTATAGAAATCCTCTAGCGCACAATACAAATCTGCAATTATAGACATTACTACAGTGCAGTAAGGTCGATTGTTCTATGGAAGATAAGAAATTGACAGATTGTATAACTAATTGCGTTGGCGACTGTATCCGATTGGAACGTCTTTTTTAAGTTTGAGATAGGAATATCAAATTTCGTTGGTAAAGTACGGTGAAATTGCGAATGTGTTGTAAAAGAAAATAGTTATTTTTCGCTATGCTTCTTATCTAGTTAATATTGTTTTTTATGTTTCAGAAATTATATTAAACGTTTTGAAAAGACATTAAGATTGTACGAACTGAGGTAACGAGTACCTATTTCAGTCAGTAATAGCAATTTCGACATCTTAAAACTCATTACGCTTGATTTAATTTTATGATTTCATATTCTAAATGTTAACTTCTTCGACATACCTTTTGAGATAATAAAACAGAGTATTCATTTTATTACTTAAAGGTTCTACTAAAATCTGAGCATAAATTATTTCAAAATACTACAGTTATTTCGTGAAATGTAATTATTATAACTGAAGTAGTTAAGTGAAGAGTACCAACAGTTTTAATAGAAGGAATCCCCTTATAATTTTATTGCTATTTTACCTACATAGTCTTTTCTTGTGAAATCTCTTCAACATTTACCTAGCTTGTGCCAATCAAATGTAAGTCTTATTATATTTATGCATTAGATGTTAATTAAAATTCCAAGACCAACTTAAGCCACTGAGCTCCTGGTATATTTAACATAACAAACAATAGAAATATGTAACTGTACTCAACACTACTGCATCTATTTATTCCTATTGTGTTTCTGCTACTGCAAAATACTGCTACAATGAGGACAATTTACTGAAAGTGATTCACTGGAACTGAAGAAGTAGTAATGTATGTCGTGTTATAATTTTCTTCATTATCTCATTTAATTGCTTTAACCTTTAAAAATACGTCAAATTAAACATCGTTTAACCGTTAGTAAGATTAATACTACATATTTGTAGTATCACATGATAATGAGATGAAGATGTTATACTGATCTCTATGAATTGTTATTAGCTTAGCTACGGAAGGTATTCCATAAAATAAATATAGACGAAGTAAGTGTCGTGGCGACAAGTTGTCTGTCGTTGCCGTCTACCTACACTCAGCTATGGAATTACGCCTTAACTGTGGTTAAACAAAACTAAACTATAAAATAAACCTTAGTTTCATTTAAAAAAAGACTTGAAATGTATTTTAATATATGTATATATGCTTATAGAGCAACAGTGCCAGCATCTGACCTATACGAACGCAGAAGTCGTTAAGCAAAATCGTTATACCCACTTACGTGTCTGGGCTCCTGGTAAATTTAACCAAATAGGCAATAGGAGTGAGTGGCGGGGTGCAGCTAGCGAATGCAACAGTACACGAGCGGTCTTGTTAGACCGACCCAATCTGGTGCGGCCCGACGCGATCGTTAGGTCTCTAGCACACCGGGAATAATATCTGTGTCTTCTTATACACATACTTATATTGTAAGGAGGAACACGTTTGAAATATCTATGTAGTTTTAATTCAGTTACAGAAGAGTGATGAATGTCATAACCTCATGTTTATACACATATACGCATACACATCAATAAAGTCTACGGATATTCCATATTTTGTTCATTATAAAAAAAGTTGTATGTATTTTGTTAAGAAAACTAGGTATGGTAAGAATCCGAATATTAATATCTATAATTAGAGATAAAGTTAAAAAATATTTATTAAATTTTCTAAATTCTGCAAATTACGTTGTTTTATAAAATCGAAAATTTCATAAAATTGACTTAATTTAATTAAAATATATATTATAAATCAGTAACCTGTGTTGCCGATAACGTTAGTAATACATAGGCATTGTGATGTCAATGCCTATGTATTATTATCATTTTATATTATTATAATTATTTTGAATCTGGATATGATTTATCTATAATGTATGTATTTAGAAATAAAAGTACGTACATCAGTTATCTGGTTGCCATAGTACAGGCTCCCCCTAGTTTGGAATCAGTTGGCTTGGTGTGAGTTATTCCAGTCACTTACCGCGAGAATGGAGAGGTTTGAAACGATTTTCGCCTGTTTATAAATCGTCCTTTCATTCCTGAGATTATTACAAACAGACAATTCTATATATATATATATATATATATATATATATATATATATATATATATATAGAATGCAAATTAAAATACATTTTATTTTTATTTATATATAAGTTTGGCATACTTTATATGGATCACACAAAATGGTGTCCGTGTGGGAATCGAACCCACGACCCACACCCACCGCGCCTCAGATACTTTTACATATACCGTACTTTTGAACATTCAAATAAATACAGCGCTTGTGTGTACGTATACACATCGTACGCAGTCGGAATGTAAACCAAAAATAAGCAGATATTTGTTTAGCAAACAAAAATTATTTTATTTCATAATTTTTAAAATAAATGGTCACATTCAATGAATAAACGGCTCGGGTAAATTAAGGACAAATAAAATAGTTTTATGGTATGTCGCCCTCTACTGAACTTTTAAAATTTATTATTCTTTCTGCAACAACAACATTAAAACGCTTCAAAATGTTAGAAGTATGTAAATTTTACAAAATGTGCTATAATGATTTCATTTTGTGAAACTTTCGTTTCTAGTTAATTAATTTATTTAAAACAAAATTAAAAAGGTATTTCGTGTAAGATAAAACGGCCAACAACACATCAAAATGTCATTTTAGTAGAATTTTAATACTTCATTTAATTCAGATATAAATAGGAGACTTGTGGCTCGCTTACACCTATAAATAAAACAAGTATTATTTATGTTTGGAAACACAACAGTTATGGTATGTTAAACCTTCGCCACTGCACTGTTGGCGCAGCAAGAGAGTAGGACTGCAGGGTAAGAAGTTGAGGGTTCAATTCTCACATGAAACTGAGCTTTGTGACGTCCTTTATAAATCTTGGCTCCGAATCAGGGTGTACTTTATATGTTAATTTGTCAAGGAATCTGCGACACAATGCTTTGAAATTAAGCGTTTTAACTTCACCATTAACTTCAAGAGCATTCAAAGATTATGTCAAATTTTAAATTAAGAATAATCAAGAATGTCCAGTGTGCAACTATCCTATTCCGATCGAGCGCAGTGACGCACCAGAACAGAATTGTTAGCTCTCCGTCGACTGCGATCGCCTCAGCGACTTTACCACTTCCGAAGATTGCACCTCTTCGGTACAATGTTACCTGATCCACCAATTTGTTCCTCTGTACACGAAACGCCTTTAATTGAGTATTTTGATGATAACCGACACAAATAGTTTATGGATTTGAAATTTTGAGAAGACACAGCGATCAATTATGACTTTATTAATCCCTTACGACATATTTTGTAATCGTATACGCCACACAGTAAGTATTCAATTTTTGTCGGAAAATAAAACAGTAGTACTGATGCAGAAGTTACATAGTCGAATCAAACAACCAAAACTGATCGATCTTGATTTTAAATCGATTTAACAAAAAGTCGGTCGTGTACAGGCGGGCTAAAATTGTGTAGTCTGCAAAATCTTATATCCATTTGCCATGAAAATTATACAGACATTGAACATGACATGGATGCAAAAGTTGATTACTAAGAACTCGGACGATTCAAATTATGTATCCTTTTATGTAGGCATGTTATTTTATATTAAAACAGTGACAAGTTGCGAAAAATATTGTATGCTTCAACGAATCTCATTTAAAAGTCAATATAAAAAGTTACTGCTCTGTTTGTTACGCTCTTGTCAACAGTTGGTGGTGACATAGGAGTAGAATCAAACAGCTCAAAGCAACTTTGCTAACTAAATACACTGAATTGTGGAGTAACTCAAGGTAACGTCAGTATCAAAGCAAACCAAATCTTGTGGCCCCAAACTGAAGTCTACTTGATAAAATTGTGTAGTAAAATTACAAACTAACACTATAATACGAACTAACTAATAGAGCCTCCACTTTTGAAACTAGCTTAATCATTTTCGAAGTAACTCCAAAATCCGTAGCGAGCTCGTAGCCCGTAGACACTTCGTAGCGATATGTCGACCTACGTCATATCATAACGCTGGTTGATAGCTTCATACGATGGCCGATTAATGAAGCCGGCGTAGTGCGCCGCAGAACGTTGCCGTAATAGTTTTACGACTAACCCCTCCCCTCCCGACCCGCCCTAACCCCCACGGACCCAGACTCGACTACTTGATTATGCATCCGCGGTACTTCGGACCGATTATCGAACTAGTAATGAACGTTACACGGTAAAATTTCGTAACTATTGTTTTCGAGACTTAATGGTGGTCAAGTGGATTGGGTTCCCCGAAGAGTTTAAATTTTCAAAGAAATAGTTTTACTAGGAACTTTGAGTTTGAATGAGACTCCAGACGATTAGAAAGTCGCATTTTATACTAAAACCGGCATTTAGTCAGAATTTCGGTCACGTATTGTGATTTTTAGTTGGTATATTATCTTAACTGTAAAGTATTATTCAACACCATTAAGTAAAACGCTTATAACGGCAATACTTCTCGTCCAATTAAAGTTGTTTACATATTTTTTTTACCACTTTTTTTTTAACATGGAAGTGGAAAAATATAAAAAAAATTCTTGAAAATAACTAAACAAAAACGGTAATGTAATATTTACACAAAGTCTGGCAGATATGGCTCTAATACCAAATTCGCAAAGTAATAAGTAAAGCCATTGAGTAAAGAACTCGGCAATAAAAACTCATTGCCCCTTTTTTAATTATGAAAATATATATATTAAGGGTCTCAATCGCGTGAATAATGTAAGGTAAAATACCTTGTTTACCGTCGACCGTATTGCAAAAGCTGTTTCAAAATGGTCGAAACGTCGGGCAATAAACAAGGTATTTTACCTTAAATTATTCACGCGATTAAGACCCGTAATATATAGTTTTATAATGTGTACAAATCGCGAAAGTTTATCAACCTTTTTTAATTGCCAATCATTACAATATTTAGTTGTGTGGGCAAGCAAGAGCTTTTTAGACCCTGGTATGCCAATACTAATCCAATCAACATTGTTGGTCAAATCCATCAAGTCTGGGCAATAACGTCATTAGATACTTAGCCGGTAATAGATAACCATTTCTTGGAATATATAATGCAGAACCGGCTACCCTAATTGCATCTTAATAGATTACCCTTTCATTATATCAATTAGTAGAATAAAGTTACAGGCGAACAACCTGCTGTAGCCTATCAATAGAGTAATATCAGAGCTGCGCAATCGGTCAGAATAATGCGACGTTGATGCCTCGACATGGTTATTAGATTTGATACTCAATCGCCATACGGAATCGATTCTATGGCATTGTTTGATGCTATTTATAGACGTTGTGTTTATTACTTTATCTAGCTTATGCCCGTGAGTTTGCTCGTGCTATGTTTCATCGGGTTGAATTTACAAGAACCCACGAATAACTACTTCATAATAACTGTATGCCAAATTTCAACCTTCAGATGTCCTGTAGTTTTAGCTGGGCATTGATAATCATTTTTATTATTATTATTTTATATACAGAAAATATCAATAACCGGGCTAGAGCATGTCGGACTATGCTATGCTATCAACTAAGTAGAGGCTACAACAAGACATATTTTTACCAAATTTCATCAATATTTATTGAGTAAAATGCCTATGACATACGGACGGACAGACAGACAGACGGACATGACAAAACTATCCGTTTTTGCCATTTTGGCTACGGAGCCCAAAAAAGTCCACAGCGCCGCTAAAGAAGTTTTCACTTCACTAATATTGAAGTGTATAATAAATACTTTGTTTGTTTTCTCAAATATATTAGTGCCAGCTACCAGTCCAATTCGAAAAAATGTATTTAAATGGTTTCAAGCTACAAAATATCCCACTGTAACCCAGTATCAATAAATCTGCCAAAATTATATACAATCTAAAATCGTACCTGTGTTTAGTAACAGGAATATAAAATTATTTGAACAGGTATAACCTCAGAGTTTAGAGAGCCAAAGTTTTAAATTAAAAATACGCGCACACGCAGCTTCTTGTGATAGTTCGTACGGTTTTACACAGATGGCACTGATGCGTGGGAAAAAATGTGTAATTATAAAAAAGGTATAGTGATGAGGAAGGTGTACTACTATGACATTTTCCTTCATACGAAAAATTTTAAAAGGGTATAAAAAAAAAATATTTTTATAAAACTGAGGCGAGGCATAATTCCATTGATCGTAAATATGGAGTAGGAAGATATCCCAAAAACACTTAAATAATACAAAAAAGTAATCATTTAAAGATGTGCACTGCAACAAACAATGCCAAGTGCAAGTCAAAAACTTTATGGCTCGTAAAACACAACGTTATAAATCAAAAAACTGATACTGTACCAATGGGACTAATAAAACAGTAAAAAACGTTACTTCAACTAT
Organism: Herminia tarsipennalis; assembly: GCA_945859575.2. Classification (NCBI taxonomy): domain Eukaryota; kingdom Metazoa; phylum Arthropoda; class Insecta; order Lepidoptera; family Erebidae; genus Herminia; species Herminia tarsipennalis. The sequence goes on from OX243840.2 coordinate 9,336,499, forward strand.
TGCTTAATGATTCGTTAAAATATGAAAAAGTATTTCATCCATTTGCGAGGCAGCTACTAATACGACATCGTCTTAAGTAGCGACGAGGGGAGGCGGGGAGGAGGGGACTCGCAATCCCTCTCATTTAACACCGCTCTATTCCTCTGTAGGTGTTTGCCGAAGCGATTCCAACGAAGGATCCTCCTTTTATGGTGCTACTTACAGTCTCATAGTGATTCGCGGTTTTATTTCGGACGGCTCATGTAAAGGCGCGTACATTTTTCACGCTGCGAGTGAAGCGAACAGTAATCTTTGCATTTATACCGTGATCCTTTATTGATTTTAGATTTTTAGTGGAAAGCGAAATGTATGAAACTGGAATGAATGGAGACGCGCTCGTTTAAAGCCGGTGTAAGCCCCAGCGATGATATAAACTGGTATTCATTCGGGCATATATCAGAAAACCTTGAAATTATTTGTACATTTGTATGTGCAATTTGTTTTGCGTAAATTAACGAGCATGACTGCTAAGGGATACTTTAATGTATATGAAGTAAAACAAGGCTAAAAAAAGTAATACATACATTTCAGCTGGCACGTTGGTCTAGTCGTTAGTGACCCTGACTGCTAAGCCGGAGGCCATGGGTTTGATCCCCACCCAGGATAAAACTTTGTGTGATGAGTACGATGGTTTATTCTGTGTCTAGGTGTAATTTATCTATAATATGTATGTATTTAGAAATATATAGGTATGTTTATCAGTGTACAAGCTCTGCTTAATTTGGCATCAAATGTCTTTGTGTATATTTATTTATTTGTTTATTCAAAAACACGAAAGATAAAAAGCTATTATAGAAGTTAAAGATCAATTAATGCTTTTTTTCACCGATGTCAGTAACGGTAGCCAATCTTATCAGAGACTAGCCAACTCCGCAGGAGATATTAATGTGCACAAGTGTTTGCGCAAACACACATACACTTTCCATTTTCTCACTCTCATAGCCCTATGGGCAAAGGCTGGCGCAATGGGCGCAGGACAGACGGCTTAACGTGCTCTCTGAGGCACAAAGTGGTATGACATTTTTAGAAAACGGTCACCCATCTATGGACCGACAGTGGTAACATTGCTTAACCTTGCAGATATTTTGGTCTGCTCGGTTGCTACTAAGTCAGGGACCCCTAGGGACAAGGAAAAGGACCTAATTGTGTAAGTATTATAAAAAAAACATTATTCTGTCCAGTATTAGACAGTTGTGACTCCGTAGATCAAAATTACTTTAGTTGCCAAAAAGCAACAGACGCTGTTACTTTCAATTTCTTTACACCTGTTTATGTTACCAAAACAGAGCTATTTTAAATAAACTTAACCCAAAATAAGCTTCGTAGCGAATTATGTACAATTTTGAGACTGAATTTGAAAATGAAAAGCGTACGAGCAGAGTCACAGTATAAGAAATAGTTAATTACTAAATCAAATCTAATGGAACCTTTAACACGAAGTAGGTGCCCACTTAAAGGAGCCTCGGATCGTAAAATTATGATAAAAGGTTTCGTTTTTACGACTTGAATAAAACCATGGTTTGTGGTTAAATACTTAACGCCTACAAATAATAAAGTTTTCGAGTATTATAAACACGATACTTTGAGGCCAAAGTAAATTTAATTAATGATTTAAATTATATCAGTGTTTATTCTATTTTTAAATGATACTATTATGTATGTAAAACTTATCAATGCGCTTGTAATATTATAATGTTTTAAAATGATTGGAATCGTAGCCGTGGTTGATTTAGTAATAATTGTTTGATTCTAATTATACTATGGAGATCTATATACTCCTATAGGCACCTATACTAAACTAGTTGATGTACTGGATATCTGAATAGATCAAATAAAAATAATAATATAGATAATTATATCGGTATTTGTTATTTTTTTAGGGAATGTTTTTTTCTAAACTTTTTTTTAAAGATCACTAGCAATGTGGGATTGTGATCCCACATTACTACCAATCATGTTAACCCCTCCAGCTAAGCTTTATGGCTTGTGTTAGGAGTGGGTTCACTTCGGTAGTATAATGGGCAGAATTCGAACCCACGATGTCACCATTGCGAGACCGATGCCATAGCCATTACTACCACTGCTTTCTTAGCAATCGTTTGTAAATGTTTGTTTATATTTCCTGTTAAGATATGACAACGCATACATTTGTTTAAAAATAACCTACAAGATACAAACCTTGAGCATTAAATCTCGCCATTTATTTAGACTAGCCCTTTTATAAATTCATACAAGCACCTACTCCACATCAAAACAACAATATACTTATATAAGACCGTACACTTATCCATAAAAACCTTCATCCGTTTCCAAGAAATCTGATACAAAGATCCGTTTTTCTTTCTCCTCCGCAGAACTCTAATACCGTAATTAATTTTCTTTCTTACAATCATAACTAAACCAATTTGTTTCACACCTCGGTATAAATTCCGACATTTATAACGATAGGTACACAAAGTTAACACATTTTTTTTCTTCACGAAAACCCTCATTTCCCTAAGCCTTAAAGAAAAAAACAATGAAAGGAGACCTACCATTAAAATAAATAAAAGGAAATAAAGCACCAACCGCAAATTATTTCACTTACCTACTTCTTTTTATAAAAATGCGAACGACGCATTAAATTTTGGGGAGAAAGGAAACTCCCTTGTAAGCAATATCGAGCAGGCAAATTTTTCAGATATTGCCTTCAGGTAGCGCACATTTATTATGTACCCGTATATATTACTCTTGATTCATTGACTTTCGATATTGATTTACTTTGCTTGCATAAGCTGTAGTTACGGCAAGACCGTGCGGCCAAACTAAACGGCCTTTGATTTGAAGAATTAGAGGCGAAGTTGGTGTGTTCGGACACTAGGAAACAACCAGAACTTATGACTTCGTGCGGCATGATTGAAACTAAACGTATGCAAACCCTGACGAAGGATCGACACTCCGAATCATAACTTTTATTCATATATTTTTTTCGGTATAAAAGTTCCATAACAAGTTTATTTACTTTATCCTTATTTCTCTGTATCATCAACTTTTACCAACTTTACTGCTGACTGTAAATATCTGTATCTCTATAACTATGCAAGGTATGGGCTCCTAATATCGTTGTTTACGGCAAGAACTTCTAAACTGTTATCACTTTTAGGACACCAGGCCGGTACATCTCGCCTTCACCGATGTCCACTTGATTTACGTTTACGATAAGGTGTCGACCTAAAAACTTTTGTGTTCCACTACGAGAAACGCAATCGCAAGAGATTTAAAACCCGAAAAACGACCAGAAGATATTTTTATTTATTTTATAATGTAATGGATTGTATAGTCTTATGTACATTATTTTGAAAGTAAGTCGCTTGATCAGCAATTAAACATGACTTTAGATGAATGTACAAAATTAATAGTGGATAACGATAAACATAAACAAAATATGTTTGTGTAACATTTACTTTAGAGGCGGAACACGTAATGGGTTGCAGGCTGCATTCAGATTTCCAGCTGAGACGCTCCAATATCGGTTCTTGGTATATTATTTCAGGGCAGAGGGACGCGGGGCAATATTGAGTTGTGAAACCGACGATTTACCTAACAGGAGACGCTGTTAACGGAGCAACTTCAGCTCGACACTTTGACAACTTATTTCTTGTCTCAAGAGTTGCTAAGCCACTCAGTTTGTGTACGTAACGGCTTGATTGTTGTTCACCGAGATAGTGATTGTAAAAGCTCAGATTGAGACTCTTCAAGGGCGAAAACAGTTTGATTTCCTAGCTAATAACCAACCAAGTGCTTTTATATCAATTTTAAAGGTAACGTACGCTTAAATACTTTGAGGCAAACAAGGGTCGGAGGAGAATACGCATAGAAATATTTCAGCTATGCCCAAAACAGTACAGCTATTAATGGAACTTAGTTTAGCAACCTGTAAAGTGTATTCTGAAATCCTCATTCAACTCGTCCAAACGCTTAATTCAGTTGAAATAATTCGAGTTCTATTGTTAAGTTCCGAAATTTGAAGTCCAACATTTAACTGCTTACAATTCAAAGGTAACCGCAAATTTCGAAACGAATGTGCCTCTATAGAATAAAACTTATTTGCAAACCGATAACTTTTAGTACGAGTTGAGTTGGTCAGTCCACGCCGCCGTCCTACCCGGCCGACCACCGCTCCCCAACTATGCAACAAAGCATTCCTACGCCTCTGATATTGTTACAATATTTCAAAATTTCTCAATCACATGTACTCTTACAATCACAGTCAAAGTGAGCTTTGTATATGATTTTACTCAAATATAATAGCCAGAAGTAATGCAGAATGTTATGATAAGCTTGTATCTTTAGGATTCATAGAAATCTGTAAATTTATCTAGGCATGTGGAGTATGCGAAGCACATGTAAACAAGATAAAGTTAGTATTCCTGTGTAGCGCAAGTAATGAAAGTTGGTGAAGTGAAGTATCAGTACGTACCTCGACCGCCTCGTTGTAGGATCTTTCATAACCATAACTTCTGTGATTTCGCCAAATTTGCTAAAGTAGTCTCGGAGGCTTTCTGCAAAAGGAAAGAAAATTGTGGTTAAATATAATGAATATGTAATGAATTTGCAAATATACGCATATTACGGGCGTTTAAAGTATTGGTCTTGGATTTGTTTATTGTACTTCTTTTGGTATTAAATTATATTTAGTCTTGAGACTTATTTTATTTCACGTTTCGCACGCAGCTCCGCCCGCGTGGACATTGGTTATCGTGATAAGAACTATCACATGCCCTTTCGCGGGCCTCAAACCATCACCATCACAAATTTCATCTAAATCGGTTCAGCGGTTTAAGCGTGAACACATAACAGACATACATAATTTATTAGTTTGCCATTAGTACTCCAGTGCCGGTGCAATGAAATTACACATGTAAACAAATGCACACATTTCTAAATTTTATTACCTTTTTTCTTAGTGGCCTGAAAGATTATTTTAATATCTATCCAATGATATCACATATGTGATGATAAATTTACATTAAAGTCCATAAAATAGGACTACGGCAATAAGTAGTACGAACTCGGGGTAGGTAGTCCGGATTATGGGACCTATTCCAGGTTGTGCCTGGGGTAAATCCAACAATATTGAATTAAATCATTCTGGTTTCAGTGTTCAGTATTTATGGATAAATGATCCCCAAAGTCAACTTGTAAGCACCCTATAATCATTTTTGTGGTGTGAATAAATAACAAAACATAATAATACACACATCAAAAGTGTCTAGGGATCAACATATATTTTTGCAATAACTTTTCTCCTGATTGTTTTTTTTTTTTTTTTTTTCTTTAAGGATTCATCAAATAAAGTGTTTTCGTTTGTCACAGTAACGATAAACCAAGTCACCTTTGCATTAATATAGAAATTTGCCATTTTCCTAATAAAGGGATTTTTGACATTTGAACCATTACTACTACTACACTAACATTAAAGTTCGAAAAAAAGACTGAAATAACAGTTTTCTTTAAAATTTTATTGGGTAACTTAAACAATTAATAATCCGTGTTTCTACCGCGAACACTAACAACACAAGAACATCGGTTTGGCATACTCAAAATGAGTTCATCCAAATCACGCTGTGGAATGGCCGCCCATGTTCGTTGCAACAACAAAAAAAGGTCTTCTTGCGACTGGATACCCTCCATATTCGGCAGAGCTCTTCTCTGTAGCATATCCCATGCATGCTCAATCGGGTTCAAGTCTGGCGACTGAGCAGGCCAGGGCAGGACATTGATGTTAGCTGCGGCGAGAGTCTGTCTTACAACTCTTGCGGTGTGCGGTCGTGCATTATCATGCATTAACTGAAATAAGGGACCGATTTGCACTTGTAGAGGAACGATGACGTCTGATACAATCGTCTCAGCATAAATTTGAGCGTTGAGGTTGCCTCTGATCCAAATCAACTCAGTTCTTCCGCCGATCCAAATACCCGCCCATACCATGATGGTTCCACCACTATAAGGATGGACTTCCTGGCAGGATTTTAATCGCTGTTGGCGTCCAGGGGTTCTCCAGTGTCGTATACGTCTTGTATCCGGTCTCATACCAAAACGAGACTCATCAGAAAAGCACACGAAACGCCATTGTTCTTCTGCCCAATTTCTGTGTTCAAGAGCCCATTGATATCGAATCCTACGATTGTGCATTGCTATAGGTGGTACCCGTAGCGGTCTTCGGGAATGAAGGTTCACTTCATGCAAGCGGTTTCTGACTGTTTGGTCGCTAATTAAGTTCCCTGAAGAGTGATGAAGCCTCACGGCTAACATCATGGCGGTTATTGTTGGACCTCTTCGAGTTAAGATTTGAATGTATCGGTCTTGTCTCCGTGTGGTGCAGCGATACCGTCCTCCATGGCGCTCAGCCACGGTACCAGTGCTTCGGTAACGTGTCCAAAGTCGACTGATAACACTCTGACTTGTATTCAGAGCTAAAGCCACAGTACGTTGCCGGGAACCAGCTTCTATCATTCCCACGGCTCTGAGCATTTCTTCCCTGCTTAAATGACGTCGCCGCTCCATAATAACGTTGGTTTTAATCAGTAGTAGGGAAACAGTAGCACTAATAATGTCTTCAATGCGTTGTATGTTTTTATAGGGAAAATATTGACAGCTGATTTTCATCTTTTACTCGAATTTGATTCACAGTTCCTGATTCAAATTATGAAATGCACCAAAAAGGATCCATATAAATTTATAAAATCATAAATTTATTACAAAGCCACATCTCAATCTCAAGAAATCCGCATAAAAATGCTTGATCCCTAGACACTTTTGATGTGTGTATTTACTTTATGATTTCATTGCACCAGCGTTTATATTACCTACTTATTTTCATGTTGTTGATCAGGTTATAAGTTCTCTATTTTTATTAGACGGAGCCGTGCGATATTTTCCAAGGTTCGCATTAGTAGAACGACAAAGAACTTTCATGGAGCATTCACTCAACACTTTTGCACAATAGAAGGGTCTCGTTTTGTAACGTTGAAGCCTTTTCGATTCGCACTCCATAAAAGTAAAACGATAAGAGTCATTCCCTTCAAATGACTGAAGGAATCGTCAAGCAAATGTTTGTGAGCGCACGCTACTCAGAAACGTTCCGGCTGTTTATCGTGTCACAAGAGATTTGCTTCGACAAGGAGCTGGAGTATTTAGTATCATGTTTCTCTATTTATATTGGCTTGTTAAAACGTCTCGAACGTCTGCCTTAAATACATGCAAGAAGCATCCACGTCGAGATTTGTTTGCGACCGCTGTATGACTCACTAATGGATAGGGCGGGTGGGCTCCCTCTAAAATGAATATGCTGATTTCCCACGTCCGTGTTTTTAGGCGTATTTTACATAATTTCCGGTCAGCAACCGACACGTTACACTGTTTAATCACTTTCGGTTCTGAATAGACGCACTCTACTTAATACATAAAATATATTTGTAATTATAATATGTAAGTTAATCTCTGTTCGGAGATTCCATGTATATTTTTATTTATTTTTTACAGCAAAATAAGCACGGGCAACTGTATTATTAAATGTAATATGGTAAAGAATCCAAATAAGCTGTTATTATTTAATATAACGTATTACTGTAACGGCTATAATAACTATTTAATCAATATTGTTCTAAACAAAATCTCGATACTAAGTTACTCGGAACCTGTGAAGTTTTCGATTAATACTAATTAAGAACAAACAGGCCAATCACGAGAGGCTTATTGCGGGATACATTCCAATTTAAAGTTGCCTTCAATTCGATAACAGTGGTGCTTCTAAAACCAAATGTTGGTGTATGTTTTTAAAGTCGATTTTCGACTTGTTTCGAGTCGAACTTTTCTAATCTGACCGCTACCCCAGCCTTTGGTTCTGCACTTCCAAACAGTAATGAAAAGTAACGATTGCATGCTGACTCTACCATTAATCACAAGCAACACGTACAAGGGTAGGTTTTTAGATCCGTGAAGAATGACCTGGTTCTTACAATACGTATACTTTTTTGACCGTAACAGTTCTAAGGCTTCTGTAATTATACCAATGTATTGTTCCATTTATCTTCATAAAGTTTTTTTACATAAACAACAAAGGGCTTTTGCTTCATGTATATCATGAAGAGGAAAAGAAAAGAAGAAAGCATTGTAGGCTCGTTTGTCACAATCGTATACGTTTATATTGTACAATTTTACTAATTTAGTGGCACCTGGAGAAAATAATGGTCATAAGACAATTGCAGAGCTACAAACAGGACATGAATCTATCTAAATACGAAGTAAAGTCTTGTCAATGACGATAGTGAAAGGACAGTATGAACATTTTAAAAGAAAATTATAGGTTAACCTAATTTCTTTAAGTTTAACAATAATAATAATATAATATCTTGGGACAAGTCACACAACGTCATCTGATCTCAAACTAAGCAGAGCTTATACTATGGCAATCAGACAACTCGTAAACATATTTATATATATTTTAAATACAACTATATACACACATATGACAAATAACTTACACACAGACACAAATTAAACCATCATGCTCATCACAAAAAGTTTTATTCTGAGTGGGGATCAACCCCACGTCCTCTGGAGTAGCAGTCAGGGTCACAAACCACTAGACCAATAGGCCAGTCAAACAAATATGATATCAAGGATATTACAGATACCTACTGTAGATCCTATCCAAAGTTAAGAACATAAATAGTTCTTAACCAGACAAAATGCTAGCTTCTCCAGCTGCTAAGTATAAAAAGATTCTCAGACATCACTTTAAAATAATCTCTACCATAACCGAGAAAGTAATTTTAAATTTGAAACTAAAACAACATAAAACAGTTTCAAAGGGTTTTGTAAATATTCTCAGCGTTTAGGAAAATATGCTGTTAAACATTTTCAACGTAGCTCAAGTCTATAGTGTATCTACTTATAAATGGGGAACTACTATTATCCACTGACTGACTAATTCATCCCTCAATAATCACAATTATTACTAAAAATATCACTGATTTTTGTAATTGCAGAAACTCACTCAAAATGTTTTTTGGATACCTAGATATACACCTAAAACGAAGTGTCAAATAAATGATGCATGTGTTCTTAGCAGAATTCATTTACTAATGAAAGTCGTTTCTACTGCTCGCAATGATTTAATGAAACAAGTCTATATATAAATGAATCCCTATTTCCCTTGGTCACGAGATTACAAGAGAACCACTTTACTTTTATTCATTCTTTTTTTTTAGTTTTCTAATACTCTGTAGAAAGTTCTTATATATAAAAAATATAACAGGGTCATACGAAGTTTACCGGGACAGCTATATCTATACTATCTATATCTATACTAATATTATAAAGAGGAAAGATTTGATTGTTTGTTTGTATTGAATAGGCTCCGAAACTACTGGACGGATTTAAAAATTCTTTCATCGTTGTGAAGCTACACTAATCCCGGGTGACAGAGGCTATTTTTTATCCCTGTATTCCCACGGGAACGGGAACTACGCCGGTGAAACCGCGAAGCGTCCGCTATTTAATAATAAATCTAAATAACACCTACTGCTTCTCAAAACGTCAACTTACAAAACATAAACTTACATGATCGCCCGTAAAATTCACTTCACACCAAACCCAAATTAATTAGAGAACATCGACAGTCATACCGCTAAACTATTCGCGAACCCTTGTTATCTTTCCCTTTTGGATTTATATTTTATTTAGATGACGCCTACAAGTACGAAGGACAGCGCGGGCTGGATCGGCACAGTTGTTCAACCACCATAAAATTAGCATTTGGCTAGTAGCATTTTCATCCGAATACAAGCTGCGGATCCACCTGAATTATTCGGCCGCTACTTCTCAAGACACAGGGGATCCGATATGTATTTTTTTCTTTCTTTTCTTTGTGAAACGTCGACTATTAAGGGTTGAGGATTTTTTTTGTGGGTGGGTTGAATATTTTAGAATTAAGTGGTTTCGGGTTCTTAAAATGCTTTAATAATGTGTATCGAGTTGTTTATAATATGTATCACCTATATACAATTTAGCCACATGTAATAATAATAATATAATATCTTGGGACAACTCACACAACGCTATCTGATCCCAAACTAAGCAGAGCTTGTACTATGGAAACCATACAACTGATAAACATACTTATATATTTCTAAATGCAAACATATTATAGAAAAATAACACCCAGACACAGAATAAACCATAGTGCGCATCACACAAAGTTTTATCCTGGGTGGGGATCGAACCCACGACCTCTTACGTAGCAGTCGGATACACTCCCACCGCGCCACAGAGGCAGTCAGTGGTGATGTGGAAAAACTATCGAAGTACGTACAGATTTATTGAATCAAAATATAATAATAATATCTTGGGACATCTCATACAACGTCATCTGATACCTAACTAAGCAGAGCTTGTACTTTAGTAACCAGATAACTGATATACATACTTATATATTTCTAAAAACATACATATTAAAGATAAATTACACCCAAACACAGAATAAACCATCGTGCTCATCACACAAAGTTTTGCCCTGGGTGATCGAACCCACGACCTCCGGCTTAGCAGTCAGAGTCACTAATCACTAAACCAATAGTCCAATATAAAAATCTATTTAAAAATACACACCGATTGCATTAAAGTTCATAAAGAGGAGAGTGACCTCCTTAAAAAAAAATATATTTAGATATATCGATATATCATTTATAGATAATTTTTTTGACCCAGATCGAACTATAGGTTTGCCTATAAACCGGATCGACCTACAGACTGAGATAATACATATTTATTATGTTTATTGATGACTCACATTCTGTCTAAAACTAACACAAGTACTAAATAAAACAGCTATATAACACTTAACATTTTATAGCACACCCGTAGGCTATCTTTAATTTACAATATACATTATTATGACCACTGAAATGTTACATTTTATTTCTTTCTTATATAACATTTACAGTTTAATGACGTATTACGTCTAGCTTGCAATAAAATTATTAATATTGTCAGTGGTAGAGAGGAGGGAGTGTGAGGGTGGTACCGACGCAGCAGTTGTTCAGCCACCATTAAATTGGAACTTGCCACACTTCCTGAACTACCCACCTTGCTACTGAATTACGCCGTCATTATACTACCAGTTTCATTTTGGTGAGAACAGCGAAAATGTTTCGTTAAATATTTATAATTTGTTATCGGTGTCTACTTATCACAGAGAGCTCGTAATTTTGTGTAATTTTTTTATCGCTAATTAATTTTAAAATTAATTAGCGATGTAACATGCTGTTATGTCGGTTTTAAGTGCGCCGCCATCGTAATTAAAAAAATCTTAATGCTTATAAATTTAAAATTTAATCTGATGGGCTGTTTTTCCTCTGTAATAATAAAAATGTTCTCGAAATCTTATTTATCTTATTTTGCTACTAATTAAGCAAAAATCGAAATCAAAATGTTTAATTATTATATACAAATATTTCATGAATACAAATGTTTACACTCTTCATGCTACCGGATCAGTAAATCGTAGCGGACACAACTACACAGTTATCAAAATAAAATAATGTCAAATATCAATTCTGGCCCTTTCTGTAATTGTTCATCCAACAATAATTACGCGAATTCTAAAACAACTTGGAATTCAAATGCTCCCTAATTGGCAGTTTTAATCTACTAACTTTTGTACAGAATTCAGCAAAAGTAGGGAGCAACTTGTCGTGGTCGCGGCGAAACGAATCAAAACCTTCTAACTGAAATTTATAAATTTATTTTGGCAAATTATAATGACTGGAGAGGATAATTTGCTTGATTTAAATTCGGATCGCTTTTATGGTGTTTTAGAATAGACTGTATTGCTTATTAAAGTTGGGAGGACAACTTTCCAGCAACTTTTATTTGAATTTCAAATTATTAGTTTAACAGTAGTGTAGTATCAAATTCTTAAGATATTTCGGTCAGTTCAGGACCTACATTGCTGACTCCTAAGTAACTAATCATCTTTGTAATGGTTCTGTGACCAAAAAAACGTATTTGGTCGCAGAAACAGGTACGTAGACAAAGCCCACGTTCAGCCTTGGGATCTCAAGACCTGTCCTTACCTATATTTTTTTCTTTAAAAAGACAACACTCGCACTAATGTACAAGTTTTAGAGTGGATTTCACAAACATACAATTAATGGCTAGTACATTCCGAATCTCACAAAGATCTGTCTCAAGTGGGAATCAAATTCACGACCTCTTGCTCATCCATCTACAGTGAGGAAACCACTGATCCCTATGGCGTAAACTGAAGATAGGCTAAAATAAGTCTGTTATAGTTACAAAAAAAAAACAGATATACCTACCGTTATATCGATGTATTTATAGAACACTCAAGCAATTTTGAGATTAATCGTAATCTGTGCGTAAAATGGGCTTGATATTATTTTTCGCTAGTTTATTTCATTACCTTCCACGGAAGTTTGCCAAATGATTCGTCGTATGTGTACAGGGGCCTACGCCACTTGTGCAACCACCATAAAATTGGAAACTAGCCGGCGAGTCCAGCCGAAATGAACGGACACTTTACGTAAAAACAATATTAAATTCAACGTTCATTAAAAATAAAAATTCAGGCTTTATTATAACATCCGTTGTTCATTGCTCTGTTTGTTAGATTGTTATAAGCAGGGGTTTTAACATATCAATTATGACCGTTTGTAAAATAACTAACTGTGGTCATAGCTGATCATTGATCAGTGGTATTACCTAAACAAAAAAAACAAAATTTTCAGACACCGTTACTGTTTTATTTATTTTTGAGGGTTGTTACTTAATTATTAAATATATCAGCGTTTCAACACGATGTTTGTGTAGCTAGTTCATAGTTGCAATTTAATTTACACCAGCTTTTTACTCTTTCAATACCTAATCAAAATTATCAAAAATGAACCGATGAAATTGCTTTTCAAATCCATTAAACTCTGGTCTAAAATGTTATAGTTTATGATTATTCAAAGATATGTCTGATTTGAATTCTTTGCGAGTGAGAGAATACAGAGTGCAGTTATGTTTACTCACACACTTATGCATATTAATAAATTATGTTTCACTTTATGAGTTTAACCCTTATTTAGCAGTCCTAATGTGTTCAGTTGACTTACATGCTGATAATAACTACATGTACTGACTTTTATGATGTTCATACCACGAATATAATTCCTAACAGCTAGTAAATGTCTCCTACGGTATATCAACACATGGGGCGCACATAAACTGTTAAGATTAGATATTGGAATGTAACGTCAATGTTGCCAGTCTAAATATCCAGCACTAGGTATAAGATTATGCCTAGGATGACCAACATAACTCAGAGGTTTAATATTTCGAGTCACTATTTAGGTATATTTATTGATGTTGACTGCCTCGGTGGCACAGTGGGTTCTATTCCTAGCAGAACAGGGCTTTTTAGGGTTCCGTGGCCAAAATGGCATAATGCAACCTTTATAGTTTCGCCATGTCCATACGTCAGTCCGCAGCTTAGCTCAGAGGCTGTTAGTGCTAGAAGGCTGTAATTTTCATAAATAGGAATATTACTTATGCCGACAAAGTAAAAGAATAAAATTTTGTAAAAAAAATATTAGCTGTTTTTCTCACCTATTGAGATTTATAAAAGTTGGTGCTGGGTCTGGGTGAACTTTATTAATGCATTTTTTTTAAATATAATTAGCAATGGGTCCCATTACTTCCAATCCTGTTAACCCTTCCGTCTAAGCTCAATGGCTTTTGTTAGGAGTGGAGTGGGTTCACGTCGGTAGCATAATGGATAGAATTCAAACCACGACCTCACGATAGCGAGCCAGATGCCTTTTTCGCTATGTTCGTACGTCCGTCTGTCTGTCCCCTGGTTATCCCAATGACCCTTAGTACTACAAAGCTGTAATTTGGCATGGTTTTGGCACAAAGTGGTAAAATTATAATAAATATTGTACAGACCATGTTTGGGGGTGTTACAGACCATTTTTCGATTTTGGGATCCGTTATTAAGCTTTTAAGTACTCATTTTCCTCCTGTAAAGCACACCTTTACGTAATTGGGTGATAAAGGCATCGGACAAGAGAGTGAAAAAAAAATTGATTTGATTAATTGCACCAGCAGAATAGCGATTGTTCATGGCACTTGTGCCCTTTGTTGAGAAACGCAGTTTTTCGGCAATAACTCAATGACGGTATATCCGATCATGTCAAAAATAATTTTAGTTTAAAGTATTTACGCTGCTTTTGTGATTTTTTTAAACATTTTAACACGGTTCAAGGGGTAAAGGTGAGGGGGACAAATTATGCAACTTTCGGAGCGCCTATTGCCAAAAATATATACTTAATAAAAAAAATCAAATTAGGTATTTTTAAAATACCTGTCGAATGATCTGCCACACGTTAATGTTTACTGAATAAAAAATTAACTTCTGTTACATGTATGGAGTGCCTCCCCCCACCCCACCTAAAAATATTTAACCCTCCAAAAAAAAATTTCATGTAAATTGACGTCAAGAAGAATAGGTTTATTTTGCTACCACTCTAAAAAAGTTACCAGACTTTCTGGAATGCCAAACTCCTAACTCTACACGCTTTAACCTAATACTCTTTAATTCTCATCATGACGTATAGCGTTCTGAGTGAATCCTAGTCTTAAGTTCTCTACAAACCCCACATCGTAGTCAAAATCTGTGGCTTGGCTGCTCCGTTTCTCAAGGCCTGTTTCTATTGCCATAAAATGAACCCTACTTACTATTTAGTCAATAATTTCTGTTTATAAGCCCATAAAAGTGTCATGTCATGTCACTCTTATGAAACCGCCAAGCCATAGATTTTGACTACGGGTCAAAGAGGTCAGAGACGGACATGACGAAACTATAAGGTTTGCAATATATGTTCGTAAACGTTCGCGATTTGTACACATTATAGAATTGTATAAGCTACGGGTCTTAATCGCGTAAATATTTTAATTTAAGGCTAAATACCTTTGTTATCCACATTATCACTCTTGAGAGATAATGTGGATCAATGCAATGTACCATTTGCTTTTAAATATATATACCCCAGTGAAATAATTAAAATATTCAAGTCACTCAATTTAAAAAAAACTGCTGATTTATGGGGTATTTCAGTAAAATTAATTCACAGTATAATTACTGGCATAGCGCCACAGTTATCTATAATTTTTAATCAATGTGTTGATACCGGAATGTTTCCTGATTTGATGAAACATAGTAAAGTAATACCATTATTTAAATCCGGATCAAAGAATGACCCTAGTAATTTTAGACCAATATCCATCTTGCCAGCTATTAGTAAAGTTTTTGAAAAGGCTATACTTATGCAGTTAGAATCACACTTTAATTTTAATAATCTACTGCATCCCGATCAATATGGTTTTACAAAGGGTCGCTCTACAATTGATGCAGGTACTAAGCTACTGAAACATATTTTTAGTGCCTGGGAAGATTCACAGGATGCCATTGGAGTGTTCTGTGATCTTTCTAAAGCTTTTGATTGTGTGGCGCATAGGACACTTCTCCTGAAACTTAGGCATTACGGTATTAAAGGTACAGCGCTGGATCTACTTGCCTCTTACCTAAGTGAAAGAATTCAATATGTTGATATAGGAGGAGTAAGGTCGTCTGGATCTCCAATTAGTATGGGCGTGCCTCAGGGATCAATACTCGGTCCCTTCTTATTTTTGGTATATATTTATGATTTACCATTTTATGTTAATAACTTTTGTGACATCATTCTATTTGCTGATGACACTTCTCTAATTTTTAAAATCGATCGTAAACTAGAAAATTTTGAGAAAATAAATAGAACACTCGCACTAGTTCAAGATTGGTTTACAACGAACAACCTACTTCTAAATCCCAAAAAAACTAAATGTATTAAGTTTAGTTTGCCAAATGTGAAAAGTACTAATACGAGTATAATTTTAAATAATGAGGTGATTAGCTTTGTCGACTCGACAGTTTTTTTGGGAATTACATTAGACAATAGGTTACAGTGGGGCACCCAAATATCATGTCTCGCAGGAAAACTCAGTTCTGCAGCGTATGCTGTCAGCAAAGTTAGACAGCTTACGAACGTAGAAACAGCTCGACTAGTATATTTTGGTTATTTTCACAGCGTCATGTCCTACGGCATATTGCTTTGGGGCAAGGCGGCTGATATACAAACTATTTTTATTCTTCAAAAACGTGCAGTGCGTGCGATATATCAACTAGGAGCACGAGTTTCCCTTAGAGAAAAGTTTAAAGAGATAGGCATTTTGACAGTTGCATCACAATATATATATGCAAACGTTATGTTTGTAAAGCAAAACTTACATTTATATAACAAAAATAGTGATATTCACTCTGTGAATACAAGAAATAAGCACAAATTGGTAGGTCGATATCATAGGCTTCATAAAACTCATAACTCATTCATGGGACTAGGTGTTAAATTTTTCAATAAAATCCCAGTCAGCATATCGAGTCTACCAGTAAATAAATTTAAGAATGTAGTCAAGAGACATCTTATACAAAGAGCTTACTATTCAATCGATGATTATTTAACTGATAAAGATAAATGGATGTAGTTCGTTGCTCCCTATTAATGTATTGGGTTGTATAGTTTATTGCATTTTACTAGGTGAATATTGTTGTCACAGTTTGATAATGTTACTTAGGTACTAGTAAAGAAAACGATTTACTTTTGTAAGTAAAGATTCTGCGTGATAAATTACGGCCATTCTTTTCTTTCCTTTGAAAAACATGTATACTTATTCATTAAGTAGCAGTAAATTGGCCAATATTTAAGCACATGAAGTTTTTACATCGTAAGTGGATGCTCCTACTATGTTGTGCCCATTGAGGCTGATGTATCCGATCTCGTGTACTCTTCTAATATTAGTGACCTCTTTTTTTGCATCAGTCCTCTAATATATGGTGTATAATATAATGGTGGCAGCACCTTACCTGCATATACAGTTTATAAACAGAGAAACATTGTAAACATTGGCAATTTGAAAAGAGTGGCCACGAGTTTTTATTGCCTGTTCTTTTCTCGGGCTTTACCTATAGTTTGCGAACCGGCATTACCAGTAAATGTAGAATCGACTTTTCACAAGTGTAGTATTTTGCTTCCTAAGTGAATAAATGATTTTTATTATTATTATTATTATTTATTTATTGCCCGACGTTTCGACCGTATTGCAACGGCCGTGGTCACAGGTAGACTGACCACGGCCGTACAGCCGTAGCAATACGGTCAAAACGTAACCCGTAGCTTATAAAATTCTATAATGAAACTATAAGGGTTCTGTTTTTGCCATTTTGGCTACGGAACCCTGAAAAAGAGAAATATTTTAGTCTTTTTGTGGCTATTTACCTATCTTAATGCAAGCTACAACTTTTATGTTTAGATGGTAACAACATATGTAGCTCGCTACTCATTTTTAACCGCACTTTACCTCAACAAACTTCATACGTTTACAACAATGTATAATGTCACCGCATTTCCGCAAGTGTTTTGTTTTTCTTGTTTCAAAACATATTTCATGTTTCGGCACGTCTCGTCAGACGTGTATCGTATATTTTTTAGTCTATAAAGTGGGTCATATGACTGTATGAACTAGAGACATGTACTGAAGTTCGCAAACGTCTTTGTAAAGGTTAAGGGGGGGGGGGGCACAATTTACGGAACTTTCAGAGAGATTATTTCCAAGAATATTTACTCAATCAAAAAAGTTTGTTAGAAACCTTAATATGTTTTTAAAAGACCTGTCGAATGAAGTGCCTCACATTGATGTTTGCTAAAAAAACAATTTTCGCTTCTGCCCCCCCCCCCCACCTAAAAACATTTATTTCTATTATTTACCTATCAAACTAAGTAGCGGCTACTATTAGACACTTTTTCACTAAATATCATCAATATTCACAATATTCATTGAGTCTTTCAGTAAAATGCCTATGAAATACGGACGGACGGACGGACAGACAGACAGACAGGCAGACGGACATGACGTAAGTATGTATAAGGATTCTGTTTCCTACCTGTTTTCCCTGACCACGATTTCCCCTGGTCACGCCATAACTTGAGAACGACTTTACCGATTTCATGAAAATGGCAAAAACAGAACCCTTATAGTTTCGTCATGTCTATGGGATTTATTTTTATTATATAGATACATACGAAATACATTAAATTAAAAAAAAATGCATCATCATCACCACTGCCGTGTATTTTACACATTCACTTATAGTAATATAACAAAACATCTTCTAATAATAATATTAATTTTCATGAAGCCACAAGTAATTAAGAAAAGATAAGTATATATCTTTAATACTATACCTATACCTGGTCTATTGGTGCTAAATCCTGGAAAGTATACAATTCAGCCGCCTTTGTTAGAACGCTAAAGTTGTTTTTTTTTATTTAACAAACTAGTACATGAAAGTACTTTAACACTTTCTAGCGGAAACTTAAAGAACTTTTTGATTTGCATCGTTTTTGTGTTTACTTCGTAAGTGTTCTCGCAGTTTTATTACTACTGAAGTTAGGTTAACGTCAGAAAAAGTTGGAATAAATACCTACATAGTACCTTGCTTGTGTATTACACATTAGCAAAATAAGGTAAGCCTTTTTAATTTTAACTCGGAGTGTTCAATAGATTATGTAAGTATGTCAAATTGCAAGCTGGCTACCTGTAATGTAAGCGTGTTAAAAAAAACTATTTCTACTTATACTTTTTCCCTTCCCTCCGATATTAGTTGGTAGGGATTATGAATAATTCTTTTTGACGTGATAATGTCTTATAAATCGGTGACACGCACGAAAAAGTATAACATAGCAACGGTCACGTTATTGATTGGTTGCTAAGCAATGTCACGTTATTGATTGGTCGCTAAACAGTCAGACATGTGATACAATTTTAACTAACGTTATTGATTGGTTGCTAAGCAACGCAAATGACATCAATCTTATGACGTTATCACGTAAAATTATCGTACGTAAACCGACTTTAGGGACAACCATTTTTTTTACAAATTACATCAAAATCCAGCTTTGTATATTTTATATGTCCATCTGTTTGTTCTAGCTTCTTTGAGCAATGTTTGTGGTGAGACTGTCATATACCTAACTTTATAGGGTCTACTAAAGCTCCCAAATATTCGGGCCTCTGCGCTAATAAAAAATCTCACAAAATATTTAAATTTTGTATGATGTTATCACAATCCGATAAACGCGTTTCTGAAACGTAACCTCTTTAAAACTATAATTGAACTGAATAGATCGTCATCATTAATCGTAGATGTCAAAATAATAGGATCGATTCTTATTAGCGGCCATAAAATCATTGCTGCAATCAATTTAGTTAATCAAATAAAATTATATTTCGCAATACTAAAATATTTCGAATATCGTGATTGTTCCTAAATAAATAACCTGTCATTATCCTCCCAAAAATATTTCGTTAAAAATAAAACAAAATATAGGAAATACCAGACCTAGTAGTTTAACGAGCAATTAGTAACTAAAAACTCATCGCGTTCCCTAATCAGAAGTCTCATCTAAACCATGAAATTGAAATATAGTTTAACAAAACTGAAAATCATTTTTAAAAAAAATGCCTAAAATCGGTAAATAATTTCAATATTTCTGTGTCCATATTCTGTTAATGGATGTGCAAATAATTGGACAGAGTCTTTACTGTTTACTGTGTGACCATAAATTATATATACGTAATAGAGATCGAGTCAAATTGGCTTTTAACTCAACACACTTTTCAATTTGAAAAAGAACACATCGTAATCAAACTTTCATTCTATAGCGAGATAGATCTCGCGTCACTGATCGAGATAAATTGATACGTCTGCATAAAGCCATTCAGTACATCAGACAAGCTTTTAACACACACAAACACGGAAATCATTGCTCTCTATATTTGTATTGAAAAGCAATAGTAATGATGGAATCAATCAATATGTAAACGAAAACATTCCGCATTGCATATTTTATCTTTAACAATCCTTGCCCAACCGAACCAATTAGTGTGAAACCTTCCCTACTACAGTCCAATGTTATAAATTTGGCACTTAGCCTGACGCAAATTTTCACTGCTGTCAGCAAATAAAGTGGCGCAGTAATAGTTTTGCGACGGTCCGAACTAAATTGACACAATATAGGTACATTTTTTGTAGGTACATTTTTCAATTAACCTATTCTGTGTTTTGTAGGATGTAAGTGTGCAACGAGAGCTAGGTTTTATTTTTCATTCATTGGCTTTATTGTACCAACTATGAACAAAGTCAGTACCTCTGTATAAATGTAATTGAAAAGTATGTGTTGAACTTGTATTGAATATATTGTACTATGTCCTACATTATTTAAGATAAGAGACCCTCCATCAAATCGTACCTACTCGTAATATTATAATGAGAGTTTTTTATTGATACGAATTTTGACTGGAGTCAATAGTTGCCGTAAAATGTTCACAGTGATTACTACGCTTTTCTTTTTAATACCTATCTAAACTTCTCAAAAACAAAGCTTTGCTACATACTTAGATTTAAATTATGACTGAAATTATATAATACAGCAACTTCCAAATCCTACAATCGACTTCTATTCAGTAATATAAGCAGCCTTTATGTTTACCTGACTCTGTTCTAAATGTATAAAATGTGCATATTCTGCGTATTGGATGCGACGATAGTTCTCTATTTGCATTTATATCTTCCAACAGCAAAACATTGACGATAATTCGAAAAGAAAATGGAAAAACAAAGCACTATAGTTACTTAATGTTACTTTTAACGTTTATAGACTACTTTAAAATTGTGTCCTGCGTATAAAATCACCCAGTTAAATGTGTATTGCGGTTGGCTACCTGCCAAGCACGTAGAACCACACGTCCAAATCTGAGAATCTCTCACTCGCTCCGCTGCATTCGTCTGTGATGATTCGACAATCGACACATAAATATTGAATAATCAAACGTTTGCGATTCGAATAACGATAGAATATCGATTCTTTTATATATTTTGACGCTTTGGCAACATTGTAGTTAGCCAAACAATACAATTTTGATTAAAATGTGTTTCTATGCTGGAATTTAAGGTAAATAGGTACTACGGGATTTTAGGATTCGTGTTACATCTGTTTATACAGCTATCTATTTAGGTATGTACCTATCCATTAGTCCTATAATATAATCAGCCTTTTAACGTTTCTTCTGCAGGTTTACTCAGTCTCTGAGAAAGGGGAACAAGCCGGTAGAAACGGATAGTAGTTCTATATACTTACTTAGGTTTATATTAGGTAGAGATATTGATTATTTTAGAACATAGAACGCAGATATAAGAAATAAATTTTATAGGTATCAAAAGCATTTTCTTTATCATGACAGGAAAACCTTACTTCATATTTTATTTGAATGTAGACCCTCTAAATAAAAAAGAAACATTTCAATTTCAAGTGCGACTCTGCTTCTTGAAGTCGAACAAACGCGGAAAGGACCTGCGTTCATCAAAGTGATTACGGGCAAAAAACGCCACACAGTTGAGTGGGAGCGTTGTAAAAATCAGGACGACGTGTGAAGTGCCATCGGGGGCGTCTCGGTGGAGTGGCGATCGCTTGTTTTTCCCACTTTCGATGAACGCCGCGGGCCGAGCTCATTCGAGTGCCCTCTGATTTCGTCCCTGCACCCGGCTCTGTGTTTTATGAGGTCAAGAGAACCTCCACAAAAAACACGTACCACGATAAATTACGCACTGACACATTCAGATTCGCCCATAATATACACGATCGTAATATATTGTTTTTTATCTCGTTTTTCGGCGGACTGTGGGTGTGTTTTTGCGGCAGGTGCACTTCATTCTCATACGCACTTATTGTTCGTACTTGTCCATAACAAAAGTGAGTATATCAAAAAAGGTTAGGCAATTGACTAAATATAACTTCGCTGGTCCCATTTTTGTATGTTGATTTAAATGAAATTGCCTGTTTTTCCTACATAGGTATGGAAGTAAAATTGTAAATGTAATTAACAACGATTATGTCGGTAGCCTAACAGTCGGCTATGGCTTCGGTCTCGCAATCGTAAGGTCGCGGGTTCGAATCCTACCCATTAAACTACCGATGTGAAACCACTCTTCACACAAGTTTTTGAGCTTAGTTGGAGGGGTTAAAAAGATTGCTAGCAATGTGGGAAAAAAATAAAATAAAAAAAATCAGGTAAGTATTGGTTATTCTATTTTTTTAATAACTTTAATGTGATAAGAAAACATGTTTTTTTTTATGTAAGAATACAATGTACAGTCACAGCTAGAATAATGTTCTTACTGGCAATCGAACCCCTGATCTCGGGATGAGCAGAGTCACTAACCTACATGACAAGTGGCCACCCCGACAATGTAAAAGACAATTTATCTAAAGTTATCCAAATATACATTAAAGTTATAACTATCATTACTCAATAAATCCTTTACAATTTAATCGACTAAATAGGTCAAAGACAGTAGACAAGTAATTTATTCCCAATAACTATCAAAGCAAGTGCAGATGTTGTACTGTTTCAATTTAAGGGCACACAGCGCCGAAGTTCTAAGATGAACTTTGACGGAACTTTCGTATGACATTGTCAACTAATCTCGGTTGAACATACAGACGCCGCAGTAACGTACGTAGGTATTTTCAATTAATTGTAAACATTACATCACTCATATTGTTTAATTAATATATGGAAAACTAGTTTTGTTTGCAAAAGATTGCCTTCATAAGTAGATAAATACCTTGCTACAAGTATTCGTAGGTCTATTTTACCTTGCTTGTATTCGTTTCTATTAGCTACATTACCTATGAAATATAATATATATAATATAATAATATATAATATAATATAATATAATATAATATAATATAATATAATATAATATAATATAATATAATATAATATAATATAATATAATATAATATAATATAATATAATATAATATAATATAATATAATATAATATAATATAATATAATATAATATAATATAATATAATATAATATAATATAATATAATATAATATAATATAATATAATATAATATAATATAATATAATATAATATAATATAATATAATATAATATAATATAATATAATATAATATAATATAATATAATATAATATAATATAATATAATATAATATAATATAATATAATATAATATAATATAATATAATATAATATAATATAATATAATATAATATAATATAATATAATATAATATAATATAATATAATATAATATAATATAATATAATATAATATAATATAATATAATATAATATAATATAATATAATATAATATAATATAATATAATATAATATAATATAATATAATATAATATAATATAATATAATATAATATAATATAATATAATATAATATAATATAATATAATATAATATAATAATATATAATATAATATAATATATATAATATAATATCTTGGGACAACTCACACAACGCTATCTGATCCCAAACTAAGCAAAGCTTGTACTATGGAAACCAGACAACTGATAAACATACTTATATATTTCTAAATACATACATATTATAGATAAATAACACCCAGACACAGAATAAACCATCGTGCTCATCACACAAAGTTTTATCCTGGGTGGGGATCGAACCCACGACCTCTTGCGTAGCAGTCGGATACACTCCCACCGCGCCACAGAGGCAGTCAATATCAACTTGAAGTCAAAATAAATACTTTTAACCTCATTTTGATTTAGGTACATTGAAGGTTTATTCCGTCTCTTTCTAGGACGTCAGAACATCAATTCAGACGAGGGAGACAGATTATATCAATGTCGAATATTTCATCTTCCTGTAAAATAGGAGAAAATCTAATCATAAATGTTATATTATAGGCATGCTCGTGGTGAGGTCGTATTCATAGAGCTAACTCCATTAAGATATTGTCTTCATGTTGGTATTATTATTATTTTATTTTCATAAATTATTTTGACTTACCAGTACTAGTATAATGTTTTCTTGTTAGTAAACAGGCTATCAAATGGAAAAAAATATATTATACTAGTAGTTTATATGAATAGCGCGTTCAAACAAACAAAATGTTTTGCTTTATTTGTATAAATGACTGAACGTGGATTTACAAACCTCTAGTTGTAACGAAGTATTCCATAATATGACAACTTTGATCTAGAACACTAACAATTAGAATAATAAACCAAAGTTCTACAAGAATCACTTTGAAATCCGGCAAGCCGTGCCAAATCGCCAAGATGGAAACGTTGAAGGACTTCAGATAACGATAATTATTCTAAAGTAAACTAATTAAAACTAGATACTTGTTCATAGGACAACCTGCATTTTAAACTGCAAGTTATCATGCTATTTTTTATCTATTAAAAAGAAATCAAGTTTAAAGTTTTTATATAAACGTAATCTCCGAAACAATCCGCCTCTTGAATTTCGTATTTTTGTTAGTAAAAAGGACACGAAGTGACGTTCCATACGTTATCGTGAACACCATTTCGTTTTTATCTATACTAATATTATAAAGCGGAAGAGTTTGTTTGTTTGATTGTTTGTTTGTTTGTTTGTTTAAACGCGCTAATCTCAGGATCTACTGGTCCGATTTGAATAAATATTTTTTTGTTGGATAGCCCATTTATCGAGGAAGGCTATAGGCTATATAACATTGCGCTACGACTAATAGGAGCGGAGAAGCGACGAGAAATGTTTCAAAAACGGGGAAAAATTACGCATACGAAGTTGCGCGGGACAGCTAGTTTAGTAATAAGGCATTGTTGACAATTCTGCCAATATTATGTGCGATGGAGAAATATGTAATTTAGAAGAATTTAATTGTTCCACTATTTGTAGTGTTAGTTACCAACACATGTAGTTATCGACGTTATTAATTTCAAAAATGTTTTTTATAATATACCTAAGTTATCTAGTTGATTCAGTCTACCCGTGACTACGGCCGTTGCAATACGGTCGAAACGTCGGGCAATAAACAAAGGTATTGAGCCTTAAAATAAAATATTTAGTTGATGTAAGAAATTCACATAAAAACGGCTAATTTGTTTTGTTTTGTTAAAATGTAAATGCCGTAAATTAACAAATTCTTAATAAAACATATAGCCAGCAAATGGCAGTGTTAAGACGTAATTATAAACACTATTCATAATTATACCAACACCAACTTACTAGTAAAACATAATTAAAATGACACAGTTAATGTTTGTCGAAACTTCGTGATGACATGCTGAAGTAATCTCGCGACTGCCGCACGAGATACACACAGTATACTGTTCTAACACAAAACACTGAAAGTCCAGAAGGTAATATTAAACATACGTCGCTTCAGGGCCGGCCCTAGAGTAGAACGTGTGGAACGGTCGCTTAAATTCAAAAATAGTGAAATTCGAGCGAAAATTTAATCCTAACTGATATTATAAATACGGAAGTGAGTTTGTTTTTATTACGCTTTCACGCCTAAACCTCTAAACCGATGTGGAAAATTCTCTCACTAATAGAAAGCTATATTATCGGCGAGTAACATAGGCTGTATTTTTTTAGTTGGAGATTACGGAATTTACAATACCCAAGGTATCAACAATTTTCAAATAAAGGTCATTATTTAATGTGCGCTGCCATTTTGTTATTTGTTAGAAAATTTTAATTTAAATTTAGACAGACTTTGGGGAAGTGTGAGCTGTAACATTTAAATGCGAAAACATAGGATAGCGCAAGCGGAGCTGCAAGGAAAAGCTTAAGAAGAAAAAATGGGGTGTGGCTGTGTCATGGCCACGGTCGCGAGTTGTACGCGAATACGTCGTTGATCCGCTCGGTCTTATGGTGTTTTATTGGTACCATTAGATTGGTCTTAAGAAGCCCTTTCTAACTGTTTATGATCTTTGTATTTCGATTTGGCTTTTTGACGTATATATGCCGACACAATATATTTTTTTATTTGTTTTAACAAATTATATTCACTGTCACTATCTCAAAATAATGTTTTGTATACAATCAATAGATTTTGACGAGAGCTAACGAATTAAACTCAAACGAACATTGTAGCTTTTTCGAGTCAAAAGTTATATTATGTGGAAATATGTAGCAAAATTATCTCAAAATGGCGGCGCTTCCCCAGCCAGCACGACGCGTCACAGTTCTCACATGGTGTAATAGATTCTTTGAGCTATCTAACGGTGTAATTGAATTTTGGATGGAGATGACATCATAAACGAAGCTGCAACACCAAACTGTATGCCCAGATTTTGATAATTTGTGTAAATTAAAAATACAAAAGTTGGAAATTTCATTTTGGGAAAGAGCCATACACGCTAGGGTTTGCATGAAGGTACCTTGTGTGGCATACATATGTATTTGCGTTGCTCGAGTGCTTTTGGATGAAGCTTTCCTTCTGTTCTCTCGATGTATTGTCGTTGTACACAAAATACAGATGCCACACAATACTGTATCTCGGTACTATGTATTTACCTATGAACGTCTACAACAACGCCATCTCGACTCGTGTGTTTTTAACAATAGCATTTGTATAAAGACGGATTAAGATAATACATTTTTGGAGATGAATTAACATGTTTATGTTATTATAAATACAATGGCTTGTAATGTTATAATATTAAGAAGATGAAAAGTTTAATAACGTTGTCTAAGAATCGAACCCACGACCTTTAGCAGTAACACTCGTACTCACCCCCAATGCGCCACCGAGGTAGTATTAACAATTGTATGAGTTTTTTTTCTTTAAAGTTCGATTCGCTCTTGACAGTTTTTTTCCATAAACATGCAAACAGCAAACATTTTGGTTGTCTCAATAAAGATCCCCCATGCATCGTAACCTCAGTTCTCATGGGATGGGATTATGCTGTATTATAATTCTACTTTTTATGTTTTAATGCATAATAAGGCAGTTTTAGCAAGTTACTACAGATCCCCGTTGAATATATAAGTTTAATATAGTAGAATATGAATAAGTATTTGTACGATTAATGTATATTTAAGACTTGTTATATATCTACTGTTTACGGTATTTGTTAAAAATAGTAACAGAGTTTTGAGTTTTTCTGCCTTGGATTAGTATTTTTTGGTTCCAAGATTGTAGGTTGATTGTCAATGAGTTGATGTCTGCATTAGTATTTCTCCCCACGGTACAGTTTAATGTACTTTAAATAATATACGTACCTACAATCCCAATAATGTTTATATATATCGTGTGCCTGAAATCCCAACAGCAGCTAAAGTCTACGCAAGCATAGCTGAGTTAACATCGTCTGGAGTTACGTCGCAAGGAATGATTGAGTGGGCGATAGTTGCATAACGCACCAACAATATATTATCAGGTAATACCGTATAATTGTCGTGATCTCTGAGAACAACCGTTGCTGTCTTCTCTATGAGATATGAGCTGGCACGCGATACGTTGCTAATTCTGTTACATCCATTCATTTGCTGATCACAAACGTGAATGGGATCAGACGACTGTTACAGGAACTTATCTCGCGCGCAGATATAATGTAATTCGCTATCATTATACCTCATGCAGTTATCAACTTTATTTAATAGCAATAACGACGAATGTATACAGCACATTTGTGATCGGCAACAAACTGTACCGACTGTGTACATGCGACATTAATTTATTATTGTACGTATAATTTACATTTGGAAATAGAACTGGCAATTAAATACACGACAATAAATAACGCCCCTATTATGTGTTCCTGCTATTTATTGTTTCAAATTCAAAATCGAGTTACAGAATTTCAAATTCAGAACGAATTTAACGAACTTTATTACTTGTATTGTAAAATAATTATTTGCTCCAAGGTTTTCCAAACTTGTTGGGAATATTTGGAAGTTTCTATTATTTCATCATCCAGTAGCGAATAACTGGCATAACATCGTAGTACAATGGTCGCGGGCTGCCGCAAACATTCCTAGAGTTGTCGAATACTTAATATTATTACTCGGTGTGAACGTAAAATACGTCATGATATGGATTTTAAAAGATGTTTAAAGATTCATAAACGTAAGCTTTCTACCTCAGTTGGAGTCGTAAACTTGAGTGTAATGTGTCTGGATATCGTATTACGTATAATATGACGGTAACTTGGAGCGTTAGGCCGTCTTTCTACACCTGGTGACATGAATAAACTGTGCCGTTGTGGTCTAATATTAAGTTCGGCTTGTTTATAATGTTGCTTTCCCGCAACACCAGAGCTACGTAGACATGTCTTGTTTACCTTAAGTTGGAATCTCTTGTTTGAACGTAGATATGCGCTTCTGAGAGCGTGTGATATTGTTACCGATTTTAACTTATTGTTTTGAATAACTGTTGTCGTTTGTAGGGATTAGCCTTCGTTTAATCCAAACATCAGTCTTTGAGTAGTGTTTGTTTTCGTTCACATCGTCAGTTAAATAAATACCAAATAAACTATTAGGTTATATTAAATTTTTACTAATATTTTAAAGCTGAAGAGTTTGTCTGTTTGAACGCGATAATCTCAAGAACGACTGGTTCGAATTGAAAAGTTATGGCCATAAGCTATATAACATCACGCTACGACCAATAGGAGCAGAGCAGCAATTAAGGGTCAGCTAGTATTTAATAAAATATTAAATATGATTTTATGCTTAAAGCGGCGGTAGCCTAATGGCTAAGGCATCGGTCTCGCAATCGTGAGGTCGCGGGTTCGAATCCGACCCATTATACTACCGACGTGAACCCACTCCTAACACAAGCCTTTGAGCTTAGCTGGAGGGGTTAACAAGATTGCTAGTATTGTGGGACTCAATCCCACATTGCTAGTTATCTTTATTTAAAAAAACTAGATTTATTAAGTTATTATCACAATTCATTAGACAATGTGAGGGATACATAACAATATTAGTTTTATACCTTGTTATTATTCTCATCAATGTCCAACTGTATGATTGAATTTGTCCTTAGATGTTAACGCGCAGTCTTCGCTTAAAGTTAACATTACGTTTACAGATTCAGTTTAATCCAAGTGTTTATACAAGCGCAGATATAATTTTCTTTTATAGCCAAATTTGAGCGATCCAAGATTAAAAATAAAATTGAAAAGACGCGACATTTTAATAGCTGACTGAGGGAGAGGGTTACTGACTCTTTGATAGACTCACAATTTTTCAGTTTTTAAATATATTTAATAATCAAAGAATTACTTATCGAGTTGAAATTTTTACTTACCTAATCGATTTTCTATGCCTAAGTATATAAAATGAATATCTGTTTTTTTTTTATTGAATATTATTAAACATACATGTTATAAATACATACAATATCATTGTCCCACAAAACTATTTACACAGTTTCTCTGAGGGATCTAATGAGTCTCATTTTTTTTCTTAACTCAGTTTATAAGAGTAGATAAGTACATAGAAAAGTCTATATACCTAACAAGAGTTGAAAGTAAGTACTTTTTAATTTTTGATTTAAAGTTATTTTTTTACTTTCTCTATATATAATAGGGTAATCGTTTGAACATATTGCCTCATTCCTAAAAGTAATAAGTACAAATTTATTTATATTATCAAATTCTCTTTGTATGTACCTATTTCTACAGGATGATTTTTAATTAACTAATAACCTCCCGCTTTTGGCTTCTTTAGACTATACCAAATAACTTTGTAATAGACTTTTAAAAAAAAAAAAATTAACCCCTATCACCTACCACCTACTTTTGTCACACAACCATTTTAATATTTTTTTTATAATCATTTTTTTTCATGTGCCAAGGTTGCAAGGTTTAGGCACATTAACGAAATTTGATAATAATATTGGTACATACAAAGGGAATTTGATAATATAAATAAATTTGTATTTTATTACCTTTAGGAATGAGGCAATGTGTTGCGAATTCTGATATTCATTTTATATAGGCATAGAAAACTAGAGAACTAAGACAATATACTACCAGGTGATGGGTAAGAAATCTACTCGAGTCAAGTTAATATAACAAGTTAACAACATAATAAAGTGAAGTTACTACATAATAAAGTAATAATCGCACTAGACTGTAATAAGGGTTAACTATGAAATGGTTCCCATCAACTACTTTTTGTAAGTAGCCTATCAAATCAACCCTGTTAATATAAACTTTCCGTAGTACTTTCCAAGTGCCTTCTTAATACTTTCTGAAGTTTAGACATATAATACGCTCCAAAAAAGATGTGCTTCGTTACTTATACGCTGGGTAAATCATTTGTATTTGACAGTAATTGGCATAACCACGACTCATTGGGATTGTTTCGGAAAACTATCAATCGTTGTTTAAGGTCTTAGTTATTAAGCACATACAAATTATATAATTTGTAACGAATGGTTCATTATCATTATGAATCTAGTGTTTACCTATAAGTAACTAAACATTTAGATCTAAGTAGGTAATTGAGAAAGTTTGTGATTTTAATGATTATTGTTGATGTTTTAGTTGTTGGTGAATCAAATAAATAAATAAATAACTGGCTCAAAATATGGCTCAAAAATGCTTAAAAAAATAATTAGATATCCTACATCAAAGCATGCAAGCGATTTGGTATTATAATACTGTAAGTTTGTTCACCTAATATGAATGAATAACCAGTGTGTTCTGCTGGACAAAAACGGGTTAAAATGTTTATTTTTAAATTTCAAGAAATAGAAGATTCTATGTTGTAACAATAAATAAGTTTAGTGAAGTGTTCAAAATTTAAACATCTAGACATAATGTACAATCATATAAGCAGTTATAGTTACATTACCTTCCGCAGTCGGGTAAAAAGGGTAACTAACTTAATATTTGCCCAATCAAATGATGAATCAAATGATCAGACTTCAATTTATCGCGACTAGGAAACTGCAAGTAATTATTTCTGTCTTTATTCAACTAAGCCACGTCATTACACTCACGAAAGAGCGTAAGAGAGATAAATATACGTTTTCTTCGAAATATTTACAGTATCAACCTGTATCTCTAAATATTTACTTACTACTCAATGTTGGTATAGGTTGTCTTGGGCTGTGAACTGTAAAAGGGCTTAATGGACTGCATCCCAAGGCTCCAAAGATATTAAATAAAAAACCATATCATTCATCAAAAATTATATCTAATGTAAATTAAAAAAAAAAATGGTTGTCTGTTAAGTCGGTTTATGGACGATAATTTTACGTGATAATGTCTTAAGAAAACATTGATGGCATTGTAATAAACAACCATGGCTGTGACAGCTTTAGTTCCAATTGTATCGCATACCGCTGCATTCGCCATTCGCTGATAGGCTGATAGCTTTAGTTCCAATTTTATCGCATGTCGCTGCAATCGCAGGCGGTAACGTTATACTTTTTCGTGCGCGATATCGGTCATCCATTTATAAGACGTTACCACATCAAAAAAAAAGGCAATTTTATGGTTTTTGTAAACTTATACCGCATTCAGACTTTAAGTACGGTTACGCATATTTTGTCAAAATTACATTTAGGTATGCCTCCCAGTAATACCATTAGCCGAAGGTGCCAAAAGTTCATATTCTCTCCTGGGACGTCCAGATTGCAAACGCTTTAGGGACTTATAAAATAGTTACAAAACAGATAAACAACTCCTTAAACCCGCAAACAGATTCCACCGCAACATCTAACACTTCAAATATCAACGCAAACAATTAATTACAAAACCGAAGTCTAAAGCCGTATACACAATAGGTATCTTGCAGTTCTTGAGTCAACTAGTCTGAGTGACTTTAATTCATCGGCGAGTACGCCATCTGGGATTACTTGAAGCTGTCACGCTGAGCACCGGTCGAGACGTTCAGATCTTTGATCGGAACTTGTAAGTAGTTTGAGGATCAAAATTGAGGGAGCTTAAGGAGATTGTGATTGCGTCGCATGTGTGTTCACAGTCTTGTTTTCATATGACATTAGTATAAGATGATTTGAGACAAAACTATGAATAATTAAACGACACAGCGTCAGGGAAGTTGAATAAGGCATTATTCAACTTTCGCGATGCAAAATGCCATGCTGACAAAAAAAGTCCTTAGTTAAGTATTTTAAGGGTATTTGTTCGGAATATATTTTTTTTAAATATATTTTTTGTATAAGTGTTGATGTGGGCTGTATTTAAGGACACTTTGAGTAGGGGACTCCTATTATACTATCTATTCCTTTTGTACGTTCTTGCAAACACAGTAAAAGGCTGTGACATAAATTCAAACTAGGATATTGCACCACACGGCACATGCGTGCCGTGTGGTGCCGGCTTAAGAATAGTACCACCCCATCTCTACCCGTGGGTGTCGTCAAGGCGACTAAGGGATTTCACCCCGGAGGACGGGCAGCAGCGTCCTCTGCGTATTTAAAGCCTTACTGCGATCGCCAACCCGCTCGCCAAGCGTGGCGATTATGGCAATTACCCCCAGGATCTACATAGTAGGTTCTACTGGGGAGACCCGTGCCCAGCAGTGGGCCATCATATGGGTTGATATGTAGGATATTGCATTACTGAATTTTTTTTTTAAAGATAACTAGCAATCTGGGATATTCGTCCCACATTACTAGCAATCCTGTTAACCCCTCCAAGCTCAATGGCTTGTGTTAGGAGTGGGTTCACGTCGGTAGTATAATGGGTAGGATTCAAACCCACCACGACCTTACAAGGATCCTTCACGCCTTAGCCATTAGGCTACCGCCGCTTATAATACTGACATATTACAAAACTGACTAGGAAAATGCCGACGACAAATTTAAGCTTACTAATATTACGACTTTCACATAATGAAAATACTAATACAAGTACTTTTCTAAACAAAGGTACCTATTAATTAGATAAAAATGGAAGTGTTTAAAGCTGGCATACTAGTCATTATGAGTTGTCACTGTCTTCACATTTGAATTCACAAATATGGAGAACCAATTTAAAGTCTAAGATTATTTAATCTGGATAAATCCAGGAATTCGGAACGCAAATCAAGGAATAAACGCAAATCTGCATCGTGTTATTGAATTGGTTTACAAAGACAGTTTGAACCAATTTGTATTATAGAGTTTTACACCATTGGGTAGTTGAATTTCATGAAAGTAAATTATTTTGTACTTATCGGGTATAGATAATAGATCTTAAAATGCTCTGAAAATAAGTGTTATTTTACAATTTAACATGTTTTTGAATTTAAAAGTGTGAAAACGAATATTAAACGCAGTGATTTGACGATAGGAACTTATGACGTCATATGCTGTTATTCTATACAAATGTCTAAAGAGCTTGTCGTTTTGACATTTCATAAAAAAAGATTGATTAGACTTGACAGTCAACATCCCTATTTTCGTTAAAAACTAAAGTAAATCATACGTGTACTATAATATTAACACTGCGCTGGATATTAATAAAGAGTAATTAACTTTAAAACACATTTGGGAAATTAAAAACAAACATGGCAACGGCGACATAAATCGAGGTATTTAATGATGCATTCCATTTGTTCGACATTTTAAATTATTGTACCATCCTGAATACGTGGAGTCTGAAACTGATTGTCAAATTTAAATGACATACAGAATAAAAATGATGAAAAATGTGATGAAAAACAGCGCTTTACCTCATCTTTCGTATTAAAATGGTTCGAAATTTTACGACTTGATTTAAGATTAAATTTAAATTTTACTACTTTATTTTATAAAAACCGGGCAAAAGCATGTCGGATCATGCTCATTGTAGGGTTTCTGAGAAGTTGTCGGATAAAATAATCCGATTTGAATAATTGCGCCATCAGAAGAGCGTATGTTCATGGTACTTACGCCCTTTTGTTGCGAAATGCAGTTTCCGTATATCCGATAACTTTTGAAATAATTTTAATTTACAGTATTTGTTAAGCGCTACCTTTTTGATTTTTTTTCATATTTTTTGGTCATACATCATCGCCAACCCACTCGCCAAGCGTGGCGATTATAAGGCATACGCTCAGGATCTATAATAAATAGGTTCCACCGGAGAGACCTGTGCCGTGTTGATGATAAATATTTATGGATCACATATAGTATTTAACTCGTGTCGTTTATGAATCGAACCCACAATCTTTTATACAGTAGTCGAATGCACACCCACTACACCACTGAGGCAGTCCACGAATTTGGAAATCTATTAAATTAAATAAATGCCAATCTAGTTCATGTTGTCAATGACATAATCACACATTAGTTTGTGTTATCGTATTGAGTACCTACTTACTTTATTCTGTACCATTTTAGCTCCACACACAGGGATTTTTGTAAATTATCCTGAGTACTTATAATTTATTAATGAACTTTTATTATCATAGTGATTATAAGAAATTATGTACACATGTCTCTGGTAACGAGTACGTATTAAATATAGCACAATAGCTAGGAGTAGTCAGTTTAGTTAGTAGGCAACGTTTTTGTCCTGTTTATCGCTTAGTGCTTACGTATCCTGAAGTCCTTTCTTATATCTTGTCTACATCACAAAAAAAAACCTTTCAGCAAGTTTTCTAGTGCAACGATTGATGAGTAAATGAGTGAGACGGAACTTTTCTTTGTATGTGCAAAATTTGAAATATAAAATTCTTATTACTCTTAGCTACTGCACTATTTAAGTACTCGTAACTTCATTTTTATGTGATAATGACTAATTAATAAATATTTACCCAAATGCCAATGAATCTAAAACGTACTTATTTTATCCAAAAAGTAATAATAAGCAGAATATTAATTTGTAAAGAAAGTTATTCGCCTCAAGTCAAACGGTTAATGCATTGTATAGAATATGAAAACATCTCGATGGCTCAAAGTGTATCTTGTAGATTTAATAGACAATACCACTATGGAGCGAGTTTCTTGTAAACTTTAGTTGGAACTTGGATAAGTTTCTGTGCAAGCCCTGTCCTTAAATTGAAATGGGTACCAAAATAGCTCTAGTTGCTTCATTATTAACGATTGAACTAAACTATTGGGATATCTTTGAGTTTCATTGCAAGGTTAGTCCTGTATACCAATATAGTTAATATTATTACGTTTTCAGAAATTTCTCCTGTTCGAGCTAAGTTTTAGTTCAAGTATTTGTTTTAAACAATGTTATTTTAGATACATTCCACTGCTTTTTAACTGACTTCTAAAGACTAACAACACCTTATTTTTTTTAGTTATTGTCCAATATAAATGTACAAACGTAAGTTGTTTATGTATTTATTTTAGTCATTATACTTCCTGCAATCACATTGCAAAAGGCGGACTTAATGCCATAGGCATTCCCTAACAGTCAAACCTTTGGGTGGTATTAAGAAAAGGGTGGTAGGTGCTTATTATTTTGATAAAATTACCCACATACTTAATTACAAAATAGAAAATAAACAAATGTATATAAAACAAATACATACCAACCAAAAAATAAATATCAAATAATATAGTTTTTAGGGTTCCGTAGCTAAATTGGCAAAATGGAATCCTTATAGTTTCGCCATGTCCGTCCGTCCGTCTGTCTGTCCGTATGTCCATTCGTCCGTCCGCAGCTTAGCTCAGAGACTGTTAGTGCTACAAGGCTGTAACTTTGTATAGATACACATATTACTTACGCCGACCAAGTGAAAGATATATAAAATCTTGAAATAAATTGTTTTTAAGGTATCTACCCTATTGCAAAGTGGGGATGTGATTTTTTTTCTTACCTATCCCCCCGTGTGGGGAGATCATTAGAATAGGACTTTTGAAACGTTTAGGATTTGTGAAGACCATTTTTAGATTTATGGATCCGTTTGTGAAATATTAAGCATTAAAGTGTAATTTTTTGTTAGAGTCAAGTTACAACAAGATTTCATTATACAAAAGCACATTGACGTGGCGCAAGTGCAGACTACATTACTGTAGTGGTCCACACGCTCAAGTTCTCAACTGTGACTCTATGGGGATGTTCCCGCCACTAATGTCTTCAATAATTGGCAGTCGAACTTCCAATGTACCCAATCACGAACTCAATTCGATAAAGATCCAGTAGAAATGTGGGACGTAACCTCTTATATTATTAACTAAACGTTTCCCGAACTCAAGCTTGTATTTATATTGCTTTGTTTGATCATAAAAGTATGACTAAGAAATGATAATATGAAATTGTTTTTCTTTAAGATTATAGGAAAATTGCGTACAAGGAAATTTAAGTACACAAAAGCTTAGTAACTTTGTTATACATATATGAATAAAGAGTTTAAATATTGTTTATATCGCCGCAACATTCTGGTAGTAGACATTTTAAGCAGTATTTCGTGCTACCAAAAAGGAACGAAACCCCTTTTATAGTAACAACTAGTATAAAATTCAATTACCTAATTCAGTTTTAACACTTAAACGTGCATTGTTTGCCAGCAAACGATAGACCACTACGCCGGGCCCACAAAGGCTTTACGGAGGTATATTTCCAAATATTTTACACAATGAAAGCAAGATTAACAAACACTGTGGCTACTCTTTCTGGTCGGGCTGAAGTATGGCGGGTTGTCACGCGATGCCCGCTTACACCGAGAAAAAAGGAAAAAATAAGAATAGATATTAAGATTTGGACGATTTAATATCAGGTCATTTGGTAAGCTAACGAATTTATACGTTTTGATAAAACCTGCGAGGTGGTAGAATAAAAACAAATTTGCGAAAATGTTTCTTTCTACAGTTTTTAGAATTATTTCTAAACATTTTAGTTTACAGACGGTTTAAGTGAGACATTGACATCGACGTTGAGTGGATTAGTCCAAAACTATTGAACACAATAAACTTATTGATCAATGCGTTGACTTGACGATATATGAATGTATGACCACTTCAAAGAAACAGAAATGTATAATACTCATTCAAAATTGACGCTATTGCAAACACATTTCGAATCCAAAGGCCCAGATACAAACCCGTTGACAAACGAATTACTGAAATATATCTTACATTATATTACATGTTCTACGAATGGCAATCTTGTCCGGCAGCTTTGAATGCGCCCGTGAAATATAATTCCGATCGGACGGCAATCAGGGCCCGTTGAAGACGGCGCGTGAGGCGACTCGGTAAAATATTAAACTCACAGCTTGTGAGCAAGCCACAGCAATGTGCATCGGACAAGTGGGCTATAAATATTTATTATATCTATTGTCACTGGACAAATGGACGTTAGAACTGAGTTAAAGCTGTAAAACTGTCGAGAAACAAGTATAATCTCGGCTTTTATTTGCGTCGCATCGAATATGACTCTAAAATGTGTTCGTGTGTCTCTCTGTGGTAAATCGATATGACCACAATGAAAATAATGGGCCTGTACCGAGGTTGTGACTGTCATTCAGATATAGTTTTAACTATATTCTGACTAGAATAATATAACAATGGATTGCTCCTGTAACAAATTTTATTGCTACTGACGTTTTTATATCTGTCCGCAAACAATATTTCTGTTAGTTCAATAAAGCATTCTATTTAGCTTATTGTGTTGTCTCTGACTGTGTGGCAAAATTACATTTCAAACTTTTAGGAACTTTTTGAAGTCAAAAAAGAGCAGAGCAGGGTGATATGACCAGGACCGTACGAGCCTAGTAACTGGGTAATCTTTATTATAAACAACAGTCGTGGTCTAAATGAATCATCCCCGTCACTAAGCTTGTATAAATAGCAGTTGTCGTGTACAGGACCCCAAGAGTTTTGCTTTTGTAGGTATGAATGTTTAAGTCTGTATGACTAAAAACTAAGGTTATCTATGAGATACATTTCAATCAATGAGACTTTGTAAAAACCATGCCCCGTGGATTTGTTACAAAATGTTTTTGATTCTCCCCTTGTGGATAAGAGAGTCATAAACATGATGAATGAACAATCTTTTCTTAATTCAATACCATGTGCTTATAGGCTGGTATTCAAAATCTACTAAAGCCGGTTATTGTTCGTTCACAATTAAAATGGAGCCTGGCCCAAAAAATTGGTAGTACTGGATATAATGTTGCCAATCGTTCACCTGATATTTTTTGACTGCCTCTGTGGTGCGGTGGGAATGTGTCCAACTGGGACGCAAGAGGTCGTGGGTTCGATTCCCACACGACATACCACTTTGTGTTATCCATAAATTGTTGTTCCGAGTAGTTTGTGTCCGTGACTTGTATGTTTGCAAAGTTTCCCGCGACACAGGGCCTGTATCCTATTGCGGGTGTTGTCTTTAAAAAAAATATATATGTTCACTGTAAAGCTAAAACAAAAATCTCCAAATATATGAGAGTAAAATCATATTGGATTTATTTATACGTAAATGCATCTGTGCAAAAGTGGTCACATTTTCTCCAATGTTCATAAAATCTTGTTTGGTTTCCTAGCTCTTACAGAAATTTGAAGGTTGCCGATAACTTTTCATTAAATATTCCCCCAGTTGAACTTATTTTTTAATTATTTAGATTTAGACAGTAGAATGGAAAAATGTATTTCAGCAGCATAAATTAAATATAAAATTTATATTTTTATTTCTATCACCTATTCATCCTGCTTACGCTCAGTAGCGCCAACATTGACGCACAATAAAAATAACGATATAACTTAACTACCAATACTTGAAGATTCCCGTGGACGGATCATTTACCTGTAACAAGCAAATAAGCCACATTATTATTTATTACATGTTTAAGAAACATTACGTAGTCCTGGTATAAAATATGGAACGGATTATATTTTATGATATAAGCCCGTGACGTCTTTACCGCACAGTTGTAGATCAACATCTTGCTAATATTTATTCGGGCCACGAAAAATCTTACTTTATTCCCTAAAGTTTATTTGCTTCCTAAAGCGTAGGTATATGTTTTTATTTTTAATAAGTATATTGTGTTGTAAATCGTCCATCTCTTGAGGTTAATGCGTAATAACAAATGAATGGGGTGCCATACAAATATTGTGTGGAAAATACATGTCCTAGAAAGAAAAGTTTAGAAGACATGTTGACAAACACCCACTAGGCGTGTGGATTATGGTTTGTACCCTCTCTGAGGAGGTCTGTATTCTAGCAGTGATAATATAGATATGGCATGTATTAAGGTTCATTTCCGTGCATCGCGGCCGATCGCGAGCCGCGCGCGGCTTACAACGAACGACTGACGCGCTCGGCCGCGATGCACGGAAATGAACCTTTAAACAATACCGTTTTCTGTTGTAATGGTGATCTCTTTCTTTACATTCAAATGATAACATTGTCAATCCCCTTCACTATCAGGCTTGGTCACATTAAAATAAACGAAATTACATTTTTTTTACACTTTCTTGTGATAAATGTTAAACTCTTAGCACATATATTTAAATTTTCTTCCTTTATCATATTTTTGCTAGAATTTAATTCTAGGAAAAGTTCACCAACTCTTTTTGGTTTATCTGGAGTACTAGCAGAAGTTACATGATTTTAACTAGGTAACTAATCTTATCGTGTGACACAAGCGTTCGTTAAAAGAGTTTTAAGCCCCGTACCTGTGCAAAACTGAAAAGTAAGTACTTACTTAACATCGTCAACGTAGGTGCATAGTAGTGAATTTTAACGTCGGATCTTGTCTATATCTGAAAAATCCTAGCAAGTGAAGCTGTATCATGGTGGGGGTAGAATAGATCACTCCCTGTAGGAAGGCGTCAATCGCCGGCTGATTTATAGAGGGCGGGCGGCTACGCCGGCGCCGGCTAAACTGTCCGGAGTTTTGCTCGTGTTGGCGAATGCAGCCCACCGGCAAACAACTCACTCACCTGCCGCCTCTCCCTCATCGTAAATGCGAACCCTAGTAAATGCCTTTATAAACGAATCCATTTTAAATTCCGAATAGTCTACCGACAACACGAACGGAACTTCCAGACATGACATGCGTGTTAACGAAATGTTGGCGCTTGGTCAATTTTAACGTGAAAATTTTACACAGTTTACCTACGTCGAATTTTCGATACAGTATTAAACCGGACTACCCTAATGGATCCGTCCGGTTGCCACTTTCAACCGTGACTCTATTTTACTTTTTCTTTGTGAATACAGAAACTCAGTTAAAAACAAAAAATCTCTTTGTTAATTTCCAAGGGTCTTTTATGCAAACTTTCAGCGCAAACTTGACCTAAGAATTCAATCAGGACTCCGGTTGGCAATAATTGCGCGATCCGAGAGTGCACTATTGCTAAACTTTTCATCCCGTTGTTGGCGTTCTATTGAAATCATCTTAACGCTATTCGTACTTCTACACGCTATGGTAATAAATTGCCGTCGAGTAAACTACTTACAAACAGGGAAAAGTTAAAATTTAATCTCAAAATGCAGGCAGAAATTTAAAATTACGGCATGATTTAAACAGATTGTCGAACGAGCGTTTTAAACGATGTCATTCGTGCAATCTGTTCGGAAATTTTAGTATCGAGAGGTAGCTCAAGATTTATGTATAAAATATAAGATCAACATTTGCATTCACGAAAATATAGATATAATTGAAACGTTTTAGGGGCATTGAAGAAGTTTTTAGTTCAATTTAGCGGCAATCAGGACGACCGTTGAAGATGGAGCGTGAGCTGAATGTTTAAAATATTAAACGTGGCGGAATGACGGCCGCGACGGGACACCGGCCCGCCAATTTGATATCTGTGTCAAATCAAATGAGCGCCGACGTACCCCAAATATATGATACTGTACAAATGTTTTGACGTTACGTGTTTATTTTGTGAAAACAATCATATTGTTGTATTATTCGTGTGAGTGTTTTGGCTTTGAATATGATGCTCTATTACATTATGAAGTCTTATTTCTAATGATG
This sequence comes from Herminia tarsipennalis, assembly GCA_945859575.2. Classification (NCBI taxonomy): domain Eukaryota; kingdom Metazoa; phylum Arthropoda; class Insecta; order Lepidoptera; family Erebidae; genus Herminia; species Herminia tarsipennalis. The sequence goes on from OX243840.2 coordinate 9,377,416, forward strand.
ATAGTTCACAACAATGCCATATTTTATGTTATGATAGAGTAACACTGTTTTTTTAAGGATAAATGAAGAAATATCATAGAAAACAAAGTCAAATTAACGTCAACATTACATTAGAATGCGAGAAATTTAAAGCAGTAATAACTAAAAATAGGTAAAGATAAAATTATGACAGCTAGAAGGAAACGCGCCCAGCCGAGCGTATCTCACGAATGCGCCGCTCGTTTTGATTTTAATTCAAGAAAATATATATTTTTTACAACTTTGTTTATTTATTTATTCGTTGCATTTGTTGATTCTACGACTACTTTTGCAGGAAACAATTTATTTAATATATTACATAATTACTGAAGGTGTTTAGCAGACGAGCTTTTGCCGTTCCTTCTAAGTGACTAACAGTTTTTAAAAATAGCAGAGGCGATGAAAAAAATAAATTTTATTTTATTGAGGTACCAAATAGGCTATTTCTAAATAAAATCTTCTGATAGCTAAATCGGTTCCATATTTATAACCCGTCTTAAATATAAACACCAAGTCGTCCAAAGAACTACATATTCTTACGTCTATATTTTTACGACATTATTTTTATAATAGTTATCTACCTAATATTCTTACTTTTAGAAAGGTAAATTAAATGGGTTTTTTAAGAGTCGACTATTAAAAGTTATAAATTAAAAGCACCTGTTTCTAGAACTTATTTTAACATATTAAATTCTCTGTAGTTTATTCAGTATTATCATTGTTTGAAACTGAAAATCATTGGTTTCATAGATTGAAATCAACCAATCGTTATTGCGCGCATTGTTCGGTTTGATTATGGCAACATCATCAATATGTGAATATCTCATTCGCTGAACCTTCAATATCATGAAATATTTATGGTACAAAATCAGAAAAGCAAACCAATTAACATCCTGTGTGAAGCTAAGTTAATATATTTGATTTTAAATGTAGTTCCTTTTTTAAATAAGGTCTATATTTTAAATCTAGTACGAGATCCGGTTTAAGAAATATAAACCCTTATCTGTTATTTGATCCTAACTAAGATTATATGATAGATATTCGCAAATGTAATCGCAAATGGGTTGCCTAGCTAAATCACGTGCTGAAATAGTAAACTGGCTACCTATAAATATTTAACTGCAAACAAAATGTGACCTTATTGAATTTAAATGTAAAAATTTTCCTATATTCTTGGCCGACGGAATCGCACACCAACGTGCCTTCTTTACTTTATTCGCTTCATTTCCAGCAAGATCATATTGTCAAGCCGTTCAGGCTCAATATAATATCATCTACGTCATACCTATCATTTTGTCAAGCAAGTTTTCTCGTTGCGCCAATTATTAGAAAAGTATATATAAAGTAATTTAAAAACTACCTCCCGCCTACGACAAAAAATCACAGTCTAAAAACGTTGTTTGTCGTAGTCGGGTATCTACACGTTTTGGTAATACTTTAATTGTAAGTTTGTTTGTAATTATATTCTAACGGTCCTTATTCACTATCGTTATTTCGTTGTCGTGACAAACCCGTGCGAACTGGCGCATGTGCGGTGCGCTTAAAGATGTCCGCCGCTGATGTACGTTAATGCATTTTTAAGAGCAGCTCTCTATATATCATTACGTCAAGATTTTGACAGTTCGCATGGGCTTGTCGCGAACACGAAAAAAAAGAACGTGAATAAGGAACCTGAATCGTACAATTTTAATTATTTGACAGTATTTTTTTGTATACCTATATATTTTTAGCATTATTTATTGAGCTACAAACTAATTTCAGCCAATATTTTTAATTGGACTAAAAACTGCTGCAATGACAAGCGGTATAATTTTGAAGTCAGTTTAATTTTTACGCGAATATTAAAACTACTTTTTATTCTTCATTTGCGCACATAAAACAAAATTGAAAAAAGGTTTTATCGACATAATATGCGATATTATTAATATATTTAATTATGTGTTAAGAGCTATTTTCATACGTGTAATAACCCTTAGTTTTACGCATCCCGCATTCTGTTAGGATTCTGTAGAAGCACGCCCGACTATGATACCCGTACAGCCGCCAATGGCCCCAAATCGATGAACTATAAATCCATTGTCTAAGTTTGCACAGACAGAGCTCCTCTCTGGACTCAGAAGATTAATTTTCTTAGTTTAGATTGTTTCGTGACCCATTGTGCAAGTGATAATTGGATTTTCTCGACTATCTGTGATTTAGTTACCTCTAACTCTTGGCTCTCTTGTAAAATTTATCGTAGTTTATAATATAGAACGTTGTTATGAAAGCATATTGATTAAATAACATAGTTACATATGTTATGATTTGGGCACAGAATTTTCAATAAATTCTACAGTTCAAAGTCAGCTTGTATATCTATATCATCTGTTATTAGACTCATAAAGATGAACCGTAATGTCTGTAATATGTAAATATATGTATGAAAACTCGTTAGCTTATAATTATTATACGAAACAGCTGTTCAGTCTAGAATTTTATTTGTCTGCTATTCCGTATAAATTCTGGAATGTCACACACATAAATTTACGAATTTTGTAGTCAAACTAGGAATTTTAAAATGTATAGACGGTTGGTTTGTTTGTTTATTATTTCAATGGTGTACGTTTAAAACCCGTATAGTAATTAAATAAAATAAAAAAGTGTCTTATGGACACCCGGTTGGAACGGAGTTTCTTTTGTTATATATTTTTAGGGTTCCGTTTTGCCATTTTGGCTACGGCTTATAGTTTTGCCATGTCCGGCCGTGTCCATCCGTCCGCAGCTTTGCTCAGAGACGGCATTGAGATGGATACACATTTTACTTACGCCGACAAAGTGAATGTAAAGGGGGGATGTTAATAAGATAGGTATAACGTTGTAACAGAAAACCCACTTCTTAAGCCACATTATTCGTGGGGGGGGGGTCTACGGAACCCTATATTGTGCGTGGCCCGATATGCACCTGCCCGGTTTTTTTGTGTTAGTTTTAACTAATGAATTTAAAAAATCTAGAAAAATATAACATTTTTTTAATTAAGATTTTTCACACAACTAGTTAGATATAGGTAAAAAAAAACATTCGAACCCTTTACAACAATACAAACCACCTATATAACACGACCTCCTTATTCTAGCTTCACATAATCAAAAAATCAAAAATAATAGATTTTTCATTGATGTCCAAATGTAGCACTGTTTTCTGTCTAGCCTCACAGCCCACAAACAAAAACGTGCGATAAACCACTACGTATCAAAAACAATTCAATCATTAATAATTCTTACCGCACAAGTAGTGTCGCACCTACAATGTAGATAGGTACCTACTTATATTTGTGCGTATATTATCTTTAACCCATATTTTTGTATCTATAAATGCATTTACAGTGAAATTTTGTCTGAATAGCTGTGAATTAACTTTGTTGTTGTGACAGCTAGGCGGTGTCTTTTTCTTAGCGGTTAGCAACTGCAGTAAAATTGTACCGTTTTATGATGATCGTTAAACTACGCTCGGTGTGTGGTTCCATCGCATGTCCTAAGGCAGTTCTTTACTGTAAGCTAAGCGAGGAATAAACGAGACAGCGATGTGAACGATACACTGTAATCTTATAAAGAAGGTTTGGGTGACACATACATTATTTGTATTTTATTACTTCCACACTTTTGGTTAGAATTAATTCTGGTTTACTCAAGCTTTATGGAAACGGACCATTTTTTTTTGTAACATTGTACTAGAGATTTATATGTAATAGTAGTTCAGTAACTTGTAGATGACGATATTTTGGACTTAGTATTGGTTTGTCTTTATTATATCTACGTATACTAATATTATAAAGCTGAAGAGTTTGTTTGTTTGTTTAAGCGCGGTAATCTCAGGAATTACAGGTCCGAATTAAAAAAATATTTCACTGTTAGATAGTTGGTCGTAGTGCCATGTTATATAGCCTATAGCCTAGCTATTAACATATCGAGAAAGGCTATAGGCTATATAACATCGCGCTACCACCAATAGGAGCGGAGCAGCAATGAGAAATGTTGCAAAAACGGGGAAAATTTACGCAGACGAAGTTGCGCGGGACATCTAATGTGTCATAAAATTACTAGTTGGAAGAGAGTCACTGAAATGTCATATTTAGGTACAAAATGTAAAAAATACTTAACGAAACAAATAATGGTGTACCTACATTGGCTGTGTAATCGTTCAGGTTGAAAGATTTACTCAAGTCGGAATCCTGTATTCGATTATTTTAAATTGAAATGTCTATAATTATACTTTTTGCTCATATTGTCACAAGCTAATACATGGTGGTCACAATATGAAAGCTATACAGGGTGGCCTATGGAGGGACTACCTTATACAATGTACATAGTAGTACATAATTCGAACCGCATTCAAAGATTTTTAAATAATCGATCTTTGAACCGGGAATCGAAACCGCAAAATATAAAAAAAAACCGGCCAAGTGCGATAAAAACAACGATCACGTTTTTTGTATGGGAATCCCCTCAAATATTAATTTTATTTTTATTAAATTGTTTATTTTAAAGTGGATAATATATAGTATAATAATCTATAAATATTTCAAGCGTTAACTTGTTGCCGTTATCAAAATCGAACAAAAAAGAGCAAATAAATCACGTTTGTTGTATGGGAGCCCCCTCAAATATAATTTTTTTCTTTTTCTTAGTATTTGTCTGTGAAAATTTCAACTGTCTAACTATCATGGTTCATGACCTATAGCCTGGTGACAGACGGACGGACACCGGAACCTTAGTAATAGAGTCCCGTTTTACCCTTTGGAACCCTAAAAAGGAACTCCTTGTATTTTTACGATACCTATCGAAAATGTCAGGGTCACTCATTAGGATTATTATTTTTAAATAAAATGAAATTTTCTTTCAGGAAAAATGCTCTATCTACAATATTTAAGGTACTTTCTCTCCGTGCGGCATCTCCATGGGGCACCCTGTATTGTAGTAAAAGGTTAATAAAATTGAGATAAAATTTGTCAACATACCTAGAACTGGGCATAGACATTTTGTAATATTATTGACGCGTAAATTCTCGGTGCTATTATGAAAAGTGCACACAGAGACCGAACAAATAGACCATTTATATTGAATGGGTCCGTGACAAAAGGTTGCATGTGTTAATAGTTTTTATCAGATCAATGTTTTAGTTAGTAAACATGATGAATACATGCGATTTTTAGTCTGGCGTGCAACAAATATCTTCATTACTCAGTTTTAGTTAATTAAAACATCGTGTAAAATCAGTGTTTTGACAGTTGTTAACAATGTTATTTGTTGTATGCAAGTGGAGAAGCAGATTTTTATCGGTCGCATTGCTTTTGACTGTGTTATTTTTTATTGTTTTATACACGTGTGATTGGTTTGACACTTACATTTCATAATATTACTTTATTAGGCTCTCGTAATACTACTTCCTAAAAATGCATTTAGATACTTTCTATCAAGAAAATATAAATCATTACTACGCAACCAACGTATAGAAAGGTCTTGTCAAATTTGCATCAGTTATATAATATCATAAATAAAGTCTTTCTTGCTCAAAATTGCTGCTGTACTTGCCACTAAGGAAAATAATTTAAAACAGTTTCAAATAAATGTAATGTGTATTTCGAACCTCCATTTCACGGCTCAAGGTAATATTTTTTTAAATAAGTTTTTGATGTGAATGTCTCCATTATAATAACTATCTGTGTGCTCAATTTCAATAAAATTCCTTCAGTGGTTTAAGCTGTGCATTCAGTTACGATTTCCTTTTATATAAACAGATGATAGAGTCATCATTTCCTCACATCGCCCTTCACAATTTGCATAAGACTATATAAGACTCAGGATTTCTCAGTTTTGTTTCTACGCTCGAAATAATCCAAGAGTATCATGGTTCATAGTCGATTGAACTAAGCTACAGTCTTTTTATTTATCATATCAATACATATTGGTCTTTAAGACATTTTAGACTGTTATAATAACATGAATAAATTGATATATGTAGGTACATACCAAGAATGTTGCGTGCGTCACATGGTTCAAAAGTTAAGGAGAAGGGGGGACACAATTTATGCAACTTTCGGAGCAATTTTTTCCAAAAATATTTACTTAATCAAAAAAGTTTATTAAAACCTTAATTTGTTTGGAAAGACCTGTCGAATGATGTGCAACACGTAGATATTTGCTGGAAAAAAATCAGCTTCTGGAGTCCGTTAGAGGGGCTAACGGATGGACAGACAGACAGACGGAGAGACGGACATAACAAAACTATAAGGGTTCCGTTTTTGCCATTTTGCCATATAGTCGACCGGTTTAATGTTTCACAGCGTAGGTACGAATCTGCTCCAAGAATATGAAACCGTGGAATATTTCCAATAGTTCGGTTCGGTAGTCTGTAATCAAGGCACCTGCGCCATAGCAAAATCAGCGATGACCCAACACAGCAAAAAATGAAAGAATAGAAATATCCTAAATCGGACTAAAATGCGCCTCGTTCGCGCACTCGTGTTTTTCATATTTCTGTATAGACCAAGATGCTCAAAGCCGCAACAGGAAGATCAATACGTCTTTGAAATGTGGTGTTGGCACCCGACGTCCGTCCTCCATACCACCGCGTTATTAGCTACTTTGACCATTACGCAAGAGAGCCAATAATTTGGAAAATTTAGTAATGATAGGAAAAGTCGAAGGCAGAAGACCCAGAGGTCAAAAACCGAAACGTTGATTGGACCAGAACACCGAACAGCTGGAGTTGCCTGTCAGCCATAGCCTTGTGGAAGGCGGCGATTAGTTGGAGGCAGACCACTGATCTACTGATAAGGAGTCACGATCTCAGCAATGGGGGAACAATTAAGAAGAGAGTCTTAAACAATTTGTTTCAATTCGACTGCATTTGTGGCGCAGTGTGAGTGTATCCGACTGCTACGCAAGAGGTTGTGAATTCAATTCCCACACGGGACACCACTTTGTGTGGTCCACAAATTGTTGTTATGAGTCTGGGTGTACTTTGTGTCCGTGACTTATATGTTTGTAAAGTCCCCCGCGATACAGGGATCGTACCCGATTGCGGAAGTCGTCTTTAAAAAAATGACTTATTGTTTTGTAAGGTAATGCAAGTTTAAGAATTCTTATGAAGCCAAATTGTATTCCTTTAATAATTATATTATCTATACTTAATATTATAAAGCGGAAGAGTTTGTTTGTTTGTTTGTTTAAACGCGCTAATCTCAGGAACTACTGGTCCGATTTGAAAAAAACTTATTGTGTTGGATAGCCCATTTATCGAGGAAGGCTACAGGCTATACTACATCGCGCTACGACTAATAGGAGCGGAGTAGCGACGTGAAATGTTGAAAAACGGGGAAAATTTACGCATACAAAGTTGCGCGGGACAGCTAGTCTATACTAATATTATAAAGCGGAAGAGTTTGTTTGTTTGTTTGTTTAAACGCGCTAATCTCAGGAACTACTGGTCCGATTTGAAAAAAACTTATTGTGTTGGATAGCCCATTTACCGAGGAAGGCTATAGGCTATACAACATCGCGCTATGACTAATAGGAGCGGAGAAGCGACGAGAAATGTTTCAAAAACGGGGAAAAATTACGCATACGAAGTTGCGCGGGACAGCTAGTATAATATATAATAATTTCTAATTTTAAGGTACTTCCTTACCTTAAATATATGTATCAAAGTCATTATTATGTTTGAACGAATGAATAATGTTCTTAAAAATATTACAAAACAAGAAATGATAAAGAACATTTGGATATAGGTACCATTCAATAAATAAGCTGATTGATATTGATTTTTTCTAATTGTGTTGCGAGTTGCGACTGTGAATGTCGGCCGACGCCCTTCATTAAATATTTCTTAAAAGAGTCTAAGTAACTTGTTAGTGTGAATAGACGAGACTATTATTGCCGTCTCTTTTTTACCTGTCGAAAATTTAATAGAAAATCGACCGTTTAAACTAAATGTCTTGCCCTTAAAACTATGCTCGCTCGCACTGCTTGAAGAAAATACTTAAAAGCAAAGTTTGATTTAGTTTCAGTAACTAAATAATTAACTTTAGATTTAGTGATGGAGAGATAACGAATCCACTCTAACAGACAATAACTACTCTGTTCCTAAACTTTAGTCGTACCTACGTTACCGACTTTCCATACTGACTCCCGTTTCTATGTAATAATAATAAAAATAGTCTCCTAACCAATTGTGTTTAAGGCGACCGACCTTAGTAGAGACTAGCACAAGTGCATGTGTCTTGTCGTATCTATTCCTCGGACAGAAATCTAAGACAATCGGAAAGAGATTATAGGGCTTACCATCTAAATACATACAAGATGTAACTTTAGTACTTAACAGTAGAAATCTGGCAGGGGTAAGCACAGCTTTATTTAATTGGTGCGTTTAAGTTCCAAATTATAAGTAGGGGAGATAGGGAGTGCCCATGCCTATAGGTACGTTTTTTTACATAAATGGTAATAAAACTTTTTTTTTTATAATATAGCACGCACATATTTATTTGGCTAAAATTGTTGCGAAGTACAGTTTAGTACAGTTTTCGTATTGTTCAATGTTAGAAGGGTTTTCCTGAACCCTGTCAACGATTAGCATGTCGTTGACAGAGTTCAGAAAATCCCTTGTAACATTGTTGCTGCTTAATGTGCTCTCCGAGTTTCCTACCGTGACTCATAGAGCGTGGGAAGTGTGACATTTTTTCAAAACGGTCACCCATCTGTGGACCGACAGTGGTAACGTTGTATAACTTCGTTTATCTCTCGATTTGCTTGGTCACCACTAAGTCACGGATCCGAAATACCAAGCATACATAAAATACACAGCATGCACTCATAGTATTACTTCATTTACAGTAGATTTCCACGGGTAAACAGGAAGCCTTTTCACAGAGGAATTATCACATTGACACCACGATGTTGATCAGCCAAATCTCACACCGTCACGTCTGGACTCAATTAGCGAGTGTCGCGTCAGTTAACATGTTCCAGAATTTGCGCGATTAGCGTACTGCGACCTAGAGGGACAATCATTAGCGGCCTCACACAAATCGTACCCAGTCCATGTTTTTGTCAAGGCATTGTCACTCTTAAGTGGGTTATTTCAAACTATTAACTTTTTTTCAACCAAGCACATCTCTTATTAATATCTCCTTTTATTTGTGCAGCGAGCTCCTCCATTGTTGCACAACGGCTTAGAATTATTCCACAGTCCAACAATGATAAACTGAGATTCCAAGATGAAGAGTCGCAACGACCATTAAAGTTTCAAAAGGCTGGCTCTTTAGAACAATACAGTGAAAATAAAATAATTTATACAGGAAAGCTTAACTTCAAAAGAGTCTTTCACTCAAAAATAAAGCGTGTTGTAGTACCTAAACAAGGTGGAACAATGTTTTGCATAACAAAGGAAAAAAAACACCTAAAGGAAAACATAAATCCACACTTTATTCGCAGAATACTTATTCAAATGAGGCTGTCCCTTCTAAGTTTGTTTTCAATCAAAAACTCGCGCAGCTTTGTCCCGCTAAACTTTATAAATGAGGCGATTATCCGCAGCGCGGCGTCCCAGGTCCCTCTCACGATAGGTGTGTGGTGTCCGGCCACAGGATCGTCGCCGTCCCGCTCCCGCCCCGTGTCGCTGTCGCCTGCGCCGTGCCGGCTGCAAAGCGCTGATAAACCTCTGGTCACCTGCGCTGCATGAATTGCAGCGCTTTTTAACTTTCATCTCGCTAAGTCCTTTAAACTTCATCCGCTTTAAACGCTAGCGTTTTATTTATGATTTAGACGCTGACAACTACACTGGCAACTTTGTAAAGTTTTCTCAATATCCGACGAGGTAAAGTCGTGTTTTTAAGTTACATCGTGATTATGTAAAGCAGAAATTTAGGTGCCGGATAATTAAATAAATATCAACCGTGTTCGTCGACCCTTTTATCTGAAAATTCACAAGTATGTACGCAGGCAAGACTGGTAATAATAAGAATGCGAAACGAGTACAATAACACGAACATAGTCGAGCCTAGGAATAGTACATCAAGATTAGCTCGAGGCTGCACTCTGATTACTGCGCTACGTAAGAAGAGAGCCCGTCGCAACCTCCTCCGATTCTGAGATGAGGATTTGTATACACTTTTTCTGAAAAGTAACTTTCTTTTCTCCGAGAAGTCGCTAATCTCGAGAAGTCAATAATATGCAAATTTAATCCTACTCCGTCACATATCAGAAGTGTTAATAAGTCGTGTTCTCCGCTCGCAACGTAATAGGATTTCTTGAAATTCTTAATAAAACCTGTAAAAAGTTTTACTTTAACTGTAAAATAAATGAAAGTGTTATTATTGACACGAGGCACGACGTACAAAGAAGTCGGCGCAACAATGTGCTTTCGCATTTGTTCTATCTCAAGTATTATATTGTGCCCTGGGCACTTCCGCACTCTCACCTGCCTCAACTTTCTTCACAGTTTCCTCCCCAAGATTTTCCGTTCAATTAAATTACATAAATTCGATTCCATAGTTTTTATGAATCTATTATACGATCCGTGTTAAATATTAAGTTAGTATCGGAATCAAAAAATAAATGGAATAAAAGTGGGCAATCGCCTGTTCAAAATGAATTGCAAACAATATTACATTTTGGAAGCAATCTACGTTAACCCAAAAGGGAATGATGTGGCAGCTCTTTATATTGCAATTTTTGTGTCCAAACAAAACGAATTTGCCGCGCAATCAAAGCGGGAATCCGATTGATGACATGGCGGAATAATTGTTTCGTGAAATTGAAAATATCGCGGCTTGTATTCTGTGTAACACCTTATAAAACATACTTTTGAACGCAATTTGGGAACGCATTCAACTTTGATATAAACGTAATAGGACAAAGAATACAAAATGAAATATTGCCGGCAACGAATACGAATACATAATAGCTAGATTATGTTTTTTGTCAGTATTTGATCGAACAATAGTAGTAACATTGTTCGGTAACCTTTCCCACAATAGAGTAGACTCACGCTATACAATCATAATGTTATATCTCTGGCTCAGGATAATATTTACAAGTACCTAATAGTACAAATATGAGGGAGGCAAAAATCTTCAAAATATCGAGCGTAGGTTTGAAGTTCCAAACTCAATCGATAAAGAGTGTAACGGGGAAACTAAAGTAAAACATCCGAACATAGCACCTGTGACAAGTACAATAAAACTTTACCAATAAGCTATATTTCACAGTCAACTTCAATCTCAAATGCCAATATATTATGAAGCGATTTCCTATGTAGGTTCATAATTCAAAGAATTGAAGATAAGTTATCGGACTCCCTCAAATTCATAGTGTCGGGAGCGATTCGGTGTCGCTTCGGATTACACATACTGTGGGTAGTTTCGATGTGTTTGTGCCCATCTAAGTAGGCAAAAACTTACGCCCGCAAAAAGCACTTTGGAAAAGAGAACTGTCTTGGAACGTTTTCTTTTCCTAACTACGACGTTTGTGGAACGAGTGCGCGACACAGCTATAGTTATATCACACACACGGACGGCGCATCACCGGAGTGCAAAATGTAATGTAAATAGGACGCCACTGACATAACTTAGTTCACTGTTGCTGTTGACGAACAAAAATGTTGTTTTGAAAAAAATGGTTGCCTGTAAAGTCAGTTCACGGACGATAATTTCGCGTCATAGCGTCATGAGAAAACTTTGATGACATATCGCCTTGCTGGGCAACCAATCAATAACGTGACTTTTTCGACGTGAAAACGTCTTAGAAATCGATGACCGGCTACTCACGAAAAAGTGCCAAAAAAAAGTCATGTTATTTTACTGGTTGCTAAGCAATGCGAATAGCGCTTGCCGCGCTGGCCGTTGGGTGCATGCGCCCGGTCATTCTGTCATTATTACAATGTCATCAATGTTCTGGCGATTGCAGCGACATGCGATACAAATGGAATTAATAATGAAAAAAAATTCGTTGTTAAGTCATATGTTGTTTATTACATTGTCATCAATGTTTTCTAATGACGTTATCATGTAAAATTATAATTATCGTCCGTAAATCAGCTTTACAGACAGTTTTTAGACACTTTTTCGTGAGTGCAGCCCACAGAACATTGATACAGCCGGTCATCGATTTATAAGAAGTTATCACGTCAAAAATGAAACCCAAACAAAATTGAATTTGTATAAATGGTCACTTAATTACAGAGAGAGTTTAAGTAATAAACAAGTGAGAAAAACAAACTGCTGATTCATAATAAAATGCTGCAATCATGGCAATTTCTGCGATTAAAATGTCTGTAACTAAGTGAAATTTAAAGCTTATAAAGGTAGTTATTGCTTTTTGTTCGATTTATAAAAGCAAAGCAAGCTTAAGAGCTTTTTAAGCGCGTTCAGTTGCAATAGAGCAAGCTTTTAATGGGTTCAATACACCGTTCGATGTAATGATTTGTTATTGTTCATTCGTTTTTGATCGTTCAAACTTAATACGTGGTATTAATCCGCATTTGGATCGCAGAGGGGTCTTATTAGTATTCTCACAGATGAGTGATTTATGCCTGTTAAATATTCTGGACATAAAACCATGAAATTTTCTGATGTTGAGATGTAATCGTTAAAATTCAACTAGCAAATTTCATCTTCGACTGCTTTTTATGGATATGTTTACTTACAATTCGGAACTTGTACGTACAAATCAAATAATGATGTGCTTTCCTTTAATTTAGATGCATGCCAGACTTGATATTATTACTGTCATTGAATTTACATCTATGTATTTAGTTGGTCAGCCTTAATCTATATATAAATGAATGTTTTTCTGTATGTCCTTCATATAATCGTAAACTATGCATTTGATCTTCAGCAAAGTGTTGTGCATGAACCCACGAAGGTTTCCGGGTACGGGTATATTGAGGCATCAATGAATAATATAACAAAGATGGGGAAAAATAACGCAAACGAAATTGCGCGGGTTAGTTAGTATACTAATTTTTTCAATTCAATTAGTAGACTTTAAGTTACAACGTGAAATAATAAGTACTTTTGAATCCTCATGAGTAAAACATAGTTTGCATTCTATTTTAATGAATTTAATAGCGCAAAAATACTTAATAACTTTCGTTTATCACCTAAACATGGCATATTAGTTTAGTTATTAGTAAAAGTATTTAGTAAGTAACACTGTTATCTAAACTAATGTTATAAAAAATAAATAATTTTATTTTTTGTTTCTTTGATTGTTACGATTTAAAACAAAAAAGGTTAGACCGATTTTAAAAATTATTTCACCATTGGAAAGCTACATTATTGGGGAGTAACTTAAACTAGGTATATTTTATTTACAAAAAAAATAATTGCAATAATGTAACTCAAGTTATAAAAAAATCCAGGCAAGAGCATGATAAATTGTGTTCTTTTCTTTTGCATGCTGTGTTCATTCTTAGAAGATTATGCATTAACCATTTTTTATTAGCAAAAGAACTTGAAACCTATGTAATGTGTAATAACCAGTTTGTAAACATTTTAATAATAAAAAAATAATGTCGGATCATGCTTAGTGTAGGGTTCCGGAGCCGTTGCCGTATGAAAAAATCCGATTTGAATAATTGCACCAGCAGAAGAACGTATGTACAAGGCACTTACGTCCTTTTATTATACCGCATATTTTTTGGTCACTCAGTTCAAAAGATAAGGGGGGAACACAATTTGTGCAACTTTCGAACCGATTATTTCCTAAAATATTCGAATAATCAAAAAAGTTTATTAGCTTTTTTGTATTATTTTTTATTTTTTTTAAAAAAGACCATTCGAATGATATGCCACACGTTGATGTATGCTCAAAAAAAATTAGCTTCACATCAGCGAGACCTTATCACCCAATTTAATTGATATTTATTGGGTAGGCTTTGAGTAAAATGCCTGTGATATACGAACAGACCGACAGACAAACAGACAGACGGACAGGACGTAACTATAAGGGTTCCGTTTTTACCATTTTGGCTACGGAATCCTAAAAACTACGATATGACATCCGCGCAAAGCCGTGGTAGGCAGCTAGTAGTAGATAACTATATTATAAACTATATGGTAGATAATATCTACCTATTGTAAGATATTATAAGTACTTAATATGTACTCTCGTCTATCTTTTACCTATTTATTAAGTAAGCAACATTTTCTCTAAGCCTTAAATACTGAACTCAATCAAACCTACCCAATACCTGTCATAAACAAAACCACTTGCGTCATCAAAGTATACACTCTATACAAGTATAAGCAAATAAAAAGTCCACGTTTAGTTAAACTTAAATCTCGATAATGCCTATTTCCACAGCGGCAACTTCTACTAGATATTTGTCGCGAGTTCGTCTCCCGAGATGGATTACTATGCGCAGGCACGATCCTGGCACACCTCAAAACTGAGGATCAAAGCCTGAGTAACTTCCACTTCCGAACACTTGCATGAAACACGTCACATGTTGCCATAACGGAGTTAATTAAAAGAGCTATTCAACTAGTAGGTAGTGTAAAAACAGATGCGATGTTATATTAATATTCTGAAGAGGAATTCTGCAGGGGGTTTGTTTAAAACAGCTAATTTTGTAGCATTCAAATGTTCTCGACAAAATTTACGTGAAGGAACTCGAGATAAGTTTGATATCTGTTGCTACACGTTACAGTGTGAATGGATTTTTAAAATGTTAAAGAATAAAGATACGACTACGTTTTTCTACGGAAATTCAAGAAAAGAATACATAGTCTACTTTAGGTCACGTTGAAGTAAATTTTGTAAAAGTATCTACATTTTAGAAAATAGTACACAAAATATTTAAAACTAACTGATACTAGTTATTACGTACGATACTACTAACAACGAGTTTTAACGCTGAATTTAATATTTTTTACTTAGAATGAAAAAACATATTAAGTTAGGGATTACACATTAAATACATATATATGAGTAGTCAGAGCTTAGAGATTACACATAACAAACACCTTTGAGTTGACTGGGCTGTTGATCTAGTGCTTAGTGACCCTGACTACTAAGCCGGAGGTCGTGGGTTCGATCCCCACTGGATTAAAGTTTGTGTGATAAGCAAGATTGTTTATTCTATGTCTGGATGTAATTTATCTATAATATGGATGTATTTAGAAATATACAAGTTTGTTTGTAGCGGTAGCCTAATGGTTAAGGGTCTCGCAATCGTGAGGTCGCGGGTTCGAAACCTACCCATTATCCTACCGCCGTGAACACACTCCTAACACAAGCCTTTGAGCTTAGCTGGAGGCGTTAACAAGATTGCTGGTAATGTGTTATCTTTAAAAAAAAAAGGTTTATCAGTTGTCTGCTTGCCATCAGTTGTCTGCTTAGTTTGGGATCAGATGACGAATACTGTCTCAAATTATGTAACTAAACAAAAATAATAAATTTCGTATGTTTATCACAAATAATTGTCATGTAAATAACATATTAGGATAAACACTCTATAAAAAGCTAAATGGACTAATAATAATCATTCCATTTAGTCAGTTATTCATCTCTTCAATATGAATACCTAATGAAAACGTCAAATTTGAATATTGGCTGACAAAATGCACTAAAATACGAATATAGGATAGATGCCTACAGTCATTCGGACGATGCGGACCGATAATTGAATGATGAAATATTAACATACGTAATAGATACGCAGACGATAATATCTACGTTGTATAGGTATTATTGGTTCATTTAATGTTTAAAAAGGTTGATTGGTCGCAATTTCATGTTGGTGTCGAGTTTGGATGTCTAACTTATGAAAATGAATAGTATAATTATAGCCTCCTAACCGATTTCTGTTAAGGTTAATTTACCTGCATCGCGGCCGATTGCGAGCCGCGCGCGGCCGATGCGACAATAGGCAGAGTATGAGAATGTATGGTGGTTTCCGAGGTATGCGACAGAAGCACGCAGCCGTCGTCTTACGTAGGCTGCACGCGCACTGTGAATACGGGAGCCAATCTCATTAGAGACTAGCCAACTATGCAGGAGATATTATAGGGCACAAGTGTCTGCGCAAACACAAGTGCAATCTCTATTTCCTCACTCTCATAGCCCTTGGGACGGAAATCTGTCACAATCGGAAAGATATCGGCCGCAAGACGAGACTTAGGCCTCATTTGCGGAGACGCGTGCTTTGCTACACACTTGAGAATTCACCGCGGTCGTAGCGACGGGCATCGCCACACTTAACGCCTTGCTTGTATTTACGCATGTGATAATAAGTGCCGTTACACGCGCCGCCTCTCAGTAAACAGAAAAAACGTCTAACGCGACGCGGGACACGACGCCACACACGACGTGCAACGCCCCGCGTCTCTGCAAACAAGGCCTTAACATGCTCTCCAAAGCACGAAGGGGTACCTAAGACAAAATTCGAAAAACCGGGCGAGTGCATTTCGGGCCACGCAACATGTAGGGTTCTTTAATCTCCTAACAATGCGACTTAAGAAGTGGGTTTTCTGTTATTTTTGTTTCTTTCAACTAAGAAAAGTTTGTATTTTTCAATGGAATCTGTATGAAAATTTTGTTACTTGTGATTTGGCCTGCTGTTACTCGTTAAATTGTAAAGCCTACTTAGCTGTCATAGTTTAGTTTTCCTTTTAATTTCACTATATATACTTCTAGTGTGAATTTTTCACATACCCAACATCATCCATTTAGCTGACAGGGGGGGTGGCACACTTGGCTCTAACAAAAATTTTGCACTTTAAAGCTTAATATTTTACAAACGGATCCCTTAATCGAAAAGTCGTCTTCCCAACTCCTAAACGTTTATAAAAGACCTTTCTAATGATGGGGTACACGATAGGATAGGTGAGAAACAAATCACACCCCACTTTACATAGGGGAGCCTAAAAAAATTTTTTTTAAGATTTTACTCTTTCACTTTGTCGACGTAAGTATTATGTGTATCTATCCAAAATTACAGCCTCCTAGCACTAACAGTCTTTGAGCAAAGGTGCGGACGGACGGACGGACTTAGCGAAACTATAAGGGTTCCGTTTTGCCATTTTGGCTACGGAACTCTAAAATGGTCACTCATCTATGGACCGGCAGTGGTAACGTTGCTTAATCTCACAGATAACTCGATTTGCTCGGTTGCCACACACATAATATATAATATCTGTAGTATATAACCTACTTATCCGACACTAACGTATGAATAAGTACATTTTCTTCATCATAGGTTATCATTCTTACGTTAATTGCTATTTTAAAGTAACCATACATATCAAATACAATCGCTAACAAAAATTTTAGGTAATTTTATAATTATAGTATCTCAAATACGGTGATGCGTCCAATTTAAAATCCGTCTAATGAGTAACCTGTATGTGCACTATAATCATTATATCTTAAAATATGAATACTTTAATATTATTACAGAAAAACATGTATTGTAACAAAAAACGACTGGGCCACTTTTTAAATTCTTTCACTTATAGAAAGCTACATTATCGGGGAGTAACATAGGCTATATTTTATTACCCGAACGACAGCAGTCGCGGGCGACAGCTAGTTTAAGTATAAAGCTGATATTATCTTCGAAACGTCTTAACTAACTAAAAAAAACCTTATCAGACTGAATTAAAGACATACCTACGTTTGACACAGACTTATTACGAACTAAAAAGAGGTGTTACAAAGGTTAAAATAACTAAAACTGCGCTTTTCTAGACACATTGCGTTTGCGTACATCATTCCATTTACTTCCTCAGCTCGTGCAATTTACTTAATTTAAACTATTCTTGAGAACTTTGAAAGTCACCTTTCAAATCAGATTAAATCGGCGTCTGCGAGTTGAATGTAAAAATATGTAAACTAGTAGCAATAATATCATAAGCTTTGTGATATTAAAATAATGAATGTTACACTTGCAAGGTCACGGATAGCAAACAAACGAATCCTTGTGTAATCCCCCACTTTGCGACAGTTACAAGTGTCTCGATTCCCGTCAATATTATGTTTAGAAATTGTAGAAAGCTACTAGAATTACTAGAGTATTAATTGTAAAAATAATCAGATACAATAGTAGGTAGGTATGTTGTTTGCTTAAAACTTTAGATGCGTCATTAGATTTTTAAAAAACCGGTCAAGTGCATGTCGGGCAACGCACAATTTCGGGTTCCGTAGTCCCCCACCCGAATAATGCGGCTTAAGAAGTGGGTTTTCTGTTGTTTTTAGGGTTTCATAGCCTAAATGGCAAAACGGAACCCTTATAGTTGCGCCATGTCCGCCAGTCCGTCCGCAGGTTAGCTTAGAGACTTAGTGCTAGACTGTGATTTTGCATGGTTACACAATATTACTTATACCGACAAAGTAAAAGAATAAAATAAGAAAAAAAAATATAGTGTACCTCCCTATATGTAAAGTAGGGATCAATTTTTTTTTCATTTAGACTGTTTGTGTTAGAAGGCTGTTATTTTGCATGGATACAAAATTATGTTACTTCTCATTTGATCAGCCGTTACTCGTAGTTTTTAAAAAGAAAAAAAAAAAGACTAACGTGATTTATTTAACCGTTGCCGCATAAAAAAATCCGATTTGAATAATTGCATCAGCAGAAGAGCGTATATTCATGGTACTTAGTCCTTTTTCTGAGAAACGCTGTTTTTCGGCAATAACTTAATGACAGTATATCCGATAATTTTTTTTTCATATAATTTTGGTGACACGGTTCAAAAGATAAGATTATTTATACAAAGACTATTTAAACGACACACAATTTGTGCAACTTACCTTTTCACCAAATTTAATCAAAATTCATTGGGTAGTCTTTGAGTAAAATGGCTGTGACATACGGACGGACAGACAGACAGACGGACATGACGAAACTATAAGAGTTTTTGCCATTTTGGCTACGGAACCCTGAAAAGGGTAGGAAGATGATGATGGAGGAGTCATATGGAATGGTTACGGTCTCCTTTAATAAAGCAATCTACAATCAAAATAGTAAAACAACCTTATAGTCTATAATAATTAAATTTTGATTTACGTTCTTAAAATTACAGAAATCATTTCGAGTAAAAACAAAATGAGATTTATATTGTTTTATCTAAAGCTAAAATATACAACGCAATGAAAATCAAAGCTTAGTTTATTCAAACAGAGTTCGTAAATAACATTTTTTACATTTAAATGTAATCACACGAAGTCAGTAATCTACTTATTTATTTTCTGACTCTAAATAAAGCTAAAGTTGCCGCGATCCTACAATAAAAATTTAACTTTTGCGTCTCATATTATTTTAAGAGATCTTCGTGTCTTCTTTTTACAATAAAAATGTAATTATTACTTTCAATTTGCTAATGAAAAGTTACTAAAAATGCTTCAAGAACGTCTAATTTATATTTTTAGTGGTGGATCTAGAATTTTGTTTTTGAATAAACTTGATCCTTGACTTTAGATTGTATTATTTTTGTGAGGGTATGTATTATTAAGGATATACACAGGACTTGTGAGGGATTTGAGCCCCTTTGGTAAATAAGTTGTCTAAATGCCATAGTACAGGCTCCGTCTTTATTTAAGTAAGCAAATGTGTACCTGCGTAGTAGTTTAAATGATTAAGAAATACAATTTATGCTCTAACGAAACTAAATATAATATCCTACTTAAAAAAACATCAAGTATCATCAGTAATACAAATGCAATTGAACAAAGGCAACTTGAAAATGCAGCAAAACCCACCTACATAAAACTTATTAGAACATTTCTCGAAGAAAATATGATAAAATAACAAGAAAATACACAAATACACTCGCTCATGATTAAATCGCACTTGACTGCTTTTTCTATACCCCAGACTTGGGTGTATAATAATGAAAAGTACATTTTGTTAGAACAGACGATATCTGCTACTGTTCATTGCACTTTTGCGACATCTACAACACTGTACCTATTTTCGTTCAGTATCTATTAAACTATGCAAAGATAGTTTTGGTAAACAAAATTCTAGTGTTACTTTTTAAATGTTTAAGAACTTGAGAATTTAGACGCATTATTTTGAGTTGAATAAACGTTTCATAAACTAAAAGTTTCGATGTTTTTTTGACGTGATAACGTTTTATAAATCGATGAACTGGTGCACGCACAAAAAAGTATCACGGTTCGTCACGTTACGCCTGCTGATACGCTGAAATATTGTAGCCGTCGGGATCATGTTCCCGGGTCCACTAAAGCTGTCACAGGCATGGTTGTTTATTACAACGTCCTCAATGTCTTGGCGATTGCAGCGACATGCGATACAATTGGTTTTTTTTTCCTTTTTGTACAAAATTAAAAATGGCTGATTATTACTATGTCATGAATGTTTTCTTATGACGTTACTTATCACGTAAAGTTATCGTCCATAAACCTACTTTACAGACAACCATTTTTGGACTAGAATTAAGACGTGGCTGCAATTTTGGCTTATGTGCCTACTAAATCCAATATAGACTTGTCGTTACGGGGTTTACAAAACAGAACAAAGCCTTTTTTGGTCCGTGTCTCAGTGGCAACAGGGTTGATCAAAAGATCTACGAGGTTAAAAACTTCACCCCAGTGTCAATATATGCGTGACCCTTTTTGAAAACTGTCACAGCCTTACGTGCCTCGGAGAACACTTTAAGCTGTGGGACTTGCACCTAATTTCTACCGAATTTCCATTCCACCGGGCAATAAGAGTTAGGGAATAGAGTGTCTATATACTTGTGCACTATAATGTGTTGGCTAGTATCAGGTGAGAATGGCCACCACAGTTTGAAGACGGGTGATTGGTTTTGAAACATTAATAGGTAATTGATTTATTAAATCTATTGTGTGACTGTTACAACTAGCTGACCGGCGCAACTTCGTCTGCGTAAATTTTCCCCGTTTTTGCAACATTTTTCATTGCTGGTCTGCTCCTATTAGTCGTACCATGATGTTATATAGTCTATAGCCTTTCTCGTTAAATGGGCTATCCAAAAGTAAACGAATTTTTCAATTCGGACTCAGAGTTCCTGAGATTATGGTGTTCAAACAAACAAACTCTTCAGCTTTATAATATTGTATAGATTAGTAACATACACTCCAAATCCAAAACATGAAAATAAAAAAATAAATAAATAAAACACGGTTTATTCATTCTCAAAAAGAGAAATCAAACTTAGCCTAGCTTACTAATGTTAGATACTCAAACAAGCTTCATATAGACCACAAGCCGTCAGACCCAGTTCTCATACAAATCTTCGACAGTCGTGTCAACCGTTATGGGCTGTCGGAAGCTTAATAAATTGTAACAAATGGCCTTTGATTTGCGGACCTTGCGGTGGACAGTAGTTGCTCTCGAAATTCTAACAAGATGCTAGCAAACCAATCTTTGAATAAATAATGGACTGTGAACTTCTACTTCATACCTACTCTAAGCTAGGTTAGTTAGGTCAAATATATAACAATGTAAGTAAAATTATCTTGATTCCTTGTGTAGACTTTTAAGTATCGATTTTGATGTCCTAATTATCTTGATTTTCAGTTACCTCAAAAGCGCAATTTTACAGCAGCAGATTTAAATATTAAATAAAACCATGATTATTTTAATTTTACGTATTTATGTTTGTACAAACGCATTGTACATGATTGTTAAAGTGTGTGTAAACTGTGAAAATTTTACAATAATAAATTATTTTTACCCGACTATAATTATTTAAATATATGCTTTTACATACAACAATACATTAAATAAATACGATACAACAACCTACGTAGCTGATATCGAAATAGATAAGTACATATTAAATAAAGTACCTACTGCCATCTCTTTTGACTTAACAGAAACTAATTGTGTATAAATTGAAACGTACATGAACTAAATAAACTGATTTCTCTAACAATTGGGAACACACCTGAACAGAATTCCGGTGCATTCAGTACCTATGACGGACAGGATAATCTGACAAGGAAATCTAGTTTACTCGCTAATCGGCCCACTAGATGGCTATTGTTGAACCTGATGGTGTGTGCAACCGAAATTTTGTCGAATCTAACTAGAAACTCACTTTATTGTTGTTTATAACAATTTATTTATTTAACGCGTCTGAAAAGGCAAAAAGCTAAGGTATTTCATTTGGATTTATTGTGATAGCTATAAGACAAGCAGTGAGCTTTTTAAAATCACTGCTTCGTTCGTTTAGTGTTTTATAAACGTTTTTATGAGTTACTTATAAAAAATGTAAGTACCTACTTATTTATTATCTAATAGTTAAGTTATTCCCTGTTAACAAAATTGTCATATAAAATACATACGACATAGGTTAATTTCATTCATATTCGACGAGACCGTGTGAATATCAGTTACATATTACGTAATATATTGACTTGGTAAACAATTAATAATTACTTATCGAGTTGCAATCGAGTATCGTTGGTAGCATCAACTCGCGCGTACGAGCGGCAGCATCGTCAATAATTCATGCGGTAGGCACGTCGTGGCCGCACAGCCGTTCCTAATTGATTCCTGATGCGGTGAGCTGATCGCATCACTGACTCCTTGTACTGCCCTCCGAGGACCCGTCCGCTTCATTACGCACTTACAGACTCGTGCGATCAGGATAATCATAAGAAATAATTTTATTATAAATTTTCATATACGATAAAGGAATAAGTACATAATGAATTTTGTTTTATGAGTTATTGAGGGATGTGTTGCCAATTTAATAAATTAAATTTAAGTAATGAACAATTATTGCATGAACAATAATTTCAATAGATATTGTTACTTACTCGAAACAACATAGTGACTCGATAAAATAATTTTGCAATTTAATTAATTGCTCAAACAAATATGTAAAATTGTGCAACACGACGCATCATATTCAACAAATCAGAAATGAAATTACAATGTCGTACAAAACAGTCCGTAATTTCAATTTCAAATACAGTTAAAAGTTCCAGTTGTTCAAAACTTATACAGTGCAACTGATTGTCATTCGTGGCACATACATAATCCCGACGGAGAGGCCATGATCTTGAACGCGGAGTGACAGCCGACCGCGGACTTATTCCGGAATCCTATCATGCTACGCATCGGCAATCGAATTTGAATTCACGTGGAATGGGCGAGCCATTCGACGTTCGTATCTGTGTTCATCAATTAACCACGTTACTTGCGTAGTTCGATGTGCAACATTTTTACATAAAACGTGAAATCCAGTTTGTATACCGAATATTGCATTTTGATTTGAACTAATATGGTAATATGACTTCCATACATGCCTACAGTCACTTTCAATGAATAAGTTGTTAAGGCATTCGTATTTACACAGGGTGATTTTTAATATACTAATAACCTCTTGCTGGTGGTTTCCTTACATTACACCAAATAACTTAGTAATATCAGTTTTGGAATATATAACACATAACCATCTACCACCTGTTTTTGAAGTTATGGCCATAACCACCTACGGACTATGTTACGGAGTAATATCATTGTTTATTGTGAAGTTTACTTCGAGGTCTCACATACGTGTGGTAGGCGATGGTTGGAATAAAGTATGTGGTACTTAATGAGTACGCTGGTTGCTTGTTTGTTTGTATTTACGAGGCTCCAAAACCGCATTTAGCCTCTTGATTGGACCTTGAATTATGCGTGGGCGTTATTAGTAAGATATTTATTTTCTGTCTTATAGAATAAAATAAGTTCCATTATTGAATCAAGCGAATTAACAACTACCTAGTACCGTTTGTAGTATTAGTATTCGACAACGATATAGATCTCTATAGATTACAAGCTCAGGTTTATTGTAACACATATTGACAGTAACAAACAGGCCGTTTGAGTACAAATAATAAATCACAGAATAGTACTGTCGGTCGCCCTTCCTAGCTCGTTACGATGCCACTACGTGACTTATGGAAATAACGGTTTGTGACAGCCAAGATCACCAACCATTACACTATGTTGACTTACAGTTCTAATTGTACTGCAGTCCTTATTGTGTGAACGATCCGTGAAATTATACACGGTTCAACTGCAAGTATTATATTTCTGTCGTGACCGTAATCATACAACATGCTTTATAATTTAATTTTAATATAAATTGTGTTTACCTATAATGTAGCAACAAAATGAATGGCTTTCGAATTGTTTTTGAAATTACATCAATAATATTACTTCGTATCATTTTTATGCTAATAGAGTTTTCCAGTTGATCGTTTAAGGTGATCGGTGACCACCTGAGTGGTAACCAAGTAGATTAAGAGATGATTGAGGTTACAAAATATCACCATAGATAATGTAATCATGGTCTCGTCCATACCTTGGAGTTGTTATATATATAGTAGATATATTGTACACTAGCGTACGCCTCGCGGTTTCACCGGCGTAGTTCCCGTTCCCGTGGAAATACAGTGATAAAAAATAGCCTATGTCACCCGGGGTTAGTGTAGCTTCACAACGATGAAAGAATTTTTCAAATCCGTTCAGTAGTTTCGGAGCCTATTCAATACAAACAAACAATCAAATCTTTCCTCTTTATAATATAAGTATAGATAAAGGTAAACCCTGCGCTTAATTCCTCTCCGGTCGCATTAGATTTTCCTCCCTTTGGGCTATGGAAGTGTAGTGTGCACTCTATTCTCTCGAGTGCACCTACGCATTCGTTGATATTTGCCAGCTTGAACAAAATTGTTTAGGACTAGAAGATAATAAACTTAAGACGCATTGTTCAGGTCTATACACAAACATATATTCTTAAAGGTGTTAATTGGGATAAATAAAAACAATAATTATTAAAAATAAAACAAATCCTTCGTGTTTTCAAATCACCCCGTATCTTTGCAACCACTTGAGACATAGTTAACAGTCTCGGCATTACCCCATACAGTACAAGATACACTAGAGTCGTATTACGTGTAAGCAAGTGCATAAACAAATTGGCGCGCACATCTCATTAACGTCACTCATACGCCTCATACCGCGACACAACTCATGTTTTTGTAGTTCTACGAGTACGTCGCGATGTCACTTGGTGTAAGCTTTCACCTACCGTATTAAATAACTATGTAACATTATATTCGATTACACTTTCCGTCACTTAGTCGAGCGCTTGTTATTCGAAAGGTAGTACTAGGTTTCATTCATGGATACGGGCCAACGAATATTGTAGTTTGTTTTCTATTGAACTCAAATACGTACGTGTAATTTATCACTGAAAAACACTACCATACTACTACTACACTAATAAAATTGTACTGGCGTACTTAAGTTTTTTTTTAGCCGACTTCAAAAAGGAGGAGGTTCTTAATTGTTCTTCAATTAAACATTTTGAAGTTGGTGCCGAATCACAAAACACAAACACTACTATTTCATGGCACCAACTTCAAAATGTTTAATTTGTTTTTGTTATTCAAGGTGTATAATTTTTTGATTTTTAGGTGCCTTGTAGGTATTAGGTTTTGAAGTCGGTAATATTTTTTTGTTAAAAAGTTATTTTTTTTAATGATTAAAATAAAAAGAAACGGACAAGTGCAAGACGGACTCGCACACCGAGGGTTCCGTACAAATTTGTATGTATATCTTATAAATAATTCAGAAATCGCAGTTTTTTTAAGGCTTTATTTTATATGATTTAATTAGAAATGTATAGTTCTCAGACTTTTACCTATACTTGTAGTAGAAGCTGATATTACTTGCCAAATTTCTTAGTTCTGGGTCAATCGAAAATCTATACTATATATTGAATATAGATGTGTGGATGGGTGTTTCTTATTTAATCACACCACAACGGGTAAACGGATCTGGACAAAATTTGAAACAGAGATA
Source organism: Herminia tarsipennalis (assembly GCA_945859575.2). Lineage (NCBI taxonomy): Eukaryota > Metazoa > Arthropoda > Insecta > Lepidoptera > Erebidae > Herminia > Herminia tarsipennalis. The sequence continues at coordinate 9,403,265 of OX243840.2, forward strand.
GATAATAGTCTGGAATAGCACATAAGCTACTTTTATCCCAAAAAAATATTCCCGTGGGGAAAATTTCCTTTTAAATTTTTTTTCGCGAACGAAGTCGTGGGCAACAGCTAGTACCCTATATGTTTGGATTCCTTTGAAAGAGTCGAAATATAAGTTTTTTAAGACGACCGTATCTCTTTTTACGTAATATTAGAAGTTTGCTTTTTTGAACTGAACTTGAGTACCTATATTGTTTGAATTTCAACCCAATACCCACGCGTTCCCGTGATAAAGGGTCGTGACATACACATGTACGGATGACGGACGGACAATAAAGTGATCCTATAAGAGTTCTGTTTTCTCCTTTTAAGGTATGGAACCCTAAAAATGGAAACATTTTGATGTAACTGACTTTCAAAATAACAACTGTACCTAAAACTATAATTATTCAATACCCCCACGTGGTCTTGACAGACAGACGTACGGATGATGGACGGACAAAAAAGTGATCCTATAAGGGTTCTGTTTTTTCCGTTTGGGTACGGAACCCTAAAAATGGAAATATTTAGATGTAACTGACTTTCAAAATAACACAACTATACCTAAAACTATAATTATTACAGGTTTCATTAAAGGTTTATTTATTCCTTTGTTTGTTTCTTGTTCTTCTGCGTCTCTTTTTCTACACTAAGTATTCTAAAGAAACAAAAAAGTTCTCGCAAACATTTTTACACTAAAACTACTTCAATAAACTTCATTGAGGCAAAGGACTTTACATGTAAGAACGCGCCAAATAAAGCCTTATTTAGCATTGAATTTGTTTGTATCTGTTTTATATTTTTAAAATTTTCTCCACTGTTTTGTATCTCAAAGTTCTTTGAGCTGGGATCACGGCTATCATTGTTTTTTGCTAAATGAAGTACTCCTAGCCGCTTTGATAAGGATTTCTCGGAAAAGTTTGTAGTGAAACAGTTCGCAAGCAAAATTTTTCGTAACACCGACTCGCCTCTCAGCCTAATTATTCCCTACGATATTAGGTTAGCGTTAGGTACAGTCAAACCGGCGTCCTAACAAAATTTGGTTTTTATTTTTTTTTATTTCTCACTGCCTATCATACATGTATCCACCAATACTTTCAGTTTCTGTATTAAGTACTACCTACTTTTATTTTTAGATTGTAAATGACTGTATTTTCTGTTTAATCAATTAGAATCACTTTTACAACAATTACAACGATTAAATTTTGTATTAATTATAAACTATCTAGTACCTATGTAACAACTTTTCTATACTTTCTGAAGTATAATTCTGCTATGGAAGAGCGAAGTCGCTTGTCACAGGCATTGTTTGCTTACTAGGCGGCTTCGATCACTATACTATTGTAAACTTACTTAAACGAAATAAAAAATTTTATTATTATTATTATTATTACATGTATGTGTATTTTAGTGTGATCTGGATGCTCTCGAGAAAAAAAATCATAGCATTTTTTTATCAACTTATGCAATTATAATTATTTATTTATTTTTTATTTAAGCAGTATTTTTTTTCTTTTCATTACATTTCGGAGCAGCTCGTCTCGACGAGTCGAAACTGCGAGAGTGCAAGCCTCGTACAGTCGTACGAACGGTGATGATATATTATAAGCTATAACATGATAGACTGGCTATAATGTAGATGAAGCTTTGAGACTTCTAAAATAATTTTGTTATACTAAAGCTTTAGGTACTGTCTTTTACTGGAAAAGAATATTCCGTAGATTCTCCGCAAAACACTGTTTAGTCCTAATTTTACCGAACAGATAAATAAAAATGATGATGATATATTATAAGCTATAACATGACAGACTGGCTATCATGTAGGTACGATGTCCTAGTGCATTTCATCGCATTTGTTCCGCAGTGACCCAACAAGTTTGTAACTACATTTTACGACAAAACTCGCCATGCTATCACAAGTTTCACAATCGCCTTTACAACACTGAAACAAATAATAGGTATATAAGTAACTCTATTTTCGCTTTAGGGATTAGCAGAGATCTAGGTGATTGTTTTATAAATAAATTGAATCGCACTTGAAGTAATGTTTATCTTAACTGTTGTTTACACCGAATGCCTTTCATTGACTATTTCAGCTTTCCTTAAATAGAATATGTTTAAATACGAATGCCCTTATAAAAAACCCTCAATTTTTAGTGAAAACTATGTAGGTAAGGGAAGAAGCAAGAGTTTAAACAGACAGCTGCCGAAGCCGAATTTATATTATAACATGCAAACCTAATAACATAATGTGTATCTTTTGCAACAAAACTCAACCTTTTATTTTAATGCTCGAAAAGGAAGAAAATATTTTTTAAATTAAAACAAAATAATCAATTTGTTACATTTTACTATTTATATGACATAAAAACTTGTAGCGAGGTCGATTCATGAGAGACCATCTATTCTAGCGATTTGACTTTAATTAAGTATGTTCATTTGTATTGTTGTCAGACTGACTGACATGACTGCTGAGTACCTTTCGGCCCCATCATCAGACCCTGAACACTGTACAAGTGTAAGAGCACTAGTCAAGACGAATCTAACGAGTTCAAATATGGGCGGGGGTAAATTACATGACTGTTGAGTACCACCGTTTTAACTGTCGGTTCTATCATCAGACTCTGTAAATCATATCCTATATGATTTCCAGGGTCTGTATTAGTACTTGTCAAGACTAATAAATTGAGCTCAAACTTGCTTTTAGTTTAGGAGTTCATATATCAGATCAGGTCAATGGTACTATAATCTTGCATTGTCATTAAATATAGGTACACTAATGTATCAAATTTTAACTTAATCCAACGTCAAAAAGTGGTACTAATTTACCTTCCAAGATTTGACCCACACAAACTAACATACAAACAGACAGAGAACGATAAATTAAAGCTTGTTTAAAGCATAATATAATTCTAATACAAATTTAAATGACCTATTTTACCGTTGCCCGTTTTCCTACAGAATCGCAACCTGCAATATTCTGTTTCGTAGCAGATAAAATCACTGCAGAGTGTGTTGATTTCCAGTAACTCGATTAGTTAAAAGCTAATCTGCTTCAGATTCTAATGAAACTGCGTTCGAAACGTGAATAATGGATACGCAATGAATATTGAGTTGCGAGGATATATTAGTCTAGTCTATTTTGCAAGCTTTAATTCCATAAATATATTTAGTTTGAGTTTTGTTTGTTTACGTTTATATAAAATTGCAAAGCAGTCGTGACTATACATAGAAGATATTTAAAAAACCGGACAGGCGAATGTCGGGTCATGCACAATGTAGGGTTCTGTAGCTGCCCAGCACAATGATGCGGTTTATGATGTGGGTTTTCTGTTGTTTTTGTTTCATAAATATTCTCTAGTTAGTACTTTGTCTATTCCTAAGCTAAAGCGGGGACAGACAAACAGGTAGACGGACGAACACAGCAAAACTATAAGGGTGCCGTTTTACCATTTTGGCTACGGAACCCTTAAAGTTTGAATGTGCTTAATACAAAATGATTTATTATAGAATTTTATAAGCTACGGGTCTTAATCGCGTAAATATTTTATTTTAAGGCTAAATACCAATGTTTATTGCCCGACGTTTCGACCGTATTGCAACGGCCCTGGTCACGGGTAGACGAGTCTACCCGTGACCACGGCCTTAAAATAGAATATTTACGCGATTAAGACCCGTAGCTTATAAAATTCTATGTGTACAAATCGCGAAAGTTTACGAACATATATTGCAAAATTATTTATTCTTAATTTGTTTATTCGAGCTTCACATTGGATTTGAATTATATTTAGCATGTTGTTAGTTTATAATCTGGAGTAACACATAGGATACCCTCTTCGCAATAACCAATACCAACTCACTAGAAACCGCGGGTTAATACTTATAGGTAAATTGCCAGAATTTTTGTCCCAATGATACGAGTAGATAGTAGTCTTACTTTTTATTATATATTATTATTTCAAAAGTCCTACTGGACCGAATTGCACCCGATTTGTCACGAGTGGAGTCTTATATTGCACGTTATTAATAGTTTTATTTTCTATACTAATATTATAAAGCTGAAGTGTTTGTCTGTTTGTTTGAACACGGTAATCTCAGGAACTGCAGATCTGAAATGAAAAATTCTTTCACTGATAGATAGCCCATTTATCGAGGAAGGCTATAGGCTATATACCATTACGCTACGACCAATAGGAGCGGAGCAGCAATGAGAAATGTTGCAAAAACGGGTGTTGTTGCAAAATATTTACGCAGACGAAGTTTCGCGGAACAGCTAGTATACCATGCACATGCTATCATCATCATTTATAGTACTTACCCAAGTTTTACTTGTAATAATAATTTCTTTGAACAAAGAATACACTTTCAGAATACATCTTTTGCTTTACACTGTACCTACTATGTCGATTTAATACATATTAGACGTTGTTTTTAATCTTTGTTGTCACCTAGTATATTGCGCAGTAAAAATGCAGTTAAAACTCGATGAGTATTTCGGTCATCAACCTCAGTGTTTGCTTTTTAATACTACATCTTGACTATATATTTATACTACATCTTTCTTTTATTTTTCAGCAGTTGTTGGGAGTTTGAACCATCGCATCAAATAATTTATCCATTTGTTTAATATAGGTATACAGATGTGTTATATGGCACACAAATGCAGTAGTTACTGAGGATACGAGTAGAAGTTATCTACACTTCTATACTAATATTATAAAGCTGAAGAGTTTGTTTGTTTGTTTGAACGCGGTAATCTCAGGAACTACTGATCTGAATTGGATTTTTTTACTGGTTGGATAGCCCATTTCTCGAAGAGTGCTATAGACTATATAACATCACGCTACGACCAAAAGGAGCAGAGCAGCAATGAGAAATGTTGCAAAAATCGTGAAAATGTTTGCAGACGAATTGCGCGGGCCAGCTAGATCTGAAGGCATAGCTAAGCTAGAATTAAGTTTATTTTACAAATCAAACACTACTAACCTAACTGAACGTCCTCTTCATAATATTTTTTACATCCTTGAAAATAACAGTAGAAATATTTTCTCACGCAACACTTCGTATTGTTATTGAGTCTTTATTAAATAAAAATACTAATAAAAGTAAATATTCTGCGATAAATATTCCCGACAAGTTTTTGCAATGTCCTCATAAAAGAACAATTGAGAATTAATTATGTTTGCTTTAAGTACGTGACATTAATGAATTTAATATAAAATTGTGACGTTCACATACGTTAATGTAAACTCGATAATTGATGTTAAGTTTAATATTAAATTATATTAATGCACTTAAGGCTGAGTTACTGTTACCGTCATTTAACTGACAAAAAAGGTTTAAAGTGTATTTAAATATAAGTACCTCATGAATACAAAACGATTTCTTAGCAATATTTAAGGTATACATCATATATTTTATGTTATACAAAGTTTTCTAAAACATACTAAAACGACCCCGAGCACCCCGTATTCAAGCAAGTCAAAGCGGTCTATGAAATTGTACTGATTGCCAATAGTCGACGGGGCACTGCGTCTGCGTCCTTTATTTCATACTTATTCAACGTCGCAGTATAAAAGTCGCAATGTCTTGTGTGTCTCACACAATAAATGCCCGTCACAAAATCCAGTTACGTGGACCGAGCCTCGACAATTGATAGAGAAACTGTGTGCAACGATGAAATTTAAAAAGTCATTTATTTCGAAATGCTTTTTCTCGGAGCGCCCGCGGCCTGAGCGATATCAATTTTATTTTACGTTGCGGCTTCCAGCAAGTAAGAACAACGGTGCGACAACTCCAAATGTGACCTGCGGCTCTACGAATATACAAAGTTAAGGATTTTGTTTTACAAGTTAGTCGTTATTTTTATATCGACAACAATGAATGTCGTTCGAACTTGTATCGAGACACGTTTTCAGTGTCAACTTATTTATTTTTTAGATTGTTCTGTTGGAAAATATGTTACTCTGTTATATTGTGATACTTTATGTTGAATTATATTTGGTACAATTTGAACTTGACTTTCTTATTTATATTCGTTTAAGATTTAAGAAACTTGTACAATTCTTTATTGAGTGTCAGGTCCGCTTTATTCGTACATTCTACAAATGCTTGCGCGCAAGTTTGGGATGATCATCGTGTAGGTATCAAACACAATATTAATCGCATCTATTTACGAATTGGTTTTTTACATCTTGAGATGTTTAACAAATGTGTAGGACATGAGGCGATCACGCATTCACGCATTTTTAGAAACTTTTATTTAACTTTCCTAGTGTGTATGTTAATTAGTATGTATATAAATTTGTGGGGATCAAATGTTGGAAGCTAAATTAGTACAACTTCCTAGCGATCTTTGATGACAATGCAATATTATGGTACCATGTACCTGATCTGATGATGGATTCGGGAGGTGGTCATAGATCCTAGACTAAAAAAAAGAAACCTAGCAAGTTTGGGCTAATTCCTTTTGACAAGTACTCTGATCTTAGATAATTTCCGGGGTCTGATGATGGAGCTGGAAGGTGGAACGGTGGTACTCAACAGCCATGTAATGTACCTGCGATCACCAACCTCCCGTGTTTGAGCTCGTAAGATTCGTCTTGACATGTGTGCATACCAGTGACAGTGTTCAGGGTCTGATGAATAGGCCGGAAGGTGGTCATTGTGATTCAATGCTGTTAAATATTTTTTTTTCATATTATACCCCTAGCTGTCCCGCGCAACTTCGTATGCGTAAATTTTCCCCGTTTTTGCAACATTTCTCGTCGCTTCTCCGCTCCTATTAGTCGTAGCGCGATGTTATATAGCCTATAGCCTTCCTCGATAAATGGGCTATCCAACAAAAAAAATTTTTTTCAAATCAGACCAGTAGTTCCCGAGATTAGCGCGTTTAAACAAACAAACAAACTCTTCCGCTTTATAATGTTAGTATAGATTTATCACACTAATATTATAAAGGCGAAAGTTTGTGAGTATGTGAGTGTATATGTTTGTAACTTCTTCACGTCTAAACGGCTGGAGCGATTTTAATAAAATTTGGTATGGAGTTAGCTGACACCCTGGATTAACACATAGGCTAATAAACCGCGGGAAACACTGCGGGGCACAGCTAGTATGACATAAAAGCTTGTCGTGAGATTTTCCTGATGCTGTGCTGCTGTATTACACACAATTTTGTGTAGTGCCATATTATGGTAGTACCTACAGCCGATCATTGACCTTGAGCAGAGTCAAATCGCTAGAAGGTCTGATATCGCCCTTGCGAAATCTTTCTATCTTCTATACTAATATTATAAAGATGAAAAATTTGATTGTTTGTTTGCATTGAATACGCTCAAAAAAAAATTTAACCATTAGAAAGCTACATTATCAGGGAGTAACATGGGCTATATTTTACTGTCATAAAATTAGATATCCCTAAGAAAATTGCAATAATGTAACTCACGGTATAAAAAACTACTATATGACACCCGTGCGAAGCCGGGGCAGGCAGCTAGTGTCATATAAAGGGTATAATGTAACAAATTGATGTTTGCTTTAATTTAAAAGTTAGTTCTTACTTTTAGGGCATTTAATTAACGGTTATTTTTTAAATGTTTTTTTTTTCTATTAATTTCTAATATTTTAAAAGACAGGCACTGTATGGAAAATCGCGAATGTGTAAAAAACTTTACATTATTCACGAATATCGTCCTGACCTTGTCCTTGTGACCATTTCCGTTTCCATGTTGTTGTTTTATATAGCTACATAGGTTAAGTACATAGATGCCCGATTTTGCTTAAGGTATCCAATTTTATAAGTACCTAACTACAAAATCTGAATTAATTTATGTTTTTGTCGTGGTAACGTCTTATAAATCAATGACAGGGTGCTCGCACGAAAAAGTGTCACGGTCCGTTACATTCCGCCTGCTGATAAGCTGAACGCTGTCACACGCATGGTTGTTTATTACAATGTCATCAATGTTTTGGCGATTGCAGCGACATGCGATAATATTGGAAAAAAAGCTGTCGCAGGCGTAGTTGTTTAATACAATGCCATCAATGTTTTCTTATGACGTAATCACGTTAAATTATCGTCCTTAAATCGACTTTATAGACAACCATTGTCTTTATCACATACCTAATTACCCAAGTATACGTGAGCTATATATATATATATATAGTTCTATAAATAAATGGCTTGCTCTATCTACCATGCTCCGTAAGTTTTATTAGAGATGGCTATTAGTCAGACTTTCCTCTGAGCCACGTTTGTCCTAGTCAAGAATATTTCCTTATTATACGAAACTACTATCACTTTATATAAGTTGAAAACATCCAAACCATAACTCGCAACGTTTTATTTGTCTTCTCGACTTTAAACTCTCTACTTACAAACTAGCCAATACAATTTAAAACCAAAAAGGAAGCGAACAAGCCCAACTAAACCGAAAGTCGATTTAAGGTAGCCACTAGCGACTATTTTTATTTTAATCCATTTTCTTCGTTGTCCGGAGATCACCGGATGTCCGGCTGCGCGGTCAATGCAATTAAGCTTTGATCGTATAACGACACATTTCTAGACGTTGTTCCTTCCACAATTATGAAATACCATCGTCTTTTTCTTTTCTATATAATATTTTATAAAATTTATTAAGATGTTATAGAAAATATAGGGACGGTTTGTTTTATAATTTAGTTTTAGAGATGATTTACGAGGTATAAATGATGTATTTACCAGATATGTGGCTGATACATTTTCATGTCATGGCTGTGGAAAATGTTCTCGTGGCTCTCAAATTGTGAGTTTTCTCAAGAAATGCGCTGTTACGATGTTGGTGGCAGATCGTAAAATCAGTTTAATAACTGTACAGCCAGTAAATTGAACGACTGTTAAAAGTTCGTGTTGTTGTTAAGAAGTCTTATAGTATTTTGACGTTGATTGAATTCTGAATAAAAACTTTTTTCAATTTGTGCGTTTTTTTTATTTATTAAGAACCTACCTACCTGCTATTGAAATCATAACAAAATTCATGCAATCGTTGCAGTAATTAGGTACTCGAAAAGCTGACAAGCAGACAGATTGTTGCGGCTTATGTTTATCTATAGGGTTCCCTTGGTGTATCTGGGTTTGGAACTCGAAAAATGTTTATCTAAAATTGATTGAATATTTCTCGTTTTTTTTTCAAACTGGTGCATTTTTTCTGTCTAGTATGAATAAGTTTAATTTATTAGCACTAATGTAAGGTGGGTTTTCATTCAGTGCACAATAGGCTAATTTCCTAAATAAACAAAAACTCCAAAGGACTAATCAGTAAATATAACTGACATTAAAACTACCAACTATTAAGTCCCAATAAAATTTTGTATTATATATTGGTTTGAATCATATTATAAAAAAAAAAAATTTGACTAGAAAAAATAGTAAAGTCATAGTCTGGTATTTGTTTGAGATCTCGTTTTGATATTTCTTAAAGAGTTGCTGTTTTGACTAGTTTTAATTAGCGTTATATTAGGTATAGCCTTCCTATATAAATGGGTTTTCAGTTACACTTAAGCCAACGTTTAAACGATTAGTCGGTATTTCGCCAGTTAGAAGGTATTATGTAACCAATCTAACAAGAATCATAAGCAATGAAATTTTTTAAATAATATGATGACTAGCTACGGAGCAAATTTGTATTCTTTCTCTTCTTCGTTGCTACACTCTTGGCGGAGTGGCAGTTTCGTCTTGTCAGGCTTGTTGACACGGTTGACAAGTAGTCACCGTTCTTCTCTCACTGTGGTCATTCTTGTATATTGATGCAGTGGACCATTTAGTAGGTCTAACGCATAGATGTTTTACCTCGTGACCTTAGGCCTTTGATTTTTCTTTGCACCACCAGTCGCTCCACAGACGTATCAACTCGGCGTGAAATGTGCCCAAAGAAAGTGAGATTACGACCTTGCACGATGTAAGAAAGACGTCGTTTGATGTAATAATTCCTGGAGGATGGAATCGTTGGTACGGAATTGGGTCCACTGTACCTTGCAATGTCCATGTCGCAGCATCGTACAGGAATATGGGAAACACGAATTCTCTGACAAGTCGTGTTTACGTGGCTCTTATGATGTTCTTGTTTCTATACCTATATATTTTTGAGCTGGTCACCGCTGGACTTCATGTCGGCATCCACCATTGTTTGAAATCAGTGCCCCAAGTTAGAAGTTTGATTGAACGACATCACAGTTCGCAAGGTTAGTAACTTCCGGTGAGTTCTTATGAGCTCGGTTGACAAGCATATTCTTAGCCTAACTGCGATTCATTTGTACTAACTAGACATATGCAAGTGTCTCGCTATATGTTTGCATCCTAAGAATAATACAATAATTGCGATAGATGGTGGATTCCAGCCCCGTAAGTCTCGGGTTTGTTTCCTGGATCTGGACTTCAACATTTTCTGTCTTTCAAAAATACAATTATTGAATTAATAAAGTGCGGCGGTAACCTAATGGCTAAGGCATTGGTCTCACAATCGTGAGGTCGCGATAAATATGATTTAATCTTAGAATAATGGTTATGCAAAAAAACTATTTTGTTCTATAAGATCCCCTCAGCTTAAAACTTCTATAACAGAAGTCTAAGCGACTTCTGTTATAGAAGTCTTAAGCTGAGGGGATCATTTGCAAGTTTCGCATCGCATCAATACAAATATATTCTACTACATGAGCACAAAAAAAAATATTCAACAATATGGTCACCGCAGAATTATAAAAAATTCAATTCAGTTTCATTAATTTTGGAGCTTCATGATTTGAAATATTACTTTCATTGCACGACTTATGTAGCTGACCGTACAAGTTGTAACTTCTTTTATGAACTAAGTTAATCTAACATCAAAACAAAGTTCAAATTGATTGAAACATTTTACGACTGACTACAATTTCGGCAACAGTTTCATGCTCTTCAATTGTCTGGATAATATTGCCTAGTTTGATAGTGCAATCCTCATGTCACCAATTCTAACAATCACACGCATAAAACAATGGCAATAGTCTGAGTGGCAATAGGCTACATCTCCAGTCAAGCTATAAAGTTAGGCATTGAGCCAGAAAGCAACCCATCTAATTCAGATGGAACTAACAGAGGTCTTCAAGCACAGGCACACAGAGACTAAGCACCACTAAAACACAAGTGCCCATAAAATCTAAGATTTAAACATCACATCACTCAGGAACTAAATTATACGTATTCTTCAATCGTCTCGATGTACAGCTAATCTGTTGATGTAGTTTTGTTTGCGAGGAAACCGACAAAGAGTCAACGGATAAGATTCAAACTTTGTAAGTTTGATTTCCTGCCTACTGCTTCTTGCTTACTGTTGAAGTGAATCCTTTCTATTTTCTCCAGTAGAAATAGACAGTTTATTGTCTATGCGATTTGTTGAATCTTATTTTTACCCTAAACAGATGAAAAAAAGAGGCAGTGCTGAAATATTGAGGACAAATTTGGGAATAATAGATACGTCGGGCCTACGAATTGTACACATACGCATATGAAAATTATTCAGGCCTATCATAATAACCTGCAGTAGTAGTAAGTCTAGGTCTATTTATCCCAATAACCAATAATATTCATATAAAACAATCCACTAATCAATTCAGATATTCCAAATAATTCTGAAATGGGTAAATAATTTGGAATACGTTTATTCTCGTTTCGATCAACTGATCAGTATTCGGAATACTTACATTTAGGTCGCCGTGATCCGCTATCCGCATATGATTCTTCAGCAACGTAATACAGGCTCGAGTCAAGGTGATAGCAAGGTCAACTTGTTTACTTCGTCTCCAATCTAACTGTCACCCAGTTTTGACTTTTAAAACTATGATAATGATACCCAGCTGTCCATCATTATGGATCTTACGTAGGTAGGTGCTGAATCATGTATTTTATTCCACCGATTCTGTTAATATTGGTGTGAAAATTTGTCTTGTTTCTCGGTTGAAGAATTTAGTATAGCGTTTTATTGTTAGGAGAATTGAAATAAGTACTATTTTTTCCAAGTTTATTAACCTAATACTTTGATATAGGTACACACATATTTCGAATTTCTAAATTCACATGGTAAAATATTAATAGTCATAAAATTGAATCTGTTCAAAGAGGAAATACCTACAACGAGAAATTAGCCTCATAGCGATGTATATTAAAAGATTACGCCGACTCTCAATAGAATGAAAATATTTTTCGTTTTAGTCTCACCGCCCGCACCATCTTGTTTACTATGATAACCTCATCTACAATACGGTATCATTTTCAAGAAACAATTTCCTTTGAGTCACGCTCAAACAAAAATTAATTTATATCTTTCCAGCCCAAAATAAGATCATCACCAGCCCTAAGAGCGTTAAGAGGCTCAACAGCTATGACATATTACCGAAATTTACGTAATACTAACACCATTCGGGCCCAAAGCGTCTATTACGAGATATGAAAAGTAAAACGTTTATAATACGTACGCGAATGAAGTATGGGCGGTGGAGTTAGAAAGAGAAAAGATAAGAAAATAATGCGCCCTCATATATCATCACAATCGCTAGAATTCTCGAGTCGGCTGGGATGGCCGGCCACCGACCCTCCTCACTCGCGAGAATCCTCCTCAAAATATTTAACTAAGTAAGAATCGCCCTCGCTGTTACCTTGCCCAAACTCTTCTTATTATCCTCCATTTTAATACAGGTCTAATAAAGATATTATTAAATTTATTACAATCAGTGGTCCAGGTAAATTACTACCAGGGCATTATAGCGTATAATCTGATTATTTTTCACAGTTGAAAAATATTTATGTTCCCAGTATTTCCACAATAATTTCATCTCAAACAACATTATTAAACGCGATCTTTTTCCTCAACGTGTAGATGTTGCTTAATTACAAAGTGTATCTATTTAACCACTTATAACTAATTATGTTCGCTTCTAAATTGTTATCCTACGTTTATTAATATTATAACCACTGGTAAATTAGTCGATAAATTTTGAGTAATTTCTAGCAGAATCGTTAGTAGCACATCGTGTAAAACGACGCGTGTATAATCGCTTCAAAAAGCCGTCATCGACAACCTAAATTAACTCGGCACTGAATCTTGGCGTCAGAAACACGAGTTGGTTAACGAGTTCCAACCGAATGTTTGGGCCATTTCATTTGCGTGCGCATACAACAAACTATACAAATTATTTCTGAGAAGTATTCCGTCACGCATACTTGGGATTTGCTCGACCCAAAACTCAGTGACTTCGGGCATCATTCATTCAGAAATTGACTGGACAACCCAATTCTAGTTAATGGTGAAAGGGTTGTCAATTATATTTCGAGTGCGGTGCGTACGGAAAAGCCGCAAATAACATCTCCAGAATACGAGTTCAGAACTCTAATACGTTATTGCCTACTTAGAAAGTTGCCTTTATACTTCAAATATGTATGTTTTACGACAAATGAAACACGCAACATTGGTTTACCTACATGACTGTATTCCTATTAAACTTTACACCTAGGTCTTCACTACGTTTCAGTTACAGAAACGCTTCTATAAATATTCATACATTCTGAATTTCATCATTTTATCATGACTGCCTCTGTGGCACGGTGGGAGTGTATCCGACTGCTACCCAAGAGGTCGTGGGTTCGATTCTCACCCAGGATAAAACTTTGTGTGATGAGCACGATGGTTTATTTATCTAAAATATGTATTTATTTAGAAATATATAAGTATGTTTATCGCTTGTCTGGTTTCCATAGTACAAGCTCTGCTTAGGGATCAGATAACTTTTGATTGTGAGTTGTCCCAAGATATTATTATTATTATTCATAAATCTAATAGGTATGAAATCAATCATCACTTTATGTAAAATATCAACAATAAAACTTTTTATTGATTCAAAAATAGAGTTTCGCGACAAGCGGAAAATCTCAATTATATTATCACCTGACCTTTATAAACTAAAAATTGTTCTGAAAAGGCTGTCATTTTCGTAGCTAACCCGCGATGAGTGGCGGAAAATTATTAAGAAATAATACGTGGCTAAAGAGGCCACTAAGTGAAATTACATAGGCCGATGACAGCGCGATTTCAGAATGAGGGTAGATAAATAACGCAATTAGTGAGGTGATTGATAGTTCCTTCAGGAACCGAAGTTGGGATAGTTATCTAATACCTTTTTTGTTATAGATAGGTGAGATCCCTTTTCGCTATATTGCCGTAAGCGTGTTTACATAGTCATCGTGATTTCACTGTATGCCCCTCGAATATTAGCGATTTTATATGGGCATTCTAAAAACATTAGGCTTGGACACTGATCATTTTCTGTGGATGAGCATGAATTGAATAAAATCACTAATATTTTATTGAATGTTTGTATCATCAAAATACGTGAGAATAAATAAAATTTTAAGAAATACGTAACTTTGTACATAAAAGTTATTTAGGCTAGTGAAAGAATACGTAACATCAATAACTTAAGAAATAAGCCACTAATAACACAAAAGCTACATTTTAACACGATTTCTAACATCGCACATTGGTTTGATTCCGGACAGAACACCATTTTGTGTAATCCGAGTCTGAGTGTACTTCGTGTTTAAGATAATATACATATTTTATATAAATATATATATTTTTAAAATGATGAAAAATCTCATTACATATAAGATCACTTGAACAACATAATAAAATGTGCTTATTATCCTAATCAAATAATTATATTTTGAAGTCAAAAGTAGTTTATTAACTTCGGTTACGGAATGCAACGCTTATGAACGTCAGACAAAATTTGGAATAGAATGATTCTAGATTGAATGCCAAGTTCGCAAGAGTAAAGCCATGGGAAAAGAACTTGGCAATACAAATTCATAGCCACTTTTTTAAATGCCAATTTTTACAATATATTTGTATATATACAGTTATGCGAGTAAGGCGCTGCAAACATTACACTATGAAACTTACGCAAGCAGTAACCATAGCACGTAATCAAGTTTTAAATGAATTAGCTTCCTATGGTGTGGATCGAAGCATCAACTTACAAAAATTACAGAAGAGGGTAATGGCGCCAGGCGATTCAATTTCTACAAGAAAAACTACTTATTAAACAAAGATTTATGAACCACTAATTTAAAAATAAACCTTTAAAATGATAATGACATATCTGTCCAGCCACCCCAAGTAGCACCCGTTCACGAGTTTGACGCATGGGTCAGCCATCATCCTCTTCGTCATATTGGAGGGAAGGAAGATGGTCCAAGCCACACCGCCATCACAAGCCATGACATTTTAGTGAGCATGACGATCCCTGATATTACATCTCATAGAAGCGAAAATAACGTTAAATAATTCAATGAAATACGATTGCTTGTTACCGTTACTAACAATTTCAATTATCTAGGTACTCTGTGAGTTTACAATGCAAACTACATTTTAATATTTGACACAAATACATCTGGATACGGACTGAAAATTAGTATGGTTCAGCAAAATTTATAGGTGGACGATTTTTCAACCAGTGGCACAGAAAAATCACTAAAAATAATGTAATCATAAAAATGCGTACGCTGAATGAGTTGGATCGCGATGCGGTGTCGTAGGACTACCATTCATTGCGGTCAATTTGGCGTAATGTAATCAATTGCCAAAGCAATAAAATAAATCAGACGCGACAGTTTTAATTGATACCGCTCGCTATTAACTATTATTACTGTAAAAGCACAAATAACTAATCTCAAAAAATCGGTTAAGATAGTTAAGTATGTATTAAACCTTTCTGTTTTCTGCATAAAAGGTTCAACGAAAATGTCCATTGCGATATCTGTTGTTCAAATATTTAGAGTAGTGTAGTGCTACTTTGAGTTGCATTACTTCTTAATATGCTATATACCTATATGTACCTAAGCAAAAGTATATAGGAGCGATCAATTTTTACTACTTGTCACAGATCTCATAAAAATGATTTCTGAGCCTTAACAACAGCACCTCTTGTTCAAATCCCTTTAACAATTCAGGAAAGCTAAGTATAAATACATCTAAATCGTGAGAAATGCTCTTAGATCATAATTATTGAAATCGTTTTCTCATCGAATCGAAGTGGATTAATTTGCACTAGTCAAAAGATTAACTTTTAAAACACACTGAATGGTTTTAAGAAAACTAAAGCTGATTCAGTCCAGTCGATCGTGTATTAGACGAATATTCTTACGCCATATACCTTACCTTCTTACCATATATAGTAGGTACAATTTAGTCTATCGATATAGGCTTTGGCGAAACTATCTCCAATCTATAGCCGATTCCCAAAGTTACCTCGTGTCCAAAAATATTGAAATATCATCCAAAATAACCCACTGTTTGACACAAATTGATTCAGTTGCGAATGAGTAAATAGATAATAAATTAATTATTACAATGTATAGACCACAAATTGAAACGTGATCCCAATGAATAGTTAAGTGAATGTCGTTTGTGTTGAATAAAATTTATATTACTCATAGAAAATTTTGCTTTTAGTTTGTTTTTGCAAATTAAAATGTATTGAACTATTTATAAAACAAACAGTGGCTGGTAAACAAAGTGCCGCATCACTGGTCATTCATTTGCATTTTTAATAAAATTATTAATTTGTGAGCAAATTGGAATTGAACAAAAATCTAACAATTCCAATAACCGCACGAGTTGGCACGTTTTCTACATAGAATAGTATGTAAATAGAAGCCTGTAGTGCGACATGTCCCTTTGTATAAAGTAAACATATATACCTACGCAAACAAACTAAAGCGTAAAGTTTGCTAACAATCAGAGCGCTGGCTACAATAAAACAGCACTACCCTTTGAGTCCAGCAATGATTGAGTGAGGCTCGCGGCCTGTTTATTTACATATCGACTCAATTAACGAATACACTGGAGCTCATTATCCATTCAAATCGCAATCGCAGCTTTCCCACGTTAGCCGATTTTCCAGCGAAAACTCAATGAAAACTTCATAACAGTGTTGACTTTACGCTCGGAAACGGATCGCGTAATGGCCTTTGTCGTGCACAAAAAGCGACTGATCCGGCCCAGATCCGCTTTGTATAGCCCCGTTTGCTTTAGTGAGTTGACAACATAATTATCGACTGTTTTGCTGCGTTGAAATGGTCCGGTCAACGCACCGAACACGTCGAAATAGACGATGCATTGTCGCTGCTGCAGCCACGTTCTAAACCTTTTAGGGCTTCCTTGCAGTCACAAGAAATCCTTTTCCCGAAGCAATAAAGTCTAAATTGAAGTGCAATCAATTTCTCAGAAGGTAAAATTGTCAGCAATCGTTTCTCAATACATGTGTATATATCTTTTATTGTACCTACGTGTGCCTATGTAAGCTTTAGCACACACAGTAAACGGTAAATCTAATCGATTGTCAATTGGTGGACCATTTAGTAAAATTGATGGCCTGAGCTATCTATCTCGATTGTTTCACAGTGAATATTTAAAATCTGCCTACTTTTTTACGAGCATTTGTAACTTATGGATGGGTTGTATCTATTGGTGTGTTATGTCTTTTTAAGCCAATATATAAAAATAAAACAACATTCTAAAATGTATTAATCAACACTAACGATATAAAACAGTGGACATCTCCGTAACTCATAAAAAAGTCGTTGGTGAAACCGAGACCACGAGATGCACTTTAATGCAGCACGTCTCATTGCAACAGAATGTGACAAAATGAGTTTAACTTCGTTCCCTAGATGGCGGTGTACACAATCTTTGTATTCAATGGAGAGAGTTCCTTGTTGGAGATACCTACTTGCTAATAAAAATCGTTGTTAAATTATTACTATTACATTTTATGTCTTTTTGTGTGAATCTTAGAGTTTTCAACAAAACCCCAATTATGTGTACTACATACATACTTAATCATTAAATTATGCAAGCCATTAAACATGATTTAATTTATGGAATTATAATTTACAAAAAAACAACTAGCCAAAACTAAAAAATGAAATAACTAAATTTAATTAAAGGGTAGTTAACCCTTTCTATCACGACACAAATCTATTGATGTTGAGATAACCAAAATAGCTTGTATATATAAATACCAACTCTGATGTCTATATACATATGCATAGACATATATACTTATATTCAATAATTTACCTTTCTACTCATGAACTTACCTAAAATATAAACGAAAAGGCCGATAAAGGGCACGCGGTACATTCTATGGCGCACACTGTAATCCCTTCCGGGTTGGTAAGTCCCAAAGAGCAAACAACCTTTTTGAAAACCACACCTATTAAACAAACACATCTATATTTAATTTGAAGACCATTTGCAGACTACAACAGTTTATGAATTCGAAAGGGCTCGGTTCTAAATGTGTGGTAACGTTATATTTACGTAAGCAAAATATAATTTAATAGTGTCTATGTAACCAAATGATAGAGAATAGGACTTAGAATTTACATGTGAATGGTTAATATTTGCTTTTATCCACGATTTGGCACGTGTTAAATTACAAATAGAAGTACTATTTGTAATTTCACACATGTCATATCGTGGATAAAAGCCACAGTATATTTTAAACCCTTGAAAACGTTTGATATTTCGTAGGTGTTTAATTAAATGTAATCAAATAAGAACATACTTTAAAGTTTTCCATTTTTAATTAGTACTAACGGGGTTAGTACTAAAATACTCAAACGACACTTAATTTTGTTGAGTCGTACTCAAAATATTTGTCTCTCATCTATTCACCTTTAAGTGACAGTGACGGCATGAAAGTTAATGAAGTCTCAAAACTGATTGACGTTTGAGTATTCAGTTGTAGTTGGTCCACGTTTAAAGAACTTGCTGCCTGGTCCGGCTTCGCAATGATGTCATATCGTAGTTTTTATACCTTGAGTTACATAATTTTCGTAGGGATCTCTATTTTTTTTTTGACAATAAAAGATAACCTATGTTACTCCCATTATTGTAGCTTTCTAATGGTGAAAGAACTTTTGAAATCGGTTAAACTTTTGAATTTTCAATTTTATTCGTTACATACAAAAATACAAATCTTTCCTTTTTATAATATTAGTATATATAGATATAGACTAGCTTTCGACTAGCCCGCAGCTTCGCATGTATGTCGGTAATCGCGATAAAAACTACCTTATTTCTTTTCTCGGGACTCAAACTATCTCCATATCCAATTTCATCTAAATCGATTCACCAGTATAAGCACGAAATCGTAACGTAACAGGCAAAATAACTTTAACGACTTTTTTTAGCATGACCATGTATAGCAATATTTTTTTTTTCAAGACGACTCCCGCAGTAGAACACATGCTCCGAATCGCGGAGACTTTACACTCATACAAGTCACGGACATAAAGTACACCCAGACTTGGAACAACAATTTGTGGATCATACAAAGTGGTGTCCCGTGTGGGAATCGAACCCACGACCTCTTGCGTAGTAGTCGGACACACTCCCAACGCGCCACAGAGGCAGTCTTTGTTGTCTTGTTTATAATATTACTTTGAATTTAACGGGATGAAAAGTAGCTAATTTCATACTTCTTAATGTCTACTTTTCCACCTAATTTTATCAAAATCATTCCTAGTAGTTTATCGATAAAAAATAAGATAGAGAGAGTTACTTTCACTAGTATTATTAGTATGGATAATGTACAATAATATTGATTAACATTTCAAACTTCAACTATAAGCTTACAAATACAAACGGGAGATAAGCAAGTCACTTGTAACTTTTATGAGACTTAGAAAGTCAATCCATAAAGGTATTACCTACATGACCTACGATTATATTAGCAGTTGCGACTTCTGCGACACTAGACTATGAGGGGTCAATGTCCTGTACACACTTTGGCAACTAAGATGACACAAATTTAAAGTCTGGGCAAAGAAAGATAACTAATTATATTTTGAACCTTGAAGAACTAAACTCAAGGTTTTGACGAACGTTCTTTACTACGTTTAAATTAAAATTCTGTAAAAATATACAAAATCACAGTACGGTTGACCTAAAAATAAATGCTTTTAAAAACACCTGTAACAATAAACATTGTTATTTATAAAATGAGATGAGAAAGCGAGCAAGTTCACAAATTAAAAACAGTCTCTAAATTATAGTTTAACCCTTCATAAATATTCTAGTGAACCACAGACAAACATAAAATTAAGAAGCAATCATTCAACCGAAATCTTGAGAGTGACACGTGCATCCCATATGCCAGTTATTTTTTTATTAGTTAGACACAAATAGATCACGGGTACGTATTTTGTTTCCCCACTAGTAAAAGGTTTGTCACTCGTCAACTCGACGGGTCGTAATAATTTATACTTTTAAACTATTGCATAGCTGTTATCGCGGGCTTTGAGCGCAACGAAAATAAAACCTAACACCATCCACTCCGCCTACCATGTAGCTCGGCTGAGCGTTCGCTTAACGTCAAAAAAAATACTGCATAAATAAAAAATAAATAAATAATTATAATTGCATAAGTTGATAAAAATGCTATGCAATAGCTTTACCGCGGCAGTCCCCGAGTGCCACACATTTTTTTTTTAATGATTTAACTTAAATTATCTTCGTCAACTCGCATTAGAAAATTTCAGAGATATAATTTCAGGAATGTCACATAATAATATATCTACAAATCACAGAGGAATTTATATATGTTTCAACAATATACACAATTGCATTGACAATAAAAACACTAACGTTCCCTTGTTTCTCATAATTTATTATTTTGTCATAATGTTGTATTATGACATCCTTTTTCCTTAAGGAAATAATGTGGATTACAAACATCAGAACCACTTTTGGTTTTATGGCTTGGGATTGTCATAACATGAACTTAATCGCTTTGTGGTATTTGATTGTTTTCTAACAAAATACTTTACATATTTTTCTACTTGTCTTTATTCAGTTAGACATAATAAAGTGCATTCAACGGTATCATATATTGTTTACAGGATCGAAGAGAGACGAAGGGTATCTTGTTTTCATCTTTTTGAAGTTCGCTTTTGGTAAATTATTTTATATCAGTATTAATTATTAAACATTATAAGAGACATATAAGTGATTTATGTCTTACATATTAGATTTATTATTTATATGGGGTACTAGCTGATACGGTGAACTTCGAACTACCCAAATTGCATGTAATCCAAAATGGCAATTTCTATATAAATTATTAAGTCAATTTTTGTCTCTTTCTTTGGCTTTTTCCTAATTTTCTTTTTTAAATGATTTCACAACAAAACAAAAATAAAAGAATTAAATTTCAAAGCCGTATTTAAGATTCTGTAATCAACAAGAAACCCATAAATTTAGTTTCAGTTATACTTATTTACGAACATAAATTGATTGCTATATATTGTAGATTATTTTGCTATCGTTACATTCCTGACGTGTGTCAATCTCCAGAGAATCGATTATAATTAGACAGGCGTCCAGACATGTTCTACATATTTCTATCGTCGAGAACATGCTGCTTACACAATACCCGCCTCAATTATGTACCATTATTATAAATTAATTAGTAATCCACAACACGATAGTATCTAATATATTATAGAATCAATAACAATGAATAATAGCGTCTATAAACTAAACTAAATAATATATATAGTGTTTATGGTGTAATAATGTGTTATGAGAATTATCGTCTTATTGATTTGATTTATCGTTACTTATCAGTAGCTATAACTGTCTCACTTTATCTTTAAATGATCATCATTCTGTTAATACTCATAAAGATTTGTTGGAAAGTTTTTTTAGATGGAAACCTTGGAAAAGCATAATATTAAAAATATTTAATAGTGTTAAAACATCGTCAAATATCGGTTGCCTTCGTCAGGCGTTCAGTCGAATTACGAATCGAAACCGAATTTCGAAAACCACCAACGTAAAACTAAGCTTACGTCGGTAGTTTTAATTTCATAGTAGATTCAACTATAAAATTAGCACAGGTATTTAAAAAAATACATAGGTATAATACAAAGCTAAATAAATTGTGTTGGGAGTAGTCCCAACACAAGAACTATTGGCACTTGTCTAGAATACTTACTCTGTCTATATGTAAGCTCCAAAATCAATTATCTTCGTAGTTGTTCACTCATTGATGAGTATCGTGACTCCTTCCGACTTTGTCAACTAGTTGTCTTCATCGACTACGTTCCTTCGTTAAATAGCTTGTGTTGGGAGTAGTCCCATATGTATTTTTTTAAATAAATACGTATGCCACTTTTATAATTCAATCTACTCTTAAATCCCAGTTAAATGCTACTTATTGTTTTATTGTTTATTGAAATCATTTATTTAACTTACATTAGCGAATATACCCGGTGTAATTTTAAAAACAAAAGATAAATATCTTAAAGCGTGTTTTATTCTCAATCAGCGTATATTATCCACGGTAATAAGGCACCTGGGGTGCTGAATTACAGACCGTCCATAAATATTCGAAGAAAAAACAGTATACTCTTCTGTAACCAATTTAAAATAGAAACAAAGCAAACAAAATGCAAGGCTATTAACAATTTTCATTTTAGTAAACCTTTTTTTTGTTTCAGAGAAATTTACATTTACAGCGTGCCTAAGTATTGTCGTAATTTTCAACTAATTTCGACGGTTAATTCTATAATTTAATTATCGTTAAACGAAATAAGAAAGTTTCGTTGAGGGCAAAGAATCTTCAGAGCCTGAATAAATGAACAACGAGACCCTTTTGTTTCAGTGGGCACCTCCCTAGCAATGATTACAAAGTTCATAAAAAATTAAAGCAACAGAAATTATTCCATTTTATTTACGATAGAGAGATGGGAAGTGAAATATGAATTGATCCGAAATATGTATTTGCTTATGAATACATTTTGTGCGTATTATGTTTCTTCATGCGAGAAATTGTATGAATTTTAATCTCGGAAAACGTAACGCGCTGTGTCTAATTGTTATTTTATGTTAAAATGTTTTTTTTTTATTATTGGCATTTGAAAATTCATTGAGATTTTGGACGAATGCCTCTTACTCACTGGACAAGTGGTGTAACCTCAAATACTCACGCAAAAGTTCATTTATTTATCCCTAAATTAATAAAATAGTCATTCTTTTTAATTTTTCTGGCATCAACAGTTTATAAAGATCAGTCTAAAGTGTAAAATTTCAAGAGACGCGACGAGAATAAACACGATCATACAGGTAAGAATTTACTTTTTACATTCATTGACATTTGCGCCAACTTGCACTAGCTGTCATGATCACAAACTGACGTTAAGCTGAATTAAGTTATGACCACGGGTAACAGGCCAAATAGATAACTATACGAATACAAGCTAGGCAAAGTTTGGAAGTTTTGTAGGACATAAAAGTCTTGAATTCGGAAATTCTTATTCAAATAATGGGCCTACGACGTCATGACTATTTTTTTCTAATGGATAGTGATCATAAGATTTTCTGATATATGCATATTCATTAACTATTTAATGTAAAACTAGTTCGTAATTCAAGAAACAGTTGTTTGCGACAACGCACGTGCCTCTTGGAAAATTATGAGCCAACGTTCTGTGCACTCGCAGCGTACTTACTAAGGAAAATGTCTTTTCCGGGAGCTAAAGATTTACTGCAAGTAAAATAAAACTATCTGTCATTAGTGCGGACCTGATCGTTTATTCTTGTTTTGCTGATGTTAATTTATATCTACAGGCACCTCAGTATATCTATCTATATTCTATAAAAATCGGAATATTTATTGGATTGTTCAATACTCCATCTCACTCACACTCACTACGGTTATGGGTTTATATTTCAGGCGGAGAGCTTTTAAAATCTACAAATATTGGTCCCTAATCTAGAAGTACTTTGTTTCATTTTTGTAAAGTCCCTCACGACGCGTAGCCGGCACCTTAGTTAGGACGATGTCTTTTAAAAAATATATATTATGCTGTTTTGATTTTATGTCAGTACAAGATTAAATAAATTTTAGAACGTCTTGAAGTTCTCAGTCATCACCCGTTGAAGTCTTAATACTGTCAACAAAGTTTCCTTTCGCATTTTCTCTGTAATCTTGATTGAAAATTCAATCATTTATTCATTTGATCGGTAGTTAGGGGTCTTTAATGGCTCGCGTGCCTTTTTACTTCATTTTTACTTGGTATTGTAATGGCCAGCTAATTTTCTTTATAAAGGATAGAAGATTGTAGGTATTACATTGGTTTTATTGAATATTCTATAAAAATATAGATAACAAAAAAGATTTACCCATGAGGGCTAATAGAGTTTATTTACATTGTAGTGTGCTTAGGAAAAGAGCTGTTTATTGTTAACGTGTTTACATTGTTTACCTCTTTACAATCATGTACCTTTACATTTACCAAAAAATGTAATAGGTAGGGGCAAAAGTATTTTCGTATTTTGAATTGATTGTTAGTAATCAAACTTCTTTGGTTGTACTGAATGTAACTGGCTAGTTACCATTAAATGTTGACATTCTGAAGATGCAATAAATAAGATTTTTTGATTGATAATCTCAAAACTTTAGAGCATAATGGGATCATGGCACTACCCATAAGATGGCAACAAGTCATTGATCAAAACGGCACATACATATTTTAAATAAATAAAATAATATTTTTAAGTAGGTATAACTACCTAATTTTTTTTTTCTTTGTATGAAAAATACGAAAATACTTTTGCCCCGACCTTATATTGTAAGTAAGTTGCATTCTCATCAATGTTATTTAATTCTAAATCTTCTTTGTATATATCGCACAAAATAACAATCTTCACTTTGTCATACTAGATTCAACCAAATTATATCCATTTACTTATCTCTAGTACATTACAGGACCATAACATTAATCCTGAGCCACAACGTTATTAAATATCTAACCTAAGAAAGAAAACATCTTAATTTATCTACCCAGCTGTTTACTGCACTCTTATGATAAGATGAACTTCTCAGAGTATTACTCATGTATTTTGTATGAAAACACACGTTTGGTATAAGTCGTAGGGCTCTCTTATGGCGGCGGGGTCGGACGACTGCAGACAGGCATCGTGATGCATTCAGTTGCTCGATACAGTATGTTGACATATCACATAGAACCGCCGTGTTTGATACGAATTATTTGTTTCATTAACCAAAATAATACTTTATGTGAGACATTAGGCTTGTTTATTTTCTTTTTAGAACTAAACGGCTAGTGAATGATGAGGTTTTGGAGAAGAACATACCTACTTATTTTTACTAGGATAATCGACATCTACCGGAACAGAGCTGCGAATTAACTCTTTTCTTCGTTACCGGCTATTTGTTTGACCATTTTTATTAGAAAAGAAAACGAAGCTTCTAATAGTTCATAATAATCAAGAAGATGTACTTTTTCATGCAAAAACTGCAGAGCGGATTTCAATGGAACTTCACAGTAATTTATAACAGATACAGGCTAGTAGAAGCTAGTCTTAAATAAGTGTAGTACCTATTTTAAATTGAAGCTCTGACAAGCTAAACTTTATTCCATTTTGGATATTAGAATACGAGTATTATCGGGCATCTATGACTCAGATCGAAGAGCTTTCCAAAAACCATCTTTATAGGTAGGTACAACTAAACGAATAAAGCTAACACCTATATGCGAAAGTATATTTATTTTTCCCGATGATATTATCGTATTATTCCAGAGAAAATAGTAAGTGCATTTATACGTTATTGGGTTTGGAATAACGAGTGATAATGAAGTAGGTGATGTCGAAGCTTCATCTGATATTCATAACGCTAGATCTGTTGGCGATTGGAATTATTTATTTATGAAACTATTCTGTGTTGGATTTTCTGTAGCAAGCTTTGCAGGTTTTAGTACCTACCTACTAAAGTTGGATGGTTTTGAGTACAAGAGTGCACTGACGGCTCGTCAGATGTCAATCAGGTTTGATCCCCGTCCAGGAATATCATGATCTCGATAATAGGTATTATTACAGAAGTTATGTTAAGTTGCGTTGTTCGTGTTTTCGATGTAATACCGCTCGACCCGTTAATAACAGCTTAGTGGCTAAAAACTCCAAATCGATTAAAATAAACCTATGAAACCAACAGATGAAATCATACCCAATACTTGTAAAACGTTACGATTTTAATATAGTAAATCAAATCCCAACAGTTATGAGATACAGCTACCCCTATAAAAAGTAAGTAATTCACGAACTCTTTACCTTCTAAATTAGGTTCTACTCACAGAAAGTGCCAGTAACTTAAGGCATCACCTTAAGCGACTGTTACCGATAAACACATCGTACATTCGGGAACATTCATCAAGAGATTTACGTGTGCCGCTCACGTCCAACAGATCGGCCGCACTTTTCGTTTCGTCATCGCTCATGCCTGGACCAGTCGAGCTTGACTTTCATTTTCGACGTATCAATAATAGAGTTTTGGGAACTGGATTACTTTCAGTAGCTTTTTGTTAAATTGTACGAAAAATGACATAAAATCATTTTAAATTTTACGGGATTTCTAGGCTGATCACGATACTTGTTTACGATTCTTTTAGTCATTGTCTTGTCTATCAAAAGGTTTTCTAACATCTAAATTCACATTCCTACTACAGAAATCCTTTCTTAAATTTAAATATCGTCATACTTAGCAATAAACTGTGTAGGTTTAAAACCTACTTGACTAAAATGTTAGTACCGATCCATCTATATATACAGGCAACAGGCAAGTGGATTTGACACAACATAGATTTGTATTTATTAAACTATATTTCTAAAAATAATTTAATAAAATAATTCAATCATTCGTTTTCATTCTATCTTTTAGTATCTTATGTTTCAAATATGACAGTTTATGTGATATTTCCCTAAAGTGCATATCCCATCCCGTAACATATAATTGAACGGTCCTTTGTAATAATCACAATCATTACTACACTTGACAGGTATAATGGTGACCATAATGAGACGATATTAGAACTAATAGTTAACCCTAAATCAAACCTTATGACACCCATGCATAGGCTATTTGGCAGTTTGATATTAGAAGAGATTCTATGGGAAATAGATAACATTAATATAAATACCATCTATTAGTCTTCTTTCCTACGCTGTTCTTCGAGTAAATAAATTAGATAAATCCGTATAAACCAGATTCGAAACTAAAGAGCTATTTGTGGTGTTGTCTAAAGCAACAGGAGACTGATGGACCGATTTGGTCTGCGGCTACTACCAAAGGCTTTAGTGACGTCACTTAGGTATCCACCGGCTGTCCATTTAACTGAACTGTGTTCCTAATAAAAGGACATATTTGGTTTAACCGATGTCTGCGATGTTACTACTAGCGCCATCTCTGTGCTGCCGTCGGAATCAGATTTTATTTTCAGAGATTGTTGTGCGTTGAATTTAGAGTTTAGATTCAGATTTTAATAGTGAATAGGTATTAAGTACTACTATTATTTTCAGTGTTTTGTTATCATATCTAATTTAATTATTTGTATATATTAAGGATTTTTTTAGCCTCCTAGATAGATACTTAAATTGAATAAGAGTTCGTCAGATGTGAATTTGCATAGTAGCATAGTGAATAAAATGTTATTTCTAATACGTATCTAAAATTATTCTAATAAAATCGTTGACAAAATTTCCTATTCCTTATGGTCCGTTGGTCTAGTGGTTATTGACCCTGACTGTTATGCTGGAGGTCGTGGGTTCAATCCCTACCCAGGATAATACTTTGTGTGATGAGCTCGATGGTTTATTCTATGTGAGTTGCCCCAAGATATTATTATTCTCTGACTCTTCAAAATATTACCTAACCAATATTCTAAAGATACTTACAAGAAGTTCTTCACGTCACAAAAAATTCACGTGAACAAAAAATTTGAAATAATCGACGCATGCAAAACACGTCTATGAAAACATTTTCGCAAATGTGAAACAATAAGTGCTATCGCAGCTTTCAAGCCAAGCCAAGAACTCAAACTTTGTGAGAATTTATTTCATTCTTATGGTACTATTATGCCGTTCTCAGCTACACAACATAAATAATAATGCGAACTGTTATAGGGTCATTACAGTAGGAACGGGCCGAGTGACGTAGTCACGCCCACTCACGTACAGTACATACTCAAGTCATCGCTTGTTTTGACTGTACTTGAGAAAAATGTGTCTGTATGTGTCTAACTTGGACTATGAATCGCTTCTTCAAATGACCTTTGTAATAGACCTTTTTAGTGTTAGCCGTATCGTGCCCAGACACTCGATAGCACACTTAAATTACGTATGATACAACCTGAACCGAATAATAACTGCTTTTTCGTTTAAATGAGAGCGTATTCTTCATTTGTAACTTTTATCACGTGCGTCAATATAAAAATGCAAAGGTAATTCGTCAACAGCCTTATTAAAGTATTGAAAAACGTTTCAAAGCTTATTGAATCCGAATTTCTTATAATATGGCTCTTTGAACGTTAAGTTTCTTTAGTGTTGAATTAATTTGAGTCTGCATCTAGCATATTAATAAATTGAGAGAGGCACCAACTACTTTTCCATAAATTGATTGAAGAATATTATTATCGTCTTAGTAAAGAAATCGGTTCTCTTTCAATATTTGAATATCAAACGTTAGCTACTTCAAATATGAATTGATAGTAGTATACTTACATTAAAACTGTCCTTAACATATCATCTAACTGTCGTATAGTTTTCTTCAAGACTATCTTACGAGAGAACAATTGGTAATTCAAAAATATGTCCGTTACTTAGTCTCTAGACTGAGTCGCGTCGTAGCCGGTATCTACGAGCTCTTTGCTCTCGCCCATTGAGTCCGGGATGAAAGCGGGGTCATTACCTGAAACAAAGAACGAAAGCCGCTCAAACTGCGCATAAATCGTGCCACCCTGTTTACCTACCACGGGCCTTCCTACGTAGCCGCCAAAGAAAACCTAGCCTACTTTACCCTGCTAGGTACCGTATGAATGAACCCCTTTCTCAACTCTTAATACATTTATATGTTTTTCAAGGCATTGGCGCTTTGAACTCTTATCGCAAGTTCTATTCCAGGAAAAATGTACCTATTATTAATTTTTTTTGTGAAACATTCGCGCCTCTAAATCCAACTAAAAAATGCTTTGAATTGTAAATGTGCGATAACAGAATCGGATTTTTTGAATGGTGTTGAGGTCGCTTTTAAGAATTCCATTCTACTTTTAAAAAAGTCATAAATAAATTTTCATTTATATAAATCTTTTAGGTAGGTATTGCTAACACTGGCGTTTTGCATTTGAATAACTGTTTTTTTAGCATTAAAAAAAACTGTATACATTATCCTAAGCGCGTTCTAAAATGTTTTGTGAATGGTGGAAAATAAAACTCGGTATATTTATTTTGTATAAATTTAATAGGAATAAATGTATGTGACAATGTACGTCGTGTTAGACAGAGTGTCCTATATATTTGTCGGTGGCAGCTGTTGATACAACAGTGGTAACAATTGAATATGGTTGTAAATCAGAGAGATAGTAGACGGCCGGCTGACCCCTCATGTAAATCGCCACCTCCACCCACCGTCTCAGGGTTTTGGCCCAAATATAGAACGCTAGCAGTAGCGTTGAAAATTTAATTACCTACACAGTTGTATGTAATCTAACATGATCACTAATTTTAGCATCAATAACTAAAATTGACAATATTTCTTGTTCTAAGTATTTCAAATACAACTTTTTTTTTTTATAGATAATTAGCAAGGTGAGACTGTGGGTCCCACATTACTAGCAATTCTGTGAACCCCTCCAGCTAAGCTCAGGCTTGTGTTATTCAAACCCGTGACCTCACGATTGCGAGACCGATGCCTTAGCCATTAGGCTACAGCCGCTTCGATTTTGTGAGCTTTGTTTCTATTACAATATGTTCTAGTAATTTATTGCTAATCTGGCATTGTTAAAACTAAGTATCTATCAAAGTATTTGTAAGACGTCTTTACAATTTTAATCCCACATTGCTAGTTATCTTTTAAAAAGAAAAAGTAAACCTAAGTATTTATAGTTTGTCTTATTCTTTATCTTATTTAAGTTATTTAGTTAGGTAAATGCAAGCATAATTTCTTTAAAACATAGTTAATTATATCTGTAAACGAAACAATACAACAGGCAATGTAATTCTAATTCTTATATATAGGTAAGTACGCTTCTATGCACAGGAAACATTAAATTCAAATATTCAAAATTTAACATAAACCATGAATATTTCGTCAGCATGTTATCTAGCATACTATTTTGAGCATTAATATAATCTTCCATGCATAACAAATGCCTATATACAAAATAAATTCTGTAAAGATTGTATTGAACCTATAATAAAGATGTAAAAAGAATGTGCCTTCTTGGCCAGTTCCAGTAGAAACACTATCGCATATCACATAAGGCGTTATTGAGACACATGCCCCGGGCGTTCTTGTCGACTCTGATTTACAATGTCTAAGGGAACAATTGCGAACTAACCTTTATAAAATACGTTCACTCTAGCTAGAATCTATTTGTTTTTTAAAATGTCACTAATAACGAACGACATAATAACACCTGTTGGCGGTCAAAATATGTGTTTACTAGTTTTAGAGCTTATCGTAAATACGTACACAGCATCACCCGCCGAGATCGTATCTGAAGCTTAATTAATGTGACGTCTGCAACAAGCCGCGACTACACTTGGTTGGGCACACGCCAGCCTGCTCTTTTTGCTCCACATGCAAGATATGCTCTCTCCACCACATCTAACTATGTATCATGCATTCTCTCTAGGAATGAGACACTGAATGCGACGACGGAGACAACCACAAATCAGTAGCCACTTTGTTCTTTCACGGTCGTGGACGTTTCTCTGCCGAGAAATCGTTATTGATCTATTTTTAAAGTGATTACTGTCGGTCTCTTATCTTATTGTTCATTTTGTTATTTGTTTCCTGTGGTTAAGACTGGAATAGACGCGTAAATAATAAGAAAGCACGCGCTTGTTCAAGTCTCGAAGGTAGAATGAACGGAAGTCAATTTAAGAGATTTAACATATTGTTTTGAAACTGTTTGTTATGCAAAAAATGTTGCTTCGTAATGAGACGGTAGAGATATTCTATTGTTGTAAGAGGTAGCCTCTAACAAAGACACGTTTGAATTATGTTTACCTGTCGGAAATGTAAAGGAGGTTATGAATCTGATCTTAAGTTGATAATCATTTTAGCATACATACCTACATTGTTGTGTGCTCATGTAAAAAGGAATAAGAGGGATAAAATGCCTAATATTATGAAGTC
This sequence comes from Herminia tarsipennalis, assembly GCA_945859575.2. NCBI lineage: Eukaryota > Metazoa > Arthropoda > Insecta > Lepidoptera > Erebidae > Herminia > Herminia tarsipennalis. The sequence continues at coordinate 9,434,578 of OX243840.2, forward strand.
TTTGTGCAATATCATACAAAGGTGTAGGAAAATGTCTGAAATTAAATTGAAGTCAGAAAAGGGCGAACACAATGGGAGTCTGTAGTGAAGCCTGGAGGCCGCGAGATGTCTGAATGCGAACTACATCGACTTTATAATGTGGGGGCGACACAATATACTCTTAGTCCATTCATAAGGTATTCTCAGATTGACTTGCTATCTTAAAAATGGTCTGCATTGTAAAATACTATTAGTTCATGTTATTAAAGTAGTGTAAATTGGATTTTAATACCTATTGAATTTATACAGACCGGAAAAATAGTGCAAAACGTTTTTAAACAGTTAAAAACCGGGAAAGAGCATGGATTGAATCATGCTCAGCGTTGGGTTCCGGAGCTGCCATATAAAAAAACCAAAATCAGGTTCAAAAGAAAAAGGGGGAACACAATTTATGCAACTTTCGGAGCGTTTATTGACAAAATATACACTTATTCAAAAATATTAATTTGAAGCCTAAAAATGTTTTTAAAAGACCTGTCGAATGATGTCCCACACGTTGATATATGCTCAAAAAAAATTTTTTTTCAGCTTCAGTTACATGTATGGAGGGGGTCCGGTATGAGCTACTTAGTTCGATAGTTAAATAACAAAATTATTAAGGGTATTTGTTTTAAATTTTGAATAGGGGGGCACCCTCTAATTCAAAATTTAATTCAAATACAATAAGCAGTTTTTGTGTAAAATGACAGTGACATACAGAAAGACAGACGGACGGACAGGACAGGACGAAACTATAAGGGTTCCGAATATTTTTTTTTTATTATTTAGCTACCTAACTAAGTAGCGGCTACTACAAGCCATAACACCTTTTCACCAAATTTAATCAATGTTTATAGTGTAGTCTTTGAGTAAAATGCCTGTGACATACGGACAGTCAGACGGACGTGACTAAACTATAAGGGTTCCGTTTTTGCCATTTTGACCACGGAATTCTAAAAACGTGACTTTTATTAGTTATCTAGCTTTCACCCGCGGCTCCACCCGCGTGGATGTCGAAATCGCGATAAAATCCCATGTCCTTGCCTAGGACTCAAACTATTTCCATACCAAATTTCATCTAAATCGGTTCAGCGGCTTAAGCGTGAAAACGTAACAGATAGAGAGAACAGAGTTACTTTCTGGTTTATAATAGATATTAGTTAGAATAATTGTATCTATACATGATAAACTAACACAAATATATTTGTTTTACTTTCTGAAGCAACCCTAGGAAAGTGAAAAATGTTTTATTCGCAATTCAAATTCCAATCAAGGAATTTCCAAGACACTCATGAGTTTGAATGAAATTAATCCCCTCAGCCCTTAATTGTTACTTTCCATCTGATAATACAGAAGAAAATTAACCTTTCTCCTGATGAGTCACATAGCCGCGCGATAAATGCTTTTGTACGAGGACGTTCGCAGGATTAATTAAAAATACATATGGCAGTTCCCATTGGCTAACAGTTTCCGAGTTATTTTTGCCTCATGTTTATTTTTCAAGTTTTAGGTCCTGGAAAGATAATAGGTAGGTAATCCATTAATTATTGTTTTTAATTACAGGCTGATAATCAATTTTAAACATTGTTTTATGTTTTAAATTGAGTAGGTTACAAGCCCTGTGTCGCAGGGACTTTATAAACATGTAAGTCACGAACTAGACTCGGAACAACAATTCGTGGATCATACAAAGTGGTGTTCCGTGTGGGAATCGAACCCACGGCCTCTTGCGTAGTAGTCGAACACACACCCACCGCGCCACAGAGGCAGTCGATTATTTTGTAAATATCTAAATGTAAATTCAATTATAACCATGCTGCCAGCCTTCTGGGCACTATACCGGTTGACATCGATGGGGAGGAATTCTTCGACGCCTAACTCCTTTTTTTGACTCCCTTTTTAAGTAATCCTTTTTTTTGTAGTTTACAAGGTAAGTTTTAAATAATGTTAATAGTATGTATATAGTTCGCTCGTAGAGTAATATAGCTTGTATTTATTAACATTGTAAATTTTCATTTTGCTCATTTTAACCAATATATCACCAATATACATATCTATAATATCAAATTTATTCAAATTCAGAATCAGATATATATTTTGGCTCACAAGACTTAGGAACACGTCTCGAAGTCTTTGATTTATCAAAGAATATGTTACAGAACTACCCAAAATAATGCGATGTATGTTTTGGAGTGTTATTTAAACCATATATATTATTTAGGCATGTAACTACTGACACACTACATACATAAGTCAAAATCGATTTCAAGTAAGTAAAACATCCAATACATCTGGCATCACATATATTGTCAACCAAATACATTGTAGAGCGATAAAAGTAACAGAAGTTTCGTCTTACATATCACATCACCCATTTATCTTGGTCTAACTGCGATTTTACTGAGGGCGAGGATAGAAAGCATTTTAAAACTTGTAAAAGAAGTGTCTCGACTCTCGGCCCAGCCTTACGTACGCTCCAAGCGGAAACTTCCACTGTTCTTAGACGCAATAAATAGCGCGATCACTCCCATACAGCTCAGGATAGAGGTCCAATTTTATTCATTTTATTGTTCGACTTTATACCTATTGTTTATGTTTAATAACTGTCATTTATCAATCCTTATTAATTTTAAGGCTAGCTGCAGCAGTGTGTGTACATTTTTATTTCGATGGCTTTAGTCAGTAACAAATGATGACAGGCCTGTTGGTCTAGTGGTTAGTGACCCTGACTACTAAGTCGTAGGTCGTGGGTTCGATCCCCACCCAGGATAAAACTTTGTGTGATGAGCACGATGGTTAGGTGTCTGGGTGTAATTTATCTATAATATGTATATAATTAGAAATAATATAATAGTATGTTTATAAGTTGTCTGGTTACCATAGTACAAGCTCTGCTTAGTTTGGGATCAGATGACGTTGTATGAGTTATCTCAAGATATTATTGAATATTCGTATACCTATTATACACCCTGAAGTTTAGTTCAAAGTTTTCTGTGTGTAATTTTTTGTGATTTTGTACTCGTTTTATAGCCGAAAATTTAGAACTCTATTGTGTTGTAACCTAGTCTATAAAAAATATTAATTTCAAAACATATTAATATTTACAAACAAGCGGCAGTAGCCTAATAGCTAAGGCATCGGTCTCACACTCATGAGGTCGTGTCGTACCGACGTGAACCCACTCCTGACACAAGTCATAGAGCTTAGCTGGAAAGGTTAACAGTATTGTAAGCACTTGTGTAACGCTGCTTGATTTCACGTAATAAAAATAGGTTCTACGATTATAAGGTAGATTTCATTCATAGGTTTCCACCACCCAAAAGTGCTTTAGGCAATTTAAGGTTTTTTTTTTAATTATAGTATTTTATTAAACTGATATTTTTTTATATTATTGATATGGAGTTAAAATTGTCAGCTCCAAAACGACTACAATATCACGGTCTATATAATATAACAACCAAAAGACAGGGGCGACCAAATCTTACATTAGTAACCTTTAAAGCTTATCATTTCGACCGCTGATCACAGTTGCTTGACTTGTCTAAGCAAGACGATAGTCATAAGTTGTAATCAAATTATATCATGATTCAGTGTGACCTTAATTACCCTCCTTGCTGTGCTAGATAGATACCCCTGTCATCTACATATTTAAGATATAAAAAAAAAAAAATCACAAAAGTCAATAAAGCAATCTATGCTGTACATAAAACTAAAAAATATAATTATCAATTAAAATTGTTTTAATACAAGGACAGCTGTATAATGAAAACTTTCAGTTGCGTCGTGGATTGCAATTGTTGTAATTTTGTTATATCCTTCCAATGTACATTGTCATTTTGTGTTTACATAATCAGGCCTGATACTTTTTTATTATGCATCCAAGTCCACTATTATATCGAAATTATATTACAATATATACTTCTTCGTATTTTTTTTTAATTTTAAAATCAAAAACAATCAAGTCAACTAGGTTAGTCCTAAATATAATATAAAATTGTGTCAAAATGGTTTTCCAATGACAACTTTGTGCCAATTTTTTAGGGTTCCGTAGCCAAAATGGCAAAATCCGTCCGTCTGTCTGTCTGTCCGTCTATATGTCATAGTAATTTTACACAAAAACTGCATATTGTATAGAAATGAAATTTTGAATATAGGGTTCCGTAGCCAAAATGGGCAAAAACGGTTATAATGAATTATAATGGTTTTATAATGACGTACGGTAGTTGTATTTGAATGAAATTTTGAATAAAGAGGTCTGGTATGAGCTACTTAGTTCGAAAGTTAAATAAAAAAACTAAATATTTTTTAGGGGGGCACTCCATACATGTAACAAAAGCAGTTTTTATAGCAAACATCTACGTGTGGCGGTGTGGTGTGGTTTTTTAAGATTTTGTTTAAGTGAATATTTTCGGAAAGAATAGCCCCAAAAGTTGTAAAAAATGTCCCCTTCCCGCCCATTAACTTTTAAACCGTTCGACCAAAAAACATGAAAAATATCACAAAGGTACCTAACGCTTAAGACATACTTTTAACTAAAATTTATAATACTTTCAACTAACTTAATATGGTCGGATATACCGTCATTGAATTACATTTTGCCGAAAAACTGCACTTCTCAGCAAAAGGACGTAAGTGCCATGAAGATACGGTCTTTTGCCGGTGCACTTTTTCAAATCGATTTTTTTTCAAATGTAGTCCATTTCTTCGTAGTGATAGCTGCGGAACCCTACACTGAGCATGGTCCAAAAAGCTCTTGTCCAGTTTTTTTAGTAAAACATTGAAATACCATTATGCAACCTGTGTATGTCATGTCAAAATATGTTAACAATTTATCTAAATCAAATAAAGCACATTGACTTTAAAATTTATCTTCCAAAGTGATTCAGTTAATTTTATTTCTCCCACGAATAAAATTAAACAACATGAATGTACCTAATTTTCCACATTGTACTATTATGGTTTCATTGTTTCAATAAATATCAACGTTTAAATGAACTTTTGTGGGTAATTTCTGGTTCAGTAATAATGATTACCGAGCTAGTATGTGAAATAATAATTTCATTGTAAAATATTACGCACTAAATCATAAAGCAATAAATAATTTTGCATAAATTTGTCAGGTCTTGTAAAATCTGAATATTCTGTCAGAGCTTCAACAATAGATACTTACCTACATAAGAGAAGGAAATTTACAAATAATTCTTAGCATATTGGATAATTTTGACTGTTTTTTTAAAGATAACTAGCAATTTGGGATTGTGGACCCACATTACTAGCAATCCAGTTAACCCCTAAAGAAGTGGGTTCACGTCTTCGGTAGTATAATGGGTAGGATTCGAAACCGCGACCTCACGATTGCGAGACCAATGCCTTAGCCATTAAGCTACCGTCGCTTTTCACATTTCCTACAAACTACACAAAAACGTAAACTTTCAGATTTGCGTGCACATTCGGCATTATTGCGGTAACACGCCTACAACATCATCCATCGTATGTCACCAACAAACCACTAAATCATAAACATAGAAAATAACACAGTTGTCAGAATACGACGTTTCTGTCTAAGCCGGTACGCTCTGATTCCGTACAGTGAGTTGCAATAGAAATAACTACTGACGTTGACAAATAACTGTACGACTACGAATTTGCGCCGCCAGTGCAACAGATACTTGTGGTACCTCGATGGCAATAAGCAATGTACGTTCTTATTACGGTAGGAAACAAAACGAGCGTGTCCCCCGTACGCGATGCTTGGTTGAAGCGAAATTATACATAGTTGACAAATAGAGCCGACTCTGTCGTCTGCGAGCCAATTCACAAAATGCTGCGCTGCATCTTGTCGATAAATTTTCACTCGCCACGTTGCCAATGGCACACAATAAACCTGACACGAAACTTTGGTCTCCCAATATTTTTATCAATTCTACCATATTCCGACGTTCGTCTCGTCTCGTCATCATTCCCATATTGACTGCAAACGTTATCCTACGTACTTACCGATAAAAAATATTCATTTTACACACGAAAGCGTATAAGTATAAAATTATTCTGCTATCTCCTGCATGGTGCTCCCGATTTCACATGTCGTAAAATTTTTACTCTCGTAAGATTTTTATCGTCTCATACGAGTCTAAAACGCGTTAAAATATCGTCGCTTAAACTGCTACCTGATTTTGTGATGGCTATCATTGTAGTGCATGATGTGGGAGACGACGCACCTGTTCCAAATTTATTTATGTATATCCTGAAACATGAACAGCACCATTCGCACCGACTCACAGCATTTGTTTGTCATCTATAGAACTGATGTATCATTTTGTTTTTCTATACTCTTCTAAAATTACCACATTTTCTTTAAAATGTGCAATGACAATACCTACTTACTATTAGGTAGGTATATTTCGAAGATTTGTCTTAAACTGTATATTATTATAAGTTACTACTATTTTACTAGAAAATCCTCAAATTAATAAATTGGGAATTTGCTGGGCCTGTAGGTACCTACTGATATATTGTTTATTCGAAGTTTTAAAGGTGTAACTATCTAACAATGGCTATTCTATAATTAGTACCATACTATTTTTATAATCAACTCGTTTATCGATTTCTCTGTCTAAAAAATCGTGGTTATATTAACTATGTACCATCATGTTGTATTTGTATTAAATCACTCAGCACTCAGTGGAGCAAATACTGTTGTACCAAACTTATACTTTTTCATAAGCTATCCTATATCTACCTCCTGATACCTCCAATTAGTTATTTCATCGGACGCATTTGAATGAATATCAGCGCTACCATTAACCTTAGGCCAAGCTAACTGCGACAATGACAATGCCTAACACTCTCGTGGCAGCAAATCGATGACACACCTCAGTCTTAAATGCAACAATGTTGCTTAATCGATCCATCAGCAACGTGCGCAGTTACTCTCAATTTAACTACGAACAACTCTGACAAATAAGAACACATCATCTGAACAGCGGCTGTCATTTGCAGTAGTATAAATAAACAAGCATTAATACCGGGTGTATTATCATATCTCGTTTGAAACTCACTTAATTCTAGAAGCACGGCCTACTGTTTCGATTTTAATATCGGTTTTTCCCCGCCCATTGATATCCAGTCCATTTTCTATATCAGATTGTGAGAAAACTCTTAGTAATTAGCTTCTTTCTCTTATGATTCCACTTGATATCACTCACTGCACCTGTATTTGTAATCACACGTAGAGACTTAACACTGATTGTAATCAATTGTGAAGTGGTGAAGTACAGTCACAAAACACCAAAGGTATAGGAGTAAGTACTTCCCATATGCAACATACACATAAACACAACGTAAGTACGCTCACGGACACTATATCTCAGAACACCTTTGGTATAAAGTGGTCTGAGAATCCGAGCCTGTGAGTGATGTCTGTATGTGTTGCTATGCACCTTACTTTTTGTTCAAAGTGAATTAAACACCGAGAACACTGTGTTTACTGGCACAGTACTACACATTAATAATTTCAGGCCTCTGTTTTTAATGACTGTACTTGAATCTCGAATATTCTAGAAAAATCTTAACATAGGAGCACATGATCGATACCTACGAAACGTAGCATCAGAGCTGGCCGCGTTCCGATGACGGTAGCTACGGAAATAATTAGAGACGCTTTATGCCACGCAGATCGCATTCACCGCCGCATAATGAATGAAACGACAAGCCGTTACGTCATAACGGTCGAAGAATGACGTCATCCCGTCATACCGTCGTAGGTAGCTCGCCAACTGTTTACGTGTTTCATTTACGTAAGGTGAAAAGTTTATCCAATTTCATGGACAATATCTGTACCAATAAATTGGAATGGTTATTTGTTTTTGGATGTAAATACCAAATACAATTGGTACTTGTGCTTTTTCTAAATTAAATCTAGAAATAAATGAGGCAAAAACATCCGAAAGAATATAATAATAACAATAATATCTTGAGGCAACTTACACAACGACATCTAATCCGGACTATGCCAACTGATAAACAAACTTATATATTTCTAAATATATACATAATATAGGTAATTTACACCCAGACACCGATTAAAACATCGTGTTCGTGCTCATCACACAAAGTTTTATCCGGTGGGGATCGAACACACGACCTCTGGCTTAGCAGTCATTAACCACTAAGCCAACAGGCCAGAATAATACTACATATATACTACAATAGGTATTAGGTAGATCTTTAATAAACTGGTCTATCAGCAGATTTACAAAAGTTACTACTTTTTGAAACGTAGTTCCTTATCGTACGTTGTTGTTTGCGGGTTGAGAGGCTAGACGAATAAAAGTGTTGCATTTTGACATCGATCAAAATCTTTTATTTATGTTTATGTAAAGTTAGAATAAAGACGTTGTGTTATATAGGTTATTTGTATTTTTGTAAAAGATTGTAGGTAATATATATATAAAAGGTATAGGTAATATATGCGTCAAATCCCTAATTTGAAATAGGACATTTTTTTAAATGGTATGCTCTTTCTGATTTTTTATAATATTAGTTAATACAAACACAAAAAAAGATTTAGCAGAAGAAAGTACGTTCCAACCGGGTGACCATAAGACACCTCTCTTTTTTTTTCTAAAGACAATTCCTACTTCTCTATCCTTACACTATCACACTAGGGCAGAATAGACTTTACAAACATATAATTAATGGATAAACATTCATGGATCTCAAAAAACCTGTCCCGTGTTCGATTGAGCCCACAAACTCTTGCTGTAGTAGATTGCTTCGGTGATGCTGTTAGAATACAATCGACTTCTGCATTCAAAATGAACATAGCATCATATCAAGTCAAGTTATCCTATCAATAAACCAAGTATTATAGTCACAGCTACCATTACCGGAACGGGAGTTAAATAAGTCGCTTAATAATAAGTATACGAAAATTAACTATGAGTAGCGTACACACTTATAATGTTACAACACATTTCTTCAGTATAGTTCCAGCTGAGAATATCCCCCCTCCCTCCCCCCTCCCCAGTGTCATCCCGTGAGGGCCCTTGGGTTCTAAGAGGGGACCAAAGGATTGTATCGGTTGAATGGGCAGATACTGTTTATTCTGTTCACTGTCTTACTGCGTCCATCAATCGACCTGTCTTTACGTAATATTATAACTATAGACACGTTCCATATATTGATCAGTGATGCTTACTCATTTTTTATACCCATCCACTTGTCAAGCCTTCGACAATTCGGTTTCTTAGTCACTAACTAGCATACCGCCTTGGCTTTGCATAGACCTCTCTCCACTCTGTCTAAAAAAACCGGGCAAGAACATGTCGGACCATGCTCAGTGTAGGGTTCCGCAGCCTTAAATAATTGCATCAGCAGAAGTTCGTATGTTCATGGCACTTACGCCCTTTTGTTGAGAAAAGCAGTATCTGTTAATCGCTATCTTTGTGATTTTTTTCACACGTTTTGGTCACACGGTTCAAAAGTTAGGGGAGGGGGGCACAATTTAAGCAACTTTCGGAGCGATTATTTCCAAAAATATTTACTCAATCAAAAAAGTTTAATAAAAACTTTAAAATACCTGTTGAATGATGTGCCACACGTTGATATCAGCCGAAAAAAAATGTTTCAGCTTATGTTACATGTATGGAGTGGCCCCCCCTAAAAATATTTATTTTTATTATTTAGCTATCAAACTAAGTAGCGGCCACTATAAGACACCTTTTCACCAAATTTCATCAATATTCATTGAGAAGTCTCGGAGTAAAATGCCTGTGACATACGGACGGACAGACAGACAGACAGACGGACATGACGAAACTATAAGGGTTCCGTTTTTTGCCATTCTGGCTACGGAACCCTAAAAATAACATTTCAACCTTCCGTAACAAATATCTTAGACTAGCAACCCGGCTGAACTATGTACCTACCAACAAATGAGTTAATTGTAAAAAAAATATTTTTAAAACACGCTTTTAAGTGTACATTTGATGATAAAAAAGTACTCTTCAAGACGAACCAATCGAACCCAAATTCGTTGGGTTTATCTTGTTTAGATAAGAAGTTTTTATAGCCGGATCTATCATTAGAACAGCTCCATGATACCATATCATTGTATTGTCACCAAAGATACTTAAGTACACTAAATTTAAGTCCAGTCGGACACCGGGAAGTGGTTCTAATTTAGTTTCCAAGATTTGTGCCAAACGAACACACAAACATTGCAGGTTATAAGAACCGAGCAAGAGCATGTCAGTGTAGGGTTCCGCACCCTTGAATAATTGCGTCAGCAGAAGAGCGTATATTCATGGCACTTACGCCCTTTTCTTGAGAAACGCAGGTTTTCGGCAATAACTCAATGACGGTATTTCCGATGATGTCCGAAATAATTTTAGTTTAAAGTATATACCTTAGAGATTGTTTTTTATATTTTTTGGTTACACGGTTCATAATTAAGCCCCCTTAACTTGAACCGTGTAACCAAAAAATATGAATACGGTGGGACACAATATATGCAAATTTCTGAGCGATTATTTCTAAAAATATTCACCCAATCAAAAAAAGTTTGTTAGATCCTTTAAAATGTTTTTAAAAGACCTGTCGAATGATGTGCCACGTGTAGATGTTTGCTGAAAAAAAAGTTCTTCAGCTTGGTGTTCAACATGGTGGTGGTGGTTACAATAAAATTAAATATTTTTAAGAGGAGCACTCCATACATGTAACAGAATCTGTTTTTTTTCAGCAAACAATCATTCGATAAGTCTTTTAAAAACATTCTAAAGATACAGAAAAAAAATTGATTAATTAAATGGTTTTGAAAATTTCGATCCAAACGTTGCATAAACTGTGCTCCCCCCCACCCCCACCTTTATCTTTTAAACCGTGTGACCAAAAAATATGAAAAAATCACAAAGTTTAATTAAAAAACTGAAAAACTGCGTTTCTCCACAAAAGTGTAGCTGTAGTAAGTGCCTTGAACATATGCTATTCTGCTGATGCAATTATTGCACCAGCAAAATAGCATATAAATTATATAATAATAGATATAAATGTTAAAGCCGTCAACCACTTTCACAGTGCTCAGATATCAAAAGAGTAAAATTGGAAGTTTGGAACTCAGAATTTACTCGTTACAGTTGCAATATTGGTGACCACATTGAATACAGTTAATGCTAAAAATAACCCTTTAAGACATAATTGAAGATATACATTCAAATTCAGTTCAGTGTAGGCATCTATAATTATTGCTCCGGAACCCTACACTGAGCATGGTCCGACATGCTCTTGCCCGGTTTTTTATATATATAAACCTACGTAGCTAGATTATAGTGATAGATAGAGATTATAGAGATAGTGTAATTACGTTGCACTGCTTAAATTAATTAAAGATCCAAACAGATAGACATGAAAGATGACTAATACGCTCGGAAGCGACATTAGATAGATCACCTGATCGATGATGAGAATGTTGTAAAATTTGGACAGCATATTAGACATTTGAATGTATTTCCTCAATCATGTCTGAAAGGGTTATTTTTAGTAATAACTATATTCAATGTGGTCACAAATATTGCAACTGTAACGAGTGAATTCTGAGTTCCAATCTTCCAACTTTACTTTTTTGATATCTGAGCACTGTGAAAGTGATTGACGGCTTTAACATTTGTATCTACTAATTAGTAGCGTTCAATTTATATTATACTTAACATTGTTCACGTGTACTATACTACTATCTAGAGCAAAAGTAAAGAGTTTATATACATACCTACTTACCAAATACCCAGGCTATTTTAAAATTTAGTTTACATTCAGTTACTTTCTCGTGATTAGAAAACAAACAGAATGACATTATGTCACAGGCTTGGCATATTACACTGTAGAGGATAAAAAGCACAATGTAAGGAAATTTTGACGCCTACCATTTTATTATAAGGTATATTCTTAAGAAATATATTCTTTGCTAAAATTCTAGGAATAAAATAGATAAAAGCATTTCTGTAACAGGTTTCCAGATACAACCCAATTCCAGTCTCAAAGTCTCGAGTTCCAAATTTGCCCGACATCTAACACTTCTTGATTCTACGTAGAATTCTGTACATAGCACTACTACTATACAGTACGTAGTAAGAAATTTCAAACAGGTTAAATACGAAACAAGACCTACTTCAGGGAGGAAATACTTCTGAAAATATTCTCTCTACTATATATTCTAGTATTTTTTAAGTTGGTACAAGTATAAAGTAATGGTTTAAAGTATAGTTTAGTTTTAGTAAAAGTGCTAATTTAAGTGCGAAATTGAACCGCGTAAGTAGATTTAGTAATTTTATTACAACATCGTTGTAGTATCAATCTTCACTAAACAATATTTTACGTTATACAAAAAACAACGGTATACACTAATAGGCGTTACGCATAACATTATTTAGCATTATTCTTTACGCTTAATTTTGTTACACGTAACTACTATTGGCATATTGATTGAAAAGCATACTATTTTATAGCATAATGCTACACATATAACAACAATGTGATACGAATTATACCTAAATGTAATTTTCGACTTATTACCGAACTAACGGCCAAAATGCATATGAAAAAGGTAAGAATTATTAATTAGTTTAAAAAATAAACACATTAGCGGCTTAGGGGTGGCCCACGGGCCACCCCCACCGCACTTTAACCTACTGTCACAATTTAGAAGGGAATAGTAGGTACATCCTTTTCAGGGTTCTGTAGACAAAATGGCAAAAAGGATTCTTAATAGTTTCGTCATGTGCGTCCATCTGACTATCTCCAATCTACTATCGCCATTCGCGTTGCTTACTAACCAGTCAATAACGTGATTTTTTTTTCGTGAGTGCAGCCGTTCATCGATTTAAAAGACGTTATCACGTCAAAAATAGTCGGTTTCTACTATATAACCGACGGCCATATTTTTTCCTAAATCTGTCCCCGGTTGTCCAACTTGTTGACTCCAAGTGTCTTATACAAAACCATCGTCTAAACCAATCGATCAAAGAGGAGACCTCTTGACACTTGTCATTCTAATAATTTTGTTGTACTTTATTTAATATTCTACCGTTGTATATTCACAATAGAGGCGTTATTTGTTTGCATGTTGACTATATTTTTGACAGCTGTTTATAAATAGTCATCCAGTATGATTAATTAGTCTTAACTATTCTCTCCTAGTGTGTTCCAATAACGTAAACATTAAAAAAAATTAAGTCGCATTTATTCTAAATCCGCTGTCTTTAATGAATCACACATGCTCTGGTAAATGTAACTTGATGCTATAATGATTAATATTCTTATTTACGTACATGTGGATGGACTTTTTTAAAAACTTGCCTTTCAAAGCGTATTTCTACCAAAACGTTCTAAAAAAATCTTTCTATCACATTCATTTTTAATATACTAATAACCGCCCGTTCTTTGCTTCTTTACATTACACCAAATAACATCGTATTGTAATCTCTGAAAAAAAAATACAAATTAACCCTCTACCACCTACCGCCAACTTTTATCACATAACCATTTACCACACATCTGAGAGACCCCGGAGTAAAATCGATGTTTCTTTGTCAGGTTTAGGGCCTAAACCTTACAATAAATAACGATTTTACTCCAGTATAATAGTCTGTAGGTGGATAAGGTCATAACTTCAAAAACAAGTGGTGGTGATTAAGGGTTAATATCACACTAATGTTATAAAGGCGAAAGTTTGGGAGTGTGTGAATGTGTATGGTTGTTTCTTCTTCACGTCTAAACGGCTGGAGCGATTTTAATAAAATTAGGTATGGGGGTTAGCTGACACCCTGGATTAACACATAGACTAATAAACCGCGTATAACACCGCGGGGTACAACTAGTATTATATATTTTACAAAACTGATATTACAAAGTTATTTACGCCGTTACGCGTTAGTTAAGTAAAGAAGCCACGAAAGACAGGTTATTAGTTTCATACAAATCAACCTGTATACGTAATGATAATTCGTTTTGCTATGTTATAATATGTTTATAGTATCCTATACACATTACCTTTCAATTTGTTGCCAATGTTAATGCTGAATTGATTTCAATACTTGATAACGTCATCAAGTGTGCAATATATGTTCTAGACTGCAACAATAACAAATGGTCATAGGAACATGCATCATAGCATTTACATCTCTATGCACAGTTACTATCCGACCTGTGCACACCCGAATATATATACAGCGTGTTTCATAAATTCAACACATCGATAGAGATTCGATAAATGAACGGCAACAGTTACAATCGAACACTCGAGCTGGGATTTGGCAAAACAAAACAAAAACGGTATAAATATCGCCAAACCACAACGGATAGAATCAAATATGAGGGAAGTAAAAAAAATATTAAAATTTTGAACGATCGCAATCCCGGCTATCGGTATCAAAGCACGTCCAATCAAAACGAGACGTGACAATGAATCAGAACCTTTTCGATTCTGTGAATAGCCTCGCTAACTTATTGGCGGTCCTTTATTTGCTGATTGCTGTTTGACACCTCAGCGGGAGCGGATTCCGTTGGTATTTTTATTTAATTAACTTTTACTGTTGGCTGCGTTTGTGGGACGCGGCCCACAGGGCGCGCGGGGGAATAAACACAATGCTGACTAATTTACGCGCGGTTTCAGCTGCTTTTCACTTTAATTTTTTACGCTTATACTTTGCTGTTCCTAAAACTCGTTTTAATTATTTTTGTAACTCCTTCATTTATTCGTAACCTGATTGTTTTTGATTAAAACTTACCAATTTTCGTATTATCGAGATTGATTGCTATCGAGAGTTAAAATCCCAATTTTATAATTCGACTTGCGTGCACTGCTCGGGAACAGTGCTCAAACTAATTGAAAGAAACTGCACCGAATGAAAATACAGGCGAAGTTGAATTCCCTCCTCGGAAAACTGTGCGGAAGATAAGGCGATAATAATTCTTCGTAAAATGTCACGAAAGTTCATAACTGATAAAAGTTTAGTCCCTTTTCTGAAATTTTAATAGAGATTTAATTTTCGCGAGTGCCCTTACTCGACGTCGATATCGCCACTAACTCGCACCCTTGTTGTCCCTTGTCCTTTTATACACACATATATATATGCTCGGACAGTACGTACACTTTAATCACATAATAAAATATTTGTTGCTACTAATTTAAATCGTTAGAACTGTTTCCAAGATCGTTCATTTAACTAGTTCGTAGACCTATATTTTAAAAACACTCTGATATACTGGGTGGACCAAACCAATATAAAGTGACTTTTAGAAAATGTTTGAATGCAGTTCTTTCTTGTTGATAAAGTAAAAGAATGTTTCCTTTGAATAAAATTTGCTAACTCACATATTAAGAGTACTTTCCTCCAGGGAACATTGGGTTGGTCCACCCTGTATATTTAATGTAATGTAGAGCCAGACGTAGAGCCAAAAGTTTTATCACTTTAGAAAAATATAATAATACCTACGTATCGATCTAATAAATTCTATAGTTCTCATACTTAACACCGACCCGCGCCATGCAAGTTTGTAATTGAAAAAGTTCACGTCGTTTTTATCGGGAAGCCTTTTTATTTGCTTTTCAATTTGTTTTACCCCAAGTACATGTACCGCTTATAGAATAGTTTCTTTAGAAAATTTAAAAATAAACTTTGGTTACAGTATACTAATATTTACGCAAATATTATGCATCTAAATGAAATTGGTTTTAGATTTTACCTTCATGTATAAGTTTAAAAAGTTCTGTTTACATTCAAACATAATGAAAAGTGAGCTTATAGAAGTACCTTCAAGAGCCAAAGACCGACTTGCAGTTTCCTATGCAACCCCATTACTACGTAAAAAGCCTAGAGGATTACTTCAATCGGATAGACTGCGGTCTACGTGTATATACAATATTTGAGTTTATAGGTCCTACCTTAGAAGCGCGACTTTTCTTCGTACCTTTACAAAAAACTAACAAAGTGCATGGTATTTCTAAATAGTTCAGTAAAAAATACTCTTAAAACATTCATATATTCATATAATATATTTAAATACTTACGTCCATTAATACTTACAAAATCCTGGCATACTAAAGTAAAATGAACCAGTTCATTTTATTCAATTGCCCTCTTCAGCTTTCGATCTCTATGTAAATCTTATTTGTCCTACTAAATGATGCGAAACTAAAGCGTTATATATTCAATATCTTTCCTGTTGACGTCAGTATATTTAAATAATTCAACATAAATTAAATATCTCACACAGGGCACATAGCATTTGTAGCCAGACCTCTACAGGCTTCTATGCTCATGTTGAGCAGTCCTGTTGAGGATAGATTCGTACCTCTAGCGGATACAAGTGGGAGGGAGGTAGGGGAGCCCCAAAGATACTGTGTCTATACCTTACCTTAACAAAATTACCTTCAGCTAGGCCAAGTGTTGAGTATTGGCATAGAACCTTCCCCTCCGTCGTACAAGCGACTCATATTTGGCCAGTATTGAGAACTCTTTCATAATATACTATCACACCTATGCCTCAACGGGCTAAGCCTTCCCCATAACAAAATCCTAAATCTGCAAGTGATTCCTACTTCCACATAATTTGAAAAATGGGAGGTAGAAATGTAAGTAAGATTGCCCCAGCTATCGGACCTCGAAAAGGAAGTCAAATCAGCTACTACTATTCAAGGGTAAAAATATAACAGACATGCCGAGTTACTTTAGCATTTATAATATTTAGTGTAGATCTAACTTGTTGCTGAGTTCCTATACGTGAAAGAACGAGTTCCTCTCATTTGTGTATTCGTTGTATTAAATATTGCGATGACATGCCCAGAATACAGATGCAGTATAATTTTATGAAGAGCAACATGTGATATACGTTTGACTTAAACTAAAATATGTCAAATATAGAAAGAAGTCTTTGGCCAAAAATATCTTGGATTTCTTACATAATATTGCATGCCATATTTTACAAGAATTACCCCTATTACAGACTTTCAATGAGTCTTTATGAGAATAAGTAGTTGGCACAATTCGTCCTTCTTCCGTTTCGCATAGATAAAACTCTTATAAAATTATCTGGTTATCATTTGAGAAATACTGGATGGCATTGCGTCGGGACCAGGCTAATATAGCGAGATGAAGCAAAAAAAATGGGCAACATTGATTCAAAACAGAGAAATGTGGAACAGAGGTGGATGGAATTTGCCGTTCAGTGAAACTACACAGGCTAAAATAAAATGATTGATCTATTGCGTTAATATTACGAACATTTTAACCTATCGGTGTATTTATAACTTTCAATAGATATCTACAGAGAAACAAATAGTCTAGTCGAATTGGAGAAATCATTAACCCGCTAAATTAAGAAAGATTATTATTTAGAAACTAAAAAAGTAAAACTTCAAGGCAAACTAGGTCCAAGATTACAAAATTATACTGAAAAAAGATATTCCCACTAATTCAATGCGACTGTTTTATTACAGGTGAAAATTATTAATATAAATGATTAGTTAACAATAATAAATGTTTCAAAAAGTAATCTGAAAGGCGATAAATTAACCCTGTAATTATAATAACTGGCACATAACCCCAAGTAAAAACTAACAACTGCTTCACACACAACCCATAAAGTTAACTTTCATACATTAACAAACACTATTTCAATTCAACAATTAATATCGCGTTTACACCATGTAATTAATGTCGGAAAAAAACTTGATTTAGCATTATAACTCTTCATGCGATGTGTTTTACTGAAAAAAGTAACGCAAACTATTATAAACTCTATTCAAAGAAGGTACGGTTGAAATTATGTCAAAGAAAATGTATGTGTTTAAGTTCTTTTTAAATGTAAAGTGAGTGTAATTGAGTCATTAGTAGCAAGGTAACGCGAGAGGTGAGAATGAGTCAAAGTGCATGCGATAAGTAAATGCAATTTCCTTAGACTGTGATCTTAAATAACTGCATTTATAATGTGTTAGGTTCGCTACACTTTGCAGATGTAAGGCTTCAAAGGAACGCTGAGTATGTTATAGACTGAGGACCGCATGTATTTTAATAACTAATACGTTACTTACATAATGTATTTCTATGTGGGTAATGACGTTAACATAACATTGAAAATTCTATCTACATTTTATATTTATCGACAGAGTTGTCTCCGTGTACACTCACTATCGTTTTCTACTGTTTGATTATATGGAAGACTAGCTGTCTCGCGCAAGTTCGTCTGCGTAATATTTCCCCGTTTTTGCAACATTTATAATTACTGCTCCGCTCCTTTTGGTCGTAGCGTGATGTTATATAGTCTATAGCCTTCCTCCATAAATAGGCTATCCAACAGTGAAATAATTTTTCAATTCGAATCAGTAGTTCCTGAGATTACCGCAACAAACAAACAAACAAACTCTTCAGCTTTATAATATTAGTATAGATATGGAAAATGGCGCAGTACTACATATCTTTTTAATGATTATTTATAACTACGTCAAAATATTACAATACGTGTTTGAGCAAATCTTATTAAAGTCCATCTATTACCTATATGTAGATATGAAGAAATTATACTATCTTTACATTTACATTTAAAATACGTTGTAGAATAAGTATAGGTTTCTTTATGATTGGCCTGTTGGTCTAGCAGATAGCGACCCTGACTGCTAACCCGAAGGTCGTGGGTTCGATCCCCACCCAGGATATAACCTTGTGTGATGAGCACGATTTATTCTGTGTCTGAGTGTTATTTATCTATAAAATGTATCTATTTAGAAATATATAAGTATGTTTATCAGTTATCTGGTTTCCATAGTACAAGCCCTGCTTAGTTTGGGATCAGATGGCATTGTGTGAGTTGTCCAAGATATTATTATTATACCAAGTCTAACCTATCTTTACGCAATTAAGGTTAGAACAGTAACACCTTGGTGAGATATGTATTCACCCATAATAACAGGGTATAATGCTGATTCACCGCAGTCTTTTATAACTTGAATATATTAACTATCAAACTGCTACCTTCCTCTTTTAAAAACTTTTATCACAAAGTTAAATCTTCGACCTCTAAAGGAAATATTAGGATTCCCAATACAACATACGCACGACTAGTTTTTCCGCGAGCGATTTGTTTCTTTCACGATCCAGTAATAAAAGTGAACGAACGACTACATAAGCTGTTTATCTTCCGACGCAAGCCGTAATAATAGTCTAAAAAAGTAACAATATGTATTTACTTTCGCTGTGTGGTCCTGGCTATGAATAAACCGATCATTTGAAATTGTAAGACTATGAATGATGCCAGGTATTAGAATCTATATAAAAGAAAATAATAGCTCTTGTATGAAATATCATCACTCTAAAATAACTAGACCGATTTGGTTGATATTTTGTTCATATATTGTGCTGAAGAACACTATTTGATAGGCAAGTATCATAGAGGTATTTATAAATCACTAGCTGTCCCGCGCAACTTCGTATGCGTAAATTTTCCCCGTTTTTGCAACTTTTCTCGTCGCTGCTCCGCTCCTATTAGTCGTAGCGCGATATTATATAGCCTATAACCTTCCTAGATTAAATGGGCTATCCAACAAAAAAAGAATTATTAAAATCGGTCCAGTACTTTTTGAGTTTATTCGTTACATACAAAAATACAATCTTTCCTCTTTATAATATTAGTGTAGATAGTGTAGATTAAAAAATTGTTATAAAAATTGTCTCATCTAGTTATCAGAATGGGAAAAGGTTAATCTTCCACGTCTCCCCTAGGAAGCTGGCCGTATGGGAAATTGCCAACAAAGTTTACATGAAATATTTTTATTTTTTTTAATAATAGGTAAAGTAAAAGTTAAATGGTTAGGTATTTTAATATGAAATCTCAAAGTTTAGATACATATTAGTAAAGAGCACACGTGCATAAATCTCCTAAGAATTTTATAAGATAACCAATGAAAAAGGTGAGTTTATCTGTAGGTGTTATTAAAAACCGGGCAAGTTCATTTCGAGCCATTCACAATGTAGGGTTCCGGAGCTGCCCAGCACAATAATGCGGTATAAGAAGTTGACTTTCTGTTTTTTTTTTGTTTCATACTAAGAACAACGTCATATAAGCAATTTTGAATGGAATTTGTTACTTCTCCCTTGATTGGCTGTCACTCGTAAACTAGTAAAGCCTACTTAGCTGTGATAGTTTTCCTTTTATTTTAATCCGAGGGCACGGTAGTGCAACCGCCAAGTCGAGCAAAAAACTACCGTAAAAAGTTGTGAGATCCATGTAATACCAAGTCAGTTAATTTATTCACTCCCTACATAAGGGACCTTCTGTCTTAAGTTATTTAGTAAGTAGCTGATCTGACAACATCTTATAGTGAAAATAATCGCATTAAACAATCTTATTTAATATAATATGTATTACTTGTGAAATACATTGTGTTTTAACGCGATGGCCAAGTCTGACAGCCGTCGGCAGGACGGACGGTGAAACTATAGTAGTTCCGTTTT
Source organism: Herminia tarsipennalis (assembly GCA_945859575.2). NCBI lineage: Eukaryota > Metazoa > Arthropoda > Insecta > Lepidoptera > Erebidae > Herminia > Herminia tarsipennalis. The sequence goes on from OX243840.2 coordinate 9,455,097, forward strand.
GCAATTTTTGCTATGGAACCCTAAAAAACTTGTTTTTGTTTGATAGCTTAAAGCTATAAGTAGGACGAGCTAACTGTGGAGCCACGGGGAACAGCTAGTAGGTACCTAAGCAATCCAATAATCGGATACGAGCGACTGAAACAAAAGAAACAATAAGTACTAAAAATATGAGCGGTATTACACAACTACATTCTGCAGTAGCTAACCAGCAAAATCCAATAAGCTAGATATAATTTTAACGTCCAATTGAAACTGTTAGGCGATATCGTTAAAGACATTTATCATCGCCCAAACATTATTACATTTAATTAAACTTTAAAACAAGTGTCGACCGATATCGGGGGTTGGATTATCAGATCTATTTGCAAATGTCCAAATACCCCTTTAAGTGGAAACCGTTACTAGTTAGGAAGTGCCGAGTTAGTAGGTCTTAAGTAATATTAACATCTCAAATTAATTTTGTTTCTTAACAGACTTCAAAAATGTATGTTATTTATTCGATATGTGGATATCTAATTGTAGCTGTTCTGCGCAACTTCGTCTGCGTAAAAATTCCCCGTTTTTGAAACATTTCTCATTGCTGCTCTGCTCCTATTGATCGTAGCATGATTTTATATAGCCCATAGCCTTCCTCGATTAATGGGCTATCCAACAGTGAAATAATCTATCATTTTAGATCAGCTGTTCCTGAGATTACCGCGTTCAAACAAACAAACAAACTCTTCAGCTATATAATATTAGTATAGATTATTGAAATTGCGTGATTTTTACATAGGTATGATGATCGATTAGGGCTTCTATAGAGACTTATGAAATAAAAAAACCGGACAAGTGCGAGTTAGACTCGCCCGTATAGATATATCGACGAGGGTTCCGTACCAATTTGTTGAGAAACCCTTTAATTTTCAACGTTTATAACTTTTTGGAATTCTTACTTTATTTGTGCTGTAAGATCTTGCTTGGTCAACGGGAACTATCATTATAGGTTTTCGACCCAAAACTATAGGGCACTTCCGGTCGACCTAGAATAATTGTCAATTTTGATTAAAAGCGAGGTCTAACAAAACAAATAAAGGGAAACTTCTGAAAAATATAAAGTTAAAAATTAAGGTAAATTTTGATACTTACAATTTCTCGCGTTAATCTAAATTTGCCCATATCTTTTTATCGTGTCGACTCTTTTATTTATTTTTATACACCTAATACTGAGGTCTATAGTCCATATAGACCTCAGTTTCTGGTATAAATTTCAACTAGCTAGGTCCACTTGTTCCTGAGAAAATCGAGGGTGACGCACGGACAGACGGACAAGATAGTGATCTTATAAGGGTATGGAACCCTAAAAAATGTTTTTTGTTCAATCATTTCTGCGAAACTAGAGATCACATTGTGACCATGCTTTTTTGAAAATTAAATAGTGTCCCCATATTTATGAACACAAATTGGTACGGAACCCTCGGTGGCTGAGTCGGACTCGCACTTGTCTGGTTTTTAGAGTTCCGTAGCCAAAATAGCGAAAACAGAACCCTTATAGTATCGTCATGTCCATCTGTCTGTCTGTCTTTCCGTATGTCACAGGCATTTTACTCAAAGACTACCCAATGCATATTGATTTAATTTAGTGAAAAGGTGTATTGTAGTCGTTACTTACTTTGATAGCTAAATAGTAAAAATAAATTTGTATAAATTGTGCACCCCCCCCCCCTCCTTATCTCTTGAACCATGTGACAAAAATATATGAAAAAAAATTGTTAGCCTAACTAATACTATAAATTTAAATGATTTCTAAAATTATCAGAAATAAATTAATAAATACTTTAAACTATAATTATTTCGGATATGATCTGATATACTGGCATTGAGTTATTGCCGAAAAACTGCGTTTCTCAACATGAACATACGCTCCTCTGCTGGCGCTACAATTCAAATCGGATTTTTTCATACGACAACGGCTCCGGAACCCTACACTGAGCATGATCCAACATGCTCTTGCCCGGTTTTATTTTTAATATACATCAACTTTGCTTGAAGTCTATCAAAATCATTCTTTGCTTGAAGAATCTATTCCGAAAAAATATTTTTCAGATAAATCTTATACTTGTTGTATCTTACACGTTAATCAAGCCCAAATTTTTGTAGACCCCATTTTTCTACAAGCTTTTTTACATTTGAACTTGACTAAAACAAGAACTAGAAAATCTGCATTCATATTTTTTACTGTACCTGAATCACACATTTTCAATCTTATCGTCATTCAAAAAATAATTTCATCACAGTTGTATAATGATTTGAATGTTGTAACAAATGCATCCCCAAAAATAGTTTCTATAAGTTATAAAAGCGCTAGATACCGAGTATTCCCTTCATCTAATTCAATAATTCAGACGCCCTCACAATATACTAAATCCCATCTGCATAAAAACTATGGATCAGCGAAAACGTAGTCAGCAAAATCAGCGAAATGCATTGTCCGACGGAGCGTAACGCCGCCGGGCGGCGGTGCGCGTCCGCGAAATGGCATTCGTTTTGCCCCGATACGCGTTGTTCGACCAACTTAATTGCTCTATTGTTAATTAAGTAACGTTTCAATGTTCACCACATCGTCACCGGCTACCATTAAAGCTATTATAATAACTTTTAATTTCGATCGTTCTGATTTGAGGTAGGTCGATTTTCAAATCGTTGATTCTGTGACCTCAATGGTTAAATTTTTTCATCATTTTTTCGGAGTTAGTTATTTTCAAACAAAGCATGGATGGTGCTAGGGTAACCCAGATAATACAAAGTTAACTTTGAGGGCTTCAAGATAATTTAAAAAGTACTTAATCATAAAAAAGGAATAGAAAAGAAGTCAGTTTCCACTTCCCCCTTTAGCAAAGAGGAAGACAAAAAGGAATAAAAGCTATGGAAGCCGGTGCCTCAGAGACAAAGACATTTCAATTGAGAAAGAACCTAATTGCAAAGCACCACGCATAGAAGCTCTATAGGAGCTATTGTGTGAGCTGTTATATCTAATTCCGGGTAGAGCAAAATTGCTTGAATGCATGAACATTTTAAAAAGAAATAGTGAAAGCTGTATAAGATAACCCATTAGGACATTACTAACTTACTTAACAAATTAAATAGTTACTCAGTTGATGACTGTAAAATTAAAACAAAATATTCGTTTACATCTACAGACCATCTCAAATCATTGCCCTCTCTTTTAACATGTTTTCACTATATCATTATGTCGGCTTTCATTAGAAATTAAAACTGTCACTAAAAACATTTATATTTTGACTACTTAAAAACACTTTTATTTCAACAATATCGAAAAATGCATAAATCTATTTTACAAATCTGAACACAAAAGAAGTGGCTGATACAAAAATGTAGAAGTGCTCATCGATCAACTCTCTCAGATAACTAATTGCTTCGTTCAGGAGGCAACTGCAAATAATTGTGCACTCATTCTAATTACAGTAATTAGAAAATTCAATGAACTTGCAGGAAATCAGCAAATAACAAATGGAAAGTTATAAATAATTTCGTCAGGGCGTGCCTGAACGAATTCGTCTCAGTCGTCGTTAGATTGAGAAATTACTATTAGTACAATTAGTTTTAAATGAAAGCTAGCTTGCTACTCATTATTTATCTTCGTAGGACAATCAGATTCGTTACACCGTGACGCGAATAGAGTTTCAGCGGTGGAATTATTTATAACTGAAAGTAAACTACATTTAGTTCTTACGTTTTGATGTCGTTTAAGTGCGTCACTGTGACGATCTATTGCGTCAAACTATGATGAATTTGTTGATAATTATAATTGCTCACATGTGTAATGCATAATTGGCCTCAATCTTCAAGGTAAGATACCTGTGATTTCGCAACGCTTTACAAATAGACCTCCCACATATGTAGAGCTCATCACTCCTATTTGTCTTGATTACACGCGCATCGAACCTTGGCTATTGTTGAAATATTATATAAGTATCCAATATCTGACTAATGAATAACACGACTAATAGCCACAGGTACAAGTAAATCAAACATGTTTTATTATGCATATTACGTATTTTTCACACGCGCTTATTCCCACTAGTACTAACAACTTACAGTTTTTGTATTTTTCTTTTATATTATAACTAGTTGTCGCGCGCAACTTCGTTTGCGTAAATTTTCCCCGTTTTTACAACATTTCTCGCTCACTGTTGGATAGCCCATTAATCGAGAAAGGCTATATAACATCACGCTACGACCAATAGGAGCGGAGCAGCAATGAGAAATGTTGCAAAACGGGGATTTTTTTTTTTTAATAATTATTTAAATTTACATAAATCAGAGAATATATAAAAAGCATAGAAGCATCACAATTTTAGCGAAAGACAAATTATAAAGCAGTGACGCTTAAGCTAGAAGACTCATAGTAATAGGTCTGCAGAAATTAAACTTTATCAATCATTACCATCGCTTTGGTCTTTAATAAAACTACATCTGTACAAATAAATCAAATAGAATGACGATGATAGTTTTATAGTCAGTATTGCACTTAACAACATACCCATGTATCATTCGGCATTAACGTTATAGGCAATAAGAAGAAAGGACAATCTAAAAATATACTGTATAGGAAAGCGCAGCTCTAAGGTGGCATAATTTAGGATAATGTTATATATGGTTATGTGTTTGGCGATAAGATTGCATTTTATTGCCTCTATTGGTTTACAGAATGTTAATTTGGAGAACTGGAATTGAAAGAACCGTATAAAGTGCAGCAATATGTCGTTATAGCTAACATACTGCACGAGATTTGGAATAAGTTATTGTTCCCACGACAATTTCTATAGTTCCTACTGAATATGGTTCCAACTGCAATTTGTAAGGTTTTTCTAAATAAAAATTGTTATAGGTATTATTCTAACTACGGTAACAGCCAATTTGAGCTCTTTAAACTGTGTTCAAAAGGTTATTTTGATTATAATCTATCTATTCGATAAATAACGAGAATAATGGTAACTGTGGTCGTTAGTCACATTTGACCTTTCTTATTACCATTCGATTGGGGCAGATTATCTGGGGGCTATCCTCTAAACACAGAGTAAATAGTAGAAAAAAAAACGGGTGGCACTCTAGGAGTGCAACTTGAACGAAGAAAAAAGAAGAAGTGAAAACTTGAACATTAACGTTGTGCATTTTTGAATATTTTGAAATGGTTAGGGAATAAATTTAGACAAAAAAGGGGAAGAAATAATCATTTGGACTTGAACCGGGGTCTTCTGGGTTCTATTTTAGTGATCCTGACGCGAGTTTAACATTTTATACCCATACCAAAAAAAGTGCACAACGCCGCTAAAAAAGTTTTCCCTTCAAAAAATATCTTTATTTCGTAATCTCGTCGTCGTTCTCTAATACAAATAAGAATTCTAATTAAGTACCTAATATAATATAGTTTACAAGTTTTACAAGTAGGTAGGTAACTACCTAAACCTAAGTTTGGTTTATCTTAAATAGGCGAACCAACAAGTCCTTAGAACACTATTCTTTTCGGTTTCCCTTTGAATTGTAGTTACTTAATATTTTAGGTACGAAGAACCGTGTCCATCATTTTTTTTAACCTTTCGCTACTGCCAAGAAGCATACGTAGTTAACAAAACAAATACGAGTGACTTACATCAAAGTGATCCTCACAACTAAGAATGACAGTCTTCAAAAAATAATATTGAAATCTACTTTCCCAGCTCGACACTACTTTTCTTTTAAATTTGGGTCAACAGGTCCAGTTAAAACGAATTTATTAGGAGACCTTGTTGAATTAGATGAACACATTGGCACAGAACAAAAGTCAATAGGTACAGCGTTCTCTCTCACTATTGGTTGTATTTTTGTCACTACCTGATGGTGATGGATAGTCCATTTTAAATCGTATAAAGTGTCAAAGTATTTCTGTCGTGTCAAAATATTTCTAAAAGTAAAAATTACCGCGACACAAGTATCTAGTCTAGTAACTGATCAAAGTGACAGGCACGGCTCAAATACATTTGTGACGTCATGAAATGTTGTTCCGATTTCACGTGCGATTTGAAACTGTTAGTTAGAAACCGCCTTTTTGCAAAATCTAATTTAAATTAATAATTTACCTCTTCGAAAAAAAAATAGTGTTTTAATTTTTTAATTGACTTGTGGTCTATTCTACATAGCAATCTTTGAAATAGAAGCAATATTTAAAATATTGCATCGTCCCTATTATAAAAAATATAAAACATAGTAATAATCAATAACCGTAGTATAACGGCTTCTGATATCACCCCATAATACGTGCAAAAATAATTACTTATATATACATAGGTTTACTTGGTGTAAATAAAGTACACTTCGGGCGCAATTTCAATAATAACACAAAAAGAAATATTATAGAGCCCAACACTCAATAATTTACTACGCAGCGGGTGCATGAGTCATTATGAAAAAAAATCAGCTTAAATAAATATTGCAATATGCTTCCACTATAAACACAAGGGAGGATGTACTACAACACACAATATTATTTCACCCCTACCCTGTAATCACTGAAATTATTACAGCGAAGTAAAATGTATTTTTCTTTAACGAATATTGATTCTGCGGTTTTTAAAAATTCAATAGGTATTGGTAACTGTAGTTTCATGTCCTACATACTGATTGATGTCACTTGATTTATAATTAATATTTCATATTGAGGCATTCGTTTTATTGGACAATGAAAAACAAATGAACGAACGCCGTGTGAATCTGAATACTGTTCGTTCGTTAAAGATCGTATACAACAAAAAACGCGACGAACAGTGATGTATGAACCCAGCCTAATAGTTGTTATTTCTTAGCAGTGGCCAATATTCAAATTATGGCTATTTATTCCAAGATTGAGCCCCATAAATTATTTCATGAGCAATAAGTGGAATCAATAGTATCAATATGTTAAGACGCTGCCGAGAAATCTACTTGTACAAAGCTATACAAACGATATAAGTAATAATGTACGAATCGTTACAGCATTACCGAATAAACTATTCATAGTAATGGAGTAGGAACACACCATAATAAATATTAATTATTTCTGTTCTGATTTGTTTCAATCTGAACAGAGCTAATAAATAATCCCTAAATATATTTGCAATTGATATAGGTTGCTGCGAAAAGTAGTAGCCATTTTAATTTTTAACGTCTGTCTAGGCATATCACCGTATCTTTCCTAGTTTCTGTCATCTATACCTAGTCTGGCCATAAATACTGTTACAATTAAAAATAAGAAAGATATTACATTTGAATTTGGAATCTGTCATTTTTATACGATTGTTCATTGTATTTTCTAATTTTGGCGCCAATACATTGTACAATATTTTGCTATATTAAAATGGAGTGGGGTGATAAAGAAAACCGAATCGCTGTGATTGCATTACACAACGTTGGTATGGAGCCGAATGTAATTTTTAAAACTCTCCATACGCTTGGTATTAGTCAAATGTTTGTGTACCGGGCTATTAATAGGTACAATGAGACCTTCTCTGTTTGTGACAGAAAAAGATCTGGCCGTCCACGTAGTGTTCGTACGAAAATGGTGGTCAAAGCAGTAAGGGAAAGAATTCGAAGAAATCCTGTCCGAAAGCAAAAGATTTTATCTCGGGAGATGAAGATAGCACCCAGAACCATGTCAAGCATTTTAAAAGATGACTTAGGACTTGCAGCCTATAAGAGACGCACTGGTCATTTTTTAACTGATAATTTAAAAAAGAATAGGGTGGTAAAATCGAAGCTACTACTGAAGCGGTACGCAAAGGGAGGTCACAGAAAAATTTTGTTTACGGATGAGAAAATCTTTACAGTTGAGCAACATTTTAACAAACAAAATGACCGTATATATGCTCAAAGCTCTAAGGAAGCTTCCCAATTAGTCGACAGAGTGCAACGTGGGCATTATCCGACTTCAGTGATGGTTTGGTGGGGTGTTAGCTATGAAGGAGTGACTGAGCCATATTTTTGTGAAAAAGGTATCAAAACATCGGCACAAGTGTATCAAGATACCATTCTTGAGAAGGTAGTTAAACCCCTTAACAACACCATGTTCAATAACCAAGTATGGTCCTTCCAACAAGACTCAGCGCCGGGTCATAAAGCTCGGTCCACGCAGTCTTGGTTGGAAGTGAACGTTTCGGACTTCATCAGAATTGAAGACTGGCCGTCGTCTAGTCCCGATCTTAATCCGCTGGATTATGATTTATGGTCAGTTTAAGGGATTATGGCTTGCTCTAAACGCCATGATAATTTGGAGTCCCTAAAACAATCCATACGATTGGCAGTGAAGAATTTTCCCATGGAAAGAGTGCGTGCTTCTATTGATAACTGGCCTCAACGTTTAAAGGACTGTGTTGCAGCCAATGGAGACCACTTCGAATAAGCTTTTTATATTTTGAATTGTTTTTTATTTATGTATTAAACTAACACACTGTAAAAGTAATAAATATTATTTGCAATAAAAAAAAATGTTTTTTCTTCGTAACAATATTTATGGCTAGACTAGGTACATTATAATCACTTGTCCTGACTGAATGATTGACCGACTAATTTATTAACGCAGAGCTAAAACCGCTAGGGTTTTAAACCTAAAATGTTGGCATTTAATGATTTTGATGTTGCCATCCACTTACAAATGTTTTTTAGAAATTCGTCTCCTAAGGGGGTAAAATAGGGGTTGCAAGTTTGTATGAAACTCTGTCAGTTTTGAGATTAGATCAGTGACATTTTGTATTTAGCTTTATCGTTTAAAATAAAGATATTTCAGCGTTTTTGGATAATCAACCCTTGAAGGGGTAAACTAGGGGCTGCGAGTTTGTGTGAACTCCGTTGTAAGATAGTATGAAACTCCGTCATTGAGATTACATCTGTGAAATTTCATGTTTGGATTTTTGGTTTAAAATAATGAAACGTTTTTCAGTGTTTTGATAGAAAGCGAAAGTCAACCCAAGAGGGTATATTATTACATCACGCTACGACTAATAGGAGTGGGGCATAAATGAAAAATGTTGCAAAAACGGGGAAAAATGACGCAAACAAAGTTGCGCCGGTCAGTTACTCGCAAAATAAAGATATTTTGCCTTAAAAATATAGGTATGCTCTGCTTACCAACATGAATTTGCCTTGCTATTTTTTACGCGTTACTGAATACTAACCATCGCTAGTTGTCATCTAGTAATAATAATATAAGATAATAATGTACTGGAAACTACCGAGACCCATTAATATGTGCGTAAAAGACTGTGCCAACACAACGAAGACATTAGAATAATTCTTACAATGAGTAACTTCTTACTAGCTATAATAATTCTCGTATACACAGAACGAAAATCGCTCACTAATCCATAAAATACAGTTTCTTCTCTTTTCATTGCAAAACAATATAGTACTTACATCTCAAATAGGTCGTATATTAATATTAAGATGTACCACTCCGTGTCTTTATTGCGCACACGCACATGTGTTTCAAATGAAATCTAATGTACCTTGTTATGATCATACGCCTCATAATGAACAGCTCATGATTATACGATTGGATTTGAATGAAGAACAACAATAGACAGTCTGTTGTTCGCTGGCAAATGAGTACGGATTCTATTTTATGAACAGTAATATATTTAGCTGTAAAATTGAGCTAAAAGTGGGAGGGTTAAAACGATGTAGGTATGATATATAAATAGTCTACACGGTTTACCTCCTGTAGATCCGAAAAAGTAAAAGAAACTAGCAATCAGCGATCTATAGCGCTCGCCATTACCTATCAGTAACAATGTGGCCAGCACCATCCTTATTAGCCTATGATTCCGCCTGCCTACAAAGCACACCAAACAGTGACTTTTAATCGATGCACGAGCGTCTCAACCAAGGCTTCTCGGTTTTCACCACTCCAAATTCAGCAATTCTGCTTTTTGACGTAGCCGTAAAACCCCTCGGTAAAGTAATCAAAATGAAATTCACTCATTTTCATTCACTCATTCATTCATTGGAGCCAGCCTTAGCGCATATGTCCGAAATCATGTTTAAACACTAATGGCATAAAATCATCTAATAAATAAAGCCAACACCATAGCCATCAATATTATTTTTATGTGTTTTATTGCATTTTAAAAACACCCATTAGTAGTATGGTATGACTGGCACTTGAATGTAGGTAGATACCTACACATCATTAGATACAATGTTACGCCCGCATTCGTCCAAAACAGTAATAATGTGGCCCTTATCTACTGACGAGTAGCAATTATATAATTTACATCGAAACTATCTGATTTAGAGGATCTAATTATGCACAAATTTAAATATGTATGCGCATTAGACTATTTTAAAATCATGATGACAACATAAATAATAGAACTAGCAATTATGTGATTCTAGACAGTACCTAAATCTTAATATATAAAACCGGGCAAGAGCTATCGGACCATGCTCAGTTTAGGGTTCCGCAGCCGTTATCTATATAATCACTTGTCCTGACTGACTGAAGGGTCACAAACCTAAAATTTTGGGAGTTGTTGCCTTTTATTTTGTAGACATCTACCAAAAAAGGTTTTTTTAGAAATTCATCCCCTAAGGGAGTAAAATAGGGTTTGCAAGTTGTTTTAATCTCCGTCAGTTTTAAAGTTAGATTAGTGAAAATTCGTATTTGGCTTTTTCATTTAAAATAAAAAAAAACACGTGTTTTTATGTTTTTAGAAAATCAACCCCTAAGAGGATAAAGTAGGAGTTGCAAGTTTGTATGGAACTCCGTCAATTTTGTAGTAAGATCTGTGAAATTTCGATTTCAATTTTTAATTGCTCTCCCTCCGTTTTACGAATTTTTGATCAGGGTCACGTGATATACGCATTTTTGAACAGGGTCGCGTGTTCCTGACGCGAGTTTAACATTTTTTACCCACACCAAAAAAAGTACACAACGCCGCTAAAAAAGCTTTCACTTCAATAAATTTGTTTTTTTTATTTGCGTTTTTTTTAACACTCGTGAGGATGAGTTAAAGAAAACTGTCATAGGTATCTATCTACTCTTCCAACACGTTAACATGATTAATTACTAAACTGAAATTAAAACTTATCTAATCTAAAATTCCTAGACTAGTGTGACGTTCGAAATACACTAGTTATTGTCCTTTGTATGTTTAACATGACATAATTAATCTGAAGATTAAGAATTAGATCGATCGGTTTTGGTATGCTTATCGAAATTTTGTATATTTAAAAAGGTTATTTCAGGGCAACTTCAATATAATAAAATTTAGAGTAATACATTATATATTTTTAGATTAAATACCATTTTAACACAGTTTACCAAGAGAATACAAATCACGAAAGTTCAATATATAAAAAAAAAATATTTGAATCGGTGCAGCGGTTTAAGCGTGAAAACGTTATAACGACAGACAGAATAATTTTAACAATTTTATAATATTAGTTTAGATTAAAATTTCCCGACGGGGTACCCCGTTAGTTAGGGTTGATATTTGCTTTCAAACGCTAAAAGACGTGTTTCTTTAACCATAAAGCCAAATTTTCACAGATTTAACTTTAAAACTGGCGAAGGTACAAACAAACTTGAAACCCCTGTTCTACCCCTTTAGGGAATGATTTTTAAAAAGCGTTGTACGTTGTTATTTTTATGTATATGTACGTTTTTATTTTAAACCAAACAGTCAAGTTAGAAATTTCACAGATCTAACTTTAAAGCTGACGAAGTTTTATACAAACTTGCCACCCCTATTTTACGGGTTGATTTTACAAAAACGTTGAAAGACATGTTACTTTATTTCAAAGTAAAAAGCCAAATACGAAATTTCAATTATTTAACATTAAAACTGACGAATTTTCATACAAACTTGCCACCCCTATTAAGCCCCCTTAGGAGTTGATTTTCCAAAAACGCCAAAATCCAAAAATTTCCAAAATCCGTTTTTCGTCATTTTTAACCTAAAAGCCAAGTACGAAATTTCAAAATATAACTTTAAAACTGACGGAGTTTCATACAAACTTACAACCACTATTTTACCCCCTTAGGAGATGAATCACCAAAAAAATCCGTCTTATCAAATGTCTACAATATATAAGGAATACGTCCACGAATTTTACGGCTCTATGATTTGCGGGTTAGACTTCCGAGACGTTAATCCATCAGTAAGTAAGTCAGGACTTTGAATTTAATAAATAAAGATGAAAATCTCTTTCAGAAAAATAAAACCGTACATATTCAAACGCAACAGCTTACACTTGAAACATAAATGCCAATACATCTCAGGCCAGTGAGCCTTCTAATCCGCCCGTACAGCATCTTTAAGTTAACTACCTATCTGTTCTACCAGTTAGCGACAGTACGACTCTAACAAGGCTCTTATACGAGTCCAGTTCCAGGTCGTTACCTTTCTTGTTCAAGACTTCTTACTTTGTAACCAACTGCAATATCATGAGATATCCACTTTTGTGAGTCATTTATTTGAACTTCAGTGTTTTAGTGATTCCTCTGAGTGTAATATTACTCTTTAGTCATTTATTTTTTAAGTGTGCATGCATAAAATCTATTTAAAAAATATCTCGATCCTTATAAACAAAGCACGAGGAGCAAGTCAATTAAATTTGTAGGTTTAAAATTAAAGATTCACTTGGACACACTAAAAAATTAAAACTATATAATATATCTATATCTTGGGATAACTCACACAACGCAATCTGATCCCAAACTAAGCAGAGCTTGTACTATAATTAAAGACTAGGTTTAATTTAATAAATTATAAAATTTATGTGATAATCATGATAGAGTTTCCCTCATTTTTACCTCAAATTGTAATGTTAGACAATAGCAAAAGATAAGGCGTGAAATTCTAAATAAGAATTGTCCCACTACATTATATTAAAAAAAAAGGTATACTTGTTTAACATTATAATATTTAAAATAAACTAAACAGTCTTAGTCGTTCTGCCCATCAATCAATCTCGAGATTAGTTCATCGTTGTGGCATACATATAGGTACTCTATTATCTGTTTTTATCACAATTCTAGTATATTCAATGTCAAAACACTAATATATGTACAAAAAAAAAGAGTGAGTACAGTGGGTACACAACTGTGTTATCATAAAAACCAACATACCAGCCACACCAGATGTACGCTTGAATCATTTTGCAATAAATAATAAATGCTTACTGTCTCTTTACGATTATAAGACAAATTACACAAATGGTAATATATATTTTACTATACAGAAAATATTCTAACGTAATCCTAAATAATGTAAACATGTACATTTTATGCAAAATTACGGAAGCTGAGTATTAAGATGTATTATGAATTGTAAATATTAAAACGTGTTGTAAAGTTCAATGTTTTAGTACGAGGCAGGGTGAAGAACCGGCAAGTCGTCACTCAAACATGTTCGTTGAGATGTTTCGAGGTCCCGTTGTACGTTACGTTCCCATGTGAAGTGGGTCCGCGAGGAGTACCTGCAAGTTCCCTCTCAATATAGCCGCGACGTGCCCAAGATGCAAAACCGCAGACCAAAGATAGACTTATGTTACCTACGACATGTCATCATCATAAATAATGTATAACGTTCCCGTCGCGTCTGAATTATTCAACGTTGACGGCCACTTTATTAAATTTGTCGTTTTATGAAAATATTAACCAACTCTGTATAGTTGAGTAAAAATTAATATGGAACGAAATTAACATTTACAAATTAAAAGTTTCGCTTAGTGTTTTATGTTTGTGGCGCGACTAATTTTAACTGCGTTAAATTAAGTTGGCAAACGATAGAAAACTAAAATTAAATGATTAACGAAACCTTAAATTACAATAAAATAAACTTCTGATGAAATTACTCACTACATAACTTTCTAACAAAGAACATAGGGATGTTAGGAGCTGTCAAATTGGCATTTCATTGTTACAAAGTTTGTGAATTAAATACCTACAAACTGTTTTAATTTACAAAGTGCCTAAACCATTTCATCTATGTACTAGTTTTTATTCATAGATACTTGTGCACAATATTGTTGTTACTGTATTATCAATAGCGGCAAACCCAAGAAATTACTTATCACGCAGCATCTCACTATCTGATAAGAGTGATAAGTCAAACCAATCTTAGTTCACGGTACAATCTCTTCCTAGAACGCAATAATCTATTTTTACAAATACCCGAATCTTAATCTACAAAATACTTGTCTAAATATTTATGAAATCATATTATAAAACATCAAAGTCGGCGCCATTGTTCTTTGAATTAAATCCCAAATCAAAATCTCGCTCAAACCAGTTAAACCAGTACCTTATTCCTCAAAGATTCATACTTAAATCCTCTTAACAGCTTATACACGTGCTAGGTATTCTATACAAATTGTGTAAACCGGGTTTTATACAGTCAAAGTTTATTTTAAACATCTACGGTTGGTGTAGGTAACGTAAGATGAAGGAGCATGTTGTGTGCAATAATGAGGAATATAATAGCACCGCGGGTGTAATCCTAGCTTTAGATTAAGAAACTTTGAACCCACTAATGAATGCATCGAAAAGTTCTGTTTCACTTGCAATTTACGTATTCTAAGGATTTGCGCAGTGTTTTAATGGACTTGTTTTGTTTTTATTTGTTCAATTCAAATAAGATTTGAAGACGATGTTTTTATTTACATTTGTTATTTTAAAACAATCAATTTTTCGATGTTTGTTAAGTCGAAAACTTCACAAGGTACAGGTTTTTAGTATAAAAAGTCTGCTTTTACAAAGTCTATTTAAAGAAAATGAAAGTATTTGACAGTATTTAGAACACGAAGAGGCGCTTTCGCACTTCACAAATTAATGCTAAAACAAAACTATTTTAGCACCTATTGAGTAGCATAATACTTTTTATCACCTCTGTATCAACAGCCAAATAAATATTAGTACTAAAAGAAATGTACTCAACTAAAAGAAAATGACTTTTAATATTTTACATACAGAACTATCATATCACAATATCAATGTTGCTTAACATATGTGTTACAAATATTAACTTATCAACGAGAAATACTAAATAAAAGTATCAACAAAGTGATTGACAAGTAAAATTGATTAAATTCTGTGATTCTGATAACATGCATTGATTTCATGTGACAAGCTGTCAATATGCATGTTTGCGACCGAAAATAAAAGTACTTTAAATAATCTTAAATACATTTTATCAAACTATCTGAAAATAGATTGTGTTCATACGCCCAAATTTGTTTATTTTCGCACAAATACAAACAACAAAATTTACCAACATTTTTTTACCTTTAAACAGAATATATTAAGAGGCGTTCATTTACACTGGTAAATTATGGTAAATTCAGTAAAACCTACCACAATAAGAAAGTTTAAAAAGGAACAATAGTGTGAATACTTTCAAAACAAATTGAACCTAGTAATACTTCGACGTACAGGTTTTACCCTACGCCACCAAAACTTTCACTAACATATACAAGACAAGATAAGTGGGCCTAATATTAAACCTCAATCACTTTCATTATCACGCTTTTATTAGCTTTATACGTATGTTTGTATGTTAGTATGTAACGGAATCTTTGAACGTGTTTTTCACCCACTTCAAAAGGTCGAATTTAATTGAAACTCGCACATTTATCTAGGACCGATGACAATAAAATCCGATTTAAAGGGATTTTTGAAAATTCATCCCCTAAAGGGGTAAAATAGTGGTTGTAAATTTATATGAAACTCAGTTTTGAAGTTAAATGTGTGGATTTTCTTGTTTGGCTAAAAACGCCGAACCATGCTTTCTTTATTTTAAATCAATAGGTTTATTATGTATAGAAAACATAGTTCGGCGTTTTTGAAAAATCTACCCCCAAAGGGGTAACTTAAGGGATCCAATTAAAAAACACGCTTTTGTAAATAGCTGCACCAAAAAGTAAAAAATATTAGCTTTAAGCTTTTACAAAACATATTTTACTTGCTTCTTACATTAACAAAACATCGGTCACGATATATGCGAATTTCAGTGAACATTCAGTATAAATGTACGCTCAAACACTAGACGTGCACTCACTATTCCTTCTTCCTCATACTACAGGACAGTCGTACATGTACAGAGAGCGATTATATTATCAATACCGTGGTATTACTTAACGTACTCTACAGAACAAACTAAATACCGACCACCCCTTATAATATTGACCTGACAAAACGTTGCATTATTAATCTTCCTATATGCATAAAGATCACCAGGTCACGAACTCCAAATACAGCATTACCAAAACATAAAACTCTTTAAAACCACGCTCGTTGAATGTAACGACATGTCGAATCATCACGCAAATCTGATTCGAACCTGAAAATAAACGGGTGAAGTACTTAAGGCCCTGCATTATGAAATTTAACGCGTTCAAAACGTGTTGTAAACCGTTAATGAGGCGAACGGATGCCGCAAATAGCTGATACAAACGGGTGAATTAGCCCGCATACTCGCTGGCAAGCCACGAAGCGTTCTCGAGGGCCATCAAGAATTGAAAGGATGACGATCTCGCCGCAAAAGACCCGGCGGTGACCCGGTCAAGTATGGCTGATGAATTTTTATTTGTCGCATTTAATCGTGAAACGCAAACCACATTATTGAAATTTCCACTTTAAAACAGATTCATTTGACCATTTTTGATGGGTTTATTACGAATTACATAGTATCTAAATTAGTACCTGAAAATTTCAGCGACCCATATCTACTCTCTTTCCCCGAAACGAAGCTTAGTAAACTTTAGTTATAGTTTTAAATTTCTTTGTTTACGGAGACTAAATTATGATTATGACTTATGTTCTAATCAGTAAAAAAATTGAAATCAATTGGCAACTAATTAGTAAACAAATTGAATGTATTGATGTTGATGGTTCTGGGTTAGATGATCTGGTTTATTTCTCTTACTAAGAAAATCTTTACGGAATAGTACGTTGATTTATCAAGTATCTACATAAATAAATTTTATATTAGAAGTATTTTTTTACTCAAAAATAACTTAGTATTTTGTAAAAGAAAAGAGAGTTAGCGTCAATCTATAAATGAGTGTTAGGTGAATATTAATGAATTTGATGGTATGGTATTATTTGGTATGATTAGTAAACATCCATATATTTAAAGGCAATAGGATTAACATAAATTGAAACGACAATAATCCTACAATTGCCACAACTTACGTTATTGCATTGCATCCGAATAAAACAATAAGTCAAATCAATAGCAAATTGCTACAACTTGTATCAATTTTCCATCGATTCAGGTACAAAATTCAACCAGCACATTTATCAAGACTTTGTACAACAATATGAACATATTGCGTACTTTATAGGTAAATAAAGTCGAAGATCCGAAGGGTCAAAGGTAAAGTGTATAACAGAGCAACCAACATTCCTGGTCCTAATGATTACTATTAAGAACGAGAGGCGGGGACGACCAAGTTCAATATCATGTTGAGTACTCTTGTTGATTGTTATGCTTGTGTTGTTGACAAATAATTGGATACAAGATTTTAATACAACCTCCTTTGTGAAGCTGTGTTTACAGTTTAATGTTCCCGTAAATGTGATTATAGCTTTTTTATGTTTCACGGTTTTACTGTTTTTATTCAATTACTCATTTCGTTGGTACTATCGTAGGTAAAAGCTAGTAGTAATTCTTTAGGAAAATTGTATGTCTAAGGTTAGGTTGAGATTGAATTTAATAATAATAATATCTTAGGACAAATGACACAACGTCATCTGATCCCAAACTAAGCAGAGCTTGTACTATGGCAACCAAACAACTGATAAACATATTTATTATATTTCTAAATACATACATATTGTAGATAAATTATACCCAAACACAGAATAAACCATTTGATAAACGCTAACCATTCGTCATATGAGTATAAAAATTAGTTCAATGTTCGAACCACGCACGCATATTATGAGGGACAGCGGTAAGATACGTTACCAAAATAACCATATCTTAGGCAAGGTTTATATGACTAGAACATAACACTCGTTTTGCCAACACACATTTACAACTTTATCCATTTTATTCAAGGCGTCCACATGCTAGGGTGTAAATCGACTGCCTCTGTGGCGCGGTGGGAGTGTATCCGACTGCTACGCAAGAGGTCGTGGGTTCGATTCCCACCCAGGATAAAACTTTGTGTGATGAGCACGATGTTATTCTGTGTCTGGGTGTTATTTATCTTTAACATATATGTATTTAGAAATATATAAGTATCTATGTTTATCGGTTGTCTGGTTTCCATAGTACAAACTCTGCTTAGTTTGTGATCAGATAGCTTTGTGTGAGTTGTCCCAAGATATTATTATTATTATTAATTTATGAAGAGTAAGAAGAGACAGTAAGAATGCCGTCCTACACTTTTATATTCACACTAGCTTTCGCCCGCGGCTTCGCCCGCGTGGATGTCGGTTATCGCGATAAAAACTATCCTATGTTCTTTCCCGGGACTCAAACCATCTCCATGCCAAATTTAATCTAAATCGGTTCAGTAGTTTGAGCGTGAAAGCGTAACAGACAGACAGACAGACAGAGTTACTTTCACATTTATAATATTAGTATGGATATTCCTGCGATTTTGAAGGCGAATTAGGTTATGATGACATGGGAATAGAAGCAATAAAAAAATATTTGACGTCTACATTATAAATATTAATTTACAATTCATAAAATCCCAATCCATGTTTGTGAACGCACAATAACAAATAAGTAAAAGTATTCGTACCGCCACTAAAGTAAAAATCCTACATCAAGTACCCGTATACCAAAAATAAGGACATAAAAACGAAGTTAGAACATCAAAAGGTTTTGTACTCCAGGATGTGAAAGATGGCGAGTGGCGGGGGACCGAACCTTGTATCTGTCAAAGAATTTTTAAGTGTCATCGAGCAGTGAATGGGTTCGCGGCAGCCGAGGCCACTTACACACGGAGCGGTTCTCAACCGGCTACTTGCCCCGACTGGGAAACAGCCGATGTTTGAAATCTGCTCATATTGCTGAGATATTAGAATTTGAAAATACTTTTTTGGTATTACACCACTACAACGACAACCTCTTTCCAGTCATCGAAACGAAGATCAGTAAGTGCTCTGTACCATTTTTAAACCACGTAAATAGTAGGAAAAATTATACGTTTTATTGTAGTAGTGTTAGAATAGTTTCTACTACAAAAATACGAATTATTTAGTGAGCATGAAATTAATTCTAATAATGTAGTAGTCTCTAGGCCGACTTTAGACTGACTGGGTGCATATAATAATTCATACGGCGAGAAAATAATGGATGACATGTATTGGCTAGACCGTGAAGCACTCAGACATAAACTAAATTTGTTAAGAGGTATATATACACATTAATACTAATAGCCCCATTTTAACGTACATAGATGACACTGGAGACTTGATTAATAGGATTAGGTACTTCTAATATCTAATATTAAGTAGCTAATCTAATAAGTTTAATCATAGTTGGATTAGCATCAAGGAGTTACTGTCACATACCTAATTGATTTGACCACACTAACAAATAGGTACTAATCTTTGAAAGTTACATACTGATCGGAATTTATATGTGTGCAACTATGAATGTGAATGGGATCCAAAAATATATTTTCACTCACTTTATCACAATCGCTGCTTTGATAATTTTTAATTTTGCACTTTAGATTCCAAGTTAATTTATTTATAACTTTATTTAAGTACTAACATTAAAATGTAAGGAATATAATGTGCAAATCGAACAGCGCCATCTATGAAATGGTAATATGTTTCCCAACCTCCAAAAGTACGTTTTGGTATCCACACAAGTCTTCAGTTTTTCCTCTAAGAGAATATTTTGTAGTCCATCTTCCAAAATAATAACAAAACCAATAATCTACTAAATCGGTCACCTACGAAGACGTTTCCGCGGATTATTTTTTAAATATATCTAGAAAATAATTTCCGTGTTAGGTTACCAGAAGTAAGGATATCATCTCAGTTCATAAAATTATCAGTCAGACAAAAAACACAATTGTTAGGCACATTATACAAGATAATCTCTACGATTTTAGGAACAGCTCCAAAGGTCTCCATCGATCGAATAATTTATACAGTCGTTATAAAGATTAATCGCATGACTAGAATATATACGATTGTTTAACCATTATGTGCGATTAGTCTGAATTTATCTGTTTCATATGCAAAACACGCCTTATGTGCAACATAGGAATTAACTGTATTGTGTCATGGATTAGGTCTGCTTTAGGTAATAAATAGCGACACACATGAAAAACTCTTAACAACGCAGAACTTAGATTTATTCTGTTGTTATTATATTGTCCAAAGGTATCATTTAAAATTATCATTATTAATTATCGTTGTGTTTTTACGTAATAATGTCCTTTATATTAAAAAAAAAGTCGCGTGATGGATTGGTTGGTAAGCAACAGCGAATGGCGATTGCAGCGACATGACGTGCTATAGAATTGGAACTAACGTTGTTCATTGGTTGCTAAGCTACGCGAATGGCGGTATGTCATCAATGTTTTCTTATAACGGTTTCACGTAAAAATATCGTTCGTAAACCCATTATATAGACAACTTTTATTTGGAATTTTGTTTTTCTTGTTTCAATAAGTTTAAAATTCAAATGTTGAAGGTGCAATTTTTTTTAATAATTATTAAAAAGACATTAAATAATTTTCTATTCTTATTCTCAATTTCTTTCTGTACCTATAAGTAATTTTAACAACTTCATCTATGTCAGGACTCAATCGAGTAAAATATTTTACAGTACGATACATGAATATTTTTATAAAAATTGCAAAAATATAAAAACATTATGTCTACTCTGAACTCGTATATTTTAGTGCTTAACCACAAGTTGAAAACGTTTTAGACTTTGAGTCTAAAACGTTTTTAACTTAGAAAAAATCAATTCGTGTAAATCGCGATGGCGGATAAAGTAGGTCGTTTGGGGTCGAGAGCGACAATGCCTAGCGTGCACATCTGCCCTCTTCAGCGTAATCGTGGACTCCTTGACATCGTCGCAATGCTTCCAGATACATTATAATGTCAAACACCATGTTTTAATTATCGTTTTATACGAGTGACATCTGCTACAGACATTGATTTATATGTGGCACACCATGATTGAACGAGACCAACACAGTGAGAGAATGAAAAAAGATGGTGAAAAGTTAAACGTGCGTTGGTTTTACTTATTTTTGAATGGTTGGTAAGTAAAACTAAAATTTTGCATTTAAATAGAGTTCATGTCGTAAAATATATCAAACTGAATTAGTTCAAAGAAATATTTTTTTTTTAGAAATACATGTGCAAAATCACATTTCTAACCTTACATGTAGGTATGTACATTGTTCTTTTTCGTTGAATTTTCTCAGGACGCATCTAACTCACTCAGGCCTCGAGAAAAGGGATATAAAAGGTTGAATAAAAGAAGTCCCAGGAACTAAAGTAACGTTGCGAAGAAATGTGTTGACGTCCGGCACAGGGGACTCGTGATTATCTTATACTGTACTGTTTTAGCATTTCACACTCTCTACCTATCCTTCGGTTACTGCGAATTACTTCATTAAAAATCCACTACAGCCAAAATCATTGTAAGCCAATTATTCTACACTTTTTTCTCTAGAAATGTACTAAGTACTTACAAAAATCCACTTCTTCCATACTCCAATTTCCTCGTTATCATTAAACTAAATTGATTAGTAGGTAGGAAAAACGGGTATTAATCAAAGATGAAGAGCCAATATTGCAATAGGTAAAGGTACGCTCACATTGAAACAATAATGACTTCGATACAGCAATCTCCGATGGCAATTAAGACTGTGCCGGTACACGGCTGAAACGAATGGGCCTCTTCAATCAACGAATCAATCTACAATCGCGAATGGTCGCCACTTGCCGGCGACAGCTCAACAAATTTATTGCTTCGAATGGGTGGTAATTTTCAAATTTCGACGCCTGTTGATCGCCGTTCGACGGAAAGCGCAACACGCTACGTGACTCTGCCACTCGCAAATTACCGCTTACTTTGTGTACTACGATCGCATATAGATTGAAATCAGTGCCGATTGTACATCTCTCGTAATTTTACTACATTTCCACTGCAGCTAACCATTGTCTCTACAATTTATACATTCAGAAACGACCAACGCTATACAAAGTTAGATGGCACATAAATTGTTTGTTACAGTCAACAAAATCCGCAACTTATCAAATTAAACAAAACACCGTATAATTACAACGAAAAAAGTGTACGAAAAATCTACAACATTGTCTGGAAATTTTAAAAATTGAACATAAAATTTCCGAGTGGAAAATGGTGCTATTAACAATACTTGAGCAGGCAGAACAAAGTTAAGGCACCGCTCATCGGTTCCGACTCATTACGAGTTTTGCTCGTCTCGTGCCTGAGCTTAAGCCCGGTTAAGGTGCGGCCTGATTAAGTCGAGCAGACGTTGGCCCGTCTGCTTGCCAAAACCACTTGAATCAACACTATGACGACGTCGTGTAAGTACGCGTTATATTAAAGTTTGGCAATAGTCGCTAAGTGGATGCCTGATGTTTGCTTAGTCAGCTTTTATCGTTGCTACCTCTTACTTTCAAGTTTCATGTAATTGCTTCTAAACCCTCTTCTCGCTACGAGTCTTTGTTGTTAAGGTTGCTAATATTCTTTCCAGTATTATTATAAGCGTACCTTTATAATCTTAATTTAAAAATCAAAATTTACTTACTGAAGTTTTGAAGAAAAACGAATTCAATTTGGTGTATTTTATCCAAATAAAAATGCTAAACTATTGCTGTCTACTATTTTATTGGCATATTGTCGTAGTCCCTATACGTACAAAATGTGTATTTAGTAACGTTCAATACATTTGGCGTGTCCTACCAGCGATAACAAACATTTGTTAAATTAAGCAATCTTAGTCACGTAGGTGATTCAAAGACGAGTCTTGGAGATTCCGCTTGCTTCCTCAGAGATCTCTTTCAGCGATTTACCTGAAAACAATAAAAAAGGCGTTAATTTACAGCGTTGGACATCAGCCAAACATTTCAACTAGCCGTCTAGGTTGGTCTTGTCGCAAAATGAACGAAACAAGTCGACATTTAGACGGTCGTTGTGTTCCTGATCGGTTATCAGGGCGAGCTGAGAGATGGGCTTAGGTGAGAACAGACAATATAAAACTCATTTATATCCCGTCATCGTGACGCGTGAGGCGTGCCAAGGCGTTTTCCAATACGCTCATTTATCACACGCCCCTCGACATAATGAGACGCATCGGGACTCTGCACACGCCCAAAATACTTTAAATTTATTTTTATTAAAATTCCCATTAATTTTTCTTAATAGAATTTGGCAACGTACAAAATTAATGAAATATCACGACTACATTGACGCTCACAATTTTTCATGTGTTGTAATGGTAGGGGAATGACAAAATTTCAAGTACTTAGTAATAAATTGAGATATTTCTACTCCTATGCAAAGATATTAATACTACTTAACAGGTTGCCCGACAGACAAGACATAATACGTATTTGACTTTCTTAAATAAGCACATAATCTGTTTAATCAGTCACTAAAATAAATACGAAACAATTGATAAGACAAGCTGAAAATTGTCTGGCTAAATGAGCTAAGCTTTATCATGAGTTTTTCGACGTGCTAATAGAAATTATATTTAGAAATTTAAATTGTTTGTCACGATCACGACAATGTTATGGATTTGTATGGAATGCAAACTTGTGGCTATACATTTTTTTATGATAAATCATTAAATTTTTAATATTTGTTTTGATAATTAAAAATTCAAAAACATGTTTAATATGGTACGAATTAAAAAAAAACTAGAACACTTCATAGGGCCTAGGAAAATAAAATACTTTTTCGTCATAGTAGTCAAAATACCATACCCTACACAATATCCATAATAACCTAAGACATCAAATATGCTAAGTAGCCAGTGGCTACTTGAATTCACAACTTTTATCTTAAAAGAATGAATATGGAACAAACTACTAACTTTGTCAGTGTCATTTATTATGTAGATGTTATAGATTACAATAAATTACACAGGATTTACAACAAAAACTGAAATAATAATTTAAAAAATAAACATTGTGTACCTAAAATATTTCAAAACGTGTGCCAACATGATTGTTTTTCCACATTGTGATAATTATACCATTAACAACGCATATTTTTGGAGTCGTTGATGGCAATCAATTTTAGACATTGGAAAATACCGGCAACTATGTTTAACAGTCACATGACTGCTCTAGACAAACGTCCAATGACGCAAACAGATTTAAATATACCATAACAATTATGTTCGTGGTTTTAGTTTTAAAACCTCTAACTCATCGAGAACATACAGAATAGCATTTTTCTTAAATGATCCACAAAAATAGCTATTATAACTATTTCTCATATTGTTCGAACGAAAGTGGGCTATGTTGCGCCCGCTGAAATTGGTGCCAATGTTTTATGAATCCGTTCATCAGCCAGTTTTTCGATCATGGAATTGGTGTAATTTAATCGTTTTAGAGAAAGGAATATTGATAATTTCTTTGATAATAAAACCGTCGCGGACGTATTCATTGATAGAATGTGTGATGTAAACGTTGTTATCGATTAATTTATAGTTCAATAGTGTATCATCACGGTGTCTACGGCATGGCAAAGAGCGTAGAGTCACGAGGTTTTTAGTGTTCAGTGACGCGCAGAGCACGCGGTCGGCGGGCGCGGCCGGTGCGTGGAGCGTGCTCGCGCCTGAAGCGTCACTCGCACTGACGTCTATATGACGTTGATGTCGGACTTGAGTGTTTGGCAGACTCAACATAAATCACGGAATTTTTAGCGATGTTCGGCCAGCCACCTCGTATAAAATTCGTGATTATCCCGACCACGTATAACCGTTCAATTTCAATAAAACGTTTTTCTCGACTAAATTGAGATCAGAAAAAATGTATGCACGTGGGTGTCTATATAAAATCGCAGTTTTGATATTGAGAGAGCGTTTTAAATTCAAATAATAAAATAAAACAATATACATCCAACGGGAACAAATGAAAAATCAATCCAATTTGAACAAAACTCAATACAAACACAGAAACAAACAGCGATATTAAACAATAACGCTACGAATTCTCATTCAAAATAAACGTGCCAAAACAACAAAAGATAATCTACGTATAGCGCTGTCAACAGAAATACAATTTTCACGAATTGTCAATTAATAAAATGTATAACAGCAGATATAAGGCGGTTGGGAATAAAATAAAAACAACTGCAACAATTTGGTTATAAGCAGTGCAACTAGCGACCTCACCTGCATTTTTGCGCAGTATTGCTCGATTAATGAAACAACGAAAATATTCATTGGCAATCAAACAGCCAGCCGGCACTTGCGCAAATATTGGTAGAGAGAATCTGCGTTAATACCCACTCGAATAAAAAGATAAAAACCCTTAAATTATAGAGTTTCGCAGAGCAGCGCTCTGTTGATCAAACAGACTGGCAACTCTAGTTACGAGGCTATTTGTTTTCTGTCACTAAATTGTTTACACATTATTCCCACTAGAATGCTCCTTAAACGCGTAAAGTTGGGTCTACCATATGAACATTTAAAATACTAAGTCTCATTTGTTGATTGGTGCGATTGACATTGAAAAAGTGCCAAAACATTAAAAAGTGCTGTAGTATTATGTACAAGAAATGAATCATAAAGTGGAAAATTTTAATAGTATGCCTGCTAATTGATTCTTTATTACATTGAATGAATAATTACTCTAAAACAAGCTACTTCTTGTATTTTTCACGACTATATTTATAAATTACCTGACTAAATAGAGTATAATCATAGTTTAAGACAATTATTTATTATCAATAAAAGCTGTCTGAAATTTAAAAAGGAAAAACCTTTATTGTTAAGGCAGCGAGAGTGTTCTTTTTTATATGCATGTGAAAGCTGTTATGATAATAAACAGAAACGTATCAGTCATTTCGGTTAAAATTTTCATTGCATTATTTGAACAAAATAAAAAAAATGGCTTCGTCAATTTGGGCTGTTACATTTGCGCCGTTCCCATTAAAGAGCACTTATTGAGCGAATGTTCTCTGACAGGTGGTAACGATTTTGATTTATTTAATTCGTTACATCATGGCAGAATATTAAATTTGTCAGTTGTGATCGTTCCGAGTGAAATTATGGTTTCAAAGCTTAGGTACGACGGCTTTTGCAAATTTGTAAAATCTAATGGATTATCACATCTTTTACGTTACGCTTGACATGTTTTTTTAATCTGTCACGAATAAATTAATATGTTATAAAATTTATGCTAAATAGATACGCATTTTTTAGCGAATATAAAAACGCAACTACAGCGGAAAACTTTCTTCCCATCCCTATAACGTGGTATTGTAATAACTCCAACAATGAAATTACACACATAAACAAATACAAAGCCACTCGATTTCTTTTCATATTATAGTTTGCGGAATAAAAACTGTCGACTGGCGTCGTAATAATAATTTTTATAACTTTGTATAACAATAATATTATATTCAGAGCTTCATACAACGCACATTCGTTACGAATATAATCTCTTCTGGCAGAGTAACAAAAAGAGATTGGGTTTTAATCCTACTGGAATATCTGCGAAATCCCCAACAAAGGCGGCTAATATTTCGCTGAAAATACATATTTGATGTGCCTACCAACATACTTATTACTGATTGATTTACGGAATGGGCTTTCGGTTTGTGTAATACATATAGGTACATAATATATTTCTCGCACCAGACCTACGGTTTTGTTTCGTTTAACCGCGCGAAACATTTTTAAAATGACCGAATAATGTTACGTATGTCGCCCGTAATAAATTTTGGTAGAGACTATAGGCTTTGAAAAGAACATAAAACAATTTATCACATCAACATTTATATCGCTATGATCATTAGCTATGTAATTTTCTATTTCAAAATGACAAAAAACGTTGTTACTACCACGTCCAAATCGTAAAAGTCAAATATAAAATTATTAGTTCTTCATGGAAGCCTAGGCTAGAAGCATTATTTCGTGTAAACAATGTGAAAACATTACAACAGTGTATAAACATCTTGTCTTGTAATCCTATAAGCGATGCGTGGATTTCATAATCCACTTTCCTCACTGCTAGCCGCAAGACGTGATAATATAAACAGTACCTACCAACGTAGGTACTAACGATAGAGATCAAATTCAAATCTTGTTCATAATAAAATTTGAATTCAATACATTTGTAAATTTGAACAATAAACACGTAAAAGCGGAGTTTAACTTTCAAGCGGAGTTTGACATTTGACTAAAATTCATCGCTGTGCGTGACAGTTCCGGAGAATAATACATTCATCAAATTAACGAAAAAAAGGATAGAGGATAACAGTAACTGGCAAGTACAATAAGTTTTTTATAAAAGCATTTCGTTTTATGATTACCAAAGGAATCGGTAGCATCTAATTTAATATTTATAAGCTATTTGTATTAAAGGAATGTTAGCGCTAACGGGCGGAGCCGGGAGCGGGGCACACGTGCACATTGACGTGACCACGTGACCACACGTGTCGCCACCGATAAAGCCCGCTAATTGAACGTAGCATAACCGCCCATAATCGCGTGTTATATGTATGTATGTTTTGTCATTTACGATTACCTAATTAAAGTTCTTTGAATTTTAACACGTTTTTTATCGTAGTACACTCGTTCCGCACGAGCTTTATAATAACAGGCACATGTCACGCTCGCACTCGCGACTTGCGGTTTATTTATAGGTTGCTTCTAAAAGTTAAATAAAAATAGGGACGTCGAACATTACAAATTGTATTATTTTATTTCGTGTGCGTGACAGTCAAGGCGTTCTAGTTGAATTTATTATTTGATCGATAGTAGATACGTTCAATACGTACCTCGTCCCTTACTTTCGGCACGCGGTTGTCAGAATGTAGGCACAGGTTTATATTTTAGTTATTTAAATCTCTGCAGACACGACTCCGGACGATATTTACTTACATATTTTGGGTCAGGGCAAAGCTGCTTTAGCCCTACGACAACGAAATAAAAAGAGACAACGTCGGAATATTATGTACTCGGTCATTTTGTTTTTTATGTGATATTGCGTTCTTTTATGTTTAGAAAGAGTCTAGGAATTTTGTGTTATGCTTCTACTGAGAATTTTATACGCAGCTACTAATTTTTAATATAACATTTACTGAAATAATTTGCGTTTATACGCTGAGTATTTTTATGAGCATAATATTAAAAGCTAACGTCTCACCTCTTTCTGAAAATGTCATATTAAATGTTGTTAGGCAGCTGTTGAACTTTTTGAACTCGCTCTACGTAATCAACATTTTGCCAGGCAACCATTATCATGAAGCATCCCTTAGGAGATGCATATACCGCAGTACACGGTTAACTACAGACATTCATTTTCATAACTTTTTTTGGAAAATTGTAGCGTAACCCTTTCGTTGCTAGATTAACAGGTTACTATTTGTTACTTTTCTTTAGACATTAAATTTTAAAAGCAAAATATCGATCGCATATCGGACGTCTTACTGTTTACCACGCTGTCTTTATTACCATAAAAGCTACTGCGAATGAAGGGTTAGATTCTAACTAAACTGTGTTTGCCAATTTAGAGGAAATTTAGTATGGAGGTAGGTAGATGCTTGAGGAAGGTTGTAGGCTGTTTTTAATGCGATTGAATTGCGCTTGCAATCTACTATTAACTTGATAAAGAATAAAGCAAAACCTACATATATTGTACACTTAAATAACAAAACTTTTTTATTTAAAGATAATTAGCAATGTATTAGGAGTGGGTTCACGTCGGTAGGATTCGAACCCTCGACTCAAGATTGCGAAACCGATGCCTTAGCCATCGCCGGCTACCGCCGTTTCTGTTTTGTTCTTTTTCATTATAAGTTTTGCATTTAAGTTATACCTAGAACCTAGTAAAGATTTATTCTACCTGGCAAATCAAAACCCTACAACGCATTACCAAGAACTACTACTAACATTAGCAGTACCGGTCATTTAGGCTAGATGTCGCTACTTTCAGTGTTGACAAGATTTATAGTTGTTTTAATTACCACAGTTAACTCAAGCCAGTTCCGATACTAAATGGGGTTATGACAACCACTTGTTCGGTACAAATAAACTAATAGGTAATATTATATATTGCAGTTACTCAAGTGATATTAATATGAGTATAATACGTATACCGTAACCTGTCATCGATAACTTGTAGTTTATACACTTAAATAAATCATCCTGATCTGTGACTGCTTAGCAATAAAGCTGATCAAGAAATCAGACAGGTTAAGCAGCTTTATCACTTTGGCCTATAGATGGATGAACTTTTAAAAAAATGGTTATTTATAAAGTCGGTAACGGACGATAATTTTACGTGATAATGTCATATGAAAACATTGATGACATATCGCCATTCGCGTTGCTTAGCAACCAATCAATAACTTTAGTTCCAAAGCGGCGGTAGCCTAATGGCTAAGGCATCGGTCTCGCAATCGTGAGGTCGCGGGTTCAAAACCTACCCATTATCCTATCGACGTGAACCTACTCCTAACCCAAGCCATTGAGCTTAGCTGGAGGGGTTAACAGGATTGCTAGTAATGTGGGACCAAAATCCCACATTGCTAGTGACCTTTAAAAAAAAATTGTATACCATTGTATATTGCATGCCATGTTGCATTATTATTACAGTCTTCTGTGTAAGCAGTCGCATTGTGATTGGGCGCTGTTGGTTGGGACGGAAGTACACTTCTTTCACCTAAACTAGTAGGTGAGTAATAGGTACATTTGATATTTCTGTTTAGTATAACAAAAATAATATGTTGGAATAACTCATACAACGCCATCTGCAAGACAGAGCTTGTACTATGGCAATCAGACAACTATTAGATATAAATATACTTATATATTTCTTAATATACCTATATCTATAGATAAATTGCACCCAGATACAGAATAACCCATCGTGCTCATCACACAAAGTTTTATCCTCGGGGGAATCGAACCCAGTTTAGCAGTCAGGGTACTAACCACTAACCACTAGACCAACAGGCCAGTTTCTTAAATTGTGCTGTAAGGTAACTTGTAAATCATTTACTTTTTAATTTAATTAGTTTTAATGAACAACTTAATAGGCTATTTTCTTAAGTAAACAAAAAAAAAACAAAGTCTAATCTATACTAATATTATAAAGCTGATACTTATATTATAAAGCAGAAGAGTTTGTTTGTTTGAACGCGATAATCTCAGGAAGTACTTTTCCGAATTGCAAAATTCCTTTACTGTTGGATAGACCATTTCTCGAGAAAGGCTATAGGCTGTATAACATCACGTTACAATCAATAGGAGCGGATTAGCAATGAAAAATGTTGCAAAACGGGGAAAACTTACGCAAAGTTGCGCGAGTCAGCTTGTTAATAAATTAAAGTAAGTAGCATTTAAACTACAAACGATTAAGTCCTATTTTGTGATAAATAGGATTTTTTAACATTAATTACATAAAAAAGAAAATTTTACTTTAAAAAATCGTGACATTTGTATAAAAATCTGCATTTTGACATGTCTTAAAAAGTTTATGTTTTGTCTTGTTGAAAACTAGCCCGTCCTTCAATAAGTTTGAATTCCCACTTGAAGCTACAAAATGGTAAAACTCCCTAAAGTGGTGGCCTATTATATCTCGATTGACTGCATCTCTGACCACATAGCGTTTTACATATTTATACCTATCAATTAGGAGCGCATTATTGTCCAGGGAAATGAGATCATGAGATCAATACTACGTAAATTTCACATCATCTGCTTTTCCTGAGCCTAATACATAAGCGCAAACGAAAATTTTCTTCATAACATAAGTGCAAATTAACAATTTAACTCAAATAAATGTCACGCGACAAACTGATTTAAAGTATTTTAGTGCTTTCTTAATCACTACTACATAATGTGCAACTTTCTACACAAAAACTAGTGGCATAAACACTAATCGAATAGAATGAAGATCGAAGCTTTATAAACTAACAGCTTGCAAGACCGCTAATATATATTTTTTTTAGTAAGTATGTGATTCGAAGTTTTACGCACGCAACGACGTCATTTCGACGTAATTTTATTCGATTAGAGTTTATGCCACTTGCCTAGGAGGGCTATAAACTTATGCTAATAACTTGTATACAAACAATGAGACAGCTCCACGTTTAAATGCGTGGCTACTGTTACACTATTAACATTGAACAGAAACTATTATTAATATAAAGATTTTTGTGGCCGTTGACAATGTTGACATTTCATAAAAAGGGAATGACTTATCGTGACTGTCAACTACCCTTTTGGAGGAGCTGTGAAAATGGCGGCAAACTGATATGTTGTTATTTTCACAGCTCCACGATTATAAGTAAAATATACTTGAAATTGCTGATAACTGGATAAGATCGAGACTAGAAAGAAAATAAACTTCAAAGTGGCGAAAGCATTCTGTGCAAAGATGCACAGAATGGGTAAACCTTAATCCTACCGAATAAACGATCGGAGGAAATAAGAAAAAAAAAAGTTCACTAGTGGCTCAGTTGCTCAGATGAAAATGTTTTAAAAAAATGTTAAAATCTTTTTTTACTTTAATGTTGATAAGATTTGAAGTAATAACGATGTGATCAGTGTCATTAAGTTTTGTTCCGGAATCTATTAATGTTATATTTAATGTTTATCACATATTACGAGACTTACTTTTAGGGTTCGACAGCCGAAATGGCAAAACGGAACCCTTATAGTTTCGCCATGTCCGTTCGTTCGTCCGTCTGTCCGTCCGCAGCTTAGCTCAGAGACTATTACTACAAGATAGTTGTAATTTTGGATGGATGTACATATTACTTACACCGACAACAAATATCTCAGTACCTACATGTAAAATGGGGGACGTCATTTTTTTCCTCACCCACCTCATTGTGTGAAATATTATTAGATAGATATTTTAATAATATTTGGGGCTTGGTAAGACCATTTCTCGATTAAGGGTTCTGTTTGTGAAATATTAAGCCATGAAGTGTAATTTCTTTTTAGAGTCAAGTAACCCCCCCCCCCCCCTCCCTTCTCCCGGCGGCTGTTACTCGTAATCTTGTAAAAAATACTTATATAGATAACACTATTAGTAGTATAAAACAACTGAAACAAATCTTGTGAGAAGTAATAAAAAATATTTATATAAATAAATATAATAGTTGTTTTTGTTTATACTACTAATAGTGTAGTAGTATAAACAAAAACAACTGAAACCCCACTTCTTATACCGCATTATTGTGCTGGGTAGCTACGGAACTGCGTGGTCCGATATGCACTAGGGCGGTTTATTATAATCATACAGAACTTAGTTAAATGGGACTTGACATTTTTCGTATACATGTTTTTGTTATATAACAAAAACATGTATACGAAAAATATCAAGTCCATATACATATGTTTTGTATAAGTAGGTATCTATAATATCCACTGTGTCCGACTTCATAAAAGGTTAGATACTTCCGAATAAAATATCTCTTTACGTTGTTGGGCAGCACAATTTATTCTTATCTTTATGTCCTGCATTAAAAGAAAGTGTGATTGCTATCTTCGTAAGGGCTTAATTTTACTTTTTAATGTTCCACAGCCGCCAATTTGACGTAAATAAACAGTTACAAATTAGTTTTATTGAGGTTTTAGTTAAAATAATCTTAGTTCCTTTTTTAAACTATTTATAAACTGACATTATCATCCGTCACATATAGAGTTTTATTTTTAATCTGCTCTGAATAAGTTCTAACTCTAGAGGTTTGAAGATTACCATTTATATACCCTTCGACAGAAAAAAGGGGTGTTATGAGTTTAACGCGTGTATGTCTCGTATTCGTGTCATCAATCAAATCAATTTTGACTGGCCTATGTATTAGTGGTTAGTAACCGTGGCTGCGAAGCCAGAGGTTGTGAATTCGATTTCCACCCAGTATAAATCTTCGTGAGATGAGCGCGATTTGTGCGTACTTTATCTATAAATGCATGTATCTAGGATTATATAAGAATTAATAGATAAAGATTATATAAGAATGTTTATCAGTTACCCGTTTATCTTTGTAGCTATGCCTAGTTTGGGATCTGATGGCTGTGTGTGAGTTATTCCAAGACATTTATTATTATTATTTAATTTTAGATGTTAGCTCAATCCTGATGTTTTAGGGTACCGAGGTAGTCAAAATAATGGACTTTCAAATACTATTTTGCATGCATTCGTCAATTTACTATAGTTGGGTGTAGAGAAATACGTTATGTTACACTGCCATGTTTAAGGTGACAATGTTATTGAGAACTTATGTCAAATGTAGACGTTAGCTATTGTGGTGTCTTAATTTGATATTGCAATCGTCAATTTACTATAGTTGGATGTGGAGAAATACGTTATGTTACACTGCCATGTTTAAGGTGACAATGTTATTGAGAACTTATGTCAAATGTAGACGTTAGCTATTGTGGTGTCTTAATTTGATATTGCAATCGTCAATTTACTATAGTTGGGTGTAGAGAAATACGTTATGTTACACTGCCATGTTTAAGGTGACAATGTTATTGAGAACTTATGTCAAATGTAGACGTTAGCTATTGTGGTGTCTTAATTTGATATTGCAATCGTCAATTTACTATAGTTGGATGTAGAGAAATACGTTATGTTACACTGCCAGGTTTAAAGTGACAATGTTATGGAGAACTTATGTCAAATGTAGACGTTAGCTATTGTGGTGTCTTAATTTGATATTGCAATCGTCAATTTACTATAGTTGGATGTAGAGAAATACGTTATGTTACACTGCCAGGTTTAAAGTGACAATGTTATTGAGAACTTATGTCAAATGTAGACGTTAGCTATTGTGGTGTCTTAATTTGATATTGCAATCGTCAATTTACTATAGTTGGATGTAGAGAAATACGTTATGTTACACTGCCAGGTTTAAAGTGACAATGTTATGGAGAACTTATGTCAAATGTAGACGTTAGCTATCGTGGTGTCGTAATTTGATATTGCAATCGTCAACTTACTATAGTTGGGTGTGGAGAAATACGTTATGTTACACTGACATGTTTAAGGTGACAATATTACGGAGAACTTAGATAGAGTTATTTAGTGTAATGTAAGTTATGTATTACAAACAATGGCGGATGCATCAATGAAATCAAACGACGTATGGGCATCACAAGAACAGCGATGGACAGGATGCGGAAAATATGGAGGAATAGAAACATTACTAAAGCCACAAAGACCAGGCTTGTGAGGACACTTATATTCCCCATATTTCTTTACGCGGCTGAAACGTGGACTTTGCGAGATGTGGAAAGACAGAAAGTGGACGCTTTAGAAATGTGGTGCTGGAGAAGAATGCTTGGGGTTTCACGGACCGAGTTTCGCACGAACGAACGTCTCGATACTTCAAGAGCTCGGTATCAGGCAGCGTCTATTTTCGACAGTACAATCTCGCATCCTAACATTCTTCGGACATATTTCTCGGCGTGACAACCTATCCATAGAACGCCTTGTCGTCCAAGGAAAGGTGGAAGACACTAGACCGCGCGGAAGGTCACCCACGCGATGGACTGACCAGATCAAGTCAGCCGTTGGAGGTTCATTGAACGAGTGCAGCAGGATGACCTCTAGTAGGCAGCAATGGCGAAACATCGTGAAGCGCATCACATCTGCCCCCTCCAATAATACTACAAGTTCATAGCGATCACGACCGCTCTGTCAAGAGCGTACCGGCTGAGAAGAAGTTATGTATAAATATATCTATATATATACATTCCTCCATACCATTCATATATTTTTCATGTCTTATGAAAAAACATTAATTATATTGTAATAAACTATTCGCTGTTGCTTAGCAACCATGCCTGTGACATATTTATACATTCCTCCATTCCATTCATACATTTTTTCTGTTTGTCTCCGTTTAAAATTCGGACAGGTAGGCAAAAGGAAAAATACAACATTCCTTGAAAACTAATTTAGGCAAAAATCTAGACTATAAGTATTATCGTTCCCTAGAGTACAAACAAAACCAATATTTAATGAAAAATTGGTCAGTTAACTTGTAAAAACGTAACATGCGAAACATAGATAGATACTCGAATTAATACTCGTATTATTACTGACTGCCTCTGTGGCGCGGTGGGAGTGTATTCGACTGCTATACAAGAGGTGTTGGGTTCGATCCCCACCCAGGATAAAACTTTGTGTGATGACTACGATGGTTTATTCTGTGTCTGGGTGTTATTTATCTATAATATGTATGTATTTAAAAATATATAAGTAAGTTTATCAGTCGTCTGGTTTCCATAGTACAAGCTCTGCTTAGTTTGGGATCAGATAGCGTTGTGTGAGTTGTCCCAAGATATTATTATATTATTATTATTATTATTTTTTATGACATTAACTTCATCAAGAATAACAACATCAAAGTCTTCCTGCAATAATGTAAAGACACCAAAAGATCAAAGCAATAAATTGTGAATGTAAGCAACAACAACGCAATCATACAATTCCAATTCTACTCAAAACCACGACAAACGGAGCGTAAACGAAGAGAGATTTTCATATTTTTCAAACAGATTGTTAGATTTGCTATTAAACCGTCCGTAGCAGAGTCGGAACAATAGTGTAAAACAACAATAAGGCTAGGGGAACGCCTGTCTACTATGTTCCCAATTTTCTACGTAAAAATATACTACTACCTGTTACTGTTGCTTTATTTTAGACACACCTCCACGAATACATTTATTAAAGTGTGTTATAACATTTCACAGTATTAACTTTATGTTTAGGCCAGTATTAATCAAATAAAAGAGTTGGGGACAAACTATTTCGTTGGAGACATAAATTGCCAACAAAACAACACAAGGTAAAATGTTTTAAACAAAAAAAATGGTTGTCTGTAAAGTCTGTTTAAGTGATAACATCATAAGAAAGCATTGATGATATCGTTGTAAACAATTCGCTGTTGCTGAGTGACCATGCCTCTGACAGCTTTAGCGGACTTCGATACGATGACGGCCACAATACTTCAGCCTATCAGCAGGCGGAAGGTGAATGTGACAGTTTTTCGTGCGTGCACTCGGTCATCGATTTATAAGACTTTCTCACGTCAAAAAATTGCACTTATGCAGCTTATACATTTTAGAATTGAAATCTTCACAGTTAAATGGCTAATGCATCGGTCTCGCTATCGTGAGGTCGCAGTTTCGAATCCTACCCATTATACTACCGACGTGAACCCACTCCTAACACAAGCCTTTGAGCTCAGCTGGAGGGGTTAACAAGATTGCTAGTAATGTGGGACTCAAACATTGCTAGTTACGTAATTCTTAAAAATATTTCATTACCTTTTATAAACTGTATGTTACAGTTTATAAAAGGTAATGAAATATTTTTAAGTTTGATAGTATCAAGCTAAAGGACTAATATAAGTAGTTTTATAAAGTAAGTACTAAACTCAATCTAATTGCGATAGGATATTTAACCCATTTAACACCTTTATTAACGCCATAACAAAGTAGATTGAGAAACTTTGCTGAACTAAAAGTTATTTAACTAAATATGAGTTGTGATCTTTAATGTTGTAAGAATATGATCTGTTGGTCTAGATGAGCGCGACTTTGTGTGATGAGCACGATGGTTTATTCTGTGTCTGGGTGTAATTTATCTATAATATTATGTATGTATTTAGAAATATATAAGTATGTTTATCAGTTGTCTGGTTGCCATAGTACAAGCTCTGCTTAGTTTGGAATCAGATGACGTTGTGTGAGTTGTCCCAAAATGTTATTATTATTATTAGACTTGAAATAAAATTGTAGCAAATGTTAAGCTATCTTCGTCTTTTCTTTTTAACATTAGAGTCGTCAAACAATTAAAAATGTTTTTTTACTTAAATATTTCTAGTTTTCAAGATTGTAATTTAAGAAAGTAATGGCAATTTAAATTGCTATTTAATTTATTAAATTACAAACCAATAAAAACAATTTTCATTTCATTGTTTCGATATAACTTTTATACTTTTGACAGCGTTGACTTCAAAACCAGAGATAAGAACATACAGATTTTGAAGTGCCTCGAAACGCCGATAATAATTTGAAGAAAATAGAGGGCTGTCTTGTTTGCCTAAATCAATCAAAAGTGTTCAAGCGATATAAAGTTCGAGGCCAGGGTTGGCGGCCTTTCTGCTTCATAATGGAAGGGATAAGTCTCTTAATTAATGCAGGTACACCCAACGGTGACAGAGCTTCTAAATTTGTCATTCTTATATATCATTTTTATACAATAACGTAAAACAACCAAGTCAAAATATTATAGTCTGGATTCAGTAATACTTTAAGATTAAACCAGTAAGTTTATATGCGAATGACATCTCGAAATCAATGCCTTTAAGTACTAGAGTGATTGGGCTCCATTATCAATATACGTATCTTGATATTTGGTCGTATATTTGTACAAACATGAATATATATTTTGATATATACGGGATTAACGAGCCTGTTGTATGTTGATTTTATTCACTGATACAATTCATGACTGAATGTATTTCACAACGTTTCGTGTGTCACAGTCTCCTCAAATAACTCGATCAGTAGATCTGCCAACATCACGTCAATCTTTTATAGCAGCAGCATTAAAGCAACCACTATCATTTAGCTATGTTGATGTACAACGCACTTGTCAATTTGACAATGCAAGTCATTCTGACGTGACCTAATTCGGGACCAATACCTCGACTAACCGTTTCAGTTTATTTCAATAGCAGCCATACAATTTCATAATTTCTCAAATTTCAACAGTGTTAAGTCATGAAATATCTACGTAAACATTGCGCACACGTCTCGTTCTGAGTCGGTTTTACAAACTTCACTCGTAAAATTTGCCAAACGGGATCTTAATTTTAACCGGCAGGTGATTTATGAATAATTAAAAGTGATGAAACAATCTAAGTTTCCACTGTTTGCGTTTCTATGCACTGAGTCACTCGTTGTCGATGTCGTAAATTTTGTATGTGCGAATTACTGCTATTTTATCGGAACACTTTATTGAAGTAAAATAACGAAGAGAAAAGCTTGCCTAAATAAGTTGAACCCGAGACAAATGCCAGCCATAGAGCCAAAATTTCTCATAAAACTGAGATTTCTATCTGAAGGAGTATGTATTTTTTCGTAGACATATTAGGCATATTTGTCGGTGACCTACAAGGTAACGCAAGGAATCTTTGCTCTTTGACATTTGATTTACGCGCTCTCTATAGGAAAGCAGCAACAAAATACACGAGAGTATGTAACAAGGAATATGTTGCTTTATAATATGA
Organism: Herminia tarsipennalis; assembly: GCA_945859575.2. Lineage (NCBI taxonomy): Eukaryota > Metazoa > Arthropoda > Insecta > Lepidoptera > Erebidae > Herminia > Herminia tarsipennalis. The sequence continues at coordinate 9,493,577 of OX243840.2, forward strand.
ATTCTGCATGAATAGGTACGCGTGTGGGATAAGCCATAAAGTTCGCCGGAGTCAGGAAAAATTCCCGAAACTAGTACCGTGTGGGGGTGAAATTCATAACGCGCTTAGCAGTTCGGCTCACCTGTCTCGTTAAACTTCGGAATTTTTAAATTAAATTCTGAATACCGCCGACTCAACAAAGTTGCGAATTCTTAAAATTCGGTATCGTAATTAATCTTTTGGTTTAATAAACATCCAAAGGCGGACAAAGAAAGTAGAGTGGTTTATTCCTTATTAATGGTGGGGATGACGCTAAATCTTGTAATTAATGCAGGTGCTCGCGTCTGAGCAAACTTACCGAGAGGATCTTTGGCAATTATCGGAAACTCGCTTTCTGTTACACGTTACGCGGGAAATTATTATGCTATATTAATTCTGCTAAAAGCTTTCCGGAGGGTTTTAAACGACATTTAAGAATGTAATTGTTCAATTGAAGAGCGGCTTATAACTTTACGGTTTAAATGGTACTCAAAATTGTTTACGGCCAATTCAATGTCGTAAAGAAGGTCAGTGTACCATCAATTTCTGCATATCTAAATACTCACTCATAAGGGATTCACTCAGGAAATGTAATGTAAGCATAGTAAGTAAGACAAATTCAATACGATTGAAGTAACTATAGTTTAAAGAAACATCAAGAAATAGTGTAAATAACAAACAAACAGTCCATTCATCAATCCTTTGATCGGTGAAACTAATAATAGCAGTTATCGATAGTAATCATTAATACGACTCCAAATTAATACATCGGACCGAGCTGTTATTAGGATCTGACATGTCGCTCTAATGGGCATCAATCACAACAGACGTGTATTACCGGCTGAGTGGTACATCGACTAACGTAGCGATATATTGAAGCGACGACGGCGACGCGGCGACGTCACAAAACAGCTGATCGGCCGGGTCCGCCCTGCATAAAACACGAACTCGACGTGAACTGCCGCTGTAAGCAGAAAATCTACATGTCTATGCTTTTTGACTGTTACATCCGTCTGCCAGCAACGTCAGCAAGGTACGACACTAAACGCACTTCTGGAGTATGTTATTGATTTTCACCGCCCGATGGGCGGAGCCAATTCTGTGCGAAAGGGATCACGCGATTGCCTCCTCATTAAATCAGAAGAGGAGCATCAATTTCACTCCGTACAGTTTCTAATTAAGGACGTACCCATTAAACAACTATTTAAAATAGGTAAGGCCTAGTGGAAAAACATTTTCGCGAAAATTATGGACGTCGAAGTAGCGGCGTCACAACTTCAAATTACATTATTTTAATCTATCTTACGTAAAGGTTTCCATAAACCACTAACTCAACATATATGTTTATCTATTGTAAATAATTTTGCTTAATGCATTGTCGTAACCTAATATCTCAACCCACTTTTTATGTAACTATTTGAAAAATGACTACGAAAGTTCCTCAAACTACTGAAGCAAACTATTTGTCATCCATAGAAAAAGAAACAATCCACTTCTAGGAAAGTGTTCGGTAGTAACACACGAGACCGTCAACAACCCGGATAGCATTCAATGGAGTCAATGCCCAAAGCATTCATGTGGAAATTCCAAGAAAGGCTTTTAATTTTGTATTAAACAGCTGGCATGAGAAACCACAAACTCTGTAATTAAAATTTGCTGTGAGAGCTATCAAAATATACAACTTTTGTTACAATTTAATGGCCGTACAAATTTAAAAACAAGTTTTGTAAAAGTCTGACATATAAATTGAGAGCTTTATAGCTTAACCGCTTTTACAGCTTGAGCGTATTTGCATGTCCAAGGTGTTTGTTCGCTTGTAGATACACAGAAACCACGTGTACTTCATCGTGTATGATCATAAAATACATGCATCATACTAATGAGAGATACGCGCGTACTTATTCCCGGAATACGCATTAAATAAGAAAGTACACGCATGTACGCGTGTCATTAGACTGATTAGACGTCCAATAAAGAGAAGCGAAACAGTACCAAGTCATTGTATTTCCATCCTCGTTTAAGCGGCAGAATATTGACCACTTGGGAAATACATGGATGAGATAGGATGTGATCAACCGAGGACTTCATTGCATCGAAATAATAATGAATCATCACGATAACCTGAGCAGTTATTAGTCTGACTGCTCCTTTTCATGTAGCAGTGCACCCTGTGGATTTGGCTCACTATAAACATACTTACGTACGTATACGATATACCCTAACTAAAGAAACAAACAATCATAATATTATTGCCGAAGAAAATAACGTCTACGCGTAATATCAATAAAAGTCTTAAACAAATAACTAAGACGCCATTATTTGGTTTTCAAAAATTAAATCAAATAGCCCTTAAAACGTGTTGTAAACAGGGTTTAACGATAAGATAATAAAAATCGCGCAGTTGGTTCGAGAAAGGCGAAAATTGTCTCGTCTCCGTGACATTTCCCTCAGTTCATGGGGTCAGGGTTGGGACGAAACGTAGTCGTGACGCGCCCCAACTCTCGTGTCGAGAATAACAATACTACACGTTTAGAATCCCGACTTCGAATCTGCATAACAATATGTACACATACAGTTCGATCCGATTTTGTTGTCCGGTGTAAGATTAAACGGGAACTTTTGTGTGTCGTACCTACCTGGACTTATTTGTTGGTATTCTACTTTAAAAGGTTTTAGGAAAATGTAGCTTTGAAAATGTTTGTCTACGAAACTACATATAGATGTAAAACCAGTATTAACATTGCTTAGTAATCTTGGATGGTTATTTACGAATGGTCTTATTATACAGTTATTAAGTAAATAACACCATATAGCACCCTTAGTAAGGTAAGGTAAGTCATCTCAACATTTTAGGTTTTTTACTAAACGGGCATATTGTTAGCAGATCTATAAATTGTCTTTCACAGAAAGAGAAAAAGAGCATTACTAAGGGCGATGTACTATTTCTCACTGCCTTCTTCCGCGCCTACCTCTTCCTGAATGCCTAATTTTCAAATGTCTTTTCCCAAAAAGTGTATTTTTGAATTATGCCCCTTTGTTACTAATTCATAAGTAAATTTAAAACTTACTAAATTTTCTAACTAATAACTGCATGATCAATCGTGAATCGATTTGTCATAATAATACAGTTACCGGATTACATAGCAATGTTGTTATACAAGACAGACTTCTCCATAGCCGCTGTTGGCAGTTTTAGTTAACTGAGTATGGTTTAGGACAATGATGATGATTATAAGATAAATTTAGAACGAGAGGAAGATTAAAACAAGTTTTACCATACCTATATGTTTATCAGTGGTCTGGTTTCCATATTATAAGCTCTGCTTAGTTAGGAATCAGATAGCGTTGTGTGAGTTGTCCCCTGATATTATTATTACCGGAAACTGTAACTTGGATCTAGTAGAATTTGAATTACATGATGTATGTATATGTAATTCAAATTCTACTAGATCCAAGTTACAGTTTCCGAGAAAAATAAATGACCACCACCCGTTTCTTGTTCTGATGAAAAAAAAACGGGTGATCAAATTTGTTTTTAACTTTAATATTTCATATGACCTCATTGTATACTTACTCCTCTACCTCATTGTACGAATTCTGCATATAAAACAATCATCAAGTTTGCAGATTGTATTTATCCTTGAGCTATTTTTGTATGACTAGTGTTATTTTAACAGTATAAATATAAGCGTAAAAGGTGCTTCACACCGAATGATAAATAAACTTCAGATGATTGGACATTATTTATTGGAGTCAAAATAGAAATGGTTCAAAGAAATACTTTATTAGATCCGAGTCAGTAACCTCTCGATTGACGTCCATCCTATCAAAAATTCTCTAAAGCCCCGTTGCCGACCATTCTGCTTCTCCATAAAACTATCACTGTAAAAATATGAACCATTTTACGACTCATATCAAAGTCTGTGTTGCTAGTTATTAATTGTACAACAGTTGTACAAGTAGGTACATTGAAATATTTCGACTTCTCCTAACTCTCCTTTAGTTTACGCAAAACATGCGTCAAATAAAAGAAACAAAATAATTTTCATTCGTGAAATTTTAAACGACAACAAAGGCGGAATGCTTTGAACGTCTGTCATATTAATGGCATGGCAACATTGTATGGAATTAGATGACATTTTGTAACATGGAGAGTCACAACACAACAGACACTCTGGGTTGGCAACACATGACAATTTATAAGAATTTAAACTCAAAAGCTTGCGGTCAACTAATGAAGACATTCTTTAAGACCATAAATCCAGCAATATATTGCAATGTGCAATTACTACGCTGATTCAATCACAATGTTTATTTCAAGAATAACATAACGCGGTGGCACAAATTATTAAGATTTGTGACCAATTGATAACCCAAAACCTAAATAAAATAATTAGAGAAGAGCCACGACAACCCCATCGATCTATATGTTAATTACACATTGACACTGCATTCGGAGTATGTCAAACCTTAACAACTTTCAATTAGGTTTCATTTGAACAATGGCAATTCGAAACTGGGAAAAGTAAAAAGGCGGCCTAACTCAGCACAATCAAGGCTCTCAAGTGCAGAAACATAAATGAAACCATTAATTATCCGCGAACCCAGTTATTCTTCCCTCCTCCCCTCCTCTGCCCGCACTCCATTCCGCTTTTATATTTTTCTCTTTCCCGTTAATTTGTCCAAAGTTAATTGAAGGGATATTTCAGTGAGGGACGACGTAAATAGCTCAAGTTGAAACAATCCAGCAGTGAGTTTTCAGAGCTGCATAACAAGATGATCTCAAATTATGCTTCACCCTGTTTTGTTCGTGACGTCGAAGAAAAGAAAATTCAAATTTTTTGTGCCATATTTTATGTCAAGTGGCTATCGAAGTGTTCTGACTTATTAATCATTTTGTTGCTGATTGCGATGGAGTTCGTTTTAATGCGGTTGTAAACACATCGTGTAACGAGCAGAGGTTTAATTAAACCTTTGTAAGGCGCGTTTAGCTCGTACATTTTTCACGTGAGAGCTAAAAGGGTCGTGACGCGTCACCTAGTGAAGCGAATAACTGGAAGGATTGACGGCGCGCCCGCCGTCGTTGCATTGTTTACCAAAACAATGGGCGACCTCTGCGGAGTCATTAACCTACCTCCGATGTCAGCTCAGCACAACCGAGTTTTGCCGTGATGCGGAATCTTAACGCAGATTTAATCCTTAAACTGAATATTTAAATACGTCATTCCCGTCTAATGTCGAAACAAAGTACATTAAACGTGACAACTTAATTATAGTAAACCATATTTTCAAGTTGTAAACAATTGATTATAACGAAAACGCAATTACAAAATCTTATCGCGATTGAAGTCTACAATCATAATTAAACATCGATAAACTTCTTTCTCAATGTCTTTGGGTAATATTGTTGGTTGTTGCCCTAAATCAAACATGGTAATAACAACTGAACAGTATAAACATGACTAGGGATAGGGATAGGTATTGTTCCTTACAGGGTTTCCACGTTGAGTTGACAGGGAACACGTGATCATTCAGATCACGCGTTTATGTGAAACGTGCACATTTATCTCGATTCTGAGTAACTACTATTATCATATTCCCGTAAATCACTAAGCTCCTATTTGCGGGAAATAATAGTGATCGGATCGTTTTAGACCCCACACGTGCAAACAGTATTGAATTATTTAGATGTCCGTATCAGTTGAAGCTATAATCCGACACGCAGTGATGGTAGTGTCCGGTATGTAGTTTTAATTTGATCCAACTGTATGGTCTACTCAAAATTGAAGTGCGAAGTTTAGTTGAACTAAAACTGTCTACTAAACAACTACAGACACAACTTTGACGTTGTCATTTAATGGATTTCGTTCAATTTTTTTTTAAATACCTACGTTTTCCGCACGAGCAATAACAATAGTAATATATGCCCGGAAAGCTTCAAACTATCAATAGCATTTTCAGCGCGTTAAAGTAGTTATTTTAATATGTTGTGAGAGAAAAAAATGTGATTCGTGGAAGCTGTGTGCATTTCACATTGAATTTAATATGTACTGGTGACGTTATGTGAGGTGTAATGCAACAGAACATTGGCTGCATTGGTCAGTATTGGTTGTGACGTAATATGACATTCTTTGTTTCAGTGGCAGGGCTTGACTGGTACGTCCTGCGACCAACGGACACAACAATGAGGAGATTGGTGTCACGCGACCGACCGGCCAGCGTCCGCCGGATCATGTCACGTGGGGCCACACATCCGACGTTATCATATACCTGGCTCAGTTACACTACATGTACACTGTCAATTGTGTTGGGCTTTCAATTATAACGTACTAACGAAAAAAATTGTCATGGACAGAAAATGTCAGTAAATGTTTCATCTGGAGAATACAGTATCCAGCTCTGTCAAGTTACACAATTACCTACTGCTGCCGTTAAGTACAGCGCTTTATACAATAGAGATTGTTTACGAAACAATATAACTCTTCAACTAAAGCTGCATAAATTTTATGGTAGACATCTCAACTAAATAGCTCCCTGCGAACATAAAGCGAGTAAATAAAAAGAATGAGATAGAAACATTTATGCGTCGTGCTCCTTCTCAGTTTACGACAACAAATTTTAAGTACTTTTGCAACAGTATTCAATCTTCGCATCTTTATTTCATATTCTCTGTAACTCTAAAGTAAAATCAGAGATATCTTTTAAAGTTTATTTGGCAGGTGTTGAAACATTATTTCAGTAGTGACCATCGTAGGTATAACGATGAAATAACGCATGTCATGTCAACTAGTTTTTGTCTATTACACCTCATTCCACTTATATAATAATGGGACAATAAGGATCGATATTAATATCTCTTTCCATTATTACATAATAAATTTATCGACTCATAAAGTACAAAAAGGCACAATAAATTCTAATAGATACGCTTCATAATTGTATCTTTTGTGCGGGACTATTATATCTCAGTCAAACAAAAGTGAATTTCTTGCACGAAAAGACAACTAAGAAATAAAAGTATTTTTATGAGTACTTTTGTCTGCGTGGTGGCGATATCGTTAATCCCCTACTACACTGTACTTTTACGCTTCTTCAAATTACGATGTTATTTTTACATCACTAAGTTTTTAATACCATCCATGGCTTATGGCACCTGATGGTTAGCAATCAAAGAAGTTCACAACATTGGAAATAGTAAATAGTGGCCTCAGGTTTATGGCCACGTATTCTCAGAGTAATGGTAATTGATATGGCACTAGTTTACCCAGATGGGTTTTCTTTTCGTTTCTGCAATTTGTCAACTTTAAAGTAAATCTCTGTTTGTTCTTTAATTCAAAATGGAAATTATATAAATTACCATAATACAGAATTCTCGCAGAAACCACCACGACTTTACAAGAAATTGTCCTAAAAGTCTATCGGAAAAAATAAGCTTATTCTACATTTATTTTATTTATAAAACTTAAAGACATTATAGGCTAAGAATGTAGGTACCAGTATTCTGTGTGAAATAATTATGTGTACAAATTCATAAACAAATATCTTAAGTGCTAATTTTCCTTCGTACGATTTCATGAAACAGACAATTTTCCATTCGATTTGATTCCAGAAATACGTATCGGTTCATGCAGTTACACGCTCCGATATCTTTCTGATTGTCTGTCTATAGTTTTACCTTCTTTTTATTTTTATTCTAGCTATAATAGGAGATTGGATTAGTCTGTATCATAGCGCATAAACGCGTTTTTTTATCATTTCAAGTACATCCAGAAGTACTGGATTATGAAGGTGTTTTATTTATCGATTGAGATTACAGAATACGCAAATGGTGGTTCGATACTTATAAGCTGTAATAATAGATAACTAAGTAATATAGGAAAAACTCAAAACGCCAAAATAAAGCTTGCAAAGAAAAGGATATTGATTCAAAGTACCTACCATTTCGGTCCTACACATACCCCATTGTTAAAAAAATCAACTCAAACATTCTCTTGTTACTAGAAGTTTCTTATTACGAGTATATCGTATGCGATGCATCACTAGTAGCACACTGAGTATCAGGTCAGGTCGTGCAACGTCACACCATGTGAATGGGCACTACTCGACACATTTGCTTTGAATGTCGAAACGAGGGACAAGCTATGCGTCAGATCATGTATCAGATCATATTTTAGATCATCTTTAGGTATATCATGTGACATTTATGACTCCATATACATACATACATACATACATATCAACCCATAAGATGGCCCACTGCTGGGCACGGGTCTCCCCAGTAGAACCTACTAGTATGTAGATCCTGGGGGTAATTGCCATAATCGCCACGCTTGGCGAGCGGGTTGGCGATCGCAGTAAGGCTTTAAGTACGCAGAGGACGCTGCTGCCCGTCCTCCGGGGTAAAATCCCTTAGTCGCCTTGACGACACCCACGGGTAGAGATGGGGTGGTACTATTCTTAAGCCGGCACCACACGGCAAATCCGACCGACTCCATATAGACGACAGTAATTAATTATGTGATTGAGAAAAATACAGGGCCAATGTTGAAGCCTTGGGGTACACCCACAATGACAAAGTGTCTAGAAGATAATACTCTATTAAAGTTCAGTAGTTATTAAACTTAATTTCTTATAAGTAAGAAAATTGAATTAAAATGGCATACATACTATATTAATACTTCCTCTACCATAGATACTTAATGAGCAAAAAGAAATCAAAAGCTGCAGGAAATTCAAAAGTTGTATCATAAATTACGTAACTGTGATTTTCCTTACTGATGCATATCTTATACATTTGAAATCGGAGTATGATGTTAATAACATGTAATTGAACGCTGCCCAGTCTTATAACATAAGCCGATCTAGTCACCTAATCCTCTAATTGCCTCTTACTGTGCCTTCTGGAACCGGGCTAGTTTATCTACCAACTACATAATAATATACCAATACAAAACATACGGCATTACTATACTATATACCTGTAGTAATCTACTTAATATGCCTACCTAAATAAAATAGGTTGTATCAATCAGAACTTTCCGCTAAAACAATTAAATGTAGTTGACAGCTTGTCGATAACTATTTGAGCCTATAACTAACTAACCTAACCCTTTATCTATTTGAACAAATTAAGTATACTTTTCTCAATTAATTTTTAAAATATGTATCTAAATGCTAATATATTACAAATACCTACAGAGCGTTCCGAAGCGTGTTAAAGAAGCCGTACTTGTCTCTGATAAACTAACGTTAACTGGGAAACATTCATCTATGTTTCACATAGTAAATTGCATTTCATCTGCAGTCGAGTTAAATACAGTCAACATGCATACAGCAAAAACTAATTTGAGAAAACCTTCAAATAATAAGGTCGTTCATTACGCGAACAATGTATCGCGACTGTACATTGCATATGAGTGTTGCGTCATACACATACAGTTGAAGGCAGCGTCGATTTAGGAATCTTTACTACTGCATAGCGATGGAGTTTGTAAGCTATGCTTTATTTCTTATAATACTTTATAATTTTAAAAGTAGGTATTTTAAAATAGTATTCAAAATCAAAATTAGATAAGGCATTGTGGAAAGCAGGCATTTTCTAGGTTTGAAAATACAAAGGGATGCAACATTCACCACTCTGTACAGGACTTGCGTGCTGGTATGGTGAGTGAGTAGGTATTTAAGATCTCCAAAATTCATTAGGTAGGTAAATTATTACTGGACTAAAAACAAAAAAAAACAGTACAGTGCGGGTCTCGCATACATTAAACTGGACCATGTAACCACTTTAGAAAAAAAATCCTATAAAACACAAAGTGTTGTAAAAACATAGTACGATACTTTCCCCCGACCTACCATCAGGCGATCCATTGAATAAAAGTTTTTCAAATTTTACTTGCCTTATTTCAAATGGTTACAAGAAGATATTTTTCGTCATAGCTTAGCATGCTCTGTGTGCTAAGGGTGCAGTTGGCATCGGGGCAACGGTGTGTAGTGGATTGTTGAGCGTGTGTGCGTCTCCAGCCCAGGCAGCTTTGTGCGAGGACTTGGCACCAATGTCGATACGAACAATTTGGGACCAGGCCGAGCCACCTAACCCGTTATTGGATTGTCATAATTTAACATGGCGTGTACCTATCGGCTTTACTGCCAGGAACAACGAGGATAAACTTGATAGTTCGCACGCCAAACGTAGATATTAATAGTTGTAACAAATCTTTGAAAAAGTTTCAACATAAACATGAAAATAAACAAATAAAGGAGTTCGTAAATGCAGTTTCATAAAATAAAAGATACCTAGTAAAAATGTTATTACTTTTCTACGGATAGTTTTTTGAAAAGTTCTAAATAATGGCACCGACAATTGAATCAATTGTATTTTTACGTTGAAAGTAATAGTTTTTAGTGTCATTTTCAGTAAATTATAAGTAATGCAAATCTTTTAGCATTTATAATCACGATCTTCTGCACTAAACGCTTTTCCAGCGCAGTGCAGTGAAAAGGCTTAAATGGTATCATATTCCTGCAAAAGAGTTTCAATTCATAGATCACAAAGAAACCTAGAAACGTATATTCTTTATGCTATCGCCATGCAATTGATACGTGCACTAGATCAAATCCTAGAAAAGAGCACAATATCGTATCACAGGAAGCTAGAATCCGCAATAGTTCGGTCATCCATACTATCGCACGAACTATTGCACAGAGAGAGCCGTGGGAAGCTCACGTATTTGCTTTATACCTCGACAATACTGACCGGGTATAAAAAGATGTGGCCGACAATGCACGCTCTATGGAAAACCACCAACCATAGCCCGTTCACACTATTGCGCACACCATCGAAATGAGAGAACACGAAACACTATTGGGTTATATTGAAAACGACTAGATTTACGTTTACTCGTTATTACCCGTGTTTACTTTCGTGAATCCAGGTCAACATCTAGGTGACTGGTATTTGTACGCTCAAGAGTGACATTCGAATATACAATTGCGATAATTTTCAATAATGGCTTGAGCAAATCCAGTACTAGCTGAATAGCATTGGAACACAAAACGGTACGTAGCATCTACCATACCGTCACACTTGTTGTTTATTATTTCAATACGCATGTAACACTTTCGTCCAAAATATTGTCGGTGAGAATAACATTAACAGCAAATGTCAGTTATCTCAAGGGCCCCAATTCGTTGAACAAGCATCGCAGGCACGACGACGTCAAATAATGATCACAATGCTAATTAAATGACATCCTGCAACTGAACAGGATTACGATAGCGATTAGAGACACGTATTTACATCGCAACAAGCGATGCAGGTACTACACGTGTGCACGCCGTATTAACATGTCGTATACGCTTATGAAATTTCAGTAATTTCAGACGAGCGTTGAGAGGCGTCGTATCGTCTTATCACACCTGCGAATGTAAGTAATTACCATATATGCGGTGTCACCGCAATCTGTCTGCTGCCCCGGCCCAGTACTCGACCATTAACCCGCTGCCCATTAAATTAATAGCGGGTTTTCTTTGCCACGACTGCTATTAAACGACTGCTGAAGTCGGTCTGCAACTAATTCAAGCTCGGGGTTAGTGCTAACCGTTCGCTGAGCTGCTGCTTACGCAGCTTAACTAACCACAGATTTATGCATTGGCCACGTCCTACAAATGGTTTTACACTATGTCACTATTGAAAGGATTAGAATTTTAGTCAAAGGAGCTTTTAGCTCGCCCTCTTTTTAATGACTCCACTTGGAACTCTTTTAAGGTACTTTAGAATTTTATACTTTGTCCTAAGTCCAACCTTTACGAAATTCTTTTAATAGACGTTGTTGAAACTTCAAAACGCATGCAAATCAATCAAAAGTTTGAATGAGTTCAGAACCTTTTCTCAGGCGTTTAAATATTGGAAATTAAAACCTGTAGAAGGCAAGGTGCGACGTTCGTTAGTCAGATAAAATATTCTCGCTTATGCTAAACTGTTTATGTAAATGAAATAAGTTGTCGCCTTAGCTCTTGATTACAAAGAGAACTTCAAGTAGTTTTGTTTACTGTTTAATCGCAGTTGTGTCTTGTTTTTCGCAGCGTGTTTATTCAAAGGCAGACAGGTGCAAGTACGATGAACATTTTAGTACTAAGTTCACACTAACTGAATGCCTTTATTATTAATTTAGCAATTGTTTTGTATATAGCCATACACAGTAATACTCGTAGGATCAATACAACTTGGAAAAATCTATGTTGTCTTATAAGTGAGTCAGCCAAAATTATATGGAAGTAATAAGTAGGAAAACCTGGTTTCATAATTATAAGTATTTTATTTTAATTATAATTTAGATTTGCTAGTCTTAGATTAAATTCAACTTGCAATCCGAAGTCCGACAACGTCTAATTGGAGGTTCATTAAAGTCAAGGAAATGGCGGAGCCGTTGGATCTCTGCACCGGGTTTACTGACCTTGGAGACCAACTGCATTAAGCACTGAGCTAATTTATATTTTAGACTAATCATCTTTATAGAAGAGAAGAGCGGTAGCGATTAAAAATAAATAAAAATGGTTGTCTGAAAAGTCGGTTCACGGATGATAATTTGACGTGATAACTGATAAGAAAACACTGATAACATAACGCAATTCGCGTTGCTTAGCAACCAATCAATAACGTTAGTTACAATTGTATCGCACGTCATGTCGCTGCAATCGTCAGTCGCTGTTGTTTAGCAACCCACCAATAATGTGAGCGCATAGCAACCAATCAATAAAGTGACCGTTGCTTAGCAACCAATCAATAACGTGGCACTTTTTCGTGCGTGCACCCGGATAACACGCCAAAAATATTAACAGTTTTGTAAAAACTCTTGATAAGACACAAACCCAAAATATTTAATTATAGCAAGACGCTTACAAACACTGACTTCACTAACGACTCTAACGACTCTGACTTTGACTTATCTAACAGGATTTTGCCGAATTGCCTGGTCAAATCAGAAGACATGTCATTTGCCTCTAGCTCTTTTAAAGCCTTCCTTTTTCATACTGAGTCTCCCATATCCCTTCTCTTAACTGCAATTGCTCATACCAAGACAAACTCAATTTTTCTATTACAATAGCTAAGTATTGCCCAATTTCTTCAGGTCCTACCACTTTATAAAGTTTTAAAATCAAACCAAAAACACAATCACAATAGCAAACAAAACTTACAAAAAAAATAAAACTTCACAAATTCAAAATGCTAATCCGTTTACGTCAAGTTATTCATTCGATCTATCGTTGAATGGAGAATGGGTAAAAAGTAACTCGTTAATTCTGACTTGTAATCAAATTAAAACTTGTGGACGATAGAAGTACGGAGAGATCCGGTTGTGGTAACGGAGATTAAGTGGGTGGATCGGATTTCTACATTATCAATTTACGATTTCCGCAGACACCTAAGCACTTGTGAACTTAGAACGAAGTTTTTAATTGTTTTGAGCTGGGAATGTTCGGGCTGTTAGGTTGTTATTTAAGCCTTTAAAGTTTAGAAAACAAGGGTTGTTGATAGAATTGAACGCGTATACATGTTACCTTTTGAAAAACCATAAAAATTGTTACCGTGCGATTAAATATACTATGTGAAATTAATAAGACGTTTTAAAATAAGATTACATTTTTTTTAGCTATTTCGTACAATAGGTAAAGACAAAATAACTCAATGCTAAAAATAATCAAGTCTATGATTACACGATAAGGTAATACAGAACATATCAGTTGAGTTAACAGCATCGATCTATGTGATAACATCGGTCTGCAATCAGTGAACCGCCTACCAAGCCATAATATCTAATTATGGTGACATACAGCGAATTGCCCTTGCTCAGTTTGAAGCGAAATGTCCAAGATCTGACGTAATTGAGTAAGTAACCGATCAGTTGCTTTAATGGGCAGATACTTACATGTTGTGTTCTTGAATCCTACTAATCCATACTTATATTATAAATGTGAAACGCTTAAACGGCTGAACCGATTTAGCTGAAATTTGGTATCGAGATAGTTTGGGTCGCGCGGGCAAAGCTTCGGGAAAAAGCTAGTAGGTATTATAAATCCGAAAGTTTGTGAAACTAGATGGATCTTTGTTGCTTTATCTCGCAAAATCTGCAGAATGTATTTTGATGAAACTTTAAAGTAACGTAGTTCATCCATGATATTAGCACATAGGCTGTAAAAATCAAACATAACGCTGAAAAAGCCGCGGGAAAGGCTAGTGATATATACTTTTAAATGCCTCCTGGGCTAATTCACCGTATACGAATTTAATTTATGTAGGAAATATACCAACCCTATAAACATTATGTACCTATAGGTATGGCAGTGTTACCTCAAAAGTATTTGTCAAAGAAATGTCTGGTAAAAAACCTTTGAATAACATACAAGAAAAATATTTCCACCAATCTTATAAAAGGTGCGATATTCCCGTAAATAATTCTGATAACATTATTCAACAAATAAAATAATTCTTCACGGGTAATATGTCAGATAAATACGTCAATGTACTATGTTACCAAGTAGGTACAGACATATCGGAAAATCTGACGGCAGTATGATGAAATTCATGGAATGTTATGAAATTCCTTGTTGACACTGAGATTGTAATGAGCTGATAGGTATTATACGTACGTGTGAAACACACCTCCGTCAATAGCACTGACGTAGTTATCACTATCTAAGATTGATGTACTAATGAACGATACACGAATAACAGAACTCATTAAAGTGTCGTCATCACATCCTGGTTTTAATAACCAGTCTATGACAGGACAGGTTAGTATCGATTACCTTTTACTTCTCTAACTCTAGACTGTTCTATTGTATATTAAAATAGAGAAGGAAGGGACACAAGAGTCGTGAGTTCTTCAAATGAAAGCGTAATATAAAAACAGTACAGTGTTAGTTGGCAGACTACATGTATCGTATCCTCAAGCATTATTTTAAAAAAAATTACGGCTACGCTGGAATGCCAGTAACATTTATCCAAATTCTATGTCACTCAGCTAGTCTTTAAGCCTACTTTAAATTTCATGAAAATCAGAGCGTTAAACTGTAACAAACACACGGACCGTGTTACTTTCGCATTCATATTATTAGTACGGAGCACGGAAGTACGGATTAGGTATACCTATATCCTGCGGTAGTTATTTTTTTTTATATATTACTAGCTGTCCCGCGCAACTTCGTATGCGTAAATTTTCCCCGTTTTTGCAACATTTCTCGTCGCTGCTTCGCTCCTATTAGTCGTAGCGCGATGTTATATAGCCTATAGCCTTCCTCGATAAATGGGCTATCCAACAAAAAAAGATTTTTTCAAATCGGACCAGTAGTTCCTGAGATTAGCGCGTTTAAACAAACAAACAAACAAACTCTTCCTCTTTATAATATTAGTATAGATAGTATACAGATTTCCATTGAGAATATCTAAGTACATACTCTAGATCTACCTAAAAACCTGTGTAAGTATAGGTACATAAATTTCCATAAGAGAATAAGTAGATAGGTACTTATTCTAGATCAAAGAAGCAATCGATGATTTATCGAAATCACCTGACTATCCAAACAAAACACTCTTTTAATACGGGTGCGGTGCTGATAAATAAATTTCATTATTATCAATTTAATCCTACAAGTATTTTCACGATCGTAAACAACGTCAAAATTGATGGAGTATTTCAAGTTATGATTGATTAGTACTTGATCATGCTTAATTATGATTACAGACAACTTGTCAAGTGCATTACTGTAATCGAAATTGTTGCGTATGTGAATGCTTTTTTCTTCTCATTCCCGAATACGCAAACAATACTTAAGTGTAATTTATATAACAGTTTCAAAATTATTTCAATCGCTACATTTCACCAAAAAATGACAATGACTTAAAGACATCTTATTCCATTTGAGTATCCGACCGTAAGACTTGGCCTTTACAATCTTATAAGTCGCTCAGTTGTAAAATTTACTCAATTAAATAATTACCTTCATAAAGCAGTCGACATGATTACCAGAAATAATTCAGTATAATAGTAGGTAGAAGGCTTCCTCCAAAACGTGACAACAGTTCCAAGGGTATGTAGGGTGTGAGTTCTAGGGGACCCCATGAGTTATGACCGCGGCCTGCTCTCACCACTTATCTCTGCATAATGACACACCAGATTCAGTTACATGACTCAAACATTAAGGGTTATGGCTGCCGCTTTGTTAATATCAAAATGTTGGTGCGAGAAAATTGTGTTCATTAATATGTCATTATCTTACTTAACGTTTTCCGTGTAGGTAATTTGTATAAATAAAGAAATAAAGACTTTGGAGCTCAAAGTTTATTTGTGGTCCTGCCAAAAATGTAACACTCTAAACATGTCCAATTTTGTTAATTATTAGAGCTTAATAGAGTGTCTGGATTGCTAATATACAATTTCTGTAATTTTGTTATGACAGTGAGCAATATGCTTAATAGACCGGGAGGAGAGCGCCAGAAAGTTCAAGCATTTCCTAAAGGCTGTTTTTTGACATTACGTCACATTAGTTGAGTAAAGAAATATCCTTCTGTCAGTCAGCTGGATTCCATAGCGAATAGACCTTAATCGGTTACTGACAGCATCTGTTACAGAGTTATACTGACTGACTAATGTTATGTGATTCTGATAATGTTCTTAACAGGATATACTAAATTTCAGATCACACATTTGATGAAACGCGCAGATCGAGCACTTTGACGCATGATTGACGCGCCTGGTTACAACATTTTGCATGACTGACAAACGTTAAACTTATTTTGAATTAATATACTGCTATAAAACTATTTTTGAAGTTTTAGAAAGCAGTTTCACAATATGTTTAGTTCAATCAAAAAATATGAACCTGCCTCTCCCCTAAACGCTAAGGAATCCAGCTGACTGACGAAAGGCAACGTCAATGTTATTACAAAATTGATTGATTTATTGACCTGAACTCCTTTAGGTCTGGCACGCCCTACGATAAAACTCACTAAACGAATAACCCATTTTAGAAAATATCAAACCTTTAAAGAGAATCGATCAATTGCTGGTGTCATCAAAACTCAGTGATGACAATTGTTGGCTACCATCGTACAATACTGTCCCGAAAACTCTGTTGATGTTTATAAGACTCATTTTAGACTTAAGGAAACTTGAGACTACTTAGACTCCATGAATGCCAAATCCCTAGTCTGCTACTTATCTATATTACTATGGACAGTTATGCTTACAATATTAGCCTGCAGAGGAAGCCACAGGCGGTTGACTATATTTCACAAATTTTATTGTTTACAACTGAATCTTGAATACAACAATAAAATTTTGCTGATACTATATGGTTTTAATACCCTTTGTTGAACGAAAACTAGAGATTTAAAACAACGAACGATTTGTTCAGTGTGATCATGATTTATGTTGCCCACTTCGTGTTCTCTTATGGTTTGTGTCTTGCTTTTTTGTTTCTTTTGGTGTTGTAACACTGACTGCACCTGGTAGTAATTAACCAGCCCCTGTGTCCTGTGTGTGTATATCATTCAGTACCATAAAGAATATCACATAGACTTAAAGAAATAACATTTGAAAATAGAACACAGGATATAACTGTCCGATATCTATTAGTTCTAATTCACTGAGAGGGATTCGAATACGACCATTAAGCCCGCTTAATGCCCAGTTTGTTGTCTTTTGAAAAGACATAAGTGCATTGTAATCTCTCAAAAATGAGACACAAAATAATTTAGTTAATCCTATACGTTAAACAAAGACTAGAAATATTTGAACAGCAAAATCCAGGATACATTGCCATTATATAGGACGACGATACAAATGTTATAATATTTAATAGTAATGGGGTAAAGTTTTCAGTAGGTACAGAACGCAAGTATTTACTTTTAATACTATTTCGTACAGCTCACAGACAGTTAGTTATTTTTTTAAGCTATTCTAATTATTATTATTATAATTAATTGCCTGTATTGTGCCACAGCAGGGCAAAGGCCTCCCAACTCTCTCTGTCAGTCGCTGTCGCTTGCCATTTTGTGGAGTCCAATTTGTGATTTGTCTCGTCGTATCTGTTCTAATAGTTGTCACGAAATAGAATTCATCGTTATATTTGCCAAGGCTTTGCTCTCGTTATGTTTGGTGTTAGCCCTGTTCACGACCTCAAGTTTCCCGAAATACTTTCTTCTAGTCACAAAAGCAAGCTGAATAATAATAAACAAGTTCATTTTTAGAGTTCCGTATCTCAAAAGGAAAAAAACGGTACATCTGAATCTACAGTCCCTTGAGCTGTGAAAAAATCAAACTTTCTAGTTAACGTAAAAAAAGATACGGCCGTTTATGCGGCAAAAACATATAATTAGAGACCCGATTCCGATTCCTACAAATTTGTAAGGAACTCTCTGTGGGCGAATCCGACTCGCACTTGTCAGATTTTCTAATAATTATACAAATTTAACCTATGTTCAGATATAAACGAGCGTTTGACTTTCATACTTAAAACGCGCATTACTAATTTATAAATAACTAGCGGACGCCTCGCGGTTTCACCCGTGTAGTCCCCGTTCCCGTACCCGGGGTTAGTGTAGCTTCACAACGATGAAAGAATTTTTCAAATCCGTCCAGTAGTTTCGGAGACTATTCAATACAAACAAACAATCAAACAAACAATCAAATATTTCCTCTTTATAATATTAAGTATAGAAGTATAAATAATCTGGTCGTCACCTATTATTCGATAATTTATAAATCAGGTTTAAAGTAAAAACCTACTCCTTGCAAAATCAAGTTAAAAACTGTCATATTATATTTAAAACTAGATTAGAAATTAGATCGTAAACTAGATCTATCTAACCCAAATCCCGACTCAATTTATTTTTAATACTGAACTCAAATTAAAACAGTCTGGTGTAATTAAGCCCTTAGTTACTCAGTTATGTATAGAATTTTTGTTTCTTTACCGACTTAACCAAATTAAGCGCTAAAGCTCATTTCTCAAAAGCAATTTCATAGAGAGAGAGTCAATTTAAGGGGCGGAAATTGCTTCATTTAACGCTACTGGTGACAAAATAGGCCGAAGATATTTGCCTATTTCCTATTGCATAATTTTCAGGTTATTATAATATTTTCTAATTCCAAAAAGGATAAATTATAAAGACTAACAGTCTATAATTGCTGTTTACATAAAATTATGTGAATATCGTAGTTTAGAAAACAATTACTTACAATTTACTATGTCCTATGTCGTTACTTATGTCATGTTCTTGTTAATTTACGGTTATTGTGTAATTAAAAAGTTATTAAAGGAGTTGTGTGCTATTTGCCGTTTAACAAGGCGGAACGATGTTTGTTTGTTGGACTTTTGTATATACGGAACATATTATTAAATAATTATCGTGTTACCGTAACATGCCTGTAACATAGGTGGTATCAGTCACGCGTTGATGAGTTTATATTTTTTTTTATAGAGAACTTACTACAGCGTGTGATGAAGGCTCGGTTTTGTACACCCCAGAACAGTCAGAACAGTCAATACAGTGAATCTTCGTACACATGGCGTTTTAAAGCAGGAATAAGAAGTGGTTCATAGTTATTGTCTAAAAGTGCCATATGTTTTTGCAGTATGGACAGAGTGGGTGCATAAATATTTAGTATGAGCATAAAGTTATCCCTCCGAAAAAAATGCAGGGCAGTATAAACGGCAACTCGCGTTCTCCAAAAAACCTGGTACTAGCCAAATCAGTGTCCTTATTCACGATCTTTATTCCGTGTCCATGGCAAGCCCATACGGAACTGTCAAAATCTTGTCATAATGGTAAATGGGGAGGTGTGCTCATAAAACATCAAGGCGCATGCGCGGTGTGCTTATGATCTGCTCTTAGAGGGGCAACGAACGGCGCACATTTTGTCCGCCGCTCGTTGATGCATTTAAGCGCAGATCTCAATTTATCTTTATAATAAGATTTTGACAGTTCCGCATGGGCCTGCTGTGGATAAGGAATAGAGATTGTGAATAAGGACCTAGTGAACAATGATAATGATAATCTTAGGTAACGTATTTTTGTGCTAAGATAATCTCTCTATTCCACTAAGCAAGAATATTTCTATAAAATTGACTCCGATACCTGTAAAATATTTTTATGGCAATTTAATATTCGAATTTGTTGGCAAAGCTTACTGTTATCAATATAGGAAAATGGTATTGAGGATGCCATATTGCATTTTCGTCTGAGTGGACCAAAATTTTTCATGTAATTTATAGACGTTCAATAGCAGCACCACTATGACATTTTTACCCTTTTATATTTCGTTTTGATTGTGGTATGGTGAAGCAAAATAAAACAGCGCTAAAAACCTGATAAATTTGTAAATTTCATGGTTATTCAATATACTGTACGGTAATGATATGGGTTTTAATTCACTTGCACCCATGAGTCGCTAGCGGAGATTTCTATTTTGGGTAAGTTGTACGATATTTGACATAACCGTTGTCTAGAGTCAAGGTATATGTCATTCTTAATCATTTTAAATCTACTATTTTTCTACCTCGTATCGGGGCTTTATGGTGCCCGAGCAGATCGAGTCATCAGCCTTTCCCCTGCAAGGCAATAGACGGGTGACGAATACCATGTCTTCACGCATTTCTTTTACTAATATTCTCATCATCATTTGGATATTAAATTCAACCCTTCATCGCCGGATCACACTGTTCATCGTTATCACCATGTTCATACACCGTAAAATAATTCTTCGCACCTCTACTGTTTATTGTCCTTGTCCTATAGACGCGACTTCACGCGTGCTGATTTTTCGACTCGAGTGCACCTTGTACAGAATTACCCGACACAATCCAAACGTGCATTCGTCGTGAACTGTCAAACGGCATTTACTGACATCAAAATCTGCCGGGTTATACCTAACAAGTGTTGAAGTTTACTTTGTTATGTTAACAGAGTTGATTTGTTTCTAGTTTTGTTTTCTTTAGGATAAGTGTATGCTCTAACAGGTCGAACGTGTTCGTGTAGTCTTTGTGCTATTATTCTTGTGGAGACTAAATTATTTTATGTCGTTTTGCGTAAGTAAGTCATAATAACTTTTTTGAAGTGGAAACTTTTAGCGGCGTTGTGCACTTTTTGGGATGGGTAAAACATGTTAAACTCGTGTCAGGACACGTGACCTGATCGAAAATTCGTAAGACGAAGGGAGAATAGACCGCCGGCGCAGGGTGCTTGCTCGTGTGTACTTGTGTGTTTGTACTACAGCGTAATAGATCTGAAGTGTTATTTTTTTTATGTAATTATCATATTTGTGTACGATAGCGCAATAGATGAATATTGTATTTAACCACATAAATGATAGTAGGAAAACGAAACGAAATTATTCCCTAACCGTTCCAAAATGTTTAAAAATGCACAACGTTAATGTTCAAATTTTCACTTCTACCGGCACTCCCGTAATGCAACCCGTTGTTTTTTAAAGATAACTAGCAATGTGGGATGTGGGGTCTTACATTACTAGCAATTCTGTTAACACCTCTAGCTATGTTCAAGGGCTTGTATCACGTAAATAGTATAATGGGTAGAATTTGAATTGATTTATAATGCAAAAAGCCGGTCTATGCGTTCGATCAGAGAATTATATGGGCAAGGTCATTTGCATTCAGGAGACGAAACAAGGTACAAGCTTGTAAGCGAACATACGATCGATATGAATCGATACCTCATGGTCCGCTGCTGAACAGATCCTGTTAATAACTTAGGAAGCAAAATCTACAGTCATGATTTTACATTTACCATAAGTTGGAGACAATAACAAGGCAACAAATAATCGCGGCCACTCTTTTTATATGTACCTATGTAGGTAAATGCAGGTAAGCTGCTGCCACTACTTCATAGGTAATTATGATATGGGCCCTAGTACCGTGAAATAAATGGATAATATTATGTCTTTGTGCTGTTATTAGTCACACACAGGAACACAATATCGTTCAAGTTTCTACAGTAATTGCATTAGATTTTTTCTTTGTAATGTCATTGTTGTACTAAAGATAAAGTAATTGCAAGAAATGGCTATAAAAATACTAATAAAATATCATCAAGTTATTGCATGTGTCCAAGTGTCTTCTAATCTACAAAATAATATTTAATGTTATCGTTTTTAATTGAAGTACCATCCATCGTATAAAGATATCCGCAAATGATGATGATAGCACAAAAAATAAAAGCAACAATACACCATGAATGAAAACTAGTTGAATAACTTATGGCAATACATATGAGACATTAATTTTGGAGGGAGATGTAACCTCGATCTCATTGCCAACATATGAAACTTTTAATCAGCACTTAGTGACACCCCGTTGAGCGCTTGCGGAAAAATCGTACGACGACGGGGGCCTATTTTCAAACCACTCTGAATCTCACATTCGACAAACTATGCCTCGTCATTCCACTCACCACAAGTACCAACCCTACACAATATGAAAAGAAAAGTTTATTCACAACATTTTCTACATAATGGCATTTGCTATATCTATGACGCACTAATGACAATGTACATTTAATTTCTTTAGCCTTTATTGAAGTGCAAATATCATTCAAACGTAAGCGTCTTCAAACATTGATAAAGTAATGTGCAAATAAAAGCCGCAATGAGATTCTCGTCTTAAGCTAACTTTGCCATTTCAATTCAATTTGAGGGATGCAAATGAAGTAAGCTACTTAGAATTTTTAGGCGAAAATGCAAATTTAATTCGATGTTCGACAAACTAGCGATTGCTACAAGAATATCCCGGCTGGCTGATTAGCGGGTAGGGAGATCCCGCCAACTGGCAAGCGAGTCGCCCGCGCCGGCCAAACTGCCCGCCTCAGCACGCCTCAATGAACTGATTGTCCAATTAACTCCATTCATATGTTCGACGCCACTAAAACCAAACGTTAAGAACCTTTTTCAGACTAATATGCTCATTTGTACGCCTAATGTTGAAAATTGGATGTTTGGCGGCAGTTTCAGAACATAGTACATTATATTGAGTTTTTTTTCTTGGAATCCAGTCACATACTGTTCTTTTGATTTGGAACCAGATTGAAAAGATTCCTTTGAACACTTTTGTGAAGTTTTTAATTTCGGCAACAAAGATGCAAGTTTAATTCAGAACACGTATTGAAAAATGCTAAAAGCTGAAACAAAGCTGTGAAAAACTTGTGTTACCGTAAAGTAAACAGTCTCTTTTCCTATTGGAACGCCCAAAGTGGAGCAGGCAGGAAAAAAAGATGTTGCAAAGCAGCAAATTTTCACGAAGACGTTCCAGATGTTTTCAACAGATGCATTGTTTCAGCAATAGTACTTTTTAAATCAAGTTGTGAGTTAGGCACTTTAATGCTTTTCTTACTAGTACTTTAATTTGTACCTGCATACCAGCCTCATAGGTTTTCAATAATTTTGGAACTTGAGTTAACTTTATTAATACAATGATTGCATTTTTGAAAGTTAATAAAATTTGAAATCCAGACCCAGGAATCGAACCCGAGATATCCGTATGCCAAATCGGAGCCGGAATCGAAACATCTAATTGGGACTATGTTAACAACTCATTTTTTTATCTTTCCTGCACGCGAGTCGGGCCTTCGCTTGCGTTGAGTTAACTGCCATTTTTTTTCTGACTCTTCTACTTAAATAATTGAGTTATTTTTTTACGGAATGAATGATTTTTGACCTTGCACTTTAAATCTTGTTTAGAGTTAAATAGGTTACTCCTACTTCTTACATTAACTTTATTTTTTACACCAGAAGGTGCTTTAAAACAATCTTGTACGATAACGTTAATTATTGCAATGTTATACTATACCTTCTTCAAATTCAAAGATAAAACAACTTATTTTTACTTCACGATTATATTCAATCTATTAAATGCTTGACGAAATTTCAATTGAGGTTGAAAATGATACAAATGCACCATTAGCGACGCGACACTAAAATGCATTTCAATTAATAATGCTAAGTGTCGCTATAAATTTCTAATGATAATAAGGTGGTTTAGACCATTAACTGCTTCACTTTCTTCATATTCACTTCAATTTCTACGAAAACTACCAAAGCCTTTAATTCGTGGACTACATTCATCTATATACCAGTTATAATTATCGTTAACCTGTAACACATTGGTTTTAAATTTTGTTGAACGAGCTGTTTCTACTTGAACATCAAAAGCTCGCATTATTGGCGTCTGATGGTTAACTGTTCCACTGATGTTTATGTTATTGAGGTAACTAAGATACAAACAGAATTATTTCTGCATGATCGTACTCACTCATATTATAATAGCTGGTATGACCAACTTCAAAGACGCATGAAAATTATTAAATTTTGACTAGTTTTACCGCAATATTTTGTTATTTAAAATGAGAAGGTTCATCATTTCTTTCATAGTCAGCTAACAGTTTATTAAATGAAAATTTACAATGTTATTATATGCATTAATTACCCTACGAACTAATTATCTACAAATTATTAACATTATTTATAATTTACCTAGTAAACTACAAAAAAAAACCTTTTTTTTTGTAATCCAAAAAAAAGGGGTGTAACAACCAGTTTAGGCGTCGAAGAATTCCTCCCCATCGAAGTCAACCGGTATAGTGCCCAGAAGGCTGGCAGCATTGCCCAGTTTCATGTTTAGACTATTTTTAATAAGTTCCTATAAATAATCTAGTATACGCACTATTGAAGAACCCTGTCTGTAATGTACAAGTAAGTATCTTTATAAATTCTTTAAAACGATTTATTATACTGAGCTTTGTTCTTTGAAAAGAAAACTTTTGTTGTTGGAGAGCCTGATAAACAAATGGTTGAACTTTACGCAAATAAAGAACGTTAGTAGAAGTGTATCTTTTTGTAAAAGATCTTTTTAGATACAATTTATAGACGTAAAGTCAAAAGTTGAGAATTGAGAAGGTAATGTGGGTTGGCGTCATCATTTAAATTAATTTCATCTATTAACTCATGCGAAAAAATGAGGATGGTTGTGTTTCATCTGTTGGAACGTACGCCGCCGAAACGGCACGGCATTCCCCTACAAAGGAAGGCACTCGGTACAATCTAATACTTACACGTCCTCGAGGCAGTAAAAGGACCGTTTACATTTTTCACCGTGCTAATTTTATTTGGCTCGCCCTGAATATATTATGTCCTATTATTACGCCGCCCACCCTCCGCAAGCGTTTAATGCTAACAATGAGGGAATTTTTTCCTCTTTAAATTGTTAACATTAAATTTTGGAGAAAATGTAAAAAATCTGATATCATTCCATTTTTATTGCTCATTAAGATTAACTTTTATTTTCTTGGCGCGTTTAATTTTAGCTGTGATTTCGCGAATAAAAATGTTTTGACATAAAAATACCTCGGGTTCCGCGTATTGTGTGAATACTTTATTGCACCGCTTTGTTCAGGTCTGGATTTTGTCGATTTACGACATTTCTCATGCTAATGTAAGCGATGGTATCACTCACTTCATTCAAGATCTGAGATGATGTGTAAATGGTACTCTTACGTGCGTAAAACTTTATCGTAGTGACGCAATAACCGTCATCAGTGTAAATATAGTCATTACTATTCATAAACAGATGTAAGATAAAGTATTATGTACATAAAAAGTCTTTACCAGCTGCAAAATGTTTAGTTTTTTAGTAGCAAATCGATTGGTTACATCGATTGCATTTCAATTGATTCTCATTAATTTGTTCAATATCAGCTGGTCAATGACTGACACTGATTGTCTGTCTCAACGATTTATCGAAGTACTTGGCAACCATGACGACTAAAGACGACTTGTTTCAACATTTCCTCGCTTGATTATTAATCAACTATTCGTTGCATAAAAATTAACTCGTAAAAGTTTAGCGTTAATACTGAGAAACTTTTCATAAATTGATTTAAAAGACTTAATGGCATAATTTATTAACTTAGCGACCGAACGAATAGTTGATTTATTAAAATTATAAAATTAAATTTTGCGACCAGTCTTTTGTTTAATTGGTTCATTTAAAAAAATATTCCATAAATTTTGCAAAGGGGACATTCGAGTCTGAGCTATAGGATTAATAATTCATAAAATCTTATAACTAAGATTTAATCTCGTTATGTTAACTTACGGTGCGGCCGCATCTACATCGAGGATCAAGTCAAAGAACTTCTTGTGCAATTTATTGCATAATTCTACCTGAAACAAGAAGAAAATGTGTTAGTGCAGTTCCATTAAGACATAGGTTCCATTACCTTTAATTAAAAGTACTGCGTTCACTTTGTTTTATACGGTACATTCATACCTGCCTGCGACTCAAGACTCAAGAGTAAGTAATCGTTGCAATTAATGAACTTACCACACGCCACTTCATATCGCCGTGTTTTGGAAAGGATGGTAAAATTAAATGTATGAGTAATTAATACATCGAAATCACAAATCACTGAGAGTAGAAAACACTGACTTCTATAGTACTAGTGTACTCTATAACCGACAACAACACGTCTTATATTCGATTTTTACATTTGGAACGTCATTTGATAAAGTTAAATGGAAGTATGTACTTCTGTAACACCGGCTCCATACGCTGGCCGCAACATCGGTCCCAACGCCACTCGTCCACAGTGTGGATCTAGAAAATAGCATTGGCGCCAACGTTGGGCGAAGCTTTATAGTGTTATGCAGCGTAATAACGTGGAGCCAAGTGTAACAACAACGGCCATTTGTCATAAGTGTCGAAAAAGTTCACAGGACGTTCATTCGATTCGGCATTTGATGTTGCTGTCACGCGGTAGCCAGTCTACTATAGAGGTAATTTGTACAGAAGGAAAGTTTCATTCATAGAACTTCGTTCACCCACACATAATCCGAACCACTTGTTCCGAAAGTGGTCCAAGGTTTCGTATCTTTGAGCGATGTCTAATGAGTGTATAGCTCGAGGGAGTTTTTCCTTTGTACTCTTGTTTTTTTTATTTTATCTATTTCTCTTCACAAATGGTAAAATACAGAATTTGGATTAATACAATTGTTTACATGCATTTGTGAGAGACTGGTGCCCGTGATAGGTGTTTGTATACCTGTGTTACAGGTCAGAAGTAATTGTGTTTTGTGCCTGTTTGTAGAACATCACACCTACTTTGATTCTTCTAGAATATCATTTTTTTTTTACATACATATACATACATACATATCAACCCATATGATGGCCCACTGCTGGGCACAGGTATCCCCAGTAGAACCTACTAGTATGTAGATCCTGGGGGTAATTGCCATAATCACCACGCTTGGCGAGCGGGTTGGTGATCGCAGTAAGGCTTTAAGTACGCAGAGGACGTTGCTGCCCGTCCTCCGGTGTGAAATCCCTTAGTCGCCTTGACAACACTCACGGGAAGAGATGGGGTGGTACTATTCTTAAGCCGGCACCACACGGCATTTTTTTTTTTAAACTAGCAATCCTATTAGCCCCTCCAGCTAAGCTCAATGGCCTGTGTTAGGAGTGCGTTCACGTCTGTAGTATACTAGGGTAGGATTCGAACCAGCTACCTCACGATCCCAAGTCCGATGCCTTAGCCATTTGGCTACCGCAATCATTACAGTAATCATTCAAATTTGGATCATACTTATAAATTAATCTGTCCAATTGCTATAACTACTTACAATAAGTCACAACATTCTGACTGAGCACTAAATTGAGCAATAATGCCAGAGGTAATACAAATGTCGTCGACTAACAAAGTGGACACAAACAAATAATAATTCTGCTTAACTAGAACGTAGGAAACAAATTACAGTAATAAGATAAGCGACTAATAGCCTTGCGATTTCTAGTTGTATATAAATCAAGAGAAGTACAAGCTTAAATTAATCCGGCAGCCATTAAGATAATCCAACTGCTTTTTATCAATAAACAGACAATGATCTACGATGGGATGCGGTGGGTAAAAGCGTTAATTACTTCAGCTTTTAATCACCGGTCAGTACGGTGCGGGAAAAGGCAGCTGAAATCCAGAAGCGTTCATCCGAAACAATCCGACCCAATAATAGCATGCTTCGATCGCTCTAAGTATAACCACGCCGACCCGGTTAGCAAGTCTACCTGCCCGAACATTGCAACATTAATGGAGGCCGTGTCATTTGTTCTTAAATATAAAACCGCCACTGTTGACCCACTCTGTTTGACACTCCCAGAAATATCCAGACTCTGTTTTAGTCGGATTTCAGAATTGGATATTGTCTAGTTAATGGAATCTACCTATTATGATTTTTGCAAAGTTTAGAATGGAGCGGAAATGGAAAATGAGTGAGGTTTAAGTGGGTTAGGTATAAATACAGTGGCCTGGTGGAATGGCATTAATAGATATGTGTCAGGAGGAGCTAAGAGCAAGCATTGGTAAGAGGTAGTGGTAGAGATAACACGAGTATGCAGGCTTACGGCAAGTTATCGGGCAGCACACCCGCCGCACAGACTTAGCTTGCGTGCAGACTGTTATGGAATTGTACCTAATGCTTTGATAAATTGAATTAGCTTTTAAATTTAATTTAAAGTTACTGAGGTTTGAAATGAATTTTAAAATACAGCGAAGCAGGGACGAAGTTAGGAATAATTTTGTATTCACTATTTCAAACTTTGTTGTATCCGGTCGCAGTGATTTTTGTTTAACCTGTCTTTTCCGCGACCCTCGTCCAAATTGGACGTGTTTATAAATAGGAAGGCCTCTCTTAAAAATCAAACCTTCTAAGTGGGGAAGCTAGTACTACCTACTTATTATTCCTGTCTTTATTATCTTGAAAAATGCAAATATAAAACTGACATTATAATAGATGTGTTGTATATGCTTCACCGTTCGAGTGATACTGTGATCATAACTAAGATGTTGCCATCGAGTGGCAACGATCTGTTTGTGAATGACTTAAGATCTATGAATGATTATGTTTAATATAGATTGCTATTTAGATCTAGTCAGGCTTATAACTATCACTCAGTGTTGCACTAATGTAATAATGCGTGTATTTACATGCAGGGTACTTACTGTTAGCTACGGTTGGCTAAATATGTCACAAGCGTGAAGCGTAGTTAACGAGCTGATCTTATGTCTTTCTTACCTCTGCGACTGACAAAAAATGAATAACATGCTTACTGTAATTTTATTGCCAAATTAATAATTGCTTTTGAACTTATCGAATGATGAACTATGGGAGTTCTTCTTTACATTGAAAAATTCTTAGAAATAACTCTAACTTAAATATAACTCTTTTTCTTGTGTGATTACTTGAATAAAGGCCTTTAAAGATTAGTATAGTGAGTAGTTATGTGCCATAAAAATATAACTTTGGAAAGGAAGTTTTCCCAAAGTCAATCTTAGGATTATTATTTTTTTTTTTTATAAAAGATAACTAGCAATGTGGGATTGAGTCCCACATTACTAGCAATCTTGGTAACCCCTCCAGATAAGCTCAAAGACTTGTATTAAGAGTGGGTTTACGTTGGTAGTATAATGGGTAGGATTCGAACCCATGACCTCACGATTGCGAGACCGATGCCTTAACCATTAGTAGGCAATAATAACTTAGAATCTTTCTCACTATTAATTTAGAAGTTAGGTACCCCAGAAACATTTAAACTTCAGAATATTAAAGGCAGATTGAAACTATTTTAAGCGAAAATTGTTTCATTTGCAACAAATGTCATCAAAGAAGTTCACCTCTCACCATTCGTAGGAGAAACTTCTTTTTGAAACATAGAACATGGAATTTGCAATTAAACCACAGATTGCACAACCTGACATAATAATCTCGGGCACCTTTTAACGGGATGTAAACAGAACATTAACTTGAGACTTCAGCCATCCCTATGGAACACTTAAACTATCTAAGAAACAAACTGCGTATAATTTTCTCCGTGAGGCTGAGACTCAAAAAGAGCGCCAAGAAAAATAAACAGCACTTGTATCTCAACGCAGCCATCTCATCTGGAGCACGGAGAGACGCTCACGTTTCTTAAGAAGTTGGTCGACAATATAAACAGCGTCTGGTGTGTTTACCTCGTACCACTGCCGACTGCGAAATTTTAACAACTCTACATACGATATTTGTTTATTTGACGCTTGAAACAATACAGTAGTCACTCAACTATCCGCTCTTAGGCTTAATGGAGTTATTTGTGGATATGTCAAATAACTACACAACTAAATTCCGAGTGTTCAGTGAGTTTCTGAATATTACGAGTTTGAATGTAGGTAGCTATTTATTGCTACATAGTCTTAGTACGTCTACAGATATTACTAGAATATTTCATAAAGGATTTCTCTCATACTTATGTTCGAGAAAGGAATTCTATTAGAATATCTTCACAGTCCATGAAATTGGAAAAAAATGTGTAAATGTAATAATAGAGTACCAACCTACCGAGTACCTAAGTAAAAACATAATTTTATTTTTATTTGGATACACCTTTACGATTTTTCTCATTCAAAAGTCGCTATTAATGACACAAATAGGTATGAGAAGTCATGGGGGATGGAAAATCAATTAAACAGGTTACGCTTACCTTGCAAGGAACAAAGGGTATCGAACAATAAGAATTAAAAAAGAAATACACCCTGTATTGTGTTCTTTAAAGTAGGATAAAGATGGCACTAGCAATTATTGTCTTATTGCCGTATTTATTGAGACTTAACGTTCAGAGAATGAATAGAAACATGAAAATCCTAATTTAGTTTTGAGACCAATCAGGTATTGTATATAAGACAAGTATTAAATAAAAGTTTTTTGGTTTTATAACATTATAATACCATCTACATCAGTGTACGAAAATCGGACAAACATGACTAATAAAGTTATTTAAAGTAAGAATTACTTACACTTATATTTCATGTCTTTTTTTAAGTTTGATGTAAAATTCTTCTCATAGTAAATCATGAAAGCGTCGAATCCTGCCAAAACCGTTCACAAAAATCTAACGTCAATCTCTATATGAGCATAGACAAAAATCCAGTTAAACTAGACTCAGATCCCGACAGCCTAGGGGACTGAACGAAATGTTGTCAATATCAATCAAAGCTACGGCGAAAATTTATTTTCGATTGCATATTCCGTTTTGCATACCCAGAGAGAAACCCGTTCGTATCTACAAAATATAAGATATTTCAATATGTAGATACATCTAACATTTTACAAAGCAAACAAGATAAGGTCTGGTTCGGGGTTACGTGTGTGTGTTATCAGATCGTTTACCAGTCACAAAGAAGTTTTTGTACGCGACGACTACGAAACAAACTAAACAGTTCAACGTACCGAGATAATAAAGTAGGTACTCTTGACAGTGATCGATTGTTAAGAAGACTT
Organism: Herminia tarsipennalis; assembly: GCA_945859575.2. Taxonomy (NCBI): domain Eukaryota; kingdom Metazoa; phylum Arthropoda; class Insecta; order Lepidoptera; family Erebidae; genus Herminia; species Herminia tarsipennalis. The sequence goes on from OX243840.2 coordinate 9,524,974, forward strand.
TTAACTTAAGCAAACACACGCATTGCGCCTGAAAACATAAAAATCTGATACGACAATTACCTGCACGTCAAACGTATGACGGATCGTAATGGAAATTATCACCAAGTCGTGAGAAGTGTTGCCGGCACACAATAAACTGTGAGAAGAAAAAAATAAATAGAACGTTGAAGGTACATCGCAATCCCATTTTGATAATGTAATCTCAGACTCAGATATAATTTACACCGATGGCAAACAGTTAATTTGAGTAAATAATTAATTTTATAAATTTATCATGTCTACAAACATGTAGATAGTAGCAGCAGGTAATCATTTCAGGATAACGAATACCTACATCCAATCATCAAGAGTAATCACGGTTGGCGCAGTGATAGTAAATTTTTCGCGATTAGTTGATTTCTTGTCTTGTTGCAAACTTAACGGGTAGCACTGATTCAAATGATAATTACATTTCAATGTTGTTCCGATACATGATGTAAGATTAGTCATACTTTACTTACAAGGTACTTTTGTATGTATTACTTCATGAAAAATGCGATTTATTGTACCCAATTTAAAGTTCAATTTAAGTTTTGATTAAGTAAATTTATTAATAACCAATACACCTTTGAGATTTCTCTCAATGGTGTATTGGTTACAAATTGATAGCAAAAATGATTACGAGACGTTACGCATTGTGTGATTGCTTAAGGAAACATTATACAACAATGAAAGAATTACCACTCCAGTGACCATGAAACTTATTTACTACATGTTTTTACTATGGCAACAAAGTTGTAAAATTAATGATTTCGTTCCAAAACATCGTGTATGTAGAACGTACTGTTTATAAGGCCTATCCCTCATATTCGCACACATACGTGAAATTAGAAGTGTAGGACGGCATTCGCCGACAGAAAAATAAATGTGCATAATTTTCTGACACATATGTTTTTTCAAACAGTGTCAGTTTTTAACACTCATTAAAATGCGAGAACCTCAAACCGTCTACCGCATGCGTCGATCATCTCAAAAATGTCACTGGGGAATTTGGGAAGAGTTTTAGTGTTTCATGGTGTAATGTTGTTCATAGTGCACATTAGGTACTTGCTAATATAATTGTATACAAACAAAAATATTGTTATAACTGACATTTTAAAGAGTGATTATGAGTTTTTATTCTCAAGTTCTTTTCTCACTGGCTTTACTTTTGCGAATTGGGCATTAAATTTAGAATCATTATATTTTCACACGTTTAAAAGTAACATGCATTTTGTAACATTAACAAATAAAGTAGGTACGATGATTTTGTACACTGACCGCTTCTTTTATGTGTGTATACATTCGTACCATTTACGAATCTTTACACGCATATTACCGAGGTAACAGTAAGAGTTTGTACATATTGCGTAATCTGTGGGCATTTTACTGTACCATAAATACTGGCGAAAATAAATCTATTTATGCAGCTTCCATCAATCAATCCATTCTACTAAACTTTCCGCCACGAATAAGTAAGTAAGCACTCAGACAGAACTAAGGTTTATTACACAGAAATAAATATTCTACTTAGGAATATGTGTGGAACAAATATAGCCTGACCAAGCAATAAGAAAGTTATAATGGAGATACAGGAATACGCTACATAGTTTTTAAAATATTTAACATTTCAAGTTTGTACATCGCAAATTGCCTTTTCTTATAAATTTATAGTCCATCTCAAGGTTGTCTGAAAGAAGTAGCTGTAAGTACTGGGTAGGTACTTACTTACTTGCAATTCGTTACAGTCCCTTAATTGGTGTACATTAACTACTATCTATCTATCGTTATAATAAGGCACATCAGTTTTTATTATTACACTCGTATGTATGATAAATGTCATCCTCCACTCTTCCAGTACCGAGCTCTATTTGAATTTCTTCAAAATCAGCTTATTGTTACAGCCGTAAAATAGACAAGACAGACATAGATAGAGTTACCATGATAAAGAAAGCAACTATTTATCGTTGATAGCTACCAAGACGTCTTTATTTGTTTTTAAAATTAAGTCAAAGTAGTCACATTTATTTTTATTTTGTAATATAATGCCAAGTTCACAAAAGCTTAACCCTGTGTTGCGGTTTTTTTTTTTAAAAAGATAACTAGTAATGTGGGATTTTCGTCCCACATTACTCATTCAACCCTGTTAACCCCTCCAGCTAAGCACAATGGCTTGTGTTAGGATTGGGTTCACGTCGGTAGTAGAACCCGCGACCTCACGATTGCGAGACCGATGCCTTAGCCGTTAGGCATCCGCCGCTTTAGACATTAAATATTGTATATATTTAATGTCTAAAGCGGCGGATTTAGACATTAAATATATACATTAAACGCGCGGTAGACATTAAATATAAACATTATGACAACGGTCACAGATAATATAGGTACATAAGAACCGTATGTCAATTTTCTCGCAACAGTTCCACGCAAACCGTTGTGCCTCTCATGTAGTCAAACATACTACAAATACTTTCGTGTACAAATAGCTCATTAAATAAAACAAATATACCATCGTAAAAAGCAAAACTCACCTACGAGCACATGGCAGCCAATAGTATATGTACGTTAAACTGTAAAGTTACTAACGACTTAATGACAAAGGGTATGAAACGTTGATTGATTTAAGCCACGACTAATTACAGGGCTGTAGTACAAAAAAATGTATTGTACGAAACTCTCTGGGTCGAAAATATTTACGAAGCATTGTAATGACAGGAGCAATTAGCGTTAAAATTATGTTCTGAAACGAGTTAGAATGTATAGGTACTGAAAATGATATTTTAAAAGATCAAGCTAATATTACTTGTTTTACCTATCTATAGTAGCATAATTGTAACAAACTAGTTGTAAGGATATGTAATTTTAAATTATATTTATTGTGAAATTTTTAAAATATTTAAATTTCGGGAGTGGTCTTTGACACAATTTAGTACTGCTACAGGTATCATCGTTTCCATATGTACTGTGTAGAAACTATTTCTTAAATAAAGATTATTATTATTATCTAGGTATATTAAAAACTTTAAGAACTTTATCGGTATCGAGCCATGAAATTCCTGAACAAATAAGTAAAGAATATTATTCTTTCGTATTCTCATGCCTAATTACAGCTTTCTAGTTCTAAGAGTCTCTGAACTAAGCCGCAGACGGACAGACATGATAAAACCAGAAAGGTTGTGAAAATGATCACTACAACCCTAAAAAATTATACTCAAAATGACTGAACAATTAAACCGTGTCTTAAGCTATTTCCCCGCTAACAAATCGACAATGAACCAAAAAACTTAAAATTCTACCTAATCACGGATTTCAAAGCATTACAAACTCTCCAAATTGAATATTATACGACGGATTTAAAGAGGAAACTTAATGCAACAAAGTGCCAATCAATTTAGCATCGTCGCTGTAAATACTTAACACAGCCATGAACAGACACAACGGGATTTTACAAACTACGCTTTTAAGGAGAGTTTATGTGCAAATATATCAACAATAGCGGTATTTGACACCACTGTGCAAGAATACGTCATAATGTTGCATGTGCAAGCGCAAGCTTGCGAACTGACAACTGAACTATTATATTTGAATTTATACAGGCATTATGCGTATACTGTATATGAATAAGCTTTCAATATTAAAACAGCTTGTGTTTCTACAAATGAGTACAGTCGACTGAACACATTGGGGAATTGATTAAGCTGTCAATGGAGAGACATATTATCCCTATGGTAACATAGAGTTTGTTTCCGTATCCAGACTCGGATACGTAGTTCTGGATAGTCCACATGTTTTTATCTTTCTAACATCCTGTTTGCAGCAAATCCCACATAATCTGACCTATGACCGGGTTAAGGAAAACAATATTCAACATAATCTAAGGTAGTTATTATTATTTTGTTAATTCTGTTATGATAATTACAAGTTATCAATTACGTCTTATGTATTATGTAGACCTGCAAGCCACAGAGAACACTTGTACAACTTAGGTTTTTAGGGTTCCGTAGCCAAAATGGAACCCTTATAGTGTCGCCATGCCCGTCCGTCCGCAGTTTAGCTCAGAGATTGTCAGTGCTAGAGGGCTTTAAATTTGCATGGACACACATATTACTTATGCCGTCGAAGTAAAAGAATAAAATCTTGAAAAACTTAGTTTTTTGTTACCTCCCCTATAAGTAAAGTTGGAATGTGATTTTTTCTGTATCCGATGTGGGCTATAGACATCTATAGAATAAATGCGGGGCATACGTATGGTGCGGTTATTAAACTAAACATATCAAGATCTAACTTCATACTCAACCGATTTCTTATGAAATTTAACTTAATATATATTAGCTAAAAAAATCAAAATCTATTTACGGATTTTTGCGTCTATCCAGAACCAAGAAACAGGCAAGTTCTAATAACTATTTCAAGTACAAAACCTATGAACAGCTACAGATTTAAAAAAAATAAGTTCTGTATTTGATACGTGTACCTAATATTAATGGAATTGCGTTATTATGATTGATTAGGGCTTCTTATAAATAGATTTATCAAATAAAAAATATATGTATGTTTGTCCAATCATTTCTCCGAAACTAGAGATCGCATTGTGACCACCATTTTTTAAGAGAATATGTACCTAATAATATTGGAATTGCGTGATTTTCACATTATGATGATCGATTAGGGCTTCCTATAAATAGATCGCATTGTGACCATATTTTTTTTAATTAATTCATATTTATTTCAACTTAGAGAACATTGCAAGTTTCATCAAAATCGGTTAAGTAGTTTGGAAGATGTGAACTAAAATGTGTAAATTCGACGGTTTCTACGAGACACCTTTTCACCAAATTAAATCAATAAACATTGATGACATACGGACCTTCAGGCAGTCAGACAGATAAACGGACATGACGAAACTACGGAACCCTAATATAAAAACGGTATGGCATTTTTAGTTTTTTACCGATTGTACCGATGTATGTAATACTAGCTTTCGCCCATGGCTCCGCCCGCGTGAATGTCGGTTATCGAGATAAAAACTATCCTCGTGTCCTATCCTTTCTCGGGACTCATCTATTTCCAAACCAAATTTCATTTAAATCGGTTCAGCAGTTTAAGCGTGAAAAGGTAACAAACAGACGGACAGATTATGATGGTATAATATTAGTATGGATTGTAAGAATTGCACAATTTTATTAAACCTTAGTCTATACCAGCTTCAAAGTATGAGTGCCAAATTTTATAGGTAAGTGTATGTACGTATGTCTACGCATATTTAAAAACCGATAAGTTTGAAGGCATTTTTTTTAGTTACACTAGGTATCTATATATTTCAACTTAGGGTACAGTTCCCTAAGTTGGAATACATCAAGTGGCAAATATTATCAAAATCGGCAAAGTACTCGTAATTTGAAATATATGAATTTAAATGCATATATTTACGCCCTGGCTTAAATTTTTACGAGGTACCAGTTAGTGAAATTGTAATATAGACTAAACTTTTTCTTAAACATTATGGAAATAAAAAGTAATTTAAAAAAAATAAACAGGCTTTAAAATAATTCAAAGCTGCGATGTGTAATAAATAACTAAAAAGGGAGTAATAAAAGTAGGTACATTAAGAATAAATAAACATTTTTTAATTGGTGCCAGGAAATATTAATTTTTATTATGGTTCAGCAACCAAGATTTTTTTTTTTTTTTATAAAAGACAACTCCCGCAGTAGGGTACAAGCCCTGTGTCACGGGGAACTTTACAAACAGACAAGTCACGGACACAAATTACACCCAGACCCGGAACAACAATTTGTGGATCACACAAAGTGGTGTCCCGTGTGGGAATCGAACCCACGACCTCTTGCGTAGCAGTCAGACACATTCCCACCGCGCCACAGAGGCAGATGGCAAAATGGAACCCTTATAATTTGTCCATGTCCGTCCGTCCGTACATCCGTCAGTCTGTCTGTACCCAGGTTAACTCAATACTAAAAGCTGTAATTTGGCATGTATATTAGTTACGACTGTTTTTTTTTCCTTACACGTAAAATCGGGATGTGATTTTTTCTTTCACCTATTCCATCGTGTGGGGTGTCGTCGGATAGGTGTTTTAAAAATATTGATGGGTTGTGAATGTCACTTTTTGCTAATTTTTGTGACGTGCACTTGCCGGTTTTTTTATTATATTCTATTCATTTGCGGTTTTGAAGTGTGATTTATTTTAATGACTTTTTTAATCAATTGCATTCAGAGATTAATTATGTGCAAAATAGGGTCAAGTTTCCTTGATAATACCGCATGCAGTTTGTAATAGCACCGTATAACTACTATATAAGTAATATTTACTCGTTCATATCTCTTTATTTATCACCATGAGGTCACACTAAAGATCACTTGCTATAGTCGTAAAATGACCATAAAATATCATAATATTATCCTGATTTTACAGTAGGTCGATATTTGTTACTAGCTTCTAGTGCAACAAAGTATTATATTTCAAAAAAATATTCAAATTCACTTCTGTATTTACTTAGAAAGCTCACTAGCAACAGTTTGTAGTAATTCATGAGTCATGTAGTACATTAGATGCCAAGTTTTCTAAACAATAGATATTACGTTGATTATATGTAATAGATTTACTCGCGGTAATGCGATTTCTACATGTTTAAAACTGTGTATTCGGGGTCTTTATTCACGATCTTTATTACGTGTCCATGGCAAGCCCGTGCCAACTGTCAAAATCCTGTCATAATGGTAAATGGGGAGGTGCTCGCACGGGCTTGCCATGGACACGGAATAAAGATCGTGAATAAGGATCCTGGTAATAAGTGAAAGTTCACTCATACACTTTCCGACTATAAACGAATCTACTACCTATTTGACCTAAGACGTATACAAGTATGTAGATAAAAGCCATCAACTATGAATATATTCTTTTGAAATTATACCAATAAAGGGGATCGAAGTTTGTATGAAAATTGATCGTTCCTTAATCTCTAATCAAACATCAACGCAGGATAAGTCGCGGGGCACAGCTATCAGTAATTGTTTAAAAGGAATCTTACATTAATTTTCATTATTCATTGATACAATGACTGTCGTTGACGTATATCTAATTAAAATAAATTAAAAATAAATAAGCTATAAGCGCGTGTTCGAGGATGCGGGACGCGAAACGATTTTAAATGAGCCATTGTTAAGATCTGAAGGGTAATAATTCCAGGGCTTAATTCTTAAAAACATGATGTCTCACAAATTATTTTACCTATAAAATGTCAATAGCTACAAATTACAGCGCCAACGGTACCCAAAATCAATGTCAACTGCCCTTAATGTAAAACAAATACGCACAATGATAGGGGACCTCGGAAATCTTATTTACTTGCCAGAAAGGTGATAACAGTTTATGGAAATGCTTTGAATTTATTTTATTGGTAGATTGAGGCTCTGACGTTGCTAGGTTTATAGTGCAAGTTAAAGGAGTCCAAAGTTGTGGAGAGACACCAAATCAACATACGTTGGTAAATGATTATTATTATTATTAAATACATGTTCGTAAACTTTCGCGATGTGTACACATTATATACTACCCGTGACCACAGCCGTTGCAATACGGTCGAAACGTCGGGCAATAAACAAAGGTATTTAGCCTTAAAATAAAATACTTACGCGATTAAGACCCGTTGCTTATAAAATTCTATAATACGTTCGTAAACTTTCGCAATTTGTACACATTATATAATTTTATAAGCTACGTGTGTTAATCGCGTAAATATTTTATTTTAAGCTAGTTTTAATTAATCGTATCTTAAACTGCACTAATAAGCAACATTATCTCTTAATGATGTTTGGTGTACTTTTAATCAATCTAGTGGTTAGTGACCCTGACTGCTAAGCCGTAGGTTGTGGGTTCGATCCCCACGCAGGATGAAACTTTTTGTGATGAGCACGACGGTTTATTCTGTGTCTGGGTGTTATTTATCTATAATAAGTATGTATATTAAAAATATTTAAGTATGTTTATCAGTTGTCTGGTTTCCATAGTACAAGCTCTGCTTAGTTTGGGATGAGATAGCGTTTTGTGAGTTGTCCCAAGATATTATTATTGTCACTGTTAATTTGAAAAAAAAAACACTTTCTAGGCACAAAAAACTTTTATCACTTCGCAATTCTAAACCTAACTGCCGAACGCAACGACATCGCGGGAGAAGGACAGGGTAAGTGTATGACACCCAAGAAGTGCTGCAACATCGCAATGCATAGTGACACTAAGATTCTATGAGCAGTGACTATTGTATCCCCTAGTAAACTCTACCAGACTCCCCCTACTTCATAGTACCCTACAATGTGTTTGTTTTGAGATAAATATATTTCACTTATAACTCTACCGTTTCTATATCATGAACGCAGAATTGCACCTACCACATTTTGCTAAAAATTGGTTGTCTGTAAAGTCGATTTACGGACAATAATTTTACGTGATAATGTCATAAGAAAACATTGATTAGATATCGGCAAATTATAACGTGAATACGTTGTTTAGCAACCAGTCAATAACGTTACTTCCAAACGTATCGCATGTCACGTCACTGCTTAGCAAACAAAATAATAACGTGACTTTTTTTTAGACACTTTTTCGTGAGTGCAGCCTGTCATTGATTTATAAGACCTTATCACGTCAAAATAATTGGCTTGATAATATATATACGAATGTATCATCAAGCAAGTATACAACATGTTCCACTTGTCATAATCTAAACTAATGTATTATTATGACATCCTTCATAATGACAAATAACTTAATATTTTTCGCACTAAATAAACTCTATTTTCATCGGCGTCTTCTTCATCGAACCTATTATTTCATTTGCAGGTCGTTGATCTATCGTACACATTATTTACAAGCTCGCTAAACGACAAATCATGGTATTTTACAATAAATATCTACACATATATCACACATATATTTAAACACGTGAAGACTTATTTATCACGTTCATGTTTAAAATATTTGTCAAACAAAACGTCTAAAAGTGACATCAAACAAGAAACTTTTTATGGAATTCTTTTTTTAGTAAACAATGCGACTGAACTCAATTCACAACTGTCGATCGGTTGAGTCGTGCATCTCTAATCAAAAAGCGTCTAACATCTGATACTTTCCCGAAGAAGCTGTGGACCAGAAGTGCTAACGGAAACAAATGAACTGTTGCTAGCTGAAGGCTATCTGGGACTGTGATATGTGCGAAGAAATCTCAGTCTTATGCCGATCGTGTAAGGCATTATTTTGCGTTAGAAAAGTCGAGATAAGCAAACAGGTCTGGTCGCTTTCAACGCACTGCACTGCATTCTATTGCAGCCGCAACGAGTCGGTCGGAGAGACATTTGACACGTCCTCGCTGACAATAATATGTGTGTGTAAACCGGAGCGAAATATATACAAGTAGTTCACGCCCTTTTACAAAACATCTTTCTAATTTTAACAAATCGTTACTAGTTCTTAAATAAATAAAGTCATTTGGACTACTGATATTTTTGTTTGGAAACAAAATTCCTATGTCGGTTTTAAAATATGTCTGGCTACTAAATATAATTGTAGCTATTATTCTAATCAAGAATTGTCATTACTGTATCTGTTTGAGTCGCAGGAATTTTAATTATAAATTAATGTGGTTAATAAATAACTGCACGTCAGACGTGCAAGTGGCATAGATTAAGGCGTACCTATACAGAGTTGACTATCGCCGATAACAATTTTAATGTGTCAAACGGATTAAACATTGTCACAAAACATCAGATCCATTCAAATTCCCTTTCGCTTCGTTTATTAATTACACGGGCGAGTTACCCCGCACTGCACCCCCACGCACCCTGTGCTCCCCCCCTTCTCGACCCTAACTAACGCCAATAACTTGTTTATCGCGCGACTGCGGAAACTAGATCCCTAACTCCGATCGGAAAATATCCCCCGAATTTCCGTCGCGTCCGACACAACTTTACTTTACAACTTAGTAGTAAGATACGACACCGCTTAATGCGATTTTATTATTTCTGAACATTATTGCACCTAATAAATATTATTATTCCGAAGTTATTTTTCTAGTTAATAAGAATATAAGCTTTTAAAATATAGCATTCGAGATCAAAGGAACTGTTAATTCGCTAACTCATGTCTGTTTAAGTCCACTCTACTAAATAAGACATAAGATAATAATTGATACAGTTTCAATCTGTCGACATCTATTCCAAATATTTCAAAACAATTAACGGCTGGCTGTAAAACAAGCAGTGACAGTCGGATTTCAAAATAATAATTACTTATATCAGATTTATTAATTAGACGTAGTGGGGACGTCTCTAGGGCTTGTCTGGCGGTGCAGCGGGTGCGGGCGCGCGGGCCGAGAGGGCCGGGGTGGCTTCCGCACCGCCACCGGAGATTGCGTCCCAGCCTCCTGCGCAAGCCGTCTAACTCAATCATCTGCGTGAAAATATCGAATAAAACTTGCTCCCGGCGACACTTTTAACTGTACACGTGGGAGGGAATGCGCCAATTCGCTATCGTAGTTTCGTTTACAGAAACGAAATAAAAATCATATTCCTATTTCTGCCTCGAGCGCGGTTCGACGTTCGCCGTCTGAACTCAGTTTCGCTCTGGTGTCATCGTATTTAGTGTGACGACGAATTTCCTGTTTGGAAGAAAACGTCTAAAATTCATTAGCTCATGTGACCGAGTACCATCTCGGGCGGTGTTATGTTCCAACTAACAGAAAAAACCGCAGCGGCCGAGGGCACATCGGTTGGCACTCCTTTCTTGACGGCGAGACGTCAAAAACATGCGTGCGTGAGACTCGACATCAATCAATGTGGGCTGCTTTTATTTTTGGTCCGGCTCTGTTGACGACTGCTCGTATTTTTAGGGTTGCGCAGGACTACTAATGAACCAGTCAATTGTCTTCCACATCTATTCACTCGATGACAAATAAAATTTATCTTTTTGTTTTTGTTGTCGCCTTCTTCCCTTCACAAAACTATTCTATACTTATAAATAACCATCTTTAAGAGTTCCGTATGCTCATATCGTTGTGAATCCAATTTTAACTTTCAGAGCAAGACCCTAAAATTCCCTGTAGACCTATGAATAACTGGATCTACGCGACTTGGGTTAGATTGTTATCTATAAAATTATATGTGTAAGTCATCATGACACTACCTTCAATTTATAATCATGCAAGGTAGGATAAGCTATTTACGATATAGAAAGTCATGTTAAATGAAAATTATTATTACCAACATTTTAGTTGTATCTTAAAAATTGGCACAGAACCTAACCTTGACCATGATTATTAATAAAATCATCTTTGAGTAGGTCAGCCGTCACATGTTAGTAATTGTATAGTACACAAATCAAGTCTTTTTTGACGTGATAACGTCTTATAAATCGATGACCGGGTGCACGCACGAAAAAGTGTCACGTTATTGACTAGTTGCTAAACAATAACGTGATAAAACGTGACCGTTATTGATTGGTTGCTCAGCAACAGCGATTGCAGCGACATGGCATGCAATACAATTGGAACTAACGTTATTGATTGGTTGCTAAGCAACGCGAATGGCGATATGTCATTAATATTTTCTTATGACGTCACGTAAAATTATCGCCCGTAAACCGACTTTACAGACAACCATTTTTTCACTGTCGCAAGAAAGCGTCACGGCAATTCTATGGGTTTTAAAACGATTTTCCGCAGCAATAAAAATCATTAGAAACGTCGCTAACTTATTTAGCCACGAATTCTTTGATGTCATTTGAATGATACTAGCTTTTCATTTAAAATTAATTAACAGCGAGACTTTGAATCAAGCATGGCAGAGAAGCGATATATCAAATTAATTAGAATAATGTTAAATGTAAATTGTTAGTGTTTTCATTATACAGCAGTGTAGTGCAGTTGCATAGGCAATAGTTACATTCAGGAAGCCATCCTAGATTTATCACACTCTCAAAGGCGAGCTAAATACCATTACATGTGGTGACATTAACATCCATCATGTCAATAGACAAATTATTTGTTGAAATAATGAGGTGCCTACAGTTGAGAAGTAAACTATTCCATTAGCTAAAAATTCGTTGTTAGATCACATGTCCCCACTAAATAACGTTACAAATGTTACATATTTTTAGAAAACAAAATCTTTTTTAACAAACTCTTTTCATCTTGTACGATTTTTACAATATGCATCACTATTATTGGTTACATTGACGTATTTATAGCCACAGCCTATGCTCATATTATGTTGATGTTCGATTCAAACAAGTCTAAATTTAAAATTCTAAAATAGAGCAATTTAAAGTTATCTATGATAGCATCTTGGCCTTCTAGCTATAAAAAAAGTATAATAGGACAATATAAGCACCAAAGATCTTCAGACTTGAGACTTGGGGTGCTTATGCGTTCTGCAAAGACGGCAAACAATATTTCTGAGGCTTGGAATGATGCCAAAATTTGATTTTAATGACAGTTTATACATACAAGTCCGTGCCCTTATTATTTTCTCTTTTTAGTATTTCTTATTTAATGTACAATATGCAACATTCTGCTAACGCATATAGCCGTAGCTTATAAACAACTATGAAAACTGACATCTAAAAATATTTCTGTTGCCAAATTGAAGTTGGTTCCAGTAAAATATCCGTGAAAAATATTTATGCAATCATATCATACGAATGTTTGTCTATTTTTATCATATATCTTTCGTTCACAGCAACGCTCGATCCACAGAGTATGAATCAAAATTGTGATTGTTGTTTTTTAACTAAACTCTAAATATCCTGACCTATAACTGGACGGATAGTTCAAAACGTCAGCCGAATATTTATAAATACGGTAGCAGAGACGGTAATGCGCCTCGACAGACAGTTGCTAAATTTCAATGTGCTCTATTTCGAATTTGTAGCTTCGGCTTTCAAGACAGAGAATAAACCCGACAGTGAGTCTCGGACACCCTTCCCGTTGAAGATTAAAGCTGACGCGACAAACAAAACGACACTAAATGATGATTCGGATACGCTTTACGCTACTAAGTAAACGGGAAATTGAAACGTTGGTAGACACAAATTCTTAGAACTCGGAGAAAAACGGATGCACAGAACTGGGCCGGACTCTATAAATTTAAACCGCGCACAAATTACTTTGTTATTCCTTATGAACCCCATAAACAACAATTTTAATAATCGTGTTTTGACAAGTGTGAGCGTGACGGTTAATTTTCAATATTTATAGCTACGATATGTAAAACTGAAACAATGATTTGAAACGCCTACATTGTTATAAAATAAACGTACACTATACCGACTACTCCAAGACTGAAATTGGAATTACTTAATACATTTTTTGGGATATAATTCAGGAACGCTTAAGGGAATCCCTTACCTCGTTCGAATTGCACGTTTCACTGGGGACATTCTCAAAGAATTATATCTAGTTGAACTAAGTACGCTATTGGCAGAGCGTTCGAATATCTCGTGAGTGCGAACTGCAGCCGTATATATTCTTAGAGCTTCGGAAATACCCTAAATCCGACATACATTGTGGACCATATTACTCTGTGCACTTACATTTGTGCTCGCTATGGACTCCCCAGCCAAATTTTTAAATTATTTCCATATGAAGTGAAGAAAGTTTATGATTTCGTATCCTATATTGTGAAAACGCTTCAGCAAGCGCACCATATTGTTATTTGAAGTCTAGTTTTTAAGACGTCTATATATCAAGAATATAAAAACAAATCTCGCAAATACTACTTAGACAAAACTTAGAAAGTCAAACGTTTTATTTAAAGTATGGAACAGACAAATAAAAGAAGAGCTCTCTTTCAGAGCTCTGGTGAACCCAATTTATTTTCGATTTGGTCCATATAGGAAGAAAATGATAAGTAATGTATAATCCTACTCAATTTCTACGAATCAATTGTGGAAATCGGATTATGGCGATGCTCCAGTAAGTTACATTGTGCGTGGAACAATTGAAATAGAGTACCTAGTACCTATTTCAATTGTTCCACTCTGCATTATAGCTTAGGAAAACATTATTTCAACGCAAACAATTTTAATCTTACTAACTGGAAAATCAATAACATATAATTTAACTTTACAATAATTTTGAACTTTGATAAAGTTCTGCTAGCCCCCGTCAGGAGAACTTTATCTATCGAGCAGTTTGAAATTGTAAAAGATGACGACATTTCAGAACAAATTATGAAATGCATTGAGACACCTTCGCGTTGTAAATACTTACAACCTTCGCGTTATAAATACTTATATCCTTCGCGTTGTAAATACTTACGGCACGATGGTTTCTCAGTATATTTCATAGACATCCGTCTATTCGTCAGATTTTCTTTATTTTTATGTGTTACTATCTTCAGCTGAGGAACCTAACCTATGTCGTAACCCTTAACTCTGACTATCCTTTCCCAAAATTCGAACGTGAACTGTCAAAACAGCAGAGTTTCTTGAACCACTACACTTTATAACGATAAATCAATGAGCACGCAGCAATTCCAACATGTGTAAAGAAATCCATACTGAATACAGGAGTAAATTGGAGTTAACCTAGCAGACATAAAGCGCTTTGAATCAATGAACAATTCATCCTTTACGCGATGACGAGTTTTGCTCATCCAATGAATGTGTTCCTTTGCGAGAATCGGCTGCTATCTAAGGCGACATTCTCAATCCAGTCACACACGCCTCGCTTCTTAAAGCTATTGTATTGATTCAAAAGCTCCCAAAAATCTGTAGACATGTAAGCAATAAATGCGGGGGAGGGGAAGTTTTATAGCTACGTATGTTCGTGAGAGCATGCTTGCGGACGTAATTACGTTTCTAGGCGTTGTGACATCGTTCCTCGTCTTTATAGGGCAATTACTGTCGTTATCTGGCATTGATATTGCATCTTATTTATTCATGCTCCCATCTACATTTAAATAAATACATGCCAGCTGCACTGACCTCCTAGATCTAGACGCAATCTTCGCTTTTTGCTGGTATCAAGTCATACTATTAACATAACACTATTATTATTCTTCATCTCAGCCAAGAAAGGCTTAATAATGGAAGTTGCACTAAATATTTCCAATTCAAGGGTTTAATTAATGGAAATTTCCTGATAATATTTAATTTTGGAAGGGGACTCTGCTCTACGTAGAAGTTAAATTACGAAGGAGTAGATTGTTTGAATATTTCATAGAGGAATGCGGTAGTATATGTACGATATGCAAATTTAGGGGCATGTCCTGCTGAAACCCGATTTTGACGTTACGCAGTCGAGCACCTACTCTTCATGCCACGAGCTGACGCGTCCCATACGTGCTTGGAGCCCCGGCTGACGCAATTCTGAGTCTTAACCACATCTCCCTTGAGTTGAATATCCCTTACGTCCCTGGGGAATCTACAAAATTCGAAATGGCACATGCATATGTAGTAGACATACAAATGAAGATTACTCCAATCATGCTATCTGCTTAGCATTCGAATGCTGGCAAAGCTGTAATAAGAATGACTATAAATCGAACCATATATTAAACTAATGTCCTACAAAGTTCACAAACGGAATTAGCCTAATTCATGTACAACATTTAATTTACAATGTTAAGTAATGTCATAACTTAATTTTGTAACGTCCCTAATAAATTTTATAAATTGGGTAATGTTTTAAACGTGTGCCAAATTTATTAATCTAAACGCATCGAAATTAAGTTCAGTTGACTCACCAAGAATAACAATTAAAACATAATTGTTATTCTTGGTGAGTCAACTGAACTTAATTTCGATGCATTTATATCACACAAATAAATAAATAAAAAAAAAGAACTTATAAAGCATTCAGACAAGTATTTATATCAATTCCTAAGTACCATAATGAAACAATATCAGCAATCAGTAGCGATCCCTTTTATTTATTTTGCTATTCACACAGTCGGCTACGTAATTTTGTAAATTTCATTTTTGCATATCTACCTATAGGTAATCACAGAGTCATGTCGACATTGTAATAAACTGCTCCTGTTAATTTTATCACCAATATAAAAAATATTCACACTAGTATAATCGCAAGCAAAATGAGATATCCATTCATTCATATTTTTGGCAACAGCTACTTGTACATTCATATTAACGATCTCTGAACGTATTCATCATACACAACACAGCGTTTGATTACGACAGTATTACTTTTTCTCACAGCCCATTGTATGGCATCAATCTTAGCCAAAGTTAAAATGTTTGAGCTGGTCGTGATAAGGGCCCACTTATCGCGTTGACATCCTGATTTTTTACCCGCTTAGATTGTGTCGAGTAGAGTAAACATAAGATTCTTATCTTAAAAACTCGAAAAGAAAACATTTAGTTTTATCAGAGTGATAGAACACCTAGCTGTGCCCGATATACGTGTCATGGTAACTTGTTAGCACCTAAAAATGCTCACCTTACATGAACCACAATGTTTACTTTATGATGCGAGTGGGTAAATTGTAACAATGTAAACGAAGTCATATATTTGCCAACTTTAAGCTTAAAGATTAGCTAAAGAATATAAAAAAGTATGCAGGTGTGTTCAACATACATACCTACTTCAAATTGATAAGACATCGGCGGGAGACTTATTTCCTAACTGTGGGTGGTATGATGGTGTAAGTTGCTTCCCTATAAATTTAAATTATGACTTTAGTTAAGTAGTATGAAGGAAATAACATCTTATCGTTAACAGAGATTGATTTGTTTTACAAAGTCTACTTCTGTTCATTTCATATGAGCACGATACATATCATAGTAATATGTAGCATTCTGAAATGCTATTATGCACAACTTTGATGTGTAAGGTATCAATCAATCGGTATTTATCGACCCCATTACAGCAGTCTCTACCTGGCATACGTATTTTTTGAAACCATTACTTAACCACGTTCTTACACCTTTGGGATCAAAGTTCGTAACTGGCGTTGAACAATGCTTGCTACTAACCTAAAGGTGTTTCATTTCACTACCGTTGTAATCACTGTTGAATTTAATCGTTGCTGTTTCAAAATTCGAGCATAAGTACAATGCTGCCATGTACAAATTGTTTAACTTTTGAACTATTTATGGTTCGCCTGTGTTATAGTTTGAGAACCATTATTATTATGAACTTTAGTCGTATTTATTCGCATTTCCCATCCGATGATGGGAAATGTCAAAAATATTTCCAATCTTATCGGAAATCTTTAGAGTGAAGATTAAGGACGTTTGTAATGTAATAAGTACTTCAATATGTCAAAATAATTCAAAATATAAATCAAAACTTGACATGTTGAAATATATTTGATTCGGATTTGTATTACGTACATCGATTAGGTATTTAGTTGGACCCTTAATCGTTAAGTACATTCTATCGATAACATTTCACACACTATCATGATAAACTTGACATGTATGATAATCATGATAATTTTATGTTTAGTTTGTATTTGGGTTATATCGATTCATTTTGATCCTTGCATGATATGAACAATTTAAGCTAAATTGGTTTACATCCTTTTTAAATTCACGAAACAGATATTTCAAAATATTTCATTTGTTATTACCATTCGTCGTCAAAGTATTTCTTACGCTCTATTGGCGTATGTGTCTGATCCCACTTAGTACCAACCTACTAGTACCTACAATATTTAACTAGAGTGTTCCAATACAAACTAATATACTGTGTATCAAATAGCACAGTCTAAAATTAAAAAAAAAAATACATCCTAGTATATCAATTCAGTTGGGTACTTTAGGCACAGATTTTTCAAAGTGCATAAATACTAGTACCTACAATATTTAACCATTGGGGTTTGAAGCATCGACAACAAATCCTAGAGTGTTCTAATACAACCTAATATACTGTGTATCAAATAGCACATTCAAAAATTTATATAAAAGAAATACAACCTAGTATATGAATTCAGTTGGGTTTTATAGGCACAGATTTTCCAACATGCACAAATACTTACTATTCCTTCTGCAAATTTGACTCACTTCACTTAGATATCAAGCATAATCCTGCGGTAGGTACATTGTAAGAACTCTGTAAGATAGCAAATGTACCAGCAGTCTTAGACAATGCTAGACAAGAGGAAGGTATCAATCAGACTGTCCGCAGTTACCGTGTAGTACAGTTACTAGTGATTCATTTGGTCATTGCTCAGTGCTACATAGACATATACATGAATGAAATAAAATTCAGCTAAATTAGACTGCTTTTGTTATGGTTACAGAAGTCGACGATTTTGATATTACTTATTTTTATTTTAACCAAACTGTCGGTTCGTTACGGTAACATTTAACGGCTTATTAAATTTAGTAATTTTCCAATATTATTCTTACGACAGAAACACACACACATAGACATTGTTCATGGACAGGGAAATCTTGGACCAAACTTGAAAATTAAGTCAAGGTAATTTAAAATAACTTAATTGAATAAAATTCAGTAATTTTCAATGTTACTGTCACGTGATGAACACACAACATCGACAGTACAAAAGGAAAGTTTCACACAGGGTACGTCCATCAATCATGTGATATTTGTAGCCACTTTAGACCCTGTGACGTTTAAGACTAACCTACCCTTCCCTACCCAACAAAATTTTGGTAAATAATATCCCATCTATTTTGACACAACGGTGACATCTTGAACGGCTAAGGGTGCAATTGGTCCAATACCGATTAAGTGTGAGTCTCTCGTACGAGTGTAATTGATTCAACGCCGGTCATGTGTCAGGAGTCACGAGGCACTTTTCAGTCTAAAAAATCAACGTTTAAGGGAAAAATAAACGTGATATCTTACAACATCCCCTTCCCCTGGTGATATTTCTTGATGTTTTACGAACCTCGCTCACTTTCGAGCATCACGTGGACGACCCCGCACACTTTCGGAACAACGTGACCTAAGATTCTCTGTAAGCTTTCCCTTCTATACTCTCAATGTTTTGCGATATTAACCTCTTGTTTTATCATTTTTGACGTGATAACGTCTTATAAATCGATGACTGAAATTATACACGCACGAAAAGTGTACAGTCACGTTCCGCCTGCTGAAAGGCTTAAGTAATGCGCCAGGGTCCGCTAAAGCTGTCACAGGTATTGTTGCTAAGCAACAGCGAATTGTTTATTACAATGTCATCAATGTTTTCTTTAGACGTTACCACGTAAAATTATCGCCCGTAAACCGTATTTACAGACAACCATTTTTTAAGCTATTGCATAGCTTCTATCGCGGGCCTTGAGTGCGGGGACCGAATCCAGAAATTCCGTAACGAAAAAACCTCACGCTCCCCACTCCGACGGGCACAGCGGTGATACTTTTTACTTTTACCATCTATCAATGAATAGCAGAACTTTTAATGTTTTTTTTTTTTAATTTAAACAAAAAAACTTTTTAAAAACTAAAAAAAAAATTTTTTTTTTAATTTAAAAAAAAAACTTTTTTAAAAACTAAAAAACAATATTTTTTTTTAATTATAAAAAAAAACTTTTTTAAAAACTAAATTTTTTTTTTTTTTTTTTTAATTGCTTAAGTTGATAAAAATGCTATGCAATAGCTTTACCGCGGCAGTCCCCGAGTGCCACACGTCTTTTTTTACTTCTTGATTGCTCTTCAGAATAATAATACCGACCTACTGTAGGTATAACAGATAAAAAGTGTAAAGTTACACATTTTGTTTACTCAATTACGTTTTCCTTAATGAATTCAAGGTGATAAGAATTCCGTCTGTCGACGTTAGTTTCCTTAAGCTCAAATTAAAATATTACATTTAAGATTATACGGTTTATATGTTTATCAGCTTTAATAACGTTTTGACTGCCTCGGTGGCGCAATGCGCAAGAATTCGTGGGTTCTATTCCCGCACAGAACAACACTTAGTGAGATCTCACGAATTGCTGTTCCGAGTCTGGGCGTACTATGTGTCTTATAATTATTTGTAAAGTCCCCTGCGATAAAAGGCATGTAACCTAATACATACACTCGAAAAACATAACCCTTTTTCTTGCGCAGTCGGGTAAATAATGGAGATAAAGTCATCTAATATCTAAGTCCATTGCTTGTGTTATGAGAATAAGTGCATGTTATGTATCCCATATTAAAAACCTCTTTAAAAGCTATATTAGGTATAAAGTGTCCACAACATATCTATTTTTAAAAACACTCCTGCATTCAATACATACAATTGAATAACATTGAGATGAGATGAGACAATGAAAAAGTACCATTCATAATTATTCATTTATCTTCATAATTCCGTATCCTTTTATGAAAGGATAAGTATAATTCTGTCACAAAATAATGACTAATCTAGCGTCTTCCGAGTCACGAAACTAATATGGCATACGATGAATTACGAGGTACAATCACTACGAACATCATAGTGATAATAATCAACAAATTTATTTTTATTAATTCTAACTTATCAAAAAGTCGTTTTAGGAATTAATGTATTGCGAAAGATTTCTCGATTATTAGATGTTCAGATCCACAAATATTTATATAGTGCTGGTGTACAATTTGGCGTCCTTGCATTGGCAAAACTATTGCACCTTCCAAACAACCAGTCAGATTCTAAACAACGATAGTACATTTTCCGTCAGAAAAACGAACAAAACCAGGAAAGAGCTTAAATAGGTTCGCTCCAAATTAACACAAACTACATAAAGAGTTCCTCTTAGTAACTAAGTTGAAATAACAGAAAGTACAAACTTTTTAAATTAGTAGCTGTGGCTTTATAAAACTAATTTAGGTACCTACATTCAAGAGGATTCAATGTCATAATGCAAGCGATAACACCTACTATCTTCACCGTCTAAAAATAGTTACGCATCGTATTCCAACGACTTGCGTGGGATAGTACGATACCACATTTTACGTTTCTAAACAAAAATGTATTATCTACTTAAAATAATTTATTAACCTCATTAAAAAAGATTATGTAAAAGTGCTATATTTCAATCACTTTTTTATTTTCAGCAATTAAAATGTGTAACAAATACCACATTGATAAATCGAGTACTGAACTACTAAGACTTCGCCGATCGATGGGGTTGTCTCTTACAAGTTTCATGTCTATTTCTACTGAACTACCCATTCTATTAAAAGCTTTTCTCATTTTTTATGTTCGTGAGTGCATGCAACTCTCTTAAGAATTTATTTTTGAGTTAAAATGATTGTCAATCATAAATGTAATCGAAAACGCTTGATATACGACTCACAACTTGGTCTAAGAACGACAAACACTCACAAAAAAACGTTTAGTCAAAAAAATAGCTCCCTATTTAACATGGGACGTCTTACGGGCAGTGAACGAACTTTGTTGCCGACCGTACAATATACACGATAAGTGTTGCTTTCCTGTCACGGAAGTGAACGTTTGCATTTGTTAATTTAGTTGTTACCGGTTTTTGTCCGACTCTGTAGACATTAGTTGGCCAGCCCGAGCTGATTTTTACTGCTTAAAACAACACACAATATGCTAATTTTTGTTCAAAAAGTCAAATGAGACGTCTACTTACGTATACAATACGATTTCTGTCTATTAGCTGACAGTACGTCTACTTTAATTTCTTAAATCTACTTTAATTATCCCAGAGAAGACAAAACTGTTTGCGTAATAAAAATAGATGAGTACACATTACACATCCATGCATTTTTAAAATGAAATGTATTCAGTGTATAAATAAGCTAATGAAAAATTATGCGTGATATATTCGCTCTCGTGTTTATTTGTATAATCTAACAAAAACTAGCAAAACTGACATAAAGTTTTGGCTTTCTATAGTTAAATAGGAACAGAATATTTATTTTATATAAATATGATTTGAAATAATGTAGTTATCTAAATATAGATATTAAAATATTCCTTCTTACATAATGACGTGGGTAGATCCGTGACAGAAAAGCTAGACTGAAATAATGAGAAAGCTAACCACGTATGACAGAACAAAGACTTTTGTTTTTCAATTTTTTTTTTTAACTAGGTGATGAATCACTATACATTTAGTCAAATATAAAGGCAGCGACAGGTGTTTTATAATATATTTGACTTTCACAAAGTGGTGCGTCAAGAAGGGCTGTCATAAAAACAATGGTCGAAAAATAGCCTACTCAGTAGGTATGAAAATATAAAAGAAGATTTGTTTAGTGTGTTGAATAAATTTAAAAAGATCTTTAACCGCAAACATCATTTTCAACACCAAGATTTCATATTTGAGGACGAAACTAAACCGTAAAATTTACTCAGCTCATAAATCGATTAAATCTGACCGCTTTGATGCCAAAAGGGTCAGGCCCTTACATGCATGAGAGATCTTCTTGTCTTCATTTTGCTTCTAAAATTAGAAGTATTAATACCTAACCATACCTTAAATTATGCTAAAAATGGCACCTCTACATTCGACAGATTTCTATGAATTTGTATTCCGATTTAAAACTGCCTGCAATTGTAAAGAGATTAAAAATGTCACAATTTCATATGTGAGACGTTTCTTCACCCAATGTCTACCTAAATTTATGTACCTTCTGGTCTAGATTAATCTAAAGTGACAACTATGAAGTAAAAACCGTAGATAATTATTCAAACTCGTACGTAAACTATTCTGTAAGGCAGCTATATGCCTTTGATTGCTAACAAAATACGATTCTACTAAGTACAATTTCTGTTCCTGAATAGCATTTTATTGCGTAGTATTCGCGAGGACAGCAAACTCGAATTCCTCACGTGAGCAGCCGCGGGCAGAAACGAAACTAGTAACCTAATCAATAGAGTATAAGAGATTCCGTAAAAATGGCGTGTCAGAATTGTAAGGTATAACCACATTTGATGCAGGGTGATTGATGGAATAATATAAAATATTCAACGATTAGTTGTATCGGACTTGTGTAGTCGTTAGTCGTGTTAGGTCGACGCCAGACGTAAGATCTCAATGATTAATTACTGCAACACTAACGTTCGAGCTTTACGAGTATAGTCTGGTACTAAAATAACCGTTATTATATTGTAGCTAATATTAAACGATAGCGGAAATAGTGACACTAGACATGAATTTAAAATGAAATATATTTTAATGAAACACAAAATGGCTCATCTATTTAAAATGTTGTCTGTTATATTCGTGACTTTGAGCAGATTACGAGAATATCGAAAATACGAGATCTATTAAATATATAAAAATATACTTGCAGTTTAAATAGTTCAATAGTCTTAGTAGTTGTAGTGCTTATAGCTGCTGTGCAAGAGTTCAGGGTTCGATTCTTTGTGATTACTTTGTGTTAGTTACGTGTATGGTTTTAAAGTCCCTCGACTGCCAAAGGCAAAGCGTGTTGTCTCAAAAAACAAAGCTGTACATAACTAATTAGAATGTTATTACGTTATTTTGCATTTTACAACCTATTTCATCTTGAATACACATTTAAATAAGGGTAGGAAGTCTCAGACGACTAACTAGTACTGTGGGCCCTTATATTCGTGCAAAGTTTAACACATTATATAAATGTTTGCGCGCATATGAGAAACGGTCAGCGTACGGTATTCGTGAGTTCCTATTTACTATTTTTGAGATGATCAACGAATCTATGGGAGACTACCCATTCGAGCAGTATCTCATAGATTCTTTCATCATTCGATCAAAGGTTTTCATGTGAATCAAAATACTAACTCTACTTGGAAAACTGCAAATGTGTCAAAACTTTGCTCACTTATTCGCGAATGATGTCCTAAACTTGTGTGAATATGGAGGATCGACATAACAATTCTTTAAGACCAATCAAAACTTCCTCATTGGCCCATTTGGTTAAGGATCTCTAAAACAAGATGAACCAAATGACATAATGAGGGCGTGACTTGTCATCACGTAAAACAGCCATTGTCATCAACTAAAGCATTTGTATAACGATGTGACTCACTGAACCCACTTATAACTTTGAACGTATTCCGTGATAGAGATCCGACCATTAACTGTTGGTTACAAACTGAATGTTTAGTTTTACAGTAAAACTATTTAAACCGTAATTAGTTATGAATACGTTACGAATGTTGTTTATAACTAAAATCTTAAGTTATAACTAAAAATGTATCATTGAAAATAGGCATTTTAAACTCTCTTGTCTCCCCCCCTTAAAACAGAGACACGGCATGACCTACCTCAAATTTATACAAAATCGTTTTCGGGTTAGCCTTTTTTTCGTTTATAACTGTTTAGGGTTTTGGTTAAATATAGTACCTACGGCGGTCCATTTCATAGTTAGAGCAAAAGGCTTCTATATGTCTATAAAAAAATTAAGTCAAATTTATAGTTAGATACTTAGAACATAAGAAAGTGGTGTAAGACTTTGACGTCTAACATGAGTGCAGTGAGTGCACTTGTAAATTTGGTGTAATTTGAAATTACACCAAATTTTTATTGAGGTTTGAATTTAGACATTATATATAAACAAAGCCTTGATATGCTGTCAAGGAAAGACCGTATTCTCAGTATTCGGTGACTTGTACATTATAAACTTGGCACTAAATGTAAATTTACCGACGATAGCAAGTGGATATAATTTTGAGTTCTAAGTATATACTAATTCCTAATCTAACTAGCATAAGCAAATCATTAATACCTGCCAAGAAACCTACATTAACCACGGTTAAAACAATTACCTAACTCAACTAGCGCAAAACCCTGTGTCCTGTCCCTGTTTTGCAACGAACATAAAATAATCACACATACAGACAGAAACAAAGGTACGAACCATTTTATTTCTGTCTGACTGTCAGTTGACCCGTGATCACGATCGGTGCAATTCGACCGAAACGTTGGGTAAATAAAAGGTTCATACCTTTAAATAATTCACGCGATTAAGTCCCGAAATATATCTAATATAAAATAACCCAACAACTAACATTCATGAATCTCACAATGCTCTACCTCGTGTGGGAATCAAACCGACGACCACACTTCATGTGCATGTATATATTTTTAACGCCAACACAACTATTACCTCAATTCATTCAAGATCCCTATCAACAACAAACGATTACCTTTTTTACATTTTTTGTCTGTTTGTTTGTTTCGGCAATCTCTACGGCTATATGGACTGGACCGATTTTACTAGGAGGTGACTTTACCTTTAAGGAATAACTTAGGCTACTTTAAACTTCCTAAAACATTTTGATTTCACGCAGACGAAGTCATGGATATCAGTTAGGACAATAAAACTCAATAAGATTTCTTAAATTCGCCATTGAAAACTTGTCACAGCTTACATTATCGATAAACATTGCACAGAGGGTAAAATTTTGTTTGCTAGAGCTTCATATAAAACGACTTATCCGATCGAATTGAACTCTTCGATATTGGTACTGACTTATTCACACAAACAAGTCTGCTAGGGGAGACATTAAACAAACACATCTTCAAACACCATCAGTTTATGTACTTTGCAACCTACTATTTTTTTCTCCGTATAGTCTAAGCTCTCACTAAAATAATCGAAAAATATTAAAATGATGTTGAAGTTGAAATGCTAAGCAAGAAGTCATGGGTACGATTCTGATCCAAGGTAAATGTTTGTGTGCTGAGAAATTAATTATTCTATGTTTGGGCGTCTGATAGCTATAGGATTGATACTATCTAGAACGGGATCATATGGCCATGTGTGAATTGTCCCAAGATACTTATTTTCACGTCATATTAAACGTTTTGCACTGTTTTTTTTTTGTTATGTTTGTAAATGACAGGTCAAAGTTAGTCTGGCAGAAAACGTTTAAAAATTCACATGGCAAAAGTAAAAAAATTGTGTTACAAATCCTATTTTTAAAAGTGAGACAGAAGACAATATGACTATATTCAAAAAAATTGTCAAAATCAACTATTGTTCCAATAAATTATTGGCGAAATTATTTTATTGCCATTCTATTATATTACATAGTCGTAAAATTATTTTTTCTCATTTTCATACTGACTACAAAAACTAAACATAACGCAGGCGAAGCTGCGGAGAAGAGCTAGTATCTATTAAAACCAGCTACTATAATAGTACACTCTAATAGAGCTTTGAATTAATACAAGAAACATGTCTGTATTACGTAGATCAATATTTAAATTTAACCTGAATCGGTAGAACGAAACTACCAATACATTTATATGCAATTCAGACTGTGTTACTGTGAAACAGGCCAGCTAAATTTGGATAATAGAATAAATCTCTTTGCTACTAAGAGAATTGTTTTTATCACCTATATTTGCACCTTTATCGGTATCCTTTCTAGATCTTATCATTTGGCCAGAATTACGGAATTGACCGTATCTCCTATACGGTAATAAATAAACCTAAATACCGGGAAATGAAAACGATAAAAAATCTTTTCTGTAGAGATGAAAATTATGGTTTAAATGACTGTTGTCAAAAATGATAAAACAGTCGTTGATAAAAAAATATATAGAATAAAATTATAAAAGCCTATTGTCAGTTTACAGGAAGGCTGTTTGATTGGACAAGATAATATACCATAAATATTAGGTATACCTACTATTCTTAGCTATACCTAGTATACAATGTATTATGTACTACAATAATCATCACAGCCTGAAATTATTTCCCTCCACAAAATTTAAATGTGTCGCCAACATGACAGACCATACTCTTACGTAAATCATTTTAAATTTAACGCGATACTGTTAAATTTAAATTTATATATGTATACCTACCTAGTTTAGAAGAGAAAAGAGTTTTATAAATCATACAATTAGATATCAATTTCACACATTAGAATAGATCAAGAATGATGGAAAACATTTTGTCACCTAATCGGATTACATCGGATCTCGTAACTTCACGTCTCTCTACATTCTGACGGTTTCAGACAATTTCTACAAAAAGAACATTATAAGCTTGCTTTAGCTATTTATACTTGCCGTAGTTGAGGCATTTTTCGAATATACGCCATAAAATTAAGGGAGTTATTTACGGTTCGATTCGCCAATACAAAATTCAGTCCTCAAAATGACAATCTAACTTCACATTATGCGTCAAAAGATGAGGTATTTAAGTCGAAACATGATGTCGACAACATTTAAATAAACTGACTATTCCGCTCATATTACCACCGCTTAAAGTAACAAAATTATATAACACTTTTAAAGAGGTAATTATAAGTTTGTGTAGAGTAGAGAGGGTGTTGCTCAAATAAATTCAAGTCAGAAAGTACACGGCGCGCGAGCAAGTGCTAGATGTAACATACACTGCACAAACTAGTCACAGAGCGACGTGGTCCCGGCGCGAGCCACGGCGAGTGGCTGCGCGTAGCATTTTGTTACACATAATCGGATTAGGGGCGAGTGTCGTCTGCCGACTGCCATCGCATACGACTTGCACGGAGCCCGCATATAAATACGATTCGACCCTTACTCAGGATTTAAATAAGACCCACCGCTACCAAGGAAATAATGAGCTTACCGCAACATCAAACAAAAATCGCGAATTGCGCTAAATGAGACCTCACTAATGCCTACTGTCGAGTTTGGCAACTCTCTACATATATTTCACCATATGCATAAAAAGCGGGGGTGCTAGGCGACGGAGCCAAACTCAGTCTTCCATTACACGGATCACTTGGCTTGCGCTCAGGTTCACTAGCTAAATCCCTTCCTGCAGCCTTCTACAATTACCCTCAGAGATTTCGTGATATTAACCATATGTACCTACCGGCGGCGGAGCGCTAGAATAAAACATGAAAGTAATATTTTATTTTAATACAGATACAACAAAGTGAGAATGTAAAATTCATAAAAAATGTGCA
Source organism: Herminia tarsipennalis (assembly GCA_945859575.2). Lineage (NCBI taxonomy): Eukaryota > Metazoa > Arthropoda > Insecta > Lepidoptera > Erebidae > Herminia > Herminia tarsipennalis. The sequence goes on from OX243840.2 coordinate 9,552,826, forward strand.
ATAAACACTAAGATGCGTCACAATATACATAAAAGTGAACAACTAGATAAAGTAAACAATCGTGCTCTTATCGTAATCATGCAAGGCGTGACATCGACCGTTAGACGCTCAATTATCTAGTAAGCTCTCTATGGTCTCAAGCGGCTAGACTACGGTGTGAGATATGCTTCCGGTGGTTCCCGGGAAAGATCTATTTATGCGTTATGTTCCGCACTGTTTCTGTTGGTGTCAATAAGCTGTGTGAACAGGGCATGAGCGGTACAATCGACAAAATATTTCTCTCCGGAATCACGTCGGGCAGACTGTGTATAAATGGAGTGCCTCACTTACCAAACTTCGGAAGATGGCAACTAAGGTGCTCCACCACAATTACCGCTTGCGTAACCCTGGGAAAAATATTTTCTCCGTGAATCTAACGTGTCAGTAATTCTCATAAAGTGGATGTTCTTATAATATAGCAGGGAATAGTTCAACAATTACACCGGTACATTGCTCGGGATGTGGCATCTTACATCTAACATGCTGATTTACGTTGCTAGTATTCGGTGAGGAAGATTAAGGTCTGTTTACACTATTAAAGAGTGGATTGTACTCTGGTGTCTGCTTGTACTCAAAACAAAATTCAATTGGACATGATCTACTTAATATAAAAACTTGAAATAAAAACGCTAGGACCGCTAGTCGGCACTATAGATACAATAGTCTATCAACTAAAACACAATGTCTAACGCAAATATACACCTTTTACTAACACACAATTGCAGCAATTGGTTACTAATACTTGATGTTGCTCGTAAATTACGATAATAGACTGAGACAATAGTGAAGGTTAATAAGAAATACATAAGTCTACAGCAACAAGAGTGAATTATTATAATTTGTCTTTATAAATATTACCATTTTATGAGTAAAACTAAGTGGTAGATACACCTGGAAAAGATTTCATATTATTAATAAGTTTCATTAGCGTTAACTAACTACTTACACACATGTTTATAATAAATACAAAAAGTAAAGATGATCACATGTTTAATCAGTATAGTGTAACTTGTTTAATAAAAGAACAGTAAAAATCACAATGGCATTTTCCGACATATTTATGTATGAACGAAGTAAACTTTGTGATATTTAAATTCAAATAACTGTAGTAAAACAAATATGCAATTTACGCTATCAACTTATCGATAATAACAATGTCTGAAACTCAGTTAAAATGTCGCGACTGTTTAGAAATCTACTAGAAATATAGGCAATCGGTCATAATCAAATGATTTACTCTCTGTGAGATAATGTGTTCTAGATTCGCATATCATACGTGGGTACATTGATAACGAAATTATAATTAATGAGATAATTCTCATTAATTTTAAAACACTGTCAAGTCGTATTATTACTTCATTCAAATCAATGATCAATACTGATGCACGACTTTACGTATGTTTATTTAAAAATAATTCGTATGTACAGAAAAGCACATTGTAAAGCAAACAAACAAGCATTGTAGAGTAACCGGAGCGGGTGCGGTGTCCGGCAGTGGAGGTCGCTCGCTCATTGAGCGCTCGCCAATTGAGATAATGGCCTCAAATGCAGATGATTACTGACCCATTCATTGGAAACTAGCTGTTAGTAGCTCGCTGCGTTCGCGATTTATATCATTACGCTTACGATAGGGCACTTCTATTAAATTAACTTAACGTTAACCACCCGCGAAGCGCGCGATGAAATGTCTGTTTACCTCCTAAAGTAATATATTGTAAATGCACACATTAACGGTTGGTGGTCGAATTTGTATCGCTGTAACGCTTTAGGGGAATAGAAATGGAAAATTGTGAACTTACTAATCATTTGATTTTACGTGGCACGATGCATTTGCAGACTTGCGGTCTACCAACGCTTTATTACTAATTGAGAATCGTTATACGCATTGTTATTGCATCAAATGTGGCGGACGCGCACAGAACAATAGGGTTTTTAAACACAATTAAAATTAACAAGCCGAACTGTGCGCTACCTATATGCATTCATGATGGCGAATCCTTTATAGAGAGTTTAAGTAAATATCAATGAGAGTTGGCTGTTTATATATACTCGCCTTCGTTGTTAATTACTGGTTATGACATAATTTTATTATTATGGTTGTGTAATAAAATTCAATGTACCATTAAGTGTGCGCATAGCCCGATGATTTACACAGTAACTTTCGTCGTAACAGAGATTTACGGTGTCACACAAACAGCTATTTTTGACACAGTTCGACTCTCTTCACACTTTAATTATAGACGTACAATATAACAAAATAATATTTCAGCTTTGTAGCTTGCCTTGAAAATAATACTGCTCTAGTTTACAAGACGAAGTATGCACGTTTCCGACCATTAGAATAAAAGTTAATAGAAAAATATTCAAGGTCGTATTTCACGTTTATTAGGGTAGAACATGATTGACGGAAAGCAAACCTAGTGCCTATTTCAACTGTTGTAAAATATGTATTAAAATTTTAATAACTAATAAACTCTCACGTGCATTTGACAACATTTCTGAGCTAGATCCTATTGAGTTAAACACGCTTGCAAGTGATCATAAAAAAGGTATAAAGAAAATATCGGGTAACTATGACTTTTAAAAATAATTCGTTATTATTGTTTATAAATTGCACAATATAAAATACTAGCTTTTTCGTTCTCGTGGATGCCAGATTGTTACCAAAGTATTTTAACGGCAAAGTTTCGTACTAACTTTGCACCCCGGTTTTACCCTCTTAGGGGGTGAATTTTCAAAAATCCTTTTTTAGTGCTCCCCTACGTCATAAAAGGAAATCGTGTGCAAAATTTCAAGTTTCTGACCCTTATAGTTTAGGCCCTGCGTTGATATGTCTTTCTTTTCTTTTTATCTTTTATAAAAGACGACTCCCGCATTAGGGTACATGCCCTGTGTCGCGGGGGACTTTACAAATATACAAGTCACAGACACAAAGTACACTCAGACTCGGAACAATATAAGTGTGGGAATCGAACCCACGATCTCTTCCATAGCAGTCGGACACACTTCCAGTCAGTCAGTCGCTTCTCTTTTTATAAATATAGATAGCATTGCATAGATAGGATTGCATAGCCTTGTATAATTAAATTAAAGCGCTTATTACACCACACTGAATTAAGACAGTCTAACTCTTAAATTCAATATACATTGTTGTTTGGAGTAAGGGTATATGATGGAAGTAACACTAAGCCAGCAAATTGATTCAGCCCGTCCAAATAAGGTATTCGACTATAGACGTATAGACCTGGACGGTGCCATTCCTTTCAATTATAAAGTAAATATTGACTGCAAAGGGTGAAAGAGAGAAAAAACTCGGGCGGCCCTGTCTCTTTGACAGATATTGTCCACAAAGTAGCGTTGTCTCTTTATAGAGAGTGGTCAATTTTGTGAGGTTATGGCACAGTCCTGGTCTCCACGTCAATGTATTTGATTAAAGTCAATCAGCCTCTTTTTAACAAACGTCAAAAACGACCCGTTCTCTACAAATTTGTATGAAATGCTAGCATGTGACGTCATGTTTTCTATGGCCAAATCATTTACTTTTAATATATCTTTTCATTATTAAAAATTATTAACACGTTATATTATAGATGAACATATTTTTTCAAAACACTTTATGACATATTATTGCACCGTTAATATAAAATATTTTATTTTGATAGTAACCCAATTCAGTGTAGTGTAATAAGCTCATTAATCTGTCAAGCACCCACTCATACCCCAACTGATTATAATTTGTATTTTGTACAATGTGCATTTTTTTTAAACTAAGGCTGTTCACTATACATTTCATAATCCAGAACGTAAAATTATGTATAACTGAAGCGACGATAGCCTAAAGAATAAGGCATCGGATTCGCGACCGATAGGTCGCGGATTCGAATCTCACCTATAATACTACCAACGTGAACCCACTCCTAACACAAGTAATTTAGCTTAGCTGGAGGGGTTAATAACATTGCTAGTAATGTGCGACCCACACTTAACTGTTACGCTGGCTCCACACGTTGGCCCCAATGTTGGTCCCAACGCCAGTCGTCCAACGTGTGGATAGATAGTCCACGTTAGGCGAGTGGCGTTGAGACCAACGTTGTTGCAAACTTGTGGAGCCGGCATTATTCCTGGTGAAACTACATTGACGTACAGACTTGGACTGGGCCATAACCGCACAAAATTGACCACCCTCTAGAAATAGACCTCGCTACTTTGTGGACCATACCTGTCAAAGGGGCAGGGCCGTACGAGTTTTTCTCTCTTTCACGCTTTGCAGTCAATATTTACTTTTTAACTAAAAGGGATGGCGCAGTCAAGGTCTATACGTCAATGTAAAACTATTAATATTCCATTTTCAAATGTAAGGCTTTAGTTCTTCATTAATTTATTTTTGAGTTAATACCAATCTACAAGTAATAAAACTGAAACTCAAATAAGACAAGTATTTATTGTACCTAAATTAACAAAGACTGGGTCTTATGGATTTTGCAAATATTTTGTGCCTTTTCATATTTTTTCACGTTAAAAGTAAAATTGTAAATACCTACACCACCATCGTTATCACAACTCAAGGCTGAAGTTTCAATAAACATGTAATAATCGACAATGTATCTATTTAAAAGTATTTACATAGGTATAACAAAAACCTCTCTTAGCATAGATATTAAAAACTTTTTCATATCTTTCTTTCGTAGCAGGTATTAAATAAAATTATCTATCTTCTGCGACGGAGTATAGAGCGAAATACGTTTATTTGAATATTTCGACGGTATCTCAGTTGTTTACAATGAATATCGCGATATCAGGTTTTACCGCGCAATAACTATGAAAAATAAATCGTAATATACGCAGCCACTGAAAATTTGTTGAGACGTAGGTATTAAAGACGCTAATTGTAGGTACACAATTAACGGTTTAGCTCAAATGGTATCTTCCCGGGAGCTGATTTTTTTGGAAAATAATATTTGTATGCACATGCTCTATAATCGAAAAGATAACTCAACAAACATGACTTCACGTTTTCACTATTAGTAGGAATGTTGATAAACTTTCGCGATTTGTACACATTATGAAAATATATATATTACGGGTCTTAATCGCGTGAATAATTTAAGGTAAAATACCTACCTATTGTATTGCAACGGCCGCGGTCACGGGTAGTCTACCCGTGACCACGGCCGTTGCAATACGGTAGAAATATCAGGCAGTAAACAAGGTATTTTACCTTAAATTATTCACGCGATTAAGACCCGTAACATATATATTTTCATAATATTAGTAGGAAGTCTACTACGTAGATTTTCTTACTGTTCAAACATTTAGAGTTTAAACATGGTCGTTGATTTAAAATCTATTGAGTAACTGTCTCTTTAAACATGCTTATTTATGCCATATAATACAGTTCAACAACGGCTAAACACGGTCGCAGCATTATTTTCCACAGTGAGCCGACTCATAGAGCCAAGACCTACTTCTATACAAAACGAGTTGAGTAGTGATGTCCAACCACTCTAAAACATTAAAGCCCGACGAAGCCGACACTATATTACTTTATTTAGAGAACGCTACATCTCTTCAGCGTGTCGTAGCAAATCATTTCATGTCATGTTGACACGTTGATACCGTTTTAAAATGTAATATAAATTCTATCTGCGACAACGTCACATGTAAACACTAAATAAATTGTTTGGTGGTTCACTCGACATATTTTTGTGTCAAAAAACAAATTTTAAAACCATTAGCTTCGGTTTTATGTCCGCCATATTGAATTTACATAATCTAGTAAGTCACATGACGAATAAAATAAAAATCGAACGATGTCCTCTTTTCTGGATTACTAAGCTTGACCTAAAAGCTTTTAAAAACAAAGATAACTTCGTGAGACACATAGCTTTCTTTTTGTTTTATTACAATCACCCAAAACTATGTTGTTACGTACATTGTGTGCGCTGAATAACATAATCCTTACATTTTGCACACACAATGTTTCCTAAAATATACAGGCATTTTCTTAAAATATTCAAGTATTTGTGCAGCCCGAATGGCAAACTATCTCACGCTTACAGGAGACCAGGGTAATAACTTCAAGATAGCGGTAAAGTCTCCCAAACTGATGACGAGTTATTGTATTGACAAGTGGGGGGGGGGGGAGAGAATAGCCGAATATTTTAATCCAACACTACACAGGCCTCATAGTTGTTCCTTTGAAAGAATATGCAATGAGAACCAAACACATTAATATCATGGGCATGTTATGTTTTACTCCGTTCTCTATAATTACTTTCCTTTTTTGACTCGCCTGTTGGTCTAGTGGTTAGTGACCCTGACTGCTAAGCTGGACTGCCTAGTCGTGGGTTCGATCCCTACCCAGGATAAAACTTGTGTGATGAGCACGATGGTTTATTCTGTGTATGGATGTTATTTATCTATAATATTTATGTATTTAGAAATGTTAAAGTATGTTTATCAGTTGTCACGTTTCCATAGTACAAGCTCTGCTTAATTTGGGATCAGATAGCGTTGTGTGAGTTGTCCCAAGATATTATTATTACTCCTATTTAGTTTTGTTAGCTATTCTAATACATAAACATTAATCTATAAATGCATATCTAGAGCAACAAGAATAATTCGGTGGCAGTGGACGGCTACATAGCTTGATTTATGTTGTGACTAACAATATAACTAATTAGTTTACATACAATATCGTTGCCTCATAATGCCACTAATAATAATATTGCCAAATTCCATACAACGTGTTCCAGAATTTGTGAAAAAGACATCTTGCAATTTTTTTTTTGCGCAATTCAGGGCATACCTAAAATCAAGTAAGTAGGTAAACATTGACTTTGAAAATATTGAAAAAATTCAATTCGTATTTATCGTATCGAACTCAAAGAAGAAAGATTCAATTCGTATTTGTCGTTTATTTATTTCTCGTATCTCGTATTTTATCGAGATTCATTGAGTAATCTTTGAGTAAAATGCCTGTGACATACGGACGGACGGACAGACAGACAGACAGAAGTACATAAACTATAAGAGTTTCTCCAGAAAAGAGAAAGAATCCGTAACATCGACGAACACAAGAGTTCAACTATGTTTTTCAGAAGTTTAGTACAAATCTAAGTTAATTTTGAATTTAAAAAATATAAGTTAATTTTGTGTATATAAAAGTATTATTTTCAGTTAACTTTTTAAGTATGTTTAATTTTTTAAAATTACATTTAATGCTAATAGTTTTCGCTCACCATTCAAAGAAAAATACATCGGTCGCGGTTAAAAATTAGATAGATCCTAGATTGCCTATTATGAGACCGAATTGATTATTTTCAATATTTTGTTGCACTTTATAAAATTGTATATAGGTACTACGGGTCTTAATCGCAAGAACATTTTAAGGTAAGATTACCTTGTTTATTGCCTCAAGTTTCGACCGTATTGCAACGGCCGTAGTCACGGGTAGACTACCCGTGACCACGGCCGTTGCAATGCATCTAAAAGTTGCACTATTCCTTAAGTTGAAGTAATTATGAATTATTTAAAAAATAATTGTCACAGTGTAATCTTTCATATCAACATACAAATAATTATTTTTTATTTCATACATTTGTACAAAAGCCCTAATAGATCATCATATGTGAAAATCAATTCCAATAATATTACATATTCACTTATCTAATAAATTACCTAGGTACATACTTTTTGAAATCTGTTAAAAATGGTATTTTTTACTCCATAGTTACCGCAAACTCAATCACACCTTATCTAGTTTATATTATTTGTTACTTTATATTATTTGTTAGTATTACTTTAGAAATGAGCTTTAGAGTTTACCATGTATATTTTTAATCCAATCGAAAGAAGCCACATGAATCTTGGCAGACAAACCCAAAAAAACTTTTACCGGGCTCTCTAACTTTTTAATAAAGAAAGGGGCAAGAAAAAAAAATACGGAAAAAAACTCTATGTTTAATCCCCGCATCCTAAAAACACATTCAAGTTGGTACAGGCGCAATCAACACGCTTTTATTTAGATTAATAAAGCTGTAAAACTTTCACTTTCCTGTCTGGCAATCGGAATTAAATAAATCTTTAAATAAAATGGAATATTCTAGCTACTAGATATATTTTCAGAACACATTAATCAAGTGGCATCAATAAAAATGAATACTATAAAATAGTCAGATTGGCACGAATCGGCGCGCGGCGTCGTAGAAATGTCAACACGGAGTGAATGGACTCAAGTTTTTGTTTATTTATTTCTGAGTACGTCCGCATGCATGTGCCAACAAAGCAAAGAGATCAGGAAAGACTCAAAACAATGAAGTCGTTAGCTGCTTCTATTCCAAGCAAAATAATGTTGGTTATAACTACTAAATTCTGTACCAATAAAATATAAAATATTAGAAAACTTGACATCACAGTCTCTGTAAACGCTAATACATCTTTGGGATATGGATGACAGTTATACAATTTGCTATCAAAACGGTTAATGTTATTTTTAGCAATTTCTCTTTTCTCATTGATTATACTGTAACCAGTATTTTCATTGAATTGCATCCTTGGTACAACAAGTAACTGTTGAGTGTTGAGTCAGGTCACTTCTATAAATTACCTTGTAAAGTGTTTAACTTACTACTTTAACTTTATAAATCGGAAAGCCAATTTCTCATATTTTCCTTTTCTGGCCGTCGTACAACAAAGAAAATGTAAACCTGGGACATGGCTGAAATATTTTTAACTTTATATAGCTACTACATTACGCTAATATTTTGAATAAGTATGCATATTATTATTTATATTTTGATCTTGTCATCCGGCGTACACATAGTTGCCATTATCGTCAATAAAATAGAGATTCGAGATTTCTCATAAAACACTGGAGGCGAAGAGCGCTTCATCTCTTCTCATCTCAGTTTATGCCTCGCCTCGAAATAAATGTAGATCCGGCACTGGAATAACTAAATATACCCACATATTTAGCCGTCAATAGTTCCGACTAGGTATAACTAACGAGCGATCAGTGCTTTATTTATTTTCGCGGTAATTCTGTATTTAGAATATTATTGCGGTGCGGCGTGACGTTCCTGGAACTCATAGAGGACGGTTAATAAACATTTGTTATGTCATTGTAACGAAGTTCAATGACGTGACATGGAGTATTAGTTTCTAAGTGGATTAGTGCGGGCTATCACAGGCCAGGCGTGCAGTACGTGCGCCCGCGCAAAGGTCGCGTGTGCAATCGATTCGCAAACTAACGTAATAAGTCTCAGCAGCTGAGGCCCAGCTAACTGTCACTCACCACTCACGACTCAGTCGATGCGAATAGTTCTTACGTCGAAGATAACTCGTCACGCGACGCTGGCTAACTTTGATAACATTACGCATCAATATCAGTTCAAATAAATTTATAATCAATCAGTTAATATAACCAATTTGCTTGAGATATCGAGCTTACTTTAAAAGTATGTAGACTGTGTATTTATTTAAATTCATTCCATCACTGACCTACCTTACTAGCCGTATAGTGAAAATGGATAAGGCTTCGAAAAGCCTCTGCATAAGTTGATAACTACATAGACACCTATTTGATTGCGAGGTTTAGCAATGTTACCACTGCCGGTCCATTTACGGGTGACTGTTTTTTGAATTTGTCCTCCGTGCCTCGGAGAGTAGGTTTAGCCGTTGGGGGCTTAGACAAGGTGCATTCGTTCCATGGCGAATGGAAAAAAAATGCGAAGATACTGCCAATAGTACAGCTTATCTACAGCTTATCGACTTGATCACAAAGTTACATATTTCAATTCCATTAAATCTCACTTCGGTCGTGTCGGATTTCCATCCCATCGGTCTATGAGAGTGAGAGAAGAGAGAGTGCACTTGTGCACTATAATATCTTCTACGTAGTTGGCTAATCTCTGATGAAATTGTACGCCGTAACCGAAATCGATTAGGAGACTATCATTTCGGTCAATGTCCGCTTCACATCTACAGCTATAAGAATATCTACCTGTCAGTTTGTTTAACATTCCATGTGCTTTTCCTACGTCATCACTCAGCATAAAACATCGGCGCGAAAATAGAAAATTCATACTTTTAAACATTAATCTTTCTAACTTATGTAAACAAATTTAGAGTTAATTACTATCTTTAATGGACTGCATTTTGTATTTACGTTTGACTTTGGTTAAAATATGTTTCCTTAGATTCTTGATAGGTATAAGTTTACGTGCATGTTTAAAGTGACAAAGTCACGATATTTAATCCCTTTACCAGTATGTTATCGCACTCGAGTACAGAGTGCCCTTTGCCTAAGCTAACATTTACAGTTCCTTGTAAATAGCAAGTGAGTATGTTTTGTCGTCTACACAACACTAACGTACAGTTACCTTGGCGCCGTACCGAGTTGTTTATGAAAATCAGTTAGTCTACATGAATCGTAAATCTGTAAAATCTACTAGGTAAGTGTACATGGGTGGACTTAAATTTGAATTTTATAGCAGTTACCTGTATATTTTGGATAGCTTAAAAACTGTGTACCTACTAAGTAAATAATTGTGTCATGTTATCTTTTATCTATTTTTTTTAGCATGACGCGGCTTGATATTATTAAGTAGGGATATGGATTATGGCTCGCACATTCTGTGCATTCACTAGTCTCAAGTTTATTCTCCTTCTAGTTTTCTTCTTTAAATCACAAAGTCTCATTCTCCCATTTTTTCTAATCTTCTCCTTTGAATCACAAAGTCCCGCCCTCTAATTTTATTCAGTTTTCACATATTTCAGGCAAATTTTTTAAACACGCAGCTGTAAAAATAGCGACATGTCAGTTTGCAGCCACTTTTACAACTCCCTTTTATCTATACTCATAGGTATTATAAAGAGGTAAAGTTTGTGAGTTTGTAATGATGTAGGGGGTAATATATGTATCTATTAATCCAATTTAGAAAATTATATTTACCAGAAGAAAGCCACGTTATTTGTGAGTGTTATAGGTTATATAACATCACGCTACGACCAATAGGAGTGGAGCATCAATGAAAAATGTTACAAAAACAGGAAAAAAATATGGAAACGAAGTTGCGCGAATCAGCTAGTCTAGAATAAATTTGAATTGTCCACGTCCAACTTCACATAAGAAGTCTCTTTTCCATATTTCATTGTCATGAACAAATTGTGGTAAAAAAAACATTCTGAAGAAGATCCCTCCTTTTATCTATACTAATATTATAAAGCGGAAGAGTTTGTTTGTTTGTTTGTTTAAACGCGCTAATCTCAGGATCTACTGGACCGATTTGAAAAATTCTTTGTTGGATAGCCCATTTATCGAGGAAGGCTATAGGCTATATAACATCGCGCTACGACTAATAGGAGCGGAGAAGCGACGAGAAATGTTTCAAAAACGGGGAAAAATTACGCATACGAAGTTGCGCGGGACAGCTAGTAAATTATAATTCTTTAATTCCACTTAAAGCAGATGATAGACTGGATATCTTTCACTTCTATTATCTAAATTTCTAAATGCTATCAAAAGCATTCACCTACTCTTATTATTTGAATAGTTGATATACTCATTTTAAGTAACTTGTTTGTTATACCATGTTTATGTTTATGTTGTTGCATGGGAATGTTAAAATGACATTATTATTGTTATTTTGTTATTCTTGTCTTTTCTTTAAAAAAAATGTATGTATAGATTTAATTATAGAGCTTAATTATTATTTTATAAATAACTTTCATTTTTAAAAATTTTGTTTTATTAGGTACCTATAATTAAAGTTGTAGGTAATTTAATCAAATACAATGTAATATTGTTCCTGAATAAATGAAAGGAAATGAAATGAAATAAAATTAAATGAAATGTACTACTAAGAGTGCTAATATTATAGTAACTTACTTAAGTACAATATGTATTGTTAGTGTGAAGAAACTCTTTAAAGATTACGTAAAATCCTAATATTTAGACTATTATGCTGACATCTGTCTGTTTCCCAAATAAATAAATAAATGCCTGTAGGTTACAACCACTTCCAAAATTTATTCAAATAAATTCGCCAGTGTATATAACCCTATTTATTGTAGAAAAAACGTAAGCATAACACACAAATTACGCAATAGTGAAAAACTTTGCGTTTAAACATTTTATATTTATAACTATAGTCATATCAAAAAATTAACTTCATAAAAATGTGTATAAACATCGGATTTACAAACAAACGACGACGGTTAATAGGTTTACGAGAATCACGAATGCGGACAGAGTGAACTTGTTTATTTTGCTGCATTCGTGAGCTTATCGTGACATAGAGATGGAGATGGGTCTTGGCCTTCATCCAACCACTCTCACTCAAATCATGTGGCTATTGCAAACACTAAAACATCCATTTCTTCATATGAATAGAAATCATACTTTGTAGTAACTACACCCTGTAACTCTGCACAATGAAGCACTTTAATGAATAAGTAGTTGTATTATTTTATAAGCCAGAAGGCTAAATTCTCCATTTAATTTCAGTTATGCAACAAAATGTTGGATGTAGTAGTACAGAAAACATGAAACAAATGTTGTCAACTTAAGTATCTGATATAAAGTAGTCGGCGACAGACGCGGTAGATATCCATTAGATTCTTTACAAGTGTACGGAAAAGGCCATTAATTCGGAACACACGCTGGAGAGTCCAGCTTGCTTTCACCTGAAACACTACCCTTAATAAAATCACTTGCAAACTGACAACACTGTATCTAAATACGAACTAGTTTTTACAACACGAGAATACTTAACAAAAGAGTGTCTTAATTTAGAAAATATGGACTGCGGCTTTCAACACATACATCATGCATGAGGAAGTAAAATTTGAACGTTATATGTAGTTAAAAATATCTACCTATAACAACTATAGAAGCTTCGGACCACGTTCTGGTTATTTCATGATGTTCAACGCTTCCCAACTCGTTATTTTTTCTTTATACTAATCTAAAAAACTTTGTAAGATGCTTATCATTCCGGACGTAAGTTGTAGGATCGTCGTGTCTAAATGATGTTCTTAGTAAATGGGCTACAGACGTTTTAGAAACTAAATTTGCGTGAACAGCCACCAACGTAGAACCAATTAATGGAATATAGCATAGAGCCGTGATAATATCTTATATTTAACATTTCATACACGTAGTTGCAATTTTTTGAACAAGTTCCTTCAAAAGTTTAAGCAAGTGGACGAAAGTTCTTTAGTGACTATTTCCAGAGGTAAGAACGTGATTGAGAATGGCTGTGTCGGTTGGGTCTATCGACACTTAACGTCACTTCGTGCCATTAATGATAATAGGGTTCTTCTTTGTGTTGGTTACCCCTGTTTTATATTTCGTTTGATTTCAATGAGTGGGTCAACTGAACAATCGCTGTCTTCAACCATTATGTTTGTTTGTGTTAGTTTGTTGTCATCTATTTAAACCATATTTATTGTAGTTAGAAATATGCATACATTGAGTTACACAACTAGATGTGCGACACTCTTTATCACGAGTCAAAGTTTTATCCTGGGTGGGTATCGAACCCACGTCCTCCTGCTTATCAGTCAGGGTCACTAATCACTAGACCAACAGACCAGTCAATTTCTTGTATTGTAATAAATTGTCATTTGCGTCTTGCCCAGAACGATTTTTTGGGGCACCCACATCACCGTTGTGCTTGCAACTCACACTTGACCGATGTCGAGTGAAACGAAACGCAAGTCGTAAGCATGTTAGATCAGGCATTGACATTTGCCTCCCATTCCACCCAGAATTAAATCCTGGATTCGAAAATGGTCATACGTTTCCGTGTAGACACTTTTTCACGTTGACGACACGTAGTATTGACTAACGGTCGGTCTCAATAATCTACCTATTTTGTCTATTGGCTACTAAAGGTAGAATTTTGACATATTTTGTATGGAGCTTATGTCAAATATATACCTCTAGTAGCCAAATCCATCGAAAGGTAGATTATTGAGACTGGCTGTTAGTAAATATTTTGTAGTAAACGTGTCTCTATCTTTCTAGCTCTAAATCGTTCCCGCAATGAATTGTCTCAATCTTAAAAAAATGTCTCTGTCGTAATGATTGAACTCTGAACCACTTAGAACTCTACCCAGGCATATTGTGGGCAGATTTTAAGTGGCTTAGTTTTGTAGCAAGCAATGCAAGCACGAATGGTGTAAGTTTAGCTTTTTATATCGTAAACTATTTATTGGATAGGACACAGACTCGTGGTGCTGCCGCGATCACCACTTTCAACGTCAAAAGTGATGCGATTAGTCCACAAGTAAAAAGAAAATTACTCGTCAATCCATTATTGGGTAATCAATAATGAAATCGCTGTAGTCATTAGAAGAAGGTTTTTATCAACTTCGTGATATTCAATCACTCGTTTACTTTCTTAGAGTCTTGAAAATACCAGCACAGCCGCGAGGTTTCGCACATTAGATACAGCAAATTTAAAGCCTCACATTCAATTTGTCTTCTCATTATCCTCTTTAGACGTTCGACGCGGTATTAATGTGTGTAACGCCTGTCGTTAAGTAAGAAGAGCTTGTCGGAATGCCCGGGGTAATTACTTTTGCCCGCATCGAACTTAATGAAGGCTTAATTAAATATTGCATGACACTGAACACAGTGATTAACTGATCACGTTCAATTATGCACGCCAGATATTGACGAAGGATACTTACATTTTAATATATAAGTATCACACAGAACGAGTATCAGAAACATTGAATTATTAGAATATTATCGGAACTTGAGGTAACCTCAGTGGAGTGGGTATAAGTAGAGGAATTGTGAATAAACATCTTATAATAGTACAACTCTTTTTATTAACCCCTACGTTTCTATCGAATTGCACAGATCATGGTCACGGGTCGAAGTCTAGTGGTACCTGAACATCATAAAAGCGACTAAAAATCGCATCGATGAGTAAAACATTCACCTTACAGTGACATGGCAATCTTGTCTTTGAAGCTATTTCTTTATATTTCATAGCAAACTTGAGAATAATCTAAAATAGAAGCTCAGTTAATACGAACATAGCCTTTTATTTTGCTGCTTCCTCTATGTGCCAAAGAGATTGAGAAAACTGATCTAAGTGTGTCTTTCGAAGCCAAAAAATATAATGTACGTTCATTTTTATTCCACTCGACAATAAGTAAGTTGAAGAAGTTAATAAAATAGCGCTTACGATTTTTTTTATACATAGAAGTAGGCTCAATAAAGTGGGACATGGATGTGTGTGATTTCTTTCGCCTCTGTCCGGAATAATAATTCGCTCTTCATACGCCTTATCGTGAATATTATCCTCGACTTAAGAATACTAAATCAAAGTAGTATACTAAGTACGAAAGAGATTCATGTACTGTCACTCATTTTATTTAGTTAAATTCAGCTTATTTAGTCTACCCGTGCCCACGGCCATTGCAATACGGTCGAAACGTCGGGCAATAAACGAGGTATTTTACCTTAACTTAGTCACGCGATTAAGACCCGTAATATATAAATTCAGGCATTATTTTCATAAATTCAGCTTGTTTTGATTGACCGATTGTTTGATTTATTTTTTTAATTTTTATAAAAAGATGGGGCGCAATGTGGGATTGTGGTCCCACATTACTAGCAATCCTGTTAATCCCTCCAGCTAAGCTCAATAGCTTGTGTTAGGAGTGGGTTCACATCGGTCGTATAATGGGTAGGATTCGAACCCGCGACTTCACGATTCTGAGACTGCAACAAATAAGCGAAATTGTTGTGTAGAACGTGTATCATCTAGGATTGCCATGTCGACCTATTGAGGACTACATTTAATACCTTGGCCTGTGTTAGGAGCGGGTTGAATGCGGAATCAACGACCTCTCGATTGGGAGACCGATGCCTTAGCCATTAGACTACCGTCGCTTCAATTTACGAGTCTTATTAACAACTTTTAACCTCGTTGGACAATTTATAACAAAATTCAACATGGAGGATGAATAGGTGCCTACATGATATCAATTCAGTTATTGATGCTGCATTCAATTAGATTCATCACCTCATATAAACACACATACATACACACACAAGATAAATTACGACAATTACGTCTAAGAATATCTTATTTATGAATTCCACCCACATTATCTAATTAAATGTGTGAACTTTGATATAATTCAAACATAACTGTCATGAGCCGTTTAAATAAACGTGTGTACCTACGACCTAATAAGTTAAACATCAATGGTGTACTATTTTGTATGTACTCATAACTTATAAAGGTAAAGAGATCACTACTCGTACTAATGTCAACTTAAGGTCAGATCAAAGTTGCTACTTATAAATGTTGTATTAAAAATTAGAACTTAGTGTAACTGCATAAGATATATATTTGCTATGCATAAAGTGTTTAGGTATACAACAACACAACAACTAATCTCCTCTGCTACGCAGTGGGCTTTCACATTTTTTTTATAGATTACTAGCAATGTGAGATTTTGGTCCCACATTACTAGCAATTCTGTTAACCCCTCCGGCTAAGCTCAATAGTTTGTGTTAGGAGTGGGTTCACGTAGGTAGTATAATGGGCAGGATTCGAACACGCGACCTCACGATTGCGAGACTGCAACAAATAAGCGAAATTGTCGGCCTATTAAGGACTACATTTAATACCTATATGTCCTAATAGACTTCAATTAGGCGCTCGTCAGTCCTTTTAAAAGCTTTGTTGATAGTGAAAACCAAACAAGATATTTTTACCGAACCGTGACCACTCACAGTCTCTTTTAACAGACGTTTTCATATTAACCGTCACCCACTACGACCAGATATCGACTTGTCAACAGCTGTACTTGCCGAGCGACGCCGACCCAATTCTATATACCTAGCTGACGCGTTGGTATGGTAGCGAAAATTTAATTATACAACCCTGTAGATACAATATACAGAGATAGAGGGTGAAGGGAAAGATGAAAGTCGAATTATGAAGAGTACCTTATACTTCAGAGACTTATACTGCCTTTAATTGAACGATGTACACACGTGAATTAGCAACTAAATAAGCGTTATATAAGTCATTAGAACGGTTGTTAGTAAGTTTAACATCCAATGTTTTAGTTAGAAGACTTTGACAACTTATAACATTTGTGAACTGATAAATAAACACATAAACTACTTTAGCAATAATGTCCTCTAATACGGGCATAGTGAGACACTACGGAAAATATTCATAGCATATAAATATCAGGGTATAAAGACGCAGCGAGCTTCCACCCCACATAAAATTAAGTATAGAAACTTGCTCAATAAAACTATGTATGTGATACATCTCACTGAACAGAGAAAATCTAATAAAAGCGCTTTAGCGTCCTTGTTTAAACACCAAAAGGTTCTACAGGGAGGACTTAAAACAATCTTTTCCAACCACCGGGATAATTGTTTATTACGGAGAGTCAACAGTTAATTTCTTTTCTCGTTCATAAATGGAGACGGAATTATGTCTCAAGCAAGAACAATTTTATAAAAACTATCAACTCTTGTGAAAGAAAATGAAGGGAGAAAAAGTAAATATACCTAAATATTTTCTATGAGAGCGTGTAATCTTATCTTTGAGCTCATTCATTAAATTGCGTCTGTTACAAAACATTTTATTATTTTTAAATTTTCACTACCATTAAAATAAACGCATTTTTTATGCTTACTATTTTACTTATTTAAAACAGCCATGTCTCTTTCATGTATTTTTAAGTAATACTTAGTATTAATTGTGGCTATTTGTAGGGGACTTTTTTGATAAGTGACCATATATTAAGTGAGGAGTGAAAAGAGCGTTTATAGTCAAACGTAATTTAAAAACAAAATACCTCAGTATTAAAACAGATAATGCAAACCTATTGCAAAATTAATTACAGTTACTAATTAAGTATTTTCTTTGAAAATCATATTTGACTGCCTCTGTGGCGCGGTGGGAGTGTATCCGACTGCTACGCAAGAGGTCGTGGGTTCGATCCCCACCCAGGATAAAACTTTGTGTGATGAGCATGATGGTTTATTCTGTGTCTGGGTGTTATTTATCTATAATATGTATGTATTTAGAAATATATAAGTATGTTTATCAGTTGTCTGGTTTCCATAGTACAAGCTCTGCTTAGTTTGGAATCAGATGGCGTTGTGTGAGTTGTCCCAAGATATTATTATTATTATTATTATATTATGTCAATGATTAAGAACAACACGCGTCTCAGAACTTGTCGTCTAAAAAATATGACGCTGTGACTACAATTTGAAAAAATATTTCCAGCTTTTAGTCTGCGTTTCACGCCGCCGTCAATTAGCATGTCGTTTGAAGACACGCTACTCCATCCTAGACATGTTAGATGAAGGACGTAACAAAAAAAATCTCGAGAATTGGAATTATGTCGTGTTAGCATGTCTTAAAGTCCGTTATCGTGGAAAGAAATTGTGAAATGTGGCATTTTGTAAACCACAACAGCGAGGCGGTAGCATGGAGTCGTGTGCGCGACAGATGAGTAATGACAACAACGCAGTGGCGTATGTCGTCTCCGAACGTTCCCAGATGTGCGTCTAGATGCACGTATTGCACGAGTTATGCAAGCCGCGGAGAAATACTCCTTATTGCTTGATACGTACAAGAATACCGACGCAGGTTGTCGGCTTCGTCGGGAAAATTGGAAACATCCGAATGTCTAAATACCTACTACATAGCAAAGACCAAAGTAATGTAGGTCGTTGCGAACAATTATTACTAGATTTATAGAAACCATTTAAATCACACATGATACAATTTAAATTCACAAAGTAGTATGAAATAGTGTTGGCAGCAAAAAAATAATTTTCGTGATATTTGCCTAACAATAATTCTTAATTCTAAGCTCTTGGTAGACATAAAAACTGCAATAAAGGTATATAATTGATATGACAATATTATTAGTGACTCACACGAATCACACTTGTTTTCAGGTTTATCTATGTTCGACGAAAAATAAAAGAAATACCGGCATTTCATCATTTCATGAAGCCGCGTGTAAAGCAATGAATTTAGAATCGTAAAGATATTTAATCGTCATAGAGAAAATAAAAAACAACCTTAATCGTGAAACTATTTACAATGAAAATAGTTATCTATCGTCAAGAACAAATCTAACGAAAAGCAGCTTTCAACATCGCTTCTTTTATTTACACTCCCAATCGTTCAGCGCTACTGTATAACAAAAACTTTATTACCACGACCGGCACTTGTGAAGATGCGCTTACGCTACTAGTTATTTCTCTTACAAAAAATCTCTACAATAAATTGAACAACCGGATACAAATGGTCATTAATCTTAAAGAGCTTATAATTTCAAATCGTGACTAACAGTTATGGACGTGAATGCAAACAAATAAACTTCAGTCTTGTCGTACGTTGTTGTTAAAATCTAAACGCAAGTCAATGATTTATTATTTTTTTGTGTTCTTATTTGTTTCGTAAAGAAGTGTTCGCACACGCACTCCTATGTCTATTTGTGGCCAGGCCAAAATAACTGGCAAAACGAAACGTGTATCCGGCCCCCTAGCCCTAGCCGACTCTCTCACTGCTGTTTGTTCACATACGTTCTTTGTAAAAGGGATTATGGCACGATTTGCGGTAATGCGGTTGGCTCTTCAGTTGAAGCGAACTCCTTCCTCTTTGGCTACTTGCTAAATCTTTCCCTTGTCAGAATCTGTCGGTAGTCAAACGTTGCAGTGTTCCTCTCTTGTTAATACACGCCGAGTGCGCTTTGAAGCTTTGATGAGCACCTGCGGCTTTCAATAACACACATTGATTTAGAATCGCCTGCAGTTCCTATTTTAAGTTACTAAATAATGTATGCCCATGTCTGTTGAAATATCTATTTGGAAATGTGTTTTGAATCAGTATAGAACAAGCGTCTACTTCATTGAATAAGTTATAGTTGAAGTAAAACTACGTTTAAGTCGTGCTACATTACTCTGTTAGAAAAATTAAGCACGTTTAAATACTTTTTTTGACGGTTCAACCGTTCTAAAACGGTAAAGCACCTGTTGAGATTTTTTTGGCGAGCCAACGTGCTTGGCGTCGTCTTACTCTTGCAAATCCGTCTGTAAGAACTCAATATGAACGTAGGAAGACGGTTGGTTACCGCTCTATCTTGTTGTAATAAGACGCTTTCCCGATAAACACGGTGCGCAGACGATTCAGTACCCACCTATTAGTGGAGTCGATTTTTTTCGATACCCACCTATTAATGTTTGTTGGTAACACTAAGTTTTACTTGATTGGTACCCAAGTTCGCGAGTCGACGCTTCGTCGCGAACTTCCCTCAAAGTGGAAATTAAATAAGGACAATCCGTTCGTTCTGCATCAGACACTCCGCTGTTGCATTATTCAACGTATGCAAAATCTCAGGATTAATAATAGATGACTACGAAGGTGAATTCCTCGCAATCGACTAAGAAATTGAGTTGTGACCCTTTTAGTGTGAAACGGGTCCGCGAGCTTTTGTCTTCACGGGAAATTTAATGATAATTTCCATCAATTTAAAAGGAATGGTTCGAACCTATCCATGAAAATGTAATTTCAATGTTCCAACATAAAGCTACCTAATGGATTTAAATCATTCAACCCTGTTATAAAAATAGTACAGCACATTTTACTTCATTTCAAATAAAAATAGTGTTGTTTTGAACATGGATAGATGAGACTAACATATTACTGTCATTTGTTGCATTTTAAAAATTCCAACCAAGTCTAATGTATCGTCTCATTACGTTAGAAGAAAAAATGTGTCTTGTAATTTATTATCCCGTTTAGAGGTTGATTCTAATAGATACTTAGTTTTAACTGAAAATGGTATAAAAACGTGTTTAATCTTTGAATCGCTAGTACCGTTACCGAAATTAACATTACCAATGATCAGTAAGCATTTGAGTCCATGAGGCGTGCTCATAAAAGAGTCAAAGGGAACTGGTATAACAAAACCGTTTAGTAAAAGTAAAGACGTAGTGCGCATAGGCACGATTGCGGCAAACAATCGTCTTGATAATAACCGTAACGAGTCCAGCGTCGATCCCGTTTGCATCTGTATTGTGTTGGGGGCAACGAGCACTCAACGACCTCATCAACTGTTTACAAGTAAAATTTTGAACGGCTTCAGTATAACTTTGAACAAATTGGTTCGATGATTTTGAAAGGATTTCTTAAATTGGTATTTGGTGTAACTAATTAATTTAAAGTTCTTTGAAATACATAAACTTCCCAATGTATTTTTCTAGTTTTTTTTTTGTTCTAATTGTTATTTGAAAGGTATACTGGTTGTTTTGATGGATAAAATTAATGGCTAGTGGATTTCATATGCTTTATAGCAATGTTTCAGATTTAATTTATGTAGCAATGACTTGTAGAATGTTAATAAGTTTATTACGATCAAAATATTATAAGACATACGATTTGACAGTTATTAGATAAATAGTTTCGTGTTGAATTAATATCAGTATTACAGTGATATTGGCCCTAGTGCAAGTACTAGTATAAATGTATCTTTCGTATTACGAGTATATCAATATATAATAAGAAATTTAAGAGAGTTATGTCAATGTTGTATCACAAGCTTTCAATTATTTTTTTGACGTGATACCGTCTTATAAATCGATGACGTACGAAAAAGTGTCTAAAAAAGTTACGTTATTAATTGGTTGCTAAGCAAAAGTGAATGGCGATTGCACCGACATGACATGTGATACACTTGAAACTAACGTTACTGATTGGTTGCTAAGCAACGCGAACGGCGACATGTCAAATGTTTTCTTATGACCTTATCACGTAAAATTATTGTCCGTAAACTGATTTTACAGACAACCATTTTATTTATTTGCAAATATGCTTCTGTTCTGTCATAGATACTTCTACGTCGCTTTTTGATATACCAACAGATACAGACAGATAAAGAACTAAAAACGGTTGATGGTTTAGAAATGAGTCTTAAAATGGTGCATTTTAATACCAAAAGTCAGTTTAAAAGTACCATTGAGACAATAATCGTAAACGCATTTTCTCTAAGTAACCCTCCAGACACGCAGGGCTCGCCAACGACTTCGGTCGCAAAAGCCAGCCGGGTCGTATCTCTGATATGACCCATGGCTTGTATAGACTTGGCAACAGATCGACCACAAACTCACCACTAGAAGTTATATCTATGACTTGAAGGGTTCATAACAATAATGAATATACATTATTATGGCATATTTTTACCACAATTTGATTGAGGAAGTCTACTATGAATACGCACGATATTATGACCATGATAAATGATAATAAGATGACATATTTTACGATCATATTCCAAGGGTTAGTAAATCCAAATCCGATTGACATGTTAATTTTACTACTTTTCTTATACTTAGCGTGTCATTAATATTCATGAGAGTGAAATTCTGTGAGGTCCTCTCTAAAATATAATTATGTATGGTTTTATATAGCTATTAAGCCTGCCAATCCTGAAGTGTCATGTTTAGTTGTACGTTAGCTGCAGTAATTCTAGATAATAGAAGCATCTTTTGTTCAGAAAATCTTAGTGTTCGTCTTAAATGCACGTTAAAAGTACCGGTAATGAGTAACAATATAGATAACTGAACGGCTAATATGTTATCCTTGTTCTATTTCATGAAGACTACATTTAACAAACGCTTCTATTGAGACAAATGCCTTTAATATTTTAAAAGTAACTTTGTGTCGTTCGTTTAAGATGTAACCAATGAAGCATTTCAGAGAGGCATTTCCAAGTCTGGCAAATATCGATTACTCACGCGAACAAATCCACGATGGTATCTATCTACCATGTTTTTAATGTACCTCGGTATAGACAATTTTATAAATTATTTTTATGTAAGTACAAGGCATCTTTATGATTTTATACCCCTTTATATTTTATATGTGGAGACTGAGTATTTACTTATATGACCGACGCCTGCGCATCTCAATATTACTTTGTCCCGAAGAAACGGGACATTTATTGTGTGCGTTTCATTTTTTACTCCGACTTCACGTATTATTTCACGACAGGTATAACCTTTAGGGATTTTAGGGATCCGTAGCCAAAATGGCAAAAACGGAACCCTTATAGTTTCGTCATCACAGGCAGTTTACTCAAAGACTACTCAATGAATATTAATGAAATTTGGTGAAAAGGTGTCTTTTAGTAGCCGCTACTTAGTTTGATAGCAAAATTATAATAAAATATATTTTTAGGGGGGAAACCCCCCCTAAAAATATATTTATATTATAAAAGACATGTTTTTTTTTCAGCAAATATCAACGTGTGGCGCATCATTCGACAGGTCTTTCAATAACATTTTGAGGTTTCTAATAAACTTTTTAATTGACTGAATATTTTTGGAAAGAATCGCATCCGAAAGTTTGCATAAATCGTGTCCCCCCCCCCCCCCCCGCTTATCCTTTGAACCGTGTGACCAAAAAATATGAAAAAAAAATGTATATATTATAATTATTTCGGACAAGATCGGATATGCCGTCATTCAGCTATTGCCGAAAAACTGCGTATCTCAACAAAAGGGCGTAAGTGCTATGAACATACGCTCTTGCCCGGTTTCGTGATATGCGATAGTTGCTTAGATATTTTAACTAAATCACACAAACAGTTATAGACAAACGAAATTCGTGGACATTAAAATGTCGTTACATACAAAGTATAATATCAGGTTTTTAGTGTAGATAATTGGTGTACATTTGTTCTCACGCTATTTCCTTTCAGATTGTATTCTCATAAGACTAATTTAGAAATTGTTGAGCGGAAAGTCATTTTGTGTTTTAGTTCTTTATTTTGTAAAGAGTTTACAGTTCCCAGATAATAAACTAAATATATAATTAGCTATAATTCAGTCAGTAGGTTTATAAGTTTATGTTACTTAGGTAAAAAAATATGTACATAGATATAGATTTATCTTATATAATAATATCTTGGGACAACTCACACAACGCTATCTGATCCCAATGGAAACGTCTGGTTTCCATAGTTCAAGTTCTGCTTAGTTTGGGATCAGATAGCGTTGTGTGAGTAGTAGTGATAGCTGTTATTTATTATAGATAATTAACACCCAGACACAGAATAAACCATCGTGCGCATCACACAAAGTTTTATCCTGGGTGGGGATCGAACCCACGACCTCCGGCTTTGCAGTCAGGGTCACTAACCACTAGACCAACAGGCCAGTGGTAAGTTACCCTGACTGCTCTACTCTTAGCTTTATCCTATACATTGGAAATATATTTTTTATTTTAATTGATTAATTCAAGTTAAGTGAAGGAAAACAAATTGATTATTGGATCCTCTACTCATCAGGTGCGTCGTGGCAGTCTGTCATTCGAGGGAGTCGCGTGATTTCCAATGTGAGAATCAATAGACCACTAAATAGCAGATAACTGGATCAAGAGATTTGAGAAGATATAGGTAAATCCTTTCTAGTGATATATTATCTGATGTTTTTACCCGACTGCGTCAGGAGGAGGGTTCTTGGGTTATTTTTTTTCAAGTGTTTGTCTGTAAATATATTTCTTTGACACTCCCTAGAGCCTAAACGGCTTAATGGATTTTAGCTTAAGGGGTGTAGTTAGATTAGTCTTAGTTGCAAGAGTGACATTCTAACATAAAATTAAAAAAAAAACAAATGGCGTATTTTTGGCGCCAATATAAACTTATGTTTAAAAAAAGCTTTAAAACCTATCGAGTGGGGTATCAAAATAAATGATTTTAAAAGCTAATAACAAATATATTTATAATTTAGAATAATAAATGCTAAAAAAATTAAAAATAAATTTAAAAAAATTAAAAACCCGCCCGCAAAAAGACGTAAACAAGATACCCTTCACATTTAATATAGAGGCATAATTTTTAAGTTCAACAGAATTCATTAATGGCTCCGACTGCGTGATAAGATATTAAATGTGAAGGGTATCTTGTTTCCGTCTTTTTGCAGGCGGATTTTTAAAATTTAGTTGTTTTTTTACTATAATTTTTATCGTTTTTTATAATACATACTTGCCTAAAGGGTTAAAAGAAAATAATTTGACAAAAATGATAACTGATATTAGGTACTAACAACTAATTTGAAATGTTTATGCCAAGAGTGTAAACTCACTGGGTCGTTGGGCTTGGCAGGCCCTATTGTTTCCGTAAAAAACGCGTACCAAGTCGTATTAATAGGTACGTTTCTGGGAACAATCAGCGAATGTAGGTTACAATAATTACTTCTTCATAAATCTAAGATCAAACCGAAGCAAAAACGTCGCAATCATGTTTAAAGCTTAATTATAGACGATCTTGCTTTGAAATCGGTTAACGTTATTATACAGCAACAAGTTGTTACATTTTAGGGCCTGCCTATATTTCAATGGTTGGGTAAATTGCTATTGAAACTTATTTATAGAAGTCATTTAACTTGTAAATATCAATTTATTTAAGGTAACCAATTGATGAATGTTGTCGCCAATTCCAATGAGTAATAGGTAGGTTGGTAGCTGTAATAGATTAGTCAATTTTCCTCCTTTAAAATTACAAGTTCCAAACCGGGAAACATTTCTATAGAGCACCTCATTACTTAAGAATATTTGGAGTCAAATTAATCAAGGTATATCCCTACGTTGTGTGTACTTATACTTTGCATGTTTAGGTCATCCCTGAAAAAGTAACAAGACGAGTGCTTAGGTTCGTAAACTTTCCCGATTTGTACACATTAGATATAGAATTTAATAAGCTACGGGTCTTAAACGATTAAATATTTTTTTTTTTTTTGCCCGACGTTTCGACCGTATTGCAACGGCTGTTGCAATACGGTCGAAACGTTGGGCAATAAAATTCTATGGAGTGTTTAGGTGTCTTTATGCCCCAAGGTTTATTTTTATAAAATTGCGCAAGTGGTTAATCCATTTAACAAATGAATAAATCTAGTCGCGGCTAGGCCTATAGTTCATTCTGTTCCCAATAATATCTACACACTTCAAGTGCATCATGAGATCGCATTAGTAGGTGTAATGCATTACCGGAATGCTATAATAATAAATAAATTAGAGATATGTTGTCGTGAATTTAATTTACTAAACGAGCTCCTAAAATAATTTAACTGTTGACAACGTTGCAGCTTTAAATCACCATTCATCGTTATTTTAAGTGCACTACAGCAGCGTTTTCTAAAGTGTGAGGTTTCGTGGAATACAGGGGTTCCGTAGAAAAAGTTTTTTTTATAGAATTTTTGGAAAACCTCTTGTGTGCCTACGCAGAAAGAGCAACAAGGAAACACTTTGGATAATTTTAATGTGTTCACTTACCAATTAAAAAAAATAAGTAGAATCAAATTAGGCATCTTATAAATCTACTGAGATTATTGTCAGATTAATTGCGCCGCTCTCCTTATCAGAAACTTAGGGTTCCATATAGTAAAACGTATTTGATGGGTGTTCCGTTATATTTAAAGTTTGGGAACCACATGATCATGTCTGTAGTCCACCTTTAATAAGATATGATAATACGAAATAGCTGCAGCCGCTAATTCTATGTCTAGTTAGAAAGACCACTACTGTAAGAGTCCAGTTGGATTCTTACAGTAGAGGTCTGGGTCAATTTACCTGCGTAAAAACTATGTCAACACGCGCAACTCACAACGCAGTACTAACATATATTTCAATATATATATCTACTGTCAATATTATCAAAAGCCGTGATTGATTACATTAAAAATTTTAGACAGTATGATAACTAGCTACTCAGATATTTGTGATTCTTAGTTTGGGACGATTAGGTGCTTCATTTGCTATCATACTATACGATAACGATTGGTGCGTCGTGATACAAATATCAAAAATTATCTTATCGAAACTAACTCCGGTAAAGCGCAAACATCTTAAGCAAATATTGTAGTCTCAGCTCAAATTTTTTATGTAAAATGTCTACTCAGGACATTAACTGGCTCGGGCGACGAGAATATAGTTCAAAACAGAATTGGCTCGGAACCGGAAAGAAAAACTAGAGTGGTAATAAAAAGAACTATAGGTAGATTAAAATTGGCAGAACATGTTTATCACGTGAGGGCATCACGGGACAACATGAAATGTATTTCTCTATACTTATTACAAAACTGACTCAAAAGTACAGACTCATATTCCAAAGTCTGCGCTCAACCGATATAGGAGCGGGCTCAATTATGACAGCTCCCGATATAAGACCGCGGGATTGATGATAGATCCGATACTATCTCGAGTGTATTGCCTGTAATCGCTGATGTAGCGGCCTAGATATCTCCAGAGAAGAACAAAGTTGGCATAGATATAGAGAGGATCAAAGTGCAGCGTGGGCGCTCGACCCAATACCGCGGGCGACTCATTACACGCGCACGCGCATCGGACCTTTTGCGTGTTGCAGTGCGCAATTAATTTGTTTGTGCGTGTTATAGAATTGATGGACTTCATTACGCTTCATAGTAAATAGGACGACAGCTAATATAGCAAACTGTACTACTTTGTACTGAATTATCATGTAAATTATGGAGGTAATATAGTTTTCATTCTACAATTTTGAAGAGTAAATCATTCAAATCTATTATTAACTGATTTAAAATTGCGTAAAAGGATTGGAATAAAACAATAAATACTATGTTGTTATGTATTTTTTAAATAATTTACAAGGAAAATCAGATACAAAAAATATTAAGTACTTATAGCCAATTGTTATCCTAGGAAACGCGCCGGTACCGAGCTTTACGTACTTAAGATTGAGGTTATGTTGTGATAACTGTTTGGGACAAAAGCCGGCTATGAAACCGTAACTGGAATTCGGCACTCAATTGCAATGATTATAAGAACTAAAATAGCTCGCAAGCACAGGGGGTGGAGAGGTCTGAATATCAGCGGAGAGTGCGCGCGCAGCCGGCATGGCCGCCACCGCACACCTGACTGTCAATACAACTCGATAATATAACTGAATTACAGCATATAACACTCGCTCACAATGCCTTAAATGCCATCCGGATGCATCTCACACCGATATCATCACGTGCACTACTTCAGCCAACCGACAACGACAACTTCAGAACACGTAAAGTAATCAGCTGATTATCAAACTTTTACCGGTGTTTATGTACTCAACACGGTACTCGATCACTGGAAACGACCCGCGTTTCTCATTTCACGATTAGTGGAGGCGGTCTTCCGCGACCTAAGCGGGCGGTCAGCCGTCGCCGGCCTGTGCATCGGATGCAAATCCGTGCGAGGCGCGGGCGGAGTCCGGCCGATGACCGGCGAGCGTACCTGGACTAGTCTGCCAGCTGAGGCCTCCGACGAACATCTTCCTGTAAGTAAACAATGACCATCAGACACGGAAAAGAGCGCGATTGACAGTTCCTGGAGGCAGTACACGTACCCCGGGTCGTTGGGCACCTCGGCGGGGCTTCTGGCCGCATCCTGATTCTGGGTTTCCATGGGCTCGGACGCCGGCGGGGCCGGACGGCGGGCGCACTACGACTACGAGCGAGCGACGGCGCGGCGGGGACGGCTCCCGGAGTCGCTCGGCTGCACTACCGACTACCGGCACGAGACTGGCGCGCCGCGGCGCACCCCGCCACGCAGCGCCCGCCACCGCCCCGCGCGTCCCCCGCGCCGCCCGCGCCGCCGCCGCATCGATTCATTCACTCCGTACACAATTATTCATACGGTCTGCACGACGGACGCGAGGAGCAGCGCGCTGGCACCACCACGTGAGCGCGCCGCACGTGCTCGCGCCCCTCCCCCCGGCCCCCGCATGCCGCCCGCACCCGCCCCGCCCGCGCGCCGAGCACGCCCACCGACCTACACGCCGAACCACCCCCGTGCACCCAACTTACAAACTTTATCGAAACTAATATTAATAATTAAGTTTCAACAAGTAAAACTTTTATAAATATTCTGTTTGATATTCGATGTACGTCGTGCAACTCAAATGTAACTTTTATTCGCAAGATTTACCTGTATTTTTTTAGAACTCTATAACAGCTCTACGTCGCAAAATAATGTTATATCAAAATTGCGTACTACTACAAAGGCGTTAAACCGATCGTGTCGTAGCACCAAGCAACCTCTGTACCTGACGTCACCAGCCGGCTCGTAGCGGAAAGCTACGAAGCGAATGCTACTACGAGCGCACATTGAGATCTCGTGTAACAATTTTTTCGAAAACTTTCCAGTGGTAGGAGCTATATAGTTATGTTCGTTACATAAAATGTTTGAAACTTTTCTGAACAACTAGGTAAACTTAAACGCAAAATATATTATATGGAAAAAACCGTCTAATGGGATAAAAAATGGTAGCATCCATAAATTATATGAGGTGATTTTGGCGGCTTTTTAACCCCCTTTGACCCACTGGTCAAAAAAGCCGCCAAAATCACCTCCCCTTCCTAATCTTACATGAGATTTCACATTCCATTAACACTGGTCAAGTGTGAAAGTTTGAGTCGCTCGCATGACGGTGGTAGGGGGGGGTGGGTGCACCTAACGTCAGTTTTGTCGCTCTTGGTCACTTGAAATTATTACGTGAGATTTACCAAGACGGGGGGTCTTGGCAAATCTCACGTAATAATTTGCGCTCTCCCCCCCCACGTGAAATTTGGTAAGATTCGGCTCGACACCTCCACCTTATTGAAGTATCAAATCGGGAAGTTCGCCGTCTCGCCCTTACCTCGCGTGTTCAAACATCCTTTCAAACGGAATTGAAAATACCACATTCCGTTTAACGTATGTCGAATAGAAAGATTTAAAATTTCTTACTTATTTTCTGATAACTTTGAAATGTGAAACGAGGTAGGTATTCGAGGGTTAGTTGTTTATAATTCTGAACCTTTTGCCAACGTTATTCATGCGCGTCTCTATTTAAACCAAGTTGACTTATACCTACTTACAGAAAATTAATAACTTTCTTATACCCTTACACTAAGCACCTATAAAAACTGCATTTAAAAAAGTTAAATTTACAAAAAAAATATCCCTTATTCGGTGAATGGCAGATTCTGGAAATGGCAGATTCTTTAAACGGCAGATTCTGGTAATGGCAGATTCTTGAAATGGCAGATATTGTACAGTCAGGCTGTTTGAAATGTAAATAATCAACAAGTTGCAATAACCGACTTAAAAAATAAATATCTACAAGGCAACTTAAAAGCAAAAAATAATAATAATAACTTTTTTTAATTTCAGACAGTACATAATATACATAACACAATAACATAGAATAACAAAAACAAATGAAACATTTTGAAGTTGGTGCCATGAAATAGTAGAGTGGAGTATTTATGTTTTATTCGGCACCATCTTCAAAATGTTTAATTTGTTTTTTGAAGTCGGTAATATTTTTTTGTTATTTTTTTTTTTGTTTCTCACTTTTTAGTGGGTTGGTTTGTAATTCACTTAAGTTACAATAGGCTTATGTCAACTGCTCAAATCCTTTTATAAAATATTGCTTGCCCCGATGCAGGGCCGTTCATTATCGAGGAGTTCACTATCAGCTCTATTACATTGTGTAATAGTAGTATAACGAGAATAAAGTGCTACTCAATACCATATTGAAGTAACTCACAAACTGTGAAATTTTGAATAGGTCCGCACGTCATTTGTGGTCTTCATCATCAGTTCCACTTCAACAATTGGTGCTTTTTAAGAGTAAATGCACGAATCACTATGAAATATACCTAAATCACTAGGTTTGCCTTTAATATTTTAAGAGTTTCCTCGATTTCTCCAGGATCCCATCATCAGATCGTGATCTGATGACAATGGGACCAACTTGGAAGTATACCCTTTCCAACACAAAAATATTTTATGAAATCGGTCCAGCCGTCTTTGCGTAATCGGTGAACAAACATACAAAACAATAAAAAACATAGTCGAATTGAGAAACTCCTTCTCTTTGAAGTCGGTTGAAAATAAATGGTACCAGAGGCAAATAGCAGTGCCAGATATATAACGGGTGGGGGGATGCATTTTGTTTCGCCCGACTTCAGCCAAGTGCGAGTTGTATGTACGACGGGGGGGGAGTGCCCCCAAAAAATAGATTCTTAGGGGGAGGGGCACAAGAGACAAATGGGCAAAGCAATACAATACGAGAAATCCATACACAAAACAACGAGTTCACGTGCCCCGTGCACCACCTGGATCAGCCTATGTACAGATAATAGTTTTTACTAGTCCATTACCTAGCCTAAATTGATCTTCTGTCAAGTGGTTTCGTAACACCCGTATATATATATTTATGTTACGGCAAGTGTCAACCAATCGGTTGTCGTGGCGTAAGTTAGGAGAGGCCTATGTCCAGCAGTTGACCGATACAGGCTGATTGATTGATTGAATATTTTTGGAAATAATCGCTCTGGAACTTGCATAAATGATGTCCCCCCCCCCGTTTATCTTTTGAACCGTGTGACTAAAAAATATGAAAAAAAACATCACAGAGGTAGCGCTTAATAAATACTTTAAACTAAAATTATTTCAGACATGATCGGATATACCGTCATTGAGTTATTGCCGAAAACCTACATTTCTTAACAAAAGGGCGTAACTGCCATACACACATGCCCTTCTTCTCTTGCCCGGTTTTTTCTGTAACGAATTAATGATGATGATTGATTGTTGACGATGATGGCACTGATGGTGATAATGATAATAACGAAAGTTATTAATAATTTTCATTAAGGTTAACTTAAACCACTTAAGAGACATTTAGGTATACATTTTTAGTACAACGTACTATGTACATACCTAAGGGGCCATCCATTTATTACGTAAGACGATTTAGGGGGTTTTTAACCTTCTCAATCATTTAAGTAAGTGTAGGTACTTCAAAATGCTCGCGCAACCGAAAAAAAAAATAAAAAATTAAACTAACATTGAATAAGTATTGCCAAACATGGCGGGCTGTGAGATGTCAAAATAAAGTGGCGAGAAAAAAAAAGTTGTTTCGAATACTGCATTAGGGGTATTCAATTAAAGGGTTCATCTTAAGAATTTCAAAAAGGTATAACATGAATATGACTGTAATACTAAAAAAGTTAGTCAGCAACCATTCTTTTTTCAATTTTCAATACTTGACAATAGCTGTGATAAAAGTTAATTGTTACATCTTACAACCACTCAATATACTCAAATGTATGTAGGAGTTTAATATATTTATGTTTATGTAATGTATTTTTGTTTATGTATAATGTTTGCATGTACTAGTATTGTTTTGTATCTGATGTAAATAATGAGGTGTATTTATTTTATTTTTGTTCTTTATTATAATATTGTATTTATTTTTTGTTATACCAAGATTTTATTCTTAAGTTTTATGATAATTATATTTTATAATCTGCACCTACACAATTATCATCTCTACATCACCCAAAGGTTGACTGGTAGAGATTGCTTTTAGCATTAAGTCCGCCTCTGTACATTTATTTTTTGTGCATAACGTCTTTAAATAAATCTTTATAAATACAATAATTGAATTTTTAGAAGATAGAAAAATTTGAAGTCCAAACCCAGGAATCAAACCCGAGACTTCCGTAAGCCAAACCGGGGCCGGAATCGAAGCACCTATCTGGACTATGTTACTAGACCATACTTTTTTTTATCCCTTCATGCTCGAGAGTTGGGCGATTAAAGAAATGCCTATAAAATTACTATAAATAAATCTTGTTTCCATCTTTTTGGTGCAGGCGGCTTTTATATTTTTAAAATTGATTTATTTCTTACATAGTGGAGGGAGGGGGTGAAAATCATTTTACGTAACAACTGAATGGCGTCTAATATAAAATAGTAGGTACTAGCTAAGTGTATAAAATTTAGCAGTTCAGAGTCTACATGTTTCAAATGATTGACAAACAATAATCAAATCAAATCTATTCATTGAAATAACATTAAATTTATTAAATGTTGTCCATGTTCATTTATATTTGGATGCCCGATCCAACATGCTTGCGACGAGACACAACACAAACTTGGCCAATGTAGGTTCGAACGAAATTCACCTCCCCCGTAAATTTCGTTCGAACCTACACCGGCCAAGTGTAGACAACGGGGTAGGCGCCCCAAAAAAAACGTTCTGGGGGGGAGGGCACAATAGGCCAATGGGCAAAGAAATTCAATACAATACGAGAAAATTGATACACAAAACAACCACCTGGGGGGGGGGGGCACGTGCCTACCTCCACCCTGGATCCACCTATGGCTACATATTATAGGTTATTGCAACCATTCTAATTGAAGTCAAACTTCTTCAAACTTAAAGCGGCAGTAGCCTAATGGCTAAGGCAAGTCTCACAATCGTGAGGTCGCGGATTCGAATCCTACCCATTATACTACCGACGTGAACCCACTCCTAACACAAGCCATTGAGCTTAGCTGGGGGAGTTAACAAGATTGATTATTATAGAATTTTATAAGCTACAGGTCTTAATTGCGTAAATATTTTATTTTAAGGCTAAATACCTTTGTTTATTTGTTTATTGAAAATAATGGTTAAGGCGGATGGTACTCTGGCACACACTGTCTACAGAAAACCGACGCACACAGACAGGTATTTACATGCTGACTCGCACCACCATCAAAGACATCTGCAATCCGTGGTATCATCGCTGACAAATAGAGCATATGACATTTGTGACCCTGAACACTTAGAAAGTGAGCTCACACATGTTCAGGAGGTACGTACTCAGCGAAACGGATACAGAGGAAGCACACGACGTACGAAGAGGAGAGACTCCCGACCGAGGGTTAACAGGCCTCCAACTTTTCTACCGTACGTGATAGGAGTGACGGATAAAGTTGGAACAGTACTGCAGAAGACTGTATATAGTCCGCACTCCAAGGTAGCTAAGCACCTACGTACTACTAAGGATGTCATTCCTATATAGGTACAGACACCTGGCGTCTACAAAGTGGATTGCAGCTGTGGTAGGTCCTACATCGGACAAACCAAATGCACAATAGCGGAAAGGGTTAAGGAACATATCGCTGCGTGAAAAACCGACAGACAAACAAGTCAGCAATAGCGGAATCACGAAATCACTTTATGCTGGATGCGGGATCCAATCACTAGATTAAACTACATTAACCACAGGTCCTCTCCACTTACCGTCACTACTACTCCAGCATGGCGCGGGAAGCGGTTGAAATAAAAAAACACGTTAATTTCAACCGAGAAGATGGATATCATTTGTCAACATCGTGGAATCCAGTGATCAGCAAGTGTACACACCGCCGAACAAACATTACGCGCCAGTGTGCAGATGTCGTTAGTGTTGTGTGTCGAAATACCGACGGTTGCGTAATAGTGAGTCATAAAATTCCAGCGAGGGTAGTTTCCGAAATCAGTCATCGAGAATCAGTCTACCCGTGACCACGACCGTTGCAATACGGTCGAAACGTCGGGCAATAAACAAAGGTATTTAGCCTTAAAATAAAATATTTACGCGATCAAGACCCATAGCTTATAAAATTCTATAATGTGTACAAATCGCAAAGTTTACAAACATATAAAATTGCTTATCATTTCTGAAAAAAAAACTCTTTATTGTATGGTATGGTAAGATGTAGGTAGGTATTGCCGTTATACTGATTTTGATGAAACTTGTAGGAGTGTTTTGTAATATACAATGTAAAAATTCATTCCTAATTTTTAATAAGGTTCTCAAAAATATATAAATTTTTAATTAGGTTTTCGATTTGATCCCCGCGTCAGAGAGCTTGCACCCAGTGCTGGTCACGGTTAGGTTTTATATAGGCACCTGCAGATATTTAAGCCCTTAAAAATATTTACAATTGTTTTGCTAAGCGCAAAGCATGAAAACAATTGGACAAATTCAGCTATTCTTCGACTTTACTTTCGCAACAACTGGCTGCAACACGGGCGTAACCACGAGCCTAAGATCGCAATCAATATTAAGTAGGTACCTACCTAAATAGGTACTTCTATATTATATCAATGTGTAAGTAATATTGGTCAAATCTTCGGTTAAGTTAAAATTAAGACCAACAGCGACGAGAGAGATTGCACAGGAATATTAAATCAGCAGCAACATTTAAAATAGTAAATCAATACAAAAGCTAACCAGTCTAAAAATGAAAATGGGGATAAATCTATTTGTGGAAGGTAGGACGTTGCGCAACCACTGCAGCAGTCTGTCTGCACAAATATAGCCTAAGCCTGAAATTGTAATGCAGCGCCTGCTGCTATTGATAGCAATGGCTTGCTCACGTATTTGCTATTCTCGCGTACCTACATTAATTTTGAATAGCTGTTAGCTTCATGTCTCGCCTGACATGAGATGAGTGACGAGAATTGTTATAAAGTGTAGGTAAGCTAATGCTTTCCTTAATTCAGCCATATCGCATTATGGAGAGCAGAAGCCACTAAAGTGGATACACACTTTGATATTATTGTCTAGATGAGGCGCGCCCTCAATAACTCTATACTGTTTTATGGAAAACTTTGCCACTTGTCAAACATATATGTATGTCAAAATTTAGTGTAGGTACGTTTTGACAGGTTTATTCATTACGCAAAGGCGTTGAACAGCTTCAATTTGAGATGCCGAACTAGGAATCTAGATATTAGGTATATGATTAAAGCATACAAAGTCGTTAGCTCGCCTCTTGCTCTTCTATAAAAATGAATACATGAAGTGGAGTCTCTAGTTCCCTTTTTCCGCGTAGGTTTTTGGTGTAGTGTAAAACTTCAAATGACAAATTTCAAACAAATACGAAATTTCAGAAATCTAACTACAAAACTGACGAAGTTTCATACTATATTGTGGCGGAGTTTTACACAAACTTGTTACCCCTATATATACAATACTTGCATTTTTTAAAGATAGAAAAATTTGAAGTCCGAGCCCAGGAATCCCTATCCCTATTGTTACCCCTATTTTAGCTTCTTTGGCAGTTGATTTTAAGAAAACGCTGAAACGTGTTTCGCTATTTTAAAAGCCATATACGAAAATTCATAAATTTAACTCCAAAACTGACGGAGTTTCATACAAATATGGAACCCCTATTTAACACGGTTAGGGGTTGATTTTTTTAAAAAACGCTCATAATAAAACGAAAAGCTAAATACGAAATTTTACAGATCTACCTTTAAAACTGTCGAAGTTTCATACTATCTTGTTACGGAGTTTTACACAAACTTGTTACCCCTATTTTACCTTCTTAGGGGTTGATTTCCCGAAAACGCTGAAACACTTGTTTCTTTTTAGGTAAATTAGCTAAGCGGGTACACGGCCATACGCACTCGACAACATAGCGCGACTATTAATATTGATGTTCGCCACATGATATTTTTGCTGTAAATAATATTTACTAAAAAAAGTACCTACATGCTATGTTTATTGGTTATAGACATTAGAGATCTAGCAAGTAAGAATTTTATTTTGCTGTTATTTACAAAAATACATAAAAAATATAAAACGAAACGAAAAGTAATTGATTGCATTTACTTTTATTATTCGTATAATATTTTTCAATGTTTTTGTCGCCCATTTTAATACTACATGTTAAAATAAAATATTGGGCGACAAAATCATTAGCATTTAAAACGCGAACTTGTGTAAAGGAATGTGTCTCGACCGTAATCGATGTGCTACAATAATTTGGCGACGACTTTATGTAGCATTAGCAAACCAGAGTACGCGGGGAGGCTCACTTTGTAAGCTTTGGTACCAGATTCTTTTAGATTTCGATCTCTCATCGTAAAATACAAAAGTTGAATAACATCCTGTGTTATGGTTTCAACCAGTATATTATAAACACAGAATGTTTATTTTCTACATATGACAGGTTCGATTCCCGGCTCTGGTAAGTGACTCTTAGAAAATATTGAAATGCAGCTCTTTTTATTTATGTAAATAAAAGAATATTCCTTTGAGTAAAATTTGCTAACTCAAGTATTTAGCGTACTTTCCCTCCAGGGGGCATTGGTAAAGCGTAACAAACAAACAAACTTATATTCGCATTTATAATGTTAGTTTGTATAGTTTGGATATATAACAACTAATACTTATTTCCCTTGGTCACGAGATAACTAGAAAACGACTTTAGCGATTTCATTCATTCTTTTTTATTTAGTTTTCTAATACTCTGTAGTTGGTTCTTACGTAAAAATAATAGAAAATAAGGAAAAAAAATAACGGGGCGGTACGAAGTTCGACGGGGCAGCTAGTTTTTACATAGATACTTCATCATTCAAAATTTCAGAAGATTAAACGTGGTTTACCTACTTAAATCTCTTTTTTTTAATATATGCCTCAATAGCACTGTGAAAACTGAAGCGTAGGTATAATTATTTTTCATATTTATTAATCTATTTAAAAAGTATCCTATCATATAAAAGACGTGCGTACAAAATATCGCGTTAATTTTAAAACTGAAATTAAGTAGTACCTAGTGTATTCATAATTTATTTATTTAAAAGTTTATGCACATAGTTATACAGATGCGGACTTAATGCTAAAATCATTTTCTGCCAGTCTACATTAGGATGATAAAGAAATGGAATGTGTAGGTGCAGTAAACTAATTGGAAAATAATAACTTCATATTGTTCTTACATAACACACAAATAAAAATAGCTAAGTAGTAGAGAATATAACTTTGTACATAAAAAGATAAATAAAGATAGGTAAAGAGATGCAATCTCTTTGCATGTGGCTTTGCTTTAAGATTGACCTGGGCCACAAACGTGTAACTGTTTAAATTCGTGATAAGCCCTCTGCTCGCAGTGGATCGCAAATAAAAGTTGCATTTTTTAAATATATAAAAAAATTAAGTCCGGAGTCCAGACCCACGAACCAACTCTTCCTGCACGCGAGTTGGGCTCTTGCTTGCGTCATTTAGCCACTGTTAACTATAACTATCACGGCTTTTGTAATAAAAAATTGAGGGTTAGAAACATACCGATTTCGGCGCTGGGATGACATACGGAAGTCTCAGATTCGACTCTTGGGTCTGGACTTAAAAAAAATCTCTTAAAAAAAAACTATTATTGTACCTAATAATAAAGTAATTGTCAAGAAATGCCCATAAAAATTACTATAATATTTTTTATAGATTCCCGCTGAACTCCCCTGCTCGCTCTGTGTCTTTTGTGATCACGCTGCGGCTTTGAACGTTGCTGATGCAATAACTTTTCCCTACGCGCTCTGCTTGCGTTGTGACTTTTTAGTTCAAGTAGACCTCCTCTTCTTGCGCAGTAACTTTGAGGATTGCGCTAAGCCCCCTAATTCGATAAATAAGTTTCAGTAAAAGTAAAGAGAACAAATTTGACATTTTGCGAGTCCGTCTTTCTCTTTCGTGACTATGGTAACCATGGTTTGACACTTTGTATAGAAAGGGTCTCTTTGGGTGGTCTCTTTCTAAGCGAGACCATAGAATACTCGCGAAGCGTGTGGGGAGGGGGCGGCATGACCCGGGCGGCCTACGAAAGGGGGGGGCGGCAAGCGCTACGATTTTATTAATTGATTTTAAGTAAGAGAGAGTGATTACTTTTTGCAAGTTATCCATACCTTATATATATTTCGGTTTATAAGTAAATTTCCATAAAACTACCAAAAAATCGTTGAACAAGCAAATGTTTGACAGCAGAGCAACCTAAAACTCGAAAACTGATCAATTCAAAACAACTTCTTATTTATAATGAAAACATTTTACTCATTAGACTACGTTAATTAAATTATACATGTTCTATATTGATTCAATAGATCCGTTTTTACCTACACACTGGGCGCCGCGCCACGGAAGATCACCCGCGGGGAAGATTACCCGGTTCTCCCGCCCGTAGCCCCAAAGTGGCATCAGGCGCTGATGGGCGCGCCGACGCCGCCCGGTACGCAGGCGACGGAGCGCCAAGGGGCTTGCTTCCCTGACGCGCTCCGCCGTCTCCTTTTGGACGAGGACGTCATGCGACCGCACTCAACGACCCCTCGCTCCGGACTATGGACAGAAACATAGCCATAACCAGGCAACGAAGGCAAGAGGTCACTTCCAAACTCGATCGTCACCACCCTCGTGTACAACCGTCGACACGAGGCACTGGGCTCGTCCACAGCCTCCCCAGTGCGGAAGCAGAAGCCTCAAATTTGGCGCCAAAACACGGCAGTGCTCCTCAAAGAGCCGGCGCCTATCTACCACGAGGCCTCGGACCTATAAGTACGGGGACCGGCAATCAAGGAACCTGCAGGTGAATCGCGACGGGGCCTATGAAATGACAGGGCCTCTGTCTCGGCCCAGTGACTCAATGCGCCCAACCATTCGCGAAATCCCTAGGTTGGCCAGGTGCGTCGCCTCCTCACAATTTCCGTCCGGGCCGTTTATCCACACTGCAGGGCCCCGATTGTTACAGCCTTATGGCAGTCATTTAAACGCGAGAATGTCAAAAGTATGTTACGCTGATTTTGGTGACCGGGTCAGAGTACTCAGAGTATAAACCTGTTGTTTCTTTTAATTTAATGAAGTTACTTACATTTTTCTGACGTAGGGCAAACAGGCAGGTTGTCTGCTCACTTCTGGAGGTTTGTCACGTTTCGGGATATGCTTCATTCTTCGGTACACCTGATATCCGTTTTTCTTGAGTACCTCCTGAACATGGACTAGCTCTTGCTCCACATGATTAGGGTCACAGAGGTCAAAGGCGGACTTTTAATCGGAGGTGTCTAGCGTGCCACGGCTGCCCCATACAATAAATGTATGAAGGAAAAATTCTCACGGATTTCATATGATCGCGGGCTAGAGTCCCGCCCGATCGAATTTACCTTCACACATTAAATATGACTGAATAATGTTTCTTTTTTTCATCCTGTTTTCTTAAGCCTTATCTCAACATATTTGTCTTCACCCACACATACGTCATCTTCGTACCTCTTCCACAGTTTCATAATTGGTGGACCCAGAGTTAGCGCCTTACTTTCAAATTGCTCCATCCAGAGATTAGCTAGTACCAGGGTTATTGGGCTCACCATTGCCCTTGAAAGGGGAAGTAGTTTCCTTTCAATCAGTGATTCAGCAGATCAATATAATTGAATGGTAGCTCGTTGTCACTTATTCTGCCTCTTACCACATCCAGACATTCCTTTATCGGAACGTTGGTGAACAATGACTCAACCATAAAATAGTCACCATTATGTCTCGGGTTCCAATTTGAGATTTAGTATAATCTGACAAAATCTTTCACGACAGATTCGTGCCACTTCGTCCGTCGTATTTGAGTCTGCTGAGTACGAAATTAATAATAGTTTTTTAAGATAAATGCAATGAATTTATGCACGAAGTTAAATTTTCTAAGGTAGTGATTTTTTGGGAAGTTTGTGGGCATTGAAAGTTATCAAAAAAATCAAATAAATGATGAAAAAAAGTAATAAATTTATCATATCATAAGAAATAATTAATAATAATATATATAAAAAATAAAAACTAAATAAACCCGCCTGCAATAAGACAAAAACAAGATACCCTTCATATTTAATGTAATGCAGTCGGAGGCACGATATTACGTTCAACATGATTCAATAATGCCTCCAACTGCATATTATTAAATATGAAGGGTACTTATCTTGTTTCTGTCTTTTTGCAAGTGGGTTTTAAATGATCATTTTTATTTAATACTTTTTAGCCATAAGATAATTACAAGGTGTTAATAAGAACTGTTTGTTTTATTATAAAAGTTGTTCTTTCTATAACTCGAAACTTTTTTAACTCGCCTTTTAAAGCTTTTTCAGCCCGCATTAAAGCGCATAAAATCAGCGATTTTGTTTTTTTTTAATTTTTTTGAATTTTATGTAGCTAGTGATACTCGAGTCATCAAGAAGACTCTAATGACGGATTATTTATAAATAAAAAACTGGGCAAGTGCATGTCCCCATCCGAATAATGTGGCTTAAGAAGTGGGTTTTCTGTTGTTTTTGTTTCTTACTTACAACGTTATATCCGCTTAATAATTTTCAATGGAATTTGTATGAAAAATTTTGTTACTTCTCATTTGTTCAGCTGTTACTCGTAAACTTGTAAAGCCTACTTTAGCTGTGATAGTTTTCCTTTTAATTTCACTATATATACTACTACCGTGAATTTATTATATGGGGGGACACTTGACTCTAACAAAAATTTCCACTTTAAAGCTATTAAGCTTTAAAGTGGAAATTTTTTTTACAAACGGATCCCTAAATCTAAAAATGGTCTTCCCAAAATATCTATATGGGAGGTACCCTAACAATTTTTTTTTTATTTTAAGATTTTATTCTTTCACTTTATCGGCGTAAGTAATATGTGCATCCATGCAACATTACAGCCTCCTAGCACTAACAGTCTCTGAGCAAAGGTGCGTACGGACGGACGGACATACCGAAACTATAAGGGTTCCGTTTTGCCATTTTGGCTACGGAACCCTAAAAATCGCGTTAATGAGGATAAATTGGTATAAATCGTTTATTTTTAAACAATTGTACCTATACAATGAGAAACAGAGTCAATTAAAAAATAATTTATAGGCACTTCCTAACAAATTCATTAACATCGCTGACACCGCTTTTTTTTTGTTTTGTTTTCTATTGTTATTATTTATTGTATGTGCATACATAGTGACATGGGCGTATATAAGGGAGGGGGGGCGTGCCCACTCCAAAATGGTTTAGTGCCCACCCCAGGACGTTGGATTATGACACTTAAGAAATAATATTAGCTAGCTAAGCTAGACTACGTTTGAATTTAGCAGCACAATGCTAAGCGACTAGCAAGACAAGGATGCCATTGGCTAAAACGCCATCGCACAATAGCAGCAGTAGCCAAAATGGCAAAAACCCTTATATTAGTAAACCCTTATTATAGTTTCGTCATGTCCGTCCGTATGTCACAGGCAGTTTACTCCAAAACTGCACAAAGTATTTGGATGAAATTTAGAGTATAAGTGTCTTGTATAAGCTGCTACTTATTTCGATAGGTTTAATACCGGAAGCGATAACAGACTGGTCAGAGGCGCTCTAAATAACAATTTGAAGACCGAAAGACCGCAGATTATAAAGCATATTCTCCGACCTACGTCGCCTCAGATAGCTTTAGGTTCCGAAAAGTTTCAGTTGGAACTTCACAGTCGTTTCGCGTCGCTGGAAACCAATAGCACAGTTCGCACAGTTGATGAGAAAACCGACACCGTGGTCAGAACGATACAAAAGGTTGTTTCCCGGAAAACGCAAAAATAGGGAGTCGAAACTCTCACTCGAGACTCTCAAACTTATGAGGCAAAGACGAGACGCAAATATCTTCGTTAGATAGGAGAACTATAAATCTGAAGGTCAGAAAGCTGACACGACGTGACCTCCGACGCTCCAATACTCGCGCCATCGAGACTGCGATTGAGCAAAATAGAGGCACTAGAGTTTTCGCACAACAGCTTGGCAGACCCTATCTGATGAAACTGAACACCGCTGATGGCAAAACCGTCACCTTTCGACCACCAAACCGGTTCGA
The DNA here is from genome assembly GCA_945859575.2 of Herminia tarsipennalis. NCBI lineage: Eukaryota > Metazoa > Arthropoda > Insecta > Lepidoptera > Erebidae > Herminia > Herminia tarsipennalis. Next base: position 9,595,397 of record OX243840.2, read on the forward strand.
GATACTCGAGGAAATCGAGAGCATTTATGGACACCTGTACGCATCACGGATGGCTAAACATACGGGACTTAGCGTCGAGGACCACAGAGCCCTACTTACGCGCCACTACACCAAGGATATTCCGGATGTCGGCCGAGCGAGGTCGAGGCAGCTCTCGAGCAACTTAAGAACATTAAAGCGCCAGGTGGTGACAGAATTACTACAGAGCTTCTAAGAGCTGGCGGGATCCCAGTCCTGAAAGAGCTCGCGAGCCTTTTTAATTCCGTTATCCACCAAGGTTTAACACCACAAGCGTGGTGCGGGAGTGCGGTAGTACTGTTCTTCAAAAAAACTGATAAAACCTTGCTTAAGAACTATCTCACTGCTAAGTCACATCTACAAGTTGTTCTCGAGAGTTATCACCAACCGCCCTACGAGAAAATTCCACGAGTTCCAGCCCACGGAACAAGCCGGGTTTCAAAAAGGCTTCAGCACCGCAGACCACATTCATACTGTTCGCCAGATTGTTCAGAAAACCGAAGAGTACAATCAGCCGCTGTGTATGGCTTTCGTGGACTAGGAGAAAGCCTTCGACTCCATCGAAACTTGGACGGTTCTGGATGCTCTACAACGATGCAATATAGACTGGCGATATATCGAGGTGCTGAGATGCCTGTATGACACCGCCCCCCATGACCGTCCAGATTCAGGTCGTCAAAGGGTCAATGCTCGAAGAAGAAGGCAGGTTATTCAACTTGGTAGAAACAACTTCGAGAATGAAGTCGACAGGAGGATCCGATTGGGTCTGGCAGTGTTTAGCAAACTTCGTCGAGTCTTCTCTTCGCCTCTACCGCAATGCCTGAAGACCAAGGTATATAACCAATGCGTTCTACCTGTTAGATCTACGGTGCCGAGACGTGGACACTTACGGTTGGGCTAGTCCACAAATTTAGAGTTGCAGCGGGCTATGGAGCGAGCTATGTTTGGGGTCTCTTTGAAGGATAAAATTCGCAACGAGGTCATCCGACAAAGAACCAAAGATACCGACATAGCACGCAGGTTAAGCACGCTGAAGTGGCAATGGGCTAGCCACATTTGCTCACAGGACCGATGGCTGATGGAGTATGGAATGCTAGTGGTGTTTATGATATAAGTGTAATACGAGTATGATGTAGGTACATTATGATATACCTTAGTGCGGTAAGTTGAAAATTACAACCGACGTGATATTGCTACAAGAAAGCAGAGGCTGTAATTATTAAAGCGCACGTATGTCTTACGACTTTTATAACACATTTGCGAGGAAATAAATTAAAAAAAAACAATACAGCAAAAAGAAAAAGCGCGCGGAATATTTTTTATTTGTTCACAAATTAACGATGCGCGCGCATCAACGCTCTTTTTTAAGACAAAGGCACAAAAACAGCCAGTAGGTATTAATATTAAGTAAATTAATATTTTTGTATTTTGATACCGTTATACCTATGGTTGTAAGTTATGGTCAAAATTAATTAAATTAAAGAATTAAATGTTTATCTATTATATTTTATCTCCCAAAGTTAATTTTATTCATAAAACGTTGACCACTTTTCTGAAATAAAAACTCTTTGCTAAGATCAAAAAAAGTACCGTTGGTTTTAGACGGAGCATCTTGATAAGCCGTGCGTTTTACATTACAATAACGCACAAGTACGTAATGAGATACATTACGATATTGAAATTGGGGAAATAAGAGACCTTTTACGAGCAAATGTGTTATAAAATGTTTTTGCAAACAGTATAGGTGAAATCACTAAAGGCTTAGCTGAAAAGCAGCGCTGCAATTCACTGTAGCTTAAGCAGCGGCAGAAAAATTATGTGAATTCAATAGATTATTTTTCTTTCTTTTTTAACTTTTGCCTCTGAAAAGTGATATCATGAAATTTTCTTTTTTCCGAAACAATAAAAATCCCCATTTCCAGGTATCTTAAGAAATTTAGAGATAAAGGGAAGCTGAACTTTCATTTCTAAAATCTGTAGTAAGGTCTGGTACAAAACATATTTAAAACCTTACACATACATATAGAATCATTCGAGGTAAAAGGACGCAGTGGGTAAAAGTTCGCAGTGCTGTTTTGCGGAGGTGTTGTTGTTAAAGCGGAGGTGGGTGCGGGTGGGGAGCTCTGCCCACAGGAGCGCTAGCGCTTGGACCGCCAATTTGGGTCAACAGCTATAGATCTGTGCGTGTCGTCATTTGAGAAAAAATCAAATATTTAATACCGCGGTGAAACTTACTTATTTTGTGCAATATAGAAAAGATTTTGGTTGTTTTGTACGTGTTGTTTTCGAGGAAGTTTCATTTATTAATTTAATACGATTATTTAATGATTTATTGCACACAAACATTCTAACCTAACATTGTTTATATCGAAACTGACGAGAATTGTTTTGTTTGCCGGCCAAAAGGGGTAAAAGTACGGGTATAATAAGACGCACGCGTAGGTACTGTTACCCACATCCACCAAATATGTATACACGACTACGGCGAAGCCAAAAGTATATTATTCATCTGTCTCCGCGTAATTACGTACTAACTACTAATCACAATTTGTCAACAGAGGTATCATTAACACATTTCAATGATGTGTAAGTTAATCGCCAATATGATTAATTGGCGATTATGCATGATAGTTGGATATTATGAATAACGACCAAGTGGTCACTATGTAATAAATTAATCACTTTATCTAGCCATTACTTTCGGTTTCCCCTTGGATTGTAGTTACTTAGCATCATAGTTACAAAGGACTATGTCCAGCAAGGTTACTTCAGAAAAAAATTAACCCTTCGCCTCTAGTAGACACATTTTGGTCAAAAGAAATGATTTAACTGACATATGATATTTTTCCTTAGTAGTAAACAGATAGTCAGATAGTCGACATCAGATTGATCAATTTAACGTAGGCAGTGGATATTATTACTAGCTGACCCGCGCAACTTCGTCTGCGTAAATTTTCCCTTTTTTTCTTTTTTCTCCCTTTTTTTTACAACATTTTTCATTACTGCTCCGCTCTTATTGGTCGTACGTGATGTTACAACCTATACCCTTCCTCGATAAATGGGCTATCCAACAATAAAATATTTTTTCAATGCGGCCCAGTAGTTCCTGATATTATCGCGTTCAAACAAACAAACAAACTCTTAGGGGGATGAAAAATAGATGTTGTCCGATTCTCAGACCTACCCAATATGCACACAAAATGTCATTAAAATCGGTCAAGCCGTTTCGGAGGAGTATGGCAACGAAAACTGTGACACGAGAATTTTATACACTGACGGACTTATAAACTGCATCAAAGTAATAGACGACTTTGAAATAAATATTTTAACCAAGTATGCAAACTTTCTATACAGATTTAAATTGAAACCTCTAGATTGGTTCGTGAACTTTAAAACAGCGTAGGATCATATCTTTAAGTTTAAGTTTATGTACTGGAAAGGACCTTAAGACCTTTTTTGAAGAAAAAACAGAAGTTTAAGGAAAAATTGTTTAATTAAAAAATTGGTTTTAACAATAGACACAAACTTTATGCAAGGGTTTATTTGTGTTTTAATAAGGTGTATTACCCCCACGTGCCCTTATTACGGATTCTAATCGGTTCCGCATAGATTTTATAAGGGTTTTTAAAAGATCTTGCGGAATATTGTCCCATTCTTATGAAAGTGCTGTTCTTAGTGCTGCCACTGTCGTAGGCGAAGGGTTTCTCGCATATACAGCTCTTTTTAAATTGTCCCAAACATGCTCGATGGGATTAAGATCCGGGCTGCGTGCTGGCCAATTCATTGTACGTATCCCAACCTCTTCGCAATAATGTTGAACTTGTGCAGCTGCATGCGGCCGGGCATTATCCTGCATTAAAGTAAAATTTTCGCCTATGAATCCCATGTAAGGCACCACGTGATCTTCTAATATCTCTGTTATGTAGCGATGTGCTGTCAAACCCCCTCTATTACCGTTTTGACGGACCATGTCTATGAACACAAGTTCTGTTCGCCCGTTCATCGATATGCCACCCCAGACCATACATGAACCGCCTCCAAAAGGAACACGCTCCTCAATGCAACTTTGAGCATATCGCTCCCCACGTCGACGATAGACTCTTCTGCGACCATCTGCACCATATAAACATGTCCTACACTCGTCCGTGAACAATACAGAGGCCCACTGCTCTTCTGTCCAATTCAGGTGATGACGCGCAAATCTTAAGCGAGCTTGTCTGTGAGCTGCAGACAACTTTGGACCATTTGCTGGTCTAAAAGGGGTGATAGCCGCTTCCTTTAACCTTCTTCTTATTGTTCGTGCACACACGTTTTTTCCACGCACTTCATTAAGCTCGGTTTTGATGTTAACTGACGTGAGGAAACGATTTCGCAGGGAAGTTGTAACAATAAATCGGTCATCACGACCTGTGGTTGCTCGAGTTCTGCCTGTACCACGTCTCCTCCTGTAAGAACCTGTCTCTACAAACCTTCTGTATATTCTACAAACCGTAGACTGGTTTAAATTTAAATTTCTACCAATCGTTCGTTGATCCAAGCCCTCCCGCACCAATGCTACAATTTGTGCCGCTTGTTCGGACGAAGTATCCATATTATGGTTCAAAAACTCTCGATGTGTTAAAAAACTAACCCAACAATTATGCTGGTAACAATAATTCAATTGACCAAACAAAAAAAATCAATGAGAATTAATTTAAAACTTTGCTATAAATAACACGCAAATCTGATACTACGAGTAAATTTTCTTTTCCCGGCTATATTCATTTGTTTTACCGCAGTTCTATTTTTAAATTTAATTTTTTTTTAAGATTATGAGCCAGTCTTTCCATATTTATATAATTTAATCTAAAAAGTTTGCATACTTATTATAAAAAAATCCTTTTAGAGTAAACCTGAACTTTGATGCAGTTTATGAGTCCGTCAGTGTATATTAGATTGTACAAGCTGTCCCGCGCAACTTCGTATGCGTAAATTTTCCCCGTTTTTGCAACATGACAGCACAACGATGTTATAGCCTATAGCCTTCCTCGATAAATGAGCTATCCAACAAAAAAAGATGTTTTCAAATCGGACCAGTAGTTCCTGAGATTAGCGCGTTTAAACAAACAAACAAACAAACTCTTCCGCTTTATAATATTAGTATAGATTATTCATGCTGTTTTGTACTTTACGTTAATTGATATTCTCAAAATATGTTAGCGGTACGATCCGAGTGACTGAATAATAATATAATAATACAACAAAAATGAAATTAAACATATCATTTATTTACTTATATAATAAACACGTATAGATGGAAACAGCAGTGCTAATTACAACCTTTTAGTTCTATCATAAGCATAAAATTTAATGAGATTTCAGGTAAAATATTATATTACATAATATTATGAACGGCGGGATAATCACAGCAAAGATTCGTTGACATATTCCTTAAAATTGCACTGTGTCGCTAATATCCTATTTTAGTAAACATCAGTTTTTTTTTGAGACTGTCCTCACAAAAATCTTGAATGTATCCGAAGGAAAATAAGTCAGTCTTCACTAAGGAAATTGAGAATTTTAATGACTAGCTGTTGCTGAGATAATAAAAAAAGTGACGAAAAATAAGGAACGTCACTAGGCATTCTAACATCTCCTCAGTACAATATTTTAGTTTAAAGCATTTTGTTCAAAGGAGAAATTATAAGTTCAGCACTTTGTATTGAAAGGAACATCATTATCTTTATGTTTAGTTAAATAAATGTTTAACAGGATGTCCTTTGAATTTTAAAAAACCTGTGTCGTGACTTCACAAATTTTCAATTTACGGCCACAAATTACACCGAAAATGAGTACAATAGTCTGAGAAAAGTAACGCTAACCGGTTATACTTTATAGTGAAAAACTATAATGCCGGACGGTTTATATTTTTTTAAAGCTGCAGTTTAAAAATCACTGTTTTGCGACTTTAAACACAGCAGGCGTGTTATTTCTAAAATTCACATTAATAATATTCAGATTGAGCATAATTATGTTTTAATTTTCTATTATAGTAAATGTATTTGGTTAAAACTTGAGAATAACAATGATTAACATAGAAATGTATAAGGAAGCATTCAAGCTTTAGTTTTCTTAATATAACAAACAAAGAAAGCGGTAGGATATCAACGCACAGAAGACTTAGTACGGCCATAAGTAACAAAAATAGTGTTTTTAGTCGTAAATATCCTTATGACGGACAATCGGTGGGAAAATGTTGCTAGATTGTACTCGTACCTGACTTTCTAAACATTTTTGGAAGAGAATCTAAAGGGGCGTTATAGCACATTTTTTACATTACTTTTGTTATTTTTTTGCCCAGGAATAACTACAAGAGATAGAGAATATCGAGTTCCGAGTTTTGAAACAAATAATCTCAGGTTGGAGACAGGTATAGACAGGCAGTGCGTACAGTCATATAATAAAATGAATTTAAGTTAAAACTGAATTCCAGGTCTTTATATTTCATTATTTGATTTAGATAATACTAAAATACTTCTGTTACAGTTGACCGTACATTGCGTTTAGATATAGAATAATATTGAAATACTATTTATATAGTCATATCAAGAGATCAAAAATTTAACTAGTTAGGTACAATAGGTATACGTATAACAATGAGCTACATACAATATTTAGGAATAAGGACAATACTCCAACAACACAGCCACGACAACCACTATCGAGAAATAGTTTCACCTACTTAGTAGGTAAAGTATCTTATTATGACTGAAACAGACTAACTACTAATGTCTACAATTGGCAATATTTAACAAATCAACACCAACTAGTATATGTTACAAACTTAAATGTGATCACAAGATACATGTACCATGCTGTCAAAAAGTTATAAAAAAATAAAAGAAAATGTTTGGTCCTGGTCAGGTCAGCCAAGTAAAGTTACCTCCTTACCTTAAGGAGGTAACATTACTTGGCTGACTTGAAGTTAAGTTTTGTAAGATGTCGGCTCAAATGATACGCTGTTATGATAATGTGTTTAAACAGATAAAAGTATATATATCTAATTATGTTAAAAACCGCTAGCGCAGCCATTAACTTACTTTATCCCAGTCAAATTAAGAATTAATTGTACAGTTTCTCTATCTGATAAATAAAACAGGACTGGTATGAGTATAATATTTAAGGGATAAATCAGACTGAATGTTCAAAAAATAGATTAAACGGGTACTATAAATGTTGATAAACTTTCGCGAAAATATATATATTACGGGTCTTAATCGTGTGAAAATTTAAGGTATAATACCTTGTTTATTGCAATACGGTCAAACGTCAGGTTTTGCCCGACGTTTGACCGTATTGCAATAAGGTATTTTACCTTAAATTTTTACGCGATTAAGACCCGTAATATATATATTTTCATAATGTAAACAGGTACTGTTATGCAACTATTTTTAGCATATTTTTATGGGTTTAGAAAGTACACATGCTGACTTTGAATCAAATCGATGGTGATTTATTAATGTACGATGATCTTTAAAACAATAATATTTTCATTCTTGATATTACAAAATGAAGTAGCCAGTCTGTTCATGTTTCAACTTAAAAACTATTAGCTAAAACGGATAATTCTAAAGTGTTCTATCAGAAAAACATATCACTAAAAGGAAACACAGCCATTTTACTAACACAGTACTGACACAATACTAAACATCAATTTTATTATTGGCTACAACAAAAATAATTAAAAAAAATATTGTAAGCACACATTGCAATCAATTTTATCTTATAATCTAAGTAGTCTAATAAGAATTTCATAAGCTACGCGTAACTAATTTAAGACTAAATGCCTTTATTTTATTGCCCAGTTTCGAAGATATTTATTTTATTGCACGGGAAGCAGTTGAAATAAAAAAATATGTCAATTTCAACCGAGAGGACGGATACCGTTTATCGACAACTTAGAATACCATGATAAACTTGTGAAGTGTGAAGACACCCCTAGTGTTGCATATCCAAATACCGACAGTTTCGTAAAAAGTAAAAGTGATAATAATCAAGCGAGGGTAGTTTCCAAAACCCGCGCTTCACGGAGGCGACACTGATCTAAACCAGACCCGTTACAATACGGTCGAAACGTCGGGCAATAAAGTAAAGGTATTTAGCCTTACAATAGTTACGCGATTAATATAGCGAACATATATAGTCTAATAAGAAATTAGGGGCGGAGGAGTTTTTGAGAATAAGCAATTAAGCATCGCTTAATGCATTTACTTTATTTCTATTTCTAGAAAATGTAAGAGGACGTCATATGTGGTATAGAATTCAACACCAACCACATTCAAAATCACATGTAGGTTTACCATGACACTGACATCTTAAACTTCGGGTTGGAAAAAAAAAAGAATCGAAATATGTCGTGTCATCGAATTTGTTTAGAAACAATAGGTACGTAACAAACGCGAGAGGTGGACGAATGGACGTTTTGGGAATTACAGAAGCAAAACCTGGCAGCAACATCGGAAGTTACGTTTTATGGTAAACCTACCATTTAAGGGTGTCACTGTGAACTTTTCAAAACAACAAATGTTCAATTTTCTAATAAATGTTACATCAACCTTAATGATTAAGCTAAGCATATTATAACACAGGCATAAAAACAAACAAAAAGCTATTGATCAACAAAAAAAAAAATATTGCAATAGTAAGCACATAATACCTAAAACGATAAATAATAAACATAACATTGCACACAAGCAAAAACAAAACAATATTGCAAGCAAATAATAAATTAAAGTCAATTAAAATCAAAGGCTGGCAAAAGCTAGCAGCATAATATATTATATTTATTGCAAAATTGAATCAAAATTTAAATACAATTCGGGCCAACTAAGTTTGCGTTTGTGAAGTTGTATTCGAAAGTATTTCGGCGCAGGGACGTCGTCGTTCCCCGCCCATCTCCTTCATCCCTTCCGATACCTAAATTCGAATTGTGCGCAGCTTACGCGCCAACATCATACACGCAAACTTAGCTGGCGACATCAAACGTAAACCTGATGTTGTTTGATGATCCTGATGTCATCACAAAAAAATGGTCAAAAGAATACTCTACAAAGTCGAAGTTTATTATTGAGTATACAATCAATCCAACTTTTTAAATCGCAAGTACAGTTGGATCGCAAGTGGTTGCGCAGATGCATTTTTTTGGAAGTAAATGACGACAGGAAGCGGGGGGCGGGGGCGGTAACTAAACCAAGAGGATTAGAGATGCGATTACGCATTACATTGTCATAATTAGTATTACTAATTCATGTTTTTTTGTGATTATTTTGGTAAAGAAATTGTTTTTCAAAGTTTCTTTATTATTTACTGTAACTGTTCTAAATTTAAACTTTTATGAACTCATTTAAATAGTGTTTTTATATTGTTGAATTAAAATGTAGTTAGTATTTTTAATCGATTAATCGTTTTCGTAAGTAATTTTAGGGTCGCATCTCTATGACATGCGCAAAAGTGATAAAAATCTAACTTCAATCCGGTCAAGATACGTTGATCGTACTGTACAAGCTCGAGTATCTATGGTGGTTCATTGTTGAAATATCAAATATCATGTACCTATTAAGAAATGATGTTAAGATCTAAGAACATCATTTCATACATACTCAAGGTGTTTATTGAAGTAATATTTAGAGTGGTAAGACCAAAATGTCCATCTAAATATATAAATAAATAAATCGATTGCACAAAAATCATTAATAAATAAATTGCAGTATTAAACTTGCAACATAGTAACAAAATAAAGCATTATTTTATATTAAAGCTTTTGATAATAAGCTATCGCATTTGTATAAGCTAATACGTGCACAGTAAGCATACATTGGCCAAAACGTACTCGTATAATATAGATAGTTTATGACACAACTTTGGCACAAATTCTTCAAGACAAGACTTTCATTTGAAATTAAAACAATAACTAACTATACCTACAATCTCGACAGTTAAAAAAAAACGTATAAAAACAAATAACTACAAATTGTACTTGAATAAATATTAGTTTCTACTGTTAACAAATCCATTTCTCTAAATAATTAAAACATTTGTTGGAGAAATGTTCTCGAGTTTATATAAACGTTCACTTCAGTAATTGTGAACTAATTTGCTATTCACACCGCATATTAAACTACTGAGTTAAACCCACTCCTACCGGGGTAAACAAGAACGTATAACTAATGCCATCCATGAATGGACAAAATATACGCATTCTATTGAATAATAATAAAAAAACAAATAACTGTTTGTTGTGCCTACAACTGTCTCTAGTCTACCATACAATACTCTAACAACATCTACACGTCTTGAAACGACAATGAATAACGGCTGCAGATAAAACGCTTACAGAAATAAGTGATTGAAATATCGTCAAAAAATAGAAGATTTTTGCTTAGTATATAATGAGACAAAACAATAAAAAATTGCTCAAAAACGTAGTCACTTTGTCAAAATTGACGTAATAGGAATAATAATACGGAGTAGAGTAAGAATCAGGTTCCATCAAATGAAATAAATTTCACGCACTTTTCGATGATAATGAACTATTAACTATATCATGTTTGACTTTAAGTATACCTACATTTTGAGACACGAAAAATTTACTTGCTCTTGTCTGTCTCATTCGAGTTATATACCTTATCAATACAAGCACAGTTCTTTGATCAGAGACAACAAAATAGTACGAGATATTTTTTTCGTTTGGTAGTAACTAATCCTATGAAGCAATCGGAGACATATGCTTATTACAGACAACTCCATAAATCACCCTTTTGAAATACCCTGATACAACAACATAGGTTTACCTACTAATCCTAACAACATAGTTTATAAATAAGTGTCAGTATAAATAATTGTGACGATTTACACAACACCAAATACACACATAATACTGATACATGCAGTTCTCATTTGTACTCTTAGACAAATAATACACAACCATAGCTTTCATATCCGAAGTGACTTTACGCAGAGAAATCATATCATTTTATGTAATAACATACTCTTTGGTATATTGGTATGTTAAGCGACTGCTGGGCTCATGTTGACTCATGTTGTCGTACATGTCCTAGAAATATAGAATGATGGTGATGGTGTCTATGCGTAAAACCAACTTCGAAAATAGAGCCAAATAAGTACATATAGATGCCGATTCTGTTCTAAATTAATACCAGTCTTGCGACAAATCACAGTCGTGCATAAACAAAATCAAATACAAAATGTTTCAGAAAAGTTTTCAGATGAATAATAAAAATATAGAATCGACACCTGGATCTGCACACAAACATTGATATAGTATGCTACTAAAATAAATATATATGGATACATTTAATAATATTGTTTTGAGATTATTATATTTCCTTATTAGGTTTTCCTGTTAATCGCGCGTATTTATTTCAATCGTAATATCTGAAGGGAGCCCGACGAATTATCGTTACATATTTACTGTTTATGTATAGATTTTGATGTAACTGAGAATCGCATACGCAACGAGATAATTTGAAATCATGTTAAATAGGCCCCATTATTACGTATCTCTTTAATCATTTCGCAACCTCAATTACTAGCCTTCATATAGCTGATATATCATCGTATACGAAGTATACAGACTAAACAAATTTGTTGAACATTTAAGCAATTTTAACATCTTAGAATAAATGAGATCAAGATGGAGTTATTTTGGAATTAAAGCTGGAATATCAATTTTTACCTTGTTGAGCGTTCTCGGCGTTTGAAGCTAACAAAGCTGACAACGTAGCATGTGTAGCGCTTAAAGTTCCAGAAGTAGGGCTCATGATATTTGACGTTGAGAGACCAATATTATTATTGTTATTCAACATACCACTATTTCCAGCGCTGACAATAGTCACGTTAGGAGGCGGAGTAACTCCATTAGCGAACCCAGTTGACAATACCTTTTGAGTGTTATGCATCATAAATGACTTAGCAGCGCCCGCACTGCCTAAAGTAAGAACTTTTTTCAACATAACCGAAGAATTACAGGCGTTATCTATCATGTCTTTGGTAGTAGAAATGCTGTCAAAATCACTAGAACTTGCTGTGACGACAGTACTTATCTTTGGCGTAGATGTGTGGAGAATGGGTCTGACTGCAGTCACGTTGAAAGACACTGTTGATGCAGGAGCTCCCATGTTGTTTCTATTGATGATGTTCCGAGACACTATAGCGTTGTGAAGAATGTTACCCGTTGGGAAAGATTTCGATGACACGTTGACGTATTGTGGCGTTCCAATTATTGTCGCATTGGATGTTCGAGTACCAAAACCAATTATTGTGCTAGCGGTACCTTGTGACATCACTGTACTGAATGTCCCAGTTTTTGTATTGATGGGTATTCTGAAAAATAAAGTTATTTCTGTTAATACATATACGAACATGTTGTATCATTTTAATATAATAGTAGAATAATAAAAATCGACATAGGTCAAGTTCGTGGCTAATCAGTCTTATCACAATAGGTATAATAAACAGAATCATAAAGTTTACATAATAAACAGGTCACTGACATGTTTATTATGTTTCTATTATTCTTCGCGCCTCATATTATTGACTTTTTCGTAACAAATACAAAATGCGATGACGCAAATGACCCCCTAAGGTTTATTTATTTGAATACAGTGGAGGATACATGATTTTGTTTTGCGAGAGGCTTGACCTCGCTGAGCAATCCAAGTTTTTTGTTTGTAGATTTTTTAACGGAGAGTTTTTTTTTGTTTTTATAAAAGACAATCGCCGCACTAGGGTACAGTCTTGTGTGACGAAAAACTATGCAAACACACAAATCAAAGACACAAACACCCAGACTCGGAATAATTTGTAAGTCACACAGTTTCTTATGAGAATCAGACCGATAACTACTCCCAAATAAGTCGTACGAAGTCAAACGTTAACAGGTAAGATACTGACCACCTTTCTTACAAAAAATATCGGCGGCTTCAAAAATTAATACAAGATAACGAATAATCAAAAAATAATGTGCAAAAACAAAATACTTATAAAAAAACATTTTGTAGGTGGCTATTTCCTGGCACCAACTTCAAAATCTCTAAGTATTTATTTTTATAGGCACCAACAACCCACATCATATTTTTCAAAACCAAAGTAGTTTTAATCTAAAGCTTTAATGTCTAGTTCACCGTTGTAAACAAAAAAAAAACTTTCCCAGAAAATATATGGTGGAACAGAGAAAACCCGATCCAATTCGAATCAGTAGTTTTTGAGAAATTCGCGAACATACACACGTGTCTTACAGAGAACCACCTTTATCAAAGCCGGTTAAACATACTGACCCGCGAATCATCTGCGACGTAGAACCAGGTATGCTCTGTATAGTGACTGTGGCTTGAGGCAGATGATGAATTGTCCTCTGTCCAGTAGTTGGTGGTACATTAGAACTGGTGTAGTAATGCACTGTGCTCCCAGTAATGCGGGGCGGAGCGGCAATGTGGGCTACTGGCACACTATGTACCATACCGCTGGTGGTTGAAGCCACTGTTATACACTTTGTTTGGTTTACTGAGAACTGGAAAAGATAATAAAAATACTTATAGGTCATTTTTTAATATTGTATAACATTTTTTAATTCCACTTAAGCTAAGATATAAGGGGAGGGGTGCAAGACGGGGTACCTATCTTATCGCAAAAACTTATTGACAAATCACGACCGTTTTTTCATGAGAGCTATTAGTAAGCAGTCTTATGCCGACGATACCATTTTTTTAAATTATAAATTAAGAAAAACCTGTTTTTGGCGATTTCTTTGTTTGTTAGAACATTATTTTCAGAGGTTATTTGTTTGCTCAATTGGCATTCCCGTATAATAAATAGTTATAGATGTTAGTACAAAAATGTTAGTTTTATTGAGCTCAATAACGAATTAACGCGCATTATTTACTAATTACTTGACGTTTTGACCAGGTTGCACCGGCCGTAGTCACAAGCGGACTGACTGTGAAGCCGATGAATCTTCACCTACCTTCACTTTTTTGTTTCTCGAAATGTTACGGCCACTGGCAATACACTGATAGTGTCCATATTAACCGACTGCGAACTAAATGCGAGGTTGTCTTTTACGAATAACTGGATATCACGTCACGGATAGTTTGAAGCCCTCTTTCCTCTTCTAGAATAGAAATCTGAAATAAGCGATCTGTGGAGAGTCCACAGATCGTCTACAAACCCTCTCCACAGATCGCCATTTCTATTCAAGAATTGTGCGTAAAGTGATTGAAATTTGGCAAGATGGGATGGATGGTACTTAACGTTTGAAGCTTTAAATGTTAGGTACCCTATCTTGCCATCAAATCCCCTTAACGAAGATCAAACTGTACCTACAATGATATATAGGTATTAATTATGAAAATAATAATAATAAAAATGTGTACAAATCGCGAAATTTTATCAATATGTACATCATGTACATAATTGTAAAAGTATTTAATTTGGGATTTAAAACTGCAATAAAGTAATCAAAATCAATTTAGCAAGTATCGCGTCAACATACAAACAAAAAGACATGATAAAACTATGGTTAGTTCATCTACTTTACAATTTTATAATATTTGATTCTATTCTACAATTTTAAAATTTGATACACTAATTTTAAATGAGAATCATGAGAATCTTAAGTGTTTTCTTTCAATACCAATTTTTTTTGTAAAATTTTAGATGTTGTTTTTAGCACTTCACCAATCCAGCAGGCAATAAAGAAATAAGTCGGAGGCATTAATTAATCTCGATGAACTTAGTATTGTGCCTCCGACAGCATGATATTACGTAATGTAATTGACCTGATGGCCAATTAATTTATGTAATATCATGACATAATGTAGATATTGTGGATCTTGTTTGCATCTTTTTTGCGCAGGCTGTTTTTTTTTAATATTTTACTTTTTATTTAATACTTTTTAGTGGTTGTAGGTGAGTGTAACCGACGAACTAACTTTTATCACAGCTATTGCCAAGTATTGAAAATAGAAAAAAAGAATGGTTGCTAATTGACTTTTTTAGTATTACAGTCATAATCATGTATACCTTTTTGACATGTTTGCAATTAGGCCTTTAATTTGATACTGCGGTATTCGAAAAATCATTTTTTTCACACCTCTTGTTTTTGACATCTCAAACACATAGCTAAGAACACTTGGGCGGTCTTAATTGTTTAAATTGGTTTGAAAGATACGAGGTAAAATATCACATACATACGCGCGAAAAACATTACCTTTCTTAGCAGTGGGGTAATAAGACACGAAAATCAATATTCTAATCAATATTGCACAATACAATGAAATTACTATTAATAACACAAACAAACTTACATTACTGGTATTCAATGTCGTCCCTAAATCAAATTCGTCGCCAACCAAAGTTATAGTGTCTGGATTAGCTCCTGTCAACTTCTCAATAGTTTTCCTTGCATCAGCATCACTCTCAATATTACCTAAGTTTCTACTCAAAAACTCTATATCAGATTCTAACAAACCATCCACCAAGTGACTCTGATCATCTTCATTTTCTTTACACAGTCCAAAATCTTCATCCTCTAATTTTATGCCCTCTACTTTTATATCGCCAAAATTATCCTTCATTCTATTTAATTCAGCATCTTCAACTTTAATACCTTCAACTTTTATTTCATCTAAATCTTCAACCTTTATATTTTCGACTTTGATATCATCGATATCCTCAACTTTAATATCAGCGAAGTCTGTATCTTCTTTCAAAGTCGGGACATCAGAGAAGTCCCTACTATTTTCACCATTACCAATGTATTGGCTTGCATCAAAACTGTTACTATCAAAATTGTCATGATTCGGTTCAACTTTGATATCGTCTATCTTATATTTGTCCTCTTCAGGCATATTGCTTGTAGTTGGTTGAGGACTATCAGCATTACTTAGGTCCCCGCTCAAAGCCCTTTTCAGTACATATGCTTTAATCTTCCTAAGCATAAACATCGGAACTTTAAACCCAGTCAGCTCACCAAGCATTGGTAGTGAGCTATGTCTATAGGCTTCACTGTTGGCAAGTTCTTCGATGTCTTCTAATACCTGTAGAAATTACATAAACATATTTATTTGAATAGATCTTATGATGATGGTATTGTTACGAACGAACGATTCGAATGTTCGAGAAGCTCGTAGAACACACGCGAGTGCATCAATAAAAAACAACTATGTATGTATAGAGACGCGCGTGCCTACGCATCACGAAATGTAAACAACTTGTTTGTGTGCGTGACGTTCCCGAATCTGGCTACTAGTATGTGGTCGACTTTCCCAGTTCATGGAATTTTTATATATAAGGGCGATCCCTCGACGCAAATCAGTTTATTTTGAAATACGATCTGAAAAAGTAACTTCGAGGCGATAGTTTGTGACTAGTGTACAGTGTTTTGTACAGTGATTTAGTGTTGATAAGTGAACATTGCAGTGTTCTTTGTGGAATAGTGATAATAAATACGTCATTGCTGAATTTGGCATTTTATTCGAACCAACCATCCTGACCCGTAACAGTATGAAATAAATTCCCAATAGAAGAAGTCTAAGACCAATGGATGATAGTCCTCCATATCATAATGCTAATCAGAATACTAAAAATGTACTGAAAATTAACAATGGATGGGCTACTTAATCATTTATTACTAACCATAATGTATGTCTTTCCTCCAACAGCATTGACTAAATTGTGACTGGCAATCCATTCTTTATCCGCAGTATCGGCAGGATACCTAAGTAAACCAGCATGCCTTGTGTAGAGACGTCCGCGCGAGTTTCCTAAACCTAGCACCTGAGAAAGAGTTATTTTCATTAGGTACCAAAAAAATACCCTGGATGATCTATACATTATAATCACTTGTCCGAGCTTAAGCCACTGGAGCTACAAACCTGCAATTTTGTTAGCTGATGCCTTTTATGTAGTAGGCATCCACTAAGAAAGGATTTTTGAACATTCGTACCCTAAGTGAAGAAAATAGGTCTTGCAACTTTGAATGAAACTCCGAGTTTTAAGGTTAGATCAGTGAAAATTTGTATTTGCCTTTGTGATTAAAACAAAGAAAAACGTGTTTCAGCGTTATGAGAGCGAAAATCAACCCTTAGGGGATAAAATTACCACACGGGCGAGTTTCATACAAAATTGCCTATGGTTCTCGCATTGGCAAGTTTATATGAAACTCGGTTACGTCGAAGTTAGGCCTGTGAAATTTCGTATTTGACTTTGTGGTTGTAAATAGAGAAACACGTTACGTGTTTTAGAGTTTTTGGAAAATCAAGTCCTGAGGGGGGTTAACTAGGGGTTGCAAGTTTGTATGGAACTCCGTCAGTTCGAAGTAAAGTCTGTGAAATTTCGTATTTGACTTTGCGGTTGTATAGCTGAAAGCGGAAATCTAAAATGCCAGTAGTAGTCACTAACGGCCGTTCGCGGCTTGGCCTGCGTGTAGGTATTATTTTACGCCCATAAACCATATATTTTATAAAAACATAGCTTTTTTTTTAAGGCAGGAATATTTGGCACTGCATGTGAGAGACCTTTGCCCATACTATACAAGGTACAAGGTGTTAAAAAATTAACTGCAAGAATTTTGTGTGCATGACCAGTATTTATCAGAAAAATAACACATTACCTTTTTTTAAATAAAAATAATATCTATAATAAAAATAAGAGTTTGTTTGTTTGTTTGAACACAATATTCTCGGGAAATACAGATCCGAATTGAAAAAATATTTTACAGTTGAACAACCCATTTATCGAGGAATGTTATAGGCTATATAACATCACGCTACGATCAATAGGAGCGGAGCAGCAATGAAAAATGTTGCAAAAATGGGCAAAATTCACGCATACGAAGTTGCGCGGGTCAGCTAGTATTCGATAATATTGTTGGTACTTACTTTGTGAGCATGAGACCCCATTATAAATAGAGTATCTTGTGTGAGTCTTGCAGGATTCCATTTCTCAGGGTCCCTAATAGCAGGTGATGGGAGAGGTGATGATGATGCACTATCTGTCGTATCTTCTTGTTTAATCTTCTTGCGCCTAATGCTTTCAAAGTCATTGTCCGAATCCTTTCTCTTTTGTGATGGACTCTGCAACTATAAAATGTATGGATAAATGAAAATGATCCTCAATTCCTCACTTCAAATTAAATCTGAAAATTATGTTACATTTACATATTTTCCGTGATCATAAAAACTTGCGTTTTCATCATGAAGTGTTACTCCAAAAATTGTTTTTCTTGGTACATTATTTTGTATGAGTTGCTTATGAAGATAAATAAATACTTCAAGTACTTTTGCACACAGGTTTTGATAAATCTAATGATAAAAATTGTTAGATTATTTACGTACAATTTATCTTTATAAAAAGAGGATAATAGCGATGACCATGCTATTTTATATCTCTAAGCAACTGTGAGTGTACACTCGCAACTTGCCGCGTAGACATTTTTTTTTTTTTAACTGACGAAAACAATAGTCAACAATATTTCTTTTTTTCAGAGAAGTGCGATTTTAATCATTCTTTTTGTATAGAGTACAGTTACTTTCAAGTTGGTCGAATTGAAAACTTCTTCCTTTTTAAAGTTTATTGAAACCAATACCATTCTAAAAAACATAGTTTAGACTTTAGATGAACTACCTAAATGCACCAACAGACAGAAAAGGAAGAACACTTTACTCGTACATAATAATTAATCTGTATAAATCTATATAGAATCACCGAAATGTATAACTTTAAAACTGCTGCACCAAATTGGATATGCTTAGGGTCAAAATAGCAAAAACGGAACCCTTATAGTTTCGTCATGTCCGTCTGTCTGTCTGTGTGTCTGTCCGTCCGTATGTCACAGGCATTTTACTCAAAGAGTACTCAAAGAGCACTCAAAGAATATTGATGAAATTTAGTTAAAAGGTGTCTTGTACTAGCCGTAGTTTGATAGCTAAATAATAAACATAAATATATTTTTAGGGCACTCCATACACATGGGCACCTGCAATTTTTTTATTTCAGCAAACATCAACCACCCATCATTCGACAGGTCTTTTAAAAACATTTTAAGGTATTTAATAATCGCTCCGAAAGTTGCATATTGTTTATCCCACTACCCATAAACTTTCGAACTGTGTGATCAAAAAATATGAAAAAAAATCACAAAGGTAGCGCTTAATAAATACTTTAAACTAAAAATAATTTGGACATCATCGGATATACCATCTCGTATAGTGCCGAAAAATTGCGTTTCTCAACAAAAGGGCGCAAGTGCCATGAACTAAGTGCTCTTCCGCTGATGCAATAGGCTGTGGAACCCTACACTGAGCATAGTCCGACATGCTCTTGCCCGTTTTTTTTTTTTTTTGTTGTGTTCAGGTTTATTTTATTGTGCCTACAAAAAAGGGAAGCTCGGGCAAGGAACTAGTTTTATATATAATTATACTTACTGTAGGTTGTTTAACGAATTTCGAATCGGTGCTATTACTGGATTCTGAATCACTATTCTCATATGGCGATTGTGCTGGCCGTGGAGGTGTAGTATATAATAAACGGGTTGCATCTAACATGGCTCTGCACACAGCTCTCACCTGAATAAATTCATGACAATTTTTTAAGCTTTATTCTAGGTCTCATTATATTCACTTTCTGACCAACCTGATTTATATGATTGATTTCATATATTCATATATATAAGACTTAACATCTATATTCATTAGTTGTTTATTTATACTAATATTCAACCAGGGTGGTCAAAAAGTTAATAACATATCATTTTATTGTCCTAAGCTATGAGCCAACATTGTTAAAAAAAAATTAAATCGAAAATAGGCATTAGGTATGCTTATTAATAGATTCCAGCATAAAACACACTAGTTAATTATACAATATATAATTTACACTAGTGTGTTAATTTTATATTCAAGTTTTGTATTTGAATACTTCTAGAAAAACAATAATAGGTGAAAAATGTTAAATAAACATTAGCAACATTAGTACCTAATGTATGTAAATTTTGCATGAAAATTAATTGAAAACTTGTATATCTATTAGAATTAGATTTATATTAAATTCATACCTGATCTTCACTGACAGATTCATCTCCCAAATTTAATCTTATGTTGTTGACAGCCGGCACAAAGAATTTCTAAAAATAAAAATATATTTCTTTTAAAGATAACAAGTAATGTTGGATTGAGTCCCACATTACTAGCAATCTTGTTAACCCCTCCAGCTAAGCTCAAAGGCTTGTGTTAGGAGTGGGTTCACGTTGGTAGTATAATGGGTAGGCATGGAACCCGCGACCTCATGATTGTGAGACCGATGCCTTAGCCATTAGGCTACCGCCTAAATGATTTCATCATGTCCATGGGTGATAATAGCAATAAATTACTTATTATAAAAAAACTCGACATTTGAGACAAAAATTTGATTATCTTCAAAATAGCAAAAGGGATTTTCATCAAACAAAGGTTAAAACCATCCTGTTTAATCTATCTTAAAAAAAAGTTTGGTACTATGATACTAACACAAATGTTAAGCCTATACCATGGCTGCATTCATGTCAGAAGTTAAAAATGCAGAATGATGACTTAGAATTAGTCAGTTATTTGTTGTTTTATGTTAAGATCAATTCTCCAACCATTAGAGCCTGAAATTAATAATACTTACATAGAATTTGACATACCTCCAAGTACTTTTTGATGACTTGATCAATCTCTCTAGTAACAGCAGACTGTATGGTTTGACGCAACATGTCCAGGGATTTGTTTGCACTTGCTCGGAACTCTGCTATAGGTCGTGAATGTGGTTGCACTGGTCCTGGGAGACTAAACCTTCTGTGCATAGCAGCAAGAGTGTTTATAGCTATTTGTCTGGTTATTGGCTGCTTCTGAAAAGCGTAAAATATTCTAATAAGACTGAACAAACGGAATAATAATGGTGTCCTAAAGCTAAATGTTCTCCAACATAAATTCTGTAAGGTGAGAATGACAGCATGAGTGTTCTATTTCAAGTAGGTATTAGTGCAAATAAAAAACCATAACACTTACCACCATTAATAAATAAAAATATAAAATGTTAGCGACATATGAGACATGTTGCCTTGTATTTAACCAAGCCACTGACAACATCTGTACATTTATTTAAAAAAATATATATTAATGATAAATAATATTATGAATTTGAAAGTAACTGTTGTCTGTCAGTTACCTTCATGCTTAAACTGTTAAACCGTTTTAGATAAAATTTAGTATGGAGATAGTTCGAGTCCCGGGGAAGGATATAGGAGTGTTTTCATGGCGTTAACCCAAAACAACGAGGGTGAATCGGCGTGCGAAAGTTAGTAGTAGTAAAAAACTGAATCCACAGGGTCAATTAAATAAAATTATAAATATATTTCAAGGTAGCTCATTCGATACTCTGTATGTTAATCCATCACTTGAAAAATTCAAACAGAAAGATTCCCTGCACTTCTCACATAAGGGTAGCAAAACATTGAGATAAAAAACAATGAATTACTTATTTACCGTTTGCATTGTACAATTGGTACTTGGTCGTACACTTGGAGCCTTGGACGGAGCCTGAAAGCCCCACGAACTAGTAGAGCTTTCGGAAACAGGGTTTTGTTGCGACGCATCAACGTTATTCCAATTCTTTTGCACCACCATTTCGAAACAATGTCATACACAATTTTCTATGAATTACATGTTAAAATAACAGCAGTTTTATTCACAATATGAACACAGGATAATCAGATCACAATAAAATTTGGAAAAATAAACAACAATGAAATGTCTTGCGATTTTCGTAAAAAAAAATGTTCAACAAGGGTTCTAGAGGGGAATGGAGAGGGGCTCTAACGAAAGGGAGGGAGAGGCCAGGAGAGAGATTACTACAGTGTGGCAACGCCAATAATTAGGATTTCTCCGCGTTTATGAATTTTTGAAATTTCATAATGTTAATTTCAATATCTTCAGTAAAAATATTTGTGATCGAGTGATCCCTTACAATCATTACAATGTTCTGATTTAGCCTATTTCACAATAATTATCATCAATAATAATTTAAAGATGGCAACACAACTTTTTCTGTCAATCTGTTTTTCTTGCTGGGGTATTTGATTTGAGACGAGTTTTTTTATAGTCTTTCGACGTTAAACATTCCCCACGCGGAGATATTTTTTGTGAGCTAAGTAAAAGGTAAGAAATAAAATTAATATTCATTCATTTTATTATGCATCACTCAAAGGCCCATTCATTAGCTCTTTGTCATTCAACTTTATTGATAAACTATTATACTTATTTTAATCAGTTGTATTCGTCATTGTTCGCGTGTAAGCAAAGCAAGCGGCGATCATACGATCAGTCCAATAAATTTCAGTTCAGTCCGTAGAGTTGGTAGAGTACGACGAGTGACAAGTTAATAAATTAGCAATTCATTGTAACGGGACATTGATAGGTAAGATAGCATCTAGTTTATCATATCTTTACAATGATCATTTTAGTAGGTAGGTACAGTAGATACACGTCAACGTTTTGCGGTCGAATTTATAAAATAATGCATTTACAAGCCTCCCGTAAAAGCCTTTTGGACTTTGCTCTTAGTTTTGCCACGAGCCGGTTTTTTGTTCGCATTCGTTAAAAAAACAAATTTACCTACAGTGCCACACTGTGTAAAACAATACTTGCCTACATGTTATTTGAACAATATTAGGTATTTTTAGAACTTTACTTATTTTTCGGTTTGTGAATGTACCTAATGACAATGCTTGCAGGTATTTATTAAATTAACATTGCTTATTAGAGTCAATTGGAACTTGTTGTCGTTTTAAGAGACTTTTAACAGTATTTTCACTACAGGAATTATTGATTCATGCATGATAGGTACATATAGGTTGTTAACTTGCTTGGGAGAAATGTACTTTCACTTTTTTAGTAAGATTGTTATGTAATCTACCTACTGGTTTATTTCCCATGCTCCTACTGGTTTGGGATAACAGTACTTAAGGAGTATGCTCACTGCCACAACTCATATTAGATTATATGTAGGTATAATGTATTAGCCCAGAGGTTTATCCTCAAACTATTTGTTCTTAAATGACACAGATTTCTTCCCACTAAAACTATAAAAATATTCAGTGTAGTTGAAGGGCAGGCAAACAATGAGGTTACTCTGCAAATACTTAAAGTAACTTATCCCATCATATCTGAGAAGTCATCAAAATTATACATACATGGACAAATGGTAATCAGCCATATATATCAGTTAATGTAGTCAAAAATAGTTGGTACAATAAGATAAATCTGTTGAAATTTGAACTTTAGATAGAAGCATAGTGGTGTACAAGCTTGTATTTTAAACAACCGCTTGTTCTGAGTCTTGTTGTTTTTTCTATTCTTTTAACTGTACATTTGTAAAGCCCTCTGTAAAACAGGACTTGTACACTGTTATTGGCATTATCTTTGGCTAAAAAAATATTTATTACCTCTGTTTTTTTTCTTTGTATATTTGTTATGATTACGCAAAGACAGCTGGACCGATTTGATAAAATCTTTTTGTGTTTCAAAGGGTATATTTCCAAGTTGGTCCCATTGGGATCCTGGAGATATCAAGGGAATTCTTCAAATATTAAAGGCACACCTACAGAGGTTTAGGTATATTTCATAGTGATTCATGCATTTACTGAACTGGTGATGAAAACCACAAATGAAGGTCGCTTCTTCATTATTTATCTGTTTGTGATTCAATTACTTTAATATGATATTGGGTAGCATTCTATACTTTAATATGATATTGAGTAGCATTTTATTCTCATCATACTACTATTACACAATGTAATAGAGCTGATAGTGAACTATAATGTGAACTCCTTAACAATTAACGGCCCTGCATTGGGGCAAGCAATATTTTGTAAAGGCATTTGAGCAGTTGACATAAACCTATTGTAACTTAAGTGAATTACGAAATTAAAAGTGAGAAATACAAATTAACATTTTGAAGTTGGTGCCAAATTAAACAAAAACAACTTTTGTATAACACCAATTTCAAAATTTTGTTATTGTTATTCTAGGTAGATATTGTTTTTTGTAAAAACGTTTTTTATATCACATCAGTAGTTACTCTTAAATCTATACAATAGCATAGGATTTGCTGCTTTATACTCCGAAATACCGAAATATATGAAGCATACAGGAATTAGCTGATTAATAATAAATATACATTATGTAAATTGGTATAGCTACTATGACTTTCTCATACTAAACAGTTTTGCTAATTTCTCTTTCTGTAATTCACTAATGAAAATGAGAATTTACAAAAGCACAATCATATTTAAAAATAGAGCATTTCATCATTTTTGTTATTGTTATTTTGTGTTACGTTGATAACGAGTTCATTGCCTAGGTTTATATGAACCTAAAAACATGTTTACTCCTTACTTAATGTGTTCAGAATATTATCTGCATATTTAGGTTATTTTATCAATAGTAGCGATGCAATTATTTAACTTATAACTGTATGTGTATCTCTTCATTGTTTAACAACTTAATTGTATTTTTTTTTAATTAATACAAATTCATCCTAGTTTCAATTTAAAAATGGAACATTACTCAAGATATTAATAATAATAATAATAACTTGGGACAACTCGTACAATACTATCTGATCCCGAACTAAGCAGAACTTGTACAATTGGAAACCTCTTGTACTCTCAAAAAAATTTTTTAAAAGGTGACTCGCACAGGAGTTTACAAACATACAAGTCACAGACACAAAGTAAACCCAGAATCGGAACAACAATTTGTGGATCACACAAAGTAGTGTCCCGGGTGGGAATTGAACCCACAACCTCATGCATAGCAGTCAGACATCCTGTGGCGTGGTGGGAGGGTGTCACAATATGAATTCTTTAGCAGCCTTTTTCTTTTATTGTTAGTATACACATACATATAGAACACATTCCAATGTTAATTTTATAGGTTTCAATAAAATTTTGAATATTAAAGTAGTTAGCCAAGAAATTTAGAAAAAAAGTATCTAGGAAATTAGATATTTAATGGTAATAAATGGCAAGAATTGGGGGTCGTATGTTGATTTATTTATTGTCTAGATGTTCCGTCGATAGTAAGTACTAATAATTAATAAATTAACCTTTACACTTTCGTTACAAGGCTTTCAACTCCATTACATAAGAAATTTGTTTGTTCTACAACAATCTCACGTCACCCCAGCGAAAAAATGGTATGGTCATGTTTACAAAACTCCGGATCTTTGGTAATATAAACACTTCTGTATTTGTTGAGCATTGGTTATATAGATACTTGTAGTTTTGATCTAGGTAGTTTGTCTATTTTTATATATGACCAATTGCTGTCCCGGCGAACTTTGTACCGCCTATTTTCTTTTCTTGTAAATTGGTTTCAATTGTGAATCGTAAACCATTTTCGAATCCACTGGAACACACAAAAAATTTCGTCAAAATCGGTCCAGCCGTTTAGGCTCCTCCTAAACGGCTGGATCGATTTTGACTAAATTTTCAGTGACATACACACGTACAGTGGAACAGACGTATTTATATAAAAATAACTATAATTACACACCTGTGAAATTGTTTAAACGTATTTACTGAGCTTTATGATTTTTCTTCTATTACAGGTATCCAATATGTCGTCGAAAATCAAGGCTGGACCAGTTGTAGACATCCTCGGAGATGAGATGACCAGAATTATTTGGGAACTTATCAAGAAAAAACTTATTTTACCTTTCTTGGACATTGAACTCCATGTTTACGACTTGGGTATGGAAAACCGCGATAAGACTGATGACCAAGTCACAATTGATTGTGCTGAAGCAATAAAGAAATACAATGTTGGCATCAAATGCGCTACTATCACCCCTGACGAGGCACGAGTAGAGGAATTCAAGCTGAAGAAAATGTGGAAGAGCCCTAATGGTACTATCCGTAACATTCTCGGAGGCACGGTCTTCAGGGAAGCTATTATTTGCAAGAACATTCCTCGTCTCGTTACCGGTTGGGAAAAACCCATCATCATTGGTCGTCACGCTCATGCTGATCAATACAAAGCCACTGACTTTGTTGTTCCAGGCGCAGGTACACTCGAAATCGTTTTCAAACCTACCTCTGGCGAACCTATTAGACATGTTGTTAATGAGTTCAAGGGTGCTGGTGTAGCTATCGGTATGTACAACACAGACGCGTCAATCATCGACTTCGCCCACTCATCATTCAAGTTTGCATTGGACAGGAAGTACCCTCTCTACCTGAGTACCAAGAACACTATTCTTAAAAAATATGATGGCCGGTTCAAAGACATCTTCCAAGAAATTTACGAAAAGGAATATAAATCACAGTATGAAGCTGCTGGTATTTGGTATGAACACAGGTTGATTGATGATATGGTTGCCTATGCTATGAAATCTGAGGGTGGATTCGTATGGGCGTGCAAGAACTACGACGGAGATGTGCAGTCTGATTCCGTTGCTCAAGGGTATGGTTCTCTCGGACTCATGACATCAGTGCTAATTTGCCCAGATGGTAAGACCGTAGAGGCTGAAGCTGCTCACGGAACAGTAACAAGGCATTTCAGATTCTATCAGCAAGGTCAAGATACCTCTACCAACCCGATCGCTTCTATCTTTGCCTGGACAAGAGGGCTTCTACATCGTGCTAAGTTAGACAACAATGCTCCACTTAAACACTTTGCCGAAACTTTGGAAAAGACTTGCATAACGACGATTGAAGCTGGAACAATGACCAAGGATCTTGCTATTTGTATTAAGGGTATGAAGAATGTGACGAGGGCAGACTACTGCGAAACATTCGAATTTATGGATAAGCTTGCTATGAACTTGCGAAAAAATCTTGAAGCCTCAGCCGCAAAGAATAAAGTGTAACCTGTGAACAATTGCTTATATCACAATTTCAAATACGTCACATGGGATCCAAGGGTATTGTAATTTAACTTGTAACAGCAATTCTAATTTATTATTGTAATAAATGCATTTTTAAAGTATATTCAAATTGTTTTGGCTTGTTACTTTTCGCCTTGACCTTCTAGGTAACTCATAATAATTTCAAATGAAGAATTCAATGATAAACAATTTGGTATTAAATCCAATAAACTAGCCAATGTAAGTAAAACTTTGTAACGAAAGCAGATAAGAAAATACTAACTAAGAAAGTCAAAAATTCACCACAACTATTTTTTACCATTATCATACTAATAAATATGTTATGTGATTGACTAATTTTCACTTCATATATTTGTTTAACACCATGTCCTATATCATCACCATATCCATGGGCCTTTACATCACGTAAAGGTAATCCTTTACATCAAAAGGTAATGCTTTCAACATTTTGCACTTACGGCCGGTCTCAATAATCTACCTATCGATGGATTTGGCTACTAGAGGTAGAATTTTGACATATTTTGTATGGAGCTTATGTCAAATATATACCTCTAGTAGACAAATCCATCGATAGTTAGATTATTGAGACCGGCCGTTAGACAGCTAGTAAATGAAATATAGGGTCAGGGTAAAAGTATCGCGCCCTTCCTGTTCACCAGCTCCGGCCGGATTTTGTCAATGGCTTCAGTCGCTGACAGTAGAGGTCAGAATCGATAGTTTTACCCGGCGGCAAAAGCTCAGTGGACAATTCCTCTCCAATCCCACCATACACACAGCATCACATTGTGCCAAGTCTGTGGTCGGTCTGTGGGGCTTGTCCATGCTTCGACCACGATGTTTTTCGTACATTCTTAACATTCGTAAGTGACCCATAATCGTGTGAGATCATGTGGAACCCAAATATCAAGTTTTTTCTTGTACCCAGACTTTTGTAAAAGACGTAAAACTGTTTTGTGATCCACATCCAGTTCTTCAGTAATATCGTAATAGACTGAGATACGGCTGCAGATTCGCATCGTTCATCGAGTATTGTAATAAAATCATGTTTTTATATACAATCATAAAAAGGGCAATACGTTTTGGCCAGTCTGCCTATCAGATTTTGCCCGCTAGTATTTTTAATTAAATTAATATGAATCGACTTACTGGGAAAAAAAAATCTCACTTGTTATTGCAATGAAATACACTCTACTTTATAGAACTAGACGTAGAGAACTTGAAAAGCGATGGGTGCCTTTGCACACTTGCCCGCAGCCCCTCGCAGCCAGGTGTAAGCAGGTAATATTTTGTTACGTTATTACGTTCATGGCGTATTGTCATCATTTATATATCAAATTAAAGCTATTGATTTCCTGTACATGATAAACTACCTCTGCCTATGCAAAAGTGCCCGCAGTCGGAGTTGCCGGCGTTTAAAGTTTGTTTAGAGTGAGAAAGACTTATCGCTCTACATCATTCGTTAGACGAGGATGGCAATAGCCTGTTCTGCTGTCGTAACAAAGAATGCAGTAACTGACAAAAACCATTATTTTAGTTATGTTCTTGAAATGGCAACGTAAGTCATACACTATGCAATAATAACAAAAAAAAAAGTTAAAAGCAAATTGGAAACTGAAATGATATTAACATAAAATGTAGTAGTTAGACCACATTGTTTACATTCACCAAGATAAATTGCAATTGTCGTAATTATAATAAACTAGCGGCTCGCTTCGGCTTCGCACGGACTATCTCCAGTCCATAAAATAGCTCCACAGTCCGGACCATTCGACTCACACTTGGCATTCAATGTAAACGTCGAACGTAAGGTACCCCATCGTCTTAATCGCGTGAATAATTTAAGGTAAAATACCTTGTTTATTGCCCGACGTTTCGAACGTATTGCAACGGCCGTGGTCATGGGAAGACTCTTAGAAGTCTTCCCGTGACCACGGCCGTTGCATAAACAAGGTATTTTACCTTAAATTATTCATGCGATTAAGACCCGTAATATATATATTTTAATAATGTGTACAAATCGCGAAAGTTTATCAACATTTTTATTCAAGTAAGTCAATACAATAGTCTCTGTTTGCTGATAAGCTTCAGTCAGGAATCTCGGTAAGTATATCATATAATAGTTTTATCATTAAATTTATAAGATTGTCAGAGACAAAGGTAAAGTGGACTGGTTGAGAGTGTAATAGTAGTATTAGGTACTGATAATAGTGGGCGCTGTCTGGGGCGGAGTGTCTGTCTAATGGGTGGCGGAACGTTTAGTGATATGTACTGTAAATGTGAGGGATTAGATAAGAATACTTCATCAAAACATAAATGGGATAATAAGTAAGTCAGATATGTTGTGTGTTAATCTAAATGAAATGAATAAGAAAATTGACGTAGTGTGCATTACAGAACATAATATGCTTCCAGGGGACGAACCATATTTATGTATACCTAATTTGAGCCTAGCGGCTTCCTTTATGAAGCAGTCTCGACATGGCGGATCATGTATTTTAGTAAAAATGGTATTAAATACAAAACTGTGCATGAAATGGACAATCTATCAATAGCAAACAAATGTGAATTTTCTATAATTGAATTGATTAGTTATGATATTTATACTGCCTGTATATATAGGCCTCCTAAATTTAACTCATTAACTTTTGAATGTTTTTATGAACAAATGCATACTCTCTTGTCATATGTTTGTAAGAACAAAAACCAGAAAGTTATAGTCTGTGGTGACTACAACATAGATTTACTAAAAAATAATGGACTTTCATTAGAATTGCAAAATATTATTTGGTCATTCAATTTAAAAGCAGAATTCCAACAAGCTACTCGATATGCCAGTAATACTTGCATTGACAATATTCAACACAACTTGCGGGGGTGCAAAAGTGAATTGGTAGTACTCAGTATATCGAATCATTCTGCGCAAATTATACAATGCCCTATTAGTGCTAGCATGGTATTAGGTTTATACTTAAAAGGGATTTTTCCTCAGAATACAGATATAAATTTAAAAATAATATAATTCCATTGAGTTTTTCCCAAGTATATGAACTGCTTTATAAACTTATTTAAGCTGCTATATGATCTATGTTTTAGAATTCATAAAATTAAAATTGTTTTCTACAACTAAAACAAAATGGTTTTCTAAAGGAAAAAAACTAGGTAGTAAAAAGAAAAGAAAATTACTTTGGAAACGCCTATAGAATAAAGAATATAATTAAATGAACTGAAAGGTCACAAAATGATCACTATATCAAAATAAATGAAAATAAATTAAAAGCAACTTGGAGAATTATTAATGGCGCTCAAAATAAAAATACTAATTTAAACTTTACCGAGATAAAATATAATGGTGAAATGATAAAAAAATCCAAATTAAATGCAATAGTGGATAATGGATGTAACTCTAAACTTAGTAATAATTCACCTGGACATATTATATGCAAATATTTTTTTATGAATCCGATGTCATCTATTGACATTTTTAATATAATCATGGAACTAAATAATACAAAAAGCGCTGGCATCGATGGGATAATAACAGGCTATAGTCAAAGACGTAAATAGTTCTATAACACCTGTTTTATCTTGTTTAATTAATTTGAGCCTTGAACAAGGTTTATTTCCTCATGAATTAAAAAAAACAATGATTAAACTTCTGTACAAAAAGGGTGAAAAACAAATCATAGGTCGGTAGCAATACAACCAATATTTGCAAACATATACGAAAAAGTGATTTATAACTGCCTCAATACTTTCTTAGAAAAGAAATTTATATTGATCCCCCAGCAATATGGATTTAGGAAGAATAAAAATATAAACATGGCTACTTATGATTTTTTACGATCCGTGATCCATAATATGGATACGGGACAGCCAGTAGTTGGTCTATTTATGGACGGGAAAAAAGCTTTTAATCACGTACGACACGACATTTTATTATATAAACTTTACTCCTATGGAATAAGGGGCAATGCTCATAAACTAACATCGTCTTATTTAACTGACAAAGAGCAGGTCATGCAAATAACAAGACTGTGTACAAGAACAAAAATTGAAAAAGTGTATCAATCTGATGTAAGAAAAGTCAAATGTGGAGTGCCCCAGGACAGTATGTTAGGCCCACAGCTCTTTATTATATATTTTAATGACTTACCAAATAAGTAATAAACATAAAATGACATTACTTGCAGATGATTGCACAGTATTATTCTCTGACTTGACATTGACATCACTATAATCTACTATTAATAACTCATTGATATCTATTATCCATTGGCTAAAATTAAATAATTTAAAAAATAATTTAGAGAAGACGAAAATTATTAATTTCAAACAAAGACAAGAAATTAATGACAATTATATAGCATTTAATATGAATTATCAGGGGGTAAGAATCTAAGAGTGTTTATATACTAAATTTCTAGGGCTACATTTGGATCAATAAATGAACTGGAAATTACTGAGCATATTTGCAAAAAGATCAGCCAGTTTGCGTATGAATTGTACAGACTGAAATTTATTACTAGTAGAGACGCGCTTATGACTGCCTACCCTGGATATCTCTTCGCAGAAACGCTGCATAAGAACAATGTTCGGTTTGAAGTCAAGAGTTATGATATTCAATATTCTATACTAACGTTACTTTGCAAATTCATTTATGAAAGCGCTATGTTTGAAAGCAGAATATAACCCTATTTAATAAGAGGGAACGTCAACGACACCTAGGTAAACTACGTGTGGTACTAAGCAAAACCGCGTTGATGTATAGTAGCATATTTTGTAAAGCACCGCTGATTTATAACAAACTACCGACATATATCAAAGACATAGACTATAAGGTAAAATTTAAATATGTATGTATGTACTCTTAATAAAGTGCTACTACACGTTGAAAGAATATTTTCATGATAATATTGTCATGTCAGTACTGAGCATGGTCGCGTGGGTATCACATTTACAGTACATATCACTAAACGTTCCGCCACCCATTAGACAGACACTCCGCCCCAGACAGCGCCCACTATTATCAGTACCTACCTAATACTACTATTACACTCTCAACCAGTCCACTTTACCTTTGTCTCTGACAATCCTATAAATTTAATGATAAAACTATTATATGATATACTTACCGAGATTCCTGACTGCAGCTTATCAGCAAACAGAGACTATTGCTTAGAGACTATTGTATTGACTTACTTGAATATGGCCGCCGGCGGATGGGGTACCTTTCGTTCGACGTTTACATTTTGAAATGTCAAGTGCGAATCGAACGGTCCGGACTGTGGAGCTATTTTATGGACTGGAGAAAGTCCGTGCGAAGCCGAAGCGAGCCGCTAGTTTATTATAGTTACGACAATTGCAATTCATCTTGATGAATGTAAATAATTTGGTCTAACTACTACATTTTATGTGAATAACATTTTAGTTTCCAATTTGCTTTTAATTTTTTTTTTGTTATTATTGCATAGTGTATGAATTACGTTACCATTTCAAGAACATAACTAAAATAATGGTTTTTGTCAGTTACTGCATTCTTTGTTACGACAGCAGAACAGGCTATTGCCATCTTCGTCTAACGAATGATGTAGAGCGATAAGTCTTTCTCACTCTAAACAAACTTTAAACGCCGGCAACTCCGACTGCGGGCACTTTTGCATAGGCAGAGGTAGTTTATCATGTACAGGAAATCAATAGCTTTAATTTGATATATAGTCAAAGTCAAAGTCAAATATAAATGATGACAATACGCCATGAACGTAATAACGTAACAAAATATTACCTGCTTACACCTGGCTGCGAGGGGCTGCGGGCAAGTGTGCAAAGGCACCCATCGCTTTTCAAGTTCTCTACGTCTAGTTCTATAAAGTAGAGTGTATTTCATTGCAATAACAAGTGAGATTTTTTTTTCCCAGTAAGTCGATTCATATTAATTTAATTAAAAATACTAGCGGGCAAAATCTGATAGGCAGACTGGCCAAAACGTATTGCCCTTTTTATGATTGTATATAAAAACATGATTTTATTACAATACTCGATGAACGATGCAAATCTGCAGCCGTATCTCAGTCTATAACTAAGTACTAATATGTCGATCTTGCTCCACTTTTTCAAAGTTCGTGACAGGGCGTCCAGACCGAGCCTCATCCTTCACACAAAAATTTCCGCCTGCACCAATGTTATTCGCGGCGTTCGTGGCATTTTTATCTTATTTTGTAATAAAACTTGTAGACTGAGATACGGCTGCAGATTCGCATCGTTCATCGAGTATTGTAATAAAACCATGTTTTTATATACAATCATAAAAAGGGCAATACGTTTTGGCCAGTCTGCCTATCAGATTTTGCCCGCAAGTATTTTTAATTAAATTAATATTAATCGACTTACTGGGAAAAAAAAATCTCACTTGTTATTGCAATGAAATACACTCTACTTTATAGAACTAGACGTAGAGAACTTGAAAAGCGATGGGTGCCTTTGCGCACTTGCCCGCAGCCCCTCGCAGCCAGGTGTAAGCAGGTAATATTTTGTTACGTTATTACGTTCATGGCGTATTGTCATCATTTATATATCAAATTAAAGCTATTGATTTCCTGTACACGATAAACTACCTCTGCCTATGCAAAAGTGCCCGCAGTCGGAGTTGCCAGCGTTTAAAGTTTGTTTAGAGTGAGAAAGACTTATCGCTCTACATCATTCGTTAGACGAGGATGGCAATAGCCTGTTCTGCTGTCGTGACAAAGAATGCAGTAACTGACAAAAACCATTATTTTAGTTATGTTCTTGAAATGGCAACGTAATCCATACACTATGCAATAATAACAAAAAAAAAATAAAAGCAAATTGGAAACTAAAATGTTATTCACATAAAATGTAGTAGTTAGACCAAATTATTTACATTCATCAAGATGAATTGCAATTGTCGTAACTATAATAAACTAGCGGCTCGCTTCGGCTTCGCACGGACTTTCTCCAGTCCATAAAATAGCTCCACAGTCCGGACCGTTCGATTCGCACTTGACATTTCAAAATGTAAACGTCGAACGAAAGGTACCCCATCCGCCGGCGGCCATATTCAAGAAGTCAATACAATAGTCTCTAAGCAATAGTCTCTGTTTGCTGATAAGCTGCAGTCAGGAATCTCGGTAAGTATATCATATAATAGTTTTATCATTAAATTTATAAGATTGTCAGAGACAAAGGTAAAGTAGACTGGTTGAGAGTGTAATAGTAGTATTAGGTACTGATAATAGTGGGCGCTGTCTGGGGCGGAGTGTCTGTCTAATGGGTGGCGGAACGTTTAGTGATATGTACTGTAAATGTGAGGGATTAGATAAGAAACCACGAATTAGACGTCTTTATTAGACTTCTAAGCTTTGATACCCACGCGACCATGCTCAGTACTGACATGACAATATTATCATAAAAATATTCTTTCAACGTGTAGTAGCACTTTATTAAGAGTACATAATGAGCTCATTTTTAAATTTTACCTTATTGTCTATGTCTTTGATATATGTCGGTAGTTTGTTATAAATCAGCGGTGCTTTACAAAATATGCTACTATACATCAACGCGGTTTTGCTTAGTACCACACGTAGTTTACCTAGGTGTCGTTGACGTTCCCTCTTATTAAATAGGGTTATATTCTGCTTTCAAACATTGCGCTTTCATAAATGAATTTGCAAGGTAACGTTAGTATAGAATATTGAATATCATAACTCTTGACTTCAAACCGAACATTGTTCTTATGCAGCGTTTCTGCGAAGAGATATCCAGGGTAGGCAGTCATAAGCGCGTCTCTACTAGTAATAAATTTCAGTCTGTACAATTCATACGCAAACTGGCTGATCTTTTTGCAAATATGCTCAGTAATTTCCAGTTCATTTATTGATCCAAATGTAGCCCTAGCAATTTAGTATATAAACACTCTTAGATTCTTACCCCCTGATAATTCATATTAAATGCTATATAATTGTCATTAATTTCTTGTCTTTGTTTGAAATTAACAATTTTCGTCTTCTCTAAATTATTTTTTAAATTATTTAATTTTAGCCAATGGATAATAGATATCAATGAGTTATTAATAGTAGATTATAGTGATGTCAATGTCAAGTCAGAGAATAATACTGTGCAATCATCTGCAAGTAATGTCATTTTATGTTTATTACTTATTTGGTAAGTCATTAAAATATATAATAAGGAGCTGTGGGCCTAACATACTGTCCTGGGGCACTCCATATTTGACTTTTCTTACATCAGATTAATACACTTTTTCAATTTTTGTTCTTGTACATAGTTTTGTTATTTGCATGACCTGCTATCTGTCAGTTAAATAAGACGATGTTAGTTTATGAGCATTGCCCCTTATTCCATAGGAGTAAAGTTTATATAATAAAATGTCGTGTCTTACGTGATCAAAAGCTTCTTTCCTGTCCATAAATAGACCAACTACTGGCTGTCCCCTATCCATATTATGGATCACGGATCGTAAAAAATCATAAGTAGCCATGTTTATATTTTTATTCTTCCTAAATCCATATTGCTGGGGGATCAATATAAATTCCTTTTCTAAGAAAGTATTGAGGCAGTTATAAATCACTTTTTCGTATATGTTTGCAAATATTGGTACTATTGCTACTGACCTATGATTTGTTTTTCACCCTTTTTGTACAGAAGTTTAATCATTGATTTTTTTAATTCATGAGGAAATAAACCTTGTTCAAGGCTCAAATTAATTAAACAAGATAAAACAGGTGTTATAGAACTACTTACGTCTTTGACTATAGCTGTATCCCATCGATGCCAGCGCTTTTTGTATTATTTAGTTCCATGATTATATTAAAAATGTCAATAAATGACATCGGATTCATAAAAAATTATTTGCATATAATATGTCCAGGTGAATTATTACTAAGTTTAGAGTTACATCCATTATCCACTATTGCATTTAATTTGGATTTTTTTATCATTTCACCATTATATTTTATCTCGGTAAAGTTTAAATTAGTATTAGTATTTTGAGCGCCATTAATAATTCTCCAAGTTGCTTTTAATTTATTTTCATTTATTTTGATATAGTGATCATTTTGTGACCTTTGAGTTAATTTAATTATTTTCTTTATTCTATAGGCGTTTCCAAAGTAATTCTCTTTTCTTTTTACTACTTAGTTTTTTTCCTTTAGAAAACCATTTTGTTTTAGTTGTAGAAAACAATTTTAATTCTATGAATTCTAAAACATAGATCATTTAGCAGCTTAAATAAGTTTATAAAGCAGTTCATATACTTGGGAAAAACTCAATGGAATTATATTATTTTTAAATTTATATCTGTATTCTGAGGAAAAATCCCTTTTAAGTATGAACCTAATACCATGCTAGCACTAATAGGGCATTGTATAATTTACGCAGAATGATTCGATATACTGAGTACTACCAATTCACTTTTGCACCCCCGTAAGTTGTGTTGAATATTGTCAAGTCAAGTCAACTGGCATATCGAGTAGCTTGTTGGAATTCTGCTTTTAAATTGAATGACCAAATAATATTTTGCAATTCTAATGAAAGTCCATTATTTTTTAGTAAATCTATGTTGTAGTCACCACAGAGTATAACTTTCTGGTTTTTGTTCTTACAAACATATGACAAGAGAGTATGCATTTTTTCATAAAAGCATTCAAAAGTTAATGAGTTAAATTTAGGAGGCCTATATATACAGGCAGTATAAATATCATAACTAATCAATTCAATTATAGAAAATTCACAATTGTTTGCTATTTATAGATTGTCCATTTCATGCACAGTTTTGTATTTAATACCATTTTTACTAAAATACATGATCCGCCATGTCGAGACTGCCTCATAAAGGAAGCCGCTAGGCTCAAATTAGGTATACATAAATATGGTTCGTCCCCTGGAAGCATATTATGTTCTGTAATGCACACTACGTCAATTTTCTTATTCATTTCATTTAGATTAATACTCAACATATCTGACTTACTTATTATCCCATTTATGTTTTGATGAAGTATTGACAAGTATTTAGGCACGAAAAATCTAATCGTGGTTTCTTATCTAATCCCTCACATTTACAGTACATATCACTAAACGTTCCGCCACCCATTAGACAGACACTCCGCCCCAGACAGCGCCCACTATTATCAGTACCTAATACTACTATTACACTCTCAACCAGTCCACTTTACCTTTGTCTCTAACAATCTTTTAAATTTAATGATAAAACTATTATATGATATACTTACCGAGATTCCTGACTGCAGCTTATCAGCAAATAGAGACAATTGCTTAGAGACTATTGTATTGACTTACTTGAATATAAATGTTGATAAACTTTCGCGATTTGTACACATTATTAAAATATATATATTACGGGTCTTAATCGCGTGAATAATTTAAGGTAAAATACCTTGTTTATGCAACGGCCGTGGTCACGGGAAGACTTCTAAGAGTCTTCCCATGACCACAGCCGTTGCAATACGGTCGAAACGTCGGGCAATAAACAAAGTATTTTACCTTAAATTATTCACGCGATTAAGACGATGGGGTACCTTACGTTCGACGTTTACATTGAATGCCAAGTGTGAGTCGAATGGTCCGGACTGTGGAGCTATTTTATGGACTGGAGAAAGTCCGTGCGAAGCCGAAGCGAGCCGCTAGTTTATTATAATTACGACAATTGCAATTTATCTTGGTGAATGTAAATAATTTGGTCTAACTACTACATTTTATGTTAATATCATTTCAGTTTCCAATTTGCTTTTAACTTTTTTTTTTGTTATTATTGCATAGTGTATGACTTACGTTGCCATTTCAAGAACATAACTAAAATAATGGTTTTTGTCAGTTACTGCATTCTTTGTTACGACAGCAGAACAGGCTATTGCCATCCTCGTCTAACAAATGATGTAGAGCGATAAGTCTTTCTCACTCTAAACAAACTTTAAACGCCGGCAACTCCGACTGCGGGCACTTTTGCATAGGCAGAGGTAGTTTATCATGTACAGGAAATCAATAGCTTTAATTTGATATATAAATGATGACAATACGCCATGAACGTAATAACGTAACAAAATATTACCTGCTTACACCTGGCTGCGAGGGGCTGCGGGCAAGTGTGCAAAGGCACCCATCGCTTTTCAAGTTCTCTACGTCTAGTTCTATAAAGTAGAGGGTTTTTCATTGCAATAACAAGTGAAATTTTTTTTTCCCAGTAAGTCGATTCATATAAATTTAATTAAAAATACTAGCGGGCAAAATCTGATAGGCAGACTGGCCAAAACGTATTGCCCTTTTTATGATTGTATATAAAAACATGATTTTATTACAATACTCGATGAACGATGCGAATCTGCAGCCGTATCTCAGTCTATTGGAAATGTGATTACTTACTCTGTGCGTTCATTTTGCTTGCTTGAAAAACAATTGAAAAATGGCGGGAACTAGTTTTCTTTTTATTTATTGCATCTTCACTTCAGAATGTCAACATTTAATTATTAAAACCAGCCAGTTACATTCAGTACAACCAAAGAGGTATAATTACTAGCAATCATTCAAAATACGAAAATACTTTTGCCCCTATGTACCTACTTATTATATTCATCTAATATATAAAATTCTCGTGTCACAGTTTTCGTTGCCATACTCCTCCGAAACGGCTTGACCGATTTTGATGAAATTTTGTGTGCATATTGGGTAGGTCTGAGAATCGGACAACATCTATTTTTCATATCCCTAAGAGTTTGTTTGTTTGTTTGAACGCGATAATCTCAGGAACTACTGGGCTGCACTGAAAAAATATTTTACTGTTGGATAGAACCGATTTATCTAGAAAGGCTATAGGCTATATAACATCACGCTACGACATATAGGAGCTGAGCAGCAATGATAAATGTTGCAAAAACGGGTAAAATTTACGCAGACGAAGTTGCGCGGGTCAGCTAGTTTTAAATAAAAAAATCTCGTCCTTCCATACTTTTTAATTTGTACTCTGTTGTACTCTTTTGAAATACATTGGTACTACCACATATAATATAATACTAGTACTACTAAGAATTTTTACTTATTTTTAGGGTTTCAGTTAAACGTATCTACCTACCTACCCAAAACCAAGCATACAACATATCGGTAGGTATAGTTGTATTTAGTCCCTATCATACAAAGCAAAAGAAACAAGCTACTTAATCTTTTGAATCATGAGTTATTATTACCAAATACAGGCCTCATTAGTATAGTAACGCTTGATCAAACAACAATCGTTTAGCACATAATCCTCTCTGTTGAATAAATTCTCAGGAATCAATTTTAATGCTTTACCTATGAACGTGTTATAGATATACCTACCCTTTCCTTATTTATAAATATAGGCCGGTAGGTATTAAGTACCTACCTACTAACGGTTCTGCAATAAATGAACAGCCTTAGAAAAAATGAGACGAGCAAGTAAGATCATTCTTCAAGTGAAGCTAGCGCCACATAGCGGAAAGCAATCGCTATGTAGAG
Organism: Herminia tarsipennalis; assembly: GCA_945859575.2. Taxonomy (NCBI): domain Eukaryota; kingdom Metazoa; phylum Arthropoda; class Insecta; order Lepidoptera; family Erebidae; genus Herminia; species Herminia tarsipennalis. The sequence continues at coordinate 9,634,898 of OX243840.2, forward strand.
GCGATTGACTGAGAGTTAGATGTCGTAGTTTAAAGAGTCGTTCACAGATGGCGGCTTGTGTGTGTTTCAGATTGTCTTCGGCGTCATAGAGGCTTCGGCCAAAGGGTCGAGGTACCTAATGTCACAGATAATATAATACTATTACTAGTATAGTATTATATTATCTGTGCTAGTACTAATGTCAAGTTGGTCAAAAATAACTGCACCATTATTGTAGAACTTTATGATTGTTGCAGATGGTGCAACTCGATTTGGTATCTGTGATTTTAATTTCACAGTTTACTAAATTTCAATTTCAATTTATTTCATAACAATGTTACATTGTATTGCAAATTATACAAGTCTTAATGAATAAAATTATAAAGACATTAAAATTAAATATAGGTAAATTAATAATCAAAATATATATATATATATATATCAATAACAAACAACAAATTATGAGAAGAAAAGAAATAAAATAGGTATACAATATCAAATAATTTAAATGTCAAGGCTAAATCAAAATTATTTAAAAATCTTTAGATCAATGTCTCTTAATTTTGTTACGAATGTCTAATCTAAATTGTGACGTACGATCGTACCTACTTACCAAGCATCAGAAAAAGACGCACAAAGCGTTAGTCCGCCTGGGAGACCAGACAGCCCACACAGACTTCGTTTACCCATTATTCTAACAAAATTTTGCAATTTGCGGTTATAATAAACCATTCCGTTATAGCATTATAAGTTAACTGCTTGCCGATTTGGTAGGTAGGTAGGTAGGTAGTCGATGTATGCAACGTAATAATCAGGGTTATTGTGAATATCAGCATCAGTACCCGTGGATTATCAGCATTGTGTTTAATATCAGCATCCACAACAATCGATGCTGACTTATGCTGACATTCAAGTCATAAGGTATACGTTGAAGGTGGAACCTAGCGCAAGTTACATGGAGTTACAGTTATACGAAAAAGCTGTCAGTATTGGTTGGACGCTAGTGAATTATTGTGTGCGAGCGTAGTGGAATGTTAGCAAATAAGTACCTAATCCAAAAATTACTTATAATAACATTTATAATGTCTCCTCCAAACTAAAGTAGGTACAATATCAGTGGAAATATATTTTACGTTAGTGTACAGTGATTCTACAATTAGGTATCCCAAAACCCGTTCTTTTACTAATAAACTAAAACTAGGTAGCTAGGTGGTTTATGTGGGCAATTCTCTATAAAGATATTCATTCATAAGATATATATATATATATATATATATATAATAAATACTTTAAACTAAAATGATTTATTTCGGACATGATCAGATATACCGTCATTGAGTTTTGGCCGAAAAACTGTGTTTCTCAACAAAAAGGCGTAAGTGCCATGAACATACGCTCTTCTGCTGATGCAATTGTTCAAGGCTGCGAAACCGTACACTGAACATGGTCCGACGTGCTCTTGCACGGTTTTTTTTTATTGTACTGTTTTTGTCAGATTTGTTATCAGCTCGTCAAAATCATTTAAAATCAGCTATAAAACTTCATGCAACATAATAAAAGTTTTTTACAAAAACATCTAACCGACTTCAATCACCGTTGATTTGCTAGCATTTATTGAGGAGTTTCGTTATCTCTATCCGAAACTCATCATCCGATCTGTACGAATTTTATATGGGACCATTTCGGAATCATTTCAGATCAAAAAATAATTTTAAAAATTCGTCTACTCTATAGATATATGACGGAGTTATGCCTGAACATATATAAAAATAAAAATACAAACAGGACCTCCTCCTTTTTGAAGTCGGTTAAAAACACTTGTTTCCCAGTGTACCTAATAGATGTCGCCCGCGGATGATTTTACCCGCATATGGGTTGATGATACAAATTTTCTCAGATCTAACTTCAGAACGAATGAAGTCTCCTCCTCAATAGGCTATATGTTGATCCGTCTGTCAGTCAGGACAAAGAATGTTATATACCTATACTTATGTTTACCTATTTCAGTAATCCATACTAATATTATAAATGTGAAAGTAACTCTGTCTGTCTGTCTGTCTGTCTGTCTGTTACGCTTTCACGCTCAAACCGCTGAACCGATTTAGATGAAATTTAGTATGGAGATAGTTTGAGTCTCGGGGAAGGACATAGGATAGTTTTTATCGCGATAACCGACATCCACGCGGGCGGAGCCGCGGGTGAAAGCTTGTTTATTATAATCGGCATCCGCTGTTGTAGTACTTAACTAAAAACCTGCATCAGCAATAGGTAACCCTGGTAGGTATACCTATATTGATATTTCATCAATTCCTTAGTACCTAGTTATGGATAATATGAAGGGTATATTACCACCCCCTTACTATCTATTATTAAATCCTAGCTACCTATTCAACAGATTCCCATAGGTAGATCCTAGTGACTGTTGTTGAAGTGAGATTAGCTTTATCGTTTCCAATTTGTATGTAGAAAGAAACCAAACCAGCACCAATTGCGACAAATGCATTGGTCTCCACTTAGACCAGTGGTCCCCCATGTTTTTGATCTCATTACCCTTCAGTATTTTAAAAGCCACATTACCCCTAATATTGACCAAGTATGAGTTGGGAGCAAAGGAGCCTGACCCTTCATTACCCCAAAAAATAGCGGGTCGCCTCCGCGGGGGTAAATTCCTAGGTTGGAAACCCAGGAACCCTAAACCTTCGGTATTCCTCTATGTTAATAATAATAATAATAAATAACCTGGCAACACTTAAAGAGTCATGACGTCTCAAATATATCTCCGTCCAAATAAAATTTAAATTCATAATTTTACAAGCTTTTACAAACCATACAATAGCCGCAAAAAGAAAAGGAAACCTCATTGTCCATTTAATAGTAAATTTACGAAAATTACACCTATTCCGATCAAATTCAGTAAACCAAAAATAAACAGAATGACAGATGATGACAATATGTCAAGCAAAACACATTACAATTATAAAAGAAGAAATCAATAGACCAATAATACGAAAATGATAACAAGAAGTCGCGCCAGAGCACAAGATGCACAAACTCCACCCCCGGACTCGTCGCTCCGCTCCGCCTCGCAAACACGGGAACCGAACGCTACGTCGACACCAACCGTTGCTGAGGCGTCGAGCTCGTCGAGCGACGAGTACTTCTCCCCGCCGACGTCACCACCACCTGCACGCCGCCGAGGGAGAGGCCGGCCACCTACAAGCTTGGGACCCAGAGGCCCACCGGCCTCAAGCAGGGCCCCCGCTGCCGGTGGTAACGTGCGCCGCATGAGATGGACTCAATCCATTAATGAGAACGTCATGCGGGCATATTATGCGGCTACAGAGGGGGGAGCCAACCTTACTGTGTACCGTGAACGGATGCTGCCTCTGTTTCAGGTGCTTGAGCCGACTGTTAACGTTACGGCACAACGACTATCGGACCAAGTGCGGGCCATTCAGCGCTGTCATCTGCTGAATGAGGCTGCACTTGAGAGACTACGCTCGGAGTACCCCCAAACTAGCCGCGATATCCCTGCCCCGGTCCAGGTTTCTACAAATGTAGTTGACTGTGAATCTACGGGGCCGGATGCCGCGACTATTATGGTAAGTACTCAGTACAAAGAGGAGGTTAAGGCCGCTTTGGAATGTGCGCTTCACGAGTATCGGTCCACGCCCCACAATATTAGGCCACGCCTGCCTCGGTTGCCTATGCATAGACGGAACATTGCGCTGGTGTGTGCTCTTGATTCGCTATTGCCTACTTACCTAGACAATAGCGAAGACCTCGGTGATACCCATTCGATCCTGTATTGTACGGCTGTTGCGGCGTGTCGTATAGCAGGTATTAAGCTTTTAGCTGAAGCCCCTACTATACGACCAAGGTACGCCGTACCGGCTTGGCAATACAGGATTGAACGCCGTATTACCGAGGCAAGGGTACTCATTGGCAAGTTGTCCTGCTTCAGGACCGGGAACACTCGTCCGAGAGTGATGCGCTTTGTGAAACGGGCATTCTTGGGGACTGGAATCAGCCCTCAAGATTATATGTCACGTGTCACAGAGCGCATCGACTTCCTGAAGCAAAAAATTTATGCATGCGCAAACCGAATACGCAGGTATAAAAAACGCGTGGACAGGTATAACGTGAACCGCATGTTCCAAAGGGACCAAAGGTGGGTGTATAGAGACTGGCAGCGAACGGACCAAGGTGTGGATGACGGGCATTTACCGAATGCTGAAGCGACAAGCTTGTTTTGGCGCAACATTTGGTCGGTGCCTGTCATACACACAGAGGGGGAATGGATGCGTGACGTTGAACGAGCGTGCGAACTTATTCCAGAAATGGAAGATACCATCATTAATAGCACAGACGTAGCCAGTGCAGTCCGTCCTTTGTCTAATTGGAAATCTCCAGGCCCAGACGGACTGCACAACTTTTGGCTAAAATGGCTACGCAGTTCGCACGCTTGTTTGGCATCACAATTCCAGTCAGCCCTAGAATCTGCGTCGCTCCCAGCCTTTATGACTAAAGGAGTGACCCACCTGCTCCATAAGACCGGTAGTACCTCGGACCCCAGTAATTATAGACCGATAACTTGTTTACCATCGATCTATAAACTTCTTACATCCATTCTGAGAGCTAAAATAAACAAACATATACACACAAACTCCATCATGTGTACCTCTCAGAATGGATGTAGAAGTGGGGCCCGGGGTACTAAGGAGCTCCTCCTCATTGATACGACTATAAGCCAGCAGGTTCGTCGCAACCGAAAGGATCTATCGGCATGTTGGATAGATTATAAGAAGGCGTATGACTCCGTGCCACATACATGGCTTCTGAGGGTGCTGGAGTTGTATAAAGTTAATACAACTCTACGTACCTTCTTGAAGTCGTGTATGGGGCAATGGAATACGCTTCTTACCTATCCAGGATGCCGAGGGACCCAAGAAAGTGGCGGCGTACCTATAAGGATTGAGCGGGGTATATTCCAGGGTGATACTTTGAGTCCCCTTTGGTTCTGCCTAGCACTGAACCCACTTAGTACCTTACTAGTAGGTTCAGGGCTAGGTTGCAGGTTGCGACGTGGTGGTCAGGTTATATCTCATTTGCTTTATATGGATGACTTGAAGCTCTTTGCTCCCACCAGCTCACAGCTAATAGCGCTACTGAAGGTGACTGAAACCTTTAGTAATTCTATTAGAATGGAGTTTGGTGTGGACAAATGTGCAGTCGTTCATATAAAGCGAGGGCGGATAGTGGAATCCGAAGGGACTCAACTCTCGGATTCCATTCACCTAAGATCACTACTCGCAACTGAGACCTATAAGTACTTGGGTATGTCGCAGGCGCTGTGCATAAATGAGGTTGACATGAAACAGCTGCTGCGGGAACGTTTCCTGGGCCGACTGAAAAAAGTGCTTAATAGCCTTTTGTCAGGTGGCAACAAGATCCGGGCCTGCAACAGCTGGGTTATGCCACTTCTTATGTACTCTTTCGGCATACTCAAGTGGACTCAGACTGAATTAGACACCTTGGATCGAAAAGTCCGTACACTGATGACGTCACACCGAATGCATCACCCGCGTTCATCTGTAATGAGATTGTATATCCCGCGGAAGTGTGGGGGCCGGGGTTTGCTAAACCTTAAGTCCCTTCATAACCGCGAGGTATACAATCTAAGAGAATATTTTCTCCATGTGGACGCGGGTGTGCATCGGGATGTCGTCGCGGTGGATACCGGGCTAACCCCGCTCTCCTTGGCGAAAGAGAACTGGCGCAGGCCTGTAGTGCTTGGTGTCAACGAGCGCAGGGAGGTATGGCAGAGCAAGGAGCTTCACGGCAGGTTCTTTCGGGCTCTTCATGGGCCCGATGTGGACCTACTAGCGTCCGTGGCCTGGCTACGGTTCGGTGACCTTTTTGGTGAAACCGAGGGTTTTGTCTGTGCAATTGCTGACGAAGTTATCATGACGAATAACTACCGGAAATATATCCTGAGGGATGGCACTGTTGACATCTGTCGTGCCTGTCACCGACCCGGTGAGTCCCTCAGACATATTGTTTCCGGCTGTTCACGTCTTGCTAACGGCGAGTACTTGCACAGACACAATCAAGTAGCCAGGATAATCCACCAGCAGCTTGCTCTGAAATACCACCTTGTGGACGTTGAGGTACCATACTACAGGTACGTTCCTGAGCCAGTTCTCGAGAATAGTCGTATCACGTTGTACTGGGATCGCTCTATCATCACAGACAGGACTGTTGTCGCAAACAAACCTGATATTGTGCTGATAGACCGATCAGAGCGTCGTGCAATGATCGTCGACATCACCATTCCACATGACGAAAATCTCGTGAAAGCCGAAAAGGATAAACAAATAAAATATCTGGATCTGGCGCACGAGATTGTCGACATGTGGGATGTTGATTCGGCGATCATTGTACCGATAGTCGTCTCCGTTAATGGTTTGATTGCCAAGAGCCTCGACCAACACCTTGAGAGGCTCGCGTTAGACGGTTGGATCAAGCGCTTGATACAGAAGGCAGTACTTCTGGACACGGCTCGCATAGTGAGGAGGTTCCTTTCTTTGGAACCGTAACCACCGGTAGCTTGGTCCCTGTACCCGATGCCGGTGGGGCACTATTTTTTTATATTTTTAAATATATTTAATTTTTGTTAGCTATATTTAAAAATGTAATTTATATGTATTTAATTTTAATAAAGAGAATAATAATAATAATATCTTAGGACAACTCACACAACGCTATCTGATCCCAAACTAAGCAGAGCTTGTACTATGGAAACCAGACAACTGATAAACATACTTATATATTTCTAAATACATACATATTATAGATAAATAACACCCAGACACAGAATAAACCATCGTGCTCATCACACAAAGTTTTATCCTGGGTGGGGATCGAACCCACGACCTCTTGCGTAGCAGTCGGACACACTCCCACCGCGCCACAGAGGCAGTCAGCAGTGTTCACTTGAGTGTCCATAGGGAGACCCAATAAAATTTTCGAAAATATTATTTCGGCATCCTGTATTCACCTTTGCAATCTATACATATACATATACTTACTATAATTTTATCAAGAGTTAAAGTTTGTGAAGTTGTACCTAGAGGTGGTAATCTCTGGATCTACTGAACTGATTTATGAACTTTGTACAGAAGAAAGTGGGGTCGCATTTCTTGTAAGTATACCTACTATACGGCAACGAGATTTTGCGATTCAAAGAAGAAACTAGAAAGAAAATGGACTTGGAACTGACGTCGAGCCTTCGTGATCAAAACAAAAAAAAAACTTGAAAGTGGCGAATTCACAGAATATGCGAGCCATTATGGTCTTACTGAGTATCATCAGCGGGAAGAGAAAAAAAAACTTTTAATTGAAAATTTGAATGAAATCAATCGCCTATGAACACCCAGGACTTAAGTAGGTAGGTGATCAAAGAACACTAAGTAAACTGACGGTCGGGACCATTCGGACAAGGCTACCAAATTTAAAACAATAAGTTAACAATGTCTATCTTTTGTTTTCCTTTTGTTCTTAGTTTTATAAATAGCTGTAGTCGTAGGCAAAGCCGATAAAACCACGTAGCCTAACAGTATAGTCGTAGGAACCCACCTACCTCCCTACATTATGCATGGTCAACAAAAGATTCCTCCCCATGCAGTTTTCTATTTTCTGCGATAATAATATTAAAGTGAGTGTATTCACTATACTTCAAATCGCCTATTCACTTTACAAATCGTTTTCATTTTTCTATTACAACAGGGATCCCCTATGCTGCAAGTCGTCAAATAACTTTTCTTAGTGAATTACCGGAGGCGGTTGACGCGGTTTCCCCTACAAGAACGTCCCTCCCGCAACTCCCGCCATTTCTCCCTCTAGTGGAGTGGGCCATTCAGAGACGGTTCGCGAAGCTCTCTCACGGTGCTTACGACTTGCTTCAGTTTGGCGGGCTTAGTGTCAGCAAACAGCCGCGCGCGTTGTGCTCACTCCAACAAACATTTGGCGGGAAAAGAAAGCTCGCGGTTACGGAAAATTAACCTTGCAAAATAAACGCATTTTTATTATAAAGTTTATGTGAACCCGTGAATAATGGCTTTACAATCGAGCCCGTTGATGCTATTACGATTGTTCATCGTAATAAATATTATGGTAAGCTTATATTTTGTTTGTTAAAGTGTAGGCGGCATTTATGTCTCTGATATATTCTGTGAGCGAAATCATTTTGGTAAGAAACAAACATAAACACGATAAATAAAGTCTTGTTTATTCAGTTACACTGCTGGAATTATATGCAGGTGATTTGCATGTCATTAATAAAATATTTGCGTGCCCCTACCCGGTAAATAACATGCATGGTGTAAACACATTAAGTAATGCGTGTTCACATACTTTAACAAGAAATAGATGACAACATTAACTAAGCAAGATAACTGTTCAAATATATATCCTACCTAGTAAAATAATCCATACAATTGTATAAATAAGGGAAAATGATAAAACAAAAAAATCATGTCAATTATGTGTTAGGTATTAATATCTATAAAATTAAGAAAAAATAAATCTATATACCTAGTAAGTAGGTACTTAAAGTTTTACTTATTCAAAAGACGTACCTAGCTACTGTACTAAAAGCTTCCTGATCTTGTAAGTAGGTATTTTACGAACCACTTGACAAACCTCGACCGCCATCAAACATTTATTTCGCGCAATGAGCTGCATCTACGCACTTAAGCGCTGTCATTAACACGGGCGATTTAACCCAATTTTTTTTCCCTCACGTCCGTCGTTCCTCAAGTAGGTACTTACCATCAAAGCGAGAACATTTAGTTCAATTACCATAAGATAATATCACTCGTGTCTAGTAACTGTAACCGTTGCAACACCGTGCATGGAGGCATGGTTGGATCGATCTCCGCCCAGAAGCGTCATTCGATTGCCGTAACGATGAACTTGCGGATCGAAATGCCATACATATCGAAGGGCGTAGATGCATGCGCCGATCGAGAACCGCTAGCTTGCCATATCAATTTACTAGCGCCGCTCCGGTGCACCCAATTACTAGCTCTGGTTCACATGATTCCTATTCATCAGTCTCGAGATTGCTTTAGTACCCATTAAAAGTATGTTCGACGAGGAAGTATAATTTTAAAAGCTCATATAGTTTCGGATACGGTATTGATCATGGGTTGGATGAGCAATTATAATCATAAATTGTTTACGAAAGTAAAGCGCGGTTCGATTTTCTGGAGAAAATCTCAAGTGAATTCTAATAAAAATCATTTTACGATATTTTAGATAAATGGTTTGAAGATCTTTATTACTCAAAGAAATTGAAGAATGTGATATAGAAAATATGAAGTACTTAAATTAATTTATGAATTAGCAGAAAATAATAATACCCAGATACTACCTAAGTCGCTAACCTATTAGTTGCAATGGGTACGAAATCTATACTAATATTATAAAGCTGAAGAGTTTGTTTGTTTGAACGCGGTAATCTCAGGAATTACTGGTCCAAATTGTTTTTTTTTAAATTTATTTCACTGTTGGATAGCCCATTTATCGACGAAGGCTATAGGCTATATAACACCACGCTACAACCAATAGGAGCGGAGCAGCAATGAAAAATATTTCAAAAACGAGGAAAATTTACGCAGACGAAGTTGCGCGAGACAGCTTGTAAAATATACATAGGAATATCAGGTTTTAATTTATGTTACAAGGACCGATAAAACGATGAAACCAATACCTAATTCGTTTCGGTCGCAAAATTTATATTTATAACGTGTAACAGAAAAGCGTTGTCAAAAATCATCGCAGCGGACAGTATAATGTTAACAGTGTTGCGTCTACCATGGTGCCATTATTATTACATAGTTAACGCATTTTCATATCGTCAAGGCGTATGCTATACGACTTGATAATAAGAAAATGCTTTACCTATTAATAATAATAATAGTCATATATTCAGTCTTTTTCGGTCATATATTTTTAATATATGGCTGAAAAAGTAAATAACATTACTTGATATTTTTTTCATTCATACAAATAAATGCAAGAAGAAAGCAATGAAAAAATAAAAATTGAAATTTAGTTTTACTCTAATTTTGTTAAATTAGGTACCTACTCGTATGTACACTCCGTATCATGGGCATATAACAAACAGCCCTTGTATTTGACCATACCTCTCTGTTACACATTTTATATATATACCTACCTACCTATATTATATTAGTCAATACGTTAGTACAACTTTAATATTGACGTCTATAAAATGTTCAATAGCTTGATTAACGGTGACATCGAGTATTCACAGCGCTTTGAACTCTCAGGCTTTTATACCTAGAATTTCCAAGAAAATGTTAAAAAGAGTTTACGTGAACAGACTTAGTGCTAAACTATAAAGTAGATATTTTGGAAAAACGTGTAGATATTAAGTAAGTACCTATAAGTATCCCAATAATAAATAAATTGTAATAAATAACCTATGTAAAAATAATTTAAGAGCTTACCCGCTTACCTAATTATTATTTGTTAGTGGGTACCTAGGTAACGAAAAACAGGGTAGTTAATAAAATCAAAATGTTATAAATATTGAAGCCTTTTCACAATATTTTCCATTTGTAATTTATTAGCTTAAGGATTAATTAGTAGATATAGGTAGATACCTATTATTCAAAATTAGGGTAGATACAACGTACCGACCGTAAAAGATAAGAAAATAAATAAATATAAATATATACTTAAACGGTCCGAGGAAACTCACTTCTACGAACCAGCTGCAGTTCAATAATATCCACATTTGCATTATTCTTGTTTGGTTATGATTAAGCTATTAAACTAATAGGATAATGAGATAGGTACTCATTATCCTATTAGTTTAGAAGTAAAGTTAATTATCTTATCTTCCAAGAAATAATATGAAAGTAAGTTTTGTAGATAAATTAGTCTCCTACAAGAAACATGTTGGTACCTGCTTATTTTAAACTTAGGTAGTTCGATAGGCACTACTTAGAGTAAAACAACCTAAATACTTAGTCTATGCGATAGTAATACCGAACACTAGCACAGAACTGTAGTAGATAGGTATCTATTGGGGGCTCCGTGATTTTAAACACTTTAAAGTTTTAGAGTTTTCAGTATTAGGTATGTAACTTTAATAGGAGCAGGTAGTTGACGTTTCTAAGTTCCTTCTGCGCGACTTCTTGAGGTCGTAGCGTAATCTTATAAATAGGTATGTATCTATATTAAACCATCAGCAGTTACCTATCATTTCATAATGAAGACACTTAAACAATATTTAGGCTTTACAAGATCGATAGGTACCAATCTACTATTGTCACTGCCACGATCAATTTGTTGAAAGACAACCTTTGCTCTAGACTGAAAATGCCAAGTAGTGGATAAAAATGAAGTAAACAATATTGTCTTCTGTTATAAACATATGTATTTACCTATCTGAACAGTTAGACTCGTTACGAAGGACCATGAAGCGTGCATGAGAGGGCTACTAACAGTTTAAGGAATTAGGTCGAAATGATGATGATGACAGCTTTAGATACACGGTACTTTCAATGCAATACCTGTCTGTAATTACCGTACTCGCCATGTAATCGCGAAATCTTTACTATAGGCCGACCGCTTAACTCGTATATCGCCTGCGGTGAGAAGGGAGCGCGGGGTGATGTTAACGGGTGGGTGAGCGGGGTGCGCGGGACAGAGAACGTGCGTTCTCTGTCCCGCGCACCCCGCTCACCCACCCGTTAACATCACCCCGCGCTCCCTTCTCACCGCAGGCGATATACGAGTTAAGCGGTCGGCCTATAATATTATAAAGCTGAAGTTATGAAGAGTTTGTTTGTTGGTCTGAACGCGATTATCTCAGGAACTACTGGTCCGAATTGAAAATTTATTTTGCTGTTGGATAGCCCATTTATCGAGAAAAGCTATAGGCTTTAAAACATCTCGCTACGATCAATAGGAGCGAAGCAGCAATGAAAAATGTTGCAAAAACGGGGAAATTTACGCAGACGAAGTTGCGCGGGTCAGCTAGTATAATATATACGTTGAAATATCCACCGTTACATAGTAATTAAGTCATTTAGGTTTGAAAAAATATTTAAAAATAAATAGGTGACTAAGTTAAATTGAACCCACCCCTGCTTGAACCACTGAATAAGCCTCCTGTTTTTGTTAACATAGATACGATATCAATTTCCTTAGCATCATTGTGAAGTGTCGTCGCACCGAGGTATTACTCTGAGATCCCCTACCGCTTATTCGCAGAATTTGATTAAAGTTACATAACAATCGTTGTATTCGTTCTGTCGCTGATCTTCAGTAGCGCGCGTGGGAATCGTCTCCATCTATGCAATTAGGGAACGCCGCCGGGAGTGGAGGGTAGTCAATTACCGCGCGCACTGTTTTTATTGCGACTCCTTGTCGATGCAATGAAACCTTCGCCAACACAAAACAACTCAATGAGGATCATAAACTTTATTGCTCACTATTTGTTTCCTCTATACTCAGCGCAATTTCTAAATTTGCACTGATTTGAATATAAATTATCATAAAAGTATGTACCTAACTACTTGTTATAAAATTGATGTTTTCCTGCTTATGTTCTTTGCGTAATTGCGTACACGCATCGCTCTTCCGACTGATGTGACACTTTGTTTATTTCATCTACATTGTTAGCAATTCCGGGAAAGTTTCTGACATGAAAAAATGAGGCGTTACAATGACAGCCAACCATTAGTAGGTAGGTAAGTAAACTCTAATGTTCACTCTTTGGAATGTTGTTATTAACACTAAAAAACACTTAGGATTTAATTGCCTTTATCCGATGGTAAAAAAACAAACTGGTCAACTAAAATCAAAACTAATGAATACATGACAAGTGCGCTTGAAATCGACGTTTTGAAATTACTAACTTAATTATTATTCTTTTTTTCAAACTCCTAGTGGTTACTCATGCGTACTAAATCGCATTAAGCTATTCAAAACACCTCGTGTTATTTCATAAAAACTGGTGAGAAAGTATTGCGAAAAAAATAGTTAAAAGAAAAAAGAATTCATATTATGACACATATGTATATTGCGGCGTCCTGGAGTCAACGACCCAAACCAATTATCGTTGCATAATAGAAGGCTTTTTTCAATGATTGAAATTGGTTTTTTCAAATCTTATAGCCAATTTACGATAACTATAGAGATAAGTAGCGTCGTAGTGGGCCAGATACTTAGATATGAGAGAGAAACTCAAAAGACATTTTAAAATATTTGGCTAGTTACCTAATAACAGGGCTAAGAACCTATGCAATGATAACCTTACCAAGGTTCAAGTTTTTTAACACTAGTGTATGCACATTCTCAATTATTGTGAGCTTATGTACTGTTATGGTAATATAGAAAGTGAGTCTGATGCATTTAACTCGTTGTTTAGCTAAGTAAGTAGGTACTTACTTTTATGGGAGAAACCTGGGGATTTTCTTACAGTAAATTGCAATGGCATTACGGTAGATATACCTATAAATAGTTTAAATGCCAGGTTTCGAAAAAAAAATTTTGGCTGTCACTGTTTAAAACACTCCCATTAATATGATAGGTATGACATTACCTACTTAGATAGGTATTTGAATATTTAGATAATACTTACCATTGGTATAATTGTTTAACACCAGAATAGCGTCAGTGAGAAGGTTGCCTTAAGTTTTTTTTACAAGTTCAAGGAAATAAACAAAGTCGTAAAATAAAATCTAAAAAAAAAATATTTTTGGGGTAGGTACCTACATCCTACACGTAAAGTGGGTTTGTGATTTTTTCCGCACCTACCACATCATTTAGAGGTTGTTAAGTTTATTTTTCGATTTATGGATCCGTTTATGAAATGCTAGACGTCTCGCACAACTTCGTATGCGTCAATTTTTTCCGTTTTTGCAACATTTTTCATTGCTGCTCCGCTCCTATCGGTCAGAATTTTTCAATTCGGACCCGTAGTTCCTGAGATTATCGCGTTCATACAAACAAACAAACTCTTCAGCTTAATATTAGTATAGATTTAGCTTTAAAGTGCTAATCGTTGTTAGAATCAAGTATCTTCCCCCTGCCGGCTAAATTGTTGTTTTTGGAAATGTGAAAAACGGAAAAACGGTTCACTGTTTTACTAGTAGGTCTTGTATCAGACATGGACTAGGGCTTCTCTATCTTTAACTTTATACTCTGTCTTGTATAAGACCCTGGGTGCCGCCAAGTTCTTAACGGGGCAATCAATTTGTATTTATTTTATGGTACCTACACCACGCTATGATCGGTAATAGTGAAACAGGAATGATAGAGGAACGCTGGGTGGTCACGATACGATACTGTGGCCTAAAAATAAAATATAGGCATATACATAATAATATTATATAGGTATTTGTGTGGCGGCATAATCAGGCATATTCCCCCCCCCCCCCCCGCCCTCCCCTCGGCGGTGGTGGTTGATGTACCGGTTGTTGAATCAAATGCCCCTCTACATATATACTCGATAAATGACAAATAAACACTAAAAGAGTTTTTCTATTTGAACCAATACTTCCTAAAATTACCACTTACAACTAAACAAACAAACAAATTCATCAGCTTTAGGTATAATAATATTAGTATAGATAATTTCTTGTAAGAAGTCTCCGAGTCGTGCGAAGGCTGACCAACTGAGGTTAAGTAGTTACAACTAAATCCAATATTAGGCCAAAAACATTAAAGAAAAAACAAAGAAAGTTCGATTCAAAATAGGCACACGTACCCTAAATGTGAAGGGTATTTGTTGCCGTTTTTTTTTCAGGCAGGTTTTTAAAATTTTTGAATTTATTTTTTTATTTTCGTTGTTTTTTTTTATTCCAGATTATATTTAAATATGTAAGATATATATATATATATATATATATATATATATATAGGTATATTTATCAGCTTTGAAAATCCTTCATTTTGATGCCCCACTCGATAGGCTATAAAGACTTTTTTTAAACTTAACTATATACCTAGGTATTGGCGCTAAAATCGCCATTTGTTTTTTTAAGTCAATATAACCTTCTTGGTCTGAACAATTCAGCCTCTAAGTTTATTTTGTTCAATCATTGGTTTCTTTTATGCGGATAATAGCTGTTACTATAAAACATCGTAAAAGTTAATCGTATTATTAGATACTAATCTTATAGAACCTTTTAAATGTTGCCGTACAATGAACTGAATGTCGAATTCGATTATAAAATGACGCAAACAACGAACTCAGTAGATTTTTTAGCTAGTTAAAATAGGTAAGTAGGTAGGCCAGATATTTACCTATTATACCTAGGCAACTATTTTGAATCGAAAATTTCATAAATATTTATTAGATTTTTGCCTAATATTGGATTCGCAGTTGTAAAGAAAAAAATGTACCTTGTCGTATCTCTAATATAATCTAACCCGTAGTAGGACAGGGGCGGATCCAGGAGATGGTTAATCCCAAAATTATTCACCATACTCTCATTCGATTCGTATGAGTGGTGCAACCCTATCTGGTACAAGCCCAAACGACAATTCTGGATTCGCCACTAAGTAGGTATCAATGTTCTGTGACTTAACCTTGTATATTATTATCTGTGTATACTGATCCCCTTTAGGAAACCTAAGTTTATTTCAAAAGTATAAAATCTAGGAAGAAATACATAATAGTTTGTGACGACTTTAACATCAATGTATTAGACTGCTCATCTATTACTGATAGATTTATAAACATTTTTAAATCATTTAATTTAAATAACTTGTTCTTTGAGCCTACTAGATTAATAGTTTCATCTTTTACTTCTCTAGACAATATTTTAGTTACTGTGAATGTTAACTTATGCCAATTACAACTGATTTAACTTCAGTACTATTGCAGTCAGTGGTCAATTAGCAAGATTTCCTTACTCTACTTACAATAATATTCGAAAAAAACAGTTACTCCTATAACAAAAAATCGTTTTTCATGTTTTAGAAACAATATTTTATGTAATTTGAATCCTACATTATTAAAATTAGAATCACCCAACGACATGTATACATCCATATTTCAAGTTGTAGAGAAAGGGTTATAAACACTTTTAAGACGAAGACAAAGGTCATCATGGGGACCATGGCATTTAATGAGTGGGCTACTGTAGGCATTTATAAGAGTAGGGACAGATTATCTCTTATAATTTGTCCCTACTCTTATTATATGTTATGAAGAAATATATATATTTTTCTAACTTTATTGAATATGTTATTTAAAAGACATGGCAAAGTCTTTGTTTGTGAAGAATAAAATTAGACAATCAACAAACAAGGCAAATTTATACAACATAATAAAAAAAATGCCTAAAAGATTATAATTTAACCATTGAGAGGGAAATTGATTAGCTTTTAACAACTTTTTTGCCAGCATACCTATAACTACCACTAAGTCGTTAAATTCTTCAGCTATTACAGCGGAAAATCTGTTACGTGCATGTATGCCACAGTGTAATGTTATTTTTGCTTTAAGTTATGTTACTCCGGCTGACATTATCGCTACCTTTCAAACATTACAATTGAAAAATACAGGCGAACTCTGGGGTACATCTGTAAAAATGGTTAAAAACGTAAAAGATATAGTAGGTAGTACCATACTTATGTACGTTATTTAACACATGTATAGATACGGGTACATTTCTGGATTTGATAGCATGGTAATACCTCTGTTTAAGTCAGGTAGCAAAACTGATGATGGTAATTTATAGGTCTTGGTATCTGTTTTCAAATAAGCTACAAGTTCATATTCTGAATTAACCATTTAATTCATTCAAATCTAAAATTAAGAACGACCTTAATCAGAAAGCTTATTATTCTATAGATGATTATTTAAACGACAAAAACGCATGGTCGTAATGCTCACACAGGAGTTATGAATTTTATATTGTATAATTTTGAATTTTCAAATTACATATATATCTTGTTTTTCATTCCTTTTTTTTTATAAGTGCATAAACTGGTTACTGGAATGATTTAAAATTAATGGTCGTAAATATAAAAATGCGGAATAATGTAGGTAGGTATTTGTGTTGAATATTATAATGTTGTTTGCATTATATATTCACAGAGTACCTAGATAATTGAAATTGTAAGTAACGGTAACCTGCGATTGTACTTTATTAAATTATTTAAGGTTATTTTCGTTTCTATGAGATGTAATGTCAGGGATCGTCATGCATGCTCACTAAAATTGTCATTGCTTGTGGTGGCAGTGTGGGTCGGGTCGTCTTCCTTCCCTCAAATATGGCGAAGGGGATGATGGCTGACCCATGCTTCAAACTCGTGAACGGGTGCTACTTGGGGTGACTGGTCAGCCTTGTCATTATCATTTTATATGTTTATTATTTTTTAATTAGTGGTTCATAAAATAATTGTTTAATACGTAGTTTTTCTTATAATACTCGAATCACATGTTGCCTTTATCCTTTTCTGTATTTTTGTAAGTTGATCTCATCCACACCGTAGGAAGTTAATTAATTTAAAACTTATTATACCTACTTTACGTACTATGGTTATTGCTTGCGTGAGTTTCATGGTGTAATGGTTGCAGCACCTTACTGGCATGACTGTATTTATACAAATAAGTATATTGTAAAAAATGGGATTAAAAAAAGTGGCCATGAGTTTTATTGCCAAGTTCTTTTCTTACGGTTTTACTCTTGCGAACTTGGCATTAAATGTAGAATCACTCTATTCCAAATTTTGTCTGACGTTCATAAGCGTTGCATTTGTAACCTAAGTGAATAAAGTACTTTGACTTTTTTTACTTTAACCTCTGTTGGTGAGCCTTCGCACGACTAGGAGACTACAAGAAATTATTGTTTATATCTATATTCCAGAAACAGTAAGAGAGATAAATAGGTACTATATATACCTACCTTTATTTTACCTTTCCACGTTTAATGGTTTACTTACAAATACTATTAAAAAAAAAAGTGTGTGGGATATTTAAGAACGTAAACCGTTTTACAGTATTAGTGGATACCTTATATTACTTGTGTTCTACGCCTACGAAAGTTATAAGACTAAGCCTTGAGGTGCTACAATACATTTAATTAACTCTTTTCAAAAGTAGTAGGTAAGTGTTAGTGGACACCTTACAATTGCTTTCAAAGATTTAAGAAGGTCTATAGCCTTAAGTTACATTATTTGTATTTGTTACTGTTATTCCTCTTGAAGGTTTAAATGTTTTATCGTTAACACCGAAGTAGAGACATTATAAGTTATAAGAGTTCAGATTATTACTTTTGACTCTACTATAAGCATAACATTTATGATACTTGATGCCAGTTGCGGAGGGTCCTTTAGAACACTAATACTTTGACGTGAAATATTTAAAGATACGAACCTTTTATTTACGTAAACGTCGGGTAAATAAAAGGTTCGTACCTTTAAATAATTCACGCGATTAAGTCTCGAAATAAATGTAATAACTAATACTTTCGGTTTGCCTTTGGATTGTAGTTACTTCGTATTATAGGTACAAAGAACCATGTCCAGCAAGATATATTTTTGTATCGGGTTACCTCTGTAAATTTTTAACCCTTCGCCTCTGCTTGATGCTATGAGTGTTAAAAATGGTTGCACTTAGCGCCAAAATGTGACCTCGTTGGGTTTACATATCTACAATTCGTACTCTTTTCATGAAAATCAATAAAAAATATGTTTTATTCCCAATCAGCTAAATTTATAATCCCCGTCTATAATCAATTCAATTAACCTCGCTAATTGATAGCTTTGATTACTTTAGCCATTGCTCCCAAATAATCAATATTTGTTTATCTTTTCGGATAGCTCATCAATCACTTAATTATCACAATATTTTTACGGGCGTGTTTGTTTTGAATTTTTTTATGCATGTCATATCACGTCATAGGTATCTACGCACAGGGCCTGATCCGAGAATTGATTATGGGGGGGGGGCACGAGAGGCAAATGGCAGTGCCGGATCTAACATGCTGGGGGGGGGGGGGGGGTGCATCGCCCGACACCTGCCAAGTGTGAGTTGCACGTACGACAGAGGGGGAGGGTACCCAAAAAAAAACAAGAGGCAAATGAGCAAACAAATTCAATACAAGAGAATCCAGTATACAAAACAACCGTGGACCGTGGTCCCCCCCCCCCGCCCTGGATCCGCCTATGTCTAAGCTTATTGTGAAATCGTGGTGGACAGATTTTTAAATCTATATATAATTTATATACTCACAGTTTATTGTATTTTAGCCTGGTCAGCGTTAACGTTAACGTAGTGCAGCAGTGGACAAATTAAATCGATGGTAAAGGAACTCATTTATTAGGTTATATTGGTATAAGAAGAAGCTTTATACAACAAATAAAAGAGAAAGTGGAATTCAAGATATATTAAAAAGTCAAAAAGACAACAGAAAACAGAGAGGAGTGAAAAATGCTCCACCGACAATAGCGAAGCTCTTAAACCTAGAAAAAGAATATTGGTAATTTACATTAGGTAGATAGATTACATTAGATACCTATGTATATTTACCTATTATTATTAATTCAGATGATAGCCCATTGCATTCAACAGTAGAATTAATGTATAAAATCAAACAGTAATGTCTCACAATAATAAAATCATCATAGATAGGTATATATACTTCTATACTAATACTGGGTGGCGCAAAAGTAAAGACCCTATTTGGTTCAGCTATAACATTTTTTCTAAATTAGAAAACTAGATTTAGATTTTTTTAAATGTATATTTGTGCCATTAAATTTCGTACCATTAGGATTTAAAGATGATGTCTTTTAAATGGTGACCTCCAGAGTTGATACACATTTGAGCCCTATTTATGACATTTTGCATAACTTGCCGTAACACTTCCTGCGATATGTTCGTTATTTCTTGACGAATGTTTTCTTTTAGAGCTGCGAGAGTCTGTGGCTTGTTCACATACACCCGAGATTTCAAAAAACCCCAAAGAAAGAAGTCTGGACTGGTCAGATCGGGTGATCTTGCAGGCCAAGGCAAATCGCCAAAACGAGAGATAACTCGGCCTGGAAAAGCGTCCCTCACTAAGTCCATAGTGTCGCGCGCTGTGTGTGCCGTAGCGCCGTCTTGTTGAAACCAGATGTGCTCCAGCCCCAATTCGTCCAAACTGGGTATCAAAAACTCACGTAACATGGTTCTGTAGCGTTCTCCAGTGACAGTTATCGCATTGCCTCCAGCGTCTTCGAAAAAATAGGGTCCGATCACTCTGTCAACACAGATGCCACACCATACAGTAACTTTTAGTGGGTGTAGAGGTGTTTCTTGAATAATGCGCGGATTATCAGTGCCCCAGAACCGAGTATTCTGCTTATTGACATGCCCTGAGAGATGGAAATGCGCTTCGTCACTCATAACCAATTTTGAAGGAAAATCATCCTCTTCAAGGTTGAGGTTTATGACGCGCTGGCAGTAATCTAGACGAGCTCGGTGGTCAGCAGGCAGCAGCTGATGAGTCATTTGAGTTTTATACGGGAACATCTTTAAGTCTTTCACCAAAATACGCTGCAGGGTCCGTCTGGAAATGCCCAATTGCGTGGCACGTCGCCTCGTTGATGTTTCTGGACACTCT
Source organism: Herminia tarsipennalis (assembly GCA_945859575.2). NCBI lineage: Eukaryota > Metazoa > Arthropoda > Insecta > Lepidoptera > Erebidae > Herminia > Herminia tarsipennalis. The sequence goes on from OX243840.2 coordinate 9,655,540, forward strand.
TCCACATCTTCGCGCACAGCATCGATATTTTCAGCTGAACGGCCTGTTCTTGGTCTCCCAGACTTAGGTCTATCCAATGTTGAGCCAGTTGCTTCAAGGCGTGTGGCAAAGCGTCGAATTGTGCGACCAATCGGTGCCGGACGGTGGGGAAATCGTCGACGAAATTCACGTTGTGTTCTTATCACTGATGAATTATTCCGTAAGAACATTGACACAATTATTCCACGTTCTTGGGGAGTAAAACGGTCCATGTTTATTTTCAGTGTATTTTACATTTGTTCACTACACAATTTTTAACAACAGAATGACAGAAAATGTCATATAAAAAAAAAAAAAGTATTTTCTTTAGTGCCACTACTTTTGCGCCACCCAGTATTATAAAGCGGAAGAGTTTGTCTATTTGTTTAAACGCGCTAATCTCAGGAACTACTGGTCCGATTTAAAAAAATATTTTTTTGTTCGATAGTCCATTTATAGAGGAAGGCTTTAGGCTATATAACATCACGCTGCGACCAATAGGAGCGGAGCCACAATGAAAAATGTTGCAAAAACGGGGAAAATTTACGCATACGAAGTTGCGCGGGACAGCTAGTTTAATATCTTCCAATTTAAAAAATACCTAGGAATCTACAGTCTCCTCCTTGGTACCTAGGTATATATCTGACACGTACCTACCGTAGACATCATAAAGGACATGTACACTGACGGACTTATAAACTGCATCAAAGTAATAGACGACTTTGAAATAAATATTTTAACCAAGTATGCAAACTTTCTATACAGATTTAAATTGAAACCTCTAGATTGGTTCGTGAACTTTAAAACAGCGTAGGATCATATCTTTAAGTTTAAGTTTATGTACTGGAAAGGACCTTAAGATCTTTTTTGAAGAAAAAACAGAAGTTTAAGGAAAAATTGTTTAATTAAAAAATTGGTTTTAACAATAGAAACAAACTTTATGCAAGGGTTTATTTGTGTTTTAATAAGGTGTATTACCCCCACGTGCCCTTATTACGGATTCTAATCGGTTCCGCATAGATTTTATAAGGGTTTTTAAAAGATCTTGCGGAATATTGTCCCATTCTTCTGAAAGTGCTGTTCTTAGTGCTGCCACTGTCGTAGGCGAAGGGTTTCTCGCATATACAGCTCTTTTTAAATTGTCCCAAACATGCTCGATGGGATTAAGATCCGGGCTGCGTGCTGGCCAATTCATTGTACGTATCCCAACCTCTTCGCAATAATGTTGAACTTGTGCAGCTGCATGCGGCCGGGCATTATCCTGCATTAAAGTAAAATTTTCGCCTATGAATCCCATGTAAGGCACCACGTGATCTTCTAATATCTCTGTTATGTAGCGATGTGCTGTCAAACCCCCTCTATTACCGTTTTGACGGACCATGTCTATGAACACAAGTTCTGTTCGCCCGTTCATCGATATGCCACCCCAGACCATACATGAACCGCCTCCAAAAGGAACACGCTCCTCAATGCAACTTTGAGCATATCGCTCCCCACGTCGACGATAGACTCTTCTGCGACCATCTGCACCATATAAACATGTCCTACACTCGTCCGTGAACAATACAGAGGCCCACTGCTCTTCTGTCCAATTCAGGTGATGACGCGCAAATCTTAAGCGAGCTTGTCTGTGAGCTGCAGACAACTTTGGACCATTTGCTGGTCTAAAAGGGGTGATAGCCGCTTCCTTTAACCTTCTTCTTATTGTTCGTGCACACACGTTTTTTCCACGCACTTCATTAAGCTCGGTTTTGATGTTAACTGACGTGAGGAAACGATTTCGCAGGGAAGTTGTAACAATAAATCGGTCATCACGACCTGTGGTTGCTCGAGTTCTGCCTGTACCACGTCTCCTCCTGTAAGAACCTGTCTCTACAAACCTTCTGTATATTCTACAAACCGTAGACTGGTTTAAATTTAAATTTCTACCAATCGTTCGTTGATCCAAGCCCTCCCGCACCAATGCTACAATTTGTGCCGCTTGTTCGGACGAAGTATCCATATTATGGTTCAAAAACTCTCGATGTGTTAAAAAACTAACCCAACAATTATGCTGGTAACAATAATTCAATTGACCAAACAAAAAAAATCAATGAGAATTAATTTAAAACTTTGCTATAAATAACACGCAAATCTGATACTACGAGTAAATTTTCTTTTCCTGGCTATATTCATTTGTTTTACCGCAGTTCTATTTTTAAATTTAATTTTTTTTTAAGATTAAGAGCCAGTCTTTCCATATTTATATAATTTAATCTAAAAAGTTTGCATACTTATTATAAAAAAATCCTTTTAGAGTAAACCTGAACTTTGATGCAGTTTATGAGTCCGTCAGTGTATTTAAACGCTCTGCAGATAGGACCTATACGGTCAGACAGCTATTTCTGACCACCAGCGTATGTCCCTGATTATTATTAATAACTAGCTGTCCCGGCGAACTTCGTGCCGCCGTACCACTCTGTTATTTTTTTTTCCTTATTTTCTTTTTTTTAACGTAAGAACCTTCTACAAAGTATAAGAAAACTTTAAAAAGAAGAATTAATTAAATCGGTAAAGTCGTTCTCTAGTTACCAAGGAAAATAGGGACTCATTTTTATATAAGTACATAGATTTGTTCTGATAGACTCCTTACTATTATTCAAATATTATACCTGTATCCTACCGTTATAACGGTAGATAAGTGCTGCACATAATAAACTACAAAATCGCCTTAAATAACTACGTTTAACGTACTTCGTTACTTTGACATAAAGACCATAAAACCACTGCTCTTTGCTTTGACTTCATTAAAATGATCTACGTTGTCATCATTGAAATTAATTTGATAGGATATTTAAAACAGGTAGGTAGTTGTACCAATGCTTGTATAAATGTTGATAAGCGAAAGTTTATCAATATTTATTTGCGTGCCGTGGTCACGGGTAGACTAATTCAGCTCAGCGTCGAAACCCGCGACCACGGCCGTTGCAATACGGCCGAAACGTCGGGCAATAAACAAGGTATTTTACCTTAAATTATTCACGCGATTAAGACCCGTAATATATATATTTTCATAAATGTAAATGGGCAAAGTATGTATATGTGTAAATAGGTATTTAGTGTGTTTAAAGTTTTGTTTAGGGGAGTTTTAGCCGGCTGAGAGTAGGCTTTACCAAGTAAAAGCACACAAACGCTGGAGGACACATACCTATATTTTTAAGGGGAGGAGGGCTTCAACTTCTTAGACTCATCTCCTGGATGGCGAACCAAAGAGGGGAGACTATGTGTACATATTTATAACCTAAACTGATGAAATGATTTCACTTAACACCAAATTGCTTTATTGAGTAGCAAGTACCTAACATAACAAATCATTTAAAGCAATTGAAGGACATTGTGACATGTATGACTCTGATTCAAGGAGCTTCGATAGAACTTGGTTTTCTGGGTTTCTCACTGCTCTTTATTAGCGAAACCCTTTTTATGTTTTTAGGGGATAGTAATCACTTTTTACCATAAGAGAGGTTTTTAGATTGGTTTGAGAGACCACTATGTACTGACAGGTTATTTTTTTTACACGGAGGTATAAAGGCGTTAGGACCAATTTTGGTTATCATGGCCATAACTTTTATAGTTTGTTTTTATTTTTGTGAAGCATTTTTTGCAAATGATATTTCTAGTTCAGAAATTTCAAATAGTAGAGCATGCCTAATAGTAGGTACGTCGGTGGTGATGTATCGGTGTGTCAGTAGGTACCTAGGCAGGTACCGATGCACATAGTTATTGTATTATTGTAGAAAACAGGATCGAGTTTATCAGAAATGTTTTTGTTTATTTTCTTATAGACTCTACCTTTTTCAAAAATCTATTCAAAGCACTTCACTATCAACAACTAAATTCGTTTGGTTTATATTGACCCTATTATTTGGCAAAATAGTACCTAGAGTCAATATATACCAAAAAAAAAAATCCGCAAATACCTACAACTGTTTTAAGGTCCCTATGCCCTTATCTGAGTAGGTATTATTCAAGCGCGGCTCTACCATTGTGGGCATAAAAAAATTATAAATTAAAATACAGGCTAGCCTAGTGAGAAGACCAACAGTAATAAAGCAGTAAATGTCCACCCAGCTATAGAATAATAATGATTGTGATTAAATGTAATACTGTGTCTATTGCAGCAATAAATGTTTTTTCAATTTATAAAAAAAAGAACTTTTCGCAACACACACTATGTTTTCAAACTTCTGGTCGTTCTGATTTAGTAGTATATATCTTTAGGTAGGTACTACTAAATCAGAAGCATCTATGCTAGATACCAACAAACAGGTCGCTCTCGTGAGCAATCAGGCTTTAAACATTCTACAAGCTAAGTTTGTGGTCCGATTTTGGGTGGCCGTGGCCCATGACCACAACTTTTTTGGGTGGTTAAACCGCGCCTGTTTTAATACATTTATAAATCCATCCATTATAATATTTAAACTTTCGCGTTGCATGATTATATAGCTATTTATTGTACGGGAATTATACTTAAAATTACTTGACGTTTCGACCAGGTTGCACCGGCCGTGGTCACATACGAACTTCGCTCGGTGCAACCTGGTCGAAACGTCAAGCAATTTTAAGGTAAATAATGCGCGTTAATTACCGTATAATAAACAGTTATAATCCATCCACGATTTGTATACCATTATGTGTTGACTCAGAAGTCAAGAGGCAACAAAGATAAACACTAATGTCGCACTGTTACTTAGTTTCTTGGGAATCCATGCCACTACGGTGGTCCACCAGCGAACAATGTTTGCGTTCTTTTTATTTCTCATAACTATTGAATATCTTCTTGGTACAAAAGGCAAATTGATTATTAGTTTCGTTACGCGTAATTTCTTTATGGATATATGTAATAATGTACATTTTTGTGATTTTAGCGGTAGGTAATTTAATTTAAGTAATAAGGAATAAATTAAATACTATAAGCAAATGAAAACCAGGTAGTTAGGTACCTATGTTATCAACCGAGTCGTTCATTTATAATGTTTTGTAATTCAGAGCACAAATATTCAGAATTTCTAAGTCATAGTACCTTGGTACACCACACTCTACTATCGCCAATAACTTAACTAACCATGCCGGTCAATTTACTAATAGATTACAAGGCAACCGACTTAAAGTTATTTCTTCTATCACGTAGATCTCTTTAATATACATTTATGAAACTTATTTTTCAATTTGAAATTTACTTATTGCTTGTAAATCCGACTTGTACCTAATTTCGAACGTTTATCTTGTTGTGATTATACCTACTACTACTACTCCCTATCTCAATAACACCTCTTAAAAAACTATACATTATAGCAGTTTCAAATACTAGACAATAATACAGGAAACAAACAGGAGATTATTTTTACCAACTCCTGTTTGATTTATTCGGTAAGAGAATGGCATCGTCAGCGCCTGTCTATGAAGCGTAGTCGTAAATGTAGAGCAAGTACCAAAATTGTCCTCTGGGATCGTAATCAAGGTGTGAGAATCGATGCAATTGCCCGTTAAGATAAATATTCACGTATTTCACAATAAGTATAATTCAATACGACCATTCAGCCTGTCCGCTCTGACAGTTCTGTTATTTTCCAATTGTTTTCTCTTTGTTCTGTCAATTATTGAAAGATAATCAAAATCAAATAATTCACAACTAGGTATATTCAATTGCGTGCGTGAGTGTGAGTGTTATATGTTGCCCCCCAACTGTGAGTTAAAAGTTGATCCAGAACTTTTTTCATGGAACAAAGTTTTGGATCCGCGCCTATGTAGAGTCCACGGAACACAAAATTTTGGTCCGTGGACAGTGGTGAAATAGAGTCGATATCATCGATCAATACCTTACCTAGTTGATATTTTTGTTCGGTGTCAATAGCGATCATGGGGATTAGTGTATACGTAGGACCTTGCTAATTCATCACAGTATTTTATCCACCTAGATTTTTTCATAAAGTTAACTCCCGTACGTACCAACGCTATGTCCGCAAGTTACCCAGATTTAAAACCAATATTTTATTAATTTTGCAAAGGTCTGTCTGTGTTTGAATCGAGCCCATAACCTCTTGCATTCTCTTGCTGCCACATGCCATGTCGCTGCGCCACCGAGACTGACAAAAATTATTAATTTCGAGATAATCATGTGTGTCTTCGCCAGCGTGGATGACTTTACCCCGTTTAGGGTTGATATTCGCTTTTTTTATACTACGAAATGAGGAGATGAGCAGGTCATGCGCCTGATGGTAAGCGTCACGCTAGCCCATAACAGTATCAGTGCCACCCAAATCCTTGTTCGGCAAAGATCTGATTGTCACTGTACCCCACTTCTCATTTGAGACATTAGTTCATAAGTCTCATTTGCCCAGTAATAAAATTACAATTGCTACAGTCACAAAATACGTACAACGGGCGGCGCGCCGAGAAGTACCCTTCAACCGAAACATAGTGATGTGTCAACATTACTATTTGACAAAAGAATAACTGAAACTATTGTTGTACCCACCGAAATGGACGATGGCATAGGCCTGAAACACGTGTTTTTTTACATTGATCCATCCAACTTCAAAATTGACAAAGTTTCATACAAACCTGCAACCCTATTTACACCCTTAAGGGTTGATTTTCCACAAAAACGCTGAAACACGTATGTATTTTATAATTTTGAACCAAAAAGCCAAATACAAAATTTCACAGTTCTAATTTTCAAACTGACGGAGTTTCACACAAACTTACAACCACTAGTTTACGCCCTTAGGGGATGAATTTCCAAAATCACCTTATCGTATGCCTTCATTATGAAAGGAATACGTCCTCGAAGATTCACGTCTCTACGATCAGCTGTTTAAGCTGTGCGTTAATCAATCAGTCAGTCAGGTCGAAGAATTTTATATAAATTGCCTATTTTGTTTACAAAGAAAGCTTATCTACAAAGCAAGGATTAATATATCATCAACAACAATACTAATTTCCTTAACCTACATAATACAATGTGTGAATTCACACAGTAATGCATATGAATGGTGTTCATGGAGTGCATCAGTAGGTACCGTTGCGTGCCGTCAATGGTCAGGTCGCTATGGCTTCGACCTGCGCCCTATCGATCCATATAAGTACGGTACAACCTGTACACATTCTAACCAGCTTGGAAAGTCCATCAGGCCTACTTCTCCGATAAAGGCCAATGTATTTATATTGCAAATTATGGGTTTGTGAGCAAGTTGTCGATGTCAAACATAAAATAGCACCTATCTCGATAATTCATAGGTAGACATCACTAATGCTTGAAAATCTGTAAAGATTTGTTAAATTTCTCTAAATAAGTGGGTAGGTTAGGTACCTACATATTATTTGTGGCAGTCACTTTATCATCGTTCTTTACCGCCGCTGGCCGTATGGTCTTTAACGGTTTTTATTCATATTTAATATTTTCTTCACGTTTTCCTAATAAATAAGCTTTCTATCGATTTCGCGTAGTTAAGTTGATTAAAAAAAGTTTGCCTACAAGACCATGTTACAAGCAAATAGGTAGATAAACTAAAACAAAATAAGCATAACGCTTTCTTGTCTGTAAAATAAGTCTAAGTTTACTGTAGAATTAACATGTCCGTAACTTTCGGTACTTTGAGATTGACCTCGGTAAAAATAAAGTAGGTCAGTAAATATAATTAAATAAGCAATAGCTTAAACAATTAATTGGCTTCGGACAATTTACTTGTTAATCAACTGTTATAATATATAAAAAACCGTGGCCACATACCTACCTAATTAATAAAATCATACGGCTATTAGTTTTTTGTGAAGCCAGTGTTTAATTCAATTAAGTAACCATTACACCGATGACAGATGAAGTCTGCGTTGGAGCAAAAAAGTTGTCACGGTCGTTCGTAGACGCCGTCTTAGACAACCACAAGCGTGTGGAACCACTGACACATGATACCTATACGGCGCGACCCAGTTACCTACCTCTATCACTAATAACACTAATAAGGATAATTGAAATTAATTAACATAGTAAGGTGAGTACAAAAGAACAACGCAAAAAATAGCGGTCTATGCTCAGGCTCACTCCTCAACTTAAACCGTTATTGTTATGGATGAACACAATTTACACTCACATCAAAGAGAAATACGGACAACATTTATATTTAGTTAAAAAAAAATATTTGACTCGGCATTATCACGAAGACCATAAACCCAAATGGACATGTAGCCGCGACAGGGCCCCTTCGTGTTTTTATGATTACTTCAAAACTGTAACATGTTTCTGGTTATGTAGGTTCAAAATTGGACGAATAAAAGAGAAATATGTGACATTACACACACACTGCTTCTAAAGGTTTGGTCCAGTTCTTGTAGCACATCTGGGAAATCAGCAATCAGAGATGTAAAGATTTAGTTTGGGTACATATTAAGCGTTATATAACGCGAGACTGACACAACTCAAACTTATCTCGTTTCCAGAAATCAATGTTGTTTGCGATAGCGGTGGCCGGTGCCCCTCAGAGCGAGGGTGGCACACACACACCCCCGCTCTATAAATCACTGTCTGAATTACGGCGTTTCTATAATATTTGTAATCCGCCGGTCGGACACGCGGCCGAATATAACAATTGATACACCCTACTCTACGCGCACAAATTAATTGAACCTAGTAACTTGTCGTCGATAATATTTACGGAGTATGTCAAATACAAAAACTTTGCAAACACAATCAAATATATAACTCCATAATATAAACAAACAAATAGCCAGAAAGGTCAGTTACCGCTGATAACTTGATCATCTCACGCATTAATCAAAAATTGCTATAAGATAGTTTGTTGATTCGTTCATTTTCGTTTTGTTGTATCGTTGATGTGTTAGGTTCCCATAATAGTTCAAATAGCGGTATTACAGGTTGCAGTTCGTCACCTGTGAACACATTACGAACCTGATTTCTCCAGTTTGCTACCACTTGTACTAGCACTAAACAGGTAATACATAAGTATCAATGCCCGCGACTTCGTTCCGTAAAAATTTTGAAAACCAATCTATCCCATGGGAACCGTACTTTTTTAGGAATAACTATTCTAGACTTTAATGATTTATCTCATTTATCTCTGTGCTGAATTTCATCCAGATCTGTCAGCTATTCTGCCGTGGTGAAATATTAAACATCCATTAATTTAAACATTCACATTTATAATATTATATTATTTGTAGATTCAATAACGTACCTTTTATGTACAAGGTTACATACCTACATCAATAAACTCTTACGAATATAAGCACTCTAGTAAAAAGAGTGGGTCGTTCGTAATATAGAGGTATTAACGCTAATACCCAATTATAGACTCGGCATCAGGTCGCGGCACGGGCGTACGGGCCGGGAAAAGAAGATTAGGTTTTCAACCGCAATCTATAGGGGTGAGAGCAAACGCTATTAAAATATTTCGATGTAGGTTCACGTTACACAACGTCATGTGAAATCAAATAAATTGTAGCATTACTCTGCACTTTCTCGTCATATTAAATTTATATGTTCTCGACAGTTTTTGAATTATTAAAATTTACAAGAAGGCAGATATCGTGATTTCTCTGTTTTGTTGTTGACGTATTAATTGCATTAGCATCTAATAAAAGTTAAGTGGTGCTGTTACTTTTTTACTTCCGTCGTGTCATGTCTGTCTTCATAATTAAAGTTGTCCAGTCGAATGAATACGACGATTATTTTTACCGACTTATATGAACTAGATTTATCGGTAATTATTTAAATCTACCTATATATTGTTTTTGAAAATTGTGAAGGTGTATAATCATGACTTGCTCTAATACGAAGCACGCGAGACAACGTCTTGAAAAAAAGCGACCACCTAGTCACTCATTACACGGCCGATCAGCTACTACTCGCTATGAGACGATCAATTAAAGAGATTACTCACATATATCTAATAGTATTCCCTATGCCCAACAGCAACACGCATTTTTACAGAAGAGATAAAAGTAAGTATGTTAACACTTGATCAATCTTGGATTAACATTTTTGAGTAAGTAAGTAGACGTAATACATTTTCTTTTTCAATGCTTTATTTTTCCGATAAGTACCTACAATGAAGGGTAACAATATTTCATTCCAATAAAGAAAACCTGTTTATAAGAGATTTTCTATTTGCAGATGTTTAAAATAAGTCGTAGTCTAGACAGTACGAAGGGTGCGCCCCCCGGGGAAATGCCAATATAGCAAACCAATAGACTCCTTGTTTTTCCATTTCAGAAGACGATAACTGCTTATTTCCAAACGTTCCATTGCGTAAGGATTTTTTAAAAGTTTCTCGAACTTAAGTGAAAGTGTGTGTTAAATTAATTACTGACAATAAAAAAGAATGTTTACCATTTCATATCAGTGCGAAATTCTGCATATTTCGGTAATTATTTTTAAGCCGTAATTAGTGGAAAGTAGCAATAATTTCACTATCGAATGTCACTAAATTTCCATCTAGAATTAGTGAAGTGGTAGGTAAAACCGTAGCTAAAGACGGAATGTGGGCAATGATCCAATAAGTTCAAATAAACAGTTAAAGTAATTGCTTAAAGATGTACCTACCTACCTACTTTAACTAATAAGAAACGCTACGCTGAATACTAATTAAATACCTATTTTAATGCTTTCTAGTAGGTACTTAGACTACTTATTTCTGTCGTTTTCGAATGCAATCTATTCAATTAGGTTAATTCATGCTAAATAAAAATTATCTATAAAACATCTGAAAGTGAAGTAAACAGATAAAGTACCTACTTTCATTGACTCATTCTTAGATTTTTAATCATAACTATAAAAGATTCGATAACCAGCGATGCTATTATAGCGGGAGACTAAGAAAAACAACAAATGATGAAAACAACAAAAATTGCAACAGAAATTTTAGAATAAATATGTAGTACCTTCGTGGAAACAGAGTAGTATATAATTAGGCAATTAGGATACCTGTTTGTAGTGTAGACTAAATAGATGACCTAAAGGCACAATTATAATACCAGTTCTATTTCCAGGAGACTTGTTCTGAAAAGAAAACGAACCGTTCATGAATGTTTTGTTTCTGAGCTCTATGCTTCCCGGTGACTCTAACTACGGTCGGTGTAACTAAAGTGATTCATTTCTTACTTACCTATTATTATCATTATCGTCATAATTGTAAACTTTATCTATGTTTACCTCGCTATTATTGAAGAGACCAAAACTATGTCACTGGTCCATCAATTATATGGTTTTTGGAAGATGAAAAAAGACTCTACCAAATTAAATAACATTAGCCTTATGGAGTCCACTGGCCTTTATCATGGCTGCATAGGTATTGTGTAGTCTCACTTAATGGAATCCAATATCGGTGATACAATTTCCATTGTTAACTCGGGAGAAATCGTGAACCTATCCGAACGCTAACAGCATCACTTAACGGTTCAACTTTGACACAGAAATGTTCATTCCGAAATTCCCAAGCAATTTACAAGTATATTTGAATCAAACATCTAGAACCCAAGATATAGAACAGCTGATTGGGTATGATGGACAAGATTATAAAAGCCACACATTAAAAGAAGAGATTTCTAATAACTGTCATGAAGATTCAACAAAGGCAACTGATATGGTTTGACGAGTTAATGCAATAAAAGACAGTCTAGATAAAAATATACACATGAGATATGATACATTTTATAATTTTGGTTAATATATATAAAACCTCTTTGAACGGAAAGGTTGCGTAAGAGCGTGTGATGATATTGTCCATTGTAGCGTAAACAATGTCTGTTATACTTCATCCTTTGAGATCAGATATCAGTGCAGTTTAAAGTGAGATTCATAGATGCTGTGCCCATTGACTTCGCCACTCGTAGCGAGGGCGCGTGCCCGGTCATCGACCACTACACGTCGCGCAAGTTCACTCGCGCATGGGAAGTATAAGTTACTGCGCGAGAGTGGCGTTAGCGCAAGCGCACGTCTACGCCACTGTTGTCACCGAGCACGTCTGCAAAAAACCTCCTCTACGATATATACTAAGTACCTTTTCAAATTCGGAAATAGTTTCGATCTAAGTATGTATTTACATTTTTCAATTTCAATACATATTTCGAAAAGTAATTTGCCTGTCAAATAATTGTAATAAGCATGTTACAGACTCCATCTTAGAAGCAATTATATATGTCGATATAATAATTATGTATGCGTCGAAGCATCAAATTATAAATGATTTCAAGTCTTTTAGGAAACAGTTTCAACGTGTGAGGTTAATTATAGGTAATATGAGACGTCGGCTACTAGCCATCGTAATGTTATTTCCAAACTTAGATTATGGGTTATTAGACGATACAACCAAACTTTATATTCGTGACAAAGGGAACTTTACGTTTTATTACATGACATAAAAATTTTAGACTGAAGAAAAACTAATTTCGAAAATTCCCCTCACCTCGAAAAAATTATTCGAAGCGTGTTCAACATCGTTAAATCAATATCAAAGTGTATATACCTAACAAGTTTTTTATAGGTATCTTATACGATATACTCGCATAACTTTTCGCTTGACTGATACTGTATCTACCAGGAAAAAAGACATTTCATATTTCCTAGGTTGCCCGTTGGGAATGGATATGACTAATGTGTGCGTCTTTAAGTACAGTCTTGAATACCAAAGTGAACTTAAGAATGAAGCCTGATTGGCAAACAGTCCATTGCTCACCACTGACCATACTTTATGTCTTGCTTGACAGAATATCAATTTCTTTGGTGATTTCCGCATTTCAAACTTGCTTACTGGAATTAACATAATTTTCTTATAAAAATCCGATGTTGTCGTCCTAATACAGTTATTTAATAACTGTTTCGAATTTAGTCCCCAATGTTAATGACTCCTTTGTCGTATTTTATTTAAATTAAGACAAACTGACCCGTAGCCACAGTTATTATGGATATGCTAACTAATATATTTCTTATATTTTTTTCTACTATGCTAATTATTTATTGCTCTACTTAATGATTTGAATGGATTATTAAGTCCGCTAGATGCCTCGTTGACAATATATCTTTGGAGATGTCTGTGTAAACATAAGTTCTAGTAAACTTCAAAATTTACAAGTATAATTAGCATGTTCTTTGATTATATCTACCAGTTTTTATGGTTCTGTAGCCAAAATAGCAAAACGGAACCATTATAGTTTCGCCATGTCCGCCCGTCCGTCCGCAGCTTAGCTAAGAGACTGTTAGTGCTAGAAGGCTGTAATTTGCATGGATACACATAACACTTACGCTGACAAAGTGAAATAATAAAACCTTCAAAAACACTATTTTTGAGGGTTAACCTACATATATGTAAAATGGGGAAGTGTTTTTTTTCTCATCGTGTGGGGTATCATTAGTTAGGTATTTTAAGAACGTTTCAGAGTTGTGAAAACTGTTTTTCGATTTAGGCATTTGTTTGTGAAATATTAATCTTTAAAGTAAAATTAAAAGGAATTGAAGTTTTAGTTAGAGTCAAGTGTGCGCACCTACCAGCTAAATGGTTGATATTGGATATGTGAAAAAAATCACGGCAGTAGTCTATATAGTGAAATTAAAAGGAAAACTATCACAGCTAAGAAGGCTTTACAAGTTTACAAGTAACAGCTAATCAAATGAGAAGTAACAAAATTTCATACAAATTCCATTGCAAATTATTATAAAGTAGGTAGCTTTAACGTTGTAAGTATGAAAAAAAAACAACAGAAAACCCACTTCTTAAGCCGCCGCATTATTTGGGGGAGGGGGACTACGGAACCCTACATTGTGCGTGGCTCGACATGCACTTGCCCGGTTTTAGTACCAATGCTTGCTAACTCTTCTGCTGAATTGCTTGCTGAATTTACCTACTACTAAATGTAGTCTGGAACGACAGTAAGGAAATATTCCTCTCAACTTTTTGTGGAATTTACGCAGAATAGTTTTTTTTTTTTGTGCGGAAAGGTTTCCTTGATAACCATGGTGACCGCAGCGTGCAATATTCTCTTGTGGTCTACACCCCATCAGGCTATTGTTCATGGAATGACCGTTGCCATTGTTACACGAATCGTAAAATGACACGCGTTGTTTTGCCTTTCAATAATACCTAAGTAAATCGACTTATGTTATGGTGCATTATTAACCTAAGTACATCTAAATAATCTTTACTGTAATACGTAGGTACATACGTGTTTTTGATGTCATACGATATTAATGATTTGCCCACGTTCGTTTGCGACAAAGTTACCCGACCACACCAGGTGACTGAGCTATTTATAGCACACCAACCAGTGAATGTAAATACCAAAGAGTTTACAATCAATTTTATCGTTGCAAATAAATAACTTTTTTGTTAAACATACTCTCCCCATGAAACTAACAATGGACTACACAGTTCACTAGCAGTCAACGTGTTATTATGATCAGGTAAATCAAGCCACAGCCAGTTACTACAGCCTGAATGAAGACCGTGCGTGCGGATTCTTACTAGCCTTACACATAGAACTCTGATGTAAAATTGCTATAGCTATTACTTCAAGAATGTTCATTTGCTTGACCACACAATAATTTCGTCCGCTATAAAAACAAGTCATCAATGGCCACCTCATTAAAGTTTATGTCATGCAGGGGAAGCTCGTATCCTTGCATCATGATCTAATATTAAGTGCGTTACATTATTTTCTAAAGATAATAATCTGCTATCATCCGTAGGAAATTAGAAATGTTGTTTATACAACATATTTTATGACATTCCCTTTCAGATGGCCAAAGGAAATGACAAGTCAATTGAGGAAATAAAGATTTTTATTGTACGTACCTACGTGAGTTTGAAAACGGTCATTATATTAGATTCCGAATAGTTTTCTCTTATTTATTGTCTGCTCATCGAAAGATTTCGGATATTTTCCTGCTTTACAGACTGATCTAAGAATAACAGTAATGCAATATCGTATTAAATTTAAGACTTATTCTACGCATCTACCTACAGTTAGCAAAAGCAATAGAGATATGGATATTTGTCGTTATTATTACTGTGTGGTGTTGTAATATGCGAAAGAATTCGTCAGATGTGAATATGTGAGATGACACATCTATAGAATTTTAATGTGATAAATTACTAATATCGACGAACCTTTTTCGGGAGTTAGGTATGTTTCACATACCTATAAACTCTATGGTGCAACTTCATTTGCACGTCATATAACGTAGACAGAGGAAAATACTAAGTCAATGTCATTTAGCAACAAAGATGATTTCGCCTTGCAAGAATATTCTGACAGTTGCTAGGCTCAACTTACCGACTATTTTAGTTACACGTGAAGTTTTGTCAAAATGGTAGACTACTTTTTGGGCCGACTGTACCTACCTGTGGAGATGGAGACCAAGGTTTACACCTTGTTTTCTCGTGGTACCAGGATTTTGTCCCATTAATGGGGCCACGAGGGAGAAATGTTTCTCGTGGTCCCATTGCTACTTACGGTTGTGAAAATGTTCCTACTATAGGTAGGTAAATATGTTACAAAATTAATGGAACAAAATCCCGGGACCACGAGAAAAACACTAAAACTTAATTAATTACGCAATGCACGAATATAAAATAAATAAAAAATTCGCTTGTATGCATTTTCTCGATGCTCAGTCCATACGACAAAATGTACACTTCCAGGTTTAAAATCAGGATGACAAACACAATCTTCATTCGTCGTACGTAACCTGTTCCCGTACATGGTAACTCCTGCATTATACATCTGCGGCAAGTACTCGTAAAAGCACATTATTTATTTATTACCACCTATCCTCACAAATATTCTTGTCATGTTCCAATGTGTGAATTGCTTTCCTCCGTGCTTTCTCGACTTAATACAGTTAACTTTGTACCGATGCTATGTTGTAAACACAATTATACACAACTAATTGCTAAACACAGTTGGTATGTTTAGGTAATACTAGCTCATACCTGCCTGTGCGGCTATAAACTACATTTTGATGGTGAGATTCAGCTCAAGCAAGCTTTTGTAATAACTATCAAGGCTACAGATAAATTAGGTTTCTATTATACTAACGTGTTTTTATTATAGATCGAACCCCGATCATAATACAGCTAAAGAACATTTAGTTTTCTAGATCGTAAATCATTAAGTGATTTTTTTTTATCTAACCGGCAAAGCGGTTAACTAACAATCAGACAAAAGTCTAAAAATTCAGAAACGCTTATTTAATTCATTGTTTTCTAAACTATCTTCTAAATACCTATAACAAAGAGTTACACTAGGTATATAACAGCTATACAACTTTACCGTTTTCTAGATCGTAGATCATTAAATGAAAAAGTTTTATCTAACCGGCCCAGTGGTTTACTAACAACCAGACAAAAATCTAAAAAAAATGTTTTAAACACAGAAAGGCTTATTTAATTTAATCTCACCATGTTTTCTAAACTATCCTATACGTGTAGGTAAGTGTGTTCTATGTTGTTCTTATAGCGTTACGCTCTCGTGGATACCGTGATTACGTCGATTTACTTCATTAAAAAATACTTACTAACATTTCATTCTAGCCGATGTAAATCTGTGTACAAGGGTGGATAATTATAAACAATTAATATGCGCTGTTATGTCACGTAAAGCAATTATACGTTATGGTAATGACAGTAATAGACAGATAGAGATCGCCGCAACAGCCTCGATAGTTTTAAAGAGAAAACATAGCTAGGTTTAATAACATCGTGGCAAGTGATATGTGTACCGATGCTAAGTATTCTATAATGTCATTATTATTAATGGAGTGTTAAAGACTGATCATATCCTATTCAAAAGTCATTACCACCGTCAAAGGAATGAAAGTTATATTTCAACTAAGTCTGGCAACTTGTAAGTATATCTGTAGGTATTCACAGGTTATTTGTTTTACACAATAACTTTTTGCATTAGAAAGGTAAGTTTCTAGATCATTACCGTTTACAACGTAAGATTACTTTACTCCACAATAATAATACTTAAATTATAAAGTAACAAAGTACTTGCACGATCTGTGGGTATATTGAATCAAGTAGAGTAATTTAGGCGGTTAGTGATATACCGGGAAATTGATGAGAGAGTTAGGTTCGTGCTCAGGTCATTTACGCGCCAACGACGCGGTGAAACCAAATCATACGGCTAAATAAGTTTCGTCAGATAATTGTTAACATTACATACAATCGAATAAACCGCAATCCGCATGATAGGTACGGTAACGGACGATTTTTTGCGTTTACTCGTTTGGATTCGTAACAATGCTTTCTTAAACAAAAAACTGGTTATACTAAATGTGGTCGCATCGAAATTGGGTCACTAAATCACTATACCTACCTTCGAGAATAATACAATGTATCCGTTACCAAAGAAAGAAAGTAATTATGTTATTCTTAACGAGACTTCAATGCAATTATTAAGTCTGAACGAAATAACGTCTCCGCATACAATCGTTCACGATGTGGTTCTGTCAAATGCAGCTTATCTATTATCTGTTACTATCCATTCTGTACAGTGATTCGTTATTTTATCACTTTACGAGATAGCATCACAAATCGTTTTCCTCATGAATTATGTAGGGTTTAGGTACGTAAATACTTAGGTACTACCGACCCCTCCTTCCTTTCTGTATAATTTCATGTTTCCGGAGCTTGAATAAGTTATACAACGATTCGGAACCGTTTCATAAAATTTTAAATTCGGTCGATATTAGGTACATTGTAACACATGCACATGAGTTTGAAACTCTGATGTCGTTTGATTTTTAAACGCTGATGTCATATACAGAAGCAAGTCGTTTAGCAACCACTAGGATAGAGTTAGGTTAGTTATTTTAGTTAGGTTAGAGACACCGACCTAATTATTTCTGTCAGAAAAGTATCGAGGATGATATATCACAGTCCAGACGTAGTAGGTGGAGCGGACATCCTCATAGAAGCGAAGACAATGTTACAACTAGGAATGTCATAGCAATTTGCAACAATGACATAATACACAAACACAAACCAAGTGGAACAAATCATAATCCGTTCTTAAAACACATTCATTTTCTTCACGCATTAGTGCAAACCTGCTAAGTGCTCACGTATGAAAGATGGCAATACTGGCCAAGGTCAACATGCAACTTTACACAAGAACGTTGCCCTGCTCGTGCAAATAAAAATATCCGGCGTGAAATTTAAA
Source organism: Herminia tarsipennalis (assembly GCA_945859575.2). NCBI lineage: Eukaryota > Metazoa > Arthropoda > Insecta > Lepidoptera > Erebidae > Herminia > Herminia tarsipennalis. The sequence goes on from OX243840.2 coordinate 9,673,774, forward strand.
AATAACACAAAGCTACGAAATCCTTAGCGAGACGCTCCAGTCTGCAAGGAAATTCTTGGAAATCTTAGGTACGGCCTATGTGATTAATACGCCCATGTAATTGCTATTATTGTAAATCATCTCAATGCATGCTGGGGAAGGTGGGGTGCCTTCCCCAGCATGCCATGCAAATCTACCATACCATACCCAATGTTATAGTTATAAAAGCAATCCTCCATCGACGGGTCGTAAGATTTTACGATGCGTTATAATTTTTCATTACAGTGATTTCACTATCTTTACTGCACCAGATAGTTTGAAAATATTTGAATTGCTTTCCTCAATCGAGCGGAATGTTCGAAGCAAAAATATAGGTATATTGTTGGTAAAACCTAAATCAGGTTAAAAATGGCACAAAACGAATTCTAACGTGGAGCATTAAATTAGTAAGTATAAAAATATTTTTCTTTTGCAGATAGTACAGGCAGACAATAGTGCGTCATATCTCGGCGCGCGTTGCCGAGCCAGCAGTGATTGTGGCATCTCCAACTCCCGTTGCGAAAGAGGTGTTTGTACGTGTCAACCGTACTACGCTCGAGTTAATAACTCCACTTGTCTTGAATGTAAGTTACACTTTCCTTTTTGTTCCCTCGACGTATTCCAAACGCATTTTTTGCAACATTATGCACTGAACTGCATCTTTTTTTTCCATTGAACATATCCGCTCAGAACGTAATTGAAGCACTTTGGTCCGCGGTTTTCCTCTCCAGTGTTTCTCATTGGCAATACCTTATCTAATCATTCTCGTGTGGTAAATTCTGTGGTGAGACTAACAAATTACTTTCACTTGGATGATCAATTGAGCAATCTACTAATAGCAGCAGTTTTCATCATAGGACATCAAAATTAAATTTCATGTTATCGAAATGAAATTTTGCTTTCCATTTGTGAATGGCGCGCGTGGTGTATTGATCATTGAAATGTTTATTGATGTTGGCGAGAACTGTAGGTACTTTATACTCAAAGTTGGTTCTTTATTACAGTAAGTATATTATTATGCAGTATAATGACTGAAATATATTCAAACGTGAAACGTCACAATAGATACTTGCCATTCACACTTTGCATTCGCTACGTTTTACAATTTCACTTAAGTAATATTCAGTCAGATTCACTTGTCGATATGATTAATACCAGTGTTTCGAAAGAGGTAAATAAAATAATTGAACTCGAGATAGCCTACAAATAAAAACCGGGCAAGATCATGTCGGACCATGCTCAATATAGGGTTCCGGGGCCGTTGCCGTATGATGATGCCGATCATGTCCAAAATAATTTAAATTTGAAGTATTTGTTAAGCGCTACCTTTTTGATTGTTTTCATATTTTTTGGTCACACGGTTCTAAAGATAAGGGGAGAGGGGGCATAGTTATGCAATTTTCGGAGCGATTATTGCCAAAAATATTCACATAATCAAAAAAGTTTATTGGAAACCTTAAAATGTTTTTAAAAGAGCTGTGAATGATGTGCCACACGTTGATGTTTGCTCAAAAAAAAACATGAATGGAGTGCACCCTCCCCCCCATAAAAATATTTATTCTTATTATTTAGCTATCAAACTGAGTAGCAGCTACTACAAGACACCTTTTAATCAATATTCATTGTGAAGTCTTGGAGTAAAATGCCTGTGTCATAGTCATACGGACGGGCAGACAGACAGACAGACAGACATGACGAAACTATAAGGGTTCCGTTTTCGCCATTTTGGCTACGGAACCCTAAAAAGTACAGACTCGTCCATTTTGTCTAGACTTTATCGAGAATCATCCTATTTCGTTAGGTATAGATACAATACGGATCCCCGAACGAATAGGGTATGAAGCGAACTCGATAGTATCGGACAATTGGACAATATCGCAGAGATCTTTTATTTTGATAGTCCGATAATCCCACGCTTGTGATTTCTTTGCCACAAAAGTTTGAATCCGAAAACGAACAACTGGATCATGGGTGGATTACAACGGTTCATTCGCCGATTATGTCGCGTTTTGCTTTGGTTAAGGACCGGTAATTTATTTTTACGGATTCTACGACTTTACGGTGACTTTAACGGACTTTTTATTAGGCCCCTATTTGTACGCGACCTTTAAATTCAAACATGCTACAAAGAGAAATACTCACGGACATAGTGACTAACATACTTTACGGACAGGTCCAGTCAGGCGACATTTCAAACCTGGATTAATCTCGGACGTAGGTACCAACCGTACAACGATACTAACAAGGCAATCAATAATCATAATTTCCCACCTTATCTTTTACAGGTGTAGTGGAATTAAATTACCGTTGGAAAATAGGTGCCTACTACTTTGCTTTTATTTACACCTACCTACTATCGTGTACATTGTAATGGGAATCAGGAAGAGTCAATTTAAAAATACCTTTATGTATGTGCTTATTTCAAACAAAAACACAAAATTGCTGCCAAAAAAAAAATGATCTGATTTATCCAAAGCTTAATACTAACATTTAGACTTTCGCGTTGAATGATTATAAATATTTCTTAAACGGGAATTAACGTGACCACGGCCAGTGCAACCTGAGGGTCAATTCACGTATTTAAAGCAGTGCAGTTGCAGTTAAGTTTCGATTAAAACGGCCATTTTTGTATTCTTGTAACTTTGGGATCGATCTTAAAAAATGGCCGTTTTAATCGAAACTGAACTGCAACTGGCAACTGCACTGCTTTAAATACGTTAATTGACCCGCTGCGCTGGTCGAAACGTCAAGCAATATCTTTATATTGCTTACCTATCTTACTTTCCTTGAAAGTAAAACAAGGAAGTCATTACAGAAGATAACATACCTACTTTCGTTAGAAACAGGTAAGCGTGTGTTGGTGCTGATCCGAGCTGTCAACTTGTCATCTCAAACTTCCTCGTGGTCAGTGTGCCAAGCGTGAGCAATCATCTCATATACCACAGAGAGAATAACAGAAATACTTACCGTTCGATTGAGTCTACACCGTACGATAATTGACTATACTTCTAGCTAGGCGAATGTTACTTAAAAAGCCATTGTATTCACAAGATTTTTAGGGTTCCATAGCCAAAATAAAATTCCCGGCACAAACGGGACCCTTATAGTTTCGTCATGTCCGTCTGTCTGTCATAACACCATTTGACAGGTCTTTTAAAATAATTTTAAAGTTTTTAATAAACTTTTTCGACTAAGTGAATATTTTTTTGGAAATAATCGCTCCGAAAGTTGCATGAATTATCCCCCTCCCCCCCCCCCTCCCGACTCTAAGTGTCTTTTTTTAAGTAATAAAAGAAACGTTTTTTACTTCACCTCCATATCGAACGGATAAATTGCTTATTCAGCTTCTATTTCATTTTTAATGTCTTTGAATGTTACAAGGAGCAGAGGTAATACGTGTGATTAGCACACATAAGTCCACACTTAGAGAATTTTCAGAGAATGAGATAAGAGTCACAAAATACCTATTGTGGAAGTGATAAACCACAGGGTCTCATTCTTTGGAAAAAAGGGTTTTACGCTTCTTTTGCGCAATCACCAAAGCAGCGTTCTAAATTTTCTTATTTTTTAATGTTTCTAAAAATTTCAATTTTTTTCAACAAAAATGTAAAATAGCCGTATTGGTGAATTTCTCTTGGATAGGTAACAAAAAGAAGAAAAAGATAAAAGAACTATAGGTAAAAATAACTTTTAAATTGGCTGTAACCAACGATTTTTAGGGTTCCGTAATAAACAAGGAACTCTTATAGTTTCGCTATGGCCGTCCGTCCGTTTGTCTCCAAGTAAGCTCAGAGACCCTTATTACAAGAAAGCTAATAATGTAATTTGGTATGCATATACATATATTTTAGCGTTCCTCCCTACCTACCTACACGTAAAGTGGGGATATGAATATTTTTATCACCGACCTACATGTGGTGGTGTTTTTCAAAAATATTTAGGGGTTGTGAACACCACTTTTCGATTTAGAGATCCGTTGATAATATATTAAGCCTAAAAATTTTGTTGAAGTCAAGTATGATTGGGAGGCCCCATCAGCTAAATACTTGTTTTTGGAAATGTAAATAATATATTTTTAATCTATTATAATTTTTCCCTGACTATCCAGGTGGCCCCTCGATTTCACTGACTTTTCCTGACTACTTTGATCTTCGCTAACTTTCCCCTGACTTTTCAGTATGACAGTGGACACCTTGATTCTTTTAAACTCTTTTTATTTGGCAAAGATGAAAATTAAGAAGACTTCGTTTAATTACTATTCATCAAGTTATATTTTGCAACAGGACGCGGTACAAGAAAAACAAGTCATAAAAGCTATTAAAGGATCTACAAAAAGTGTGACTTGTGAGGTCTTGTGCTGGCATGTTAAATGCTATAGTTATAAATGACATTATTCATTTATACAATGTGCATCATAGTCAGTTACAACAAAGAAAAAAGCAAATATAATGGTTGTGGCCGGGGTAACACTAGACATCGTTCAAGCTTGTAATGATAAAATATCGCGCAATAAGTTATTTTTTATTAAGGACTGGTTATTTTAATACTAGTCAGTTGACCCACTGCGACATCAATAAAACCTTTACAGCCTCACCTTAACCTACACGATAGCATCATCTTACATATTTAGGTAGGTACTTGATTAAGCTATGTATGCGCAAATTTTAACTAAGTAAGTTTATTTACGCGAAAGGATAGAAAAAATTGAGGTCTAGTAACATATTACTAGACCTCAAATTTTTCTATCCTTTCAAAAGTAATTAGCTACCCATTTCATGTAAAAAAGGTTGTAGTGTAAATAAACTTACTTAGTTAAAATTTGCGCATAAACAGCTTAATCAAGTACCTATATCGAACCACCTATTTGGACTATGGTCCAGATAGGTGGTTCGATTTCGGCCCCGGTTTGGCTTACGGAAGTGTCGGGTTCGATTCCTGGGTCTGGTTCAAATATTTCTATCTTCCAAAAATGCAATTATTGTAATTACTTTTTAATTATATTTTTACACCCATACACGTACATTTTGTTAAAAATACATCAAGTACATTAAACTATTGAATTTTTAAATTTTTGGGGTCTGTCGCAATTAGCATTTCAAATAGGTACCTAGAATTTAGTATGGAGTTAACTGAACATGGCCGGCTGTTAAATAATGCTGCATTTTCTATAGATTGCTTGCTTAATTCATATTTTATATTAAATTATTTAAATAATGTTTTACGCTTTGTTAGTTTTAAACAACTTTATATAAATGTCGTAAAGATCTAAGTGTTTAAGTAAGTACGCAACGCCAAGGTATCGAACTGTTTCCAAAAATAGAAATACAACGAGACGGACTGCAGGCAGGCTAGTACGTTTATAAGTAGTATTTACTTATTTCTTACCAGCTAAGCCAATGTAAACCGGAATTCACTGATCCCAGACAGAAATTACATCTTTCCAAGACATTAAGAAAAGCGCCTACCAAGTCATTATTGTCTGCAGTCTAATGATAATATAACACTAATAAATCCTTGTCGCTGTTAAAGCTTCGAGTACGCGGACCAACGCAAATGTGTCCATCTCGTTTATTTGTAGTAGGTACCAATTTAAATAAACTTGTTGACGATTACGAGTGCGGCCCCGTCGGCAAGCTTCGACTGACTTATCGTCCGGTTTACCAGCCGTAAATTGGTCCCGCTATCCTTCGAGGGATATGAAATGTAGGGACTCTTATCCATTTTATTTATTTACTAGAGCAAGCCGTTAGCCCACAAATTCTGTTTGCTATTTCTTCTACGAGATCTCTCATAGTTTTACGACGCCTATAAAATGAGGCAGAGGGGGCACGGTTCGTGACAGACACATCTGTTGTATTGGTTTCTTAAAATATGGATGAGGTTGTAATATTATTTTAGTGCACAACGGCAGAAAGTTATGAAAAATATAAGTAAAAATGTTAAGACTGCTAATAACAATTTAGGACGCAGTGAAACTAAAATTCATGAAAATCAAGATAAAGAAGTGGCATTACGAATGCAGATGGCATCAGATACGCTAACGATTAGTGTATTCTTTGTAATAAACTAGTAACGGTACCTACGCGTAAAATGGTGTTTATAGCTTGAAGCGTGTCAGATATAAACAGAGGTAACATACAAATATTTCTCAAAAGTATGTACAATTTTGCTCACACACATAGTATTACGTTATTATTTTTTACGTTACTTTCTAAGGGCATATTATAGAAAGCGACAATGTCAACAAAGAACGTGTTACTTCCACATTTTATTGCTACGGCAACATTAAATTTTGTCAAAATAATATGACGAAGTTAACATGTCATCGTACTTTAGTGGATAAACCATAGGAACACGTACTAATCCTTGCCACTGTACCATGTCAAAGCATGGAAGCGTGACATACAGTTTTTTTCTATGTTCAGCGCAGGCCCATTTTGCATCCATTAGCCCAGATATGCATAACTATAACAAGCGTACCTGCATATTCTTACAATAGGTACCTAGTCGTAAGAATAAAGTTTGTTTCAAAATTAGAATCTTTTTAGGGTTCCGTAGCCTAAATGACAAAAAAATATGCCTATAATATTGCCCGGTTTTTTCAGTTTCATTTTTGGATACGGACAACTCCAAAAATAGCAAATGAATGCTTAAGTATTTATATTAATATCTAAATAATGTAAATAAACTGCAGACTGCTGTCGGCTTATGTATAAAACAGTCGGTAGTAGCCTTTGTCGCTGAACTACCTTGACCAAGAATTATTTAGACCGGTTCTGGATTCACCTACATGCATAAGATTCGCATTATTATCCGGCCACGCTCACACCCATGAAGCACGTAATTGTATCACCATTCCTGGGATCTACCAAGAAGGTGATTTAGGCCACCTATGACTAGATAACCGTTACAAAGACAGACTTTCCTATAAAAGGCATCAAACTATTGGCGCGTCCCCTTATCCATGTGTACCTGTGTGAATGTGAAATGTAGATATAAAATGAATGAATAGGCAGCTAATGACACCGTTTCATTCATACTTCGTCCATTACACGTATCGAATCGACCTTGACTTTGTATAACGAGATTATCTCTGTATTGGAAATCGAAAAGTCACGCACTTACACTCTTTTCACGGTTGTCAGTGCCGTGCCAGATATAATAAACTTAAGTATTCACCTTTGTGGTCTTCGTTTTGAGATTAATGTGTCAGACATTGTAGACGGCGAATGAGATAAATTTAAGATAATCATAATTGTAACAGGCCGCGACTCGTCTTCGACGTAGCACATCGTTCCAAGTAGCACGAGCTAAAAGCAAACGCGTGTTAATAATATTTAATCAAGTTTAATGACATTACATAATATATTTTAATACCCACCTTCCAAACTGACTTTAAATAAATTGACGACATTATTGATGGTTTTAACTGCCGAAATATTCGCATACCTTCACTTTAATGATGTTGTGACGGAACTGATTCAACACGAAAAAGAAAAATAATGTTTAAACATTTGTTTGGACATTTAAAAATTCTTCGCCTTTTAATTAAGTAACATTTTATTCACAATCAATAAATGTCTAGTATTAATCGGTTTATAGTAGCTGGTGCAAAATGTGAACATTAAATAGAAATCGAGCGGAACCTGTGACCTGTCAATGTGGGCGAGGTAGTAAATGAATATATTTACCAAGCTAATGACAGCTACCTATGAATTTCTTGTGAACTGCCGCGTAGAAGCTGACCTGTGGACGCAGTGACGGTATTATTTATGTTTAAACGCTTGAAAGTCGTGGTATGCATAAACATGCCGCTTCTAAGAAAGCAATCCTGTTTTATCATTTTAAATCTAAACATTAAAACAACATAATATTATGCTCTGACCTTAATACGGTTCATGAAGGAAGACGTAGGACGGTGTTTATGTATTGCATGCAAATTGTCGGCCACACCCGTCCAAACGGTCCGATGCAACGGTGAACTTGAAATCAAATAGGGTCGCACACGCCTTTGGGTCATGAACCCGACATTGCACTGTCACTTGTAAGCAATAAAAAACTATTCTCTTTCAAGTTTTAGCATACCGTTTTTCTATCTGATCTATGAAACGGTTTTTGTGGCATAAAAGAATTGATTTGGTTGTGCCTAAACTATATCGAAATTAAATTGATCATAACATTTTGTTGCATAATTTAAAAGCTTAGATAAATATTCAAAGGCAGTTTTTATACAGTTTATTTTAGAACTGTCGGTAAACAACACATAAGACGAAGGTAACTAAACACCAAATGTTGAATAAACTTTTTATATAACAATGCAAATTGAATAGATTTTCCTGGTGCATAAAAACGTTCAGATCATGAAACTCAGTTAGCTGGATAGGTAACCTAAGTAGAATGCCTCAATAACAAAAATGACTGGTGTCAATAACTTCGATTGAAACCGTTGTTAAATAGTTAATGTAGATCTAGAATCAGTGAGTCCGTGATAGTACCTACTTGAAAAGAACATTTTAAAATGATTCGGTAGAACCAGTAGGTAAACAAGAAATCTAATAAATAATAGATTTAAAATCAGACAAGAGCATGTCGGAAAATGCTCAGTGTAGGGTTCCGCAGCTGTTACTACAAAGAAATACACTAGGTATATATGAAAAAATACGATCTGAAAAAGCGAACCAAAAGAGGTTATCTTCATGGCACTTACGTCATTTTCTTGAGAAGAGCAGTTTTTCGCCAAGAACTCAAAGACTATCGCTATCCAATCATGTTGAATATAATTTTAGTTGAAAGTATTTATTATGCGTTAGCTTTGTGTAGTTTTTCAAGCTTTTATTTAACTTGTCCTGTGTGTAATATACACACAGGACAAGTTAAATTAGTTAGTTAGTTAGTTTGTGTGGGTCAAATCTTGAAAGATAAACTAGTACCTACCACTTCCTGACGTTCGTTTGGGCCGATTGGGCTCAAATTTGGCACACTAGTATATCTTTGATGACAACGCAATATCATGGTAGGTACTTAAGTATCATAGACCTGATCTGATGGTGAAGTCGCAAGGCGAATGACCGCCTTGCGACCTAGGAAGTCCTAAACTAAAAAAAAAGAAACCTAGCAAGTTTGGGCTTATTTGATTCGTCTTGACAAGTCGGACCGATCGAAATTTAGAGATAATTTCCGAGATCTGATGATATATTTTCGCTTTTTTCCGTTTAGAACATTTAAATTAAAGGTCTTTTTAAATGCTATTTAACTATTTATTTCATATTAATAAGCCATGCGGTTTAAAAGATAAAGGGGACACAATTTTCGCACAATCGGAGCGATTAATTTCAAAAATAATCACTTATAAAATTTTCTTAGAAAGCTTAAATTTTTATCGAATGATGTGCCACAAAGCAAATTTTTGCTAAAAAAATGAGCTTCTGTAACATGTTTAGAGTGGGCACTCCATATGTACACATATACATTCCGTAAAAATATTTATTTTTATTATTAAACTATCGAACTAAGTAGCAGCTTCTGCAAGACAGACCTATACTTCAAATTTCATCCATATGCATTGTTTAGTTTTTGAGTATAATGTTTATGACATACAGACAGTTTTGCCATTTTGGTTACGGAACCCTAAAAATCGTACAGTTGCGCAGCCAACTTATAGAAACAAAATTACAGTACAACAACGTAATGAATATTACCTAATTACAAATCGATATTTTCCAGTCTTTCCTTTTCTCCGTCCATGCAGTAACTTGGTACACTGATCCATTCTGAAATCCCATAGAGCAAATGAGATACTTTAATCCGCCATCTAATTCGTAGGAATTTCGTGAATCGTGGAATGTATACTTCAATTTTCATGGGAGAGAAAAATAGACACAATAGTGTCACTGTGAACAACTTCGCACTGAGAAAACGCGCGACGTTGCGCGTATCAAAAGAACGATTATTACAATTGAATTCGTTACATAGGCTTTAGAAAGTGATTTCTCAAACTTTCAATAAATGTCTTTGTGACCCATCGATATTTTATACACTATTATAACCACACTAGCCAACATAGAGTTTCTCATCCGTTGATTCTTTGGGTTTAGATACTAATCTATCTGGATTTCTCAGGATCTGTCCAAGATTAAAGCGTCCGGGAAGTGTGGACCAGTGTTTTCTAAATTATCTCGTTAATCGCGTCTCGTTCGCACTTACTAAAAGACAAGGTATCTCTTGATTACACTGGATGGCCTGGGTTCATATATGGAAGCAGTAAATGATGTTGTGGAAATTGGATTGAAGAAAAATTTAGGATTTAATTGAAATTGTATTGGCAACTAGTTGAGTAAAAAGATATTTTTGAAATATATATTTTTTCTAACAGTGAAGAAATAAAAGTCAGATCTTCTTTATTAAAAGTTGAATTATTGTTTAGGTAACTATTTACTATAACCGCCTTGCGTCACGTAAATCTACCTTATTTTTTTATTCCTGGACATGAATTACCATGGCCGATTTGGAAGTCTTTAAATAGACTTCGGACTCAGGTCGGCCGAAGTAAAGAAAACATGCTGAGGTGAGGATTCAGAGTAGATGCCAATCTGAGCTGTTTATGGGGTGCAATACAGACAATGGCCCACCTTACATCGTGTCCTGTGTGCCCAACCACCTGTACACAGGAGGACTTGATGACTGCCGCTATCAATGCAGTTGACGTGGCCACATTCTGGGCCTCCACAATTTAATATATTTTATTTGTTTTATTTATAAGGTTTGCTATCGAAACGCTATGAAGAATAATTGTATTAAAGATATGTTTTGTTTTTATTCTGTCTTGGGCAAAATCATTAGGAATTATAGCTTTGGCTATGTAATGCACAACGATTTAGGCGTAGTTTTGTCTGCAATGCTTTATTAGGTATGTACATTGCTTTTATTCTCTCATACCTACGTTAATTTCAATCAAAAAGTTTGAAAAGCGATTTAAGCACCGTTACTGTTCAGACGCCATCAACTTTGATTATTAATATAAAGATTAGGTATACGTTCGTCTTACATCTCCTATTTGTACATACTTAAGGTTCTATTAGATAACAGATGACCACATAATTTTTTTACGCAATTTTTTTTTTCTGTTGTATCTGTTCATGTTCTCTTAACCGCATTGTATTTTGTTTCAGCAACGTTACTGGGTTCGGAATGTACGGTATCAGAGCAATGCACCCTGAAGGTGGCATACAGCGCGTGTCTCGAAGGAGTATGCCGATGTTCTGACGGCCATCTCCAGTTCAGAAAGCATACCTGTCTCTCACGTAAGTAACAATCAACTTGAACCTATGCCATTTTTTTAATGGTAGCGACCGAAATCCATAGAAGCAATAGGCAACTAATTTTTGTTTTAAGGCAAGTTCGGCAATGGGAAATAATTTGTAAACCAACACAACGTAAACCCAGAGACAGAACAGTCTTCAAATCTCACGTTAATGTAGTCACGTTAGTGCTCCGTGCGGAATCGAACACGCAACACTTTGGATCGCAGTCGATTGTTCGACCGCTACATCATCCACGTAGTCGTTATGGTATTCCTATCTAACAAAAGATTTTTTTATATTGGAATACCTATTACAATTATAACCGCGTCGGTAAAATTCAAGCGACATTACAGATTTATGACCTCAAGCACGGAATATGCCTAAGGAGTTCGGCAGGGCTCTATACTTGGCCCGATTCAAAATTTATGCAAGTGATCATTTTGCAAATACATGATAATAAAATTGTTACGATGAATAAATACTAGATTATATAATTAATCTATTATTTGGATTTAATTGCGTAGAAAATCAATCAAAATAGATAATTTGAGGAAGCACGTAGATTGAGGAAATCGATATGCAGATTTCATGGTTTTGCAGAAATCAAACTAACTTCAAGGTTTACCACAAAATTGCCGAATTTCGTACTCATATAAAAAGTAGAAGTACGAGTTCGCGTAATTATTGTTACGTTCAAAACATAGATGTACTATTATAGACGAAATCTAGGAATCAATTACAAACTACCTTACCATTGAAAATGTCAGACGAAACTGTACACTGACTATTTGATACTTTTATTTGCCATACTAAATTTAAAAAAACTCTCTTCGTAATGAAACTTTAGGACGACGTTCTTGTGGGTTATTTAACTAAGTAGGTACCTACTACCCTTCTAAGTATAAAAAAATACAAAAATGGAATCCAATCAATATGAGGTACCTACCTACATACTTCAAATTTAAAATATCTTTATTTCGTAAAACCAAGTCAATGATTGTTTGAAAACATAAAATCTCATATCTTACATTTGATCAACATGATACATATGCTAAGTTATAATCGTGACTAATCGTAATTTCGCAATGGATTATTTCTACGCTACATTAACGACTCTTATAAAATATATCTAGCAATATATAAATATGGCATTACCGGTAATAAATAAGCATAAAACAGTCGTAGAACTACAGGAAACGGACGAATGATTAACAATTATCCAAAGAGATATTTACAACGGGGTTTAATTAAAAGGAAAAAAATGTTTAGGTAATGTATTCAACCGTATTACTTATATATGGTTGTTAATATAGCGGAACGTAGCTATCAATTACTTAAGCATTTCTTCAATACAAGTGTCCCTGTCTCAGTTAATTAACCGGCAGTAAATAAACAACGTTACTATCTTCCTACAATTATAATTTTGTAAGTTTATAAACAAACAGTCGCATAATAAATTAACATTAACAACGTTGTCGACAATGTATTGATGATTTTTACCTATTATAAGGCTAAATCACTACTTTTAAGGGTTGAAATATTTTTGTGTTTATAAATTTATACAATTTTATTATTCTCTTTATTTATACTTATATTACAATCCAATTTAAAATATAGTTTTGGAAATTATAGAAACCATAAATTGTTGTTCCGGTTCTGGGTGTACTTAATTTCTGTCTGTAAATTGAAGTGTTGGTTGATGTGCCGCGAGTCCCGCGACACAAGGCTTGTACCCTACAGTGGAAGTTGTTTTTAATAAACTATCTGTCTATATGTAATCCTTCTAAATAGACGAGTAAAATCTAAATTATACCTACTGGAAAATGTCATAATTAAAAAGCGAAACGTAAAATACCACTATTTGGCTATATGTAGGTATACAGTGACACTAACAAAGTACCTACATAAGTGACAGTGCTACTATACGTATTCTGTTTGTTGATTGTAGGTAATTTATGATACCGTTCGATTATTAAATAAGTGCTTTCACATGTCGACGAAATTGGGTACTTAAATGGTGAATTTTAATATTCAATAAAAAAAAAAAACATTTTAACGGATAGGTACATATTTTTTTCAATTTTTTTTTTAGCATCGTTAACAGAATATCTACAGATCCCTTTCGGGTCGGACTGAGATTAATTTACACCTTGTTTATGATTTAAATAAAATTTAAAGTTTGACAACTAGACATTTAATTGATCTATTATTACTGTTTAGGCAGCAACAATGGCGCCAAGTGGCGAGCACAAAAACGGTAGCCCCCATTGCTAAAATGATCTATTCTGGGCAAATTTATAAACAATTAAATGTTCAGTAGTTGTTATAAACATTTGTTAAATGTGAAATCATAACACCAAAGAGCGAAATATCTTTGTTATAGATATCATATTTAATTTACGAAAACTTCAGTGACGTGACAACCCTACATTTTGTATTGTTTGTAAACATTTCACATCGTGCGCAGCTTTTGTATAGATGGGTTTAAATTCTTAAAACAATGTTTAACAATATAATATAGGAAAGTAGTTATTGGTACCTTACTTTCGATTTCATTTGAGTATTTCGGTCTTCTTGTACCTACCGAACTTCCCAGTCACGAACGCAGTTACTGTATTGGATCGAAACGAACAAGCCGTATAATTCTATAAACCGGATGAAAGTACAAATTTTAATTCCATCCATAAAGACGACCTCTATTCTTTTCGATGAATTAAAAAAAAATGTCCGCATTTTTCGCTGCCTGGTTGCCTTGTTTAATAGATCATATCGAATATAAAATATTATACCTAATTGCTAAAGCGATTAGTCGTAAATCGTAATAGGATGTGTAAGGAATGTTTGCGTAGATATTCCTATAGAAAATACGTCCACAATTTTCCAAATAAGGGTCTAGTTGCATTAAGAGTCCAATAAAAGCTAATAGCGGTTCCCTAATAGACCCTCGTATTCTCCTCGAGAGTATAGATGGTTTAACAGACCTTATTTCCGCGATTTATCGTAACAGCTCTGTGAGAAAAATGAGGTAATTGTTCTGTCAAATCCACCGGCTTCTGCTCATGTGAACCACACTTATTATCAGTCATAATGCGAGTATTGTAAAAGACGCTGTGAGAAATCTTAAGAGTAGTTTTATGCATTCTTTACGTGTTAAGATGCCACTACAATAAAGATAATGTAGATAAAGAATCTGGATCACGAACGAACCTGACATTTTATTTTCTGACCTTGTTACCTCTAACCGTACGAACATTTAAATCAAACATATCAGACACGATGAAAGGTAGATAGAATCTGCAATTAGTGGGTCTGTCTCGATCCGCAAGAAGGTTACAAGTTCAAATTAAAATAAGCGCATAAATCATAAAATAAATTCCCGTACTTGGGCCGGGTGCTAGATTGTAAACAGTTATCCAAATCAGAATGATTGACGTTGTAACTTGATATTTTTTCTAAAAAACGTTTAATAAAACACGGATACTTGTAATGGCTGGAGTTAAATGACCATGCATTATTAGGTACGAGTAGGTCGTCGTATAGTTGCGTGTTGCGCCTTACTGTTCCTGATTAACATATAATAGCCAATCATATTACCATTTGTGTTTTATACATTCACGACACTTCATCAAATTGCCGACTTTAAATTATGAATAGATTTGAGGCAACAATACCTACCTTTTTTAAACAAACCTTCTCTTTGTTGGATGATTCAATCGTACTAACAGTTTTTTTAATGACAGGGCACTTAAATACTTTAAGAATACGTTAAAACTATATTTTGCAAACTGTTAGAGCTTGTAATAGTAGAGTGTATGCGTTGAGAAAATTGCTACCAACGATTCAGTACATCAACAGTCACGAAGTAGACAAATACCTGGGTGTATTTTATTCAACGACTGATTCACGTGCGCCAATTTAGAGTAAAACTAAAAAATATTAATGTGATACGTGTTTTATCTGGTTCTTTCAGCTGCGCCACCCGGTCACGTCTGTTATAGCAACGAACATTGTCGCTTATGGGATAAGGAGAGCCGTTGCGAGTTTGTTATACTCAATTTGTTTGGTAGATGCGCATGCAATAGTTACTATAAACAAGTAGGTGAGAAATGTGTGCAACAGAAAATACCGCCATATGCAACAGAAGCTGTCGTCGCAGAACTAGATTCTTTTGTAGAGCCAACAAATGGAACAGTTGTTTACAAGAATCCTAGTCCAACATTGCAACTTTCGGCCAGTACAGGTAACTCCTTTGGATCCCCAGTCTCCGTAATTGGCTCCGACGATATTCAACCAAGCAATTTACCCCTGTACACGAATAAGAATGACGTTTTTAGTACTCACGAAGACAGCCCCTTGATGCAGGCCGTCATGAAAGTGCCGACTGCGGAACCAACGAAGCGTTTACCGATCTCAAATAGAAAAGACGGCGAACCGAATGAAACGATAAGGGTAGATGAAATGACAGCTAATTTGCATGCAAATGATCAGCCAATTTATAGGGTTGTTACACAGCCTTCGGCGGATAAGAAAACTAACAAAAAAGGCATTGCACCAAAGGAACAATCGAATACTGGAAGCAAAAAAAGTGGACATCAAAAGAAATCTTCCTTAAAAGGTAAAAAAATATTTACTTATAATTAAAGTATTTTTATTACTGTAACTGTTTACTTTCTCTCTGGCAGTGTTGAAATGAGTGCATTTTTCAGATAAGCATCGTATCCGTACTGAAACGGCGCCGACGGTATTCGACCTCGGACCCACTTCTCTTGGCAATCCGTGCCTCACAAATGAGCAGTGTCAACAAGTGGATCCCTATTCACGATGCCTTAACAAGAAATGTGACTGCACATACCGCACAAACTCAACGTCTGCTTGCTCGGCTCGCAATAGAGGTTGCTTGCCAAACACGTTCCAAGTAAGCGTTTCCTTTAAACCAAGGTACTTACTACAGAATGACATCGCCATGCCGCTATAAGATACCTACTTATAAACACTGCTTACTTAACATGTTGCCCACGCTGGGTGGCAACTAGGCAAAGTTATGTGTACCAAAATCTTGTGACAATGAAACGTAATAGCTAGGTATCTAGTTATTTCCTTAAGGTAGTATGTAAGGTATTCTAATAATCAGTAGAACTTTTCTGGGTTTCTGCCTAAAGCTTCGTCTCTACCATAATCGAGAACATTTTTAACAGCAATAAAAATCGGCAACTTGTACTAAGTAATTTGGATCTTTTGTTGCCACTTTCACTCTCTACCGAAATTTAGTAATTGTACGTACCTACCTGCCATTGCTTATTTACCTTTTCTATAATGTGTTTATTTATTATAACAAGCTGTGCCCGCGGGTTCGCCCGCGTGAAGTTACAGTGCCGCTCTACCCCTATTGACGTTAGCGTGATGAGAAAAAGTTACTGTAGCTTAAGTTACTCCTTACATCCTTAGCTGTATGATAGTGATATTCGTCCAGCCGCTTCTAAGTTAACCGAAACCAAACAGACAGACAAAAATGTACTTTCATATGCAATTATAAAAAATAGATATAATAAATAATATATATTTTGTACTTTTAAAGTTATAATTAATGATTGGCGTAGGTAGTGCCATTTAGGATCACTTGACCCCGAATGCTATGTTAACATGGACTTACTCTAGGATGCCGGGATTTTTTAATTATCGAATCGACAATAATAAATAGTACAAAAAAAATAAAAATCACAAAAGGTTAAAAACAATGTTTCTGTTTTACAAATCGTAACGCCATAGCAATTTGGTAGGTTTTTATGTAGGTAACAGTTGTAACAGTTATTTTTTCTTATTTGAATAGGTCTAAATCTCTAGCTAAACTATGAACACTTTTAGGGTAGGTACGAGTTTGTTGTTAATTATAATATATTGGTGACATTAGACGAAGGTAAATCTTAAAATTCCGGGATTTTGAGATGAGGTGGTATGTCCACGGTATGCCACAGTTGACGAATCCCTAAATAGCACTATCTACGCCAGTCACTAGTTAGGTATACTAAACATTTATTATCATTGTAGTGTCGATCAACGGGAACATGCATCAGCTGGTATTTCGTATGTGACGGTCGCAAGGATTGTCCTGATGGATCGGACGAGAAATGTGAAGGTACTGGTAAAGGTTCGTACACTATGCACTTTCCAACTTTACGCACATCTCTCATCTTCATTAAAACACTCATTTTTCATTAACTTTCCAGAACACGCGAGTTTTTTATGTCTTGTTTTAATTTGTTTTTAAGGTAACTAAAGTTACTAAACTCTGGTGTTGGGTTTAATTACGTTGATAGAACAGGTTTCATTGAAGAGTTCTGGCTTTCTCATCATAATCATATCATTATAATCAGAAAAAAACATTAAAAGAGAAAGAGAGTTCCTTACAGTATTTAACCACTTAGTAAAACTTCTTCTACAGAGCAAACAGGAGAACGTTGTCCAATAAACTCGTTCAGGTGTGGTGGACCGGGATCTCCTTGCGTATCAAGAGCATCAAGGTGTGACGGAACTCCTCAGTGTCCTGGTGGAGAAGATGAGAAAAACTGCAGAGCGACAAGACGTAAAGGGTAAGAATGAAGTCCACATATCCATAACTATGACCACATAAATAGATAGAGATAGATATTACTAACGAAATTCCAGTGTCATTTGTTAAATTTATTTGATTACTAGCTGACCCGTACAACTTTGTCTGCGTAAAATGTCCCCGTTTTTGCAACATTTTTCATTGCCGCTCCCCTCCTATTGGTCGTAGCGTGATTTTATATAGCCTTCCTCGATAAATGGGCTATCCAACAGTAAAAAAAAACAATTTCAACTACTGGTTGAGATTACCACGTTCAAACAAACAAACGTTCAAACAAATAGATAAAATATAGCCTATGTTACTCCCCGATAATATAGATTTTTAAATGGTGAAAGATTTTTTTAAATCGGTCTAGTAGTTTTCAAGTTTATCTATTCGATAGATACAAAAATAAAAAAAATACAAATCTTTCCTCTTTATAATATTAGTGTAGATGTAGATTTTTGTAGCAAGAAAACAATTTATATGTATTCAAAGTAGGGACGTAATCCATATGACGACAAAACTCTGTCGTATCGCATTCATTTGATTAGCAATGGGGCACTCACACCGGAACTTGTCGATAATAACTATACCGCAAATAAAGTCGTAGAGAAGTTCTACGAGCTTCCGCATAGAAAAACAAGGAAATAAACTCTCGATCGACAGAAATGATTTTCTAGTTTGAAGGGCATAGAAAGTGCGTAAGAGATGGGAAAATGGAAATATAATGAGTTGAATGAAGGCGCTTCAATTATTGTGAATGAAGTTCAATGACTATATACGCGGATTTCTATTCAAATTATCGTGGGATCGAATAATAATGGCGTTGAACTTTCATAATAATAGACACTATTTTATAGTGATCATACCTACAATTTCAAAATATTCTTAGAAAATAATATAAGCTATTAGTATTTCCTATTCTCACGAAAGGTTGGTAGTGTTATTACAGGATTGATGAAAAAGATATACCTGAATAAGTACTCATGTTTAATCAATGACTTCGTACATCTTCAATTGGTAACATACTTACCTACATTTTTTTAAAGTTGACTTTGTTAAACATGTGGTTGAGATGAGATGGCCCGTAATTTCGGTTACATGACTAAATAGACTTTTTCAGAAAACTCAAAACTGTGAGTGAGTCACTATTTTAAGTCTTCCAGAGGTCCCTCAATCTTGTTAACCCCTCCAGCTAAGCAGCAGTTAGTAATTCTTCAAGTTATTAGGCAATATTTTTTTCAGATGTCCAAGACATACTTTCCGATGCGGATCAGGTGAATGCTTGCCTGAATACGAATTCTGCAATGCCATCATTTCCTGCAAAGATGCATCTGACGAACCTCCTCATCTATGTAATGAACAATCAAGGTAAGTGCCTAACAAACGACTTCGTACTCATTATTTTATCTAGTAGGTATTTCTTTGAATAATAGAGATGTCATTCGACACACCTTTGTCCATATTAAAATCCAAAGATGAATATGCATACCATAAAACATTCAACGACCATTTGTCTATCTGACGTGGATAAATATATTTGTGTATTTTATAGAAAACCGAATGTTCTAATAACTTTATACAACATCGTTTTACGGTAAACATCAATAAAACTTAGCGTTTAACATACATCACCCACCAAGCGTCTTTATCGTTGAGTTTTATTACCTTGCTGTTTTATTCGAAGCTTTCGGATAAAGCAACGTGCTAACAGTATCGTCTATTAGCTGTGGGATATTATTGGAACTAGAATATCATATCTACCTCATTTTTAGAACTGTTCACTTCTTGAACCAGTTTTGGTAAAAAGTGTTGAGCGTTGCTAGAAATGGCGGATTTTTTTAGGGCGTTTATCCGAGGCATCGCGTTTATCAATTTTTGATCCACCGATCTACTAGGAATGTTATAGCTAAAAAAGTCTCGTGTGGGCTTTCCAAACTTGACTTCTGAGACATCTTAAGGATTAAATAAAACCGGGCAAGAGCATGTCGGACCATGCTCAGTGTACCTAGGCAGCTTTCCGCAGCTTTGAATAATTGCATCAGCAGAAGAACGTATGATCATGGTACTTACGCCCTTTTATTGAGAAATGCAGTTTATTTTTTATATCCGATGATGTCTAAAATAACTTTAGTTTAAGGTATTTACTAAGCGCTACCTTTGCGATTTTATTCGTATTTTTTGGTCACACGGTTCAAAAGTTAAGGGCACAATTTATGTAACTTTCGGAGCAAATATTTCCAAAAAGATTCACGCAATTAAAAAAGTTTATTAGAAACCTTAAAAGGTTTTTGAAAGACCTGTCGAATGATGTGCCACACGTTGATGTTTGGTGAAAAAAAATCAGCTTCTGTTACATGTATGGAGTGCCCCCCTAAAAATATTTATTTTAATTATTTAGCTATTAAACAAGGTTGCGGCCACTACAAGACACCTTTTCACCAAATTTCATCAATATTAATTGAGTAGTCCTTGAGTAAAATGCCTGTGACATACGAACGGACTGACAGACAGACAGACAGACGGACATGACGAAACTATAAGGGTTCCGTTTTTGTCATTTGGATACGGAACCCTAAAAATGCCCATGATCTTAGTGTTGTCTAGATAGACACCCCGCACACTACCATGAGGCGGGGTAACATAAGTTTAACGACTTTATTTCTATGTTTCTTTAAAGATTAATTTCAAATAAATATGAGTCTCAAAATACAATCTCCAATAAGACGACTGTGTTTATAATATTGTCGTTTGTAGCTAGGAACGTCTTTGCATTATTATAATTTATCCAGATAATTCATTACCATACCAAGTTCCCTACTAATAGTAGGAAAATAATTGGTCATTAGGTACCATAATATGCCGCCTTGAAAGTACCACTATAGGACGCCAGGTCAGGCTACCGGGCCAGATAATGGTCAACCCTAGAATGGAAAGTCATTAGGTATAGAAAGCTACTGTATAAAAATAATTATAAACAATAGGAAAGTATTTTTTCTTATTTCGATGTCACATGTCGCTTCAAGAGACAGACATTAATTAATCAACAGGACATTTAATTCTCAGATATTTTGAGTGTGAGAGTTTTCTTCAGTATATTTCTTATTATGGGGTTTTGAGAGCGATTTTCACCAACAGAATTTGTGGCCTGGTATTTTAAAGAGCTTGTTTTTTTTTTCATTATAGACAACTAGTAATCTGGGATTGGATCCCACATTACTTGCAATGTTGTTAACCCCTTTAACTAAGCTCAAAGACTTGTGTTAGGAGTGGGTTCACGTCGGTAGTTATGGGTAGGATTCGAACCCGCGACCTTGATTGCGCTTCGAATAACCGCTAGCTTCGCTAACCTAGTTAGTCCAAGTAGGTAGGTTTAACAAAAGCTGATATGCAGGAAATTTTAATTTATTTATATCAAATATTTTACGAAATAAAGGGTTTAGTTTTTATATACGACTAAATTAAGAGACGAACTGTCGTGAGTCTGATGGTAAGCGTCACGCTAGTCCATATCAGTATCTTTGTTTGGCAAAGATCTGAATGTCACCGCGCAGCGCTCCTCATTTGAGACATTAGTTCGTAAGTGTCGTTTACCTCCTTCGAAGCCCTTCAACCCACACACACAGGCATGTGTTCAAATCACTATTTCACGGAATAATAACTGACACTGTAGTGGTTATACATTGTGTGATGTACCACATCAAGACAGCCTATGATTTAGACTAAGGCAATTGGCAATTTTGGCAATTTGACTCAGCTGGCGAAGTGTGAGTCGCCCGCATGATGGGTAGAGGGTGCAGTTAATTCAGCACCGGTACACCAGCCACTGGGGGGACGGTGCAATTGCCGGTCAAAACACACTGGTCTAGTGTCAAATTTCTCAAATTCCCCCCAAAAAAGGGTATTTCAGTCGAGTCTGGGCAATTGCCTCTGTTACCCCCCCCCCCCTGGATTCCGCCTGACTACGGTAATTTAACGTCGAAATAAACAATGTAAATAGTGCGCTAGTCGTGAATAAATAATTCATGTCCGTATGAATTGAGGAGCCACTCCAGATTTATAAAGAAAGGTCGCCCCCTTATTTAGTAGGGAAGTAAATAATTTTGTAGGCCGAATCCTGAAATTTGTAGTATAATATGTCTAAAGTTATATCAATGTGAATGTGGCTCCTCAATCCAGACGTCTGAATTGAGGAGCCACCTGAAACACGAAAAGTATTTCATGTATATCTTTGAAAATGTTGTATCATTTAGTAGTAATTGTGTATAGTGTCTACTAAAAATCTGAGCTCTGTACTGTTTATATTCAAGAATATACAATACGTTTAATGTGGCTCCTCAATCTATACACAAGAGCGTGAATTGCCATGAAAGTTATAGGTGAATTTATATTCCACTCTAAAGACATATAGTAGTATATGTGTTTGAATTTGTAGCATATGGACAGAGTAGTAAAACTAAGTGAATTTAATAAATAAACGCATTTCATTTGGCTCCTCAATCCTGACGTTTGCATAATAAATAATTGACTGTACCCACCTGAGTTCAAAACGGAATAAAATACCAGAGACACTAACATATAGTAGAAATGTCTACTAAACGCTTATGCACAGATCAATATTGTATATGTTCGGTATCTGAAAAACAATTGCTTCTGAATATTCCTTAAGAATTCACTACTAAGGGTGACCATGTTATATAAATTAAACTAGGATGATTCATTTTTGAAATTTAATTTTTCGACAATATTCGGTACAAAGTTTCTTTGAAAAAGTCGAAATTGACTAAATATATGTATAGATATTAATTCATTCCTTAACTTATGAGGAAATTGACTACGTACTCCTAGTCAATTTCGACATAAGTTAAAGAATGAATTAATATTTGTTGGTCGGTGCTTTTATGAATTGTACAGTGAGAATCATAGTCGTCATAACAAAACATCTCATCATTCACTGGGTAGTGACATTTATAGTGGCCCATGCCAGCCTCGCTAATTGCAGGAATAAATTCTATAACGCCTATTAAAGTATATACCTAAGCTACTTGAAATCATTATAGTTTCTGGTACCTCATTTACTCGAAACCTCGTAGAAACATTTAGTTCAAATGAAACTATTTTTGATACAGTATATTTACCCACTGTTTGGTGTTTACAAGACGTGCAAACGTTATTTTCTTCTACAATACAAATTGCATCTTCTAAACTTTGGAGACCAAAAACAGAAATTATATTCAGGTTTAAAGGCAAAAATGCGGTCTGTCTAGATATTGGGGTAAATTGGCATGAATCATTAGTACACTTTTTATTCCAAATTGCACTAAAACAATACTTTAAAGCTACATGTTCAAAAATGAAGGACACATTACAACCAAATTCACAGCGGCTGTCTCTTGTATCAAAATACAGCACGCCGATTTCGGATCTCATTCTGTATATATCACAGTCCCTAGCAACAGGATCGGATAATAGTTTAATATATTGAGCAATTAAATCATCAGGGTATGTGTTTAATATTCCTTGAACATTTCTACTTTGAGTATATGCTACACCTAAAAAATGCATGACTGAATCAAAGCAACATGTATTTTGCAAATCCACTTTAGTTGAACTTTTCCCGACGGTTACAACATCGCATAAATTGCCATTTTTTACAAATTTTATTTTTAATTTTGTTAATGTCACATTAGTTTCTATTTCTGCTTCACCTCTCCAATTTTCGACGAAAGAAGGACGATCAGAAAATATTGATTCAGCTGTAAATGACCTATTAATTTTCTTCAATTTCAAAGAGTTTGACATTTTTCTTTTTTTTATCTGCGTTTGAGATTTTGTAAATGAATGTTTCCTTTTTCGAGGGCGTTTAGTTTCTTTATTTTGTTTATCATTAACAAGATCACTTGTAGCAAGAGCAATTTCTGTATTCAAGTAATTAGAATGTATTTTTACAAATTCGTCAATTCGATACTTTATTAATTTTGTTTTGAAGAGCAATTGTTTCAAAGTTTTGAAGTAGCTCTCAATTCCTGACGATGATGGAGCAGTATTATCAATTTTAAAAAATGGACATAACAAATTAGACCACAATGGTAGTTTCCCTAGAATTCTTCTAAATTCAGGTATAAATGGGGGACAAATATATAAATTTTTATTGGTTTCTGTAATTTCCATTGATTTTTTCCGCAACCGAGCTATTTTATCGTCTAACCAAACAAAAAAATCAATATCCGCAGTGTGATATTCTTCTGATTTGGAATCTAATTTGTCGTCATCAATACAGCTGAGTTGTACTGTATGATCCAAGTCAATATTGTCGAAAAATTAAATTTCAAAAATGAATCATCCTAGTTTAATTTATATAACATGGTCACCCTTAGTAGTGAATTCTTAAGGAATATTCAGAAGCAATTGTTTTTCAGATACCGAACATATACAATATTGATCTGTGCATAAGCGTTTAGTAGACATTTCTACTATATGTTAGTGTCTCTGGTATTTTATTCCGTTTTGAACTCAGGTGGGTACAGTCAATTATTTATTATGCAAACGTCAGGATTGAGGAGCCAAATGAAATGCGTTTATTTATTAAATTCACTTAGTTTTACTACTCTGTCCATATGCTACAAATTCAAACACATATACTACTATATGTCTTTAGAGTGGAATATAAATTCACCTATAACTTTCATGGCAATTCACGCTCTTGTGTATAGATTGAGGAGCCACATTAAACGTATTGTATATTCTTGAATATAAACAGTACAGAGCTCAGATTTTTAGTAGACACTATACACAATTACTACTAAATGATACAACATTTTCAAAGATATACATGAAATACTTTCCGTGTTTCAGGTGGCTCCTCAATTCAGACGTCTGGATTGAGGAGCCACATTCACATTGATATAACTTTAGACATATTATACTACAAATTTCAGGATTCGGCCTACAAAATTATTTACTTCCCTACTAAATAAGGGGGCGACCTTTCTTTATAAATGTGGAGTGGCTCCTCAATTCATACGGACATAATAATTCCTGAGCCAAATCCGTAAAAGGTGTTAACAAATACATTTCGTAATCATCACACGTGCGACCTGTAACGGTGTTTGACCAAATATTTGACCCTTACTTATAGTAGTTGGTGTGACACTATTTTGTGTGTATTCAGATGGCGTGCGGCAGACTTTTGTCCATTCCGCTGCGGGAATGGACGGTGCAGGAGTACTGCGGTCGCGTGTTCGGGACGCGATGGATGTGGGGACAACAGTGACGAAATTGCTTGCAGTATCTGTAGTAAGTATTTTCTGACGAACTCAAAAACGAATATACTAGCTTCATCAACTGGGGAACAACACGAGACCAGCTTACTCTACTGACTTAATTTTTATCACAAAAATTGGTAACAAATTGTCACAATATTTTTAAAAGGCATATAAAGCTTCCAGGCATCTATGACAGAATCATTGTATCACTCAGTAGGTACAGACACCATTTTGTCTGAGACATCGTTGTAATAAGGTTTAGATTGACTTTTTCTATACATCTATTTTTTATGAATAATAGGTACAATGTTTTAAAATTTACTAAATTAAATGATCCTTACGAAAACCTACTAATTTACATGTAACTACCTGTTTCGTATTGATTTACACAAAATACGATTATTTTTTGTACAACTTTATGACTAAAGTTTTACATAAAAATAATTTACTTAAATACCTTAATTTACGAGTTTTTTATTTTTTTAAAGAAATAAAGTGTTTTAGGGTACATATGATTTTAACTTTTTTTTTCTACCCTACTTAAGTATTTTATTGTTATTTGCTGCGAGTATGATTGATTTAGTTCCGAGATTTAGTACCTACACAAACGTAATTTTACGTAACAAATTTTGTAATATCTGCTTTGAAAAATATTAATTTATTAATATTAACCCTTAACCACCTACCGGTTTAATCCGACCCGATCAGAAAATAAATAAATTAAGTGCAACTGGAACCGTTTAACGGTTGTAACGAGTCGTTACTCGATAAGGCGTTTAGAAGTTATGAGGAAATAAAGAAAATCACAAACAATTTGGGGCAGTCGTGTAATACCATCGTATTTATATTTCCTTTCTAAAATCTAATTCAGCTACCTACTGTATCATTTTTATTTCCGATGATGGTCAGTAGGGCACTGCACTTTTCCCTAACAAAAGAAAAAAACAACGGGTTGCACTCCGGGGGTGCCGGCAGAAGTGAAAACCTGAACATTAAATTACATACTTAATATTATATTACTGATGAAATTTGAATAATATTTTTCGATCTTACTGACATAATAATAAAAAAATATAAAATAATAAATCACAAATAAAAAACCAAAATCAAAAATTAAAATAAAAATGGAAACAAATAAATCGTTACTTCTATTGGAACTGGGGGTCTTCTGGTTTCTGGACCCCCCGATTTCCCATCTGAGCTATAATAACATTGTAGATGGTAGCGAAATTTACCTTAATATATTCTAATGATATTGTAGCAGTTTTTCATTGCTCTCGCTTCGTCTTACGCATTTGCGATTAGGTCACGTGTCCTAACGCGAGTTTAACATTTTTTACCCATCCCAAAAAGTGCACAACGCCGCTAAAGAAGTTTTTACTTCAAAAATTTAAAAACTATTAACTAGTAAAATAAGCTGTACCTGTATGTAAATGATTTGTATGTAAAACTTTAGTCATAAAGTTGTACAAAAAATAATCGGAGTTTGTGTACCGAAATCAATCGTAAGGATCATTCAAATTAAAAACATTGAATTATTCATAGCTTTTTAACAAAAGGTATTTGTGTTATTGATTACGATATTTATTGTACATTTATTTTAGGGTAAAAAAATAGATATAGAAAAAGCCTAACCTTATTACAACGATATCTCAAACAAAATTATGTCTGTAGGTACTGAGTGATCCAATCGATTATTCCCAGTAGTCCCCTCTAAATCTGTCCTCCGGGGTGACAGCTAGGAATTGTCTTCCCAGTTGTCACCGGGGTGACAATTTGTGCCGACTGTTCCCTTTGAAAGTTGACTAGAGGGGACAAATGAGAAGTTTGTTTCCCAGTTGTCACGGGGGGGGGGGACAATTGCAATTCCATGGATTTCAGCTTTTTTATTTCTTATGTTACATAGAATCAAGAGAATATCAAAATGCTTACAACATTAGAAAAATATTAACTATTAAGTAAGTAAATAAAAATGTCAAAAAGTTATAGTCGATCGCGAGCCGCGCGCGGCTTACGACAAGCGGCCGCGATGCACGGAAATGAACCTTTATAAAGATGCCTAAAATAAAATGCATTAAATACCTTGACGGTTTTTAAAAATAATTTGACAATTTGTTAACAATTTTTTGAGATGAAAATGTAGTTAGTGGAGAAGTTTTTGTTGCGAAATAGCTCATAGCCGTTAAAATGTCTAAATTGAGTGATCTACAACTTGGGCAATAACTAAAGACCCGATGAATGAGAGTGACAATTTATTTACTTAGATCTAGTTTTGACTATTTTTGACTAAATAATAATACCTAATAATATCTTGGGACAACTCACACAACGCTATCTGATCTCAAACTAAGCATAGCTTGTACTATGGCAACCAGACAACTGATAAACATACCTACTTATATATTTCTAAATACATACTCTATAATATATAGATAAATAATACTCAGACACAGAATAAACCATCGTGTTCATCACACAAAGTTTTATCCTGGGTGGGGATCGAACCCACGACCTTTTGCGTAGCGGTCGGATACACTCCCATCGCGCCACAGAGGCTGTCAAATGTACCTACAAAAAGATTTCGTCACGAGATAAAAAAAAGATAATTCAATCCAAATGCACATGATAGTACCTACATCTCTCGGGATTATTTTTAAGACAATTGCGGAACTGAACAGCGAATGGTCTATTAATTACTGTTGGAATTATAATTAATGTATACCTGGACAATTAAGCTAAGCAACAACAACAATTAATAATGTAGGTATTTATTCAACAAAGTAATGCTTAAAATGCGGAACGAAATCATAATATTCCTGCTTATTAACTATTTATAGCGAAGTTGCGCTACAACGTTTAATCTACGGATTACCTACTTGTTCATAAGCAACAATCAACTGATAGTTAATTAGAAAGGAGGGAAATACCAATAAAATGTTGTGACGCGACGTAGAAATTTACTAGAACCACAACAATGTGTGTAAAATAACTTCTGTCAGGAACTGTTATGTGACCACTTGACCAAATATGCGAAATATGAACACCGTTCTGCATATCATCGATTCGTTACGATGGTAATGCCGTTACGCGAACAATAGTGTTTAAACGATATAACTAAAGAACGTCGGACCGCATAACAATGGCTTAATTAAATTACACTATTTTTTTACAGAATGTCCAGCACCGCCGCAGTCTCCTTGAAGTGCCGATAAACTGTTACTTACGATTATGATTATGACTCTAGTGAACATTCCACGGCTGGATCTCAATGCTCAATTTTTTGTGTAAACATCTTCGCTTAAGGCTTGATTGTATTCGTACACACAAATGTTTTTTTGATGATTAGTGACCTAAATGTTAGTCTAATAGTTCAATCATACAGGTTTTAGAGGTCTTGTTTTAGATTAAACAATATCGAATTGAAGATTAGAAGAAATGACAATGAACTCAATGAAAATTTGCACTCTTAAAAATGTACTCTGTTAGAGTTTGAAATAAACTTAAAAAAAAACACGTAAGATATAATAAAAACTAAAAACTTAGTAAGTACAAAATTATATATGTAGGTAACTAACTACCTACTATTCTTAATATTTTTTCATACTTAGGTACCTATCATTTTTTCTTTTTAATAATGTACATAGAATTTTTGCACAAATATCTAGAATTAGACACAGCTGTAGATGAAAAATTCTTCTGAAATTAAACTTATTAGGAAGTGCGATTTTTTATATCTAATTTAAGCTTTATATTTAAGCCACGAATAAAACAAGACTGAAGAGTGATACCCGTGACTATTACTTGGCAATTACCGAGAAAATATATACCTAAGTGCTGCGTAATTATCAATTAAATGTAATATGGAATAGGAATATGCGTGTGATGCAAATATGGGGCAAATGTTTTAATACCTACCTACTTTAGAATCGTGTCTGGATCAATATTTTTTTTATATAAGTATTAAAAAATATTGACCGGAAATTGAATAATAACTTCTGCCTGTGCCCAGACTGACAGAGTTGAACAGCGTAATTGTACCTGTTGCCAAAAAAACGTAACTTTAACGTCGCGTTTACGCAGCGACAGTTTATAATTTAAAATGACCGTTGTTTTTTAGTCGCTACATATTATTTTTGCAAATATAGGTACATTTAAATCGATGTAAGCTTAAGTAAGCTACCGTATAAGAATTTAATAAAATGCACGCATATTCACTAGGTAGCTCATCTTTTCTTAAAAGATTGAGGTTTACAATTGTAATTGATAGTTCCGTAGCAAATAAAAGCAGCTCAATGCCCGCATAAAATGGTTGTAAATATTTTTTTTCGCAAGGCATTCGTTTGGCACAAACACCATTATTTTCGTACCCCACAGACAATTAAAATGTATAATTAAGATTCTTATTTAAGTTTTCTTGTGTTTGTGTGGATTTACCTGGCTAAGCGCAGTCGAGTGTAACTTTTGTAATATAGTGTGGTTATGTGTGTGAATGTGATAATGTATTTATTAAATTAATTTCATTATAAATATTAGTCTTTTTGTTACCCATCTTTACACCAATGATATTGGCTAAGGAAATCAAGTTCTCCACCATAAAAGCATCTGAGCCTTACCGTGTACCTACGTGTGATTTTAAAAGGTTACCTTGATAAAAATTACCCTCAGCAGAGTTAACCTCCTCCCTAAACTGAAATTCCGGATAATATACAAGCCCGCTGTGCCCACCCCTTCCAAACCAAAAAGCCTGCATCCACAACTGCCCCGGCACTGCATGAGATACCTACCCAAAAAAAATTACTGACTTCAAAATTAAAAACAGGGCTACCTACTAAAAAGGAAAAATATTATAGAACAAAAAATAATTAAACATTTCGATGTTGGTGCTCCGTAGCCAAAATGGGCAAACGGAACCCTTATAGTTTCGCCATGTCCGTCTGCACCTTTGCTTAGAGACTGTTAGTGCTAGGAGGCTGTAATTTTGCATAAGTGATATGAGTATTCATATCACTCACGCCGACAAAGTGAAAGAATAAAATCTTAAATAAAAAAATGTTTGGGGTACCTCTTCTATATGTAAAGTTCTTTTTTTCTCACCTACTCCATCGTGTAGGGTATCATTAGATACCTAGGTCTTTTTAGATCGTTTAGGGGTTGGGAAGACGATTTTTAGATTTAGGGATCCGTTTGTAAAATAAGCTTTTAAAGTGCTAATTTTTGTTAGAGTCAAGTGTCGCCGCCCCTCCTCCTTGCCAGCTAAATGGTTGTTGTTGGGTATATGGAAAAAATCACGGTATTAGTATATATACCTAGTGAAATTAAAAGGAAAACTATCACAGCTAAGTAGGCTTTACAAGTTTACGAGTAACAGCTGATCAACTGAGAAGTATAGAAAATTTAAGTACCTACTT
Organism: Herminia tarsipennalis; assembly: GCA_945859575.2. Lineage (NCBI taxonomy): Eukaryota > Metazoa > Arthropoda > Insecta > Lepidoptera > Erebidae > Herminia > Herminia tarsipennalis. Next base: position 9,704,354 of record OX243840.2, read on the forward strand.
AGATATAAATTAAAATTAATATTTTTTTTTCAAGATTTTATTGTTTAACTTTGACGGCGTAAGTTTATGTGTATCCATGCAAAATTACAGCCTCCTAGCACTAACGCACTGTCCTACGTGGACGACTCAACGCGAACGCGATTGCGAAACGATCCGATGCGAATTTAATGCGATGCGGAGCGATGCGGCTACTCTGTCCTACGTGCGCGCGAACCGTCAACCTCCGCGCCCTCCGCCGCCGTTCAGTTCAGTTACGCGACGTCCTGCGTGAGCGATCTAGACGCGAACGCGAAGCGGCGCGGCGCGGCGCGAAAACAATAAACATTCGAAACCTATTGAAGTGGCCTACGTGACCAAACGCACGTGGGGTGCGGTGCGGAGCGGCGCGAAATGAAGCGAACGCGATCAGTTGGCTTGATATTTTCGCGCGAAGTGGACGCGTCGGCCATATTTTTTTTTCAAGCAAAAATTGTAATGGAGGTAGAACTTCTTATTAATTCTATCCAAGAACGTCCTACATTATGGGACAAAAGGACTAAAAGTTATCACAACCGGTTATTATCGCACCGCGAATGGGAGGCTGTGGCTAAAATAATTGGGACTACAAGTAAGTACAACATATTTGTTTATTATTATTACATTCTTGGCAAAGGATGTTGCTCAAAATACAGTTTAAAGTTTTCTCTTGCCTGTGCGGCTGCTCGTGATGTAGCATTGTATCTTCTTTGAGAATTATGTCTTTGTGTTTGTGTCATATTTTGATATGTTTTTCGGAAAGACATTAACTCATTCTCATTTATTGATTCAAGATCCCTTATAATATTGTGTAGTAAACATATGGCTTTGACGATATGAACTGCATTTGTAACATTAGTTTCGATAGATTTATGTAGAATTCTGAATTTAGAAGTTATTGAACCAAAAGAACATTCCACCACCATTCTGGCTCGAGATAAGCGATAATTATAATTATCTTTGGCGTCCCCTTTAACCGTTGACTTTTCTGGAAAAGGTCGCAACAGGTATTTCTTTAAAGGAAACGCCGCATCTCCAAGGAGCACATACGGAGCTATGATATTAGAGCCCGGTAATACTTGTTCTTTAGGTATTTTTAGTCTTCCTTGTTCTATTGCTCTTCGAAAGGGGCATTCCTCAAAAACACCGGCATCGTTGTCTTTTCCATAGGAACCCACATTTATCATTACAAACTTATAATTTGCGTCAGTGACTGCTAACAACCCAATCGAAAAAAAGGATTTGTAATTATAATACATGGAACCACTCTTTTTTGGTTTTATTATGCGAATGTGCTTTCCGTCAATACATCCAATGCAATTAGGAAACTGCCATCTGTCCCAGAAACATTGCGCTATGTTTTTAAAGCTATCTTCTGAAGGTTCGGGCATGTGTTTCCTAACTAATTGAGTCCATATAGCTTTGCAAACTTGTGGTACGATTGTAGAAATAGCAGATTTTGAAATTCTGAACGAGAAAGCGAGTTGCCGATATTGTATACCTGTGGCCAAATACCTGAAATAATGCAAAATATTAAGTTTTTAATTCCTTTTCTTTTTTCAGGTGAAATGGCTAAGAAAAAATGGAAAAATTTGAGAGACACGTTTAGTAAAGAATTAAAAAAAATTCCTAAGCCACGTTCTGGGACTGACGCCGATAATGAGCCGAAGTATACAGGCACATGGCCACATTTTGAGGCCATGTCTTTTTTAAAAGTAGTTCTGAAACCCCGACAAACAGAAGGGAATATTATATCACAAGACTCCGAAAGCAATTCTGTAGATCTTTCAGTGTATTCAGACACGGCTAGTCCGGAAGAGATATTCAACATGAACGCATCCGACAATGACAACACCCAGCTCCCTGAATCTTTATCTATTTTAGAAGAAATACCACAGAACATGTTCATAGATAACAGCCTTCGACAAGATCGTCCACCATCGCCCTCGTTGCCAGGTCCTTCGCCTTCATCCTCGTTACCGGTGCCTTCTTCTTCGTCCTCGTTGCCAGCTATCACAAGACAAACACGCAAAAGAAAAGATATAAGTCTCGAAGCATTTCTCGATATTGAGAGAGAAAAAATGAAAATTCTTCGCGAAGATCAACCAGATAATACTGACGACGACCTTCTTTGGTTCAAATCAATATTACCTTACATGAAACAGTTGCCATCACTCAACAAATTACATTTTAGAACGCAGATGCAGGAGCTTCTTCTAACGGAGCTGTCAAAGTTAAACCCACCACAATCCAGTGCTCAACAACATGGCTATTACACATCTTTGTGAAAGTATTGCAATTATGTACATACTTACTAATTAAACTTAATTAATATTATATGTAATTTCTAACATTTATTTCATAGTTTAATATTTCATAGTTTTCTTACCTCAAAGTCACCATAAGTCGTTCTTCTACAGAAATAGGTTCCTGAAAATTTGTTGTAGTAAATTGCAGAACAGGTTTAATGGCTTGTACAATATAGTCAAACGTTGTAGGTAACATTCGACAGTATTCCTTGAACAACAGGGGTTGAGTACGTAAATCCTGGTACAAATTATGAAATTCCCCATGAGTATGCCTTTCTAAGTACACAGTATTAGTTCCACTTCTCTGCTTTATACACTTCTTCAATATTTCATATTTAAGATATGAATTTTCCAACAACATTAGCTTCCGTCCGTCCATGACAAATGTTTAAACGCGTCCACTTCGCGCGAAAATATCAAGCCAACTGATCGCGTTCGCTTCATTTCGCGCCGCTCCGCACCGCACCCCACGTGCGTGAACATGTTCTGTGGTATTTCTTCTAAAATAGATAAAGATTCAGGGAGCTGGGTGTTGTCATTGTCGGATGCGTTCATGTTGAATATCTCTTCCGGACTAGCCGTGTCTGAATACACTGAAAGATCTACAGAATTGCTTTCGGAGTCTTGTGATATAATATTCCCTTCTGTTTGTCGGGGTTTCAGAACTACTTTTAAAAAAGACATGGCCTCAAAATGTGGCCATGTGCCTGTATACTTCGGCTCATTATCGGCGTCAGTCCCAGAACGTGGCTTAGGATTTTTTTTTAATTCTTTACTAAACGTGTCTCTCAAATTTTTCCATTTTTTCTTAGCCATTTCACCTGAAAAAAGAAAAGGAATTAAAAACTTAATATTTTGCATTATTTCAGGTATTTGGCCACAGGTAGGTATACAATATCGGCAACTCGCTTTCTCGTTCAGAATTTCAAAATCTGCTATTTCTACAATCGTACCACAAGTTTGCAAAGCTATATGGACTCAATTAGTTAGGAAACACATGCCCGAACCTTCAGAAGATAGCTTTAAAAACATAGCGCAATGTTTCTGGGACAGATGGCAGTTTCCTAATTGCATTGGATGTATTGACGGAAAGCACATTCGCATAATAAAACCAAAAAAGAGTGGTTCCATGTATTATAATTACAAATCCTTTTTTTCGATTGGGTTGTTAGCAGTCACTGACGCAAATTATAAGTTTGTAATGATAAATGTGGGTTCCTATGGAAAAGACAACGATGCCGGTGTTTTTGAGGAATGCCCCTTTCGAAGAGCAATAGAACAAGGAAGACTAAAAATACCTAAAGAACAAGTATTACCGGGCTCTAATATCATAGCTCCGTATGTGCTCCTTGGAGATGCGGCGTTTCCTTTAAAGAAATACCTGTTGCGACCTTTTCCAGAAAAGTCAACGGTTAAAGGGGACGCCAAAGATAATTATAATTATCGCTTATCTCGAGCCAGAATGGTGGTGGAATGTTCTTTTGGTTCAATAACTTCTAAATTCAGAATTCTACATAAATCTATCGAAACTAATGTTACAAATGCAGTTCATATCGTCAAAGCCATATGTTTACTACACAATATTATAAGGGATCTTGAATCAATAAATGAGAATGAGTTAATGTCTTTCCGAAAAACATATCAAAATATGACACAAACACAAAGACATAATTCTCAAAGAAGATACAATGCTACATCACGAGCAGCCGCACAGGCAAGAGAAAACTTTAAACTGTATTTTGAGCAACATCCTTTGCCAAGAATGTAATAATAATAAACAAATATGTTGTACTTACTTGTAGTCCCAATTATTTTAGCCACAGCCTCCCATTCGCGGTGCGATAATAACCGGTTGTGATAACTTTTAGTCCTTTTGTCCCATAATGTAGGACGTTCTTGGATAGAATTAATAAGAAGTTCTACCTCCATTACAATTTTTGCTTGAAAAAAAAATATGGCCGACGCGTCCACTTCGCGCGAAAATATCAAGCCAACTGATCGCGTTCGCTTCATTTCGCGCCGCTCCGCACCGCACCCCACGTGCGTTTGGTCACGTAGGCCACTTCAATAGGTTTCGAATGTTTATTGTTTTCGCGCCGCGCCGCGCCGCTTCGCGTTCGCGTCTAGATCGCTCACGCAGGACGTCGCGTAAGAGTTCCGTTTTGCCATTTTGGCTACGGAGCACCAACATCCTAAAAACAACAGAAACTCACTGCCTACTCCACATTATTCGGATGGGGGAGGTGAACCTATTTATTTAGGTGAATCTATATATTTTTTCCTTTTTAGTAGGTAGGTACAAAGCCTTGTTTTAATTTTTAAGTCTGACACTGTTTTGTAAAACAAAAAAATATTTCTTTGTTTTTTTTGTGGTTTGGTTTGTTTATTATAGGCTATTTTGGCAACAGTTTTTTATAGGCTACCTAGCCTATAAAAAACTGTTTTTCCCGATGCAGGGCCGTTAATTGTAGAGAAGTTGACTTGATACTTCACCATCAGCTCTATTACATGGTGTAATAGTGGTATGACGAGCATAAAGGACTACGCAAAGGACGCAATACTATATTAAAATAATCGCATCGTAAACCGTGAAATATTGAATAGTTCCGCTGGTCATCTATGGTCTTCATCATCAGTTGCACTTGACCAATTGGTGCTTTTTGAGAGTAAATGCACGAATCACTATGAAATATACCTAAATCACTATGCCTTTCATATTTGAAGAATGCCCCCGATTTCCCATTATTTTCGGGGAGAAGGGCAATTTTGGTGGTAAAATTGACTATACACCGGCTATGGTGTTTAGTCACCTACCTGTTTAGTGTACCTACCTTTTTGCAATTTTGGGGGATTTGAAACCCCAAATCCCTCCCCTGGGTACGCCCATAATTATAAGGTAGATACCTATTTGATATCTAGGTAGTTGGCTACTTCCGATACAATTAGCTACTGTAACTGAAATTGGATAGGTATCTAAGCTGGCCTCAAAGTTCAGGTGTATGATCGCCACTCCTCGACAGGGTGAACCACCTGTCTACAGAAAGAGACGACGCTATTGCTGAGTATAAGTAGGTAACACAAACGAATCATTGAACCTAACAGAACGCCATAAGCCCAAGTGCAGTTACTGTGACAAAACATTGAATCTACCAGTATAAGAAGATGGGCGATGAAGCTGAAAAGATAATCACTACATAGTATAAAACAAAGTCGCTTTCTCTGTCACTATATCCCTATGTATGCTTAAATCTTTAAAACTACGCAACGGATTTTGATGCGGTTTTTTTAAATAGATAGAGTGATTGAAGAGGGAGGTTTATATGTATAATAACATCCATATATTTTATACCCGTGCGAAGCCGGAGCGGGCCGCTAGAATATAAAATAACAAATCGCGAAAGTTTATTTAATAACAATGACTGCTTTCTCTGCCTGGAAGGCTCCAAACACGTTCTTCTCGAATCCGGGTGGAATCCAAAGTGAGATTCGTCAGTGAATAGCACCATCGACCATTGTTCGTTGGTCCATAATAAATGTTGGCGAGTCCAAACAAGCGTCCTTCCGCGATTGCCACGCCGTAGAGCTGGAACTCGAAACGGTCTGCGGGCATGAAGACCGACTTCATGCAACCTGCTCCTGATAGTTTGGTCACATACTAACAGCTAGTGGTTTGACTGGAGCCTCTGCACTAGTTATGTCGCTGTAATTTTGGGTTGCCTCCTCACGGTGTTTTGTAGATATCGGTCTTGCCGAGAGGTGGTAACACGATTTAATCGAATTTTACCACTTTTATTTAGACTAAGCAAACAATTTAATAATTTTGCGACGCTAAATTGTGTATAAACGTTCGCGTTACTATTGTGTTCCATTGAATCTAAACTATTTTTTTAAATGTTGAAATCAGACCAAAGAGTTTTAATTGCACAACCAAACTTTTAGTACAATTCAAAAAGTTTTTATATTATGAGGTCCGAGGTTTAAAAAACATAATACAATGTTAGGTAGGTATATGATAAAAAATATAATGTATAGTGAAATAATTACATATTTGAATAAATAGGTACAACACAAAAATATATACTATTTAGTTCCTTGTGTTGTGAATAGATGTCAAAAAAGTAAAATCACTTTTTTGATTGGCCAGATTTACTTTTTTGACATCTCTTCATCTTCTGTGTGTGCTGGATTAGGTGACGTCCTTACCAAATACAGGAGGAGTTGTAAAAATGGCGGCAAACTAACCGGCCATTATTTTTACAGCTCCGAGTTTAACTTGTAAAAAATGATTTGAATACGTGATAATTGACTAAAAACGAGACTTTGTGCATGTAATAAGCGCAGAAATACTTGACACTGGCAGAAATTAGCCGTTAAAACGGCTACATTACATTGCCATAAACTCAAAGAAGAAGAAGAAGAAAATACAGGATAGACGACAGCATGTGATTGCACCAGAGCCATTACCACTCATATGAACCGGAATCACTTGCTATGTTATAATGTAAGAGCAAAATAACACTTTAGACAGTACCTCTAAATCAATTCTACTCTAAGGAACTTTTACCCAGAATTCACAGGTGGTGGTCGTTCTTCCAGTATTATGACTTCGAAATAAAATATCGCCAAGGATGTCGAATGAAACATGCCGATGGATGGGGGACGATGAGCCTGAGAGTCGGAATGTTTGCGGTCTTCAACAGCACAAGACGATCCCAAAGATCATCTTGTACACTAATACTGTAATCATTCGATAACATAATATCGTATCGTAACATGATATCGTTAGACAAAAAAAAACAGAGCAATTAATGAAACCAACAATAGGTATAACAGTGTTTAGAATAGACTACATAAACCTCATAAATCTCATTTTACATAAGCTTAAAGTCAACCTTACCTTAGGTCAAAGGCATGTCATTTCTGTTTTTTACATTAAAAACAATTGTGTCATGTCACTAGGACGCTATAGCGATTGACAGAGGCGAGAGGGCTTCGGATACTACATTTTACCTACAAAAAAGCTATAAAGCGCTTTAAGTTCTGTTGCAATTAAGAGGGATCATCTCGGGATGGATTCATACCTTGTCAACGCTAAGTTGTCAAAGGTAGACTTGGATTGTGAGGACTTTATTGGAACTTTATTTTACAGTTAGATCAACGAACTAGGCCGAACTGAAATAAGCGATAAGTGGTTGCGCAGATGCATTTTTTGGAAGTAAATGGTGACAGGAAGCGGGGGGCGGGGGCGGTAACTAAACCAAGAGAATTAGAGATGCGATTACGCATTACAGAACGATCAACGTAACTTGACCGGATTAAAGTTAAGGGGCGTCTAAACGGTCCATTTTTCACGGCAATTTGTGGCGGCAATGCTGTGGCCGGCAACATCGCTGTACTCTCCAATAATAATAATATCTAATAATAATATCTTGGGACAACTCACACATCGCTATCTGATCCCAAACTAAGCAGAGCTTGTATTATGGAAACCAGACAACTGATAAACATACTTATATATTTCTAAATACATACATATTATAGATAAATTACACCCAGACACAGAATAAACCATCGTGCTCATCACACAAAGTTTTATCCTGGGTGGGGATCGATCCCACGACCTCTTGCGTAGCAGTCGGATACACTCCCACCGCGCCACAGAGGCAGTCGAAAACCGAAATAATGATTTGAAAAAAATAATGATTTGATGGTTGCCGTACGATCGCTGAGCGACTGATTTTCCGCAATGTTGCCCGGTCAATTTTGTTGTTGTTTCAGTCGCTCTCTATTTTATTGTTGCCGGGTTGTATAGCCCGTTTAGCAGACTGAATCATGCGCCATACAATTGCAGACATATTGCCATTATTGGCCGAGCAATTAGTTGCCAATAGTGTCGCCACAAATTGTCGTAAAAAATGGCCCGTTTAGACGCCTCTTTAGGTTTTTATCACTTTCGCGCATGTCATAGAGATGCGACCCTAAAATTACTTACGAAAACGATTAATTATGTTTAATCGATTAAAAATACTGACATCATTTTAATTCAACAATATAAAAACACTATTTAAATGAGTTCATAAAAGTTTAAATTTAGAACAGTTACAGTAAATACTAAAAGTAAGTAATTTTAGGGTCGCATCTCTATGACATGCGCGAAAGTGATAAGAACCTAACTTAAATGCGGTCAAGTTACGTTGATCGTACTGTACATTATTTCTTTTAGTTTAATATAGGTATACAAAAAATAAAACCCTAATATTAAACGCTCACAATTTTGATTCATTTTGTTGTAAAACAAAGTATTCACAAAAAAAATACTATGAAATAATACCACAGTACTTATCAAATGTTGATAAATATGAATTTCCGGAATTGTAATGCAGGATATTTTTCCATATCTCTTTACTTGTAAATGCCACTGTGGTTGTGCTATAATTACATACAAAACAATACTGTAAAATATACTGGCACAATACTATCTACTATAAGAAAATAAATTCATTATACTTAATTTATCATAAAACAGATCATAATTTTTAAAAATAAATAAATTAAACTATTAAACAAGATAGTTAAATGCATGACATTGCTGCACAGCTAATTGGTTTAGACTTACGCTATAATACTTTTTGCTAAACTTGGTGATGTAGGTTTGTTTGGATATATCACAAATAAAGATAGTTGACATATGGCTAGCACTGCACCCGCAAAATTCGGTTTCTGAAAAAATAATAAATACACATATTAGTAACAATTATAATCTACCCAAAAGGATTCATGTATTGTCAGAAATTATAAGCTTATGATCTTTATGGTTACTGTACTTCTCTACATAGTTTATCCAAATGTAATTCTAAATCATATGATACATGGGGATGATGGGATTTTGATATAAAAAGTAGTCTATCTGCTGAATACTCAAACGCAAATGTTTTTTTTTTAAAACAACACCCACGTTAGGTTTAAAGCCCAGTCTCGCGGGGGACTTTACAAAACATATAGATCACAGACACAGGTACATCCAGACTCGGAACAACAGTTTGTGGATTACACAAAGTGGTTTCCCGTGTGGGTATTGAACCCACAACCTCTGACTTAGGATCACTAACCACTAAACCAACAGCCCACTTTTGAATTGATGTTAACTCACATGTTGTCAATGTCACATAAGTCACAAAGGCTGTACAGCCCAAGTTAAGGCTTAAGCCATCCCTAACCTAAATTGTGGTTTGACTTGTTCAGATTTCCTTTAGGAAAACCCAGCGAAAAGAGTAACCCCTTCATCATGGGTTAACCCATTCAATCAATTAAGCCTTTGAAGGGGTTACCTTCACAAATCTAGGTCCAATTTGAACATGATACATAATATTATTTTTTGCTATAAGAAGATGTCTAGAAAGAGAGAATAGCCATGTATCGTTAGCGGTTGTGTAATTAATTTACAATCAATAATATCGAAATTTGTTACTAAATCAATAAAGTCTTGTTTTATTGCATTCTCAAGTTACATAATTACAGTTAGATGTTGTAGTTAGTGATTACAACTACTGGTCACCTACATTAAATAATCGTTTAAAGCAGTTTTCTAATAGCACCTATTTGTAATCACAATTAGGAATGTGATTACTTTTTATCTACTTCTTTTATAAGATAAGCAAAATTGTACTCTTAGTTCATAAAAATAATAATCATTGTTCATTAATTACAAGACACTTGGGGTGCATCAAAGGCACCATTTGCATGAATATAAAAATGTATTTTATATTGTTATGTCATAAATCTAAATGGAATCCCCTGTAATAGCCTGTTGCAGGGTATTGAAAGGGTTACACATTCCAAAGGGGTAACATTGAACCTGTTTACTATGTAATGTAAACCCTTTCAATACCCTGCAACAGGCTATTGAAAGGGTTACACATTCCAAAGGGGAACCCTTTCAATACCCTGCAACAGGCTATTGAAAGGGTTACACATTCCAAAGGGGTAACATTGAACCTGTTTACTATGTAATGTGTCAATGGGTATCTTTAAACATTTAAAGAAACCCTTTCATTGAGTATTCAGATTTGACAGACATTTAAGCAGGGACCTTAAATGTGAATAGTAGCAACAGAAATACTTTTGGAGTTTAGAATAAGCTAAATTGGTATGACCAGTCTTCAAAATTTATACTACCCTACTAATTTTTTAAAACCGAAAATCGATGGTAAGAGTTATTTCTAATGATGTGTGATGATTTTTTTATGAAATAAAAATATAATTACCAATAAATAATCATCATCTATTATTAAACCGTAGAGGAACCAGAACATTGATACAAAGAAAGACATCAAAATCATAGGGAATGGCAAACACTCTGTATTTTTCACCCTATACACATGTAGTAGCTTACTCATAGGAGCAACTATAGTAATTAAGGTGAAGGAGCAAGCCATATAACCTGAAACACAAAAAAAAAGTTAAAAATAAAACAAAAAAAGGCCCATCACTTTTGTTAAGTTAGTCATATGGTTAGTGACTATAACAGCCAAGCCAAAGGCTATGTGTATAATTTTCACCCTTTGTGTTTTATGTGGGTATAATTTATCCATAATGGCATAACCATTAGATTAATTTATAAATACATAAAGAGATATTCATTGTCTGATTGACATAGTACAGGTTCTGCCTAATTTGGTATGAGATGACTGTGTGTTGGAATGTATGTTATATGCTAGTATCTGCTTGATAACGAAAATTTAAATAAGTTAATACTTTATAGCATGCATGGCACATATATACATACATATGGAGTGCCCGGCCCCTGAAATTAGGATGAAACCCAATTACATTAAATCTAAGATACAAACTTTGTTCCTTGACAAATCAACTTAATCATCACAATAATAGTTATTACATTTATTTATGTATGTATATTCATATAGGCATATTGTATAGTTATTCACTATTTAGCTATTTTTATTTGCGTTATAAGAGAGTAATATGAAGTTATTAATTTCCAATGAGTTAACTGCACCTACACATTTCAATTCTTTATCATCCTAAAGTACAGTTGGATCTACTACATATTGGTATTGAAGTTAGGTTCATATCACTTTCACCCATGTCATAGAGATGCTAGCCTAAAATTACTTACAAAAAGATTAATTATGTTTAATCAATTAGAAATACTGACAGAATTTTAATTCAACAATTTAAATGAGTTCATGAAAGTTTCAATTTAGAACAGTTACAGTAAATGAATACTAAAGAAAGTTTAAAAAACAATTTCTTTACAAAAAATGTAATGCGTAATCACATCTTTAATACTCTTGGTTTGGTTACCACCTGCTGCCTGTCACCATTTACTACTAAAAATGCATCTGCGCAACCACTTGTCACCATCTTCAATCGAGAGTTACATTGATCCATCTGTAGACTGGCAGAGAATGCTTTAAGCATTAAGTCCCCCATACAACTTTGTGCATAAAGTTTTAAATAAATAAATATATAATATCTTGGGACAACTCGCACAATGCAATCTGATTCCAAACTAAGCAGAGCTTGTACTATGGAAACCAGACAACTGATATTGGGTGAGCAATAGTTTGAAGTATTTATATTATAAAATAGATAACAAACCTCCTTACCTAGCCAGCATATAAGTACTTGTTGATCCCTTTCATATGCAACATAACATATCATCAACATCACATACCCAGATGTTATAAGTACTAACTTTGTAACAGTTGATTTTTTAAAAGTATAAATATAAAATACTATGGTATAAGCTACCATTAATAATAATCCTATCATATTAACTAAAATTATTAAATGATCTTCTTTAACTAATCCATACAATAACCAAAGACTGCATCTGTAAAAATAAATATTATTAGTTGGCTTGATCAGATATTAATTCAATAATAAAATATTAAGAATGGCAACCTAAAGAACATTGGCCTAGGACCAACAGGCTGATGATGATTTTTATTTGATTTTACTTACGACAAGACGCCGCAGATAAAAGGCAGTGGTGACGATTCAGCGGTTGTTTTATTTTTAACATATTGCTTACATACTAGCCTGAAACAATAGCACAGTAAGTTGTAAATTCACCTCAACAAAAACTTAATACGTGTAATAAAATTCAAACATATTGCTACTATTGAAATAACTCACACGCCAGATAGAAACTGTAAAACCGTTGTTATTACAGCTAAGCAGCTAATTGAATTCTTAAAATCTGTTAAATAAATAAACATCATGTCCAATCACTCTTGGGTTTCTTAAATTATTGTTAAAAGCGGAACCATATTATTTAAAATAATATACAGTTTTATTTGTTGATCAGCAGAAGAAACAGAATAGACCTGTTTTGAAAATGACATTCTAACAATAAAATGACAATTAATGACATTTACTGACAACAAACAAATATATATGTCATTTCATCAGAGTGACCAGATTTAAATTGAACATGCTTGCTGCTCGCCTCAATTCTGCAAAAGTCTGCTAATTTTATTTTTAATTAGCCGAAACTTTAATTTTGAATGAAATCAATCATAATTTGGATGAATATTTAAATGTAAATACTTAAAAACCCAAAGATATTATTTAAAAATATTTATTATAGAAAAATTAAATATAACCCGAAATACGGACGGTAAGCGTTACCCCAGCAGAATGTTTACTCCCTTCAGGGAATGATACAGATTTTCAGTGCAACATGCCGTTGAAATGTGCGCAACTTTATAAATTTGTGCATCTAGGCGTTTTTGAGTTATTCAAGAAAAATGGATTTTGCTAGAGTAACGTTACTCCAGCAATTTTTTTCGCAATGGACCTTTCTCAATATAGAATAGGTAAGAAGATAGCTTTTAATTTGTGCGAAAGTGCATGCAGAAGCTAAATTTGTGCATCGTATAATTTTCATGTTATTAGAGTTTTTGCCGGAGTAACGTTTTGCTGATGACTATATATCGCAAACTACTTGGTGAAATATAACATTTTTTTAACATGAATAGGTGGTCTTTATTGGATTGTGTTCTTTATTGGACTTGTTTATTTTTATATATAGTTACACCGTTTACTAGCAATGAGAGACAGTTTTAAAAAGGAAATTAGCTTCTAGTTTCTAAACTAGAAGATCTAGAAACCCAATGATGGTTTTTGTTTATACCTCTCATTTATTCTCATAATACCATAAAATTTCATAAACCTACTTCAATCCAATTATGATTTACTAGCTGTCCCGCGCAACATCGTCTGCGTAATTTTTTCCAGTTTTTGCAACATTTCTCATTGCTGCTCCGCTCCTTCTGGTCATAGCGTGATGTTGTTTAGCCTATAGCCTTCCTCAATTAACGGGCTATGCAACAATGAAAGAGTTTTTCAATTCGGATCAGTAGTTCCTGAGATTACCGCGTTCAAACAAACAAACTCTTCAGCTTTGTAGTATTAGTATAGATAACGAATATTCTGTTTTAACCTACTAAGTTATTTTGAACTTAAAATGAACTCCTTATCAACGACTTAACGGTTAAATGAATAGTATTACTTTTCAGTAAATTTTATCTAATATATGTATGCAAAATTTCAGCTGAAAATATGCTTCCGTTTACCTAATAACATTAAAAAACTCACCATAACCTCTATACAGAGATTGACCGTCTAAATTAAAACGCTGCAAAAAAGCGGCCTCCACGTACATACATGTGCCTATATTCTTATGTTAGTATGATTATTATTTATGCTAAAAGCATTATTTGTCAGTCTACCTTTGGGGTGATGTAAAGGTAATATGTAAGTGCAGAATATTATGAGGTAAATAGGGAAATAATTTTATTATAAATGAAAAAAAAAAAGTCGATTGAAACAGAATATTCGTTAAAAATCATGGGTTTAAGTATGTTTATGAAATATTCTGGGATTATGAGAATAAATGAGAGGTATAAACAAAAACCATCATTGGATTTATAGGTCTTCTAGTTTGGAAACTAGAAGCTATTTTTTTTTTAAATATGTCTCATAGCAAGTAAACGGTGTAACTTTAAAGGAAAGAAACAAGTCCGTTAAAGAGAACAAATTACCACCTATTCATGTCAAAAAAATTGTAATATTTCACTCAGTGATTTGCGAGCCATCAACAAAACGTTACTTCAGCAAAAACTCAAATAACATGAAACCACACGTTGCAGAAATTTAGCCTGCACATTTCGCACAAATTAAGGGCTATCTTCCTACCTATTCGATATCCAGAAAGGTCAGTTGCGAAACAAAAGATTAGCTGGAGTAACGTTACTCCAGCAGAATCTATTTTTCTTGAATTAATCAAAAACAACTGGATGCACAAATTTAAAAAGTTTGCCTACATTTTAACGGCATGTTGCACTGAAAATCTGTATCATTCATATCACATAACTTAGACACTAGCAAAGGGGGTGCACTTTCACACATTCGCAACTATTATAACTGCAACATTTTGGGTTTTGTCTTCAAATTAAATAAAATTTTCTACAAAAAATGTCACACGTCGTCTAAGACAAGTTTAAATAGTCGGTACTATCTCCACTTTACGGCTTTGCATCGATCTTCCAAAGACCCGGTATATCGATAAACATAGGTTTTTTTTGACTAGCCATTCTTACGTCAGGATGGATGGGAGCCTCCGTTCAACATGAAGGACGCAGAATTTCCAAAAGTTTGTCGTTTCCATAATTGCTTACTAATTGCTTCTTTCTCGAAGTTTGAGTTTCGTAAATACGATAGGTAAAAAAAATATACCTATTGTTTAAATTTGTACTAAGAAGTGCTTATTAGATGGAGTCCGAAATGATTCCACAGTCGAATGAATCGCAATAGATCATACTAATCACACTTTCACGAGTAAACAATCAAAGTTCGATTGTTCCGAATGAACCAATTCGACTTTTTCTTTCAAATAGGTTCACTCGAAAAAATCGAGGTTTCGAATCAACTTACTCAACATTTCTTCTGAATAGGTTTATTTGAAATAATCCCCAGTCGATGCATCGAAGACTACGATTGTTTTGATCGTGGAAACATTGAAACAATCGCTGCAGTTTTACGATCGATGCACGAGTTGACTGATCCCGAATGGCACCCATGTTGAACGAATATGGGCGAAACGATGATCACAAAAATTCACAAAAATTGCTCTGATGTTTTAAAAAGTCTGTAAAGTTAGAATTCTTTTCTAAACAAATAGAACACGGTAAAGTATTTACTTTACCGTGTTCTATTTGTTTGCAGACCACTGTTAATCTAGGTAAATAATCATAATTTCATCTGAGTTGAGGTTTGATTAAAACCATCAATTTTATGAGATAACCATCGAGAATAATCGAAATGTTTCAACAATTGAAACAATCAAAAACATCTCGCAATCGTGCATCACTAGCGCAATCTATGACTAGCGCAGTCCAGGTCTATACGTCAATGGCCAAAGCCAAAGCTCAGTGTCAAAGTCAATTTTATTTCTCAATTCTCAATGGTCTCCATATTTGTTCTGTGGTCTCCTGCTCTCTTCTCTCGCTTCGTATCGTTTCTATTTTGTTATAATCATAACATTTGTTCACAGACCAAATAGTACTTGTTGTTGTTTTGTTGACGTTGTGAGAAGATAACTACTTATATTTAGATGTAAGACTTTCCAGTTTGAATAATATTTGTCAATGTTTTACATCAAGATCAAGATATAAATTAAGTGTAAATGCTTTTTACCAACGCTACCAAAAATGAAGTCGTTCAAGCTTATTGTACACCAATCTAGCTTCAGTCGTAAGTACATAACGATCCTAAATTTGAATACGCTTTGATATACTTTTATAAAGGGGGTAGGTACAACGATCCCTTTGCTTTTTACGTTCAAACAAACTATGTTAATCGAAAAAACTTACTTTTTTAGAAAATTTGTCTCTTTAAGAACTTTTGTGACATAGATATCTCACAAAAGTTCTTAAAGAGACAAATTCGTCTGTAGCTTGCCGAAATTCTTCTTCACTTCGATAAGCATGCAAGCCAATCTGCCTCCTAAGTATGTGAATCTATCTTAAAATAATAATGAGAATAATGTCTCATTATTATTATTAAGTAAATTACTTTTAATTATTACATTTACTTATTATTTTTCACCAATTTGCATTGATATGGGCTGATGATGATACAAGCCATACCCTCTTTTAGATTATTATAGCTTGTGTCCTTGTGTTCAACTGAAGATATTACAAGGCTATTATTAAATAGTAACAGATCAGATACTAGTAAATTTTTATTTCTTTATGCATTATTTCAGCATTTGATCTAGTTATAAATTTAAAAGACTACCCTGGTTTGAAAGAAAAAGACATAGTTGAAATATATCATCCAGATAATGACTACCCTCGTCTTCTATTGCAAGTCTGTAAGGTGGATGCACCAGGTCGAGGTAGAGGTAAGAAGAATAATTTATTCACACTATACTGCCGTGCGAAGCGCAAAAGCGGTATCTCAAAAAAAGTCGTTATTTTGATTTTTATACCATCGGATAGCTTGAAAAAATACGCATTTAACCAACTAAGCTAAATAGCGGTAACTTATTTATAACATATAAAAAATCCCTTAAAAAAGTTTTACCTATCTCAATTTTACTTCATTTTACTAAGGGAATTGGAGGTACAACAATAATATGTAGACGAATAGCCGTATATTTTAATACCGCCAAATCTCTTAAAAATACGACCGATACTCATTGCACTTTTTCTAAGCCGAAAAGCGGCAAGTGTTACTCATGAGACAAATACTGAGTTAACGCTATAACGCTTAGTATATTAGTACATAAATTGTCCGTAAATCGCTTGACTTATTGAGATAGTGCTATCAGCGGTACATAGAAAATTGATCCTTAATCGTAATTATTACGGATTGATTTCTAATACGCCTCAAAGTGCATGTTACTATTTCGTGTCATTACTTGTTTGTTTACATTTTGAAGAGGAGCTATCCAATAATTACTGTGAAAATAAATAAATATCCTGTGAATTAAAGTATAAAGTGTTATAATTGTGTGTTTTGACATTCAGGTAAGTCCTATTATATTGAAGTTTTGCATGATTAGTTCCATAAAGGAGAAATAAGCTCCGTTCTGTCGAAATTCTTGTGCAGTTTGATAGTAGGCTGAGGTAGGTACTTAAATTGTCGTTGAAGTTTGATTTTGGATTATGTAGATACCTATTTGTTTTTGAGTTTGTAATAGATAGGCACTTTATTATGGGAATAAACGAGTACTAGAATTATTACATTTCATAAATTAGTGAAGATTGACTACTACTCGGTCAGACGACACGTGAAAACTTTGTTTGTTGTGGCCAGCGCGCAGTCAATTTAGTATCGCAAATTTGAACTTTATTTCGTAGGCCATACTGGATATCTTAAAGAGGTGCCCAGCTGGTAATGATAATAACTTTTATATGTACGTAGTAAGTTTACGTCGATGGGTGTGATTAGGTAATTAATTATACATACAGTCACGTCTCAAATGAAGTGTTTAGAAACTATGTTTTAGTGACAAAATGATAAATATAATAGGTTTTAGTAAAATAATTCAATTGAACTAAATTATATTGTTACAGAATAACTATGTCACAACGTAATACAAAAATGATGATGCTGTTAGCACAAAAAAATAAGTCATTAAGAGAAAGGTTTAAGAACTCCAAAAAATTAAGACGTAATATTCAATCAATAGATTCCGACTTCTTCCCTAGTACTGACGATTCAGATGATGATAGTCCATTTTCAAGACAGGATAGTGCTGGTCAATCACTGGCTCAGATTCATCAATCATCCAATTATTTTATGTCAGAAGACGTGAACATTTTAACTGGGCCATCAACATCAAAAGTTAACTATTTCAATCAGCAACAAGATGATCACAGCTCTGAAAACTGGGATAGCACTTACACAAAATCTTTGTTTACATTAACAACTGTGCCGATTACCGAAAGTTATGATAACTCAACTGAAATATCATCTTTACCAGTTTTTTCAAATTCAGAAAAAAATGTTTTTAATTTAGATGAACGAAGTATAATAGATACTATAATCACAGATACAGCAAATGATCAACAAAAATCATATATTTTTCAAAATAGTACAGACCAAACGGCAATTATTGGCGAAAACACGACGCTAACTTCAGGATCTCCAACAAATAATGCAAATGTGCCTCTCACAGATACAGCAAATGATCAACAAAAAACATATATTTTTCAAAACAGTACAGACCAAACGGCAACTATTGGCGAAAACACGACGCTAACTTCAGAACCTCCAACAAATAATGCAAACGCACCTCTTGCTGTTCAAATGGATTTAATTGAGTCTTTAAGCAGAGGAAATGGAAAGAACTCCCTACTTCAGATTAATGAGACTTATAGAAAATGCCACTTTTTTGATTTTTTTGCAATGTTATAGTAAATAAGTATATTATGAGCCTTAAAAAATGTTGTTTGATTAAACTTATACTTGAATATAATATGTATTTTATTAGATTCCTAATTCATATGTTTTTATATGGAGTTAAGTACCAGAACTGCTAACAAAAAAGCGGTAACTCAATTCTTAATTATATAAATACGTAGGGGGATGGCAGTATCTCATAAGAAAGGTATATAGACATGCATTTTTGATATTTTGATTATATGATAAAAAAGGTAACCAACATAAATGTACAAATATAATTCAAAAAGTTAAACAAATCTATCTAAAAAAAAAAGAAAACCATATTTACAAAATTGCTGTTTTCTCCAAACTAGCCACCACTGAGATCCCGCTTTTGCGCTTAGCACGGCAGTATAGTTAAGCTTCATTAATTATATGTAGAGAAAATTATTATATTTCAAAATCCTGTAAAAAATATAGATATATACACCCCCATGTCATCTTCTATACTACTTTGAAAGTGGAATGAAAAACAAAACATGAAGTAAATTTAATTTATGAATGCAAAAAAAAAAAAAAAATTATAAGAAAATTTGGATACATTCAATTTTGCAGATTGGTAACAGAATCTGTCTGAAAATTTTATTATTGGACATAATAAAATAAGTTGTCTAGATGTAAAAAAAATTATATCAGAAAAATTTTGTTTAGCACCTAGTTTCTCAGAAAAGTTCAATGCTCCGAAATTATGTTAAATTCATATTCAGGAATATTGAAGTCTGTATATTACAGTATATTGTTACAAGCAAATTGTTAAAAGCAAAATGAAATCAAAGGAATAAAATAAATGTCACGAAAGGCAACTGAGGTGAACTGAAAAAAAATGCCTACCCAAAAACCCAAATAGTTCTGATAGTTTAAAATTTTCTATTTTTCGAAACTGATTAGGTATGTATTTGATCTATGGTGTTTATTGTGTTTCACACTAGTCAGGTTTAGAATCATATAATTTGACAATTGTATGCAGTTTCAACTGCATTGCTATGAGACATGGTTTTGGCCATGGGCTCTGGTACTATATTACCCAGTTCAGTTGCGGTTGCTATTATATCCCTGTCATTGGTTGGAAAAAAGCTTGAGATGTAATACATATAATATCTCAGTGTAAATGGCTCCATTCAAAAGTGTGGTGAGCAATATGAATTTATATCTCGAGATATTATATAAATTCAATTATATCACATAGTGAAAAGTCACCTTAACAGAAGATATTCTTGTTCATAATACACCTTAACAGAAGATATTCTTGTTCATAAAACATTTCAACTAGTAAGTGTTTTATCTTTTTCTATTGTATTTTGAAGTGGCGGTAGCCTAATGGCTAAGGAATGGGTCTCGCAATCGTGAGGTTGCGCGTTCGAATCTTACCCATTATACTACCGATGTGGACCCACTCCTAACACAAGCCTTTGAGCTTAGCTTAGCGATAACAAGATTGCTAGTAATGGGACTCAATCCCACATTGCTAGTTATCTTTAAAAAAAAAAAATTATAAACAAAACAACATTGGCCTGTATGCATAGGATTATAATTAAATATAATATTAGTCATCATAACCAAAATTGGTTAGATCATTATTTCATTATTTTTATTGTTATTATACAATGCTCTACTGAATAAGTATTAGACATAATAAACAAGTTTTTATTAAGAATCTATGTGAATATATAATATGAATAGAATATTAGAGAGACATTCAATATAATATACAGAACTTTCATTGTCCCTTGCTATCAGCTAGAGATAAAGAGGTCAATGTTGTAACGTTACCATAATCTAGAGTCACTGACACAAATAGTAAGGCAACCCTTAACATTATCTTACCATTAACCACATCATTATCATTGTATTTACTATTGTATATTAAAAGTAGTGCTCAGCAGTGCCGTAAATAGGGTGGTGCCACTGGTGCTTAGGCACAGGGCGGCGACACTGGGGTGGCACAAAAATGGCCAGACCAGGACCACAAACAATACCTATTATTTATTAAGTCAAATGGGTGTAACATCACATATTTCACTATTTCAAACAACTTGTTTAAATTGCTATTATAATTGCCGCCTTGCTATAATGAATGTTTATTTTATGACATTATTTAGCATACGGATGGTATAGGCCAATGATGGTGATAATTTAGTATATTATAAGTTGAGGTGGCCTTATATCCGTCCATCTGTCTGTCGGCCTGTCTGTCGACCTGTCACATTTTACTCAAAAACTACACAGCTAACATTAATGAAATTTATGACAAAGGTGTTTAAACCACTACTTGGTTTGCTAGGCCATACTTTCATACTATTTACTATTAAAAATATTATAAAGAGAGAAGATTTTGAGAGTCAGTGTTTATATTTATTGAGTAAAATTCTCAACCACTGGATGTATTTAAAAAAATGTTTTACACTATTCCCGATCGTTAAATATTATGCGTATTGTTAGGCTTGTCAGCTTTCAGAGTGTACACTGCGTAAATGGTAAAAGATACATAAAAACAATGTATGGCCAAATTGTTTCTCTCAAAAAGTTTTATAAAAAAGTCTGTGACAGCCTGTATCTAGCTTTAAGCATAATTTCAAGATAAAAAAAAAAGTTAATATTCTAAATCTACAAGTGATAGATAAATAGTGATAACGACCATTTTCAATATTCTATTAATCGGTAAAACATTGGAAACGGCCATAAGCGTAACGGAAATAAGCTCCATACAAAATATGTCAAAATTCTATCTCTAGTAGCCAAATCTATTGATAGATAGGTTATTGAAAACGGGTGTAAACACTGTGTGTCGTAAATAAAATAAATCGTCTAGTGCCTTATCTAATATGATAACAATAGATTGAGACCCATAATATAAATCATTTTATAATGTTGGTCTATGTACAGTGTAGGGTTATGCAGCTATCACTCAACGACGGTGTATTCAAATTTTTTTTCATATTTTTGGCCTTACAACTTTCGGAGCAATTATTTCTTAACATTTACTTAATCAAAACCTTAAAATGTTTTAAACAGACCTGTCGTATTATGTGCCACATAATCAAGTAGCGCCTTATAAAAGAACCTTATACTCCAAATTTCATCCATATAAGTTGGATTGTTTTTGAGTAAAATGCCTGTGACATAGACAGACGGACTGATATGACGAAATTATAAGGGTTCTATTTATACAGTATATGTGCTTCATTATTAGTAGTTTATCTACTTGGTAGAGTAACTACTGTTTGTAGATAATTCAATTTATCAGAACCGGATAAAACTAAAATTTATTTTAAGGGCGCAGTTTTAGAAGCTCGCACCGGGCGCATAAAACGCTAGTTAGTAGTTACGGCACTGGTGCTTAGCATGCAATTAATGACAGGTTTATTGCAATAGAAAGAGACACAGAACTGTGAATAACTTGCATTGAAAACTCACACTGAATGTATAAAGATTTTCATTTTAATATTAGACTGAATATACTATAGCCAAAAATTGATGTGAAATGTTTAATAACAAAGTTGCTTAGCAGCCATTCAATATTAAATTCTTTTGTCAATAGTTGCTATATTTCACATCCATTATGGCCTTAGTATATGTGACTACTACTTAGTACACACAACAGTGTACTTTAAAAACCATTTTACCCAGTTAGTGAATGAGTCAGAACTTTTATTTGTAATACTTTTGGCTTTTTTTACAGATACAATCAGTGTAGAACAGAGCATTGCCACAACATTCCAATTGAGAACATTTGCTGATGTTTATGTGAACATAGTAAATGTTACAGATGTGGCTCTTGACTCTGTTGAGCTCACCTTCAAAGATCAATATATGGGAAGGTCGGAAATGTGGAGGTTGAAGAATAATTTGGTAAACTGACTTTTATACACACATCTACACTAATATTATAAAACTGAAGAGTTTGTTTGTTTGAACGTGATAATCTCAGGAACTACTGGTCCGAATTGAAAAATTATTTTACTGTTGGATAGCCCATTTATTGAGGAAGGCTATATAACATCACGCCACGACCAATAGGAGCGGAGCAGCAATAAAAAATGTTGCAAAAACGGGGGAAAATTACGCAGACAAAGTTGCGCGGGTCAGCTAGTAGGCATAATTTAAATTTCTGGCGCGACTTTTATTCATATTATAAAGTAGCTGTGTCAGTACATTGTAAATATTAAAAAAAAAAACAATCTAGTCTAACTACTAGGGTTTCATATTCTAAAACTATGTTTTAGTATCTCTCTTTGTTTGTTAGAGTTTCATGCAAAAACGGCTGAACAGATTTGGATAAAATTAAGCATGTGTTGGGCTTTATATAGTGATGACTAAATACCCACAGAGTCCAAGCTGCGAGGGAAAACTTTTGTTTTTTGATGTGCCTTTTTTTTAGAAAATAATGGTGTTTTTTTTTAAATAATAATTTCAATCATATTATAATTGTTTCAGGTCGGCACCTGCGTGTACTTAAATAAAAAAATTGAGTATTGCGGAGGTGCTATACGATGCCAGGTCTACGAAATGTGGTCCCAAGGCGACAGAGTAGCCTGTGGGGTCATTACCGAAGACACAAAGATAGTTTTTAGATCTTCCACCTCGATGGTCTATCTTTTCATACAAATGTCTTCTGAAATGTGGGACTTTGATATACATGGTGATCTATATTTCGAAAAGGCTGTCAATGGGTTTCTTGCGGATCTCTTTGCTAAGTGGAAGGTAGGAATTTTTTAGGTCGAAAACATAACAGAATTAAATAGTATAGGCCTTCCCTAAGGATCAGTACAACAACCAGTCCTAGCCACCAGTGTTCCCGCGACCTCTACTAAGTCGTCGGTCCATCTAAACTTCGTCGTCCTTGTGGAAGGACTTTGTTCAACAGTGGACGTCTTCCGGCCAAAACAAATGAATATATAGTAGTAATTGAAAATCTGTTTCACAGAAAAATGGCAGCAATCACGAAGTGACAATAGTATTATTCTCGAGAACTTTTTACAAAGCTAAATCTCTAGAAGAATTCCCACAACACATGAAGGAATGTCTGCAAAAAGATTACAGAGGCAGATTTTACGAAGATTTCTATAGGTAACAATAACATCTCATAATATGTACCTACTCTTAAACAAAATTAATCTTATTATATAAGTTTATTTGCTATTTTATTTTGTGATTAACATTGCTAGTTATTCTCATTTTGTTCAATAAAGAAAAGCTGTCGACTTTCACAGAGTGGCAGTTCAAAACGAGAGATACGAAGACTGGTCAAATGTTTTACTTCAATTAAGACGTTTATTCACTGATTACCAAAAAATAGTGCTGCAATACCACGAGAGGCCGAATATGGAAATTCCTACAGCCATTAACTCAACGGCTGCCCAAGGCAACTTTCTTGAAGTGTTGAACATGAGCTTAAATGGTAAATTATATATATTTTTATATTGCTGTAATTTAATTGCTTTAAAAAGACAAAGTATAAGTGATTAAAGTACCACAAATTTTTATTTTTTTTCTTAAAAAAGATAACTAGAAATGTGGGATTGAGTCCCACATTACTAGCAATCTTGTTAACCCCTCCAGCTAAGGCTTGTGTTAGGAGTGGGTTCACGTCAGTAGTATAATGGGTAGGATACTTGTTAAAAATCAGCTGTGAAGTTTTTAAGAACTGTGGTACATTGCTTAAGCGGCAACTTTAAAAACCGTCTGACAAGCAAAAATAAATTGGTAATTATATATTTTTTTCTTTTTTTTTTCATTATGGGACTTTAACGTTTAACATATGTCAGCCCATCATACCCAAGTTCAGGGTATGATGGGACTGACATACAATTATAATTCCTACTAAAGTAAGATCAAAAGTTAGAACAAGACTTTTGCAGCATCTCCGTTTGGTTGAGATAAGATTTGGTGGTAATTATAATAAATCGGTTTAATTAATTAGTATTTAAATATATTTATTTATATTTAAGTAATTGTTTTAATTTTATATTATTTTCCAGTCTTCGAAAAACATTATTTGGATAGATGCTTCGACCGCACTGGGCAGCTGAGTGTGGTCATCACACCCGGCGTAGGAGTATTCGAAGTGGACAGAGAATTGACAAACGTCACGAAACAACGTATCATTGACAACGGAGTGGGAAGCGACTTGGTCTGTGTTGGAGAACAACCCTTGCATGCAGTACCACTCCTAAAATTCCATAATAAAGACAACAATCTCAACTCTATAGACGACTATTCAATGCCGCATTGGATTAATTTGTCATTTTATTCAACAAATAAAAAAGTGGCATATTCAAACTTTATTCCGAGAATAAAATTGCCTCCCAGAAAGAGTCAAGAGCCACTAAGGAAAATGTATGAAGATGAAAGGAAAGGGAAACTGCTGAAGGAAGATGAATATATCCATAACTCCATATTTGATTATGACGCGTATGATGCACAAGTTTTTCAATTGCCGCCGGCGCATAGCACGTGGTGAGATTTCACTGTACTAGATTCTTTACCAATGAAGAAGTACATGATTACAGTACGATCAACGTAACTTGACCGGATTGAAGTTAGGTTTTTATCACTTTCGCGCATGTCATAGAGATGCGACCCTAAAATTACTTACGAAAACGTTTAATCGATTAAAAATACTAACAACATTTTAAGTCAACAATATAAAAACACTATTTAAAGGAGTTCATAAAAGTTTAAATTTAGAACAGTTACAGTAAATACTAAAGAAACTTTGAAAAACAATTTCTTTACAAAAATAATCACAAAAAAACATGAGTTAGTAATACTAATTATGACAATGTAATGCGTAATCGCATCTCTAATTCTCTTGGTGTAGTTACCGCCCCCGCCCCCTGCTTCCTGTCACCATTTACTTCCAAAAAATGCATCTGCGCAACCACTTGTCGCCTACTTCAGTCCGGCCTAGTTACGTTGATCCTACTGTATGTTGCTTATCATCATTTATAAATCCCCCATACATGACATAAAAAGTTGATAATATTCAAAGCGACTAAACGATTTTTCGTCAAAAAAAACAAAGATCCATTACAATTAATCTGTAACACATTATTACAATGTGTTGTGTCGAAATAACGCACTGTAATAATGTGTTTCTAATCATACTAAATGTATGCAACCGGGATGCGTTCCCACTATGTCGTGACGATAGATTATCGTGTCACTAAAGCGTCGTGGCGTGTGTATATAAATGGAGGTTTTCACATACAGGACGACACAATTAACTGTCGTCTACGACATGTTTGCAGTGACGACAGATTGTCAGACCGGTTACCACGACAGTTGTTATAATGGGAAGAGCTTGCTGCCGATTAATTTGTTTGATTACCAACAAACAAATAATCGACACGACATAGTGTGACCGCGCTGATATGCTTCCGTCGCGACACGACACACAAAAGTAGTATGTTTCTGGCTTAATACCCCATCTATCCTTTTAGGCGACATGATACCACAGACAGACTCACACATTAAGCTTAAAACATCCCTTCTGTTGAACAAGACAGACAATGTAAATATAACAAAATACATTTCTTGTGTGGAGAATGGCAGAAGTTACCATTTATTCCGTTTATTTTAGCGTGCAGAAAGTAGCTCGTACAAAGAAGACTTCCGTGGCAGGGTTGGAAGGCATGAGTAGAAGAAGTCCACCTACTTCCAGTTTGCACCATAGAAAGATGTCAGATCCAGATATTCATCATACTGTTGGTGATATCTTATCTAGTGGCAGTAAGTAATCCTTTTTACTCATGTATTATTGACTAGCTGTCTCGCGCAACTTGTATGCGTACATTTTCCCCGTTTTCGCAACATTTTTCTTTGCTGCTTCGCTCCTATTGGTCATAGCGTGATGTTATATAGCCTTCCTCGATAAATGGGCTATCCAACAATGAAAGGTTTTTTCAATTCGGATCAGTACCTAGTTCCTGAGATAAACGCGTTCAAACAAACAAACTCTTCAGATTTATAATATTAGTATAGATTGTGCTTTTGCAGCAATGGAGAAAGCGACATGATTGGTTCATTTTAGTCACGTGACATTTTTGCCTTACCCCTTACTCCGCAAAATGTAGATAGTCGTTTGCATACCAAATGTTTCTTTAATACTATATCCTACAAATATATTTGATTACAGGCAAACAAGGAGCCTACGACACAAACAGCGATGCGACCGACTCTCCTCTATCAAGCAACCGACTCTCGCCACGGAGTTCGATATCTTCACTCAAGCCTGTCATAAGGACTGGTAGAGCGCTCATCAATCCGTTCGACCCGTCACATGTGACAGTCAAACTTACAAGTAATAGGAGGAGGTGGACGCATATATTTCCAAAAGGTAATTCTATTTTGAAACATTTTTAGGTATTTTATACATGAGAAGAGCATCTCGTGAGCCTCAGGCTCCGATCCAGGATATTGTTCTGGGCAATTTGACCCAAATCGAAACTTCATGAGTCTGGGGAGGGGGGGGGGCAATAGGGCAGATGACTGTCAAGTCAAATCAGTATCTTTTTATGAAACGTCAAAACGATGCGCCCCGTACTAATTTATATGAAACACAAAGCAATGACGTCATTATTTCGTACGATCAAATCATTTAATTTTAATGTTTGTTCTAATGTTTATAAATTCAAGACCACGTAAAATTGTGGGGAATCATTGTTTTTTAGAACAGTTTTGCAAATACTATTTCCTGAATAGTGTTAAATCATTTATTGTTGTTGTAGTCATCTACCCAATTACCCCTGTTGCAACCCACACTCCTTTCTTTGGACCCGCGCCTGGTGAGCCTTACGCTAGCCTATAACAGTATCAGTGACACCCAATTCACCCAAATCCTTGTTTGCCAAAAATCTGATTGTCACTGCACCCCACTTCTCATTTGAGATATTAGTTAGTAAGTCTCATTTGCCCAGTAATTTTACTTACTATAGTGCCCTTCAATGGAAACACAGGTTACTTCACTATTTCACGGAAGAATGATACTGTGGTTCGAGACCTACCCTACCACCTTAATAGGTGGTATAAATATGTATATACTTACACATTAAAAGGAGGTTCACTTGTCTCTTGGAATTTTCTAGACTTGAATTTTTGGATCCAGTATGCAGATACCCTTATTCGAAAATAAAATGATACATTTACCGAGGACATTCTAATGGGCTAAATTACTGCTAAGTCAATACAGTGTCTTTTTAAGATCAACATAACTTTGCGCTCCATATAAATTTGTGCATAACAGCAATGACGTCATAACTGATAATCGTCAAATTATTTTCTTTTATTGACTTCAAATTCAATTCACGAACGAATGTATTCGGAACTGTTTATGATATAGGTACATTTTTTTTACAATTTTTTATTGACTGAATATTGAAAAATAATTTATTTTCATTATAGTTTCACCTTTGGGTTGCCCGAGTGTTCCTTTACAAAAAACAGTATACAAAATAGTTTTTGTCTAGTGGATTTTTTATTCTAAACAAAATTTAATTATAAAATGTATGCTTTAAGGTCCAACTGGAGTACTAATACAGCAGCATCATTACCAAGCGCGGCCGGCGGGAGAGCCAGCGTCAAGGACCGAAGAGCACCGTGAAAACACTGCACAAAAGGATAATGGCTCATCTATTATAAATAATAGTCATTCTATGTATCAAGTTGATGGTGAGTTCTCTTTCTCTATAACTCAAAACGTAATTTAAAAGGAAATTAAATTAATGAAACTACTCCAACTATATACTATACTTGATACTTTCCTGAGTTTCATATCAAACATACTAATTTGCATCGATTTTTTAACCATAACAGGCGATAGCACAATGCTGCTGATATATTAGAGGATCCAAGCAGTAATCCGCCACGCGAATCCAATGATTTTACTTTTTGGCTTTTAAGACATGCCATTTTCCTCATAATGTTTGCTTTGGTGAAGCAAAACATGATCTAAAAAGTCGTGATGTAGTAGTGAACTTTAGCTACGTTCATTTTATTGTAACAAGTGTAAAATTTACTTAATGTTATAGGCAATGTGATGGGCCGCAAGCGTTTAATATCAACATCAGGGACATTAAGCGGTTTGGGCGCAAATTCTTCAACACCTTCTACGACAAACAATGCCTCACTTGCATTACTCTGGGGCGCTACTGGCGAACAAGAATGGACTCCAGCACTTACTACAGGTTAGTAGTACCAATATACAGTGATGTTTGTGCATTGTGACGGCATTGGTTTATGTATACATGATAGTATGTAAGACAATACTACACATATATGGGATGTTTTGTGTTTCATCCATGCTTGGCGGTGTGTTAGTAATTCGTTGCCCTTTATAATAAAAGGGAAGGAAACAAAACATAAAATGTTTTTTTACCACCGAATACTCAAACGATACTTAAATTTGAGTCGTGTTCAAAAGTATTTCTGTATCCATTATTCACTTTAAAATCACGAAATGACAGTCAACGGCGTTTTAAAAATGTGGCGTTTCAGTATTTGGCTATTATGGACATAAATATTTTGTTTTATTCAACTGTGAATGAACAGTATTGGTTATACCAATATTATATTATTATTATTATTAATACTTTGGTATTATAAACTTTATTGAAACACTTACTAACCATAGGGTAACATATATTAGTTGAGGAATAAAATATGTTGTAATTTTAATATGGATTGTATGTTTAGTGTAAATACTTTTCAGAGACACCACAATTAACTTCCATTCCATATCTCTTTATCTAGATACTGACATTATCCTGTCAAATGGTCATTGAAGGAACACAAATTAATTAATAAAAAGAAAGTTATTCAAATATTTCTTCTAGATAATATACGACTACAAACACTGCATGTTGCATATTTGGCATGTAATCACATCAACACGAAACATGATTTCATATTTTTCTTACATACACATTTAGAAAAATATCTAGGAGATCCATTTGAAATGATTTCATTTTACACTGCCTCCAACGAATAACAGTGGCCAATTTCACAATAATTGGTACAACTGTCCACACGGGTGATTGGTTATAAAGTCATAACAAATATGTGTGTTGTTTTACTAAATGTTCACTTCATTTTTGATGTTTCATGATACCATCGCGTTGAAAATTATCTTCAAACCTCATTGGAACGAAGCGAACCGAGCTATAGGTTTGATATTCCATTTATTGGATTTGCATTGAGTAGTTTCTGCATTATATTATGTGTTAATTAGTATAATATTATATGCTACTGGGGATATTATCATTTATTATTTAAAATGCTTTTTTTATATAAATTTACAGTTAAATTTAATACATATTTATCTATTTACGCGATAACTACGAAATATAATATAACGCACTACAACATTCAAAGGGCTTATATATCGCTATAAATGTTATTATAAGGCACTCTTAGGAAAAATACTCTACACTTTCTAATTAAAGGTTGATTTACATAGGAAAAATCATCAAGTCTCTAGAAGATTCTCCCGCTATCCTTGTTGACTAGTTAAAAAGAAAAGAAATTCTTTCCAGATTTAATTTTCTTGTGCAATTCAGCCTCATGAGTTTTATTTAATTTGCTGTTGAATTAAAACAATAAAATAACATCACAAATACTGTACTGCCACTAGTACTGTTAAAAACCTAACGTTTGTTCCCGCGGACAAATCGTTTCATACACCGTTCATTCAACTCGTAGTATATACGTCATACGCACGAAGGTCGAGGAGTCTCAAAACGTTGCGGGCACAAACCCACAAGAAATGAAAAATACTCTAAATATTGTAGCTGGTTTGGTCAAATGTCTGTGATAGTTAACATCAAAATTCAAAGAAATGACAGAGATCTGACTTTCTAAAGACAAGCAAAGTAACTAAAACTCGCACTCTATTTCACATCTGTTATTTCTAACTAAATTGTTATAAAGCATGTTGGCATTAACGCTTTATTATACCACCTCATTCATTAATTTCTCATATTATGCATAAAACTGGAACGAACGCGGTACTATTATTTTTACTATACATATTATGTAATGCTGTACAATTTTACTCTACCAAAATGTAAACTAAATTGTAATAATTAATATATAAGAACAAGGCTGACCCTAGCTTAGCAGATTTATTTGAAATGCTTGCAGGTAGATAAAAATAATGATTAATTAAATATGATGCATGATTTCTCCACACTATTTAAATGTACAAGAAATACTTATTGATTAAATTTCTAAAACAGGATTCTGTCTTACTTATAAATGTCATATAATTTTATACGGCTTCAGTTTTATTTGTTGTATTTCCAATTCCATATATTAGAACGTATTTAAAAGTAAGAGGGATTTTGTTACACAGTGTAATATTTCTGTAGGTAATGTAAGTATGCCAGGTGAGTAAGTATATATATACATTTTTTTTTTAAATACACTTTGACATTGTGCACTTACCTGAGAAGCACAAGTACACATACATCAAGCCTTTGTGAACTATTTTTACTATTATAATATGCTATTTTCGGCTGTCCCAACTTGTCTGAAAAGTTTTTAAACTTTCGCGATTTTTATACATATTACTTACATATATATCGGGACTAACTTACCTCTTATTTACCCGACGTTTCGATCGAATTGCACCGATCGTGGTCACGGGTCACGATCGGTGCAATTCGATCGAAACGTCGGGTAAATAAAAGGTAAGTTAGTCCCGAAATATATCTAAGTAATTTGTCTGAAGAGATTGATTTACAGCGAAGAATTCGTACCTAAAATTATAACTTTAAAATATTTCCTAACGTTTTAATAAACCTTATTAGGAGTGGACTGGAAATCGTTGACAATCCCGGCGTGCTTGCCCATCACTACCGACTATTTCCCGGACAAGCGTTCATTGCAGAACGACTATCTAGTATCAGACTACAATCTACTGCCAGATGACGTGAATGCAGACTTTGCACAGAACAGAGCCATTTACAAAGACCCGTTGACCACTATGGAAGTGTTCCGGGAGTTGGTTTCGCAGAGATTAGCTCAGGTAAAGTACTTATTAAAATATTTTATCAATCAATATTTTTTTAAAGTGTCTTAGCGTCGCTTTACTTTTTAGGGTTCCATAGCCAAAATGGCAAAACGGAACCCTTATAGTTTCGCCATGTCCGTCCGTCCGTCCGCACCTATGCTCAGAGACTTTTAATGCGAGGAGGCTGTAGTTTTGCATGGATACACATATTACTTACGCCGACAAAGTGAAGAAATAAAATCCTGAAAAACATTTTTTTAGAGTATATGTAAAGCGGGGATGTGATTTTTTTTCTTACCTACCCCATCATTAGATAGGTCTTTTAAAAACGTTTAGGGGTTGGGAAGTCGATTTTTAGTTTAGGGATCCGTTTGTAAAATATTAAACTTTAAAGTGCAAATTTTGTTAGAGCCGAGTGTCCCTACATTGTGCGTGCATCCGGTGTTATATATGAGACTCATGTTTTGATTACAGTTATTTTTTTTGTAAAAATCTGGTAACAGTCATGTTCAATAAGTGCGATTTGTAGGTGGCTTCTTCTGGAAATATCTCTTCTGTTAATATTTTTACTACTTTTAGACTTAAAATAGCAAATATTTGTCACGCATCAAATAAACAATACTCCACTAATTACAGGGCTTCCAGCTAATAGTTGGAGTAAACGAGAACGAAGTAATCGAGGCACATTGCGCGTCTAGTACTGCACTGCCACCGTCCAAGGTCGCTCCTCAGATGGGCAAGGCGGTCAACGTCGCACCTACCAAACGATACCTACTGTCTATAGGGAGGATATTCCACAAGCTTACTTTAGTTGGATCTACTATTACTGTTACGAGATATAGACCAAGGTAAACATTTTTATTTTGTTATATTTGTTTAATACTAAAATGCTCTTAAGTAGATTATAAGGGAGGGATCCCACCACCCACCCTCGATCTGTGAATTACCACAATTAGTGTAGTAGGGAAATGCCCTTAATACAACAATCGAAATAGATTGACAGACCGCACTCAAAAAACACCTGCAACAATGAAAATTAGTGACAGGTACTCTCACCAAGTCAAGTGGCAGGCCACTCCAGACCCTTGAGTTAAAATTTTTGAAAATGCTCTATTAACTACCACATAAGGAATGTATTCTAAAACATTCCATTATTTTAACTAACAAATCTTCTGTTCAGTTTTGAAAATAGACTGACTGGCAAAATATTTGCAAATTGAAATATTAATAATAAGGAGTGACCCTACTAAACCTCTATTGACCTACACAGACCGTGCAGAAGATAATGATTTAAACTAAGCCTGACCGCAGACGTTCTATTTCCTGATTAGGATTCCTGATAGTCTCAATAGCGCATAGGTCAGGTTAGGTTTTTTTCTTCATGGATACAATAAGAAAGTGTGCGCTTTGTTAAATATTTTGTATGTAAGCAGATCATTCAGGTTTCCAAATCTAAATTCCTGATTAGGAAACCTAATCAGAAAAACGGACGTATGCGGCCCTTCTAAACTATAATTTAATTATGAGATGAACGAAAGGCATGATGCTTCTATGACTAAAAATTTAGTTTTGGCATACCATTTTCAACCTTATGGTATACAATTTAAGGTTTATTTTGTATAGTACACGAATAACTATAAATTTGTAATTAATATATTTCAGACACCCATACCCACCATTCAATATACATTACCGGTATCGTTTCCACGCACCGAACCACGACACGTACGAAGTATCCTGGGTGTCCTTCACTACAGAGAAATTAGAAACATACAATTGGAATTATATGGACCATTATATTTGCACTAGAGGAGATACTGACTTCGCGCTCGTTGAGGTTAATATCATGGTAATTACAGTCACAACTTATTAGAACACTAACATAATTGATAATTATGAAATAAGTTGTGACTAATCTATATATGTGTTTATTTATAAGTATAGAAACTACTGCTGATTTAGCGGTTATCGGAGGCTACGCGGCATTTGGGCGGTCTAAAAATTATAATACAACTGTTTTGAATTATTGTATATATTTGTAAAGGTTGGAGTCATCTGTAGTCGTTATGTTACTGTTATACAGGTGAGTTTTTGATAGAAATCTTTGTATTTTATTGTTTATAACATCCTGATTAAGGACACTACAAAAATGTAACGGAAAGGTTTGGTCAAATTTCAAAAAGTTATTTTTTTAAAATATACATTTTTAATAATATTTGTGTTCGTCCTCATATAGCCTGGCTACGAACATGAGCGGAAGCTAGGGGAAAGAAAAACTTATTTGTCTTATAAATCTGTATTTGTAAAGCCTTCGTCAAACATGAAGCGTAGTTAACGCGCGTTAAGGTGCTAATGTATTCCAGCTTAACGTCAAGCTATGGCCCTTCGTTGTTGTGTACTATACACGTCTAAAACCCTTTAATACAATCTGACACAACGCCTTAACGAGGGTTAAGTACGCTTCCTATTTCACAAAGGCTGTAAAGACGAACTGTAAACCGCAACAGGACTGCGGTCGACTGCAGCTGCCAACCATAGACATAGAGACTGGACTGCGCCTTTTCTTTCAGGTATGAAGTAAAAACGGACTGCAATGTATGAGAGAGGCGATACACTCGTGCTGCCAGTTGTTGTCACAGGCTTATGTTTATGTCATATCACTTTGACATTATAGAAAATTGATATTTGATGTGGATGGAGGTATTGGCCGCACAGTCGCGTTGTCTCTTTCTAGGTTATGACGCAGTTCAGTCTCTTTCTATGCTGCCAACCGCACAGCGGTTTGTGATTGCGGTTTGCAGTCCGTCTTGCACTCGTACCTCTCTCCGCACATATTCATAGCCAGGAGTAACTAACATTTTATACTATAATTTACATTCTGCACTAACGTATTTTTCAAGGCTCTCAAGTACTGGCGGTTCCGGACCCTTCTCTTGCCACTGTACAATCCCGCTACAAAACAAATAATGGACGATGAATCAACACACTGTGACATTTACCCTACACCAACGAGACACGATCTTGATCAACTAACGGACGGTTTTCTAAAAATGACTGAACAGTATTTCAATAAGGTCAAAAGACCCAATAAGCAGAGGGTAAGTATGGCCGCAGGAGGTTAGATTTCATTTGAATTATTTAATGATCACGTAATTCCAGTTAGTGGTTAACTTTATTTTATCATTTATTGACTACAATATAAAAATATACACAATAAGTATTGTGACACTAAAATAATGCCTCATTCTTTTATTTAGCAACTCTCAACGGGTGTTTAATATGCTCTAAAAATGGATTTTTAATAAAAATTGAAATCTTATCTCAAAGGCAGAAGTTCAATTACATTTTTTCTTCAATATTGTTTATAATGTACATAAAATATAGAAAAATATTCTTTCATTTTTACAATTATGTATGTACAAAGATAATATCACTTATAGACATTGTCCAGAAACTTTTTTTTTTGTTCTTTTTTTCAAATAGTAATGTTTATAAGTGAAGCATGTTATTTGCACAGAATGTCACGTAGTTACCTACTTATTGCACTGCATGTATTGTAGTTGAGCACCGTTTCTCAAATGTAACGTACAATGTAGGTATTATAGAAATAATAAGAAAAGAAAGTCAATTAAATACTTCAGGTAGTTGATAAACTCGTTATAAAATGTCAAAACGAGACGCTCTGTAAAAATGTATAGAATGGCACCATGACGTCATAAATTACTTTAATATTTTAAAACGTACAATTGCATTGGGCAATTACCCAATCATATTTAAAGCCATAAAATCGTAGTCAATCAGGTTATTAATTATTTCTATATTACATTGTATAGTTACGTTAAAAGTGCCTGAATTAAAAAAAATGTACTATGTAAATAGATTATACTAAATGATCACTCAAACTTGAAATTTATAATTTCACTGTCGAGTTTGTGTAAAACGCATGATAACTTTTAATTAGAGTTATTATCTCGACGTTTTGAAACTACTACCTGTATTCTATCCCCTTATTGTTCCTAAATGTGAAGCATTGTCCATCGATGTATGTATGTTATGTGGGCATGTAAATAATTATAATCAGGTTTCATTTATTTTTATGTTGCACACTATGTGTTATTTGTAATTTCATGTTTGAGTCCGAGCGCATGGGATTAACTTGTATGAATACTATAATATTAATACTGAAGACCGCAGACCGGACGTACGCCGACAGCTTCGACGTCACGTAGAAAATTATTATTCCTAAACCTAAATCGTCCCTACATTTATCAAGGAATAAAGCGATAGGCGATTCGATTCACTTAACGTAGCTGTACAGGTACTAGCGGCGCTTCAATTTTTTTTTTTACTTCGTCGCTAAATAAGACATCACAACTCCGCTCTGCGGTCTGAACATGTGTGCGAAAATCGCGTCAGCAATATGCCTCGAGATCGCGGGCTCTCAATATCGTTATTGGGGGCGTTCGGTCGGAGTCAGGCGACATAGTTCGGGTCGGGTGGTGACGTCACCGCCATGCCTGTACGGTGTGGGTGCTGCAGATGGCGCTGGCGGCGGGCGGCGCGGACGCCCTGCTGACGCGGCGCCGCCACTCCACGTCCATCCTCACGCGAAACGCCCAGGTACCGCCCCCACACTACACTAAATAATAACACATTGTTTTACTACGTAGACATGACCGCCGTGGTAAAGCGACAGGAGACGAGACCGAACGAATTTTTAATTTTGACCACTAATATCACACAAAAAATGTTTTGAGATCCCAATCAACCGGTGTTCGAACTTGCAGGTAGTCCAGGTTCTGTAAATTGCTTATACAAGGTTATTTTTCGTATAGTGCAAAGCTTAGACACCCCAACATTATTTTTACTTCAAGAAATGATATAAAAAAAATGAAAATATTGAAAACTTGCAAGGTTATAAGCCATTAAAGTTGTCTTATGTTTGTCGCAGTATCGTAGGTACTTATTGCGTTGCGTAGTACGTAATCCATGGTTATTATTGTAATGTATAGGTAAACGATTACATTTCTCGTGAACAAGATTGGGACTGTTAGAATGATTAATTGTAAAATATAACATGATCTAAAAACTATCCCATTGAATTGTGTTACTAATTCTAAACAAACTACTTTCAGATTTGCACTATACCAAGAATAACGTTGTATTGTTTGCAAGTTCAAATTATAGTTTGACAGTACAGTTCATAGTGCGCGGCATATATTTTAAGCTATCATGACGGATGACGTCATTTGTTATAAACCTTAACACATTGCCGGCGTATAACTACCGTCAGTGCCTTTCTTGACTCAACTTGATTGCGATGCACTTTTCTAAAGCTATTCAGAAACACAACTAATTTTATATTAAATTGTGATACGACTCGCTCAATATTAGGGTGACGATGAAGTAATGTCTACGTTAGTTATTATTTAGTGTACAGCCAACCTTCGCCACTCCCTCCGTCTCCACGCCAAATCCCTTGTGATTTTTCAGTTTATACCACGATGAAATGGGGCAGACCTACTTTTACAAACTGTGTAAAAAAAATATTTAAAAAAACAGGACGCTTATAAAAATATATGTTTAGGGTCTACTCGTTTGATCGCTTCACTTATATTTTTGTTCAATTCGGCAACAAAATTTTATAATTTCGAAGTTATTTTCTGTGGCATATTTGCGCACTCATCTCATTGGCTCCGCTCAAAAGGGTTTGTAATCGATTGATGTTAATTTGTATTAACCATACATTGGAGTGGCGTTTGACCTTCTAATCTTCACACTTTAACTCACGTAGACTAATGTTAACATGCTGATTACGACACAGTAGGTACTAATTACTCTAAAAAATATTTTATAACAGTGCAGCTTTAGGTTGCTCCAGGTGGATGTTGTTGACTAGTCTACTGTAGTGGGTTATTGCAATGTTGTCAGACAAAACATCTCAACAACTTAACGATAATAAGTAATTTCTGAATCATTGTATTATGCATTTTATTATTCACTGCATTATGCAATAACATTCATAAGTTTCTTGTTGTCAAGTTGTGATTGAAGTTATAAAATGATCTTTTTGCAGAATTATTGGACGAGACCGACATTGTATAATTCAAATTGCGTATATATTTGCACTGCTTATTATTAAATTATGCAATATTATGCACGGAATGCACAGTACTGAAAAATATTTTGTTTGCTCGCTTTATTACTCTTATTTTTAGTTTTTTTTTTAATTTGTAGTAAGTAAACAACATAATATATCATCAAAAATCGAATAATAATATTATTCTGGAACATCCTATTCCTAGAGCCAACCCAATACAAGTAGGTACACTTCAACTGTAATGTACAGACATAATATCTAAAATTAAACTAATAACTCTTAAATATCTACTTAAGAAATCAAAATAACTTTGATCTTAAACTGTTATCTCCCTATTTCGTTTTTACATGCCTTGGGACTGTACATTACAGTATAGGTATTTTATTATTTTGATTGTTATGCTACTATAGATGATAATGACTGTACTGTCGTGTTAAAGTGAGCGTTGTGTGTGGTGTATCAGGGTGGTGTATCGAACTCTCCGTTCAGGGAGCGCGTGGGAAGCACTCGACTGCCCGATCGGCCGAGGCTCCGCATCGAAGCCATGTCAGTACAAGACACACCTAGGTACTCTATTCTCACTGTGTATTTTTAAACACAATTTGTCTTCTAATTCGAGGTATACGGTTTTAAAGATAAACAGTGATTTCCAATGTGTTTTATACGCGTTTCATCATGAATCATTTTTCCATTAACATAGTTATAGAATAACTATAATATTTTCTTTTATGAACTAATGTTCAGAATACTAAAATATTTCATTGGTCGATCACGCGTATAAAAGGTTACATTGAGTACTGCAGGACTGCTTTGTGTGTTTGTCGCATGGTGTGCTGGTGCTTGTGCAAATTTTTCACTTTATTAACATTATATAAATCCACAAACCTGCCTTTTCTATATTACTACTAATTCACTTACAATGTCTAATCCGTGTCAGTCAATCCACAACCGAAAACCATTAAGAAATTGTATGTGTAATGAATGACTAATATATATATATTTCGAAATTTTAAAAATGTTCCTAATATTTCATGTTTACACTACTGTAAAATAAGTTAATTTTTATTTTATATAGATTTACTACCCCATAATTGGATATATTTTGATTTTTTTCAGATACCTTTTTAATGACACAATTCTATTTAATGATATGGTTATTTTTCTACTGCTACCTTTTTAATGCTTGCCCCTTCTTAGTTGCTTATTCTTATTGAATGTTTCATTGCAGCAACTATCACCTACTAAGTCACTAAACACTAGTCAATGCTACAAGTAAGTATACCAACTCGCTTCATCCTTAAAACCGATCACCAAGAACTTGCAAATAGTCACAACCTACTTTGCACTTTATGTGGATTATAATAAAGTGCACATTTCAATAAAAAAAATGCAAGGGTTAAATATATAGCTGCATGTAATTAACACAATTTTTTAGTATTAATCTCATAACTTAATAAATTTAATAAACTTAAAACTAAAGTTGATGCGACAAAATTATTCGTAGTCTATTTTTTGTCTGCAAGTTCTAATGATGACTGGTGTATTTAAATTCATCATATTTTTTTATAACTTCTGCTTGGCAGCTTTAGCGTTTGGAATAATAATGGTTTAGTAATTTATTACAATTTAATTTACTTTAAGTACTATTTACTTTACGACCTGTATATACAGCATATTATGGTTATGACTTTAGGGCTGCTGTGAAAACTGTACTTGAGAGGACTCAATCTCAAACTGGTGAATCTGATGATACCTATGATGATGGGTTAGTATGATTACATTTCAAGCATTATTAAAGTTATTGCAAGTACCAGTACTTACCAGTATGTAAAAAAGTATTTCAATTTGCTATTTGAGGATAATACGAGGGTGGATCGAAATATTCGCGGACTACCACATAAATACTTGACTTATTTTAATGTAACTGACCTCATTCGATTTGTTTACTCTCTGGTTGTCACATTGTAAAATTCTGTCACAATAGCATTATCTGTTTTTAAATTAGACTGAATTTTGTGAGCCTAAGTGCAGCGTTTTTAAAGAATGGAGAAAATTGAGCAACGTGCGGTCATCAAATACCTGTTTAAAAAAAAACTGACTCCAAAAGAGATTCACGAAGATATGTCAACAACATTGGGGGAATCTGCTCCATCGTATACGACTGTGAAAAAGTGGGTTGCAGAATTTAAACGCGGACGAGAGAGTATTGAAGATGACCCTCGCTCCGGCCGGCCTACGACGTCTACGACTGAAGAAAACATTGGGAAAATCTGTGATCTGATATTGGCAGATCGGAGATTGACCATCAGGGAGATTGCTGACACTATTGGCATCTCATATGAACGAACACAAAACATCATAGTCAATGAACTTGGATTTTCTAAGGTTTCTGCGCGGTGGGTCCCCAGATTGCTTTCAGTTGAACAAAAACGAATACGGCTCACGATTTCTCGCGACAGTTTGGAAATGTTTGAGACTGATCCACAAGATTTTTTGGACAGATTTGTTACAATGGATGAAACCTGGGTACACCACTACACCCCAGAGTCAAAACAGCAATCCAAGCAGTGGAAAAAACCTGATGATCCGACTCCAAAAAAAGCCAAAACAATTTTGTCAGCTGGCAAGGTGATGGCGTCAGTTTTTTGGGATGCTAAGGGTGTCATCATGGTGGACTACCTTGCAAAAGGTGAGACTATAAACTCTGCTTATTACTGCACCCTTTTACGTCATTTGCGTGAAACGATCAAAGAGAAAAGGCCAGGACTACTCAGCAAGAAAGTGTTGTTCCATCAGGATAATGCACGCGTTCACACGTCTGTTGAATCAATGGCTCAAATTCGTGATTGTGGCTTTGAATTACTGCCCCATCCCGCCTATTCCCCTGATTTGGCACCTTCGGACTTTCATTTATTCCCAAACCTTAAAAAACACCTTGGAGGTCAAAAATTTTCATCAAATGAGGAGGTTGAAACCGCGGTGGGTGACTTTTTTGAAGGCCTTGAAGAAACTTTTTTTATGACCGGCATACAGGCGTTGGAAACCAGATGGAAGAAGTGCATTGAGTTAAGTGGAGATTACGTGGAAAAATAAAATTACTTTTGTTTATATTTTATATTGTTTTCTTGCTGAGGCCGCGAACTTTTCAATCCACCCTCGTATTATCCCCGAGTCAATAACATAATGCGAATTTAAATTAGCTCTAACAAAGGATGCTATTTGTTTTCGCCTAACAATTAATATCGAAATGTACGGACTCGGACCGTAAATTTGTGGGCCCATGGCCTAACTCTTAGTTGGTATTCCTAATTAATGAATTAACAAGAGATATAATACTTTTATACTTTTGGATTATTTTAGATTAAAAAAAAAACGATTCTAATATAAATGCGTAAATTTATATGGATGGATATTAGTTATTCAATAACTTTAGAATGGCTGAACGGATCTGGATGAAATTAGACACAAAGATTGATTATAGCCCGGAATAACACATACAATTCTGTCTTTAACTTTAAAATAGACACAATTAACAACTTTATTCTATAAAATTGTAACGAGTTAGGATTTTACTAACTTAGACAATTTTATTACAGAGTCCTTGAACCTAAACTGAAAGTGAATGCATCGTTGATGGAGATCGTGGAACGCATGCGCAGTCCCACATTAGGCGTTGGTTTCTTACAACTAACCGTTAGCCTTCCGTCCCACACGTTTGTGTCAATATATGCTATACATTGGCTCCAGGCTAATATGGAAGGAGTTACTTATGAAAAAGCTACGAATATCATGGAGGTAACTATTTTTTTTTTTAATTGTAAGTTAAATAATAGGTACAGACGATTCCATCTGTAGTAAGCATCAACATAATTAGGTATCGAGTCCACGCTAGGAATACCTATCTAAATATTTGACCTTGATTTACTTTGGAGGGACCGTCTATCTCTTTCTACAGACGTCTAGACACGATATTGCGATAGAGATGGATAGATCATCAGAGTCAAGTGTTTTAACTTCATGTAGGTATTGATAGTGTGGAATCCGTTTAGATATTATCTTCGTGGTTGTAAGTACAAATTTTAATTTAAAAAAAATAAGTATGAATTTGAAAATGGCACGTGGTCAATAGAAATAATACTTTTTCAGTAAATACATACTATTTTCGAATTTTTTATTTTTGTTTAGAATTTTGTCAATAATATTCTCGTTTTCAGAAACTACTACAAGAAGGAATGATATGTCACGCATCAGGCGACACGTCCAAACGGTTTATAGTCGGCTACTATATGTATCACATACTGCCACAGAAAAAAGAAAAAGGTACGTATGCAAATAAGATCTCGTTATTTTATGTTGGTAATTATAAAGGCTTCGAGGATTTAAAGAATATGCATTTACAAATTGATATTTTGTGAAACCCAGCAAAAAACCTACCCAAAAGAGGAACCGGTTAGAGTCAAAATTAATTACTTATGAATAGTCAGCCAGAGTATATATATGTCTTAAAAGCCTCCGAAAAATAATATTCGACTATAAGCGTTTATACATTTTCGAAAATCATTTTAATCAACAGGAAATCATTTAAAATTCTGACAATACTTACGTATGACGTACATAATTATGTAAACTACAGTACAGCTACTTGTATTGTAACCTTTCAATTAAAGGATAATCTTCCAAAAAATCGGTTACTAATAAAATATATAAAAAAATATATATGTTATTCTTTACAGATAGCATGCCCGACTATGTGAAACCTCTAGGTGACCTCCAAAGCTTTGAAAACGAATGGATGGAAGTAGAAGTCCTTGGACCAAGATCACCTTTGGTCCCATTGGAGTCAATGATGGGAGCCATCGACATATCTGGTTCTAGTCCAGTGACCGATGACACTGGGGTGCCGGCATTTCTCTGTGATAATATTGACCCTACTTATATGCAGCTGGGAAGTGATAGTGACAGTATGTTTTTGATATATGCTAGTATATAATGTTCTCCTAAGTGATTTCACGGTCACAGTGGGGTCATATGAAGGACACAAGTGCATTCTATGTTCCCTCACCCTCATAGTCCGATGAGACGAAAATCCGACACGATCGGAGTGAGTTTACGGGCACAGCGTGGCTTTAATCTCACAATTTTTTTTTTAAAGACGTCTCCAGCAGTAGGCTACAAGCCCTGTGTCGCGGAGGATTTTACAAACATACAAGTCACGGACACAAAGCACACCCAGACTAGGAACAACAATTTGTGGACACACTCCCACCGCGCCACAGAGGCAGGCTATTGTTTGATTTGTTTGATCACCACTGCTATGGGCCCAGTTGCTTTTTATGACATGTGCCGCTTCTTGCCCCGCTCTTGTGACATAAAACGAATAGTTTTGTGATAGTATAATTACTGATATTCAAAATACTATACTGGAATGTGTATCTATTATATTAACAGCAATAGATATTCAAATACCCTCTAAAATAACCATGTAGGTGAAATTTATTTTCTTATTCAGTCCCTATTATATAGATTGTATATTCCAGTGCCACTCTACAAGAACACTCACTTGGATATAGACGTGAATAATAAGAGTGACCGCATAGAGTGGGGCCACGCTCGCTACCAGGCTACGTTCCGTCCCGACCAGGCCTATGAGATGTGTATACAGTGGGCCGTCGCCTCAGGGAACATAGTCGCTGAACTGGTATGAAGAAAACTTTATATAATATATATTTTCAATTTTCAAATCATTCTGAAATCACAAATTTCTGAATTCATCAAAACAAGTACTAAAAGTACTGATTTGACGATCCTGGGTTGTGACGTCACACCTCAGTATTGGGTATTTGACTAGTATCAAAATAAAATATTTCATACTAACCATGTAAAAATATGTCAAGAGGTGTTTTAAAAAAGTATGTTTATCTGTAATTTAATGTGTTTATTAATTTAAAATCATTAAAAGAAACACTAAGAGTAAATGGTTTGACCATTAAAAACGTGACGTCACGTGCTAGTATTTCATACAAAGTACGGAGCGGATCGTTTTTGACGTTTCTTAAAAAGAGGCTGATTTGACTTCAGTCAAATACCCTATTCCATACAATTTTCTAAAGACCGTGTCGTTTCGATATTTCATAAAAAGATACTGATTGGACTTGACAGTCATCATTTCCATTATTAACGTAATTGGAATTGGACTACATTACTTTATGCACAAAATTGTACAGAGGCATTCTCTGCCAGTCTACATTAGGGTGATGTAGAAATGATATGTGCAGGTGCAGTAAACTTGTTGACAGTCATAAATTACATTTTATAACACATTTGCTCAAAAAGGGTCTTTTATTTCACCAATTTCAATATCGTAATCGTATCTCGTACGTTACGTACTTGTGCGTTATTGTAATATAAAACGCACGAGTTTCTTTTTAATAAGGTAAAACGCACGCTTTATCAAGATGCTCCGTCTAAACCGAACGGTACTTTTTAAAATCTTAGCAAAGAGTTTTTATGTCAGAAAAGTGGTCAACATTTTATGAATATAATTAACTTTTGGAGATAAAATATAATAAATAAACATTTAATTTAATTAATTTTGACATTTATCTGTAAAAAAACACAAAAATATGAATTTACTT
This sequence comes from Herminia tarsipennalis, assembly GCA_945859575.2. Lineage (NCBI taxonomy): Eukaryota > Metazoa > Arthropoda > Insecta > Lepidoptera > Erebidae > Herminia > Herminia tarsipennalis. The sequence continues at coordinate 9,748,904 of OX243840.2, forward strand.
TATTAGTAATACTGGCTGTTTTTGTTCCTTTGTCTTAAAAAAGAAGTGCTGAAGTGCGCGCGTGCATCGCTCATTTATGAACAAGTAAATATTATTCCGCTTTTTTTTAAGAAAGTCCGGATTTTTTTTTTATTTCCTCGCAAATATGTTATAAAACGTGACATACGTGCGCTTTGATAATTACTGCCTCTGCTTTCTTGTAGTAGCAATATCGCCTCGGCTGTAATTTTCAACTTACCGCACTTATAACGTAATGTACTATTAACCATTTACCTTTCAGATATTCGGTTGGGCGCGTAAAGCGCAGAGTTGTCGGCTTCAAATGGTGCCGATACCTGCGGACCCTCTCGCTCTGCCGTTCACGTTAAAATCTGACCCATTGAGAGGACCTATCTACGTACCTTTGAATGAAGAACCTCTTCTTCGGAGTAAAAGCACTTTATTTGAAGGTAAGGATTTGTACGCCAAATTATAATAATAATAATAAAAAAAATCTTCGGATCTTTTAAGTATCAAACCGACAGCATGCGATCCGATCCACAGAATCGGATCGAGAGGTTACGATCTATTACGATCCCAGATATCGGATCAAATATCGCGCATCCGTACCCTTTAACATTATATATAACACACTTATTTAACATTATAACATCAGATATTTTGTTTAATAGTTTGAAATACATAATTGGTGGTTGAAATCAGGCAATAGTTGGTCTTAAAGTTCTTTAGAAATAAATGATTGATTATAATTTCAGTTTCTTCATTTAAATAATTCAAAACAATATGAATATGTGACGTCATAGTCCGTACAAGTTCTTATAGGGGCTCTTTATGATTCTCACTTCATTTGAGAGTCAACTATCCTAATAAACGATTTTTACACGACTGCAAAAAAGGGTTATGGTTTTAACAACTCACTTCATTGTAGGTTTTCCGGAAGACACCTGGCTGGAACGTTTATTCCTGTTTCAAGAAGCTATAGTGGGCAGATTCGGATTCATCAAGTGTACAGTCGAAAGTACTTCCCATGAGGCGGGTGTTGGTGATCATTTGTATGTACACGTCACAGGCAACATGTTCATTTTGATACCTACTACCGTCAAGTCGGAACAGAAAGCTTCTAGAACAAAACCAGCTAGTAAACCACTTAACAGCAGGTAATTACTTAGTAGAAAAAACCTAATGTAGTAGTAAGTAAGTAGTAAGAAAGCTTCGTGCATATTTCTTTCGAGCAACACACATAGACATAGTTTACGGCATGAGCTTTCCCAGGGCTGAGGGGGTGTTTAATTGCCAAAACACAGACAGCCTCTGTGGCGCGGTGGGAGTGTGTCCAAATTCTACGCAAGAGGTCGTGGGTTCGATCCCCAGCCAGGATAAAACTTTGTGTGATGAGCACGATGGTCTTCTGTGTCTGTGTGTTATTTATCTATAATATGTATGTATTTAGAAATATATAAGTATGTGTATCAGTTGTCTGGTTTCCATAGTACAAGTTCTGCTTAGTTTGGGATCAGATAGCGTTGTGTGAGTTGTCCCAAGATATTATTATTATAAATATAAAATGTAAATTATTATGTAAATGTATAAAAGGTAGGTACTAGAGGCGGGCGCCGATCGCCACCGTCATGGGCGTAATCGGTAATGTCGCAGCTATCTTAAATCACTGCGAGCGACGAGAAGCATAGGCGGATACGGAGGAGGGGGGGGGGGGGACGAAGCTAAGTGCCCAGGCCCCAGACGGTTCATTTTGTGTACGAGATTTGTTGTATTGTATTGAATTTGTTTGCTCATTTGCCTCTTGTTTTTTTAATTTGCCTCTTGCCCAGAACGTTTTTTTTGGGGCGCCCACCCTCCGTCGTGCATGCAGCTACCAAATGTGCGCATTAAGGCACTGCTCAAAATGTGCGCAACCCGAACTTAAAAATCATTACCCGAGAAAAATTACGCTCATAGTTTACGGACACGGAATCTCATAACATCTACAGAACAAAATGGTTCATGTGCTGGGTCTATGTATGCGTTGCTCCAGCTCGTTTGTTTGTGTTCGGTGTTTGTATCTATAAGCCGGTTTCGTATAGGTAATAAACTAAATTCATACATAAAGTTCTGATCCTGTTCACATACTGTCTTAGACTCATCTTTGTATGTTTGCAATTGAAAAAGACTACAAAGCTTGTATCTAAATTTTATTTGAAAGTCCCTTAAGGCACAGCATCTGCGGTCTGTCCTCGAGAGATTTTAAAGTCTGGCCCCAATCTCAAAAACTAATCCTCCAACTCTATTCGCTCTGGTTAAACAGTTTTGTTATAATCCAAACAGGTACCCAGTGCATTCGGAAGCGGCCCCCAGTCCGCACGAGGGGTATATAACAAGGCACGTAACTGGGAAAAATAAAGACGACTACGATAATAGCCGGAGGGTAAGCATTATAGTTACTATTTTTCACTATAGACATTTTAACGGCCACCTAGGGCAGAATAGTTTATTCAGTCAATTTTGATATGTTTTTCGTTTTTTAATAATGTATTCTTCCATTTCCTGTAATTTTAATAAAATCTACAAAAACAGTAATTTTTCCTCTGATAAATACTATTTGAACAACTTTGTAAGAAGCCACATATTAAAATCAGTTCCTATACTCATGTAAGCTACACATTAAAATCAATTCCTATACTCATGTAAGCTACACATTAAAATCAGTTCCTATACTCATGTAAGCTACACATTAAAATCAGTTCCTATACTCATGTAAGCTACACATTAAAATCAATTCCTATACTCATGTAAGCTACACATTAAAATCAATTCCTATACTCATGTAAGCTACACATTAAAATCAATTCCTATACTCATGTAAGCTACACATTAAAATCAATTCCTATACTCATGTAAGCTACACATTAAAATCAGTTCCTATACTCATGTAAGCTACACATTAAAATCAGTTCCTATACTCATGTAAGCTACACATTAAAATCAGTTCCTATACTCATGTAAGCTACACATTAAAATCAATTCCTATACTCATGTAAGCTACACATTAAAATCAATTCCTATACTCATGTAAGCTACACATTAAAATCAATTCCTATACTCATGTAAGCTACACATTAAAATCAATTCCTATACTCATGTAAGCTACACATTAAAATCAGTTCCTATACTCATGTAAGCTACACATTAAAATCAATTCCTATACTCATGTAAGCTACACATTAAAATCAATTCCTATACTCATGTAAGCTACACATTAAAATCAGTTCCTATACTCATGTAAGCTACACATTAAAATCAATTCCTATACTCATGTAAGCTACACATTAAAATCAATTCCTATACTCATGTAAGCTACACATTAAAATCAGTTCCTATACTCATGTAAGCTACACATTAAAATCAGTTCCTATACTCATGTAAGCTACACATTAAAATCAGTTCCTATACTCATGTAAGCTACACATTAAAATCAATTCCTATACTCATGTAAGCTACACATTAAAATCAATTCCTATACTCATGTAAGCTACACATTAAAATCAGTTCCTATACTCATGTAAGCTACACATTAAAATCAGTTCCTATACTCATGTAAGCTACACATTAAAATCAATTCCTATACTCATGTAAGCTACACATTAAAATCAATTCCTATACTCATGTACAGTACTCCCAAATTAATAATGCACATGCAGATCTTCGCTAATTGTCGTATTCCCGGAAACACTCGAATCATGGAATCGTAAGAGCCCTAAACAAGGCATTTGCATTTTGCACCTTGTTTAAAAGAGATAGGAGTCAATATCATGTGTGCACAATCGAAAACAAATCGGGCGTTCGGCAGCTGTCGCCGGTCAGCGAAATGTCTGTCAGTCGTCTTTATATATTGGTAGTGACTGCACGTGTTCTCTATTTGTGGAAATATATAGAGCTGCTATTACACACCCTTCTTGGTAAATATAATTTCAACATTAATTAGCTTATTCAGATTTAAATAGTATATTTTGAAAAAAGGAAAATAAATAACATATTTCACGTTTTTTTAATATTAAAAAAATAAAATACCTACATTAAATACATATTAAGTACTAGAAAAACATTTAAAAAATGAGATTTATTTAAATTAAATAAATAGATAAACATGCATAAAAAATATATACCTAACTCTGCCCATGCCATTTTCTTTCAGACGAATTCTTCCAAAATGGATAAATTTAAACGTGGAAAACCGCTTAATTCACAAGCACGGCAAATGGTATTTAATGTGTACCTTTATTTCTTAAATGAAGCCAATGTTTTCAACAGAGACCATGATGGTTATTTTAAAAAAATTCAAGACCGTGTTACAAAAGCTACAGGAATTTCGCGACGAACTTTGAGTAATATCTTAAACGAAAAAAAACATAATCAATCAAAGAAATTTTCTACACCGAAAAAAGGAAGACCTAAAAGTAGATTTCGGCTGGTACTTGATGATTTCGACTACTGTGTTATTCGTAATATGATATACAATTTTCAATTGACGCTGAAAGAACTCCCAACTGTAAATAATTTAAGAATAAAGTTGATCGAAGCTATTAATTTCAAAGGCTGTGCCGAGACTTTAAGGTTGATCTTGAAAGACATGGGGTTTAGGTTTCTGAAAACTGATAATAACAGACAATTACTTATGGAAAAACATGATATACGCCTAAAAAGGATCAAATATCTCAGAGAAATACAACAGCTGAGGAGTTCTGGTAGAAACATAGTATTTATGGACGAGTCGTATGTGCACACATCACATACTAAGGGTAAAACTTGGCAAGATAGCAACAAAAAAGGTATCAAACAACCCATTTCCAAAGGAGAGCGAATAATTATTGTACACGCAGGCAATGAAAAAGGCTTCGTCCCAGGGGCTCTAATGTTACATAAATGTGTCGACTCAGAAGGTGACTATCATAAAGAAATAAACGCGGAACGTTATCAAACTTGGCTACGCAATCAATTGATTCCCAACTTGCCTCCTAATAGTGTGTTGGTAATAGACAACGCCCCATATCATAATAAGCTGTCTGTGAAACCACCAAACTCAAACACATCTAAACCACAAATGACAGCTTGGTTACAACAACACAACATTCCGCATGACCCAAAGAAACTGAAACCCGATTTGTATAAAATTATACAAAGATACAAAGAAAATTACACAGAATTTGCCATTGACCGTATAATGGAGGAACATGGGCATAAAATTATACGATTGCCACCATATCATCCCGATTTTAACCCTATTGAAAATATTTGGTCCCAAATAAAGCAACACGTGGCCAAGAGAAATATTGCAATGACTGTGACGTCAGTTAAAGATGCTATATTAGAAAAAATCAATAAAATAGGACCAGAAGAATGGAAAAAAGTTTCTGATCATGCGGTTCAATGCGAAGATGAATATAGAAAATTTGAGCCAAGAATCGATAGTTATTCCGATAAACTGATTATTTACACAGGTGATAGCAGTGAGGAAAGTGTAAATGAACAAGAGCATAATGAAACTTCTGATGAATCTGCGATGTCGGGAATAGAGGTCTTCCTCGATTCTGATTAATTTTTTTATAATTGTATTATTTTTCTGGAATGATTAGTGCTGTAAACAAATTTGAACTGAGATTTTGATTATATTTTATGTAAACCTCTATTTGAAAACGTTTTTTTCTCCTTCTAATAAAACCTTATGTTATTTAAACCTTTTCCTCCATAATTACACCAACTTCGGTAAGACACTTGAAAACTAATCACTCCAACAATGATTGTAGCGTTTTCGCTATTTACTTACATGGAATTATCGAATCAAATTTCGTTACAGGTAAATCAAATCTGTTTTAGCACAAAACACATAATATATAAAATTAGGCATAGAGAAATTGCTCTTAACCACTCTATATAAATATCGTCTTTCGACGCTCGGGTAATACGACCGTTGCCGAACAATGACGAAGATTTCCGAAGATTTCTATGCGCATTATTACTTTTGGAGTACTGTAAGCTACACATTAAAATCAGTTCCTATACTCATGTAAGCTACACATTAAAATCAGTTCCTATACTCATGTAAACTACACATTAAAAATACTCATGTACGCCACACATTAAAATCAGTTCCTATACTCATGTACGCCACACATTAAAATCAGTTTTTATACTCATGTACGCCACACATTAAAAATCAGTTCGTATATACGAGGGCGGGTCAATAAGTCCGTGACTTTTTGATTTTCCCGCCTCTTAATTGAAATGGCAACACTGCTCCCGCCAACAGTCATCCGTCAGTTCACTCTTGTCAAAAATTGACCAAGCTGTGACATTTAGTTTGTTTTTGACAGCCGTTAATATCAGACTACCGCGTTGACTGAGAAGAAAATGGAAAAAAGTGAATTTCGTGTGCTCATTAAGCATTATTTTTTGCGGAAAAAATCCATTACGCAAACCAAGGCGAAGCTGGATAAATATTATGGGGACTCTGCACCATCCATTTCTATGGTAAAAAAGTGGTTTACTGAATTCCGATGTGGCCGTACAAGCACGGAAGATGCCGAACGTTCTGGGCGCCCAGTTGAGGTCTCGACATCCGAAACCATTGAAAAAATCCATGATTTAGTCTTAAGCGATCGTCGATTAAAAGTGAGAGAGATTGTGGAAGCCATAGGCATCTCACATGGCTCAGTGGTTTCAATTTTGAATAATCATTTGGATATGAGAAAGCTTTCCGCAAAATGGGTGCCGCGTTTGCTCACAACCGACCACAAACGCAACCGCGTGAAAATTTCTCAAGAATGTTTGGCGTTGTTCAATCGCAATATGAACGAGTTCTTGCGCCGTTTCGTGACTGTGGATGAAACGTGGATCCACCATAACACCCCGGAGACCAAACAGCAGTCAAAACAGTGGGTTTCTAGGAGTGAATCGGCGCCAAAGAAGGCAAAGGTGGGTTTGTCAGCCAACAAAGTCATGGCGACTGTTTTTTGGGATGCACGCGGTGTTATTCACATTGACTACCTAGAAAAGGGGAAAACGATCAATGGTGAATATTACAGCAATTTATTGGGTCGATTCGATGAGGCATTGAAAGAAAAACGACCACACTTGGCCAAGAAAAAAGTTCTTTTTCACCAGGACAATGCACGTGTGCACACATGTACAGTTTCCATGGCAAAAATCCATGAATTGGGCTACGAATTGCTCCCTCATCCGGCCTATTCACCCGATCTGGCCCTGGCTCTGGTGTGACTATTTCTTGTTCCCAAATTTAAAGAAATGGCTCGGTGGAAAGAGATTTGCCTCAAATGACGAAGTCATCTCACAAACAAATGCCTATTTTGAAGACCTCGACAAATCATATTTTTCGGAAGGGATAAAAAAATTGGAGAAACGTTGGGCTAAGTGTATAGAGCTCAAAGGAGACTACGTTGAAAAATAAAATAACTTTTTATCAAAAAACCTATGTTTCATTGCAAAAGTCACGGACTTATTGACCCGCCCTCGTACATGTAAGCCACACATTGAAATCAATTCCTGTATTCATGTAAGCCACACATTAAAATCAATTCCTATACTCATGTAAGCCACACATTAAAATCAGTTCCTATACTCATTTACGCCACACATTAAAATCAGTTCCTATACTCATTTACGCCACACATTAAAATCAGTTCCTATACTCATGTAAGCCACACATTAAAATCAATTCCTATACTCATGTAAGCCACACATTAGAATCAGTTCCTATACTCATTTACGCCACACATTAAAATCAGTTCCTATACCCATGTAAGCCACACATTAAAATCAGTTCCTATATTTATGTAAGCCACAAATTGAAATCAGTTCCTATAAACTACACATTAAAATCAGTTTCTATATTTACACATGATGTTACAGATGGGATTTCTGTGGTCATGGAATCACATGATATCTAAAAAGTTGAAGTCATCCCAAACACCTGCAACAGGAGACGAAGGCTTCCAAATGCGAATGCTACGAGATTTCAAACATTTCTGTGCCAATCAAGAACAGAGACTTAGTCAATTTTGGGATCAGTGTTGGGAACTGAGAGAAAAAGCGCATGGCATTAGTTCTAGTTAAAATGTTAAATTGTAAAGCCAAATAATAAATAGTAAAATTAATTATGACATTTCAATTAAATTTTATCATTTTTAAATGTATTTTTATTTGTGCAGTCCATCATAAGATATTATTAAAATATATATATTACGGGTCTTAATCGCGCTCACACTCACTATTACGGAACCGTCGGTACTTCGACACACAACACTAAGGACATCTGCACACTGGCGTGTAATGTTTGTTCGGCGGTGTATACACTTGCCGATCATGGCAATCATCATCATCATCGGCAAGTGTATACACCGCCGAACAAACATTACACGCCAGTGTGCAGATGTCCTTAGTGTTGTGTGTCGAAGTACCGACGGTTCCGTAATAGTGAGTGATAAAAATCAAGCGAGGGTAGTTTCCGAAACCCGCGCTTCACGGAGGCGACGCTGAGCTCAACTAGTCTTCCCGTGACCACGGCCGTTGCAATACGGTCGAAACGTCGGGCAATAAACAAGGTATTTTACCTTAAATTATTCACGCGATTAAGATCCGTAATATATATATTTTAATAATGTGTACAAATCGCGAAAGTTTATCAACATCTTAAGATACACAAGATTATTGGTAAATAACTATTGTTTATTCTTTTTGTGGCTATTTTGCCATTCTATATTAAAATAGGTTCTAAAACTATGGCAGAACTGAGTTAGCCCACCCTGATTTCACATGGTATCTACTTGTTTGTGGCACCCCAAGGGTGTTTTTGGAACTGGAGGCATAAAGTTAGTGTAGCCTTTGCCTGCTGTAACAGAACTGTGTGTAGGGCTAAGAGACTGAAGATTTGAATCAGTCATATCATCTACAGGCTACAGTAATCGCAGGCTTGTGTCACCACTCAAAATCATAGAGAACTTTAATTGATTCAAACTGCGAAAATGGTAAAAAAAAGTTCATATAGGTAATTTTAAATAAAAAATAAATTAAATTTATGGAACATTGCGAAGTCATATCACTTAATATTATTATATTACAACTTACATGACTAAAATAAATGCATATTTAAAAAATATGTGAACCAGATATTTTACATAAAAATGGTGTTTTTAACACAGCAGCAATAAGATTTTTTATCACATTAGGCAATATTTGTGATTAGAATGTTTACAAGTATAACAAATTAGTGGCATGATGAAAAATACACTAAAAAATCATGTACCGTAAAATGGGGTGACAAGGGATGGCGGGGTGTCAAGGGACAACAATACAGATTTTGTTTAGATGTCTGTGGTGCGGTATTTTATCGTATGATTTCAAGTAAAAATGTTTTGTCTATGACTTTAATAATTTTTCTTCCCGCCCTAGCAACACCAAGTATCCAAACAACTACAATATTAAAAAAAAAACCTTGTTAAAGTTTTGCAAAAAACAGCGGCAGTTTTTCTCTCGTTTAAACTTTTACATTTTTATCAATTATCGACTACTACTGAGTGAAATTTAAATATTGAAATCGTTTTCTGACACTACAAGGATCAAGAAATACTACAAAAGTAAGTTCTATTTTATCATTTACCTCTAAGAAATAACACTTTTGGTCAAGAACCTAATTTTTGTGGGATTCTGGGGTGTCTAGGGTTGACAAACGGGGCGAGTTGGGATATAATAGAGGTGAGTTGGGACGATAACGGGGGTTAGTTGGCTGGAGAACTGGGTGTATAGGGATGCTTGTGGGGTGTGTTGGGAGGTTTTGCCTAGGGTTGTCAATGATTATAAATCTTTTTTTTTTGTAAGTACTTATTGCTCTCCTACCTTTTTTCCCAAGATGTTTAGATGCCTTACATGTGCTAATGCAGTTGAAAATTGTTTGATTTATAGGTAAATTTCGATACTTTTTTACAGAATGCCAAGGGTCTACAAGCCTAAACCTGGCGCGAAAACACGAAAAAAGTACGATGAACTCGTAATTAAACAAGCACTTGAAGGTCTCGAAAATTTGAATACTTCTATAAGTTCCGTCGAAAACAAATACTCAATATCAAAGTCGGTGCTAGGTCGCCACAAATGACGACACATGAAATCTGCCGGTGGTCAAACAGCCCTGTCTGCTGAAACTGAAGAATTTATTATCGAAAATTTTAAATACGTGCTCTGAATCTGAATATTTTTAAGAACTATGGACCAGTTTTTTGTTACTAATAGGCAAGTAAGAATTTTTGTAAGAGTTTGTAGACGCTAAATAAAGAAGGATTGTTTCAGTTATTTTTATAATAAATTATTTTTATAATAATTAGTATTATTTTCATGTACCTACCTAATTAAGATTCATGTACTATAACAACTTTAAAATTAGCTACTAAGTACCTACAGTAGGTAGGTAGGTACGTAATTATCAATAATTTTAAAAGGTGAAAGTGTCAGCCCTAAAGAAATTCCCAACTCACCCACTTAGTATCCCTTATGACCCCAATCGCAGGGTGAGTTGGGATAGCACACATTTTTGTATTTTTCTCGGTTATTATCATACGAAACCGCAAAATAACTTTAAGAAATTAAAGTTTAACCCGCCGGAATAAATGTTATTAAAACATTACTAGGTTCTGGTATTTAAAAATGATTAAAATTTGAATTCAAAGTTTAAAATTGTCCCTACTCACCCCATTTTACGGTATATTTCATTAATAAGATTTGAAAAATAAATGCTGTTCTGCATCTTCACATTTTTCATAGAATTGGGGGTGACCCAATTATAACAGTGACCAAACTACATTTTCTTCAAGTAGTACAAACAAGAATACTACACAAAACTACAGTAGGTACTTGCAATAGCATTATCTAATCTAATATAAAAATTACCCCAACAAACAAAAATGCATTTTGGCAACTTTAAATTAACTAGAAAACTTTGGTATAAATATGACTGCTAAGTGGTACTGTGAATTAATATGCACATGATGAAATCACAAATGTCTTATCAGTTTGTTTACTCATATGAGGAAACATGCGTCACAATATTGATATGAAATTGTATCATATTTACGACAAAGAAGTCTTTGTTTAAACACTTAATGATGATAAAAAGTATAAAATTTAAAATAAATTGATGATATAATAATGCTATGATACAAATATAAATGTTCATAAAAAGTATTGTAAAATGAAATAATTATTGCATAAAATAAATTAGTCATCAATCGTCGTCATAAAATAACATCTGCAATGAGAAATGTTGCCAAAATAAGTAAAATTTACGCAGATGAAGTTGCGTATGTATATATACTTTTGTTATTAGTTTACACTTTCACTTGTCACCCTTAGTCTGTTGTGCAATGCTACCAACAATGTGGTCAATTCAATTTCAATTGACTACATTGTTGCATGGTACATGCTTGCACATATAAGCTTGGAAAGTGTTTTCTCTTTCATATTCTAAGGTAACTCGAGTTCTTCTGATACATAAAGGGGCTTAAACTCAGTGGATCAAACCCTTCCAAAACAAAATCCTGGATGTGTCACTATTGCTTATTGTTTTCCAAACACAATTAAACGGGTGAGCCTACTTGTAATTGTAGGCACTTCATTTTGTTTATTATATTCAAGGTTTGTCAATTCAACTCTTCGAGAAACAGAAGTTAATAATGTTAAAATATCCTTCTCCTTTCCTGTGTGACGTAACTCATAACATAAAGCTTCAATAAACCACGACCCACATGTTGTATCATGCCAGGCATAATATCCAGGTACAGTAGAATATACAATCAGGAAGTCTGCGCAGATGGGAATTTTATATGATACTGGCGATCCATCTTGGCTAGTTTCAGACGTTTTATCATCTTGACAAGCTTGCATAAAGAATATCTTTGGTTTCCCAGCCAGTTTAGGGCACTTATCAGCCGTGAATTGGGACCATACGTTGTCTGGCTTATAATGAGTATCTTTGGCAAACAATTTATTTGGTTCTCCATGAGTTAAAACAGCAATCAAAAGACAATCATGGTCAGAATGGTCAATTTCTTTGATCCATTGAATGATTCCGACAATTTCGCTAGATGTCTGGTTGTGGAAGATTGAAACCTTGAAGTCTAAGCTCTTTAGTACTTTAGAAAGATTATCACTATCAATGTTGGTGCCGGTGCGTGATTTTAGACCGGGGATATCAAAATGTTCGTGATTAAAAATAATTGCTATACCACGAGACTTGTGACTCATGTTGTAATAAACAGCATCTTTAACAACAGGCATGAGTGCGAAGCTTGCACCCTGCGATGAGTCTGGGGTCCCCGAGGCGTCACCTTCATCGTTGCCATCATCATGAGGTCTTCCGTCTATTTGTACACCATTTTTTTGAAGCCCTTCCATAATGCAAACTTGTTATTGTAGGTACACTGTAGGTATTGTGCTCCGATAACTGATTATGTACTAAGGTATTGGCGACGTTATCGAGGTCGCTTTACTTTTTAAAGATTGAATAAAACCAAACTCCTATGCAAAAATTCCAACTTATGAATGACTCAACCCATTAACATATTACGAAACTTTAAAACTTTTAAAAGGCGCTCTTTCTGTGTTTCTGTTAATTATTTGACTGGTAAGTTTATGTTGCCAGATGCGACCCTAAAATTACTTACGAAAACGTTTAATCGATTAAAAATACTAACAACATTTTAATTCAACATTATAAAAACACTATTTAAATGAGTTCATAAAAGTTTAAATTTATAACAGTTACAGTAAATACTAAAGAAACTTTGAAAAACAATTTCTTTACGAAAATAATCACAAAAAAACATGAGTTAGTAATACTAATTATGACAATGTAATGCGTAATCGCATCTCTAATTGTCTTGGTGTAGTTACCGCCCCCGCCCCCCGGTTCCTGTCACCATTTACTTCCAAAAAATGCATCTGCGCAACCACTTGTCGCCTACTTCAGTGACTGAAGTAGGCGACAAGTGGTTGCGCAGATGCATTCAGTCCGGCTTAGTTACGTAACTGTATATTGTTGTATCACTAGTCAAAATTTATTAGGTATAGGTATACCTATTTATTTACATGTACGTTAAGTACATAAATAACTAAAATACCTATATCTACTTGATTATTATTATCAATAAAACTTTGTTAGGAATAGGAGATATATCTAGATAAATATCATAATCCTAACAAAGTTTTATTGTTAATAAATCAAGTAGATATATTTTAGTTTTCATTTTACCGTACGGTCTTTCTGTTTTCTGAGAAATAAAAACTAAATTCGTCGTACCCGCCTTTACAGGTTGTAAATATGAAAAAAACTTTTTTTAAATAAAATTAATATTGAACAACAACAAATAAATAAACATTTTGAAGTTGGTACCATGAGTACTTAGTTTTTATTTTATTTGGCCCCAACTTCAAAATGTTTAATTATTTTTTGTATTTTTTCCTTTTTAGTTGCTTTGCATTTATTTTAAGTCGGTACCTAATATTTTTTGCAAAAAGTTTTTATTTCACTTGTAAGTGTTTTGGTTTGTAATTCATTTAAGTTACATTATCCTAATGTCAACTGTTCAAATCATTTTACAAAACATTGCTTTTCTCGATGCAGGGCCATTGAGGAGTTCACATGATAATTCACCATCAGCTTTATTACATGGCCTAATAGTAGTATGATGATATTTAAACTTTCGCGTTGCATGAATAAAACTATTTATTATGTAGGAATTAACGCGCATTATTTACCTTAAATTTGCTTGATGTTTCGACCCAGGGTGCACCGGGCCGTGGTTACAAGCATGTTGCAAGCGGACTATAGCAGGCAAACAGCATATAAAACTGTCGCAGCGATGTTATAACTCCGTAAGGTCGATGAATCTTCACCTACCCTCACTTTATTATTACTCGAAATTTTAGGGTTACTGCACACTACACTGATTGTGTCCATGTTAACCAACTACGAACTAATACGAAGTTGTGTTTACGAATCACTAGATTACGTCACCGATAGTTTGAAGCCCTCTTCCCGATGAAAGGTAAATAATGCGCGTTAATTCCCGTTTATTAAATAGTTATAATACTTTGACGAGCATAAAGTGCTACGTAATACTATATTAAAGTAACCAATCGCAAACCGTGAAATATTGAATAGTTCCGCTGGCCTTCATCATCAGTTCTACTTCACCAATTGGTACTTTTAGAGAGTAAATGCACAATCCACTTAAAAATGTTATATCTTAATCACTGGATCTGATGACAATGGGCCAACTTGAAAGTATACCCTTCAATCATATAAAAAATTCAAATCGGTCTAGTCGTCTTCGCGTAATAGTGTAACACACACAGAAAAAAACATACAGTCGAATTGCGAATTGGTAACCTCCTCCTTTTTGAAGTCGGTTAAAAAAGGTTAGGTACCTACTTTATAGAATACAATTAGGTTTTACTAGAAATATCTCTTGATTTTTTTATTTATTTTGTTATAACGTCATAACAAAATAAATAAAAAAATCAAGAGATATTGGTCAATGAGAAGAATGTGCCTGCTTTTCTCAACATAGCTTCTCAAAACGGTGTTTAGGTTTGATAGTCAAAATGTGCACGAAGCTTACACAACTCAGTCACGTTGGTATAATATATGTTGCAGTAGCTTAACACGGCTTTATACAAACGGCGTCGACATTTTATACATTATACAAAATGCATGCCTGCAATGCTATTGTTTTTATATCTATGTTTCTGGCATTCGGCGGGCACCACCGCGGCATGCTGGCGTTGGGTCTTGAGCTTCGCGCTTCATTTCGCTCCAAGTCTTCTCAAAGTTCTTCGCCTCTGCGATGATCATCCGCCGCCAGGTCTGCTTAGAGCGGCCACGTTTACGCTTTCCTTGAGGAATCCAGTCTAGGACGTGCCTCGATATGTGTTCAGGGTCCCTTCAGAGTGTGTGGCCGATCCAGTTCCACTTGCGACGTTTGATCTGTTGATCGATCGTAGTCTCAACGTAGCATTCCTAGATCCAAGTTGGAGTTTTCTCGGGCCAGTAAAACACCGAGCATACGGCGAAGGCAGCAGTTGATAACGACATGGAATTGACGTGACATGTACTTTGTGTTTCACACCCCCGTACAGCAACACGGCTTTTACGTTGGACCGAAATATCTCGAGCATAACTTTTGTCTTCTGTTCAGTTTCCGTGATTGCCATACAGGATGTGTGCGAAGGTTTTCTCGCTTTGGCGATTCTCGAAGCGATTTGTAAATGGCTAGTAGCAATAAACAAAATGACGACAGCTTACATTCGGCGTAAGGCTTTTTGTAAAACGTATAAAATGCCGGCGGCGTTTGTACAACGCAGAGTTATTTTAGTTTATAGCCAAATGTACAAGCCGACAATAATTTTTGTACAAATTCCATTGAAACTCTGAATGTATTTTAAATGTTGTTAGTAGGTATGCAGTATGAAACAAAACAACAGAAAACGCACTTGATAGACTGCATTATTGTAATGAGCAATTACGGAACCTTATGTTGTGGGTGGCCCGACATTCACTTGCCTGGTTTTTACATTCGTAACTATATCAAATAGGTACCTACAACACATTTAAAAGCACTCGTAAATTCAGAAAGCCATAGGAAGGATTAGATATCATTACACAATAAAAACAATTTATTCAATCTGGAAGAAATTTATTGCATTAGATACTACTCACTACACTTTTCTAAATAAAAGCATTTATAAAAATACGAGCCAGTCGTCTCATTGCTTCAAAAATCTATGAGGAGTATGCTCCTAATTCGTGTTTGTATTAATAGTTAAAAGAAGGCACAATTTTCAATATTGAATAGGGTTTTTTTTATGTATTAATATAATTTTAAATGCACTGTTTACTCCTCATAGATTAATAATCATTTCTATTCAGACTAATATATCAGTCTATTATCATTATCACATAGACTCAACCATAATGAAATTATATTTATTTTTTAATTCTACTGGATACAATGAATTTTGTTGCACTAACAACTACATCAGATCATTGTCTAAAGTAGTAAAATAATGTCTACTACCTTAGACCTTCAGATCATTCACTGATAAATGTAGGCTTTTTTATTATGGCAAAAACATGCAATAATACATTCAAGTAATCACCAAAATTGAAATAAAGATAATTAAAAGTACAAAATTAGCAATAAAGGGTGTTTGTTAAATATAAACTAATACAACAATGAATAACAGAAATGTCATTCTGCACCCCCAAAATAAAAGTAAAGAAAAAACTAAAAATATAACAAATATGTGGCACTTTTCAAATAGTTACTACTTGATTATAATCAAATACATTATAATCAAGTCTCAATTAGGTATAAGGAAATCATTTGTGTAATATTTATGATATGTCATATTTACATTGAAATTGAACTTAATTGTAGCTAAATACATTTTGAGAATCAATAATTGATTACACCTAATTTTAAGTAATATAAGCCGAAATATTGTTTTACAAAAACAGCAAAACATTTTTTGCATGACACAAAAGCACATGAGATTCATATAAATTTGAGCAACCTTAAATATAGGTAATTGTGCGTTCAATAATTTATTTGATAAAATTACCATAAATCAATCATCTAAACTAATACTGTAATATTTTGTGACCAGTCTCTCAAGTTATCAATCACACATCATTGGGATACAAGATAATCAAGTAGATGAACAAGAAATGCAAAAACATTAATCTCTATAGTGCAAATATAAAATATTACTTGAAACAGCCATTAAACATTACATTCTAAGGAAATGGGAATATTTCAAAAATATTTCTATTACATATAATTAAAAATAAAAGTTATTTGAATACCTAATGTAGGTATGTGTGTAACAACAAATATTTCATGAATTATTTAAGGCTATATACCAGGATGGTTTATAGGGCACAAGTGTAACAATAGATAGATAGCATATTTTCATATTCAAAATTTTACTCTCTAGTTTTTGTTCTATCTCTCCCAGCTCCAAGTTTTCTTTAAAATGCTTATTTTTTGCCAAACACAAGAAGACGTGTGAGCATACTTGTGATGCATGGAACTTGTTTCTGCTGATGCATAGGCATTATATCAGGGGTATTTGATTCAAAGTCCAATGCCACTTTTTGACAAACAAATGTTAGTAATGTTAAGATGTCTCTCTCTGTGCCAGAATAACGTAATTCTTCACATAATGCCTGCATGAACCAAGAGCCACGAGTAGTATTTCTCCAGGAATAATAACCTGGTACAGTAGAAAATACGATCAGGAAATCGGCGTGGATGGGAATCTTGTATGAAGATGATGATAATCCATCAGTCTCAGTCCTGTTTAGTGTGATACCAGCATCCAATTTATCTCCTTGGCAAGCTTGAATAAAGAATATTTTTGGTTTCCCTGCCAGTGTGGGGCACTTATCAGCAGTGAAATGTAACCATAGGTTGTCTGGCTTGTAATGCGTATCTTTGGCGTACAACATACCCAACTCTCCATGAGTTAACACAGCAATAAGAAGGCAATCATGATCAGAATGATTTATTTCGGCGATTTGTTGAACGGTTCTTAGAATTTCGCTGGATGAATTGTTGTGAAAGATTGAAACCTTGAATCCTAAACTCTTTAGCACTTTAGCGAGATTGTCACTATCAACGTTGGTGCCAGTGCGTGATTTTAGGCTATGAATATCAAAATGTTCGTGATTAAAAATTATTGCCATACCACGGGACTTATGGTTCATGTTGTAATAGGGAGCGTTTCTTTCAGCAGGCATGCGTGCTACGCGTGCACCCTGAGAGGAGCCGTGACTTCCTAAAGCATCGCCTTCATCGCCGCCACCACCGTTTGGTCTTTGTTCTGTTTCTTCACTTCCATTGTTCTGGGGTTGTTCTTCCATTTTGTAAATTATTGCTCGCCCAACAAATAACGATTATTATTTATTACAATACTAGCAACACAAATAAGTAGTTATTTTATTTTTTATCAAAAAGATTTTTTACAAACTGTTCGACAGTTCCACAGAGCACAGAAACAATGACATTGGCAAAAGAAGCAAGGAGTTGCAAAGGCAAAGCCGCCTCATCTAGGGATGCCATGTTGCTCTGAGATCGATTAATTGAATATTCGATTTTTCAAGGCAAAAATAAAATGGTTTTTTAACAGATACTAGTGACAATCGATTTAGCGGTTCGGTATTTGAAGTAAGAATATCGAAATTCAGTATTTCTGTATTGATAAGTATTATAAAAAATATTTACCCATCGTTGAATGTTGTTTTTTTTTTGTACATTCATTGTATACACGTACAATGACCTACACGATACTGAATCATTCGGTTGATGCGAGAAAAGTTGAAAAAAGAATCGGTTTACCAATTTATGATTAGAAATATCACAAAATACTAAGAGAAAACCCTAAAGAGTCATTAATATAATTTTACTTTTATTTTGTACATACAAACTAAGAAAGCAAATCGAAAATGATCAACTTCAATTTATTTATGAATCGGTTTATCAACGTTCGATTAAAATCGAACCAACAATCGATTTTTTTTCCGGAAAGAATCGACATCCCTAGCCTCAGCAGCAAAAGCCAAAGACAAAAGTAGAGACACGCAAAATCTTTCAATGCTTCTTAAATAGTATCGATACTTTCTCCGAATATCAATATTTTGTACATAATACTTTTTCTTTGGATTCTGATGTTTTGTACCATTGTATTTGATCCTTTTTATGCGATACTTTTTTGGTATGAGTATTGCAGACCAGTACCAAATGATGAAGTTATCATTTAGGGATGGTAACACAGGATTTAGATAAGTAGGTCTAATGGGGCGTCTAAACGGGCCATTTTTTACGCCAATTTGCGGCGGCAACGCTGTGGTCGGCAACATGGCAGTACTATCCAATATTGTTATGATGGTTGCCGGACGATCGCAAAGCGATCGATTTTCTGCAATGTTACCCGGACAATTTTGTTGTTGTTTCAGCCGCTCTCTATTTTATTGTTGCTGGGTTGTGTAGCCTTTTTAGGAGACTGAATCATGCGCCATTCAATTGCAGACATATTGCCATTATTGGCCGAGCAATTAGTTGCCAATAGTGCCGCCACAAATTGCTGTAAAAAATGGCTCGATTAGATCGATAAGACATACTTGTACAAAAAAGTTTTGAACGTAGATACCCAACTGCAAAGAAAGATTGTTTCTCGCGCGTATCTTGTATAAAAGTAATATTCTTTAATACCTCTTATCTTTCCATTGACGTATAGGACTGAACCGTGCCACCCCTTTCAATTAAAAAGTAAACATTATCTGCAAACCTTACTGAGTGCTGGTTAAGTAAAGTGAAATGGCTGGCTACAACTCAACTAAATCTAAATACAACAATCAGAATGATGGAGTGATTATTTACACAAGCATTGACTTAATTTATTCTATAACGGTACAATCTTCTTACCCTAAACCTAACGACAACCCGATTCATTACCTTTACAGCATACCCTGTGACCCAGCCTAAGTCAATTCGTTTAAAAGCTCATAACTGCTCACTTTTATCTTCTAACTCTTGTCTTTGTCCATTAATGCAAAAAGACACTGATGTCAGATATTTGAGAGTCCAGATTGATTGTACACTCAGCTGGGATAAGCATATCGATCTGACTTCTGCTCGTGTACGTAGATTAATTTTCTCCATGAAAAAGCTTAGAAATGTTGTCGATCCAGCTGTCCTTAAAAACATTTACCTTGCCTTAGTGCAATCTCTCATCACATACTGTATAGTGGTCTGGGGTGGCACTTACAGAACATCCATGATTTGACTGGAGAGAGCGCAGCGGGTTGTCTTGAAGACCATGCTTAAGAAAACCCACTTGTCACCCCACAACTCAACTGTTTATGGACATAAATTTGCTAACTGTCAGACAGCTTTGCGTTCTACATATCACTTTGCGCAAACACTCTTTGCTCTCGTTTGAGGGTTCACTGACAAACAGGCGTCGGAAACATTACTTGCAAACCACTTAAGTTAAAACTTCCTTAGCAGGTCAACGTGATATTTTATCACCCATGTGTTTTATTTTTAACTAGCTGTTCTCAGCGGCTTTACCCGCATGGTATAATCTTTATTTAGCGCACATTCCGCGAGCTCATAGTGAAGATGCTTGGTTTAATCCGTCAGCAAATTAATAAGTGCCACAGCTTCATCGATACTATCGAGACAAGTAAAGCGTGACAGACAGACTATACTAACGTTACTTTCGAATTTAGGTATAATATTATTAGGGATTATAAAATTAGTATACCTAGATTATTATAGTGTTATGTGGAGTTTTTTTAGTGGTTGTTTCTACTTACCTCAGTGTGAGAGCTAGTCTTTCCGAAGAAGCGATGCTTTTACGCATGTTGGTGTCGTGGTACTTTAATCCATAATTTGTTAAAGTCAGTAGTTCCCAAATATATAACGAAAATGTTTGTAAAACTTTTCTGGATTATTTAAAATATTATCGAAATGCTCGTTACATTTGTTAAAATTGGATGTATCCATAACTACCTACGGTTTCGTCTTCTACGACGACATTTTTTTATCAGAAGCAGCGCAGTTAAACCTTCTTCGTCAGAGGACATTATGATACTGCGCGCATGTGTTAAAAAAAGTAGCAGCCACCGACGGCAAGTGTCGACCACCGGCCATAAGCGGCTGTCGCGCGCTTCAACTACCTTTGTAGCCGCTTCTAGCTTCTCGTGGTGGCGTTTGTGGCTGTCGCGTGTGGTCCATGTGCGGCGACCTTTGGAGGATCCCTTTGTGTTAGAGGGAGGTAACATCTTGCCGCAAATTCTTGTATGTGTACGATAGTTTTTATACGATACTGCTCTTGATAACAATATCGATACAATAGATTCCAAGCCGCTGATAAGTACCTATATTGAAAAAATCGATACTTCAATATTCATTTATGATCGTTCAGGGTTCAGGGACCTATACAATAGTTGTTTGCATTATATCGATATTCTGTTGGTTCGTCTATTAGCACTTTACACCATTGTATTGTTGCAACTACCTACCTGAGTTTCCTAGAATTCAAAAGATTAGGTATTTGTTTTGAATTGTTATTTTGTTTATAATAGGTATTCAGGGCCTGAATACTTAGATGTAGGTAGGTACTAGGTACTCGAGCTTGTAAGTAGGTACGCTGCTGCGATTCAAGGTAACGTTATCATTTATCATGAAAGGCAGCAGTGTAACTCAATGTACTCTGTGGTGTAACTGTAGTAGGTACCTACCTCGACACGATAGCGTCACAAAACTGCGTGTGTTTTGTGATAGTGTTGCCTATCGATGTTGGATAGACCAGAGAACTCGAAGGACTGCTTCGCTAAAATATCAAACATTCAGTACCTAACCTACCCGTGGTTAGATTCAGGTTGAAGCGAGATCAAATTTTGGCGCCTTGGCGCCCCGGGCCCCAATATCGATCAAGTTTAGTGTGAGTCGCTCGTACGACTTTGGCAGGTGCAATTGCTAAATGTTATTTGCTCGCACGACACATGAAGATCGCAAACATATTACCAGTCTCGTAAAAGTCGGGCACTCTACACTCGAAGTTTTGTAGATAAATCCCTACAAGACTAATGTCTACGTCGTGTAAAAACAACGCCTACTAGGCGTCATAAAAAGCGTCATCCTAATTTTATGTTCTAGTATCTACATTCTACAGTTTTTAGCTGTTCACTTTTTGGCGTCCATTGCCACCTACCCTAGATGGCCCTGCAAACATAGCTACCTCCTTCCTATTGTGTCTATCGTAATCTAATTAATGTATCTATCGTATGAGATGGCAGTTTGTCACTTTTCATAAGATTACCTACCTACTTATTGTACCTACCTTAGATTATCTTATTGACCTACCTGGCATAGCAATAGGTATTCCCTCAGATCAGATTATGCTTAGGCTAAAATTCTGCGACCAACCTGTATCTAACCACCTTAAAATAATCAGTATTTTGCCGTACGTCATCATATTATGTGTACCTACCTACCTAAGCAAGCGCCATTGTTTACCAAATTAACAGCAGTTTATATTTTCTTTCTCTTTGTTAACCGCCTGGTTACCATGACAACCATACGTATACATTAAGTTATAAACGCTGAATTTGCTCTAATTGATCGTTTACTAGGAATAACAAAATGTCTATTTTTAAAGTGAAACACTGGTGGTCTAATGAAACTCTGCAAAACGATCATATAAATGAAGGAATACAAAATGCTAACTGTCTCAAAGTCGATAAGTTTAACTCGTACCCAGACAATGATTGTATTTTGATCGGCGAAGAATCTTTGTTAAAAGTTTACAAACCAAATACGGAGGAATCATCGCACGTTCTTTTGGAAGTTCAACTCGATGATATCATACTGCAAATTGAAACAGGAAAATTCACATCGTAAGTTAATAGTACATACTTAGATAAATACGATAGGTATCAACTTCTAATATTTTTTCAAATATAGGAATGGTAAAGATAGACAAAGGAAAGTCCTGCTTAAATGGTGGCTTCGCAGATTCATCTGCTTTAATTTTACCTAAAACCACTTCTCACATCGTCATTTGTAACGGCGACTTGGATGTATAAAATCTGTTCCTCTAATCAATTCGTAAAGCATAGGTGCCTTACTAATAAGTAGGGTACCTAGGTACCTAAGGAGGGTTAAAACTTGGTATTTCACCAAAATAATGATTTTTAAGTTTAGGTTATAGGTACAACGTTGTTTTTCGTATAGCGCAAAGCTCAGACACCCCAACAAGATTATTATTTCAATAATATATTTAAATATATAAAAAAATATATATAATAAAAAGAAATATACTTATGTATAAAGTGAAAATATTGAAAACCAGTTGTTTTGTCTTCTTTGGATGCAATTCATGGTTATTATTGAAAATAAGTCCATAATTACATTTCCCATCACACTGTCAACAGGCTTACGATTGTTACAATGATTAATTAATGATTGATATATTAATTAATTGTAAAATATTACATGGTCTAAAAACTACCCCTTTCGCATGTGTTACTGACTCTGAGCAAACCACTTTCAGGATTGCACTATACCAAGAAAAAGTTGTGTAAAAAATATGTACCTAACGTTAATTTTATTAGGAGAAGTATGTTTGCTAAGTAGGTAGGTACACCTACCTGCTTAGGAAAACATTTTGGGGAAAACCCATTAGTCGTGGACATTCCAACCTCAATTACTTTTTTGGAACTTTGATTTCAATTTCCGAGAAAGACTGCATTAATATAATGATGATAAAAGTGATTCATTTTTATTTGAAGGGGTACAGATGATCGTCAGATTATTATTTTGCATCCACAAAGTTATGAAATTTGTCATCTAAAGAGGAAAGAGGGTCACATGGAAGCTGGTAAGTTTTCTGATAAGTATTACATATACCATTATAAGTAGGTGCTTTTAATATTGTACCCTGATCGATTAAGTTCGTAGTATATTTTAGTTAGTTGTTTGTGTTATAGTATGACCATTAGTGCTGTGCACTCCCTGAGGTATGCGCGCGGTGAGACGGGGGGGTTAGAATCGGCTGCTGCGCTGTCAGTGCGCCGTCAACGCTTGTGACGGCAGGTAGTGTTATTTGTATCGGACTGTCTATGTCAGACGCACACGAGATAAATATTCAAAGATGGGTCGTGCGTTATCTCGTGATATGAAGACTGTCATTTTTAAGGT
This sequence comes from Herminia tarsipennalis, assembly GCA_945859575.2. Lineage (NCBI taxonomy): Eukaryota > Metazoa > Arthropoda > Insecta > Lepidoptera > Erebidae > Herminia > Herminia tarsipennalis. Next base: position 9,772,732 of record OX243840.2, read on the forward strand.
GGCTGAATATTTTAAGAAAAGAAAAGCAGACAAAGAAAGCTTTGAATTTAAAAATGACGTGAATATTGCTAAAATCGTTGCGGAGGCTACGGGATACAGCAAAAGAACCGTACATAATGTGATTTCTGCGGGCTATTTATCAATTGAAAATTCAAGCCAATTAAAATTTCAATCGCCAAAAAAACCAAAAGTTCTAAAGAAAAAACACGTTGTGGATGATTTTGACCTTGGAGTTATCAGAAGAAAAATTCATCAGTTTTACGAAGTTGAAAAAAAAATACCAAGTGTCCGTAAGTTACTATCAAGTTTGATACAGGATGGCATATTGAATTGTGGACGGGAATATTTAAGACAGCTTTTACACAAAATGGGCTACCGTTACAAAAAATGCAAATCAAAGAGACATCTCCTTATAGAGCAGCCTAATATTACAGTGTGGCGGAAAAAATATCTTACACAAATCAGAAATTACAGAACGGAAAACCGAAACATATATTTTCTTGATGAAACATACATCAACGCCAGTCACCATGCCAGCAAATGTTGGCAATCATCGTCAGAACCCGGTATTCATGCTGATATTGGGAAAGGACGGCGACTAGTAATACTCCACGCTGGGTGTCGAAATGGCTTAGTGGATGATACATTGACTATATTCAAATCCGATGCTAGAACCGGTGACTATCATGGAGATATGAGCGGACCTACTTTTTATAAGTGGGTAGATGAAAAGTTAAAAGATAAGTTGCTGCCGAATTCTGTGGTTGTAATGGACAACGCGTCTTACCACAGCGTTCAGATTGAGAAGAAACCAACTATATCAAGCCTCAAAAGTGAAATGCAGAACTGGTTGCTACGCCATAATGTAGAATTTTCAGGAACCATGTCAAAGGCTCAACTGCTACTTCTTATCAAAAATACACAAAAAGAACCCGTGTATAGAATTGACGAACTCCTGAAAGCCAGTGGACACACTGTTCTGCGTTTACCTCCGTACCATCCAGATTTAAATCCAATCGAGTTGGTCTGGGCTGATATTAAAAACAACATAGCCCAAAACTATATTAATTCTTCTCTAGACGAAAAGATAATCTTATTGGATAAATTGTTTTCGGAATTCACGGCGGAAAAATGGCAGAAATGCGACGATCATGTCCAGAAAAATGAAAATGATTACTGGAGTCGCGATAGTAGGTTCGATAATGTTATCGATTCATTCATAATAAATTTGCAAGACTCTGATTCAAGTTCCGGTGGCGAAGAGGAAGATGAAGATGATGACGAAATGGAAGATGAAGTTGAAACAGAATCTATGTCAGAATAACTTTCGTTAGAATATATAATTGTTTGTAAATATAAAAAATGTTTAATAAAACAAGTCCTGTTGTGAATTATAACTTTCAATTCTTATTTATCACCTGCATATTTTTAATAAAATATGAGTATATTTGGGTTACATTTTAATCAACAAAGTAAGTATATATTACAGATAGATAGCCTCCGACCAACGCAACGTCCCGCCACAAGTCTTGCCTTAGAAATGCAAACTGATATCGTAAGATCTGTCCGACATGTATCGACCTCATGTGAACTCATGCACTTTTTTCTTCGCCCCCCACCTCGCCGTGCATACCTCAGGGAGTGCACAGCACTAATGGCCACACTATAGTAGAATATTTATTTATAAATACCCACCTACAAGTATTTTTTGGAATTAGGTAGGTATGTACTCGTGGGTATATACAGAGCTCCAAAACTCCCAAATGCGTGAACCCACTATAAAGCTTGTTTAAAACGGGATTTTTCTAAACTTTGCTTTGACGAGAATCGGCTTAGGTTCAGCCGTTTTAGATAATCAACTTTTTATCTCACGTGTCTGAGTTTTTTTAATGTGGCATTATTAGTAGGCAAGCAGTAGTGGTTATTGTTTTGCACTAGCTTAATTATTTTAAATGGAATTTCAGGTGACCAGAACATTCTTTCACCCATAATCAAACATTCGTTTACGCGTAAGGCAGACAGCTTGACATGTGGTCCTTTTGGGAAAATAAAAACCAGAGATTTCATTTGCATACTAAGCCTCGACGGGAGTTTGAGTTTCTTCGACCAAGATGCGTTTTTGTTCATGTGTATATTTAACGACGTGATTATACCGTCCCCAGTTTGTTACATAGCAAGTATCGACTCTTTCATAATTTGTAAATCAACGTGGGTATTAGAAATATACAGGTGAGTAGGTATCTAAGAAATTGATTGTAGCTCGAGATATCAACTGGGTATAACTATTATTGGCGTCGATTGCATCCTGCGCGTAATTTTTGCACAATGAATATTTTTCTCGCTTATGACGTGTCTTATAGATTTTTTGACTAAATGCCAAATTACTAATACATATTTACCTTTTATATTTAAAGTTATCAACAGCTAAGGGAATTTAGCGAACTCAATGTAAGACAGAATAAAAAGAACATACCGCAGTGGATATACAATGCAGGGGAAGAAATTACCAGAGTGCAAGTTATACAGGTAAGGCCTGCTTCTTGATATAAGTAAAATTGAAATATGTACTTATCCACTTACCCTCGGTTCCGTAACAGCAACTGTTAAAAAATATTGTTATTTCCCTAGGCTTTTACAAAATTTCAATCAAATTAAGTGGGTCCAATCAGCCAAGAAAGTAGTCTTCGAGTTTTGACAAATTTCCTGTGTAACTAAAAAAGCGTTACAGTTTAGTAACTGCCATAGCATCTTGTAGGGAAAATGTAAAGGAAAACATACCTTGTTTTCTGAAGTGCAAATTAACATATAGCTTAGGATGATAGACCACATTTTTGGTTGACTGTACTTATCTACGTCCTGCTTTACCTAGATAAGTACAGTTAACCAAAAATGTGGTCTGTCATCCTAAGCATTTTATCGACGCTGATACGTAAGGTGTAAGTCGTCCACGGGGGGTTTCGGAGGACTCTGAGGGGGGATGCTTATGTACGCGGTTGTAAATTCCTGATTCTGAATCTTGAATGCCCCTTGGATCCGCATCTGACCAAGACCGATACCTTTTTCTTGTTGATTGCAGTAGTAAAATGATTGGATTTGTTCACAGACCAGCAATAATTTCTCCAGTATAGTGGCTCTTGGCGAAAGGCACCTCTACTGCTTTCAAGATAATGGACTGATGAAGTACATGATCAAGTTTGATTTTGTGCCTATTTGTTTCTGCGCGTATCTTATCGGTTGGTACTATGGTAAGTAGGTACTTATTTATTTTATTTGTAGTCAGATCATTTTTTCTTTAGCTTTACCGATTGTGTAGAGGCCAAATTAGTTTGGCCACAAGGAAATGGAATTCCTCGTAGCCAAATCAGTTTGGCGAAATAGTTTGGCCACGAGGAAACACCCTTCATTAATTACGTAAGGGTCTCGAGTGGGAGGGTGGGGGGATTTATGAATGGTTCCCTGCCTATTCTGAATTATCTTGTCAATTTTTCAATGACGTACCACAATACAAGTATCTACCTATTAAATTTAAGCCATAGTTTAATATTCACTCGTGAATAAGTTGAGTGTTTCGATTTCAGAACCCGGTGCTCGACTTCTCGTTATGGTGACGTCTGATGACTCCAAATTATTTATCTATGAAGGCACTACTTTATTATGGTCTTGTTCTTTATTGAGTCCTGCAATTGCTATATCGCGTTGCTTTTTAAAATCACTTCCTGGAGGTCTAGTAACGTTGTCAAACAAAGGAATAGTAGATGTCGGGTACTTGGGCACAGAGCCCGATTTAAACTCGAGTGCTCCACCTATGATCAATGATATTACTGATCCTGAGCAGGTGCAAAAAGAATTAGAAGAGGTCGAAGAATCATTGCGAAAGATTTTTAACAGTGAAGGTGAGTAAAATAATTGTATGTACAGAAATCTACGGATGTGAGTATGAATCACATCTTCATGAACTACTCAATAATATGTTATTAGTGCAAGAGTTGTTAATTTTAAAATGAATAAATTTAGGCATTGGCAACGCGTACCTGACACTAGCGGCCGTATTGATGTTTTAGATCTGTTTGATGTTTTAGTTAAAATCGTGTTTATGAATGTTTTAGATGCCGGTAATCAAAGATCTATTGTGGAACAGATACTCAAAGTAAAAGCAGATGTTGGTAAACCAGTCCAAAACTTATTTCAAGAATTCACAAGTGACAAAGATGAGGCTCTTCATTTATTAATGTGTCCTGTGGTTGTGATATTGACCTGTGATGATCCTAAATTTATTCAAAACGTACAAGTTACATATGTTTGTGCATCTCCATTCTCATGTTCAGAACCAACGATTTGTTTGGACAGTATAAACGGATCTGAAATAATAGAAAACCAAGTATTTCTTACAAGCGAAGCTGATATTACTGAGAGTCGGGTGAAAATACTCATCACTATTACAGATAACACTGGAAAAATTGTTGTATTGTCCAGAAAAGTATTACTGCCGTTAAGTCTTTACTGTACTCCAATTGAAAATTCTACTGTAAGCCATTTAAAATTGCGCATAGAAACAAATCATTCGTGTTTAGAATTTTCTAAGATATTCACAGGTAAGTGCGTTAATAGTGTTGGTACCTACATAAATCGTATTAAGGTCTACCTAGTCGATGATTCTTCCATATAAACGTGCATAAGTGATTGATTACTCCTTTGTATAAGGTCGTAAGTCAAAGCTTAAAATTATATTAATTCGTTTTATCATAAACTAGGCTTGTAAAAAGCGATAAGTGAAAATGAATTAATACTTTGCAAGTTAGAATTTTAGCAATTTTAGCGAAATTCCATTGTTTTGTCAAAATATTAATTCATTTTCAATTGTCGCTTTCTACAATCCTAGTTTATCATAAAACGAATTAATATTAGTTTTTTTTTAAGTAAACAGAGGAGTAATCACTTAGGGTGCCCTTTATTATAAGATGATGCCCCGGTTGCCCGTGACTGTGTTCGCGTGGAAAATTTCAAAAACATTTTTCACAAATAAAAAGTAGCCTGTGTGGGTGCTATTCGTGACTTTATTAGTAAAATTTAAAATGTTCCAGATTTTTCAGAAGAAGAATTAAGGAAATATGGAAACAGTTTAACGTTTCTGTATAGATCAACAAAAAGACATATAACATTGAAGACTGATGTTGAACAATACTCTATAGAAGCTGAGGATTTTACAGAAATGATTTCAATATTGGATCATTTTCTTATTCGAATAATAGATCATTATAAAAGAATGGCTATAAAAGATTTTCGTTTTAAATTAAAATATGATAAGGAATTTGTGAAACAGCTTACTCATAGATTTTTAAAATGTGTTGAAATACATGCAAAGGAACGAATTAAACTAAAAGAACTTGAGGTATGTAATTATTTAGAAATTAAACAAGAAGATAATTAGAAAATTAAAAACGATAGCCTGCCTTTAGGCCGGGATGTATTCTCTGTGATCACTCCCTTCCTTGCCATGCCTAGTTATGGTCCAAATCGAATTAAATTGATTTATTTATTTTAAGATATCAACTCTTTTGCCAACTTCTTCATTTTCACGAGCTGATTTAGTACTTGTTACGTAGTAAAAATAATATTAATCTATATACTGTAAAATACAAAGAGTATATAATCTGCTAACTATTTTTAATGTATTTGTTTTAAATTCCCAGATTTGTTCTACAATTGTTTTAAGTCCTTTACTAAATCCTACGATTTTTCTTTTGCGAAATACAAGTGTGGTCCCTCAGTTCACACGCACATAATTAATGGACGCCCCCTTATAAGTAACACATATTTACAGAATAAACAAACATTCGTATGGTTACGTTGTTTAGCAGACGATATTAATTTTAACTACGATTTGTTTATTTAATGTTTCTCCTTATCAGGATGAACTAAATGTTCTTCAAAAGCAATTCACAGTGGTCCAAAAAAGATTGTTGGTACAATACGGCTCGTTGCCGCCAGGAGATTGCGAGCCGCTAGAATACCTCATGAAAGATACTCATAAACGTCTGATCAAGGTTGTGTACGAAATTATAAAATGTAAGGAGACTGTCTGTAGGTATGTCTATTTTCCTAAAGTAGCAATAAATCTTAAATATTCAAATCATGTCGGCACAAACCTTTATCTTTATCGCACTCTGACAATATTACAGATCATTACTAAAATATATATATTACGGGTCTTAATCGCGTGAATAATTTAAGGTAAAATACCTAGTTCTTCCCGTGACCACGGCCGTTGCAATACGGTCGAAACGTCGGGCAATAAACAAGGTATTTTACCTTAAATTATTCACGCGATTAAGACCCGTATTATATATATTTTAGTAATGTGTACAAATCGCGAGTTTATCAACATTTATTACAGATCATATTAATTCTTCAATTCATTTTGAGGCTTTAAAGTTCTGAAAAATTAAAAAAGTATTACAGTTTACTATTTATTATTGTTTATGCTTAAAAGCTTAAACAATAATAAATAGTAAACTAAACAATAAATTGTTTTTGATTGTTCTGTTCTTTTTTGGATTTGACGCAAGACTAGTTCTGCTGACTGTACATACATCTATACTAATATTATAAAGCTGAAGAGTTTGTTTGTTTGTTTGAACGCGGTAATCTCAGGAACTACTGATCCGAATTAAAAAAATATTTCACTGTTGGATAGCCCATTTAAACAGCGTTACGAAAGTAACGCGAGTTTACTTCCTTATTTTGAAAGTGTATTACACACTTACAACTATAATAAAATGTGTTTAACATTTGGAAAGGTAATAATTTAATTTCATTTTTTTTTAGAGCTGGTATTTCTACGACGGCAGTTGGGAATCTCATTATGTTTTTATTGAAACAATCTCCTAGAGATGATTTTAAAGTTACTTTGATAGAAGAAATGATGTGTTTAAGTTCACTTTATGAACATTACCAAGTAAGTTCTATAGTTTTAATTAAAATATTGTTACCCTCGTCACGGCAGTCAGTAGGTAATAATGTAGTTTAAAAACATATATACATATATGCCAGGAGAATTTAATCAGAGGTATACTTTTGAAATTTCAACTTATAAATGAACATATTTTTAAAACAGTCTAAGACTTACTATTGTGTACATATCAACCCATATGATGTACCACTGCTGGGCACGGGTCTCCTCAGTAGAATCTATTTATTATAGATCCTGGGGGTAATTGCCATAATCGCCACGCTTGGCGATCGCAGTAAGGCTTTAAGTACGTAGAGATCGCTGCTGCCCGTCCTCCGGTGTGAAATCCCTTAGTGGCCTTCACGACACCCACGGGAAGAGATGGGGTGGTACTATTCTTAAGCCGGTACCACTATAATAATATCTTGGGACAACTCACACAACAGTATCTGATCCCAAACTAAGCAGAGTTTGTACTATGGAAACCAGACAACTGAAACATACTCGTACTTATACTATATATATATACTTATATTTCAAAATACATATTATAGATAAATAACACCCAGACACAGAATAAACCATCGTGCTCATCACACAAAGTTTTATTCTGGGTGGGGATCGAACCCACGACCTCTTGCATAGCAGTGGGATGTACTCCCACCGCGTCACAAAGGCAGTCACAGAGATTAGAGTAAAATGATTTCATACGTTGTTTTGTGTACCTACTTTGGAGTTTTTATTTCTTAAAATGATTATTGAATTTCTTTGGCCATATAAGTGCCCCCCCTAAATGTTTGTTTCGGCCATTTGCTTCTTGTGCCGTCCCAAAATAAAATCCTGGATCTGCTTGGATAACAATATATTCTTATAGAATTTTATAAGCTACGGGTCTTAATCGCGTAAATATTTTATTTAAGACCCGTAGCTTATAAAATTCTATAATGTGTACAAATCGAACATATAATATATTCTTATCTATAAACCTTTTGTTTACAGGAATGGGAAGAATCGGTAACACAAGCTTTAACTTACATAATAAGTAACGTATTTAAAAACTCAGAAAAAGACAAAGAGAAACTAGCGCCGGTGACTGAACAAGGAATACTATCACATATAAACCTCAAACGATTCCTGAAACAACTCCGAATGGTTTTAGAAAAAATGTTTTCTGATATTATAGACGACGATACTGAAAAGGGTGCCGAGAAAGTGACACGAATAGAACAATTTGTTGAAGTATTATAATTCGATCATTAAATCTAAGTACAAATAATGTGTCTTAAATAAATTGAATTGTACAACAACAAAGCTTTATTTATATATATATGACATTTTTATTATAAGTTACCCCACTAATAATAATTGTTGGTCAACAGATCCCTTAAAATATTTCTTAGACACTGTTTTACTTCATTCTATGTTGAACAGCAATTATTAATTAGAGATTTTGTAAAAAAAAACATTATTATTTACGCTTAAGCGACGTGTAGTAAAGAGTAAAGAACGAGGTTGAGGTACAATAAATGTACTAACAGCAGTAGTACCTTGTCACGTCATTTTTTCTTAGCGTCCTTCAAACCAGCGCCCGCGTTGAACTTGAAGAAAATGATGTCGCCGTCTTCAACTACGTAGTTTCGGCCTAGAATATAGAAAAGTGATTTTTAAAGACGATTTCCTTAGTCTTTGTAGCATAGCGTCTCATGTTATCTTTGTTTTTTATCACTAGTTGAACAGTGATAGCATTAGGCTTAGTTTAAGAGGCTACGGAAGCAAGTTTATTCGACTGCAAAGAAGGGTTATACTTTTCGCGTGTCTTGTATCTATATCTTTATTACTTCATATTTTTCAAACCAATAGACGAATTTATACATAAATTTTATGTTAACTAGAAATGTGGGATTAAATAAATATGGCGGCTGTAAAAAAAAAAGTCGTTCCGAATACTGCAATAAGGATATCAAATAAAAATCGTAAGTATTTAAAAAAGGTATAACATGGTTATGACCGTAATACTAAAAAAGTTATTTTTATTAGTATTACGGAATTAAACTTAAAAGGGGCGGTAGCCTAATGGCTTAAGGCAACGGTCTCGTGAGGTCGCGGATTCGAATCCTATTCATTATACTACTGACGTAAACCCAGTCCCAACACAAGCCATTGAGCTTAACAGGAATGCAGTAATGTGGGACCCAAAATTCCATATTGCTACTTATCTTTAAAAAAAAAAGTATTGAAAATTGAAACGACAATGGTCTCTTTTCAATTTTTAATACTTTATAGCATAGCTTTATAGATAACTGTGATAAAAATTACAGTTATTGCACCAACATCCGCAATTTTTTTTTTTAAATTACTTTTTCCATTTTCATTTCTTATTCAATATTTACACATGAGTAAAAACAGTAATTAGATGTATGGAAGAAAAAAATGTCTCAGGCGGAACTTGAACCACTAACATGTCTCGGTGCCGTAGTTGGTAACGGCTTAGGGCCAATACCCCTAAGGTTGCAGGTTCAAGTCCCGCCTTACACGATTTTTTTCTCCGTACATTAATATGTATAAAAATTAGCATAAATACTTTAAAAATTACAAAAAGTACCTTGTTGTCTATATTTGCCGGCAGCTTTGCAAGCGGCTTCAGTGCCTTCCTCTTTGAAATCTTTGTAATGCATCACCTCAGCCATAATGAAGCCTTTCTCGAAGTCAGTATGAATTCTGCCAGCAGCTTGTGGTGCTTTTGTACCTTTCTGTAAAAAAACATACAAAGTACATTTAATTAATTATTTGATATCTTGTTCTTCTTATCCTCAAAGTTTTCAATATTCTATCTATTTATTGAAAACAGCCGTAAAACTTTACTCGCCACGGATAGCACAAATCACACTATATAAGACGAAAGATTTTTACAAAATGTAATACTATTGAGTATCGACTGTATCGATAGTATTAAACTGTCTGTCTGAGTAAAGCGAATATCAAGTTATAATACTATCGATACAATCGGTACTATTGGAAGTCATGAACAGTATTACCACATTTTGTGCTATCAATACTATCGATTCTATTGGCAGTCCTATCGATATTCACACTATTGCCGCGGTTTCGATAGACTATCGATAGATAGTCTAACGATAGTAGCCTTTCGATCAGCATCACTAGGATATATTTACCTGAATAGTCCATGCTTTAACTTCATCTGGGCCAGCAGTGAAGAAGTATTCTAGTTGTAGAGCCTTGTATCCTTGGATGATAATCTTGTCCAGTGCACTGAATAACACATACAATTTGAATTTTAATCTTGTTTTTCCTTTACTTTTTAGAGCCAAGTAGAGTAATAAAGTCTTTGACAAAAAGGTTATATAGCGAGACCTATAAAAATGCATGTCGTGGAGGGCAAAGTATTACGTTCCTCCAACACAAAGGGAGGATCCTCCTTGCAGACAAGGTGATCGCGCTTGGCAGGCCGCGGCCCAACGGTTAACGTTGGGAACTTGTATATAAAGCTGGCAGCTCTAAAAACTCCAAGATCACGATTCAGGATTTGACGCGAGCCGTCAAGTGTCAATTTATTTGTATTATTTTAGGGTACCGCCACAGATGTATGAGCTGATAGTGCCATTGTACGTTTCCTGCCTCTAACTTCGCAGATATATAATAATCTGTTTATTACCACTTAAACTAAAATAAATCACATAAATGTGGCGGTACCCATATAAAATAATATAAATAAACTGACACTTGACAGATCGCGTCAAATCCTGAATCGCGATATAGAAGTTTTCACAGCTGCTTACTATAAATACAAGTTCCCAACGTTAACCGTTGGGCCGCGGCCCGCCAGGCATGATCACCTCGCCTGGTCGGAGGATCCTCCCTTTGTGTTGGAGTGACTTAACACCTTGCCCTCTACATAAATATTAATAAGCACTCGACGTCGACCCACATTGCTTACAATAATGCTACAACCACACGGCCATCGATTATAGGCATTGGGGTGTGCCATTAAGCCGACGCTTCCGATCGCTGCAGTTGTGGTTTATGTTGCGAAGCTACGGGATACGGAACTTACCTAGTGAGATTGTTTTCCTTCAAAAATGCCTGTCGTTCCTGAGCGTCCATCTCCACAAGTTTAATCTCCAATGCTCCAGAGAAGGGAATCAAAGGTGCGCCAGGATCGTTCTTGTCAATCCATTCTTTCAATTTTGGTAACCTGAAATAATAAACAATATAATAATAATAATGGTCTAATAATTATTTCATCAGAAACAAGCCCTACGCAGGAAATTTATAGTGTGCAAGTGTATGCGCAGACACAAATGCACTCTCTATTTCCTTTATCTCATGTCTCTCTCTGTCCGATGGGACAGAATATCACCTGGAGAGACATAAGGGTCGGTTCATATCTGACGGAAAATGCGTCGACGCACTAACGCATCATCGGTTAGGTGTGAATGGTTAAATGTTTTATTGTATATTTGTCTGTTCAGGCGTTACGCGACCGATAGTACGCGCCGCATTTTCCGTCAGATATGTACCGACCCTTAGGCCGACACCAAGGCATGGTGAGGTGTGTCATATTTTTCGAAATGACCACCCATCTATGGACTTGACAGTGAAAACGTTTCTTGTCCTTGCAAATGTCTCGAGTCGCCAAAATATCATTTAGTATAAATATGATGTTCTTAATAAAGCTTGATAGGAATTGTACAACTATTGCCCATATAGTCTTTCAAGGTCAAGTCAAGTCTGTGTTGGAGGTAAATAGCAGTAGTATAATGGTTCCGATGAACACGCAAGTGAAGTTTTGTTAAAAAAAAACATGGTTGTCTGTAAAGTCAGTCTACGAACGATAATTTTACGTGATAACGTCATAGCATTGATGACGTAACGCCACTCGCTGTTGCTTAGCTACCTCAATAACGCTAGTTCCAATTGTTTCGCATGTCATGTCGCTGCAATCGTAATTCGCTGTTGCTTAGCAACCAATCAATAACATGACCGTTACATAGCCACCAGTGAATAACGTGACACTATTTCGTGCGTGCCACTGGTCATCGATTTATAAGAGGTTATCACGTCAAAATTAACATACACATTATTGTAATAAGTTACAATTTTAAAAGTGATACTAACCATTTGTTCTTCTTCCGGATATAATCCTTCTCTGATAAATTGACAAGGTACAGAGCAGGTTTCGATGTCAAAAATAGGTACTTATTCAATATTTCAATCTGAAAAAATATATATGTAAGACAAATTTGTAATAAAGATCATGTATTAAAATTATGAAAATATATACACTACAGATTATTAAAATATATATATTACGGGTCTTAATCGCGTGAATAATTTAGGTAAAATAGTGTACCCGAGACCACGACCGTTGCAATACGGTCGAAACGTCGTGCAATAAACAAGGTACTTAACTTAAATTATTCACGCGATTATGACCCGTAATATATATATTTTCACAATGTGTAAAAATAGCGAAAGTTTATCAACATGTATTATAATTCCTTATAAGTTTATATTTACATCAGCAGCGCTCCAATCTCCGAAACGGATGTGTTTTTTCTCATCTACTAAAACTGTCTTGATCTTTTGCAATGTGTCCTGTAAATATAAAACAATATTCATTAAATAATCTTGTTGCAAAACTTGATTTTGAAAAGCTTCTTAATTAAAGCGAGCTTTGAAGCGGCGGTAGCCTAATGGCTAAGGCATCGGTCTCGCAATCGTGAGGTCGTGGGTTCGAATCCTGACCATTATACTACCGACGTGAACCCACTCCTAACACAAGCCATAGAGCTTAGCTGGAGGAGTTAACAGGATTGCTAATAATGTGCGGCCACAATCCTAAAAATGTTTATATTTAAATTTTGCTTTGTTACTCCTACACACAAAAACTTTTGACGGATTTTGATGAAACTTGGCAATGATATAAGTACATTACATATTAGAATAGCACGTAAAAACAAACAGAGAACCAATTTCTTTAAATCTGGTTAAAAAATAAAATAACAACATACAAAAAAAATTACGCGTGTGAAGCCGCGGCGAAAGAATCAACACTATGAGCGCACCTAGTAGGGGTTCAAACCCTACTTAATTTTAGAAAAAAAAAGTAACCCTTATGTGCGGAGTCCGGCCTGCGGTATTGTAAGAAGTCTAACTCCGCATTTGGCGGGTCTTATTTGTAAACTACCCCAAAAGATAAATCTGTCCAAGAAGGGTATATGCTACTTGTGATGCAAAACTTACATATTCCGGCTTCAGTTTTTTATCGTTGCCCCGATTAACGACTCGGTCGAGCTTCTCAATGTTCTGCATGAGTTGTTCCTCATCCTTCAGTCTGAGTTCTTCTCCGATCGTTTCTAAATCTCTGACGGGGTTCACATCGCCGTCTACGTGGATTACGTCCTCATCATCGAATGCACCTGAAATGTCAAAGCAAATGTAAAATACACAAGCTACTGGTAATTGATACAAGTATATATCTCTACTAGTTGACCCGCGCAACTTCGAATGCGTAAATTTCCCCCGTTTTTGCAACATTTTTCATTGCTGCTCCGGTTCTATAATCATAGGTCATAGCGTGATGTTATATAGCCTATAGCCTTCCCCGATAAATGGGCTATCCAACAGTAAAATATTTTTTTAATTCGAATTTGTAGTTCGTGAGATTATTGCGTTTAAACAAACAAACTCTTCAGCTTTAGGTATATTAGTATAGACCAGTGGTTCTCAAACTTTTTAAATGACGGAACCCTTTTGGGAAGCAAAATACTTGATGGAACCCTACAATAAAACAATTATTTTTATAAGTGTATTCTTTATTAATCAGCATAATAAAAGTACAATGTATCAGTTACTAATTATTATTTACTTCACCACTTGGTAAGGACAATAATAGAAAACATTAAAAAAGAAAAAATCTAACTAGTGGGAGGTATGAAACTGTTTTTTATTTTTCATCAATTGCTTGATATCAGGTTTGATGGAAGAAAGTTGGAGTCTCATATCAGCTTCGGCGTCCAGTCTATTGCGATATTTTGTTTTCGTGGCTGCGTAGGTAGAGAATCCTGTTTCGCACAAATATGTAGTTGGGAACGGGAGAAGAATATCCAGAGCCATTTGGCCAAGCATTGCATATTCATCTTGGATTCTGCACCAAAAATCATTAAGAGGCGTCGTTTTGAACAATGACTCCATACTTGTGTCTGATGACATTTCTAAAAGAGATTCATATATCTCATTTGACATGTTTTCAGGCTTTTCCAAGTTGGGTAAAAAAGGATTATGAATCCAGGAGTTCACTTTAATTTTTGTATTGTGTTCTTCGGGAAAATACTTTTCAAAAGATGCGCGCATCGAACTGAGATATTGGACCAATTCTTCAAACACATTATCTTCAAACATTTCTGAGTCGTTTTCGCTAACAAACTCACTGAGTAACGTAAAACTTTCTATTTCTTTCTTACCAATGCAAATGATCCAAAAATCTAATTTTCTTTTAAAAGCAGTTATTTTATTATAGGCCTGAAACACTGTTGTCTGTTTACCTTGCAACGATAAATTTAATTCGTTAAGTTTTTGAAAGATATCCGCCATAAAAGACAATCGGAACAACCAAGTTTTATCATACAAACGGTCCTTCAAATTAAAAGAAGTATCTGCTGAAAGAAACATTTGTAACTCGGCTCTAAGTTCAAATAGCCTTGTTAAAGTTTTTCCCCGAGACAGCCATCGCACTTCTGTATGGAGCAGCAGTGTTTTATGTTTGCTGCCATAATCTTCACACAATAATGAGAACAATCGGGATTGTAGTGGTCGTGATTTGATAAAATTAATTATTTTTACCGCTTCATCCATAACTAATTTTAGATTAGACGGCATTTGCTTCATCGCAAGTGCTTGTCTATGCAGAATACAATGACTGGAACTACAATTAGGCGCTTTATTTTTCATTCGTGACACTGCTCCTGCTGTTTTACCTGTCATCGCCTTGGCCCCATCTGTACAAATGTCAATGCAATTGTTCCAACTGAGATTATGTTCTTCAAAAAATATATTTATTTTATTAAAAATTTCTTCCCCGGTAGTGTTTGTAAGCAGCGATGAACACATAAGCATGTCTTCTTCAAAAGAACTTTTATATGGATATCTCACAATAACCAGCAGGATAGCCAAACCAGCGACATCAGTCGACTCGTCCATTTGCAAAGCGAATCGTGTATTTTGTAGACGTGTAACTAGTTCTTGTTTGACGTAGCTTGCCAGATCATGGATTCGTCGTGAAACAGTATCGTTTGATAGCGGAACAGTAGAAAGATGCTTTGCAGATTTTTCATCAAGCATACATTTTGTTATGTCTAATACACATGGTTTTATTAATTTCTCAGCGATAGTGTGCGCTTCACCTGCTTGTGCAATGCGATAGCTAACTAAATATGATGCCTCCGTGGCCTTTTCGTTGGTAGTTTGTGTTACATGCATCATATTTTTTTGACTTTCTAATAACTGATCTTTTTTGCGAACAAAAAATTCTTTATTCTTGTCTTTAGTCTCGGGGTGTACGGTTTCTAAATGTCGACGCAATTTGGCAGGTGCCATGGAACTATTAGGAAGCAGTTTACTACAGAGCATGCAGAGAGGTGAGCCGTTGGAATCAACAAATCCGAAACTGATATAAGATTCATCATACTTCCTTTTTTTCGTCTTTGAAACCGTCGAGCTTGACGTCGTGGCACTCGTGGCATCATCTTCTGGATCGGTGATTGCTAAATTCTCCGCGCGCATTGCTTTTGAACATTCAGCGTCATTAGAAGATGTTGTTGGAACACGTTTAACACCTTTAAGCCAACGTTCCATTCTTCTTTATTTATAATGTTACAAGTCAGGATAGTGGGGTTTAAATAATGCACAATCGTTACTGCGTATAAGAGACTAAATTTAGAACCTACAGGGAAGAAATGTATAAAACTGAGACAACAGAATACAGCAGGCAGTAAAACAATGAACACTAGTTTCTCGCTAGCGAGCTTGTAAGTAGGTAGTAACTTATCGCTCCGAACGCTAATCATCAACTGACGACGCCAACGCGCGATCGCCGCTTTTATACTTAGTCCTAGACTCGATCTCAAATATTCTCGAAAATACTCGAGTCGGCACCTTTGATAAACAAAAAGCAAAAATAAAAACAGAAATTTAAAAATAGCGTTGTAAACAATATCGACTTTATCCTTTGAAGTTAGAGACGAAAGTCGCTTGTTGACAACTATAGCGTCTAATTCAGAGGCGGCTTTTATCAAAGAGACTGAGCGGTTACAAGTATACTACCCGCTCGTTTTAAGTTTGCCGCTGGCGATAGGTATGAGTGTATGACGTTCGAAATTTTTTATTTAATTGTAACAATAAAAATTGTGTACGGTAGATATTTGGGTAAAACTATGACACATTATAAGTTTTGTTGTCACGTGGGGGAGGGTACGCGCATTCCACAGACCGGCAAACTTAGAGCGAACGCGTTGTACAAGTATAAAATTGTTGAGACCAAACTTATAAGATATTGTACCAGCTAATGTAACACAAGCTTATACAAATACAAATAAATAAATAAATAACATTCATAGCGTTTTGTCTCCGCGCGGCCGCGGAGTCCGCACAGCCGCGGAGCGACCAGAGAGAGGTGTTTTGATTTTTTTATTTCTAAATTCTTGCGGAACCCCGACAGAGGTATCACGGAACCCTAGGGTTCCGCGGAACACACTTAGAGTATAGCTGGTATAGACTATAGCACTTGTAAAGCCGAAGGGCTTTACAAGAGCTTATAATTTAATGAGTTTCTCTAGTAGTTTCACAAAACTTTTTAAGCTGATTGCGGGCTGTACCGAAATATATATTAGTTAAAGTTAAGTAAATGTGAAAAAATCTGAAAAGGTTATTCATAGTCATTTATCAGATTTAAATAAAGGAGTTTTAAATTCGATAATAATATAAAATATGGTTATGCATGGAACTATATTCGTGTTTTAATATTAAAAATGAAACACTTACGACAGAGATTAAAAATGGCATCGCAAGCTTTAATATGCGATAAGAAGGCATTGCCTAAACCTTGACCTTCAGCAGCGCCCCGCACAAGACCGGCTATGTCCACAACATTCAAGAATGCTGGCACTTTACTGAAAGTAAAACAACAAGCAATAATTAAAATTACAAGACTATGTTATGTTTGAAACTAAGTAATACTTTAGAACAGCAACTGGCCTCTTGGTCTAGTGGTTATAGTGACCCTGACTGCTAAGCCGGAGGTCGTCGGTTCGATACCCACTCAGGATAAAACTTTGTGTGATGAGCACGATGTTTTATTCTGTGTCTGGGTGTAATTTATCTATAACTAGCTGTCCTGGCGAACTTCGTACCACTCCGTTATTAAAGTACTAAATACTCCGTAAAGTCGTTCTCTAGCAGTCTCGTGACTGAGGGAAACAGGGATTCATTTATTTATACAATTTAAGATTTCATTTATATTTTACATACATATATATTTAGAAGTAATAAGAAGCAATATATTATCAGTTGTCTGGTTGCCATAGTACAAGCTCTGCTTAGTTTGGGATCAGATGATGTGTGAATTGATGTGTGTGTGAACTGAGTGACCACACTTTTATTTCGCAACATAAAAATCATAGGATTTAGTAAAAGACTTAAAACAATTGTAGAACAAATCAAATTCCCAAAATATTAATATTATTTGGTGGTTAGGTAAGCAGCTTATGATTTTACCTGACTGGTTTGTGAAACTCGCAGAGATAGTCAAATCTGTCGTCCGGCACTGGTACCCTACGTGCTGAAACAAATAAAAGGGTTAAACATTTGATTAAATGTAAATTGAGGCCAATAGGCTATATGACTGTCAAGTCAAATCAGTGTCTTCGTACATATTTGTATGGAATACAGAGGCATAACGTAAGGTTCTTCAAATCATTTATTTTAGTATTTGTTTTGACGATTTTTAATTCTTAAACACGTTAAATTGTGGAATAACATATTTATTCGAGGTACGATTAACGATTTATTCTATCAAAATAGAACTCCTTTTCCAAGACATACATTTTGTAGTTTACTCTGGATAGAACTAGGCTAGTCTAGACAAAACTGATCAAAACTTATTTTAAACAGAACTACAGAACAGGACTGAACTACAGGACAGACTAAGTTTATCCTCAGCAGAATAAGTTAATAGTGGATTGGACAGATATTATTTTGAACTGGGCAGAACTAGCTTATCCTGAACAGTAGCATTTCATTAATTAATATACTAATATAGTCAGTCAGGCATCCACAGTTACAGATCCTGGGCGCTCCGCCTTGTAAGATACTAGATATGCCCTCAAATCAATATCTATTATCAATATACCTAAGCATCTTATCTATAGTTAGGTAGCCATTATATTTATCATAAACACCTTTTTTTAAATAGTAGCTTTAGCCTACTACTCCGTCGGCCTTAGAGCTTCAATTTCCTAAAATTCTTTCGTATCCCTAACCTACATCCCAAAAGAACTCGCCCAGCAAAGTTAATAGGATCGAGGGTTTAGGCTGTGAGTTGATGAGTGAATGAATGATTCGAACTACTACTGTGTTACCAATGTACCATTCGCAGCGAGTATTACGTTACGCACCGTGTTAGAAATTCATGAAAGCATGCTCGTTGCTCGCCTGTGTTCTATATATTCGTCTGCCGATGAGGTTGTGTTGGGATCTTTGGATTGCGGCGTACTAACTGAGTTGCGTAACACTCAAAGGATTCGCCAAAAAAGCGACAGCGGGCAGTGCACTCGCAGCGGACAACGAGGCGCACGTTGCTCGCATGTTCGTACTTGTTTACACATTACGCAACATATTAACATTTCCAACACCATATAAATAAAAAAAGTTTAAGGCAAAATAAATTTTATTATGTTAAACTATATATCTAAAAATACAATTATAGAATAAAAAGCATTCGTTTTTAATCATCATTAGACCTAGCAGATGAAGGCGTCAATAAAGCAACAGAATTATTTTGTCTCATATGACGGCATTTTGGGTAAGAAGCAAATGGATTTTCCATTGATCGCATACGTAATCCTAAATCTAAAATAAGATTGCTTCTAATTTCAAAAACTTTTAATGCTCGTTGAAAAACATCCACCTTGTCCTTTGCTAACCGAGGGTTATGTGTTTTCAAATACAAAGCTATATATATTATTCCCGAAAGCTGGAAAGTAAGTCCTGGATATTTCGGCCTTATTGCATTGACAGAGCAACACGCTTCCGTTAAAACATTAGCTAAAGTTTGCTCTAAATACCCCAAATCAGGTAACTTCTTTAACGACAGCCGAGGAAAAAAGCTAGATTCCTTGAAAATTTGAATATCCGAAAACATGTGAGGTCTATCTAAAAAAATGTGGAGACATGCTTCACTGCAAAACATATATGTTTTGAATTTATAAGTGGCAGCATATTTATTAGTCCCAGGTTCGAGTATTTGACGTGGTAAATTCTTTGCATAGGTAACTATACAAATACCATTTTCATAAACATTATCAGCGTTAATAATTTTTACTACTGCTGGTATTTCAGGTATATTTATTTCTTTTAAAAGAAAATAGTCAGGGTACTCTAAGACTAATTTCAAGTGGTCGTCACATATCCAATAAAATTTATTTTTGTATTGCACTACACCTGTTTTATCACCATGGTAGCTACTATTTCTGAAAACATTTTTATGAACACACGCCGGACACATATTTTTAAATGAAGACTGGTTTTGTTCAAATACTGCATTCGGAACGAGCATAGAAGAAGCGGGCACAATTTTCGTTTTATGATTAGCCAAATAATAATAAATTTTAGCTTCTGACTGTTGGATGTAATTAATAGCATTTTGTAAACATTTCCACTTCGATTCGTTACCATTGAGAAAGCAAATATTTTGATAATCTTCATTTATCCATTTTCTGATTTTGTAACACTGTTCGTTCCATCTCGTAAATCTATTATCCATGAATGATTTTGAATACGGTGGTTTATACTTCATTATGTCGTGATAAATTTCATTTTGGGAATTTTCTATTATAACAGATTTATCACTAGTAATATCAAATATAATATTTGGATATAGACCATCTCTGGCCAAGGCCATCGCTTCGCTAGGAGTGCTAGGAAATCCATCGAACACAAATCCGTAAGTGACGGCGCGGTGGTCAATTGTGACAGCTTGAACAGCACTCATTATACTGTCACAATCAATAACTTCACCAGATTCTACTTTTTTCCTAATTTGTAATGCTAGTTCGCTCCAATGCATCCTATTTAGTATATAACGTAAGGCTGTTCCTCTTGAGATACATAATAAATTATTTCGTTTGGCAAGGTTTGCTGCTAACATGCTTTTTCCAGACTTAGGTGCCCCGGTGATACCAATTGTAAGAGGATAAGCATAATGAGTTTCAATGCAATCACTAGTAACATACTTCAAGGGCTCCTTTCTGAATTGAACGACATTATCTTCACTACCTATGAAGTAAATATATGCTCGATGTATAATCGGAAATAATTTATTTTGACGCCGGCTTATTTTATAATTATTGCGGATTGTTTGCGGGTTCATGTAAATGTAAACAGGACACATTCGACCAAATTTGCTTAAAAAGAAATATCCTTGTGAAATTAATAACTCTGCGATATCATTAGGGATAACGAATGTTTGTTCTAAAGAGGATGATGATCTATTTCTTAATTCAGTCAAATTAGATAAAACCAATCTATACACTTTGTAAAAAGGTTTTGCACTGTTAATTGAAATTACTTTAATTTTATTTTCTTCTAAAAGCTCTTTCAATGAGTCTGTACCTTCATTGTCAGACTCTAGTATAGCTTCTATTCTGCTGTTAATATTTTCAAGCTGCTCTAGAGGTTTTTCCCATTCGCGTATATCTTTCGGCTCTGGATATTGTTCTATCATCTTATTGTATGCATTGAACACATTTGGATTTACATTCACTGATCCTAAAGGATGAGCATCCATTATAACACTTTGACGAGAAATATCTCTACCTAGAGAGTTAGGGTTTTCCACAATAAAATTTTCTAAAATATCTTCAAGAATCGCTTCAACTACCACTACTTTGGTGATGAAATGCATCCATTCCTGGTGTTTATCATGTACTGTCTTTCGGTGTGCAATTTTTGCTTCTGTTAATTGTGATTTCCATCGATCGTACATTATAGGAGTAACGCGTTTAAGACTTGTGTCTAAATCACAGTCTAAAGCTATCACTAAATCAGGAATGCAATTGCACTGTATCATGTCTTCACCATCCTGTGGAATTCGTGGATAGCCATCTAAAACAAAACCGGTCTCTATGTAAGGGTAATCATTCCATATTTTTGTAATTATTTTTTGCATGTATACAGGTGTCACAGGTTGTGCGCGTTCAAAATAATTAATTAACATGTGTCTCAATTCTACTTCATTTGATACAATGTCATCGTAAGCATTTGGATTCTCTTCATCAAAGTGGAACTCTACCACGCCTTCTTCTTCTTCAGGTTCATCTGTGAAGGGGTTTTCATACATGCGACCAACTTTTTTATAATGTTGTGGCATATAATAGTTATTTATAACATCTTGAAAATCAATATGTAATAATCCAAGCTCTAAAGCTAATTGCTTTGATAAAGCCGTTTTTCCACTGCCTATGCACCCCGTAACGCAAATTTTTAGTTTGGGGATCTTCTTGAAAGGATAGTTATAAGCTTGATGTTTTTTTATATCTTGTTGAAATAATTCAACATATTCTTCTTTAGCGAAGTAATGGACTTTATTGTTGTATATCAAAGAAAACTCGCGTTTACCCTCCCACAATAATCCATGTTTAAAATATGTAAAAGGACAGTAAATATTAGTTTCGCAATAGTTTTGAGAATCATTAAAGGTAAGAAGATCTTTTGCACCCTCGTTTTCATCAGCTTCAGTCTCCTCACCTTCATTAACCTCACCTGTTATAAAATAACTCTCACGTAATTTTAAAAGCACTTCTTCAAGCACTTCAACGTCTGTTTTATCTCTGAGTTCTATTTCAATGTAACATTTAGATAGGTCCTCTAATCTAATTTTAATATTATCCCAATTTTCGCGAAATTTTTCCATAGATTCTTCAAGTTTTTTTATAAACTCTGTGTTTTCATCTTCCTGTGTGACATCCTGTTGGTTCAGTGAGTCAAGGCTTCTATTAATTAAATCATCTACAATGATTTTCATATTATTTTGTGTAACTTGAAGAATTGGTAATGGTTTTGTTTGAAGCTTCGATATAATTAGTGGGTCTTTGACCGATAATAATATTTCCTGATAATTTTTAACAGATTTTTGAATATTTATGTAATGTTCTACCAATTCTGGTACAATTTCTCTGTCTTCCATTATAGATATAGTATAATCGGGGATTATTTTAGCGACGCTAAGATGTTCCCAATATTCGGGATCAGATGGGAAACCATCAATTATAAACTTACTATAAGATTCAGTTACGTTGATCTCACTATTTTTGATGACCATAGGCGAAATTAGTGGGAGGAGTTCATCCATCAATTCTTCAGTGGTGGGTTCTATATCCTTTTGTAAGTCATTAAGTACAATATATTCTGATATAGCTTTTGTAACATCTGCATCGCCCAAAAGTGGTGGCTTTGGTTCCTCAATAACAGTTCTTAATTCGAGGGGAGCGTAAGTCAACAGAATAGATGGATTCGCTAGGACTGCTTCACATTCAGCTATACTATCTAGTGTAGGGAGAAAGTAAAGTCGTTCTCTAATGAAGTTAAATTTTTTTAAAGAATCAGGGTCCATTACATTAGGTTCTATTATTGTCGCAGTGTCCTTTTTTTTTTCTTTATCCGTCTTTTTCTTTTGACTCTTTTTAGTTGGTGATTTTTTAGAATCTTTCTCTTTTTCTTGTTCATTTTTTTCCGTCGGTTCAGCATCAGCTTCCTGCTCTTTTAGTTCTGCATTTTCTTCCAGTTCTTTCGTGTCTATTTGTTCTGTGTTTTTCTCCTGATTTTTTCTATCTATTTCTTCTTGAATGAGCGTCTGTATTTCTATGTGTTTTATTAATAATGGAATATATTTTTTTAATTCACCTAGAACTAATTTCGTCCATTCTTCTAAACCATTTATTCTGTTACTCTCCTGTATTTTCCATTGCATAAATCTGGCATCTTCTATAGTACCACTTATTTCGGAGAGTATTCTTACAGCGAAGACATGGTACTTTTTCTGTTTTTCGGTTTCTAGAAATGATGGAAAGCTAATAACAGGTGTGTCAAAAATCCACGATAGGCATTCTGCTACCATAGTTTTGCCTGACCATCTCGTTCCAGTTACGATGATTCTACATGTGGGCTCTAAATATTTTAATTTTAAAAAAGGACGTGGATTTCTACAGAATGATATAAAATTCTTAAGTGAAGACATTAGATACACATGTTTGAACAATTTAACAGCAAGTGCTGGTTTTCCTATAACAGATTGCCTTTTTTTAAGTTCAACAGGACATCTGTTATACCAAGGTGAGGGATAGCATGTAAAATTAAGAACGCCATTATTAATTACTTGTGACTCTCGTACCGTATTCCAAAATTCTTCTAAATCATCGGGTGGCTCCTGTAGGTACAGCGGTTCTGGTATGATAACAGGATTAATGTGCATTAAGAGCAATCTCTCTGATATTTGATGCATCATTTGATGGATTGAAGTTCGACCATCGAGTTTAATCACTTGGCTTGGATCATAATTCATAATTTTCTTTTCTATAAATGGTAAAATATAATGCCTGTAATTGCATACCTGACCTAGAGATTTCTTTTTGAAATTTATAGGTGCCCTGCAACTATATTTGGAATTAAAAACGTGAACGTTATGGGGATTTTCATAATCACTAGAAGTATACCTAGTAGGCCATCTAATATCAGAAGTATTTATGGTAGAAAAGGGTTCTATCACGTGTTGATTGTTTTTGTAATTTATGAATTTGTGTGTTTTTTTGGTTAACACGTCACCATCTGGGCAAGTGATATAAATAATAATATCAGGTTTTAAACTTAATTTGAATACTTCTTGAAGCTGCTTTAAGAGTATTACTTGCTGAGTGTCAAAAAAGGGTATTTTTCGTCTGTGGAAGATATTGAGGCATGAACTCAATAGAAATTTGGGCAGTTCAGCGACAATTACTTCTTCACCTTCATGTATTTCTTCTTGTTCTTCTACTACTTGTTCTTCCTCTAGCTCTGCTTCCTCTGTATTTTTAAATGAAGACTGTGAGGATTCTGTAGCTGATGGTATACGTTGTAACTTAGGCTTTTTTCTTTTTAAATTGTATATTACATCAAATAAAATTTCATCTATTATTAACAAAGCATCTTCAGTATATTTTGATTTGATTAAAATATTTGGCTTTTTAAAAGCATTCACAATAGGGATGCCTGATATTACATATCCTCTGTGTTTGACTGCTGGAGATTTTAGTTTTTGTGTCAACATGCTCAGGATGGTGGTATGAGTGCATGGAACATTATGTTTCAAATTAAAATTTAAGCATTTGCCTGATAAACTTTGATGCGATATTTCTTCAGATATAATACTCATAGGGCACAAATGTATGCAGTTATATTTTTTAGAAATAGCTTCTCCAAGACTATATGCACCAAGTCCTGGTTTACCAAGGATTATGTAACACGTTGGCTTTGCCCGTAAGTACATTTCTTGAGCGTCGACGTCTGTCCACATGGTATCTAGCTTAGATGTGCGACTTGAAGGTTCTGCTGTATTATTTAAACCCAGTACTGCTGCCGCTAACAATGAAGGTGTGTGTTTTATTTCAGTTTTCTGCTCAGCCATCATCTTAGCCGCTCGGCTGCTATATATTACACCATTATGTTCCCAAACATCTTTAATATTATGTTTGTCCACCAAATCCAAATTACGGTCAGTGAATGGAAGGGACATAATATAAACAAATAATTACTTTTGCTGTATCAATCTCAATTCAATGTCAACATCAATAAAAATCGTGAAACAGACGTCCCCTGCCTGTCATTGTCATTAAAAATATATTTATTTCTACTTTATGTTTTCGGCCAGGACTAGTATTGCGTAAGGTTGCGATCATTAGACCCGGGCTTTGTTTGGATCGCTTCGATATCTTAGGATTTATTAATTTCATATAATTTATAGCTTTCTTTTATAATTCAGATGATAGACGTTAACTCAACGCGCGCTATAAATATATACATTTTATTTCAGGCGATTTTAGTTTAACGAGCGTCTAACGCTGAGCAGTGCCTTTACTATGGCAACGCGCGTTTTGATATAATTGCTTGCCGTACTACCGCAATGTATGAAATGAACTGCGGGAAATCCTACCCATTATACTACCGACGTGAACCCAATCCTAACACAAGCCCTTGAGCTTAGCTGAAGGGGTTAACAGGATTGCTAGTAATGTGGAATCACAATTCCACATTGCTAGTTATCTTTTTAAAGAAAAAAAAATGTGTACTACATACTACACATAAAAAAGGAGAAGCTGACTGACTGACTGACATAACATTGTAGGGCCTAAACTATAAGGGTTATAAACTTGACATTTTGCACAATGTTCCTTTTATTATGTAGGAGAGC
This sequence comes from Herminia tarsipennalis, assembly GCA_945859575.2. Taxonomy (NCBI): domain Eukaryota; kingdom Metazoa; phylum Arthropoda; class Insecta; order Lepidoptera; family Erebidae; genus Herminia; species Herminia tarsipennalis. The sequence continues at coordinate 9,798,414 of OX243840.2, forward strand.
ACTAAGGATTTTTGAAAATTCACCTCCTAAGGGGGTAAAACAGGGGTGCAAAGTTAGTATGAAACTTTGCCGTTTAAATATTTTGGTAACAATCTGGCATCCACGCAGGCGAAGCCGCGGGCATAAGCTAGTCTACACATACTCTTAACCCGCGTTTAGCGTTTGCAGGGTTCGAGGATATACATATATTATGATATATATACAAACATTGCTTAAATAAATTACATTATTATGCAATTTTTGGCGTTTGTTACTGTCGTTGATGTCCTATCCAGTCTAGATTTAGAATCGGAAGATGACTTCCTTGCAGCTAAACAAAGCACAATTATGAATACGGCATTTTTTGATTATTTTATTTCATCATTATTAGTGCTTTACGAATGACTGATGAAGTGTGATTTGGTAACTTAAATACTTATTTGATTATGTTCTAGAATTGTGATTTGTAATGTTTATTGTTTTGTTACCTAAAGGGACGTCTAAACGGCATTTTTTACGGCCATTTGTGGCGGCAATGCTGTGGTCGGCAACATGGCAGTACTCTCCAATATTGATATGATGGTTGCCAGACGATCGCTGAGCGATCGATTTTCCGCAATGTTGCCCGGACAATTTTGTTGTTGTTTCAGCCGAATAGTAAAAGTAATAACAAAATAAAGATTTTTATTTACATATTAAAATAAGGGGAATTATTAACCGTACGAAGTAGTAGTAACACACTGCTTACAATTTAATGCACTAAATCGATTCCGTTCGCCGAGTACTATCGCCTACTACAGTTTTTCGGCCATTTAGTATTTCAGTATGCCATAATCAGTAATTTTGACACCCATAGTTTGAATTTATATTCGCTTGTATGAATACTACCCTTATAATAATAAAAGTAGCAATATACCTATTTAAAAGAAAGTATTTTGTTAGCTTTTATAAAATGAAAGTAAAGTCCTGTAAAACTAAGTTGAAGAAACATACTAAACAATGTCTAAGTAAGTCTAAGTAGCAAAACATCCAACTTTGCCAAACATCTAATTAGCAGTAAGCATAATTAGGGTGCCATACTCAAATTGGCAAAACAGAACCCTAAGGGTTCGCAATGTACGTCCATCAACCCTGCACAATGGGGTAGGTAAGAAATAAGAATCACTTTGTCAGCATAAGTAATAATAATAATACTAAGGGTCTCTGAGCAAACATGGGGACAAACAGAGCGACATGTCGAAACTGTAAGGGCGATTTTTGCCCTATTATGGACGATATTTGGAACCCTAAGAAATCGTATTATAAGATTTCCTCAAAAACCTCTTGCCTGAGAGATGGAGATTGAACCTCAATCAATAATGTACAATAGTCATAAATATAGTAAAATAAAATAAAAATATACTTATTTTCATTAGGATCAATGGTGCAGAAGGGGAAATTTTCAGCAGCTGCTTGACTTTTGGTCAAGACATTGAAGAATGTTGATTTGCCGACATTAGGGACACCTACAATACCAACTTTCAAGTTGGTACCCACACGCCCAATGAGAGGCTTTTTTTCTGGTTCTTCTACTTTCTTAGGAGGCATTCTGAAAACATCAATTGTTATTTATTAAAACAATATCCTGGCCTGTTAGTCTGGAGTGGGTTTGATTTCCATCCCAGATAAAATTGTGTAATTTATTTATTTATTTAATTATGGCACTCCAACAACAAATTTACATAAATTAGCCTTATGAACTAAAGTTATCTACTTACATACTAGCATAAACCTGTCACTTAAAGGTGTGCACAGCACTCGTATTTAATGTTACAATGGTCCCCAAATAAGAAGTAGGTACTTATCACTAAAAAGTCATGTGCATACATGTGTGATGAGCAAGATAGTTTCGTCCAGGTGTAATTGATATGTTGTTAATCAGTGTCAGGTTGCCATAATACAGACTTTGCCTAATTTGAAAGTATTTTTCTAAGATAAGATTATTTAACATTAATTTCTGTCCATCTAAACTAGACTATGCTTAATAATGGGTAGTTTTATAGCACTTGCTTAATAAAAGAATTTGTTAGTGAAAGGGAATAGCTTGAATTAGGGATGGCCCAACTTTGGATAACTAGCCAACTAGTTTTAAGCGAAAAGAGCTGAGTAGCTTTCATTAGTGCTTATTTTTTGTTATAACTGTAGTAATGCCAGGTAATTTACCATAAGTAGTATTATATATTATTGGTTGATGTTTCAAAGCTATCCTATGTCTTTCCCCAGTACCCAAAACTATCTCCATACCTAATTTCAACTAAATTGGTTAAGAGGTTTAGGCGCGAAAACATAACAGACATCTATACTAATATTATAAAACTGAAAAGTTTAATTTTTTTGTTTAGTTGAATGCAATAATCTCAGGAACTACAGGTTCAAATTGAAAAATTCTTAAGTGTTAGATAGTCCATTTACGGAGGAAGGCTATATAATATCACGCTATGACCAATAGGAGCATCAATGAAAAATGTTGCAAAAACGGGGAAAAATTGCACAGATGAAGTTGCGCGGGTCAACTAGTATATAGGACTTCATAGCCATTGAAAAATGTTAAATGAAGGGAACATCTTATTCAGTAGTAAGTACAACCAAAAGTTTTTTCTTAACTTTCGCCATTTGTACACATTATAGAATTTTATAAGCTACGAGTCTTTATCGCGTAAATATTTTATTTTAAATAAAAAAAATTAAGACCTATAGCTTATAAAATTCTATAAACCACAGGTATATTTCAAAGTTGTACAAGCGAATGCCTTAAACCAGGTACAATAATACTTATTTTGGTTTTATACTGTTAATGTTCCAGTAATCATTATCTCTAAATGCTATATAAATACTAAAATGAGGATGATTTTGAAATTTTATTTATTAATTACAGTACCTACTTCTACCAACACACTGTTCAATCCACAACAGCTGTTTTAGTCCTATTAATAATAACTATGATTATTATTACTGTATTAATAAGTTTATAAAAGTAAGAGTTTTACATTCCAGTGCCTTGAGCTAATATAATGTAAAAATGATTAAAAATATTGTATTATTTATAACATATAACTAGATAACCTCAAGAAGAGGAACATTACCTGAAATGGTTGTCGGTGGAGAAAATATGTAGCAATAATAAGTTTGTACTTATATTAAAATTACAGGGTTAAGGTTACTATCTGTATTATAACTTATTTATTAGCCGATAAATGGGAAAAATATTGTTAACGTGCACGAACGAAATTCTATCCGGCAATTTTACCACAGAGTACAAAATCAGTCACACGTCACTCACGTCAAAAGTAATAAATGTCAAAATGATGTTATTAGCATGATGACAGAATCATGTTACGTTTGTAAACGTTGTGAAACACTGAAAATCATAAAAACCGGCGAACCAAGAGCATGTGTGATACCATGTTCAGTGTAGGCACCGCAAAGATAAAGTATATACATAATTTGACTGTGGTGTAGGGATGTATAAAAATGTACTCTGTGGTGTATGGCACAGAGTACTTTTGTTTAAACTTAAAGTGTGGGGTTCTGCAGGGAACATACGAACTGAAAAAGTGCACCAGCAAAAGACTGTATCTTCATCGCACTTATGTCCTTTTGTTGAGAAGCGTAGTTTTTCGGCAATAACTCAAAGAAAGTATCGGACATACCGCGATCCTGTTGAAAATAATTTTAGTTAAAAGTAGTTAATATATTAAGCGTTACCTTTGTATTTTTTTTATATTTTTTGGTCAAACGGTTTAAACGTTAAAGGGCCCTGTTTTGCAACCTTCGGCGCGTTTATTTCCGAAAATATTCGTCTAATCAAAGAAGTGTCTTAGTAACCGCAAAATGTTTTTAAAAGACCTGCCGAATGATGTGCCATACTAAAAAAAAAAACAGCATCTGTTACATGTTTATTACTTAAATTATACTATCGAATGAAGTAGCGGCTCATACAAGACAGCTAATGTGTAGAAGACAGACAGACGGACGCACGGACAGGACGATTATGGGTTTAGTTTTTGCCATTATGGCTGCGGAACCCTAAAAACCGGGCAAGAGCATGTCAGACTATGTTAAGTGTAGGGCACAGAGCACATTTGTAGGTGTAGGGTTAGGCAGCCGTTATTACAATTAAATGCACTAAGTACCTACTAAAAAAAAACAGTGTATAATTGCACCAGCAGAAGAGCGCAGAGTAGGTAATATAAAAAAGTTTGTTAGAAACCTTGAAATGTTTCTAAAAGACCTGCCGAATGATGTGTCACACGTTGGTGTTCGCTGAAAAAAAATATCTTCTGTTACATCTACATACATGTATGGAGTGCCCCCCTTAAATGTAAAGTTTTATTATTTAGTTAACAAACTAAGCAGCGGCTACTATAACTTTAAATGGCACCTTTTCACCAAATTTCATCAATACTTATTGTGTAGTCTTTCAGTAAAATGTCTGTGATATGCCGGCGGACAGACAGACGGACATGACAAAACTCTTAATAGGAAGCAATCTATAATAAAAATGTTTATTTAAGTTTGTCATATCAAAGGTTCATGTACAAGCAAACTTAGAAGTAGGGTGAATAACACTAAATTACATGTCTATGATCCCCTGTGGGAGACTGGAGTCTATATTAGGGAAACCCCTGTGTGACAGATCTCCAGGCCCCCAACCGGGACTCGTAATTTATGTATACATAACTGGTGAGTTTGTATAAAACTCATAATCTAGACAATTAATATAAAAAAAATGTATTTAAGTAAATATAATGTGGAAGAAAATTAAAATAAATGTAAAAGTAGAAGTTGTGTGTAGTGTGAATCATCATCAGCCTATCGCCGTCCACTGCTGGACATAGGCCTCTCCAATTGCACGCCACTTTGTTCTATCTTCGGCTTCTCGCATCCAGCTCCTGCTAGCCGTTTTGCGTATATCATCACTCCACCTGGCTTGAGGGCGTCCTACACTACGTTTGCCAACCCGCGGTCTCCACTCAAGAACTCGTTTACCCCAACGGTTGTCGGTTCTTCGGCTAATATGGCCAGCCCACTGCCACTTCAACTTGCTAATCCGGTGGGCTATGTCGATAACTTTGGTTCTCTGCCGGATCACCTCATTTCTGATTTTGTCCCTAAGAGAAACTCCGAGCATAGCCCGTTCCATAGCCCGCTGAGCGACTTTGAACTTGTGGACCAGCCGTACCGTCAGTGTCCACGTTTCGGCTCCGTATGTCATGACGGGTAGGACGCACTGATTAAAGACTTTAGTCTTTAGACATTGTGGGATCGACAATGAGAAGACTTGACGTAGCTTACCAAACGCTGCCCAACCCAACCGAATTCTCCTGTTCACCTCGTCCTCGAAGTTGTTTCTACCTAACTGTAATGACTGCCTGAGGTACACATATTTTTGAACAACTTCGAGGACGGCGCCGTGCACCGCTGTCGGTTCCGGTAGTACATGTTCATTGAACATGACCTTGGTTTTATCCAAGTTCATCCGTAGGCCGATGCGTACAGAGGACTCAGCAAGGTCATTCAGCATCCGTTATAGGTCCTGCAGCGTTTCCGCCATGATGACAATGTCATCTGCAAATCGCAAGTGAGAAATGTATTCACCATTGACGTTGATGCCCCGCCCTTTCCAGTGCAGCGTCTTGAACATATCCTCCATTGCATTTGTGAATAGTTTCGGGGAAATAACGTCCCCTTGCCTCACTCCTCGATGCAATGGTATAGGCTTTGTTTACTGATTCTGTACTTGGACGGACATGGTGGCGGCTTCGTAGAGACATCTCATCACTTGGATATATCGCCAATCTACTTGGCATCGCTGCAGAGACTCCAGTATCATCTATCTCCAGTAGTATGAATGTGTATAATAAATCTATAAATATTGATTCCTTTTTTTTCTTATCATTGTTGCCTTCTCAATTAAATTTTATTACTAATGGTTAGTACAATATAATAACAGTTTATAGAGGCATAGTATATATCTACAGACGCAACTATAAATATTGTTATTATACAATACAAGGGCAAACAGAGAAGAAGAAGGCAGAATACCAAAGGGCATGTAAAATAGCCTGTGCTATGGGAACCAGTGAACCAGACAACTGTTACTTAAACTAGCAGACACACGCAACTTCATCTGTATGTCTGTCTTCATAGTACTTTTAAACTAGCAGACACACGCAACTTCATCTGCGTAAATTTTTCCCGTTTTTGCAACATTTTTCATTGCTGCTCCGCTCTTATTGGTCGTAGCGTGATATTATATAGCCTTCCTCGATAACTAGGATTTTCAACAGTAAAATATTTTTCCAATTCTTTAACTGAGATAATCGCTTTTAACAAACAAACAAACTCTTCAGCTTTATAGTATTAGTAACTATTTAAAGATGTTAAAGAAGAATAATATGTTCAAAGAGTTCACAATCTATTTATTATCTTTGAGTTCACATGCAAGGGCGGAACCATAATCTGCCCTTGGAGACTGGATAGGGGTTTATTTTCTATCTGAAATGTAATTGAACAGGATCATGAAGGTTGTTTATGAATCATTGTTATCATCAAAATCGAATGAGCAGTTTAGACTCTATGGTGAAACATACGTAAATACAATTATTATACTAAAAGTATGCTCCTTCCTTATTGCTTTGATTTAATTAGGTAAAAAAGAAATCAATTAAAATATTAACACACTTCAAAATTTTATTTAGAAAGTTTTTGAATACATTTAAAAATCTTTTAAATAATAGATAAGTAATTTAGTTTTTTAAATAAAACAATCATGTCGTGAGCGCGGCCCACGGTGGAGTCATTGGTGCAGGATTTTGTAGGTAGGACATAACAACAGCAGATATCGACAGCATAAAGGAACTCACAATCTGAAAAAAGAAAAACTATTTAAAAAGACCCTCCTATATTGTAATAGATGAACTTAATGCTTGTAATTCTAGTTCTTTAGGCAACGGAAGTTAAAGAGGTTTTGCAGGCCCATTTCATTTTTTAGGATTGCCATAAAAAAGCCAAAATGTCAAAAACTGAACCCTTAGTGTCGTCATGTCTGTCCGTCACTATATGGATGAATAGGTTAACATTTAAAATACTTTTTTGATTTAGTGAATATTTTCGCAAATAATTGATCCGAAAGTTGTAAAAATTGTTCTCCCCCCTGTTTAGGTTCTGTAGCCAAAGTGGAAAAAACATATCCCTTATTGTTTTGTTATGTCTGTCTGTGTATCCGTCCGTAAGTCATAGGCATTTATCTTTTATTTACTGAGTCACAATGAATATTAATAAAATTTTGTGTCAATGGTGTCTCCTAGAACACACCTCTCAACAAAAACAGTTAGAGTAGTCATACATTTGTATGGTATCAATACTAAAATGGTGGAAAATTCATCATTCAACCATCACAACAAAACAATCATGTTACTTTGGCTTTATACCATTCAATAAGCAACATTCTAATTTACAAATGTATCTACAATCTATATGCACTTAGAAATATACAAGTTATGTTTATCAATCGTCTGGTTGCCAAAGTAGACTCTGCACTTATTTCTATCATGCCAACTGATCAGAAATAAGTGGAGAGTAAAGAGCAGATGTCTAAGTTATCCCAAGATATTAACTGCTGCTTTCAATATTCTATCTATAGATTGTTTAGCTAGTCAAAGTTTTGATATATTACCTGTTTGGTATCGTCAGAAACTCTCGAGTTAGCAAAACTAATACTGGAACAGAAGACAGCAGTCCAAGCGCACCATTTCAGTCTCATCATAAGACCGCACATGGAGAACACCATACCTGAAAATAATAGTACATAGTACCACTATTAATATCTATTTGATCTTGGATTTTATTACTGAAGTGTCATATTAGTTTTTCACGTGTCTAGTTTCCCTGATACCTATAAGACATCATCTTTTAACTGGCTGTTCCAGTGAAGTAAAGATGTACAATTAAAAAAAAATGTTTATTACAAGTATTTTATAATCTAAATATTTCCAGTGACAATACTATTTCAATGTTAAAGTATCAGGATCTTATTGCTATCCATATCCATCCATCTTAGTGCAAACTTAACTAGCTTTTACTGTACATAGAAATGTTGGTCAAGGTTGATGGATGATAACAGAATGTGTACCTAAGATGTTCATGTAATCTGTGGTGAGGTCTTCTGCAGGGGCTGAGGTAGGTGGCGGCGGCTTAAAGCGACGTTCCCTGTCAGCACGACGTGGATCGTTGCTCAGTTGCATCTAAAATAAAATGATCACGTTTATGTATGTTCACCTTTACATAGACAAATTGAGAGGCTATTGAAATAAATCAACATCAGGATATAGACTTTTTGTGTATAATTTCATAAAAAACTAGGTCATTAATTACATACCTTTTGAGGTTTAATTATAGGGCCACAAATAATTGAAACTTTGTTTCTATAGTTCTTAAAACAATTCTATCCACAGATATCTGTGAAAACTGGAAAGAATGTAAAAGATCTGTAAATATAAATAAATGTATATTTCACATTACAATCAAATGGCAGTGACTATCTATTTCGACAATTTTTGGAATAAAATTATACCAATTTTTTGACACTGACTGAACTGTGTGAGTGTGTGCACTTCTATCAATTTGACGTTAGAATTTTGACATCACCTGATATTTTGTACGTTATCATCATGTAACCCTGAGAGCACGGATAATGGTAGAGGGTTACTTTAACCTTAACCAAACCACTCAGTTCTATGAGTTTATAATTTTAAATTAATATCAAAAATAATGATCGGGGTTTTTTCTCTCTAAATATCGAGAAACATAGGGTTCAAAAACAAGCACCAAAAAAAAAATGAAGATGAAAATTTTCTTTTATTTAAGTCCCATTGGTGTGCAATAAGCCAACAGAATGTTGTCTCTTTTCAGAATATGAATGGTACGGATTTTCAATGCAACATCTACTTACTAGAAGCAAATTTCCTTTTAAAAAAATATGTCTCATAACTAGTAAATGGTGTAACTATATAGAAAATAAACAATATCTATAGAGAGCACAAAAGAATCATGTCAAAAAAATATGATGTTTCACTAAGTAGTTTGCGAGATGTAGCCATCAGCAAAACGTTACTCTAGCAAAAACTCAAATAACACAAAAACCATACAATGCACCAATTTAGCTTTTGCATGCACATTTCGCGCAAATTAATAGCTATCTTTCTACCTATTTTACACCCCTAAAAATTCTGCAGGAGTAACGTTACTCCAGCAAAATATTGGAGTAACGTTACTCAAGCAGAATATTTTTTTCTTGAATAACGAAAAAATCTTCAAAAACGACTGGATGCATAAATTTAAAAGTTGCGCACATTTCAACGGCATGTTGTCGGTATTATTAATATTCTGAAAGGAGACAACGTTCTGCTGGGGCACAGACAATATAATACTATATTAGTAGCTGGGGTAACGCACACGTCCGATTGACGTATAGACCTGGACCGTGCCATCTTTTTCAATTAAAAAGTAAATATTGACTGCAAAACGTGAAAGAGAAAATCTCGTGCGGCCTTTGACAGATATGGTCCACAAAGTAGCGTTGTCTCTTTCTAGAGAATGGTCAATTTTGTGAGGCTAAGGCGCAGTCCTGGTGTCTACCAAGACTGCGAAGTAAATATTGACTGCAAAGCTTGAAAGAGAGAAAAAACTCGTATGGCCTTTGACAGGTATTATCCACAAAGTAGCGTTGTCTTTTTCTAGAGTAATTAGGGTCGATGTGACGCTGACTTTACAATCAGATAAGGTGGAAATAGGTCGAAACATACTACTAAAACGCCACGCCATGAGACCCGTCGACACTTGATGCGAATCTAACAACATATTATTCAGCAATAGTACAGCACTTATACAAAAAATAGGTACAATACATTATTTTGGTCAAGGTACTAAAAAAATAAATAAAATGTTTTTTTTCTCAAAATATCGAAAAAATAGGTTTAAAACACAAACAGACAAGAACAAAAAAAACAAAAAAAATTACTAGGCATTGGCTGCGCCGTAACCTCACGAAATTGAGACATGAAATGGTTCTCGACGATAGATCTGAAGAGTGGCTACTGGCAGGTGGAACTGAGACCGGAAGACAAAGAGAAGACTGCTTTTACCATCGGCATGGGAAAAGGGCTATGGCAGTTCAAAGTGATGCCGTTCGAATTATGCAACGCACCGGTTACGAAGGCATATGGGGCTCAATGGGATGGTCTCATGATGCATGAGGACGTCTTATAAAGGAAGTGGGAGTACTACTGGGTACCCTGCATAGAAGACATCGAGGAATGGTGCAGAAAGTGCTCAACATGTGCTTAGGTGAAAGGACTGCAACTTTATAATGTCGGAGCTCCCTGGGAAATAATCGCCATAGACGTAGCTGGGCCACTTCCACCGACCGAAGAAGGAAACCGTTTTTTAATAGTGGTTCAAGACTATTTCATAAAATGGCCAGGGGTGTTTGCTACACCCAATCAAGAAGCTAAGGCTGTGGCGAAGAAGCTGGAAAAGTTTACAATTAAAAGTTAGTCAGATTCTTAAAACGGTTTCATTATATAACATCTTTTCAAACGACTTAAAAAAGGAGGAGGTTCTCAATTCGTCTGTATGTTTTTTTTTTGTATGTTTGTTCACCGATTACGCAAAGACCGATTTGAAAAAATATTTTTGTATTTGAAAGGGTATACTTCCAAGTTGGTCCCATTGTCATCCGATCACGATCTGATGATGGGATCCTGGAGAACTCCTCAACAATTAACGGCCCTGCATCGGCGAAAGCCATATTTTGTAAAAGGATTTGAGCTGTTGACATAAACCTATTGAAACTTGTGAATTACAAACCAAAGTTCCTCTTGTCTTTTGTGGTCTTTGTCATCAGTTCCACTTCACCAATTGGTACTTTTTGAGAGTAAATGCACAAATCACTATGATATATACCTAAATCACTGTAGGTGTGCCTTTAATATTTGAAGAGTTTCCTCGATTTTTTCAGGATCCCATCATTAGATCGTGATCCGATGACAATGGAACCAACATGGAAGTATACCCTTTCAAACATTACAGAAAAACCTATTAGAAGTCGACTTTTAAACACGAAGGCCATTAGGGGCAAAACAATAAATTGAAAAACCGTTACCGAAAACAAATGAAAGGCTTGATGTAATTGTCTCAAACATATATTTATGTATTATAATTAATAACCTACTTTATTTATTTATCTGGTCTAATTGATTTTGATAAAATCTGTAATATAATTCACATTTGTTTTTGATGTTTATGTAAGCCTTGTTGTTATAAAAATCGACACCCCTTTCTTTGAAATGACTGAGTCTACAATATCTAAAGAAAATCTATCGTGTGAAAATAACGTGGTAAATCGACTGACCTGTGGGCATGGGCGTACCCAGCTTTTGACCAGATATTTTTTTTGAGTTGAAAGCAAAACAGTTTTTTTTTTTTTAGTTTATTTATTTTCATTATTTAGTATAAAATAGCAATCCAAAAACCACTAAAGGGTTTGTCCGGAATGCTTTACAATCTGCAGTTACAATGTGCTAAGCAACATAAAATACGAGACTTATATCTATGTACTTATTCAAATTAGCTGGATATTGAGATATATTAATACTATTAATAAGGTAGGTAGGTACAATGTTTACTACAACGGGCGACCAATGCATCATTGCTCCCAGTCCGAGCTCACCGGTATAAGACCGGTTTTGTGCATAGCATCTACAGGCTGTTTAAAAAATGTACTTTTAATTTGGTTTTACAAAGATTTCGTTAAAAACAAAAATGTGAAAATATGACAAGATTTCGCTTTTAACAGAAGTGAAATATAACTGGAAATTATATTCTTTTGAAATTCTAAAAATCATACATACGAGGTGCTATACATGACGTAGGTAGGTATTTAAAAAAAAAATATTTGCGACTCAATAGAGCAATTTACCAACTAAGTTTTTCTAACTACTACCAATAAGGGTCGCACATTACCGTGGCCTGAAACGCTTCGTGTAACTATGGTCGGTGAGTCGCCCTTTTGCAATTTGGTTGAAACAGTGCCGTGTGTCTAGAGATATAGATATAGATTCCCGTGTTGATTGAACTATTTACATACTTAAAAGTTATTCCGGAAACTCAGTGCGCGAGTCCTATACGCACTTAGCCGGTTTTTTATTAGATTTTAAATCTCAAACGTAATTGTGTATAATGTAATGTAGGTACAAGATATGCGCGGTCAAGGTAAGTCTATAAAAACACATTTTAGACTTAAACCCGCGTGCGTTTTATGTACCTTCTGCGGCACACAGAAATAACTAAAATTTGTAGTAAATGGCGCTGCAAAAAGTTCATTTAAAATTTGAAAATTTTATTTTCAATTGTGCAAGAAATTTATGTATTTTTTTCTGCGTCAACAGCACGTTGGCAAAAAGCCAACTTGCCAAAGAAGTGCCAACTTAAAGTCTAAAACACTCTCAAATACTCCATGAGAGCAGAGTTGAAGCGGTAAGAGCTAGCTAAGTTTCAATCTGGGGAAAGTGTATGATGCCTTGTTTACTACATATTTCGATAGGAGTCAAGAAATATGACAAATATATTATTGACAAAAATTAAGTCGCATATATTCATCTGCTCTCTGCTTATAGTCAACAAGGCTCTTTAAAAGTCAGACGTCGGATTGTCAGAAGCGATGAAAATTATTGATCATGCAAAAATAAGTTGAGTCTACTTTTGGGGAGTTCCCTATTAGCTCAAAAACTGTAGCAAAAGAAGTCGAAGCAACAGCAGAATTTTCCGCAACTGTCCGCCCTCGCGTTGGTAGAAGGTTTTATATTTAAGAGACTGAGACGTGGAAACACATTTTATAGTAAATTTAAACTACTACCTATTAGATAGCGCAATACCTATTAGATTTCACGCGAAGTTGTTTGTGATTTTCATGAATTTGTTTACTACGCAACCGTATTCACATTGATAAAGATTGCATGAATCCAAATTTCAAGAATAAACGAAAATTTGATTTCATGCAATCTATAACGGAAATATAGGTACCAAGGTACACTTGCAATTATATGCACATGGCACAATAAAATTGTTGTTTGCTGACGCCTAAATGTCAGCGTTCTGAGGTTGGTAGTGTTTATTCGCTCATTTTCCATACATTCAGTTTTTTGTTCCAAGTTGCGCCCTGCTAGTAGGCTAGCATGCGCGCGCATACGCCCGGGTCCACTAAAGCTGTCACAGGTATGGTTGTTTAATACAATGTTTCTGTCGTTATCGTAACGTAAAATCATCGTCCGTAAACCGACTTTACAGACAACCGTTTTTATATAGATGTAGATAGGTTACCTACTACTGTTGTAGGCAGGTAGTTACCTATACAGTTACATATAGGTTACTTTAACTTATTTATATCACGTATTTTCCAAGTAATGGTCAAAATATGCAAATGAGCTCAATTATTGTAACTGCCCGTTAAAAAAAGGGAAAATATTCGGTTTGTTTTGCGGTCCTTGGCCGCCATTGGTCAGACCAGTGGCGCACGCCCAACGCCCGCGGCACGCATGCTAAACGCCTCGCCCAGCTATTTACATGTGAAATCTGAAATAACACCTATACCAAACCAAGTAATATTAAATAGTAAATATGAATTTCAATTTTATAAGCTGGTAAGCAGGAACTGGCCACACGCGAAGGACCAACTATCTTAATATCTATGTAGGTAGATAAATTACCTTTTGAGAATAGATAAATACACAATAATATTACTAAGAAGGTAAATAATATTGTGTTTGTCTGCTTTTCTAAGCTGTGGCCGTGGAATCGGGCGCGAATCGAAGGGGTGGGGAGCAGAGGCTAATTGCCCCTCCTAGAGTCATGAATTTCCAAGTGTTCGCCATACATTTGGTCCGCATTGACGGTAAAACTACTCATACTTGGTGGGGGCACTTTGAACCAACGGCGGTTGGTTCAAAGTGCCCCCCCCCCCCCCAGAACATGATCCTGGATCCTGTTTGCCGCCTGTCCGCGCCTGCGTGTAATGATAAGCCCGTTAGGTAGGTACCGTAGTCAAACTCCAGTAGTAGGCTAATAAAAATTTGATTTAAGGACGATTTGAATTAAGTCTGAATCTCCCTATCTATCTATATCTGAATCTACCTATAGTATTAAGTAAGTAGGTGGGTATGTCGCTGACAGTTTTACCATACATAATGAAGTGTAAACGTTATGCAGTGAAATGCTATTGTTCGAGTAAGTAGTCTTACTCATGCAACAGCTTCAACCAAATTTAGTGATTTTTAGGGTACCGTACCTTAAAAGTTAAAAACGGAATCCTTATAGGATCACTTTGTTGTCCGTCCGTCTATCCGTCCATCCGTTCGTCTGTCTGTCATGAGACATGACCGTTTATCTCGGCAACGCGTGGAGGTATCAAGTTGAAAATAAAACCATATAGGTACTCAAGTCTACGGTCCCTTGAGGCTGTGAAAAATCAAACTTAAAATTTAAAGTAAATAAAGAAATCGTTTATGTCGCAAAAACATAATACACATTGCGACACTCGCTAGGGATTCAGAATTTATAGGGACCGCTGACCTAGATCTATTACATTTGGCAAGTAACACCGTCTTATACTACAAGTATAGAGAAAAGTCCGTCCCGGCTTCCCTATTTTTTTCTAGTAATAAATATAGCCTCAGGGATAATGTAGCATTCTAATGGTCAAATAATTATTGAAATTGGTCTAGTAGTTTTTGAGTTTATTCGTTACATACAAAAATACAAATCATCTTTCATAATAATACACACATCAAAAGTGTCTAGGGATCAAGCATTTTTATGCGGATTTCTTGAGATTGAGATGTGGCTTTGTAATAAATTTATGATTTTATAAATTTATATGGATCCTTTTTGGTGCATTTCATAATTTGAATCAGGAACAGTGAATCAAATTCGAGTAAAAGATGAAAATCAGCTGTCAATATTTTCCCTATAAAAACATACAACGCATTGAAGACATTATTAGTGCTACTGTTTCCCTACTACTGATTAAAACCAACGTTATTATGGAGCGGCGACGTCATTTAAGCAGGGAAGAAATGCTCAGAGCCGTGGGAATGATAGAAGCTGGTTCCCGGCAACGTACTGTGGCTTTAGCTCTGAATACAAGTCAGAGTGTTATCAGTCGACTTTGGACACGTTACCGAAGCACTGGTACCGTGGCTGAGCGCCATGGAGGACGGTATCGCTGCACCACACGGAGACAAGACCGATACATTCAAATCTTAACTCGAAGAGGTCCAACAATAACGGCCATGATGTTAGCCGTGAGGCTTCATCACTCTTCAGGGAACTTAATTAGCGACCAAACAGTCAGAAACCGCTTGCATGAAGTGAACCTTCATTCCCGAAGACCGCTACGGGTACCACCTATAGCAATGCACAATCGTAGGATTCGATATCAATGGGCTCTTGAACACAGAAATTGGGCAGAAGAACAATGGCGTTTCGTGTGCTTTTCTGATGAGTCTCGTTTTGGTATGAGACCGGATACAAGACGTATACGACACTGGAGAACCCCTGGACGCCAACAGCGATTAAAATCCTGCCAGGAAGTCCATCCTTATAGTGGTGGAACCATCATGGTATGGGCGGGTATTTGGATCGGCGGAAGAACTGAGTTGATTTGGATCAGAGGCAACCTCAACGCTCAAATTTATGCTGAGACGATTGTATCAGACGTCATCGTTCCTCTACAAGTGCAAATCGGTCCCTTATTTCAGTTAATGCATGATAATGCACGACCGCACACCGCAAGAGTTGTAAGACAGACTCTCGCCGCAGCTAACATCAATGTCCTGCCCTGGCCTGCTCAGTCGCCAGACTTGAACCCGATTGAGCATGCATGGGATATGCTACAGAGAAGAGCTCTGCCGAATATGGAGGGTATCCAGTCGCAAGAAGACCTTTTTTTGTTGTTGCAACGAACATGGGCGGCCATTCCACAGCGTGATTTGGATGAACTCATTTTGAGTATGCCAAACCGATGTTCTTGTGTTGTTAGTGTTCGCGGTAGAAACACGGATTATTAATTGTTTAAGTTACCCAATAAAATTTTAAAGAAAACTGTTATTTCAGTCTTTTTTTCGAACTTTAATGTTAGTGGTTCAAATGTCAAAAATCCCTTTATTAGGAAAATGGCAAATTTCTTTATTAATGCAAAGGTGACTTGGTTTATCGTTACTGTGACAAACGAAAACACTTTATTTGATGAATCCTTAAAGAAATAAAAAAAAAAAAATCAATCAGGAGAAAAGTTATTGCAAAAATATATGTTGATCCCTAGACACTTTTGATGTGTGTAGTATAGAAGTATAGATAAGCATCTATCCTTTTTTAAAGCGCAGTAAATGCTTACTTCAGTGTACAGGTTGCTTCATGTCTCATTGTCAGTGGGTGAATCATACCACTCTATGACTAGTGGGCAATGACTAACATACAAAAATACAAATACGACTCGCACTTGTCCGGTTTTTTTAGCAAATCTATTTGGACAACCAATCTCCATTTAGCACGTGTAGGTACCTAGGTATACGAGGAAGAGCCGTGGGTAAGTAGGTACCTGGAGAGAAGAAATAAACATGAGGGCATCTTAGACCACAGTTGCAATCTACGATGGCAATTAGGTAATTGTTCAGAAACGTCACGAAAGTTGCACACTAACTTGGAATGCTCAATATTGTAATTACTAACACCTCGTAATGTACCCATGTTATGCAAAAATAAATGAATTGAATTAAATTGATATACAAATCGTCCTCAGTCGGAATAAGTTTTGGAGACCATATCATACCTGTAGCGCCATCTAGTATTGGATAGCGGTATAAAAATATTTTTGTTTATGTACACGATACCGATTTATCACACGTACTGACCTTAACTTGAGAATCGATATCGTGTACATAAACAAAAATATTTTAAGTTGATCTAATACAAACGTCTTATAAGTTTACGGTAAACTCATCACTCTGTCAGTCAGTTAAATCAGTAATTTAGTTAAGTCAGTCGGTTCTAGAGACCTATGGATGTACCCAGGAGAGGATTTGGAGGTTGAAACCCCCTCAAATGCAAAACGGTTGGTACACAGTAGGTAGGTACTCATTTGGTCGGTGTTTAGTCAATTGTATTACCTAAACTTCCGAAATTAAGACCCCGAAAAATATCCTAGATACGCCGGACCTATTTATTGAAGATCTTTCATTTCGTTGCTTATGTAGGTAATTTTTTGAGGTACGTAGAATCTAATGACTATCTATTTAACAATATGTCATTGTTGATCCAAGAACAATATCTGTAGGTAGCATAAGAACGCCATCTTTTTTAAGTTGGTTCAAAATGTTTGTTAGCTTTGATTTGACAGAATATAAATTACCTAAGTAGTTATTTTAAATTTAATGATTATAGGCATATTCACTAGATGAAAGATAACTAATTTACCTACTAATTTTGGTTGATAGATAGATAGGTACTTATATGAAGATTATATTGATTTAGAATTTAATCTTGCGTATTTACTTATTTATTAGAAAGTTACATTTATTTTATATCTAACTAGCTGACCCGCGCAACTTCGTATGCGTAAATTTCCCCGTTTTTGCAATATTTTTCATTATTGGAGCAATAATGAAAAATATTGCAAAAACTCCTATTGGTCGGAGCGTGATGTTATATAGCCTATAGCCTTCCTCGATAAATGAGCTATCCAACAATACTTTTTCAATTCGGACCAGTAGTTCCTGAGATTACCGCGTTTAAACAAACAAACAAACTCTTCAGCTTTATAATATTAGTATAGATATATGTAGATAGTATAGATTAGTATAGATATATGTTTAAGTAGTATTGAGTAGGTACGTAGTTATTACAAGATATAGGTATGTAAAAAAAAGGGCCTAGGAATCCAAGGATATCTATCAAGCTGTTATCCGGGAAACAGTTAGTACCTAATAGCTTTAACATCATGTCACGTACCATCTAATGGTTGCAAAAAATGTATAGAAACGGAAATAGAAGGTGCAATTAATGGAGCACAAAGCGTGGCGGGTGAAGCGGGGAGGCGGGAACAATTAACTAATATGGCGGGTTAATTAATAGTCTCACAGTGAACACCGCTCCTACTGAATGCATTACCGATGTATAGAGGATTGTATGCGAGATCATAAATTGTGTTTTAAATGGGTAGCTTATTATTTGCGTACAGGCAAAGCGCTTGGTTGAACGACTCAGGCAGGGTCAACGATTCTTGATACCTATATCTACCAATTGGTGAAGTAACTAAATTGATTATTGTTTCACGAGGCAGATAAACAATGAGTTTATGTGTAAGTGAATTAATGAGCATTTGGGAAAGATGTTTTTTTGAAGTAATTCATTGAAATTTCGCATAATGATATTTTTAAATTAACAATATTATGTTACCAAACATTAAAAAAAACCACAACACGTGAAAGATTGAAATAAAGCTGATAATCACCGGATAAAATAAGATTGTTTAATAAAAATTGCATTTAAGTCCGTCTATCCATTTGTGTGCCTATCCGGTGCTTTATAGCAAAAATACGTACCTACTCCTTCAAGGAGTTAAAAACTTAATGTTTATTTTATTAAAAACTGCTGACCCCATATGACTTTCCTCGTACTACTTTTAAACGACACATTATAATCAGATGTAATAACAATTTTACAACTTTAGGCATAAATTTCCCAAAAATCCGTCTTAACCAAAAATCAGAGAATTATATTTTAAGTTCTATTCTCATTCATAATATAAAAGAGAAGAGGTGGTTTTTTGATAAACATTTTGCAGCACATTAATATTTTCATAAGAGAATGTCAGGAACTCCTTAAGAATCAACAAAATTTTTGATTGTTTCTCAATAAATAAATAGTATATAGGGTTGACGCTGTAGGTTGGTATACCTATTTTCATTAAAAAACAAAGGTCAGCTTAGGTTTTTTTTTTCGTGTTTCTGACAATGATTAGATTGGATACAACCGGGCAAGAGCATATCGGACTATGCTCAGTGTAGAGTTCCGCAGCCGTTATTATAAATAAATGCACTATCATATGACGAAATCCGATTTGAATAATTTCACTAGCAGAAGAGCGTAGGTATGTTAATGGCACTTACGCCCTTTTATTCAGAAACGTAATTTTTCGGCAATAACTCAATGACGGTATATCCGTCATGTCGAAAATAATTTTAGTTTAAAGTGTTTAAAGTGTGTTTATTAAACGGTACGTTTGTGATTTTTGACATATTTTTTGGTCACACAGTTTAAATTATAACCTAAGAGTGGGGACAAAATTTATGCCGCTTTCAGAACGATTATTTCTAAATATATTCACTTATTTTTTTTTTATTAGATACCTTAAAATTATTTTGTAAGAATTTTAATTATTATTTCACTATAAAACAAAGTAGCGCAGCAAGACACCTTTGCAATAAATTTCATCAATACGTATTCATTGGGTAGTCTTTGAGTAAATAAAATGTCTGTGACATACGGACGGACAGACAGAGAGACGAATTCCATTTTTGCCATTTTGGCTACGGAACCCTAAAAGTGGCTACTTTAGCTCTGCAATGCCTTCTGCTTCTAAATGTTCGAAAACTTTGCCGATTTGTACACATTATAGAATTTTATAAGCTGCGGGTCAAACTATGGAAGAGGTTCGTCGACGATGTGTTTATGAAGGGCGGTAGATTAGAAGTAGAACCATTTATTGATTACTTGAACTCCATACAACCTAATATCAGGTTCACTTTTGAAATGGAGATAAACAAATCATTGGCTTTTCTTGAAAATATTTACGCGAGTAAGACCCGTAGCTTATAAAACTCTATAATGCCTTCTGCTAATTTGACCAGTCTCTAATGAATATTGGATAGCACTATGACAAGAGGGTATATTTTATAGAACATAACCCTTCTTGGCAGTCGGATAACAATTATGATTCACCAAATTTCTTAATATCTGTACCGTAGGGCGGCAAATCTTGGGACAGGACTCTATAATCCGAATAATCACGTTGCGTCGGTAGGTACTTACCAACTTATTAACATAATGACGATTAGTTAGAATCATCATTCGCCGGTTAGGTCGCCATTCTGGTAATATAATTTTATAATAATAATATAGGTATGTCTGATTCTTGCAAAATTAAGTGGAATTACGTGGCAAGCCTAATTTTATTAGTGATCGAGCTTAATGTACGTCATTATGACTTGATCTTTGAGGGCAAAACAATGTTTGGGTGTTATTTAGTTAAGATATTTATTATTTAAATCGGCGAGGTAAGTATAGGCGAGGGATCTGGTAATTTGGTAATGAGTGGGTACAGGTTCATGGCTGAACAAGGTCACAGACGGGACCAACGAGATAATTTTAGACTAACGCATTGATAGCTGATGTGTTGAATTGAAAATGTACCCGTGCTAATAACTTGTGTATAGTACCTAATACCATTAATATTGTCGCTTCATTTCCTTCTGGAAAGTAGTCCAGAAGGATATAAAGCCTAGCCTGGTTTCTGAAAGGTTGATGAAGCAAGAATCAACCAACCAGATGTCAAATGTATTTTCCCCTTGAGTTTAAGCGGAAACTGGGAATCACAGGCAGTTCCCGCGATATGCCGCCATTTTCCTGCTGCATCAATTCGGGGCTTTACAGTGTGGTCTAATTCTCCATCACTTTATATAAGCGAGCCAAGGTATCGAAAATTGGAGCAGACTGGTTTGGGCATTGTTACACAAGCTGTTTTAAGCATAACAGTAGATAAGCAGATACAATAAGGATTAACCCCCTTATATAAATAGTTTTTCCCTCTACTTCGTCCGCATGAGATTCATGAAATACTTTTTTGCAAATTTTGTGTCATCTGAAATACATTTTTCATTTTGACAGACAAAAAATCTTTGATCCTTTTGCTGTTTGTGTATTATGCCGCGGATCACTTTAAATATGTAAGTAGCAAGAGCTGCCTGCCTTCTAACCTGCGGTGTCAGGTATAAAAATCTAATGAACTTATCTTGTATACAGTACCTCATATTTGTCTTCGTTGTCGTTGTCCATATTACCGCGTTGCACTCCAGGGGGTCAATTCACGTATTTAAAGCAGTGCAGTTGCAGTTCAATTGCAGTTAAGTTTCGATTAAAACGGTCCTTTTTGTTTTCTTGTAACTTTGGGATCGATCTCAAATATGCATACGTCAAGTATGCGTCTCGAGAGCGCAATAACGACATTCTAGTACGATGCGCAAGTGTTTTTAAGATCGATCCCTAAGTTACAAGAATACGAAAATGGCCGTCTTAATCGAAACTCAACTGCAACTTAACTGCAACTGCACTGCTTTAAATACGTGAATTGACCCGCTGGTGACTTTATACGAGTGCCTTGTACAGCGCTTAAGTGAAGTTATTAACTCACTCCGATGTTAAAAAATCTCATATTAAGTTTTATTGAATATTGCAATTGAATTTGAGTAAATGTATTGATATGTATATGATATGTATTGCCGTGTGGTGCCGGCTTAAGAATAGTACCACCCCATCTCTTCCCGTGGGTGTCGTCAAGGCGACTAAGGGATTTCACTCCGGAGGACGGGCAGCAGCGTCCTCTGCGTACTTAAAGCCTTACTGCGATCGCCAACCCGCTCGCCAAGCGTGGCGATTATGACAATTACCCCCAGGATCTACATACCAGTAGGTTCTACTGGGGAGACCCGTGCCCAGCAGTGGGCCATCATATGGGTTGATATGTATGTATGTATGTACTTATATAAAATATGACGTCAATTTGGTTTCATTAGGTCTCATGAAATATCCATTTGACCCCCGGGCCACCATATTCAGCTGAGTACCTGTTTATCACGATGCCAGTCATATAACTAACTACCATATTATCAAAAAGGGATACATATATAAGTACCTACTTATACATATAAAACTATTGCTTGCTATTAGCCTAGGTACTTTACGGGTAAGTTGGTGTACATTACATGTATTAAGTACCTACCTACCTAAGTAGTATATGGTAATATTAATTTATATTTCATACATTAAAAATAGGTGCAGTATAATAAATTGCCAAGTGTTGTCAATCTATATTTATTACTAGCAGACCCGCGCAATTTCGTCTACTTCAATTTTACCGTTTACACACTATATTGCTGCTCCGCTCCTATCGGTCATAGTGTTATTTATATAGCCTTCCTCGATAAATGGGCTATCCAACAGTATAATATTTTGTCAATTCGGACCCGTAATTCCTAAGATTATCGCGTTCAAACAAACAAACAAACAAACTCTTCAGCTTTATAATATTAGTATAGATTATAAAGATGAAGAGTTTGTTTGTTTAAACGCGGTAGTATGCGAGTTCGAATTGAAATTACTTTTATATATATTTTTGGATAGATATCAAAGAAGATTATAGGCTATAAAACATCACGCTATGATCAATAGGAGCAAAGCATCAAGGAAAAATGTTGCAAAAAGGGGAATTGACGCAGACGAAGTTGTGTGGGTCTGTTAGTAACTCTATATGCTACGTTGCGTTGAAATTTTCATATAATGTGATCAAATTACTTGAAAATCTCAAGCGGCAACAAATGGTTCACTGCTTCTAGTAACTGTTTTAACTTTACGGTTATTATTACAGAATATGTTTTCACTTACTTTGCAGAATCTCTTATCCGTTTCGTTCCGTCTCTCATAGAGTTGTTGGATTTTGTCATTCACGTCCAATCTTTGACTGGGTTTGTACCTGATGGCAAGACCTCAATTAAGTACTTAACATCAGCGAGATCAAGAAATTATCGTTTGGTTTTTATTATAATAAAAGTTAATTAATTTCTGATTATAGGTACTTACCTACTGGGCTGGTTTTGAAGATATTGGTTTGGAAGAAGCTTAAAGTTTGAAAAAGGAAATAGGCTGTTTATTGTGATGACCAACATTCACGAGACTGAAGTTGCGGAGCAGAGTTAGTACCTACTTAGTTTAAACATAGAGATTTTTGTAATAACTTCTGTCCCAAAGAAAATGATTTAGAATTAAAAATCCGTTTTAGGTTCTAAACTTAAAAATAGGTAATAAGGTACCGTTTAATTTAGACCTCATCTATATTCTGGTCTTGTAACGGTCTTACTACAATTCTTAACCTCCCTTTCGTTTCTTTACAATTGAACTGAGAAACGTGTCACGTGCTGACGTGTCAAGTTAGAATTACTGCGGGGCGGAGTTCTTGCTACAACAATACGAGTCCTGGAGAGTCTAAGGATCCCTAATTCCAGGGTGAGGGTCTTACTTCCGGAGACTGCTGTGCGGCAAATTGTTGAAGAAAGGGTACCGCGGCGTACCATTGTCAACCGATTCCAACGAATAAAACATTGTTAACAACGTAGCCGATCGGCTCTTTGTCCTATCGCGGACTCCTTAATTATATTGAACAGTGAAAGGGTCATATTTTCTATTAAATTTACACTATTGTGTATACATCGTGTTTCAATTTTGTTTGATATAGAAAATTACAATTGAGTTGATAAGGAAAAATAGTAGATGATTTTATTGTGTCAAAGGTGAAAGCTTTCCTACTTTTTGCTCTAAAGTAACGGTTAATTATTATCTACAATGTATACCAGTGAAACTTTCACATTTCTACCTATTGTGTAAATTTCTAACGACGTACACTAACAATTTCTACTGAAGTTGTATAAAGACCCACTTCCAATAAAGAAAAAGTTGCAATGGATACAAGTTGGTGACAAACAGTTTATACTTTTGATAGAGAAGTAGAAGCTATAAACTCGAATTGTCACCAAAAGTTTTTATATAGGGTTTTGTTTCGGTAAAAAAATATTCCCAGCACAAAAATTAGTAACGATTTTGATATGGTAGAGTCGTAAAAGTCCTTAAGGAAACAAATTTCAAATATTTCTTTGATTAACGACAAAAGAAGATATTTACTTATCTTCCTTGAAATTTATTCCCTCTTAAGGACTCATCATAACAATATCAGATTATTTCCAATTTTTGTATGATGATGGTATACCTACCAATGCCTTTTGGATTCTTTTTAAGCCGATTTCTTTATTGTAAAGTCCACAGCGGCTAGGGCTGCAATTGTCTTAAAAAAATAATTATGTAATAAATCACTTAATAGATTGCCTTAAGTATCTCTAGTTTTTTTTTTTTTTTTTTTTAATAAATATAACTAGCAATGTGGGATTGTAGGTTCCAACATAACATTACTAGCAATCCTGTTACCCCCTCCAGCTAAGCTCAATGGCTTGTGTTAGGAGCGAGTTCACGTGGGGTGCTAAGTGCCGGAAAACCTCCTCGTGGTGCACCCTGGGCAACGTGTGCCGGTGGATTCGCGGCGTTTCGCGAAACCACCGTCACACGGCTAATGTTCTGGCAGAGTAGGGGGTGGCCCATTCCTGGGCTGCCCGGAGGACGGGCTTGACGTGCACTCACACTGCCGTCGAGCGGGCGGGGAGATCTTCTTTCTGCCACCGTCGGAAACTCGTAATCCCGATTAGGAGTGTCGTGGCCACGTCTCACGGCTCCGAGCGGGGGCGAGGGTCTTGGCTTGGTCGCCTGGGCCGCGAGGATGACAACCTCTATAAAAAATCCCCGAATCCTGTGTTGCGGAGCGTGACCAGAGGATGCATGGCCGATGGGATGTTCGGTTCCAAGCGCTACCCCCAGCTGGGGCACCTGCGGACCCCCCAGTTGGGATACAAATTTACGCTTACCCGGGTACAGGGGGCACTGCCCGGGTGGACCTGTATTTCCCCCATACTCGTGGGACTAAGTATGGATAAGAATAAATTAAAAAATATGTTTAATAGAGGAGGGAGCACAAGGCTCCTTGAGAAGGACAGTAAAAGAG
The DNA here is from genome assembly GCA_945859575.2 of Herminia tarsipennalis. Lineage (NCBI taxonomy): Eukaryota > Metazoa > Arthropoda > Insecta > Lepidoptera > Erebidae > Herminia > Herminia tarsipennalis. The sequence continues at coordinate 9,823,423 of OX243840.2, forward strand.
AGGGAGAAGACGCAGAGAGAAGGAGTGGAGAGACGACGCCGGTTCAACCGGCGAGACACTCTCAATCCACGAGCGCATTGTCGGTGAGAGGCAAGGGTTTGCCTCCTGAGGTGGCCGATCTCGGCCAATTTAGCGGATCGAGGACGTCAGTGACATCGGCGTCACTGGAAAGCTTGTTGCGGTCGGCCGACTCCGACTCATCCATAAGCTCGGCGGTTAGCGATCTGGAGCAAGTGATGGGTAGGGAAGGTCTCCGTTCTGAGACTCTGACCGTTGGCGAGCGATGCGCTCCTCAAAAGAAGCGTGTTGCATCTCCGGGTAGCGACAACGACCCACCTGAGGTGGTATTTAAGGCCCCTCGAAAGGTACGCACCTCCCAGAGGGGGAGACCTGCGGCGGGAACGCGTGCTAAGACACCGTTGTCCCGCCCACAAACTCCGATGACGTCAACACCGGCCGATAACACCTTGGCTGGCTCGGCGTCACCTTTTAGTAGACGCGAGGCCTATGTCCGCACCCGGACGGAAGGAGAACTGGTCGCCGAGAACCAGGTGGACGGGTTCCTGGAGGAACTCCGATCTACGGGAGGGGATAGTGCCCCGAAAACCGGATCGGAACTTGTTAAGGCCGCGGCCACCTCCTTGTCGGTTATTGTGAATGTTGCCACTAAGAGCAAAAATCTTAAGGGCACATTCGCAAAAGGCCTGCGGACGTCCGCCCAGGTTTTGGGAGAAGTGGTGGATGCCCTGTTCGAGCGTGCCGCCGCCACCGAGGCGGAATCGGAAAGGCTGCGGGCGAGCAACATCCGCATGGAAGAGGAGTTGGGCAAGCTACGTGCTGAGGTAGCTAAATTACGTGCCGACTTTGCGTCGGCCAGAGCCGGTTTTAACGCTGTGCCGGCTGATTCAGCTCGGGCTCTTAGTGAAGGGCGCCCATCTGACGACTCCTTTACGGAGGCGCAGATGAGGCAGCTCGCACTACTTTTCGGGGGGCTTTTCGATGCGCGCCTTGAGGGAATTAAGGCGCGTCTGCCCCCAGAACCAAGCTGCCGGCCGCCGCTCGCGGCGCATAAGCCCCCTCGGGGGCCAAAGATGCCACCCCCGGCGCCACCCCGTAAAGAAGGCCGCGCCGGGTCTTTTGCTACAGTGGCTGCCTCAGAGCAAGGTGCGCGGCCGCGGGGTGAAGATCCCCCGCCGCAGCGTACGTTGAGAGGAGCACCCCGAGCTTCCGTAGCGGGCACCTCAAGGGCTCAAGCCACCCAGGTCTGTCCCCCGGCGCCAGCGTCTGCCCCCGCCTCTGCCCCCTCTGGTGAGGAGTGGCGAACGGCGGAGAGTAGGAAATCGCGGCGCCGGAAGCAAAAGGAGGCCGCTTCCGCCGCTTCTGTGCGGGAGGCTACTCCGGTCAGGGAAAAGGTTAGGCGAAAGCCAAAACTATCTCCGCCGAAAACGGCCGCCGTTCTCGTGACGGTGTCGCCGGAGGCGGAAAGTCGAGGCGTTACGTACGCCAACCTTTTCAGCGGGGCGAGGGCCGCTCTTCTGGCAGCTGGGGGCGTGGAAGTGAGCTTCCGCCGCTCACAGACCGGGGCCCGGCTCCTCGAGTTTCCGGGGACGGAGGGCCAGAAGAAGGCCGACTTAGTGGCGGAGACGCTGAGGCGTCTTGCGGGGGGCGAGGAGGGTGTAAGGGTCGCCAGGCCGACAAAGTGCGCGGAGTTGCGCGTCTCCGGCCTGGACGACTCAATCACGTCCGAGGCTGTCCGGGAGGCAATTGAGCTAAAGACTCAGTGCTCTCCCGGAACCGTGAGGGTCGGTGCGATTCGCCCCGGCCCCGGCGGAGTTGGTGCGGCGTGGGCGCGTTGCCCGGTAGCCGCGGCCAAAACATTAGCAGAGGCGGGCCGGCTCCTCGTGGGTTTCTCTGCCGCGAGGATCACTATCCTCGAGGCGAGACCCGCGAGGTGTTATCGGTGCATGGGCGCGGGGCATCTTCGCCCGTAATGCACCAGTGGCTTTGACTGCAGCGGACTCCGCTGCGGTCAACCGGGGCATACGGCAGCGGCGTGTTCCGCCGCTCCCCACTGCCCCGTGTGCGCGGCGGGCAACCTGCCCGCCAACCATATGATGGGAAGGGCGGGTTGCAAGCCTCCCAGGGCTGCCAAGCCCCCCAGGGCTGCCAACCCGCCCTTGGGGACGGGCCGAGCTGCGGCTGACCCCTGCACCCAGGCTCCGGTGCGGATGGAGGAGGGTGGGGAGGAGGGTGGGGAGGAGGCGCCTTCCCATGCCCCTACACCCTCCACCTAACGGACTCCTTAGCCATGCTCGCTCCTCGCCCCTGTCGTCAGTGATAGGGGTACCGGATGCGTTGCGCGGTAGGGGGTCCAGGACGCGGTCGCACCCTCCTGCGGGAAATTCATCTCGTGGGGGGAGGCGGCGGGGCTAGTCTACCCCGTCGCCGGCGAACCGAGCGACGTGAGGCGCAGTCGCGCGTGGCGTCGCTTGGTGGGGCTGTGGGCGTGATGGACGGGGAAGTTTCCCACGCTCGCGGCCTTTCGCGATGGCGGCGTTCTGTGTGTACCCAGAACGCCGCAGGAGCAGGAATGCCCGTTGGGGCTATGCCGCTGGATGGGTCGCCGAAGATATAACAAGTCCTGGCGGCCTATCCGTGATGGCGGCGAGTAGGTACACGGCCGATTTTTTAGTGGGGGCAGGTCCCACACTACCTCCAGCGTCTGCCCCGGGTGCTGGAGGTGTGCGTTCAGGCATTTTTTACGGCCATAAAAAAAAAAAAAAAAAAAAAAAAGGAGCGACTTCACGTCGTTAGTATAATAGGTAAGATTTGAACCCGCGACCTCACGATTGCGAGACCGATGCCTTAGCCATTAGGCTACCGCCGCTTCAATTCAAATCTACTCACTAAAATATAAAATATCTAATTTAATTTCAACTGATAAACACATACATCGTTATTCGCTAGCAAAAACATTTTATTTTGACATGATAATAAGTACCTAAGTAAAAATGACGAAAAGAAAATAATTTTTACCTTGTAAAAATGTAGAATCATCCTGTTTACGTACGTATAGCAATGTGGTGGCACGGCGAGTGCAGCACTATTGTACCCTCATGAGCAGATTACTATAATCATTGCGCACGTAATGTGGTAAATGATAAGGTGTGCACTAGGGCTCAAAACATATGCTTTTGTAACTCATTCGTTATGGTAGAACACATTTGGCGGCAATGCTACTCTGTTTTGTTTAAGCAACCCTTAAATTGAGGGGATTTGTGTACAAGTATTGGAATTACATCTGTACCTAGTGTTTATGTTGTCCGTTGTTATGTTGTCATGATATAAGCTAAATACTAAATTACACAATGTACATGACATTGAATTGAATGCCAGAAATAATGTCAATTTCACAAAAAAAGTACAGCACCTCCACATTCATCTACCGCAACGCAATTTTATTAAAGACTAGCTGTTCCGCGCAACTTCGTGTGCGTTAATTTCCCCAGTTTTTGCAACATTTCTCATTGCTGCTCCGCTCTTATTGATCGTAGCGTGATGCTATCTACCTTCTTCGATAAATGGGCTATCCAACAGTGAAAGATTTTTTTTAATTCGGACCAGTAGTTCCTGAGATTACCGCGTTCAAATAAACAAACAAACAAACTCTTTAGCTTTATAATATTAGTATAGGTCATACATAGGTATAATATGAAAGTCAAGGTATGTTGTATATACCTAGGTACTTATCAATATACCTGTCGCTATATGAGAGTAGGTAATATTTTATTCCAAATCATTACAACATTTTTGCAATTATAATGCAAGTTGCAAGGCGCTGTTGCCCAAAACGTACGTTATTGTCTAAAACTCTAAAAGAATTTCAAACGGTTGTACTTGATTACAAGTACAACCGTTTGAAATTCTTTTAAACCTGACTTAGCCGATGCGTATTAACGCATCGGCTAAGTCAGGTTTCAGGCTGTACAGTTTGTTCTTGCTTCCAAGAACTGTGATACCACAAACCAACAATTACATCTTTTTTTTTTAATTTATTTAAAGGGTTTTATCGCTTAACGATAACGTCACCCTGTAAGCACACCTTATAATTAATACAAACTATTTACTTAATATTCCAAATGCCCATCTATGCAATATCGTAGCCTGTTCTGTTAAATGACAAGACAGGATCGAGTTACAAGCTCCAACATCATAGTTTGTTGGGCCAAGCAAGCTGTTTCTCATAACTTCGTTCCGTTCGACTCCATCAAGATATGCTGGACATCTTCAACTACTCCACATTCTGCACAATTTGGTGAATTTAGTTTTATCATCAAAAAGCCAAACTTATTCGATGGAATATGACCGGAACGAAGCCTCATTGCCATAACTAGACTACTTATACAAAGTGCGTTTCCTTCAAATTACATCTTATAATTTGAATTAAAAATGACCATTAAAGCTTACATAATACACCAAAAGCTACTGTATAATAACAACGTTTCATGCACGACTCATGTACGTATTTACCTATTGCACTGTGGAGCCAACATCCTGAGTAAATCGCCCCAATCACTTCTAATTACCGCACAGTAATGCTAGAGCGTTGGCTGCAGTCTGCCACTACTTGTACCTAGTTACGTATAGGTGCATAGTACAGATCAATCGGTGGGATCGGCTCATTATGCAGCATCCATGAGCAGAAACGCGGTCTGTCATTACGGCAAATGGAGGCAAATTGCGCACATCTAACGCACTGCCGACGCCGAACCACCGATAATGCCGACTGCCGATAAAAGCGTGAACTCGAATCGTTTCGGTATTAACTCGTATGGTAATGACGATTCATGCCTATGAGGAGTGCAGGTTGTTGATAGGTACTTACTTCTGAATTAAGTTTGAGTTAAAAACAGGTTGTTCCAACATTCCAAAGGCTGGTACTGACTGACGAACCAATTAGGTTGTATATGACCATTTCTTTCGGTTGATCGGTGGCAATTGCGCTATACTACATATATGATGTTATCGTTCAATAAAAAATATGTAAGTAGATACCTAATTACATTGGGTGATGGAACCGAACCTAATCGTAATTAACAATTACGTGAAATCCGTTTTTAAAACTAAGTAGGTATTTGAGTAGAGACTGCTAGTCGACATACTCCATTTTGGAAAGGTACCTACTATAATCCAAAATCTTTAATTCACTTAGCAAAAACATACTACCTACCGCCGATGAATAAATATAAAGATGGTCTACAGATTTATATTTGCATGTTATTTAGGTAAGCAGCGACGGACTTGACGCTTACAGAATTGACTCTACAACAATTTGTAAGAAGTTTGTTTTAATGTGACTAAGGTGTTAAATAAACAGACGGCTGCTCACCTCCTATTGAAGTCTCGTGAAAGTTGAATTTTATATCACAACAAAATTGTGCAATCCGTAATTGTTTTTAAACTTTCGCGATTTTTATACATATTAGATGGTCTTGATAATTTTGATATTTTTTACTGTCAGTACAAATTATCAAAATTGTCAAGTACTGTAAGACCAGGCGAGGGTAGTTGAAAAACCCCGAGCCTCGCGGAGACATCGCTAAGCTGCCATCAGTCGACCCGTGACCACAATCGGTGCAATTCGATCGAAACTTCGGATTAATAAAAGGTTCGTACCTTTAAATAATTCACGCGATGTAGTCCCGAAATATATCTAATATGTACAATCCGTTGACTGAATCTAGTCAGCTTGTGTATCTACATCGAGCTTTTGCCTGAAACGAGAAGAAGTTGAAACTAACGTATCTTCAGTCTTCAGTCGATCTTGGTTGTTATTTCATTACGGTCACAATTATTTTTATCAGAACGTTAGGATTGAACATGAAAATTATCTCATCATCATAAGTATGTTCGCTTATACCTAAGTAGGCTAAGAAGGCATACCCTGTAATTGGTATTCATCAAGAAAATCATCTAATTGTCACCAGCCTATTATTTGCGGTAATTTGCGTAATAACCATTGCCCTTGTGTTGGTTAAGTATATACTCTTTATGTAGCTGTATGTGTATGGTTATTAGGTACGCTTTGTGTGTATATTCATGTACATACTGTATAAAAATCGTTTGTTTATGTTATTCACTGGTAGAATCTCTACTAATCGTCGTTGTCGTGGCGTCTCCCAACGTCGCTGTCATTGGCGTAGATACCCAATACTATTTTTCGGGGTGTGAGTTAGATCAAAGGCTAAGTATGAGTAGCTTGTGCGAAGGGGAAAGGGGGCATTGACTCTACACCGGCCTAATTTCGATACATAAAATTATGTCTCATGTGGTAAATAAACTTACAACCTCACTGCGATATAATTCAATTATTTTCAGTCACTGGTGGGTGTTCTCCTTATTCACGTTCTCATATAGTTAGATGAGAAATGAGGAAAGCTGATAATAATAGGTTTTGATCGAAAGGAGATAGGCACAAGATTTTTTGATGAAGTTATTTTTTCATAATTCATTTATTCACATACAATAAGTACAAAGTTGCAAAGTAATTCTAAGAACAAGAGTAGTGCATGTATATGGGTGTCTGTACTAGGTAATACCTGTATCACATCATCATATTAATTCTAAAGTAGATAACCCTTGGCTATTATGATAAATAAATCAATAAAAGACTTGTCACACTGGATACGTTCTGCGATCCGGTCAACTCGAACGCTGCACTCAGCCAACGTATGTGTTGACCGGACCGCAGGAGGCAGAACGTACCCATTGTGACAAGTCCTTTAGTAAATACTCATCAAATACCAAAAACCATCTCATAGAATATAAACTATGAGGTGTTTTTTTGATTTATACATAAAGAAGTTTAAGTCTTTATGTAAAAATATACCTTTATAGTCTATATGTAGGTATCTACAGACTACTTGTTGATCATATCATACGCAAGGCAAAACAGCGTGATTACGTTCGACGTAAATAACGTGAAATTAATATGCACGGAGCTCTACAGTACTGCTAGTACCAATGTTTGTATGGAGGTCCTCATAAAGAGGAATTACTCGCATCAGGGATCGCAGTAATGGGCAAAATGACATCAAAAATGAAAATTATTTTTAATCGCGACCAATTGGCGTACGGCGTGACGACGTCTAACCACAGATAACCACTGGTCGGCTGCAAGCCAAGCGTGACCCTAATTAAACGGTAGCTCTGACAATTGCACTATGCTGTGACGTGGATATTCCTGCCGTCGTGTGGTTTACACTGGTTACTTTACTGGAAATATAACTAAACTAGAATCATACTGGCAAGAGCTGTATGTGCAAGCTGTACTGCTTGAAAGGTGCAACGATTACCAGAATTAAAATTTTGTGCTGAACTTCACCTCAAAAATTAAAATTTGGGATCCGCAATATAAGATGAATGGTTGTTTTAAATATAGGTTTGTTTGATTATCCATAGTATTTTTGCGTTACAGTGTTGCAAACTGAAACTCAAATTCCATCAATGCGGAGATCTCTGAGCTCCACTTACCTATGCGGAGATGAGACGAGAGGAGATGTGTTGAATCATCAAACAATTACGTTATTCTCTGCTCAACCTTGTCGACTAAAGCTTAGCGCAGTTAATGAAACAAACTTAAAAACTAAGTATTGCAATTAAATCAGCTTTCTAACAAAAAGCTCCATCACTATACGTCCACCCGTTTGGACGATATGATGACACAAACAGAGATTTACAGATACACACGACAAACATATAACAGCCCTCTGCGTCAGGGGTTAGAAATAGCCCTTGTCTGAACACTGAAACCCCCAGGATCTTTAATAAGTAGGATCTACTGAAGAGACCCATGCCCAGCAGTAAATATCGAAACACTGAAACACTGAATACCGAAATAGTCGAATTTCTTCTAGCAATTTCTACATTAACGTTACCACTTTGGAGGCCGAGGCACATCCGCCGGAGTCTCAGTGATTGATAAATTGACGTGGCAATGGCAATACGTAATGATTACCCTATCAGTTAATGTTGTAATGCTTGGTTAAACTGTGAGGAAAAACTTAATTTAATACCAACCGACCTAACCAAAGTTGACAAGAATACAATGGTAGCTAGCTAGCAACGTTTTCAAAACTAAAACTTTAGGATGCTTGGTATTGTGGTAAATACGATATTTACCTACGACATTTTAACAAATGGGATGCCCACCATAATGCAATCATTGTCAGATTTTCTAATGTTTTTTGTGGACAAGTTGGTAGCTCCTACTTATATTTAATAAAAAAATGAAAATAGAGACATGTACAAAAACGATCCCTCTGTAAATGAGTTACTTAGGTAAATGTGGTTGCCCCTATTCGCTATATTTATGTTTGCTTCTACTAAATGCTTTTTAAGATTATATTAATTGTAGGTTGCTAGTTGTGCACGTTGCTACTGACGGGATAGTGAAAACTTTTTCACTATTCGAATTTCGGCTGAATATCTTTATCAATAAAATATAGATGGGTTGGGTATATACTTACCTAAGCTTTTAATGGAGGTAACCTTTAAGCTACGAAGTTATCTGTTACATAGCCTGCGGCGTTACCACTTTAAATGGCAGACGCCAATTTGTTCTCATATCTACCTACGTTATTATCACGTTAGAATCGTGAGCATTTATACAATCAGTTGGATATTTGTAAATGCAACTGCAATAGCCCTTTAAACCATATTAAGTACCTACATATTGCGCTGCCTAAGTTTAGGCTCTGGAATAATCCTTATGCTTACCTAAATGATTTTTATTTCAAGAGACCTACTACTTAATATAGAAGATTAACTGAATATTTTCTTTTTTTTTCATAAAATATCAACCAGTATCCAAAGCAGGCACAGACCTCTATTGCTAGGCTTAGTTTAGATAACTTATGTTTGTGCTAAATACACCTTGAAATCTTTATGATATTTAATATTCGGTTAAATATCAATGTTATTATCTTAAGAAAGATGTAATAAATTCACACAACATATAAATGACAGAAAAGCGTTTCATTCCATTACCAAAGGAGGTAATGTTGGTGCTTTGACATATATACTAAATGACGCATAATTACTTGTGTGTGTAATTTTTCCCAACAAGAATTAATGTTGCTAGAAAGCACTATTAAAATAATAACTTCCATAGTTTATATAGCGGACTTCATCACGTTTCGACTGCCCTGCTTAACCATATAATCACTACTGAAATATTTTACTCCACTTACAGTAATATCGCGCATTAAGCAGCTATCGCGTGTGTAATTACCTAAGTTGAAACAATACAAAATAATAAAAGCGAATCGGGCGCAAGCTATTTGCATTTCCGATGGATGGTGTTGTAAGTGCTTTTCCTTTCTCTCAGGTGGCTGTAGCAGTGGTTAGAGAGAGAGGTCTACTCTTCACTTATACCGCTCACCGGCCTCCTTGCCTCATACGAAATTATTATTTTGATTACGTTTAATTTGCATACGGCCTGCGGAGCATTCGCCCTCGGGGCTAACGCGCCGCCCGGCGTCGTTACGACCCCTGTACTTTTCTGTAATGTTTTCGCCATTTTCAACAAAATTCCTCACAAATCATATAATTTCAGGTATCATCATGGTTATTACGAAGAAGCGCCCGTGGTCCTCGGACCTGTGTAATAGGTCGATCGATGCTCAAATTCCTGATAACTACGAGTAATCAACATAGAACCAGCCCCGGCAGGCTAATGATACTACATCTTCAATTATTGGTAATATCAGACTTTTAAACGTTCTTAGGAAGCTGACTGGCAGGTTTGGTAGGATGGATATTCTGTTTATTTATTCTTTAGGTCACATTTCTTTAATGAGTGCCTTTGGGTATATAATCATATTTATGCGTTTTAAATATTCTTTATACATACCTATTAAAGGCATGACCATGGTGCATCCTAATTGGTCAGCTTGTTCAAATTGCTGTTCATCTTTCAAGCAATTAAACATTAATAAAAGTATCGATAAAAGCTCATGACCATTTGTGAAGTCGGAATACCGAAGACTTATGTTTTATTTATCGAGATACATAATGAGAATATGTCGGAGTCAGCTACCGTGCGGCGCACACGCATTGGTGTCGGGAGGTCCAATCGGCGACGAAGACACGCCCACACCCGCACAATCAACTTCAATCTCGCGCTATTGAGGTACTCTGAGGCACTCCGAACCTCTGTATTATTACAATATCTGAAATTTGGGAGCTTTGTGTTTTGGGTTTCATCAGTTCCTTGTGCGTTTCCAAAGTCCATCAAAACTTTGCATACGATTTTTATACACGACTAGCTGTCCCGTGCAACTTCGTCTGCGTAAATTTTCCCCTGAGATTACCGCGTTAAAACAAACAAACAAACTCTTCAGCTTTATAATATTAGTATAGATATAGATTTTAACGATTTTACCTTGAATTATTCATGCGATTAAGATACGTAGGTACCTAATATACCTATATATTTTCATAATGATTTTTATACAGTTGTCATATTAGGCTGAAATCCATAGAACCTGCTTAGGCTTAGTTCAATCTTAGCTGAAACGTCACTAAAAACATAGGTTTATAGAATCTTTATTCTCTTAAGAACAATATAAATAGTTCACATGAGAGAAATATTAACCAGTAAGTAGGTACATTAATCTTCGAGTATCGAAGCATCACTACATAGTATAAAACAAAGTCGCTTTCTCTGTCCCTATATCCCTAAGTATGCTTAAATCTTTAAAACTACACAACGGATTTTGATGCGTTTTTTTTTAATAGATAAAGTAAGTGAAGAGGAAGGTTTATATGTATAATAACATCCATATATTTTATACCCATGCGAAGCCGGAGCAGACCGCTAGTGCATTTATATAATACCTACTAGCTGCTCCGGCCTTGCACGGGTGTCATATTCATATCGTAGCTTTTTATACCTTGAGTTACATTGTTGTAATTTTCGTAGAGATCTCTAATTTTTGACAATAAAATATGGCCTATGTTACTCCCGGATAATGTAGCTTTCTAATGGTGTAAGATTTTTTTAAATCGGTACAGTAGTTTCGGAGCCTATTCAATGCAAACAAGCAATCAAATCTTTCCTCTTTATAATATAAGTATAGAAGTATAGATGAAGGTATAATAACAGTTCACTATTTCGTTGTTCATGGTGACAAAAATATGATCATTAAATCGTTATGTTTTTGTTAGTTAACTGACATACCTACTGACTAACGGCTGGTCTCAATAATCTACCTATCGATGGATTTGGCTACTAGAGGTAGAATTTTGACATATTTTGTATGAAGCTTAGGTATGTCAAACATCTACCTCTAGTAGTCAAATCCATCGATAGCTAGATTATTGAGACCAGCCGTTAATCAGTATGTCAGTTTAGTATTGTCAGTAGTTTTATATATAGATAGATTATTGAGACCGGCCGTAACAGACTAAACAGTAGTGTAATGAAGTTATTCGGTCAGTTGGTCTAATAAAATTTCTCACCACATTACCTTTCCTCGTCCGATAATGGAGTACCTACATATTAAAAAATAAAGTGAGTAGGTACACAAACATTCGCTTAAAGAAGTATTTATTGTACGCTACTGTGTTCGCTCGTATGTGGAGGTGTGTGTGCGTAACTCGATATTTGCCATATTTTTGCTTTATAGTACGGGCGTGTGTATAACTCGACAAAATATAGGTATGCTAACTGTTGGACTTTATAGACATAATCATCCTAAACTTACGTTAAGAACAATAATTTCAACGGTCAACATAGGTACGTCATGTCAAGCTTTTTGGCATGATTTTATCAAGCTTAAGCTAAGCCTAAGTCCACTCTATAGATCTCAGCCTTACCAAGAACTTAAATTCACAGATCTACAAATAAAAAACTTAATAAACATTTGACGATACATTAGATGTACTGGCCGTTTAGTCTTATAGATTCTGTTTAGACGCTGAGCATATTATGCTTTGTCAAGATTTTTTTCCAAATTTTACTTAAGCCAATTTTGAGTTAAAACTGGTTAGGTATGCTCTATGGATTATTTCAAACGACCCATGATGACCACAATCGGTGCAATTAGGTGAGACGGAAAAATAAAAAATATGACTAATATTTACCTGCCCGATTAAGTCCCAAAAAGTTTAACTTAAAGACGGAAACAAGATATCCTTCACATTTACTATCATGCAATTTATAAGTTCAACAGGATTCATAATGTCTCCGACTGCACGATATGTGTAGGTATATAAGAAAGAAAGAAGAAAAAATCCTTTATTTTGATACGCTACTCGAAAGATTTTGAACATTTTAAACATATGTATATACCTAATGGCGCCAAAGTTACACCATTTGATTTTTTAAATTTTAAAGTACCTACCAGTTTCACTTTTACAGCTAAAACGAACCGTTTAAGCTCTAGGGTGTGCAAAAAGAAATATACATCCATATATACTCAAAAAACATAACCCTCCTTCTTGTGCAGTAGATATTTATCAATAGAAATCGAAGAAAACTGTGTTCAAAGCCGGGTAGTCTTAGGTAGTTCGCGAACGACCTAGGCGGAAAGAGCGCTTCTTAAGGTAAACTATGCGAAATAGTTCGTCAACGATCTCGCTCTCAGTCCTTACCCAAAGAGTATGTATGAAACCAATAATTCTTTTTTTGGCGTCCGCTCTATTAAAAAGTGTATACAATAAAATTACCTCACCTGATATTAAATCTGTAAAATAAATTATATTCATGTACTAGCTGACCCGCGCAACTTCATCTGCGTAAATTTTCCCCGATTTTGCAACATTTTTCATTCCTGCTCCGCTCCTGGTCGTAGCGTGACGTTATATAGCCTATAGCCTTCCTCGATAAATGGACTATCAACAGTAAAATATGTTTTCACTTCGGACCAGTAGTTCCTGAGATTATCACGTTCAAACAAACTCTTCAGCTTTATAATATTAGTATAGATTTATAATAATAAGATTATAATAGCGTAATAAAATACAACAATAAATTATTATCAAATATATACTTTGTTTGCGGTATACCTAAATAAAATTTTAATAAATCTAGAAAGTTTAATTATATTAGTACCTACCTATATTTCCACTAATGTTCTCGGCTCACTTTTCAAAATTTAAACTATAATTCGTTTTAAAACAAACCCGTTACAATGATTATGAAGCGAGATTCCTATGTAAGAACTTAGAAACTAAATATGATAAGAAAGAAAAACTTGTTAAAATTAATACAAAAAAGTTAATGTAATCCTTCCTTTTAATTACGTTACAATTTTCCCACCTAAACGGGGAAAAATAGTACTAGCCGCACAACTAATTATCAATAATCTAATTATAATTAGATTATTAGTATTCTGTCAACCAAGATCTTCCCTCTTATTATTTATGGTAGGTACATAAAATCATTTACAGAAATAACATTAGGAAAATAACCTCTGCATAAAACATATTTTATTTAGTTACTTTATAATTCAATATAATATTATAAAGTGACTCTGTCTGTCTGTATGTTACGTTTTCACACTTAAACCGCTGAACCAAATTAGATGAAATTTTGTATGGAGATAGTTTGAGCCCCGGGAAAGGACATAGGAGATTTTATTGCGATAATCGACATCCATGCATCAACGCTAATCGAAAATGAAGTGAGGGCAGAGTAATAACGACAGAAGACATAGTTTTATAAAATTGGAGGAAATTTTGAGATTATCATTCCATATGTGGCCTCTGTGGCGCGGTGGGAGTGTGTCCGAATGCTAGGCAAGAGGTCGTGGGTTCGATTCCCACACTAGACACCACTTGTGTATTACACAAATTGTTGTCTCGAGTCTGGGTGTACTTTGTGTCCGTGACTTGTATGTTTGTAAAGTCCCCGCGACACAGGGCTTGTACCCTAGTGCGGGAGTCGTCTTTAAAACAAAAAAAAATAAGTTGCGTCAAATTGGCTAAAAATCGTAACTACCTACTAAATAAAATAATTAAAAAATAATTTTATATTTGAATCCATTTTCCGAACATGTAATGTTAATGGATTGCTTTGGTTCAACACTCGAACCATTATAAGTCATCCCATGACTATTACTCATTGATTGCAACTTTCTTATTTATGCAAAACTATAGTAACGCTCTACTAGACTGTTTGTTTCAATTTCAATTACTTTTTATGAACAGATTTTAACTAAATTGTGTTATTCAAATTATACTCCCGGAGCTTACCTATAAATTATTCCGTAATAATTTATTAAAAATAACTCTTTACTCATTGTCTAACGGCCGGTCTCAATAATCTAACTATCGATGGATAGCTAATACTAGACGTATAGATTTGACATAAGCTCAGCTCATACAAAATATGTCAAAATTCTACCACTGGTAGCCAAATCCATCGATAGGTATGTATATATTGAGGCCGACCGTAAGTGAGGTTGTATTATGTCAAATAGGACTTCATGTATGAAATGGGTGTATAAATGAACGAATTAGTTCGCTATAGGACTTAACTAAATTGAGCGATCCCAAAGGAGACTCATTATGCCCAAGACTAACTAGTAGGTAACTCATACTATACAGAATTGGTTTAGAACATTACAACGAAACAGTAGGTATTATAAACAATTTACTTTTGTCAAGAACATGAAAGTATTCATAATGACAAGCAACAGCATAAAAAATGCCTAGCGTATCATTGGAGACAATTGATCGATAGCTATCGGCTATTCGTATTGAGCTTTTCATCGGCTTCGATATCCGGGACATTCAGAGCTGCATCTAATGACATAATCGGGCCCTAAGGCGAGGTAGTATCGCGATCACTGTGATTACTAGCGGGCAAACCGAGCGTAGCGGACAGCGGGTCGCAACTCGCAAGAAGACTGTTGCAAATTGATTCAATGCTACAGGCACTACGACTGCAACACCTGACCACTACTTTATATAGCCGGTTATCAGGAAACATTAAATTGCGATGTCGGTATTCCTTCATACAGTTTTTTTACTTTATACTATAAGTAGGTAAATACTGTTCACACGGACTGCCAGTTACTTACTTCTGATTGCGCGATCTCCACTCTACAAAAGACGGCAACGAAGCATGTAGCTCTGCGAGTAGGTAAATAAGATCGTATGAGCTGATCCAGAAGTTACTGTAGGTACATACCTACTTATATTGGTATTGGTTAGTAACCGTAGGCATCTACTTTTATACCAGAAGCCAGAACCTTGGAAAGCACTTAATCACATTAGACGACATTAAGGCCATTCCTTAAAGATCTATAGTCGACTTTAAACTCAGACTAAACCTTGCAGATATCTTTTAAGGGCTAAAAGTCGATGATTCTACCATACAAACGAGCTTACGTGCTCTGGTTAAGGTAGTAAGTCAGAGCTTAAAATTAATACCAAACACTAATATTATTTTCATTTATCGCTGGCTACGAACCTGGCTTATGATAAAGTCAATGTTGTTTTAAGTAAAAAGGTGTAGATAGGTTACAAGCGCTCAGCAAGCAGCACCATAGTTTTATATAGGTATGTCAGAGTTGCATCCTGCTTTACCTATAATTTTGCAAACCTGGCATTACCTACTCATATCCCATATGTAGAGTCGTGAGTTCATGACGCATTACAAGTTTGATATAGCTGATATTCAATAATAGCATTTACATTTACACATTAGCAACTCATAATATACTCAAGAGCATTCGTTTTTATTATCTCAGTCTTATAGTTTGCTACAAGACTGACTTATAATCTTACTAGCTTTCGCCCGCAGCTCCGCCCGCGTGAATGTCGGTTATCGCGATAAAAACTATCTTATGTCCTTACCCGGGACTCAAACTATCTTCATACCAAATTTCATCTAAATCGGTAGCTGTTTGAGCGTGAAAGCGTAACAGACAGACAGACAGAGTTACTTTCACATCAACTTCAAAAAGCAACTTCAAGTTGCTTTTAAGTGTAGTCTTAAAACTGGCTTGCAAACTTTATTTTGCTTGTTGGGCCTTGACACAGTGGCGACCGAGGAGGTCGAGATATCTGCGAGGTTAAAGCAACGTTTCTACTGTCGGTTTATAGATGGGATTGTTTTCGAACATTGTCACACCCCGTGCCTCAGAGAGCACGTTAAGCCCTCGGTCCTGCCCCTAATCTGTCTCCGGTCTTGTCGGATTTACGTCTTATCGGACTATGAGAGTGAGGGAATAGATAGTGCATTTGTGTGTGCGCATACACTTGTGCTCTACAATATCTTCTGCGTAGTTGGCTAGTCTCTAGTGAGATTGGTCGCCGTAACCGATAACGGTTAGGAGACCATTATTACAAGTGTTGCTATGATTCCTAAATTGATAATTAAATTTGGAATTGAATTCAAATTTTAACTAGTGACATTGAGTGTAGGATCATCAAGTAGGAGGAGTAGGGAACATCAATTAATATCGGGGGCACAGTTACATAGAAATCACAAAATGTAGATTTTAATGTGCGTGCATAAATCCCGCTGGTTAGTTATAAGTTTATTTTCTCAGTGTCATGTCCGAGGGAATCGACACGACGTCATGTCGTACAGAAATTAAGCAAATTAGGAGACCTACTGGTTACAACAACGACCGTAACCCCAAAAAAGTACTGTGTACCTACTGTGACAAGAATGAAAACAATATCACAATATTGATATCAAAAATTGACCCTCAGGTTAAAGTAAAGATATTCGAAATACCTCCCTACTTACTACTTAGACATACGAATACCTTCGCGTCGAATGGAGCTACATAAACAAAACATTTAACCAAACCAATAATTTGCAACGGCCGTACGGAATAAAAACTCGTGGAAATAGGCAAAAGTACACATCGATTTGTGTATTTTTTAATAAATTTTTCACGATAAGTCGCCACTGGCACTTAACAAAGGCAACATAAATAAAGTATCACCCTTTCACTGTTATTATTGTTTTAAAATTTCAATTCTTGCTGTCACAACACAACGTTGCGGGTAACATTGTCTCTGCATAAAAGAGGTTATTTTCACGCTGTACCTATGTATTTACTACCTATACGTATATTGCTGTAATGAGCTCTAATAGCATTAGATTTTCCATGTAGCAGTGGGATTTTTTTCATTGTCCTACCAACTGGTGTTTTCTATGCATAATAAGAGGCTTCGCCAAGATTATAGAGTCGGTGTTTGCAGTGATACCTGTGTTTCCGTGGGACTGTAACGGGAACGCATTAACAAAAGACTTTATATGATTGAGGCCATATTGTAGCCTACTATTTTCTGAAAGGAAAATTACAAAGAATAGAACGTCAATTCTTATAACGATTTCTTCGCAAATATGTCGTGTTATTGATAATGGTTGAATAATATCCTTTGGTTACAAAATAATAGACAATGGTTTGATATATGAGTAATTGCTTTTTTATAAATAAGTATGAGGTACCCACTTAATAAACTTAGTTCAAGAAAATATTACACTTTGTGTTTTCATTCGATTGTTTTGAAACAGCTTCGACGAAGGTAATATAACCAGATTTAAATACTTCGAAATGTTGCTTGTAATTATTTTTGGGGCCTTAACACTACACCGTTATTCACCACCAAAATTATAGGAATAAGTGAATACTTATAGTAGTATTCAGTAAACACCGTTTGTGTTTACTAAATACTACTATCACTTACCTATTTGTAATTTTTGACTAAATAACGCTTATCGCTGTACTTAAAGTGGTGCCAGCATTTGTTTTAATTTCGGTCTGTCCCATTAGTCCCATGGTATTGGCCTATACTGGGACAACTGACATTATAGCTTAGTTGTACTATGCGCTAAAACGTACAAATATATTTACGTAGGTACCTAATGATGAATAAATCGTAGAACTATTAAGGGTAAGTTTCTACAGACGGCTGCTATACAAATAATTGTATCAAATTATAAACATAAACTTACTGTGATAAAACTAATAGTACCTGCCATTCATCTATTATGTGTCCTTCTTTTTGTCAAATTATCGTAATTTAAAAAGTCATTAATGAAAGAAAATGCGTTTTGGTAGGCGGTGGGTCCGCCCAGGTCGTTCTGGAGTCCCTTTTGTTTGATAATTACATGCTGCAAGAGACCGCATCAAAGTAAATGCGACATAAAACTTTATTTTATTACCCCAAATTGTCTCAAATTTGATGAAGATTGTATCATAATTAACATATTTGGAGAAATGAAATGATCATTCATGTTCGTATGGGGGTCGATGTGTCCCATTTATCGAAATATCATTGAGTTTGGGCTCTCGTAATTGTGCATGTCTACTTATATGAAATGTTATTTTAAATTGTAGGCAGGTGTAGAAACGAACTTACGATGAACCAAAATGCAGTGAAGAAATTTGTCACACAATATTTTATTGATTTGATAATTAACAAATCTAGTTGAACTTTTAGGTAAATTATGGCGGGATTTATTGTTCTGCTTTATTGTAGGTTTACATTTGGTCAAATGTTTTCCCTCATAGATTGACATGGCAAACGATGGCAGATCGGAATTCGTGGTTAGACGAGAAAACAAAGGCGGTAGGTACTTACTATATATATACCTACCCACATATTCTAGCGTCAGTGCCATCTTAGTCTACACTAATTTCCGTCGGATGCATTTATTATCCCTTTTTAACCGACTTCAAAAAGGAGGAGTTTCTTAATGGGCTAGTTTCCAACTAGACATAACAATAATTCTTTAAGAAATGTCAAAACGCTGATTTTATATGGAGATCTCATACATGATATTATGACAGCCTATGACGTCACTCACTCACTTATTTTTATGATATGATTAATGATAAAAAAATATGTATATTTAACACAAAATTTTATAAGTAATTAATCGTTGACAGTTTAAATACTAGTTTTATTTAATAATTAGACTTTAACCAAACCTATTCGATATTTGTATTTTTTTTAATGAATCATAACTCTGTCTTATATGATGGATTTTTAAAGTCCTTTTTTGTTCGAAAGAGTCCGATTCCGAAATGGTCCCATTTAAACGTCGTGAAGATCTGATGATGAGTTTCGGAGACAGACAACAAAACTCATCAAAAATGCCAGCAAATCATCTTTGATTGAAGTCGGCTAGATGTTTTTTTGTTAAATAAGTATTTTTTTAATAATAGATAATAATAATATTTATTTATTTTCACAATAATTGTATATAGGTACAAGGTTAGTTCTTGAAATGTCCCTTTGGGCAGTGTATGCCTGTGTTAGGACATTCCCCTCTTCCATATAATTATATCTGTTAGCCACCATGTATATTGTGGATTATTAAGTGCAAGAAGGTCTTGAAGTGAGATTGATTTAAAAGGAAATGCAAAGAGGTTATATCTTAATCAGCCAGCCTTGTGGCCTTTCCGCAAAATTGTACCAAGAACCTACCTATTGTTTAATCATAAATATCCTACAAATTTGAAGTACGAGAATTTCGAATAAAAAGTGAATATTTCAAAATAATAGCACCTAATTTAAAGGGAAAAAAATGAAATGGTCTTGAAGATTCATTCACAACATACATTTGATGATTAGTTTATGGTTCGATTTTTTTGTTGTTAGATTGGCACTGTTTACAATTTTGGCGCGGAGTTTGAGCTGCAACTGTTATTTAGATCAAATGCAGTGTTGTTTTTAGTTAGATCATATCTAGTGTGTATTGCGAATTTCAAAATGGAGTGGAGTGTTTGGAGTCCCTGAAAATGTTACTTATGGCTTACGGCAAATCGACTTTATCAAAAACACGTGAGTGGTACAACCTAATTCAAGTCAGAGAGAGATAGCCGCTGAACTCTCTGTGTCTTATGAGTCGATCGCTACCATTTTAAATAATTAATTGGGTATGAAACATGTTGCCGCTCGGCTAGTCCCAAAATACCTGAATTTTCTCCAAAAACTCAATCGCATAGGAGTCGCTGAGGAGATGCTAGAACGAGTCAATTCCGACTCAACATTCATGAAACTCATTGTTACTGGTCACGACACATGCAAACTAGTCAACAAGCTTCGGAATGGCGCCTTCCAGCTGTCCCGAAACAAAATACCACAATCAAAAGTCAAAGTCATGTTGAGTGTTTTCTTTGAATATCGCGGTATTGTGCACTCGGAATTCTTGCCGTAAGATCAAACGGTAAAAAATATTTTTTAGTGTTATGCGGCGTTTCAGAGAGCAAATTCGACAAAAAAGAAAATATGTTCACCAAGGCCAGATTTGTGGAATTTTCTTTCCACAAATCTGGCCTTTTTGAACAAATTTTTGACAAAAACTCAAAAAATACTATCGCGCAACCATCTTATTCACCAGATATGGCTCCCGCCGACTTCTTTCTTTTTCCTAAACTCAAATTACCACTTTGTGGCACCCGTTTGCATTTGGTAGAAGAAAAGCGTTTCGTTCTCAATTCCGGAAAAGCGTTCAAAACATGTTATTATGATTGAATTATTCGTTGTCGTTCTGAAGGAGGATACTTTAAAGGCGTTAAAATAAATTTATATGAATACCTAACTAACATTTTGTCGATCAATGATCGCTTCCCGGTACTTTCTTGACAGAGTAGTACTTACCTAGCTACTGACGAACATTATGCGTCATCATTAGATATAAGTTATAGAATTTATAAAACTGAAAAATTTAAGTAAGTATACTTACAAAAATGCAGAAGGTACAATTTAGAGCAGTAATGGTGGATAGTCGCTTTATGCAGGTAAAAAAAAATCTTAGACTACAGATATAACCTATTAGGTGCGAGAAAGATAAAAATAATAAGATAAATTCACATTATTCTTTATCCTCACCAATTGGTACAAGCAAAATAAGTATGGTTAGTAAGTTTAAAAAAAAAAGAATGATTACAATCTTACAAATCTGTAAAAAGTTATGCGCATCATGTTTTTTTTATGTTTAAGACCGTCTTGAGAAACACCTTCGTCGTTTTTCATCGTTTAAAAATAGACCAAAATCATAAGTATAGAAAATAAATACTTATTTGTGCACAAAACTTATGAATGCGGGCAATTTTTTTGAATTTGCGCATTACAACGTTTAATTAAAACTATAAATTTCATGATTTTTTTTCATAAGTAATAAAAATAATTTAAATATTAATTATCATATTAATGATTTTCATAAATAATTATAAAAACTCACTGACTAAACTTGTTAGGTGGTCCCTGAAGTTTATGCGTTTTTTATTTATAATTATCCTGTATATCTTATCTAATAATGGCCAGTTTGACTGCAAATAATAGGTAAGGTCTAATTTAAAAAACAATAATAATATTATAATCATCATATAGAACATGTATGAGTTAAGAGCGGAGTTCTTGAGACACAAGTCTTTCTGTGATGATGCCAGGATTGTTGTCACTTTTGGCTAAGAATACCAAACGACAGCTTAGGCCTTAAAAAGGAATCATGTTCTAAGTGTTGAGGCCTTTAAAGAAACTATTGAATTCTTAATTCTAAATAGAGATTTTATGTACCTTTATGTGTTCTAGTATCTTTGACAGGTAATGTTCTTGAGAAAAACTAACAAGATTTTTACAAAAGTGCAATATATGTATGTGGTAGGCTTCTCTAAAAATATATGTTTAAAAATATATAGAGATGTACCGACTACGTCCGTCTATCATCCGGTGATATTTGTAGTCGACGGTTAGTCGGTAGGCCTTTTATTTTATTTATGATATCATAATGTGTATAAAATGGAATCGTAATCTATATCAATATAAATAAATCTGGACAAATGCGTTTCGCATCACATGCAGTATGAATAGAGTTTCGTAGCTATTTACGTAGACGAAGCCGCGATTGAAGGCTAGTAAATTTTATCTGTAGGCTTTTATTTCCGTTTTTTTTTATAATTTTTAAAGAAGGCTTATATACAACTAATATTACAATTAAAATTAAACAGGTTGTTATTTACTAGCCTCCACAAGTAGAAGTGTAATCAACTAACAAAACCTTCTATTGAATTCTTACGAAATTATCCTTTTTATTACACCAAGTACAATTTATTAGGTGCTCGACTATTACCTATGTAATAGTTAACTTGTAAAGCCTTATTAGCTGTGATTCTGTTTATTTCTTCAAATACAAATTTTGAAATATCCATGGGATAACACCAACGGGTTACAAAATATATGACGTTTAGTTTTAAATATTACGTGAAAAATATTCATTTGTACTTTCTGAGGAAAAATGAAATCTTTATGAGTAATGATCAGCTTAGACGATTAGTCGCTCAGTCGCCGAGTCGCAAGTCATACGCGGCTCATCACTAGGTAGTATATACCTAATAATACATGGTCCTCTATCTGATACCCTGTGTTGCGTGTTTGTAACTTGCTAGTTGGGCGTGACAACATAGGTGCTAATTTACTTCATAAATTACCTTTGCTGGAGGCTTCGCTTATAGATATCGGTTTCTTTACGCCTATGAGCCAATTATTTCAGTTTACGTTCTACAGAAGTTCTAAAGAAACACAAAGTGTTTCTTTTTTTACATCTCGTTCATTTTAAGATCGTAATTTAGTAGCAAACATATATAAATCCTTTTCGGTTACTAAGAACACAGTAGAAGTTTTATCAAGAACTTAATACGACTACGACAATCTTTATAAACCGCTTCAAAGACCAAACATTAATAGACCAGAGATCAGAACAGGTTGCTTTAGTAACTCAATAATATTGTAATATTGTACCAAACAGGCAGCTGTTTTGTTCGTTATAGTATTTATTCTTTTTAGGGTACCGTAGCCAAAATGGCGAAAACGGAACCCTTATAGTTTCGTCATGCCCGTCTGTCCGTCCGTATGTCACAGGCATTTTACTCAAAGACTACTCAATGAATATTAACGAAATTCGGTGGAAAGGTGTCAGTACCCGCTACTTAGTTTAATAGCTTAATAGGGGGAGGAGGGCACTCCATACATGTAATAGAAGCTGAAAAATATTTTTTCAGCAAACATTTTGATGTTTCACATCATTTGACTGGTCTTTTAAAAACATTTTAAGGTTTCTATTTTTTTTTTCATTGAGTAAATATTTTTAAATAATCGCTCCGAAAGTTGCATAAATCGTGTCCCTTAACTTTGAACCGCGTGACTAAAAAATATGAAAAAGATCAGAAAGGTAGCGTTTCATAAATACTTTAAACTAAAATTATTTCGGACATGATCAGATTTACCGTCATTGAGTTATTGCTGAAAAACTGCGTTTCTCAACAAAATGGAGTAAGTGCCATGAACATACGCTCTTCTGCTGATGCATTTATTCGAGTTTTTGTAGATATTCTTTTTTTTTGCAAAATCATAATTATTGTCTGGGTTTGAAGAAGCAATACGGAGCTATAACGCAATAATAAGAGTTAATACAAACGGTAACAAAACTAGCAATGTGTTAAATAACCCTTCTGATTTGGCTTCGCCATAGTCGGGAAAAAAATATCTACGATATTAAGTCATATTCATCACCCTTCCTCGATATATAAAATCATATCCCGCTACTCGCCGCAAGATGGCGCATTTTGTTTCTCCAAAATTACTACAGATGGCGGTTTCAGTGTACATACATTCTACATAATATTAATAACGCCAAAGATGGTGAGGATGGATAGATGTTTATTCCTCTTTCACACAAAGAAGTAGGTTTCAAACATAGAAGTAGGTATGTGTATCATTTGTCAACTGTCCATAATCTGTCTTATTTATCTAACATATATATGTATGTATTTAGAAATGTATAAGCATGTTTATCAGTTGTCTGGTTGCCATAATACAAGCTCTGCTTAGTTTGGGATCTGATGGCGTTTTGCGAGTTGTCTCAAGATATTATTTTTAAAAAAATGTTGCTTTTCCTATTAATACACTGCTTATAACAATAACTATAATTTTATAAAAGAAAATTGATTAAAAAAACATGTACCTATTACATGCAGTTTAGACTCGTAAATATATATTCACTACTAAAGAATTCAACGCGTGTCTATAAGAATGGTAATGAGAACATTTAATACTAATCAAGGAATAATATTGTTTATTATGTATTTAATTATTGCATTTCCCGTTGTGAGTGGGCGTGTACTAAACATGCCATTTGTTCTTTTACAAATGGCGTAAAAACGCACGGGGAGCGCTCCGCCCTGAATGGTTGCATTTGTATTCATCACCATCCATCCAGGCTGTATTGGTGCGGAACTTAACTGTTGCATGACATGCTATGCGGTGACAGCATTGCAACGTATAATTCAGATTACCGTTAATAAATTGCGTTTGGATAGCTTCTGTGGTCGTACGTAGATATTATTTGAATGTCATCCAGCAATGAAATAATTATAGTATGTTATTAAGCAGGCACATACTTAGATAATCGTTAACATAAGTACATAATTATGGTAAATAATACTGTAGGTGTTTTAAAACCTTATGATGGTGTGACGACAGTGCAGGTTGATACGAACAGGATCCCATGAGCCGCTTTAAAATATTTTTTATATTAACTAGAATGCCTACTAGTTGTTTTTTCCAAAAACACAACTACATAAGTAGTTTATAATTAGCCGCCATTAAAGGCTTTAAAAAAATGGGAGGCCGTGAATTTTTATGGCCTTGTTCTTTTTCCAGCATAAGAACTATTGTTTTGCGAACTTGACATAAAAATGTATTAAGGAATCATTTGTCAATTCTGTCAAGGAACAATTTGTGTAGTAATTACTCCCAATTTCGATATCGGACAGGCCCATTTTTTTAACGAATCAAATGAACCCAAATTGAAAGTTTTACTAGTAGCTTTTGGAGAGTTTTATTACCTAGCGCTTGACTCTAGCTAGGTGGGTGGGTATATCGAGTCCGTAGTGTCATCTAGATTTAATAGTCTTCCGAAGTTTCAAATCTTATTATTATGTAGGTAACCTTGGTTGTGGTAGACAGTAGATTCGACCAACTTTATTGTTTTTAAACTTTCGCGATTTTTATACATATTAGTTATATTTCGGGACTTAATCGCGTGAATTATTTAAAGGTACGAACCTTTTATTAACCCGACGTTTCGATCGAATTGCACCGATCGTGGTCACGGGTCGACCAACTTTGTTAGATCTTCTTACGGAAATTTACTTCAAGTTTCACATCTTATAACAAAAACACTTAATATTGTCCGATTCACGTTTTTAAAAACACGCATCTTTTCGTAATGTCCTATAAATGTTCAATGTAATAAATCTTTCTGTTTAATTAAATTTTCACACAGCTTACCTATTTGGTTTAAATTTTATAACACGGTAGGTAGGTACTTTTATAAAATAACTCCACTGTTTTTAATAAAGCATCGTAATTATGAAAGAAGAGAGCAATAGCAATAGATATCATTGCACATTTCCGAACGTGATAAATAAATTTACATTTCGATCTTTAAAAATGGGTTTTCAGTAGATTTGGTACTTTATTTGTTTTGTTTGGTTAGGTTTTCTTGCTTCTGGGTATCATTGATTCACCTGGTCGCTTTAACATCGCGTGCATAAAAATCATAAACTGTGAATAGACGTTGATAATTTAGATTATATTCGCATCTTACAGCACGACGCGTGTTCTCACAAAGCGCGGCAGCTGAGGGGGCGGCCGGGGCGGCGCTGTACCGCCTCAACGATTGTGCCGCGAATAAAGAACACTAACCAACATCCCCGCACCATTTCGCTACATTTTTTGTTCCTAACAATAACTATAAGGCCGCAAGCGTACACAACCCGCGCATTACAAGACTAATCCCGCTGTATGATTCCAATTAATTCAGTTTTTCTAGCAAGTATGAAAATTCATAACCAGTACCTACATACGGATCATAAGTCGGTTGCAACAAAGTTTATGCGACGTCATCGCGTGTAATACACGATGTTAAATCGTTCCCGCAATAAAACCGTGAGCGTATTTCACAAAGCTCCATAAATAATGGTCAATATGTCGGGCGGCATTGTCGATGCTGACAAATTGCCGCTCTCGGTCGCCGCGGCATTGTTGGCTACCGAACAGCGCGCTACACTTTTGTCATTTCTCTCCACACAATGCGCACGAATCTTCCGAATGACTTTTGTCAGCTATCATTTTCACTTCTATACTCGACAGAATTGTAAATCGGTTTTATTATGCCTCGTGGGTCGTCTTCGTTTTACGATTTCATGATATGACAAATGGGAATTTTTGTCGCGAATTGTTCGATGCCGATAAATGTTTGGTCTGCGTATTGTGTGTGTTCATGAATGAAATTTGGAAAGGAAGGCAAATAAAAATGATTGGTTGTAGACAAAAAAGTAGGAATGCTGTTGTCGATATTGTGCCCTTTTTGAAATAAACTTTTCGCTTTCTTGAAGTAGGCCGCTGTCGTGGCCAATAAATAATAAAGAGGTGCGAATTGATTTTATTTTTTGCCCTAGAATACTTAATAATATAGTATAATAGTGTATATGCGTATTGCAATACTTTTCATAGACGCTTCATAGGATTATTTAACTGCCAGTTATATAATCAGAGATGAAAAGTTCTTTTTAGGGTTTCGTAGCCAAAATGGCAAAAACGAAACCCTTATAGCTTCGTCATGTTCGTCTGTCTGTCCGTATGTCACAGGCATTTTACTCAAAGTAAATTTGGTGAAAAGGTGTCTTGTAGTAGTCGCTACTTGGTTTGATAGCTAAATAATAAAAATAAATACTTTTACCATACATGTAAAAGAAGCAGATTTTTTTCAGCAAACATCAACGTGTTGCACATCATTCGACAGGTCTTTCAAAAACATTTTAAGGTTTCTAAAAAACTTTTTTAGTTGAGTATATATTTTTGGAAATAATCGCTCCGAAAGTTGCATAAATTGTGTATTCCTTTATCTTTTGAGCCGTGTGACTTGAAAAAATCACAGAGGTAGCGATTAATAAATACTTTAAACTAAAATTATTTCGGACATGTTCGGATATACCGTCATTGAGTTATTGACGAAAAACTGCGTTTCTCAACAAAAGGACGCAAGTGCCATGAACATACGGTCTTCTACTCATGCAATTGTTCAAGGCTGCGGAACCCTACACTGAGCATAGTCCGACATGCTCTTGCCCGGTTTTTTTAATAGGATTTCTTAAAATAATAATCTTGTTGGTTAATTTTGGTATAGTACCAAAATTAACCTTGTATAAGTAGGTACAGTTATTATAATAATAATATAGAAACACATTAAGTTTATGGACTATGTTCATCAATAACCTATTTTAATAAAATGTCACGTCTCCCAAAGGTTTATTTAATTCATCAAAAGTTCATTTACTTAGCCTCGTATTTATCTATTAAAGAGGGTGTGTACCGTGTCCCTTTACTCTCTACAAACTTGCACATATTTGCTTTAAAATCGAACAGCACAATAACATTATTGTTCCCTAACAAAAGCAAATTACTGTGAAAATGAAATAAAAACTCTTCATCCCCTACTATTAAGAGATGATGCAGCGATACTTGCGCGGACGCAACTGTGAATGTTTCGATGTTTGAAACATTTGGTATGGTACTATTGAGAATCGAAATAAACTACAAATAAAATTGAACTTTAAAGCTGTTTTACAAAAGTTAAAATTAGAATAACAGATGTGACAGTTTAGCAACACTGGAATATAATTTAAAGTAACCATGACGGGTGAATAGGGCATAAAAAAACGATAAATCAAAGTCAAAAAGGCATAGAGAATGGGCATAGAGCGGTGGTCGCGAGTACTAACGCGTCACCAGCTGCGACGGCTCCTTGTATGCCGTGATACTTTTGTTCACATGTTCCCATCAATAATGAGGGTAATTTTCGGCATTTTGTCACATTAGTGAGACGTATTGAACTATTGTTGTTTGTTTGTTGGAATTATACTTTTGTAGCGTAAACATGACATGTCAAAGAGTTAGACAGATAGTGCAAGGATAATCTATTGAGTGTTTTTTTCGTTTTAAACTAAATTAGGTATTGCACATATTATGTATCCTACCTAAGTCAAGTCCTAGCATTTCGAACCAGGCAAGAGGAAAGATTTTTTTTTTTAATTTTGACACGGAATTTTGACACTGTACAGGTGTGTTTTGACAGGCAATTCTCCCCCCCTCCGCCTTGGGTGGTGGTGGCTGGTGTACCGACTTACATGGTGCGCGACTTACACTTGGCCGGTTCGGTCACATGTTGCCCCCCTCCCAGAACAAAGTTCTGGATCTGCGCCTGTTTGGAAGGTCGTAAGTAAGTCATATAATAAGGTTGTCTTTGTTATGTAGATATTATGTTACCTATGCTTTTGGTTCTTCTACCAACTAGTGAACATGGATGTGCCTTGTTTTCGGATCTTTTTCACATAACACGTTAATAGTAGTAGGTAGGTACCTAGTTATGGTTGTGATGCAGTTTTGACTACATCTGTGGCACGGTGGGAGTATGTCTGACTGCTACGCAGGAGGTTGTGATGGCTTACTCTAATTAAATCAAAACGAAATTTCAAACAAAAATGAGGCGATTAAATACAGAGCCAGCAACATCAATTTAATCCACTCGTTCCTAAAAATCGTCTATGGGTTCGTACTTCTAGTGCTTATCTAAAAAATAATTAGAATAGTCCCCATCAACTTAAGAAATTTAAGTAAACGTAAATACATGAATTTCGTTTTAAAGAAAGAGAGTAGGCCAACTGAGCAATAGCGTATATTGCAATGCGGGCGGCGCCGCGGGCATAAGCTAGTATATTAACTAAATAGGTTTCGCGTGAAAAGAAAGGCAGACACAGACAAGTGGACATTTAATTTAAAATTTAATTTTAATCATTAAATAAATAGTTTAACAAAACTTTTTTTAATCTTCCTTTTAGAGCTTTTCAATGTAAGGATATTGAAAAGCTCTAAAAGGAAGATAAAGTTTAAATGAAAATAAATGTATAAATTTGTTTTAACATAAAAGCTTGTCGCGATATCGAGATCGATCTTCAAGACTTTTAGCGATTTGACTCTACATAAGGCGAATGATCGACAGTACCTCACTGCTTTTCATGTACCTAATCGGTGAAATCGACTTTCATCCATCTGATAACCAGATGAGGCAAATTTTATAATTTTTTTTTTTATTTATAAACACGCCTATGCTGGCTTGCTTATCGAAAAGTGTTCATGGCAACTTTTTATAAATTAAAATTTGCCATAAACATCTTGAAACTAAATTTGTTCATCAGTCAAATTGCCATGAACATCTTCTAACTAAATTTGTTCATCTTTTGATAGCTGAACCAATTTAGTTTCAAACTGATAGTTTTTATAGGTGTACCAGAGTCTGATGAAAAATGTCGAAGTTAACATTTAGAGAAGGTAAACCAGAATTTAGGTAAGTAGATGTAAGACCTACTCGGACAAAAAAGTATTGATCGTTGTATTTTTTTATTGAATTACTATGATTTTATATAACGGTTCATTACTAATTTATGCCTCATTAGAACTTAGGATCCCTATTCCTCGAACAATATAAATATTTTGTTCAGCAGCTCCAGCCGCGTAAATGTCAGTTTTGCATTGAATAATAAAGAATGAAACACACAAATATTTCTTTCATTTCACATACTTTCTCTTTTCTCCCCGTTCCTCTCCGCGACTGGCGATTAGAAAAATCAATTCGTCATACTGCCCAAACACGGGAGCGGGGGAGGGGGGGTACATTACACGAGTGAGTATCACCGTTTCGCCGTTTCGCCTTTCGGCTCTATAATTAGACCCTGGAAATCATCGACCCTGGAAGTACTTTTAAAGACGAATACTAACACATACTAACAAATTAGTTAAATAACAGGGCAAGTTAAATAAAGCTTGTAAAAAAAATACTTCACCAGACGTATCAATCGAATCTAAACTAGATGGGTTTATCTTGTTTTTAAAAAATCCAATGTAACGCTTAGTGATAAGTAACTAATATTTTTATCAGGGCGGGCGGCGCGCCGATACGGATAGTCCACTTGGAACTAAGCGCCAAGTTGTTACGCACACATTGCCGGTACGTTTACAGGCCGTCTCGGGCCGTCTGGGATGGTCAAACTTGGTGCACTTTTTTACATTTATATTTTTTCGGGATCACTAGGTATAACACCTTAGCACAATGCACGTAAAATGGCGGCAAGTCACCATAGCATACTTACCGCCGTCGTGTGCGTGTGAGACGTTGAGATCTTTTGTCTAACTATGTACATAGGTATATAAAAGATCTCGAATAATTCAATGATACTCTGTCTAGCCATTGATAAGATAAATGTATCGGCGTAAACATATAACACTTAACCTACTCTATTTCAAAATTCAGAAGTAGCAACCCTAGGGCAAAGTCCACTCCCGCCGTTCTCGAAGATGCTACCTAAACTGGGTTGACTACCCAGTTTATGTAGCATCTTCGAGAACGGCGGGAGTGGACTCTCTGGGAGCTTTTTATTTTGTGTATTTACTGAGAAACTATCACACTCTCAGGCTTGGGTGATTTAAGTTTATGTCAAGATATGTTATCTATTAATGAAATATTATTTTATACATATCTAAAAAAATGCCATTAAAAGCCAATTATCTATAAACAAATGTCTTATAAATTATTACTTGGAAGAAAACTTCGCGAGCCCTCCTAAAGCAAAGCTTTTTGCTAGCTTAAAATTATTTTCAACATAAAAAAAAAGAAACACCAATATTCGTAGGAATATTACAACTGTGCACTACTGTACTGTAGCTTAAATATTTTCAATTTATTAAGTCGTTTATTACTTTTTTTATATTATTGCCAAGTTTTTTTGTCACGGCTTGACAAAAGAACTTTAAATGTAAAATCATTCCATTTCAAATTTTATCTGACGTTCGTAAGCGTTGCATTTTGTAACCTAAGTTAAAAAAGTACTTTGACTTTGAGTAATTTGTACAAATATGTGTTCGTATTTTATCATCCATTTTACAGCAAAGTATTAAGCTTTGTAGTTATAATGTGTGTCTGTTTGTTATTCAACAGTCACACCGTATCATAAAATTAAATTGAATACCCGCTTAATATAACCATTTGTCAAATTATGCTATTCAAATTCTTGTTTATGGCCAAACCGCGACCACAGTTTGCGTGCTACCTTTGACCACTAATAAACCATTTGATATACTTAGGCTCATAATATAATTTGTATCCCAATCGGTAAAATCGCTTAGTGTTGAATTAAATTGCCTGTTTTTTTAAAAGACTTTTATACACAACGCATGGGCACACCCAGGATTTTCTTTCGGGGGGCTTTTAGATGCTACAATTGACTAAACACCGGCCAAATGTATACTGTATATCTACCTTTTTTGCAATTTCGAATGGAGGGGAGGGCAGGGGGCGGCAGTGTGTGTTGTATGTTTGTATGTAGGTATTGCATGTACCATCGTGCCATATCTGATTGCATTTCCAATTGCATAATTGTAATTTTTGTTCGTCATATGTCAGATCGGTGCGGCGAATGGCAAAAGTATTGTACCCTGTTGGAAAATAATTGAACTGCATTATCACGGCATAGAATTTTTTAATTTATTGATTAATAAACGAATTAAAATATAATGAAATTTTTATATACGTACTTATATTTGGATAAAATTAAATCCAGTATGAAATTTAATAAATTGCAATTGAACACACCCTTCTGTTACACCCAGTAAATAGGTAGATATCTAATTGAATTAGTAGATAGGTACCTATAGGTAGATATTAGGTATTAAATACTGATATTTTCAGACTTGTTAATGGTTTACTCGTACTTCTTTCTCAAAATTATGATTTAACAAGTTTTTGATTAAGACACGTAGTAGGTACCTTTTATAACTGTATTTATGTATATACATGCACTTACCTTTAATAAGGAGACGTGTTGTAATCTATACTTATATTATTAAGATAATTGGTACCCACAGTAATCCTTTATTAAGTTATTTACTTCATCAAATATATTATTCAATAGAGCCAATCGCGTAACTTAAAACGTTGAGAGGATTTTTTCAAGTTTTATCATTATCTAGTTAAGCGAAACCTTAGCACATGACCATTAGCAGTCTCGGAATCGTTTGCCCCTTGGATCTTGTATCAATTATAAATAAATATATAAAAAATATCTTCGGACTACTCACACATAAACTAGACGGAGCCAGTATCTACCTACTTATGGTAACAAGACAACTGGTAAACATACCAGTTACGACTGGCCTGTTCGCCTAGTGGTTAGTGACCCTGACTGCTAAGCCGGAGGTCGTAGGTTCGATCCGCACCCAGGATAAAACTGTGTGTGATGAGCACGATGGTTTATTCTGTGTCTTAGTTTGTATTTAAAAATATATAAGTATATTTATCAGTTGTCTGGTTGCCATAGAAAAGCTCTGCTTAGTTTGGAATCAGACGGCGTTATGGGAGTTATCCCAAGATATACGAAGATTTAAAAATGTATCGTGATTTAGTAATTACGATCGGTTTTTAGTCTGTCTCTACCTAAGTGACAGATAGAGACGAGACCATTACCTACCTTAGTTGTCAATATTTTTTTTATCTATTACTAACTAAAATCGCTAAAAGTTTTGGTAAAGACAGAGCTTACAGTTTGCAAACAACATAGTCCAAATGTCGACAGCAAATATTCTACTACAACAGTTTTGTTTATTATAAGTTGAACACATTTTTTATCACGTTGAGTCCCTCTAACATTATGTATAACAAATAACCTACGCCCCACACGATGCCATGTGCTTCAATATCTATGGTAAAAACACCTAAACTATAAGTAGATACTAAATACGTAAATATTAATATGTATGGACTCATAGTTGGTAGCACTTCATATTTTCAACTTTTTGCGCAATAAAATTACACTTTAGTTAATTTATACCTGTTCACATATCGTATTGAAGGCACGTACTGTTATGGATGTGTGTAGTTTGCACCACACTGTACGGTTAGTAGGCAGTCTTCGAACAAGGCGGTTGTGGTCTCGCTATGGCCAAGACGCGTCGCACGCCATCTGCTGCTGCTCTAATTACTTCCTACGCTTTTCAACCCGACTATACCCTGCTACTGGCCTTTGTTAAATATACCACCGTTTAATTTTTTAAAAGGTAATTACACGGGCATATAAAGAAATAAGAAAGTGCACCAACAAAGAACTAAGGGGGACGGTAGAAAGCTCGGTTCCTGTCGTCGTCAAACTGTCGCGTAGAAAGCGTTGTTTTAACCGCAAACTATTTCAAATACAAAGTAAGCTTTTCCGTTATGACTGTTTTCAAACCCATTGTTATCTTCCTATGTTAAAAAATAATAGAATATTTTAATATTAAGAATATTTACACAGAAGAATGGATTCTTTCTGAGTTAGCTTTCGTGTTCCTTGGACTGTTATTTGGTACTTTTCCTACTCGCCGCTAGATGGTATTAGGGAGAGTTAAAACAGATGTTTTGGTAATCAGGAGGTTTAGTCGAATTAAAAATATATTTTGTTGATTTTTTATATAGATATATCGCGGACTCTTGCTATTTGGAGTTTTATAACTCATAGATTGTTAAGTATCTACATTATTCTTACATGAAACTTTTTTCACTTAGGTAGTAGTTCACCTACTTTACAAATTTAATCAACGAAAGGAATTTGCAATTTCTCAATAAGTGTTACTTAAGATTATTTTATATGCCTCGTTCAGGTTATAGTTCAGCTAGATAAAATAATCAATTTAATTAAAAAAATAAAAAATCCGCCTGCATTAAGACCGAAACAAGATACCTCTAATATTTTTAATAAAAGAATCCTGTTAAATTTACTAATGTGCCTCCAACTGCATGACGTCTTTTTGCAGGCGGGTTATTTTTTAAATTTAATATTTATTTTTATATTTTCAATTCTTATAATAAGTAGGCACTTAAGTTTGAAAAGTTACAGTTAAAAAATATATTTTTTTCAATATATATTTTTAGTTTTCGTATTAGCACGTGTTATGGGGTCAAGGGTACATTGTTCTAAAATCCAGGGCTCTAGGGCGTCCCAAAGAAATATACATACACACATTCGAAAACATAACCCTCCTTCTTGCACTGTCGGGTAAATACCTAATATTTATATAAAAGTACCTAATGACTTGAAAAACACTTTTTCAGTCAAAAATAGTTTTTGATTGCTTACCTACTCTGAACTCTAGAAAGAATACCATTCTATATTCTAAATTCACCCCTATTTTGGTGCTTACGAAGAAGGTACTCTTAGTACATATCAACCTACTCTCATACTATGCACTATGGATGTCGACATAGTTTACTACACACGCTAATATAGGTAGGATAGAATTGTTCGGTATCTAGGTACTTATACAGTAATTGGGTAGGAGGAATGAAAGGGCAACTTGAACAATGTTAGCATTAGCACGCAGCCCCGACCAACATGAATCGGTAATATGTGTTTTCTGATTATTTCAATGAGGCATGTAAAGCAATAAGTTGAATATTTCATTTATTTGTTTTATTCTCTTTAGATATCTCTTGAAATAATGTAAAGCTTGGCTTAAGGATAAAGTAATCGAAGTAACAGTTAACGTTACATGCCTTGATATTACGGATCGTTATCTAGGCCTAGGGTATGCATATTCGCTAATAAGGTACAGTAATGGCTTAAAAAAAAAATGGAAATAAAATTGAACTTATTATTTTAAATTAGATTGTAAGCACATAAGAAGGTGCGCCGTTTGTAATTATTAAGGAATACCTCAGAGCGTATAAATAGGCATAGGGGCATTCAGGGGGGGGGGGGTGCTCGGGGGCACGTGCACTGAATTTCTTGTATTGTATTGAATTTAAAGTAATTTTTATAGGCATTTCTTGCCAATTACTTTACAAACACAATTAAATTTAAAAAATGCTATTATTGTATTTGTATTGAATTTGTTTCCTCATTTGCCTTAAGGTTCATTCACCCCCCAAAACGTTTATTTTTGGGGCACCCACCTTTACGTCGTCATTTGGCCGGTGTCGGGCGAAACTAAATGCCCCCCCCCCCCCTCACCCCGTTGTGAGAATGTTAGATCCGGGGTAAAATAGGTACTACAGTTCGTTAAATATCTGTGAGTAATAATAAAATAAGTACACCAAGCATAGCAGCTTCGCATTTAAAATTAATAGGAGGAGCTCACAAATGATTAGGTATATGGGTACCTTATCTTATTACGGTTAGGTATGTATTCCTAATAATAATATAACGCTGAAAAACATCTTCAGTTTGTAAAAGAAAAGGTATAGGCTTTATTCACAATAAACAACGTCTTGCGTTTGGAGCTGTGGGCCTGCAGCCAATAGTTAATAGTTTGGTGCTTAAAAGGGGGTACCTACGTACCTATTACAACAGTAAATAAGTGGCTTTATTGCATTATAGATATCGATTATAAATTTAATCGATTTTTTTATTTCTTACCTTAATACTCGTATCTATGACTCGAGCGGTCTGCAGATCTAATTGGTTAATACACAATAACAAATTCTCATCATCTATTATAATGATAGGTATAGGTCCTTATGCGATTTATGATTTAATCTACATCCAAGGTATAATTACATTAATTGAACATGACTCAAAAGTGTATTGTTTAATCAACATGATATCAATATTCAGAGAATTCATGACTCAAAGATATTGGACGCCTTTATAAGGCTGCCATTCAGATTAATGGGTGTAATAATGGAATAATTGAATTAGAATACAGTTGTAAGTAATCATTAAATTATGTATGTACCGAAATATTATATTGTAGGTACCTACTTACATACTTCGTAAAAGTGAGAGTAGATACAGTGGGTTAGTAGGCATACCTACCTTGTGACATCCGTATCTCCTGTCACGAAATAGGTTGTATACTTATGTAGGACTCTTCCTAGTCGTTCACTCACTGCTGAGTAGGTACCGTAACTCCTTCCGACATTATCAACCAGCTGTCTCCATCGTCTGCATTCCTTCGCTAGATGTAGTGCGGTGCTGACGGGTATTTCGTTGAACGCGCAACGCTTTAGTCTTCGGCCTATTGGTCTTTTGCTTGCAATTTTTCCTATTAACTAGGTAGATGTCTAATGTAGTACTATGATATTTTGAGTTATACTGACTAGTCGCCGACACCTAGAAAAAAATCGACCATATTTGTAGTCGGTGACTAGTCGGCAACACGCAACGACTGGTCGGCCTATACTAATTTGTTAATAATTGAATCAATCAGAACCTTCATTATTAATATTTTTATTGAAGTGAAAACTTCTTCAGCGGCGTTGTGCACTTTTCTTTGGTATGGATAGGTATGTTAAAGTCGCGTCAGGATCACGCGACCCTGTTCTAAAATTCGTAGATCATGTGACCCTGATCGAAAATTCGTAAGACGGAGGGAGAAAATATCATTAGAATACGAAGGTATATTTCGCCACCATCTACAATGTTATTATAGCTGGGGCGGTTCAGAAACCAGAAGACCCCAGTTCGAATCCGAGCAGGTAACGATTATTTTTCTTTCTTTTTTATTTTAAGTTTTGATTTTGGTTTTTGACTTGAGATTAATTATTTCATATTTTTTTATTATTTTCAGTAAGATTTTCAAATTTAATCAATATGTATTTTTGTCGTTGTCATTGTAATTTTTTAAATTGTCATGTTGTGTACGATAGCGCAATAGATGAATATTGTATTTAACCACATAAATGATAGTACTTTTATACTGATAAAAAAAAATCCCTAACAATTCCAAATATTCAAAAATGCACACCGTTAATGATCAAGTTTTCACTTCTGCCGGCGCTCCCGAAGTTATTCCAGAGTGTAAAAAAAACCGTTTTTTCACATTCTGGAATAAAGGGGATAGCCCCCTTTATTCCAGAGTGTAAAAAACGGGTCTAGGTTTGTATTTACTTTATGGATTGCTTGACATCACAACTAGGTTGCACCGTCCGTAGTAACAAGCTGACAAAACTTATATCCACGGGCGGTGGAGCCGGATCGAAACCTCAACTCATTCATGAGGCAAATACGTAAGTACGTGGTACAACTATCTACAATTATAACACTATAATAGTTCAAAGATCGTCAAGGGGAATTAGTCGATCGACTAATCAACCTCTTTGCCAACGGCTCGTCAACTCATCGTCGGTCCATCACTACCTACTTAATGATTTTACACTTCCACCAAAATTCGGATTTCAAAATAATTACACTATTCAAATACGTTTATATTATGTAATGTAGGACCATTCTATACATCTAGGCCGCAACCCGCGTATCTCTAATGGCTGACAGATCATATCCTCGTATAATAATGTTGTAAATTGAAATCGATAATAAATTCTAATATCACATCAAGGCATTGATGTGATATTAGACTACTTACCTACTTTTCCGTTAGTAATATTTATTTTTCACAGCATGTAATTAAGACTTCTTTGGAATTTACAAGCTACCTTTTCAAGATTCAGTAATTATTTTTCCCTACGCATAAAACAATAAGGTTATTAAATTAACGCAAATGACTTCATCTGCAAAGCCTTTATTAACAAAACGTCTAAATATTTAGCAACCGACGTGTCATCTCTTCTGAAGCGATATAATTCAATTAATTTATTTTGGTCACCAATTAATGGAACAACAGCGAAGCGACCGAGCGCAGAAAATCTGAACAAAATACGACTATTTATTATTTTGTGCATTGTCCCCGGAATAAGCCTGGGCGGCGCCGCCTCACAATGGAGCCCTCCATTATACCGATAAAACAATAAGCGCTTTATTAAAAAGACATTCAATAATTTATTTTATTCATATTTTATTCGCAACGGACCGGCTCTAAACAAAAGTGTTCAATACAGCTCAGCCAGATAGGTGCACAATAAAACCACGAAATTGTGCCGTGTTTATTAATTTCACACAGTACAAAGGTAGAAATTGATAGATTTTCCCTTTGTTGAATTACATTTTCTGTTTATTATTGGTCGTTTGAAATTTGTGGAGGATATATTTTTTGGTAAAATTTGAAGGTTTGCTTGAATGTGTCACGTAAATGTCGGTTTTAACGAAGAATCGAAGTGGGCGGTACAGAACATACAAACAGCTGAACTATTCAGGGAATGTTTGAACAATTCGGGTCGCGCGCCATCTGTCGACGATTGAGACATTTTTGCGAAATAGCAACGTAATTACACACTTCCGTATCCGGTAGCGCGTGCGCAGACGTTGACGCTCCCGCCCACCGCATTTATGGGTTTATGAAAT
Organism: Herminia tarsipennalis; assembly: GCA_945859575.2. Taxonomy (NCBI): domain Eukaryota; kingdom Metazoa; phylum Arthropoda; class Insecta; order Lepidoptera; family Erebidae; genus Herminia; species Herminia tarsipennalis. The sequence goes on from OX243840.2 coordinate 9,861,786, forward strand.
ATAACACTTTTCACGATTATACTATGGTGACATTGTACTTTACGTACCATAATACAATGTGCAAATTCATAGAGGTATACTTGAAAAAAAATGAATATAAAAAAAACAATTTCGAAAAATACTTAATCAAAATCAAAAAGTACAACCTCGATTCATTAAAATAACTGTTTCAGTTAGTGACCACAGTTGGTGTTTTTAATCTAAAAATCTTGCATGGTTTTTTTACTCAAGTAGGTACTTACTTATACGAAAGTTCAAGTTTTGTTTTTATAAAATGATGTTTATTCATTCTAAGTATTTCTCAGAAATTTCCAGGAACGGATGCATACGAGTTAATAGAAATAAATTATCTATTGAATGATTCCTTGTTACTGGTTGATTTCCATGATTAATTACAACTGTGTAATTATGTTGATGTGCGTGTAATGAAGTGGTAGACGAATGTATTTATAGTTCATCACAATACATTAGGTGGCAAAATAGAAATGGAAGATTAAACTTCTTTTGAAATTAAACTCATCGAAAGGTAGGCACTGGCCAGTTGGTCCAGTGTTTAATGACCCTGACTGATAAGCCGGAGGAAGTGGGTTTAATGCCTAACTACCCAGGATAAAACATTGTATAATAAGCACGATGGCTTATTCTGTGTTATAGGTGTAATTTATCTATAATTTGTATGTATTTAGAATTGAATAAGCGTAACAGTTGTATGGTTGCCATAGTACAAGCTCTGCTTAGTTTGGGATCAGATGATGTTGTGTGAATTTTTTTTTGACTGCTGTGGCGCGGTGGGATTGTATCCGACTGCTACGCAAGAGGTCGTGGGTTCGATTCCTACACGGGATACCACTTTGTGTGATCTACAAATTGTTGTTCCGAGTCTGGGTGTGCTTTGTGTCCGTGACTTGTATGTTTGTAAAGTACCCCGCGACACAGGGCTTGTACAACGGGAGTCGGGAGTCAACTACGGGAGTCTTCTTTTAAAAAAAAAGGTCCCAACATATTATTATATGTAATCTGTGGCGCGGTAGGAGTGTGTCCGACTGCTAAGCAAGAGGTCATGGGTTCGATTCCCACGCGGGACACCACTTTGTGTGATCCACAAATTGTTGTTCCTAGTCTGAGTGTACTTTGTGTCCGTAACTTGTATGTTTGTAAAGTCCCCCGCGACACAGGGCTTATAACCGAATGAAGAAGCCGTATTTAAAAAAAAAGCCTATTTAGACATTGACTTTGTCAACAGCTCAGATTTTTATAAATTACAACGTGACATTGCTTCTAATTATTACAATTTGTCTATAGATACCTACTACATAGGTATTAACCAGATACTGACTTCTGGTTTGAGAGGTGAGTAATAACATTTTTCATATTGATTTAGTTACCAATTCTACAGAATTATTGTGTGTTAAGTTTATAAGATTTTGGGATAGGTAATCATTGACTTAAATTTAACTGTGTACCTACCTATTGGTAGGCACGTACGGTATATATTTACACAAAAAATACAAAATATTAAAACAAGAATATTTTCAGTTAAATGTAGATTTTTATTCAAGATTTAATTTTGTCAGTGCTACGAGTACTATTACTTAATTAACTTAAAATGGCGGTTACTCTATGGTTTGAACCCAAGGGAAGCGCAAACTTTACAAAACAATTTGCATGTTACGAGCAGAAGTTAATTTCATTATTTAAATGGAGAAAGGAAAGGTTGTGAGGAAACTTACATGATGACATCTCGCTGTAAAATATGTAGGGTAGGAACCTATGTAGATACCTATAGTATTTATTCAAACTATAGGTACTTGCAATCAGCAACAGGAGTCTATAAATATGTATCTATGCACTTTATTCTTTTAAGAGTTTCGCGTTGTATCTTCATATTAGATACGAAATGCGAAAACTATCGCGATTTCACGCGATCAAGCATTATTTAGGTTATATGTCCGCTTTTGAATATTATAGCCCGATCAGGGTCCTTATTCACGTCCTTTTTTTTCCTTTTTCGCGGCAAGCCCATGCGAACTGGCGCATGTGCGGTGCTGTCAAACAATAATAATAATAACCATTTATTTCAGGCTTCTAAGACCCATATTGTACAAATACACCATAAAGAATATCTTAATAAACGAATACATAACTTAGGTATATAATGTCTGCATGCGCGTTGATGCATTTCTAAGCGCAGCTCTCTATTTGCCATATTGACAAAATTTTGACAGTTCGCACGGGCTTATCTTTATAATCATTGTCGCGAAAACGGAAAAAGAACGCGAAGAAGATATATAATAATAAAAAAAAAATAATGTCCAGAAAAGAATTATGTCCAGAGAGATTATAGACTGTCGACCGCGGCTTCGCCCGAGTAGTTGATTTTACCCCTGAAGGGTTAATCTATCGCTTTCGATCAAAACAAAAACTAGTGTTTCCTTATTAACAGCCACAAAGCTAAATACAAAATTAACAGATCTTACCTCAAAACTGACGGAGTTCTACACAGAATTGCAATCCCTATTATAGCCCCATAAGAGTTCATTTTACAAAAACGCTGAAAAACGTGTTTCTTTCTTTTAATTTAAAAATCCAAATATCAAACTTTTGTTATCTAACCTCAAAATGGAGCTCCACCCCTAAAGGGGTAGAGTAGTGGTTGCAAGTTTGTAAACTTGCAACCACCAACCCTTTAGGGGTTGGTTTTTAAAAGACGCTAAAAAGCGCGTGTCTTTATTATAAATAAAAAATCTAAATACGAAATTTCACCGATCTAATTTCAAAACTGAAGGAGTTTCATACAAAAATGCAATCCCTATGTTAAGGGACGATTTTTTTTTTTTTTTTTTCCTACAACTTAAAAGGCATCAACTGCCAAAATGCCAGGTTTGTAACCCTAGCGGCTTAGGCCCTGGGTTTATGAATCAGTCAGTCAGTACAAGTCATTATATATGTATAGGTGATAGAGCAGGGGAGACTTTATAGCGTCTAAATGTCTTAGGAATAGGAAGAGAGAGTAAACCGCAGCTGGCTGTCTCCCGTACTCTATCTATAATATACCTACGCCTATGAACATTAGGTACTTTAGGACTACACTTAGTGCTGCAAGTAAAATTGCAAATGTAGCGTCCTTAAAATCGATTATCTTAGGACTTTCCATGTGAAAGTTCCATAAGCAATCCTTTTGCTTCATCATCAGATCTTAGTCACCATGAGTATTGCGAAGCACTACCGTACCATTTGCCATCAAAGAGTTTCAGTCCCTACACCCCGGGATCATAATCAGATCAGCACAATTTTATCATAATATTGCATTGTCACCGGACTTCCATGAGTATACCAAATTTCCCAGAAAGTAGTCGAGAAAGTTTACAAATTTTGAAAATTTTGGCGACAACATGGTTCTTATAGGTACTTGTAAAGCTTGTAAAATGTCCACTCATTTGTTTAAATGTTAGTTCTTCCTTCGAAAACAACATTTGTAGATAAGCTGTGATTGTTTTCCATTAGCTTTGAATGTAATTAGAAGGCTTGAAGAACTCGCAGGGTTGTTAAAAATTCAATACTCAGCCTGTCATTATCATGTATGCAGTTAAAGTCGATTGAAGGAAATGAGTAGTTCTTGGCCATAGAAAAAGTTATGTGTTACATTATGTCAGTGTTATGATGTTGAAACTCAAATGGTAAGTGAAATATGTACTCGTGTACCTATTATTACACAGCTGTAAATGTTTAATAGTCTAAACGTATGTAGGCATTTTGTGTAATGTAGGCGTCAGCAGGATTTAATATAGACTCGAAATGTTGTTTGGATTAAAATCAATTGCTGTTCATTAGGCTCACTAATGAACAGCAATTGATTTTAACCGGTTTACTCGATTTCTCGGTCAAATTCAAATCGAAATTGGAAATTTTGTATGGGAATTGTTACTTCGTATTACCTACATACATTTTAAAGGGGTAGGAAGTTCACCGGGTCAGTTAGTTATATCTATGAAGAATATGTTTATTTTCGAAGTACCTTGTTTAAATAATTTTAAAAACAGCTCTACCTTTTTTTTTTTTTTTTGAAAAAGACAACTCCCGCAGTAGGGTACAAGCCCTGTGTCACGGGGGACTTTACAAACATACAAGTCACGGACACAAATTACACCCAGACCCGGAACAACAATTTGTGGATCACACAAAGTGGTGTCCCGTGTGGGAATCGAACCCACGACCTCTTGCGTAGCAATCGGACACACTCCCACCGCGCCACAGAGGCAGTCAAAAGTCAGTCCTTTGCAATTAGGTATGTTTGTAATGTTCACATTTTGACTCATTTACCCCATTCTATCATTCTGACTTTTGCTTGTCTGTTAGTGGTCTTGATTCAGCCGTTTCTCAGTATTTTTTATCTACGGCTGTCAGAGTAATATGAACACCTCTATTAAAATACACAAGCCCTGTGGTAACGCGCCCTTAGAATGCAAAACAACACATGTCATGATTCTACATGTAAATATAATGCCAAGTTCGCAAACAATAGGTAAAGCCGGAGATAGAATATTTACTTTTGAGTGTGATAATAACGTACGACATACCTAGTCACACCTAAAAAAAACAGAGTTTAAGAAAATTAAATGTATCTTTCCATAACTTTAGAATCTACGTTTCAGTGGTAAGAATTCACATAATTAATTAAAAGTCCTGGCATCGCAAAACTGAGTGATTTATATTAGTCCATTGGAATGCCAGTTTTTGTGACGACACACGACATTCATTAACAACAGACACGCGTTTGAAAAAGAAAGAACCGCACGAGTGTGAAATTCACTAATTCATTTAGACGAAGTCGCTCTTGTGGAAAAAAAATCTGCATAAGGTACTCATATTTAACCTCAATGCCAACATGTTAACTTTTTCTTTATCTTTGATAATGTCTCTCACTTAAGGATAACGCATACCTACATAAGATAAAATGCCTATATGTATTATATGAAAACATGTCGTCATAAAGTATTTCAGACAAATTTGAATACAAAAAATACAAAATACAAAAAAAAAATATTTTCCACTATTACAATATACAATATACATTGCGTGTGGGAGCTCTTCTGTTAAGTTAAGTAACCTGTGTTAGAAGAGTCCCCTCTTGGCCGTGACTTACGCGATCAATGTAATAGAGTTGAATAAAAGTTTTTTACCTACTGTTTTGACTAATCGAGGCTACCACATGGAAATTTAACTACAGGCCCTTAATTTGTATCTAAATATAACAACTAACCTAAACATGTACTTCTTCTGCTGGAGGGGAATACCGGAAAAGAAACTCGTTCGTAACTTTCTCCCAATGAAGACATGAAAAGGAATTCTGCATATCATTTAGGTGTAACAGATGGTACCGCTGTTTGATCTGCGATGGCTGCTCGTTCCTCACCGACAAAGATAACATTTGCATCCACTTTGCCATTCATGTCGCGGCCTCCAGCTCATTCCTATTCCGCTTATATCACCGCAGAATGTAGCTATGGTAATGTGATTCAGACATTTCCAACTTTCTTTTAAAACTTAATGATGTGTGCACGGCAACTGTAATGACGACATTATATTATGTATCTGGTCCTACCCTCCCACGAATATTCTCAGCAAATTATATACTTCCGATTCTCTTTTCTAATATGAAAGTAAAATTAGCATCAATAAACTGCAAACATAAAGTAGCACGATTACTTTCCAACATCAAAAGAACAAAATAAGCGCAAACTAATAAAGTGACGCAATAGGAGATTGCTTTAATACTTAAAGTCTCCAAACGAGGGCTGATTGAAAAGCTCCCCTAAGCTTCGTCAAATGACAGAGCAGTTTTCATTTTACTGAATAGATGTGCTAATTTGCATCATCTTTTTAGCATTCCAAACAATAGCCCGCCCTGTGACCTTTATCTGTTCATCTTGTTGATGACGTAATACTCTACAGCTATCTGTCTAAATAGGTAGGTATAGTCATTTCATTTTAATTACAAGGACGGATCAAAATAATTTTTGAATAGGTATTCAAAAATAATTTTGATCCGTCCTACGTCAACGTAAGAGGATTCAACACTGTATTAAGTGAACCCTAGCAGCAATTTGGTGTCATTATTTTATTACGTCACAAAAAGACGAGTCGTATTCGCGGCGGGTGTGTATTTACAAATTTTAAATTCTCTCTGTGCGGCGTATGTGTGATTTCGACGCCCCCTGCCTTTATTGGCGTCGTCGTCACCTCTTTATTAACCAGTGTTTGATCTTCGTGTGACGCATGAGGAAATAGATAAATTGTTTGTTTTCCGTGCTGACGTCAATCGCGACAAAGGGTGGTATTTGGTGTTACAAAAGGACATTTATTTGTATTTGAATCGGAGCGTTCTAAATGGCTCTAAATCATTATTTAAAGTTCAAATATTAATATCTTTTGACGTTTGTCTTAACGTCGTGTTGTCATTTAAGCGGAACATTAAATGTAAACGAGTCAAGTGAAGGGTTGTTTTCATTTCCGTGATTAGTGCTGGTGTGTTGTGGAGATTTATCACCTCTTGGAACGCAGCAAGTGTCAAATGGCGCGGCGGATGGCGGATATGCGCGCCTCACCGCAGTCGCGAGGCTCGGTCCCGCGTGTGACGAACCGAGCACTAAATTAAAACATTTTAACTTGACAGCTACCGTCACGGTTATACTGTACACGTTTTAACGGAGATTTGCCCTTCGGCGCACAGAGAATGATGGAATGTTCTTTTAATTTTTGTTTACGTAACACTACAACATTGTTATGAAGGGTAAACTTGATGTTGGACTATCCATGTTGGACTTAGGATCTACAAAGTAACTAGTAGAAAAATGTGAAAATCTATTTCGTCGTAACGAATTACACTTTGTGTCACTTTGGGAAATAATTTGAAGTTTTAAAACGGGTAGGTAAATTGTTAACCTATGTTTTTTTATCTAACCAAATTCTACATTCCGGCCGAATTTTAGTGATTTTGGTAAAAAAAAAAAATTCTAGTTCTAGTAAAATAGACAATATTTGCGCTGTAGGTACATTTTATTTTCTTTCATATTTGTTATGTTAATATCAAATTTTGTTGCAGTTGCGACTCTCACATTTCTCTGTTCTACTTTGGCTGTTGGGATGATCGCAGCTACTGTTTTATGATGCGCACTGACAGCTCCAATAGTCGTGTCGCCTCAAAACAAAAAACAAACCACACGGATGCAACATTTGTTTATGTCATTGAAATTAGAATTTCGAAGTCGTTTCATCACTTTCGTGACATGTTAGGGTTAGGTTTCGCAATGTTTTTGGGTACTAAAGATGAATTATATTTGTGTTTGCTAAATGCGTTCGCTTTTGTGTTTTGTGTCTCGACGTTTCCCTTAACATATTGAAGTATAGCAGATTAATGTGAGTTCGAAGAAGTCGATATTACTTCTGAAGGGGGTCTAAACTAAACCTTGTGATTTACTGCGACCGAGCTCCGCTGTTAAAAAGTTGTAAACTGCCTGTGTTTCCGCCGCTATTTGCAACATTGTTTCACAGATTTGCCAACTTACATGTTTCTTATAATGTTGTTAAAAATAACGATCTCAATATGTGTGATGAATGGGATGATGAAGGGAAGTCTATGTTTAATCTCACTAGGTATTAGGTATATACTGATGAAGATTTGTTGTGTAATGTGGTTGCACTGTCCGAAGTGCTTTTGCATTATCTTCTGCATTTATTAGGTATGCAGCATACATTATCTTTATAGAAAGGAAAATGCTGACTCACTCTTTCGCTCACTATCGGCTAGCTTAAACCGTTAGATAGATTTAAAAAGTTGACATTTTGCAGACAAATTCCTTTTGTTGAGTAGATAAGGGATAATAAATGATTTAAAAACACTAGAACTTTAAGGGATGCACGCGACACGATCTGTTTCAAAATCCGTTCAGTAGATTTTGGACGTAATAGTAACAAACACATTTTAAATATTAGTAGAATAACAAAGTTTCGAAGTTTCTTGTCCCTATTAGATACATAGTTCTTGTCCTGACCAAAATTGGGTTATAATAACATTGAAGACATATTAACGGCTTAACGGGTCTCAACCTACGCATCAAGTGTTAAGACTTCTCTCAAACCACATTAACCAAACCTAATGATTCCTTGAACAAACTTCATAAATCCATTCAGGACCTTATTATACTTAAATGTTCCTAAAAAGTGTCCAATTAATACATGTTTGTGACATCGTTTCTCAGAAGGTGTCCACACCACGTGGCGCGGCACTTTGAGCCGACGAGTTCACAATTTATGTGTCGATATTAATCATAACTTTTTAATGAACACTGTTTTATTTCAAGTACATGTGCCCGCCTTCTGTCAATGTGTTGACTTGCAAGTATTAAGAGTTACTCCGAATGATGATGATGTCTGCGGCGATTGTTAAATGATTAAGTAGTTACAATCCTTTGTCATTTGTACCAATTTTAAGATCAGGCATAGATAATGTGTTGGTGGCTTGTTAAATGTGTATTTTAATCAAATCCACAAACAATTTGGTAACTGTAATTAGGTATTTAGTTATTTTAGTTTATGGTATTGGGTATTTTTTGTCTCATTTGGGTGTGTAGGTAGGCGTACTTACCTATATGTCTATGGATTTGACTGAGAAACATTAGGACAGAGAAGAGATTTTTTTTTGCCAAATATGTACGACACAGGTAAAATATGAAATCAATAAGTAGGTACTAATCTTTAGCGGCACAGTATAACGCCAAAAAACATATGAGCCGAAGAAACTTTTTGAAATTTGGTAAGTCCCTAGTTGCTGGGCAAATGTAAATAAAAAGTTTTTTTGACGTGATAACCTATGATTATATAATGTCTAGATTCCTAATCTAAAATGGAAGCAAAGAACTGTCAAAAAGTACAGTCAGGTAGACGTACTTTTTGACAGGTAAAAAGCCGCTATCCGATGTTTTAGCCATAGTTGTTCTCATCAACGAGTCTCAAACGTCAAAAGAGAATTCTTCATTTTTTTATGGGCTTATTGAGAGAAAGCTCTATCTAGACATTATATAATCAAAGATGATAACGTTTTATAAATCGATGACCGGCCAAGCGAAGTGACGAACAAGTGTGACGTCACCGCTCACATTATATACTCGTTGCTAAGCAACGCGAATCTCGATTTCGCCTGCCGATAGGCTGAAGTATTGTGGGTCCACTAAAAGCATCACTGCCATGTTTGTTTATTACAATATTATCAATGTTTATACAATAAAAAGGGTGTTACAGGCGTGGTTGTTTATTCAATGTCATCAATGCTTTCTTATGACGTGATCACGTAAAATTATCGTCCGTAAACCGACTTCACAGAAAACTATTTTTTTTACCTAAATAATATCGTCTCTTTGCTATACCTGCCTGCCTTCAAAAATGCAATTATTGTATTTGTAAAGTCTTTGGCAAGAAATGCCTATAAAAATTACTTCAATATTCGGCCTGCGTCATCATAATTTGTTAAAATGCTCTCTGTAACGAAGCAATAACAAAAGCCGTGATAGTTCTTTAACTTCCGACTAGATGTCGCTACGGGGGCCTAACCCGTAAGCATTAAGAGATAGAAGAATTTGATATCTAGTAACATAGTCCAGATAGGTGGTTCGCTTCTGGCCCCGGTTTGGCTACGGAAGTCTCGGGTTCGATTCCTGGGTCTGGATTCAAATTTTTCTATCTTTCAAAAATGCAATTATTGTATTTGTAAAGTCTTTGGCAAGAAATGCCTATAAAAATTACTTCAATATACCTGCCTGCTTGAACCAGTCGCGAATTTAAGGGGGGGTTAATTTAAACACTCGACTAAACGACCTTTTTTGGGGGGGATTTGACACTGTAACTATGGTGTGTTTTGACAGGAAATTGCCCTCCCCCATCGAGGGTGGTGGCTGGAGTAGCGGTGTTGAATCAAATGCACCCCCCCGTCATGTCATGTAAGCGACTCACACTTAGCCGGTTGGTTCACATATTGCCCCATCCCCCCCTGAACAAAGTTATCGCGCCTGGCTTGAACTACTAGTAAGTCAAAAAGCACTTAATAGCCAAACTATCAACGGAAATATAAACTGTCATGAAATCGTCAAAGTCGAAGCAGGTGCGGTGGTACAAAGTAATTCAACTTAAACGACACGTTTAATACGTTTCCTTTGAAGAGTATCTCAAGCTATCGATATGAGCGTGGTATACATGTCAACAGGGTGTACTTTTGCTATTTTCTTCGTTATTTTGTAGTTTGCGTTCAGTTAGTCGCAGATGGTTTAGTACCTACCTACTTACTATACGAAATAGGAATACGGTAGGTATAGGTACCATGTTATGGGGACCATTAGGTTATATCTAAAGTGTTTTTAATTATCAAGCGTAGGTACTTTAAGGGTTAACAGACACACCTAATTCTAATAGTCCACCTAATCTATACTAATATTATAAAGCGGAAGAGTTTGTTTGTTTGTTTGTTTGTTTAAACGCGCTTATCTCAGGATCTACTGGTCCGATTTAAAAAAATCTTTTTTCGTTGGATAGCCCATTTATCGAGGAAGGCTATAGGCTATATAACATCACGCTACGACTAATAGGAGCGGAGTAGCGACGAGAAATGTTGCAAAAACGGGGAAAATTTACGCATACGAAGTTGCGCGAGACAGCTAGTCTATACTAATATTAAAAAGCTGAAGAGTTTGTTTGTTTGTTTGAACGCCGTAATCTCAGGAACTACTGATCCGAACCGAAAAATTCTTCTACTGTTAGATCGCCTATTTATCGAGGAAGGCTATAAGCTATATAACATCACGTTATAACTAATAGGAGCGGAGCAGCAATGAGAAATGTTGCAAAAACGGGAAAAATTTACGCAGAGGAAGTTGCGCGGGACAGCTAGTAATAATAAAATTTGCATCACTCATATAACATGGTGTATAGTATACTATTGGCAGCACCTTACCCCTATATCAAGTTTATAAACATTCAAACATTGTAAAATTGGCAATTCGAAAATAGTGGCCGCGAGAATCAAGTACATTTTTACTTATTTATTAATTAACACTACTTTTACCGACATTCAGATATATATCATCTCAACAACTACGGGTTCGAATTGAAAAATGATTTTACTGTTGGATAGCCCATTTATCGAGAAAGGTTATGAAGATATATGTTTTAAACATAAGTATTTAATGGCGAAAAATTACGCTATTTTAGTTTTTAAATTTTTTAAAGTACCCAGTGTCACTCTCGCAACTAAGACGAATTGTTTAATTCTTCCACTGCTCTATTTTAAAATGATTATAATTTTTATATGTGAATCCTCCGGAACATAGTGCCTACATTTGTGCTGTGTTGCGTCTTTCAGTGTGCCGTTGAAAATATCGTGAATATAGAAAACCCCTACCTACCGTCCGTCGAAACGCTGTCGTAGTTACTCGCTATGTAAAATAAACGTAAGCTCAAAGGGTTCTCAACATAAACATTCGGAAAGTTAGTGCGAAATATAACTAAACTAAAGAAGGTCGTCAAACCACCTGTTTGAGGAAACATAAATCATGTGTACAACTGCGCTGTGCCAAGCTGTGAAGAGTTAAAATGAAATAAGTAGATAAGTACTTTTGAACGCATTCATTATAAATAAAATTAATTTTATTAGGTATTATAATGCATTTGGCAACCCAGGTAAAATAAAAAATAGTTTTGGTTTAAGTGCCTAATAAAAATTTGCTTTCGAAACAGCGACTTTAATTTTTTTTAATATTCAAACTTATGTCACAGATAGTATCTGAAAATAAGGCAGTTTAGCGCCAAATAGTAGGTAGGCAGCATAAAGACTCGAATTATGAGGTAATGTCTCGGAATTACCCTTCTTTTTTATTTATAGGAAAGCAAATGACTTCATTCCACCTGATGTTAAGTGGAAATAGAGTCCAAACGCAAGGCCAGTACAGCGCTATGTGCAGCACTTACCGTCCTCACCTTGTTCACCTGTAAGGTGCTTCTTCACGCCTGTTGTAAGACCCCATGTCGTAAGTAGGATGGAACACATGTGCAGCAAAGAAATGAGTCACCGAATTTCTTGGATTGGGATAAAATGATATCCACGGTCTGATGGTGACATCGAAGGCCAGCACGCTTGGTTCGATTTAGGAAGGGAGAAGGAGAGATGAAATTAAATAGTTCATCGGATCACTCGCAGTGGTAAAGTCTATAAAAGGCGCTGCTAGCTCTGCTACATCTCTATGCAGTTGTAGAGGTTCCAGTTTATTAGAAACCTCTGCATCGTCTGTAATCTTTTATAAGCCTTCATTTTATTTTTTCTAGGCACTTTAATAGTATAACAAATGCATTATTGGCGTTATAAAGTTGCATTGATAAAAAATTATGGCATGACTGCCTTGGTGACGCGGTGGGAGTGTCTTCGACTGCTGTGCAAAGTACACCCAAACTCGCAACTTCTATTTGTGGATCCACAATTTATAGTTGCGAGTCTGGTTGTACTTTGTCTGTGGTTTATATGTTTAAGTGCTCCGCGACACAGGGCTTATACTCTAGTACAGCAGTTGTCTCTTTGTTAAAAAAAAAACAGAATCAATTTCTTCTTAGATTGTTCTCATGTGAACTGTCCATATACTTACTCGTTTTTTAACTCCTTTGAAAACAAAAGATACCTTTTCGAACAAAAAGTTCTTTGACTCAAGGAGATGCAAAAAATATATACCTATACTTAAATAAATTCTTTAGTTCTAAGTATCAAGAAAGTAAGACATATTGCAACTTTTAGACTCTTACTCAGTTATATTTGGGGTCTAATAATAGGTATGATTGGGCTGCATCGTCTGTTCATTTCTCTACCTTTCACGAAGTTGGCGCTTTAACAGTTTTTAGCTAATCTAAACTTCATCTCTATAGTTATAACATGAGAAAATTATTCAAAGTTTTTGTATGTACCCATTTATATTAACTGTTCATGTCATTGTGCACTAACATGGGTAATTATGCTACAGTCTAGTTGGTCAAATTTGCTTAGAAATTGCTTTAGTCACAGGACATTAACTATATCGAACATTCAGGATTTAAGTAGTATATATATAGTCGAAGTAATTTTTATAGGCATTTCTTGCCAAAGACTTTACAAATACAATAATTGCATTTTTGAAAGATAGAAAAATTTGAATCCAGACTCAGGAATCGAACCCGAGACTTCCGTAGCCAAACCGGGGCCAGAAGCGAACCACCTATCTGGACTATGTTACTAGATATCAAATTCTTCTATCTCTTAATGCTTTTACGGGTTAGGCCCCCGTAGCGCCATCTAGTCGGAAGTTAAAGAACTATCACGGCTTTTGTTATTGCTTCGTTACAGAGAGCATTTTAACAAATTATGATGACGCAGGCCGAATATTGAAGTAATTTTTATAGGCATTTCTTGCCAAAGACTTTACAAATACAATAATTGCATTTTTGAAAGATAGAAAAATTTGAATCCAGACTCAGGAATCGAACCCGAGACTTCCGTAGCCAAACCGGGGCCAGAAGCGAACCACCTATCTGGACTATGTTACTAGATATCAAATTCTTCTATCTCTTGCAATATATACGGGGGCCTAACCCGTAAAAGCATTAAGAGATAGAAGAATTTGATATCTAGTAACATAGTCCAGATAGGTGGTTCGCTTCTGGCCCCGGTTTGGCTACGGAAGTCTCGGGTTCGATTCCTGAGTCTGGATTCAAATTTTTCTATCTTTCAAAAATGCAATTATTGTATTTGTAAAGTCTTTGGCAAGAAATGCCTATAAAAATTACTTCAATATTCGGCCTGCGTCATCATAATTTGTTAAAATGCTCTCTGTAACGAAGCAATAACAAAAGCCGTGATAGTTCTTTAACTTCCGACTAGATGGCGCTACGGGGGCCTAACCCGTAAAAGCATTAAGAGATAGAAGAATTTGATATCTAGTAACATAGTCCAGATAGGTGGTTCGCTTCTGGCCCCGGTTTGGCTACGGAAGTCTCGGGTTCGATTCCTGAGTCTGGATTCAAATTTTTCTATCTTTCAAAAATGCAATTATTGTATATATATATAGTCATTATAGTAAATATTTTGGTATCTAATTATACCTAAATATTTTGGAATTTAAATGAATAGGTATGTAGTTGATTGAAAATCGCTGTTTTATGTTTGTGTAACTGCTGATTATAAAGTTTGCCCTCAATACATATAAATAATCGTCGTACCACCATAATCCTAATACATTAGTACCAGCATTTTAACTAGTGAATGTTTTGGTTTTGATTTTTATTCTGTTTTCAAAATCAACTACAGTTATTAACGTATTATAAATAAGGCCGGCAATACACGAACAGCTTGAAACAACCAGTTTGGACTGCATTAAGCTGCAACTGCATAGCAAACGATAGTCTTCTAAGTACACATATACACGAAACGGTTCGAGCAGTCGTGTCTGGAGGCCTACTCTATTTCAATGAAACGAAGTTTCGAACAAAAATGAGGAGATGATATACAGAGCCAGCAACATCAATTTAATCCACTCGTTTCAGAAAATAGTCCATGGGTTCGAACTTGTTGTGCTTATCCAAAAATTAATAAGAATAGTCCCCGTAAACTTAATAAATATAAGCAAACGAAAATTAATGAATTTCGTTAAAAAGAAAGAGAGTAGGCCTAGTGCTTCGGGCGGTCGTGCGTCGGTGAAGCAGTCGCCAAGCATACACTGACTGTTCGAGCTGTCTACTGCTCTTGCGTGGTTACCTCCGCCGCGTATTCATTCTAGTCGCCCGCTGTGACTTGTCGGACACTTGATGCTAAACTGCAGCAGCAAGCAGGTCATGTAATTCAACCGCTTGAAGCTGCCATTGATACCTTTCAATGGCAGCTTCAAGCGGTTGAATTTGACTGCATCAGCAGCTGTCTGAGTATAGCCAGCCTAAGGAGGTAAATGTCTATCCAAATAAATGCTCACTAAAGACTTCATTGGGATTCAGCGATAAATAAAACCTTAAAATTTCTACTGAATTCTGCGACTGAGCTAATCATTTCTTTTGTAATTCTCCAAGGGGAAAAGATCGCTGTTTGCAGCCTAATATAACTTTAACACAATACAAGTATAGAACCTACACCTTCTTTAAGAAAGAGCATTCGAATTACAAAGTATGTTTTTAAGATCAGAGATTTAATATACTTACTAACATCTCCGCAAATATTGTGACTATTGTACTCTTCCCAGACAGGGGAGAGTCCTCGAGTAGAATATAAAACAGTTAACGAGGCCTCCCTCTGACTGAGTTTACGCATAATTTGGTTAGGGCCGATAAATCTGTGTGAAAGGGCATAAGGGTAGGATTCAATTTGATTATGGAGGCTCACTGCGATAACGGCCAACATTATGTGATTATACAGATAACTTATACGTGATTAATTGTATAATCGCAAGTTTAATCAAATATAAGCCCGTTTGCTGTAATTGTGTTACAATTGACTTTGTGTTTGGTACTTCTCTATATTGTATAAGATCTATATAATTTAGAAACTATCCAACTAATGGTAGACTAGTTTATACCCACGGCTTCATTCACGTAGTAGGTATGCAAATAACTCTCTAAAATATAAATTACAACTTGGTACGGAATTCTTATCATCGTTAAGAATTGTCATTGTAATCTTCATTAGGTATTTTCTTACAAAAATGAATATCCTGCTCGTGAATGCTCAGTTTAAACCCTTGCACCTAGATAACTGAAACTCATATGTTTCTTTCTAATGTAGAGATAAGAAAAGATTTCAGGAAACTCGAGCTCCAAAGGGTTGAGATGCTTTCTTGTGCCTGGTACTTCCCTATATTTTATTAGACCTGTTTAATTTAGAGACTATCTAAACTATGGTAAAGTAGCTTAAGCCCACGGCTTTACCCCCTTAGAACTCGAGTTTGATGAAATCCTTTCTTATGCCTGGTCTAGAATAGAATACAATAGAAGAATAGAATATAAATATTTTTATTTAGTATACAGAAGACACATATACATTATTATAATTTAACAGGGAAAGTTATGCAGAAGATAAACAAAAACAAAAAAAATAAAACAGGAAATAACAATGGACAAAAAGAAAGCAGTAAGTCTGTGTGTCTATGTATGTGTGTGTGCTTAGGTGAGTGTGTGTATGTTCTCGGTCTGAAAAGAAATTTTATTGCAATACTTTATGTACCTAACATAAAAATAATCATGACTTTCAGATCTATCAATCAATAGTTGTTCCAGCCAGTCATTTAAGAATGGTGATGTGTGTAAATTTGTGCGTAAAGATTTTTATCAAAGGCCACAAATAACATTACTCTAGTAGTTACAAATAAAATTATACCTGACGAAAAGGCTACATGATAATTCTACCAACTCTTTATTCAATATATCATCTCAAAACATTTTTTTTTTATTCTCTTAGGAAGCAAAATACTACACTTGAGAAAGTCGACTCTACATCTAATGCTTGTTCGCAAGGAATAGGTAAGCCGTAGCAAAGAACGAGGCTTTTCAAATTGTTTATCTTTACAATCAACTGTATACGTAGGTGAGGTGCCGCCACCATTACATTATAGACGTGTTATACACCATATTAAAAGGCTGATGCAAAAACAAGAGATAAAAAAAAGTTGAAAGATGAACACATGAGATTAAATATATGTATCAACATCAATAGGCACATAAAAACTTTTTTACAAAAAAATAAAAGCCGACTTCCTAAATAAATATAAGGTTAACTAAAAAGCAACAAATAATATAGGTACAACAACAAAAAATAATTAAACATTTTGAAGTTAGTGCCAGTAAATGTAATTTTATGTTTTAGGCACCAACTTCAATACTTTTTAGTGTATTGGTTTGTAGTTGATTTATGTTACAATAGCATAATCCAATATGCACATTTATTTTTACAAAAAGGTCTTGTTCACCTGATACTAGACTATCAGTTCCATTACATGATTTGACGGAGGCGAAGAATCAGGTATCGAACACAGTACTCAGATCTCAACCAGCAATATTTATTATTGAAAAGTTACGCTGGTCCTCTGTGTTCTTCGTCATCAGTTCTATCACTCAATGGTGTTTTTTACAAGTAATATACGAATTACAACAAAATATACCCAAATTACTATCGGTGTGCCTTTAACATTTGAAGAGTATCCTCGATTTCTCCAAGATCTCATCATCAGATCCAAACTTTGATGTCAATGGGACCAATCTGGAAGTATACCTTTTCAAACCCCAAAAAATCAAAAAATCAAATCGGTCCAGTCTGTCTGCGAATAATTGAATAACAAACATTAAAAAAAATACAGTTGAATTGAGAACCTCCTCCTTTTTGAAGTCGGTTGAAAATAGTAGGAGCATCCTCTTACAATGTGAAAACTCATATAGTTTTCACATTGTAAGAGCATGCTCCTCTCTTTTGCTTAAATATTGGCCAAAGTACTGCTAATTACAGAATACGTATAAATGTTTTACAAAAGAAAGAACAGAATGGCCTTAATTTATCACGCAGGATCATTCATTACTTACAAAAGCAAATCTATTTTTTTACTAATACCTAAGTAAAATTATCAAACTATGACAACAATATTCTCCTAAGTAAAATACCATAAAATGCACAATAAAGTACATTAATAAGGTGCAAGGAACTAGATGCATTTATCTTTATCAATTAAATAATCATCTTTATTTAAAGGCATTTAATATTCTATGCATGTATTCTTATGTGCGTATGTGGCTGAACTCCTCCTAAACGGCTGGATCGATTTTGATGATTTTTTTGTATGTTTTCCAGTGGATTTGAGAATAGTTAGTTAAGATTCACAATTGAACCCGATTCACTAAAAAAGAAGCGGTACTAAGTTTGCCAGGACAGCTAGTATACATATAAATCAGTATCACGCCAATCGTGAACCAACAACTTCCGTTGAATTATCTAACGTTGTAGGTCTATATGTATACGTAACTATCACGTCCTTTAACTATTCGGTGCTAATCAAACTAGTAATCAAAATGTATAGCTGTACCTGTATTTTTTGCGAAACTATGAATGAACTCCGCCAACCAACTATACTAGTAGTTACTTACTGAATTGACACATCATTGCGCTAGAACGGCGGCGGTGGGACCACCGAAGCGTTGTGTCATTAATAAAGCGTAGATTGAGCTAGGCTGACAGTGTGCGGTGTAATGTACTCGTGTTGGAGATGAGCTCGGTTTTTACGGCACGAGCTCGCGGCCACCCGCAGAGGCGACACTTAATGCTAAAACAGCTTCAGCTTATGTCACGCCACGGACGTAATTGCAAGTCTGCTTGCTATAGTTATTGGTTACAGTCACAGAAATTTATTTACGAAGAGACGTTTGAAGATCTGCATGTTTGCAATTTTAAATTCGTTAAACTGTCGTCCACGTTTCGTTGTAACTGACGGCAGAATTCTTAAACGTCCAAACATGAGCCTTGCCGTTAACTCGCATGCTGCGAAATAAATTCCCATCCGTAAATTTTATTCCCATTACTGGCTTTTTGAAATTCTGCGATTTGTTATCCACCCATTGCAAGTGTCTGTGAGAATTTAATGACATTAATTGTGTTTGTAACTAAACTACATGTACATGAATAGCGATTTACCTATCTTCGTACTGTACCTCTCACATTAGCTCGAGTATGTAGTAGCAGTTTTTTATGAATATCGTAATAGCAATTTTAATGAAGGACAGATATTAGTTCTTTATTCACAATGAGTTTTGTATGGATGGCATAGCGTAGTATAAGTATGTTTCCATCTTTACGGGGAGGGAATTGAAACCACAAATGACGAGGGGAGCAACCTCGTCATTTGTGGTTTCAATTCCCTTTTTACGATGAACGTCGCCCTCTTTGCTTCCCAAATTACTCTTAACCAAAAATGTCGTAATCACCAGAATTTGTCAATCTAAAACATTACTTATCTCGAGGATCTAAAGATTGGATCAGATTAATTTGGTATGTGTTTAAGGTCGTTTTAATTTATTTGTGTGCTTGTGCAAAATTCATTTGTTGAAGCTTGTTGATTAAAAACAGTAGATGTATCAGTTGAGGGTATCAAAGAGCTGATTGTTTCATAAGCTTATGTTTATTTCTTGCTCAATTGTTATGACTTATGAGATAAGTCATTAAGTAGGTAGGTAAGTATTATTTTCATAAAACATGCCTACAATTGTTTATTTTTTGTTGGCTATATTTTATCATCTTCATCGTATTATTAGATTGACCTATTTTTTATTTTTGATATAAGTCACTAGCAAATCCATATAATTTCGTGTATCAACTAGGCATACTAAATAAGCGATTTCGACCAGTGTAAAGCAATTGAAGTATTTTATCTTGGCGATTAAGTACATTTGTGGTTCACCATTTGGAACGGCCGTTATTACTCTTTGTATGGTGATATAAAAGCTTGTATCTACTTACTCACTTGATATTGTCTATTTTATGACTATGAACCAGGATGTAGGTACTTTTATTACAAAGTTTTATTGTTTCCATACCGCCTTGAATTAGGTATAGTACTTACCCATAAGTAATTAAGATTACAAATAAAAATGCAAATATCCACTCGGAAAAATATATTCAATTTTTATAAAATCAATTTCAGGCATTTTTTAATTCGCACAATTTTGTACAATATACATTATATTATAAATTTTACAATTACTGTTCTCAAGCTAACAATTATCACCAAACAGTTTTCGATATCGATCGGCGAGGACGCAAAAGCCTGTAGAAAACATATCTTTTTATTTACTTTCGATGAAAATCTAATTGTTATGTATATTTCAACACAATTGTAACCAGTTTAACCTTTACAGTTTGTTCTATCCATTAAGCTCATATACAAGGTGGTCTTATGTTCATAGGAATCTCGAACAATACCTATATCAAACACCCTTAGTGTGGTTCTCATTTTGGGCAATAACAAAACAATAAGATATTCAGTTTTTCTGTTGACAATAATTTACTAATATGACAATACATAGGTACCTACTTACTTATACAAGACACAGGCTAATCGGAATTTAAACAGCCTTTTCATAATTTTTATGTTTATATTTAAATAGTCATAAATAAAATCGATTAGTTCATTGTGAAATTCATGAGGCGTATAAAATTACTTACGTTAATATAAAATTAATCATGTTATTTGCTTTCAAATACTGCCGGCCCTAGCCACTAAGCAGGGTAGAGTGAGATTGTCTTTCAGTGCCCTTTGGTCAACGTTTTTACGTGATTTTTAATATACTAATAATCTCCTGCTCGTGGCTTCTTTACATAATACTACTTTGTAATATCAGTTTTGGAAAATATTTAATATATTATACCTTAATCATCTACCACTTGTTTTTGGAGTTATGACCTTAAGCACCTATAAACTATTTATTGGAGTAAGATCGATGTTTATTGTGAGGTTTAAGCCCAAAACCTGACAAAAAAACATTGATTTTACTCCGGAGCCACTCAGATATGTGGTAAATGGTTGTGTGACAAAAGTAGGTGGTAGGTGGTGAAGGGTTAATTTGTATTATATATTAATATTGTTATTATTACGCGGGAGGTTATTACTATATTAATAATCACTCTGTATAGCAATTGTTTTTCGTATTTGAGTTTTTGGCGCCCTTGTCCTTTGCTTGCTACTTGCTCTTCCCCAAGGCCGGCGCCGAGTATAAGCATAGTACTATAATGTTTTAGGTCTCAGCGATTTGCTTACGATATAGTGCATTTGCTTTTCAGATTGAGTAATTGCCTACTACAGTGTCATACTGCTTTAATTAAAGTTTATATGAAATAAGTAGGTAGGTATATCGCAATCGCACAAAGCGTCATGCACAACGTTCGTATTTTCATTATTCAAAGCGGAGTATAACGTTACATTTGCATCTAAATCTATAACTGTTTCATTATACTGTTTGCTGTTATCATCACAGTTTTGCCATCCATACAATCCATAATTATAGTGATTCTGATGATCGTTCATTCTTAAATTTAGTTACAAGTTGCATTAAGATTACAATTTAACACACATTTAAAGAAATATTTATTACATAAAAAAGTGAACTATGCTGCTTGTCTATGAGCATAATGAATTGTGTATTTGCTTAGGTCTGTACAATATATTAACGATTCCTTTTGAAATAGCTGAGGTATTGTTATAAATAAATTAAATCTGAAATTTTGGACTAAAGAGTGTTTCTACTTATACTAGTTTTAACATACAATATCTAGCTATATTATGAGATAATTAATTTTAATAGTATCTATTACTGTACAACACTTTAAGTCTCACAACAAATACATACACGATCGCGTGGAGCGGCGCGGGCGCATTGTCTATAGTTACACGTGTGTCTATGTTACAGTGTAGTGATATGTGGTATGTACAGGCGGTGGTGGGGCGGCAGCTCGCGCGGGCAGCATCACAGTAGCGGCCCGTGGTGGGGTCCGGCGAGAGCCGCGTGCCCCCGTCACACCAACGAGTTCGGCTTCACGTCTAACCCGTGCTCGGGAGACCTCCCGCCTGCACCTCCTTCTCCCTGGCTATTTTCCTCTGAGTCAGAGCAGGAATCTGAACTACCCTTCTTTCCTCCGTTATGTGTTTTCACGTGCTTCGCTAGGTGGTCTGATCTCATAAACCTTTTATTGCATACTGGACAGGCGAACCTTTTTTCCCCCGTGTGCGTCCTTAGGTGTCGTTGTAGTTCATCAGACCTTGTGAATCGTTTGCCGCAGAACAGCCAATTGCATACAAACGGCCGCTCACCAGTATGCCAACGGAGGTGAGCTTTCAGGTGGGACGTTTTGCCATAAACTTTCCCGCAACCGGGAATGTGACAGCTGTGTATGTTTTTCTTCCGAAGATGCGCACCAGCCGGCCCAAGTCTCTCTGCTTCTTGGCAGTTTGGACAGTCACACGTTGCTCTTCCAGCGTAGCGGCGCTGTGACCTCGGGGACGGTGCTTGTGCGGGGGGTGCTGGTGAACCTGGCGCGTGAAGACCGAATGATCCTTGTGTAGGCAAGACGGATTTGTAGGCATCTTGTAATAAATGAGGTGCTGGTGGTAATAAATGCGCGCCACCAGATAATGAATGAGTAAGTTGAGAGTAATCTTGTCCGGTATAATTTGCCATCTGTCCACCGACGTCCAGCCAGCCGCTGTGTACATCCCACCACGTGCTTCCTACGGCGCCAACTCCGCTCATCTCGGCCGCTTTCAGCGCACCACTACCTCCACCGCCACCGACGTTGAAGGGCCATGATTCATAAGGGTGGCGCGAGTACATCGAACCAAGACTTGCACTGGATTCACTTTTACCGAGGAGTTGGTCTCCCGATGACGGGAAGTAGAGATCATTGCCGTATGAGGGAGCAGCTGCGCATGACGTGGGGCCGCGACCGTATGGCGTGCAGGCTGGGGGTTGTGAGCGTGGTGCTGAGCCAGCGCCGGGTGGCGAGTGGGCTCCTGGACTCTTCTTCCACGGATGAAACCCTTTTCCCACGGCAGCATCCGCTAGCGGTGGGGGTGATTTACTGGAGAGTTTGTTGCACTGCGCCGCAAGCATCGCCAGGGGCGTGCCGCGTAAGCTCGGGTGTTCCTGGAACGACAGAAAATAAACAGTTAATTATTTTGAATAAAAAGATAATATTTTATATGAGGGTTTAATTATCCGCCCGATTTTACACCGTGAGAATCAGTCGAAGTGTCAAATCAGATTTATAGTCTAATTTATATGTGAACTGATGCTGCGATGCCGTTCCTGCCTCCGGGCTAAAGAAACAATATAAATAAATTATAAGAAGCTTATAGGTAGTGTATTTACAATTAGGCGGACGCGGTGACAGCCTCCTGTAGCTACTGCGTAGCCGCAGGACGTCGTAATTAATAAATACAACCTACATCATCACTGACTCCTTAAATTAGTTTTTTAGTTTATTGATATAGAGCTATAACTAGTTTTTTTTTTAATTTTAAAAATGGAATTCACATTCCAATCTACGATTTGCCGAAACCTAACAATGACATATAGTAGGCTAACCACTGACTTCTCATTAGGACTAGGATTTATTATTATTGAAAACAACAAAACCATTATGTAAAAATACGGACACGATTATAAAGAATAATAATCCGTTCGTTGATGTTCTTTTTGCTAAATAAAGGTGAGATCCATAAGAGCATCCGGCCGGATATTTCACCCCAATGTGAGACACAATGGCTTGATAAAAAAGTTCCATTGTATGCAATAATATAATTCGGGGATCACGACACAGGGCCGAGCAGTGAGGGGGATGGGGAAGTGAGGCGCGGAGTACAGAGGGTGCGCGACCACGCCCATTTTATTGTGATTGGCGCAGCTGTTGCGTCGCAGTGTGTGCCAGCCCTTACTATTGACTGTGATACCTTCCAAGTTGATAATAAACTAAAATAAAAATAAGTTCATTCACAATACCCTCGTGTAGGGTTGCCTCTAACAGCTTATCATAATTTTTATCATTGAAATCTTTACATGAGAAAAATATAAATATCAAGGTAGAGCTATAGGGTAGAGTGGGCATTTTGTTGTTTGCCCAAACCAAAGATTTCTTTAGGTATAAGCTACTTTTGTAAACACTGACAGCGTTTCAAGGGACAATACGTAGTCAAAAAACTTGGAACAAGTTTCAAGAAAGCACAATCAAGAGATTTGTTCGTTACAAACCACGGATAATGAGCGTGGACGTAGAAGATAGTCATAATTACAGCACACAATGTATTATTAATACCTACCAGTAGTAGGCGAGCGGCGGCATTCTAGTAAATAGAAATAATGGGGGCGGGCCATGCGGTATCAAACGTCGAGATCTACGGAGCTGAGTTGTAAATATGGCTGCGCTCTCAATTAACTCCACGACAATTACAATTACCATAAAAAAATAATAAAACTCCGCCAAATTGCGGCGGGCACTTACGTCGCCAGTGTATGAGCCACATTACCTCCACGAATTATTATTTGCTCTCAATTATAGAATTATGTTTGTTGTCTTGATCTCGAATTATTTTTCTTTAAAGCAGCAAAGCTGCCTGCTGCTTAATGACGATTGGAACGGAAGCTAACGAACCTCATAAGACTGAAAAAGCCTATATTTTGTACCATATCAATTGATGAAATACCCATATGTTCTTCCAGGAGTCCATATACAAGTAAGTAATAATTGTCTATTAGACCAGTCGTATTCACTTTTCCTAGCTAACAACTAACAGGAGGGGTTTTGACTGTTGTATGTATCGTTGCAGTCTGAAGATCTCGTTAATTTCCAAGCTTATATTAAAGAGTCTTGTCTCATTCGAGCGGCTAGATCGTTGGTAATATAAATATAATCAATCATAATTTGAATCGTAACTAATATCTAGACAAGGTCAGACAGAAAGTTGTTCTTGACGCACATACCTAAAGTACAACAGGATGATGGAGATAATGACGATAGAATTGATTCGACAATTCGATTTCTTAATATCGCTATCAAAAACGAGACGTATAAAAATCGACACCGTTCCAAAAGCTATTTCGAAACAATTTAAAGATAATAGGAATTAGGCGACGAGTGGTAGAATGGATAGAATTGATTCAAGGCAGCGAGACATCGTCGGCAAGTCGGCTGAAGTCATAATTACCCTAGGCATTATGTTCCATTTGGGCGCGGGCGCAGCCCGAAACAGAGTGATACCGGGTAATTGGTCGTCAACCGAACGCGCCTCGAGATTGGATCAAAGAGTAGATGACGCCTCGGCCGAGCCCCGACACGCCGGCGCCACAGCCACATTATACAATGTTGATGGCTTTCGTTGTCAAAAATGACGAAGATCTTTTGTCATAAAAAATATGAGATGAAATAAAACGAGATTACCTAATGTGAGCACATAATTGTGGTATCAGCAGGTCAGGTAGTCGCAGCTGACATGGTTCACAAAATCTTGGTGTAATTATGTACAATGGTGGGTACTCGAAAGAGAACTGATTATGTTTAAAAAAAAGGAGGCTGACATGAAGTTTTAGTGACGTCTTGCATCTATTTCTCGGCACCTTAGTTCATAATGCAGCGGTGTAAATACTTTAGTATAGTCTAGTATTTGGTCTAAGTCTTGCTTGAAATTTGCATCCACAGCCTCCACGACTATAATACATGAACTGACATTAAACATGTATATGCTACATATGTAAATAGCTATTTGAATCTTGCTATCACGAATGTTTCTCGGTGTTACTTTCAAGGTTAAATCTGATATCGGCAAACAATATCTTTGTTGCTGTATAATTACCTAAATGGCAATCATACCTATATCCTAAGATTATGTATAAAAACGCCTTTAACTATGTACAACCTTCACGAAATGATTGTTTAATAACTTTATAATTAGTAGGAAACAAATCTTTGAAGTGATTAAGATGGAATTTGTTCTTGTGTTTTAGTATCTAAGTGATACAGTTCCCTGTTGGTTTTTATTTTATTTTGCTTCCAAGCAGAAACAGAAACTACAAATGTATCTTAATCCTTACATTAGGTACAAAAGAAACTTATCTCTGTCAGATTTACATTTCCGCATAGGTGTCCACGGATGGATTTACTAAAAGTTTAGACATTAAATGGAGAAGACCATAAATTAGTATCCTAGAGTCCAAGTTATTTGAAACTTTGATCTAATTTGAAACTGTGAAAATGTTACAAAAATAAAGATCTATTTTTTAACATAATATTACCTAATACTAATTATAGGTTACAGAGTTCACAAGATATTAAAACGAAACCCACACAAGTTCAACGCCCATTCATGAATTGAAACTGTGTCTATCAACGGACACAAAAAATGTAACAAAAAATAACATTTCTACCGCTAATTTTGATGATCGTCTTCCGGTAAACATTTGCGTACAAGTTTCTTATTTAATGTACACATAAATAAAGCTATTGAAGCCAAGTATTGCTTTTATAGGCCATAGATAATTTGTAAGGTAACCGGACATAATGACTAAGCGTATCAGATTACTTAATAATGCAGACTAGCTTTAATAGGTTAAACTGCAACATATTGAGGCTACGTTGCCTTACTTTTAATATTACCTATTATCCACAGTACTAAAAGAAGCTACATTGACAAAAGATATCTTAAACAATAGTTTAAGATATCTTAAACAATATTTTAAGATCAGTTAAGATCAGAAGAGAACAGTTTATCTACTAGGTATCTTAATATTATGAAAGATGACACATTTTCTCTTCTAATCAATTTCTCCTTAGTTAGATTTTTTTTAGAAAAGAAAATATGTCATTTTACAGAATAATTGAAAAGTAACGAATAATATTCAGAAAATGTAAGAAAAAATGTAATTAATTTAATGTGTGAGGCAATAAATCGTGGTAACTGAAGGCGAATGTATCTCACGGACAGAGAAGTGGCCGCGGCTTCACGCAGATTGGATAATTTTAAATTATCTACCAAAATTATGATGAACCGAAATGAATATTCAACCGAAACGCTTAGCTTGCGACGTGTTATTAACATGATCGTGAAGTCGTTACTCACAAAATTGTATTTCATAAAAATCATAACTATACTTATGAGCTAATATTTTTTCGACAACACGTTATTGAATATAATGAGTCTAATCTTTATTCCACAGACGTAGGTATAACACACGATAATAATATTGATTGGTTATTTATATAACTACACAAGGATTATAATAAGCTTAAAATATGCTCATAAAGTTTAAAGCAGGAAAAAACTTGAGTGACTTAAATTGTTGAGTCTTTATATTTTGGTAAAATATGTTCACCAAATTGTTGGGTCTTACAACTTCCATCATCATAAAATATTAACAATATTTTACGATACTCAATATAAAAAATGACACATGTTATCAGTATTGAGTATCAGTAATATTACTTATAAACAAAGGTACCTAAGTAAAGCAATGCATAAAATTATATTAAAGCAACAATGTTTAACCCACTTCTGGCAATCGATGTGATTTTGGTCGATAAGCCGAGACTAAATTGCCAATGGGTAATTGCACAATTAGGGAATTATCGAGTTAATTCCGGGTGAAACCGTACGCCCGCGCCGTTGTCGTCGGGCGAACATCAACTCCCCTTATTACCCCATTGATTCTAATGCAAACTGCAACCAACTAATTTGGGATCTACAATTTATGACACATTGTTGGCTTTGATGTCGTACAGAATTGACTTTAATCTATTTTATGCAAATTTAATCATCAGTGTAATACTGTTCGGGAGTAGCGTAAGTTAATTGTGTTTTTACTTCATATTTTTTCACAAATTATGAAGACACAATAAAATTTACATCATATATTAGCAGTTTTTTAAAGGAATAAGCCACGATATTAAGAACTTCTAGTCTACGAGAGTCATTGTCATTGTAGGAATTGCGTTTCGACTGTTGTTTTGATTGCTACGAAGTTTAGCGTGCGTGCACACTTTAGATATAGGTAAAACAAATAAATATTTAAGACCACTACGACAGATGTTCGCGTTCAACCTAAGACATAACTAGTAGCAGCTTGTTAAGAGTGAGTAATCACCTCTCATTTATCGGTTCTCTCCAATTAATGAACCGAGGATATGACATCAAATTACAAAATAATTTGCAGCGGCAACATTGGCGCTAATTATGCCAGCAACGCGCAACGCTCGCAGCCGTTAAAGGGTTCACAGTGCTATTTGTCATTTGACACTTACGAGGGGGAATATTGATCGAGTCTTCGTACACTGTGAGCAACTCGTAATCGTGAGTAAGGCTTTACTTATCCAAGTGTAGGCCAAACGATATACGATGTAGTAAAAATAAGTTGTATGAATTAAGTAAAAGATAATGACTTGGAAACATTATTTCCACATTAAGGTACGTCTTGCACGCGAACGGTTTCGTTGATGTGTGAAACTCTCACTGCCAGCTTAATTACACTTAATTAGATCACTTTTGTATCTCGTACCGTTTGCTGTAGTGGTTTTTGGAGTTTTTATTTTTATGATTGTTCATTAATATTTTTTGATTTAGGAATTATGGATGTAATATTATACTGAACTATAAAAATACCAGTAATTTAGAGCATTTTGGATTGTACATACCTGTTTGGAAATCAAGCTGTAGGACATTTCGATGTGCATGTGCAGACCTTTTGATATAACGGCGCTGCTCATGCTTCAATGTAAGAAGAATTTATGTACGGTATGTTTATAACTTCGTTATCAAGAATCAGTTATTCATGTCATGTCTTTAATGCTATGTTGATATATAGGTTGGTACGAAAACACTAGATATTAAATGATAATGCTTGTAATGGCATTAAAATGACTGTTTTTTATAAAATACAACTTGAAATGTAGTGCTGACAATTAAACAACTATGTTGTGACTTATCAACTTAGTAATTACTTTAATTCAATACAATTCAATGGATCAACAAAGTGTCAGTACAATAGTAGATATATAAAGTATGAGAGAAATAGTAAATCACATGCATTTAATTAGTATTTGGCAAAACAATGGGTACCCGGTCGTTTCAATTCAGCGTTTTCTGGTCCTGGTATCTATCAGTGTGAAAAGGACCTTAGTAAGATTACATTTCAAAATTGTAAGCTTTTTACTAAATGGGCATATTGTTCACAACTCTATTAACTGCCTTTTACAGAAGGGTTCCGT
Source organism: Herminia tarsipennalis (assembly GCA_945859575.2). Classification (NCBI taxonomy): domain Eukaryota; kingdom Metazoa; phylum Arthropoda; class Insecta; order Lepidoptera; family Erebidae; genus Herminia; species Herminia tarsipennalis. Next base: position 9,890,611 of record OX243840.2, read on the forward strand.
AGCCAAAATGGCAAAACGGAACCCATATAGTTTCGCCAAGTCCGTCCGCAGCTTAGCTCAGAGACTGTTAGTGCTAGAAGGCTGTTTTTTGATTGTTGTAGATGGCTGGTTGATTGTGATTTTGCATGGATACACATATTACTTATGCCGACAAAGTGAAAGAATGAAATGTAAAGTGGGTATGTGGTTTTTTTTTCTCACCTACCCCATCGTGTGGGATATTATTAGATAGGCCTATTAAAAACGTTTAGGGGTTGTGAATAGGACTTTTAGATTTAGGGATCCGCTTGTGAAATATTAAAGTTTAAAGTGCAAATTTTTGTTAGAGTCAAGTGTTGTAGTAAATATGGTGGTAGTAATATTTAAAGTGAAATTAAAAGGAAAATTATCACAGCTAAGAAGGCTATACAAATTTACGCGTAACAAACACATTCCATTGAAAATTATTGTTAAGATAACGTTGTAAGTATGAAACAAAGCAACAGGAAACCCACTTCTTAAGCTGCATTATTCGGATGGGGGGGAATACATTGAGCGTGGCCCGACATGCACTTGCCCGGTTTTTCAATTTCAATATGATCATTTTTAATTTTTTTTTTTTTGTTAATATTAATTTTATGTTTTTTAATTATGAGATATGTAAGAATAATATATTATGTAAATGTAGTTACCCAAACGAGTGCAGGTATTTATGTATGTAAAACAATAATTACGTTAAAAAGAGCAAAGGGGTAAATAAATATCCATTATTACAATTTTTTTTTTACAAGTATAGTTACAAGTTATCATTACATCATTAAAGTCACTCAAGCAGTAATATACGTAACTATGTACTTGTAGTAGATATAGTCAGTTTTTTTTTTAAGTAATTAATTAGCCCCCCATGAAGAATAATCACAGGCCACAGGGAGAGCACTTTACAATGTATTCTATATGTGGGTGTGTCGACTTCTTGTATAAAACATACTCTTGTACAGCACAAATAGGTACATTGTTATTTATTTAAAAGTTGAGTGCCATTTCGATTTCTGATCGGAGTAATGTTTTTGAGTGTATGTACCTATGTGTCTCTCTGTGTGTAAATTAGTAATTGGCATGTAAAATTAGCAAATGTGTGAAATTTGCTGTAAGCTCAGTTCCAAAAGAAAATAAAAGAAAAACGTCAATTTCTTTGACATGTCTACGTCGTAGCCTATAAGCAAACTGTATGCCAAGCCGTTTACGGCTTCATGGATTTTGACATAACAGGTATATTAAAATTGTTAAAATGTTTGAGGCATCAATTGATGATATATAGCTAAAATTCATAAAAAATTTCACTCGTATTTTTGTTGTTTATTTTCTTAAAATTATGTTTTCGTTAGATATATTATAAACCTACTCATAAATAACGAAGAATTAAAGAAGTATGAACATTGAAGTTCAACGCACTGCTGGTTAAATACCGGTTATTATTCATAATGTTGACGATAGTATGTAAAGTTTCACACATTATGAAGAACATATTACATAATAACACACAGGTTTCCTTAATATATTCTCATACGGACATGTTCTTTCAACCGTTGGTGGATACGTCGTCGCCATACGAAATGTCCAATGACACCATAATTGTGTTTGGATGAAGCCAGTTAAAAAATAACACACATAGGCAGGTACAACGTGTGACGTCACTAGTATATTTATTGATGAAAAATTATAAAAAATAATGATAATGTTATCGAATTTTACACCAGTTAAGGTTAATTATTTATGCATTTCAGTATCCGTCACTGAAATTAGACAATAAAACGCCTTAACGCCTACTTATGCCATAATGGTGCAATCGGATTTGGCAAGAAGAGGCGGTAGCCTAATGGCTAAGGCATCGGTCTCGCAATCGTGAGATCGCGGGTTCGAATCCTACCCATTATACTACCGACGTTAACCCACTCCTAACATAAGCCATTGAGCTTAGCTGAAGGGGTTAAAAGGAATGCTAGTAATCTGTTTGCTGATGAAATTTTATCTCATTTTTCTGTTAAACTTTACAGATATGCGCATATATTGTGTTCAGACATGTCAATTTTTTTATTTTTTTTTATTGACAGAAATTCTAAATTCTGTTTCGGTTCGAAAGAGGTTTATTCCGAAATGATCCCATATAAATTTCTAAAAACGTAAGAATCCGATGATGAGTTTCGGAAACAGAGAACGAAACCTCAATAAATGCCAGCAAATCAACCGTAATTGAAGTCGGTTAGACGTTTTTTGCAAAAAAATAAAATATTATTAGAATGTAGGTATATTTTAATTGATCTACTTATCGTTTGCTTTAAAAGGTAACGTTTATAAATTTTAAATTACTGGTGTTTAAAAGAACATCTGAAAATAACAAGGGCTCTTTTAACACATCAAATGGTGGTAGCGTAGGCGTGAAACCACGCTAGTTATCAAAGGTCATTAGGCGCAAGCCACATGGCAGATCGCTCAAATTGAGCCGGAACAAATTATTTATTTAAAGGGAAATTATCGAAGGACCTTTCCTTATTACGACACGGTACAGACAAGTCACCTGAAATTAAGGTCATACTTTCAAAATTGCATTTATGATAGGGTTTTCTTTTTCAGAAAATGTTGGCTAAAACGATATCTTAAACTCATGCAATCTATTCTGAGCCAGCGTGGTGGATGGTAACTTTATTCAGATAAGAGGCATGAAGGGACATTAATATATTTAATGGGATTTGCTTAAATTTATATTATTATACGGTTGATTGATACGTTTCAACTTTCGAATGCTATTATAACCTTGATAATAAACAACGCATTCTTATGGCAAGACGATTTTTCTTTTTCTTTCTCACATAAATATGTTGAAGATAAGATATTCTTTGTTTTTGAACAGATGAGATGTCGTGTCGATATCGTGTCGCGTAGTGTCAAAAGTACGTAGTTTGTGACGCGGCGCGGTCCGGCTTTGACTAGCATGTGTGCTAACATCCCCAATTCCCCATATGTGGCAACTTAGACTTTTTGTTCTAATTTAAATTGTCATGGTCTATTGAGGCAAGCCAATTTTTTTTCGAAAGCTTTTTTGATATATTTTCTGTGTCTTTATTACTTGCATGTTTTAATGGGATCTGGATGTCATGTTTTTTTTGAGGAATAAGGAATATGCATATGCCATAAATAGTCAATAAAGTATATTTAATACACATTATCATGTCTACATCAATATATTTTAATAAAATGCATCTAAAATTATGAAAAAATTGATTAAAAGGCCAAAAATTGGGCATAAATTTCAAGGTAGTTGAAATTAATGCTATTATTCAGATCAAATTATTACGTAACATTCCATATTATGTTATGAAATGGTGTGCCCTCATTAGCTGTTGTGATTGCCGTGTCGTCGTCAAATCCTATGCACTTTTTAAGCGCCAAGATGGCGTGCTTTTGAAAATGTTTTTATCAGTCATTTTAAATGTTTTGTTTTCCTAATAAGAGTAGTTTTAAGGCGCTGCATATATTTTTTTCAATGATATGCCAATGTAAGCCATTGTTAGAACTAAAAAAATACATGCATATTCCCTAGTGTGCGACAGACTTGATACGTTATTAAAGGTTTCTAAAACCTATTTAGAGGAAAAGGATTGTGTTATAGCAATATGTGGTTTTGTGCTACAAAAGTCATAATCAAGTTTATGACTAATGAAGGCAGGGAAATCACAGGTAACTTGAGGAAAAGTGCGATGATAACGTTTCTGTTTGGAAGTATCAGAAATGAAACAGTACCTACAATACCTACACAGTAGGTATATACAAATTCCAGTTTCATTAATAAAGACATAGGTATATAGCATTATGTATTACAAGTGGTATTGCCCTTTAGGCTGGAAACTCAACAATTGATATCTATAAAGCGCACAAAGAAGAAACTTGGGCAAAATTAAACTACAAATCATTTGCTGACTAATCGGGCTAAGCTAACGCTAAAACCTTTGTTTGGTTTAAAATTTTTGACATGATAACGTCTTATAAATCGATGACCAGCTGCATGCACGAAAAAGTGTCACGTTACCGCCTGCTGATAGGCTGAAGTATCAGCCTATCAGCGAATGGCGGTTATAGCGACATGCAATACAATTGGAACTAAAGCTGTGACAGGCATGGTTGTTTATTACAATGTCATCAATGTTTTCTTATGACGTTATCACGTAAAATTATCGTCCGTAAACCGACTTTACAGACAATCATTTTTTGTAAAGCCTTACTTAAACTACACTTGGGCTCAATCTAAAAACGCTCTATACATCTCAGCTTAAATCGTTATACTTCAAGCCTGTTTTAGACGCTGTGTGGCTCTACATTAACCTACAAGTGTTATTATTACTTAAGAAATCATGTATCCATGTTCGTTGTTTAAAAAATCAAGATCTAACGCTGTTAAATATTCACGAGGAACGCCTAAGCCGTAATACAAGCCTTTGAAATTTGATAAGCCGCTGAAATTGTGTGGTAATGTGTCGGACACAGGCGTGCGGCGCCCACTAGTTGTCCGAACATTAAGCTTCTTGCCTCGGGCTAAACTTCCTTGCCCCGACTGGGAAAGTAATACACGGATTTCTTAAGTATATGAATTCGTGTGTGTACGTACATTTAAATTTCAATGAGCTTACATTTGACATACATTACAGCAGCTTTGAGAGAATGTTACAAGTCTTTTTTGGTCAATTTTCATATTTTTAAGAAATGATTACAGTTTTGTTCTGCGTATAGTCTGTTGTAATTAAATAACATTTAGTCCAAGATGGAAGTGTTGATTGTTGAAGTGTGATGCTGTCAGATTTTTTGCTGTCTCGAAAATATTCCTTAAAAATTACCAAGTAATATTTTGCGTGTTGGAATCTGCTCCAAAATTTTGTATTGTCGGCCGACCTTCACCGGTTGGGACCAGATAATAGGTGCACCAATTTAAAAACCAGTTCCAGCGTGATAAAAAACAATCGACCGACGAATGGAAACAAGGGACCCCCTTCTCCGAAGCCTTTGTCTGTCGCTTTTGTAATTGTGTTCAAATGCGTCGCGGGAATATTATATAAACGTACCTACATACATGTTAACGCAACAGGTATGTAAATAGGTGCAACTTACAAAACTGTGTACTTATAATGTAACTTGTTTTCATATCACGTGTGTAAAAACAGTTGGAGACCTGTTTTTTATAATCAATGACATTCAAGAAATGAGGTCTGAATATGATATCAAACTTAAATATTTATTTTTGCAATCTTTTACAATCAGATTTAAATATCATCAGTATCAGAATCAAAGGCCATCAGATGAAACTAGTAGTTGCTTTTTGTATGTGGCTTTAAATAGGTAACTGGTCAAATTTAGAAACTTTAATAACTTACTATCTGAGCAGATATAGGTATGCAAATGTTGTAACGTACAGTAACAAAGAATTAAGTTATAAAGCTTAGTCACAGGTAGAGTCACCTATAAACGTTGAGATCAGAGCAACTTTATTACTAAGCCTTACTGTTTCCATAATCAGTCCATGACTACATCGCTAAAGGATGAATATTACACGCACATCCAGCGTGAGTACAATGCCTCTTTATTATAAAACAAGCCATTAAAATAGACTACGGAGCGTGCACACTCAAGGTCGCATTGCAAATACATTCGCCGTGCGTGCGTGGCACATCGCCGTCGGCGAACGCGTCTCTCTGCCGACAGTTCCAAGAAAAAGTTGTTAAACTCACGTATTTTTGGTAGCAGCTTAATGCCAGTAATTTCCAATGAAATTATTATAATTAGTTCAATTTATAAGATAGTAACAAACAAATAAAACGGTTGGAACACGACCCTCGAGGGCACGCGAGTGTTTTACGTTAGTTACGACCTGATTTGATTTGATTCCACGGTTTAATTAAATTTAAATAGTTGCTAACTGCTTTTTTTTTACCCCCGATTTAAAGGAGATGTAAGTTTAACGTGTGTATCTGTGTGTCTGTTCAAAACAGAGGGATGAATTTGAATGCGGTTTTTATTAGAAAGCTAATTAACACTTTTTAAAGTTTGTTTGATGTAAAACCATATATATAATTAATAAAATAATAACGAACCGACTTTAATTGAAAATTGGATGATCGAATGCAAATTTCTCTACTTATATTCCTATGTTTAGCGTATATAATTCTGGTGGGTATAAAACGCTGTCTTTGGTTATCCTAGGGTAGCGTTGTTTTATACACTAAAATCTTCTTAGAAAAATACACAGTCGTAATTACCAATATTTTACGAGTCGGCGTTTTTGATGCTAAGTAATTCTAGTAGGTAAGTGATACTTGAGCAAGCTGCCTTTTAACAACAAAGTTATAGTACTTACATGTTAATGTGTATATCTGACTCTGATGAGAGTCAAGAGAGTAAATAGATTTTTTCACACACACAATACACATAATATTTATCTAACAATATAAATAACAATAACTAGTACCTACTGACTTCGAAATAAAATAATGTATCACAGACACTGTGTGACAGACAAGTACATACAACCTGAGCCGTTAAATATAGAACTACGAAATTGATGATGATATATAAACGTACTTATATTAGTTAATTTTATTTAATGATTATGAGATAGAACTTTACTTTAATATGTACAAGTCGGTGAAAACATTAAAAAAAATATATATTTATTATTCACTTAGGATGCAAAACAACTCTTGTGATTCGTTGGGATTCTTCATGGCCATGTTCGCAAACAATAGGTAAAGCCGGAGACTAAGGGAAACTCGTGCACCTAGTGTGTAAATTGCACAGCACGTTTTTGAAGAATAAAAATTGTTTGAATATCAGCTGCCTTACCCCAAAGCAGTATAGGGAATGCAGCCATACGACATGACGCTGTGGAAATAGCCGAAAAAACTAGCCTTGCTGTTTCCACATCCGTAAGCTGTCTGACTTTGCTGACAGTATATGCTGCAGAACTGACTTTCCCTGCGAGTCCCCCATAACTTATTAACTGCCATGTTTGCTTGTGAAAATCTAACTAAGGAATGATTTAAGTAAACATTAAACTCTAAGTGCGGCAGTAGAGAATGACCAAGTGAATAAAGATGAAGTAAAAAGATAGATAGTATCAATCTAAAGATCCTATCTTTATGTATAAATTTACGACCATAACTCATGTAAGTATACAAATTCACGGTTGTTACGTGTAAACTTGTTTTAAAGACGCAAGTTCAGACATCTCATGAATCTTCAGTATGACAATGTAACTTATCAAGTTATAAAACAGATGTTTTCTATACTTTTGAAGCCTTTATAATAAACCGCAATGACAGTGACACATGTCTATACAAGGCAGATATCGTAATTAGTTGACATTTCATCCGGTCTCAGCCGATAGTATAATAGCTTCGGTTACAAACGGGCCCTAGTAATTTCCTTCAACTTCTGTTTAATATTTTTTACATTTAACTAATTGAACCGCGTAGGATATTAATTGCTGAGAAAATTACCGACGCAGAGGCCTCGGGGTCTAAACCACAAAGACGAACGCACAGCAACGGTATAGAGCAGTCGACTCATAAAAACGAACAATTATGTATTCAAGTCTTTGTTTTACGACAATTATCTAAGAAAGACCAACGATTCTACCATATTTTCTTTTGCGCACATGTGATGATTTGATTGCTAATGTACCGCTAATTACTGGCGTGAAAGAATCTCAGGCAATGAAGGTATCCATATTTATGGAATCAAAAGATAGAGTTATATCGTTTCACTCCTAAAGGGTTAACGTATACTATATAGGTATGTATGTAGGTATGTATATGAACTACCAAACTTAGGTAGGTAATGTTAAAACTTCATTATAACTATATTTAAGCGTATTTCAACATCTTAGGGGCACTTAAAAGGGTTAAGTAGATTGAAATATATTTCAAAATTTAAAAAATCAAAACTTAGGAACTTAGTTTTAGTTTACCTACTGAAACGTATAGCAAACGCGAATGTTTCGACAGTTTTAGTTCCTGAATGGCAGTGATATTAATCTTTAAGAGTAGTAGACATGAGATTACTATTGATAAATGACTAAATAACCATTTAATAACCAGTTTAGATAGAAATTTAAGTTGTAACTATTAAATCTATTGCAATTTTAACACTTGATTGAATGCTAAGTTACCTGCAATGTGTCGTGAAACATGGACATAGGCGGATCCAGTATTCCATTCTGGGGGATGAGAGATATTTGGCAGTGCCGGATAACATGCTTACGACGGGGGGAGGTCAAGTGTGAGTCTAACCCGTGAGGGGGCGACTTCCTTAAAAAAATCGTTTCGTTCTTTGGGGGGGGGGGGCACAAGTGACAAATGGTCTAAGATACACAAAACAACCGCCTGGAGGGGGCACGTGTCTCCAATTCTGATACTGACACTAATATTTTCAATCTTCGCGAACCGCACTAGTAAAGTCCATTACTTACTTACAACAATAGCAACAATTAGATAATAAAACAAAAGACTATAATTTGGCGTCACGGAAAGTGGTGGTGGCGAACAATCGCGAGAGACGAGAACCGAACGATTACAAGGCGCGGAGTGTTGAGAGTTCCATCGTCACGTAGTCGAGCGGCGGAAGAACAAAGCATCGGTACAACACAATTGAACGGCCACAAAAAGTCCCATAATTCAATTTGCATCCCGCTAGATGAATGTAATAGTCGGCAAGTTGTATGGGTACGGTTAGATGCCGCGGGCGGACCGCGCCGCGCCAAGCTGATCGCTGAGAACTGCTTTCGCCGCTTTTCAACACTTCGACGAATCGATTAGATTGACGTGTTTCTTTTACTGATTTTACCTATTACGTGTATAATTTACGCGTAATTTTTGTTTTAACAGACGAATGGAGTTATTAACATTATTAGTTCTAATGAGTGCGTAATTTGTGAAGTCTGACTTTCAAATGACACTACAGATGTTTGTACCCATAGCTGAGACTGCATTGCATTGCCATGATGAATAAATACTATTCAATTATTCAAAATAAATAGGCATACCTACCTACATAAATTCGTAAAGAAATACGTTATTATAAGTGGCAAATAAACAGCCGTACGCGTATGAGTCTTTTGTTCGGATTTTACAGTAAAAACTTTTTTTACAAAAAAACATTTAACCGATTTGAGTCACGGTTGATTTGCTAGCATTTATTGAGGAGTTTCGTTTTCTGTTTTTGAAACTCGTCATCAGATCTTTATGAAATTTATATCTTTCGAAAAAAAAAATTGAAAATCTGTCTGTTCAAAGTGTAAATTAAATCCCTGTCCGAGCCGAAAAGGGCATGTAGGTGTTCTGTTACAATGCAAAAAAAATATAAAAAATGTTATCCGTCAAAATTATTTATTTAGTTGAATATAATTCCCGATTTTAGTAATAATAATAATAATAATAATATCTTGGGACAACTCACACAACGCTACCTGATCCCAAACTAAGCAGAGCTTGTACTATGGAAACCAGACAACTGATAAACATACTTATGTATTTCTAAATACATACATATTATAGATAAATTACACCCAGACACAGAATAAACCATCGTGCTCATCACACAAAGTTTTACCCTGGGTGGGGATCGAACCCACGACCTCTTGCGTAGCAGTCGGATACACTCCCACTGCGCCACAGAGGCAGTACGCGCCGAACTGTGTAAATTTTTAAGATTTTTTTATCAACATTGTTTGTATAAGGCCTCTTTACAATCAAAACAATCTTTTCCGCCTCCGCATGTTTTCTCTTAAGAATTGCGTGATGAAAAAAAATTAAAAAAAAATTAAATAAATCGAATGGGAATATGATACCTAACAACACATTAATGGATCGGATATGGATTACATATCCCTGTATATAACGGAGTTATGACCGAACATCCGAATATACATAAAAAAACATACGAATTAAGAACCTTCTCCTTTTTGAAGTAGGTTAATAAAATAAATACATCGAGGTAATAGTAATAGAAAATCATTCTTGTTTTCAGAATATGATCATTTCAAAGGAAGTTTCTATAGTCTACACGACAAAATCCTAAGTACGAAGCTCATATCTGAACGAATTTCAGGATATTTCATCATCATTATGCGATCATCATATCATATTACAGCGATCGTATCACTGTAGAGTTGTTACACATTTTAGAACATGTAGTGATGTGGTAATAAAACATAGCGTCTTATATCGATATCGAGGTGCGTGTCGACAACCGCGGCGGCGCAGGCGCGAGGCGTCCGAGGTGACTCGCGTATTATTATGATAATGCGGGCGGAGTAGATGGTATCGCGATCGCGGCTATCCGCTCTCGTAACACAATTGAATTAGCATAGCGCTGTACCCTCGGCGGGCGGTCGCCACGCGACCACCAATGCACCTCATCATTCTATCCATTTCAACTATCGACACCAGCTACATCTTCGATTTCATCGTTTTAATCTAATTCAACTCGTACTCTATCAAACATTTCACGCTTCAGATTGATTCCCACGAGAATAATTTCATGAGCAGCTTTCATCTGTTTCATACCTAAACTTTTGAATCGCCTGGAATATTGAAAAGGTTCTTAACCGAGCAAATGCAACCAGTAAGAACATATTTTTTCCTGAGCTATAAAAGTAATTTGCGGTGGCGATAACGTTAGTAGCGTTAATAACTTAACACTCTTTGGAATATTATAATAGGTACTTATCAAATGTCGGGCATGTATCGCAATTTTTTTTGCAGTAAATAAATTGTTAATTTACCCGAGTAATAAACAATTAGCTACATGCGGCGATAATGCGGTATAAAAAGGCGTTTGTCTCGAAATCTTTTCTACATCGCTACATCACTACTAGAAACCGGTAAACAAAATATATTATACCTTTAAAGCTATTTTCTGTACAGCCTTTATTATAGACATATACATTATTTGTTAAATTAATGTGTGGACAATAAAAAATCTGTAAACTGAGTGACTGAAAAGATTTTAACCAACCGTCCCTGTTTAATAAGCTTCTATTCGAAAAATCGCATCAAAAATGGTGAACAAATTCACCATTTTTGATAATAGATGATATAGCTACGATACAATAGACATACACATAGATACCCCTACACCCTGTTAAACATTTACCACACTCCTTTTTTGCGACGGGTATTAAAAAACGCAAATAAAAAACTCAAATATGGAACGGCAGATACCAACAAAACGGTTGTTATAAAGGCAAAGCTAGTGTGGTATTCAGTGAGCAAGCGTAGTCAAATTGTGCTAAACGTTTCCACACGTCCGTTGGGCAGTTGTGGCGAGTTGTTATGAATGAAGAGCACCTGAATGGATTGACCGCAGACCGCAACGCACCACTTGTGCCGCTTGTCAGATGCCTATTCCATCTACTATAGATAATTGCCCTGCCAACATAGATGGGTTAACATCATAGTGTATCGGTAGATGGACAGTTCTTTTTAACACAATTAGTTTTTATGCCTGATTAGTTTTTGTGGTACATTATGTACTTACCTACCTAGCCACACCCAAGGTGTATAGACATTTAGAAATGTTTTTTTATTTTTTTTTATTTATAGGTAAGCAAATTACTCTATTCCACCTTATGTTAAATTGGAAATAGAGCCCAAACGCAAGACCAGACAGTACAGCACTATGTGTAGCACTGGCTGTCCTTACCTTGCTCATATGCAAGGTGCTACTTCACGCCTCTTTTGTAAGACCCCATGTCGTAGGTAGGAGGGAACACATGTGCTGGTAAGGAGTTCCATTTTTTGGATGTTAGTATACTGATAGGTAGTAAGAGAAATCAGTCACCGAATTTCTTTGTTCCGGATGAAATTATATCGGTCAGATGGTGACATTCGAATACTTTTATATACTATATTAGATTCCTTTGGTTGTATATAGGCCAGCACGCGTGGTTTTGCTCGAATATTTTATATACTTAAATGCTTTTACATAGATTTTATTGATTAATTCGCTACAATAGCTAGGTGTGACTATTTACTGAAATGAGTTTCTAACTTCACAGCGCTGGTATTCCTGTTTAGATAACGTAATTCTGAACTTCTTATCGATTGAAAAAAGAAAATTATGCCACATTTATTAAATTAGGAAGTAGATACTCACGATGTTCCTCAAAATGTCAACAATGTAACTTGCATTACGGCTATCAAAGTCAGGCATGGTTTAAAAGTCGAGTGAGCGTCGAGTATTCATTGTGGTTGCCGAAGTCGATGGGACGTGATATATTGCCCTGAGAGGGAGCTAATGGCGAACGACCCTCTGATACTGAGGGAAGACAGGAAGATGTTGCCGACGAATTTTAGATGTTGCTCATGTAGTAGAGTATTTTGGGAGAGAGAGAGAGAACATTATTAGAACTTGTCTCTATAAATCGTTGCCTTATCAGTAAAATGTTGTCGCTACGCGCAAAGATCATTTTGTAAAACTATGAAAAAGCTGATCTATTACTATACCTTCTACTGCATATAATCAGAAATATTATTTTAGCTTGTTATTTTAAGATACAATTATTAAGAAACCACGATTAAAAGAAAAATGACAGTAAATAGATTTATCTAAAAATGACCAAGACCAGTTCAAAGCTCTTTGTTGCTTTGAAATTAATACAATTGAAGAACAGAAACAATTTTGAACGTAAACTAAAATTTATACGTTGACAAATTGTTTAGTCAGTTTCATCCTTCATTTTATAAGTGTGTGTGTCCCCTCTTGCCATAGACATCCGGATTCATAACAGGACAGATGAGTGCGTTTAATGGCCGCCGCACTACAAGGAGCATTTTGTTTGAATTCTACAAATTGCTACCGGAAAATTTACAGTTAAAAGCCGGATGCTCATAGTAAATAGTTGCAATATCCGATGTATCTTCTAATGTATGGGATGCTGGTTTTACGTTAATAGAATAGCTCATTTAAAATGTTATAGCCCGTCCTTGTGAAAATAATTTAGATTTCCGTACACTGTCAATGCGCACTCTGATGTTGTTGGAAAATGCATTGTAATACCGAAGTTGCTATTATTGCGATGGTATTTTTTATGTTATATTCCTAGAACAAATATGACTCATTAAGTAATCTTTGTCTGTACAAATAAACTAAGTAAGTATTAAAATATGGTCATCGATAGCAAAAAGTAAATTCGACAGGTTGCGGTTTCAAGATGGTGATGATTTGCAATATCACAACAGGAATTTGTTACAAAAATAAATGGCACAATATGGAAGTGACAGTCACTAGAGGTTCATAAATTATCCGTTATGGTGATAACAGTGATTCGGTCATGGTATGAATAGTGGTATCGGTGTCAGAGCCGCAGCGGGAGGCGCCGCGGCCGCAGCGGGGCGCGCGACCACGGACCCACACTTCTATATATCCAACCTTAAGTGTTAAATTAATTGTTGGCCACACACCAATACTTCATACCCTTTCAACAAAACGACGCCTTTATAATAAAACATTCAATATTGATTTAGTTTCCGATCTCTATAATGGCCACTAATGTCAACATGATGTAACACGCATTAGTCTAATATTTCAACACATTAGAGTTGGCAGTAGAACAATAGAAACACCGCTTCTTGAAACTTTTTTTATCCAGTAGAAGGCATTAATTAGTGGTGCTGCATCTTCGAAAATAACCTTCTTCGTTGTCAGGCCATCACATATTGACAGGGCGCGCGATGACGGCGCTGACGGGCAGCGGCGGCGGCGCCTCTGGGCCCGTGACTTGCAGCTTGCCTTCATTACGCGCCTTAAAGCCGCCCCGCCGCCTGGTACCACTCTACACACTAACAAGCCGGGCTAATGCAATGAGTTGCAAAATCACTGCCCATGAATCTGACCTTTTTGTTCTACACTATTGTCGCCTTTGTGTTAGAGATCGAAAAGCGTATAATGCCTCAGCAAATGCGTCGGCAGAATATCCAGGAGCTGTCTGGAGCGATTTTGATGACATTAATGACTCCCAAATCGACGGACACTTTTAAGTCTCAAGGGTTCGGGGCGACTATATTAGTTTCCTTTGGTTGTATAGTCGGCGTATTAACTGAGGGCGGTAACAACAAAGAGGTACAAAAGAGCCCCTTCGAGAGTAATCATTGAGGGTGATTGTGGCGGCGACCTGTGAGATGCAACGAATCTGTGCTCTGATAGTTTGTTTAGCGATGATTGGATGACTGATTGCTATAGGTGAGTCTTGCACGATTTAGTTTTTATAAAATAATAATGTTTTGTATGACCGTGTCTCTAGATCATGGCAACACAATTGAATCCAACGAAGAGTTTTGTCAACATGGGGTATCTACGTGTCAGTTTTGTTAATGATAATTACTCCAGAGCCGCTGGACAGATTGGAATTAAATGGAGTGCACAGGACACACGGAGCGTTTAATTAAGTAAAGCCTAAGTATTTGTTATATTTTAATTACGTAGCCCACGGGAAAATATTGCTTTACTGTAATTACAATATGCATCACAAATAAGCAACATGTTTTTCATTCATAATTTTGATATTGTAATATTCAGTAGATAATTTATTGTTTTATTATGTAGGTACCTACGTACCATAAAACATGACGAGTTTTTACCCGACTACAACGAAGCCAAAATGAAAGGCTTCAGTTTTTGTATCGTGACTTTAATAAATGAGGGAAATATTTTAATCATACAACTATGCAACTTTTTATTATGATTAGGTACTGAATAGGGGGAAACAAGACTTTGTTGGCCGTTAAGTTTCTGTTGTAGGTACCTATATACTACACACATAGAATTTCTTGTACAATAACTACTATTTAATATATTTACATCAACCATCTTTGCCAGTCAACAATGTTTGCTCATGCGTATCCATATGTCTTCTTAACGACTTCTCACATTTAGTCTGCCAACTCGTTATGTTGTAAACAAATACTTCATTATAGTGCACGTTAGCCTTTGAAGACTAAGAGCCGTTTAATTTCTAAGAAACTGGCTATATGCTGGAATTCTTGAAGCTAGTTTCGTATACATTTATTCAATGTCTTATCTATTATGTGTTTTCTAAGAGCACCTACAAGGTCTTTTTATACATATCTGTGCCTATGTTTAAACATGCTCATACATTACTTACAACATAAACTTATAGCTCATTGAAACATAA
Organism: Herminia tarsipennalis; assembly: GCA_945859575.2. Classification (NCBI taxonomy): domain Eukaryota; kingdom Metazoa; phylum Arthropoda; class Insecta; order Lepidoptera; family Erebidae; genus Herminia; species Herminia tarsipennalis. The sequence goes on from OX243840.2 coordinate 9,905,825, forward strand.
GAATGTTACATTGTGTAAGATTTTTTTAAGGAAAACAGTCAAGTGTCATCATATTAATAACTGCAACACCTTAGTTCTCCCTACTCCTGTAGGTAGGTATACGTGACGGATTTATAACATTTGAAGCTACAATCATTCACTGTATGTAGAGAAAAATATGTACCTGGCACGCAACCGATAAAAAACCATGTCAACAAATGCAAAAAAATTAAATGGAATGCAGCAAATTAGACTACCTTGACCGCCTTCAAATAAATAATCATAGTGATGAAGCCTAGCATCTCTCACTCCAAAAGAATTAGATATTAAGATTCATAATATCAATACTTAATTGTTATTGCATTGAAAAATATACGAAGATATTGATAGATAACTGGCCACATTACAAAACGGCCTTGAACAAGATTAGTAGTTGCAACAACATCAACAAAATAAGATCAAATACTCGAACACGATATCTAGAAAGGCGTAAGTGCCATTTAAACGTCAATAATTGTTTGTAACGGTACAAAATTAACGTGTAACAAGGAGTATTAAAAGGTTATTTGTGGTTGCGGGAGGAAACTGAAGTTGCGCTGCGGTTGGGCCGTTTTTGCTTAGTGTGTGGATGTTGCTGTTTAATAAGCCCCTCTGCGACGCAAGCAGTAATTGATGGTTGATCTAGTTGAAACTATACGACTTGTCTATGTATTCTGTGACTCTAGTATCTACTTAATATAATGTAAGGTTACAAATGTAACTTGCAACTTTTTTGCCTAATTACTATGAGTGTAACTATAAAGCATGTACTATTTCTCGGCTGCATTTTTTTTCTTTTCCTTTTTGTTACGTAACACGGTGTCTGGCAGTTTTTCTTCTAGTGTATAATGTTTTCACATTTATTCCTAATAAGTACTTGCGTTCTAATCGATGGGAAAATTGTTATGGTTATGAGCTCCTTGATGGGAGCAGGTGGTAATTGAAAGATTATTTAATTGCCTTTAAATAATAAAATTCTTTGATCAAATTATGTCATCGTAATTGAGACATTCAATTAATATCAAAGGGGCCAATGAATTTGCAGCAACCGAACCGCGAATAAAGCAAAGCTCAAAATGTCGACAAAACAATTAGACTTGCGACAATAAATCGTCGTAACACGTGCACTGACAGATTTGCACTTCATTAGAGATTTTTTTTAACCCTGCTCTCGACAGACGCGCGACTAACATTGTTAAATTTGTCGCCGGCTTCCGTCGCGTTGACGGATACCAACGTAAATAACTTAACGAGACACTTCTGAAAACGTTTATAGTTATACCTACTATGCAAAATATATTACAGATGTAGTGGGTATATTTAAGTCTATCTCATGTCTTGCTATGTTATGAGAGAATAGCAGCATTGTTACTTACATACCTACTGCAATATTTCCCACCTATTTGTACCTATTTAGATATATTATTATGCAATATGATTTTGTTATTCTTAAGTGGCTTGTAAATGATGATGTGGAAAAAAAAATCTTTCTTTCCTAAGAAGTTACATGATCGCTAAGCCTGTTTTTATGTAAATATGTTGTATGATATAAGATGTATTACATTATTTAGCGCTTGGCATTTGTATTTTATATCTGTGCCCAAACAAACATTAAAAATGCAATCTCTACAATTGTGATAGAAATTGTAACTTATTACAATATTTTTAACCTCTGTTACCTAATTCCTATAAATTTGAGTATCTACCTACCTAAATTATTGAGTAAATTCCGAAATATTGCAGAAAAAATAATAAACACACATAGTAGTAGTAGATTTTCATGATTTAATTCGTTACTTTTAATATTGTCTTGCTATTACGGAATGCAACATTGTGATATAAATATAACCCACAATTACAAGAACTTTGTGAAGCCCATAACATGTGTATCAACCATATCGCACTGTCACAACATAAATATCAATTTAACAGATAAGCCTCTGCATCAATCTAAAATCCACCGTCACGTGACGTCTGTTTAATGGTCGGGAGGAATGTCGCCGACTTGCGCCCGAGCACTAAATATTATCGCCGCGACAGCTTCATTTAAATACCTTTTGTCAATGAACGGGTTAACACGAAAAGTTGGTGCTATAAAAAAGAATTATGGCAGGGAGCCGTCGGCCTGTAGCTACTGTAACGTAGTTTATTTTTTAAAATAATTGGTTCATGCGACAAGTATTTTAATTAGAAATTATTCTTGAAGCATGTGTGGTTGTATTGTATTAATAGACTTGTGTGATTAAGTCGTTTGTCAATGTACTTAGTATTTATATCGATACAATAGGTTAATCGACTAGTCACTTTTTTTTTAATTTTTATTAATTTATTAATTACCTACACAACGTTATTTGACCCTACGGACTAGATAAACCTATTCCATACTCTTTGTAGGTAACCTAGGTAGGTTTAAGTAAATATAAGTTATTATCATTTATCTACATAAAAAAACTACTACTAAAGATGTACGTTAGTATTATTTATTTACTATTAAACTAGAAACATGCAAACCCAACTGTCAAATACCAATAAAAAAACATGTCTAACCAAACATTTCAACTGTAAGTGGTCTCATCCCAAAGTTAAAGTGTTTAATCCTAAGCAAACTGTAACACAAAGCGCATTTGCTATCAAAAGTGACGGATCTCAAAACGCATTGTGTCAACCCGTACCACGGTAATAGCATTTGCTCCTTTAGCGATACGCGACAATAATATCGCTGCGAACAGAACATTGGATTTGCGATTTTGTAGAGTCTCATGGTACGATGACAAAGCAGAGTACCTTAATCCCCATAACAGCCATTTAGGAGTATTACAAATAAAAGTTTGACGGTCGCCGATTCGGTTCAATGCCACAATAGCCATTCAAGGGACTTCACGCTGGGTCCATGAATGGGCCAGCGCCAAAAAAATCTATTAGACACGCATAATGGTTCCGATGTATGGAGCTGAAGTGCGGATAGATGAAAGTTCTTGATTTGTTGTGTGAAGTGGCTGACTGAGTTAAGAGTTTTACGAGTGATGCGTTAAACATTTTGTGGTTTTAGAATTTTAGTTCCAACTTTTGTTACTTGGATATTTTGTGCCTCAGTTCTTTTAGGGTAAAATATAGTAGGTATACTATCAGGTGTAGATCCAGAATTTTATTCTAGGAGGACGGCCTCCCCTCCAAAATAAGAGGCAAATGAGCAAAGAAGTAAAAACTCCTCTGTATACAAAACAGCCTTATGGGGTGGGGGGGGGGACATCACCCCCACCTAATAAAACCTACCTAAAATATACACCTACTATGTTTATCTACATATATATATATATATATATATATATATATAAATAACTTTGGTAATACTTTAATTTGTAAAGAGACAACTCTTGCACTAGGGTACAAACCCTGTGTCACGGAGGACTTAACAAACATACAAATAACGGACACAAAGTACACCCAGGCTCGGAACCATTTATGAACCGTGGGGGAATCGAACCTCTTGCACAGCAAACGGATGCACTCTTACTGCGCCACAATAGGCATTTCATTAGAAGACTTACTATGTTAAGTGACTCACATAGCCCAGGATATATAGGTAACGGCAATAAAAACGTCTCGAGCCCACGTCTTATTGAATAAGAGATTCAAATCAATGATTACCAATAATACACCACCTATTGTTCGATAGATATTAAAATTACTAAATAAGCTTACATCGAAAGATCGCTTCTTTTACAAGAACAATACACATTGTTCTCTGTTACAAAAGCTAAATAAAATTGATTGAATTTAATCGTTCGATTGGGGAGTACAGTGCGTTCTCGTTGACAAATATTTTTGCCGGAAGATTGATGGGAAGAGGAAACAATCGGAATGGTATTCGGAAGGTATTGTTTGATTCGAGGGGTTTGATTGAACACCACTTTGATTGCACAAATTGAATTGTATTGATAGGTGGAATAGATCGGAAAGATTCAAATATCGCTGTGAATTTTATTCTTCTTGCAAAATCATTAATCTGTAGAAGCTTGTACCTAGTAGTAATATTCCTTATATTTGACTGCCTCTGTGGCGCGGTGGGAGTGTGTCCGACTTTCCGGGTTCGATTCCCACACTGGACATGACTTTATGTGATCCACAAATAGTTGTTCCGGGTCTGGGTGTAATTTGTGTCCGTGACTTGTATGTTTGTAAAGTCCCCTGCGACACAAGGCTTGTACCCTATTGCGGGAGTCGTCTTTAAAAAAAAAAACTGTTTAAATATTTGTAGGTACAATAGAAATAAACTGGGATTGTAAACTGTTTATAACCAAAATAATGGTATGAGACAAACAGAGTGTTAACCTGTAGATAAATAGATTAGTAGGTACCTATTGAACAAATAAAACTATCTCATCGAATTATAAGTTTGCTGATAGTTTATGCAGCACATGTATTCTGTTGCCGTTTAGTAGCTCTTACTTATTTACTATTATAATATTAAAACTACTAAGTACAAAAAATTACAAACTAAACTTATTTTATGAAAATATACATATTACGGGTCTTAATCGCGTGAATAATTTAAGGTAAAATACTTTGTTTTTTGCCCGACGTTTTGATCGTATTGCAACCTGTAATATTCTTAATGTGTACAAATCACGAAAGTTTATCAAAATTCATTCAATAGTATTATTTTTCAAAGTATAGTACAGATTTTTCTTTTTATTTTTCGATATCTCTCAAATACGTTCTTCTGAAACGATATTTTTGTTTATTTATAGATTGTTGTTTTAAACTAATTTATAACAGCTTAAAAGTATGTTTGTTTGGACGAACTAGTCTCCGAAGATAATTACTGCATACTAAAATAACAATATAATATTTTGTTTGTGAACATTGCGTTGCACTGATAAGAGTCTAAAACATTTTTTTTTATAAAATACGACTCCCGCAGTAGGGTACAGGCCCAGTGTCGCGGAAGATTTTACAAACATACAAATCACGGACACAAAGTACACCCAGACTCGGAACAACAATTGGTGGATCACACAAAGTGGTGTCCCGTATGGGAATCGAACCCACGACCTCTTGCGTAGCAGTCGGACACACTCCCACCGCGCCACAGAAGAAGAAAAATTGAGGAAAGTCGCAGTAAACGCGACTCTACGATTATTTTACATGTTGTAGGTATTTGTAAAACATTGTATGCAGTAGGCAACTATAGAGTTATTTTGTAAAAGTAGAAACTCTACCAAGGAAAATCATGCTAAACGAAAAGGTAAATGTAACATATAGGAAAGAAATTTGTGTGTGGATTGATAAATATACCTAACAACTATTTAAAATATTTCAAAAGGATTAAAAAGCTTCATCATATTTTTTTTTGAGGCATTGGCATCTTCTAGAACTAAAAATTCGAAGATAAGTAAATTTTACCAAATGCGAAATGGATGAGAGCTTGTACTCTCTCTCAGAGAGAAAAGATCTTGTGTTCCAAGAGTGCCAACATTTTAAAGCTGATTAAGTATTCGAATACCAAGAATAGCTAACTAATTCTACAGGCACCTACTGCCATTGCCAAAATACAGAGGAATTGATTCCTTAGGATTTAAATAAGTTTTTATTAATAAGCAATTATTTGTTTTTACATCGCATACCCGCATATAAAAACGAGCTGAGTCTTGGGTTTGCAGCAGCACTGTTTTATTTTTTACAATAGGTAGTGTACCTTAATTAAACAGGTAGCTTAGATGTTTCACCTTTGATTGACACGATGCGCCGGAGTTTCTTTGAAGCCGACGGAGAGTGAATAAATCAAAATTATTATTGGTTATGATATGTTTAGGTAATTGCTGTGTTTGTAGATTGTTATTTTTTTTTATTTAAAAAGATAACTGGCAATGTGGTATTGTGGATCCCATATCACTAACAATCCTGTTAACCCCTCCTGCTCATCTCAATGGCTTGTTTTCGGAGTGGGTTCACGTCGATAGTATAATGGATAGGATTCGAACCCGAGAGCTCACGATTGCGAGACCGATGCCTTAACCATTAAGTTACCGAGTTAATTTAATTTGAAAAGTAGCTTAATATTTTACCTATAGGTTTAATATTTTCCTAGCCATCTTAACCGTACGGCCATCTGTCACGGAATAACCCTTTCTACATAAACAATATACATAAGTATTATCTAGGTTTGATTCTTCTTGTTCCAATCTATCTTCGAATATGACAATCTAGCTTAATATAGCAAATATGTTAAAATAAAGGTAATAAACTACCATATCTATCTATTTATCTAATTAAGTAGGTAACTACGAAAATTCTAATCAGAAAATAGTTGCTCGATCACAAAACAACACTCATTGATATAAAAACATAACAGATAAGGTACTCACAAAAAGTATTTAGAAGTAGGTAGATACATTGCAATGAATTGAATTTCACAGCTTTCCAAAGGAAAAGAAAGTTCAATTTCCCGTAGGCATAAGACCAGCTGATTGTCAAACGTCAATACAAATAGATGTGGAGCTACTTACAATGGTCTTGTTGGTCGGAGGCGCCGGCAGAGGCGCGTACATGTCAGTGATCATCTTGTAACAACACTAAACGTGAAACATACCGCACTTTACAAAAACAATGATTACAAAGTGTCACTTGTTCGCGCGAGTGTCCGCATACCGGCGCGGCGTGCGGTGAGCGGCGCGAGCGTCGTTTGGCGCGACCGAGTGATCGCTGTGAGCGACCAGCGGCAGGAGGACGCGGGGGAGGCTCGTGCGCGGCGGGGAGGGGGGGAGGGTGCTCAGTGGGCGGGGCTAACCAATCCCGGCCTCTTACCGCGCCCCGCCCACACCGCGGCCCGCCCGCAAGGTCGCAGGGCGGGCGTATCGATCGCACGCGCTTGCACGACCAGACTCCATTTTATTTCGGCTCCCTCGATTTGCATAAACTTTTTTGTTTCAAATTATTGCTTAGTTGTCGCACTTTGTGTTGTTGTCTTGTTTCAGTGTATGGTACAGTTATTGTATTTTTTTTATAATTTATATTTTTTGAATGGTATTATTTATTAACTAGCTTTTCCTGGTAGCGTTATGCTTGATTTTTATAGCCCTCTTTTAGGAAGGTATTCTGCAATAGGTACCTACGCCAATACCTTCTCTACTACAAACGTATCTTATAACCAATCCATCTTATCGTTTACTAATATTAGGTAACTAGGTACCTAGGTAGGTATAGATCATAAAAGATTGTGAGGATAAATGGATTAATGTTTGTTGGTCTTTTATACAATATTTTTTTTAAGAAAAAAATAATCTGTAATAATCCTCCTTCAATGAAGAAAAATGCAAATTTCGCTGCCCCACTCCTATGTCTATATCTCTGGTGTTTTATAAGCTAGAACAACGTTTTATTCACTAAAATCTTAATATATTAGTCAATACTTAATAGATTATCATATAATAGTCTTATTATGATGTACATATAAATTACAAGCCTTCAAAAAGGTGGTTCTCTGTTTGAACCGTATCTATGTTTGCTCGTAATTTTCTCAGAAACTACTGAACCGATTTTTGATCCGGTTTTCACTATTCGATTGCATATTTTACTGGGAAGATTTTAGTGTATCTATAAAACGTTGTTCTGGCTTATAAAACACCAGAGATATATACTAAAACATAGGAGTGGGGCAGCGAAATTTGCATTCGGTGATGTGCTTGATATTTTTTTTTTTTCATGAAGGCGGTTTATTTATTTCTTAAAAAAAAACTGTATAAAAGACCAACAAACATTAATGCATTCATCCTCATAAACTGTTGGATCTACCTATCTAGGTACCTACCTAATATTAGTAGACAATAAGATGGGTTGGTTATAAGATAGATACGTTTGTAGTAGAGAAGGTAATGGCGTACGTATTTGCAGAATACCTTCCTATAGATAAATCACCACAACGCTGTTAAATTGTTTTCATTTAGGTACTTATATGAATGTTCTTACATAAACATAGGCCTTAGAGCCGTTGAAACTTAGGTATTGAGCCAGATAGGTTCAATGAATTGCAAAGGCTACAATTTTACAAAATAAATGTTAAGCGTGACAATAAATGCAATTGGTCTGATAGATACCTACTTACCCGCTTCCTTAAAATGTGCTGTAGTATTTAGGTACCTACCTATTTTTTATCTGATAAGAAGTATAGGTACAAATAGGTACTGCGATAGGTAACTATCCTTACCTAACCCTAAGTACCTATACAGATAACTATGCTAATAGATACCTATTACAATTACTAAAACAGGTAGGTTCCTACTCTGGTTATTTGGCTTTAATGGATCACTAGTCGAATCACTAGTCATAGGAAGCCAGTGGAAGGACATAATATAAGTACTTTTGTGAAGGGACGAAACCGTACATGCTAGTACCTTCCTACATAATTAAGTAACTTATAAAAGTGACACAATGAACAGACAAATGAAGGTAGGTAAGTGAAGTCGATAGAAAAAAAAAACGGTTTGCACTCCGTGAGTGCCGGCAGAAATGAAATCTTGAACATTAACATTGTGCATTTTTGAATATTTTGGAATGATTAGTTGTTTTTTTTAATCATTTATGTGGTTAAATACAATATTCATCTATTGCGCTACAAACATGACAATTAAAAAGTTTATCTCTCAGAAAAAATACATAGGTAAGTACCTACCTACCTACCTACCTACTGTTGAAATATAAATAATATTTTTCGATTTTCCTGACATAATAATAAAATAATATGAAATACTAAATAACAAATCAAAAATTATAATATAAAAGGGTAAAAAATAACCGATACTCGGACTCGAACTGGGGTCTTCTGGTTCCTGAACCACCCGATTTCCCACCTGAGCTATAATAACATTTTCTGTGGTGGTAGATAGATGTAGATGGAGGCGAAATTTACCTTCGTATGCTAATGATATTGTAGCAGTTTTTCATTGCCCTTCCTCCGTGTTACGAGTTTTCGATCAGGGTCACGTGATCCTCACGAAAGACGTGATCCTGGCCTGTTGGTCTAGTGGTTAGTGACCCTGACTACTAAGCCGGAGGACATAGGTTCGATCCCGTCCCATATAAATATTTAAATCTTTGTATGATGAGCACAATGGTTTATTCTGTGTCTAGGTGTTATTTATTTATAATAGGTATGCGTGTATTTAGAAATATTTAAGTGTGTTTACCAGTTGTCTAGTTTCCATAGTACTGGCTCTGCTTAGTTTGGGATCACAAAGCGAAGTGTGAGTTGTCCAAAAAAAAATCTAATTAAGTAGCTTCCACTCTAAGCTTGTTTGTAGATAAAATAACATAGTACTACGCAGTACTATTACTTATTCTGTAATAGCACTCCAGACATGCTGACTTAACAATCTAATCTATTAATTTCTAGAACATTACTTATGTAAAGAACACAACCACAAAAATGTGCGGCTTAGTATCAATGTAAGTTTCTACCTATCTAGTTGTATCTCACCTAGAACCTAGGTTCCGAACCGGGTTTACAGTGAGATAAGATGTGTGGTTTAGTGCTTAAATAATCTACAGGTCCAATGAAGTTATTACGAAATATATGGAGGTTATAATATGAAGTGTTCTGTTTTTATTTACCTCGGCAAATAGGAACTTAAGTACCTTTCTGGCTGATAGGTATACTAGCCACGGACGGATAAGTGAATATGACAGATCAGAGATAGTGAACATACCGTTAAGTATGTAGGTACTTATTTTTCTACTTCCATGAGCTAAGAGGAAATTGGGAACTTCTGATTTGGATATTTACTGTTTATCAGCTCCACGATCTTAGTAATTTATAAATAATCTATGTAATAGGAACCTACCATCATGCTTGCTAAGATAAATTAGAAGGTAATTTCACACTAGTTCACCAATCTGGTCGTTATAACATCACTAGGCGTATTCCCCTACAAGTAAAACAGCTGACAGACGTTATTACCGACCTAATAGTTTGGGTGAACGACCAACAAGGTGTTAAAGATAATGAAATATAATGCTCACCACAAAAAAACATTATAAACACAACCAAATAATTCGTAATGGAACGTGAAAAAACGGCACCAAAGTTTTCTATAAAAAAATGATTATGACGCCCTTCCTTACCCCAAGTTCCTTCAGCCCGCTAAACATTCTTACAGGGTCGTCATCGCTTCGAGAATAGCTTAAACGGCTAATAGTTTTATGACACGCATAACACTAGTAAAATGCTCATCATTAAAGCAAGTAATATTGAACTTTATACTTTAGTACGCAAGGTGCAAGATCATGTTGAGAGAAGGCCGGAAATGACAGTCGCGAGGCATTATAGCGACATTAGACAGGGGTGCCATCGAGTTCATAAAATAGTGAAATCGTGGCGAGGTGAGTCTTGGGGGTAACACGGAGAGGGGTGAGTGGGCGTGTCGGGTATAACGAAATAAAAATGCTCAGCCCGCTTATGGGCGACCGTGCGAACTCCGCTTAACGCAATAAACATTTTAATTCGAACACGAAACTCACGCTGAGATGGAAAATTACGATGTTAAAGGGCGGCGTGTGCGGAAGAAATCAAATTACATGGAAATTTCATGAGAGGCGTTTTTGCCCATCGCGGCGCGGCGATGAAATGAAAAACATAAACCCAAAGTAATCTAATCATCGTCCTTCACAACCTCTGATAAATCACTACGAATATTAATTAGAAGTTGGCAGTAGTGTAGTACACTTTTGAGGATAGATTGATGTTTAAAATACTAACTTACATCCTACAGGCCTGCTCATGATCCTCTAATTATTAAGAAAAACAGAATGATGGAGAATAAATTCTTTTGAATTTATTCTCATTCAAAATTCTTTTGAATTTATTCTCCATCATTCTGTTTTCATCACTGTCATCTTTCAATAGTAGGTAAATGGATTCAAGCAGTTTGTATCTAGGTATATTTATATTTTTTGACTTGCAGGTGCTGGTAGAGTAAACGCAATAAATTGTATTTTGACTTGCTACGTGTCCTATCGTAATCGTAATCTAGGTAGGTACCTATGTACAATTACATAGTAGATCTGCCTGGTATGTTGTAACTACTTATTTATAGATCGGCGGATCCACAAAGATGCAAATGACTTCAATAAGTACAATGCCATAAATTCAGTACACAAAACAACCGTCTGTGAGAGAGAAAGCACGTGCCCCCATGCCCCCTCCTAGCGGATGCCTATCGAGCTACTTTTGTGTCTTCCCAAGTCGTAACTATTCTAGGAACTCTACCAAAGTATGTAGAAAAAGTAGAATCTATTATGTATTCTATATATAATGTATGTAGGAGACTCCAGGGCACTCTCTATTCCCTCACTCATAGTCTAATGGGACGGAAATCCGACAAGACCGGAGAGAGATTAGGCGCAGGACCGACGGCTTGACGTGCTCTCTGAGCCACGAAGTAGTGTAACATTGTTAGAAAACGGTCACCTATCTATGGATCGACAGTGGTAACGTTGCCTGCTCGGTCGCCACTAAGTCAAGGAAAACTTCAAAGCTCGAACAGTACCTACCTAACCACTTTATCCAATCAGGTAACTACACCGATACACAGATGTGAGGTGCATCTGTCACTCGTAGAGCTAGCCGGCGGCGTCCCGTGTCCCGACCGGAAATAGGCGGAAGTGACCGACGCCGGCCCGTATCATCCAGATCACTGCCATTTAATATTGGAATTGGGTATACAAACTTTGTAGACTTGTAGCATCTATTAAGCAGGTATAGTCCGCAATTTACCAATTCATTTTTAGTACACAAATGCAGCCATAAACATAAGTGATATTACAATGAGTGTGGTGCCGGCTTAACAATAGTGCCACCCCCTCTTTTCCCGTGGATGTCGTGAAGGCGTCTAAGGGATATCACACCGGAGGAAGGGCAGCAGCATCCTCTGTGTACTTTAAAACCTCACTACAATGGCAATCACCCCCAGAATTTATAATAAGTAGGTTCTACTGTGGAGACCGGTGCCCAGTAGTGGGACACCATATAGGTTAAAATGATATGAACAATGAGTAAATGGATTTGACGGGAACTAGAGCAGTCTGATGGCATGGGCGCTGCGCCGTTATAGGATACAAATATCGTCTTTGTTTTCCTTGTCTCATATCTGGATTGTCCTATCATCCTGTCTTAGACTACAGGTAATAAATTAGTCTGTATATCTAACTCCATCCGGTGGGTGGCGGTACTGTGTGTAATACAAACTATAAATAAGTTCGAATTAATAAACTTGCAGCCTACAGTTCAGTTGTTCAGTTTTACAAGAATTTAAACTTGCGCGACCCAGTTATTTTTGATCAAGATTGTTTTAAATTTTGATAAACTTTCGCAACGGGTAGACTTAAGTCTACCTGTGACCACGTCCGTTGCAATACGGTCGAAACCTCGGGCATGAGTCTACCCGTGACAACGGCCGTTGCAATACGGTCGAAACGTCGGGCAATAAATAAGGTATTTTATTTTAAATTATTCACGCGATTAAGACCCGTAATATATATATATATATATTTTAATATTTTTTTAAATTTTTCATGATGATTTCTAACAATGTATTTAGGTCGCACATTATCAGCAATCTTACTAGCCTCTCCAGCTAAGTTGAATTACTTGTGGTAGGAGTTCACGACGACAGTGGGATTCGAATCCATGCCCTCCCGATTACGTATCTAATGCCGATATGTCAAAACCACTAGGCTACGGCCGCATCGATTTATCCAAAATTAATTTACCTACTTAATGTAATACACAATCTATTTTGTCATTTTTCTAAGTTTAACTAAGCCGATATTCAGCATTTCAGTATAGGTATACCTAATGTATTGAAATAATTGAAGAATCAAACAATAGCACGTAGCTATTCATCAACTGCACAATTTACCACACTATTTAATTGGCAATCTATTTAAACCCTTACTTGAAACGCAAATTGTAGTCAATCAAATATGTAATGTAATAACCTATCATTGTCTCTATCGACTATTACATACTACCATAAAATACTGATAGGACAGAAGGCAATGTTCATACAACTACGCGTTAGCAATAAACCTCTATTGTACAAGTCCACTGGACAGGCTACAACCGACAACAACAAGGCTTGCATTTGATTTTGACCTTTGGACGGTCATTTGACAAAATCAAATCCTTTTATACATATGAAACAAGGATAACAATAACGGCAATTTGTCATAGGTGTCAAAAAATCTCACAGGACGGTCATTCGATCCGGCATTTGAAATTGCTGCCACTTTGTTAGGGGTAGCCTGTCAGGTCAGTGCAACGGACACACGTCATTCCGGGCACTGGAAATTGGTCTTGAGTGGTCTTTAATTTCGTGTTAGTGAACGCCATCTATCTGAGCGTAACTCCGAGGTACCTGCGTATAAAGGTTACCTTCTGTACTCGCGGTTTTTTCTGACAATATGTCATACTTTGAAATCATTATTTACCGTAAAACGAAGTGTAAAGTAGGTACAACTTTTTCTTTATAACTGTCTTTGTCGTATATAATTTGTGTGAAGTTTTACTTGCACTTCAAGACGTTTGTTGTTATTAATTAGGTAGTTATTGAATGTTTGTAAAAGTAAAAACCAAAGTGAAATATTCTGTATAGTAGTAGTATATGTAGTTTTTTTATGGGCTGTGTTATTATTCCGTTACAGAACCGTCTCTTTAGATCTCTATTTAGTTTTGAGGAAAATAACCTACTTCATTTACGAAAATTTAATATCGTTTTCCTCTCGCTTCGCTTTTCCGAAGCTTAACCTGACCTAATATGATCATCTACTTGCCCATCTATTGTACCTACCTACCTATAATAATTGCTTCTATTGGTTTAGCAACCAATAGAAGCAATTATTATAGGTAGTAAGTTAAGTAGTAAGTTAAACATTGTAACATATGTTTATCTACATATATACCTAAGTAGGTACTTAGGTATATATGTAGATAAGATATTCTTTGTTTTGCTGAGCTCAACCTGATTTTAAACACAAAACACCTAAAGTTCCTACACCATGCTTCATACAAATACCCCCAAGCAACGCACACCTAAACATCACGCACAGATACAGAATGTCAGAACACTTTCGGAACAAATGGGCCCGAAGTGGTCTAAGAACTCCCCCCTTCATTGCCGACGACTCACACTGACGGGTCAATAATTTTGTAATTGGCATTAGTCTTTTGGAGACTAGAAGCTACTCCGCTGTCTCGTCCACTCACACCCATATTCCAAGACGTCTTCTCAAGAATTCCCCGACTCGACTCCCCCCAATCAGACCCCACTCAATCAAAATCTATATTCTTAGATGTAAGAAATCCCCTCCACTCACTCCCAGTCGAAACATTTCTCACTGTCAAACAATGGGGTATTTGACTGCTATCAAAATAAAATATTTCATATTAACCATGAAAAAATATGTCATAAAGTGGTCTGAAAAAATATGTTCATTTATTAGTTTAACGTGTTTATTAATTTTTAATCATAAAGATAAACACTAAAAGTTAATGATTTGACCATAGAAAACGTAACGTCACATGCTAGCATTCCATACGTATTTGTACAAAGCGGATCGTTTTTGACGTTTCTTAAAAAGAGACTGATTTGACTTTAGTCAAATACCCTATTGTCAATATCAGGATCTACCTTAAATCTGTGTCGAGTATGAGACAAGGAATTGTGAAAGAAACTTATTAAAATATTATGGGTGTCAGTGTCTTGTGCTTTAAACGTCATGTTTATAGTATATACCTACCTATTCCTATCGATATATGTGTGTTTATCCGCTGCTGCTATATCAATAGGTACATTATTCCCATCGACAAAGGCCACACGCGGTCGCTAAGCCGAGCCCGCGGCGTCTCCTGAACTCTTCAATACTCATTGTAAGCATTAAGCACCGATAGCCTTTTCGATTGCGCATTCTTAATGGTCAATACACGCAGTATAAACAAACAACAATCGTGTTTTAGATATTCGAAAGGAACTGAAGGGCTATCCACATATTTGTGAAAGGAATTTTGTTAAATTGTTAAAGTTATTTAGTATGTCATTAAAAACTTAATAAAAAAAAAATGTTTTACGTGATAACGTCATAAGAAAACGTTGACGACATTGTAATAAACATCCATGACAGCTTTAGTTCCAATTGTATCGCACGTCGCTGCAATCGCCATGCGCTGATATACTGACAGCTTTAGTTCCAATTGTATCGCATGTCACTGCAATCGCCATTCGCTGATAGGCTGCAGTCGGAACGTGAACGTAGACAGAACGTGACACTTTTTCGTCATTGTAGCCGGTCCTCGATTTATAAGAAATCAATCAAATCAAAAATGTTTTAAACTTATTTGTCTACAAAAATATAAGCCTAGATATTTAAATACCTAATAATATTATTTTAATAGATTGAATTGTACTGTGCACACACTAGTGCTCTCTTTCTTTCATGACTTATTTTATAAAAATTAAACACTCCAATTGGTCGTAGCGTAATGTTATAAAGCTTATAGCCTTCCCCAATAAATGGGCTATCCAAAAGCATTTTATTTTAAATTGGGACCAGTCGTTCCTGGTATTATCGCGTTCAATCAAACAAACTCTTCAGCTTTATAATATTAGTATAGAAGAATGAACGGCAATGTATATATTGCCATAGATAAAACAGTCACAGAATCTAGTATATGCATTGCCAAACAAAAACCACTAGTTATACACAATGTGGTAGCCAGTGCCTCCTGCTTAATAAACGCCATACATCTCCTTTTTTTTTCAAGAAATCTCAACGCTAAGCAATATATAAATCCCATAAAAGATCAGTATATCTTAGCAGTACATTGTCATGGATAGCGTCACGTAAACGCGCACGCGCACGAGGCGCCCGCTCCGTGACAAATCCATTATTCGCGGCTCTCATCGCGCACAATACCCATTTCACAGTGTCCATCGCATCAAAGCCTTTGATGACGACAAATCAAAATTACCGCCTTAGATCGAGCGCAGACGGGCGGGTATTGTCATGAATAAATCTTATGTTCCGACAACAAACTTAACGTCAAAAAATCGTGACCAACTATGGCTATCAATCAATCAGTATAACCAGCCTATCGCCACAGGAAATAAAGTAAGTAGGTTAGGTATTAATCGTTGTCAATTGCTGGCCCATTTAAATCTATTAAAAATGGGCAAGACCTATGCAGATCTATGTGCCTTGAATAATTTAATAGATTTCGTAGCAGGTTTCTGTGTCATATGATTAATGTATGACTAAACATATTTTTCTTTGGCAGAGCAATGTCAAAAAAATCTTTTTACAAAAAACATCTAACGGAATTCAATCACGGTTGATTTGCTGGCATATATTGAGGAGTTCCGTTGTCCGTCTCCGAAAAATATTGGATGGAAAAATATGGAATCATTTCGGAATAAACCTCTTTTGAAGAAATTTGAAAATACGTCTAGGTGTTATGTGTATGACAGAGTTATAAAATTCAGAGATATCTATCTACAATCTATAATATCTTGGGATAACTCCTACACGGCCAATGGGTCCAGCTCTGTTTTTTCGTATTTGCGGTTAAAATCTTGTCATAATGGTAAATAGAGAGCTGCGCTTAGAAATGCATCAACGCCCATGAGCGGCGGACATCATTGAGCGCACCGCGCATGCGCTAGTTCGCACAGGCTTGCCACGAAAACGGAAAAAAAGAACGAGAATAAGAATCCGATCCCAAACTAGGCAGTGCCTATAATATGCCAACCAGAAAGCTAAAAAAAAGAACTAAACGTCAGGGTTAACACACAAATATTTATCCTGGGTAAAAATTGAATCCATACCCTCTGGCTTAGCAGTCAGGGTCACTAACCACTAGACAAATAGACCAGTATTTTTAGTCCAGAACATTAATTGCTAAACCTCGCATAATAACTTAAATCGACCACTTTATCGAACTCAAAGGCTCTCCGTGCGAAATCAAGCTATCGTCTAGGTTAGGCTTTATAAATTTCGTCATTGGGTATTCGTTCCGATATAATTTCACCGGTCTAAGGCGGAAAATTGTAATAGACAGAACGCTCAGAAATCATTAAGGTATTGCAAGCCAAATGAATTAGAATTATCTGCTATCTATGCGCAATTTATCTACTACTGAGATCTTAAGAGTGACTGGATTTCTGAGCTCGCTGATATTTGATACTGATATTATGTATAGAAGGATATACCTATCTGTGTCTAGCAGTAAACCCGCCTTGGTAATGGTTGTTCAATTACGTTATGTAGTAAATACCAATTATGTTTTAGTATGTACTATATTTCGCCCGTGGCTCGGTAATTGCGATAAAAAGTATCCTATCTATGGAGATATCTTGAAAAAAATATACGAAGAAACAGTTGAAGTTGACTACAGTCTAGAATATTCTAGTTAGCGCCGGCGTCGACGACAGACGGAGATATCTTGGAGAAGGCTCCATAATGCCATCTATATCCTCGCCAAATTTAATTAAGATTCGTTAAGACGTTTAGCCGTGAAAAGGCAACAAACAGACAGACAGACACATGCATTCACTTATAATATTATTAAGGATAGACATACTCAGTTCTATAGTCGCTTGTCAAAATTACGCGGAAGTGAAAGCAAAAATATTTTAATTTAATATTAGTTTCGTTTCGTTTGCAATTGTACAATACCCGTTATTATATTAAACAAGTCAAAATATGTATAATTATCTTCAAATTAGAAATATAAAAGAGTAAGTTGTATACATTGTAGAGTAATTTTGGTAGTACGACCGCAAACCAAGCAAACATTAAGCAGATGTTAGCATGTTAAACTGTTCTACATAACCGTAACAATAGACTAACATAATTTCGTTATCTCATAATAAAGGTCAATCTCTCAAGAAGAAAATAAAACTACACTGCGACCATTTTGCAACTAGTATTCAACCGCAATCGAACATGTGTCTTCAAAAATTGTTCGATCCAAGTTGCTAACTGGTTGCATTCTAATTTTAATTTCTGCTTGAGTCAATTGCCTAGTCTGATTAAGATGAATGGAATAATTGTTTTTTTCCTCATTAAAATATGTGTGTTAGTGCTACAGTTACAAATATATAAACAAACATAATAACAAATGCAGTACTTACTAATATCTTCATATCCTTGTGATCTGCCGTCACGGAGTCGATACTAACCTGGAAATAAGGAAAACACCATAAATATGCAATTCAACTTAAATTGCTAGTAATGTTGGTCCCACAATCACACATTGCTAGTTATAGTCGAGGAAAAACATCAACAAACAGAACAAAACAGATTTTAGTGAATTCTATTAGGATATCGAGGTTTTAGGATTACACGGAAACATGGGAAAATTGTCGATGTGTTTAGTTATGAAACCATAAGCGATAAACATAACGATGGCGCCTTATAAGCAACTAAGACGTCATAAGAATCACGGACAATAAAATGTTCCATAATATTTTTTTTATATTTGTTTATGAAAGGGACTTTTACGTTTAACTTATATCAGTCACATCATACCCTAAGCTTAATAATTTTGTTATAAGTTTTATGTAAGTATTATTATACTAAAGTTCATTGTCATCAGCATCGTCATTTGGTTGAGATAGTATTTGGTGAAATATTCCTATATCGGTTCTGTATAAATTTAAACCCAGTATTATATTATTTCTGATAGATTCATCGGACACACTCCGTTCCATAATATTTAAAACAATCGAAACTAACAACACGTGACTTTTTAAACATAATAAATTGCCTCTACTAAAAGATAACCGAAACCGAAATTGATACGAAGTAAAAAGCGGCCCATTGTTGATTTCCTATTTTCCCATCAGTCAAAGTAGGAAAACAAAAAACTAATTAGAAAGTCCCTAAAAAGTTAATATCATAAGTCGGGGCCGTACACACGAGCGAGCGAATTTAATTTGGAGCTTTTTTAATTACGCCAGGAGAATCGTTCGGAGCGGGGCAGAGCGGGCTGGTTTCGGCGCCGCGCGGCCGCCAGCCCTGTAATTATGTGCCCCGTAATTGCGAGACCCAACAGTGTGCACCCCGGCCCTCAAACCTCCCCCGCTACCTAGCCGCAGATAGCCAAAGAAATTAGAATACCGGATTTTTGGTCCCATTACAGAGTCAGTTTTGCGAAAAGGTCATTATTGTGTTCCATTTCGTACGGCAATACCACTGGTTCTCACTGTGTGAGTTTAAAAATATGTGTCTGACTGATTTTATTATATTAGCGGCGGCGGTAGCCTAATGGGTTCGAATTCTGCCCATTATACTACCGACGTGGACCCGCTCCTAACACAAGCCCTTGAGCTTAGCTGGAGGGGTTAACAGGATTGCTAGTAATTTGGGACCATAATCCCACATTGCTAGTTATCTTTAAAAAAAAACAATACTTAAGGACAGCTTAGTCAATCCCTAGAGCTAGTTTCATAAAGTTTGCAGTGTTAGCATCGACCGAGCACTTTAAGTGTCGGCGAAGGTTCGTTGGAGTTCGCAGAAGTCCTTACACTGCGCGCTCTTCCCACTTTAATTACGTTACGACAAAGACATTGTCGTGTCTGTCGCTTCAACGGGTTAAATCGATTCAAACTAGGTATGCCCTTTATTTGCTGGGCGTTTGAATACAGAATTCTGTCGATAAGGAAAATATTCATTACGGATTTTACCGGTTGCAAGTGTGTTGATTCCAAGAAATTTTCTTTATTCAATAGGTTAATTTGTGTGCAGTGTTGCGTTTTACACGAATGTATGTTTAATTGTGTAATGCAGTAGGTAGGTAGTAATTTGTGGAGTTGCAAGTATTTAATCCTTTTAATATTGTATAGGTAGATTTTTCTTGGTAGATATGTCGAAGTAGGTGCTTGATTGTGGAAAAAAAGTACTTTTAATATTTTCTTTCTATACATAAAAGCATGCTATATTTTTGACTTTATTACTTATTAAAAACTATTAAAACTATAATATTTATACTGCACTGACATTGCGGCAATCATTCGACAGCACTGATTTTATGTCGTGTAAAAAAAAATTGGAATGAAATTTTTGAGACCACAAAGTAGAATTTCTGAAAGAAAATTTACTTCCAGTAATCCTTACGAGCTATTTACTTTTTAGTTATTTTTCGTTTGTATTGTAATACCCTACAAAAAAAATGTTAATTATAAACATTTTCCCTATAAATCTATTCAAACAAAAGTATGTAAATAAAGCAGGTGATTGTTCTACAGAGTGTTTGGTCACCGCTTCTAACAGTAGAAGTGAATCGTACGCTTAATTACGATGACTGGCCATTGTAACTCGAAAAATATTTTATACCGCATTATGATAATTATAGATTGAGTCAACGGCTAATGTATACCGAACTACTTATTGTTAGGATAGACATCTCTTGATGTAAATCTTTTACGTTTTATATTGTTATAGATGATGTAAAAGTAAATTAGCTGCCCAATTCTTTCAGCTTACGAAATACGTGTAATGCTTAAGTGGAACAAATATTTATTCCGTTTACGAAAAATTCCTTAAGAGCGCCCTAGTCGATGATTCTACCATACAAACGCGCATAAGTGATTATACCTCCATATAAGGTCGTAAGTTTAAAGTCGTTTTATCATAAACTAGGCTTGTAGAAAGCGATAATTGAAAATAAATTAATATTTTTAAAAGTTATAGTCTAGTATTTTCTCGAGTACTTGTTCATACCCGTGGCCCTTTTTACTCCTTAAGAGCTCAGTTCCCTAATATAGCTCTAAATTTTCTCAGTTTCCTAAAATCCTTTCCTATCATAAATTAACACAATTTTATGAACCTATCATTTTAAGAACACATTTTTACTTTCACGCAAAAACCAGTGAAATAATTTGAAATAATATATTATTTGATAACTTTGCAATATATCTAAGATATAGAATATTTTATCGTAATAGGTATTTGACAATTTCTGTTGCTGTTCTTATTTATGCAATAACATAGGTAACAAGTACCAACTCTCTCTATCAACATGAGCCCTTATTGTTGTATTTATCTAAAATCAATTGAATAACAAACTGGCATTATAAGGAGCTACAATGGAAGAAAGGTGCCTAACGGCTCATTGTTGTACCGAGGCGGGCCACGGGAGGTGTTTGTGCCATAATCACGTATATAATCACTCCAATTAAATATTTTTATTCCCATTCTGCCTTTGTAAACTGATCTCGGAGAATCTTTTGTTGCTTCAAAGAACTTCTTTGTTTGTTAAAAGCGTGAACGTGTTTTTTGCGTCGTCGTCGAACTAATTTGGTCGTAATCAATGAAATAGCTAATTATTGTATTGTGAGAAGTCTAATAGACGTTGTAATTTTTGCGCAAAAAATGGTGTTGGTTTACTGTAATTATGACTGTGCTATGAATGGAATTTAATTACAGTGTAATTTTATTTTCGTCTAGCTTTTTAGGATTATTAGGTGTAACTAATTACTTGATATTGTTACGAATTGTTATTTGATTCTAAGTATTGTTAGTTAGTTTTATATCAATAAAATGGCGATGTAAGTTTGAGAAAGAAGAAAATAACATTTTGATTAATTAAAAGTACCCTAAAGTAGCCCATTTCTTTGCTTTGAAGCTAATTTAAAAGTTATAAACAATATATTAAATAAACGGGTACTAAATTTAAATATTCTGAAAAACGGCTAAGAACTTATGCTATATTTCGATACAACATACATGAATTGTGTTTATCGTCTTACCTTTAAGAAAATACCTATTTCAATAAAGATGTGAGAC
Source organism: Herminia tarsipennalis (assembly GCA_945859575.2). Classification (NCBI taxonomy): domain Eukaryota; kingdom Metazoa; phylum Arthropoda; class Insecta; order Lepidoptera; family Erebidae; genus Herminia; species Herminia tarsipennalis. Next base: position 9,927,680 of record OX243840.2, read on the forward strand.
AACAACTGCGAACACGAAAAAATTAAAGACACTCTAGTAAAAAAATAAATAAAGGAACCTACTTTTATATTTTTTTACTGTTCTTACTATTGTATTAATAAAGTGTTTATTTACCTCGTTGAAGTAATTGTTATTAACATTATGCGGGACGGGGTGCGAGCCCGCGTGTTGCTGGTAGTACGCACAGTTCATTGCGGCCCATCAGATTCTAATACGACACAGGAAACTTTCACTTTATTTTTTACCACACGCGTGACAATTTTTTCATGTCAAAGGAAATTTTTGAAGAGCAATTATCTCGTAACGAATCGATGCGGCGAGCGAATCTCGCCTACTAATCCTACTAATTGTAGGGTTCGCGGTCCGTTGCGCGAGTGTCGTCTCTCTCGCGGTCTTGCGTCTCGCTCGCGAGGCGTTTGGAGAGCCTCTGCGCGTTTGTTTACGCGCGGGGCGGCGCATGGCGCAGGGCGGCTCGAGGGCGGGAGCTCAGCCGCACACGCAAAACTAATGTATTTCTATAACGCACTACTGCTTTATAAAAATGTCTTTAATTGTTACCTTTGGGATTTCATTTTAATTTCAAATCTATTTTGAAGATTTTGATTTCGTTATGTCGGTAGGTAAGTGTATGAAATTCAGGTTCTCGCGTCTAGTTTAAAAAAACACATAACATACAAGTAAAACATGCGCTACATTATTGGGCCCTGAGTATTTTCGACTACAGAGATTGCTGTTCTGTACTATAGCATGCAATAACTATAGTAGGTACAGAACAGCAAATTAACAATAAAAAAAACCTTTTACAATTGAAAAATAAAATAAAATTGAGTATTATTTACTTATACTTATTAAACGATATTTGTACTTTATACACTAATTAAGGTAATAAGATTAAGAGACGGAATAACATATTTCTTAAATTTTGTGATAGAGTTGCTAAACATTGTTTGATATTTCATTGTGCTACTGCATTTCATAGCTGAGTGTTTCCCGAGGTTAGTTCTACGTCGGGGTAGTTTACAACTCATTGGAATTTTTACCGGTATCTCGGTATCGACATCTAAAGTATTAGTTCTAATGTCACTTGGATGACAAGACTGGCAAGACATCAAAAAAATGCTCAATAATATTGATTTCAAATAGGTGCCGCTATCATTGTATCTTTTGTAATTTTGTAATCAAATAAAGCGAAAGTCTTAAAGTTTGTTTATCTTTGAAGACTGGAGTCAGTCTTACTCGAGCTATTAAGTAGCAATAGAACTTGCTTTGTTCAAGTCAGTTCCAGCAAGTCACTTACAGGTCCAGACTAGAGCGAGTAGAGCGGTCGCTCTAGGCGCCAGGTGGCAAGAGGCGTCCAAATGTCAAATGCGAAAAACAAGCTAGTAGAAAATAAAATTATGATGACGCTTTTTAAGAGGCATTGTCTAAAAATTCCGACCGAAAAACCCGCTCTATCCAGGGTCCGTGCGGTCAAGCCCGTGCGAACTGTCAAATTCTTGTCTTATTGGCAAATGGAGAGCTGCGCTTAGAAAAGCATCAAGGCGACCGCTATGTCCAACAAAGCGCATCTCTCCAGTTCGCGGCTTGCCGTGGACACGGAATAAAGATTGGACCCTGGTCCGGAGCTAGAGCCAGTGCAAGACGCTTATATATTCAATGTAAGCGCTCACAGTAAGTAGATTTCTTATTTCTTCTTAATTGCTAGACTGATTTTTACAAGAATTTGAAGAAGTTATTTTGATAGCGGATATCTAATTTTAGAATGCGTTCCTTGGACATCCCGTTCCCAAGCAATATTAATTGTTACTAGTATTCATATCTAATGTAAGACTATCATACCTTCTAATTATATGACAAAGAAATATTAAAAATATATACCTACATATACCTAGACACGTATAAGCTATAGGTAAGTATCTATAATAAGTACCATTTTACACCATCCAAAGGTAATAAATGTTTCCGGTTTATAATAAAGAACATCGGGATCGTTACCCCATGCGACTATTATAAAAATTGGTCCATTTTTTACTGTCCCAATCTGTGCGGGGGCGGATACGGCTCGTATGACAGGATACGCTTTCCTTTCAGTGTTGCTATCATGCGAAATAGTCACGTGATGCCGTCTAACAGATGTTGTACTCGGATTTGATATCGTTTTACCGATAGTAATAAAATTGTAAATGAATATTGAGGATATTGTAATAAAAGTAGGTACCTACCTAACTGTATAAGTTTTTATAGAATGTATCTTTATGATAAGGAAGCTGAATTGAGCGGTTGTTAACACAAGGGCTCTAGTTTTTCTGATTCTGACGAATAGGTAAGGGTATAACTAGATCATACCTCTACTTATTTGTAAATTCTTCATAATTATAAACTAATCTATACTAATATTATAAAGCTGAAGAGTTGGGTGTGGGTTTGTGCGTTTGTTTGAACATGATAATTTCAGGAACTATTGGTTCGAATTGACAAATAATTTAACTGTTGGATAGCCCATTTATCGAGGAAGGCTACAAGCTATATAACACCTTTCTACGACCAATAGGAGCGGAGCAGAAATTAAAAATATTTCAAAAAGGGGAAAATTTACGCAGACGAAGTTGCACGGGTCAGCAAGTTAGGAATAAATACAATTAGCTAATATAGTAATTATGACGCGTCTTGTAACATTAGATACTTAAAGCTTTGAGAGAAATACCCTAAGAATCGTAACGAACATGACTTTGTAAATTGTGCCAATAACACGCCTCATTGTTATGAAACTATTGACATATTTGAAGATTGACAGATGACACACAAAATCACACAATCATTATAACGAACCCAACCTCCGAAGACAAGCAAAATTGCAAACGCCCATAAAAGTGTTCATTTTTTAAACGATTCATGTCACGATTTCGACATTATAATATGTAACACCGTTATTTCTTTGCTGGACCTTTCACAATGAGGTCCGGAGTCCCGATGTCACCGGGCGATAGGGCAAGCATTTTGTATAGAATATAGAATAACATGCGCAAATGATAGTTATTATAGCGGAGTGGGTGCGGCGCGTGCGTTCATAATTATTGTAATCTGTGCTTGCACGCTGAGCAGACGACGACGCACCGCGACTTCGGGCTTCGCGGATTTGTTTCTATTGTTGATTGTATTGTAAAAACGAAAGGGACGAACGTTATGTGTACTTACATTATATTCTACGCACACTTCATTTAGCTTGTTTCTTTTAGATTTTGTTATACTATAAAGCTGTGTTGGTCATTCATTGTTGAGCATTCAGTAAAGTGTTTATGCAAGAAGTATTTTTTAGAAACTTCTACTGAAAATACTTAAACCAATGATGACTGGTAAACCAGAAAACGTACCCAGATTGTAAAGACTTTTATAAACAGTTATGTAGTTGGACTAGGAAAGAATCTTATTAGACAAAAGCTATCATCAGTTTTACACTAAGTAGTCAGCTGTACCTTATATTGTTGTATATAACTTTGGGTAAGCGGAATTCCTAATGAGATTTTCATAATCAAAACTCGGAAAAAATGGTTGTCTATAAAGTCGGTTTACGGACGATAATTTTGCGCAAGCGGAACGTGACGCACCGTGACTGTGACACTTTTTTGTGCGTGCACCCGGTCATCGATTTATAAGACGTTATTACGTCAAAACTATATTTACTTTCCACTTGCGCCAGTCTTTCTAAAGATCAATAATATAAACACGAGTACCTACATTACCAACATTACGATTTTTTCCATTGTCCTTGACGCACGTGGAACACTTTTAAAGTCCCTTTATTAAAACCGACTCAATATAATACAAATAATCAATAGTTTTATTATATTTCGTCACATATGCGTGTTACTGCGCAGCGTCGCACGCGTATGCGCGCCGCCCTCGTCGCCGCCCAGTGCCGCCCTGGACTCGAACAGTCGAACTCATATCGGATTGCAATCACAAAACAACGTACTTCTTTCATTATTAAAGCGTACTATACACATTATTTTCGTTTCTGTTTATTGGTACCAGCAACATTGTAGTTACTTTATTCAAAAATAATATTGCATTGCATAAGTTAGGGTTAGTATGTAGGTATAGCATAAGTAAGTATTGGAATTTATGATATTTGTTCGTTAAGTTTAAATGTATGGTAGGTACAAAGTTGTTTGACTTCTATTAATATTTTATTTGGATTTCTGAAAAAGTGTCTATGTAAATAATAAATATAATAAAATCTCGTATCTAAACGTTTGGAACGGATTTTCATCTAACAAAGGTGTGAAACATCTCGATTAAACTAACGCTCTATTTAATAATAATCGCAACCAAATCCATCTATCTAGTAAGGCGCTAAAATGCCACAAACAGGCAGACACCTATGTAGGTACACGACAAACATACCTATATAATTATATAACACTCTCACCTTTTGCGTCGAGGGTTAAAATATAAAAAATCTAATTTTTAAATTCAGAATTCTAAACCGAAACTTGGCAAAGGTCTTATATCTCAAGCTTACAAACTCCATGTGCAAGCAGCTACACGCACATTGATTCTCTTCAAGTGGCATTGTGCAATCTGCAATCCGAGTACTACACAGTTGCGTGGAATAGAAGGGGTGCGATGCAACGTATCCGGTTGCAATCTTACACCAACTTCCGGATGTATATACAAGTACGTACTAGAATACCCAGATACTCAACCGTTGGCTTTACTTAGCTGTTTAGCTATTTCTACGGCTATATGCACCTTTATTTTGCTATAGGGATTTTATTGGTCATAAAAATAAGGAATTAGTTTTTAATTATTCAAAACAGTAGTAAGTCATTTGATGACTTCGTTTTATAGTGTATTGCTATTTTCAACGAACATGCAGTACTAATTTGAATATCTAGACACATGTGAATATAAAAGGTTTTATAGATTAAATTATAATAGTTATCGATTCAAGTTTTCATTACCATCATAATATTACCCCTACAACCCTAATTGGAATTTAATAACATACCCTAGGTACACAACAAACTTAAAAATATGTCCATGAATTGATTAGAAAAAACTAGCATTCATTTCCTGAACTACTTTTTGGTCTAGGGTTTGTTGGTATAAGCAAAACCTAAAAAGATCAACAATTGTTATTAAGTTCCGTAGTCAATAAAAAAGTATCCCACCTTCTTAACAATAACATCTACGAATATTCGCTAGTTTATTGTTCGAAGGTGCAATATTTACGATATCTTGATAAAGCACAACCAAAGATAATCTAATTCACACAAATATCTAAAACGTTATCCATATTTCATTCACAACACGTGTGATTTCGTCTTTTGGTGCAGGCGTATTGTTGACGTCCTCGGATTATCTCCATTCATACAGACTCATTCATGTCTCAATAGCAGGACGTTGGACGATAGTTTCCTATGCAAAATTTCGCGTAATCCCGGAATAAAGGTGTTCAAAATGTTTCCGCTGATCCGTTGTGTGTACTGAGAGTGTCGAAGGCTACACAATGAACGTCGCAGTGAGATGTTCACTTGATGATGCATGTCACTGCTCTACTGTGTTTACGAACATAATAGGATTAAGCTTGAAGAGAGAATTGTGTTTTGAAATATTGAAATTTGTTGAATGCTGCGTGCGATTTTATTGAGATAACAAATTGTAACACGATTTGGGTATGTTTCCCCAAAATGTAAGTGTTTGAATGAGTTAAGTACCGGAATGTTTTGTAAGGATTTAGTATATCTCAGTATGATTTACAACTGCTACAGTTTGCGTGGGTTTCAAGATAGCGCAGATTTAATTGTTGACATTTGATGTTTATTCGTCATCTAGATTTCCCCATAATATGACCTACGTAGAAGCAAATCGACGTCTATCCTTCTTTAGAACTTACGCTATAAGTATTTTATACATACTTATCAAATTGCTTTTAGGACTGCCGTAATCAAGTTTAGAGATTTACCGTACCGTAGCTGGTTTTTACGTAGACATCATCCGTGGAACACCTTTGGAACAAAATGGCCCGAAGTGATCCGAGATTTCGTATCCGTGAACGATGTCTAGTGTGTTTATTTTTGCCAATATTCTGTACTCTCAGTGTTTTGTGATTAGCATGTCCACAATAGGAACCATCTCATAGTGGACATAATTTTGTGGACCTACAGCCCAGTAACAAAACTATAGGTATATAGGTATAAGATACAATAACAACATTATATAAAAGTAAATGAAGCGTGTGTACCATCACTCGTGTTAGCGAGTGGACAGGTTGAAGCGCGCAGTTCGCGGGCACCCGACACCGACGCATTGCGCCGCGACGTGCATACAACAAAATAAACCGACGAACCCGGGTAATAATGGTGTTTCCACCCTGTAACAATAACTACATAATAGTCGAGAGCTTTTACGAGCTTTTGTGAGCTTGTCGAAGCTTCTACTTGGCGTTTTTTGTGATGAATGCCGCTCGTTGCGCCGCGCTTCACTTTACGACTGGAGGATATTTTATTGAATACTTACGCCGCGCTTAAGGATTTAACTTTGGCACGAAAGAGGGTCTTAAATCCGTATACTGTTTGTACCATCATCATATTGTTTGACAGATGAAATACTTTCTTTTGGTGTAGTTGTAATTTTGTAGTATGCAGAGGTACCTAACAGGGTATGCATATTCTGTAGCGGCTGACATGAAACACGACCGTGCTCTGAGACACTGACAAAGCACCGATTACCATATAAGTACGCTCTCAGTGAGCGCGCTCAATGTGAGAGTTGCCTACACGACGCTCGAGATGATTTTTTCCAATTATAAAAAGAGATAACCGCAACGTATAAAGAAATAATAGCAGCTGTTAATTGAAAAACTTAATCGAAAATTCATATTTCATGACCGTGTACGTTTAGAAAACTGCTTTCTCTATTTTAGGTGCTGTTATAAACATTAAATTATCTGTGTAATTAGATATTAGATACATTATAAATATGTACTCCCCTATGATAAAATAAACTATTTAATAGCACTAAATCTCATACAACTACTTTGACGAAATGGTCAAATTACTAATCAAGAAAGATTCACTGCCCAATTTTATAAGTACAAATCAATTTGCCATTACGGGCCGGGTTTAGCAGGATGCAGTAATGAATAAAGTATAATTAAAATAGCCTCGGTATTATTAAAGTTGGGTTCACATTCGCGTAGAAGAGACGCTTATAGCTCTACATGGGCGCATCGTGGCGATGGTCCGCTGTTGAGATAAAATTAATAGCCGCTATTAAACCGCGAAACACTCCGCGGAAGACTTCATTAATTTCCCGCAACGGAGTACGCCTCTAAATGCCTTAGATGATTCGCCGATAGATTTATTAATTATTGAGCGTTATAGCATTTTCCTTATCTAACACGCATTCCAATTATCCATCTACCCATCGTACATCTGTGGAGTTTTAAAGAAATAACGCAAATCAGGTGAGGTTTGAGTGGGAGGGCGGTGTGTGAGGCGACGGGGCAGAGGGGAGGTCGATAGCCGCAATAAATCAAGATATTATCTTCGCGCGAGCATTACGACCACGCCGATACCAAAGGGTAAGTCGCCGGACCTCGGCTTTACGCACTTATGTACACAACTATATCTCCTATACGTATAGCTGTACGTATTGAATTAGGTACCAATATATCAAAAAATATCAAGAGTTACATTTTATGCAAAAGAACAACAGATTCTTTAAGTTCTTTGATCGCTGTGTGAAGGCTGTCAGTGATTAGCCTAGTTTCTCATAAGGGTCAGAGCTCATACCTTAAATTGTTTTCTATCGAAGTACCTATTCAAATTTATTCGTGTTATAGATGTACGCTATGGTGTAGCAACACAATTGAAGAAATTACTTGTGACTTATTTCAACGATAACCAAAACTCTACAATAATTTTATTCCAACCTAGGTTGTTTAAAGTCTTCTACCACCCATGGTTTAACATGTTTGCTACTTTTTCTACAGCGGACGACTTTTAACAGCTCTTAGAAAACTGGGTCACTAGGGTTCGTTTGACACTGAAATTAATTTGAAATCTGTAAAATTTACGAATTCGCAGGTGCTCTACTACGTGAGCTACAAGCCATAAATCTCCAATGCATTCTTACAGCTAATGAAACAAAAAGAATAATGTAGAGGTGGGATAAAATGCGATAATAATAAGTTCTTCGCATGTATCAAAAACATAGCTAGAGGCAATGAACCCGTTCTATTTATATGTAACACCAAATACCGGTACCGATTGGTATGCCATAAATCTTATAGTTTGATATATCTTTGTTCATAGATATCATTGTAATCTCCACTTAGATATGATATAATTACGTTTTTCAACCAAATCCCGGAGATAAATCTCAAACGTATCAAAAGAAAAAGCAATAATCAGTGATAAAATAAAATATAATTACACACTAAACCGTATAATTTGTTAGCCATTAATTAAAATTCAACTAAAGATGAAAACAACAAAGTTGTCTGGGAATCACAAATCAAACGCAACTCGGCGATGGCCGGGGGCGCCATAAATCAGTAAAGCGCTTAGGCCTTCTTAGCTTTTCTAGATAGAGATTTATCCCGTAATAACATGTTGTTTTTCACTAAATCAACCGCCGAATTATCCGGTAGAGGAGCAATGATTAATCGGCTGAGCTGCCGATGTAATGACGGGCGCATAGCGATGCGGTGCACGCGGCCGCCACCGCCCGCACCGCAACGCATCGCGAACTTACTAGATACTTGGCCGGTCACAATTGCACATAGTTGGACACATCAGGGTTTTCGAACGTGGCATGAAAAGGTAAATGTTATTTTAAACTTACACATTTTTATCCATCACATCACATTATTATTACTTTACACATTATTATGTTACGGTTGTAGCAAATCACTACCCTTCTTTACACAGTATAATGTGAAGAAGCTTTCCGCAGTCTGCCAATATGTAGGTAGTTTTAGACCTTACGTAATAGTTTACGAAACGGATTTTAATGCAGTTTACACTATCATTTAGATAATTTTCTTCCGAATGGTTTATATTATGTACATAAGTAAAATATCTACATATGTATATGCAAATAGTGGAAAAAAAACTCATTGCGAAGACGGGGCTATATTGGTCAAAAGTATAGCCTTACTCTAGAAAGGTTTTATCTCTACGAAAATGGTCTTATGTGTTATTCAATTTGTTGACGTTTACCCAAAAATCTCTGTTTTATAAAATTAACTAGCTTCAGCCCGCGGCTCCGCCCGCGTGGATGTCGGTTATCGCGATAAAAACTATCCTATGTTTTTCCCCGGGACTCAAACTATGTCCATACCAAATTTCATCTAAATCGGTTTAGCTGTTTGAGCGTGAAAGCGTAACAGACAGACATACAGACAGACAGACAGAGTTACTTTCACATTTATAATATTATATATAGTATATATATAGTAAATATAGTAATATAGTAATATAGTATGGATAGTATGGATTAAACAATGTTGAATAACTATGAAACCTTTACTAATGTCATAGCTCAGATTCGTGTGTTGATGGAGATTAAGATTCCGAGCTAAAATTCAATCATTACGCTATAAATAAAAAAACTAATAAAGCTAAAGTAACTGCACAAAATATTGCCCTGCTTTCAATATTTCAGAATGAGCAATATTACTAAATATTATAAATACAGACAACAGTATAGGTATAATGGTTTTTTTAGTTTATTTTGATAATAGGTATTATTTTATTATTAGGTTGACATGAAATTCCATTAAAGTTATAACTAAACCAACATTTAACATAGTGGTTAAACAGCAATAAAACTTTTTATACTCATGAAATTGATAGCATTTTATAGTTCAAACTAAATGACAGACCTGACATAATACTTTAAATTTAAAATTGTACAACTTTTAGATTGGCGTGGTGTAAAATATTTTAGAATGTTAATAAACGACGTTTTACAGATTCATATAAAAAGTTCATCTCAGCAAAGTTTTAATTAAAACTCATTTTTAATTAAAAGAAGCTTCGTCCAATATTTAAAAAGAATAAAAAATTGGTTAGTGCATCTAGGAAGTGTTTATTAAGATTGCGATTGCAAAGAGGCGGAGTAGGCCACTTGTTCGAGAATTTGAATAATCGTCGCATTACAAGTTAACATTATTATGTACGGTCAAATATACTGCGATTTCAACATATAATTATCTACAGTGAACGGACCGTATAATATGCCGGGTTCATCTATTAAGTCAATCGGTCAGGAATTTATAATGATTTGCCAGCCATTTTTCAAACGATTTGAATACTAAATAATATTAGCTTATTAAGTTACCTAGTTGTTCGATATAACATCTGAATGTTGTATGTGACGATTTAATAGACCGCTTATGTAACGTAGCTGATTTTTAAGTCATTTTTTTCCGTTTTCGTGTTGTTTTGGTACATTTTAACTACATTTTAACAATTTGCTAAATTTTCATTTCAAGCACGCTCATTTTGCCATCATCGTTTAAAAACAAGTTACCAACGTTTAAAGTTCTTAAAATATAGCTTGAGTCCCGTGACAGCTGACAGAATATATCGGCAGAGGCAATGTGTTGAAAAATTATAAAAATTCTCGCCTTTTTTGTAACTATCTTAAGATTTTACACGCAATAGAAGTAGCTACAACAAAGCCCATGTGTCGAACGCATACCTACAAATAGTCTACATATATTTCAAATTTAAAAACAATTAGGTAGGTGTTAGGAGGAAATTATTTGGTGCCATATCTAAATGAATTTTTGTTGTTCGCAACGAAATCAAAATCCAATTATATCCAGATAAATTAAAATGGTACTGGTGCAATCTTACATTTTAAACTCAACTTGATTGCCACCAATTTGAGCAATTTACATCATACCAAAAACAAAAAAAAACTGTGAAGATTGTTGTTGAACTAGTTGATATCTAGATGATAAGTGAGACAGTTTGGCGCGGACGATGAATCGTGGTGCGAACGCGGCAAAATTCCGAAGTTTGCATACGACGCCGCATCGGCCATATTTCAACCATAATGATAGCAAGCGAGCGTGATAATAATTGTTATTACTATGATCCACATCTGCTATTATTTTATAATTGAGGGCTTTTGGGTGAAACCCTGCAATTATAAGAAGAGCCTGCAGCAACAACAAGCAACATGCAACGAGGTGAACGAGTTTTTGCCTCGTTCCCTAAATTATGATATGTTTACTAAAATGTATTCCCTCAATAGGTCATGTGATAAATCTTTTGATACGAGGAAATTTATTAGATGTTTTTGGGTTCCCTTTTAAATAGTTTTCATGCAAATTTAAGTATTAAAATCTTGTCTTTTGGATATTATCCGAAAATTGAACATCGGTCAATCTTCATTTATATGCAATGTTTTTAAGTGCAAAATTAGGGTTTGATGGGCAAGATCTTGTTAATAAAATTTGGCCTGTCTGAAACTGACTCATCATACTTAATCCTTTTACTAATTATCTGATGACGTGACTCGAGAATTTGTGAAACGCGCACTTTTTAGCATAAATCCTTTTGAGCATTCCTCATTAGTTTTAAATGAGCACAGAAACAAATGACTCTTATATTGCAGTTTTTTTTAAGATTTCAAGTTATATATTAACAGGTACACTTATATAAGTATTCATAAGCATGATTGTAGTCTTTCGAACCTTACCTGCATTTGTCAAGCAAGAGAATATTAAATGTTTTCGCCCGACAACCGCGATCATTCGATTAAACCTCAAAAAATATTAATCTTTCGAATATCTACATAGCGTAATCCTGAGAACGGAGAGTTCATTATTTATTATGAATATTAGTCAATTTTTATTTAGTCGTCGAAAAAAGCGAGCGTCGCTCGGCGGGACGAGGCCGACTGCAATTAACTGAGCCAACCCTGTAATTATGGACAGTAAATTTCTGGATGCGGCCAGGACTCGCCGGTATATTGTTCTATCTGGTCAGCTTATTGGGGATTAGCTCACCGCTGCCAGGCATCGGTCATTTGATTCCATATCTAGACGTGATCAGTGGCGGTATAAACCAGTTGCTTGCGTTGTCGCATTTTATAGCCAAGTTGTGGATTATGCGGTAAATGTTCATGAATATAATCTGTCTGTAATTATGAATGGCAAGTAATGTATTTAACATAAATATAATACTTTTTATCGTTTTTATTCACTACGTTGTATAGTACATTCAACTTAAGAACGTGCTTGTATTTATAAACTGGATGCATAAGTACTGGTTTTATATTTATTTATTATTAGGTATTAAGGACTTCATTTGAAGTTTGCATACCTCCAGAAATATTCTTTAATACCTTTATTTCGATTTTGTTACTGAGGTGATAATCAATACGTACGTAATACAATTTTGAACCACTAGGTATAAAATTATACTTACCTAGGTCCTTATGATCTTTTTTGACGGTTCCGCATGGGCTTGTCGTGGACGCGGTATAATTATGACACAAATTTTACAGTTCTTCTATATGTTTTTTTAAGGGCAAATTAATAGTTAGATTCCCCTATTGTAGACTGACCGTTAAAACGTTGAAAACTTGAGTATCGTAGAGAGAAGGAAAGTTTGAACTTAATTACATGAGGGCATTATCTTTGACGGAGATCAGACACTGTTCCCTCCAAATTGGCTTTCCTATTTAAATAATATTGAAACGACCCGAAGTCACTGCATATTAATAAAACTCTTTGTATAAAATTGGATCTACGTACCGGCACCTTTTTATATTAAAACAGACTGTAGGTAGGTGTATACCTAAGTGCGTTCGCGTAATATTAGTAGAACATTAGTAACGCTCTTTCACCCACGGCTCCGCCCGCATGATGTCGATATCACGGTAAAACTATCCTATATCCTTTCCCGGGATTCAAACTATTTCCATACTAAATTACATCAAAATCGGTTTTGGGGCTGACGCGTAAATATGTAACAGATAGCTAGATAGACGGAGTTACTTTCACGTCTAAGAAACTTTATTCTCATAAAGAATTACATTTACTTACATGAGAATTTCACAAAAAAATACACTTTTCAATAATTGCCGAGCGACATAATCTAATGACACATGTTACAGTACAATATCTTTGTGCTGTATCTACAATCTACATCACAATCTTATGTTCCTTATCGCACGTTCAGCATCTATTAAATGTTTCCACTATCTGTTATCAACACGAAGTCGTTAGTATATAAGATGCACCTTTAGATAATTATAACCAGACTATACTACATCTTTTGTCTCATTTATACCTAATCATATATTGCCAAGTAGTTTGGCAAATTGGTGACCCCGACGAACGAATACGCAGCAAGAAACATGGCACAATCACCGTGCAAGGCGAACATAAATCAGCAAGGAACACTTGAAGTAGCTGCTGGCACCTCGGTTTTATCCCGCATTCCGGAATTTTGGAAAGACCAACCAAGATTATGGTTCACGCAACTAGAAGCCATATTAGCACCACAGAAGCAAGGAGACGAATACAAATACTGTACAGTAATAGCAAAGTTATCCAAGGAAGAAATACTACAGGTTAGTGACCTAATCACTTCACCACCGACTACAGATAAATACAAAAACATCAAGGAACGTTTAATTGATTGTTACGAAGAAACAGAACAGCGACAGTTTCAAAAATTAATATCAGAGACAGAACTCGGTGATCAAAAACCTTCGCAGTTATTACGTCAAATGCGAGTCCTCGGGAGAGGAAAAATCAGTGACGAAACAATTAAACTACTATGGTTCAGGCTTTTACCAACATCAGTTACTACGGTTCTAGCAGTTACGGAAGACATGGAAATTGACAAACTGAGCCAAATTGCAGACAAAATAATAATGAATTCAAAAGTAACCGAAATATCAGCTGTTAGCAACGACACTTCAAACGACAACAATACAGCATGCATTTTAGCCCAGCTAGCAAAATTACAGATAGATATTGACGCAATTCAGCAAGGTCAATATGGCTATCGACCCAACACGCACAATCATTTCAAGAAACGTCAACAATTCCCGATTATGAGGCCGAGAACAAACTATAGAGGAGCAAATCGATTTTGTTACTACCACGAAAGATTCGGAAAATATGCAAAGAACTGCATTAAACCATGCAGTTGGAAACCAATGACTTACGTACGGAACCAGGGAAACGAATAAGAGCACAGACAACGGCGAAACTCTGTGCAATCCACCCATCCAATCGCCTCACCATTACCGACCGAAAAAGTGGTATGAAGTTTTTGATTGACACGGGCGCAAATATTTCAGTCATTAGCAAGCAACAGAGACATTCAGTTTTACAAAATGAACAATACACACTATACGCTGCAAATGGGACTAAAATTAGGACTTACGGCGAGAAGACGCTTACCTTGAATTTAGGACTACAACGATGTTATAAATGGAATTTTGTAATCGCCGATGTTACACAACCAATAATTGGAGCAGATTTTCTAGAGCACTATAAACTATTAGTCGACATAGCAGGTCGCAAACTTATCGACAAAGTTACAGAGCTGACAACGCATGTAACTTCGGAAAAAGCGACACAACAAACAATTCGTAATATCGCAGTGGGAACGAATCCACGTATTACGCAACTTTTAAACAAATACGAAGACATCACGAAAGGGTCCTCTCTCCGCAATGCGCCCAAACATAAGATTGAACATCACATTATCACTACAGGACCACCCGTCGCAGCTCGGGCAAGACCATTACCTCCAGAAAAATACGACATAGCCAAAAAGGAATTTCAAAATATGATAGAACTCGGAATTTGCCGACCGTCAGATAGCCCATGGGCAAGCCCATTACATATGGTAAAAAAGAAAAATGGCGAATGGAGACCATGCGGAGACTATCGAATGCTCAATAGCACGACAGTACCGGACAAATACCCACTACCAAGATTAACTGACTTTACATACATATTAGAAAATAAGAAGATACTAAGCAAGATAGATATACGTAAAGCATACCATTGTATTCCTGTTAAAGATATAGAAAAAACAGCCATCATCACACCTTTTGGACTTTTTGAGTACTTAAGAATGCCTTTCGGATTACGCAATGCGGCACAAACATTTCAACGATTCATGGATTCCTTATTTAGAGATTTAAACTACGTATTTATATTTGTAGACGACTGTCTCATTGCATCGGACAACGAAGATTTGCATTATCAGCATTTAGAAACGGTTTTCAAACGTTTACACGAGAATGGAATAACCATTAATCTCGAAAAATGCGAATTTCTCAGAAGGGAAATAGATTTCTTAGGTTATCATATAACGAGCCAAGGAATACTCCCTACCGAAGAAAATTACAAAGCAATCATGGAATTTCCCAAACCGAAAACAATTCAAGAATTAAGAAGATTTTTGGGCATGGTCAATTTCTACAGAAGTAATATTCCATGCGCAGCGGAAAATCAAAGAATTTTAAACGAATATCTACATGGTTCAAAAAAGAACGATAATTCACCTGTTCCTTGGACAACGGAAGCAGACAAAGCTTACGAAAAATGCAAGGAAAGCATGAAAAACGCAGTGTTAACAGCGCATCCTTCCCGCAACGCATCACTAGCGCTCATGACCGACGCTAGTGCTACTTGCGTTGGTGGAGTTTTACAACAAAAATCCGGACGCAATTGGGAACCATTAGGATTTTTTTCACAAAAATTGAGCGAAACTCAACAAAAATATTCTACGTTTGACAGAGAGCTGTTAGGAATATACATGGCCGTCAAACATTTTCACAGATTAATCGAGGGAAGAGAATTTACAATATTTACGGATCACCGACCTTTGACATACGCATTCTCCCAAAAACCATCATCAAACGATACACCGCGACGGGTCCGGCAGTTAGATTTCATTTCACAATACAGTACCAACATTCAACACATAAGCGGACGTGACAATATTACCGCCGATGCCTTATCTCGAATAGAGGAAATATACGTGCCATCACCTATCGATTACGCTGAATTGGAAAAATGTCAATCAACAGATAATGAACTAAGTAAATTACATGACAATAAAAGATTAAAATTCAAAAACATTACGCTTCCGGGTTCCACAATAAACATCACCTGCGACACCTCTACTGGAAAAAGCCGCCCCTACTTACCAAAGCATTTTCGCAAACAAATTTTCGATACCATTCATGGTATGAGCCATCCAGGAAAAAGAACTACGAGAAAAATGATAACCCAAAGGTATTTATGGCCGTATATGAACAAAGATATCAATAACTGGTGTAGATCATGTATAGCCTGCCAAAAATCAAAAATACAACGACATACGATATCACCTCCTGGTACATTTATGACAGCGCAACGTTTTGAACATTTACATATTGACATCGTCGGACCACTTCCGATTTCACAAGGGAAGAGATATTTAATCACAATCATAGATCGTTGTACGTCATGGCCCGAAATATTTCCGGTAGAAGATATAACTGCAGAAACAGTAGCCAAGACACTTTTCGAGGGATGGATTACTCGTTTTGGATGTCCATTGCGCATTACTACGGATCAAGGCCGACAGTTTGAATCAAGAATATTTGAGTCACTCTCACAATTTTTGGGAATACATAAAATTAGGACAACACCTTATCATCCACAATCCAATGGAATGATAGAGAGATTTCATAGAACTTTAAAGGCGGCGTTAATGACAAGAGAATCCAACGAAAATTGGTTAAAAGAAATTCCAACAGTTTTACTCGGGTTGCGGAGTAGCTTGCGAGAAGACACAGGTTATAGTTCAGCAGAGATGACATATGGAACGCCAATACGACTCCCTGGAGGATTTTTTGAGTCATCAGCAGCACAGTTATCAACGTACGAAGAGTTTGTAAAACAAATTCAAAAGGACATCACACAAATGACATCAATTCCGAAAAGAAAAAAACACAATCAAGCTATATTTGTGCATCCCGAACTCAAAGAATGCTCACACGTATTTGTTCGGTGTGATAGAATTAAGAAAGCCCTGACACCGCCGTATGAAGGACCCTACCCAGTAATTAGTAAAACAGATAAAACATTTTGCATTAGAATTAGGGATAAAGAGACAGTGATATCAATTGATAGATTGAAACCAGCTTTCATGATCAATGACGAATCAAACTACGTGCCAGATTCAAAGGATTGCGACAGGCATTCACACACGTACACTACACGATCGGGACGTAAAGTAAAGCCAGTAGTACGTCTATAAAAAATCGCTGATATAAGCAAGCTATTCGTATATATATTAACATAGATCTTAACATATACCATTAATTCACAACTACTCGTAACAACAAGACATCTAAAATGGGAAATCAAAGTTCTAAGGACCAGATAACATACAATACGGACAATTGCCTCAATCAAAACGAAGCGGACCAACTCCGTAACCTGATCCAGGAGGACTTACGGTGGACAAGAAATGTTGCAATGGGACAGATTATTTTAACAATCGGCGTGATCCTAATTTACGGCATAATGAAAACACTGGACAGAAGAATGAAGAGTTTAACGGAAAAAAATAATAAACACTCGTGCAACAGCTAAGTCAAAATTACAGACGTCAGCAAATCACACCACAACAGGCGTCATCAAATTCCACCGCGTACAATAGCATTATTATTTATATACATCAGCAAATAACTAGTAAGGTCTAGGTCAAATTTATATTGTAAACACTATTACCATATTTTTTTTTTTTTTAAAGGGGGGTGTACTGTTACAGTACAATATCTTTGTGCTGTATCTACAATCTACATCACAATCTTATGTTCCTTATCGCACGTTCAGCATCTATTAAATGTTTCCACTATCTGTTATCAACACGAAGTCGTTAGTATATAAGATGCACCTTTAGATAATTATAACCAGACTATACTACATCTTTTGTCTCATTTATACCTAATCATATATTGCCAAGTAGTTTGGCAAAACACACAAATCAAACAAACATTTGAACACAACTCAATAAACACGGAAAGGTAGGTAGATGTGAATACATTGGCTCAAAATAAAATAACGCGTTCATATAGAATTAGTACAAGTGTTCGTGAGCGTGGTTATTATAAAATTTTTGTGTTATTGTAGATGTGATGTTTTAGCAGTTTTTTAAAGTTTTGCATAGCTGTAGCTTGTTTTGTATTTTATTAGTTTTGAAATTTTACTTTTGATATAGGTAAGCATTCAGACTTACTTATTGCCTATATTGTTCAAAAGATATTTCTGCAAGGTACGCACTAAAATCTATACATTTATAATCACTGACTGAATCATCAACGCAGAGCCTTAACCGCTAAGGTTACAAACCTAAAATTTTTGGCAGTTGTTGCCTTTTATGTTGTAGGCATCCACTAAGAAAGAATTTTTTTAGAAATTCGTCCCCA
Source organism: Herminia tarsipennalis (assembly GCA_945859575.2). Lineage (NCBI taxonomy): Eukaryota > Metazoa > Arthropoda > Insecta > Lepidoptera > Erebidae > Herminia > Herminia tarsipennalis. Next base: position 9,946,160 of record OX243840.2, read on the forward strand.
AGGGGGTAAAATAGTGTTAGCAAGCTTGTATGAAACTGCGTCAGTTTTGAAGTTAGATCGAAAATTTTGTATTTTTCTTTTTCGTTTAAAATAAAGAAACACGTGTTTCAGTGTTTTTGAAAAATCAACCCCTAAGAGGATAAAATAAGGGTTGCAAGTTTGTATGAAACTCCGTCAATTTTAAATCAAGATCTGTGAAATTTTATATTTGGCTTTTTGGTATAAAATAAATAAACACGTGTTTCAGTATTTTGATCGAAAGTGAAAATCGACCCTTTAGGGGGTTAAATCATATACACGGGCGATGTCGCGGCCGACAGCTAGTAACTTAAGAAATAGCTCATTTTAATCGATTTCCAAATCGTCCTTGTAACAAAACAAAAGAAAAGCAGGCTGTTTAATGTCACATTTGACAAAATGAACATAGTCGATAGAATGTAAATACGAATAATGATATTCATAACAGGAAATAGTATCGATATTGAAACGAGCGATCTCTGACCCCCATTCATTCACAATTAGAGTCGGGTGAGCATGGCACACATGTCGTGTCGTTGTCGTGATTCCGAGACACAATGGCATTCACGTCATGACACGGCAGAATGTCGGCCATTCATGCTCTTTGCACCGAACATGAATGCCGCTTCTCTATTTTTATACTCACTCATAAATTGTAACATTTGTTCGTTACTGCATTTCAATTTTTTTATAAAATCATCAAAGTATTTATTCAAAACGTTTAAACCAAAAAGTAGGTAGGCAAATTAAAAATATTTTGATTTGAATACTAACTAACTGACCCGTTGAACTTCATACTGCTCGAGTAACTTGAAGTGGCAATTCCAATACAAAATTACGAATATATTTTTTTTAGATAAATCGATTATTCTTTTAGGTTTTTCCGCCGTATTGTAAGAGTAACGAGCAGTAATTGAATTTGAATACAAAATAAACACAAAAATGAATAAATTACTAGGTATTTAGAATTCATGTAATCCAAATAATTTTCTCGTAGGAATAGGAAATTCATTTTGGAGTAAGATTGCCACAACTTATAAAATTCATCTTGTGGCCACATTCCAAACTCGTCACACTTAAATCTAGTTTAATCTAGATTAGATATGTGAAGATCCAGGTGTTTATTAAGATTCAATTTTTGTTAAGATCGATTGACTGAACTTTTATAACGTAAACTTGTCATGTCGCTCTCTGAAGTCAGAACTGAAGAATGCTTACTATATGAAAAACCTTGCCAAAATGACAGATATCGGACTTGTCAAATTTTAGCAACCTTAAAATGATCAGACTTTGGAGGTATAGCTTAACTATATACAAATAAATAAAATTGAACTGTCTGTTTGTAATGTCAAAATGACAGTTTTTTACTAAACGCATTTGAAAGTATACAGGTTGATTTGTAATATACTAATAACCGATGTAGTGGCTTCTTTCTTTTCAAATAACTTTGTAATATCAGTTTTGGAAAATATTTAATATATTAACTCTTAATCACCTACCATTTGTTATTGGAGTTATCACCTTAACGACCTTACAGACTATTTAACTAGAGTAAAATCGTTGTTTATTGTGAGATTTAGGCCCTAAACCTGACAAAGAAACATGAATTTTACTCCGGGGTCTCTCAAATGTGTGGTAAATAGTTGTCTGACAAAAGTAGGTGGTAAAGGGTTAATATGTATTTATTTGGTGTAAACTAAAAAAGCCAAGAGAGGGAGGTTATATTAAAAATCACCATTTTTTTTTTCAATAACACAATTTTTTTCCGTTGTTTGTTCCGAGTAAACTCCGAAACTGCTTGACGGATTTGGACGCAACTTTCACTGCCAGACAGCTGAGGATGTAAAAACTAACTAAGACTATTTTCTTTTTATCGTCACGCTAACGTCAATAGGGAACAAGCATCACTACAAATTCATGCGAACGAAGTCGCGGGCACAGCTAATGTTCCTGTATTACTGTAATTTAACCACCTAATCGACAAGTAAGTTTTAAAGAGACTTTGGTACATACTATCAACGTACTCGTCGCCGCGTCGCCTCTATAAATCATTTTAAAAGTAACAAAACAAATAAATATACCATAAGAATGGACCAATAAGGGTTTACAAAAAAACAATGACCAGTTAGAGCGTGGTCGGCGCAAGCGCCGCAAATGGCGACCTGCGACCCGCGATTTGCATACAATGTTGATGCGTGGGCGCATCTACATACACATTCTTTGTACACGTGTGCCTGGACGCTCAGTTTTATTTCATAATGTATAACATTATATCAACTTAATTTACACAATTACTTTAACTATCAAAATAAATGCTTTGATAAATTATAACGCGCTTTGGTCAGCGTCTTATAATTTGCTTTGTTAAAATTGGCCTTTTGTAAAAGCCCACTGTTTCGCTCTCAATAAGTTTACTGTCTCTTAGATCTAGAATTTAGTGAAAATCTTTTCTTATTTCATTTTTCTCTCTTTTAATCCTTTAGTTTACATCACAAAACAAACGACCCTGCAAAATTGTTGGTATCTAGGTCCATGGAATTGGGCTGCGTGTTAATGTGTGAACTATTGTACCAGGAATTTAATTTTATGTAGGTATGTATAAAATTATAACATTTTAAACATTGAATATACTCGTACTAGAGTGGAGACCGCGACTTGGTAAACGTACCTACCTAAGGTAGGGCGGCCTCCAGCCAAGTGGACTGACGACCTAAAGAACGTCGCTAGGATGGGCTGCAGAGGCGAAGGTTTAAAAAAATCTGAGGTAACCCGATACAAAAATATATCTTGTTGAACATAGTTTTTTGTACCTATAATACTAAGTAATTACAATTCAAAAGGAAACCGAAAGTAATGGTATTCTAAGGACCCTTCGCCATTGATGGGCTAGATGCGGCAAGGCAGAGTACGGGATGTTGTGGCGAAAATTAGGAGAGACCTATGTCCAGCAGTGGACCGATACGGGCTTATGATGAATGAATGAAATGATAAATCTTATACAATTTACATTACTTTGCAGGTTAATAGCCAGGACTACCTACCAATTAATATGAATGCTATTTTTACTAAGTACACCTACCTAGGTACTAAATGCTCGCTCTGGTGGTCTGAATTTAAATAAAGATATTTGCACACTTTAGCCATACGAAAGACAAAAATTAAAGCTAAACTTTTAATTGCTTTCTTTGTCTTGACTGTTAGTAAAAACATAACATGCCACTACTATGATATCATCAATAATTTTGATGTTATTTCCAGATCAATAGGAACTACCCAACCGAAAGAACAAAATCGAACGAGCATCAAATACTAATGCACTTACTAAACATATTTCACAGTACGCAATCACGCTGGCATGTTTATTTGAATCGGCAATTTTTCAACGCGCTCGTACCGCAATGCAGTTGCCAGGAAGATTTATTGCACGAGAGAGGAGTTGTCCCTCGCGTCGACTCGAATCAGGCGCAGTGATTAATGTGCTGATCTATTTACTGCCCGCACACAGCCCTCGGCCCGATACTAGGAAACAAACATGCAAACTATTGTCGCTATGAATTTTTAGTTTCTTGTGCTCTTTCTGTTCACTGTGAGCGCCAGATTGGTGATTCATTGATTCTATTTTTAAATATTAACAGTACTAAGTCTGCTGACAGTATAGCATTACTGGTACCTACTTATTAGAAATTACCTGAAGGAAATAAGCTTAAACTTAAAATTAGCTTATCTTAGGAAATTGCGACAGATACAGTACGATCAACGTAACTTGACTGGATTGAAGTTAGGTTTTTATCACTTTCGCGCATGTCATAGAGATGAGACCCTAAAATTACTAACGAAAACGATTAATTATGTTTAATCGATAAAAAATACTAACAACATTTTAATTCAAAAATATAAAAACACTATTTAAATAAGTTCATAAAAGTTTAAATTTAGAACAATTACAGTAAATACTAAAGAAACTTTGAAAAACAATTTCTTTACGAAAATAATCACAAAAAACATGAGTTAGCAATACTAATTATGACAATGTGATGCGTAATCGCATCTCTAATTCTCTTGGTTTAGTTACCGCCCCCGCCCCCGCTTGATTGCCCCCATTTACTTCCAAAAAATGCATCTGCGCAACCACTTGTCGCCTACTTCAGTCTGGCCTAGTTATGTTGATCGTACTGTAGGTTTACACACAGCATAATGCTGTGTTGCGGCGAACCACATCTCAGCGCTGATTTTCAGTGCGAACCTTAGAGGGTCGCACGTACGTGTTATGTTATCCTTTTAAGGCCAAGCAAAGATTAATATAGCACTTGCACTTCTATAATTGAATTACGTAGAATACATAATGTTTTATCGAACTGGGTCCTTATTCACTATCGTTATTTCGTTGTCGTGACAAGCGTGATAGAGAGCTGCGCTTAGAAATGCCCCAACTCATATGCGCGGTGGACATCTTTGAGCACATCCAGCTCGCACGGGCTTGTCACGACAACGAAATAAAGGTAGTGAATAAGGACCCTGATATGAAACTATGTTTAAACTCCATCGTGTATGTACCTTGGTATATTGTCAGCAAAAAATAGTCGTATTTTCTCACCTACTTATTTTTCTTATCTACAAGGCACATCAAACCTATTAGTTAAGCATGCGGTCTACTTAATAGTTATTTTTTTATTTGCGTGTGTGAAACGAACATGCATGTCTTGCCATCAACAAGACAAGCATGTCCGTTTTCGACAGACTCAAAACCATAGGGTGTTTAGCTACATTAAAGTAGGTGTAATATATATGTAAGTAGATCTTAAAAGCGCTATTCCATTATGCAAGTCTTGCATAATGGAATAGCGATACCAATTATGGTAGGATACCAATTATGGTATCCTACCAATTATGGTAGGATTCGAACTCGCAACTCACGATTGCGAGACCGATGTCTTAACCATTAGACTCGGGCCGCTTTGTTTTACAACTACTCCAGGCTAAATAGGTATTATTCTATATATAATAGTTGCGAGTTCGAATCCTACCATAATTGGTAGGATTCGAACTCGCAACTCACGATTGCGAGACCGATGTCTTAACCATTAGACTCGGGCCGCTTTGTTTTACAACTACTCCAGGCTAAATAGATATTATTCTAGAAGAAGGTGGTAGACTTAAGGCGTTATTCTATTAGGCAAGTTACTTGTATACAAGTTGCAAATTGCTTACAATTTGTATACAAGTTACAATTTGTATAAGGTATTCGGACTTGTACAATAAATTAAAATCAATAGCGTTTTGTTCTTGATAGTATGAACATGTTTTCAATGCAAGTAGCTTGTATGCACATGTGACGTCATAATTGTATGCAAGACTTGCATAATGGAATAGCGCTTTTAAGATCTACTCTATCTCTAAGCTCAATGGCTTGCGTCAGGAGTGGGTTCATGTCGGTAGTATAATTACTACCGACATGAACCCACTCCTGACGCAAGCCATTGAGCTTAGCTAGAGGGGTTAACAGGATTGCTAGTAATGTGGGATCACAATCCTACATTACTAGCAATAGATATCTTAAAAAAAAACAATGTAGAACTAGAGAAACATACAGGGTAACCCTATCTTGTTCAGCATAAGTCAAAAGCACTCAAAAATAAAAAATTATAAAATCAAGTACCATAACTAAACATGCTATTTTCTCATGCCTCGTTCCCATAAGGGTGTCGAGGGTTAGTTGACCGCATTACCAGCGCGACAGCGGCGGCGGGGCTACCCCCGGGGACTATTTATCAAATGATCATTTGATTTTCTTGTGTTTGATCACTGAACACATTACAATTTGCAACAGCCAAGCGAACAGTAGCTTCACTTTTGTGGAGCCTTTTTATTTTATATTTATTTTTTATGTGCAATGTTTTTTTTTTTTCAAATATTAAAGATAACTACAATGTGGGATTTTGGTCCCATATTACTAGCTTACTAGCTATCCTGTTAACCCCTCCAGCTATATTTTTGATGTGCTATTTTTTTTTTAATATAAAAGATAACTAGTAATGTGGGATTTTGGTCCTACATTACTAGCAATCCTGTTAACCCCTCCAGCTACGCTCAATGGCTTGTGTTAGGAGTGGGTTCATGTCGGTTGTATAATGGGTAGGATTCGAACCCGTGACCTCACGATTTCGAGACCGATGTCAAATATTCTCAGATGATATACAAAACTTAAAGAAAGCCTTAAGTTGTATGTATCTTCTGAGACTATATTAAATTATACTCATAGTGTTTAGTAGCATCTACAAGATTTATTCCTTATTTACATTTTCTCACCATCCCTACTAGAAGGAATTACACAAAAAAATAGAGGTCTGTCTATGGTGTTTGGGATGATCAATTGATAACGACAGTAAAGAAAGTAATTGCATTTTACTCTATCCTAATTGTAACTGCAACTTACAAAAAGCTAATATATGCACATTAACAAAGCTTCCCGATATGTGAGTCTTCAAAATTGCTGTATTCCATTAAAAATAATTACGAACTATCCCAAAAAACCTGCTCCGGTACTAGGATGATCCAACCACTACGCTAAGATACAACGCCACTGCACCACTACGCGCCGCTACGAAGTCACAAACAAACAGACACGCATAGGGGTCAAACTTTTAAAATAAAGCACTCGTCCATCTCGTCGAGGGCCAGAATCGAACCTACATCTAACAAACTGCACCACTTATCCGAAAGGCCATCCTAGTTCCACTCACCCTCGCCCTCCGCAGGGATACGTCTTATAAAATACGATCTGTTTTGATTGTGGCCTGGGGCACAAATCAATTAGGCTCCCCTCGGCCTCCCGCAGCGGAGCGGCCGCGACACCCGAACCAGTGGCTCGTTTTATGACACATCTCACAACGCACCGAAAAGCGATTCATTAACATTCACCGACTTTATTAGCACCAATTGAGGCGCACTCATTATTATCGCCGATCGGTTATTTTATTGAGCTGTAAATCAACGTGCAGTTAGTGGCAAATTGTGCGGTGACGGCTTGCGGGAAGTGGACTGTAGTATCAGACCTATTAGTTGGACTGCGAAATCTAGGTGATATTTATTAAATGGATTGTCTGAATATCATGCGGATTGCGAAACCATCTAGAGCTTTTGTCCTTCTTCAAATTAACCTATATTGACTTATAGGTAAGTCAATATAGTGTACACTTCCGAACTCCTAATTCGAGATATCCAGATTATTTTTTTTATTAAATAACAGTAATTAATAATGAAATAACGTTGAAATCTGACAAACTGTTTTGTTTATGAGTCCTCATAGTCTTTAGGTTTATATTCCCAAATATTGGAACCAAACATAAGAAACTTCAAAATTTCGGAGTCTTTCAAAATACCTTTTTCTGAGTGCTAACAAGTTGTTCTTCATTTACAAATTGCTCCGTTACTTTCACAACAACCAAACTCACATGTATTCAAAATAATTTTAAACACACGGCCAGATCATTAAGCGTATCGATTTCCTATTAATCTTTCATTTAATATACAATCTAATATAGAAAATAATGACGTAATAGAGGCCGCCGGCGACAGGGTCGTTTCCCACGCCGAGCGGACAATTTTTATAGTTTCTTTTTTATTAAGATGAAAATAAATTAAGTTTAGGTAATCAGACGCCGCCTGATTCCTGACCCGCTTCTTCGCAATATTTCTAAAAGCTATTACAAATACATTTATATTACCACACAAAAAAGCTCTCGGGCAATTTTCGCCACATAATGAGGCCATTATGGGGAATTTTGTTTTACCAACATAATAACACCGCCTTTTATTCGGGCGATCCCATCCGCAAAAGGACTTCGTGTTTTAAAGGACAATATTATTCCAGACCCGACTGATGAGATTTTCGTGCTAAAATTTTAAGACGAAATTGGCGTCATTATGTATTTAACGCTGAGGATTAAGATAACAGCGGTCGAATAGGTCAGCAGCCATCTCCTCGAAATTATATTTTGATTGCTTAAATACATGCACAACATTGAACGACACGACTTACCTGTATAGTCAACATCATTGGCATTTTCTTTAGTCTTTATTACTGTTAGGGCTCTTTTAGACGTCCGATTTTTTCGCCGGACTGTGCAGTGTTGTATGACTTACAATGAGTGACACACGCGCCGGACACCGGACCAAACTTCAAACTTCGATATCCTTTATTTCGTAAAATCATATCACTGATTATTTGAAAACGTCTAATTAATACATTACAAAATAATAATACAATTATGATTTAGTTTAGTATGAGTTAGTTTGAAAAAGTGTAAAGCTCAAGAGAAGAAGCTGCCACTGGAAGTTGGACCGGAGATAAATGTTTGAAAGATGTCAAAATCCAACCGGCGGCGTCCGGTTTTTTCACTGGACGATATTATGTATGGAATTTTGACGTCTAAACGAACCCTTATGTTGCTAATCTTTTTCGTTCTTGTAATCTATTACTTTACCATAGTTCGTATTTATAGGACCAATTTTATCATAGAACGCTTGATGCGTGAACCAAAAATCTTGTTAACTCGATCAACTAAGCTACGTGATGCATTTACACAAACTGACGTCTAAACGAACCCTTACGTTGCTAATCTTTTTCGTTCTTGTAATCTATTACTTTACCATAGTTCGTATTTATAGGACCAATTTTATCATCGAACGGTTGATGCGTGGACCAAAAATCTTGTTAACTCGATCAACTAAGCTACGTGATGCATTTACCCAATCGGTACAGTAATGTATGCTAAACCTCTTAAATGCGATGACCATAATCATAATGTTTTATGGAAATTATAATCATGATCATTATCATTACATAATATTTTTATAGTATGTAATGAAAACATGTTTCACGAACGAGTAAATCTCTTCTGCTTGATACATCTTATTAAACTATGTAAAAAATCTGATAGATAATTATGTCGTTCCAGCGACATAGATAGGTTCCTATATATAGTTTGAAACGTTCATTTACTGCGTTCTAAGAACAATTTATTTTTTTCGCCTTTCTTTTGAAAATAGATTTACTAGGCGTTTAGACAGTCTGTGCGCAAGTTGGGCAGCTGGACGAGGCGTAATGGCACGTTCGTGAGCTGTCCATTACTCCGTCACCGCACGCGCACCCGACCTGCAGCTACACTAGATCACGCTTTCAACTTCTACCTAAATAAAGGATTTATTTGCACATCCTGTGGTAGGATTGGATCTGATAAAACTTAACAGGTTCATTAGTTTGTCACGTTGTGAGTAAGAAACAAAAAACTCCTTTTAATCAAAATACGATAACGTATTAACAACGTATTTATTGTTTCAACAAGATAGACTCATTTCACTTAAGGATGCAAGCATAATTTTAAAACGTATGTGTTTTGTGGTGATAAATCACATTGATAGGTACAACTTAAACTAAGTGTAGTATAGATGAAACTATCATCGAAACATCGCCAAAGCGAAGCGATTTCGATGTTTCGAATAAAAACACCATTTGCTCTAAACGCAGGCATCATACGAATCAAAATGAAAACTTTGAACTTTAATCACGGCGGTACATACGGTTAAAAATAGGATCGCTATCAAGGTACGATTACATGACACGTGACGTCGAACAACAGATTAATTCCATTACGAGATCAGAGAACCCTAATTATTGCATTATTGTAGCTCGTCTATTCGAGCTTAAAGAGGTAGTAGATTGAGTTGATTTTGGCACGTCGTAAGAGAGCATGCGCGAGCCGTGCGCCCGCGCTAACCGACGCTCCCGACATTATCCTTGTAATTGGCGATTTTATGCAATTTATGGCGATTCGCGCAATTTACGAGCAGCGGACAAGTGGGCGACGCTGCGCGCTTTACTAGGGATATCGCAAGATTGACTCAGTTTCAATTAAAAATTTTATTTTCCGCAAATTACCTGGCAATTATATTCCTTTAGGCTACGTTAAAGAACCACAAAATTGTATAAATTCTTTGTTAATACTACAATGTTGCAAAATATGAAGATCGAAATGGTATTATTTTTACTATTTAAGCTTCAAACAATTTGCTTTTATTTTATTATTCAAGCATAACAGATGCAAAACAGGTTTAGCTATATTAGCTTTCATTTTTTTTTTAATAAATAGGTAGAGATAGCAAAAGTTTTATTGAAAAGATCTTTTAACGCACTTCCATTTCATCTTCATTTTTCATTTCAACTTATATTTCCTTTACTGTAATAACATCTGTAAGAAGTTTAGATTAAATAAAGACTGGAGCAACCATTCATTTTGCTAGTTCTACAGAGGAGCTTTTCATTTAAATGGCATCGATATAGATTCCAGCATAGATAAACTTAATTAAATCGATCAAGGTATATACAATTTTATTATGATTACATGTGCTGATAGCATCAATGTAACTACGACTTTTATTGCTCATAACTAACACATTGCACTATGTTCACCTATCATGTACTTGTACCTACCTAAGCCGTGTGATAGTTTTCTAATTTTATATTTAAATAACCCCATTGATGCCGACTGGTATGGAACCACGTTGACCAGGAGAGAGTATGTATGAAGGAACAATAACAGAGTAACTAAGACTTCTACTTTAAAAAAAAATGTTTGCCTGTAAAGTCGGTTTACGGAGGATAATTTTACGTGATAACGTCATAATAAAACATTGATACCATTGAATAAACAACCATGCCTTAGACACCTTTTTTTCTATTTTTTTTTTATTTCCCATTGTATCACATGTCGCTGCAATCGCCAAAACATTGATGACATTGTAATATACAACCATGCCTATGACAGCTATGGACTCGGCGCATGGGCACGCAAGTAGGTACTATACATTAGCCCAGCTAACCAGCATGCGGAACATGAGCGGTGACGTCACACTTTTTCGTGAGTGCAGCCGGTCATCGATATCACGTCAAAAATTACAACTCCAGACTTTGGGTATAATCTCTGTGTCGCGAGTAGCAGCCGCAGTATATGACGGACACAAAGTACCTACCTACACCCAGACTCGGAACAACTAGTTATATAAAAAAATAATAGTTTAGTAAATAGTTTTTTTTTTTTTTAAACTATTTGTGGATCACTTACATGCTGATTTTATACTCTTTGCACACAATGATGTCGTCATTGTAGGAATCGAACTCTTGCACAGCAGCCTACGCATTCACTGGCACCACCAAGGTCACTCATCAACCAAAAACAAAAGGTGCAACTCAAATACACGTTAACCCTTCTGTAAAAAGAATGATCATCACTGACCTACCAACGTGTGGTCATGAAATTTCGAATTAAGATTTTAACCGTTGACCGTCATTATAGTTTTGATGAAATAATTGTTAGCAAATTATCATACGATAATATAATATGGCCCTTCAGCAATAAATTACACATAATTTAAAGCAAAAAGTGGACGAGAATGCATGTTGTATGGAACACGTATTCGCTCAAGATAAATATTGCATACTTAATTGCCTATCCCTCTGCGCGTGTAATAATAACTGAGAGTACTTACTGTGACATAAACAGTTGCAGCTGATTAAACAATCTGCTCCATCAAAAGAAAATAATGTTGCAAAATTAAAAACCTATTATCGATCCGATATTAAGTACACGAGAAGTAGGTAGACAGCAGACTTCACACAAGGTAAATTCATAACGTAAGCATGGATTGATATTCTGCAGGATGTATACTCATAATTTTACTTAATGCTAGAGTGTTTTATTAATCTTTCATGAATAAAACCCGTGTAGATAATACTTGAATAAGTGATTATGATTCTGTTACCATTCTATACAATTCACAAGGAATTTATTGAACGTTTTACAATTATGTGCAGAATCACTATAGAATACATTTTATTTGAGATAATGTTTGATTAAACTTAAGTGTAACTTAATACCATTTTTTGACGTGATAATGTCTAATTAATCGATGACCGGCTGCAGTCACGAAAAAGTGTCACGTTCTGTCTACGGTTACGTTCGGCCTACTGTTACAAGTAAAGTATGAGCCTATCAGTGAATGGCCATTGCAGTGACATGACATGCGATACAATTGGAACTAACTTTGTTGACTGGTTGCTAAGCAACGCGAATAGCGCTGTGTCATTAATGTTTTCTTATGCCGTTCATATAAAATTATCGTTCGTAAACCGACTTTACAAACAACCAATATTTTTTTAACGTAACAAAATTACGATTCAAAATTCTATGAATCGTAGTGGCGGATAAATCAAAGTAAAGCCTCATTCGTAACATATTAGAAGATAATTTTGTGGGCTAATAAATATCGGCATAACTGCACGTAATTGAATAAAGTAAAACGATTATACAAAAAAACTGTAAATTAGATGGTGTAAACCAGTCTTCATATAGAAATGTGTTGCAGGACAGTGTCACCTTCTTTACAATGGCTACATGACTTAAGTAAGTTTCCATCGAGATTGATTTTTGTACTGGTATATTTTTATTAATTGGCATAATCTTGGCACGTGTAAAAACCGAACTAATAGAAGAAGAGAATTTCTTTTACCATTTGCCTCTTGTTATCCGATTTAAATGGGGTTTTCGCTATTCAACCGCATATTTTTCTGGGAAGGTTTTTGTGTATAAAACGTTGTCCTAGTTTATAAAACACCAGAGATATATACTAAAACATAGGAGTGATTCAGCGCAATTTGTATTCGATGATGTGCTTGATTTTGTTTTCTTGACGGCGGTTAATTTTTCTTAAAAAAGTGTATATAGTATCGGGCATTTACCCTTCCTCCGTACGCACGGTTTTCATGAAGGTTGAAGGAGCCAATTGCCACCTGTGCCCCCCCTCCCCTCCTCCCAAAATAAAATCCTAGATCCGCCCATATGTGTGATAGTGTACCTAAATATTATTAGCTATAGCATAGTATATCATCGGGAAAATTGTCCTGTGAATACTAGACAGTTGTGTGAACATGGGGTAAGGCGAATACGCGTCTCGTCCGAAATAGCCCGGCCAGATATCCGCCGCTCTTATGACAGCCCGACCGATATTTATGTCGCGCGGCCCCGCCCACCGTCGTGGCTCCATTCAGCCTGTTTGTATTTATTTCGTGCCTATTTATTTGTATTTGCCTTCGCTTTTGAATAATGCATGAGCGGCGCGTTTCCGTGGTGTGTAGGCAGCGTGACGCCTTGTCGCAAGACGCGAGTCCCTCGGAGTTTACGCCTCGGGTCGTCTTTGTAAGCTCTGAATACCGGTAAAGTTTGCTCTCAGCGATTTTCGATGAGTGGTCAGTAATGCTGAAGTAGACGCAACATCTATTTTAGGATCACGTAATAACTGTAGGTACTTACTTAATAAAAAGTTTATGTAGTTTATGAGCTCTTACGTAAAATGCTCTGTAGATAAAGTTGATTCTTTCTATTTGAATGACACAAAAAAAATAACTAATAAATTAGTCAAAAAATAAAAATTGTATTTTTTAAGATTTACTCACAAGACTAGCAATACCTACCTAATTTATGAACGTCTGTCAAAACTCGTTACCTAAGGTAAATCCAAAGAATCCTACATAAGGCACATCAAATCGCCATGCCATATAAAATCTTTAGTGCTGGCTTCCACGGTATATCATGTTACCAACGAAATTGAGACAATCCGATTAAAACGTAGGTACCATCCTCTTAACATTACTTTTAACAACCGAAAAGATATTTCGATTAGATTATTCAACTATCCACAACACTAATCAACGTTAAATTAGATTTCACCTTTGGTATCGAGTTCTCACGGAGTTAATTAACATCGGGTGTGGATTAACGGAATTAATTATCGATAAGAGTATTCGATTGGTGGATGCGTTCCTTTATTATTTGTTAGGTAAATCACGCGGTATCGGGCCTGTATCGATTGGCTCCGCCCGCCGCTATTTACAACCGAATGGTATTGCGTCAACCAACCCACGGTGATATCATGTTTTGGTCTCGACGCTATACATCTATGAGACAATGTTAATAATCAGATATGGGTAATGTATGGGTAATAATAGGCTTCAAGATGGATTAAAGAAACTTTACACGAGCCAAAAAACTTGAAACTTACAACTTACTTAATAATAACATGAAGCCAGTGAGTATGAGTTCAAAAACTAGAAACTCGTAGCAAATTTTGTTTAAATGACCCAAGCTTTGACACAAGAGGTACCTATACCTACACATAAGGGCATCGTCCGTAGTTGTAGTGCTGGTGCTAATAGTAGAGGAGCCCAGAAAAGATTTTTGGATTTATTGGAACGCGACAGATTAACATAACAGAGGATACCTCGTGCCTTTACCAAATAAAAGCTCTTTATATAGTGACGCGCGTCTTGGGCAGCCTATCAAAATATTTAGCTACAAAGAACTGATCAATAGAGATAGGTACTCGAGCGCATTAAATTTATCATACAGGTTTATCTTGATAACCTAATAACGCTGATCTAATTCAAACGATTATCATTAAGGATTTTCTTAATCTCACGAGCTTGTGTCTTATCCGAATCGTAAGTCTCATGAATGGGAGCTTCTTTTGGGTTCACTTAACATCCCCGTTCCATGCAAAAGAGTATTTAATTTTTTTAAGACCTGTACTTGCCAATTCCTTCCCCATCATTAAAAGGATATACATTCTAAACCTTTTTTCTTTGCACCATAATAATCATCAAAACCAAATAGGTCCCCACGACGACGCTCGAGTAAATCCAAATTTAGCACATTGGGCTCCCCAGCTATAAGTACCTATACAAACGATGCAAATATTACAAAACATAAAAACAACATAATTGTTAATCATCTCAAACTGAATTACAAAATACAAAGGTCACAATCCTTAAAAATCTTGTATTACAAGGAAAAATACAAAAGCTAAAGAATTCGCAATAGCAACACAGTTGCGGATCAATCTTGCCGCGCGCACGCAACTAATAAATCACTATGTGTACACGCGACATTAAACCATCCACTTTATACTCGATTACTGATATAATAATGAACTTATGTAAAGACGTTATGATACCTTCAATTATATTGACAACGTGCAATTGTTAACTTATAATTACCGCCAAGTCTGCCATAGTTTTACGAAATCGTGTATCAACACCAATTACTTAGCAACGCAATCTTACAATTGTTCATTTCAACAGTTACAAGACGGTTAAACAATGTTATACTTTATTTGCAAGCTGTCTTCGTACCTATCATTATATTAAAGTATGCAGTGGTGAAGTATCTGATTCTACTGATTAACCTAATTGTTTGATTGAACTGTCTATCTCCTTATTTAAATTACGAACATCAACCATAATATACCTACACAGTGAAGCCTAAAAACCGCCGAAATTCTCAGAAGGAAATACCTAATTAAAAAATAAAAAAAATATTTCAAGAGACTTCAATCTATGTAATCTACTTAAACTTAAACTTAAATCTACTTAAACTTAAATTGTTTCTCAAAATTGACATATGCGATTCCTGTAAGTTGTACGTACACACATAATTTAATGACGAACCGCATTCAGACACACTACAAAATCAAAGTCAATGCCTCCAAACAATTATGTAGAAAAGACAGTAAGAACACTTAAATATACTTAATATTTTTCATCTGACAACATAATAGGCGTACCTAATAAAAAGTAACACGTGCTAGCATCGCATGATGGCGCTCATCAGTGAGGCTGGTTCATATATGACTGTTTTATTGATTGTTCTGAGGTTCTGAGTCAAAACACAGCAAAAACTTATCGCATGACTAGTACACATGCCGACAACGGCGCCTTATTTCTTTTATTCCATATAGATTATGGTACCTACCTACTTAATGGTATGTGCCTGTACTAACAGTGCGGCCCAAAAGTTACTGGAAGGAGAAATTTAGCGGTTTAAAAAAAGTCATTGCGATTGTCACTTTTTCGTGTATAGTTTTAGGCGTTTAGAACAATAGGAAATCTGAAAGTTGGAATATCGTTCCGTGATGGAATTCTTGACAAAGTACTTTAATTTATGTTCTTGACTATATAAAAACAAGGTAAGATGCTGCGTACGGAAATACCTTTCCGTCATTTTCTACGATCAAGAAATGAAGTAAGCAGTTTCGTTTAGTCCGGGAGTCCATTGACGACGAACCTCGCTCTGCCGACCTGTCTAGGCACTCAACGTGGACTTCATCAAATTAGTGGAAGAGGACGTTCTGAGTGATCGGAGACTTAAAACTAAAGATATAGCGGCAAGAACAGGGTTTTTAAAAACTTTAGTTCTCAGGATCCTTCATGAACAACTTACATTTTTATATTCCATTTTACATGAATAAAGTTAGTGCCAGGTGGGTGCCCAAACTTCTTTTGAGCTTGCAGCGAAATGAGCGAAAAACTTGTTCTCAAGAAGTTTTAGAAGCGTATAGACGTCACGGAGCTAATTTTTTGGAGTCAATTGTTACGGGTTACGAAGCCATGGTTCTGTACTATGATCCTCTGTCCAAAAGAGAATCGATGGAGTGGCGTCGTCTTGGTGCAAAGCCGCCTAGGAAGGCCATGGTAACGCAATCCACCAAAAAGATAACGGCTACGGTATTCTGGGTTTATCACGGAATACTATTACTACCTTATCTATAGTCCCGACCTGGCCCCAAGTGATTACTATTTGTTTTCGAAACTTAAGGCAGACTTATGGGGAAATGCTGTAGTGACGGTTTATGCCCATTTTGAGGACAACACTTCAGAATATTTTTACAAGGCGATAGTAATGCTTATTAAGAGATATGGAAATTGCAGTAAAATAGAGGGAGACTATGCGGAAAAATAAAAAAAAATATTTGTTAATATACGTACTAATTTTCTTTGTTAGGCCGGAAACTTTTGGACCTTCCCTGGTATATATGTTTAACATCATTAGTATAAGCTCTAATCAACACGTGGACTTGTCCCTGTTTTTTTAATTATGAAGAAAAATCTAGTAGGTATCATTTATGTTTGTTTAACAGAAGCTAAAGTATATAGAAAATATTACGTAAGAGCCTTCTTGTTGGTGTAACTATCTAGATTTTTTTCAGACTGTTGCTTTTTTCAGTTCATTTGCCAAACAATACCTATCGCCGGCTAAATAGCTAACGCTTAGTCTTATATTTATATACGTAACCATTACTTTATGTCAAGTAGATAAGCTATATATCTACAGGGCGGGCTGAGACTAGTTCTGTTGTAGGAAATTACTGGGTCTTTATCGGACAGCGGAGATTAGTTCCTTGGTATTATTTGCTTTCTACGTACGCACGAAGCCTACTGATGAAGAGCTTAGTTAAGGAGTTTTAATTAGAAAACCCGTTTTAGGGTTACTATCTGCAGTTTAGATGTGCTAGATCTATTAAATAAATTGCGTCTTGCGTCTTAATTTGTTTCGTTCTTATTTTAATATTGCTTGCCATTTTTTAGACTTATAACGTAGGTTACGCGTTATTGTTACGTGTATACATTTTTGAATGAATCTTGTCTAAAGTAATGTAGGTACCTAATTCATGAACAAGACAAGTAGACACTCATCCATAACATTCGTCGAAACAAAAGTCAACAATCCCTCGGTCCCAAGAATTTCTCCGTTGTCATGACAACCCGCTGTCTCCCGGTCCGCTACCTCTCTTCAGTTTATGTGTTCATTAAGTGCTCCCACCTTATTTATATCCCCACGGGCTATTGTTACTGCACGGGAATTAGGTAGCTTTTGTCTATATAGCTGACTTTGCACCCCGCGAGGGCAACGCCAACGTTAAGTGGAAGTTATTTAGTTTCGAGATTCGAGGGTGTGCCTGTGGGGATATAGCTAGTTATCTAACAAAAGCAGAGGAAATAGATGCATAACGACATGTGACACTTTTTAATAAAATTAATATAAGATCCAAGAAGAAAAATTGAAAATCTTCGAGTTGATTTTTTCGTGGTGCTTCGTCGTAGTCTCGAAATGAATGTAACTGTCACAAATGTATGATTAACGCATCATGCCGGTAACATTCCTTGACGGCGGCCGCCCGTTACAAGTTCATCCCATTTAAATTTAGCGCGGCGCGTGCCGTTCGCGGGTGTCTCAGGAGGTGGTGAGGGTAGCGGGGTGAACTGCCGGGGGCGGAACGCTCTACCATCACTCAAGTGACGAAAATTGACGGAAAATGGGCGGACACCGCTTGCCCGCGACGTCATCAATTACCGCGTCCCGACGGTCACCGGCGGCGTGCAGTTTCAACGACATCGCCGACCGAGATGCGCATATCTAATATACATTCTTAACGTCTGCCATTATTAGACCAACATTCGATTCGAACAAAAAATGAGCAAAAGCATTTCACGAGTAAAGTGTTGCAGGTTTTCATTACACTGGAATCACAAAGGTATAGATAGTAGCTCGACGCACGTTCTCGGCGCAATCTGGGCAGATATCTCGGACAAGGATTATTGAGATGCAATCTAGAAGCCATCGATCGCTTGATAATTTGATCTAACTGCGCTTGCTATTGCGCAACCAGTCATCAGATCAAACCGTCGATATCTCGATGATACCTTTATTAAATGGTAGCTAGAGCGAGCCCCCGTTCGGATACTCATAATTCACTTTTGTAATGATTTCGTCCGTAGGTTTTTCAAACAAGTCCTACCACTATCATGTCAGTGCACCTAGTAGAACACACGAGTAGCTACGTAGATGTAAAACAAACCTAACCGCAAATGAAATTCTAAAGCGGTACTTCAACTGGCTTGTTTGCTTACGTTTTCTCGAGAACGAGCGAACGCAGGAAGCCGCAAGCGGGGCAAAAGCTCGGCGATCGATTTTGAAAATTGCCCATAATTAGCATGTATCTGACTCGTCCGGACGACTGTACGTTTAAAAGTGGGAACTCAACCACAGGCTGCACAATATTCCAGTAGCATTTACCGAGTAACGGCAGACGAAGGCGACGGACACAAATTGCCGGAGGAGCTGCCACTACGCAAATTGTACATGGAAGGCTCGATCGATTGTTCGACTCGCAAACATCTTGACAATCAACGCTGTCAAAGATTCATCAGTCCGACCATCTTGCCTTCAAGCGTAATCGCTCAAACTTCAATGTTTTCTTTACAAACATTCACGTAGACTTCTCTCCTCTAAACAAAACAGTTCAATACCTACATGTTTCATGTTGTATATTACTATTATCTTTGCGCTAAATAACTCGTTTCTTTGTACATCCACACTCGCGTAGTTATTGATGTGGCTAACCCGACACCATTAATATCAAACCGACACCTTTCAACTTTTGATCGCACCAATTTTCATTTTATCGATTCCTATGGCGTTGTCCTGATTCCAAAGCTTATTACCGACATAGATTTTGGTGACGTCGGTTTTGATGGTAACTTGGTATTGATAGGTATATTCAATATTACTCAGTCATTACGTATGCTACTTATTCGCCCTTGAGGTGAGCATAACGTAGGCGCCCGCCGGTCGCGCCTGTGAATAATTAATTTTGAATCTAGATAATGTTTGTATTGGTAGCAACGAGTCACGTCTGAGACATTTGATCGTGTAACAAGAAGTGCGGTATTTGTGCATGCTGGCTTTGTAATGGGGGTGTAATTACGCAGGCATTATCACGTGACCCCATATTGCGGTTGGTCGGTCAGGCCAAACAGTGCGTCGCCGCCGGCCACCTTAATGGACACACCGACACGTATGAAAATGTATAGAACATTTTTATGGATCGAACAACCAACTATAACTATGTAAAACTAACGTGGATTGTCTTTTAAATTGTGCTGTTGCTGTACGTAATGACGGTTTGTCGTGTGTAAACAAACAGAATATGTGTTGCGTATTAAATAGATGTACCTACGTGTTTGCTTTTCAGTTATTAGCTATGCCTTTTGAGTAATTAAGTTGTCGCGAGCAATTGATTCGATTAAACTTGTCTATCCAATTAGAATCATGAATATGCAATTACATTTAATACGTAGACGACGTAGACCTAAATACTTGTACCTATTATTAATATCTATCAATGTTACTATGTTGCCAATAAATGTAACATCTACTTCCTAAAGCTTTAATAGACGTAAAAAGTGCGTAAAAAAACCAGAGACAAAATCAACATTTAAAGAATTTTGTTTTTGGTTTTTAGTTTACCTTCGCACTTTTTACGAAGGAAAATAGGTAACTAAGTACCTACTACACATACTTATATGATAATTAATCATCAATTTGAATGATAAGTTCACAAGAAAAAACAAGACAATAAAAACTCACGGTCCAATATCTTTAACTAGCTGTCCCGCGCAACTTTGTCTGCGTAATTTTTCCCCGTTTTTAAACATTTCTTATTGCTGCTCAATGTTATATAGCCTATAGCCTTTCTCGATAAATGGGCTATCTAACAAAAATATTTTTTCAAATCGGACCAGTAGTTCCTGAGATTAGCGCGTTTAAACAAACAAACTCTTGCGCTTTATAATATTAGTATAGATTCAAATTGCCAATGTTTGAAATTGGGTAGAAATTAAGCAAAGCAACATTTATAAAGAAACATAGTATCAAAACGGAGTCCACATTGTGAATACATGCCTACTAAAAATCAAAATATTTGATTTCTTTCTACGACATTTGTACTTACATCCATCCAGAGGGAGAGATAGAACCTCCAAAGTACCTAAATCAAAGTCAAACATTTTAACTTCAAACAGATATCGATGTGACTGCTTTTTCTTCATCTTTATGGTTTCATTAAATCACATCATTGGTAAGACCACAAACACCTTACGCGACTGAACGGCAAGTCTTCTTTTTTAAGCAAAAGTAATTTAGTACCTACATATTTGTATAGCTACGAAGAACCATAACAAACATAGATTGTTGGCGACCGTCCGTCGCCAGTCTTTGATGTCTCAATTAGTAACGCGACCGAGTAATTGTGGCGAAAATTAATTCGCGCTCGCGCTTAGCAACCGCCTGTCTCGATTTACAGAAAATAGGGGACGTAATGTCATCATCACATCAAACAGAAACATGACTACATTCTGTTCCAATCATTGTTTTTAAACTTTCGCGATTTTTATACATATCTATACTAATATTATAAAGCTGAAGAGTTTGTTTGTTTTTTTTAACGCGGTAATCTCAATGAAATTTTTCAATTAATCCAAATTGAAAAATTTCATTGTTGGATAGCCCATTTATCGAGGAAGGCTATAGGCTATATAACATCACGCTACGACCAATAGGAGCGGAGCAGCAATTAGAAATGTTGTAAAAACGGGGAAAATCGCGGAGACAGCGCGGGACAGCTAGTTAGATATTTTTCTTAATCACGTGAATTATTTAAAGGTTACGAACTTTTTATTAGTTCCAATCAGTTCTAACAGTATAGAATTTTATAAGTCACACTGTCAAAATGGACTTTATATGAATTAGTGTTTGACCCCATGTCTTATAATTAGAATTTGTCCGCAATTTCATACTTTCTCGACTACAACAAAAGCTCAAACAAATCGTTTAACTATTTCCGCACAAGTTCTCTTGTATTTTTCTTTAATGCCCTGTTTACGATCCTTTAGATAGCGGAAGTGACTTGATGATAGAGCGTAATGCGTTTCACACTAAAATATATTCAGAAAAGAACCTTAATAAACCAATTAAGGTTCATTACCTAATGCAAGCCGGAAAAAGAATATTACTCGCTCATCATTACGACCACAAACTCCCCTTTGTGTAAAATATTGCATTTCACATGTTTGTTGAAAAAAAAAACTATAGCGAAAAGCGTTAACGGCTTTATCGCGCCG
Source organism: Herminia tarsipennalis (assembly GCA_945859575.2). NCBI lineage: Eukaryota > Metazoa > Arthropoda > Insecta > Lepidoptera > Erebidae > Herminia > Herminia tarsipennalis. The sequence continues at coordinate 9,968,025 of OX243840.2, forward strand.
AACTACTTACCTTAAATTAGGGTACAGTATTCCAATTTTATCAAACTTTCATTAACACAAAGTACATAATATTAGTACTGTATACAAGTATACCTCTTTTACCCCACACTCGATGGGTTGGTACCTACATACTTATTGTTGCTTATGGATCTTTGTTACTTATTGTTGCCTGCTATTAGATTTGCCCGCAATTTCGCCCATATCTTATAAATTAGCAAATTCAAACAAATAACTCTTCAGCTTTATTATATTAGCATACATTTGTTTTGTTTTTCTTACATAAACCAAAGGGGGTAACATACCTATGTTATAGATCTATGTGATACAAATACATTTTTAAATTGAAGTGAATAATAGTTTGTGATTGGAGTAAAGCAAACAGGGAGTATCCCTGTTTGCTTTACTCCAATCACAAACTATCAAACATACTAACTGATTGAGGTTTTGTAATACCGAGAGAAAACACTTAAATAAAATATACCTACGTAAGAAGTATCTCTACCTGTTTGACAGGAGAACTGCTAGAAGGTTGTAACTGGTTGTAACTTAAACATTTAATGAACTACGGTCGAAATTCGACCACTACGCGACCCCTAATCGTCATAAACTCACGGAACCCCACCACCAAATGAACGTCCCGTGTTAGTTTGACGTTTTTTACCGCACTGTGTAGTGAAAATGAAAACACCGAGCTATTTGCGGTCGTATGATGAATGACGGCGGTCACTTCCCCGTTCGCCCCCATTGCCTCACGCTTAACACGACATATGGCTGATTTGCCTTTACGGGCCTTGGGGGTACGAATACGAACCATTGTTTGTTTTGTACCTGTGAATACTTAAATGCTAGCATTTGCATGTAACCTTGCTTAATTCTCTTGATATTATAATGAAATCTGTTTATATAGATTTGCATCTTATAATCAGATTATGTTCCACATATTATGCGCTACTTTCTAGAATACCTAATACTTGGTCATTAAAATAGAACAAAACAATCGGAGCCGCTGTTGTCAGAGACTTATACTTATTTTCTGGTTATTATTGTCTTCTTTTTCGACTAATAAAACATCGCTTATTCTACAATTTTTTTGTTTCATTATTTACAAAACACGAAAGTACCTATAATTCCAGTCGTAAATATTGCTTTCGAGTCTACCAACCAGAAACCAATTATCCTTAGTAAACTTAGTTATTCGTGAAACACTTACGACGAACCTTGAGCACCTTAACCTTTTATTTTCCTCTTCAAAGGACGTCGTCATTCAAGAACACCTTCCATCATACGAGGTTTACTGCGAAAGTATTAAAGTCACATAACAGCTGGCTTGAAAGGATCTGAAAGGTACTGTTTGTTGCAGGAGGGGGCCACACAATGAGGCTGGAAGTGGAACGCAATAAAAGTCACATTAAGTCAAGAGCAAAGAACGTCTACAAGACGAGAGTGAATTTATCTGACATTCAGACACAGGTTGAGTATTTTGGTACGATTCGAACATCGCCGCTTCAGTTTAGCGAAAATGTGTGTTTGTAATGACAATTATTCGAGTCATTCAATTAATCGATTCGAAGATTACTTTTGATAAAAGCAATCGGAAGGTAGAGAATTTTCTATGTTATTGCGTGCGATGTTCTATGTGTGCATTGGAATGGATAAGTTAGAGTAACTTTATATTTTAACAGCAGTGTAATTGAGGATACTTTGAAAAAAAAAATAACTGTTTTTCTCTTAGGTTTGTTTTCTGTTAAATACCTATAGTTTATCCTTCTCAATGTAAATTGACTGCCCCTGTGGCGCGGTGGGAGTGTTTCCGACTGCTACGCAAGAGGTCGTGGGTTCGATCCCCATCTACGATAAAACTTTGTGTGATGAGCACGATAGTTTATTCTGAGTCTGGGTGTTATTTATCCAAAATATGTATGATTTAGAAATATATAACAATGTTTATCAGTTTTCTGGTTTCCATAGTACAAGCTCTGCTTAGTTTGGGATCAGATATCTTTGTGTAAGTTGTCCCAAGATATCATTATTATTATTTACTTAATATTTCACGCCACTTTAGCGTTGAAGATTTGATATTCACAAACGGATATCGTTTAACAATTCTAACTTAGAAATGGGAATATGTAAGTTAATTAATACAGAACACGCCTTAATCGGGGCCTTTAATTATCAACCTTTTAGACATTATTTCAAGCCCCAGTGAAGCTTATTTCAGGTGTTATTTGATCAAAAATTTACTACCTCTGCAATTAAATTTCCACTATTCCAAGTGGACGAATAATTCTGACGATCAAGTATTCAGTACTACACAGAATTTTAAGACATCGTGCTCTGTAATTATGTATAATAAATCCAACCGAACAAATGGGGCAAAGGACATAATTACAGCCATAGATTTAATTAAGGCTAGTTATAGGAAAGGTGTCCACTTTCACGCGCACTACGCGAGGACTCGGTATCTTTGACTTCAATTGCGATTCTATTCTTAGCAATTAATAGTTTTAACGACGGAACTTAATAGCTGGACAAATAATGCGTTCGTTTTCCGAAACATTACCACAAGTGGAAAATTGTTTGAAGTCTTTTTTTCGTACAGAATTAAATAAATCATCGGCACACGTGTGTCCACGATAAATCATTGTATGTAGGTTGTAATTAAAACCACGATTTCAGGTAAGATTTGAGAACAGAGTGTATAATTAATTTTTGAATTTAGTTAGATGAATCACCGTTGATTAGATGCGTAGAGCGCTCGTCGGTTTCCGTGACCACTTGTTGTAGATGCAGATGTTTGCGTTATAATTACTCCCCAACATAATGACCTTTTCATTACACCCGTCGACTATACACAAACTATTACTTAAAATAGTTGATTTACGTATTGTTTGATAAATTAATGAATCCACGGTACAAACCATAAATCAGTGTGAATTACCTTTTAAAAATGTTTTTTCGCGCGTCCTCACGGGCACGATTATAGGAAAATTATAATAATTATGCCCGGCATAATTACGTGATGTAATGTAAAGGCAAGCGATATATTGCGGTCAATTTGAATTCATGTGAAATATCGCGCAATAAATTTACATTTTATAAGTTTGCCGTCGCGTTGGACGTGAGCTCGATATCTCTGTTTAGGATCAAAAGCCCGTATCTGAAAATTGCGCATATCAATCTTACTTTGCGCCGAGTAGGTCATTCAAAAACATGGATAAACACTATGTGATTGGCATAAACTATGAGTTTATACTTGATAACTTTCTGGCATAACGAGATGATTATCAGGGTAATGGCTTAATCTATTTATTTAGGTTGATACAACGAGTAAGTATAAAATTACATAGGAATTGATATTGTCATTAAATGTGACTATAATGTGCAGAATTTAACTCAGATACCTCAATTACACACAGTGTCAATTCTATATTTAAGTATAATGTGAAAGTAATAACATCAACTTAGCAAATTACTTACCAACATTATTTTTATCGGTTTCAAAATATCCCCAGTACGATAATGCTTAATTCTTGACATATTTTGTATAATGCGGGCCTGAGGCGAATCAGCCGACACTATGTCTAATAAATTTATGAACCTTCATTTTCATGTTGATCGGCGCTCGAAATTATAATCGTCGTGCTTGAGGCGGCGCGCGAGTCGCGTGACGCGGCCGCGGCCCCGCGCCCGAGCACTCGACTCTGCGCAGGCGACGACGGACAATAAACGTACAGAAACACTTTTCCATTCAGTAAAGAAACAATTATTATCGAAGATATTGAAACTAGTAATTAAAGACTTCAGTACTGTCAATAGTTAGTGACCTTTGAATAAGTAGGTAAGTACAGAGTTTTTCAATGGATCTTGCATGAAACAGGTTGGCAATTACAGCTCAAGGCATTTCTTCAACCGTTAACAAAAATTATTCAGATGGGTTCTTTAAGTTTTACAATTGCCTAAGTAATTATATAGGGCGCCGATTTAGTCAGTCGAATCCTTGTAAGGGGGGGGGGGGGTGATCAGACCATGATACTGAACCGATTTTATTTTTTAAATGAAAATTAAAAGTAGATAGGTACCCTAATTCTTTTCATAAAAATCTTAATGTTCGCTCTTCAATTAGCGACAATGGCTACCACACATTAACGTGTGACCTTGTACTTTACCGAGCGAAAATACTTGTTATTTATCAACATAATGCCACTGAACTAGGTATACTCACCAAACAAAGTGGTTTTCGGTATGGGCTCCCCACGAAAAAATAAAAATTAAAGTTTTTTTTTTTAAAAAAATCGGTTCAATTTCATGGTCTAATCACCCTCCTGCAAGAATTCGACTGACTAAATCGGCTCCTTGTATAGCTTGGGATTAGAACTCTTAGTAAAATTTCTTGACATTATTAGAATACGGTTCAGGAAAAAATACTACCATTATTGTTTTGATTTGGACAGCTAAGCTAATACAGCGTTTCTTAATTCTGTTGTGCAGCAAGTTCATTTGAAGTTTTAACGATATATTTTTTATTATCAGATATAAGTATCGGTCTCGCAATCGTTAGGTCGAGGGTTCGAATCCTACCTATTATACTACCGACGTGAACCCACCCCTAACACAAACCTTTGAGCTTAGCTGGAGGGGTTAACAAGATTGCTAGTAATGTGAGACTCTATCCTACATTGCTAGTTATCTTTTTTGATTAAAAAAAAAACAATTGTGTAGGCATAATAGATTATCTAAAACTACCTATCACAAATGATAAGAAGTAATAATACAAAGTTGTTGAAGTGACAATAACAGGCGTGTCAATCATAGTACCGTAATGATGCCTACTTAGGTATGTACTACCTTCACAACGACTACAAAACAGTGCACACCACACAGCATTGTTCTCACGATGCATTTTCTAATAAAAAAGGTAGAATAACAACACAAAGTAGGTAGGAAAAAGTGTGAAGATAAATGTCAAGGCAACGTGCGTTGAGGAAACTGTATTCCAAGTTAAATGATGTGGAAAGTGATCGGTGGGGTAAAATGACAAGAATCCATGCTTTATGATCGTACGTACCCTCTTTTTATACAGTAGTATATTGCAGGAATGAAACTATAAAGAACAAGAATGTTACTTTGTTTCAAATATAAGATATCTCGAGAGCTTTCTTTTAATTTCATACCGGTCATGGTCTCCTAAGGACTTTGTTCTATAGATGTTCAGAGTTTGAATTTTCCGAGATTCTATAAAGTATGATATTTTTTGCATATTTTTACATTACATTAATACGAAAATTTGGAGCCTGATAGAAGTGACTTTATGACACATAATACAAATATTTACCTATCTATACTAATATTATAATGCTGAAGAGTTTGTTTGTTTGTTTGAACGTGGTAATCTCAGGAGCTACGAATCCGAATTGAAAATTGATTTCACTGTTGGATAGCCCATTTATCGAGGAAGGCTATAGGCTATATAACATCACGCTACTACCAATAAGAGCGGAGCAACAATGAGAAATGTTGCAAAATCGGGGAAAATTTACGCAGACGAAGTTGCGCGGGACAGCTAGTTACTTATATGCTTAGGTACTAATAATAAGGATACAAACTAAAGTGAAGTGTCACTAAAATTTAATAGATTCAAAACACATGTATCCATTAAAAAGTGCATAATTATGTAGGTATTAATTAATAAACAATAAAGGTCATGGTTTTATAGATTCACTAAACGTAACAGTACCTAAGTAATTATTTATGCAGTCAAAAATGCAAACAGCGTCGTTTATGTCATAACTGACATGAAACGTACCCACACCATTGAAGTCCCTATTATGTGAAAGTATAAAGTTAGCCATTATACACTGTTTAAGCACTAACTTGCATTACATCGTTATTCAAAACTTCATTAATTTATGCGATGTATTAGGAAGGAAACATGAAAACTGACTTGTTACTGCACATTAGTCTATCTAAGTATTAATATCATTGACCATGTTCGTATCAAGTGCATACTGCATATACATTTTAATCGCTTACTCAGAAATCATTATAATAATTACGTATAATGCGAGCAACATTGTGGGCTTAGGAACAAAGAGAGCGACACCTCGGTCGGCGGCGCAGCGCGGGCGCATCGACTGACGTACTGCAGTGAGATCATTTGATAACCCAGAATGTCGTTACCAAGATATTATCACGCTTTTATATAAATGCTAAAACTGCTTTTATACCACTGTATCTATGCTAGAAATAAAGCAAGATAGGTTCGTCGGGCGTGTACGCCGAATGACTTAATGGCAAGTTCTTTACAACTTCCTACACGTCGTTAAATTTTATAAATATTTCCGTTTTTAAATGCTTTAAAGGTTTTAATTTCAGGACTATAGAGCTTTTAAGGTTTTAGTTTTATTCAAAGTGTTATCAAGTTTTAAATAAAGTTGTAGTCAGTGATAATAAAACCTTTTTAGAGACCGAAATTTTAAGGGTAGATTACGCGAAACAGGGTTTGGCTCTCTCACAAATTTATATAGAAAACCTAAATATTAGGACACGAAAAAAAATGTGTCACTAGTTAAAGAGTTTTTCTAGTAGATGATATAATAAAATTTAAGGATATGTCTTAATATGATCCCGCAAATAAATCTTGAAGTTGTGGAAAAATGCAAAAACGAGCATTTTCGTATTGCCATAGTCATGGCGTTCGTAATCTAACATTTATACGAACGAATATTCTACTTTATTTTGACCTGCACTCCTGCGCACTGTGAAGTAATGGTTGTGTGCGGAAGAGCGAGGCCGGCGATCGTGTCGCTGTGTACGTAGCGCTAAATGAATAATTCTCTCAGTGTAATGAACCCTTAAACCCGAATATTTTTGCATGATTTACATAGAGTGCTAGTATCTAGTGATACTAAAAAATAATATCCAAGAAAAAAAACAAACTTTAAGTTAAACGACTTAGTTTAGATAGGTTGCGATCGCAAGTCGGATTTGCGATCGGAAATTTCAAGTTTAATTCTTAGATCTGAACTTCAATTTTTCTTTGAAATGTATTTTTTGCAACTTAATGCACACAAAATTGTACAAATTCGGACTTAATGCCCATTTTCTACAAGTGAGGTAGGTGCTTAATTGATTTTTAATTACCTAATACAAAATAATAAAAACGTGTAATTTTTGCAATGCAATGCTTGTATCGATAAAATAGTTGACAAAAAATCGCCTAAATAAGTAATACTAAAAAATAATACACTATGACATGTGTACATCGCAATTGAATCGTATCTAATAGAGTAATTGTTTACACAATTAATTGCCATGTTATACCGAAATATATCATAACTTGTAATCGATTTTGTGTTCACGGAAACGTGTTGCGTCTCGCCACGTGCTGGCTTGCATCACAGTTGGCGCATAGAAAGTAAACTGCTGTTTTATGATAATAGGATTTCGTCCCGGAAAATATACTTGCGACAAAACGACTTGTTCAGGAAATGATGCACTCTCACAGATTTATCTATTTAGAACATAAAAAATTGCGAATGGGGTATAAAAATACGTTCATTTTGTTTTTTTTTATACTGGGGTCAATAGTATCTGAGCTCCTGGAATATGGACACGTTGGTGCGGAAATCAGTTCACGATATCCCGATAATCTTCCTCCAGCATCACATTTCTAGAGCTTTCTTATAAGCCTAATGTCCATGTCTCTTGCACGTAAAGAAAAATGAGAAATACTAGTGTTCACACCAACCTGACTTAAGTGGCTTTGGTAATGTTTTGAGATTATTCCATACTCTACTTAACTCTATAGGTCGTTTTACTTCATCCATGCAGCTACCGTTGTTTCATATTAAAACCCCAATGCACACGAAGGTCTGGACCACGTCGCAGTTCGCTATCTGAGTCACTTCCGGCGAATTATTACCATGCTTCATAACAATAATAAAATCTGTAGATTCAAAACATTGAGATAAAATATACTATGATTCGAATTAAGATACCTAAATCAGCGTTCTCAAAATAGAAGCTTAGTTGGTTGAATAATTGTGGGTTTTTTTTTTGGTATAGAATACTAAGTAGGTTCAACCACAATTTCTAATACTACGCTGACAAAGGCGTGTACAATTATGTGAAGAAAGATATAATTTATTCACGATATTGAATATTTAACACAGTCGTAATGCAAATTTAATATCCAATAATTATAATCTAGAAACAAATTTTGTTTTAAATTAGTAGGTATCTGATAATCTTTGATAATAATAACATATTTTATGAAAGTTAATTAATACTTAATCAAAACCTTTTTAAATACTAGTTTTATAATTACTTTTATGCATATTTCACGTAAGTAACCCAATGAAATATTAGAAAAAAACGGGTTGCACTCTGGGAGTGCCGGCAGAAGTGAAAACTTGAACATTAACGTTGTGCATTTTTGAATATTTTGGAATGGTTAGGTAATATTTTATTTTATTTTTTGTTTTAATCAGTGTGAAAGTACTATCATTTATGTTTGGATTTATACAATAGTCATCTATTGCGTTATCGTACACAAACATGAAAATTTAAAAATGACAATGACAACGACATGACAATGAAATATTATATCAAATATATGAAATATTAAATCTGAAATTAAAAAACAAAAACAAAATATTTAAATAAAAAAGTGAAAATAAAACCATTTAGATTCGAACCGGGTCTAAGGAAATCTTCTAGTTTCTAGACGGCCCAATTTCTCACCTGAACTATTATAACATCAACATTGCGGCGAAACTTACTTTCGTATTCTAAGAATCTTACGGTCACGTGATCCTGACGCGAGTTTAACATTTTATACCCATACCAAAAAAGGGTATAACGCCGCTAAAGAATTAAAAAAATCAACGGATTGCATACTGATGAAATTTAAATAATATTTTTCGATCTTACTGACATAATAATGAAAAAATGTGAAATAATAATAATAATATCTTGGGACAACTCACACAACGCCATCTGATCCCAAACTAAGCAGAGCTTGTACTATGGAAACCAGACAACTGATAAACATACTTATATATTTCTAAATACATACATATTATAGATAAATAACACCCAGACACAGAATAAACCATCGTGCTCATCACACAAAGTTTTATCCTGGGTGGGGATCGAACCCACGACCTCTTGCGTAGCAGTCGGATACACTCCCACCGCGCCACAGAGGCAGTCAAAAATAATAAATCACAAATCAAAAACCAAAATTAAAATTAAAATAAACAAGGGAAAAAAATAATCGTTACTCGGACTCAAATGGGGTCTTCTGGTTTCGGGGCCGCCCGATTTCTCACCTGAGCTATAATAACATTGTAAATGGTGGCGAAATTTACCTCCGTATTCGAATGATATTGTAGCAGTTTTCATTGCTCTCGTTCCGTCTTACAAATTTTCGATCAGGTCACGTGTCCTGACGCGAGTTTCACATTTTTAGCCCATTGTAAAAAGTGCACAACGCCGATAAAAAAGTTTTCACTTCAAAAAACCTAAATAAGAGAGACAATATTAGTTCAGTTCAGGTTCAGTTACGCTTGAGTCGTAGATATGTTTGTGAGGTCTAAATTAAATAATTAAACTTTTATATTTTACTGGTGAGGGAAAGGTTTAACCTCGCTAAAGATAAAGAATTCAAGTTTAATAGGGAGGACTTGGCACTCTGGGGTAGGTTTTATCAAGGAAAAACTTTTTTCGGGAACCCCTTAGCCTAGATCCGCCAGTGCTAAGAAACCTAAAAACCTCCACTGCTGAACAAAGGCCTCCCCTAAAGATTTCCACAACGATCTTGTGGGGAGTCCTGCACTGCGTCTTACAGCAATATAATAAAGCAACTTAAATAGAGCTCCTCTCTCATCAATCAGTGAGCTCGGTGCTCGGCGCTATGAATGGTCTAACAGACTATGTAGATTTTAATTAAAGAGAGTAGGAGTTTTTCCAGTCCTCATTTTCACATGTAATGTATGTAATCGAGATATATTTACAGTGAAATGATGTATATTGATTAGTTAGGTACTGCTGGTAATTTTTGTTTTACAAGTATCAGGTTTTTAAATGAAAAATATTGTGTAACCAAATTACGTTTAACGTTTTTTCTCTCTCTAGGTACAAACCTTGTCTCTTTTAAACACCCATTACACATTAAATGCTCAGACAATACGATTCACCTCACATTTTTTACGAAAGCAATAAAAAGATCGTGATGTGTGGGGCCAATCGCAGCCCGTCGTGCCTTCATTGGCGAGGTCGATGTCAACTGGGAACAGGTCCTGTGACGTCACAATGTTATTACGAACAAAAAATATCGTGTTATTATGAACACGTTAGAAGCGCACTGACTGAGCAAGTTCTTTAAGAATGTAGAAGCTGTAATAGTCTTTTTTACTTCAGTACTGAGGTGAATGAAATTAGTGTGAGATTTCATTCATTTTATGGGATACTTACTTATAGCTTATTCTCTCAAGTTCGTGTCTATGGATCTCAGATTAGGTCTGGTTCGAGAAGTGCGGTTCACATTGAGTATTATTATTATAGAAAGAGTAGTACTCAGGTTCTTATAATTAATTGGTTGTATATCAGTAAAGGTTGTCAACGACGAACTCTTTTATATGCTACAAATTATTATCTTGTTTTTTGTTCAGTACTAATATTATAAATCCGAAAGTGAGGATAGACGGATGTTTCTTGCCCTTTCACACAAAATCTACTGAACGGATTTTCATGTAATTTTACAGTAATGAAGTTTATTTATTACAATAGCTGCACATAGGCCATAATTAAACATAACGTAGGAAGCCGCGGGGAAAAGCTAGTATTCTTATTAAAGTACTTTACTGACAGCTGACAGCTGTCAGCCCCCTAAGAATATGCAAATTTGATCGTAAATATTGAGAGTTTATAAAAAAGATGTAAATTAATTAAAATAGGCACTACGCCTCCCACTCTACCTTCGTCTATTTTCTTCTAACTTGCACATTAATTCAAATAGCCCTTATGTTATTATGTCTCTAAAAAAAAGAAATCAGGCGAATCAGTATTTCTAAATAAGGGAATTAAAAATCTATGTAAATTAAAAAGTGCTACATACTACTCGATAAAGATAAATTAATTTTAATTAATTTTAAATCAAATTAAAATTAATGATAAACAACACACAATTGTAGACAACATACACTACAAATTTTACAAAAAATTATAACTATTTTAAACCAAGTTGTAAAAATGGCGGCAAACTAACATGTCGCTATATTTACAGCTCCGCGTTTAACGATAATATTAATTAAAATATATTATACAGCCCTACAGGGTCTAATAATGATAGTTACCACCTCCTAAAACAAATAATGACATGTAAAATAGAATTGAGTGTTAAAATATATAAAAATAAATATAACTGTATAATTATATATAACACTACATAGTATATAACAAAGTCGCTTTCTCTGTCGCTTAAATCTTTAAAACTACGCAACGGATTTTGATGCGGTTTTTTTTAATAGATAGAGCGATTGAAGAGGAATGTATAATAAGATCCATATATTTTATATCCGTGCGAAGCCGGAGCGGGCCGCTAGTTATCTGTATAAAACAGGTCGGAGTAAATAATTTAAAGTAGTATAAAGTCCTAAGCTGTCACCTATTTGTCGATAGAAGTGTACCCTTCCATTACATTTTATGACCAAGCCCGGAGGGTAAACAGTAGTCGAAGAAAAATGTATTATGTAAGTATTTATGACCGCAAAGGTCTTCCTGGGAGGTAAAGGCCATACAAATATGAGTATTTAAAATGCCGTCTACTGCCCAAGGATATATTGCTTAATTTATAAATATCACCTCAAGTTTACCTTAAAAGTGACACTCACGCGATATCATATTAAAGTAGGATTATTCAATTACGAATTTCCATTGTAAATGTTATACGTATTTAATAAAAACTTCTGATAAATCGCTGTTTAATTGTCGTACCATAAAAAGGTTTATTTTTATTATCCAGCCTAATAATAAATGCACATAATCTTGATAATAAATAGTCTTTTAAAAATGCCCTTTTTTTTAAATGTTTACTTTTTTTAGTTAAAATCCATCTGACCTAACCCTAAACGAAGCGTTTTGTATGTGTCATAGTCCATAATACAGATACGCTTTACTTTTTGTGGAAACCTTGTAAAAGACAGATATAATTTCATTTGTATGATATTTTGTAATTACTTATTTAGACATTTATTTTAAACTAGATCACCCGTTGGAGGAACTTCATAGCAACAACAACAACAATTACCATACAAAACTTCCAGTTTCGAGCTTCGTGTTGCTTTCTTTTTTTATTTTATTTATTATTTCTTTTTTTCTAAGCTTTAACCATAGTTATTTTTTATTTTTTTTAAAGGAAATAAAGGAGGATGCAAATGTTGGGCCCACCTTCCAATAGCTATGTGTGTTACATCGTTTGATAGGTATTTTTGAGCTGAATAAAAGTTTCTATGGCGCCAAGTTCCTAATCTTAGTCCGTTCAGAGTTATTCTTTATTAAACATGGTAGTTTTAGCACTCAAGTAATTCTATATAAATACTAACATACAGTTATCATTTGCGTCATTGAGTCACAAATCTTTTTATCGGTCTGTCTCACTCGCACTCATTATGTATGATCAGGACTAGGACGAGGAAACTGGTTAGCGGCGCGGACAGGACGGGCGACGATGCGCTCAAGCGCAGGTAGTCGTTCGTATGTAATACGTGTGTGACTACGTCCTGTCTCTTTGTTTACTTCGCCGGCTTTCTCTTGGAATTTTTCGGTAATTGACGTTCGGCTTGAAATAAGGATTATTGAACTGCTTTTCGATTGGACTATTGTTTATTACTATGGAAGTTTTACGGAATTGTGTCATGTGTCGTAGAGGATTGTATCGCGGAAGATACCAGCGACATCTTTTGACTAATGAACTAACAAGAATGCGACCAGAGTTTGTAACATACATTCAAGAAAATGCATTGTTAGAGGTAAGTACTTTAAGAGATATTACGCTATGATGTATCTATGAAAAGAAAAATGTTTATTAAGTATACTTTTTTACAGGTTGTATTTGACAACACCCGGAGTGTGTGCCATCGGTGTTGGCAAAGGGTTGAGAGTGCAGTCAGACCGCCTCCTCCGCAAGAAGCAAACGACGAGCCACAAGCACAAATCGCAACTGTAATTCACGTGCCCGAGTATTCACGAGCACCAAACACTGCTAGGCATTGTATTTTCCTCAATTGTCGTAATATCACTCGTCATAGAATACCAGAAGTCATAAAAATACACACTTTCTGTGAACACAAGCTGTATATTCCCGATAGCGCCAGAGTGTGTCAAGAACACCTAAACAGTAACATCTGGGACGAATTACCACAACATTGCAATGTTACCCATGACTTCAGTGCAGCACAATTCAGTGATATTAGTGACATTATGAGAAAAGCTGTACAAAGAGGTACAAATAGATTAGATTTTAATACGAGAGGTGCTGTTACAAATGAAGAAATGCATTTTTGGACCGGCCGTAGTTTTGAGCAATTCGAAGAGATATTGGAACAAACTACATCATTGAGTCAGAGATGTAAAAATTCTAGAACCGCTTTAGCTGTCTTTCTAACAAAGCTGCGAACCGGTGACTCCAATGAGAGGCTTGCGACTTTATTTAATATGTCGAGACAAAACCTTGAACGATTGATGACCATAGCTCGTGAATGTCTCGTCAATGAGTACGTTGATCATCACTTAGGACTCGACCATATAAATAAATATGATATTTTGCGTCGAAACCTGATGATACCAAAAGCTTTATTTGGAAACAATGAAAATACGAAAGCCATCTTAATATGCGACGGGACATATGTATATATACATAAAAGTGCTAACTTCCTGTTCCAACGACAGTCGTACAGCTTACACAAGTTTCAAAATCTTTTAAAACCGTTTCTTTTAGTCACAACAGATGGCTATATAATTGAAGTGACAGGGCCTCATGCTGCTACAAAAACAGACGCAAACATAATGAGCGATATTATGAACAATGGTGAACATCCGATTCACTGTCTCCTTGAAACTAATGACGTGTTTATTTTGGATCGAGGATTTAGGGACAGCTTGGACGATGTAGAAGCCTGTGGTTACGAATACCATGTTCCGCCTTCAAAGAATAGGCACGAATCCCAACTTACCACTGACCAGGCTAACGAATCTCGATTGGTCACTATTTGCCGCTGGGTAGTGGAAGTGGTTAACGGCAGATTCAAACGCGATTTTAAACTGTTTCGCCAAAGATATTTTAACAATGCGTTGGCGCATATGTTTTCTGATTTTAGGATAGCTGCTGCAATCACAAACCACTTTCATATACCCATCGAAGATAGTCAATATGCAGAAGCTTTTGTCACCGAAATAAGGCAGAGGTTACATACACCTAATATTTTATATGAATATGTGGAACGGAAACGTTTAAACAGCAGAAGAGCTGATTTTACAAGAGTAGAAGCAAGTGATATTGATTTTCCGAGATTCAGCGAAGAACAAATCATTTTATTAGCTTTGGGAACCTACCAAATGAAGTTAGCGAAATCTTACTGCAGCGAGCATCTGCAAAATGGAATATATTCAATAGAAATATATCGTGAAGCTGCACTAGAGGATTTACCTGATTTTGGCATTGACGATGATGCTTGGCTCTTACGTGGTCGTATACAGTCGCGACACGTGAGAGCTAGAAGGTACTACTGTTACTTATTAGTTCACAATAATAATATTCTCCAAAGATATTGTACCTGCATGACGGGGCGACGTACTGTAGGGACCTGTGCGCATATTGTTTCTATCGTTTGGTACCTAGGGTACGCCAGACATGAGGGATTTGTAGGCCCAGCCTTATTTTTAAATGACGTCATTGTAGACTCGGATGATTAAATAAATGTTTATTTTTAAAATATGTTATCGTTATTTTATTTATAAAAAAGCATTTTTTAACGTTAACATCTGTTTAACATTAAATAAACATTTCTTAACATTGTTTTTGGATCTTGTTAAACTACTATGTTTAATGAAGAATAACTCTGAACGGACTAAGATTAGGAACTTGGCGTCATAGAAACTTTTAATCAGCTCAAAAATACCTATCTAACGATGTAACACACATAGCTATTGGAAGGTGGGACCAGGTTTCATAGAAACTCTGGCATCGTCCTTTTCATTATTATATTTACAGAATTGAATAGCCATTCATAATACTCATACCTTCTTAGTATGACTTTGTCCACACAACCCAAATGTGTAATCATCATTATGAACCTACTCCTCAATTCAATTTCATAGCGTAGGTGTGGCCCGTGGGTCTTGCCATAACCACATAAATTTTAATAAAACATAACTAATGCAGCTTATGGTTGCTTTTAACCTGCCAAGTCACGTCAAACTCGATTCAGCGGTATTTACTTGATGCCGGCGATATAGGAAATCTATTGACAAAACAAATATAAAAATAAAACCTATGTGTATCTCACACATTCGTTTAGGTCCTTATTTAAAAAAAAAATGTCTTAGTTTAGAAACGATTGATTTATGGTAGATTCTTCAGACTATAATCTAATTTATAGGACAACAAATAAGAACTCAGCTCAAATGTAAAAAAAAAACTAAAATTATTCCGAGAAA
Source organism: Herminia tarsipennalis (assembly GCA_945859575.2). Taxonomy (NCBI): domain Eukaryota; kingdom Metazoa; phylum Arthropoda; class Insecta; order Lepidoptera; family Erebidae; genus Herminia; species Herminia tarsipennalis. The sequence goes on from OX243840.2 coordinate 9,983,742, forward strand.
AATACAAAATGACTTATTAAAACAAAGTATAAAAGCCTCGGTGCGCGAGTCTATCTTGCATTTTCCCAGTTTTTTCTTTATAAAATAATAAATTAACTAGCTACATAATGTTTATATTAAGTAGGTACCTATATTATATATTATGGTGGACCCTCAAGAGAATACTAATGATGGATTATCATTAGTTCATTGTGCTATGAGTTGTAACAGCTGTCTGTAAGACAGGACATTCTGAGGGCTTTCCTGGTCATTAGGTAGTAACTAGGTATGAGTGCATAAGTGTGTGACATCCTACATTTCGTAACAGAACATTTTGATGAAAGGAAGTTATTATTGCCAAACTATGTAGTTAATCATATATATATTTTGATTAATAATACGCATTTGCAATGTAGCCGTAGTAGTGCCGTGTGGTGCCGGCTTAAGAATAGTACCACCCCATCTCTTCCCGTGGGTGTCGTCAAGGCGACTAAGGGATTTCACTCCGGAGGACGGGCAGCAGCGTCCTCTGCGTACTTAAAGCCTTACTGCGATCGCCAACCCGCTCGCCAAGCGTGGCGATTATGGCAATTACCCCCAGGATCTACATACCAGTAGGTTCTACTGGGGAGACCCGTGCCCAGCAGTGGGCCATCATATGGGTTGATATGTATGCAATGTAGCCGTACATAATTCTCAAAATAAGAAGGCATCTACGTGTAAAGAATTGTTAAGAATTTAAAACCAAAAAGAGTACCAAAATTGTAGAGATTTTTTTGTGTTGACAACTTTTTATCAATAACATAAATATGTAAATTGTATTTTACTATGGATCTTGCGTTATTCATTTTTGTTGTCAACGTCTCTAGCCAAATATTTGTTAACAACTCGTATTATTCTTAAAATAGAATTACTTGTTAGTATTGAAGACTAGATTGTAATATAATGACGAATCCAACCAGGGATTATCATTAAAAAAAAACTTGTATTACCACAGTAGGTAGTTACCAAATTTGGTAGAAAACGGGCGTAAACTTTGCAATATTCATTTGTTTATATTTTTTTACTCAGATTTTCTGCTATGGTATATATAATTTAATATTTTTTTTAGATATTTACACATCGCTATAAATAGTTTAATTTGATCATTAGGTATCGAATAACTGAATAATACTAAGTATTATTTTAATTTTAAACATAGCTTATGGGGCATAGAATAATTATTTCTTTTCTAGTCACGTATCCGTCAAATAAATTGTTGCTGAACGAGTTGAATATGTTGCTCGCAAATGTCAATTGTGCCTGGAGCCGCATGCGCACGCACTAGTCGATGTATACGCTATTAATGCAAAATAACTATAATTTAGGCGACGTCGACGTTTGGCGTTCAACCGCCAGCCTCTGGAAAGGCGACGGAAGCCTGTCACAGGCGCAATTACAGTACCGAGAATCGGCATTAGTTCGTCGTGTTGAACTATTTATGTATGTAAAATAAAAGCAGCCTCTCGTACGGGGAAACGGCGATTGCACGCATCTCTCATTAAGCACTTTAGAGCAATTTGAGGAGTGGAGAAAAAGTCGGCCGAGACGCGGCACAACATCGCGTGGTCAATTAAAATCTTGCCGCACCAGCGCCGAGTGGCGGCGACTCGCAACCAACGGTACGTTCGCGCACAGAAAGGCCAAATAACACAGTCGACTTGTTCTGAATTGCTCGTATCCTCCGCTATCTAAATAACGTGGCAGGAGTTGCTGATGTGCGGCCACTGAGTGAGGCGTGACGTGAGACGCGCGGTAATTGCCACTCAATGAACGAACTTGTTACCACTGCAATCCCAATCGCTAATTATCTACTTAGTAATGAACTTGAGAAAAATATATTTGTTAGGTCAAACTGACGATATTAGGTTACAATATATTATCAACATATTCATATACAATTTCAGTCTTAGATTAATATATATTGAAAATTTATAATTTTACAGATTTTTAGTGGTTAAAGATAACCTTTATATTAAAAGTTCATAATTTTACAGATTTTTAATGGTTAAAGAGTAATAAGCAGTTAAAATACTTTTACATTATTAGCAAAAGTTTGGTCTTTCTGCTATTAACGTTGGTTTACATTAGGGATTTCTAGTGAGCACAAAGGTACATATCTGAGCCCGGAATACTTTGTTCACAGAAGCATATTTATGCAGTACTAGCTGTCGCCCGCGGTTACGCCCGCGTAGATGACTTTACCCCCTTAAGGGTCGATTTGCACTTATGATCAAAACACTGAAACACATGTATCTTTATTTTATAGCAAAAAGCCAAATTCGATATTTTATAGATCTAACTTCAATACTGACGGAGTTCCATACAAACATGCGACCCCTATTTTCCCCCTTTAGAGTATGATTTTCCAAAAACGCTGAAACACTTTCTTTATTTTAAACGAAAAAGCTAAACACAAAATTTCACCGATCTGACTTTAAAACTCACGGAGTTTCATATAAACTTGCAAACCCTATTTAACCCCTTTAGGGGACGAATTTTAAAAAAATCTTTCTTAGTGGATGCCTACAACAAAATACAACCTACAATAAAAGGCATTAACTGCTAACATTGTAGTTTTGTAACCCTAGCGGTTTAGGCTCTGCGTTGATGAATCAGTCAGTCAGGACAAGTGATTATATATATATCACTTATCTATACATATTATGTATAGATAAGTGATACAGTCGTTGACAGAACAGACATGACACTACATTTTTTTCTGAGATTTGTACCAAGTTCATAATGCTATGTTGATAAAACAACTCTGTGTTTATAGAGAGCTTAATGAAAAATAAAACTCTTTTAAATTACAAGTGCTAGCTAACATTATTTGTTCACAAACTGTGTCTGCAAGTAAATTATGCCAATCTTTACATAGTATAAAACAAAGTCGTATCTAGTATGTCCCTATGTACGCTTTGGATTGGATTTTCACTATTATTCAGACTAATTATTTTCTCCCGGATGGTTTAAGGTAAATTAATTAAATACATTTATAGGTATTATGTGTATAGTCACATATAGAAGTGTAAGTAGTAATGTCATACACCAAGTTAAAGGGCTGATGAAAAACCTTCACGTTTTCTGCAATAATAAAGAGGATATAATAAACGTTAAAACTCTCAATTTCTTTTGCAAGTTTAATGCTAGTATGTAATGTATAAAGCAATAACAAAATGTGTAAATGGACGTAATATTGATAACATACTCATTTATTTCTTAATTTATATTCAGAAAAGCATCGAGCACGAATAAACACAGCTGTGCGACAGGTAAGAAAATTATTGATACTAGTAATATTATTCATATTAATTTTATTTATAAGGCCAATTTACATGTCAATATTAATATCCGTAAATTGTTACAAATGTACTTAATATATCATAATAATACTTTAAAAATTACAGAAAGTACCTACATCATATAAAATTTACAAAATACAATTCTATTTGTATTTCAAGACTGAGGAATAAAATATGATTGAATAGGGACAACATGCTAATTTTTGCAAACATTAGTAGTAGCATTTTCAACCTGTATTGTACCAACATATAGACGAATTTAGCTTTATAGGGGATAGGGAAGGGATGACACAGTCAAAATATTGCTATTTTATTTATAATCCTGACTTATCCGTTTACTCATCCACGCCCAGTCGTATCCCTAGAGTTTTAGAAAATTTAAAGAAAGATTTCTTTTGTGATGTTGGCAAGAATGAATTGAACCCCAGCCTGATGGGGCAAACTTGTAGACCCAGGGGTTTCAACTGACGCTTTATCAATGATCAGTCAGTATCTTTTTTTGTAGATACATCATACATAAATATTTGTTGAGACAATTATTATGATAGTGAATTCTGATATGTACAACACTTATGGTGTACATAGCATTTGCATAATGCTTACACAAACATCAGACAAAGATTAAAAATACTACAAAAAATTAAACTAACTAAAGTAACTTATAATAGGTACCTCATCACAAGAATAGGCCAGTTTTTGTATATTCTGTATGAAACTTTTAAATGGGTTATGAAAGATGTCAATGGTAAAGTCACGAGTTTGGATGGAATTGTACCAGTTTAGGTCCCCAGAAAGGGGGGTTTGATGTCTTAAGTTGGTTCTGGAAAATGATATTTGAAATATTTTATTTCTGATTTATCAGGAGGATAAGGACCGGTCAGGGATATTTTTTGCATCAGTTCACTTCTTTGATCTTTGATCTTCTATGACATAAAAGATTAGATAAATTATTGAGATTTGAATCGTAATTTATAAACACTTTACAAGACTGAACCAAGCCAAATGACATTATAAGAGGAAGGTTCCATCTAAGTACAACACACACAACCAAAATTAAATTAATGCGGGTGTAACTTGACGGATAAGTACTAAAGGTATCATTATATAAAACTTAATGTTATTATGATAACGCTACTATTGTTAAAAGCGAGTCATCTTAGTAGCCAGTAAGTATAACAACAAATAATCACGTTGTATGAATACACCTGAGCCGGGCAGTTGAGACGCTCGGCGTGACTAGGCGTCCTGCACCCACGCACCTCCGTACAATGCTTCGCTGTTACCAGTCCGACACGTTTTCGAAACACTTTCAAAATATTCACTGAGCTTTTGAATACAGTTTCCTGGTTTTATGTGGGTAGATCTGATAAATCAGTTATTCGTTTTGAAATAAATAATAGGCTTATTTGTGTCGTAATAATTGATTGTAACTAAAGCATGAAATCAATTGCAATATAAATATTAGCTTCTAGTAACCGTTCCATTTTAAACACAACACTTTTGTTGTTAGTTATTTCACTTTTCCAGTGATATGTTACGTTTTATAAATATAGTCCTTTAACACTCTTCTTCAGCGTTTCAGTTGTGTAGGTTAGGTTTGTAAGAAATAAACACCAAGTTTGTAAGCCATCTTCACACCACCATTCGTCATAATCATTAAAAAATATATGCAAGAAAAATATAGTTAGGTACATTAATTTGGTCTGAATTATTAGGCAGTTACTTATTGATTAATGTGAATCTATAGAAAACTAAATGACTAATACTAATAGGTTCTGTTTTTGTGTTAAGAATGTGGGTGATCTAAATACTAATTTTAGAGACAACAGAACATAGCAAAGAGGAACAAAATCTTTTGTTCCTGCGTACTAATTGAAGCCGTAACATTGGACATCAATCACTCGAGCGACGTAAGAACTAAAACACTGTTAGTTTTGCCGCCGAATTATTAATTACATTCTCACAAAAAACTCACACACAACGCCGAAACGCATAAATTTCTTCCTTTTTCACCGCACAAAGGAGCCGGGCGGCCTACAATATAACGCTAAACAGATTAGCCGCGCCCGACACGGACGTCGCGGCATAATTTTTGGCGCCAGTAGTCCTGCCTCTAGATTAAACTAATATGAAAAGGAAATTGGGTAGAAAATGGACGAAGCCTATGTGTCATTAAGAATTCGATACACCTCTCTAAAGTGCCGGCACAACCTTTATTATATTTGACTTCATTTAATTGAATTAACTTTTACGTTTTTATGAAGTGCTAGTGATGTTCGGAACGAAATTTAATGGCCTATTTTCAGATAATAACAATGACGTTTATGTGACGGATATCGCTTTATAAATAATAAACATTCCTACCGACTTTAGCCGGTCGGATGGATAGAAAATTGTGTTCTATAACAAGCAGGTAACTTCACAATGCTGTGATTTGTTCCACACCGTTAAAAGATACATAATGTAGGAGCCATTATAATTTTCTACTTATAACTATTTGAACAAATTACGGTTGGATTTATTATTCAGTACGTACGACCGAGTAAACTCGACTCCACATTATTATTCAAAGGCACGGCAATATGAAGAAAATTTACACATAATGTTTTCTCTTACGGTCGGATATATTTTGGTGCGGGTAGGGCAGTCCACTCGACCCATGAGGGCGCCCATGAATAGTAATGGAGGTTAGGGCTCGAGGGAGTCGACTGGTGCTCGCAGACTCAATCGCGAGTAATGTGCCGCTTATGGTGCGTGCTAAATCGACAATACCCGGGGGTGCCCTACTCACTAGCAAACCGTTTCATCCGCTCACCTATTTGATTCGGTTTGTTCTAGAAATTAAACTTGGTGAACCGTGAAGAATTCCTCGAATGCGGTCATAATAAGTTTATTTTTCAGTGATTACTATAACATATCCATTAGCTATGCTTCCTTAGTACGTTAGTGTATGATTAGTTTAGATCAATAAATTTGTATGAGGTCTTGTCTGCAAATGCGCACGCGCACTTGTAAGGCTAGGCTTTGAACAAACAATATCTGTTCAAATATAACAAATAGGGAGTTGTTAAGGTTTAATACGAAACACTCATAAGTAACAAATGTCCAAATATTTAACTTATCATGTAAGGAGTTCTGGTCAAAGTTCTACTAAGAAGTTCTGGACAAAGTTTCGAGATAGGATCAGGACTGAGGATGGGATATAAAATGACGTAAAGTCTGCAAAGAGGTGTTTTGACATCGTATATTATCTTCGAAGTCCAACGTACAACACTGATAAGCCGGTTATGGAAGTGGAGATGTATAGACGTTTGTTGTTAGTAAGAAGTGTGTGGTAGATCTATGTTAGTGTTGTTGGCAGGGTTGTTGCTGGACTCACATTCATGAGCAGGTCCGGAGAGGAGGAGGCTTTGCCGCTCATGGCGCCGGTGGTGCCGGTGATGCGGGTGCTGGCGCATGTCACACAGTCACTACACTCGCGAGGCGCGGCGCAGGCGGCGCGGGCGGTCTGCGTGCGCCGAGCGAGCGCGACTGCCGCGCGCCGGCCCCCACCGCACCACGCGAGCCCCCACCGCTACCGGCTGCCTCATTTCTCACTATAATTTGCGTGCTGCTCGTTTTTTACCATTATTACTCCCTCGTTTTGTTTTACGTATTATCGAGTGCATCCCGCTCGCACCGGCCGCCATGCGCGCCGGGCGCCGCCCAGATAATAGCCGCATGCAATTACGTCGCAGCGCGGTGACGCGCCGCTGACGGCCGCGACAATACATCTAACGCCATCTTGTGACGGGGGGATGAACCACACGTTAAACCAAAGATTACTTAAACAATTTTCAAAACAGTACCAATACTACTACTTATAATCTTCTTACTATCGTCAAGCATTACCTAGAGAACTAATATAAAATAACATTTAGTGTACCAACTTAACCAATCTATTACGTCAATCACATATCTAATCAACAACAAACAAGCTAACTCTTGACTTTAAACATTTTTTTAATTAATTTTCAATTAAAATAAACACGTATAATAATAACTATATAATACAAGGCGTAGGAAATTGACAGTAACTTACAAAACTAGACAACAAAACCTGATTCATTTAAGTTAAACTTAGTCGTAGCGCTTCGTAGCACATGCGTAGCATCAACAATAAAGCGCAATGTAGACTCACTTCTCTTAGTTACTACAGTATTGTAGCGGTATCGAACTTCATTGAAGAATAAGTACATAACTTACTCTAAATCTGACTTAGACAGAAAGTTCTTGTGACTAATAAGGCTTCATTTTTATTCCTACACCAAGTTTAAATTCAAGAACTATGACTAAATTTACGTCGATAGTGCCCTGAACGAAATATGAATAAGATCTACTGTCATAAAAAAGTTGAAATCTAAATGAATTAATGGAGTTGATAAAGTCCAAAGCGATAACAACTGAAGACGTTGCTACTCAAAAACTGTGTACTTATGCTTACTTAATCAAAAAAATCTTTAATTTTTGAAGAATTGTTCTTCGAACCTAGATGTTCTTTAGAAGCAGTGTTGATAGCTTACGAAATTTTTGCACGAAGAAAGAATAGAGACTATTATCTATTCTTTCTTCGTAAAGACAAACCGACGATAATTCAGTTTTATGGTCTCTTATTATTTACTTATCGATTTTATTGCCACAATGGATAAATTTCTCACCGTGTAAGAGTTAGCAAGATTATTAATCGTATATCCCATCAGATGTATATTACTAACATAGATTAAACATGTTTATATTAATCTTATATTATTATAATAATTATTTATCGCCTGCAAAGAAAAAAACTGGAATCAATCTTAGATAATTATACAAAGATAATTTCCATCATACAAAGATTCATCATACATATATTTCCAAGTCGTAGAGTGTCAAAACTCTTTTAAAAATCTTAACAAACCTGTTTCTTTTAATAAAAATCGTGTATTTATTTGATGATACTAAAAAATGTCGTTATCTATGTATCGATCAGTGATTATGATCATAATTTATACTTATTTTGCATCGATCGTTTTTGATTTATGGTAACTGGTTTCTAATTTTCATAATGTTTTGAATATATAAATGTTTGTGTAATCATTTTTTAAATTGAATGAAGTTGTGAACCGCCTTCTCCGATTGCTGAAATGCATCATGTAATAGGTGAGAGTTCAATCTGTATGCAACAGAGTACGTATTTATTCACTTCGTAAGTAATCGAATAATCGATTGATTATTATAGTTACGTAGTTACTTACCCACTCATTTTGATTTGTATCTGACTAAAAAGTATTTGTATACATTTTGAAATTTGAAATAAAAGTAGATCTAGTTACAATTCTTTGCTGCATCAAATAAAATAATTGTAATTTATACAAATTCTTTTCTCGTTCAGTTTCAAATGGATTGCTGCTAGATTTTAGGTTTAGAGTTGGCGAATTGGAAATAATGAGAAAAAAAGCACGAAGTTATAAAAAACATATTTTATTTTCTCATTTCTATGAAAATACGTAGTTCATTACAACAAACAGAAGGCACATGTTTACAGGATTTAATATACAACTATTATACACACATCACATTTAAATTCGCCTGGTAACTTAAATGATTTTACATCAATACAAAACAATTATATCAGTTTTCTGCAAAACTTTATCAAATTTACAATGACTATGCACTAACACTTATTGTCCTAAAGCCATGGGGGGTTGTAAGTTATAATGTCCCTGAAACATGGTGTAATTGTCTTTAGTAGCGCACTGGTACGTAGTGATGGGTGTGGGGTACTGTTGGTACATTCGATGATCGCGTACAGGCGGCCGCGGGTATAACACATCTTGCCTCACTTCGGGATACCAGCCAGACATAACACCACTGGGGAACACAGCGCCACTGTTGTAGTTAGGTGTACTCGGCATCATATTTGGAGCCACTGAACCATAATTCAACATTTGTTTTGGAGCACTTTGGACCGACATTGCCGGAACTGTTCCGTAATTGGTGCTGCCAACAGCCGGTGCAGGCGCAGATTGAGGCTCTACTACGCGCTCAGGTTTATCACTTGTGGCACTTGGCGTTTCCTCTTTTTCATCATCTTTCGATTTCTTGCTCTTCCTTGAGACATTTGCGTGTGTTTTAACATGTTTCGCTAAATGATCCGAACGCATGAACCGTTTCGTGCAGAGTTGACAAGCAAATCTCTTCTCGCCGGTATGTGTTCTCAAATGACGTTGTAATTCATCAGATCGCGTGAAACGTTTACCACAAAACAGCCAGTTGCACACAAACGGTCGCTCGCCAGTATGCCAACGGAGATGAGCTTTCAGATGCGAGGTTTTGCCGTAGACTTTTCCACAACCGGGGACGTGGCACACATGTTCACGTTTAGCGCCGTCCTTGCCGTAATTTGGACCGAAACCAGCGGCTTCAGTAAGGCAGTTGGGGCAGCGACACTTTGCACATCGACGTTGGAGTTCACGGGCTTCTTCAGCAGCAGCGGGTGTCGGCGGCCAGTACGCGGGGTACTGGGGCGGGTAGGGAGGCAGCTCACGCCACGCTGGAGGCGCGCACCACGCTCCTGATGACGCACTGCTGCATGATGACAGATCTGACGCTGGAGATATGGCATCACCGCGACCGTAACCACACCCGTACCCACTCATCATGTTCATCATCTGCAATAAATAACACATTATTAGATTGATATGCTTACGAAAACACGATAACGAAAATTCGCCTGCACTGCAATTAACAAATTAAAACTGATTGATGTTCCAAAACGATTATCAAAATTAAATCAACGGGTAACAAGTACGTGTGTATTATTTTACGTGAACTATAATATCGTATATTAATGGGCGGGCGGACGGACCTGTTGCGCGGGCGGATCCACGTATTGCATTTCCGGGGCCGGTGGTGACAACGTTGCGCGACGAAACCTTCAACTGGATAATTACAGGGCGGCGCACCGTTCGCGCCGAGACGTTTTTAATAACTGGCTTGGAATAGACGTAACAAGCGGTTGTCACCTCGCCCCGGCCCCGCTGCCCCGAGGGAGCGAGCGGCGCGCGCGCACCCCTCCCCGCCTCGCTCTGCACCCCCTCGCCTCGCCCGCCGCAGCCTCCGACACACCCCACCCTGCCCCGTGAGTTATGAGCTTACCAGTTCGACTTGAGAATGGGAGAAAGAGCGAGACGACAACCGTTCAAACAAAGGTTACGTTAAGGTAACACTGTTTACTTTGAACTTTATCTTCGTGGTGCGGATTACCGTAGCCATAATAACGGCTCTTGATGACATGTAAGTGAAGTTCAACATTATGTACTGTTACCACTATGTTAAATTTCTATTAAATAGCTTTATTGTTAATCGGCGATTTAGATTAGATACCTAAGGTGCTAACAAATAGAAACGTTTTCAGTTGACGTCTTTTGTATAGAGTGAGCGCTAATTTTGAAAAACTCGTTTAAACATATGTTAAATAATTTGAATTAAAATATTTATCATAGTAATTAGGATTTACACAAAAGTCTTTTTACAAAAAAGATAAAAATTAAAACATTTCAAGTAAGTATATGTTTAGTTTCGATTTAGCTTTTTGCTCGTAACTGACTATTATTATAGCTTAACCAATGATTATTTTATTTTCTTTAGTTGAGCTTAGCATTACCTACCTGTAGTAAAACGAGATAAATGACTCTATTTATGTAAATACTACTCTCAAGCTATGTTTCTATGACATTACTTAATGTTCTATAATTCATCGTATGAACTGAAGAACGTATGTTCCTATAATAATTGCAGTGTAATAGTGATTATAATTACCTACATAGCTTTTTAATTACTGTAACGTAATAGCTATTCAATTCAAACCAGAAGAATAGTAACATCAAGTCGTACAAATATAATTTCTTTTGTCGACAGAGTCAGTTCCCAAAGACAGACCAAAGAGCTTAATGTATTTAATTTTTTCTCTATTTCGGTCGGCAGTTTGCGGCAGACGCATGATTTATGCATATTCGAGCGGAGCCTAACCTTTAATTACACGTTGTTAAAATATGGCAGTTTGTTAAATCGTTCTCTCTGCTTTTGTTTTACTAAACACCGCGCCTCTTAGAGACCACGCTCCCTTTTCTTCCTTCAACGAAATTTAATGTTTATATTTTTTATTTCTATAATTGCCTTTCCAAGTACAAGTATATGTTGTTTATTTTTTGGAGTTTGTTATCAGCTTTGGAACCATGGGAAAATGTCTTACAAAGTTCTCAAACAATAAATGTTATTTGAATGTTATTCCTAACGAATTAATTCATTTGAAACATTCAAAAACGCACAGTGAGTTTGGCCGCTGAATAAGGTTTGCCCTGTCTGGTTCAAGCCATTCCCCCCCCCCCCCCTTCCAAACGACAATCCTGGATCCGTCACATTAAAGATCTTAAAAAAGAACAATTTCCTATTACATTTATCTCTTTCTTTAACTACCAATGGTTAAAAAAACGAAACTTCGTACTTTAAGAAAAAAGCTTGTAAAGAACAATAAACAGCCCATCATTACTTCGCATTCACCTTCGCAATCATAATGATTTTAAAAGCTTCCTACCTCATTCCACGTGTTTCTACGAACTTACTACTGTTATACTTATATTCTAGTACAAATGCAAACCTGTCGACATGTTTACGATCTCATAGAACAAAAGCTTCGGCTGGACAGATCGAAAGACTTGCTACTGTGTCGAAGTCGGCGTTAGTCGTACAAAGCCCACATGCCGTGGACAATGTCCTACAATGCCGACTACTAATGTTCTATGATCGTCTCTCCTGCCATAAATCTTTGAGCTACTGTGTTTTTCTGAACAAAAAATTATCTGCTGTTCATTCCTTTCCTCCGTCATGTTGCGATAGTGCATGTGAAATATATTTGCCGATGCTTTGACCAGTTTTATTTTTGTGACACGCCGCTTTTGTTGATATAGTGCATCAGATGAAGTGCTTTCAGGGTCTTTGGCGGTATTGCAAAATGCAATTAAAAGCGTGAAATATGGTTTTTATTCAATGCACAGGTTGTTTCAAATAAAATATATTACACAATTTTAAATTGTTGTACCTTGTTCTGTTATAATTTAAGTAAGTAGTAATATGTTAGTACACATATATATTGCGTATATTATAAATCAGCAGTGACAAAAAAATTAAATCTGAAAGTAATAAAAAGATTGTTGGTGAGTGAATTTGTTAGCCCTATTAACGCTTGTTTTTTGTCGCAGGTTCGGTTGGATTCCGATAAAATATAAGTAACTTCTAATGTCGTGCTAAACAAAACGATCATTGAGAATTATAATACTTATAGTTATATTTATAAGTCTCATTGTTTAGTTGTCTGATCAGTAGCTTATACGTTTATTGCTGGTGGATCAACGAACCAAGCAATAACGATATCATCTATTTCAACTTAACAATAGCCAAAAAATCTTAAAAAGAACATTAAGAATGCACAATTTACTTCATATTCGATGCAAGCAGCGTGGGTGCCGCCCTGGCTACCACAATAGTTGTAATCTAACACCGCGTCGGTACTTTGTAAGTTCTCATAAAGCGCCAGCTCCATTCAGCACCCTGGCAAAAGACAGGAAGTGAAGGACAGCGTGCGATAGAACCAATTACCCGCCCACGATATAAGAAACCTGCAATTAGTGTAAGATATACCGAGGTTCTTGAACGGAAACGGTCGTATTCGCTTGATTCAGATGTCGATATTTGCTAATAAATTTTGTAGTATCATTACACGCGGTGTGACCTACAGGCACGTGTAGACTGTGAATGTAGAATTAAGTACCTACATTTATTTCATTTTTTAGTTGGTAAAGTAGTAAGAATGGTCATTAGGTATGGTGGTAAATTGCAGGTTGAAGGAGGTTTCATAGATTATAGTTTTTATCGCAAAAAGAACTGCTAACGTTAGTGAGAAACTTACTTACGAAAAAAATATTTTTATTACTTTCAGATTTCATTCTTTTGTCACATTTGTTTTCATAGGTTTAAGCTAATTATCTACTCTTTATTTATTGAACTGCTAACAGAAATACAACACTTTAAAGCCAATTTTATTTGGAAGAACCTGGAGAGTGTAGCGTATTGAATAATTCATCAGATTTTTATTTCGAAAGCTTATGAAAATCAAGGCAAGACTAAGCTCATCCACACATTAATTAGATTATAATTACGACTTATTAAATATGCACTTTATTTTTTGACACGTAGGTTTAGGTTACAGAACATCGAGCACAAGGCACTCAAAAAATAATCACATAATTGTTCGATTTTTTTACGAAATTCGATACGATACTCCAACAAAAGTCGTAAAAAGCTCAAATGCTACGGGTTACGAATAAGACTTACATTGCTTTTGTATCATATCGGACATTCATGTTATCTGATCGGAATTCCGCTCAAATTCGCGTAGTTGAAGGAGTGAACAGTCCTTTGTGATGGTGTAATAAGATCACCCGATGTACCTGTCGCAGACAATGAATGATGCACAGGTTCGCACCAGCGATGCTCCTTTGTCACCTCTTTGTATCTGTCGTATTTATTGCGTAAAGCAGTAGCAACGACAAAATGTCTGTTAGTTTTTGTCATTAGTTTTTCGTTTTGGATGTTAGCGTGCTTGTACTTAATCCTGACAAATTTGCAAGTGCAGAGTGGTTGAATACGTAGAGTTTCTCTGTTCAATTGCACAGTTGCATTGAGAAAATACCTACCTCACATAAATCCACAGTCAAGCTGACTCAAGCTATCAAGTACATTCTAAAACCTACCTCTATTTTACTTCGGGAATTACTGTATCTACTAAGACCAGGAATCGTCTAGTATGAAAACATTTTCGATCTTGTAGATGTAACTTCTCCATAACAACAGGATCGATAGCGAACTGTTATACGGGGTTTCGGAATTAGGTTTTTAAAAAAAATACTTTATATGAGCACAAGGTTACTATTTCAATATACTTTATATTGAAATAGTATATGAGATAGAATTTAGGAACTAGAATTTAAGTACAAGGATTTAGTACGACCGACCCGGACCGCTCTTCAAAACTATCTGCCTGTCTCGATGCCTAGTGCATCCTCCCAGAGCCAAAACTGCTGACTCTTCTATATTATAGTGCAACTTAGCAGTTTGCCTTCAGTTGCTAGGTATAACAACCCCCCGCAGAAGACTGAAATTGGGGAAAGGCCGAATTTCAGAATAGGCTTTAGACTATTTCTCTTAATCGGGGTAATTCGATTTCCGAGTTGCAACGTGATTCGTCAATATGCGGATTATCGGTATCTTCGGTACGAGTCGGTTTTACAAAAGAGACATTAAACTTAGGTTTACTAGAATGTTTGAAAAATACAAAACTCAACTTAATTAATTTAAACATTACAAAGGATATAACTATTACAGAGATTACAGAGGTAAATACAAAATGAGGGGTCTCATACTTTGCTAGAATGGGTATTTCTTGGATGATTTCATTTAATTTGTGGAATAACTTGTCGTTTCTTGTGTTAGCAGTTAGATCATCCAGATCAATATTTTGTAGTAAAGTAGGAGATAAAATCATGTTTGATTTTGTATCTTTATTGGTAAATTTACAACATGAGTCATTTATAATGCTATAATCTAAACTAGGGCTAGGAATATTTATATTTAAGGCATTGTTTGTCGATATAAGTCTTACACTTTTCGTATAAACCGTGCACTGATTTGGAATGTTTAATACATCGGTACCGGACACTATTATTTCCCGTAATTCGGAAACACCGCACTCAATAGAGATTTTACTCGGGCGAGATTGCACAAAGATCCACCGATTGTTTATAAGTGGATTCCAATCTCTCTAAGTTTAGATAACATTCATATAATTCTTATTAATAATAATATAATATCTTGGGACAACCCACACAACGCTATCTGATCCCAAACTAAGCAGAGCTTGTACTATGGAAACCAGACAACTGATAAACATACTTATATATTTCTAAATACATACATATTATGGATAAATAACACCCAGACACAGAATAAACCATCGTGCTCATCACACAAAGTTTTATCCTGGGTGGGGATCGAACCCACGACCTCTTGCGTAGCAGTCGGATACACTCCCACCGCGCCACAGAGGCTGTCATCTATTCTGCTGACTCTTCTATATTATAGTGCAACTTAGCAGTTTACCTTTAGTTGCTAGGTATAACAGAACGATACCACTATCGCCTACTCTCAAGTATTTTTTTATTTCTTAAAATTATTGTTTTTTTTTAAAGACGACTCCCGCAGTATGGTACAAGCCGTGTGTCGCGGGGGGCTTTACGAACATACAAGTCACGGATACAAAGTACACCCAGACTCACCCAGACAGACGGAACAACAATTTGTGTATCACACAAAGTGGTGTCCCGTGTGGGAATCGAACCCATGACCTCTTGCGTAGCAGTCGGACACACTCCCACCGCGCCACAGAGGTGGCTGAATGAGAAAATGATTTGCATATTCTTGTTTACCATCTCAATTGACTTAAAATTAAATCGCCATTCGATGAAGAGACGTAAACTTAATCTACTTCTATACTAATATTATAAAGAGGTGAAGTTTGTGAATTGTGAGTTTGTGAGGTTGTAGGGGTAATATCTGGATCTGCTTAGCCAATCAATGAAATTTGTTGCAAACACCAGGGACAATGACGCAAACGAAGTTGCGCGGGTCAGGTAGTTTGATTTATGTAATAGAATTTTAAAAGCTGCGTAGCGTAATCGCGTAAATATTTTTTACGGTATTGCAGCGACCGTTGTCACGGGTAGGTCTGCAATAGAACAAAGGCATTTGCTTTAAAATAAAATATTTACGCGATTAAGACCCCTTATAAAACTCATCTATACTAATAGAGGTCAAGTTTGTGAGCTTGTAGGGGGGATCTACTTAAACGATTTTAAAATTCCTTTACCAATAGAAAGCCACGTTAACATCACGCTACTACCAATAGGAGCAATAGAAAATGTTGCAAAAATGGGGGGAAGTGACGCAAACAAAGTTGCGCGGGTCAACTAGCATATTTCCAATGTAATGTGCTTTGTGTTTCAGAAGTCATTAGACTCTAAATGCCGAGACTAGATAGACAACACTTAAATAAAAATAGCAAATATCAAACAACACAACATTTTATTTGTATAACTGAGAATCTATCATACATCAAAAATCACACACCGAAAGCAAAGACCGTCCACTCGGACGGCACAAAAAATACACTGAGTAGGTAAAAGATTTCTGCGGAACATGGCACCCTGTGGCGCCGCGGCCGTTTTCAAACGAGCGTTCTCTCTATAACCTGACAGCCGAAATTGCCCCACATCAGTAAAAACGACATCTCGAGAGCAGTTTGTTTTACACAACAAGCCGTTCGGCACACATATAACGATGACACGTTTTTGACGCCAATGTATTGCTCTCATTAGGACCTTTTTTTTTAGTGGCCGTCTTTGTTAGTAATTAAGGAAATATGAATGAGACTAGCCATTAGTGTCAAGTTTATAGGGAGAGGACAAGACAATAGGTTGACTTTATTATTATGGTCCAGGAAATCAGTATGGTCTTTTAACACTGACTTTAATACGAAACTAATTGTAAAAAAAAACAAGCTTTTAAGAGTAAAAAAACAAGCTTTAGTGTTAAAAAAGTCAAACTAATCGGGCCCCCAACTCGATGGGTTTATATTGTTTAATCTGAAGTTCCTATGGCCGTCTTCCGACTCGATCATCAAACAGCTCCGGTATTGTCACTAAGCTCTCAGTATTGTCACCAAAGATACATATGTACACCAAATTTAAGTCAATCGGACGTCGAGAAGTGATTCTAATTTAGCTTCCAAGATTCGTGCCGAACACACAAACATTGCCAGTTAAATAAAAGCTTGTAACTTCCGGCTCCATCACCAGAACAGCTACATGGTACCATAATATTGTATTGTCACCAAAGATAGGTACATATGTACATCAATTTTAAGCCCAAGCGGATTCGGGAAGTGGTTCTAATTTAGCTTCCAAGATTCGTGCCGAACACACAAACATTGCCAGTTAGATATATAAAAAAATATAAAAACCACGAAACTATAAATAGAACATTTCTTGCCATCGGCAGTTAGGCTAGGCGCACACATACGGTGAAAGAACCTGTGATATATTTGGGTACTTTAGGAAGAAGCATTACTCTATTGAGATCCAATAGAAAACTCTATGTTTATTTATTTATTGGAAAATATACATCATGATGTTACTAACAGGTAATGTTTTTATGAAAATTTAGTAAACTAATTATATCTAGTTATTAGTTAGGTAGGTACATGAAGATTTAAAGTAGGTATACTAATGTTAAACCTATTGGAGGGGTGAACCTGTTACCTACTGCTTGTTCGTACTTAGGTAATGTAATTCATTTTTATTGTAAATGTCGAAATTATTAAGTCTTATAATAATTTAGACATATGCCGTGTGGTGCCGGCTTAAGAATAGTACCACCCCATCTCTTCCCGTGGGTGTCGTCAAGGCGACTAAGGGATTTCACTCCGGAGGACGGGCAGCAGCGTCCTCTGCGTACTTAAAGCCTTACTGCGATCGCCAACCCGCTCGCCAAGCGTGGCGATTATGGCAATTACCCCCAGGATCTACATACCAGTAGGTTCTACTGGGGAGACCCGTGCCCAGCAGTGGGCCATCATATGGGTTGATATATATATATATATATATATATACAATAAAAATAAAGCTAATTGTTGTGCTTATAACACGATCTTGTAAAAAAGTGATTTCTAGAGTAGGTTGTTCGTTCTGAAGTTTGGAATATGAAATGTCGGTTTATTACGGGCATTATTTCGAAGGCAAATGAAAATATATGAGGAATCCACCAAGTTATTTACAATTTTGTACTTACTGGAATATCTGCTCTCTATGTTCTCTGCGTATTTTTAAGACAACGTTATTTTTCAAACAGATCCAAACCTTTGTGTCAGTCTTTTAGAAAATTTATTTTTATTGTTTTGTATGTTACAATACTTAAGATACGAGTATCACCTTGTACCGTTCTTTTACCTAAAACTCTTAGTAGGTACGCGCTTGGCTTTAAGTGATTTTAGAATTACATTAGTTACCTTTAAAAGTTTCTATTTATATTAGGTAAGTAGGAAGGTATTTATCTATTACATTAGTTTTAGCTTAGACTTCCAAGTGGTCAACGGATTTTACGAATTGTTGGAAATCTGAAACCGGCTAAAATAATATTATTGGTCACGCCCATGCAACCCTCAACTGATGTAGAACTAATTAAAATAATGGGGACACAGGCCACCCATGAGAAATGTTGCAATAATTTACTCTTTTTTTACTAGGGAAAATGCTATAAGTTATACTCTACTAAGGTTTCGCAAAATAATATCTCTAACACCAATATAAGAACGTGTGTTTTTAATCTGAGATACTGCCTAGGGCCTAGAGGAAACCTTTAAGTAGTTAGATACCTACTAGTGTTTAGTATTTTTATCACCTACAATTTAAAAACACCTTATACCTACACTTCAAGAGTTGCAAGGACCAGTGGGCAACTGTAATGCTTATTAAGATTTCACCACACAGGGGGGAAATAAGTAGGTCTTACACCATTAACGAAACACTCACACGTGCAATGGTATCTCCAGGAGTACAAGAGGCATTTGGAAATAGATGACTAATTCAGATGATAAAACAAAACCTTTTTTTGACTTAACTTTAATCGGCTAAAACCTCAGGACACACATATAACGCTAAAACGATTAGATATTGTTTCTCGTAATCTAGCGAATTAAGACACTAGCGCCACACCTATCGCAAGTGTGGAACTTTTCTCATAACTTGAAATGAAAAGGTCAGCATTCAAACGCCATCTATTTAACCATGTTGAAAACATGTGAATGAAATAAAATAGATATGCATTGTTTTCGTTTTCCTTTCGTCCACATTCGTAGAATAACTGTGAAATCGTAAAATTTTGTATCAGTACCTAATTTAGGACATTTTTTGTTGCTTACTCGTGCGGTAGTTACCTACCTACTAATATTGTTCAGAATAAATCTGACCCTTTTCGGAAAGTAAATTAAAAAAAAAATTAGATTGATAGTTATCTCCTCTCCTAAATAACATGATAAATAATGTCATAAAATAAGCAGAATCATTTTTTTATGTGGCAAATAAAAATAAAATAGCAATTGAAAAAGTTGTTTAAAATAGGGAAAATAAATATATAATATAGGTAATAAATTAAATTACAAATTTTGGTGCGTGCCATATTTTAAAAACTATTATATTTTTTTATATGTCGTTAAAAAATCATCTTAGTCCCTTCAGTGATATGATAACAATATTAAAGCTTTAGTCCAGTTAAATACATAGGTACCTACCTACAAAATACCCCCTATTAGACTAGCTTGTTAGTGACACTTTCAAACTACCAAGTACTTAGATACCTAGTACCTACATAAAGTGAAGTAGGTATACAAAAATGTACTTTTTGGATGATAAATTTATTTTTGTAGATTACTTTTTGCTGTCAGAACCGAGTGAGATTTGAATTTTTTTTAGGGCACTATTTCTTGTAAGGCCGTTTGGAAGAGTTTAAAAAACCTGTTTAGTAAATACTGATTAAATCTACAATTAATATGTGTTATTGTGTACATAAAATGTGTTATAAATAATAAAGTGTGTTATTTGTTACATAATGAAACAAAGTGTTACTATATTTGAACAAAAATATTCAACACAATTTGACACGGGAATAAATGCGTTTAAACTAGGTAAAGTATTAACTTTAATGTCCATAGGTACCTATGGACATTTGAAAAGTGAATATTTTTGTTTGTACACATTTTTTATTTAATACTAGCTGTCCCGCGCAACTTCGTCTGCGTGAATTTCCCCCGTTTTTGTAATATTTCTCATTGCTACTCCGCTCCTATTAGTCGTAGCGTGATGTTATATAGCCTATAGTCTTCCTCGATAAATGGGCTATCCAACAGTGAAAGAGCTTTTCAATTCGGATTAGTAGTTCCTGAGATTACCGCGTTCAAACAAACAAACAAACAAACTCTTTAGCTTTATAATAATAGTATAGATTTAAGGATTTTGTGTTATTGTTTAGATATTTGAAAGTTATTGATCACTTCCTTATTTTTATAGTAATAATGTATTTATTTTAGATAACAGACATATTTTTACATTATACATAATCATTATAAAAAAAATACATAAAAAATGGTTAGTAAATATAATTAGGTAAAATTAAACATACATTTTTATGCAAAACTATAAATACAGTAGATACTAATTGCTTATTATAATAAGCATTCATTCCATTTTATTATAGAGGCAACTTTCTTGCGCATGAAAACTGTCTGTGTGTACCTCTGCAAACATTAGTGATGCGCTGCAATCTCTTGGTAGTCGCAATAACATTACATTATCACGTACAACATCTGCCGCCCTATGGGTATGCCTTTTCCATAGTCCACCCGAATAAAACGATTGGCAAAATGCCTCAAACAGAATTATTTTAACTTCCTCAGTACAACGCGCGAACCTGCGGGCAAATAAATATTTCCCCGTACTGCCAACGCTCTCCGTTCTCGCTCAATGTCTGCGTCATCCTTGAGGTCATTAGTCACAATATGCCCATGATGCTGGTCACAACCCGCAGAGTCTCGCCACCCATTTTGAAAGTTCGAGACCGGAGAGAATGGGCTACTGCATATGCCTCACAGGTTGATGCTAACTTTTGTATCCCACCAACTAATGTCAAAAAGATAGGGCAGCACGAGTTTGTCTCGGGATAGCAGGGTCCAGGTCTATACCTGGACCGCGCCATCCCGAGACAAACCCGAAAAAAATCTCGTGCGGCCATATCACCCATAGACGTATAGACGTGGACCACGCCATCCCTTTCAATTAAAAAGTTAATACAAAGCGTAAAAGAGAGAAAAAGCTCGTGCGGCCTTTGACAGGTATTGTCCACAAAGTAGCGTTGTCTCTTTTTAAAGAGTGGTCAATTTTGTGAGATTATGGCGCAGTCCTGTTCTCTACGTCCATGAATATCACCAAACCTTTTTATGCTATTGCATAGCTTTTAACGGGCTAGCGGGCTTAGAGCGGGGCGACCGAATCAAGAAATTCCGTAATGAAAAATTCCGTAACGAAAATAAAACCTAACACCCCCCACTCCGCCTACCATGTAGCTTGGCCGAGCGTTCGCTTAACGTAGGTATATATATGGTACGACTGTACGCAGCTCGCACGGATCGAGACGAGCTGCTCCGAAATGTAATGGAAAAAAATTTTTTTTTTTTTTTTAATTGCGTAAGTTGATAAAATATGCTATGCAATAGCTTTACCGCAGCAGTCCCCGAGTGCCACACATTTTTTTTTTCTCTGAGTATATATGCACTGCAACTATAATCAAATGTGTTGTATGCGAGTTTATTTCTATAATTTAGAGACTTCCTCCAGCG
Organism: Herminia tarsipennalis; assembly: GCA_945859575.2. NCBI lineage: Eukaryota > Metazoa > Arthropoda > Insecta > Lepidoptera > Erebidae > Herminia > Herminia tarsipennalis. The sequence goes on from OX243840.2 coordinate 10,005,642, forward strand.
AGGAAGCTGCTCATCTGAGTAGTACAATATGTAAAATCTTATTTTATTTTTATTATTATTATTATAATTATCGGCTTGAGGATAGATTTGTAGATCAGCAGTTTGTTGTCTTTGGACAATCTGCTATTTCGACCTAAAAGCTAGTGGAGATCCTTAAAGCTTTTCTCCTTTATATAAGTTTCCCAAGTTAAGCGGCGATACTAAGGTATCTGACAGTGTCCTTGAAAGGCAGAGTGATGTCACCAAATTTCACCAGTGGGCAGATACCTTTTTTAGGGCGAAAGTTAACTGCACGGATTTAGTTGTGTTACCTTTAATTTTCCAGTTGTGTAGCCATTTGTTAATCGCGTTGAGTCCCTGCTGCAAGAGATTTGATGCTGTAACTGGGTCTTTGTTACAAGCTAGGACAGCTGCGTCATCAGTATATGTGGCTGCCGTCAATCCAGCGAATGTTGGGAGATCCGATGTATATAGTGTATACAAAATTGGTCCTAGAATAGAACCCTGAGGTACGCCAGCTTTTATGTCGTACAAAGTAAGAGTCAACCTTCTTCGGATTTAGAGCTTTCGGTGTCATTGGGACTGTACACTTTTCCTAGGTGTTTTGTCTTATTTTCGATATCTTCTGGAGTCTTTAGTCAAATTTTTAGATCAATGCTTTCCTCAATCTGCTCTCTGAAGGAGACCCAGTTAGTACCTATCACCAAATCTGTAAGTAAAACATTACCGACCCTGAAACAGGGGCGCTGAAGCTGAAGCTCCTCCGGCTAAGGAATCTTGGGCGTGAGCATGAATGATTTCCACCCCGTCGTGCGATGTACTTATTCGACATCGGGTGAAATTATTGGCATCCATCCCTCGTAATAATATAATGTTGCGATGCCAGTAAATGACACATTACCGAATTTGCGACATAGTACCCGTTCCTACTCGTCGGGTCGATCCCCGAATCCGAATAAAAATCGGATGCTCTTGTAGCAGAATATTTTGTGTGGCACTAGTAGAGGAATCCAATTTTAATTCGGATCCGGCACCCGACAAATAGGAACGGGCTCTTACGGACCTAAAAACGGTTGCAAGTAAAGTAGTTGTTTGTAGAAAAGAGACCCTCCTTGATGTTTTCTTAGGAAATGATGCCATTAGATTATCCTATTAGCATTTATATTTGTTTCTGGGATTTATTGCTGATAGAGGACATGAGTCAGTAGAATGGTTGCTAATAAGATGTATTGTTAGTAGTACAATATTGTTAGCAGATTACTTACCAGTAGGAAATTGCTAGATAACAGTGGCTAAACTAGAAGAATAGTTGTTAGTTTCTATAAGCATAGTAGTTAATTGCTACTAGAATTTATTGCTAGTACAGCACTTTGGCTATTGGAATAGCTAATAGGATTTTTACTACTGGTAAAAAAATGCTACTAGAATACTTACCAATAGGTTAGTTGCTAGTAGAAATTTAGCTAATAGGATACTTATTAGTTTAATCGCTAATTAAATAGTTGTTATCAGAAATGTTGCTAGAATATTAGCTTGATCAATACTTCTCAAGATTGCACCTACCTATACCTACCCATTTTTACTGCTGGTAAAATAATGCTAGCAGAATGCTTACCAATAGGCGAGTTGCTAGTAGAAATTTTGCTAATAGGATAGTTATTAGTTTAATCGCTAATTAAATAGTTGTTATCAGATATGTTGCTAGAATATTAGCTTGTTCAATACTTCTCAAGATTGCATCTACCTATACCTACCCATTTTTACTGCTGGTAAAAAAAATGCTAGCAGAATGCTTACCAATAGGTGAGTTGCTATAGAAATTTTGCTAATAGGATAGTTATTAATTTAATCGCTAAATAAATAGTTGTTAACAGATATGTTGCTAGAAAAACAGCTCGTTCAATACATGTCAAGATTGCAATCTTGACAAGTATTGAACGAGCTGTGGTTCCAGCCAAGGTTCAAAGTTCAAATATTTAGAGAATTTAGCCCCACCTGCATGATACAGTTTACCTATGGGTAGGTAAGGTCAACCGGGGCAATTGCGTTGTATTTTTTTGACTCACGCACTTTTAATGCTTTATTTCACAACATTCATGAAGTAATGAATAACATTCTTTCTTTATTATCTGTGTATATTCTTCTTTTTTTCTTTTTTCTATATCAAAAAAGTTATCAAATGTTTTTTTTAAAACAGGAGAATTTTAGACGCATTTACCCTCTTTGGGGCAAAGGCATCTTTATTAAATTAACACAAAACAGGCTACTTTTTAGATATGAAATATAAGTTATATGCTACAAACAAGACTGTACAATGGAAATTTTATCATCAAACTTAAAATATCTTATAGAAGTAGGAAACCAAATGAGATTTATTAACATCGGGGAAAATGCGTACTACCTACTTTTGCGCAGACATAACAATTTATCGTATGTAACTATAAGAATTACAATTACAAGTATTCGAATCAAAGACATTGAGAAGAAATTATTATTAAAACCAACTCCAATATCTAGTATTAATAATAGTGGTCGGTAACGCCACTTAGTCATTTGTCATTATTCAAATTGGGTGTAACGAAATGAAATGAAACATACAAAAACGTATATATAAATTTAATAATAATGAAAATAATGTTAATTTCACTACAAATAACAATTATGTTCTTATCTCAATATTTTGATGTACTTAACTTTTTACATATCCTTAAAGAGTAAGTAATCAACCTTTTTTGGTAAATCGCCATGAAATGTGTTCATGGCGATTTACCAAAAAAGGTTGATGGTCCCTGATTCTGGGGCTATTGCGGACTACAGGCGCAATAACCCCAAAACGACAGACGCATTTACCCCTAGTATTATCGAAATAAGTCATAATTTTAAATTATCACATCTTTAAAACTAAAATGATTTCAACTAAAATAACTACCTGAATAGATAGACAAACTTTTATAGGCTACATGCGTTATAAAATCAAAACGAAAAATGTAGATAATAAAAAGATTTTATACGATTTTGATCCCTTACCTTCTGCAACTCAACTTCACGACAAAAACGTAGTTATTTCAAAAGAATGAACGGTATTTCAAAAATCTACCGTCCAAAATTCATTGTTATAACTGTGTGGTAAGTATTATTATTATTTTTATTTTGAGTAGATTTTAAATCTAATATATAAAATTCTCGTGTCACAATTTTCGTTGCCATACTCCTCTGAAACGGCTTGACCGATGTTGATGAAATTTTGTGTGCATATTGGGTAGGTCTGAGAATCGGACAACATCTATTTTTCATCCCCCTAAGAGTTTGTTTGTTTGTTTGAACGCGATAATCTCAGGAACTACTGGGCGGCATTAAAAAAATATTTTATTGTTGGAAAGCTCATTTATCGAGGATGGCTATAGGTTATAACATCACGCTTCGACTAATAGGAGTGGAGCAGCAATGAAAATAGGTTATAACATCACGCTACGACTAATAGGAGCGGAGCAGCAATGAAAAATGTTGTAAAAAAAAAAAGGAAGAAAAAAGGGAAAATTTACGCAGACGAAGTTGCGCGGGTCAGCTAGTTATATATAATAAACGCTATTGCCCCAAAGACGCAAATGCCCCAGATGACCTTAACTCATGCAGACTAGTTGGTACAAAATGGGGCCTCAACCCAAGGGTAACTTTCTGGTTATAGACGACCATTGTAAGACCCATGGTTACATACACTTGCGTTGTATGGCACAGAAAGACCGACCAAGTCACATGCAAAGAAGCATTCGCTAGCCTTCAAAGGCTCGCCACAACAATGATAACAGGAGCAATTTCATCCACTCTAACTGCGGCCCTCGAGGAATTGCTTAACCTAACTCAAGCAGCACCTCTTGTCAGCAGGACAAAATCTGAAGACGTTATCTGGTGCATAGACGGGTAAAAAAAAACGGACTTCCGGAAGCTGGATTCCACGGAGGGCAATCGAAGGTCAAAGAGATCCTGACACCTCGCAAAAAAATACAAGAAAAATAACTACTACCACCGATACTACTATCCACCGATAGCCCGGCATCTATTAAAGCTTTGAACTCACAGAAGATGAATTCCAAGCTCGTTGTTGTTGTTGCTCGTTGTGCTCGTCGTTCAAGCAAGTGTGTCCAAACCCTGAACAAACTAGGCGCAAACAAAAGAGTAGCACTTCGCTGGATACCTGGACACTGTGGCATTGTCGAAAACGAATTAGCTGACGAGCTTGCCACAGCCGGAGCAGAGAGAAGACCATGGAGTCCTAGCCCTGAACCCTTTTGCGGTACACCCAAATGCAACACCACAGACTCGCCTAAGACATGGGAACAAAACTGTCTGGTCAAAGTCACCAGGTCAAGAGCACTCCCAAGCGCTTCTTATGGGTTTCAATGCCAGATTTAGTAAAAAAGCGCTTACCATGAGTAGGTATCAAATTAGGATTCTTACCAGAAGCCTAACTGGGCACTGCAAACTACAACACATGCACAAGAATGACTAAACGATACCAATGTTTGCATGTTTTGCCGCAAGAGCGAGGAAACACCCATTCACATTCTCTGCAAGCAATCCATAACACCATATTATGCTAGGAGGGCACTTAACCACTCCAAAAGACATTAAATCCTCTCCTCTAAGGCCACATAGTCGACTTTATGATCAGACTAAACCTTAGGGATATCCTTTAAAGAAGAAAGAGGTGTCAAAATAAATCTTTTAGGTCGCAGCGACTTCCGGGCAATTCGGACGAATTGCCTATGGTGTCCATCCAGATACAATACAATGATACAGCTTTTAACGAAGATTTATTTAAAAAACTACTTCTTATAAGCCTGTAACAGCGAGGTGGCGTCTTTATCAGACTAGGCAATATAATAAATGGCAATGCTATATTGCATAAATTAACGACTGATTAATATATAATTTTAGATAAATCAAAAAAAAAAATTATAAATCGCATAATTTTAGGGTAGGGTACACGGGGTAACTTTTCTTACAAAAAATTTGCTGCTATTTTTACCGTGCGCTTAACACATTTGTACAGACTACAATATTGTTTGGTCAAATGTGTTGTTGAATGAATAGCAATTTTGTGTAAGATAATCTTAGTCTCCCCCGTAAAGTAGGTAGGGATTTTACAGATACAACTTTCATCGATATTTAGAATTTTGATAAAATTAGGTACAAGTTATTCAGGACCACGTGTACCTATATAACGACCCTTAACTTTGATCACACCTTTCTGTTACACGTTTGCAAGATAATATATATTTGTATTACATCACTTCTCTTAATTTCTTGCACACAATATATGCGAGGGCTGGCTCTGCGGTCCGGGTCACTACTGGTAATGTTACCTCACCCTGCTCCAAATTGCGTTCATAGAAACCAGTAGTTTCCCATGTAGGTACTACTACTGCAGTCTGACGCTTATTTCGGATTTGTACCTTAATTGCATTGCATTAACGGATATTAAATGTTATTATAACATAATCAAAACAAACCTAGAGCACTTGTCCCACCAACGGCGAGAAGGCGAGCAACTATTTTCTTGCTCAAAAACTTTACCTATACTGTAATCTTTTGTTTACACGGGATCTACATCATACTATATATACTACTACATATAGTACGTTTCTTGAGCGACAAAATAGTTGATTAATGTTGATAAACTTTCGCGATTTGTACACATTATGAAAATATATATATATTATGGGTCTTAATCGAATCAGTCTACCCGTGACCACGGCCGTTGCAATACGGTCGAAACGTCGGACAATAAACAAGGTATTTTACCTTAAATTATTCACGCGATTAAGACCCGTAATATATATATATTTTTATAAAATAGTTGATAGTTGCTAGGTATTTGCCACCGGTGGAACAAGTGCCTAATAGTCAATTAAACAATAAATATCCAGCTCAAAAAATTTATTACAGCACACGTTACGAAACATACATTTGTACAACCATTTCACATTATAATTATACAATAAGTAAATAATGACTATTCAGTTTTAGGTCGAGGAATGTATTATCTCGTCGCAAGAAGGTTTAATACCGAATAGATTCATTTTATAGTTCTTAGGGGCTCAATGGACATTGGATACAATCAATAATACACAATAGGACTTATATAATATTATATTAATCATTAGATTCAGTAAATACATCACTTTTGAACATTCTGTCATCATTTTTTAATTAAATATAATCATAATTCGTTAAATAAATAAATTTCCGACAAATAAATTCGATATGCAAAAGACGAAATGTTATAATGGGACGTGAAACAAAAGGGACAAAGAGGTTTTATGTACAAAGTGGAAGACAGCAAACAAGGTATCCACTACATTAAAACTTTATACAATATTAACTTTCTGAATAAATACTACCGCAAAAGCCTACTCATTCAAACATACTTTCTCGCATTTACAGCAACTCGCGTAGTTCAAATCAAGTGTAATGTTTATTTATTATTATATTTTAGGCATTTGATTGCTTATAGTTAGGTAGTGAACATCCAAAATGCAAAACTTATGTAACATAATCAACTACATCCTACAATAGATAATTAGTAGAGACTCTAATGGACCAAACAAACTAAAGAAACAGAAATTAAAATTGTGAGTAAAGTTGAAACATGCGTATGGAATAGAATAAATAGCTGAAATCGATTCCATTTATTACATCTATACGTGATAAGATTGCACATGGATCGAGACCATGGACAATAAATAAGGCAATAATGGAATCAAACAACTGGCTTTGTTCGCAATGAAGAAAAAGAAAATAATTTTGCAATAATTCCAAGATTAATAGAAAAAAAAAACAATATTTTAAAATAAAAAAACGACATAAAACTATTACTTTTATACATTAAGGTAATTCTTTAGTAAGTGACTTATACTAAATTCATGACCTAAGTGCTGCAACCTTATAATTCGTCCCTTAGGAGGGTGTACCGGTTCTTAGAAGGCGCTAACTTCTTGAAAGTGGATTCCGGAGGGGTGGTTACCTTTACTTCGAAGTCCAATGAAGGCGAGTCGGGATCGGGACCGTAATGGAATTCCCTGAAAATAAAAATATTTTAGTTATACTAGGATCTAAAAAAATCTTAGTAGGAAGAATAATATTGTGGTTAACTGTTAAGTTAAATCAGGTATCTTGTTATAATGTCAGAACCTTCTGTAGAAAATATGGATTATAACCGCTATGATTTAAGTACCTATCGTTTCGAATTCGTTTTGAAAATCATAAATTCGAAATGGCCAAAGAGACGTGGAACATCGACTTTCACTCATTTGATAACCATATGAGACAAATTTTGTATCAAATTTGATTGATTTATAAACACGCCTATGATAGTTTGCTTATTGAAAAGAAGTGATTATGGCTATATTTTTTTTTTTTTGTAACATTTACCTCTTTGGTAACCATCCAAATTTAGTTTCAACTAAATAGATAGATAGTTTTCAACATGAAGATTATGTTTTGATAGGTTTGCCAACTTATTTATGTTTACGCCGATCTGATAACCAATAAAAACTGATATCTAAAGAATAATAAATTAAATTATGAAAATAATCCTATAGGCTCGCCTGCAAAAATCCCTTTATGGAATGTTATTGCCATGCTTTGAAGTTAAAAAATAAACCATGAAAACAATTCGATTGGCAAGCTATCATAATTAAAACTTTGTTAAAAATTGTATAATCTGATTATCAGACGGGTGAAAGTCGATGTTCTACATCTCATCCCCTAAAATATGTTAAATTGTGAACAGTGCATTAAAGACCTACTCTGATTAGTATAAAATAATTTATTTTTATAGACAAAGTCACTACCTATTTATAGGTACAAATTCTGTTGAACACTTGCAATATTAATTACTGACCTTGTATAATTTCATAGGCTATGGAATTATACGCGACCAGTAATTGTATTTTAGTAATTATTTTAACTTATTTAACGTCAAGACGACCCGCTCCGTACAAGTTTGTACGAAATGAAAGGTTGTGACGTCACGTTTCCTATGATCAAATCATTTATTTTAGTATTTCTTTTTATGATTATAGACTAATTATCACGTGTAATTTATAGAAGAACATATTTTTTCAGAACGATTTCAGTCGGCGCGATGTTTTAATCGATTGTTGATACATCTCGATGATTCTCGATTGTTATCTCAAGCGGGTTAATATGGTCGACTGCGATTCATTATATTGTGGAAACATTAAGACTCGCCCAACGCTAGGTATGACAATGTTCGAAAACGGTCACCCCTCTGTGGACCGGCAGTGATAACGTTGCTTAACCTCGCAGATATCTCGAAGGGCTCAGTCGACACTAACACTTTTTTGATGAGTATAATATTGCATGGTTAATATAAAATATTTTATTTTGATAGTAGTCAAATACTCAATTTTATAGGCACTTTTTGCCAGGCTTATTATTGATATCTTCGTCACAATCAGATAACCGAATCGCGATAATATATTGTTATTGCTAGATTATCTTATAACATTTATCTTGTTCACAGCAGCGCTATTGCTTTATCTCGATAACAATATTAGATAATTATGGTATGTAACATAAATTTACGTATTTTTATTTACTAACGAGGATATCAGATACCACTGGTTTGTATACCAAACTCTCATTGGCCACTCAACACTAAATATATTTATAGTATAAATTTTGAACATTGTGATTTATCCAATAATTTTTTACGGCTCAAATGTAAAGTCATAGTCAAAGTACTTTATTCACTTAGGTTACAAAATGCAACATTAGGAATGAACGTCAGACAAAATTTGGAATAGAATAATTGGGTAGATGACTACAATAACAATAAATAATTTTACACTATACAGGAAATAGCATTTGCAAAAATATTCTGGAAAACAATCTTTCTCTACAATTTTACGTTGTCATGAATTTATAAACATCGAAACTATATGATGTGGCCATACAAAGAATGACGTCATTGTTTTGTATTTCATATAAATTAGTACGAGGCGCATCGTTTTGACGTTTCTTAAAAAGATTCTGATTTGACTTGACAGTCATCTACCCTATTCTACATTTAAGCCAAATTCGCAAGAGTAAAGCCGTGAGAAGAGAACTTGGCAATAAAAACTCATGGCCCCTTTTTTTAAATGTCATTTTTTAAAATATATTTGTATATATACAGTTATGCCAGTAAGATGCTGCAACCATTACACCATGAAACTCACGCAAGCAATAAAATGAGAACGAACACGCAACCTATAAGTGACGGGTCCTAGGGGGCTCAAGTATAAAAGCATCTGACTTCTCCCGTGTATGTGTACTTTTCTTGATAAAACCTAGATTACCCCCTCCCCCTCCCACTCAACTAAAACCTTGTGTTCCTCAGCAGGGTCAAGTCCCTTCCAATCCAAAGTCCTGGCTTCACTTGCACTACCAGCGGCAAGATGTGCATTTATAAAAGGTATGTTTATAATTCCAGCTTTCGAGTAAACAATATTGAATTGGGCAAGACATCTTACCTGTGCAATTTCCCAGAGTAGAGATCAAGCAGGAATTGCTTGAGTCTGCCAGGTATCTCCATATCCTTGTAGTTGGGGAACATATACATGTGGCGGAAGGAATCTATGGCGATCAACGGCAGATCCGAGATGGACTTGCCCAAATGATGTAATGGGTGCTCGAATCTACGTCCGTCGGCAGTTAAGAAGTTCACGTTTTCTGTAATTGTAAAATGAATATGCATTTAGTTTTGTTTTAATTATGTCATCGAAGAAGAATTTATTGAAGGGCCGACCAAACAGGTCCTGAGTTATTTAATTATTTATTTAGTTATGCTTGCCTATACTATTTATTTTTAGATTCCCCGGAATTTGTATTGCATAAACTTAATCAGGGTTGCTATACACATAAGCGGGTCGGCATAAATCGGCACAACCGAATGATAGATGACGGCACAACATATGAATGTTCGGGAAGAAAGCCGCTCGGCTTTGCCGCACATTTACACTAAGCCGGGCAACATCAATAATTGGTTCGGGTCGGATTTGTCGTTTAACAAATACTGCCGAATCAAATGATGTGCCGACCCGAATGAACTACCCTAGGTAATTGCTTTGGGTCGGCTATCTTGTTCGACAAATACTGCCAAACGACAATAGCGACCCGCTTATGTGTATAGCAAATTTTGAAAGCCGGTACCACACGGCCGTGTGGTACCGGCTTAAGAATAGTACCACCCCATCACTTCCCGTGGGTGTCGTCAAGGCGACTAAGGGATTTACCACCGGAGGGCGGGCAGCAGCGTCCTCTGTGTATTTTAAAGCCTTACTGCGATCGCCAACCCGCTCGCCAAGCGTGGCGATTATGGCAATTACCCCCAGGGTACTGGGGAGACCCGTGCCCAGCAGTGGGACATCATATGGGTTTATATGTAAGTATATGTAAATTTTGAGAGGTACATTATTCCAGGCTATATTAAATACAAATACTCTCGTGCTACAAAATAATAATGGCGTCGGTGATTCCTTCTTAGACACATATCACATAAGCATAAAAAGTTCAATTCCATATAAACAGGTATAGGCACCAATGGTAAATTATCAGACCCAGGCAAAGTCAGGCCGGTTAGAAATTTTAGTTAAAAACAAATCACTTACGTTTTTCTCCCTCCAGCTCTCTTGAAATAATTTCCTTATATTGCTTAACACTTTCAGTATCGGTGGGGTCATGGAATAGAATAAGGAATGGCAATCCTTCTTCAGTTAGTTCCTCAGCATTTTCGAAGGTAATCTCACGTACCAACGGTATACACTTCTCTTGGGCCCACTTATACAATTCTTCAAAACTCAGCAAAGATCCTTTGTAAGTCTCATCAGGCTCCGTTGACGTCTTTCTGTCTGTTCTAAAAACTACTATTGGCTGACCTGAAGTAAAAAGAAGAGAATAATATTAATAACATTAAAAAGCTGAACAGATATACATCAAATAAAGTTAAGATCCAGACGGATTAAGGAGGTATTACGCCGAACGAATTATTCATTTAGCGTGACGCACACGGCGACACGTCTTCCTCGCTCTCCCGCACACGACCATTACTTCACAGTGCTCAGGCGCGCAGGACAAAATAAAGTCGAATATAATTCGTACAATATGTTAGACTAGTTGTGGCCGCGACTTCGTCCACGTGAAGTTGCAGTGCTGCTCTTCCCTATAGACGTTGGTGTGATGATAATAAATAGCCTAAGTTACTCATTACTTTACTACCCTACTGCTGCCCTTACTTCCTCAGCTGTCTGACAGTGAAAGTCCGGTCAAAATCGTCGCGAGTGTGAATCCTACCCATTACACTATCGATGTGAACCCACTCCTAATACAAGCTATTTAACTTAGCTGGAGGGGTTAACAGGATTGCTAGTAATGTGGGACTCACAATCCCACTTTGCTTAGTTATCTTTTTTTTTAATCCTCGTTTTAAGCATTTTTTCCGTAAATGACAAGATTTTTTTACGGTTTAATATTAAGACATATATCCTTAAATTTCTCTTTGTCTGATAAATATTTAAGTTATTAATTTTTTGTTTTGAAAGAACCAAACCCGTAATCTTCCCTTAAATAAGATTTCTAACAAAAAAAACGCATTCACATTATTCCACATCTGTTCATTAGTTTGGGCGCAACGATCACATAGACAGACATAGATAAGCACGACTAAAACTCACGTTAAACTTATAACAGCCCTCCTTTAGCGTCGTGAGTGAAAACTATTTAAATGACATTCCTTTCAAGCCTAAGTTTACCTAATTCAATTTCAGCCTTATCCAATTAACCATTTGTGATGAAAAAAAAAAACAAATTGGTTATAACAATGTAGGTACATAATAGCTGATAAGAAGACGTAATGTAGATAACAATTTGCTATAAAAATTGATTTTTTGCACTCACCATAGTTTATTTGACTAGACTAGGTGATAAAATTGATGCATCGGACCTTACATACAGATTTTATTTATGAATTCTGAATTCAGAAAACCTTGATCTTGTGAAAACATTGTTTGTTTACAGTCTGGTGCATAAATAACACAAATTCCAAACGCGACAAAGGCAGATACAATGTGGTTGTTTCACAAATATTTGTTTTTTTTTTATTGCCTAGGGTTGGCAAACCAGCCAGCGTCGGTAACCGCCGCTCATGCTACACGTACGAAGAAAACAACTAATTACTTAAAGCTCCTACATCTGATTAAGTAGTTAAGAGTTAAATCAGATGTGTAGTAAATCCATCTATGTTGCACTTAATAGAAATTTATACCTTATTAGAACTGCAAATGTACCACCATGGGCAGATCCAGGATTTAATTTGGGGGGAGGAGGGAGGTACGAGAGACAAATGGCAGTGTATTTTTTTTCTCTTCCCGCCGATATTACTCGGTAGGGATTATGGCTCGCATCTGTGCATTCACCTCTTTCAAGTTTTCTTCTTTGAATCAAGTCTCATTCTTATCCAGTTATTACATATTTTACACGTTAAACGCGGAGCTGTATAAAATAGCGACATGTCACTTTGCCGCCATTTTTACAACTCGGGGGGTGCACTTCGTGTTTCACCCGACACCGGCCAAGTGTGAGTCGCACGGTTTTTTACCAACCCTTGTTGGTAAAAAACCGTTCTAGAGGGGCACCAAAAGCAAATGAGCAAAGAAATTCAATATAATACAAGAATTTCGGTAAGTAAAGTAGTAAAACAACACCCCGACACGTCCTTCAAAACGGCTGAGCAGATTTTCATGAAACAAAGCTAGAACCATCACGAATAAACTAGCTTTCTAATTTCAGAAGACAGCCAAATTCGTTCATCTGTTTGAGCAATACGATGTCACAATCAGACACACACTTGCATATAACACAACTCTGTTAAAAAAATATATAGAAGCATAAGCAAAATACTTCTTTGTCCTAGACACTAAAATTAAAACAATTCAATTCTAAGTACAAATATAACCATCATACTACAATAGGAAAATATCAAGATTGTCACAGCAAATATACGTTGACATTGAAAAACAAATTGACAATGAACAACAAAAAACTTTTTTACAAAAAAATATCACCGACTTCTAAAATAAATACAAGGCAACTAAAAAGCAATAAATAATGTACCTAGAATAACAAAAACAAATTAAACATTTTGAAGTTGGTGCCAGGAAATAGTAGTCTTTATGTTTTATTCGGCACCAACTTCAAAATGTTTAATTTGTTTTTGTTATTCTAGGTACATTATTTATTGCTTTTTAGTTGCCTTGTATTTATTTTAGAAGTCGGTGATATTTTTTTGTAAAAAAGTTTTTATTTCTCACTTTTTAGTGGGTTGGTTTGTAATTCACTTAAGTTACAATAGGCTTATGTCAACTGCTGAAATCCTTTTACAAAATATTGCTTACACCGACGCAGGGCCGTTAATTGTTGAGGAGTTCACTATCAGCTCTATTACATTGTGGAATAGTAGTATAACGAGAATAAAGTGCTACTGAATACCATATTAAAGTAACTGAAACGCAAACTGTGAAGTATTGAATAGGTCTGCTCGTCATTTGTGGTCTTCATCATCAGTTCCACTTCACCAATTGGTATTTTTTATGAGTAAATGCACGAATCACTATGAAATATACCTAAATCACTGTAGGTGTGCCTTTAATATTTTAAGAGTTCCCTCGATTTCTCCAAGATCCCATCATCAGATCGTGATCTGTTGACAATGGGACCAACTTGGAAGTATACCCTTTCAAACACAAAAACAATTTTTCAAATCGGTCCAGCCGTCTTTGCGTAATCGGTGAACAAACATACAAAAAAAAAAAAAAAAAAAAAAAAAAAGAACATACAGACGAATTGAGAACCTCCTCCTTTTTGAAGTCGGTTGAAAAGAGCACTGTAGCTCTAGAACAACTGGTACTATGCTTTCGTATAGTTAACGCAATAAGGCACAAAAACTAATGCTGCATGTTTAATCAATCTCTTTTTATGAAAAATTGTATAAAAAAACACAAATGACGTCGTAAGTTGATGAGTTCTGTCATAAAATCATCACTTTTAGTATTCGTTTTCATTATTAAATATTTAACATGTTAAATTGTGAGAAACACTTATTTCGAAAGCATTTTAAGACCGACTATTGCCTGATTAATTAGTATGAAGTAATTTATATGTAAAGTAGTCAACCAAATTAAAATACTAGAGTGTATCATATCGTCAGTTTAGTAAACTTGTCTATAGAGAAAGATGTTTACTTACATTGTCACTGCCAAGTTTACGGTGGGTAGGAATACTTTCGACAACTTTAGCCAATTACAGACAAAATATGTATGATACTGGGTACGCTTATAGATCCACCATATCGATCGTTCATAGGATCGTTTTTCAGGGGTTTTCGTTATTTCGGCAGTACTTGCCGAATCGAACAAAACCGACCCGTAACAACTACTACACATGTTTGACTTTCTTAACAAGTGCCGATTGGGTGATTCAAAAAAATCCGCTCGGCTTAATTTTTCGAACTAGGCTTGTTTAAAAAATTCACTCGGCTTTGCCTAACATTCGTGCCAGGCCTGTGCCGAATGATGCCGGATCGAATATGTGTTTAGCAACTCTCATATTACGTAACCTATACAAGAGTATAGTAAAATTCGTGGTAGAGTTACTGATCACATGATAGCAGTAACAATGCATGAGTATTAAAGGAACTTGAATTGTTTCATATATATTTAAATTCTAACAACAACTTGCACAAATCAAATACATAAAATAGGTGAGGTTTAAATCTTATCACTAGTATAACAGTCATTCACTTCTAAATGATAAGAGATGTTTCTTGGCATAAAATGGCTCCATCACATATGTAGATGGCATGGCCGCCGGGTATTTACCTCGCCGGTGTCCCGCTGGCACACAACATAGTGACTTTGAAGGTGGGTAGTTAGTGCGGTACACCCGCCATTTCAGATAGACAGTGGCAGGTAGCTACAACTCAGCTAGGACATCAAGAATTTCTGTGTAGTAAACGGACTAGACAGGCTTGTTTAGAGTATCTTATAGCTTACCTGCAGGATGCATTTGCTGCGAAGCTTCACCAAAGCCAACATGGAATTGGCATTCATCCTTAAGATTAGCAGCCACTCTCCTAAACGTCTCATACTCCGGCTGATCCCTACGGTCCATGTAACCGATAAGGTGCCTCTTCTCCTCACTGAGATTATGTAGCTCCTTCAAAGCACCGAATGTGACAACAGGGTCTGTCAATTGCTTCTTAATGAATTCAGCAAATGCTTCTGCTGATCGCTGACCTGTATAGTAAAAATAGAAAAATAAGTAGACAAAAATACAAGACAAAAACTACAATTATTTGTAGCTTACAGCAAAAAACCCGTCAATTGGCCTAATAAATGATATTAATTACTGTAATTGCTTTGTCTGTCTAACTAGATTTGATAACTGATAATTATTAAAAAATGGCACAGTTAGTTTTCTTTTTTTATAATAATTAGCTTTGATTTTCCATTGAATTACTATTGTTTTAATCTGTGTCTCCTGTGAAAAGTGATACAGGTAAAAAATCGTCACTTTACAGAAAAACAAAACCGAGATTTAAAAAATTCTAGTTCTCAATCGAAATGCGTTAGATCAGACTTGATTATCTTCTTTGGTAGATGAAAACATTAACTTTCACTGTGCATTTTAATTTTTTTAGTTTTAGAGTAATCCTTGAAAAACCTGTGAGTTGTACTCTTTTTAATACATGCTAAAGTGACAAATTATACAAGTACAGTTACATTGTGTTGCACCTGAAGGTTATCTCCACGATATCTAATAATTCATTAGTAATGTTGCTCAAACAAAATGTAATAATTGTGTTTAATTGAAACAATTGAGCAAAATTAGAAGGAATATGCTGAATTGTACCCCAATCAATATTGAGAAAAATTTCTTCAGTGATACAGCTCTAATGTTCTCATGTTCACAATAAATATATTAAAAAATAAAATTTGAAAACTAATATAATCACTCTTATGTCACGAAGGCCGAAAAATACTGTGTGCAGCAATTAGTTATAGAGTAGGAAATAGTAATTTTGTGTTATACAGATTCAGGAGAACAGGCAATGACTGTTGTTTCCAAACCTCCAACTTATGCCATGTCCATTAAGAGTATGAGGCAAAGACTGCATCAGGAATCTCAAACCTTATCATATACTCTAAGATCCTTGAAAACCATAATAACCTAATATCATAATTAATCATAGGTTCAATTAGTATTACTATTTCTAATTTATTACATATACCCTTAATATTAAATAAGACATTGCTCACTAAAAGCTGTTGATAGGCTCAGAATATCTTACCTCTGTACTCTTTTTTAGCAGGCATTCCATTTCTAAACATCTTCAAAGTTGGATATTTTGTAATATGGAATCTAGTAGCTACCGAACCTTCTTGGTCGCAGTCCACTTTGCCCATCACAACCCTGCCAGTATCATAACCAGCTTTAGCCACTTCCTCGGCAGCCTCATCAAATATAGGCATAAGCATATTACTGAATTTACACCATTCTGCATAAAAGTTTATAAAAACTATTTCATTGGAGGCTGAAACAAAACAGTTTATATTATATTATTATCCATAAAGTTAATCAATTATTATTATATTATGGTTGAAAAGAGGCTGATTATTAAATTAACAATCAATAAAATAAAAAGAGGAAGCCACACCATCATTATAATATAATCCGTACCAACCATAATAACAAACATAACTCTGTCTGTCTGTTACCTTTTCAGGCTTAAACCAGTGAACTAATTTAGATGAATTTGGTTTGCATCCAGGGGAAGGACAAGGGAGGGTAGCTTTTATTATGATCAACAACTTGCATGCAGGCGGAACCGCACGTGAAAACTAGTATTTAATAAAATAGTTAAAATAGGATAACTATTATTATAAATGGTTAAAGTAAGAATATTAGTTGTTCAATGTCACAAGAATAGCTAAATATATTTGGATCAAATTGATAAATTATTTTTGTGTTGGATAGCCCATTTATCGAAGAAAGCTATAAGCTATATAACATCATTAAAAATGTTGCAAAAACTTGTTTGTAAATGAAGCTAGCATTTAAATTACCAATAATTAAGTCCCAATAAAATTTTGTGTTATATAGTATTTTACATCATTAATCATATTATAAAAAGAAATGATTTGAATAGAACAAAATAGTGACATTGTATACTATTGTATTTCTTAGTTGTAATATATGATCCATAAATAATTCTAGCAAATTTATTCACATAAATATTAGAACTAAGGAAAAGCTGTAAGGTTTTTCCAGTTTGTATTATGTATATCATCACTGCAATACCAACCAACAGCAACATTCTATCAAAAGTTAATACTATGATAAGGCAATGACAAAAGAAGAAAAATAAAATATTTTTAACATGCTGATAGACAGAGAAGACTAATGTTTGATTGTATTAATTCAAATGATGATGTGGCTGACTGATTCCCAAGAAGGAAAAAAAAATAGATACATATGTAAATAGGTATCTAAAAAATTAGGTAATATCATAGAAAAATTATCATGTAAATTTACAATTAATTATACCTAGTCACTCCATAATGTTTATGTAAGTTTAATCAAAAAATGTAAACGAATTTAAAAAACAGGCACCAACACAAATCCAAGATGAGACGAAAAAAATATGATAAAACTGTATTTGTAAACAAATGATAAGAAGAGCAATAGGAAGATACAGACAGTGTCCGCTTATTAGGAGGAAATTGTAGAAATCTTCTAGAAAACGTGGAATATCTAAGTTACTCACCTAGCACCATATCCAAATTACTTTGCGTAATTTGCACTGCACCGCTATCGGTAGGGTTGTAAAAACTATGGCATATCTGAAACATAACAATCCTCAAACATTATACAGCAATTACTTATTCATAATAGACCATAAAATCAACAATCCACTCGTAACTTTTTGCTTAGAGATTCCGACATTTTATATACGATATTGCTTACCAAAACACAAATGCAAGCCAGCGGTTTGTAATTAAATATGTTTACTGCTTTCCAATTCATAATCGGAGGACTAATAATTCACTTTTTGTGTTAAACGAGGAAAGATTGCCGCTACCGCTGGCTGGTTCGGGCTGGCACTTGGCAGTTGGCTGAAAGCAATGGAGAATGTAGGGATGGCGATCTGAGATCGATTAATCGAAGAATCGATTTTTCGAGCAGAAAATATCGATTTTTTAAATCGATATGAAGTACTGTGTCGATTCACTGAATCGATATATCACCCTTGAAAATCGACATTCGATTTTTTCTGTTTTGGTATAAACCATACAATTATTTGCATTTAGTTGAATGTGCCTGAATTATAAGAGTGCTGCCGGTTAAAGAGTTAACTACTCATAAACTCGCGAGATGGCTGTATGTTTAGTATCCTTTACTCGCCTCTCTTTAATAAAAAAGTTACGTTTGTAGTCTTTGACTTTATGTATTTATAATCTGTGACGATTGATATTGACATTGCATTATTCATTTGTTGTTGTCGTTTAATGAATACTGTAATAGCGTTATATAAGTAATACTTATATTACAAAGTAATACTTATATATAAAGTAAAAAATAAGGTAAGAGTTAAAAGTTTAAATATTAAGCATTGGGAATTTCCCAATGCTTAATATTTAAACTTTTAACTCTTACCTTATTTTTTACTTTTTTGCAATCAATAAAAACATTCAGTATATAAATACTTATTTTTTTTTTATAGTTGATCTTATAGTTTGATACGGTAATAAAAATAATTGTTATTTTTGAATTCCCTGATTTTATTGATAAGATATCGTTAATTGCAATATTAATCTTGTTTTTAGTAAAATTGATACAAATTTACATTGTAAACGCAAACTTGAAAAAAAGATCGATTTTTTAAGAATCGATTTTGTAGGCCTCAATTTTTTCGTGAATCGATTCATTAGACTACGATTCGAATCGATTTAAAAATCGATCTTTTTCGTAAAGAATCGCCATGCCTAGGAGAATGGCACTTGGTTGTGGCAATACCACAGATTATTAATTATAGCTACAAGCGCCCATTGATAGGCCAACATGCTGGCATACGCTTAATTGAGGGAATGTTCGGTTAACAGGAGGACTATCTTTATGGTGTGACGTCAATTTAGTATGAAGCCGTTCCTTTAATTAGTTAAACTAGTTACTATAAAAAATGGCCCGTTTAGACGCCCGTTTTAAGGGGCTATTTTTTACGACAATTTGTGACGGCAATGCTGTGGCCGGCAACATGGTAGTACTTTTCAATATTGATTTGATGGTTGCCGGGCAATCGCTGAGCGATCGATTTTCCGCAATGTAGCCCGGCTAATTTTGTTGTTGTTTCAGTCGCTCATTATTTTATTGTTGCCGAGTTGTGTAGCCCGTTTACAAGACTAGATCATGCGCCATACAATTGTAGACATATTGCCATGATTTGCCGAGCAACTAGTTGCCAATAGTGCCGCCACAAATTGCCGTAAAAAATGGCCCGTTTAGAGGCCCCTAAACGAAACGCTTATCAGGACACAGTACAGATTTTCAGTGCAACATGCCGTCTAAATGTGCGTAACTTTTTAAATTTGTGCATCCTTGGAGTAAGTAACGTTACTCCAGCAGAAATTTCTTTTCGCAATAAACCTTTTAATTTGTGCAAAATGTGCATGCAAAAACCAAATTTATGCATCGAATGGCTTTCATGTTAGCTGAGGTTTTGCTGGAGTAACGTTTTGCTGATGGCTAGATCTCTCAAACTACTTATTGAATATTTACTGATAGGGTGTTCAGTCTTGAGGTTGCAAAATAAAACTCACGTGTGATGTATAAGTAAAAGGTGAAAGAGGTATATTAAATAAAAGTGGCACGTTATATTTACAAAATAAGGTTCGCAAGTTGTATTGCATGTAGCAAGTCAGTGCATCGCGACCGACCAATCACGACGACTGCGGTGCATTCTCGGCGCCATATATAAACGTGTGGCACAGCGCGCGGCTTAGTGCATAAATAGTTATTGCGTTGGGATGTCGTCTTTTTCAGCACGCGCGCTACGGTGTCGGCGTCGCGATGTCGGGCGCTATCGGCGGCTTGGCATGTAGGACGCCACATCACTCCCCCTCAAGCGAAGCGTACGTTGTGTTTCACCGTGCGGCCGGATCTTGTGACGTAGGCGCTGCTCGGTGAAGACGATGACGTTGCGTTGTCGCTAGGGGTCATGATCGAAGATGCAGTGTCGCTCGATGCGTGGATCCGTGGCACTGCGCCGCATGATGCTGTGCTCGATGATCTAGTGGGTGAAGCTGTGTCGCTCGGTGCGTGGATCGGTAGCGCTGCGCCGCTCGGTGCTGTGTTGCAGATATAGGCCGGCTTTAATCTGTCGACAGAAATAACAGCGGTGCGAAGCGGTAACCGCAGTGTAAAGTGTTTCCCGTCTGGGCTGCGCTGTAAAACTTCGTACGGGCCATCATATGGAGGTGTGAGAGGTTTGCGTACGGTATCGTTGCGCACAAACACATGTGAGCAGGTTGCGAGATCCTTGTAGACGAAAGTGTTCATCGTTGATGCTCGAGCTCTCGGAGAAGGTGTTAGTGACGTCATCGTTTCGGTCAGCTGACGGACGAAATCCGCGTCTTCAATGTTCGACGTTGTAGGTACGAAGAAATCAGACGGAATGCGAAGAGTCGAGCCGTATGTCATTAAAGCCGGGCTGACAGATGAGTCGTCACGTAGTGCATTTCTAAGCCCTAGTAGTACCGTAGGAAGTTCGTTGACCCACCTCCCGTCGTTCGTTCTCGCCATCAGTGCCGCTTTGAGGGAACGATGCCATCGCTCGATTTGTCCGTTCGCTTGGGGATGAAAAGCCGTAGTCCGTATTCGAGTTACGCCGAGTTTCTTCATGAGTGAGGTAAACAGTGACGACTCGAATTGTCTCCCTTGGTCCGTAGTAATCTGCAGAGGACAGCCGAATCGTGCTATCCACCCGTCGTACACAGCCTTCGCGACGGTCTCAGCTGTGACGTCACGTGTGGGAATTGCTTCAGGCCATTTGGTACAGCGATCTATCATCGTCACGAGGTATCTATAATCTTCCGATGGAGGTAAGGGCCCGACTATATCGACGTGCACATGTTCGAAACGCGACGACCGTTGAAACTCGCCGAGTGGACTCACGACGTGTCGTTGAACTTTAGCGCGTTGACAGCTGATACATGATTTCGCCCAAGTACCTACGTCCTTGTTGATCGACGGCCAGAAGAACTTTGTAGTCATAATTCTTCGCGATAGTCGTACTCCCGGGTGACTAAGTTCGTGCTGCGCTTTGAAAGCTGGGACGCGATACGGCGGTGGTAGGTATGGACGAGCGTTCGCTGTTGATGTTTCGCACCATATCGGTCGTTGAACTCCCGGTAGGTTGACGCGCGTAAACTTGAGATTCGGATTTTTCATAGATTCGCGTAGTTCGGAGTCCTCTTGTACCTCCGCGAGTCTATTATAGTCGACGGTTGCGTTGAGTACTTCGACTTCAGCGATACGTGACAACGCGTCAGCTGCTTCGTTCTTATCACCGTGAATGTACTTGATGTTAGTGCAAAATTGACTGATGAAGTGTAGTTGTCGCTCTCGTCTTGGTGTGTCGCTGCTACTCGGCGTTCTTGTTAGCGCGTACGTCAGTGGCTTGTGGTCGGTACATATTGTGAGGTCATTGCCCTCTACGAGTCGGCGTAAGCTCTTAACAGCTGTATACATTGCTAATAATTCGCGATCGTATACACTGTACTTACGTTGCGTCTCGCTCATCGTTTTGGAGTAGAAAGCGAGTGGTTTCCACGTATTGTCGATCTTCTGTTGTAGAACGGCACCAATACTGCTGTCAGATGCGTCGGTGAGAAGACATAGTGGAGCGTTAGGTATGGGATGCGATAAGACGGTGGCCTCGAGTATGCTTTGTCGGCATTGCTCAAAGGCTTGTTCGGCTTCGGGTGTCCATAATATTGGTGATTTATCGTTTTTCTTACTATTGTGTAGGTATTTGTTTAACAGATGTTGATGTTCGGCTTGGTGGGGTAGGCAGCTACGGTAGAAGTTTATCATACCTAGGAATCTTCTTAATTCTTGAACTGTGCTTGGTTTTGGAAACTTGAGTATGGCTTGTATGCGATCTTCAGTGGGTTTGATACCGGCCGATGAAACTTCGTAGCCGAGGAATTGTATCTTGTCCTTGCCGAACTCACACTTGTCGACGTTAAGTGAGACACCGTAGTTGTTCAGTCGTTCGAGTACCTGATGTAAGTGACGCTCGTGTTCCTCTTCTGTTTTCGAGTGGACCAACACGTCGTCGACGAAACAGAATACATTGTCGTCGAGTCCTCGCAGTACTTCATGCATAAAACGTTGAAATGTCTGACCTGAGTTACGAAGACCGAATGTCATGCAGTTAAACTGAAAGAGGCCAAATGGGGTTATTATGGCCGTCTTCGCAGCATCTTCATTCTCCATTGGTATCCAAAAGTACGCCATTTTTAAATCGATTTTTGAAAATATTTTCTTTCCGTGCAGTTGGTACGTGAAATCTTGAATTCGCGGAATGGGGTACCGATCGGGGGTTGTCACGGCGTTGAGACGGCGATAGTCGCCGCATACGCGAAGTGAACCGTCCTTCTTCTTAACGACGTGTAGTGGACTAGCCCATGGACTATTCGACGGCTTGCAGATACCCATCTCCATCATCTTCTCGAACTCTAACTTCGCTGCTTTGTACTTATCTGGTGGCAGGGGGCGTGGCCTCGAGTAGATCGGTTGTCCTGTTGTCTCGATGCGATGTGTTACTTCGTGTTTCGTCGGTACTTTGAGTGACATGGATCGCAGAACGTCTGGGTATTGTTTCAGCAGGTCGTGATAGGCGTGGTTGCGGTTGATGACGTAAACGGCTTCGGTACTTTGCACTGTGATGGTGTTTACACTGAGGTCGGTGATGCGGTCGATGAGTTTGCGGTGATGTAAGGGGTCACCAATTTACTGATAGGGTGTTCAGTCTTGAGGTTGCAAAATAAAACTCACGTGTGATGTATAAGTAAAAGGTGAAAGAGGTATATTAAATAAAAGTGGCACGTTATATTTACAAAATAAGGTTCGCAAGTTGTATTGCATGTAGCAAGTCAGTGCATCGCGACCGACCAATCACGACGACTGCGGTGCATTCTCGGCGCCATATATAAACGTGTGGCACAGCGCGCGGCTTAGTGCATAAATAGTTATTGCGTTGGGATGTCGTCTTTTTCAGCACGCGCGCTACGGTGTCGGCGTCGCGATGTCGGGCGCTATCGGCGGCTTGGCATGTAGGACGCCACAAATATAATAATGTTTTTAACATGAATAGGTAGTAGTTTGTGCCCTATAAAAGGACATGTTACTTTTCTTTATAGTTATAGCGTTTACTAGTTAAGAGACACATTTTTAAAGAGGAAATTAGTTTCTAGTTTCCAAACTAGAAGACCTAGAAACCCAATGATGGTTTATAAATAAATACCTCTCATTTATTCTCATAATCCCAGAAAATTTCATAAACCTACTTCAACCCATTTATAATTTATAATGAATATTCTGTTTCAACCGACTAAGTTATTTTGAACTTAAGATAAGAACCAAACTTCTTTCATTTTTAGGGTTCCGTAGTCAACCACAAACTTTAGAGTTTTAACATCACAGAACAATTTGTTATACTCTGAGTCTTAATTTAGTAAATGTAAACTCTTGTATGATAAAATAGATAAAGATTTAGTTATTTCTAAATTTGATTCTTTGGCTCCAAATCTAAAAATTGTAATTAATCAATCTCTTCAACTCATACGGGCCCCAATTTTAGAGGAGTCCTATGATTTGTTCGTAGAAGAAAAAATACAAAATTGTTGTGCAGTCTCGGACCAACTACTTACTTCAAATTTATTTGCATTCGGCTTTTACAATCGTTCGATATTGTCATTTTGTTCCTAAATTAAGATACGTACTGTACGTAAGGTACTCAGATCTACTCAATTTGTAAACATCCTGAGCTTTTGGGTAAACTAGACAAAATTATTCATAAAACCCTGTGTAAAATTTGGAATGGGACATTGAACGACCGAAAGTGGCTTCAAGCGTCGTTAGGTACTTACCCGTTCGCTTTGGCGGCCTTGGCGTTCGCAAAATTTCTGATGTTAGTTTACCAGCGTTCATGTCCTCACTTCACAGCATTGAGGAGTTAACCAAGAAATTTTTAGAACCTACTAGTTAGTTCTGAAGTCCGGTTTAAGTCTGAGGCCTTGAACGCTTGGAAAATGGCTTGCCCAAACGTTGATTTGCCTACCAACCCCTTCGCCCAGGGATAGTGGGACGGCCCGCTCTGCAGTTCGGTGAGAGAACACCTTTTAAATACTACCTACTTCAAATCTTTCAGAGCGAGCTCGCCTGCTGGCTGTGGGTGAATGGGAATCAGGTGTCTGGCTTCAGGCTCTTCCATCGACACCACGTTCCGCATTGCTGCCTGCTTGCGTTTAGGTGCCCCATGTGTCTCTCTTCATCGATGCCACTGTGGAGAAGCCGTAGGCAGCTTTGAGGAGCATGGGCTATCATGCAGCAGGAGAGCAGGCCTCATATCACGACACGCTAGTCATAATGACATCATCCGTCGGGCTCTTGTCAGCACTGGTGTGTCAGCTGTTGCTGAAACCTAATGGTTTGGCGCGCAACGATGGCAAGAGGCCGGACGCTATGTTTTTGCTACCTTGGAAGATGGGATGACCTTTGGTGTGGGATGCAACCTGCGTCGACACCCTAGCGCCTTCCTATCTTCCAAACACTACGAGCTGCATCTGCGGAGACTTATAAAACGGCGCAAATATTATAGTCGGAGATTACATATTTGAGCCGTTTGGGGTTGAGACGCTAGGGCAATGGGGTCCAAGTGCTCGCCTTTTATTCAAAGATATTTCCCAGCATCTCATCAGTGCATCTCGTGACCAGAAAGCTGGCCTTTTCTTTGCACAGAGAATAAGCATTGCCATACAACATGGCAATGCTACCAGCCTTCTGGGCACTATACCGGTTGTCATCGATGAGGAAGAATTCTTCGACGCTGGTTGTGACTCTCTTTTTATGTAATCTTTTTTTTGTAGTAAGTTGTAAATAGTTTGTATTTATTTAGTTCGTAGGGTAATCTAGTATAATGTTATAATAACATTACAATTAAACTCAGTCTCTGTCTAACATGTCTGCAGGATTTTACCACATTTTCGGCGTATGGGTCGGGTCATCAGGCGAGCTGAATTATATGATAATATATGGTAAATTCCCTAACATAAAGTGGGGATGATTTTGAGTGGGTTGTACACTATTGTTGACCTCGGCACGGGGGAACCCCCAGAGGGTTTTGTGTACGGAAATTAATGTATTGTATTAAATTTCTTTGCCTATTTGCACCCCAGAACGATTTTTTTGAACTCTTGTCTCTCGTGCCCCTGTCCCTCACAGAATGAAATCCTGAATGCGCCCATGGTGAGGCTTCCCCCTTTTCAGTTTTATGGTTGCATGAATTTGAATGAATACGTAAAAAAAACAATAGAGAAATAAATTTAAAAAACTTTGGATCCAGGAATTGAACCGATTCGTTAGGCTCAACTTCTGATTTAAGTTTCCTTTGCGGAGTTATCGAAAAAGTCACACTCATCCGTATCGAGGGTTGTGACGCTTTTCGCGATCAGAGAGCACGCTATGCCTGCCCAAGGCCCCCACTGAGGACCTTTTTACACGTGGCAGTTTGCGTCGCCCGCTTGACAGAAATGGTATTAACGGCTATGTACGGTAGCTTTCACATGCTCCGTTCTCCGTCCGGTCCGGTCGCCATACATTCGCCGCCGGGTACCCGGTGACCGGTCGGATGTCAGATTTCCGTCCGCACTTGGGCAGACCTGGAACTTGGACTTTAATGATTCATTGTATAGACTTTCCAGGTCCAGGTATTAAAAAATATTTTATTTTTAATTTCTTTTATTGAACTATTTTTACTTATATAATAATGTAAGAATATACTGCCTGAAAATTGTATTTCATTACATTAATTATATTATATCATAACAATATAAAAAAATACAATACTAAACATAATACATAAAGCACTTCATTGGACGGATTGGTAAAGTAATAATTATAAGATACCTACATTTTTTTTTAAAGACGACTTCCTACAGTAGGGTACAAGCCCTGTGCCGTAGGGGACTTTACAAACATACAAGTCACGGACACAAAGTACACCCAGACTAGGAACAACTATTTGTGGATCAATCAAAGTGGTGTCCCATGTGGGAATCAAGCCCATGACCTCTTTCATAGCAGTTAACACACTCCCACCACACCAGAAGGTATTGAGATTCATAATCAAATTAATACCTACATTGTTACAATAATTAGTAAACATCATACACCCTTAAAGATATAATGCATTCATCATATTAAAACATTAACTAAGACATTAAGTTTTTAATACAAAAAAAGGCTATTTTCTAATACTTCAGTTCCATAGTCAGTTGTCCTAAGATATTATTATTATTATACTGTTTATAAGTCAACAAAAAGTTTAAAATCATGAATATTATTAAAGCTACAATAACACATAAAGAATGTTTTTTTTTTGAAAATGTAACAATTGAAATTGTAATGCATTAAAAATACATCTATTAGTAATAATACAATAGTGGGTAGCTTTGTGACCTCTTAGTTAATAAAACAGTATTTATTTCTGGCTAATAAGCTGCTGAAATATTATACAAAAAAAGAGTGCTAATTTTACATTTTATGTTAATCACTTAAGGCCTTCTGATTACTTACATACATTAATCTTAAGAATATTAAATTAACCTACATTTGTAAATAACTATAGAAAAAAATAAAAATTAGATCAAAGATTATACTCAGCTATGAAAAATAAGTAAGTTATGTTCAATTTATTCATAAAATGCAGACTTCAAACAATTCATTCTTCACAAGCAGTCTATGAACACATAGTTTATTTATGATTCAGATCTTTCCTGTAAAATGTAGTCTTTTTTATTTTCTTCCGACTCACTTAATTACATCAAATGGATGTAGGAAGAGGTTCACATTGGGAGTGTCTAATAGTTTCAATGCAACAACAATTAGATAGAAGGATTACATGCTATAAGTCACAATAATGCCAATGAGTCAAAAGTGAATCAAAATATCATTACACACAATATTTTACCAGCATAGGTCAGGGTCCTAAACTTTTAATATAATTATCCAACTTTGGGAATTGCTGGCATAGTTCACTAATAAGGTATGTGACATGTAGCATATAATCCATTTAGAATTAATGAAACATTGTTCAGTACAAAGTCAGTTGGATTAATTACCTATAATATTCATTCAGTATTATTTATAGAAACAATGGTGGCTCATCATGGTATACACAACACAATATAGGCAACATTCTTTGTGGAGTGTCACTCTTTGTGCATTGTAAAAAACATAGTGTGGTATTTATTAGGTAACAATAGGATTATAGAACAGTCAGATTACAGTACATACTGTATACAATTTATTGTTTTATGAATCTATGCTATTACCTAGGATATTGTAAAACCCTTTAAGTATCAGCAATCCAGATATACTGAATAAAACCGGTTTCACAGCTTCACTGCCACTCTGAAATATGAAAATTATTTAATTCATTAGAAACTTCCAAATGCTGCTATTGAATCTGTTTTTGTAAGTAAATATTTGTAAAATAAAGAAAAAAAAGTATAATTTCTATGGGACAATTTTGATATCAGCAATATATGCATAACATATGTAATTCAGTTTTATTTACTAGAGGTTATTACATAGAGCATATATTATAAAAAGATAGAGCACTCTGATGAAGTTATTCAATAACCAAAACTCTAAATTAAAAACATGTGTTTGAAAACATATTTTTAAACAAATTCACTTCATAATAAAATAAAAATACCTACCATGAAGATGATCATTTCATTAGTACATTTTTTATAATAAAAACTCTATTTACAACCAGTAACATGTGGGAGTTTTATAGTTATCAAACAACACTAAACTTTTGGTAACAATGAGATTTCTACATAACAATAAGAAAATAAGATAATAAACATAGACAAAAGTTGATCAGTTATGCATAGTTTATGGCAACAATCACAAAAACATAGTTTACTGTTATGTATAATAAAATGAAAAGAAACTTACAATAACATAATAGTTACAGCGGTCACCCAGACAACAATCTGAACACACCCAATCTTGATACCAAATGTGTGTACACAGCGGCATATACCGTCGCCTAGTTGTAGAACATTCAGTCTTATTAGAACACCGCTTCGATATGTAATATTGTTTCTTAGCCCCTTGTGACCAATACGGTGTACTACCCCATTTGATCTCAGTCAAACAAACATCCTGATTATATTCACAGTTCTTGATAGTTTTCACACATTTCTCATTATTATCTTCTTGGTTTTCGCACACATAACATTCAAGACCTAAAACTGAGAAATTAAAAATATGTAATGAATGGCTTGCAACACATTTTAGGTTCATTGTAAGAAGTATATCCAATAACTCTTACCGTAAGTAGTGCAAAACAAAAAAACTAAAAAGCCTAAAATGATATGTTTATCCATATTTTAGGATCAGTTTATGTTAGAAATTATAAAAATATAACGTATTTTAGATGAATTAAACATCAACGAATTTACCACACCCTTCCTTCAATCAAACTTCGTCCGTCCATCAACAAACAAATACAAGCAAGTGTCACCACAGAATAAATATGAGTGTCACAGTTAGCACAAACGATTAAACTTCGCAGATAATTTGTGGAAAAAAAATGTATTATCTTTAAATTATATTTTTTTTTTTTGAGTATGGTGAAACGAAAAAAAGGAGCAGTTTTATTCCTATTTAAAGGCGTCTGTAGATTAACTGGCGATTGATCGGACAGCGACGTGAAAAGGTATGTTTAATTTTATATCTTTGTTATTAATGCCTATAATTCTTTGATTCTTTGATTTACCTATTGATTGAAGGTATGATTACAAATATGTATAAAGAGTTATGTACATACAACACAATAATTATATTGTGGATAATTAAATACACACACACACACAGAGAGCTCTATTCTACTACAAATTAAGGTCAGTGTATAATAAACATACCTGCTCACATCGCAGTCGAATAAATGGCCCGATATTCTATAAACGCCTTTTTAGCGGATCCTAACTGCTCCTTTTTTCAATTTTAATGCGCCAAGAGAATTTAAAGAAAAAAAAACTTTTTTTCAAAAATAGCCACATCTTACATAATCAATCACTTTTACTAAAGTTCTTCCTTGTTTTCAATTAAACAAAGGCTAGCGGCGCAACCACGAGTCAGTCTGCCATGTTTCGACATTTTGGTCCATTATGTTACATTGTACTATATTCAGTAGCCCTAAAGTGCTTTTCACAATCATGTTCCGGTTTCAATCAGGCGCCAAGTAGCCGAGACCGAATTGCCGCCGCGAAGTGTATCACGATGTACGGTAGCTTTCACACGTTCCGGCGTCCGTCCTCCTGCCCAATCGCCATACATTCGCGCCGAAACCGGAACGTGTGAAAAGGACCTAGATACAGTACAAAACAACATTTTGAAACCACGTTCTGTATGATCTGTGTCTATCTCTTGCAAATTCTACTTTCTATTCCATGTCAAAATGACAGTTTGACATTTTGAATCCAACAAGACGAAAATTCATATTTGTTTCTGAAGTAAATAAAAATAAAACAAATTGGAAAAGTAATACGAGTCAAATTTTGATATGGAAGGCGTTTTGTGGAAGTGGACAAATTACTGGAACGGTATAATTTTGTGGATTAAATTGCAGTATTTTATCAATATTTTTAGCATTCCATTCCACTTCATAATACAATCATATTGGATTTTTTCCAGGTTGGCAGACTAGGTGGTTTATTTTAGAAAATGGAATAATTTCTTATTATAAATCTCAAGAGGAAGTTAGTCAGGGGTGCAAAGGTTCTGTCAAAGTATCTGTATGCCAAATAAATGGTGAGTGAAAGATAGATTACTCAGAGCTATTAGAAAACTTATTAATTCTCATTGATTAGCTACTCTCAGATACAGTGAAAGTAGTATTGATTGAATCTTGTTAATCAGTCTGTAATATTATTACTAAGGCAGTAATAAACTGGTCATTACATAAAATGTTATGCAAATGTTGTTAAAATTGCTTACATCACAGTAATGTTGGTTATATACAATTATACTAAATAATAAATAACTTATTTGTATAGATTACCTGTTAGTATAACTTTGATAATAAATAAATACACCTATAATTAACTAACTACTGTGCAACCTCAATATTACGAAACTGAAGGGGATTTAAAAATATTCACTAAAACAAATAATTTGTTATGATAAGGTTGTAATATGATATAGAGGTTAGGTTGGACTGCAATTTGTTCCAACAAGGTAAAAAAACTTTTTTTTAAAGTCCACCACGATATAGGGCTTGTACACTATTGCAGGAGTTCCGCAGTAGTGTACAAGCCCTGTATCCTGGTGGACTTTACAAACATACAAGTCACAGACACAAAGTACACCCAAGCTCGGAATAACAATTTGTGGATCACACAAAGTGCTGTTCCATGTGGGAATGAAACCCACAACCTCCTGCCTAGCAGTCGGACATACTCCCACTATGCCACAGAGGCAGTCAAAACTAGATAGCAGTGTTACAATGGTTAGCATTGAACAACAATGATTATCTTATGAAAAATTTAGGTAATAAAAATGCTTAGAAAATTTGTTTGTTTCTACCTATATTCTGCAGTGATTAAAAAATTGTTATAAACAAGGTTTTCAATCAATGTATTCATAACTAGCTGTCCCGCGCAACTTCATATGTGTAATTTTCCCCCGTTTCTGAAACATTTCTCGTCGCTTCTCCGCTCCTATTAGTCGTAGCGCGATGTTATATAGCCTATAGCCTTCCTCGATAAATAGGCTATCCAACAAAAAAATATTTTTTTAAATCGGACCAGTAGTTCCTGAGATTAGCGCATTTAAACAAACAACTCTTCCACTTTATAATATTAGTATAGATGTAAAGGTATATTTTGCATTCACTCTTACAGCTAGGGATAGTTCTAGGGATGACAAAAATTAGTTAAATCAAGGTAATCATTATATTGAGGCTCTTTATATTAAAGTTTCACTGTATTGAGGCTGGTTTATATAAGGCATATTTACATACACACACCACCACTCATTCCACCAACAAGAAGTTCAGGCCTTTCTAGATTTGCCAGGCTCATTTGACTTGTCTTATGCAAATAAAACACAAATCCTAAAAAAGCCCCTGGTTATGACCTCATAACAAACCGCATTCTACTAGATTTACCAGAATTAGGATTAACCTATCTCACATCGCTGTTCAACACCATTATGAGACTTGAATTCATCCTATCACAGTTCAAAGTATTGCAAATAATAATGTTACTCAAGCCAAACAAACCACCAGAGGAAGAAAAATTATACAGGACCATTAGTCTATTAAAAGAGCTACACTGCATAAAGGCGGGCGTTCCTCAAGGGAGCGTTCTTGGACCAGTCTTTTATCTGATCTCCACAGCAGACTTACCCACAACAACCTCGTGCGTAATTGGTACATTCGCTGATGATACCGCGGTCTTAAGTTCCCATAAAAGCCTCCACCTTATTGCAAAACGGTTTGGACGAAATATCTGACTGGCTAAAAAAATGTCGCATCAAGGCCAACAAAACAAAATCGGAGAACGTCACCTTTACACTGAAAAGGGCCTCCTGCCCGCCAGTCAAAATTATTGGCGGTGAAATCCCTCAAGAAGACCACGTAAAATATCTTGGCCTGCACCTAGATAAGCGATTCACATCTTTACCAAGAGGAAACAGCTTGGGCTGCAGGTTTTTTAACGGAATTGTGTGCAGTAGGTTTTTACTCCAACAATGACTTATTGGTTGTCAGTCACAGCTGTCCCTTGTAAACAAAATACTCCTATATAAATCACTACATAGTATAAAACAAAGTCGCTTTCTATGTCCCTATATCCCTATTAGTACGGGTTCCCTAGAACAAATTTTAAAATGATAATATCAAGCTGGAATTTACATGGTAGCTTCGTTTTGTCGAGACGCCCAACTTTATGTATACGACAACTTTATATAGTGGTACGTTAGTGTAAAAACAGGTGTTAAATATATATATTAGCAGACTTAAACCCAAATCAATAGACAGCTCCGGACAGAATGCATTGGCACAACCAAAGCGGCTCAAGCAGTCGCAGCCAGAAATGTAAAAGAACTAAAAATAAAAATTGTAACCGATAGTGCTTCAGTGCTACAAGCGCTGTCAAACCCCAGCATAAACTCGACCTTTATTCAAGAATGCCATGAATCACTTCAAGCCATTACCCAGGATAATGAAGTGACCCTGCAATGGATAAAGGGACACAGCAACTCAATTGGAAATGACGCGGCAGATGAGCTAGCTAGACGGGGATCTAAAATGAACATCCACGGCCCCGAACCGCTAATGATGACGAATGATAACGAATCTGGCTGCGCGAGAAAACAGAGGAAAACCACAAACTGGAATGGGGAAAAAACACCGGTTGCAGACAAACAAAAGAAGCGATTCCAACAGTGCCCAGAAAGTACGCTCGGAATCTAATCAGATTAAACAGGGACAAACTGCGAAAAGCAATGACTCATTACAACGTACGCACAATGGCCCAATTAAGAGGCTAAGTGCGACATTGCGGCCCCGTCAAAACAAACAAACAAACAAAGGTGTTAAATATTAGAAACTTAACTTTGCTGTTGGAAAACTATTGTCCCCATACATCAATATAGGCCGCAGTTAGTTTACCAACCGCAAATAAATTAGTAATAAAAAAATATATACATAACAATGCTCTATGGTCTGTACCCAACAATTTGCTACACCATGACCTAAAAATAGCCACTGGCACACAAAGATCGAGTTTATCCGTCCAAACCTGCTGGCACGTGACCTAATGCAAGAACAACCAAATAGACGAAAAACGACGTTCGAAGCGTAGGACACGTAGGTTTACGTAAAACGATTTAAAGAGGAGGGGCCGACAATGTCTTGATTTTTCTTACAAGAGGGTGGGAGTGGGGGGGGGGGGGGTCGTCTTGATAGTTCTTACGTAAGATCATAAAAATGCGCAAAGTTAACTTTGAGAAAGCGTAAAAGCGCGAAAGAAGAAAAACTACATAAAATCAAGTTAATTATTACTTGTTAAAACACCGACAGAAAAAATAACTTATAGCATATAATAAAATTAAAACCCCCCGACCAAATGGAGGTAGGTAAGTAACAGAAGCATATATAGTTATTCTTCGGGGCTGCCATTCCCTGCTCTGTCATATACTAAAATGTTTAAATTAACATCAGAGCAGTTATAGAAATAGAAAAGATTAATATTATTATTTTATCATTTTTAATCCCTCTGTAGTTTTATCATGATTCGTTATAAAAAACCAGGCAAGAGCATATCGGACCATGCTCAGTGTAGGGTTCCGCAGCCTTAAATAATTGCAGCAGCAGAAGAAGAGCGTATATTCTTGGCACTTACACCCTTTTGTTGAGAAGAATGAGGTTATATGAATGATGCAACACGATGACGTTACCCGAAAAAAACATTTTTCATTTTCTGTTACATGTATAGAGTGCCCCCCCCAATTTTTTTTATTTTTTTTAGTTCGCTATCAAACTAAGTAGCGGCCACTATAAGACACCTTTTCACCAAATTTTATCAATATTCATTGAGAAGTCTCTGAATAAAATGCCTGTGACATACGAACGGACAGACAGACAGACGGACATGACGAAATTATAAGGGTTCTGTTTTTTGCCATTTTGGCTACGGAACCCTAAAAACGAATACGATATATCTGCTGTAAGTTGCTGAGGAGTTGAGTATACCGCAGACTAAAACTAAGTTAAAGTTTGCTCTGTTTTGGAAATTCCACCAAAGTGACAGTAGGTACACCAAATTTTAATTCAATCGGACCTGTACAAGTCTCTGTAAAAGTCTGTAAAATCTTTACACACCTCGAGAGATATTTGTAAATTATGGCTAAGAACCATCTCGGCCATATCCGCTTTCAAACAAAAAAAAACCGTATTTAATCGGTCCATAGGTTTAAGAGTTACAGTTGCCCAGACAGACACATGTTTAACATAAAAAACCCTTCCTTTTGCTCCGGGGGGGGGGGGGGGGGGGGTTAAAAACCAATCCAAACATCTGTCATTATTTTTTTCAAGAGTGTACAAGTGTGCTGGATATCCTGGCTGCAGCATCAGACCAAGAATTGCATAAAGAGCATAGTTATGTAGCATACATGGGTGTTTCAAATTTTAGGTCAGACATATGTTTGAAAGTTTTGATAAGACATGTTTAAAAATCGTCGCTGGAAAACCTGCTTTCAAATGAAAAAAAAACGCATCCAAATCGGTTCACCCGTTCTGCGTCGGGGATTAAAAAATAAAAATTAACCTATTTTTATTTATTTGCAAAATAAGAATTCAAATCAAACAACCGTGTATTCATATTTTCTTTCAGTTTCTAATAAATGTTAAACAGGGGGAAGGGTCGGCCGATTCTTATTTTTCTTACGTAGAGGGAAGGGGTCAAAAACTGCCCAAAATCATCTTGCGTAATAAATGAATGGTTAAAAAAAAAAAAGTCCAAGTCCGAGGACCTAAAAAATAACACAAAAAAAAACTTTTGTGTTTGTTGGTTATCTTACAATTACTTGTAAAAAAGTCTTAACGTTCAGTTCCAAAAAGACAGTTAAATTTGTTTTTTTTTTAAATTTGTAGAATAACCATTTAACTTATAGAAGCCTGCACACGGTAAATTTTTTGCTCCCTTAATTTTTCTAAGAAGTATACTTGGTCAGGGAAAAGTCAGGAATTTTTTTTGAACATTTGCGGTGGACACCCTGATTATTAATATATTGTATTATTTATGTATACTATTTGCTTATGTGTTACATACACCAAAATGTTAATGTAGTTTGTTTTTTTAAAGATAACTAGCAATCTTTTTAATCCCTCCAGCCAAGGAGTGGGTTCACGTCGGTAGTTTAATGGGTAAGATTCGGACCCGCGACCTCATCATTACGAGACCCATGCTTTCGATTATCGCTGCTTCTAAAAAAAAAAAAAATGTTTTTAATGTTTTATTTATTAAGGTACTTAAAATCAGACAAATGAAACCAAGACATGAACATAAAATCTTCTTCTAGATCAGGCAAAATCAACTAAAAAACATAAAACCTTTTTATAAGTTCTAATCAGTCAATGGTCATACCTCACATAAGTAACAAAACAATAAACATTACAAGTCATAACTTTAGAATATAATCAAATAAGTCTTTATATTACCAAATTAGTCATCAGTTATTCGTAACGAACTGTTAATTATCAAATAAAATAATCAAAAGCTGCCGTATTCATAATTGTGCTTGGTTTGACTGTAAGGAAGATAAAGGTAGGTCATCTTCCGATTCTGAATCTGGACTGGATAGGACATCAACGACAGTAACAAACGCTAAAAAAATACTTAATAATATAAAAAAAATTAAACCATTTTCGTATTGATATATGTCATAAAAAATCGTTTGATATATATAAATTGATATATATCCTCGAACCCTAATTTCAAACTGTCAAAACATTAAAATCTATAGAGTGCTTAGGTTTAGTTTACCCATAGTCTCTGAGTATAACTCCTTTTATCAATTACTTATTCTTACTACTTTGTTGATTGCCATTTAGTGGGGTCTAGTTGCATTAGAATCAAAACTTTTTAATCATAAAATAAATGATATATTTTTCAGTGAACACAATAGACAATACTAGACTGGACCTAGTAATTCCTGGACAGCAGCACATGTATCTACGAGCACCATCACCGCAAGAGAGACAGAAATGGCTGGTTGCTTTAGGAAGTGCAAAAGCTTGTGTGGACTCAAAGGATTTGAATGGTAATATCATTTTTAAAACAATTTATGCTAAAATAAATGAAAAAGCTACTGGTTAAAAATTTTGCCCCTGAAACAATACTAATTGTTGAATCACACTCCATTCATCTGTTTGCTACAGACAGTACAGATTAGTGATGTGCCATATATCCATTTGATGGAGAAAGATCTTTAATTCTGTAACATTCCTTTTTTAGAGATCTTGAACATATCTTTAGTACATTCAAATTTTAAAACCTACGAATTTTCGGGTTTGTATTATCCCACATTTTGGTTTACTCTGTGTATACTGTTTTTATTATTTAAAGATTATTTTGGCTGTTTAGTTGCTACTCTTTTTAGTGGAGTCTTCTTTTAAGAATAAATCATATCAGGATTTTTTAAATAAGTTGCCTTTATACAGAGACCAATGGTCCATATCTGTAGATCAAAATACAATCTCACATACAGAGAGCCACATCTCTAATACAGATTAGAGTTGGGCAAACAGTAATCTAATTACTAACTGCGATTACTTTTTGTAGTTAGCAATCACAGCCAATGATTACAAAAGGTACCCGCGCGCGCGCTCCTCTGTGCGCTGCGGGATCCGCCAATGTGTGCCTTTTTCTAAAATTGTTTGTACCTAAAACTGCGTCGAAATGTGATCATGTGGTCAACATTTTAACCTTGTTTGTTCTTATACTTCTTGTATTAACTAGATCATGTCATAATGGGCTCAAAACTTTGATCGCGTCATTTTACGAACTGTGGGGTGCAGATACACCTTGTTTGTACTTAACCTTCTTGTTTTGGCGAAATCTTTGTGATCATGGGGTCAAAACTTTAAACGCGTATATTTTACGAACTATGAGGTACAAACCCACTTTGTTGGTACTTAAACTTTTTGTTTTGACGAGATCTATGTGATTTAGATTGAATGAAGTTGATTACAAGTAATCATAAATACATTCAACCAAAATAATCATAACTACATGTAGTTGCATTTGTAGTTAGATCTCAATGTAGTTGGTTATGCCCAAAACTCGGAAGATACACAACACCTCTCTATTTGCATTGGTTATTAAAAATTGATAGGACATCCATGGGCGGATCCAGGATTTCGTTTCACCCGACCAGCCAAGTGGGAGTCGCAAGCACGACGTGGGAGGGATGTGCCCTAA
Source organism: Herminia tarsipennalis (assembly GCA_945859575.2). Lineage (NCBI taxonomy): Eukaryota > Metazoa > Arthropoda > Insecta > Lepidoptera > Erebidae > Herminia > Herminia tarsipennalis. The sequence continues at coordinate 10,043,048 of OX243840.2, forward strand.
ATAAAGAGGCAAATGGGCAAAGTAACTCAATACAATACAAAAAAATCGGTACTATTTTAAGTAATGTTTTTTCTTTTTCAGTTGGCAGCTTGGAGGATGCTAACTCCTTAAGTCATAAAAAGTCAGAGTTGCGGTTGTATTGTGATCTGATGATGCAGCAGGTTCACGCTGTCAAAAGTGCAGCTACAGCTGAAGGTGGTCCTGAGATACAGGTAAAAGCTATTTAATGGTTTATCAGGTATTTGTAATGGTTTAGTCTGTATTTTTGGACTTAATCATCTTCATCATAACACAGATTTTGATATACCTGGCATGGGCTAACCCAGGGAATGAATTGGGGGTTCAAACCCTACCGGAAATTGCAGAAAGGTACACTGTACACATTTGACCGGTGTTTAGTCAATTGGACCACCTAAAACCTCCGAAGTGATTCTGGGTACGCCCGTGATACCTAGTGAATGCAACTACCACTTGAAAGTTTTTATTATATACATATTTATGTGAAATGAAGACTGTTTCTAGAGTTCTGTTGCCAAATTTTCACAAACAGAACCCTTATTGTTTCGTCCTGTCCTTCCGTCTGTCTGTCTGTCAGTCCATATGTCACAGGCATTTTACTCAAAAACTACTTAATGTTTAAGGATGAAATTTAAGTTGGAATAGGTGTCTTGTGTTGGTCGCTACTTAGTTCGATTAATATAATAAATAAATATTTCTCTAAATATTTCACTCCATACTTTTGAGGAAGTTGATTTTTTTTGCGAATATCTACGCGTGGCACATCACATTGACACTGGTTCTAATCCCCTATTGAGGTCTTAGCCATTGAAACATAACATTAAATGACATTCAACTTTTAATTTTTCTTCTTTTCAGAAAATCGATGATGCCTCCAGTCTACTCACAGCTACATGTGATACCTTTATAAGAACATTAGAGGACATAATGAGGTTAACACCTACTGCTGTAGGAAATCCTGTATGTTTTGACATGTCTATAAAAAACAATTCCTCCATCAGCAAATCTCAGCCAACTGTTAAAACACCTAGACAAAGTATAACTAGAACTCTATCTCAAGAAAATAGGTGAAATTTTACTACCAAAAATCATTCCTTGAGTTTAAAATAAATAAAAATTGTTAATTTTCTAATCATACAAATGTCAAGTGTCTAGTGATATTTTACTTCTGAATACTTCATATTTTTTTATTGGATAGGGGAGTTGGTCCGCTTGTCACTTGTCAAGATCTGATCATGGGATCCTGGGGAAATCGAGGGAACTGTTCAGATATTATAGTACACATATTGTATTTTATGTATATTTCGTGTACTCATATTGTGTTAATTTATCTCGGAAGGTACGTATTTAGACCATAGATAATCTGCGAAACTAACTCAATAATATTTTTTTCAATGGTTGCGGGTGGGGGGTGAAGTACTAGGTGAGCTCCTGAACACTCCACCCCTGCATCGGGAAATACAATATTTTGTAAAAATATATAAATAGTCGGGTTAGGATATTGTAAAGTTACAAAACTACTCACTAAAAAGTGAGAAAAAAAAACTTTTTTTTATTAAATATTATTGACTTTAAAAATTAATACAAAGTTACAAAAATAATATGGAACAAATAAAATAAACATTCTGAACTTAGTGACATGAAACAGTACTTAGTATTTTTATATTTTATTTGACACCAACTACAAAATGTTTATTTATATTTTGTTAATATGTACTAGGGATGTTACGGAGGCGGTTTTATCGGAACCGAATTCGGAATCGGAGTTTTCAAATTTGTTTTGTCGGAGTGTTAACGCTTAAGAAAATAAGATAAAATAGTACAAAGAAACATTTGAAATGTATGAAGGAACTCGAACCCGCGATAATACCCTATTATCCGAGCGATTTTTTTTACTACAGAAACTCAGACATTTAAAATAATGTAAATACACTTTGGCCCTCGATTAAAACCCCCGAAATAAAGTGTCGAAGCCGAAGTCGGAGTTCCGACTCCGGCTTCAAAGGTGTAAAATCAATTGGAAGTTCCGACCTTTCAGAGTCAGACAGCTACGCAAGAGGTTACTACTACGTTCGATTCCCACACGGGACACCACTTTGTGTGATCCACAAATTGTTGTTCCGAGTCTGGGTATACTTTGTGTCCTCCGCGACACAGGGTCTAGAACGCTATTGCGGAGGTCGTCTTTAAAAAAAAAAAGGTTTTTTTTGCTGTATATTTGTCAATGTGTGTATTTATTTTTCATTTTAATACTTTTTGTAAAATATGTTTTTTTTAATAATCTACAAAAGATTCCTTGACTATTTTTAAACTTTAAAATAAATACGACATAATATTTCATATGAGATAAAAAAAATCACTTATTGTAAATCATTAGTCAAAACATGCAGTTAATATAAATTTGAATTGCTACGAACGAGGAGAGCATTGGTAGGTAATAGGCTGTATATTACTAATTTGTTAAAAAATATTTATGGTTATGCATCCTAATAAGTAACTTTATAACTCTTTAAAAAAGAGCTTTTGTCAAAACCTCCAATCCCATTCAGTTTTGTCCAAGAGATGGTTCAAGCATTCATCCAAAGTACATAATACCAATCATAATACTAATCTGTTAGCAGTATTATATCCCTAGATACTATTGACATGTGTATTAAATAAATACAATAAGAATTATAAAATGAATAAATATGCGTTCCATACATACCTATATAGTGTTAAAACAAATAGAGCTAAATATATTGTATATTTTTATTTAAATTTATTTATTATTTTTATTATCAATTGAGCTGTAAAATGATTGGTTTCAATATTTATTTATTTTTTAAAGATAATTTGCAAAATATTAACAGGTATATTATCTTATAAAATTGTATATTATTATATTTCTTAATTGGGTAAATAATTTAAGGTAAAATACCTTGTTTATTGCCCGACGTTTCGACCGTATTGCAAGGTATTTTACCTTAAATTATTCACTTGATTAAGACCCGTAGTATATATAATTTTACAATGTGTATAAATCCCGAAAGTTTATAAACATTTATAGGTATATTATCTAATAGATCTTTTATTTTACACACATACGAAACAAATGTGAAATTTAGGTACTTAAGTATTACACTTCTCAATTTTCAGTGTATACTTTGGTTTGTAAAGCTCTGATTTATGTACTTATATCGCGCTTGCATAATAATGTATTCCTGTGATATACTTAAGCAGCTGTTGTTATCATTCACTTGACATAAACATTAGTACTGTAAGGTAAATATATAGAAAATAGTAATTTTCTGTGAATAATGAACTGGATGTCGTTTGGTTCATTAGTTTTCTTATTGGTCTTCTGAACGTTATGCCTTCGTCAATCAGAAAGTGTACTTAGCGCGTCAAGCCGCTAAAGCATTCCATGCGAGCGTTGCGCTTTAGCGCTGCTTTGTAATTTAAACATTTGAAACCGTTCACATACCAAGTACGCGACGTATCGTACGTGTCATCTTTAAGTTGTTGAGTATTAGAACAGTGACGTAGTCTTAAGAATTTTCATATCATTAATATGGAAGTTGTACCTAAACGCGCGCATTACGATGTGAACGCATTTCACACACTTTCGAAAAATGTGTAAACGCGTGTTAAGCGCTCGTTATCTAAATGTAGTATTATAGTATAGTATTATATTGATGAGATAGTAGTATTGATGAGCGCACTGTTATACGCTTCCTATTTGACGAAGGCTATAAAGTTAGTCGTCTGTGAAAAATAAGTAAGATTTTGTATTCATATTCATACATTCCAAGTGTCACAATTTATTGTGAATGATTTTATGTAATTTGTACCAAAATTGTTGATGTTAGTTGTTTTGTTTCATGTACGAAATGTAACTGTCACATAATAAATAAACAACATAAGTAAAATATAATAAACAACTAGAACACTTTCATTTATTTTATTTCAAGTTTCATACATAATTAGGATCATTTCCTACTACATAAATAAGTGCATTTTTTTACCAAGATGGTTCTCCAAATCGCAAAACGGTTTTTTCCTGTGCATCTAATTCAATACCCATTTTCTTTCTCATGTAGAAAATAGTACAATCTCTATTGGTGCAAAGGACTTCCTCGTGGAGACTGCCTTGACATCTCTGACATTCAGTCCATAGTCTGGAGAACTTTTCTTGAAGATGCCTCAGTTTAAATATTTCTGTAATGTATATTTGCTTTTCCTTGTGTAAACAGTGATTGCATAATGCTTGTACTGTATCATTGGGCATAACAGTTTTGCACCCAATACATTTCTCCTTCTTTTTAGTAAAAGCAGCTAAAGCACCTACTTTAGAAGTAACCATTGCCTTTGTTCTGGTATGTTCTCCTTTAAGAAGTAGGGACTCTGCTTTATCTCCTAGTATTGGTTCAAAAATTCTGAGCAGAGGCTTAGATAATTGATTTTCCATATAATGATTGAAGTCTATTGGTACACTGTTTTCCAATACATATATGGGGTCTTCAGCTTTCATGTATGCAGGTGTGTTTTTAGTTCCACAGCAAATTACATATGGAACTCTGTCACCAAGTTTAGGTGCTGTACCAGCATCTCTCTTTCTCATTTTATTAGCCAATTCCACATGAGCTTGCTTTGCAGCATAGTCGCTTTTTGTGAGTTCCTTAGTAATAACAAGTTGAGATATATCTATTCTGTTGCACAATAAATCAGCTATCACTTGCTTAGCATAATTAACAGCCCCATCTGGATCTCTATCTATCAGTAATTTCTGAAGGCAAGTACTCATCATGTTTGATACAAGAGGACAATTATCTCTTCTAACTGTTTCAATACCTTTGCAATCCATCTTATCATATTTATCAGGTCTTGTGAAGTACAGTCCAGCATATCTTTTCTTGTTAATAAGCAAGTATGGATAGTATACTTTTTCAAATTCGAGTTTAATTGGCTTAACAAACTTTGCAGTAACAAAATCAGCTGCTTCTCTGCCCAGTTCCATACTTTCCTCAAGAGTTTTGACACCAAACTTGACCATAACAGAGTCAGTGTCACCATAAATTACAATTGCATCCTCTTTATATCCATTTGCCTTTGTATACTTTTTCTCTACTTCGGATTTTGTAAACTCTATCATTGTTCGACCATAGGCTGTGACACTGCCTGATATCTCTAAACAAGGCAGTTTGCCAACTTGTGCTCCAGTGAAACCATACACTGAGTTAGCACTAATTTTCAAAGCAAGTTGTCTACCATCCAATACAGATCTTTTAAATGGATCCTTTTCTTCTTTTAAATCTGCTTTGGCTTTCTTTCTTGCACCCAGTAAGGATTCCAAGATTTCAGGCAACAAACCTTTCCTAATGTTAGCTTTGACAAACATATTCTTAGATGGTGTTACAGTATAGTCATCATTACTCAAGTTGACTTTACTTTGCATGCTAGGTGGGACCAAAGTTGTGTAACATAAATTGTGTGCCATCATAATACTGGGATACAGGGATGCGAAATCCAAGGTTGAGATAGGATCTGCATAATATCCTTTTTTAGGTTCAATTACAGTAGCACCTTCAAATTGCTCATCTGAACCTTGGCCATGATAAGCTGGCATTAAGTACCCAGCATCTTTAGCTTTTCTCAGCAACTGACTCACTACTTTAATTTGCTGTCCTCTAGTTAGTAAGCACAGTAGAGGGACTCCTGTTACTCTAGCCATTTCCATGTAATTGATTATGCACATCAATTTATTTAAAAGTTTAAGTGGAAGGTAAGCATCTTTCAAGCAGTACATAGCAAGTCTTCTCCTAGTTTGTTCACTTTCATTTTGCAGATCAGAAATAATGCTGTGATGGACATCCTCCTTTTGCTCTTGAAGAAAATGGTAACTGACAGCATTCAGAGTATATGATCTTAGTTTATAATCACGGACAAGTACTAATAGAAGATCAAAAGGCACTCTACCTTCAAAATTAATGCTTTTATTTTCCCTACGACCCATTTGCTTTGATTGTAGTACAGAATCTTTGATAACAGATCTTATATTTCTGATTCTGCCCAAAAAATCAAAGTTATCTACTTTTAAATGTTTAGCTCTGTTTATCAAATATGGCCAGTCAAAGTTATTAATGTTATATCCAGTTATTATGTCAGGATCAAGTTCACGAAAGAAATCAGACCATTTAGCAAGCATCTCAGATTCTGATTCAAAGCTTAGAACTTGTGATCCTACTATGGGAGCACATGTTTTCAATGTGAAGACATTTCTAACATATGGTTCTGGGTCCCCTTGTCTAATTACCATAGAGGCTATTTGGATGACTGGGTCATGCTGAGGTTCAGGAAAGACACCTTTTCTTCCAGCACATTCAATATCAAAACTAAGTATTTTGAATGGTGCAACTTTGGACCATTCTCCTTCAGGTTGATGTGCTTTAAACACATTCCAGGCTACATCAACCTCTATTTGACATCTAGATTCAGGTCTTGCTTGAGAATCCATTGATCTCAGAAACCATTTATTTGCTGGCAATTCAATCCAACTGCATCCAACTACTGCAGTATCAACCATGAAGCGGATATCAAAATCAATGTTACTTTCATAAAATGATGGGTCCATAAGCCCAAAAGAAGTTGGTTGTCTTTCCATCAGTCTTTTTGCAGCAGCTATAAGCCTAGGCAGAGCAAGAGACACTCTTGCAAAAGTGATTTCAGTATCCCCTTGATAATACATTATAGACTTTGCTTTAACCAAACGGACCTCTAAGGCAGTCTCCTTAAGATTATCTTTATTTGAGCGCAGATCTTCTAATATTGCTTTGTTCAAGTTTGTTTTCAATTCATTACAAGATGATTCAGTGAAATTTACAGGAACTGTCACATAAAAATAGGGAGTAAATCCATGAACATGACAACATACAGAATTGCCCTCCATAGTAATGCCATACATTCTCATGATGGGAACAGGAGCAAGTTGTGACCCAGGCATTCCTTTCAGTGGTTGACCATTGTAGTGATCTATGTCTAGTTGTTGGAATACTAACTTGTCTTTCTTTGGATCTAAGGGAGGTGGGGGAGGCCGAGACCATTTCATGTTTGTAGATTGATTTTCCGGCCCTTCTCCGAACACTTCTTGCGTGTCAATCTCGCCAGTGTCCATGAAGGCTAGTTGTTCTTCGAAACTACATGGTACTTCGTTGTCTTCGTCGTCATCGCCTGACTTAAACCTCTTTGGAGGCGGGCCTTTAAATTGTTTCGTTTTATCCATTGTTATTGGGTAAAATAAATATTGTTATTCTAGCGACAGAGACGGCTTGCGATTATTCCCGCCAAAAATCTGTAATGCAGACAGACATTGCGAAGTTATTACAGTGCTTTACAACACTTTTTTGGTATTATATTAATCATTTGCAATGAAAGCATTCGTACTTACCTTCAAATACACTTAAATTACTGCATTTACGAAACTTTTGGCGATTTTAGTAAATACTTTTAAAAGTTTCTAACTTGTTTTCATACTATTTCACTGCTGTGCTGTTGAAGTTTCTTTGACATTGACAAATTGAATTGAGAGATGTCACATTGACAAATTTTTGAATGAATGAGAGGAATGAATTATTGACAGCTGTTGATTAAAGGGTTGCCATTGTGGCTTTTGTTATAATTTCAAAACTAGGCCTTTTGAAATAAATAAAAAAAAACATGGAAATAACAGTAGAAAAAAGTCCAATGCATATTATATGTAATAACACACCATTTTAAACACGTCACTTAGGTAACTAAAGCTATCAAGCACAGCACAACTGATAATTTACCAAACTATCTTGAAGAAAAGTCTGGCGGGCTGTAACGGTCCTAGTGGTAATCGAAGTACCCTCAAAATTATTTTCACAGAGACTTTATTTTCAAAGCAGATACCCTGTATCAAAATGTGTTAAGGGGCCTAGGTTCCAAAAGCCCAAATGGTCATAGGACTAATGTGACTCGCTCGAACAAATTTGTAATTGACTCTTCAGTGTGTGTCGCTGGATAGGGGCCTTAAAATTGATACGGCGGTAGCTACGCCCCAGGTACCTACTTATAAAAAGAAGGCTAAGATATTTCCACAAATTTGCCATTGACTCTTCAGTGATTGATGCACAGAGTACATTTTTGGATTGATGATTGCTGGCCCAGGGAACACACTCGGAGGCGCAGCGCCCGATTTAGTTATTTTGCCACACCTTCGGGCATATAATTTTCGTTTTAAGTAGTAAGTACATCGTGCGACGTGGGTGGGTACAGTTCCTATACTTTGTTAGAAAAACTTAGACATGCTTTTTGTCGAGATGTAAATTTTTATAACATTTTTCTCTCTTAAAGAGAAAATTAAGGAATCCGTGCCGGCACAGGGCTGGTGCTTTCAATAGCCAGCAGGATAACTGTTCAAGAGCCAGTAGCCAGCATAGTCTCCTTATAATTATTTTACCAGTTTTTTTGGAGTTGGTTTTATATTACATGTTCCAAATTGGAATGAATGAAGTAAACGTTTAATAATATTATCGAATAAAAAAAGATATAGGTTGGTTTATCTCGCACTACGCCATCTGATCCCTAACTTATACCTACCAAAGCCGAAATGGGTGTGAAATGTTTAATAACAAAGTTGCTTAGCAACCATTCAATCTATAAAAAGGTTCGTACCTTTAAATATTTCACGCGATTATCCCGAAATATATCTAATTATCTAAATAAATAAATCAATTTATACAATAAAAAATATATATATGACCAGGCTGCTAATTTCTTTCAATAATTCATTATGTCAATGGTTGCTAAGCAACTTAATTATTAAACATTTCACATCCATTTCTGCTTTAGTATAGGTAGAGCCTGTACCTACTGTATTATGGCAACCAGACAACTGACAAACATATCTGTCTATACTATAAATATGTAAATAGAGAAGCTGACTAACTGACTGACATATCAACGCAGGGCGGAAACTATAAGGGTTAGAATCTTGAAATTTTGTACAGGGGTTAGGTACTTTTATAACGTAGGTTTCAAAATTTACCCCCTAATGGGGTAAAACGGAGGTGCAAAGTTAGTATGAAACTTTACCATTAAAATATTTTGGTTACAATCGGGCATCCAAGCGGGCGTAGCCGCGGGTATAAGCTAGTTTTTTTATAAATACATACAGACACATAATAAACCATTGCGCTCATCACTCAAAGTTTTATCCTGGGTAGGGTTCGAACCTTTCTGGTAGTTAGCAGTCCGGCTCATTAACCACTAGACCAACAGGCCAGTCAATTCTAAAGATTTTGTATGCCAAAATCTTAACAACGGAATAATTAAGACAAAGGAATAATTTAAGTATAATGTATAGGTAAGCATTAAACGACTCTGGTTGCGACACTAAGTACCTCCCTACATGAATGTATATTTATTTATTTATTTATTTATTGTAAGTGTCGGTTCTGAAATTTGAACGCATATTAAAAAAAATAAAACTTTAGGTATTACCTAGGAGGTAGGTAAACCTACCTACTTATCACAAAGATTCAAATAAGTAGGTAGGTATATATATGGTGAAAGATTTGGGAGGGGGGGGCTTGAACCCCATTGTCCTCTCCTTGGAATCCGCCACTGCCTGCGTGGGCACCTTACGCCTATGTATCTAGGAATTATTGAGAAGCTCCTAATAAAGGGTAGGTATCTAAGTAGGTAGGTATTTACATGAAAGTACTTTTTCATTCTCTGCGTAGGAACGAACGGCTGATGAGTGGTAACTCCTTACCTACTTTATCTTTTCGTAATAATTACCGTCTGTTGTCCGACATGATTCATTTAAACCCCGGATAGATACTTATTTATTAACCGCAAGTATTTATTGAGTGAGTACCTAGTTGTTAGTAGTTACAGATGTTTTAATTACTAAGAACAAATGTCGATGAAACATCACAACATTTTAATATTGTCGTTAATTGGAATCCTATAAATAAATCCTATTATGTGCCTGTTGCCTGTTTGATAATGGCCATTCATTCTCCAAAAGTGTATAAATTTATTGGCAATGCGTAATAGTCAAGGCTCGGTTGTTCGATGGACTCGATAACTATAGGCGCCTGGCGGGCTGAGCATGAATCACCCATCTGCAAGCGGCATAACGAACTCAGAATTACCATGAATGGTAATCTTTACTCGATTCACACATCTAATTATGCAACCTTGCCGGTGATGCAGGTGTAACTTGCTATAAGAACTATCACTTTTTGCATAGATAATGCTATGTTAATTCGCGGCACGTGTTTTCTTTTGTATTCTTTGTTTCTTGCATAGATTAGACAAATATCGCAAGGATTGAGCTTACTGAGCTAAGTAAGACCAGTCGCATTACATATATTTATGAAGAAAATAGGTTACTTAAGTTAATAAATAAATAGTTACCAAGCTACTGACAGCTAAGTAAAAAAATAAATACCTAGTTACCAACCTACAACTATTTTCTAAAGTTATTCTATAAAAAATGTCACGATAACTGATACGTGCACTGCACGTTATATCTATATTTCCATATTTGTATAACTATTCTTAACTACTAATATTATAAAGAGATAAAGTTTGTGAGTTTGTGAGGTTGTAGGAGGTAACTTCTGGATCTACGATTATATATATCATCATATATCATCGATTTTGAAATTCTTTTACCAATGGAAAGCCACGTTATATGTGAATGTCATTTGCCCAACGATATGGGCACGGATCAGCTAGTTCACTATAATCATAATAATGTGTAAAAAAAAAAATATGTTACACTAACTGACCCGCGCAATTTCGCCTGCGTAATTTTCCCCCGTTTTTTGCAACATTTTTGATTCCGTTTTGTAATGGTATAATATAGCCTATTGCCTTCCTCGATAAATAAGCTATTCAACAACAATATATTTTTTTAATTCAGATTCAATGTTCCTGAGATTATCGCGTTCAAGTAAACAATCAAACTTTTCAGCTTTATAATATTAGTATAGATTATATTACATACCTATTAAGTAGTTAGGTACTTCTCTAATTAGGCATGTTTTATGACACTATGAAAACGGTTAGCCCTTATCTGCCTAATAAAAAAGCACGTCGTAGTTGGTACTTTACCTCTGTAACTTACTCGTAGATAAGTAGGTACTTAGGTAAAAAGGTAGCAACTCACTAACTAAGTAGGTACGTAGGTACTTCAACGTGCTATTTGATTACCTACATTGTAAAGTATTAAGTAGATAGGTACATAAGTACCTACGCATTTTTTGTTGCAAGTAGTTTGGTAGGTACTTAAGTTTGTTATGCTAACGTTATACGTTAAAATCTAATTAATTCTCAGAATTAGATAACCGATATCCCCTACCTACAATAATAAAATTAACCTACTCGTTTACAATTGAAAAATCAATGAACACACCACAGTATCTACCGTTAAATAGGCCGATTCCCCTTTGTTGACCTAATAACTTACAGGAAAAGATAAGCACCAGACCCTGTAATCGGATTTCTCGGTTCACAGAATTGAAATATTATTATGGTATTAACTAGGTACCCATGTTATATTCATATAATATTTCAATTGTCGTCTTTCATTTTTAACGGAGCATGGAGTTAGGTTAAGAGTTGGAGTATGTCCTATTCTACCCAGGTACCTACCTAAACTAAAGTAAATTAAAACATTTATCTACTGAAATAATAATAAAATTATGATATTTATTTGAAAAAAAAAAAAAAAACAAAATGAAGATAGGCTTAGTTCCAAGTGTAGAGCGCCTTTCGTTATAGCGTCCATAAGCTATGATTAATCTTATTAAGCTTATCATCAACAGGCAAGCTATAGGTAGTAGGAAGGTGGGTACTAAACTAGGCTTAGATAACTGCTGTATTAAAAATGAAAATGAAAAAATATTTTATTTCAGCGTTTAACAAAGGCGTAACAAATAATATATTTTAAATAACAAATCTATACTAATATTATAAAACTGAAGAGTTTGTTTGTTTGTTTGAACGCGGTAATCTCAGGAACTACTGATCGGAATTGAAAAAATATTTTACTATTGGATGGCCCATTTATCGAGGAAGGCTATAATATCACGCTACGACAAATATACGAAATGTTGCAAAAACGTGGAAAATTTACGTAGATGAAGTTGCGTGGAACAGAGACAGAGGGGGAAGAGTTTGTTTGGTTGGATGAACGCAATAATCTCAGGAACTATTGGTTTAAAGTAAAAAAAATATTTTAGTGTTGGATAGCCCATTTATTGAGGAAGGCTATAGGTAGACTATATAACATCATGCCACGACCAATAGGAGCGGACCTTAAATGAAAAATGTTGCAAAAACGGGTAAAAGTGACGCAGACGAAGTTGCGCGGGTCATTTTAAGAGTTCTCAATTGGACCGCAGAAGCTTCACATCGAATGCTAATAAAGCTTGTCATATAATATGAATTTTATCATCTCAATTAAACCTATAATATCTTATTTATTTATTTAAACTTATTGCACTCAAAATTTGTTACAATGGCGGAAAACTTGCATAACCACCTAAATATGATTTCATTCAGATATTTAGACCTCATAAAAAAAATACATGAACTAAGCTCTAAGTATTTCCCTGTTCATACGGAAGCTCTCGCAAGCTCACGTCAGCAGTGTTCTGGGAAGCCGCGTGTGGTGGCCGGTGTGATACGGCCGGCGACGCACACCCGGCGCCGAGCGCCCGCCCGACCGAACTCAATGAGTTTCCATTAGCGTGATGAGTGTGCGCTCTATTAATACACTAGACGTGACAAATACATTAACGCCCCGATTCATTCACGCAGCCCAACTGAAACTTAACAGATTTTTGTTAATAGCTAGACAAAAATAGAACAAAGACGTCTAGCCACTTAGTCAGCATAGGCGGCAGGATTTCAGGATCTTTGAGCGTTAGGAGAAGTAGCTGTGAATTAGGTTTTTTATGACCCACGTGACGGGGATTTTTATTTTAATGTTGTAACATTGTCTTAGGGTGTGTTTCCATTGGAAGCGTAGCGGAGTGGAGAAGAGCAGCGAAAAGTGGCAAGTGTTTCCACTGGAGCAGAGCAGTGTATAGCTGCAGAGCAGAGTGACAGATCGCGGCTGCGTTGAGTCGTGATCAGTCAAATTTATTGTTTTTAAACATTCGCGATTTTTATTCATATTAGATATATTTCGGGGCTTAATCGTGTGAATTATTCAAAGGTCCACCGATCGTGGTCACGGGTCGACCCGTGACCACGATCGGTGCAATTTGATCGAAACGTTGGGTAAATAAAAGGTTCGTACCTTTAAATAATTCACGCGATTAAGTCCCGAAATATATCTAACAGTCAAATTTAATATCGTAGAAAGATCATAATGTACGTGTTGTCGTTAAAAAAGGCTCTTTCACTCTGCTCCACTCTGCTCCGCTCGATACCACTCGACTCCATTCTGTCCGGCTTGGTGCCGCGTGTTCATATGTTTAAATTGAAAGTCCGCTTAGCTCTATTTACAATGATACGGGGTGGAGATTTTGAGCACCGTGATTGACGGTCAGCTCCGCTTCAGTGAAGCTTACCTATAGGTATATGTACCTACCTTGAACAAGATTAATATATGTTTGTATCTACAAGTTAAAGGTGAAGCTGTGATTACAGATAGGGAGCACAAGTAACTAACTTGGATTTACACGGGCGCGGCAGATTAACATATGAGATATACCTCGTATCCCGTTAAGTACCCCTACTGAATATTAGCTCTTTTGAAAGGAACGCGCGTCTTGGGCACCCGATCAAACGATTTAGCATTAAAAAATTATCGATAGATATACTCGAGCGCTTTAGATTTATTTTATCATACAGATGCTTCAGCTTGATATCCTATACACATTGATCTAATATTTCAACAATTATGTGGAAAGGTTTTCTTAATACGACGATGTTTTTTTTTTAATTTATAAAAATCCGCCTCGATAGCGGCTTGTCCGAATTGTAAGTCATTTAAATAGGAGCTTCTTGTGGGTTCACATAACATCCCCATTTCATGCGAAAGAGTTTTAAGTCCTGGAACCGCCACCTCCCTTCCTCAAAATTAGAGATAGCTCCTTTTGCTCCCCACCCAAGACGTTCAATGTCATGAGCTTTTTTGTTCCATCATCGTTCCATCCAATCTAGGAATACAAACAAAATCTTAAAGAATGTTTTACAACCAATAATTTATTTCCCTCTGTTCTTCTAAAATAACAATAGTTACGCAACCTATGTCACCATTAATATTATTGTTCCTGTTTACGCGTACCGTACTAGGATATTTGATTGATGTCAACATAAAACAAACAATTTTACTGCTAACAATAAAACAGCCGAGGGGCATAATTATTTTGCAAATATATAGGTACGTAGTACGAGTTTTCTTTAACTGCGTAGTAAATTGTCGATATACTATTACTATCGGCGTTATTACTGTGGGAAAGAATGCCGTTAAAACAGATACATTGAACAATAAAATAGCCTTAAATGAAGAAAAGCGTATAAAGATTCTGATTTATTTGTGTTTGCCGCATTCGGCATTGCGGTATGAGATTTATGAACAAAAGTTCGCAAAATACACAAGTTCTCAATTAGTTTTAATAGATAAAATAATTAGAGAGGTATAATGAAAGACTGAGGTGAATTATTTATTTTCATTCCAGTCCATGCTGTCTTAAGCTAACATCTTATAGAGCGTACTTTGGCTTAGCTAATGAACATGATCAAGCGCGTGCTGACCGTTGACATTGTTATTGTTTTTAAACTTTCGCGATTTTTATACATATTAGATATATTTCGGGACTTAATCGCGTGAATTATTTAAAGGTAGGCAGCTTAGCGATGTCTCCGTGAGGCGCGGGGTTTTCAACTACCCTCACCTGGTCTTGATAACGGAGACATCGCTAAGCTGCCATCAATCGACCCGTGACCACGATCGGTGCAATTCGATCGAAACGTCGGGTAAATAAAAGATTCGTACCTTTAAATAATTCACGTTGACTTTGTTGATATAATGTTCTGAGATTATAATAAGCCTGCACTATGACCATAAATTTCAACGGTCAGGATTTGCTTTGTCAACATTTTCTTTAATTTGTACTTAAAATAAGCTTGAACTAAGCCAAAGTACGCTCTATAGATTTCAACCTTAGACACAACCCCCGAATACTCATCATCATCATCATCATCATCAGCCTATCGCAGTCCACTGCTGGACATAGGCCTCACCAATTGCACGCCACTTTGTTCTATCTTCGGTTTCTCGCATACTCTAACGATAATTAACTACTAGGTACTTAACTTTGAGTCGTATTCAAAGTATTTCTGTCGCTATAATTTTCCTACAAGGGACAGTGACAGAATGTGAGCTATTAGTGGCGATGTCTCAAAACTCCTCTTGGTCTAGTGAGAATGCGAACGACTGCTGCAAAAGAAGTTGTGGTTTCGAGAACCACACGGGACATCACTTTGTGTGATGTATGTAGGTATATGTTTGTAAAGCTCCTAGCGATTGCGATATTAGGCTTGTTGCTTGTTTCCCTAGTGCAATAGTTCACTTTTATAAAACTATGATCATTGCATTTTTGAAAAATATAAACTTTTAAGTCCAGACACAGGTATTTGTAAAGTAATTGGCAAGAAATGCCTATTCGTCATTAGCCAGAAGGTATTTCTTTAAGACAAACTTAGAATATTATGGATTAGAGCATATAGATACTTAGCCTATTGACGTAGCACCACGTGGTTATAACATATAGAGACGTAAACAAAAGTGCTATAAAACCGCATTGCCTACATTGAAGAATAGTACCAATTATTTTGTTCAATTTGTCATATTATTGTTTTTAAACTTTTGCGATTTTTTATATATTGGATATATGTACATATTTCTGGACTTAATCGCGTGAATTGTTTAAAGGTACGAACCTTTTATTTACCCGTAGAGTAGAGTTTTATTTACGAGTAGAGTCGACCCGTGACCACAATCTGCGCAAACCTTTAAATAATTCACGCGATTAAGTCCCGAAATATATTTAACTAGCTAGCGCAACTTCGTATGCGTAAATTTTTCCCGTTTTTGCAACATTTTTCGTTGCTGCTCCGCTCCTATTGGTCGTAGCGTGATGTTATATAGCCTTCTTCGATAAATGGGCTACCCAACGGAAAAATATTTTTTCAATTCGGACCAGTACGTAGTTCTTGAGATTACCGCGTTCAAACAAACAAACAAACAAACACACAAACTCTTCAACTTTATAATAATAGATTTGTCACATAATATTTTATTTTTTAAAGATAACTAGCAATGTGAAATTATGGGTTCCACATTACTAGCATTCCTGTTAAACCCTCCAGCTAAGCCACAAGGGCTTGTGTTAGGAGTGGGTTCACACGTCGACAGTATGATGGGTAGGAAACGAACCCGCGACCTCACAATTGCGAGTTCGATGCCTTAACCATTAGGCGCCCACCGCTCATATCGAATAGTCGGTGGTCTTACTACCAACTATTATAAAAAAAATATTAAAATTCCTGAATCTAGGTGTACTTATTACGAAACACATCTGCGGATAAAGTTTCAGCAGTATTAACATGGGAATAAGATGCCTTTCACACGTCTATTCGCGTGCGCGACTGAATAAGAATGTAAAAATACGTAGCGATTTAACGTCGCGCTTCATTCATTAAATGATAGACAATAATTAGAGATCTCTTTCTTAAATACCTATGGACTAGTATAGTATTATATTATCTGTGCCTATGGCATATTCTTCACACTCACCAGTTGGATTGAATCTATATAAATGTTTTATAAAATTAGGCATAGTAAGTAGATGTCGTTAGGAAAACGTTTCAATGACATGCTTGACGAAGAACCTATAATTACTAATTTGAATATTAGCTATATGTTTAAATAGAAGTTTGCCAGGTTTAAATCTTCACAGGGTTTATTATTCATGAGCGGAATGTTGATTATCTTATTTTCATAACTTTCCTGTGGGAACATAGATAATTGTATAACCATTTTATCTACCTCTTACTTAGGTACCTAAAGATTTATGCATTTACGTGTACTTAATAGGTATTCATAATGTACAGTCTTAAACCGTGCATGTATTATGTTTTAGCTAACGCTGCGGCATCCGCCCGGCGAATGCTATTTGCCATTGCTGATTGATTCTGACTCATGATCTTTTACTTCTGCGCTCCAACAACTCAGTCAAGTGTACAATCGTACACATAATTTGTCTGCTGTTGTGTGGTTAAGCTTGATATAATATGTACCCGTATATTCACTACGATAAATACAAATAAGCTCGACAGGGGCAATTGGCTGGCGACGAAACCTTTCCAATTAGTTAATTCGATTCTAAGATCTGTTGCGTCTGGCTTTTGTTATTTGTTGCTATGCTGCGGTTTATAATAAGTAAGTACTTGTGTCTTTTCATTATGTTATCCGAACCTAAATGATTATACAGACAGCTATGTTGAGATCATCGTGCAGTGGCAACCAACGGGACGTAAATCAGTCATCCAGTGACATTAGTTCTCAGTATCAATAATTGAATAAACTCGTTCATTATTACGGAGTAATAAAACTTGGGAGCACAACCGCTTCGTTTGTGTCGTTTTACGAGTTCAGCCAGCTGCATCAGTTATCTTTATAGACTTGCACTGACCCGACTTTTGAAATAAAGTAAGGAAGGATCGATAATACACATATTAATTACGTTGCTGTCAAGGCTGATTCAGATGTATCTTTGCCCTTTTTGTTTTAAAGTCATACATCAGCGGTTGTCACAACATTTCGAATATCTCTCACGTTGAAAGATAAACGCTTGGTGTTATAGGCTATAACACCTATAATTTATAGGTAAGTACTGGTTCATACATCCGGTCTGTATTGCCTGAATCAACGAAGAGTTATCATGTATACTCGTGTAAATGAGTCGTTTTAGCATTATAGCAGGATGTATGAAGATGTACTGTGAGATTTGGATGACTGAGCGGATTGCAATGCAGCGAGAACTCCACGAAGACTATCTTATCTCGGGAATGTGCCATCCCTGGCAGTGCCCAGTGGGTTGCCACTTAGCGCCGTGCCGCAAAGGGAACACAAACTTTTGTTACTCAAAATCAATAAGCCTTATCTGGGTCGCTTTGTGTGCATAACGGTTACGGCACTGCTAAAGAAAAGAAGAAGTGAATATTTGAGTCATTAATCTTTGACAGCATATTACAGGTTTAAAAATGTTATATTTTATTGTTTTATTTTTAGGAAAACATTCCGCTTGTTGGAATGCAACATCAACAGATCCTTGCTATTAGAGATATTTACTTGCTGTTACGTTATAGATTAACTGTAACTATATTTTTTAGACAAAATACCTCAAAAATTACTTGGAGTGCGTATCATTATGAAGAACAGTAGGTCCCATGGCAACATTATGATAAAGATATTTGACATAATTCTTGAACTTTTAGGAACCGTTATCAATAGCGAGATGAAGTTATCGTCCGATGACAATGAAATGCAATAATAAAATAATTATCTGCATCACATGTCGAGCATCGACTTGCCTGGAGGGCAATGCACTTTATGACGGTAAATCGATTCGTGTTTCTCTTCAAAATGCATCGTTTGTCTTCTGGTGCATTATCAGTTTAAGTAATATATTTATACAATAGGATACTTTATAAAGGTTTTTGACCTTCCTGTTCGTGATACGTCATTTTTCAATGTGACCATTTAAGACGATATTGAGGCCACACTGTGTTACAGTCCAGACGAATGTCACGCAAGATATTTTAATCGTACGGACTTCTTACCCAGTTCTTTGAACTACGTATTACAAGATATTGAAATGATTGTAGGACTGTAGGTATTATATTTGCATCACATATATAAGTAACTATATGGAGTAAGTAAGGACTCAAAGAATTTGGTACCTAAGTATATTTACATTTAAGACTTCATAAAGATTGTAATAAATTACCAGAAAATATTTTATGTTTAGGTAGAGTAGACCTAGTTTAATTATGAGTATGACCCAGACTATTTAATTTAAACAAATAATTTTGTTCAACTCTATTGGTCCACTGCTGGACATAGGTATGCCCAATTTACGCCACAACGCCTGGTCGCTTCTGTTTTCCCCGTCCAGTCCATAGCAGCAACCTTCAAGGCTTCAATCCTATATCTCATAGTAATATAATATTGGAACTAGTCTGGAACTAGTAGTAGTAACTCGAAGTGATTAAATTCGAAGTGATGACGCCTTTATTTACTGTTTCATAAAGTTAGTCACCAATTACTGTATCAGTTATGTATGATATATTAGATATTACTGTGAATCGTAAATAACAATTACACTAGCCCCACTTTCGCCTTCGTGTTTTGAAGTTAAGCAGAAGAGTGGCAAAGGTCTTGATAAGCAGTAGTTTGTCCGATAGTCTTTGGCAATTTGCCGGATGTATTCCGATAATGGTTATAATTTGCAGCGTTTGATGGGACACCCACATTGTTGTGTTGTCTTCGATTTTACAGAGACTTTGCACATGTTGAATACTTTATGAGTCAATGCATGCCAAATATTTAAGAGGCAGCACGTTGAGATGCCTAAAAATGGGGTTTGTAAATAGGGTTTGCAAGTTTGTATAGCTCCGCCTTGTAGTTTTGATGATAGATCGGTGAAATTTGTAATTAGCTGTTTAGTTTAATAATTAAACATTTTGAAGTTGGTGCCTAATAAATTTCCTGGCACCAACTTCAAAATGTTTAATTATTTTTTGTTGTTGTACCTATATTATTTTATGTTTTTTAGTTACCTTATATTTATTCGATTTTTTGTAAAAAAGTTTTTATTTATCATTTTTGAGTGTATTGGTTTGTAGTTAATTTATGTAACAATAGCATAATCCAAACTCCTCATTTCTTTTTACAAAATGTTGCGGTTTGCGATACATAAGGTCGTTGATCTTTGAGGAGTTCACCTGATACTAGACCATCAGTTCCATTACATGATTTGACGGAGGCGAAGAATCAGGTATCGAACACGGTACTCAGATCGCAACCCGCAATATTTATTATTGAATAGTTCCGCTGGTCATCTGTGGTCTACATTATCAATTCCATTTCACTCGATGGTATTTTTTAAGAGTAAATGCAACAAAATATTGCCAAATTACTATAGGTGTGCCTTTATTATTTGAAGATTTCCCTCGATTCGTCCAAGATCTCACCATCAGATCCGAACTTTGATGACAATGGGAGCAATCTGGAGGCATACCCTTTGAAAAACAAAAAAAAAATCGTCTACGAGTAATCTGCGAAATCATCATCATCGTTTCATCGTCAGCTTATCGCAGTCCACTGCTGGACATAGGCCTCTCCAATTGCACTCCACTTTGTTCTATCCTCGGCTTCTCGCATCCAGCTCCTGCCAGCCGTTTTGCCTAAATCATCACTTCACTACGAAATCACAAAGAAAAAAAGTCGAATTCAGAACCTCCTCCTTTTTGAAGTCGGTTGAAAATTATGAACCACGTGTTTCAGCGTTTTTGGAAAATCAACCCCTAAGGGGGTAAAATAGTCGTTGCGAGTTTGTGTGAAACTTCGTCGCAAGTTTTTAAGTAAGATCTGTGAAATATCTTATTTGAGTTATTGGTTTAAAATAAGGAAACACGTGTTTCAGCGTTTTGATTAAAAACGATAATCAACTCTTAACTGAGAAAAGTCATTCACGCGGGCGAAGCCGCGGGCGACAGCTAGTCAAAATAAAGCCGAAGAGTTTGTTTGAACGTGATAATCTCAGGAACTAAGTGCTAGTTCGCATTAAAAAAATATTGTTTGAAAGCCCATTTATCAAGGAAGGCACGTCGTGACGTGAATGAGAATGTATAAAAGCAGCAATGAAAAATGTTGTAAAAACGAGAAAATTGACGAATACGATGTTGCGCGGGTCAGCTAGTCTATACTAATATTATAATTGCGAAAGTTTGTATGTATGGATGTGTGGATGGATGTTTATTATTCAATGACGCCACAACGAGTAAACAGATCTGGACGAAATTTGGAACAGAGATAGATTATAGTCTGGAATAGTACATTTAATATTAGTATAGATTACAAACTAAAGGGGAATGACCTAAATAATTAAAATCTTTCCGTAGAGCCTCTGCATATTTAATTGTAACTACGCTTGATCCAAAACGAAACTTACAGTATCGCAATCTTCATACGATTGTACAATACGCAAGGTCCTTAAGAATTAGATCGATGCCCTGCGAAGCGGATCTAGATCACAGGAAACGCGATACACTCGCGTGGCACTTTATCAAGTGAATGAGCGTAGCGTACTCGTAGCTAGAAAAAGTAAAGATACGTTTATAAACTTTGGCCTTTATATTATACATTATTGTCTTTATCATTTGTAGACGTCATACGTTCCTTTTTAAACTCTTAATGCAATTGTAAGTAGGTCGATATCGATTTAGTAAATAGTGCTTATTTACTTGTAAACTTTATGGAAGGTACCAGTAGGTATTTTTCTAAATGCTCAGTCGGTCAGTGGCCTATCACCAGGGTCTTCTCTTTTTTCCTTTTTTAGCGGCAAGCCCGAGCGAACTGTCAAAATCTTGTCATAATGGTAAATAGAGAGCTGCGCTTAGAAATATAATATAATAATAATAATATTTATTTATTCAGACATCTAGTCCATTTCACATACACACACACACATTAATAATATTACATAATACAAAATCCATAACAAAAAATACAATAATTAAAAATGAAATAATATAAATGATTCAATACTAATAATTAAAAAAATATATTAATAGATAATCAATAAAAAGTAATCACAATAAAAAAAATATATATATAATAATACAAAGTGAGAACTTTACAGTTACGTAACTATGTCCAACCACCTTTTGTACATTACATTACATTAATGAAATGCATCAACACGCATACGCGATAGAAATCTTCGAGCGCACCGCGCATGCGCCAGTTCGTACGGGCTTGCGGCGAAAACGGAAAAAAAGAACGTGAATAAGGACCGTATATCATAAATTTAAAGCTTAAGCTTAATTTCACAGGTACTCGTCTAACTTGTAAAAATACATGAAAAATGCACAAAATCCGTAAGATCTAGTTTTTGTGTAGTAGGTATAACAAAGACTCGACACTGGCTATAATTGCCTGGAAAACGACCATATTGCCGTCATCTTCGACTGCCTCTGTGGCGCGGTGGGAGTGTATCCGACTGCTACGCAAGAGGTCGTGGGTTCGATCCCCACCCAGGACAAAACTTTGTGTGATGAGCACGATGGTTTATTCTGTGTCTGGGTGTTATTTATCTATAATATGTATGTATTTAGAAATATATAAGTATGTTTATCAGTTGTCTGGTTTCCTTAATACAAGCTCTGCTTAGTTTGGGATCAGATAGCGTTGTGTGAGTTGTCCCAAGATATTATCAAGATATTATCTCCTACTCAAAAATAAAACGAAAAAGATTATTTAAATCAAAGTATGTAATTTATGGGCTCGTCTAACGTCTAGCGAAATATTCGAACCTAGAGATCAAAAATTTTGCAGAAAGGTTCTTTTGGTGTTGTAGGTCAAGAATGAGGTGGAATTTCAGGAAGCTTGAACTTGAGGGGTGAACAGGGGAAAGCAAATTCAACTCTAACGAACTGGTGGGCATAAAGCTTCATATAACTACACAGTTTAGTAACCCAAGATTGAACATAGGCGCCTAATAAAGACATGGCGCCTCGGTGATCGTCCGATTACGTCCTACCCTAACACAGTCACCAAAGATTACTTTGTTAATGAGCTCATTAATGACTTACTGACTTAACGTTTAACTTTAGCTTAATAACATGATAAAAGACAGACTTATAAAGATAAACGAATTTGATTTATTACTTAGAGTAATTACTGGATTTGTTGTGATTTGTGTGTTGAGTACGACTACCCTGCGGTAGTCGGTTGTATACTTGAACCAGTAGTAGTTTCATGTTTAAACCAAAAATAATATTATCTAAGTATACTAATATTATAAAGCAGAAGAGTTTGTTTGTTTAATCTCAGAAACTACTGATCCGAATTGAAAAATTCTCTCACTATTGAATTGCCCATTTATCGAGGAAGGCTATAGGCTTTATAACATCACGCTACGATAAATAGGAGCGGAGCAGCAATGAGAAATGTTGCAAAAACGGGGAAAATTTACGCAGACGAAGTTGCGTGGGACAGTTAGTTATTAATAATACAGTAAAAACATATGTTTTTTATGGTACTATGAACGACGAAGGTTGTTCATAGTACCATAAAGAGATGCCTAGAGAGTATTGAAGTATACTGAGGTGAAAACAGTAAACCCCTTGTTCATAATAAGTTAAGAAGAACGTGTAAGAACCACGCTACTATTACTAAGGGATAAGGGTTACAAGAAATTACCTGTCTTCTTCTATCTTCGGACTTTTGGCAAGAGAATGGAAGAATGGAGCAAATAACGCTAAAGAAAAACTCTTTACCACTTGTATAGAAGGCTATACCTATGTTATGTGTCTATACTAATATTATAAAGCTGAAGAGTTTGTTTGTTTGAACGCGATGATCTCAGTAACTACTGGTCCCAATTGCAAAATTATTTTACTGTTGGATAGCCCATTTATCGAGGAAGGCTATAAGCTATATAACATCACGCTGCGACCAATAGGAGCGGAGCAGCAACATGAAATGTTGCAAAATCGGGAAAAACTTACGCAGACGAAGTTGCGCGGGTACAGCTAGTCTATGTATATTTTTTGCGGATTTTAACCGCTTGTATCTTCTTTTATTTATAAAAAGATAACTAGCAATGTGGGGTCCCACCTTACTAGAAATCGTATTAACCCCTCTAACTAAGCTCAATGGCTTGTGTTAGGAGTGGGTTCACGGCGATAGTATATTGGGTAGGGTTCGAACCCGCGACCTCACAATTACGAGACTGATGCCTTAGACTTGTGCGTGCTAGACAAGCCAGCGTAATTAAATACAAACATACCTAGGTAACGCATAATCGCGTAAAAAAGGTTTTGATACTTGAAGTCCCCGTAGATCGTTCAGTGGCACCTATACTTACCATTACACAATTAAATAGGGGTCCCTGACTTAGTGGTGACCGAGCAGATCGAGATATCTGTGAGGTTAAGTAACGTTACCACTGTCGATCCATAGATGGGTGACGGTTTTCGAACGTTTTTAAATCCCTCCGTGCCTCGGAGAGCACGTTAAGCCGTCGGTCCTGCGCTTAATCTCTCTCCGGTCGAGTCGGATTTTCTGTCCCTCGAACTATGAGAGTGAAGGGCTATAGAGTGTACTTGTTTCTGAGCAAACACTCGTGCAACTTCTGGGTAGTTGGCAGGGCTCTAATAAGATAGGCCGCCGTAACTGAAATCGGTTAGGAGAGAACAGAAAGACTGAAAACGAACACGACGCACAACGTTACTCCATGGTGACGTAATCCCAAGTGTAGTTAATAATTCGAAAGAAAAGAAAGATACGTCACTCAAGTGAGACTAGATTATACCTGTATACCTGATTTTTAATATACTAATAACTTTCCGGTCTTGGCTTTTTTACGTTACGCTATTTATTTTTTTTCTCTTCCCTCCAATATTAATCGGTAGAGATTATGGCTCGCACATTATGTGCATACGTCAGTTTCAAGTATAATGTATTTATAGTTTTCTTCTTTCAATCACAAAGTCTCGTTCTTGTCCAGTTATCACGTATTTCAAGTATATTTTAAACTGTTTTACACTTTAAACGCGGAGCTGTCAAAATAGCGACATGTCAGTTTGCCGCCATTTTTACAACTTCGTTACAATAAATACGTCGTTATGTAATTAAAAAAAAAATACAACTTAACCCTTCACCACCTATTTTTGTCACACAGCCATTTACCACATATCTGAGAGACCCCGTATTCTTTGTCAGGTTTAGGGCCTAAGCCTCACAATAAACAACGATTTTTCCAGTAAAATAGTCTGTAGGTGGTTAAGGTCATAACTCCAAAAACAAGCGATAGGTGATTAAGGGTTAACATTTTAAATATTTTTCAATACTGATATTACAAAGTTATTTATTGTTATGTAAAGAAGCCACAAGTAGAAGGTTATTAGTACATATATTAAAAATCACCCTGTATACAAGTAAACGTCACTGTAGGTATAGTTATTAATTAATTAGGTAAGGTATATACATAATAGCTTGAAGTGTTTGTTGTTGTTACATGTAACTGATGATAATCTTTGAGGATTAAGCAAGATAATTTAAATACGTAAATAGGGATTACTGCTGCATTGAAGGACGATGATAAGTGACACTTCATTAGTGAGTATTGCTTTTATTAAGCATAAGTAGGTAAAGACGATGAATTAATTACCTGAGTATCTACTTACTAAGTGCATATTAAATGTAATACAAAGTTATTGTCAACATTTTGTTGTTTGTTTATCAATCACACAGAAACTACTGGCAAAGTTAAGAGAAGATCCAAGATGTCAAAAAGTATTTATAGATAAGAAAGTGGATTTCGAAAATGTCATAATAAATTGGTAAACGCGCAAAATGTGTTGATATATTTGTATATTATGTAAACTTATTGCAAATCCAACTAGGATGAACTAGAGAGGAAATTAATCGTGAGCTAGAAGACCAGATTTTACGAGTAATTTGTACTATACATATAGACATATCTAATCGAGGGCGTTATCTAATCGAATTATTAACAATTAAGAAAAAGCCGTGTGGTGCCGGCTTAAGAATAGTACCACCCCATCTCTACCCGTGGGTGTCGTCAAGGCGACTAAGGGATTTTACCCCGGAGGATGGGCAGCAGCGTCCTCTGCGTACTTAAAGCCTTACTGCGATCGCCAACCCGCTCGCCAAGCGTGGCGATTATGGCAATTACCCCCAGGATCTACATACTAGTAGGTTCTACTGGGGAGACCCGTGCCCAGCAGTGGGCCATCTTATGGGTTGATATGTAAGAAAAATTCTTCAATAATTAGAAGCCATGAAAAAAAAACAGTGTCCCACCGGCATCGGGTACAGGGACCAAGCTACGGGTGGTGACGGTACCAGAGAAAGGAACCTCCTCACTATGTCCAGAAGTACTGCCTTCTGCAAAATTCAAAATTCTTTATTCACTTAGAATGCAAAACAACTCTTGTGATACGTCGGGATTCTACATGTACATATGATGCCAAGTTCGCAAACAATAGGTAAAGCCGGAGAAAAGAATCTGGCAATAAAAACTCGCGGCCACTCTTTTCAAATTGCCAATTTTACAATGTTTTCATCAGATCTTAAAAAGGTACGCGCACCGTACTATATGTCGTTATTCGAGACGCATGCGCAAGCGTATTTGACATCGATCCCAAAGTTACAAGAATACAAAAATGGCCGTTTTAAACGAAAATTAACTGCAACTGCATTGCTTTAAATACGTGAAAAACCCCCAGGACTGCGACATAACCTCACAAAATTGACCACTCTAGAAAGCGACCACTTAGTGGACAATCCCTGTCAAAGGCCGCACGAGTTTTTTCTCTGTTTCACGCTTTGCAGTCAATATTTACTTTTTAAGGGTAGATTACGCGAAACAGGGTTCGGCTCTCTCAAAAATTTATACAGAAAACCTAAATATTAGGACACGAAAAAAATTGTGTCACTAGTCAAAGAGTTTTTCTAGTAGATGAAATAAAGAAATATAAGGATATGTCTTAATATAATCCCGCAAATAAATCTTGAAGTTGCGGAAAAACGCAAAATCGAGCATTTTCGTATTGTAATAGTCGCATTGTCATGGCGTTCGTAATCTAACATATGTACGAACGAATATTCTACTTTATTTTGACCTGCGCTTCTGCACACTGTGAAGGTTGTGTGCGGAAGAGCGAGGCCGGCGATCGTGTCGCTGTGTACGTAGCGCTAAATAACACATTCTCTCAGTGTAATGCCCCCTTAATGAAAAGGGATAGCACGGTCCAGGTCTATACGTCAATGGGAATTGTGACGTGCTATCATTGCGTATTCGTTTTCATGCTTTTAAATGAAAAAAACATGTTAAATTGTAAAATTATACTCATTTTCAGAGCATTTTAAGATCTAATTTATCCTGATTAGTATAAATAATTTACTTTTATTGTAGTCAACTATTGGTATGTTTATTATGACATTCTAGGATAATGATACCTACAATTTACATATTATGTACTTAATGCTTCATGTTGACATTTATACTTGATCAAGCTTGAGATAATAATATAACGATAGCTATGAAGACGTGGGCGATATTATTGTAGGGCTTATTTATTCTATTCGTGGTCGTGCGTCAATTTGCTGAGCTTAATCTCCGACTACGTCACTAGTATTTGTGGAAAATGACGTCATCAACATCACGGTAACGGCTAATATTTGTTTTGATTTGCTCTACTAATTATTCTGTACTCTGTCTCTGTACTTACACTAGGTAATAAATAACAATGGCTGGGGCAATTTGTTTTGGCTACGTTCGAGACGAAACTAAGTCGTGTTTCAGTCAAAGTAGATACCTACCCACTTACTAATACGATTGTTGTGGCTAACTAGTATTTAAGTTTTTTTTATGAAATTAAATAGTGAAAATTCAGAATTCCTCTCTAAGTTATCAATATATTATATTTAGGTAAGTATATCGATTACTTTAAAAAACCAATTACGGATAAATTAGGGGTGGGTGAATGGGTTTGAATTTTGTAAGCTTACTAATAAACATTTGAAGTCGGCAAAAAAATACCTATTTAATTTTAAAGGCAGGATGTAAAAATAATTATAAAGCAAGTGACATTACAAGTGAAGGATAATGTACGAAGTTTATGTCGTTCGTGTATGATATTATCTATTCAAGTTCCCATTAATATGAAAATTAAGCTGTGTGAAGTGCTAAATACGCCTTCATTAAGCTTTATGGTTTTTAGAGCGTTTATTGAGGCATTGAGATAATCGCCAATCGAGTTGCAGTACCTACTTAACTACCTATTTATTAAAAGGTTGTGCTTTTAGGGTAGGAATGAACTTAAAAAAATACAAGCTTTGTGCTGCAAGCTTTGTAACGCTAATTCAAGATTGATACATAATTTTAATATAAAAACTTATTTACAAAAAAATAAAAACCGACTTCAAACATAAATATAAAAGTACAACAACAAAAAATAATTTAACATTTTGAAGTTGGGCCAGGAAAAGTAGTTTTAGGCACTAACTTTTTTGTGTGTTGGTTTATAGCTGATATAAGTTACAATAGCTTATTCCAAACTGCTCATTTCTTTTTACAAAATATTGCGTTTTGTGTTAGATGGCCATTGATTTTTGAGGAGTTCATCTGATACTATCAGTTCCATTACATGATTTTATGAAGGCGAAGTATCAGGTATCGAACACGGTACTCAGATCGCAATCCGTAATATTAATTATTTAGTTCCGCTGGTCATCTGTTGTCTTCATCACCAGTTCCATTTCACTCAATGTTGCTTTTTAAGAGTAAATGCACGAATTCCAACAAAATATACCCAAATTAGGTACAGGTTTCTCCAAGATCACATTATCAGATCCTAATCTGGAAAGTCCTTTCAAACACAAAGATGTTTTCAAATCGGTCCAGCGGTTTCGAGTAGGTAATCAGGTGAGGAACATTAATAAAAAAAATACAGTCGAATTGAGAACCTCCTCCTTTTTAAAGTCGTCTGAAAAACCGGGCAAAACATGTTGGCACAATTGTACATAAGTGTTACTTCTCACTTAGTCGGCTATAATAACTCGTAAACTTGTAAAGCCTACTTGGGCGCTGTTTTGGTGCTTTTTCACATTTCCAAAAGCAATCACTAAGTGCTTAGGGGTGCGGGGGGGGGGGGGGGTGTCATACTCTTGTATCTAACAAAAACTTGCACTATAGAGCTTAATATTTCACAAACGGATCCCTAAATCTAAAAATACTCTTTACCAAATTTTAAATAATTTTAAAAAGTGACATGAAGTCTAAAAGCTTAAAGCTTTTCTTTAAGCTCTAGTTAAGCTAAGCTAGCTAAGTTAAGCGTGGGGGACGATACAAAAACAAAAAAGATGATTTTGTATTAATTTGTAGATATAATGTAGGTATTATCATTGTTTTAACATTTACAAAAAGTTAACATAATCAATTTTTCATTAAAATTGATTACGTTTCTTTGTAAACAAAAAAAGTAAAAATTGATCAGGAGAGGTACCTAACCTGTACAAGATCACTTTGTAGTTCATTTGCTTGTGAGAACTTCGTAAAATGAATATTAGTTTTACGAAGTTTTTGAACGCGAAACTTCGTTTTCGAAGATTAGTAGGTACCTATTCTAAATAATTTTCGCACTTACAATTTCCAATAGACATTTTTTTCAAGCGAATAGGTTGATCAGAATTCAATCAAAACTTGAAAAACGTGTAGCTTTTGTCTATTGCATCGATCAATTAGAGTAGGCCTCTAGGGACAGACTGTTGTATGTCGAAAAACGTTGTGTTGTCCATAAAGTACCTAGATGTTGTCACCACAAAGTTGTTTGGCACTCTCTCAATATAAACGGTACCCTAAAATATAGTAGCTAATAATGTCAGAGTTACATTGTACTTGTCACAGTTCTTATCAAAATCATATCGTCAGGCCATTCTGGTATAATTGTACCTGATTGATAAAATACAGCGATTAAGTGCGAACGGTTTGATTTTAAGGCTTGTTAGTGATTTTATCTGGAAATTACACCAATATTATTCGACTACTACCATTTTGATTGGTACTTAGGTATGTGTAAAGTTGACTACCTATTAAATCTAAAGCTTTAGATGAAACAAACTTTATCGAAATATGAAAATAACTAAGCATTTTCGTTTCAAAACGTGCAAATTCGAAACTTCGGGTAGTCTCCCATATTTTTTACCAGACTGTAAGTTAGTATAGTTCCGCAGAACAAGTTTTTCGCGCGTATCTCGTATGTATGTAATTTTCTTTATTACCTCATATCTCATAAACCACTGAACGGATTTATTCGATTATGTCGTCGTTAGATTCGTCTTGACCGCGAGTATTCTTAGATATGTGACGCTTAAAAAAAAACAATCGTTTACGATTAGACGATTATTTCAAAAAGGCCTAACATGATTATGTCCGTAATACTAAAAAAGTTAGTTAGCAACCATTCTTTTTTTCAATTTTCAGTAAGTGATATTAGTTGGTGACATTATTTGATAAAAGTGCTGTATTTATTTTAGTGGAAATTATTATGAACTTATTAGACATTATATACTTACAAATATTATAATTTCTACACTTGACATATTCTGAAATCTTGACATGTTTACTGTATTTAATTGATTCTCACTTTGTTTAGATTTCTTAGATGTTAAAATAATATTAATTAC
The DNA here is from genome assembly GCA_945859575.2 of Herminia tarsipennalis. Taxonomy (NCBI): domain Eukaryota; kingdom Metazoa; phylum Arthropoda; class Insecta; order Lepidoptera; family Erebidae; genus Herminia; species Herminia tarsipennalis. Next base: position 10,073,604 of record OX243840.2, read on the forward strand.
TTAATTTGCATGCTTAAAGCTGTTTATGGTGATTCTTTGTATTACTATTGTTGTTACATCATTTGTAACCATATTACGCAAATAAATGGAATTGAATTGAATAAAATGTAGTTGTTACATCCTACAACTACTCAAAAGTATAAACTAAAAGAAAAAAAATAATTATGTGGATTATACATTAGCAATCTTGTTATACCCTCCAGCGAAGCCTTCAGCAACATTTGTCGATCATCTCAAAAATATTAAAAAGGAATTCGCAAACGGTTTCGTAAATGACTTTACGAATAACGCCAATCGAACTCCTCTTTTTTGGTTGGAGAGGGAACACTTTCAAGTGGCTCCATTGACATCAGGTCGAGATCTGATGATCCTAGAAAAATCGAGGGAACTCTTCAAGTAGGTGTTATAGGCATATACCTACTGTACTAATATAAAAGCAAGTACTAACATCAACATAGGGCCTGAACGTATTGTCAAGCCATATTTTCCTGTACGTGTCCGTATATCTATATTTCCTTATTGCGAATGGTATTCTGGTTAAATACCAACACCCGCTTTTATATTCAATGTACTTTTCTGTTCCTTTTACTCATTATAATTAAATCTAGAATTAATAAATTAGGCTTGTTATACATGGCATAATAAACTCGTGAAACTATTAAAGCTGTCAACAGTTTAACTTCCACGCTCTGTAATTATGTCAGATTTATCTCGCGATCGCATAAGCCCTGTAAGTTGTATATCAGATTAACTGATTTTGTCATTTTGAATATCTTATTAAATCGCTGAATACTTGATTTTATTTAAAGTACTTATATGGTTAACTTCTTGCTTAAGCATAAATGTTAGTGTTTTAGTCGAATTACAACTTCCCGGAACTCTGTCACAATATCCCCCTATTTTGAATCCCGATGCAAAAAGAGACAGAACCAGTTTAGCATAACGCAAAAAATATACGAGTACAACATTGTATTAACTCAAAAAATGTCAATTTTGAGATACCTAATACGTAGGTAATCGAATTACCTATATGCCATAAAATCGTCCTTAAAATAGTGCTAAAACAAATAAGATATTATTGCACCATGAATCATCATTCATTCATTGCCCGACCATTGAAGTCTAAACAGTATTTCGTCGTTTCTGAAAAAAAAACAACTTTCTAGTACTAACAACGGAATCCTACGCTGAACATGGTCCGACATGCTGTACCATGTACCAAATTTCAATCTATTCAGAAGTGTGAGCCGTGTCTTTATATATCAGTCAATCACAGTTTCCTCTTATGCCTCTGAAACTCACAGACAGCTGATCCTCTCAACTTCGTCCATGTCTCATGAGAGAGCTAGAGAGAGTGGGCACCTACAATATAACCCTAAAGGAGCTGACTTTCTTTGTTTTACGAACAACTTGAGAACAATTGAACAAAATTTGATAAAATTTGGTACCTACAATGCTAATTTAAAATCAAATTGTAAAGCCGGAAGAAAAAACCTGGCAATAAAAACTCGTGGCCACTCTTTTGAAATTGCCAATTTTACAATGTTTGAATGATTATAAACTTGGTATGGGGGTAAGGTGCTGCCACTAGTATACTATACACCATGATCTTTAATGAGTACTTTGTTCTTAATGAGTACTTAATGGTGGAGAGGCGCAATATGTTATAGGATGAACTTAACTAACAGCCCATTTATAAAAGCGAGTAATACGATCCCCGACAATTGAAACGTATCAAGGCTTTCCTTCATTTGCGTGTTGACTGACAGAGGTCGTGGGTTAATAACCAATCAACCTCTCAGATCGATGCGTTGATTAAATGAGAGACGAATACTTTCCACTTGTCGTTGCAACTAAGTAATTGCAGTTTATAAACATTGAAGGTCTCCGAATGATGTTTTAATACCAGACATTTAAATGAAGAAACAGGCACAGATGTTGAGTTATTAATTTATTACGTAAACAGGTTTGAACAGATTCTATACATTGTTGGTAAGTATGTATAAGTTCTATTCATCTCACTTCGCTTTTAGGGTTCCGTAGCCAAAATGGTAAAAACCGTAACCCTTATAGTTTCGTCATGTCCGTCCGTCTGTCTGTCCGTATGTCGCAGGCATTTTACTCAAAGACTACTCAATAAATCTTGACTAAATTTGGTGAAAAGGTGTCTTGTAGTTTCCGCTACTTAGTTCGATATAGCTAAATAATAAAAATAAATATTATACATACATATATGGAGTGCCCCCCCTAAAAATATTTACAGAAGCTAAAATATTTTTTTCTTAGCAAACATCAATGTGTGCACATTATTCGACAGGTCTTTTAAAACCTTTTTTGATTCAGTGAATATTTTTGGACATAATCACTCCGAAAGTTGCATAAATTGTGTGTCCCCCCCCTTAACTTTGAACTGTGTGACCAAAAAATATGGGAAAAATCACAAAGATAAAAAAATACTTTAAATTAAAATTATTTGGATAAGATTGGATATACCGTCATTGAGTTATTGCCAAAAAATTGCGTTTATCAATAAAAGGGCGTAAGTGCCATAAACATATTCTGCTGATGCAATTGTTCAAGGCTACACAGAGCATGGTCCGACATGCTCTTGGCCGATTTTTCTATTTTATGTTATTACTGGTTAGGTAATTAGATGCAGAAACAGAATGTAGGTATAGGCCCTAAACCATTACTATTATTTTTTTGAAGAAAACCCACATATGTTTCGGTAAATACTCATATATACTAATAAAAAAAAAAATATATATATTATCTATGCTAATATTATAAAGAGGAAAGATTTGATTGTTTGTTTGATTCTTTGTTTGTATTGAATAGGCTTCAAAAGTACTAGACGGATTTGAAAAATTCTTTTATCGTTGTGGAGCTACACTAACCCCGGGTGACATAGGCTATTTTTTATCCCTGTATTCCCACGGGAACGGGAACTACGCGGGTGAAACCGCGTAGTTCGTCGTAGGCGTCCGCTAGTATATTATAAAGCTAAAGAGTTTTTCATCTGCTTGTTTGAACGCGATAATCTCCAAAACTACAGGACCGAATTAAAAAAAAAAGCTCTTACTGTTAGGTAGCCCATTTATCGAGGAAGGCTATAGGCTATTTAACATCACTCTGCGACCAATAGGAGCGGAGCAGTAATGAAAAATGTTGCAAAAACGGGTAATATTCACTCAGACAAAGTTGCATGGGTCAGCTAGTTATATCTATGTGTAAAGTCCCCAGCGACACATGGCTTGACACTACTCTACTTTCTACTCCTTTTCTTAAAAAACTGCTCTGATCGGGGTGAAGTCCAAATTTAAATCTTAGGTATATTGCACAGTGGGGATCGAGCCTTTTCCAAACCAACATCCTGCTTCCGTACTATATTTAGACAAAGCTTCTGATTCCTCTCCTCGTATTCTCAAAACCTTTTGATGCCACTACTGTGCATCAACAAAACTAATGGATTCACAATGAATACACAATATTAAACGCTATAGAATAGCAGTCAAGTAAACAAACTGGTCCCTATCAGCGTTGATATATCGATAAAAATATTCTTTTCTTGTGCACTCGAATAGAAAAAGAGGCTTCGAATACTTGGGAAATTTTCCGTGACTATGCGGTCCTGAGCGGGCATCCGGCCAGTCTCCTATTTTTGTTTTTAATTTATTTCCCCTCGGGAATAAATTATGTTCACGTACCTACTTTCGAAGTTGTTGTATATCTAGTGTGTAGACATAATATGTTATAATATAAATGTTTTAGAACAAGCTTGAAGTTGGCTCTGTCTCATTTTTATCTTCTTGCCTAATTTATTGCCAACGTTGTTAGTATTCTTGGCAGTTATAATATTAAACGGAGTTCCTGATAGTGCTGGGTGAAAACATTAGCTAGGTTATTTGTTTGTTAATGTGGTTACACAGGCAGGCGCGGATTCAGAACTTTGTTCTGGGGGTGGGGGGGACTCAACTGGTGAAGTGTGAATCGGTCGCATGACGGGGGAGGTGCATTTGATTAAACATCAGTACACCAACCCCAGGGGGTGGCAATTGCCGGTCAAAACATACCGGTCTAGTGTGAAATTCCACCCAAAATAAAGTATTTCAGTCGCGTCGAGTAACGGGGGTGAATTTTGCCCCCCCTCCTCCTTTCTGTGCCTGTACACAGGAGATAGATACTTGAATTTGGTATTTTTTGACTTAGCTATTCGTTCAAAGATACGAGTAATGGACGATAAACTCCTTGAACGAATTAAGTCCTAAATAAATAGTTATTAAAAATCATTTTTGAAGTTACAAGCTATGCATGTTAAAAGCTTGTCGCGAGGTCGATTCCAAGACCTACTGGCGATTTGACTCTACTCCAATAATCAACAGTACCTAGGTATTACACTTAATTTTCAACCGACTTCAAAAAGAGAGAAGAGGTCTGAAGAGGTTCTCAATCCGACTTTATGTTTTTTTTGTATGTTTGTTTATCGATTATGCAAAGACGGCCGGACCGATTTGAAAACTTAGTTCGGCATTTTAAAGGGGCCGTGATTTGAGAATACTTCCAAATTGATCCCATTGTCTGATGAAAATGGGATCAATTTTTCCAGAATTTCAGGATTTCTCCAGGATAACCACGATCTGATGATGGGATCCTGGAGAAATCGAGGGAACTCTTCAAATATTAAAGGCACACCTACAGTGATTTAGGTATATTTCATACTGATTCGTGCATTTACTCTCAAAAGGCACTAAGTCGTGAAATTTAGCTGATGATTAAAACCACAAATGACGAGCGAACCTATTCAATATTTCACGGTTTGTGATTCAATTACTTTAATATGGTATTGAGTAGCACTTTATTCTCGTCATACTACTATTGCACAATGTAATAGAGCTGTTAGTGGACTGTCATGTGAACTCTTTAACAGTTAACAGCCCTGCATAGGGGGCAAGCAATATTTGAGCAGTTGACATAAGTCTATTGTAACTTAAGTGAATTCCAAACCAACCTACTAAAAAGTGTGAAAAAAAAACAAAAAATAATATAAGTACCTAAAATAACAAAAACAAATTAAACATTTTGAAATTGGTTACGAATAAAACATAAAAACTACTATTTCATGGCTTGCTTTTTAGTTGCCTTGTATTTATTTTTGAAGTCGGTGATATATATTTTTTTAAAGTTTTGTGTAATGTGCAGCACAGCATTAAGAAAATCTCGCAATAAGTCTATATATAAATGGTATCTATAGCGTAACAAATTGTAAGCCATCAATTTGTTACGTTATAGATACCATTTATGCCAGCTAAACAAACGACGTTGAGTATTTTTTATTTTGATGAAATTACGCTCAGTAACTGACTTAGAATAATATTATATATAAGTAATAAAAAATAGAATGAGCAACCTTCATTGGTATTGATCATGCAGTGTTCAATTGAACACTATTAGGTATAAATCAGACTAACAATAATTATTTTTTACATCTACTAAGGAATACCTTTGCAATTGTCATAATTGGCGACTAATAACAATAATACTGAGCATGATCTGACAAAGTGCGCATCATGCATAGCTAGGCGTCTGTACTATCATTAGGTAGTTGTCCAGTTTATATCTCCGGTAGTAAAAAGCCATATAATACCAGATATATTGCGAGAAACTCATTGGCATTCAGCATTCGCTTTGAGTTATAAAAAAATATTTGTGAAGCTACAGATCTTTCTGACACAATACTCGCCGACTGCCTCCACGTTAGGATAGCCAAACTACCCCCACAATAAAAATACATTCCGGACTTTGAGAACAAATTACATAACATATCATTCTGAATTCATTCTCCTTTAGAACTGTACAACCACTTCTCTTAAACAGTTTGCAACTAAATAAATGCCCCAGTTTCTTTTGTATTTTTCTTATTTCTTAATTTGTAAAGTTGTTGGCTGTTGAATAAACTTAATGTAGTGCAAGCAAGTGGGCGAGATATATAGGCTGCCAAATGGGTACTGTAACGGTTTAAATAAAAACATATTTTAGTGAAGTGTGCATTGCTTTATGAGCAATATTGTTTTGTTGTTTCATTGTGAATAACTGCGCAGTATCTCTATAGAGGCAGTCTAAAGGTTCTCCCTTGTTTATAATACGTAATTTCAACGAATGTCTTTTTTTACATTAAATTTTTAAAAATTAAATAAATGAAGACAAAATATTTTGTTGTGTTTACCTCAAGACTCGACAATTGAGGCAAAAAGTGGATTATTATCTAATTTGAACGTACACGAATTAGCTTCAGAATCGTCGTGTTCTTCCACCTATTAATCCTATTTCTAAACCCAGACAGACCGTTTCGGGCCCGGAAACCTCTTAGACCTAGAGTACTGAGATTATGCAGAGGGGTTTCTTTTGTGATGTAGACCAGCTTCAAGAAATAATTTAAGAAAACACAATCTCTAAGGGAATTCAAACTTAACCCCAGATCCACGGGATAAATTAGTAAGTAATTAATGAACTGAGTTTTATCTGTTCGATAAGGGATCGCTAACGTCAGCAATCGGTACATTTGATATGTTTTAATGTGCACAAAAAGCCTCCTCGGCGCCTCGAAGCCTCCGTTATTAAGAAAACAGACCACATCAGATGAATGAAGCGAGGGGCGCCCACGCCAATAGCACACAAAGACACAAAAGCTCTTAAATGGTGTCTGTATAGGCACTTATGGTATTGTGTCGTACTGCCTCTATAAACACATGGAGTGGATTTAACTTGCAATTAATTATAAAGTATAGGCATAAAGTATCACTAGAGTGAAGGCGAACAAACTAAGATCAAACAGCAATGGCGCTTATTGACAAAGTAGTACTGCGTAGAAAAGTACTCGTTAATAACGTGGTCTACGTATGAAACTGTGACCTATTTAAAATAATGTATATTATACATATAACAAGACTATTATCTATGCACGTGTGTGTATATACCTATTAGATTATATGATGGATTACAGGAAGTTTTGATTCAAGTAGTAATTATGCTCCTATCGAGTTCCTGGCGGATTCTTGGCGCCATCTGAATGCTATAGTCTAGGTATATTAGACGAACACTGCGGATTACTACATACCTGCTACGCTACACTGATGGAATGGAAAAGATTTTTGAGATTCGTCTCCGTCTACAACCGTCATAGCAGTTCGAATCTCAAAAATCTATAGACGAATCTGCGCATTACGAGCACTCAGTCGGATTTAACCCCTTGTTCGGTGATTTTTTTTCGTTGTATTTGCAGACTGAGCGCTAAAATCATACACGGCAAAATTTCGCTACATTTATTTTAGAAATGTCCACCTAAGTAGGTATGTACCTACCAAAGTAAATTTTTTTCCTTGAGTAGGTATTTAAAGCATGCAGAGAATGTTCTAATGACTGATTATTAAAACGATACAAGTTTCGCAGAAATCTACTTCGAATCAGTGAAACTGACCACCGCCGGTTAATTCTAACTAAAGATTAAATAATAAGTGCGGTATTATGTCTAATTGAAGTTTACCGCTCATGCTTGATTAGATATTCAGAGGCTGTAGGATTTAATATGTTCGAAGTGGTCGTTTTAATTGGTGCAATTAGGGGGTAGGTAGTTATAGTTCTGTGTGATGCCGCGATGGCTTGGTGCCGCCGACTGCCGCCGTCCGACACGTCCTGCCAACCTGCGAGCCCCCACGTCCAACTCACATGCGAACTGAATAACTTAATGTAAATAACATAAAAAGCTGTCTTTATTACACCGTTTAATGTATAGCGGCCCACTGCGGCTAATTCACTGGATGGGAAAGACATCTTCTTGCAAGTCGTGTAATAATCTTAATTCTGACTTAAGAAACAGTTAAAGTGACGGTAAAAGGAGCCTATAGGTACATACATACAAGTTTTACTCATACGGTGTACCTAATATTTATTTTAGGGTGTGCTGTACAAGTCCAACATATTTTTGAACACAAGCAAAGGGAATTGAAGGGTAAAATTAGTCTTGATGCGTCACCAATACCAGCGTCATCAGCAGCTGCGTAAATTCTCGAAAGTGATCGCTCAACTTCCAAAAATGGAATAGGTATACGCTTATCTAAGTAACAACAACAATACTAAGTCTTAAACTAGAAAAGTGTATAAACTTTTCGTATAAATTATAGGTACGTATTGCATGCTGATGTGGTGCTGAAGAATGTTTTTAATCTCTGAAATATGGCCATACCTTGATTTTTGCAATTAAAACATACATAAATAGTGCTTGCAGATAACATACCTAGTTTTAATTGAGTTGCAAACTAAGTGAGGCTGATATTTTTTTACTAGTAAGCGGGGCAGTTAAAATGAGGTTCCGTAAAAAATATTGGTATACAATTAAATGTTACATATTGAGACTACCCTGAAACAGAGCAATTTGTTTAAGATTACTTTTGACAAATTAATAAATGGTGATTCTATTATAAATAAAATTGTATACACGTATTTTATCAGAATATTAATTTAATGTAGACTGAAATAAGTCAGTCTAGATTTAAATAAGATTTGTAAATCCGTAGATACACGTCCAAATAAGGTAGCGTGCTACAATCTAAATGAGTTTAAAAGTACGCAATTACATAGAAATTGGTACAACATCACTTAAGTAAATGTCTTACTTATTAGCTACAATAAATAAGAGGATGTAGGAGATTTTGCTCAGAGCGATGCTCAACCTAAATGAAACCATTTCAATGCCGGCTGTTGAACCTTTGACGTCCCTTGACCTCTCTTCGAAAATATTTAGAAGTCACTCCTTTGGACTTTAAATTTCTTCGATTTCTTTAATAAAATGCTAAGCACGCTAGTGGTGCTCCCTATGATTATCTATCATATGTCGCATCGGCCGCGCGCGTCAGTCGCTTGTCGTAAGCAGCGCGCGACTCGCGATCGGCCGCGATGCACGGAAATGAACCTTAAGTATTGTCGCGTCGGCCGCGCGCGTCAGACGCTTGTCATAAGCCGCGCGCGGCTCGCGATACACGGAAATGAACCTTAAGTAGCTGTCCCGCGCAACTTTGTATGCATAAATTTTCCCCGTTTTTGCAAATTTTTCAGTGCGGCTCAGCTCCTATTGCTCGTAGCGTGATGCTATATACCCTCTAGCCTTCCTCGATAAATGGGCTGGTAATGGTATTTTTCAATTCGGACGAGTAGTTCCTGACATTACCGCGTTCAAACAAACAAACAAACTCTTCAACTTTGTAATATTAGTATATATAAAAGCCTTCTGTAAGTAAAATAACCTGTTTTTGACTTTCAGTTGTGTTTGTAATTGCCAGGACAGGCTCGTATTAGAGAAAAAAAAGTTTGAAAAAAAAGTCCCCCGTCGTACTGTAAAAGAAAATTTGGTCACATTTTCTTCAATAGTACCTGCAGGGTGGGCTGCTTGTTATCATTTTGAATCTAAGAATTCAGTCATGCCTCTCCTTGAATTGTTATTTCAATATTGTTGAGTGTTGCCAGAAAAGGAATTGCAATCATCAAAATGGAAGTAAAATGTTAGATAAATTATTCTAAAAACATTTTTATTTGGCCACAATGACGTAACTATCATACTTGGGCGCTTACCAAATGTCTATCTTAATCTGCGAAACAAACTTATTCCCCTCATTTAACAGTTACTACTTGTGCGGAATAGTAAGCAGCTGACACACAATATATTCCCTAAACTGGAGAAGAAATAACTCCCAAAGCTCTAAAAGCTGCTTCATATACAAAAAATGTCGGAATAATACCGATATGAAAACAGTAATGACTTATGAGAGAGTCATGTAGATAATCTATTGGCTGTTTGCCAGACAACAATTGAACTCGGACAGTCATAGGCCGATGTTGTTTTTAGGGTTCCGTAGCCAAAATGGCAAAAACGGAAAACTTATAGTTTCGCTATGTCCGTCCGTCCACAGCAGTACTAGAAAGCTGCAATTTTGCACGGGTACACATATTACTACTTACGCCGACAAAGTGAAGAATAAAATCTTGAAAAACATTTTTTAGTGTACCCCCCCCCCTTATATGTAAAACGGGGATATGATTTTTTTTCTCACCCAACCAATCGTGTGGGTTATCATCTGATAGGTTGCAAATTTTTGTTAGAGTCAAGTGCTCCTCTCCCCTGCTAGCTAAATTGTTGTTGTTGGGTAACACGATCAAAATCACGATAGTAGTATATATGTATAGTGAAATTTTTTTTTTTTTTTGTAAAACACTTTGCATGTAGTGTTTACCTATAATTAGATGTACAGTACTCATAAGATTTACTTATACAGTTTTTTTTTTCTTTTTAAGTATTATCTGTAACATCTGTTGGTAAACCTTAAATAAATAAATAAATAAAAGGAAAACTATCACAGCTAAGGAGACTTAACAAGTTTACGAGGAACAGCTGATCAAATGAGATGTAGGTAACAATTTTTTGTACAAATTCTATATATTAAACCAAATTCCACATAGAAAACCCACTTTTATTATATTAGGGAAAAACTTAATCATCATCTCAAGAGCTAAGTGTAAACATAATATAGACTATGACGTCACAACTATAGAAAGAGATTGATGTATGTCTAGAACAAAGGCCTTAAAAGACACGCTCAATACGACCACTTATGAATATTGCGCGATTTCATCCCTAAGTGAATGTTCCTATTCATAGATCAATCTGTTCAAACATAATCATGAGTACGTATATTTTTCTATATGAGTCGGTATACGACATAAACTCGAAAATCTTTGTTTTTGTAAAAGATTGTTTAAAAACATAAATTAAAAAAAAAAAAACAAAATTTAGGTAGCAGTTTCAAAAGAGAAGAGCCAACAAGAAATTCCGGGACCACTATTTTAAAACTCAATCTAATACCTTTAAACTAGCAACTCCTGAGTACGTATATTTTTCTATATGAGTCGGTATACGACATAAACTCGAAAATCTTTATTTTTGTGAAAGATTGCTTGAAAACATAAATTAAAAAAAAAACAAAATTTAGGTAGCAGTTTCAAAAGAGAAGAAGCCAACAAGAAATTCCGGGACCACTATTTTAAAACTCAATCTAATACCTTTAAACGAGCAATTCTTGTATTTGTAAACCTACATATAATCTGAATCTCGGAAACGGCTCCAGCGATTTTCATGAATTCAGTATGCAGGGGGTTTCGGGGGCGATAAATCGCTTTGATTTTTAGAAAACACCGTTTTAAAAAAATACTGTGCGAAGCTCGGTCATCCAGGTACATAATGTAAAATGAAAAACTCGATTGCTTAAAAATAGTAACTGAAACATTATATACCTACGGGTTACCCTTAAGGGAAAGCGAAAATCAACGCTTTACGCGATCAAAACCGTGTTTCTTAATTTGCAACCATAATAACACATACAAACCTTCACAGATCTAACTTCAATTTCGACGGAGTTTCATACAATTTTACAGCTTCAGTAGTTGATATTCCCAAAAACGCCGAAACACGTGTTTTTTATTTTAATATAATTCAAAGATCTAACTTCAAAAAAACTTTTTTACAAAAAAATATTACCGACTTCAAAAATAAATATAAGGCAACTAAAAAACAAAAAATAATATCTACCTAGAATAACAAAAACATATTAACATTTTGAAGTTGGTGCCGAATTAAACAAAAACAACTATTTCATGGCACCAACTTCAAAATGTAAATTTGTTGAAGTCGGTAATATTTTATCAGTGCTACTTCACCAATAGGTGCTTTTTGAGAGTAAGTGCACGAATCACTCTGAAATGTACCTAAATCGTTTTTAAACGTTCGCGATTTTTATACATATTAGATATATTTCGGGACTTAATCGCGGGAATTATTTAAACGAACCTTTTATGTACCCGTCCGTACCGATCGAATTACACCGATCGTGGTCACGGGACCCGTGACCACGATCGGTGTAATTCGATCGAAACGTCGGGTCCCGTGACCCGACGTTTAGTGGTTCGTATCTTTAAATAATTCACCCAATCGTTTGTGGTTCGTACCTTTAAATAATTCACCCGATTAAGTCCCGAAATATATCTAACACTGTAGGTGTATCTTTAATATTTGAAGAATTCCCTCGATTCCTCCAGGATCCCATCATCAGATCGTGATCTGATGACAATGGGACCAACTTGGAAGTATACCCTTTCAAACACAAAAATATTTTTTCAAATCGGTCCAGCCGTCTTTGCGTAATCGATGAACAAACATACAAAAAAAAATACAGTTGAATTGAGAACCTCCTCCTTTTTGAAGTCGGTTGAAAACTGGCGGAGCTAAACGATATTGTGATGCAGTTTCATATTTTATGGATTATGTTACGAACCAGTATGTTAAGTAAATGGTATAGTCCACTAGTCTTACTGCTAGCACTAGATCACACAACTAAATCATATAAATTAGAGGGAACTTTATTTGATGCCCTTTACACGTATGATTCATGTACACGAGTTTTTACGTGAGTCTAGCTCACTAATTAAAAGCAATGTGGGTCTATTAAATTTATGTCATATTAGTTGGTGTATGTGTGTCATATACAGTTTATAGCGGGAATAAATTGTTGTCTGAGTCTGAAGCTAAATATGAAGAAACGCAACATTATTTTGATATATTGACCGCTGACTGTGATATCTAGAACTTAGTTGATTATGTGACCTAATGTAATTACGCTGCAGTAATAGGTGTAATATAATAATTATAATATCTTGGGACAACTCACATAACGCTATCTGATCCCAAACTAAGCAGAGCTTGTACTATGGAAACCAGACAACCAATAAACATACTTATATATTTTTAAATACATACATATTATGTATAAATAAACTATCTTGCTCATCACACAAAGTTTTATCCTGGGTAGGTATCGAACCCGAACGACCTCTTGCGTAGCAGTCGGATACACTCCCACCGCGCCACAGAGGCAGTCAAAATCTATAGGTACATACGAGTATCTATATACCTATCTATATCAACTAAATTGTAGCTGTCTGTGCATAAGATATATTAAATACGAGGGACCTTCATAACAGCAGTAGAAGCCCAAGGTAATATTTATTTTTTGAATCGTTGTCTGTCTGTCTGCTTGCCACTCGCACTACTGCACAAAATTGGCTGCGAATTTCGCAGGCGTATTGTTGTAGGTCAATGCACCATCTATAAGTGTGTTATACCTACCCAGGCGCGGATACAAGGGGTTGCAACAGGGGCAATTGCACCCCCAGACTCGACTGAATGACCTTTTTTTTGGCGGGAATTTGAGAATTTTGACACTGGATGGAAATGTTTAGACAGGCAATTGCCCCCTTGATGGTGGTGGATATAGTGTACCGGTGTTGAGTCAAAAGTTGCCTCTCCTCCAGAACATTCTGGATCCGCGCCTACCTTATTTTAAGTGAGTGGTATACAATTTTATGATAACTTAAAGCGTTGCATAGAAGGTATCCGTCCCAATGAAAAGATTCTGATCCTGGGGGACTTTAATGTTGGGCGAGATTATGAGGCCTGTTCGGCAACATGAACAGCAATGGTCAGCTGCTGCTAAGTCTGTGTGGTCAATTTTATCTAGCAATTATAAACGTTATGTTCAGGCTAGCGGCTAAGTATAAAACCACATGGATGCACATGCACCCCAAGTCCAAACTATGGCACCACATCTATTATACGATCATAAGGCAGTCTACCTCAAGTTCAGGTCAAACAAATTGTTGGTATGAATACCGTCTTCTACTTACCAAACTACGTCCGTGCCCGCCTCGAAGATCTCATTTTGTGAAAGCAACACTGTAATCAAATAAAAGATTAGATACAATTAGAGGACTACTTATAATTAAAATGGTGAATGAGAAGATGTTGCAAAAGACAAATTATACTTTGTTACAGTCAAAAGAGGGTTAAGAGCCTTAAAAGTATTAACAATTGAACTTATGACCAGAATTTACAATTGCTAATAACAGAGGGGTAGGATTACGAATACTTGTTAGGTGATAATGCAACTGCTGTAGCGGTGAAACCTCAGAATGCAGCGAAGACACGCCGATAAGTATGCAGCTGCTGTAATGATGCAACGTCAAAAATGCAGCGATGATTTACAGGCCTCTTGCTGTCCATTGTTCGAGAACTCTCCCTTCACTTCCATTTTTCCATTTTTTCCCCATAAAGAAATCTCTCAAGAAGCAAATTTTAAAATCCTATCCTATCCGATTTCAAGGTTTTTACCACCGGCACCTATAACTTGTAATTATGCGAATGGTGTGCTTGCGTGTCCCTTATGTGAGCGTACATTTACTGCAAAGATTGTATGCAAGTCACTTAAGAGCACACCAAAGAGCTGACCAACCATGCTCACAATTTTAACAGGAGCTTTCAAGCTCGACAGCTGTAGGCAAACATGGCATTATTAAGTATTTTGATTGGTCGATAAGCAGTATTAAAAATTGTACTTCAAAATATTAAATTTTTTTAAGAGATATATTTAGATAAAGTCGCGACAAAAAGCTAGGTGATGGAGGTACTTTTGGCAACATTTATCATTGCTGCTCCGCTCCGTAGCGTCATGTTACTGAGATTACCGCGTTCAAACTAACAAACTCTTCAGCTTTATAATATTAGTATAGATGTAAAGTAAAAAGTTTGTACCCCTTTCCACGAAAATTGCGCGGACGGAGCGGAGGAGTATGAAGCTCATGCTTACTTTGGGAACAGATGATGTTGTATAAGTTGTCCCAAAATATTATTATTATATAAAATAATAATTGACAGGTTCTTAGATTCTGCCCCAGTAGATTTTTTTTTTGTTTAAAAAAAAAGATTACTAGCATTGTGGGATTGTGATTCCGCATTCCTAGCAATCCTGTTAACCCCTCCAGCTAAGCTAGTAGCGGTAGTATAATGGGTAGGATTCGAACCCGCGACCTTACGATTGCGAGACCGATGCCTTAGCCATTAGGCTACCGGCGCTTCAAATTCTAATTGACTTGACAGATTGAGTTTCGTTTTAAAACAACATATATGTACAAGGAGTCTATACAACCAATTAAATTGAAATATGTGTCTTTAAAAATAATGAACTATGGTCTAATTTAGACCACTAGGCTATCCCTAGTAAATTGAAATGCGTGATTATTGATCAGAGAGCGGCCGTCTGATACTCGTAACTCCGTTTGATTGACATTGAGCTATCATGGCAATCAATCCTGAGATTAGAATCATTGGAAAATGTAAAGCAGTCTAGATAATCAGGCAATTTAGTGCAATAGTTTTTAAACCAGGACAACATTATAATAAGGAGGTTGTTTTAAGAACAGGATGTATAACGATAGGTCATCGTATATTGGTGATTTGTAATATACTAATAACTTCCCGCTCGTGGCTTCTTTACATTACACCAAACAACTTTGTAATATTAATTTTGCAAAATATTAAATACTAGCTGTGCCCCGCGGTGTTACCTACGGTTTATTAGCCTATGTGTTAATCCAGGGTGTCAGCTAACTCCATACCAAATTTTATTCTAATCGCTCCAGCCGTTTAGACGTGAAGAAGTAACAAACATACACACTCACATACTCACAAACTTTCGCCTTTATAATATTAGTGTTAAATGTGATATTAATCCTTAACTACCTACCACCTGTTTTTGGAGTTAAGACCTTAACCACCTAGGACTATTTTACTGGAGTAAAATCATTGTTTATTGTGAGGTTCAGGCCTCAACCGGCAAGTGCATGTCAGGTCATGTACAATGTAGGGTTCCGTAGCTGCCCAGCACAATAATGCGGTAAAAGAAGTGGCTTTTCTGCTGTTTTTGATTCATACTTCTAACAATGTTAGAGGTATAAGTAATTTTCAATGGAATTTGTAGTAAAACTTTGTTACTTCTCATTTGGTCCGCTGTTACTCGTAAACTTGTAAAGCCTACTTACTTAGCTGTGACAGTTTTCCTTTTAGTTTAATTATACATACTATTATCCAGTTTTTTTTCCCATCTCCAAAAACAATCATTTAGAAGTAATTTTTATAGGCACCTCTTGCCAATTATTTTACAAATACAATAATTGCATTTTAGAAAGATAAAAAAATTTGAAGTCCAGACCCAGGAATCGAACCCGAGACTTCCTTAGCCAAACCGGGGCCAGAAGCGAACCACCTATCTGGACTATGTTACTAGTCTTAAAAATTTTCTATCCTTCTAAAATGCAATTATTGCATTTGTAAAACAATCATTTAGCTGGCAGTGGGAGGGGACACACATATTTGACTCTAACAAAATTTTCAATTCAAAGCTTTTTTTTTTTAATATAAGTCATGATCGGGAGAAAGAGAGAAAGATGTCATGATCGGGATTACAGGTTCTTAGTAAGTATATTACAAATCATTCTTTATATCAATAGGAATGTTGACTGTCAAGTCAAATCAGTCTCTTTAAATGAAATGTCAAAACGACAAGCTCTATAGAAATGTGTATGTAATAGCAACCTGTGACGTCATAAGTTACTATCGTCAAACCATTACTTTTAGTATTCGTTTTCATGCTTTTAAATTCAAAAACATGTTATATTGTAAAATAACACTTATTTTCAGAGCATTTTAAGATCTACTATTGCCTGATTAGTATTTTACTTTTATTGTAATCAACTACCCAATTGTATCCAATACTGGTACATCCAGTTGATCTAGTAAACAGTACAGTAAGACTATTTATGTACTTACATGCTTAGAAATAAAAATAGAGTTTTCAGAAACTTGACGATGAATTCTACCATAATTCTCGGTACGAGTAACTAATTACTAAGAATATGATAATTAATTCCTCCAGTAATATTGTTGTTTATGTATTAATGAATGAGTATTGGATTAGCTGTACCGATTGGTTCCTTTATTCCGAATTAGAATAAGTAATTATATTTTCCGTCCTGAACACAAAGTCCAATATTAATTGAATACGAATTTCCTTAATAAATCGCTTGGAGGTATTAATAAGAATAATAATACAAAGGTAATTATGATTATTTTACATAAATTTTTGTCATCGGGCTATTCTTGATTGCAAAAAAATCCTTGATGGCCAAAATTAATGTTGAAAAAGGTATAAGCTTCCGTGATTTAAACATATAAAAAAACTGGGCAAGTGCATGACGGGCCACGCACAATGTAGGGTCCCGTAGTCACTCCCCGAGTGCGGCTTATGGAGTGGGTTTGCTGTTGTTTTGTTTCATATTTACAATGTTATACATACTTAATAATATTTTTCAATGCAATTTGTACGACATTTTGTTACTTCTCATTTGATCAGCTGTTACTCGTAAACTTGTAAAGCCTTCTTAGCTGTGATAGTTTTCCTTTTAATATCACTATTTATAATACTACCGTGAATTTTTTCACATACTGAACATCCACCATTTAACTAGCAGGGGGGCCCTTGACTCTAACAAAAACACTTTAAATCTTAATATTTCCCAAACGAATCCCTAAATCTAAAAATGGTCTCACTAACCCCTAAACATTTTTAAAAGCCCTATCTAACGATATCCCACATTATGGGGTTGGTGAGAAAAAAAATCACATCCCCACTTTATTAAAGGAGGTACCTTAAAAAAATGTTTTTCAAGATTTTATTTTCACTTTGTCGGCGTAAGTAATATATGTATCCATGCAAAATTACAGCATTCTAGCACTAACAGTCTCTGAGCAAAGCTGCGGATGAACGGACGGACGGACATGGCGAAACTACATTTAAGGATTCCGTTTTGGCATTTTGGCTACGGAACCCTAAGAAACACAAAAAGATAATCCCATGATGCACAAATACTAGAAGGTTATTATAACTATTTACTTATCTATCGCCTGATTTTTCCTAAAAAAAGGGGTTTTCAGGTATTAATAATCGTCTAGAATAATCAAGATGATTCATACGGTCAAATACCCTCGACAAAGGCCAACACACAAACATTTTGTTATCAAGCCCCAGACGTTCAAGTTCCAACACGTTTAGGTTACGATTAGCTAGGTACTCGTGCTAACTAAAATTAGGTTACGTTTAGGCAATAAACGCCGCACGGCTTGGTACTAACTAACCCAGTAGTGTCATATCTAATAGATAACATGTGTGCTGGTGTAACACCGGCCCTAAATAATAATTGAGATTCATTGAGTATCTGGAACAAGTGCACGAACTGTCTACACTATGTTTAACGGTCTAGTCCGTGGGTACCAGATGATAACCTCGTTATTCTGTTATTTATTAATTATGTAATTTTCCAGTGTTAATTTGTACTGCCATTTTTATTGCCATTTAGATTAGTTAAGGTATCAATTTTAAATATATCCCCTGCCAGGCATGGGGTTCCTCGACACATCCAATGAATGTGTGGCAAGATGCATTAGCATTTATGTGAAAAGTTGCTTAGTAGAAGGGTAGGACGACGCCCAGATAGATGGACGGTTTAAAGAGGTACTGATAGGCTGTGATTGCTACGAGGGGTTGGATGCGGAAGGCGGAGCGAAGTGGCCGAAGCTTATGTCCAGCAGTGGGCAGGATTTGTGATGCTGAGGAGAAGATTACAAAGTTTAGCTGAAGGAGTTCTTGATGAAGTCTCAAAAATGGCAGAGCGTATAAAATATATGGCGGTTCACAACAATCGTACTGTGTTCATGCTTACTACTTACTTTACTACGTTTTATTTTTCAAAGGTAGCTAAACCTTTGAAAAATAAAACGTAGTAAGATCCTGTACTGACTTGTTCGAAAATTGCACCATATTTTAGTCTACTGTAATCTGTTGCGTAGCCTCGCATGACTTCAATTGTTATTGTTATCAAGAGACGTCATGATACGATGATATTTTTAAAATTAAAAAAAAAACCCTGAGCACTCTAAATAAAGAAGTTTGTACAAGACGTGACGTTTTAGATGCTTATCAGATTAGAGTAACTCGAGTCAATAAGGCATAGTATCTACGTCACTTGTATATACCTACGTCAGTTCCGGTAAGGACAGCTGCTCTATGAGTGAAGAACAAAAGTTAAAGTTGTTTTACAATGTTTTTTTTTATCGAACCACCGTATATAGGTCAGAAGTTTTGGCAGTTCACCTCTTTCAATTCAATTCATTTCAATTCAATTCATTTATTTTTGCATAACATGGGTACATTACGAGGTGTTAGTAATTACAATATTGAGCATTCCAAGTTTTACCAAGTTAGTGTGCAAATATTACTGAGAATAACAATTTTTATTATATTAAGTGATTATTTATCTATTTATTTAATTACATTCATGCATATAATTAGGTACACATATATCATAAAACTATATTAGGAAGTAGCACTTTTTTAAGAGTACATTAATGAGCTCATTTTTAAATTTTACCTTATTGTCTATGTCTTTGATATATGTCGGTCGTTTGTTATAAATCAGCGGTGCTCTACAAAATATGCTACTATGCATCAACGCGGTTTTTGCTTGGTATCACACATAGTTTACCTAGGTGTCGTTGACGTTCCCTCTTATTAAATAGCTCTACAACTGAATAATGAGAAACTTTTCCTAAATAATAAACCGCTATGAATTTTACAATATTTAACTACCATGAAGTTTCATTGGATTTGTATCCAAACAATGTGAGTGACGAGTTCGTCTTTTTGCCTGGTTCCAAACTGTGCCACGAATTGCCCGAAACAGTGCCCACAACTTCCGACGTTATATTTCATGGTACACTGAATTCAATTTAATTGTCATCCAAAGTTTAGAAGCTACTTGTTATGTATGTTACGCATGTCACACATCATGATGTCAGCTTAACTTTAAGATAGAGGAATGTGCCACTTCCAGAGTGGATTTATTCGTTTACAAAACAAATTTAATAGATGTCTATGTCAATGCGTCATGCAAAATATTTCAGGCGAGGTCAGTTCGAGTTCACAACTGAGATTAGGTACTGTATTGATACTTTTTTAAGTGTCGAATGCCTAAGTCATGCACGTTTCATTTATCTTAACGCTTCTGTTATTTCAGCAGTGAACCGAATCGGGTGGATGATGATTCTAAAATATGGCTTATCAGCCGCGTCCACGTTAGCATTAAAATTATCTACTAAGAACGTAAACCTATGTACTACGGTTTTTTTTTTAAAGATAACTTGTAATGCAGGATTGAGTTCCACATTACTAGCAATCCTGTTAACCCCTCCAGCTAAGCTCAAAGGCTTGTATTAGGAGTGTGTTTCACGTCGGTAGTATAATGAGTAGGATCCGAACCCGCGACCTCACGATTGCGAGACCGATGCCTTAGCCATTAGGCTACCGCCGCTTCCTCTAACGGTTATGATAATTTTCCTTTATTGGATTTTATGGTTCTATAGTCAACCCCCAAAAGTAACTTCCCGTATGTGTGCTTTTTAGTATAATCAAGGTTATCACTTAAAAGTGAGGTCAAATCCCCGGAAAATAAATTCCCCACTGTTCGGTTAGGGTGCATTTCCACTGATGCGCAGTACGGAGTGGACTTTGAATTGACCAATGACAGCGGTCGTGCTAGCAATAATCCTGGGTACGATTTCAAGTAGGTATTGATGTGTGTCTGCTCTTATTGTGTACCCTACGGTTCATTTGTACTGTTCCGTTCATAAAACGCACGTCATTGCCAAAGTACATTGAAGTAATTACTAGTAGGTATACACATTATCTCGATGCTAAAGTATCAGAATTAGACTAAGTAAAATATAAGCGGCGGTAACCTAATGGCTAAGGCATCGGTCTCGTAATCGTGAGGTCGCGGTTTCGAATCCTACCCATTATACCTACTACCGACGTGAACCCACTCCTAACACGAGCCTTTGAGCTTGAGGGGTTAACAATATTGCTAGTAATGTGGGATTGAGTCCCACATTGCTAGTTAAAGAAAAAAACTTTATCTATACAGGCAGAAAAATAACAATTACAGAAAAAGTATTTAGATCAAAAAAGTCAAATGTAACGTCAGAAATTCTAGTGATGTAACAGTGCGGCTAGCAACACAGAAACAATATGGTGTTATTAGGCATTTTGTATGTAAGACACATTCTAATGTGAATGGGTACATGCTCAGACCATGTATTACATCCATACAACCACGTACCAGACGAATTGACCCTGAGCACCTGTTAATGCCTGCGAAACGGTTTTGGATAATGTATGATGTATGTCTGCCTTAATCCTCAGGTTAATCAAAGAAAGTTGTTTAGTTGAGCAAACATAATTCTGCATTTTGATGAATAATAATAATAGAACTGAATTAATAGTAAATTTATTTTCGGGAGCCGATTAATTTAAACTAAACCATAAATTGGAAATAAATCCTTTTAAAGGTTTATTGCTCTTCAGTTTTTTTTGCTGCACCCAAATAGTAAGTATAATATTTTATTTTAGCTGCACCGATGGGGATGACAGTTATCGAAAAAAGTAGCCTATCGCACCGGAGGACGGGTAGCAGCGTCCTCTGTGTACTTTAACCCTTACAGCAGACAACTGTAAAACATACTTATACATTTCCAAATACATAAATATTAAAGATAAATTACACTTTTACAATTGACTGCCTCTGTGGCGCGGTGGGAGTGTATCCGACTGCTACGCAAGAGGTCGTGGGTTCGATCCCCACACAGGATAAAACTTTGTGTGAGAGAGAGCATGTTGGTTTATTCTGTGTCTGGGTGTTATTTATCTATAATATGAATGTATTTAGAAATAAATAAGTATGTTTATCAGTTGTCTGGTTTCCATAGTACAAGCTCTGCTTAGTTTGGGATCAGATAGCGTTGTGTGAGTTGTCCCAAGATATTATTATATTTAATACACCCAGACATATAATAAACCATCGTGCTCATCACACAAAGTTTTCGTTTTGGGTGGGGATCGAACCCACGACCTCCGGCTTAGTAGTCAGATCACTAACCACTAGACCTACAGGCCAGTCATCAGTATAATAAATAGGTTCTACTGAGGAGACCCAGCAGTGGGACATCATATGGGTTGATATGATGATCCACTGCCCAGCCTCAAACTACGTCTATACCTAGGTGCCAAATTTCATTAAAATTATCCTTAGTCTAGTCGTGAATAATACATAGGTACATTGTTAGTTTTTAGTTTAAGTTCTATAATATTACCAACTCATTACGTACCTATGCATTTATCGTCTGATTTCAGGAAATTGTAACATTTCTAGCCACCTATTTTTGCCTCGACCTGTATTCAGAAACTATTATATAATTTTAGCTAAAAAGTTTAGCGTAAAACATTTGTTTGTTTCGTTTAACTTCACCTTGCATCGAAATATCTAAATCTTACGCTAGACACAACATACGTGTGGATGGGCGTTAAGCTTTGTTGCCCGTACAAGAGGCAGTTTAAGCATAAACAGTGCAAGTAATGGGTTTTAAAAAATATACCAGACTAGCCGCCATCGGTTGTAATAATGTTAAAATAAACCAAGTTAATATTACTTCGCACGTCACGTAATGACGATCGCATTCATGCATAAAAATCATTGTATATTATTAGAAAAACAACGATATGGGAGACAAAAGTATTCAAAGCTTAAAGGATTGATGCTGAAAGCTGAGAACTATCCTATTTAAATTAGCTTATTAATAAAGAAAACGTATTTTAATCCGTTTATCCGTTTTTGCGTTACGATGGTACAGAGACACGCAGAAACAGATGTTTTCGCTCATCCCTCTTATGACGTTGGGGATTAAACAAAGGCCCTCAACAAAATAACTTAGTAGAACTCTTTTCAACAATGGTGATTAAGTAAGGTTTCGGTGTTGATTTTATGTAAATTGGCTGAAATATAACGATGATTGTTTAATACGTCTGAAAAAAATCGTGTGCTCTGGAAGCTTTACTGAATCTGTTAGAACTGTAGGCATATATTGTTTTTAAACTTTCGCGATTTTTATACATATTAGATATATTTCGGGACATAATCGCGTGAATTATTTAAAGGTACGAACCGACTGGAGTCGACCCATGACCACGATCGGTACAATTTCAAATCCGAAATATATCTAATATGTAGACATATAATCCTAAGTCCTAATCCATTAATTAGTTGGAACTAACAACTCGCCCCGGATTCACACGGACCCGTGTGAATCCGGGGCGAGTTGTTAGTCCCAACTAATTAATGGATTAGGGCTCAACAATTTATTCAATAACTTTTAACCCGGTGCATGGACAAGAATTGTCCTGTATATTGGACAGTGATTAGCAGTTGATGTATTAGCATAAACGGTCTTTATAAGAAGCCGACAGCGCTGGCGCCGTGTCGCGCCGATCATATTAGATAGAACTTAAGAAAATTACATAGCTCGTTCAGATACTGTGAATAAACAACTGTTTGCCACATAATTGTGTACGTTTACCTATTCAAGCTGTACTAACGAAGTCTATTTTTATCCGCACCCTATGTTATTATTTGTTTATTTTGCTCTGCGTGATTATTAATCATAAGTTAAGGACATGATTGCTCTCAAGGTATATATTTTCATAGGTAATTGCTTGTATTGTATAAGTGGTAATGCGTTACTTTGTTCAAATCATTGCAGTATGGGTCGCTCGTTATCTGTTATTATTGATCGATTTGCACAACTTAGTTGAGGATTCGTTTGGCATGTACTCAGTGGCAATTTACTCAAACAGTCGGTATCAAAACATACTCGTATACAATACGGTTATTACCGGCGCCATTATCACCTTACTATAGTAAATCACATAGATCGATAATGTCAGATAATAATCTGCGCGTTACAAGGATCGAGTGTGAATTGAGAAACCGCAAGCTCGTACCATGCGTGCATACAATGTAGTACTAGGTACTTGTGTTGAGGTAATATTTTGATAGATATTTATGTACCAGAGGTGTTAGTGTGTAGTGTAGACACTGAATAAATTACTATGGTGGCGCAACATACGATTAATACTCAATTTCAGGAAGATGAGTGGTCTGTGTATTAACAATACACCTATCTATTTAGTATGTTTTTAGATAAGTTCGCCAAGTAGGTCAGATTTTGAAAAGTGGCCATGGAGATGTTTATACCTCATTTTGATTAAAATATTTTGATTCTGTGCTAGTCCAAGTGTTTCTCGTTTATAATATCTACACCTAGACTGGATTGGAACAGATTGTTTTCCAGCATCCAAAGTAAAGTTTTAAAAGTAGTTTAGTATACCTATTTTTAATATACTAGCTGTCGACCGCGGCTTCGCCCGCGCAATTGATTTTTCCCTGAAGGGTTGAAACATGTATTTCCTTATTTACACCCATAATGCCAAATACAAAATTTCACAAATCTAATTTCAATACTGACGGAGTTCTTTACAAACTTGCAACCGCTATATTACGCCTTTACGACGCTATATTACGACGGTGTTTCTCTCAAACTTGCAATCCATCCTTTAATCCAAATATATAATATAATAAACACGTATTTCTTTATTTTATTTCAAAAAGCCGAATACGAAATTTCACAGAACTTACAACTAACGGAGTTCCATACAAACTTGCAACCTCTATATTACCCACTTACCTACCTAGGGACTAGTATAGTATTATATTATCTGTGCCTAGGGATAGATTTTCCAAAAACGTTGAATCCCGTGTTTCTCTATTTTAAACGAAAAAGCTAAAGAAAAACTTGGATGGGGTTTCATACAAACTTACAATCCCTATTTTACCCCCTTAGGAGTGGATTTTCTAAACACGCTGAAATACGATTTCTTTATTTTAAATTTCTTAGTTGATGCCTACAATATAAAAGGCATCAACTGCCAAAATTTTAAGTTTGTAACCGTAGCGGTTTAGGCTCTGCGTTGATGAGTCAGTCAGTCAGTCAGTCAGTCAAGACAAGTGATTTTATAATCACTTGTCATATATGTATAGGTAGGTAGATAAATGTTTATATAATATTTTCTTATTTTTAAAGTTGTTACATTTTGTTTAATGTTATGTGATCTCAGTGTTTGTTTTTTGAAGTTCCTTTTAATATGTATTTACATATCAACCCATATGATGGCCCACTGCTGGGCACGGGTCTCTCCAGTAGAACCTACTGGTATGTAGATCCTGGGGGTAATTGCCATAATCGCCACGCTTGGCGAGCGGGTTGGCGATCGCAGTAAGGCTTTAAGTACGCAGAGGACGCTGCTGCCCGTCCTCCGGAGTGAAATCCCTTAGTCGCCTTGACGACACCCACGGGAAGAGATGGGGTGGTACTATTCTTAAGCCGGCACCACACGGCACAGCCGGCACCACACGGCACATGTATTTAGTATTAGTTTAAATACAACATTGTAAAATGATTACTGCATAGCCTGTTATCTATTTGATTTCAAAACTGTAAGCCTATATTGTTTCTGTGAAAAAAATAAAATAAAAATTGAATTCATATTTCCATGGAGAATTTGATTAGAATTTGAATCCTATGACAATTATTAAAACGCGGCAGTGCCATGGTGAAATCAATATTAATTTAAAAAACTAAAAAACACGCTTTTGTAAATAGCTGTACTATAAAGTTATAAATAATCTTCTGTAAGTTTGAAAAAAAGAGTTACTAAGAAAAAAAAACAGTTTGTTGTAAAAAGCTTGGGGTGATTATAAATCAATATCGTCACAGGCACCCTACGCTTTTTTACGATAAACTGATTTGTAACTGCATTTTTGAAAGATAGAAAAATTTGAAATCCAGACTCAGGAATCGAACCCGAGACTTTCGTACCTAACCCGCAAGCATTAAGAGATAGAAAGATTTGATATCTAGTAACATAGTCCAGATAGGTGGTTCGCTTCTGGCCCCGGTTTGGCTACGGAAGTCTCGGGTTCGATTCCTGAGTCTGGATTTCAAATTTTTTTATCTTTCAATAATGCAATTATTGTATTTGTAAAGTCTTTGGCAAGAAATGCCTATAAAAATTATTTCAATGATTTGTAACTGAACAAAACAAAATTACAACTTTCTAGTACTAACAGTCTCTGAGCCAAGCTGCGGACGGACAGACGGATGGCCAAACCAAAGGTTTCCGTTTTGACATTTTGGCTACGGAACCCTAATAAGAAAAAGGTTTTCATAGTCAATTATTATAGGTAAAGTACGTTGTAGCCCACCTCAGCACTCGAAATAGAAATTCATAATTTTTATGCAAGTAGTTATTAAAAGACTGCTCATTCCTTGTATCATTACAACACGATACTTTATGTTTTCCATTAGTATCTGCTAACCTACATACTTACCTACTAATAATAAGCAATTTTTAAAATATACGCGCGTTTATGTTTTATTTATCAATCCCAATCAGCATCCGTAACTGATATATGTTACGTATACAATATAAAGTTTTTATATGTCTTGCTATTGACACTAATTGGTAGCTACATTGATCTATGGGCATCAATAAGATCGAATGTACTGATTATGTTATGTGCTTAGTATCTACGATACTTTAATATTTCTATAAAAATCTTGTAAGGGATAATAAGTATGTGCTAAATATAAATAATTATTAGTAAATTTGTGTTTTATTATCCATTTTGACTGGCCAGTTGGTCTAGTGGTTAGTGACTGCTAAGCCAGAGGTCGTGGGTTCAATCCCCACCCAGGATAAAATTTTGTGATGGCTTATCCTGTGTCTGGGCGTTATCTATACTAATATTATAAAGCTGAAGAGTTTGTTTGTTTGAACGCGGTAATCTCAGGAAGTACTGATCCGAATTGAAAAAATATTTTACTGTTGAACAGCCCATTTATCGAGGAAGGCTATAGGCTATATAACATTACGCTACGACCAATAGGAGCGGAGCAGCAATGAGAAATGTTGCAAAAACAGGGAAAATTTACGCAGACGAAGTTGCGCGGGACAGCTAGTTTATCTATATATTATAATGTTTTTTGTTGTTTTATTCCTTTACAGTGTAATATCCCTGTGCTAAAGTGACATTAATTTTTTATTGTTTTTTTTTTTTTTTTTGATACCTATGATTTATTCTTGTTTTGCAATATTGTTATTTATCAAACAGTGCATTTGTGCGTAAAATGTTTAGTTGCATACCTAGGTAAATGTGTCTCTGTTATAGTAAAGAGGCTTATTAAGCTATTGCATAGCTATTATCGCGGGCTTTGAGCGCGGCGACCGAATCAACAAATTCCGTAACGAAAGTAAAACCTAACACCCCCACTCTGCCTACCATGTAGCTCGGCCAAGCGTTCGCTTAAAGTATATGTATATGGTACGACTGCACGAAGCTCGCACGGATCGACGATCTGCTCCGAAATGTAATGAAAAGAAAAAAAAATACTGCACAAATAAAAAATAAATAAATAATTATAATTGCACAAGTTGATAAAAAATGCTATGGAATAGCTTTACCGCGGCAGTCCCCGAGTGCCACACATTTTTTTTTGTTGAGGGTTTAATATGTCAAGAAAGTATTTTTGCCTTGAAATTCCATTGACTGTAATTTTAGTAATAGTATGTTACTTTTTAGTAGATACCTGTAAAAAATGGCGTGATGGAAATACTAAGTAGTAACAGAGGGAAATACTAGCTTTAAATGCAATTCATGTCATGTTTATTCATTAAAAGAAAATTTAAAATAAGCATACCACCACAGAATTAGCTTCAATGTTGAAAATAAATAACTCTGTTTATATTGACTGCATCCGTATCTTGTAATTCACGAAAGTTGTAAAGAAAATTGTGTTAAATCTGCATCTTATGAGAAAACAAATTTATATACGTGCTTAAAGCTGTTTTCACAAATAGTTAAACAAACATTAGTAGTGCATTAAAACATAATTACTTTTTGATATACTACAAGAAGTAGGTAGGTAGATTGTTTTTTTTTTCTTTTGCTAGTTAGTAACTACCTGCTTCTATATTTATTAGTTTTTTCTTTTCAATCGACTTCAAAAAGGAGGAGGTTCTCAATTCGACTGTATTTTTTTCACGATCTGATGATGGGATCCTGGAGAAATCGAGGGAACTCTTAAAATATGTAAGGCAAACCTACAGTGATTTAGGTATATTTCATAGTGGTTCGTGCATTTACTCTTAAAAAGCATCAATTGGTGAAGTTATATATATATACATCATTGGTTTCTAAATAATACGCACAATGTAGGGTTCCCTAGTTGCCCATCAACATAATAACAAGTGGGTTTCTGTTCTTTTAGTTCTCTACTACTAACAACGTTATAGTACAAGTATAATTAAATTTCAATGGAAATTGGAATTTGTATGAAAATTATTGTTATTTCTCCCTTGGTCGGCTATAACTTGTAACCTTATAAAGCCTACTTTTGTGCTGAGCTGTGATAGTTTTCCTTTTCATTTTCTTTATATATACTACTACCCTGATTTAAACATTTAGCAGGGGGGACTTGACTCTAACAAAAAATTGAACTTTCGAGCTTAATATTTTAGAGATACGGTATGATTCTACATCTAGGTACATGTAATTCTAAGGAGAGCAAGGTTATTAAAACTCGCGGCCACTCTTTTCAAATCGCCAATTTATTGTTACTATGTTTGTATATGTAAATCGAAAAATGGACACAGTCCCTAAATATTTTTGAAAGACCCATCCAAGATTATCCCACACGATGGGATAGGTTACAAAAAGCGTTTTACCATAAGTGTATTAGGTAGGTATATTACAGTAGGTATGGTTTTATGTGTAGGGGACCCTAAAAATATTTACGAGGTTTTATTTTAGCACTTTGTCCATGTCAAATTTCAGCTTTTCAGTACTAATAGTTTCTGAGCTTCCTTTTTTACTACGGAACCCTAAAATCATAATCGTAGTCATAATTGCTTTTGAATAAGGTGCCAAGTTAATATATTTTGATATTCTACAAAATATCTACAAACAGGTGATAGATTCTGTATTTTTTCACTAATTGCTGATATTTTACATCAGTATAACATTAAATAATCCTATCCATAACTTATTTTGCAATCTGTGTGTTTTTTTTTTTTTTATAAAATATAATAATAATAAATAAACTTTATTTATAGTAGACCAATGTGTAAGCATGGGTACAGGTTTAGTTTTGTAGGAGGTTAATATAAAATGACTCCTACTAAATTTAGTTGTCTGTATCTTAGTCACTTGTTAGTTTAGTTAATGTCTACCCACATACATCGCTTAGTAGTAACATTACTCGTAGAGCGTTCATAACCTTGATTCTCTTTGCATATGAAAATATTTTTCGGGGCATACAAAATTTTCATTGTTAAATTCCGCCGGTGTATCAAGAACGTCATTTTCTCCTATCTATCTCCTCCGTCTATCTCCTGCATAATATACTAATAGCCTGTAACGATGGCTTATTTTATATATCCAAATAAATTAAATATCGCACCCAAATATTTCCGTACTTCTGGGTAACCGGTCTAACATTTGTATTTAAAGTATCATAAATGCACAATGCAAATAGTGAAACTACCTTAATACGTATAACATATTTTGATATTAACTGATATCGATCTTAAACAAGAAGCACATTGCACAGCATAACTAGATATCCAAAAAAACATTATCGGAATCCCCACCGTCATTTTAGCGATACCGAGAAATCTTGTAACACTCCAAATGCCTTTATTAAGATATGAACCGGAAGGCAATGACTGAATAGTAATCGACGTCAAACATAATGCGATTCTATTATTAGCTTTTTGTGTAAACAAATGCAGGTAGACCGTGTTCGTCACGGATCTACAAATTAGTTGCGACGTCACGTTAATGACTGAATGACGTAATTCGGAGTTACGTCATTCGTTATAGTGACTAGTGACGTCTGCTCTCGATTTCAAAACCATATTTGGTCTTGCGTCCTTTGTGTTTGTAGTAAATAGATACACATACTGTGTCCAGATTTTCGAACAATTTACCTACATAGTTTTGATAATAATTCTTGTACATTATTATTTCACATTTACGTATGCCTGCGGCTTTGCTGGCGTTACGTTCATTGCAATTGAGTTGATTTATCTGAAATGCTTTCTGATCATAAACTAAACTTTCTGCAAAATTTGACCTTTCTACGTTAAAGGGGTTTGATGAAATAATGAATGAGTCAGAAATCAGGACTTTAGTTTTTATGTATTGTATAAAAAATTCTAATGTCCCTGGAGACTTTACCACTCATTACCACTCATAGTTGAATTCTTGTAGATGCTCAATTTCCATAGCAGTGTATATATAAATTCCTATATTCTTTATTAAAATTATGTAAGTAAGCAGTTTATATCATAATCATACCTGAGCGAACGGTAGAGGCCTCCCGTTCTGTATCTATCATACGTCACTTTTCGCACATTACGGATTTGTTAATCGACGCAAAAATTATATGTATTACATATAATCATCGATGCATATAATGTAAATCTTATAATATAAACAAGATAACAAAATGTAGGTGTTTACATTTGAAGGTGGTCGTGGCCCTCATTTTATTAACATCTAGTGTTTTTATATGCAAAAGGTATGAAAGACGAGAAACAAAGAAAGGAAAGATGATGTAGCCATGTGAGGAAATCCCCTACCCCAGTGATGCACCTGAGTCTATTTTGTAGCAGGGAATTAATTTGTCTTTATGTTCTCTTAGGCTACAATGCTTATTTTGTGTGATCGAATTGACTATAAAATACACGTACCACCAACTACGATTTTTTGCGTCTTAATATTGTGTAACATAGGATCCTCAATTACATATCTAACGACAAAGTAATCGCAGTTTTTGTAATACCTCTGCCAAATGTAGATTCACTGAGCGACAAATATCTTGTAACTAGCAACGTGCCCCGGCTTCGCACGGGTGTCAATTCGTAGTTTTTATACCTTGAGTTATATCATTGCAATTTTCGTAGGGATCTCTATGTTTTTTGACAATAAAATATAACCTATGTTACTCCCCAATAATGTAGCTTTCCAATGGTGAAATAATTTTTGAAATCGGTCAAGTAGTTTTTAAGTTTATTCGTTACATACAAAAATACAAATCTTTTCTCTTTATAATAATAGTATAGAAGTATAGATAAACACCTATCCTTAAACCCTTGTAGAATATTATCTAACCCGTGACTTCTTAAATGGCATTCGTGGTGGGTATTTTAAAGCGCAGTAAATGCTTACTCCAGTGTACAGGTTGCTTCATGTCTCATTGTCAGTGGGTGAATCATACCACCCTATGACTAGTGGGCTTCAAATGTAAGGTTGTACCTTCACATATGACAAATTTGGAGTATTGTACTGAATAATGATTAGGTATATGCACGTGAATACACGGAACGAGGGCATGACTCACAATTTTTGTTAGTAGTTGGAATAAGGATCAAAAACCACGTAAATATCATCTGCACCATAATCTTTTGTTACTTATAAGGTAAATCGCATGTTTGACGTCTTCTTCTACTTCTAGGGTTGGGTAGAAACAAAAAAAGCTTCGTTAGAAAAGCTTTATTCTCTTACTCTAGATATTTTTTAATAAATAAATAAAATATTTCGTGAATCTCTCTATAGTTATTTAATTGGTCCCAAATCTTTTCTTATTTTGTCCTGATTCTGATAATAATTTTAATTATTGATAGCATATTATAGATTAAATATAATTTATTTTACATTTTTTTTTAAACACGACTCCCACAGTAGGTTACGAGCCCTGTGTCGCGGGGGACTTTACAAACATACAAGTCACGGACAAAAAGTACACCCAGACTCGGAACAACAATTTGTGGATCTCTCAAAGTGGTGTCCCGTGTGGGAATCGAACCCACGACCTCTTGCGTAGCAGTCGGACACACTCCCACCGCGCCACAGAGGCAGTCGAAACATTTAGATAACCCTAACTTTTACATCCTAAAGAGGGTTGCAAATTTTTGTAAACTCTATTATTATATTATTATCTGTTTTGCATGAAATTTAGCATTTGTTTTTTTGAATTCCATAATTAAAGATTTTTGGATTTCATCCCTTACGGTAAAAAAACGGATAGCAAAGTTTACATCATGAACGAAACTGCGAACCGGAGGTTAGTTCAATGTAAGAATCATCTAGTGAATGGCATGAAAGGTGTTGTAAAAAACGTAGTACATGACCGAGTTGATTACGTATCTGTGTTATTAGTAATTGACGTTGTTTGTCGTTTGTCAGAGAGCTGGCTCGAGTGTGACGTTAACGAATATCATATCTATAGACTAGTAAGGGTGACGACAAGCTTGCGTAAAAGACAAGTGGCCTATCGAATCGAACAAAGTCTTTGCACTTGCAAAACCGTGAATATTTATATATTTTTTAATATGAGATTCGCAGTTTTGCGCGCACAATAACGTCATTCAAAGTTTATGTAATTTGTCGAAGGGGGAGCTGATCAAAAAAGGAATCTTTCTTTATTTGCAAGTCTTTAACAAAATAAAATAAAAAATATCCATTTACCTTTGTGTCGCATCATTTGAAGGAAGGTCTTGAAATGAAGCGACACAAAGGTAAATGAATAAAAGAAATTGTGACTTACTGCAATTACGTAGCAAGGTAACCCGAAACTTTATCCCTGAAATACCTGTTTTCCTAATGGCAGTTTTCTGTCCAGAAACCTGAGATTAGTGTAGACAGTTATGCTGACTGCTTATATTTTTGAAGTGAATACTTCTTTAACGGCGTAGTTCACTTTTTGGGATGGCTAAAAAATTTTAAACTCGCGCCAGGACATGTGACCTGATTGAAAATTCGTACGATACAATGTCATTAGAATGCAAAGTTAAATTTCGCCACCATCTTCAATGTTATTATAGCTCAGGTGGGAATCGAGCGATACAGAAACCAGAAGGACCCCAGCTTGAATCCGAGTAACGATTATTTCCCTTTTTATTTTAATTTTTGATTTTGGTTTTTAGATTTGTGATTTATTATTTCATATTTTTTTATTATCATGTCAGTAAGATTGAAAAATATTATTCAAATTTCATCAGTATGTAATTTTATCTGAGAGATAAACTTTTTAATTGTCATGTCGTTGCCATTGTCATTTTTTAAATTGTCATGTTTGTGTACGATAGCGAAATAGATGAATAGTGTATTTAACCACATAAATGATAGTACTTTTATACTGATAAAAAAAAAACAAAAAAATAAAAAACCTATCCTAACCTCCAAAATATTCAAAAATGAACAACGTTAATGTTCAAGTTTTCACTTCTGCCGGCACTCCCGGAGTGCAATCATTTTTTTTTTATTGATTTAGACTTCAGTATCAAAAAGCGTAGATGCCTATTTGGGATGATGTTAATTTGGTTGCGGTTTCAATGATTAATGACACCCAATTACAGAGTTATTTGTCGAACGTTTGCCGTTAGCCTAAGCTAACATTGAATCCAATTGAATCAGCACACAGTTGTTATCATCAACAGGAAAAAATGTACAAGGTATTGAACTGCAAGTGTCTTTCATTCAATATTCCGCCTTTGTTGAATTCTTATTATGTTATTCACGCCGCGGCGTGCGCTCAAGCGCTTAGATAACACAATACCTACGTGGATTTCACTCGCCGATACTTGATGGATAGAATGAATCTACATACCTAGAACGACAAACGAAAAAAACATAAAAACATAAATTATCTGATCCGCGTATGCCGTGTGGTGCCGGCTTAAGAATAGTACCACCCCATCTCTTCCTGTGGGTGTCGTCAAGGCGACTAAGGGATTTCACAACGGAGGACGGGCAGCAGCGTCCTCTGCGTACTTAAAGCCTTACTGCGATCACCAACCCGCTCGCCAAGCGTGGTGATTATGGCAATTACCCCCAGGATCTACATACTTGTAGGTTCTACTGGGGAGACCCGTGCCCAGCAGTGGGCCATCATATGGGTTGATATGTAATCTGATCCGCGTAACTTCGTTTATACTAACATTTAAACTTTCACGTTGCATGATTATTACTATTTATTATACGGAAATTTTAAGGTAAATAATGCAAGTTAATTCCCATATGATAAATAACTTCGTTTGTGTCTTTTTTCCCCGTTTTTGCAATATTTTGCATTGATGCTCCGCTCCTATTAGTCATAGCGTGGTGATAAATGGCTTATGACACTAACAGATAACGTGCTAAAAGAATTTTCAATATCAGTTCAGTAGGTCCAAAGATTACCCCCAAACTTTACCTCTTTATAATATATAAATATAGATTAACCGTTTTATTTTAACAACGTTTTCTAAAAATTAACCTAACTAGATCGATTTATCGCCTCCGAAACCCCCTGCATACTAAATTTCATGAAAATCGCTGGAGCCGTTGCCGAGATTCAGATTATATATGTATAGGTTTAAACATATACAAGAATTGCTCGTTTAAAAGTATAAGATAATATGTCAACATGTCACATTCATAAAAATAATAAAATATATTTATAATGTTGTAAATAACCTAAACATCTCAAACTTGAAAAAAAAAGAATGATTCGGTGATCGACCCAAATACTTGAGCGATAACAAAAGCCAATTAGTCATTAAATAAGCGTATGAATGATAATTAAATTTCCGAACGAGCAAATAGCAACAACCTATTACGCCCAATGCGGGGCAAAGGCCACCCTATTTATGGTTATCACCAACGGTATCTAGCTGTAAGTTACTAAACATATGTTTCTCACATGTTAGTGATTAGGTCGAGCTGAAAAATGATTATAGATCTTATTCCGAAGTTATGGATTGAACGTTGAACAATCTGTTTGAATTTAATTTCATCTGGAGCATCTGAAAAGTCTAAGCATCTTATTGGATATCCAAAATTATTAAACAACTCATCACTTACTTAAACATTGACCAACTTTTGATTTTTTCAATCGTAAAAATCACTAGGTTTAGGCAAAGTTAACCTTTTTGCCTAATGAAAATTTTAACTTTTGGAAGTAAAAAACAGTTTAAATTACTCGTTTGCAATCAGTCCTTTCTTAGGTACTGAAAGACTGCTTATAATATTAAGAAGAAAGAAAATGAAAGTTGTTAAATTTAAAATATTTTCTATCGCTAAAAACATTACAAAATGATAACAATACCTAACTATTTTGGCATTTATTAAGCTAAGTAATTAAATATGCATGAATAAGCTACAAACAATACGATTTTCATAGACTTTTTTTGACTGTCTAAATACATATAGCCGTCCTATTGGAATGCAATGGTAGTCTCAGCCTGTCTCATCTCATTGCCCAGTAGAGGCTTAAGTCCGATGTCAAGGCAACCCCATCAACCCTTGACTTCACGAACTTGTACGCGCTTTAATTTTTTTACTGAAAACTTCTTTAGCGGCGTAGTGCACTTATTTGGTATGAGTAAAAAATTTTAAACTTGCGTCAGGATCACGTGACCCTGTTCGAAAATTCGTAAGACGGAGGGAGAGCAATGAAAAATTGATATAAAAACATTATAATACGAAGATAAATTTCGCCACCATCTACAATGTTATTATAGGTGGGAAATCGGGCAAACCAGAAGACACCAGTTCGAGTCCGTGTAACGATTTTTTTCCCTTTTTATTGTAATTTTTGATTTTGGTTTATTGATTTGTGATTTATTATCTCATTTTTTTTTATTATTATATCAGTAAGATCGAAAAATATTATTTAAATTTCGTATTTTTTCTGAGAAAAACTTTTTATTTGTCATGTCGATAAGATTGTCATTTTTTAAATTGTCATGCTTGTGTACGATAGCGCAATAGATGAATATTATATTTAACCCCAATGATAGAACTGTAAAAAAAATAT
This sequence comes from Herminia tarsipennalis, assembly GCA_945859575.2. Taxonomy (NCBI): domain Eukaryota; kingdom Metazoa; phylum Arthropoda; class Insecta; order Lepidoptera; family Erebidae; genus Herminia; species Herminia tarsipennalis. The sequence goes on from OX243840.2 coordinate 10,109,458, forward strand.
ACTGATGAAAAAAACCCTAACCATTGCAAAATACTCAAAAATGCACAACGTTAATGTTCAAATTTTCACTCCGACTGCACTCCCGGAGTATGACCAGTTATTTTTTTAAATTTATTAACGCACATAGAAAAATAAAGGAAACATTATATATGTGATAGTTTTCAGGAAACTACGAAGTTTACTCCTGGCCTAGACCTGTGTGAACAATAAGCTCCTTGTGCTTTGAAAGATATCCCATATCTAGTAGATACCTTTAAGCGGCGGTAGCTTAATGGGTTCGAATCCTACCCATTATACTACCGACGTGAACCCACTCTTAACACAAGCCTTTGAGCTTAGCTGGAGAGGTTAACATGATTGCTAGTAATGTGGGACCACAATCCCACATTGCTTGTTATCTTTAAAAAAAAAACACTTAGTGTATTTATGGTTAGGCATGTTTTTCATCCATGTTTCAGTAATCGTGGAACGAGTGAGCTGGAGAGGTTAACATGATTGCTAGTAATGTGGGACCACAATCCCACATTACTAGTTATCTTTAAAAAAAAAACACTTAATGTATTTATGGTTAGGCATGTTTTTCATCCATGTTTCAGTAATCGTGGAACGAGAGTGCGTATCGTATTACTGAACTAAGTTTCAGAGGAAGTTAGAAAATAAATATCGTCTCTGAAATGAAAATTAGGATTACACAATGAAGTAGCGGGTTTATGAAGGGAAGTTGATTTTGAGAGTAGAGTAGTTCCTGTTTTAGGACCATGAGGCACATAATATAGGCTATCAATGTCAAATCAACGCAGCTATGAAAGTGGACAACATTTTCTTAAATAACCATAGGTATGAAAATGGAAATAAAAATCTTCTTTCGTAGCTGGTTATGAAAGTCGGTTACGACAATGAAATTTAATTCTGTTTTCGTAGCTGGTTATCATAGCAAGAAAAAAACATAAACATCTTATGGATACGGTTGGAACGTTGTTCCTTTTGGGTCATTGCATGTCAAAACACCAGATTTGATTTTGATGAAACTCAGTATAAATGTTTTTTGTAGCTTCCTATCGTAGTTTTTCATTTTAAATCTACAAAACCAATTTCAGCAGTGATTAGATAAAATGTATAATTATATCCCATAGGACTTAACTCGCCAATGACCAGGATGACCAAATTATACAACGAACTAGCTCGTTTGTTAAATCTGGACAAGTATAGGCATAAGTATATATTTTTTTTTAGAATTCCTTAAAAGCACTAGTTATAAGCATTGTTAATCATTTATTAAGTTTTATTAGTTTTTTTGATTTCACAATTTTGTTATCTACATTTTTATAGTTTCTTGTAAGTTTAGTTTAGTTTTAGTTTATAGTTGCTACTTTCTATGTTAACTGTGGTTGTCTGTAATTGAATGAGCAGAAGGCATGTATTTGTAATTTTATTATTGTATAAGATCTGTGTATCATTTGTTTACGATCCTAATAAAATAAAAATCAGTTACGTACGTGGATGAAAGGGTTATTACATCTAAGTCGATAGATGCAACTATAAAATGAAAGCTTAAAAGATCCTAGTGAATATACCTATAGAAGATATGTAGTTACAAGTACCCAAAATAAATGGTCATAGCTATAGTGCTAATAGATGGAAATGAATACATCTGTAATCTCATACCCAGCAGTGGGGCATCATATGGGTTGATATAAAATGATCTATAATCCATCTACCTATCGAGTTGCGTATTCAAATGAGTACTAAAGTTTTGACGTCAAATAGTAAGAACAGACTCACCTCTGTTACATAATAGAGCGTTCTACAGGTAAAGTTAAGGTAGAGTCACGTGGAGCTAAAACAGCGTCTAGTTACAGAAATAACTGCAATAGTTTAAACCCTCTTTTTTATGTAACTCAACAAGTGCATGTTTAGACTGTGTATCGTTCAGCAAATTCATCGAACTCATGTTTGGTGTGCAAACTAACGGTTAATTCGCCAAAATGTGTATTCTACATCAAACGGTCTCTGAAAAGGATAGTGGTGCTTATAGAAAATACACTTTCGTAAGTTTTGTACTATATTTATCTCTTAAACCATATGTTATAATAAAGTTCCTCGACTCGTTATAAAATTTGACTTTAGTAATAAACAATATTCATTGCGCTGCACGTCTCATTAATTTCAATACGATAATACAATCGTTAGGCACTTCCTTTTTGTTATTCGCCGTATTTACATGCTAAAATGTCTCATTTAATAAATTCATGCTGTAGTTAATACCGCACTGCGTAATATAGAGGATTTAAATAGGTATTATTGAAGTCAAAATTACAAGCCCGGGTGTTACACGGATGTTGATTAACATAAATTAATGGTCAACATCATTTGTCTTCAGATACATTACACAAACTGAACGTATAATTTATATTGTTGGACTAAGACTGGTTGTCTGCCTAATTTTTATCTTAGCTAAGTAACAACAGAATACCTTATGAGGAAATTATAAACAAGGGATACATTAATGTGCAGAAAATCAGCGCAGCGAACCGATTTCCTTAGTGAGCTGAACAAATTATGTACCGCATCGGTATTTGCTCTCTGCTCCACTTAATAGATAAGAGCATCTAGGCCCATTAGTAGATATTTATTGCATCGATATGTTAACTATCTGACGACATCCTAGTAAGTTGGAGTGACAAGTGATATTTAGTGCGCTGATTTGTGAGTTCCTTAGTGCATTTATCGCAATTGGGTTCGTAAGTCGTGGTAGCGGCGCATGTGGTGCGGTGGTGCGGTGGTACGCGGGCTGCAGGCTGGTGGGCGCGGGAGGCTGCTCGGAACTGGTCCGGCGCACGCGCGGGGCAGAGTCTCGCGGCGGCCGGCAGCGACGCGCCATCGGCCACGGCTCGCCACTCAGTGCACGCGCTGCCTCGCCGCCGCCAGTCTGCGTGGCCGGTCCGCTCCCCTACGATCGTACTCCGCTGTCGACGTATCCGACGCACACGCGACATACGCGCTAATTAAATCCGCCACAATAAAAACGCAACTATTTTAACGGCATATGAAAACTTTGCAAATATTCTGCACACGTGAGTTTCGCTACCACCGCTTTTGTTTACATTTTCCGAAGGTGCTATATTTTGTTTTACCGAGTTTCTTTTGAGTGCATCGCGAGTGAAGTTATTATTTTTGACGGTGTTGGAGGGACCGCGATTTAAATTTTAAGGTAAGAAAATTTTAAATTACAATTTACTGAAAATTAAAGCGTTTATTAGGTTCTGTTTCTGCGGTAATTATGTTAAGAAAATATTTTATGTTATATTAGAAAGTCACTTGCACAGCAACGAAACAAGTTAACGTACTATAAGTAAGCAAGTAGGTACTCGAGTTGATGTAACCTCGTTATGTTGGGGCAGGTTAAATAATGTTCGATTCTTCAAACACATTCACATATTTGGTTAGTTTGAGACCTCAAATATATTCGATTCAATCATCGTTTTCCTTATTGATAATACTGAATATTTTTGCACTGTTATCAACAATGAGTTGTCATATTCGCACATGTTTATTATACAGGGGTTCATACTTTCTCAAAAGTGTTAGAAACTGTCAAATTCGTACGTGAAAAACCGTTATGTGATGTTATTAAAGCACAGCAGTAGCAAATCCGTAGTTCGAAGGTTGGTATGGTAACAACACTATAAACCAGTTAATGATGTGGTAACTTTAATATAATATTCATCTATTACTAATACCCGTAGGTACCTACGACACGAGCATATTGCCACGAAGTTATTCGAATACCACTTATCATACAAGACGAATAAATTTAGAAAGCTATCAACAGAAATTAAAATATAGGCAATAACAAATAAAAATCAGTTGTCGCGGATACAGTCGTAACTCAAGCTAGCTTTAATTGATTAAATTTATTTTTAATTAGTTTATTATATATATAATTCACAGGTATTCGACATTTAGTTCAATATCCTCATAAATTAATATTTTAATATAGTTTTAGTGGACATGTTAACAACATTGACATTGTGATAGAAAATATTAGAAAAACGTTGCTCTTGACTGTACAGTATCTACTAACAAATATTTAATCTCTTTGTTTGTAAAGTAACGCTAACCTAAACGTAATATTGCAATAACTGTTACAATACATGTAATATTTTACGCTATAAATTACATTACAAATATGATAAAATCATAATTTTCAAGAGGGTTGCGTCACATTGCGTAAAAGGGAAAAAGAATGTATCACTAAATTATTATCTTGTAAACATTGTAATTAATTATTACAAGTACCTACCTATCTATATCATTATTGCCACTTAGACTTATAAACAAATTGTACTATTTGTTCATAGGGTTATCAAGATGTCATAATAAGATACCTTTATAATCTTTATGGTCCGACATAGTTCATCATTGTGTACAACTCCATTAAGTATCCACTTGCCTAATTTAAAAATAAGCTACCAAAATGGTAAAGCCCTGCACCCAAGTGGATTTTTCAGAGTTTTTTTTTAGAAAAAGATAACTAGCAATGTGAAGTTATTAGTTCCATATTACTAGCAATCCTGTTAACCCCTCCAGCTAAGCTCAATGGCTTGTGTTAGAAGTGGATTCACGTCGATAGTATTATAGGTAGGATTCGAACCCGCGACCTCACGATTATGAGGCGGATGCCTTAGCTATTAGGCTACCACTAGGCTATTGCTTGTATTAGGAAAGATTAGGCGTGAGTTCATGCCTGTAGTGTAATGGATGTATCGAAACCGCGATCTTTCGATTGAAAATCTGCTGCATTCATCACTAGTCTACCGCCACTTTTAATCAAACTTGGTTAATGAACACTATTCTGTAATACTTAAATAACGTATTAAGTTTAACTATTAAATTCAAATACTTATTTAAGTTTTTAAGCTGTACGTACCCAAAAAGTCTACTCCGTTTGTCCATTTATTTGGGCTAATCTTTGTGACGTCAGAACTTAGGGATGTGGAAGTGAATTTTGACTTGCGAGTCTTTAGAAGTTTGAAATTACTTAGGGTCCTAAGTAGGATAGTGAATTATAGTGCCTAAAAATAGTGAAAAGAGTACCTAAGTAGTAGAACAACAAACAAGGAACCCTTATAGTTTCATCATATCCGTCCGTCTGACGTCCGCAGCTCAGATACTCTTAGTACTAGAAAGCTGTAATATGGCAGGTATAAAGGGAGAAAGTGGTAGAATAATATCTTAAAAAACAGTTTTTTAGTACACCTCCCTTACACATAAAGCAGGGATTGTTTTTGTCTCACCACCCCATCTTGAGGGGTGACATTAGACAGGGCACAAAAATATTTACGGGTTACATAGAACATTTTACGAAGATCCGTTTGTGAAATATTAAATTTGAGGTGTTAATTTTTATAGAGTCAAGTATCCTCATCCACTGCCCCCTAAATAGTTGTTCTTGGATATGTGAAAAAAAACAGAGTAGTAGTCTAATATAATGAAATTAAAAGGAAAATAACACACAGGCTCTACAAGTGTAGAAGTAATAGCGGACCAAGTGCGAAGTAACAATATTTTTCGTACAAATACAAACTCCATTGAAAATTACTTAATGTTGTTTGTCAGTGTATGAAACAAAAACAAGAGAAAACCCAGTTCTTCAATTATTTAAACTACGGGACCCTACATTGTGCACGGTGCGACATGTTAATGCACAACACCCGATTTAGATGAGACTTTTAAATTAGAAACTGAACAAAAATTTTTGAAGTGTCTGGTGTGGTGGCAAAAGGTATCATTAAAATGAGTACATGGTACATCTAAATTCAATTCTATTGAATGAAAATTTAATAATAGATAATTCATTGCTTTATAATCTACACAATAGATAATATGGTTTTCGCCATCATAGGGTTGTTCCCGGAAGGTTTATGTTACACATTCATATTAAATTCATAGATAATAAATCATTCCGGGTGAATAAGGGCTCGGGCTAACGTTGACCAAACCATGAGAGATACATTAAAATTAATAATTAACGTCCCACTTAAATAAGGCTTAACAATTTATTAGGTGCTTCTAGCTAGTGCTACGAGATGTCCTGCTTTTTACAGGATCACAAAATATCGACAGTACCTCGATTACTATAACTAGTAGGAATCTTCATACGTACTTCGCTTAAGCAATGGCAAAACATCGTTACGGACATGTAATCTTGGAATCTCCTTCTGAGCAAAGTGCTCCGAGCTGGTCCACAATTCCGAGTTCAGGAGCGATGTCTATTGATTGAGCGCGATTATACATATGAAGCTTTCTGTATTCTTGGTGATGCTACGGGAAATCTTGATTGTCAGTAGGATGTGTGCCACTAGCACCCAGAGCGAGATGCCCAAAACGTCTTGCATTATCTTCTAAGCAGGGATGCATCTACCGCTGTTTTAGCCGTATCAATGACAGGGGGCCCCTAGGGGCACCGCACATACAAATCAATCGCACCTCCCCTCTTCTTCTTTCGAAACCTGGTTCCCCGAAAAATTATGATACCGACCCGGCTAAGGCAAGCTACGCCTCTGCTTCTAAGAAGACAGTTTAATGTTATAGGTGTCACAATGAATTAAACGGCGAAGAAAGAAGAGAATTGAGAATAATCGTTTATCTTAGTAATAAGAAATTAGGCATAAACGGGACTTCTTTCGAGGGATTCTAGACTTGATATTCATTTCACCTTGACACTTCCATACGTTCCCGAGAAGGAAAAAGCCTTGGTTGATAGACAGACGGATAACAAGTGATTTTATAAGAGTTCCTTTTTCATTCTTCTTCTTATTTTTCTATCTAACTAGACCATTTTCAAATGTATTGTTTTTGAGAATGTTAAGTTTATTTTACCTAAGTACATCGAGACCCGTTTATTTTCGATTTTACCTACTTTATTCGCGAAGCTGTAAAAATAATGGCAGCTCGGTTTTCTGCCATTTTCACAATTCACATATCTTTTTATTTTAAGCTACGTGCGAAATTCTAAACTCTAAAAAAGAAAACAATGGTGACAGTTTAGGGTTAACTTAACGACAAGAAAGGTGAACATGATCATTGCGAACATGTAGCCCCTGCAAGCCGCCGACTTTGTGGCGGCGTCGGTGCCTGTCTTATTCTTTCAGCCTTTCAATAATCCCACAAAATTAATTATTATTAGCAAACGCAGCTCATCTCCTTTGTTCCGAGTTTTTTTTTCAAATGATTCATAAGCAGACGGGAGGCGATAAACATAGATATATTAAACTCGACTAGAAGTACTCCGTATGACGACACACATGTTTCATCGTTTCAGTGAAAGATTATAAGTGTATGACTAAGCAATCATTCATACGTCCGCGTCGTCTAGGTGATTGTTTAATTTGACACTTGTATCTATACAATGATATTGATAATGTATACGTAGATGACGATTTCAGATAAAAGTAATTTGTGAATATTAAAAATAATAAAGTTTAATTGAGTATACGACCTGAATTATAAATAATTTATTCAGTTTAGCTGTCGCGTAGTTGATTTTACCCTAATGATGATTTATCGCTTTCGATCAAAACGCTGAAAAACGTATTTCTTATTTACAGCCACAAAGCTAAATACAAAATTCCATAGATTTAACCTCAAAACTAACAGAGTTTCATATGTGAATGTGTACAAATCGCGAAAGTTTATCAACATTTATAACAGAGTTTCGTATAAACTTTCAACCTGCAACCCCTATATTACTCCTTTAGGGGACGAATTTTGAAAAATGCTTTCTTAATGAATGCCTACAACATAAAAGGCATCAATTGCTAATTCAAGTTTGTAACCCTAGCGGTTTAGGCTCTGCGTTGATGAATCAGTCAGTAAGTCAGTCAGGACAAATGATTATATATTGATTGTATAGATGATACGATATGAAACTCATGTCCCGCCATATTGATGTTAAAAGAAACATGGAGGTCTACTCTAATTCAACCAAAAATAAGTTAGCCGAAAATAAAATAAATGAGATGTTGAAATCCAGCGCTAGCAACAATGCATAATCCTTTATCTTGCCTAGGTGTCGGTAGAACACATAATAAACCATCGTGCTCATCACACAAATTTTATCCTGGGTGGGGATCGAACCCACGACCTCTTGCGTAGCAGTCGATCGGCCATAGAGGCATCATCTGTACCATCTGAAATACCCCTTTAGGTAACCGACGTCCGCCCATTTTCCTTTATTCCTTTCCTGAAATAATTTTGGTGGTTTATTTCATCAGTTTGTTTAAATTTTGTTGTTTACCATACAGTTTATCTTCGGTTAAAAATAACGCGAACCCGTCATATCCCAATCTCACGGGAGCCGTAAGAGGTGATTAAACATCTTAGTCATCTGCTAGGCCCTCATCATAAGAGTTTTAATAATAAAAACCGAGTGTCATTTTTCAAATCTCAACGAACTACATATCTACTTAGGTTTATATATCTACTAGTTGTGCCCCGCGGTGTTACCCGCGGTTTATTAGCCTATGTGTTAATGCAGGGTGTCAGCTAACTCTATACCAAATTTTATTAAAATCGCTCCAGCCGTTTAGACGTGAAGAAGTAACAAACATTAGTGTGATTACGTTTTTTCAAACAGACACGTAGACTACTTATCTCGTATATATTAGACAAATTATCCAAGATAATAATGACTATAGTTTAAGTTATTAAACAGGCTAATAGCTATACGATATTTATCTAATTTATTGTTATAATCTCTTTGTCTAGTATATGTCTCCCTGTCGACCTACACCTGATTAGATTACACTGGCTGATGTTCGCGACTTCGTTCGCGTGAATATTTTTACTGAATACATTTTAGCCTAGGTACTATGAATATATTTCTATACCGAATGGCCGATTGCCATTTAAAAGCGCAGATTCCATGATTTAATTAGGAGAACCGTTAAGACGTCCAAATACAAATCACGGTTAAAAACTCTATATTTAGTTCTTGAAATTATTAGGTACCACAAGACGACTTAGTCCTGCTAAATGATCTTAGCAAAAACTAATAGGTACACTAACGGTCGTTGTCTCTTATACACAAAGACTTGGATGCAGCAATTCTTTATAATACTTTATTATAATAAAGGAGTCACAGAGCCATTGTCTTTATTCATAAATAGTCTGCTCGTTATTATTTATCGATGTTACCGAAACCACAAATAAAATGAGTCGCTGGACTTTTTTAGATCTCGTCGTAGACGCACGGTCAAATTCGGACTGTGTAGGTTTTTCTGAACAATAGTAGGATGTTTAATTAATACAGAGTGTAGAGAAGATAACCTTTTCAACTGGAAGATAAAGTGAGCAATTTCACTGAGCGTTTCTCACGAACATTCGACTAATTAAACTTTACATGACTACGTGTAAGTTGGGCGACTAGCGACTTTTCTGTTTTTGGTTGTACGATGCAGTTACCTGCCGTTTTTACTACGTTCTTGCTAAACGATCCTTTTGAAAATGTTGTCAATTACAAGTCACAGTTTAGTTCTCTCTTCGGAATTGACTGGCTGGTTGGTCTAGTGGTTCACTAACCACTACGATCTCTGACTTAGCAGTCAGGGTCACTACCCTGACTGCTAAGTCAGAGATCGTAGGTTCGATACCCATCCAGAATAAAACTTTGTGGGCACAATGGTTTATTCTGAGTCTGGGTGTAATTTTATCTATGCATGTATGTATTTAGAAATATCTAAGCTTATGTCCCTATCAGTTGTCTGGTTATAGGCTCTGCCTACTTTGGGATCAGATGGCGTTGCGTGAGTTGTCCCAAGATATTAAGATGTTACTAGTTGTACCCCAAGCCCTGTGTCGCGGGGGACTTTACAAATATACAAGTCACGGACACCAAAGTACACCCAGACTCAGACTCAGACAGAAGTGGTGTGCCGTGTGGGAATCGAACCCACGACCTCTTGCGTAGCAGTCGGACACACTCCTACCGCGCCATAGAGGCAGTTTTTGCTTACACACTGTTCGTCGGCAATAAGACTGCCTTTCAGGCATCCATTTGCTTAACGGACTGCCTTTCGGCATATCCCAATTATGTGCCTTGCTAAATAAAAATAGAACTTAAATAGAACTTTGTACTCTCTCGAATAAATTGTCTGAATTGTAATATAAGTTACAATTAATAGAAGACAAATTATATCATTTTTTTTACAGATATTAATCGTTCTGATATGTTCGGTCAACGACCTAAGTCGCCTACAACATTCAATTTTTCACTACACCAGATCTCCATAATCAATTAATGGACCAAGTGTTTAACAATAATTTATTTATTAACAATACATTTATTATCTAAAGAGATAGCTTTAAAGTTGGGGTTCTAATGCTTATTATACTTATTTTTACTTACTTTATACTTTGAGATTTGAACTTACTGAATTGCGTACCTATAAGCCTATTGAAAGATTTTTTAACTGTTTCCTTTAAATTAGGTTATCTTTATTTCACAAACTTTCTGAGCATTGTTGAATTAGAAATAACTAATAAATTTGCAGACTGTTTCCTTTAAAATAGGTTATCTTTATTTCACATATTTTCTGAGCAATGTTGAATTTGAAATATCTAATAAATTTGCAGACTGTTTCCTTTAAAATAGGTTATCTTTATTTCACATATTTTCTGACCAATGTTGAATTTGAAATATCAAATAAATTTGCAGACTGTTTCCTTTAAAATAGGTTATCTTTATTTCACATATTTTCTGACCAATGTTGAATTAGAAATAACTAATAAATTTGCAAACTGTTTCCTTTAAAATAGGATAACTTTATTTCATATATTTTCTGAGCTATGTTGAATTAGAAATAACTAATAAATTTACAAACTGTTTCCTTTAAAATAGGTTATTTTTATTTCACAAATTTTCTGAGCTATGTTGAATTAGAAATAACTAATAAATTTGCAAACTGTTTCCTTTAAAACAGGTTATCTTTATTTCACATATTTTCTGAGCTATGTTCAATTAGAAATAACTAATACCTAAATTTGCAAACTGTTTTCTTTAAAATAGGTTATTTTTATTTCACAAATTTTCTAAGCAACGTTGAATTTTAAATCTATACTAATTTTAAAAGATTTGATTGTTTTTTTTTGCATTGTATAGGCTCCAAAATTTCTGGACCGATTTAAAAAAATCTTTCATCATTAGAAAGCTACATTATAGGGGAGTAACATAGGCTATATTTCATTGTCAAAATATTAGAGATCCCTACGAAAATAACAGTAATGTAACTCAAGGTATAAAAAGCTACGATATGACACCCGAGCGAAGTTGGAGCAGGCAGCTAGTAACTAATTAATTTGCAAAATATTACTTATCGATTGAACCATGGGTGCGTCATCAGGCAATACTCGTAAACGACGTAACATATCATTCATATGTAATCAGTAAACAAGTAAAGAATTCGGAGTTTATCGTGTACCTACACTAGTGATGAGGAAACGATCAAAAGTATGATTGTTTTCTTCAATATCTTAATTGCCTGTTGATTATCTTTGCATTCCAATACAATTGTGTCTGCTCATGATGTAACCCTGCTGATAACATGCTTTCAAAACTGGTAAATAATGAGGAGGTATTTATTTCGCAATTTGCAATATATTGCCTACCTACATTTAAAATTACATAGGTAGGTATTAAATTGGAAGCCTACGACCGGACATAACGTTGTTATCTGCGTTTATGTCAGGTTGTAAAAAGGGTTTCCAAATTATACCTACTCACTGTCTTCTTCTTCTTATTTTCGGTATTTTCAGATATAAACTATCAGCACTGTTCAGTGCTAAGGAGAAATTCGTTCCGTTATGACTGACAGTATACTGCCGCAGTATCCATGAAAAATATGTGACGTCATAAATCGTCGCCATATTTGTACTGTGAGCACTGGTGTTTTCGAGGAAAGATGCTCTTAGTACTTTGACCACGTGATCAACAGCGACCAGAAATTAAAATTAATTCCATAGATTCAGACGTTATGCAATTAATTCAATTCATAATTACCTTGAATATTCTAATTTTAAATATAACATTCATTTTTTTTTCTTGTTGAGCTTATACATGGTAGCTACCTACTTTTAAAATTTGTATATGTGGATGACAGTATACTGGACTACGTTCCGTTTTATACTTGTCCCAGTATAGCTAACTATAAAGGAACAGCTTCGCATTATTTCTAAATTGACGAAACACCTTACAGTGCTCCAGTGCATATTGGAACATACCCAATGTCAATCTAGACAATTTCCAGTCAATTTCTGCTATTGTCTACTATTTTTTGTACATTTAACTGCTTCATGCACACTTCATTAAATGCGGGTCTGTGAAATGGTGATTGTTCAGTTTGCTACCATTTAGTTGCAACTCATGATCGTTTTCTAAAGCTAATGGATGCGACCATGCGATCAATATTAATAAATTTATTTTGTTTTTGGTTTTCTATACTAATCTATACTAATATTATAAAGCTGAAGAGTTTGTTTGTTTGTTTAAACGCGCTAATCTCAGGAACTACTGGTCCGAACTGAAAGATTCTTTTTTTGTTGGATAGCCCATTTATCGAGGAAGGCTATAGGCTATATAACATCGCGCTACGACTAATAGGAGCGGAGCAGCGACGAGAAGTGTTGCAAAAACGGGGAAAATTTAGGCATACGAAGTTGCGTGGGACAGCTAGTATAAATATTGTAAAGCTGAAAAGTTTGTTGGTTTGGTTGAACACGATAATTTGAGGAACTACTAGTCCGAATTAAAAAAAATATTGCGTCATCAGGCAATTTACAGTACCTACCTACTTATCCCAGAAATATTACTAGGTACCTACAAAAAAAAAACAAAAATTAAAATAACCCACCTGCAAAAAAGCAGAAACAAGATACCCTTCATATTTAATATCTTGCAGTCGGAGGCTTATGTGAATTCTGTTAAACTTAATGTCATGCCTCCGACCGCATGACATTAAATTATGCTGTATTGCTTCTGCCTTTTTGCAGGCGGGTTTTATTTTTTTTTACATTTATTGTTTTATTAAATAATCTACAGCGACTTCATCTCGTAATCTCATAAACTTTCGATGGCTTAGCATGTAGAGGAAATTGAGGCTTCAACAGGATTTTAATTAGCAAAAATGTTTTCTTTGTGTTTTTATTTGCTAGTTAGGACTGTTTGCACAAATAATCATTATAATATTTATTTTATTTTTAATCGGTTAACGGTAATGCGACAGGCTTATGATTATGTTGTTGTTCTCGTACCCTAATGAAGAATATATTATTTAATTTGGTTAGATAGCCTTGGAACTACTGTAGCATTTCCAGTTGTTTGAGTTCTCGCCGCATGCCGTTTGAAAAAAGTTTCCATTCAAATAATGCTAATTTTTAAATTAATCTATTTTTGCGAAAATTGCTAATTTAATTTCGGTATTTAAAGTTCAAATGCCATGATATTTAATATTCACTAACTATTTTACGCGCTACGCCTGCGTAGACTGATGAAATTAGCCGTACGTTGGTTGTCTGGGTTCATCAGATAGTTAAATCCCTTAACTTTAATTATGTTCACAGTGTCAATAAAACTGTGGTCATTGGCCATTTTATACAATGCTAGTCTATACTAATAATATTATAAAGCTGAAGAGTTTGTTTGTTTGTTTGAACGCGATAATCTCAGAACCTACTGGTCCGAATTGAAAAATTATATTACTGTTGGATAGCCCATTTATCGAGGAAGGCTATATGCTATATAACATCACGCTACGACCAATAGGAGCGGAGGAGCAATGAAAAATATTGTAAAAACGGGGAAAATTTACGCAGACGAAGTTGCATGTATTTTTATACTAGCTTTCGCCCGCGGCTCCGCCCGCATGGATGTCGGTTATCGCGATAAAAACTATCCTATGTCCTTCCTCGGGACTCAAACTATCTCCATACAAAATTTCATCTAAATCGGTTCAGCTGTTTGAGCGTGAAAGCGTAACAGACAGACAGACAGACAGACAGAGTTACTTTCACATTTATAATATTAGTATGGATAGGTACGCCCTATTTTTTTCTGACGTCATACTTTAAACTTAAAAGTTTGCGGAACACTGAACAAAGGAGAGGCACAAGGACAGACTTTCAATCTTGCCTACAATGTATATACAATTCCAAGTATAAATCGTTGTACTTACTACTTTGTACGTCTATATAAATCACAGGACCCATGGATCTTTTCGCCTATAGATAAATCGTCAAGTCCCACGGCCTTTTGGCACTTCATGCGGCGAATATTTTTCAGCGGCTCATTAAGCGTTATCGAGGCCACTTCGTGTTTATCACGGTTACATCGAACAAGACGCCCGCTATTCTGACGTAGCTTTTAAATTTCTTACACCATTCTCTAGGACCTTTGCTAACTTGAACTGTTACTTTGGTACTTGTTACTGTATGAACTATATTTTGTATTTATTTTAATGGTAAGTATATAATTAAATTATACTTTAAATTTTCTTCGACAAGCTATATAGCTTATTAACATTTACGCATATTATAACTCTAACAACTAAATATCTTTTGACTGCCTCTGTAGCGCGGTGGGAGTATTTCGACTGCTACGCAAGAGGTCGTGGGTTCGATTCCCACACGTGACATCACCGTATATGATCTAGAGGGAGTCTGTATACTTTGTGCTCGTGACTTGTGTGTTGTTTATCTATAATATGTATGTATTTAGAAAAATATAAGTATGTTTATCAGTTGTCTGGTTTCCACAGTACAAGGTCTGCTTAGTTAGGGATCAGATAGCGTTGTGTGAGTTGTCCCAAGATATTATTACATTTTTTTTTTTTTATTTATAAAAGACGACTCCCGCACTAGGATATAAGCCCTGTGTCGCGGGGGACTTTACAAACATACAAGTCACGGACACAAAGTACACCCAGACTCGGAACAACAATTTGTGGATCACACAAAGTGGTGTCCCGTGTGGGAATCGAACCCACGACCTCTTGCGTAGCAGTCGGACACACCTCCACCGCGCCACAGAGGCAGTATTATTATCTTAACTAATTGAGTGAGTATTATTTAACAAACAAGATCGAACCCTATGGATCCAGCGCACCACGGGAGATGATATCACTGGTAGTGACATCACTTTCGCCAAGCAGACCCCTAAGTTTCGATTTTAACATGTTTTTGCTCATTAAGTCCAATTGGCACTATCTAAGTTGGCCAAGCAAGTGGCTGCGCGGATGCTTTTTTTACGTTATTACCCGTAGTTACTATTTTTATGCTATTGAGTGAAAACGCTTTTTATTATTAGTAATTTAAACAAAAGAAATTGTTTCCGTTAATATTCTTAAGACCGCATCTTTATCACATGCGTTTTATACACTGGCTATTCCGGCGTAATGATTTAACCCTCCCCTACTCTTAGTAGGTATCGGAATCAGATCTTGGGTTTGTTAGACTGCTCCGGCCTCTTCTCCCAAAACAAAATTATAGATTTGCCACTAGCCTTAAAGAACCTAACTTCAGGTCAAACAAGTTTTTAATTGAAGGTATCATCTGGGGTAGGAACTTCAAAATGGTAATAAAGTCACTGTTATGGCAAATACGTAAATATACAATACGACCACGGGGTCGTATTGTATATTTACGTATTTGCCATACCATTCGTAAGAAAGTTACCAAGACGGTTAGGTAACTTTATAGGCAAATGCTCAGTTTCCTAAAATATTTCCATGTAATGTAACGTTCTTGTGAATGCTCGACACTGTGTTCGGCGAACACGTAGACAAAACCCGTTGCTTAAAGTTGTATATATGTAAGTACTTAAGAACTTCTCCTTCTCATTTTCGGGTCAAGTACATATTTATTGTACTTACTTTTCCTACACAAAGACTCGATTTTAGACGTATTTTTACGTTATTGAAAATTATGACAGCTCAATTTGCCACCATTTTAACAAGTAATTACTTAACCTACATTATTTCACCCAGTAAAGTTAAACTTAAGAAGATTTAACAAACCGAAATTTGAAATAATATTATTTAGAAAGTAACTGTCTGTTATGTTTTCACGCTTAAAAAACTAAACCGATTTAGATGAAATTTGGTATGGATATAGTTTGTGTCCCGGGAAAGGACTCAGGCATTGTCGCTACTACTACTGTTTTTATCGCTACAACCAACATCCACGCGGGCGGAGCTGTCGGCGAAGTAGTACTTACTTAATCTAATAAATTTAGGGTGGTAGCTCTGAGTTTCTAAGAAATTTGAATCATAAGTCATTCAATTTATTATATTTACAACTTGAATGAATAGTGGACGACCCCCGTTATCAGATGTCAGAATGGCGAGCGCTGGGCTCAATCCGAGTTTGTGAAGTTGTGGAACTGTACCTACCGTGATACATTATGTACATTGATAAGTGTAATGGAATATTTCAAAGAACATTTTTCATTCAAACGAATAAACTGAATATTTAGGATGTATCAAAATATCGAATACAATTTTATCTAAATTTTAGATATATTTTTAAGTTCAGTTAGTTTTAGTTCATCTATAATAATATTATAAAACTGAAGAGTTTGTTTGTTTGATTGAACGCGGTAATCTCAGGCACTACTGGTTCGAATTGAAAAAATCTTTCAATGTTGGATAGCCATGTATAGGAAGGCTAATTAACATCACGCTACGACCAATAGGAGCGGAGTAGCAATGAGACATGTTGCAAAAACGGGGGAAATTTAGGCAAACGCAGTTGCAAGGGTCAGCTAGTAATCTAATAAAGATAGATTAATTTTACTGCTAATGCAATAATGCCTTGATAGTCACGAGTGTAAGCAACTGTCAATAAATGGTAAGTACCTAATGAAATCATATAAAGGTGAATATACACTCGAGCATTTACTAGGAACAGAACATCGAGCATTCGCTGTTGTTAAATTTACTCGAACCACACTTCGAACATGACGCTAAATTTTTCGTCACAACCTGATTTTTAAAACCAACGAGCGTTTTGGTGTAACGTTTTATCGAGCAAAGGAAGCCAGAGCAAGGCGTGGGTGTCGGGAGTGTATGCAAGACAGAAATAAAAGTTACAGGGAAATGATCACGCGCCTTACATAATTTACCTGTAACTATGTCGAACACAGTCTCGAGCATTCGCAAGAACGTTACATTACATGGAAACGCTTTAGGAAACTGAGCATTTGCCTGTATTGTACCATTCGTAAGAAAGTTACATTACAATGTAATGCTCTAGCAAATGCTAAAGTGTATACTTACCGTATTGATATGTGTTTTTGTAAGCGAAAATAAATATAAATATAAGGAAAATAATAGTTGTACCTATTAGCTACCTATATCTTCTATTTGTAAAAACCTAATATCTTTTGTTAGAATGTAGTAAGTGGATTACAGAATTTCTCTTTTGCCTTGTGAAAAATAGAACTTAAAGACCACTGACGAAACGTCCATTTGGAAGACTTCTGAATGGACGGACGCAAGAAGTTTATACTTATACTGGTACCAACACTGTAAATTACAAAGTTTTAAAAAAAATCCAGTACAAACAGACACAGGATATATCTAGGATATAATCCTGGATATAACTTGTGTCCTTACACCAGTAACAGTACTGGTATAAAGAGATAACTTTCTGTAATAATTTCAGTTAAAGTTTCACAGATGAAGTGTGTGATTTCATTATTGATTCTGACCAATTCCGTTTCTCAATACAATCAAAAGACTCTATGGAATCAACTGAGCTTCGGGTACCTACTATAAAAGTCAGAAACAGCAAAAAAAACTTTTTTAGACATTTCGTAGATAGGGTGCAATGGGAAAAAATTAGGATTTCTGACTTTTAGTATCTCAAACTCAGTTGGTTCCATCGGTTCTATTTCCAAAAATTACGACAATCAAAATACTCTATTCTAATAATGTATTGTAGTAGGAATTAGATTCGATTGACATTAAAAAAGTTTTGTTGGTATTTCATTTTTTGCTGACTGTACCTTATAAACAAATGGTTAAATTTGTAAAGTGGGTTTACGGACGATAATTTTACGTGATAACGTTATAAGAAAACATTGATGATGATGCAACAGGGGCAATTACCAGCCCCCACCCCTCAGACTTGACTGAAATACCTTTTTTTGGGGAGTTTGAGTAATATTGCACTAGACCGGTGTGCTTTGATCGGCAATTGCCTCCCCTCCAGTGGTTGGTGTACCGATGTCAAAAGTCAAATGCCCCCCGTCATGCGAGTGACCCAGACTTCACCAGTTGAGTCAAATTGCCCCCCCCCCACTCCCCCAGAATGCTGAGTCCGCGCCTGCACTTAGCCATCGAATCTTAAACTGAAATATTTTCAGAATTACGTGTACTATTAAACGCCACAGACTGTGGCTGTACGTTCGGGGTTTTTTGTCTCAACATTTTGAGCATGGTCCTTTGTTACTGAAGAAATAAAAAGAACAAATTTGAATTTATTTGACATTTGGCGAGACCGTTATTCTCTTTCATGACTATGGTACTTACTTCTTGATTTGTTCACTCACTCACGGACAATAATACGTATATCTTCCAAATGGTGTGGCGTGATATACGTCCATTGGGACTGAACGAAGTCCGTTTGATATTCCAAAACCAGACGGCCATTGAAATGGAATATGATTTTGACATTAACGGTAAGTTTTTGACAGACGTCCACTCCGTTTGTATTAATGGATGCATCGTCAGTAGCCGCCTTAACTTTTTTTATGAAGTTCTTAAAAATACTTAGATTTGTTACAAGGTTCACAAGATTTTTCGTAGTAGTATAAAACAAAGTCGCTTTCTCTGTCCCTATATCCCTATGTATGCTTAAATCTTTTAAACTACGCAACGGATTTTGATTTGCGGTTTTGTTTAATAGATAGAGTGATTGAAGAGGAAGGTTTATATGCATAATAACATCCATTAAATAGTGGAGAAATAAGGAGCGGAGAAGCAATAAGAAATGTTGCAAAAACGGGGAAAATTTTTCGCAGACGAAGTTACGCAGGTCAGCTAGTATAATATAAATATTAATTAGACTTGAAGCAATCCACTGCCTTATCAAAAACTGTAACAAAAGTAGCAGATTCTCATTTTAAATGTACCAATATTTTTTAAATCTGTTAGCATTTCTTGGTTTAAATTATTCTATTGGCCTACAGCGTAATCCAGGTTAGACCCTTCCCTACTTCAGTGTTTATACAGACAGCTCCATAACCAAGTTCCCAATAACGGTTGACTTAGATATATTTTTTTTTACATCTGCTTTTGTTTAATTTACCTAAGTAAAAACAGAAACATTACGTACCAAAATATATAATTATTTCTAAGGAAAAACGTACAAATAACTTGAATTGGGAAAACTGAATAATCCTGGTGGTTCATGTTCACCTATACTGAAGCTATATAACACAGACCCGATAGTCTCGATGGTAACAAAATTGACGCGGACGAAGCCGTAGGCGAACGGTAGTAAAATAATATGTCCGTTCTACTATTTACTGCTAGTATCTATTAGCTCAAACATGCAGGTAATCTTGTAATCTGAATTACCCAACAGATTTACAGTACAATTTAATGTGTTGATAGCACATGTTTTACTTTTTTAACAAGTCAAACAGTTTGATAAAAGAATGCGTGTAAACGCAGTGTATAGTTTTATCATTCAATCTGTGCTTTAAAATGTTATGTTTAGAGTTACATTATGCGTATAAAAGTAGGTACTAAGATAGGGTTGGTGGAGCTGGATTTAGAAGCACAGATTTAATTCAGGATTAATTTCAACATGTCAGTCAAACTTAATCGGTGTTACATATTTTGGCTGTCAGTTATACGCAAATTCTACTTATAGTGCCTGTTTTTTAAACAAAGCAAGTTCCATCTATAGTACATAAGCACTGTAATAACTCCTGTCTTACTTTAATTAGATAATAAGGAAAAGGGGTTATTCCGTTTTGTTTTGTTGGACTAAAATGGTATCATATAAAATTAGGCAAGCGCTTAAGATCTAATCATAAGGGACGCACAAGTTGTACAACTACACTTAAACAGCCTGACTGTAGTGTAGGTACACCTAAAAATAAACTCACACGGACACAAATTGGAGGAATTGAACATTAGAATGCTGAACAGTTTATTTTTAGGTGTACCTACACTACAGTCACGCTGTTTAAGTGTAGTACGCAGAAAATAAAAAGAGGTTACAAAAAGAATGAATCACAACAATGCAGTTAGCAGGCGGCAGGTGGCAGCCCTGGTTTCGGGTAGCTGGCGACAATCAGGCTGCGTGGGCACTATCGCACGCCGCGAGGTCGACTCGCTCACCCCGCTATCGTCGACCGCCTCATTAGCTCTATTAATAATTCAACTCATATCTCAACCCTATTGTTCTGCCAGATTATTTTCCATTCGTTAACTATACGCTGTGAGCTACACAACTTCATATCTGTTGTCACATTTTGTTGCTCTTAGGTTCTTTGTAAAATTGTATCTACTTGTTATTGTATTGTCTCGTCTTAAAGTTGTGCCTTTTGTGCATCTAAGTATACAGTGGAATGCATTGAGTATCTATGGGCAAGTGCACCTACCTAAAGGCTTATATCTAATACTAGCAACTTACAGTTGCAAGATTATGTAGATTAGTTTCCTAATCTGTATAAATAAAAATGAATCTTCATGTGTTTTGCTAAGCGTAAATCTCAAGAACAGCTAGACCAAGTCGGCTAATTTTTGTTTTTAAATATTCGGTAAAGTCTGAGGAAGGATTTCAAGATTACAAAAATATCCTATTTTGTTTCTTTTGGGACGGGTAAAACTCCGGGCAAACGTTAGTTTAGTGTCAGGATCCAAATATGGCTGGAGAACTTGCACTTAGTAAGTTTGGAATTAAATAAAAACCAGTATGTTGTAGTCTAGTCTCCATAGACTTGGACGTCTGTTACCGGCTATCAAAGTTTCTTTTCTTTTTTCCCAGCTGACGTCACTTGAAAGACAAACTGTTTTCTAATAGAATTAAAAGAAAAAGCTGCTGTTTTAAACCCTATAGTAGTCCGGCTGTTAATCCGATTGATCGAACTACTGCAACTCTTCAGTTGCAGCAGTTCGGTTGTAAAGAAACACCAAACTATTGCTACTCTTTTGTAGCAATAGTGAAACTACTCATAGGTAGGCACTTTTCCCAAAAAGAAAATAAATAAAAAGTACTTTACCATGAGTATTGTTATTGCAAAGATTCTGATTTTTTTATTGCAATGGCCCAAATAATGCCTAATTAGAAGAACATGCTACAATAGTCAGCCTATGACAGTCGTCGGCCGCGTGCGTCTGTCGCACTTCTCGGAAACGGCATACTCTGACTATTGTCGCATCGGCCGCGTGCGTCAGCCGCACGTCGCAGCCGCGCGCGGCCGCGATCGGCAGTGATGGTCGCGATCGGCCGTGATGGTCGCGATCGGCTTAATAGCATATAATATATAAAAATCTCGTGTCACCGTGTTTATGGTTGAACTCCTCTGAAACAGTTCGACCTTAATGACCTCGACTCAATTCTAATAATTTTTTTGTGTATATCTGATAGGTATGGGAATAGGTCGTAAAGTAGGTATTTATTTTAATCGTGATTTTAGTTCCTATTTTGGTATCAATTGCAAAAACGGGGAAAATTTACGTAGACGAAGTTACGAGACTACGCGGACGGAAGTAAGTGCTATCCTACAGCTCAGCAATGACAGAACGCTAGGCCTACGTACCTACATTTTCTTCTACCTTCTCAGGGTACCTAACTACTTGAGCTACTTTACCTTACCATAAAGAAATATCTACACTATGCAACTCGTTTCTAAACCATAAGTGTTTTCTACGCAACATTGTACGGACCCTGTTTACTTTTTCTTCTTAACCATGTTCAGGTGCGATAATAATTGCTCCTGTAATTATGTCATTTAATACTAACTGATGTTTTATAGTTCCAGTTTATGGTTAACCCTTCATCATCTTATAGGCTGTTGGTACAAATTGTTGGTTTTAAGTTGATTTTACAGACTTAAGCTGAGATATAAGAGCGTGTATAAGCTAAGCTTAGGGAAAACTTGTCCAAAATCTTAAATAAGCATTCTATGGTGAAATTATTTGACGGGCCTGTTAGTCTAGTGGTTAGTGGCCCAGACTGCTTATCCAGAGGCTGTGGATTCGATCTCTATATAGGATAAAACTTTGTGTAATGAGCATGATTGTTTATTCTGTGTCTGGGTGTAATTTGTCTATAGTAGTATAATAGGTATGTATTTAGAATCATTGAAGTAGGAAGAGCCGGTAGCCTAATGGCTAAGGCATTGGTCTCGCAATCGTGAGATCGTGGGTTGGAATCCTGGCCATTATACTACCGACGTGAACCAACTCCTAACACAAGCCATAGAGCTTAGCTGGAGGGGTTAACAGGATATCTAGTAATGTGGGACCACAATCCCACATTGCTAGTTATCTTTAAAAAAAAAAGGAATGTGTATCAGTTGTCAGCTGTCTATACTCTGTCTAGCTTGGGATCAGACGACGTTGTGTGAGTTGTCCCAAGATATTATATTATATTAATTATTATTGGTCTTAGCGCAAACATAGCGTAACCTTAGGTGATTATGTCTATAAAGTCAACGCTTAGCATATGCTTAGGTAAGCGTTTTGTTAAGTTTTAGCTAAGCCACATTTGAGCTAAGCCTTGGCACAGTTTACAGATATCCTATACTTCAGATAGCTTCAGAATATGAGACTGAGTATTTGCTTCTCACAATTGACTTAACGAGAACGATATGAATTATTAAAAGGCTATCATTGATTACAATACTTGGTATAATGCTTAATTTTAAAATCGAGGCTTGCAGAAAGCCTAGTAGATCTCAGGTGATAGGCTAGATGGGCGTGGCCAGGTGAGAGGGCGTGGCAGCACACCCCACACCCCGCCACTCCTACCACTGAACAAATCTATAAGGACCTTCTGAATTACCTCTTATATACTGACCTTAACTTCACATTCACTTAACTAAACTAAGATTCACTTTAGAGTTTATAACCAAACTTAGATATTTAATACTTTAGTTTAAAATATTTAAATCTAGACACTAGATATCGGTAGTGGTAGGTACCTACTTAGGCTGGTTTTATTTTCAGTATAGGCCTCCGCCAGACTTTTGAACAGTCCATGATTACACATAACAAGCCATATGATTATAGTAATTTTTATAGGCATTTCTTACCAATTAGGTACTTTATAAATACAATAATTGCATTTTTAAAAGATAGAAAAATTTGAAGTCCCGTTTTCCGGTGTGACATCCCTTAGTCGCCTTAACGACACCTACAGAAAGATGGTGGTACTTTTCTTAAGGCGGTACCATACGGCAAGTCCATGATTGGAATTTGTTATTTAAATCATAGAATAAATAAAAATAAACGTAATGTAGGTATATGGATTTTTCTAACAAAAAAACAAGAACTTTCTATAATATTAAAAAAAATGAAGGTGCCGAAACAGTGGGTGAAAATCTAGTCATCATGAGGGGCGGTTTCTAATATTTATCTAATTTTAATATTCTAATTTTTAATGAAACACTCAACAAAGCCTTTATCGAACCCACAGATCATTGCCACCTACAAGAGGTGGGTTCAATAAAATAGTTTTTATTTATTTGTTATATAATAATAATATAATAATTTAAAATAATATCTTGCGACAACTCACACAAGGATATCTGATCCCAAACTAAGCAGATCTTGTACTATGGAAACCAGACAACTGATAAACATACTTATACAGGGTGTATTTTTGAAACGGGTCAGTAAGGGCAAGTACCTTAACCGTTGCAGTTACAGCAAAACGTTCTTAGAAGACCTTCCCTAACTTTTTGACATACTTTGAACTGCATTCACAGATTTTGTAAAAAACTTACAGTTGGCAAAAAAAATGCAAAAAGTCCAAAAAATTTTTTTTTATGCCAATCGATTCTATTTCATGTGGGGATCAAAAAACTCTATGAAACCATTTTAGCTTTCAGTACTAGAAAAGACAGAAATCGCCAAAAACGTTTCCCATACATTTCGGCAACAGAAACAAATTTCTACGATGGTCGAACTTTTTGTTATGGCCAGGAAGTGGGTAGAATTGACTGTAAAGTAAATAAAAATAATTTTTACCTTCAAATTTCGAATTTCATTCGAAAATCTGTGTGTCAGCTGAGAAACTTCGTATGAGTTATTATTAATTAAGGATTTTCGCTAAAATGTCTTCTAATCGTGAAAAAATTGACTTATTAGAAGCGTATTTTGTCAATAATCGAAATGCGGGAGCTGCATTAGTGTGGTACCGCAATAAGTATCCGTTGCGACATGTGCCAACAAGAAAGGTTATTAGAAATCTTTTGAAAAACCTGGAATTGCAGGGTTCTTTCAAAAGAAAGCGGCAGCCTCGTGTGGACATGGACACGGAGATTGCGGTTCTGACTTATGTCGAAGCATATCCAGAGGTATCGTCCAGGCATGTCGCCTTTGAAGTAGGTGTATCCCACTCCCTTGTGATAAAGATATGGAAGAAATACGGCTACAAGTGCTATCGATATGGGCGCATAGTTCAAGTGTTACATCCGGGTGATGATGTTCGAAGGCTTACTTTTTGCAGGTGGCTAAGAGGAAAAATAAGCAGAGATCATGAATTTTTAAATTACATACTGTGGTCAGACGAAACGAATTTTTCCAATAACGGTATGCACAACAGAAAAAATCACCACTATTGGTCCAAAGAAAATCCACTAAGAGTTACGGCAAGTCATAATCAGGTTCGCTTCTCATTCAACTGTTGGTGTGGTATAATGTCCAATCGAGTTATAATGGTGGAATTTTATGAAGGGAAACTGAATTCTGCCATGTATAATGAAGTCATTTTACACCATCTTGAAAACGAGATGGACGAATGGCCCCTGTCGGAATTGCGAAAAGTTCATTTTCAACAAGATGGTGCTCCGCCACATAACAGTCACCTTTCACGTTCCAATTTGAGCCGCCTATTCGGTACACAGTGGATAGGTACACATGGTCCAACACAGTGGCCACCTCGTAGCCCCGATCTAACACCACTTGATTTTTTTTTATGGGGCTTCGTGAAAAACGAGGTGTATAAGACGACGTACGCCAGTGTTCAAGAGCTCAAGGATGCATTAATGACCATTTTACGTAATATTCATCCCAGAACATTATTAGCCGCCATTCGTTCAGTGCAAAAAAGGATAGACTTATGTATTCGTGAAAATGGAAATCATTTTGAGCAATTTATTTCATAAACCAATTTCTAAAATGTTTAAATGATTTTTTTTATTTAAAAAAGTTTAAAATTTTACCTGTCCTATGAGTTTCGAGTTGATTTATCATATTTCCGTAGGAAATGTATGGGAAACGTTTTTGGAGATTTCTGTCTTTTCTAGTACTGAAAGCTAAAATGGTTTCATAGAGTTTTTTGATCCCCACATAAAATAGAATCGATTGGCATAAAAAAAAATTTTTTGGACTTTTTGCATTTTTTTTGCCAACTGTAAGTTTTTTACAAAATCTGTGAATGCAGTTCAAAGTATGTCAAAAAGTTAGGGAAGGTCTTCTAAGAACGTTTTGCTGTAACTGCAACGGTTAAGGTACTTGCCCTTACTGACCCGTTTCAAAAATACACCCTGTATATTTCTAAATACTTTTCTAATCCTTATCACGCTACGAGTATAAGTAACTTGCTTATTGACTATAATGAATTCGTCGACTTGTTAAAATAATAAGCTATTGACCTTTGATTTTAAGAATACATAGTTATAATTGGAATTCCTTTGATATCTACTACTTCATGTGAGTACTAAAAAATAAACTTCCGCATTGTTGACAGTATGTTGACTCGTTCATCTATTCTTAAATTCCTTACCAGACGATAACAAATAAATCAAATTTACTACAAGTTTAATTAAAGAAAAATAATTAGTATCCAATTTTAAAAGATACATAGGTACATACCTATCTACTAGAAACTACTTATAAGAAACACAAAGTATCTAGGTACTTTGTGTTTCTTATTTTTATCCAATAGCAGGCTACTATCCAGATAATTACTTACGGCTACTTACGGCTTTCCCAATTTTTTTTAACCACTCCAGTAAGAATTAAGGCGAATAAAACGAAAGAAATACTGATAATAATATTAGGTATTATTGATATAGGTACTTGGGTATATGTATTGCCATACCTTATAGTAAAGAGATAATAAATATATTATTATTGATCAATCCTCCTCTTTTCAGACTACTTATTGAATTTATTCCACTATGAAATAGAACTGTATAAAGTGTTCCCCCTTATAATTACAAAATTCGGTGAGCTTATATGTTGCCGCTTGCAACGAAACCTTACCGCGATTCAGCGGTAAGGCCCAGTGACATTTATTATTCCTGAACGACATCATATTTCAATACAAAATACAATATTGCCTTCAACAATTATTGTTATTGAAATTGACTAAGTCGTTTCGCTTTTAGCGAGACTACCGAACAGCAAGATTTTTTTATAAGCTAACTAGCTAACCCGTGCAACTTCGTTTGCGTTATTTTTCCCCATTTTTGCAACATAATTCATTGATGCCCCGCTACGGCTACCGTACGGCCGTATACCTTCGTGGGCTCATGCACAACACTTTGCTGACGATCATCACATGATCAAATGCATAGTTTATGATTACATAAACGACAAACAGACAAACACATATATATATATATATATATATATATATATATATATATATATATATACTAGCTGTCCCGCGCAAATTCGTCTGCGTAAATTTTCCCTTTTTTTTTTACAACATTTTTCATTGCTGCTCCGTTCCTATTGGTCGTAGCGTGATGTTATAACCTATAGCCTTCCTCGATAAATGGGCTATCCAACAATAAAATATTTTTTCAATGCGGCCCAGTAGTTCCTGAGATTATCGCGTTTAAACAAACAAACAAACTCTTAGGGGGATGAAAAATAGATGTTGTCCGATTCTCAGACCTACCCAATATGCACACAAAATTTCATCAAAATCGGTCAAGCCGTTTCGGAGGAGTATGGCAACGAAAACTGTGACACGAGAATTTTATATATTAGATATCCCTAGATAAAAAATTATAAAGATTTTTGGAAAAATTAAAAAAAACACAAATTTATACCTACATATACAGTATGAGTGGTATGATCGCAAAAATAGACTTTTAAATAATGAAAATATCAGGTTGATTTACTCGTTATCTAGCTAATTACCTGTGCCACAATACACCTAAACAATTAAATATATTATGTCTACGGAGGAAAATTAATTAACAACCTGGTAGGACCCTACTTGTTGACTTCAACTAATAACTGCGTATTTGATATATCTATAGGTAAACCGTAGGAATTAATAGGTAGGTGAGGTTTATTTCCAACACCTCAATATAAACTACTTACTAGAATCCGCGGTGTTTCCTGGTATAAAACGTTAAGACTTGTAGTTCCTTATTCTATCAATAATATCTATACATAAAATTATTATGTTTTACAGTAGAATGAAAACTATTATGACGCTACTAACAAGGTTTCGTAATTACTTAATTGATTGGTTATATCAATCAGTATTGTTATTACAAAGCCTTGTTCAATGTTCAAGTACATGCACCAGAAAATGTCTAACCGCAATGTTAAGCTATTGCATAGCTTTTATCGCGGGTTCGGGCTTTGAGCGCGGCGATCGAATCAAGAAATTCCGTAACGAAAATAAAACCTAACACTCCGCCTACCATGTACCTAGATCGGCCGAGTGTTCGCTTACGTATATGTATATGGTACGACTGTACGGAGCTCGCACGGATAGAGACGAGATGCTCCGAAATGTAATGAAAAAAAAAATAAACATAAAAAAATATTTATTAAAAAAAAAATACAAAAAAATTTCTTTTTGTATTTTTTTTTAATTGCATAGAATTTTAGTTGAAAAAAAATGCTATGCAAAAGCTTTACCGCGGCAGTCCCCGAGTGCCACATTTTTTTTTTATTATTAATAATATTAATATCTAATGTCCGTAGCTGGTCTGTCCGTACTGGCCTGTTGGTCTAATGGTTAATGACCCTAAGCCCCTTAAGCCGGAAGTGTTAAGTTGGGGTTCGATTCCCACTCAGGATAAAATTGTGTGATGAGCACGATGGTTTATTCTGAGTCTGGGTGTAGGTACTCGTAATTTATCTATAACTAGCTGACCCGTGCATCTTCGTCTGCATAAATTTTACCCGTTTTGCAAAATTATCATTGCTGCTCCGCTCCTATTGGTTGTAGCGTGATATTATATAGCTTATAACCTTCCTCGATAAATGGGCTATCCAACACAACAAAAGAATTTTTAAATTCGAATAAGTAGTTCCTGAGATCGCGATGAGCTCAGGAACTTCAAACAAACAAACAAACTCTTCAGCTTTATAATATAAGTATAGATATGTATATATTTAGAAACATAGAAGTAGGTATGTTTATCATTTGTCAGCTGTCTATAATCTTTATAATTTATCTATATGTAATATGTATGTATTTCTAAATGTATAAGTATGTTTATCAGTTGTCTGGTTGCCATAGTACAAGCTCTGCTTAGTTTGAGATCAGATGACATTGTGTGAGTTGTTTCAAGATATTATAATTATTATTTTTTATTAAAATTGTAGATATGAGGAGGAAGAAACCTTACTGTTACACAATGGTAACAAAAAGGTATGATCAATATGTTTTGTACTTGCTGTGGAGGCAAACTCGATTGAATTATTTATTATGGAATAGATAAACCATTTTTTCTGTATAAAATTTGCATTAGAAAAAGTCAGGTTTAAACCCAGGATGAACCTGATCGTGAACTACTGAACTAGAACTAAAAATGCATGTCTGAACTATCAATTGCTGCTGCCGTGGAGATGCAATGCCTTGGGGATGTTTGCCGACGCAAATATTGATGGTTTCGCTGCTATAATGAATTAGCGATGTGTATCTCTGTAGCGCGTCCCGTAAGCGTGTTTGTAGAACGATATTATTATAATAACTTTAAACTTACGCGTTGTAAGATGTACACAGTTTGGGAATAAAAGTGTTTATGTTAAATAAGTATTTAGGTATCTAATAGATTGCTTGACAATTTGACCGGGTTACGTTAACCGGGATCACAATCTGAAAAAACGTCAAGAAAGTCAGGGTAGAACTAGCATGAACGCGTTTATTCCCGTGTCAAATTATGTATAACTGAATTATGTCGTAGAACGTTAAAGTTTGGGACAACACACACAACGCTATCTGATCCCAAACTAAGCAGAGCTTGTACTATGGAAACCAGACAATTGATTAACATACTTATATATTTCTAAATACATACATATTATCAAAAATTTATTTATTAATTAGCTAAATGAAAGTTTAAAATGTTAATAAATACAAGCTAGATAACCCTACAAACGAATTGTATACATACTAATAACATTATTTACAACTTACCTAGTAAACTTCCCAGATACAGAATAAACTATTGTGCTCATCACACAAAGTTTTATCCTGGGTGGGGATCGAACTCACGACCTCTTGCGTAGCAGTGGGATACACTCCCACCGCACCACAGAGGCAGTCAGTTAGGTATAAAATTACATTTCCTTTAAAGTATCAAAAAAGTAATACATAGTTGAACGGAGTGATTACAAATATCGGGAAATTTGAACGAAAGTACTTAGTACTTAACTTTTGATAATTAGAAAGCAACTTTGTGCCGAGTACCTCGCACGACAGCGAGAAGGGGGGGATTTATACCACCTTCATTACCCCGAACAATACCCGCCGTTTTACCCCCGCGGGGGTAGATTCCCACAGCTTGGGAATTACATGCCCTAGAATTTGCCTATATATTTTTATGCTGTGTAACAAAACGAGGTTTTATATACCTAAATTTTTATACCATGTTACAAAACGAGGCTTTGTATACCTACATTTTTATACTGTGTAACTAAACGAGATTTTGTATACCTACATTTTTATACTGTGTAACAAAACGAGATTTTGTGTACCTACATTTTTATACTGTGTAACAAAACGAGGTTTTGTATACCTACATTTTTATACTGTGTAACAAAACGAGGTTCTGTATACCTACATTTTTAAAGTATGTAACAAAACGATCTGTCTAACCTAATTATATCTTGTATATATGTTTGTGTAGTATGTTTATCAATTTCATCATAAATAAAAATACTTACATATTTGACATGTATAACAAACATGCAGTACCTAAACTAAGTAAGCGTACCTATCTATTCAAGCACATTATATTTATCGTATTCGTAACCATACGCAATCAGAATCCAAGCTATTTTCAATATTCCAGCTATGCTAATATCGCAATGGAAAATCTGTATTTCGATTGTAAAGGGAACAGGTTTGCGTTCGTAAAGCCTGAGTCCATATACTACGACTACTAAATGTAAATTTTATTTATTATTATTTTGTTGTTGTCGAGTTTAAAAATACTTTTTTATCATTTTAATGTTTTTATAATAATTTAAGGCAGATTGGGCATAAGATATTCTTTTCTCTAGATAACATATCGATTTGAGTAGTAACTACATTATTAGGTATTAGATGGCTGCCTCTCCATTAAGCGGAGCGAGGCTGCGATGCAGAGAAACGGAGAAATACTAACCAAGAAGATTGCATCACTGGAGCGGAGGTTTTATGCAATCCTATTGGTACAGTACGATCAACGAATCTTGACCAGATTGAAGTTAGGTTTTTATCAATTTCGCGCATGTCATAAAGATGCGACCCTAAAATTACTTACGAAAACGATTAATCGATTAAAAATACTAACAACATTTTAATTCAACAATATAAAAACACTATTTAAATGCGTTCTTAAAAGTTTAAATTTAGAACAGTTACAGTTAATAATAAAGAAACTTTGAAAAACAATTTCTTTACCAAAATAATCACAAAAGAACATGAATTAGTAATACTAATTATGACAATGTAATGCGTAATCGCATCTCTAATCCTCTTGGTTTAGTTACCGCCCCCGCCCCCCGCTTCCTGTCACCATTTACTTCCAAAAAATGCATCTGCGCAACCACTTGTCGCCTACTTCAGTCCGGCCTAGTTACGTTGATCCAACTGTAAGTGGCGGTAGCCTAATGGTTAAGGTATCGATCTCGCAATTTCGGACCACAATCCCAAATGCTATCTTAAAAAAAACATCTGGTTCTTCGCTTCGCAGGCTCACTATGGTTCAATAGGCTGGCAGCCATTCTTGAAGTAAGAAGTGACCGTTCATACTGTCCTGATAGCTGACAAACAGGCAACTCATAGACTAGTGCATAGACAATAACTGGGAACACTCAAGGGGACACTATGTTTTTTGTGGGTAAAGTAAGTATGCTACAACTGTGGCCGATAAAGCAAGCATTCAGGTGCCTGTCCAGCAAGCTGAGTGAAGCTGCGGAGGAGAAAAACGGAGGAACATTAATCAATACGAGTAGGGTTGCATAAAATTTCAAAGCGGATGAATGATGGACAGGCAGCCTTGGCTGCAATTAAATAGTGTTTATTAGTGAGATTCACCAGTACACATAGGTACGTATAGAGAATCAGCTCTTAAACAATTTCCATAGCAGATATAATTCAGTCATTTTGCCTGTGATAAGTGCGGATTAGTGAAATTACTTGTTTTTTTTATCCATTTACTCATCACGGCTCTAACATGACACAAATATGTAATCATACGATATTTAGATAACAACATATTTATGATAGGTATCTATATTTTATACACATTATAAAACTCAACATTTCTCCGTTTTTAGGTAGGTATGTGTTTAGATAGAGGATTGGTACATTTTTTTATATAAAGTACCCTTCAATATACCTAAAGAATGAAGACAATGATAAATGAAATCTTTTTGAGCCAAACTGTCAAAATCTTGTCGGAGAATTGAGCTTAGAAATGCAAAACGCGCATGCGCGGCGGACATTTTTGATCGCACCTTGATGCATTCATGAGCACACTTTCCCATTGACCAAACAAGATTTTGACAGTTCCTTAAGGGCTTGCCGTGGACACGAAGTAAAGATCGTGAATAAGGATATACTCAGATATATTCGCCGACTGAGTCGCGTGCAAAGGCTAGAAAAAATAAAAAAGATTTTTACCACTTTAGCAAATTACCAGCCCACTAATTGAAAGAGAAAATAACTGTCTCAATTATATATATGAAAGCATCTGCTGCTCAATTGTCATTGGATTAAAGTCATGAGTATGATGACCCGTCGCAGTAATGCGCTCTCGAGACCGGAGTCAACACATCCCGGTGTTTGTAGACCCACTTAATGGACATGTTGTGTTTGGGCTGTTAATTCAATTAGTGCCGAACTCGCCTCGCCAATCAACGGTACTCATTGTTTTACGCTACAATGAGATCTTTTACTTCACAAAATTCCCTGTTTACCATTTTAAACATCTCTGCAACTTCTATTAATGTTATGTAAATCTCAACGGTATTCCCAGGGCTCTTCTAAACCCATTCTCGCAATCTAACTACGAACCAAATTTATCTCAGATCTACAAACAAAAGGTAATTACGGATTCACCTTCAATATTTGCTGAAGATAAATCGCAGTACAGTGGCATAATGATAACCGCTGTATTAATGAGAGTATAAATAACTTGCTCATAAGTACTAGTCAGAGCTAAAACATTACAAACTTACAGGGTCCTTATTCACTATGTTTTTTTTTCGTTTTCCCGGCAAGCCCGCGCGATCTAGCGCATGCGCACACGCTAAGCGCAGCTCTCTATTTACCATTATGACAAGATTTTGACAGTTACACGCGCGGGCTTGCCGCGAAAACGAAAAATTAAAGATAGTGAATAAGGACTCAGAGTGTAGTTTCAGACTTTGCTTTAAAAATAATGTCTGTTCGTGATAAGAGAGATTGTAAAGCTTATTGAGGCAAACATTACGTTTATACACGTAGAACTGGTAACGGTTCAATAGAATTATAGAACCACATACGACGTAGGTACGAGTACATTGTTGTCATATTATTTGTCTTATATAATTGTCGTCACTACTTTGTATTCCCTCGTTGTACATTGAAGATTATAATCGCGTCATTAGGGCTTGGATAATATTCATTCTTATTATGTACTACTACTACAGATTATGTACGATGTCCAATTGGTTGTTCAAATCTTCGGAAACACTAAGTTCTATAAGGCAAGATGAGGTTGCGCTGGAGTTTTCTTGCTACGCAGTGACACCGGTGTATGTAGGTACGTTACGAATTTTATCGAGTACTGCACCCTGGAAGTGTCCCGCGATCATCGAACCTGCTAAGAAAAAACCTGATCTTGTTTCTCTCCACTTGTACAGTTAGCCGCGAAGCATTAAGTAATCGGAGCCGAGAGCGACGAGATAATGTTGCGCACGCGTGAAATATATCCGAGCGTTTTTATTGCGACCGCGTTCCGCTCCCGGACTGGTATGCGCGTGTCTCTGCGCCGAAGAAATTCTGTCGACGAGTGGTTTGCCTCACGGCGACCTTGTCGCGCGCACGCAGCCTCCGCCCCCCTCCTCCGCGCCCCCCAGGTCCCCGCCAGCCAGCGCCTGTGCCGCCGAGCCGGGCGCTCCTCCGTTGCTGCCTCCGTGAAAGTAGGTGACAGAGCTCGCCGCCTGCTGCGGTGCCACCCGTCTTCACACTCGCTCGCGGCACTTGTGGGCCCTACGCCCGATTTTAAAAGCGGCTTTCTAAATGTTCTTGTGTGTTTATACCTGTATGTGACTGCGTTTAATATATGGTTAGTCTACACAGCTGTCACAGAATGTGATGTTGGTGGAAGCACTTGACTGTCTTGACTTTATTTGCTCGTACAGCAAGATTAGGCCAAATAACTAGTCAGACCTCTGCGAATTTGCTATGTAATGAATACGTAAGTTTATAAAGTAAATACAACATATGAATAGGTATGTATTGCTGTTTTATAGTTGTAGTAGTGAAGGGATGAAGATCAAGAAAAGTATCAATGAGGGTTACGTCAGGAAATGAATGCTGGAACCTAAATAAACTCTTATAGTGAAACATCGCTGTAATCATATACAGACTAACCGCATAATGTCACTTCTTTTCCTTGAAGTATTTTTGGAAAATAAGACTACCTCGGTAGCGCAGCGGGTGAGCTTAAACCATCCGAGATCATCCATCTTCGATTCCCACACGAGACAAAACATTTTGAGACCTTATACTGTGAATTTATACCTTAGTGTTACGTTTAAAAACTATGAAATCTTGAGCCTTGACGAATAAGTTTTGAATACCTACTTTAAGACTAGCAATATTATTTGCGTATAAAATGTTTATCATACATAATTATAGTAACTACCCACGTTCCTCGTCTACTTAAATAAACACGAGGGTTGAATAAGGCTAGTTATTAAATATGTGATTGAGACTTGATTGCCTCTATTCAGTGCCTAATCAAACATCATCAGGTCTCGACGACTGGTGGAATTAATGTCACAATTTTTACCTTAAAAGGGCGCTGTCACGTTATTATGTCATGGAAAAATAACGTTTTAATTAGCCACAGTTATTTGTTAATGCGTATCATGAAATATAAATGCAATGTAATATTAAAACTTGACCCTAAAAGCACATTTGATTTGATGACCTGACTTTGAAGGTGTGTAGCTAATTAATGTTGTATGCAAATCTTTTTTCAGTTTAATGAGAACACGATGCATCTTTTAACTTTCGTTGTAAACTTTTTGCGAGAGTATGCTCTCACTACAACCGAATGCTCTTTTGAAGAATCTTTCCTTTAACTATATCCTCGATATAGTTTCAATGAACATATTGTGATCCCTCTTTAAAAATAAACGGAAGTGACATCTGCATAATTTAATTGTGAATATAAACAAATACTTGGGATTATGTTATAATCGCTTACAGTGAAATTGTGAGGCTTTCTATTTGCAACAGTTATCAGTAAGCCGGTTGCACAACGCATTCGAAGAAACATTCCATTGTGAATAATGTTCATGTATGTCACTAAATAAATTCAATCAAATGCTTAGCACGGGCTTCCAGGATTGTTCGCTCGTTTGCCCAACCGATATCTCTTCGGGGAACTTGTTGTCTCTCAAGTTTTCAGTCAGTCGCCTTCATTTGTATTGTGCGATTGGTCGACGGCTCTGTGTGATGCTTTCCAACACACAACTACGTGCCATGTCTACTGATTTGAAAGTTAGTACCTCTATCATAACATTTAACATAAATATACACGTTTCTACAAAATCTGAAGACCGTCAACAACAGTGCTTGTACAATTAATCGTATGTATAATCTATGATTAATGTAAGTTAAACTGTGAGCAGTCATTAAGTAACAAAGCATCTGAGATAACATTATACTTGGTAGTATGCTAATAATGTGTTTGTTATTCTTATATCAACTTCAGCTTTTTATCACTTCTATTGTCCGATCGGTATTTTCTCGATTAACAACGGGATGATTGACATGTTCAACAAAAAATAAAACAATACTAGTAGCGTATGCGATTGCTACTGGCTTTTATCTAAGATTCTCGGAGGCTCTTGCCATTGATGTGGTTTGTGCTCCTCGACTCTACGCAGAAACTGCTGATTGATATTGTCGCTGCCTGTTCTAGTTTCTTAGAAAATGCACTTAATTCTTAAGCTTCAATTATATGAAATGTTGTTGCGTCTTTCTTCAATAATGTTTTTTCAATCGAGCGAGTTCCTGTAGCGGGCATACCAGTAGGTTTAATACAAGTTTTTATTTAGCTGAGGAATGTAATATAACCTATTATAATTTTAGATTATATCCCAAGAGTAATGAATTCTAGCGGTGCGTTTTCTTTATCATTTCAATTAGGATTCGTTAACTCGCTCGGTGTTAATAATGTGCGGCCATGTTTTATTTGCATTCTACAAAAAGTATACCTGTGTTAAGCGATTCAATTACGTTTTTATGTGTTCTTTTTGTAATGTGTGCCTAAAACGCATTACTGAGGAGGATCTGGAACCGGAACTAGTGTAATTGACAATATAGCTGAGGCGAGATTTTCTGGGCGAAGCAGATGATGGCGACTGGCGATCGAAGCGGCCACTCGAGTCACTTGAGCGCCGTGTAAACGCACTTAATATGAACCACTTTTTGCTTCACTCTGTTATTAATAATGAATAAATGCTATATGTCCGAGTACTCGAGGTCAATGTACGTGTGGAATGCTGTAAAAAATGCGTTAAGGACATCAGCCCGGCATTCTATCAACTGTAAAACCGATGTTCCACTATACGGGGGTCATTAATTCTCTCATTAGCTTCGTATAATTAATTAGACCGTGATTGGCGGAATATGTTTACTATTATGTAATCTTATGTAATACTTACAACAGTATTCCATATAGTGACAGGGATTTTGTTGCGGACTTATACATCAGATCAAGCAGATATTAAAGGAGAATGTTCAAATAATTTTCTTTAACTGTAGGTGTTATAAAGAAATTCTAATCTAATTTTATCATAATGAAACTGTTTTGTTAGATATATAAGCGTACCTAAGTAACAATATTTATTATCTATAAAAGAATTTAAATAAGTGAGATTAAAGTAATAACTAATAGAATTATTAAGATTGACTAATAAATAGAATTTAGGGATATATTGAAAACAAATAGTTGTCGAATGTATATCTTTACAATGTTTTATGGACATTCTTGCGTTGTACCTATAATATTTCACGTGTATAAGTGGTGTGAGAGGATTGCGGTGCGGTGATATTCAGGGTCTTTTTTCCGTGTCCGAGGCAAGCCCGTGAGAACTGTCAAAATCTTGGCATAAGGGTCTAAGCTGGTGGTTAGAAATGCATCAACGCGCATGCGCGGCGGACATCTTTGAGCGCACCGTGTATGCGCCAGTTCGCACGGGCTTGCCGAGAAAAAGAATAAAAAGAACCCAGATATAGGGATAAGGACAGATCTTAGCCAAACAATGATTTGGGTGGCACTAATACTGTTATGGGCTAGCGTGACGCTTGCCATCAGGCGCACGACAAGCTCGTCTCTTCATTTCGTTGTATAAAAACATCTCTGTATTCTGAACAAACATTTTTTACATTCCATGTGGACGATGTCGCGAGATGAAATATTTATAGCTAAAATTAGTTAATTAATCGACTTACCTACTTACAAACGAATTATCATATCTATTTGATCTTGAGAATGCTGGATGCCTATTGCGGTGTGTCGACGAAGCAATGTGAAATCAAATGTTAATATTAATTGTTTTTTACAAGTGCCGTCCTACTTAATTCTCCATCGTCATTGTTTGTCTGCAAACGTACATATTATGATAGGTTTTCCCTTTGATAAATTATACTGTAAATGTACCGCAAGGCATGTATAAGTTTCTACTAATTCTTACCTAATCTACGCATAGGACAGTGTTTTGCTTTCCATAAATCATGAGATCTCTTTATGTGGGTACGAAAAATTTTAAGGCCCACAACATTTAAAAAAAAAATATACAGTTAACATCGTTAACCGACAATGTAGAATGTAAATATAGACAAATGCAACTTATGAACTAAAAAACCTAAATTATGTTTTTTTTTTTTTTTTTTTAATAATTATAACTAGCAATGTTGGATTGAGTCCCACATTACTAGATATTAAACGAACTAATTGATAACCGTGATTTGTAACTCTGGACAAACTCTGCTGCCGTAATATTTTCGACTGTGTGGGGACAAAATATATCGGATAAAATCGGAATACCTACCGAACAAAGTGGTCTATAATGACGTATCCATGAGCGACGACTACGTGTTCGTTACTCGAAAAAGGTAGGTAGGTAACTATGAAGGTTACTTTTGTATCTCGATATTTTGTAGTGCCGGGATCGAACCCGCCTTTATACCCTGGGTTCCAAACATAGGTTTGGAACCTATTAGTACCGCCATGGGTATAAAACAGATATTCTTTGGGGGTAGTGAAGATGATATAACTGCACCTTGTCGTTGTCAATTTAATGAACCCCCATGGGGCCAATATTGATATGCATTTGATTCCCCTGCGTTTCCCCCATCCTCGTCATCATTCGAGTGACTCAGACTTGGTTGGGAGTAAGGCACCTGTACCACCAACGGCGATGAGTGGGAATCGAGTAGCGATTTTATCTCTCAAGAAACATACAATAGATATGTTGTGTAGATCCCGTCCGTGTAAACAAACGATATGCAGTAGGTATAGTGCGAGTAATCGCCGGCAGTGTGAACGGTCAGCGATCAACTATTTATATCTCTTTTAATTACACGCGCGACTTTTGTAAAGCACAAAAGTATGTACCTACCTACATTTCTTTGAGTGATTAAATCGCTACTCGCTACTCGTTTTCTCGCTGTTGGTGGGACTAGTGCCTAAATCGAACCGTAACGAGCGAGAGTAACCACTGTTTTACATTCGTGTATAGAATGAAGCTAATTTTCGTTTATCTATTGTCATAGGTGTTGCGCACTCGTGGCGTGGCGCGAGAGTGTGATGCGCGGCGGGTGGGGCTCAGGTCGCCGGCGCCGCGAGTAGCCGCGACCATGCGGGGCCTGCGCACTGCCCGCACAGCCACCGCCCTACTGCTCACCGCTGCTGCGATACTCTCCGTCGCAGGCGCGTCTTCTGCTGTTATTAGTAAGTATCAATCAT
The DNA here is from genome assembly GCA_945859575.2 of Herminia tarsipennalis. Taxonomy (NCBI): domain Eukaryota; kingdom Metazoa; phylum Arthropoda; class Insecta; order Lepidoptera; family Erebidae; genus Herminia; species Herminia tarsipennalis. The sequence goes on from OX243840.2 coordinate 10,148,354, forward strand.
TTGTAAACCTTACCCTCATATCAAGATTATAAACATTCAAACATTGTAAAATTGCCAATTCGAAAAGAGTGACCTACATGTAGAATCCCTACGAATCACAAGTGTTGTTTTGCATCCTAGATGGATAAAGATTTTATTGGAAAAAGAGACAAACATTCCATTATTATTAATCTAAACTACTACTGTTCAAACTTCACAATCGCAACAACAATTTGTGGGTCACACAAAGTAGTGTCTCATGTGGGAACCGCCACTACTGATGCAGTCAATTATTATTGTCACTTCTGTCATCATCCTTATCTTTCTGCTCTTTATCCAAATGTTTGGAGTAGGCGCAATATGTTATTTCCCTCCAAACTCCACTCCATTATAGTCACTCCTGTTTTACAATTACAAAGTTATAAATTATGGGCACATTTGTAGGAAGGGGAGGGGTAGTATACTGTGACATTCTTAGGTAATATAAGATATGAGAAACTAAACTGCTAGCAAAGCCAAACCCACCCTCAGAGGTCTCGCTTATTATCAATTTTCTGATGGTCATGTTTCACAACATTCACTTGGAGCTGAAAATTATTAAGATTCTTATTTAACGTAATAAAAAAAACTTTTGCTGCATATTTTGACACACCCCAAATAAATCATTGCTAAATGGTACTTCCCGTTGACCTAGAAACAAGAAATTTGGCAAGTAGCAATTTCTTATAGCTAGCACAAGTATGGGACCAATTTTAAGGCGTTAAAATCTCAAAACTGGCGACATGGTTTTGGAGTTCTGCCCAGAGGGGCTGCTTGATTGGACTGGTAAAACTCTACACTATGTTGGGTACAACCGGCATATCCTCTGTAGCCAATAGACAGGACCTAATCTGTAGCTCTTGTTCCCTATGCCTAAGTATGGCCAAGCACACTTTAGCGACTTTAGTAACTTCCACAAGAGTTAGGGATGTGACTTTACCTATCTATAGAGAAGGACTTCAGTCTATCACAACTATATAGTCACTGCCTATTGAAGGATAACTGATAGCTATCTTCCTCTAATTTCTTTCTGATCAAACAATTGTGGACACCAGAGTGGTCATGTAAGAGAATCCTTTAATAATGTTCAGTTAAACCATTATGAAAGAAAGCGTTGTTTATAACAATGTGTATCCCAACAATAAGGTTCGACAGGCCGGTTGCACAAGGCACTACAATCGGTCCGTTGCAACACCGTGTTCGTAAAACGTTCCCACATAGATCACACATTTTGTATGCCTCTCTAAAGTTGAGTGCGTACTATTTATAAAGATACCTATTGTTCGTGAAACTTTATATAGGCAATAAGGAAAATGGGAATTACTTAACTAGGTACTTACCTATGTTTTCTAATAGAACAATAGTGTATCACACACAATTTAGTAAATATTAACTTCAACTATGTCTTTTTTTGTTACAAGTTGTACCTACCTAAATATATCTATACTAATATTATAAAGAGGAAAGGTTTGTATTTTTGTATGTCACGAATAAACTTAAAAACTACTGGACTGATCTCAAAAATTATTACACCGTTGGGAAGCTACACTATCCCCGACTCACATAGGTTACTTTTTATCCCTGTATTCTATTGAACTACGCTGGTGAAACAGTCACAGGCATAAAGTATAACAAAAATATGTAGTTATATTCCAGTATTTCTGTATACTACAGTCATGATACTCGTTACCTGCTTTTAAGCAAAAAATGCAATATACTCCCTTATATATTAATTATAGTACCAATACATATTGCTCATACCGTAAACAAGAAAACGCTTTATCACTATGTAATACCTACTCTTCTATTACTTATTACTTTAAAAAAAACGAATTTGAAAATGAAATATTTAATTATTCTATTAAATGTTTACAAGGCTCATTGAAACCAAAGTACCTAATAAGCAGGTACCCGCGTACACTGTATAAAAAAGTGTTTTGCAACCTGGTTGGAAATGTAAAAAAAATCTAGATTGATTTACCTACTTCAACGTATCTCAATCGTTTAAAATGTAAAGAATTTAACCACTTGGCAACAAGATCATTCTGTTGTATGATGATAAATTACGAAGCTTTGATTTATCGACAAAAAATTCAAATTGAGGCTTATAATGAAAGGAATCATAGCGAAATAGAAAAATAAAATGATATAAGATAGAAGATTAGGGGCTATTTGTCATGAATAGTTTATTATTTACGTAATAATCCTCCACAAGTTCATTACGCTGTATTCAGAAGCCTCTGAGACCAAATTGATAAATATAATAGTCCTTTTCAAACCGAGCGCTGTCATGATTAGGCTCTTGCGTGATTATCATTAGAGAATTGCTCGAATGTACAAGTTTCTTTTGATTATTCACATCTAGCACCCAACTATTATCAGAATGACCGATAAACACACATGTTTATTGCAATGTTTCTTCTATTGTTAAAATATCTAAAAAAAATCTAGGATATACTTCATAAGTACAACGAAATGGAGAGACATCAGGTCGTGCGCCAAATAAACGTCACGCTAGCCCATAATAGTATCAGTGCCACCTAAATCCTTATTTGGCAAAGACCTGAATGTCACCATACCACGCTCCTCATTTGAGACATTAGTTCGTAAATCTGATTTGCCCAGTAATTACACTTGTTACAGGCCCTTTAACTGAAACACAGTGAGGCATTAACATTACTATTCCACGGAAAAATGACTGACACTGTAGTGGTACCGGCCAAGTTCCTCATATTTTCGTCATTTACCTACATAATTTTTGTCACTTTCTGGAATAATAACATTTACCGATAATCGTATTACTTTAGTTCGCACTAAACATAAACTTCACGAGTTATGAGTGCATTAAAATTTATAAAATTTATGCTCGATGAAACATCATAATATTACTTTTAACAGATTTTATGATTACTTAATCTGGTTTATTTTTAGCACTGATATTATATATTTTCATAATATTTTTAAACACCACATAGCGTTAAATGATGTTTATATTAATGCATTAAAAATTTATGAAAGCATTAAAATTTTGGAACTATAAAAACAACTTTACAAACATTCAAATAGGTAACCGAAGCACATGATATTGTAATTAAAAGCTTTTAAATAAATTATATTCATTAAAATCAAGATAAAAATATTTCTTTACCAAATTGATTGTTTCTTCGTCCAGTCAGCAGTCTTAACATCAAATCTGGATTATTAGTGACACCATTGATATCAATAGTTGACACTTATTTTTTTTATTTAGGGGATTTTTCCAATCCCATCGTAACTTATACTAACTACTAACATTATATAAACAAAAACAAGATTTTGGCTGAACTAGATGTGGGATCTGATTATTGATACAGACAGACTATAGAATAGAACCACGTACTGACTACAATAATCAGCTTCACCGGATCAATCAAGCAGTTATCCCGATATCATAACAAGCTCATCGAGGAATAGCCGAGGACAAGTTCAATTTCAGACTATGACATTGCCTAACGACATTGATGTGCGATTAATGTTGCTTATCTATCAATCGTTATCAACACTCATCTAATATATACACTAAGCTTATTCGTGACTAGAATTTATTTAGACTGGAGGGAATATTATGTATCTATTCTACCTATATAGGCACTAGTTTTACAACTCTTTTTATTTCTCCATATCATTTATGGTAAGAAGTCTTCACTGGATATATTTTTTACCATTTATTGACATCACCGACACGAATTTAGTATATTAACATGGATTAATTTGTGATCGGAGATTTAATATAATTCTTCTACAATATGAATTACCTATCTAATTTGTTAATTTACAATTCAGCGAATTATTTATAAAACCGTTTACCTTGAAAACTGCTCGTTGCTATGAGGTATGATGAAATGTAAATATACTGCGTGCTTACCAAAATCTATAAGGCATAGTAGACTGTCGTACATATCCAATTGAACTGAATGGGTGATTCATTGCTTCTAAATGAAGCAGAGTATTTAATTGTACAAACTATGCAGTAAGTAAATTTTTGTATGATTAGACCACAAAAATTCTATCCAATAATAAAGTATGTTTAAATATTAGCAATGAGCGTGGTCGAGGACGAGTAAACATGAGGTGAGGAATTCTAACTCATAGACGAGCATATATTAATTACCTACAAAAATATTTACGCGGACGCCAGGACAGTGCGACCGGTGGCGCCCGAAATGGCTACGTATTAAGAATGCGGATCCATGGATCTAAATCAAGGTAACATGTGATCAGACGGCTACGACATCGACACTCAGGCGCAATGTCGATGTCATCTCAACGAAATTTGACGCTTCGATGTTTTGTGACGATTTGGAAGAATTCTGATAAAAAAAGAATTCGCCTTTTTCGCAGTATTTCTAATATTTATGGGAAATTTTACTATTTGTATGACATTTATTAATGCAAATTTGCTTTGGCGCATAATGATTATGTAACTTTGATTCTATATCACATTGTGAATCATAGCGTAATTATTTATTTACCAAAATGTTTTGTTTATTCAAAATACGTAACGTGTCACGAGGTGACCACTGCAGTAATTTATGCTAGAATTATGGCCGTAACGCCGTAACCAAATAGTTTTGAGAACCGTTGTATAGATTCAGAATCCATAAACAGTATTTTTATATCGATGTTTCAATAATAGTTCTCCAATTACATTGGAATTTGGCATCATGAAGGACGACAACATTTGATTAAGCTGCTCTATCAATTTATCTATTTTGCTATTTATATTATTTACAATTATAATCAATTTATTTTAACGTAAACTTTATGGTAGTGATTCTGATTATATATATTATATGTGTAAGAACTTAAAGTTTTAACTGTCCCAGTTTTAGCACGTTTATGGGTTTACAATTCCGGTATATTCCTTTTGAATTATTTTCCTGTTTTTTGAATTAATTCGTATAGCTTTATACGCATAAAATGTCTACACGAATTAATTTTCTTGCTCTGATTCCCCTTTTCTGTGGTTTCATTCATCAAATATAAATTGTGGCATTTACCTTCGACCAATACGAATGTAAATAAACTTACTGTGAATAACAGCCGTTCTATTAGGTTTGAATTGCAGCAGTGCGATTATAGCAAATAAATTGGCATGTATACAATGGTCAGTGCAGTTCGGTGCATTGCTATATAGGACAGTCGTTTCCCACGCGAGTTACTTAAACCGCAGCCTCCTCCGCACTTCTCGTGGTCATTCGTACGACACTTGGCAGGTACAACGTGCGTGAATCGCAATCATTCGCTTCTATTGCTTCATTATATTTCATGCTTGTCACCAGCATGGCTAGGTAGGACGTGTTTACGACCGTTTACTACTTCATATACTTCATTATTATTATCTGCGTTTGTTTTCCGGGTATGCGTGGTTTTAAGTTTTGATTGGCTTCTAATTTATTCGACTAATTATTGCTCCTGTACATCTTATCCCTTTGTTGTTTTTGATGTGAATATTATTAAACTCGTGACATGTTTAACTAATGTTTGTTTTGGAGTAATTTTCGTATGTTGATTAGCTTGGGTTTATAGCTATTGCTATAAACACAATAATTATGATTACAGAAGGCGTGCGTGCGCCGTGTTCTAACGAAGGCGAACCTGTGGGGCTGCAAGACGCGAGATTAGAGCAAGACTGGAGTAGTTGCTTCCGCTGTATTTGTAAGGTAAGATAATGACCATTTTATTGCCTCAGACTAAGGCTGTTAAAATCAATAAGTAAAGTACAGTTATATAGTTATAATAAGGTACTATACCTACTTGTAAAACCAACTTCAAGAGTATCTAAAGACGACTTCTCAATAACCTTTATGTATTCCAATAATAGGCTCACTTGTCCTTGATATCTGTCAATGACGGTCATTTACCTAGCATTCCAAACGACCACGTCGTCTAAGTATGGAGTCTGAGTTACCTATATTTTTACACGATTCGTATCACGTACTCGAAGGGTTCGAAAAACTAAAGACCATCAATCTGAAGGTTAACCTATTTGCAATTTGCCACCTTTGATTTATTCAAATTCCAATGTGATTGTCGGCGTGTTTTGCGTACAGATACGCTTAAATTAATGTTTCTATAGGTACGCGCGATAAAATATAATCACGTGTATAAATGTTAGAAGGCATCAAAGAGGTATATCTATATACATCTGGGACTCAAAGATGAAACATATGGGTGGGTCATTCGTCAAACAATATAATAATATGGGCGGCCTAAGAAATTATTCTGTTAAAAGTAGGTAGTTTTAGTGTTATAATTTTTCATTTTATAAATGGACTAACTGACCCGCGCAACTTCGTCTGCGTCAATTTTCCCGGTTTTTGCAACATTTTTAATTGCTGCTCTGCTCCTATAGGTCGTTGCGTGGTGTTATATAGCCTTCTTCGAGAAATAGGTTATCCAACAGTAAAATATTTCCAGTAGTCCCAGAGATGATCGCGTTCAAACAAACAATTCAGCTTCTGACTGCCCCTCGGCGTGGTGGGAGTATGTCCGACTGCTACGGAAGAGGTCGTGGGTTCGATTCCCACACGGGACACCACTTTGTGTGATTCACAAATTGTTGCTCCAGGTCTGGGTGTACTTTGTGTCCGTGTCTTGTATGTTTGTACAGTCCCCTGTGACACAGGGCTTGTAACCAACTGCGGGAGTCGTATTTTTTAAATAGAAAAATATAAATATAATAGAAAAAAAAAAAATGCTTTATTATCAATTACACTATTTCACATAACTAGATTATATGGGAGATCGCTTTTTAAGCAAATAATTTCTTGTAGTAATAGAATAGAGTTTTATAATATTAGTATAGACTAGGTACTTTTATTCTTTCACGTAGTCACCTGGTTGCCTTGCCCTATTAGTTAGTTAATTGTCTTTAAGTTTAAATCATAGTTTTCTGGGATTCTTCGAATTTCTGAATTCTCAAAAGATACCTATTTACTTTCTTTTAAACATACTCAATAGCTATGTATTTCTGTTACTACTATTCACCACAAATTAATTTTATTTTTTGAAAATATAAGACTTAACGATTCAATTTGGTAATTTGACTCTCCGTACCCAACACGGACACTATTTATAAGATTACTATTGTTTCCAACCAAATCTAATATGAAAATAGAAACGAGTAGGTACCAATGTTTTACAGATACTTCTGTTAAACTTGCATTCAAATATTCCAGTTTCAATCTTTTCAACTGATTACGTCTTACAAATCGATGACGGGATGCACGCACGAAAAACTTCATTCGCTTATTGATTGGTTGCGTTAACGGTCACGTTATTAATTGGTTGCTAAGCAGTCACGTTATTGACTAGTTGCTAAGCAACGCGAATGGCCCTTCCGCCTGCTGATAGGCTGGTTGTTTATTACAATGTAATGTATCACATAAAATTGTTGTCCGTAAACTGACTTTACAGACAACCATTTTTTTGAGTCACGATACCTCTCCCTGTAATTTCGGGGAACATTTGAAATATTTGAATAAACTTATAAAACGAGGAAAACATTGACACTGCAGAAAAACTTTCGAACCGTAGTTAGTAACAACACTATAATCTAAACGTGTTACACACTTATCGATAAATAAATGTTTAAATAAATGTGAGGTGTGAAATACTGTAGGTATACGAGGCTCGTAATTGTCTCTGTTCCTTACTTAAAGAACGTTTGTATGCCCACACAGTGGCTACTGTCACCAAATCAATTTATCACGCACCAAGTTTAGAATAATAATTTAAAGGCGCGCGTGCTACAAACTCACACCTAGACAATAACTAGTAATTTGATTAGCAGATATTTTTACGTGGAATTTCTCAAAGTATCATGATGTGATTGCTTGTTTTAGGAAAGTTGAAGAATGCCTCTGAACAGACCGACTTAGGTGCTCTTGTCATCTATCTAGAAAGTTGTAGGTCATATGTGCACTAGTATGCATCTTTGAATAAAGATGTTGAGAGTTGAAGTATATGTTTAAGTAATGAAATTCCAAACAGAGAGATTCGAATACGTATGGGGAAAACCTTTGCCCAGCAGTGTAAAATTACAGGTTAAATTATTTAACCGATTTAGCGCAAGTTGGGCTTGGTTGTTGTTGCCACAAGTTGGGCATTACGGCACCGAGAGTACCGTACAAACTTGATATTTCTTGTGATGTAAAAAGTATATTATGGTTTTTAGATTTTTTTATCGCTTTTTCCGAAATTTCATGATTCTAGATCAACTGGAAGTAATATAAATATGTATTAGGTAAATACAAATTAATGTTGAATTAAATTGGTTTACTTGTTTGTAGTCCTTATTATATATTATATTTTTTCGAAAAGATAACTAGCAATGTGGTCGAACCACTAGCCAAGCTCAATGGTTTGTGCTACGAGTGGGTTCAAGTCGGTAGTTTAATGGGTACGATTAGAACCTGCGGCCTGACGATTGCAAGTTCGATGCCTTAGCCATTAGGCTATCGCCGCTTCAATAAAGGATTATGACATCATAAAGGCTAAAGATATCAATCAATTAAAGTAAGTGTGGGTTATTAGTCCGTGTTCTCGGTAAATCACAAAAACGAATCGTGAAACAATAATCCTAGCAAAATTACTTATGGTTTTTAATAACCGCTGATGTCATGTACCTGTTGGCCAAAGGAATTATAATCTAAATTACGCATAAGTTCATTTACCTCTTGCTAAGCGCCTTCTACGTATCTATAGTAGAGGAGTAATGTACCTACAGTCTATGTATAGTGATAGTGATAATTGTTACTGTAACTGTGACGTTTTGAAACCCATCGAAGGACAAGGAAAATAAACTGTTATGTCCACTACTTGTCATTATTTACTCAGTGTTGTAATGGAACTTGACTTTGATTTTAGGAGTAATAGACTTATTGGTAAGGTTGAAGATATATTTGGATCAGTGCTTCTAGATTCACTGTAATTACTGTTCACTTTTCTAATGTATACTGTAATGATATAATGCAGTGTAGGTATATTTGCCTATCATAATATTTATCAAATCCAATTCCACAGTGAAATAAATAGTATAAAAACTAACCAGAGTAATTGTCTTGTTACAAATATAGGTATTTGTAATCATCAGACAATTCTTCTATCTCATCAAAGGAAATCTGTTGACTCAGCAAGCTATACGTTGAATTTCCGAAAATTGCATTAATTTGAAACCTACAAAAGAAATTGTTTGGAGGATGACGGCAAAAATGTTAGAAAATCACGAACAAATGTCTTGGAATACCTAATAAATTGGATTAATAAATAAATCGATTGGTTTTCTTTCAGTTTACTGTATTCCAATGTTGAATACTACTGTATTTTTTTAAATTGCTGCTTTTTTTCACTTTTAGGATCTGGAAGCACTGATTTGGATATTACCTACTGTAATAAGTAAAATTCACATAATACTTAGGTAGATGAATTGTGAGTAGTTTGATGTCAGTGTATTTACTACTGACGAAGTATATGGCGGAATTTTATTTATTAATCACATAATTATGATTGGATTAAAATATGTTTACTCTTGAGAAAGCCGAGACAATTGACATTTTTCTATAGCTTTGAGCGCTAAAAGCTACAGGTGTCATGTATGTATTTCCGAAGGGACTAAAGATTCCCTCCAGGACTCCAGATATAGGTATTAACTCAGTTAGGTTAGTCCAGGCATTTTATTAATGGAAGGAATTGCTGGTTGCAAATAATGATGATGTCAGTGATAATGAGGGAAACACAGACGTGTGCCTGTGGTGCCCCGACCCATTCGCGGATGCCATGCTGAATACCCGGCGCTTGCGACCACCGCGCAAAAACTGCCAATGCGGAACCCCTTGACAGGCACTGCGAGCACAGGAATTCGCCGCAACTGTTCCTTACATTTCATTTATTATTTATCCTCGACCGCATTCTTCAACTAAGATTTTTATTTCTAATAGGTAATTACTTACAGATCCGCCTTCGATTTAATAACTTACACAATCCCAATAAAATTAAAACTGTTTGGTATTTTATAAAAGAATAAAAAAACATAATAAATACGTTATCGTTGCACAGCTGTTGGCGTCGACACGACATCAGTATGTATGTAGGAATACCGCGTACGTAGATGTAGATATATAATGGTATTTCCCAGCCGATCTCACCTCGTCGGATGACTTGCGCGGAATTCGAAAGCCCATCGCGAGATTTATCGCTTATTCTGAATTAAAATATACATTTGCTTACTTAATGGCAGTTTTTTGTCACGTGTCACGTAGCGATTATGGGACACCATGGTATTTTTTATGATTTATCAATGCTTTTGACATTGAAATGTGCACAGTGTGGAGGCGTGTTAAGGTTATGAGTGCTTTCTTGTGTCAGATTGAACAATATCCGTGTCCGGTACGGTGCGAGCGTCATGTTGACCCGAGGGTGCCATTAGTCTTGGTTTTTTATATAAACCAGTAGCCGGTTGATAGCATCTCGCAGCTCCCGCGCACGGCTGACTTTAATGACCGATGCCATTTATCGACGTGCGGATTACGTGCCCATGTGCCACTGTTCTACCGATGAACTTAATACCACTACTACACACATCAAAAGTGTCTAGGGATCAAGCATTTTTATGCGGATTTCTTGAGATTGAGATGTGGCTTTGTAATAAATTTATGATTTTATAAATTTATATGGATCCTTTTTGGTGCATTTCATAATTTGAATCAGGAACTGTGAATCAAATTCGAGTAAAAGATGAAAATCAGCTGTCAATATTTTCCCTATAAAAACATACAACGCATTGAAGACATTATTAGTGCTACTGTTTCCCTACTACTGATTAAAACCAACGTTATTATGGAGCGGCGACGTCATTTAAGCAGGGAAGAAATGCTCAGAGCCGTGGGAATGATAGAAGCTGGTTCCCGGCAACGTACTGTGGCTTTAGCTCTGAATACAAGTCAGAGTGTTATCAGTCGACTTTGGACACGTTACCGAAGCACTGGTACCGTGGCTGAGCGCCATGGAGGACGGTATCGCTGCACCACACGGAGACAAGACCGATACATTCAAATCTTAACTCGAAGAGGTCCAACAATAACCGCCATGATGTTAGCCGTGAGGCTTCATCACTCTTCAGGGAACTTAATTAGCGACCAAACAGTCAGAAACCGCTTGCATGAAGTGAACCTTCATTCCCGAAGACCGCTACGGGTACCACCAATAGCAATGCACAATCGTAGGATTCGATATCAATGGGCTCTTGAACACAGAAATTGGGCAGAAGAACAATGGCGTTTCGTGTGCTTTTCTGATGAGTCTCGTTTTGGTATGAGACCGGATACAAGACGTATACGACACTGGAGAACCCCTGGACGCCAACAGCGATTAAAATCCTGCCAGGAAGTCCATCCTTATAGTGGTGGAACCATCATGGTATGGGCGGGTATTTGGATCGGCGGAAGAACTGAGTTGATTTGGATCAGAGGCAACCTCAACGCTCAAATTTATGCTGAGACGATTGTATCAGACGTCATCGTTCCTCTACAAGTGCAAATCGGTCCCTTATTTCAGTTAATGCATGATAATGCACGACCGCACACCGCAAGAGTTGTAAGACAGACTCTCGCCGCAGCTAACATCAATGTCCTGCCCTGGCCTGCTCAGTCGCCAGACTTGAACCCGATTGAGCATGCATGGGATATGCTACAGAGAAGAGCTCTGCCGAATATGGAGGGTATCCAGTCGCAAGAAGACCTTTTTTTGTTGTTGCAACGAACATGGGCGGCCATTCCACAGCGTGATTTGGATGAACTCATTTTGAGTATGCCAAACCGATGTTCTTGTGTTGTTAGTGTTCGCGGTAGAAACACGGATTATTAATTGTTTAAGTTACCCAATAAAATTTTAAAGAAAACTGTTATTTCAGTCTTTTTTTCGAACTTTAATGTTAGTGGTTCAAATGTCAAAAATCCCTTTATTAGGAAAATGGCAAATTTCTTTATTAATGCAAAGGTGACTTGGTTTATCGTTACTGTGACAAATGAAAACACTTTATTTAATGAATCCTTAAAGAAATAAAAAAAAAAAAATCAATCAGGAGAAAAGTTATTGCAAAAATATATGTTGATCCCTAGACACTTTTGATGTGTGTATTTACGTTGTCAACTAAATCATACGATGGTATAACTTACGTAATGAAACTTCCATATAAGATATGTAAAACTACGTATATTATGATAGAAAAGGTAATAAATTAGCGACATACCAAACTGGTGATCCAGTTTTACAATTAGCATACGAGATGTTGAGTAGGTTGTATTTGTATAGGTATGTTTAAATAGCAAATTTTATTTTTAATTAATAAGTCCATTATAATTATTTTTGTCATTTCAACACTAGGTAGATACGAGTATATACAAAGTTTTATGTTGTTGTGAAACTAACATTGTATCAAGATAGGTTACACTAACATTGTATCATTATACCTACTGATATCGCTAATTTGTCGAGTCACTGGCCGCAAATATATCGCCTATCTCTAATTTCTGTGGTTGAAAAAAAATTGATTGACGAGCTACATAGTACGTAGGTAGGTACAACAATGTTGTTGCCCTCTGTGGTTTACGTATGACACATATACACCTACTTACTTACTACGCTTTCTGCAGTTCCCATTTCCAACACTACTTTTTATTCCATTTTCATGTTGATAAGTCGGAATTTGAGTTTTGCGTGTAACAAAACATGCTAATCTTAAGGAAATACCTTTGCTGCTATAATTTTCTGACACCCACAGGATGGGATTGCGTAGTGCCACTTCGTAACTGCAAAACAAACACAACTGTAGGTAGGTGTCACAACGGGTCCTAAATAAACACTACGGGTAAAATACTACACTACCGTAATAATGGCTGTGGAGTTTCTTCACGACAATATAATTGAATCATGCTCAGTAAATTCCTAACGTAGCAGTTGGAGGGACTGCGTGTCGGCTACTCGCTCTGTTGCTTGATAATTAAGTAATGTTACACGAGAGCTATTTTCGTCCTAGCTTCGCAATCTATTAATATCTCATAAATTGTCTTCACCAGTAAATTATTCAAGTACCTACCTGTAATGATCGCGCTGCGTTCTACTCGAGCCAGTGACTCCGATGCAAGATCATCTACCGATACTGTGAGATATTTTAAGAATACCCGTAAGCTCTTAAGTTCAACCCTGTATTCCAATATCTGATATACCTACATAGATGACGTTAGTCACGGTAGGTAATTATGATTAGTTGAAGGTACTGGTTATACCTACTTAATAATTTTGTAAGGTTTTTAAGGTAGCAACAGTGTGAGTTATGAAATAGCTAACTAGTTGCTGTAGTAGTGATTTGGGGTGCCTATGTGAAAAAATGATGCTTGTTTTAAATGTGAAAGTGGAGGTAAGCGATGGCGGTGGCGGAGGCGAGCGCGAGCGGGGCGCTTGCGCAGGTGCCGCCTGCGCCGCGCGCCGCTTGGCAAGGCCTTGCCGCGAGCGCGCGCGCGGTATGCGGTCGCACCGGTTCTTCTAGCAACGCGTATTTTTTACACGCCACACATCATCGACATTGTTGTTATGTTTTGCTATGATGCAAAAAAAATCAAGTTTAATTCAGTTGCAAGTATTTACACGGACTTTGAGCCGTTATATCTACTAAGAATCGAGAAAAGCATTTCGTTCGATATCCGCGTCTATAATTATTAATATTTACAGTTAGTTGCTAAGTCAAAAGTCTGTGATTAATGTGCTAAGCTTTTAGTGCATACCTGATGCATGAGTCATGTAAGATCCGTTTTGTGAAATCTTTTCTTATCGTTAAAACTGCATTAGTATTTTATGGATCTTTGCAGTTCCGAGAGGTACCTACTTATTTTTATTTTGACGCTCAGCAGTTTCAACAAATTGAAGCGGAAGTACACAAGTTGAAAAAACGATGAATAGGCATGTCATAACGAATAGATAACAATGTTTAGATCATATATATCTTGTTGGTATATCAAAGAGGAATCGAGGCGCGTGTCGCGTACAAAAAATCGCGCTGGACGAAGGCGCCGGCGCGACAGCGCGCGCGCAGCCTACACTCGGCCTTCGCTGTCGCCGCCCCGGGATCATTTACTCGCCTAGATACAATTACAGCCTCTAAGTACCTGCCTTTAAATGTGTATAATTAGCACTCCATTCTAAACTAGATAAATCTAGATAAAAATTATTATATCAAGGATTTTGTTCTGATTACATTGGCACTCTACTCAGCTAAGCTTTTATTAGTACCAAATACTTGAATTTATGTGGTAGATATTTTATCTTTTTGCCTTCGACTGTAGGTAATATTAATTAAGTGACATACTTGGTATAAAATTAATTAATAAACTGGTTGGTTTTCATTTTCCTGCTTTGCAGTGTATGGTGTTTACAAACAGACATTACTGAAACATGTTTGTTTTGATAGTTTATCTTCTGAATATTACACTTCTACGTTCAGTTAAATAAAATCCTTTATACGTATATATAAGTTTTAATATTGTATGTACTTACATCGTCATTTGGAGGGGTTATGTTAGAAGGTTTCATGTTCGTCATAACTTTGATTACTCGTAGCACGTTTTATGTACCAACGATTACTGTAATTAAATATTATTGTTAAAGTTTCATCAATACTTTTATACTAATACTAGCTGTCCCGCGCAACTTCGTCTGCGTAAATTTTCCCCGTTTCTGCAACATTTCTCATTGCTGCTCCGCTCCTATTAGTCGAAGCGTGATGTTATATAACCTATAGCCTTCCTCATTAAATGGGCTATCCAACAGTGAAATATGTTTTTAATTCGGATTAGTAGTTCCCGAGATTACCGCGTTCAAACAAACAAACAAACTCTTCAGCTTTATAATATTAGTATACCTAGACTAGCTGTCCCGCGCAACTTCGTATGCGTAATTTTTCCCCGTTTTTTAAACATTTCTCGTCGCTTCTCCGCTCCTATTGGTCGTAGCGCGATGTTATATAGCCTATAGCCTTCCTCGATAAATGGGCTATCCAACAAAAAAATAATTTTTCAAATCGGACCAGTAGATCCTGAGATTAGCGCGTTTAAACAAAACAAACAAACAAACAAACTCTTCCGCTTTATAATATTAGTATAGATTATAAAGAGGTAAAGTTTGTGAGGTTTTAGGGGGTAATCTCTGGATGTACTGACCCGATTTTGAAAATTATTTTACCAATAGAAAGCCACGTTATTTTTTAGGGACAAGGAAGTAGGCAAGGGTCAGCTAGTGATAAATATGTAGGAAAGATTATGAAGGAATTGGGTGCCTAATTTCAAACTCGACTAGAGTGGTGGTCAATGTAATCACGGAGAAAATATCGTGGTGATTTTTCTTTACACATATATCATGAAATTTTAATGAATGATACGTTAATTAATTATGTTACATTGTTATGATATGATAGGTATTTGTTTAAATATATTTTTTCATTCATATTCTGCGGTGATTAGTTCGTGGAATTGTGTCGCAGTATTTCGGCGACCGTCACTTCCCGTGTACTGATAGTGGAGGCGTCGACTATCCTCATTGTTTCCGGGACATTTGCGTAATGACCTTAGAAATACAGAAATTATATAACATTGGGTATTTCAGGATAAACATACACGAGTATTACTTATCTATGGATTTGTATATATTTAAAATTCCAGCACATTATCAGTGCAGAAAAAATAAAGTAGGTAGATTCAAAATTTATTTTTATAATTATTTATTTTGACGATCATTTTACTTTTTTAAAAACATGCATTAACAGTAATGAGTATTAATAAATTGGTGTTCGTTTTATTCTACCATTAAAAACTATTTACAAGCTCGCTAAAATCTTAAATAAATCGTTTAGCCGAACCACAGACAACATGGGTTACATTACATTATTAAAATAAACGCCTTGGTATTTAATCTTATTCCCTGAATCAGTTTATTTACGACCAACTAATTCTACGTAGATGAAAAAACGCAATGTTTAAAAATGTTACATTTACGTTTAAATACGTTAAATGGAAAAGCAGAAGATATTATGAAAGGGTTCTATATGACTATGGAATACTAAGTATAGTCTGCCTAGAGTCTAGAGTATAATTAAGCACCACGTCTACCGGTACATGTATTGCATAGTCATGAATTGAAGAGATACGACAACACTAGCCATTGTCGCTGGGTTCATAATGTCATTTCCTTTAATAAACTTTTAAAACTACTGATTTATTAAGGGTGTAAGTAATAGATTATTAATTTATTACACCCTAAGTAAACCATTTATATGTATTAGCTACGGTAATCCGGCGTAGTAAGTAAGTATTTCAATTAAGTAGTAAAAGAAAGGTTTCAAATAGTTGCTAATATAGTCAGTTTAAACTACATACTATCCATATTTGTGCCTTTGATTCGAGCAAGCCTGTGAATTTTGTATCCCAGAATACTGTGGTCGCACAAACAGCGGTCACAGCATTGACGATGATGGAGAAATACTAAGAAAATGCTAGTTTGTTATAAAATCTTCGATGCGAAATCGTCATTGCCTTAAAAGTGATGTACAACGTGTAACAGAAAGGTGTGGTCATATTCAAGGGTACGTGCCCATGATACTGAGTGCCGTTACATTTTATTTATTATTTGTATACTCATTTACTCTATTTAAAAGAAAGGGCTAACTCCACTGGGAGTAGTGTCCTACATGCTCCCAATACTTCACCTCAACTGCTCATAATCGAAATGACTGATTGCATGACATGATAA
Organism: Herminia tarsipennalis; assembly: GCA_945859575.2. Classification (NCBI taxonomy): domain Eukaryota; kingdom Metazoa; phylum Arthropoda; class Insecta; order Lepidoptera; family Erebidae; genus Herminia; species Herminia tarsipennalis. The sequence goes on from OX243840.2 coordinate 10,165,208, forward strand.
AATCACACAATAATAAAAAAAATACGCTCGTTAATTTATCAATTAAAAAAGTATGACTTAAAAAGTTCTATACCAAAATAATCCTATCGAATTTTGCGCCAGGAGAGGAATAATACTACCATGTGCTTTTCACTACTACATTTTGAGAATATGTAATAACAATGCAATCCGCTTTGGCACCATTGTAAGTGCAATAATAATAACATACACTATCCGCTGATGAAATGTGACCATACCTTTCTGTTACACTATGTACAGGAATAAAATTTTAATGATATGCAGTTGTTAGCTTCTCAGTGATACTTTATAATACGTTAATACGAATTAAACGCTACTCGCAAGAAGTGTTCTCTCGACAGTACCTACCTACACCTGCCGAAGTGCGTACGTGATTAAAACGAAGAGTGACTTGTGTGAAATGCTTGATTATTTCAATCCGCAGCTTTAGTAGTTATATTGCGAGAAATACTGGATGTGTTGTATAAAATGTGGACGTTAACATTAATTTAAAATGTTTATCTCTTAATTTACATAATGGAGTCGCGCTCTACACAGACTGCTGGGGGACGAGCACGATGATTCTCGTTTAAATTTATGCTAAGCACCCATTTGGTTGCTCTTTTGCGATATCCATATATGTACATAACACACATTTTATGCTCGGATTAAATTTTTCTCTTCCTCCTAGCAGTTATTTTACACAAATAGCAAATTGCATGCGATTATTTAAATCTCTGTTTAAACTTAACCTACAAATAAATGTTTCGGATAAAAACGTTTACGATTCAAAGTGGGCGGAAAATAACTCCCGATGTTTTTGTATTACAAGAGAAAAGCATGCTATTAAACAGACTGCAATATTTGTTTTAAGTTAAATTTAAAAACTCTAATATAGCTATTAAAATACTACCTCTTACTACACAGTAATAAATACATGTAAAATAAAAAAATCACAACTTTTTATTCACTTATAATGCTTAACAGCTTTTATGATACGTCCGGATTCTACATGTACATGTAATGCCAAGTTCGCAAACAATAGGTAAAGCCGGAAAGATTAAGCGTAAACTTACCTATAAAAAAAAGCATAAAACTCTTGTAATACCTAAACTACGTACACAATTATGTACATTTGCCTGTAATCAGTGCAATCTCGTAGAGCCTCGTAGCGTTATCGTAGATCCCGTGTTAATTATCAACTCGGCCCAATTACGTTAAAGTATTTCTATTACTACGTGACTACTACAGTAACTATACTAATTGTTAAAAATTTGTACTTTAGTTATACTTGTAGTAGACGATTAGATGAGTGAACGCGCCTCCAATCGTGCATCTACTTACAATTGTAAAAATGTATTTTAAGAATTCTCCAAAATGCAGGTTAGCTATCCTTACTACCCAATTACGTAATTTTAAAGTGAATCACTATTCTAAAATTCGTCTAGAATAATTTTGTTAACCCGTTTCCTGTCTGTTCTTTCAACAGTACAGTGATAAACTTCTACATTCTAATTGATCTGTTAATTCTGGATCTGTACTGTAACATACTTTGTTATTCAGACTTTTGTAAAACTTTGTATTGAGATAGGTTCTTGTTTGTCTTATCAAGAAGATATATACAGGATGACTTTGAAATTAGTCGACAAATTGGTAGGGGAGATTTAGTACCTGTAATACAATAGCTTTTCATTGAAATTTTGCGAATTAAAATTGTAAAAACATGTAAACTGATTTCATGCGCTATCGATAACAATGTAAACAAAGTCATTGAGGAGATTACATTTAAGAGCCATTTCGCATTTACATGTCAGTACTCTGCATTTTTATGCGCTTAAATTGTCCTGTTAAGAAATACATATACACTTTAGAATACATCTTAAAAATAGACCAATATTTAATTTTGACAGTTAATGTACCACATTTACTGTTTTGTTTCTTTTGTAGTGATCAATTTCCCAAACCTTTTTTTTTAAATTGTTTTTTTATACAATATATATGTACATATCAACCCCATAGTACCTTTCACACAATTAAGCACTTATGGTTCGAACTGCAAATAACTAAGTACCTAACAAATAAAATTAAACAAAACTATTAATAACCCTAAATAATTTTATTGTATCTCTTGACACAGGGTACGCCAAGATTCTGTTGAACATCCCGCACCCTGTTTTAAGGAAAGGACGTGTGTATTTTTAAATAGCTAATTCTTTCATTATACCTCTTAAAATAGACTGTAAAAATTACCAAAACATCAAATATATAAATTGTTATTACATTATATTGTAAATAAATAAAAACTGCAGTCAATTTTTGCTAATAATGTTGCCATTTTACAATGATTTTTGAATTGACAAAATACGCTTTGATCTTCAATTAGTAAAATTATTTTTATATTTTTTATTTATTATTATTTCATTTATTCAGACCTAAAACATAAATTATTATCAATCTAAATTTTAATAAATTACGATGCACAAACGTCATTCCAATCAATTGTGTCAAATTTGCGAAATGGCTTATAACAAATAAACGAAAATATCAACGTTATACTACTATTACTTATCATTAAAGAATAGATGCCATTTATTCTTGAATTCTTTTTTTTTAAGACGACTCCCGCAGTAGGTTACAAACCAAAGTACAAAATACAAGTCACGGACCCAAAGTACACCCAGACTCGGAACAACAATTTGTGGATCACACCAAGTGGTGTCCCGTGAGGGAATCGAACCCACGACCTTTTGCGTAGCAGTCGGACACACTCCCACCACGCCACAGAGGCGGTCTAATTTATTCTTTAATTATATAGGACAGTGATTTTTGTGATTTGAAATATGTATATTGTTTAGTACAATAAATATAACATATAATGAAATAAATCCTCTCGTTTCCTAGAATGAGTTAACGATAAAAGTGTTGCCGAAATTCTCATAGATCTAAAAGCAGGTGAGTAATTCACTCATCAGCGTCTGAGCGAAGTATATCTGTAATATAGACTTTTCACTTTAGTTACGTACCCCAATTTGTCTGACCAAATTTGTATTCATAATCTGCTCTGTTTTGTTCGGTGTCTACACATTATTTATAACAAGTAATGGGCAGTCGATAGACTTACTGTTATTATACAACGTGTAATGTAAATATTACGCTATTTGAGGGTGATTTCAAAGAGAGCCGCATGTGAAATTCGGCCGAAGTATTGAAAAGTAGTAAACAACATGAGAACCGATCTCGTAGTACTTGGATTAATGTTCGTTTTTTAATACTTAATCCTATTTCTCTGAAAATTTCATCTACAACATTACAATGCTTCATAGAAAACTATCGATCAACATATTAGTAATCGCAATACAGTATAAAGAAAGAAAAAATAAAATAAATGTATTTTTCATAGTAGCACATAATCAAATAGTAGGTAATAGACATATTAGTGAGAGACAACAATGGTTCTAGCTCAGCTAAATTGCAACTCCGCTTAATGAGGAGCTGAGCTGGTATTATGTTAAGACCAGTTAAGACCAAAGTGACAACACGAACATTAACCGTCAATGAGTATTAACGATAATATAAATTAAATATATATACAGAAAAAGGTATATACACATAAACAAGATTATAAATGTATATAATATATATTAAATAAATATTAATTATTTATGGTAATAAGTTGTGAAATGTAAATAATATAAGAAGTTTACATTGAATCCGAAGAGAACGAATCCTTTGTTTTGCGGCTACAATTAGATAAAAAGGCATAAATTCCAGTCACAACCTCCTCCAGCCACATCTCTCCACAAAAATACGCCTTTATTATTTTACATAAGTACTTCAACCATAGTGAATATATGTCAACATTTTTGGTAAAGTTTTTATAACAATGAATAAGTACCTATTTTTATTTTTAGTATGAATGGTTGTTGTTTGATAAAATATTTGTCTTCCATTAGTGCACCTAATGCTGTGTTGGTTAGTGACTACGTCGAATACCTTCTGTTAACATATTACGTCAGTTTTTTAAACTACAAATAAGCACAAGTGCGAATTGATATTGGACAAGAGAACGTCATAGCGAGTATTATGATCACTATAGCCTCTTTGCCACAAGAAGTGGGTGAAATGAAATTTAAAATAGTTGCTAATGTAGTCAGTTTAAAGCTAATTACTACACAGAAGGGTAAATATAAATCTAATGATTATAAAGCATTGAATTAGCAATTAAGAGTTTGCGAGTTTCTAAACCCATTAATTGCCTATTGACACGTATAGACTCTTAAATGGGAAGAACTAGCACGTTGATTAATGTAGGACATTGTCATTATTATTGTTACCGCGATTATTAAAGCGATGAACTTATTATGCTTATTTAAAAACGTGGACTCGTGAGACAGCTTCATGATCATCTTCATCAGGTTCAACAGTTTTTTTCAAACGTAACTATCAATCATCCCGCTTAAATAAGCAGTCTATTTAAAAAAAACATCCAATCCATCCTTCCGTTTAGGCGCTACGATGGCACTGCCACATAACGTTAAAACTAAAAAACACGTCAAACTAAAAACACTCATTCTGTTGTGTGGGGGGTTAAAAATCTGTTTTAGGTATCCTCTTAATTGAAACGTCAAATATCTAGGTATTGAAATATATCTAGATGTAGAAGGATAAAACAAATAATCCACTTTAAACAAAAGAGAGTAGGGATGTGACTCTCATATAATGTCATCTTTGTAAGTAATCTATGGATCACATCCAAAAGTATGTTCTTTTTTTTGTGTAAGTGCGACTTCAGATTTTTAAGTACAAAAGCCCTTTTTAAGACAAGTAGTTGGCATTCTGCCTGAATGCTTTTCTTATTTGTATTCAATCTTGATACTACTTCAGGCAAATTTCCAAGTGAGGATTTGTTATATTTTTTGTTTCAACTGTTCATGGTTTCATGAACATTGGAAAAGGTTTCCTCCAAACAAGATTTATGGAAAGTTATGCAGAGCGTTTGAGAAAATTGTTATTTTTATTTCCTCGTGTTATTTTTACGAAGCACATGCCGTACATGCATGTCCTACATAAAAATATGTGAACCGTTGTAACCCAATTTGTAGGTTAGAAATACCTTATTTAATTAATGGACATTTTTGTCGGAAAATTAGTGATTCTCTTAAATTTGTGTTGTCGTTACAATTCTAAAGATAATATGCTTTTATTTCATTCTGTCCTACCAACCCAATGATCTGTTTAGATTCGTTTTTTTTTTATTTGTGTTTTTGTTAATTTACCAGATAAAAAACTACATAGCTAACATTTCTGCAACACTCAACATCGTCAGTCTACGTTGTGATTTCAATACACGATTATTTATAACTTATTTCCTAAGCGAACATTATCAATAATACTTGGAGGCAACTCTCATTTACCTAATGACTGTTATGACAAAAACCTTAATTAAATAATGTATGGGACCGTCAAACCGTCACAATAGTAGCAGGAGTGAACGCGGCATGAAGTTACCAAGGCAACCTCGGACAATGAAATGAAGAACTTAAGACTTTAATTTAAACGCAATATGGCTTAAAATTGATATGAAAATCGTAGATCTGCTTGTACACCTCTCGAAGCAAAGTTGTTAGCAATGGCGGTTGTATACCCGCGTTCCACTCCTGCGCAACAACGAGCTATACAAATTAGGACGCCATAATGTGTGGTGTTAAAATGTTTGATAAGTTTACAGATTTGTGCAAATATTAACCTCTAATATTGATCATGTCTGTGCGAGTTTAGATGCTAATAAGTTGCCTGACTTCTTTGATGGTTCAATACTTGTTATTAACTATTCATTTCCTAGTATAGATTTGAAGTATTACAACGTTAAAAGACAAAAAAGTCTGTTTCTAGGAGAAATTTTTAGTGAAGTAATATTTTTAAAATTATTTTTCGTTTTCTCCTCTTTAAGAGTAAATAATTTGAAAAACCTTTCAAATTATCTAGATATAGAAAATATGTCTCTAGATACAGGTAGATAAGTATTTACTTTCCCAATTTCAGCTTTTTGTTTTGAGGCTTTAATTTCATTACTAAGACGTTAGTCAATTTGTTGTTCAATAAAGCTCAAATTGTTCATATAATATACCTGAATTTATGTATTTTTGTTCATAAAATTCCCAAAGATCATTGCGAGAAACTATAGTTTAAATATTGCAGGAATGCTTGTCAGGTTGTTAGCCTAGGAATACAATAATAACCTGTTTTCCCTCAGTCAGAACTTACTATTTACCGCTATCGTAGGAATAAACGGTTACAGCATTCTGTAAGGTTTTGTGCTTAAAAATAAATGAAAAACCATAATACTGTAAGTGGTTATCAATTTAGATATCTAAGATTTGACCTAATAATAAATCAGTTGGTGACTCTTAGATAGTCTTAGACCACAATTCGCAATTAAAAATGGTCGCGATCCAGACTGACTGTCTACAGAGAAATACAGATACGCCATGCAGAGAAACTCTGATCATTGTATTTGATTTATCGCGTTCTAGATTGATCAATTACGAGACACCTAGCTTATCTATTATTACCTAGGTCAAATTGATAAAATATTGAAGGTAAACAGTACAGTTTTTCATTTAGGAAAATGACTATAACTGAGCCACAATTCAGAATAAATCAGATACCTCGTATCTAGATGAACCAGTGTATCGCAATCTAGATGAACCTACTAAAACTACTATAACCTTAAAACACTTTAAAATAGTAAACCTATAAAAAAATGAAATAGACTGAGTTCAAGGAATAAATAATTTACTACCGTCACAATTGTCCCTAAACATATACAAAACATAGTTGTGGCAGTGATACTCGTACCTACAGACGAGTTATTATGTAGAAAAGCAATTAACATTGACTTCGAGTATGCCACGTGCTCATGCAAATGCGCTATGGAACAAAGAGCCGTAAAATAACGCATACAATAATAGGTAATTATGTGAATGCTTTTTGATCTTATTATGGACGAACACGGTTCATACTCGTATAGTACTTTGTTATTATAAATTACCGTTGCATGTGATAACATTAATTAGTCTTTTAGTTTTATGTCTATAGTAGTTTTTGTAGTCTTTGTGCGGACGGGTGACGATCTTATTTGCACTCGTGTAATCTTGAATGATTCATTACGTTCCTTTGTTGAATCTTTAGATTATCACCGTAATCGGTCCTTAAGTGCATTGCTACAAAAATTACGTAAATATGTTGTAATTTTTTATATACGAGATTAATATTGTACAGTAAGATAAATACAATGTATCTATTTGCAACTTATAATAACTTCGTTTTGCTAGTGTCAACAGTCAAACGTTTAAACGTAATCTGATTAAGATGTAGTTTATTCTTTAGTATAGTCCAAGGGTTTTAACGAGAAGTTTCATTTATTAAACAGTGGGAACTCAGTAGACAGTAAAGTATTTCAAAGCACAATTTAAAACTTGTCTATTAAATAGAAGAACTTCTAAAACTTTGTTAAGATCATTTTAAAAAATACGGGCCCAGGACTCATCTCTGTTTTTTTTTTTAAATAACTTCGTGCGATCAAATCACAGATAAAAGTTAGTAAAATACGGTTTTAGAGGCTACAAAACATATATGTGCGCTTTAACAGACGTAGTTTAATAAAATAAAATGACGTCGACGGATTCTTTTCTCAATATTGCCAGTAAACCCGATTGTAGCATCGTCCCCGGACATTAAAAATAACATAAAACAAACCAATCTCACAGACCATTCTTATTGCTTACGCGGATATATAAGTCATCGTGTGCTTAATGGATTTCTTCATTTCCATTTCAGTTGCTTAATCATAAAACATAAAAGTATCTAGGTAAATAAAACAGAGTGCTAATAAAATGCCAAATACGCTCGCGGAGTATTAAAACTGTAAAAGACTGTGAAACAAGGAAAAATGTCTACTTTATTAAAACACGAGATATGATCGTAAACATGACTTATACCCCAGAATAAGTAATAGTACTACTTATACCTACATTGCATGCCCCCATTTGGAAACTTAATTCACTAAGTTTTGTAATCATAAAATTATTAAAATAAGATTGTATTATGTCACTAGCTAAGTATCTATTAATATTTCATTACACATATTAGAATATTATCGGGACTTAATCTCGTGAAATATTTAAAGGTACGAACCTTTTATTTACCCAACGTTTCGATCGAACTGCTCAGATTGCAATTCGATAACGAAATATTTCACGCGATTAAGTACCGATTATATCCTAACATGTGTTAACATCACGAAAGTTTCAAAACAATTATTTCATTACACGTGTGTGTATTATGTACTTTTTCGGAATCTAGAATTATCAATAAACAAGAATAATTATATTGAACGATGCAACCAAATGGTCGCATTTGTCTGTTTGTAGCCAACGTGGATTCATGTCAGCTTTGGCCTTAATTGTAATTACTTATCCTATCAACGATCATAAAGTGTGATGTTGAATATGTAGAATGTAATCACCATTAGTTGGTCTGTATGTCACTTGGTAGTTTGTGTAAAATATTGCATGGAATATTTATTTGCCATTGTCTCTGACTGACGACTATCTAAGAGTTATGTAAATTATATAACAGAGCTATAGAGAGGAATGCTTATGTAGGTCTGTAATATATGGTGACACAAATGCGAATAGCGAAACAATTAGTAAATATTTTATTCGGGTTATTTGCTTCGATGGTATGCTTGTGGTTCCATTTGTTATTCTAACTGGGAGATTTTGGCTTATCTTCAAGTTGGTTGAAGTATATTTATACTGTCTTGAGGGCTCGCTATTATAGTGTTTTGTTGACAGTCATTTGACTTGAGATCAAATGTTGTGTGAACATGTCAGTAAAATAGTGGTGATGAGCATTCACAACAATTTAAAGTATCGATTGAATTTTTTTGATTGGGTTCCGTACACAAAGGGTAAAAATGGGATCCTATTACTAAGACTCCCCTGTCTCTATCTGACACTAGGCTTTACCTAATTAGCCGGCTTTACCTAATTAGCTAGACAGTTGAAATTTCACATATGACGTCGTTCTGTTGCCGCTATAACAACAAATACTAAAAACAGAATAAAATAAAAAATTCGGTGGGGCACCCATACAATAAATAAAATAGTTTTTTTTTTGCTCGATATTATAATATAGTGTCTATTGTTGTACAGATAATGGTACGGAATCCTTCATGCGTGTGTCCGACTCGCACTTGGCCGGTTTTTAGAAACAATTACAATGATTGTCCTTTAAATGCATTGGAAATAATTTTTATGAAAAACATAACGATACTACATAGTAATAGTTAGTATTTTTGGACGATACATAGCTTTTAAACTTGCATCGTTCACTTTGAATTGGAAGACAGTCCTTACCTATATTCACCTCGATGGGACATTTATTTTGTAATTTATTATAAATATATTCTTCCCGTGATTTCTAGAACGGCTTCGTGGAGTGCCGGAGTGGAGTAGAAGAGTGTGGGCAGATGGACGACTGTGCGGTAGTAATGCCGAGGGAAGGCTGCTGCGCTAAGTGCAAGGGATGCTGGTACAATGGGACCGAACACGCCTCCCATACAGAGTGGAATGAAGACAACAGGGTGATGAGATGTGAAGCTGGCGTCATCACCATCACTAAGCCGGAGTGCTACGTGCCCTGTGAGAGACCGAAACATCAAAGACATACGCATTATAATTGTCCTGTTTGTGATGGTGAGTTTCTACCTAATATTTTAGATAGGTACTTCTGAATTCCGTTATAGTAAAATTAAATGCAGCAAAGTTATACCCTTCGTAGTATTTTATAAAACACTAGCGGACGCCTCGCGGTTTCACCCGCGTAGTTCCCGTTCCAGTGGGAATACAGGGAAAAAAAATAGCTTATGTCACCCGGGGTTAGTGTAGCTTCACAACAATGAAAGAATTTTTCAAATCCGTCAAGTAGTTTCGGAGCCTATTCAATACAAACAAACAATCAAACAAACAATCAAATCTTTCCTCTTTATAATATTAGTATAGATATAGATATAGATGTCAGAACTGTAATTACGACTACTACGAATTTACGAATGATTGACCACGATTATACAAAGATAGACTACTACGTCTGTAGAAAGTTAATTCTCTACCTTGATGAATTCTATGAGGACATATAATTATATGAAACATACAGTTATTTGAAACGTTCAAAACAAAATTCAAATATATTACCTACTATGTAAAGGAAAAGTCAATATATCCATAGCTATTGTATTTTGTGGACAGTCACGTCTTAAATACTTAACAATAATGACTTGGAAATAATTCAGCAGGCATTTCACGCTATCTTTTCCCACAACCACTTACAAGTATCCTTTCACATAATTGGTGAGCGGCTCGGGCGGGGCGCTGGCGCAGCCGTGTCTCGGAGTGCGCCCACCCAGACGCACGCGCAGCAAAAAACAACCACCTTAATCCCATACAAAAACAAACACAGGCCGCCACGCGAACTTAATAAAACCATAACGGCAAGCAATTTACCTGTGCTTCCAAACCTTAACAAGTTTATTAAATTCCATAACAAATAATAGTAATTTACAAGATGACGACTCGATATATCGCTTTTGAATATCGCCGACACATTCCAAATTATCGTTTTATTGCCTGTGTTTATATTTTATTAATTACTCGCCAGTCACTAAGCGGGGAGATCAAGGGATCATCGGACGTTGCTCTGTGCCTTCAAATTAGTAGAGTTAATATGGTGTTAAAGCTCTACTTATAAATACTACTGCAGTGCACGCTTTGTCACAGCACTCGCCCACACAACGCTCGATGTCAACCGACAGAGGAAACATAACATATGTAACGTGACATAGCAACGTGATAGACAATGGACTGCTCTGCCATAATTCCAATCCCGTTTCTTGCTCCATACCAAGTTAGAGTTGACTATTACAACAACAGAATAATTTAGTCATCCACTCAATGTAATTTAATATATCACAATATTGAAGGTTACATGCTACAAAAAAACTTGTTATACAATTATTTGCTATTCAATAAGCCGCCTATAAAAGGCATGCGATGCGGTATGTACATAGAGGTGGCGCCAAAGAGTAATTACTCTGGACGTAGATTCTGAATAAACAACAAAAGCATTTAAAGTCTACATGCTATAAAAACCTCAATGAAACGCGAACTTGTAAGAAATATATTACAGAGAGTTGATTGTTGAAAAACTTTTAGTGCTAATGAAAATGTATAGGCACTAATTTTTTTTTCAATGTGCCGTCGCAATTAAGACATCGAGTATTGTTTTGAAATTGTTTTCTGCAAATCGGACCACCCGTGAGGCAATTCGCGAGAGCCGCCTCCTCAATAGGATGTCTTCTCTATAACTAGAGACAAAGAAATTGACAACGAAATAAGGTCTTATTATAGTCGGCGGGGGTTCGTTAAAATTATATTTGTGGTGGTCTGGGAGTCTCCCACGGCGTTGCGTCTCTATTATTGTCCATAAATCAAAAAGTTAACAACCTACTTAAAAGGCTCGGCGGGTTGGTTTTTGTGTGGTGGTCAAAGAGCCGCGCGCCGCCGCGGCTGCCCGGCCTCGACGTGTGCCCTCTGTTTGTTTGTTTTACGATCCCAACAGTGCATTAGATTTTTTCTTTCTACTTGTTAATTCTCCACGATTCTTGTATTATCAACACGGGAATTGCTTTTTTATTGAGCTTAAGTGAAGAGTGACGATTAGTAGATTTGGACAGTGACAAACACTTTAAAGCTTTATCTACTTATCCCGTGTTGGAGGTATTCGGTAAAGTTATAACAATTATACAAAGGAACAGCCCGTGGTTGTTAACGTTAAATTCAATAAGATGAAAGGCGAGCAAAGTAAAGTAAAGTGTAGTCACATTTAGACATACAATATAGAACGGAAGGAGAACGCCAAAAAATGCAAGTACTTTATAAAGGCTGTTTTTTTTATATTACATCACATTAGTGGGATAGAGAAATATTCCTTTGTTTGGTCAGTCACCTGGATTCCTTAGCGTTTGGCGTACATGACTTTAATCCGCTACTGACAGCATCTGTTACAGAGTTATACTGACTGACTAATTGTTATGTGATTCTGATAACATTCTAGACCGGATACACTAAATTTCAGATCACGCATTCGATAGCAAGCAGATCGGGGACTGACGCGCCAGGTTACAAAATTTTGCATAACTGGCAAACGTAAAACTTATTTTGAATTAAAAAACTACTAGAAATCTAATTTTTAAATTTTAGAAAGCAGCTTCACTATAGGTATATTTAGTTCATTTGAAAAATATTAACCTGTTTCTACGACAAAAGCTAAGGAATCCAGCTTACTGACCAAAGTATAATTACTTTACTCCACTAATGTGACGTAATTTCAAAAAATCAGCCTTTAAAAAGTATTTGCATTTTTTGGCGCTCCCCTCTTGGGCTATAGCTATATATTTATACAATTTTCCCATAATCCTAGGTAATCTAAATTCAAGTGATGTGCCACAATGACGGCGTGTTATTAGGTATGCCCGCGACAGCGACCTGAGAAATTGAAATAATTAACTGTGATGTAGTAGTGAGGCGCGATGTGAATTTGGAATACTTTAATGGCCATATTATAGTGTTTTAAGCCGAAATTCAGACGAATACATTCTCGTTAAGTACATGGGCGTGTCTGTTTAACATTCACGCACACTGTTTGCAAGCTAACACATCTTCGTGACAGGTTTTGAGTTAAAAAAACTTAATATGCGTAAATGCTTCAATTTGCGATTTGTTTATATTATGTACTAGATGTCGGCTGCGGCTCCGCCCACGTGGATGTCGGCTACCACGATAAAAAACTAACCTATGTCCTTCCACGGGACTCACACTATCTTTATACCAAATTTCATCTAAATCCATTTAGCAGTTTAAGCGTGAAAAGGTAACAGACAGTCAGAGTTACTCTCACATAATTTTATAATATTAGTAAGTACGGATGTAGGTATGGATATCAAATTATCGAATTACTCGGATTAATTAACTCGAAAGTGAACTGCAATAGTTCATATTTACGTAATGTATTCATTAAAATATACCTATACTTTAATTTCTATTTTCATATACAACCTTCGTATTCAGCAAATTTACATGTGTCTCTTAGATATATTTCGGGACTTAATCGCGTGAATTATTTAAAGGTACGAACCTTTTATTTACTCGACGTTTCGAACGAATTGCACCGATCGTAGTCACGGGTCGACTTACAGTTGACAGTGACTGACCCGACCCGATATCTAATATGTATAAAAACCGCGAAAGTTTAAAAATTATAATGTGTGTCAATCTCTTATACATGAGGCCTTTCAAACTTCTGTAACTATTGAACAGAGATAAAGCAGTCGTAGATAGCAACTGAATATTAATTTATTTCAAGATACTAAATAAATACGTAGTTTTGTTAGCGTTACTTAGTACACTTAAACATAAACCTTCACAACACAACTAAGCTGATTCAAGAGCGCATAATGTTAGGGGTATATTGTATGACAAAGCACATCACTCATATAAACGACGCGCACTGACGATGAATACTTAATTGTTTGCCTACAAAAGGACAGCCTACTTTGTGTAGTCGTCTCTAGTTTTACGACAGACACTTGACCGTTTTCATTGTCACAATTATGCGCCGACGCAGGCGGCACTCCGCGCGAACGGCAGTATACAGAATCTAATCACTGTTGAATGAAACGCATTCTATTCCAACGTGCTCACAAAATAAATACAAATATTGTATTGTATACTTACTGAAGATCTAAACACTTTATCATATTAAGTGACGTGCCGAGAACTACACAGTTTGTCAAAGCATTACGTTATTTTATATGGATAGAATAATCTATGCTCAAGAGCAACTTTATATTCTCTTCCCATTGGAATACCAGACTGGTTTATACATTCTGTTCATATATTCTACGGCCATATTATTGTAATGAATAGTAAATATGGCATCATATTCTATAAAGAAAAAGATTGCAACACTATATGGTAGTAGATTCAATACATTGCTATAGAATTGTATACCAGTTGAAAATGTATTCAGAAATTAAAATGTTAGTGTCGTAACTGTTGAAGTATGGTTGTAAGAGGGCATTATACGGGTTAGGTGCAGGTGGCGATGGAGGCTGTTGCGCAGCGGTGGCCTGCGGTGGGCTTGCGCCCGCGCCGCTCCGTGTGCGGCCGTCCGCGTACGTCATTCATTAGTCCCTGATTGATTCATCGTCTACCCGCACTAATTTATGGAGTTTGCGCTTTGCCACAGTCACTGTGCCGCCAGAGGCCTCATTCCCATTTAGCGAACAATGGTTCCGATTTTTGTTTTAAGCTTTTACTAATCTAAAGAGTGTGTTCCCCTAAATGGAATCTCTTTTGTATTCGCATTCATTTATTTGCTAAAGAGGAACGACAGGACTCTCAATATTTAACGTTGCCATAAATTAATGTTAATGAATTCGTGTATAAAATCTGAAACTGGTAGAGTAACCCTTGGCTTAAGTTTAAAGAATGGTTGAGGTTTTTTACTCGTATCTACATATTTACTACTGACTGAGAAATTAGACATTTTTTTTCCATGTTGTATTTTATTTTTTACTGAAGAGACCCGTGGTCAGCAGCGCGACATCATATGGATTGATATATAATAAAAATAAAATGTAGCTTCTCTCTTCTTTAATCCTGTCGGTGTGGTTAGAAACATATGACAGAAAACACAAAATCCTTTTTTTAGACGGTAATTATAGATACTTCGTCTCTATTGTTTTTCAAATAGAGACTTAATAGTGCCCGAAAGCTACTTACACACAACATTTTTAATTATTTCATATTTTTCCCTTATTCCAGAATGCGTAATCAATGGGCAGCGGGTTTGGGAGGGTCGTGACGTGCGGATCCCCGAGGAGCCCTGCTTATCGTGTCGCTGCGTGCATGGCGCACTGTCATGCGCCAAGCGCGCCTGCCCCGTGCTGCCGTGCACGCGCGCGCAACAATACACGCCGCCAGGGGATTGCTGTCCCAAGTGCATACATCCCACCTCGGACAAGATATTACCTGGTACGTTACCCTTTTGTTTTTTTTTGGAATTAAAGGTGGATCTTTAAAATGGTGGGGGTAAAATGTCGCCAATTCTTGTTTTTGTCAAACATGTAGTACAATATGTAGAGATTTAGTAGTGATCATTTTGAAGAATTTTGGGAAAATATATAAATTTATTTCTTATTTGGCGTTTTCATGTACTTGCCCGGTTTTTTTGTTTAAGTAAGTACTTATACAAAAAAAACCAGGCAAGTGCATGTGGGACCATGCACAATGTATGGTTCTGTAGCTTCCCAATAACGCGGTATAAGAAGTGGGTTTAGTGTTGTTTTTGTTTTATAATCACTATGAAATATACCTATGAAATATATACCTACTTCTAACTTGGTCTGCTGATACTCTCAAAGTTGTAAAGCCTATTTTGCAGTGGTAGTTTTCCTTTTAATATCATTATTTTTTTTTCACATTTCTATAAGCAACCATTTGGCAGGGGACTTTACTCTTCACTCTAACAAAAAAAAACACTTTAAGGCAAATTACTATTTCACAAACGGATCCTTAAATCTAAAAGTGATTTTCACAATCTCTAAATATTTTTAAAAGACCTATCTAATTATGCCGCACACGATGGGGTAGATGAAAAAAAATCACATCCCCACTTTACATGTAGGGGAGGTACCCAAGAATTGTTTTTTTTAAATGTTATTTTACCACTTTATCGGCGTAAGTAATATGTACATTCATGCAAAATTACTAACAGTCTCTAAACTAACCTGTGGACGAACGTATAGACGGACAAATGGAAGTGGTAACATTATAAGGGTTCCGTTTTGGCTACGGAACCCTAAAAAATACCTATACAGAATTTCAAACAATGGCTCCCAAATAGCCGAGTGTTAAGTCACATTCATTATGTATGTAGTTTAGCAGTCATTTTAATTGTATTCCATCTAAAATGTGGTATTTATCAAACCGACTATGCATCTAGTTATTCTTTGAATTAAACAGTTTCAGGTACAATGTTGTCAAAGCCTTGCATCATCGGAAAAGAATATCACGCTCACTTGAGTCCATTTAGAGTGGATCCATGCACTGACTGCACGTGCTTGAATGGAACAGCTGTATGTACGCGTCACACCTGTCCAGTTCTTACTTGTGGAGCGAGGGCCTTGCCACCTATACCAGGAAAGTGCTGTCCTGAATGCCCGCAGGTCGAAGAAGCTAAAGCTGCTTGTATTATTGGCAGGAAGACTTACCAGGTAGGCAGAGTTAATATTCTGTTATATTCGGTTTACTTTAGTGTTAGAAATAAAAAACTGCGAGTTTTTTTTTTACTAAATACTTATAGATATGGATAAAACTATAACAATTGATTTAGCTCAAGGATAGGGACTACGGGTCGTTACTAGAACTTCAGACCCAATTAGTAGAGTGTGTTAGATATGGGGCTATATGGCTATGTAAATAGCCATATATGTATATATAATCAATCCATGTGTTGGATATTGTTAGGTATTGGGCTACAATATACATGTAGTTGAAATCGATGCATGTGTTGGATACTTTCTACTACATACATAACGATTGTGACTTTTTTTTTAAAAAAAAGTATGTTTTGAAATATTGATTGTTTTATATGATGTTGTATAAAACCGAACGTAGGTTTGGTAGAACTGTTTTATAATATATGAGAGGTAGATTGTTTCAAAAATACTATAGTAGGTATCAATATCCAACAGATGGATTGATTATATACATATGGTTATTTACATAGACATATAGCCCCATATCTAACATGTGCAACTAGTAAGGTCTAGTATAAGTTAAAAATTGAATTTCGTCAAACCATAAGGGTTTGACGAAACAATTCAGTTTAGTTCAGTTTTTGTGACAATATTTAACTTTAACAACAATATTCTAGTTTAAAATACCTTATTTACTTACCTACCATATCAAGGAAATGCTTACATTATAATTTTATTCATGTGGCACTGATAATATCTTTACTATTTACAGGACGGTGAAACGTGGCAATTGGATGCTTGTAAATCTTGCGAATGTCATGGTGGGGAACCACGATGTGCCATGGAACGATGTCCGCCAATTACCTGCCCTCCAGATCAAACCCTGAGACAACTACCCGGTCAGTGCTGTCAGAAATGTGTCGACATTGATGGAATTTGCACGGTATTTGGCGATCCACATTATAAAACCTTTGATGGAAAGTTTTACAGCTTCCAAGGTTCTTGTAAATATCAATTGGCTTCAGATTGTGTTAACGGCAGTTTCTCAATAAGAATATCTAATGATGCGAGAAATACTTCACATTCGTCGTGGACGAGAACTGCGACTCTACGAATTGGAGCTACTAAAATTAATATGGGAAAGAAGATGCGAATAAAAGTGAACGGACATAGAGTGCTATTGCCCCATAAGATAGATGGAGTAGCTGAGATAGCTCGCAGCAACGGATCTGTTCTCCTGAAAGCTGATATCGGTATACAAATGCTTTGGGATGGTGACGGTTTTCTGGAAGTGACAGTTTCTAGTGTGTATAAAGGCAAATTGTGCGGTTTGTGTGGTAATTTCAATTCCGTAGCTAGAGACGATATGAAAACTCGTGATGGTAGGCTACTCAATGATACTTGGAGGTTTGGATCTTCGTGGCGAGTAGGAGGAACCAGGGCGTGTACCAGACGGCAAAAGCGGCCTGGCATGAATACTCCTTTTCGACCATCGAAGTTGAAAGCTCGGCGATTGTGTCGTGGATTTGTGAAATATGAGGCGTTCACCGATTGCACGACTAAAGTGAATCCTCACAATTACCAAGAGGCTTGCGAAGTAGATGCACGAAGTTGTACAGGGACGCGTTGTCATTGCGCGGCTTATAGAGCTTACGCGCGAGAATGTACGCGACTTGGTGCCGAACCCAAAGACTGGGCCAAAGGTGCGTGGTGTGAAGGTCCTCCACCACCGTGGCTTAATCGCCATCGTAAGAATCATGGGCGGCCAACGATTACAAAGGAAACGAACCTACTAGATCCCAGCGTGATCCCGAAGCCGAATAATCGGTCTCGGCCTCCGCCTCCCATACTTCATGTGTAAAATGTTTGCGGCGATGATTTTACTAGTCAAAAGCCAGTGTGGCGACGTGAGGTAAATATTTTATATTTAATAGTAAATACTAATAAATTAAAATGACAAGAAGTAGATTCATACGAGTTTGAAATAACCTCAATATTTACTCTGGCCGTTAATTAAAATGTTTATACAACTATCTTGATTCTGTGAATAATTTGTAACGTGTATAAATAATATCAAAATAGAAATTGTTTCGGAATGGCCTGCATTGTATTATAGCTGTTGCCAAGGTTTTACATAACATCTATACTTATAATAAATCTGTAGAGAGGTCAATTCTGTACATGAAATATATTTCCAAAATAACTATCAGGGGGTGATTAGGGATCGATACTGATGCCAAAAATGCAATCAGTAAAATTTTTGTCTGTCTGTCTGTCTGTCTGTATAACCGTTATAGAAACCAAAACTACTCGACGGATTTTAACGAAACTTGGTACAATTATTTTTCATACTCCTGAGGTGGTTATAGTATACTTTTCATCACGCTACAATCAATAGGAGCAGAGCAGTGAAGGGAAAACGGGAGAAGTTACTCCATTTTTTAAGCTTCCGTCGCGTGTGCAACCTTTATGGTTAAAGCTACACAGAAATCATGTATGACGGAAATGTTCTCCGTAAAATTATATAAAAAATATCCCACGACAGCATATGTCTATCTTTTATGGTTGACTCACAATATCACGTGTAACTCCCGATAGCTTAGCAGTTCGAAGCTTTCTAATTATATTTGTCTACTCTTACGTTTATAACACTCTCAGTCATCCCTAATTCAAAAAGTTAACTTAATTAACTATTCCATAAAAAAAAATCATTGAAATCGGTATATAAACACCAAAGTTAAACATGAAATACGCTAATAATAAGCCATCGCGCTTGAATACTGAATCATGCTATCTATCTATATCTATACATATAATAAAATTGTAAATTTCATATGTCTGTACATGGCCGAACTTAGTGAAAAAAAATATTAGGAAATGTTCGAAAAGAGTATTTAAACACTTTGCTGCATTTTTAGAAATGTCTGTCTGTATGTTTGTTTGAACACGAATCACGCAAAACTACCTGACAGATTCGGTTGAAATTTTGCACGTGCAATTTAATAGATGCGGATTAACATTTAGGCTATTAATTATCACGCTTTTTCCCATAGGAGCTAAGCAGTGAGGGATAATGTCTGTAGCTATTTTTCGTTATATAACAGTAACTACTTGACGGATCTTTATGAAAATTTACAGTTTTATAGTAAATACTATACCTAGGACATTATTTACACTATGAATCATTACGTTAACGTCTATGGGGAACGAGTAGCAACGTATTTTTTGTCGCACCATAATGGTTTATCACAATTTTTTCCACAATTAGACATTATCTTTAATTGTAACCCATGGAATACATAACTTCACGCTAAAACTATAAGGAGCTATACACAACATTTTGAAGTTTCATAAGAACAGTTATTTTGACGTGGTATGTAGCGAACATGCTAGCGGTCTTCGACGACGACGAAGTCTCAGGCTCAAATCTGAAATCTGATTAAGTTCTTTTTGTATTTTTTTTAAATTGATTTTGTCCTTTTTTAATATTTTTCTCAATGTTATAGTTATTTTTTCGACCATAGGTAACTTATTTGCTTTGGTTAATATTTTTTAATATTAAAAATCAAGTGAAATATGCACTTAAGTAAGATATCTATAGGTATTGCATGCACTGCAGAGAGTAATGAATTAATCGTAGTAGAAATGAAAAATAATATTACATTCCAATTTAACAAGTATTCGATATTTTCCAGAATTGATGTGTTCGTGCTCAAAAAAAAGACATTACACAAGTAAAAAAAACGTGTAGCGCCATCTATGAAATCAAATTGGTCACCCTGATCAAACAATTCCTTATTTGTGAAAACATTTATTAGGGTATAGGTGCTTACGATGACGGATTCATTTTTTGCTGATTGGCAACATTCTCCTATTTATTTAATTAAATTGCTTAAATTAATAAAAAAACATTAAGTATTAGAAGAAACTTCACTGGTTTTGAAAGTAGATGGCGTTGTATTCAATAATGTTCTATACTTAGTAAAATAAGTGTTAAAATAGTATTAAAAATAAACATATTGCTATCATTTTTAGAAATGTTTGTCTGTCTGTCCGTTTGTTTGACCACGCATCACACAGGTGCATCGAGGATCATGTTTTGGGGTTATGGTTGGATATCAAGTGTTCATCAATTCAACGATAATGAATGACTGATCGGCCAAGTGTGAGTAGTTCGGGTGACGGGAGGAGGGAGGTGGGGGGTCATTGTCTGTCAACGCGGAGTCTGGGGGAGGGGGAGTCCATGTCTTTTTTTCTTACTTGCTTCATTGTAACATATAAGAGAGGCACTCTCTTATATGTAAAGTGGGGATGTGATTTTTTTCTCACCTAGCCCATCGTGTGGGGTATTATTAGATAGGTCTTTTAAAAAGCGTTTAGGGTTTGTGAAGACTATTTTTAGATTTAAGGATTCCTTTGTGTAATATTAGGATTTATAGTGAACATTTTTGTTAGAGTCGAGTGTTCCCCTGCCAACTAAATGGTTGATATTGGGTATGTGAAAAAATTCACGGTAGTAGTATAAATACTAAAATTATAAAGAAAACTATCACAGTTAAGTACTTAGGCTTTACAAGTTTACGATAAACATCTGATCAAATGGGAAGTACCAAAATGTTAGTACAAATTCTATTGAAAATTATTAGGTATTAAGTAGGTATAACGTTGAATTAATGAAACAAAAACAACAGAAAACCCACTTCTTAAGCCGCACACCAAATTAACTATATAAAATAATAGAATAGAACGATTTTTATTTAGTACACAGAAGACACATGTACAGACATTATTATAATTTAACAGGAAAAGTCATGCAGATGATAAAAAAAGCAATAAATAAAACAGTAAAATAATAAAAATAACAATAGACAAAAAGATAAGACACACAAATAACACATATTAATGACAGAAAAACACAGTAAACGAATACCTAAAGAGTCTGTGTTTGATACTTATTCATTTTCACAAAGCTTTTGGGTGTTGAAGCTATCAATAGATGACTATATGTTGATTCTCCGCTGCTGAATCATATCGCGGCTCACCCGACAGGACTGTTTCCAACATATTTACACAGAAGTTATTTCGTAACATAAACTACCTTAATTTAAACCCGACTTTCACGCGAACGAAGTCGCGGGCACAGCTAGTTATAAATATAATTGTAATTTGTAAGGACTCCAGTTTAATATATTGTTCACTTTGTTTCAGAGTATTATGAATATTTCGCAACTGTACTGTACGTGGGTTGCGTCTGAAAGACACAGCCAGCTTTAAAGGAATGAAGATCTATCTACTTAACAGTATTCATAAAACTATTTGTAGTTAGGTAAACAAGAATATTATAACTAGGATCCCCTGTATAGCTCACTATTGCCTCGCCGATTCCGACCAGCATCCTCTCACTCATTCCTCTAGAATTTATAATCTTTGTTTGAATCGGGACAGTACGTCAATAACGCTATATAAATTGAACTGCTTTAATCTCTCGATTTGTAGGCACAATAACGTTGTGCATTCTGTTTGCTGGTTGTTAATTTATGTGATAGGCAAACACTACGTTTTCGTTTATGAAAATTAATTAGTACCTAATTTATTGCATTGTAATACTAAACGTTTCTGAAAAATGTGATATAATTAGCTTTGAATATTCAGGCAAGAGCGGAACGTTTGGTAAAACATAGTTCAAATTGAGATCTCATCTGTAGGTAGTTCTTTACGAAATCATAGATAAATCTAGCTATCCGAAGCCAAGATGCTAAAGAGATTGTGAGAGATATGTATAGATGTACTTGTACATACATATAATGCATTACACTGTAACACTAAGGATGAATAGCTGTTATCATCGGTGGTAGTGCAAAGCCGTGTAACTAACATTCGTAAATACAAACGGCCGGATACCTACTCAGACGCAACACAAATAAAAGGCGTCTTATGGCTTATGCAGTCACGTCAAGATACTTATGTAAAAATTGTCTAAGTGAGAATTCGGCAGTTATAGTTCTTTTTGTATTCGCATATTCAAGGTACTATTTTGACTACAATGTCCACTGCAAATGCATTGGATGCAGTTTACTGCTGTGCCACTGTGTAATAATAAGTATTTCTATGAAATAAGTCGGCAAAGCTAGCAAGATACATATTCGCTAGACTTACAGTCAACACTGGGCAACGTGAATCGGAATAGTACCATGAAACAATGTAAAAAATAAGTAAAAGGCATGTATTTTGCTGCCCTCCAAAATTGGTTATAGTGTCTCTCTTACTATAATTTTATCTACGGACAATACGTCATTGATATGATATGTCAATACGAATCGAACTAACAAATATTCGGGTTATTGTTTGTTACCCTGTTTTGCGTTCTCACCGAAGTTATGTTTTAATCGAAGACTCTTTGTAAAGCTTAGTTGTTAAATACGTTACCAATGAATTTTTAATATTTGACTTTGATGTATGTAAAATAATTATGTAGCTATGATGTAGCTGAACAAATGTTAATGTGTGTTGTAAGGTAGGTATTCATCGCGACTCGCTTCGGCAGATGCGTGACATTGATTTTTTTTTTCTTGTGAATGTGCTAAGTGCCATCAAAGGCGGCTAAAATCTACTGAATTGTGATAATGATATCTGTCAATGCCTCATTGTTCTACGATAATTGTTTCTACCAACGATGTTTAGGTACTTGTACTACATAGACTCTGAAAAATATTCATTGTTTCCTTAAGATTCATTTCCGTGGATCGCGGCCGATCGCGAGCCGCGCGCGGGTTCCGACGAGCGGCTGACGCTCGCGGCCGATGCGACAATAGTCAGAGTATGAGAATGTATGGTGCCGTTTCCGAGGTATGAGACAGACGCGCGCGGCTGACGACTGACGTAGGCTGCGCGCGCATTATGAATATTGTCGCATCGGCCGCGAGCGTCAGCCGTTGTCCGTAGGCCGCGCGCGGCTCGCGATCGGCCGCGATGCACGGAAATTAACCTTTACAATGCCAAATTGTTTTTAGAGAATTCAAAGAAACTTTACAATCTTCCAAATACAAGTTTTAAGTAGCTACCACACAGTGTTCCCAAGAGCCAATCTAGTGCACAATGTACCTAGACCTCTATGGTAGATATTGATTATTTAGGTATTTATATGTATGTGAATGTCCCTCAAATTATGCTTGTAATAATATGATGATATATTCCAGAATATTGTATATAGGATGCTTTGTTGTTCGTCTACTAAGCGTCAATGTTGTCTTGTATACTTATCTTTATACTTCACGGTATAGTAACAAGACAAGCTATACATTCTACTGTAATCTTATTTATTTAGTAGATATCTACAAACAGTTGTAAAAAGCCGCTAAACTTGATTCTCTCTTCACTTATTTAATCTGATTAATACACCAAGACTCCTTTAAAATAACTACCTATTATGTACTACTTATTTTGTATTATTAAGCAGGGTCTACGTTTTATGTAGGCTTTTAAGTTATTTAAGAGATTTATTTGATATAATTAATTTAATAAGTAAATTTAATGTTCAGCAAATGTGTTTAATTTGTTATTTAAAGTACCTACCAAGTGAATAACTTCAATGAATCTTATTATTTTTTATTTAATATTAACAACGTAAAAGAGTTGCATTTAAATAAGAAATTTTTTTATTTTTATAATTCTCTGTGGTAGGTACAAAAGAAAGCCATACAAAAACTATTTTTTATGTAATGTCAAAGATGTAGTAGAAATTAATATGTGGTATTTGTAAATGTGTCATAAATCGTAAATAATCCTCATTTCATTCGTATATTTTCCACTACTGACCCGAGATATAATGTTATAAATGTTAATACTTGGCGATCTTGATATGAAAACGATGAACAAAGAGTTACGTAATAAATAATAATAATAATAATTGAAAATGTGTTTTAATTTGCCTGCGCTAATATCTGGATTTAAAACATAACTCTTAAAAACGGAATGTTATCTTCAATGGTCCCATTACTTGTGTCTGGCTACCCGCCAAATATCTTAAAGTTTTATGTCATCAAAATTATCTAGGACAATTTGGCGTCCGCTTTAAAAACAGGGGAGTCATTATATTTATCTTGAATAGAAATCTTAAGAAATGAAAATGATATCTCAACGTTCTCGACACGAATATTATTTTAAGAATTAGTCGTTTTTACACCGCGTTGTGTTCTAAATCCGTCATCTCTAGTGGTTTCGCAGACCTCATTCAAACATAGGTAATAGAATAAAAGATTTATTAATAAAGTAGATATAAACATTATACGCAATCACACACATCAATTAAACAAGAACAAATATTATTTTGTACAATACATACATAATACTTTTAAATAAATTGACAAAAGAAACAAAGATGACGTTTATATTACATCATGAAGTGATCTTGTCCAATGTTCCTAAAAGTCGAAAGTTGAAGTACCGAAACAGATGCCTTATATTAATTAGATCATATAAATATATAAAGTGAGTACATATAAATATTTATTCTCCTGTCATCATCTCCATGAATTCTGAAACAAACAACAATACATCGGTTAAATTATATACAGATATTATATATAATTACAATATCCATATAATAATTGTAAAATATTATAAATACATATTGTAATTCATTTAAATTAGCGCATAGGTACTGTATTCAACTATTTTTAGAATTGGCCCAAGTATACTTAAGGATAGTCATTCTTGAGCGAACGTGAGCAAATATAAGTCTACAGATTAAACTTCTCATCTTTGTAATTATCTCATTTTAGTAAAACTGTACTGCTCGAAAAACGACTATACCATTTTTAGAACTGATTGGGAATATCAGAAATAGGGTTTCCATAAAATGGGCTGATCATATGAGGTAAAGTTGTTTAAGCAGTGTGTCTTACCATCGAAGTCCACGGTTCCGCTGCCGTCAGTATCGATCTCCTGGATGAGTCCGTCGAGCTCGTCTTCTGTCAGCTGTTCGTCCAACTCACGAAGGATCTCGCGTAAGCTCGATGTGGGAATGTAACCGTTGCCTGAAATCATATATTTTGTTACTATAAGTATTTAGGAATTGTGACTATTCACATTTTTTTTTCCTTCCCATTCCTATTTACTATTCCGCCAAAGTTTTCAATGAACGGTCTATAGATTTTTGTCTATAATTTATTACCTATGTAGTGTACCCAAAATATGAATATTCGGAAGAATCTCACCGTCTTCTACTCCGGAACATTGCCAAAAAGTAATGAAATGCTCAGGGTAGCCAAGTTATTTGTCAAGATAAAATATTTGAATTATTAATTTCTCATAACGATATAGTTTACATGTGCGGACTAATAATCCCGACAGATATAAATGACACCGTGGCTTGTAAAATGGTTAATTTATTGAACTTGATAAAGTTCGTACAGGTATTATTATTAGAATGGCATTGAATATTGACAAGATCATCTGTCTGGAAATCGATAATATTAATTCAATTGACATTGGCCTAGAACTGTTTCGAAATTGATTGGAACTAATAGAAACAATAACGTTTTTATTGACCATCTGTCTCATGTTACATACGTAATATCTATGTAGTATATTCATAGCTCGCGCAAATAATAGCTGGCAGTTTAATGATCTATTTTTGTTTAACTCACCTTCCTTGTCGTATAATCTGAAGGCTTCCCTAAGTTCTTTTTGCATGGCTTCCGCGTCCTCTTCAACGATGAACTTGGCGGCCAGCGTCACGAACTCTCCGAACTCCAGACGGCCAGACTCTGGAAATGTAATAACTCATGTTATTTATACTCCCAAGTACACTTGCGAAAATAATACTTATGCATATCAACGAAAAAGTTTTCTACTACGTCGTTTAACTACGTCAATTGCAAGATAGCGTCGGTAAGGTAAAATTGGATTTTGTTGACCTAGAATCGGTTTCTCAGTTTTATAAACTTTTGCTTGGGTTTTGTCTACATCCTGTATTTTTAACCTGCTTTTCACAGTCATTGCATTGAAAAACAGTTTTTGACTAAACAGTGAACGTGGGAAAACTAATTTTGTTGTCTCTCTAGACAGCACGTTAGCGGTGTAATTCATAGAGGAATAACTGAAATAAAACTCACTGTCAGCATCAACCTCTTCGATGAGTTCTTCGAGAATTTTCTTGTTGAATGGCTGCCCCATCATCCTAAGGATGTCCGCGACAAAGTCGCATGGGATGCTGCCAGAGCGGTTGTGGTCGAAGCCATCGAACGCCTTGCGAAGGACTGGAACAAACAAATCTTGCTTTAAAAAATCCACTTTAGTGTTATGTAACCGATACTAGAATGCAAACGGTGACTGTCAGCACCTTCGATATTTAGCATATGGTGCGCCATATTCTAGCTACACGATAGTTTATGGAGTATTAAATGAACTATTTGGTTCAAAATGTGTTTTTTGGAGACCAAAGAAATGCAGTGTTGCACTCGCAATAAAACTAGTTAAACTGATCGTTCGACTGGGCGGTTAGCGATGAGATTAGGACATCGGTTCAATGCACTGAGATGTGGTGCAAATAAGTTGTGCAATGCAGCTATTTCTGTGCAGGAGCATGGTGCATCGAGCTGCCGCCGCAGCGCCACCGCGCGTCTTACCGCGTAGCGCATCGCTCGTATGTAGGACAACAATAAATAACAAAAACAACGGACAGATACGACTGCAGTATACCATGATATCAAACATGATATATTTAAAAATAATTTCACGCCTAAATATTTTCTTAGAAAAACCGGGCAAGAGCAAGTCGGACCATGCTCAGTGTAGGAACCCTACACTGAGCATGCAGCCGTTATTACGAATAACAGCAGAAGTGCGTATGTTCATGGCACTTACGCCCTTTTGTTGATGACCACAATTTTAGGTAATAATTTAATGACGGTATATCCGATCATGTCCGAAAATAATTTTGATTTAAAGTATTTAAAAAAAAAAAGGTTTATATGTTAATCGGCATCTTTGTGATTTTTGTCATATTTTTACAATTTATGTAACTTTCGAACCGACAGTTTCCAAAAACACTTAGTTAATCAAAAAGTTTATTAGAAAACTTAAAATGTTTTTAAAAGACCTGTCGAATGATGAGCCACACAATGATAATTAACGTAAAAAAAATCAGCTTCTGTTACATGTATGGAATGCCCCCCCCCCCGCCCCCCAAATATTTATTTTAATTATTTAACTATCAAACCAAATTTCATCAATATTCATTTGTAGTCTTTGAGTACAATACCTGTAACATCCGGACGGACGGACGGGCAGACAAACGGACATAACGAAACTATATGGGTTCCGTTTTAGTCATTTTGGCTACGGAACCCTGATAAAGATTATCATGTGTGGGTAATTTCTATCAAATGCGAAGGAAGTTCCTACACTAAAGAAGTACCCCTATATCTCGGTAAGCTTTCTACACTTAAGATGACGAAGGTAAAGCACATTCGTTATCCGTGAAACACAAAATAGTGTGAGTGTTTAGATCGCATCAGACACACTTGACCAAACCCCACATTTCCAATTTTGTTAATGTATCGAAGTGACCGAACGCATCTTCCTAAATTAGCTATAGTTATGATTAATTGGTACAAATAAATATTAATTCTTTTAAAATACGAGTACTATCCACTTCAAAATAATGTACCTAGGTTTATATATTGGGAACTCGAAATCCTGCCTTATCATTATTGCACTTGTGTATTGTAGGTAATTTAATAATACATGTGGATTCCCAGCTTATTGACAGGCTTCGCAAAGCTCCAATCTATTAAAAAAAAAACAAAAATAGTGCTGTTTATGAAACACGTGTAACATATAATAATACATTGTAATTTTGTAAAGCCCAACTGCCAAGCCGTCACACCGCAATGAATCTTTCACTCGTTCTTGTTTATTTACTTTAGCCATCCACTGTACAAACTATTTACCGTTCTTTACGTTAACATATTATTATAATTCAGTACAAGGTTAACGAGAATGACCCTAGACTAAATAAATATGTTGCAGACGTAGAATGGCCACCTGAATGTACCTAGATATCGACGTACTCCCGGTATAAGTAATCCCTAATCATTTACATGACTAAACGCGTGTAATAAATTTTTCATAATAATTTTTTGACTTTTAGTTTCATAGCCGTAATAACGAACGTGCGTCATCAAACTTTATATAAATATATAAAATCTTATGTAGCTCACAGAAATAAACTCTTTCAGTGTTTTAATGACTGGCTTGAGTGATAAATTGTGGAGGTAATTTCTCGTTTAGACTATAATATGATGGTGAAGGCTTTATCTATCAGTTCAAAGTACATTATACAATGGTATTGAAGTGTGTTCAAAATTTTGATAGAATACTCTTTATAAGGCTGCAGAAATAAATATTCGACACCGAGAACCTCGGTACTATCCAAAACGTTGCGAGATAATGTGTCTGCCATACGCGGTTGAATTTTATACGCAACGGTTTTAGAAATAAGTAGGTAGTTACCGAATGCAGAAGCACGTTGACATATATCTGGTTGCTTCTAACGTTAGCATCCCGGGTTTTGTATACTCAATAATATAATAAATAAAAAACAAAACAGACCATTTGAATAAAACTAGCTAAACGACATCGTTAATCTCACTTAAAAACAGTACTTAAATCTTCGAGAGAATGCTACGTCCGTTTCAATTATCAGTTTGGTTGGTATAAAAACGCCAACTGAATGAATCATAATGTTCTTTTCAACTTCGTACAAGATGTGATATCCGTTGCGACGGGTGATAAATCTAAAAATGTGAACACTGGCGCATTTCACCGGAATAAGTTTCCTCAATTATTCAGGGTGACGTGAGTTGTTTTGTGACAGGCGCAATTAGAACCAAGGGCAAAAGCGACAGTAAAACATTTTATAATCTTCTAATTACCGTTGCATCTCTACAAAAATATTTATAACATTTTTACTATCAGCAGACCGCGATATCGCAGCACAATATTGTGCAGCTGTTCCATGATATTTGGCAACAAAATAGTTTTAAAAAACATGATTTTTATTTTTGCCAGTGTTAATTTTAATCGTCAAGACTTCTTGGCAGTTGTCTCAAAGTCCCATAAGTTTTATTACATTTTTTCGTAGATTTTAGCTGTTTATTAATTACCCGCCCACGAGCGCGTAACGAAATCGCTACAAACATGTTAACGCCTGCGCCGTGATTGCAACCAACTGCAAAGTTTCTAATTTAGGGATCGCTTTGAAATTTTACCGACTCTACCTTTGTATTGACGTCTACCTCGTGTTTTATTTTATTAACACTTGGAACCAAGTGTTAGTATTATATTTTATTTCAGATTTTTAAGTTCATTACTTTGTTTTCGTTTTACTATGTTAGAAACATATGTTTGTGTGATATGTTTATGATTTTGCTCATAAACCAGTGATTCAATTTTCATTTTGCTTAAGTTATATATATTTAGAAATCGTATGTGGCGGCACTTAATAAAGATAGCTCTCAGCTCTTATACAATCCTAGGTCTTTATTATTGGGTTTTATCATCTGCTAGTTATCCGGTATACTTGGTAGGTACTGTGCCTAAAAAAATGTTTTTTGGGGTTTTCTCTATATTTTATACTGCCCTTGTATTGGAACGTTCGGTTGAAAAACAAATATTCAAACTGGCTAAACTGAGTGAGACTAACTAGAAATTAAGACATCATGTTTATAAATACTATATAGTACCTAAAGTAAGCAATAAAGTGAATGATAAAAATTTAGTTATGTTGGACAAATTACATTATGCGTAGTGTCTTGCTGTCACCTACAGATTGAGTTTTTAACAGACTAGATTAAGGAGAATTCGTAATGTCGTCAAACACAAAAAGTTCAACCATTTTAGTACAAATCTTACAAAACTGGCACCGACTTCAAAAAAATGTGGGGTAATTTCATAAATTAATTCATACAATAAAAGTATTATTTTCAGGTAACTTTTGAAGTCTGTTTAATTTTTTTTAAATATCTTTTTAGAGTTCCGTATCCAAAATGTCAAAAAAGGAACCCTTATAGTTTCGTCATGTACGTTTGTCTGCCTATCCGTCCGTATGTCACAGGCATTCACTCAAAGAATACCGTAACAGAAGCAAAAACATTTTTTTCAGCAAACATCAACGCTTTGCACATCATTCGACAGGTCTTTTAAAAACATTTTAAGGTTAGAAACCTTAAAATGTTTTTAAAGGCACTTTTTTGATTGAGTGATTGTTTTTGGAAATAATCGCTCCGAAAATTGGATAAATTGTGTCTTCCCCCCTTAACTATTGAACCGTGTGACCAAAAATTTGAAAAAATCACAAAAGTAGCGCTCAATAAATACTTTATACCTACTAAAATTATTTCGGACATGATCGGATATACCGTCATTGAATTATTGCCGAAAATCTGCGTTTCTCACCAAAAGGGCGTAGCATATTAGATATATTTTTTTAAAGTTCCTATAATATTTGCATTTTTATATTGTATGATTATTTAATTTGAATTTTCGAAATACATTTGGATGCTGTCAAAATAATTTTGTCAATGTATTTCACGCCAAATTAAAACATGCCTCTATTCTCCTTTTGAATAACCGTCTCAAGATATTTTTTACCTTCCGAATACCATTAAGCAAGGTGATGCCCACATACAGTTAAGTTATTATAGATCGGGTAGGGGAGACATGAGACTACGTGTATATAAGTAAAAATGTTATACAATTAGAAAATGAGGGAATCCCATAAAAACATAAATCAAACAATCTGTCAATCGCAATAAGCTGTTATTTTCTGCACTTAATGTGCATTCATAAGTGAATAGATAATTAAGGTAGGTACTGTGGAGCTGGCTGTCTCTACATCTATAACTAGCTGACCGTCTTATATTTCAATTCGAACAAGTACTTCCTGCGATTATCGCGTTCAAACAAACAAACAAACTCTTCAGCTTTATAATATTAGTATAGATAACTTAATTTGAGTATTAACTTACAGGAATGTACTTCGAAAGATAAAATATTAAAACTTATGCTGAGAAGGTTACCCAAGAGAAGAATATGGGATTGATTTAGTTACTTCTTATTATTAGTTATACAATGGTGTAGTCATACTAAAATATGAAGTCAGACGTAAAATAGAGTGTAGAAAATATGATTTATTTCACCATCACAAGCGTTGATTTAAATATTGGTTTAAACGTACTTAATCACTATGTGATTGTATGAGAGATGATACCTACACGAAAGGTGGAAAAGAGACAGTTCCTTGAAATGTTGTAAGAATTATTTTTATAACAATAATAACATAATTTTTCTTCTCAGTGTTCTATTTTAGTCCATTAAAATTGGAACAGGAAAATAATGTTTATATACCTACCTATAAGTTTTCCAACAAATAATAATAACGGTATTAATATCTACCTACAAATGTGCCAGCCAAAAGTTATGACTAAATTAACGAAAATTCTTCAAAGCATAGCATTTCAGAGACATCTAACGTAAATAATTTATATAACCATTCACTAATAAAAGATATTCGCCACGTTTGAATGCAAACAGCTTTCATGTTGTTTATTGTCGTGTCGTTTTGTTTAATGTTTCGTCCACTATAAACAATATATCTTTGTATGTAACGCAACGAGTTATAAACATTCAAAACTGAAGTAACTGTTCGTGCCTTCGCGCATACCAAAATAATTTTATTCCCAATAAACATTTAACTGGTGGCACACATAGGTAGTCACTGCCCGGATTTAGAATCGATAATAACTATGGTATATAAGCAAGATATTCCAAAGTTCTTGGAAATTTGTTTCACGTTATTGGTTAAACAATGACGATAGTATGTTCTATCTGATTTCCACGGTCCATTGGCTGGCCTCCAAGCGTGTTGCCACGCTGCCTCGTCTGTCCATCCGACCAAACAACAAGTCGATTTTATGATACGCCTAATAAACACCATTTTGTTGCAATCCCTCACGTGTTTAATGATCGAAGTAACTTTGATATACAGCCAATTAAACTAGTTTCCTTAATAAAAAAAACAAAAATTTTCATAGACTATTGTTTTGTTCTCATTAATGTTCAGGGTGGAAAACATAATAAGTCTTTTCTAATAATACTCTTAAGTAGCTAATAAAATGTTAAAATCTAATGTCTAAAGACAAACATGATTATTAGTATACTAGCACTCTCGCGCAACTTTGTCTGCGGCAATTTTTGCCATTTTGCAACATTTTTCATTGCTGCTCATCTTCTATTTTTTGCAGCGTGATGTTGTATAGGTTTCCTCGATAAATGGCCTATCCAGCAGTAAAATATTTTCAATTCTAACAAGTCGTTCCTTAGATTATAGCGTTCAACCAAACAAACAAACGCTTCAGCTTTATATTAATAGTATAGAATAAAAAAAGTAGAATGAACCCGGTATAATAGAAGTTATAGATAATCCTTTATAATCTCAGAGCACATTATAACGATTTAAAGCATTCTTAAGATTTCCACGAAATGAATTCTGTTACATCTTTGTTTTTTTACGTGCCTGGTTGAAGAAAAATAACTATTTTCTTACGATAACATAAACTGTTAGAACATCCGTCGGTCTGTGTTTACATAAGAAAACGTTTTCATTTCTCAAGAAGACAAGTTATAATCAACGTTTCAGAATTTAAGCTGGCAGTTCCATTTTTAAGTATTCTTCCTACGACTCTACCTAATTTGGCACTGATACATTGAATTCTTATTTTCTGCACGATATATAGGTCTATTTAACAAAACAAATTGGTTCACAACTAAAATCGTTCTTAGCATTATACCTAATTACAAAATTAATAAGCACAACTCCGCTTAGTTGTAAAAGTAGGAGAGCTGAAATTAATTTATAACCTGTAATGTATCTCATGTGTCATGCCGTTCACTGTTCGAGTTTATCAATGCGCTAATTACGAATAATTAATTGTCTCTGGAGTCATACAAGATA
Organism: Herminia tarsipennalis; assembly: GCA_945859575.2. NCBI lineage: Eukaryota > Metazoa > Arthropoda > Insecta > Lepidoptera > Erebidae > Herminia > Herminia tarsipennalis. The sequence goes on from OX243840.2 coordinate 10,198,606, forward strand.
TGATACCAGCAGCAATAAGCAGTAGGTAACTTGCCAACCTTGTATGATGCGACAACCAATTTAGTCTATACTAAATTATTCATCATAGAATAAATCTTTTTATACGCAATTGTAGGCAAAAGCAAATAATTAATATTTCGAAGCTTCAAAAAATGAGTAACGTTACTAGTTCTGTAAAGCCGCGGGCTTAAACTATGAAGTATGAACCTCATATCGTCTTTAGGACCTCAGCTGAACATGTTTTTCCAATCATTCTTGTAAACTAGATAAGTATCTCGTTTAGTTATATACTCGTAGTTTTTGAGTTCAAACAGCAAGTGATGTGATAAATTAAAAGTAAAATTATTTTATCTTTATAGGTACGAGTATAAATTGGATTCAAATTTCACTTATTTTCTTTGATTCTCGAAATAAAGAAATGGCATACCATTATGTTTATAGCTATTTTGTTTCTTATTTATATTTTATGCTCTCTAAATCTAAGGTTTTGTTAAATAAGAATGTTTAACAACGCACTATCTAAAATTCTTACATACCATGAGACCATTATACGTGACTAATTGAGATTTTTCCTTATACTATTTTTATCGCCTTAATTAATGCCGCACGCAAAATTTAAAATAATTAATTTCTTTCAGCGCTAGCGCTTCCACTTTTATTAACTTCATACTCTATTGTAGAGTTGGCTCTACTCCAATTCTGAGCTTGCGTTTTTCCATCATCTATGTAAACATTATAACATTCACATTTCATGTTATATTTAAAAAAACCTTTATTTATTAGATCTGGGATTAAAATTATCGTAGCGATGGATTTGTTAAGGTTAGTGAACTTACCAGCGATTTGTTCTGGGGGGAGCTCATCAGCCTGAAAAGCAAAATATTATATTTTTAAAACATGAACAACTTTTCATAAGTTTTTTATAATAGTTTAGACAATTAACAGCTGCCATAAAATTACGTCCGTCTAACTGTCCGACTGTATTTTTTCACTCGGCACGTTCCATTATTTTTGTGTGTATGTAAATAAAATATTTTCTAGAAATACTTATGCTGAGTAATTTTATCGAAATACCTACTAGGTTTCTGTGCAAATAAATAGAAGAGAAAGACGCAAGGTTTCCGTGGAATTGCGTTACTAAAGCATAATAAATTTATTTTATGTGCAATTGAAACCAAAATAGACGCGGTGCTCTTGCATACTTGATACTCGTTTGATACTGACCGGCTTCGAATTATTTAAAATGTTTAATTGTAACATGTTGTTAACTATTGTTATTAAAAGCTGTTTCATAATCGAAGTTAACTTATTGATGAAGCAACAACACACACCATTGAAGATTTGTAAATTAGTTCTTTTTGATTGCTTAGATAGATGTTAATTTAATATACATATTTAAGTATATTAAATTAACATACTATTATATTTTAAAAACAACAGCAACAACACACGCTAATTTCTTTTTGACTGCTTAGATAGATGAAAATTCAAAGCAGGTGCTTTGAAATTTTAAAGCATCTGCTTTGAAATCTCAAGTATCTAAGCAATCAAAAAGAATTTACTTTGAGATTTCAAATTATTTGCTTTGAAATTTCAAAGCATCTGCTTTAAAATCTCATCTATCTAAGCAATCAAAAATAATTTACTTTGAGATTTCAAATCGTTTGCTTTGAAATTTCAAATCTTCTGCTTTAAAATCTCATCTATCTAAGCAATCAAAAAGAATTTACTTTGAGATTTCAAATCATTTGCTTTGAAATTTCAAAGCATCTGCTTTAAAATCTCATTTATCTAAGCAATCAAAAAGAATTTAGTGTGCGTTGTTGCTTCATCAATAGAGCTTTCATAATTTTAAAATATAACAGCATGTTAATTTATTAAATTTAAATATGTATATTATATTAACATGCTATTGAGATTGAGATTATTATATTTAAGGCCATCCATAAAAACACATAAAATGAATCTTAATATAAGTAGATAAGTATTCGAATGATAAAGTTAAAATATATATACTAACATAGTAAACCATTTTACATAGGTGCAAGCATTACTGCATACAATAAATTCTTATTGCAATATGTAAATAAATAAATGGTAAAGAAATGTAATCCTAAAATGTGAATTGGTAAAATATATCTATTAATTTGTAGCTACCTAATTGCTAAGATTGTGATTTAATTTACATTTCGCTGATTACTTTTTAACCTAGAGTTAGTTCAAGAATGGTTAGTAAGTACCTATATGTTATCTGTGTTACATTTCAAAAGTGACTCCAAACAATGGCATATAATCAATGAACACTTTAGTTAGCAATCATTTATCAATTTGTAATGCTCTCCAGGCATTTAAATAACTTATTCAACGACTATTACGTTGACAGGTGAACAATGTTTCTTGTCATGTTTTAGAATACGTCTATTTAGCTGTTAGAAAATAAATACGTTTAAGTTAGTCGTCGCCTCTGCTACCGGCTGTCAATCAACCACGAAATTGTTCGAGTATTCACAACTAATGCAGTGACAGCACCTGTTAGCGTCCACTTATCGGCTTACACTATTTGTTTTGTTTCATTCATCTATTCATTTTTCAAATTAGTATCATATCCAAGCACAGATTTTTTTACAATTTGTGTTAAAGTAAACCGATTTTTTTAATAACATTTAGTGTAGAGACCTACCCAGTCTTCAGTATCCAGACCCATGTTTGATGTCACTAGTTAACACTTTGAGACGCACAACACGACTGCCCGCTAGTCTGATGCTTCCAGCGTTCAGGGTTATTTCTGATGGCTCACGAGTTAGGCTGGCCTTTCTGATACTTTCATATAACGGGCGGTGTATGCGGTGTGCGGGGGGCACGGCGGCCCCTTTGGCCCCCGAATCCACCCCGGCTTCCTGCGCCCGCGCCGACCAATCGCGTGAGCCTCAAACGGCAGGATGCTAAAGTATTTTTAGTAGAAACGTGGTTATGAAAAACGTAAACAAGCGGTGCGTGCGATGCTGAAGCGTGTAATGTACCGCCCGCCCCCCGTAGCCGCGCCGCCGCACCTCCCGCCTAAATGACCCCGCGCCAACTCTCTCATAATGAGAGTAATTAGGTATAATTTTTAAAGTCGTTTGTCATGTGTAGGCAGTTTATTATGATGGCGTAAAGGAAACTGCAGTTTTTATTTTTAATGACTGTCGTAATTAATTTTGTATCGAGATATTGTTTATTGGTATCTTTACTATCTGACTGTTTACGTATTTCTGAGAAAAAGATGTTATGATTTTTATCCTGTTTTTTTTCCAAATTGCTCATCAAACTCTACTTATCTCTTACTGTTGGAACTTGACTGAGAATGAGCACTAATTAGTACCTAGTATCCTTACATTAATTGCATCCGATTGAATGGTAGGATATCTGATTTCAAGTCTTCTTTAATTGCTGATTGAGCAAGTGAGTAGCTAATTAATATCAGAAGTTAAGTTTTTTCAGTTAAAAGCTTTAGTGGGTACTTTTTACTGTTAGTATTCTGTTAGGTGTTCTGTGAGGTATGTCGCAATACTATGCGAATAATGTGAGTTAATTCTAGGCCACATAACGACCGCAGTTATTTTCATACGCGTCAATTGTTACGGGATATCAGAGGCCATTAAGATTGCCACCATAAAAAACCGGGACGAGTATCAAAGGGTGACGTCAGTGTTCTTTCAGTAGTCGGTATCTCGGTATACACCTGCTGGCGGTACCTACTTTGTTTTGGGTTGCCGCAAAGAAAGAAGTTATTTGTGGAAATTACCACAAAAATTATGTGCGTGTATACAGAGTTTCAGTAAAACAACTCTGGTTTGATTTTGAATGAAAAGTAAACAAGGCACGCATGACTCATTGTTTCTATATTCTAATATACTTTAGTCAGGCCACTAAATTAAACCTGTAATGCTTACCAATAGCACAGTATTTAACCGACTACATATTATAAATTTAAATGTTTAGAATTTAAGGTGTTTGTTACGTATTCTTGCTCAATTTGTTGAACGCCTTTAGATGAAATATTGAAAAATTATTAGGTGTGTGCATAATAAAGCTCGTTAACGAAGCGATTTACAGAGAAATGTTGAGTAGGTAAGTACTCTGTCGATTCTAAACCCGAAATCACAAAACGTGCATATTTTTGGTAACAAAATAATTAAACATATTTTGTTGAGTATGATTGCATCGTTCCCGGCTTATCCACTAAAAATATAGGCAGTAAGTAGATGTAAACTGATAGTGTGTGTTTTCGTCAATGATATTCATTTTAGAAAGATTTACTACCAATTTCTAAAGACTCAATAACAAAGCATTAGCTGCCGAACATTTTGCGTTTTTCGAGGACAAAAAACCTACATTGAAAATGTCTATGAATAAGAAGATAAAAAGTTTATTCAAAACCATTTTATTCTTACTAAAATTAAAGATTCTAATCGATGTAGATGCGGAAGCTTGTAATTAGCAATCTAATATACTATTTATAAATTTATTAGTCTGTAAGCCTTCTCTAATGTTAATAAAAAAAGATATGTTGAAAAGAAAATCAGCAATGAAAATGAATGAGTTTGATACATTCTGGATGAACACGGCTTTAGGCAATTTCTCATAGTAAATAAATACGAGACACGTAAACATATTTGGAACGGACAATCAATCACCACTTAGATGATGTACCTATGCGTTACAACTGAATGGAAATTGGCACAAAGCTAGTACGGCCCAATAACGTCCTTTCAAACCGCGAGCGTTCACCCAGTGCTCCCTTTGATGACACTCAAAAACCTTTCAGTCACAATGACGTAGGAGCATCTTGTTTTCCTTCTTCATTTATTTTCCTTTATACCGCTTATTGAGTTATTTATATTTTGTCGTATATTTTTGGGTACGATTCCCCGGATTCATTTCGTTTTTATTTTCTTTATTTGCATTTTTGCAACAAATTTGCGGGAATTGCGTTTCAGTTAGTGATTTATTCACAGCCCGTTTTTAAGTGGCGAAATATTCAAATGACGATAACGTTAGATTTTCTAAATTAATTCAAAGCTGGAATCGCTGAGAGTAATGAAAAAAAAATTAAGATTTAATGTCTACAACAATATTATCTTAATTTAAAAATGGGAACCGAAAAAATGTTTTAGACGAAACATGTGTGCTATGTAACGTTCCGATGTCTGTTGGCAAACATTATTTTGCCGATCTGTCATCAGTTGATTGTTTAAACTAAACGTTTGCGTCTTTTATTTTTTAATTTAATGTTCCTAAATCTATCACACTCTAGTTTAACCAAATTCATAGATAGCATTTCATTGAGTACCTAAGTATCAAATACTTATCTATACTAATTTTATAAATTATGTAAATATATATATTACGGGCCTTAATCGCGTGAATAACTTAAGGTAAAATGCCTAGTTTATTGCCCGACGTTTCGATCGTATTGCAACGGCCGTGGTCACGGGTAGAAACGGGTGGGTGTTGTTCACCTGTTAACAAGGCATTTTACCTTAAATTATTCACGCGATTAAGACCCGTAATATATATATTTTCATAATGTGTACAAATCGCAAAAGTTCATCAATAATATTATAAAGCTGACGATTGTGTTTGAACGCGGTAATCTCAGGAATTACTGGTTCGATTTTAAAAACTATTTTACTGTTGGATAGCCCATTTATCGGGAAGGCTATAGGAGGACCAATAGGAGCGGAGCAGCAATGAAAAATGTTTCAAAAACTGGGAAAATGTACGCAGACGAAGTAGCGCAGGTCGGCTAGTAACACATAAAATCCACATTAGTTAGATATGTATTAGAATAAATTTTAGTAGATACCTATATGGCATTCACAAATCGCTAATTGTAATACTAATATTTGGTTTTTCGTCAAAACACTTGCGCCAATTGTATTATAGTATGGTTTTTTTACATAGCTTGAAAGATGCTGAGTGACATCATGAATATTTGTTATTTCAAAAGTCAACCCGAGTAGGTACGAACACAGCCGCTCGTTTAACAGTTTGTAGTAAGTAAACACAATGTAAAATGCTATATTCAAGGGACGCTAATTCCACACAAACGATAGTAAGTACTGGACCCAGATTAAACGTGTTGCAACACTGAAATATGTGGACTTTACATTTATATCATACCGTACGTTTGGGCGAGCCGCATTATTACTTTATGAGAAACATTTCATTTTTTTCAGTGAAAGACTTCCAAATACCTACAATAGAAAGTATCTCTAGGTAGAAATTACTTTTATACCTAATAATTTTTATATCTATACTAATATTATAAAGCTGAAGAGTTTGTTTGTTTGAACGCGGTAGCTCAGGAACTACTGTTCCGAATTGAAAAATTCCTTTTCTGTTGGGTAGCCAATTTATCGAAGGCTATAAAACATCACGCTACGATCAATAGGAGCGGAGCAGCAATGAAAAATGTTGCAAAAACGGGGAAAATTGACGCATACAAAGTTGCGCGGGTCAGTATAGTTTTTAAATATGGGGTCGTTCATAAATCACGGTGACGTTTTTTTAGGCCACATTTTTTTGACCCTCCTCCTTCCACCTTGGTGATATTTGGTAAGGTTTTAGACTACCCCCCACTGAAGATGACGTGTATTTTTTTTAAACAAATTCTAATAGCCCAACAATTTTCACACGAGTGTGAGTCTCCAACGACGGGGGTGCAATTGGTTTAACACCGGTCAAGTGTGAGTCGCTCGCACGAGATCACCAGATTGACCGGCGTTTAATCAATCAATCCGTGGGGAGGGGATTGATTAAACGCCGCTCAAGCTGGTGATCTTTAATGTTCGTGATCTCCCTCCCTATTCGAACCCTACGTGATTAATGGAGGACCCCAAACTTGTCTAATATTTAAAAATGAAGTCTGTTAATTTTTCATTTTATTTTCAAACGACTTCAAAAAGGAGGCGGTTTTCAATTCGACTGTATTTTTTTTTAATGTTTACTCGCAGACGGCTGAACCGATTTAAAAAAATATTTTTGTGTTTGAAAGGCTCATCAAAGTTAGGATCTAATGATGAGATCTTCGAGAAATCGAGGGAACTCTTCAAATATTAAAGGCATGTAGTAATTTGGGTATATATTGTTGTAATTCTTGCATTTACCCTTAAAAAGCACCGTTTAGTAAAATGGAACTGATGATGAAGACCACAGAAGACCAGCGGAAATATTTAATAATACATATTATTATTATAAATTTGGATAGTAAACATGTGTAATGTGCGCAATTGGGTACAAGCCCTGTGTCACGGGTGACTTTACAAACATACAAGTCACGGCCACAAACTACACCCAGATCCGGAACAACAATTTGCTGCACACAGTGCTGTCCCGTGTGGGAATCGAACCCTCGCTCGACTCTCTCGATTGACACTGGCACCGCGCCACAATGCCTCTGTGTCTAAATAACATAAGTGTTCATATCCGTCTAGCTTTTGCGGAGATAACCGGAAACAAACAAGCATATTTGGGTAGGTTAATAGTAGATTAAATAAAATAAAACTTGTTATTTTAACATTACAAATAGGCTCTTTTATTTTATATAAGTGCATTGATGATACCTACAGTGGAAATCAAATATATTTCACTAGCTGACCCGCGCAATTTTGTATGCGTGAATTTTCCCCGTTTTTACAACAGTTAATTGTTGCTCCGCTCCTATTGGTCGTAGCGTTGGTCCGATTTTTTCAATTCGGACCCGTGCTTCCTGAGATTCTCACGTTTAAACAAACAAACTCTTCAGCTTTATAATATTAGTATAGATGAACGTATTGCTTGTACCTATGTGCACGAGATAAAGTAGATAGTAGATAGATATAGTAGACCTATAGTTCTTTAGCAATGTAGCTAAGTACATAATGTAATGGGCGGGTGCCAATACAAATGTACCGACGATAAATCAATCTCATTTTTATGAGTACTGGAAAACTCGAAACGGGTTATTTCGAGCAACAGTTATGAAGTCCGCACTTCGTAAAACAATTTGAAATCGGGACGATGGCAAATGGTCCGTAAACTTAGTCGTCAATGAGAGAAGCATTCACATTTGTGGATATAATTTTGGTGACTTTATTGCAAACATGTTGACTGCCTCGCCTTCTCTTCTATAAAGAGTACTTTTTAGTTCGTGATTATGTGTAATCAGTGGCAAATAAATACTCATTACGAGCTATGTTGATTTGTAAGTTTACGCCAAAATTTTCGAAACTTTTGCGACTACTTCCTGGTATCCGATTAAGCTGAAATTTGGCGTACCTACTTTTAGATATCCGGTGACAATGCAAAATTATGACAAAATCGTGCTGATCTGATGATGATCCCGGGATGTAGGGGAATTTTCTGATGGCAAATGTTACTCACGGTAGCTGAATTTCGCAAGCCGATTTCGACCACTTTCTGGTATCCGATTAAGCTGCAACTTGGCATACTTAAGCATATTCGGTGGATAATACATTATTATGAAAAAAATGTGCTGATGTGAAGATGACGCCAGCATATAGGGACTGGAACTCTCTGATGGCAAATGGCACGGTATGAATTTGAGCTCGTATGTAGTGTTATCATGAGTACTGACAAGGATCTGATGATGAAGCAGAAAGATTACCTATGGAATTAACACCTGGAGAGTTCTTAAATAGTCGAATTTAGAGTCATTAGCTTTGTTGTTTCAAGCACTTTACATTAAACATGTTTACGGAGACCTGATGAAGAAGCAAAAGGATTGCCGCTTCAAATAAGTCATAAAAAGTGCTAAGATAGTCGATTTTTGGGTCATTGTTTTTGTTATGTCGAGTTCTTTCCATTACACTTGGTGACAAAGATCTGGATGACGAGGTAAAAAGATTGGCACTGAAACTCTGTCATGGTAAGGGCTAAGCTAATCCATTTTGGATTTGAATAATTTCCATAATACATGATTACAAGAATTTTATGATGAAGCAAAGGGCCGGTGTTCCAAATCCTCATCCTTCAGTAGCTAAGCCAATCTTACCAACTTTGCTAATTAATTTATTTTATTAAATATAAAAAAAAACGTAACTAAAAAGTAATTTATAAGAAGAGTATATTGAAAGAAGACTACATGAGATTGTATAGACCAACCTCAATGGGTACTACATAGTACCATTGATCCACTTAAAATTTAAAAACTGTATGTGCTTATAATGTAATTAATGTTAATTACTGCTAATTATTGACCAAGTATAAAAATTTTGCAAAAGAAAAAAAAATAATTTTGAAAAATCTTTAGTTACAAAAGTAAATGGTTTTCTAATTTAATACCTAAGTAACATTATCAAACGGCGACAACAATATTCTCATTAGCAAAATACAATAAACTATACAATAAAATACATTACATATACATATACATTACATACAGCAAAGAACTACATCTATTTACCTTTATCAGTTAAATAAATCATCGATTGAGTAGTAAGCTCTTTGTGTAAGATGTCTCTTGACTACATTCTTAAATGTATTTATTGGTAGACTCAAAAGATTAATATAAATCTAATAGATTACTTAATAAATGTCTATACTTTATAGTCTTTCTGCCACGAATTGATGATAACGATTCTTTGTTGATAGTAATGGTATTGATAGTAGTGATTATTACAGTAATTTATTTATTATTAATACAATTACTTTATTAATACAATAATTATTGTATTAATAAAGTAGTGATTATGTTTAATGACGATGATGGTTGATGATGATTGATAACAATTATGATGATTAGTAATGACAATATGATTGAACTGTCAAGTTCGCTTATGTCAACATTTTTATCGCTCAGATTCGTTGCTATGAGAAGTGCAGCCTCTTCGCTCTTACGTTATAATGCGTAAGCACCTAAGTTCGCCTTCGCTCGCATGCTGCCTGTGCTTTGTTACAGCGGGCGGAGACTACCACCCCTCTGTGCCTCCAGTTTTAAAAAAACCCGCCAACAGCATGTCGGACCACGCTCAGTGTAGGATTCCGTAGCAGTTCCTACAATGATACATGAAAAAATGCATCAACCACAGAGTGTAACTGCAATTACGTCATTTTGTTGAGAAGCGCAGTTTTTCGGCAATCTAAAAATGCTATATTCGATAATGTTAAAAATAATTTCGATGAAAATATTTGTTTAAGCGTTTTCCTTGTTATTTTTTCACATTTTGGCTCTACGGTTTAAAAAATTCAGCTTCTGTAAAATGTAAAACGTAATAACATGTAGATATGGCGTGCCCCCTATAAATATATTTTTTGCTTTTCAACTACCAACCTAATTAGTGGTTTATACATGACACCTATTTCCCCAATACTGATTTCGTTAGTAATATCACCGCAGAATGGAGATCCCACCACGATTCTCTACCGAAATCAATTAATAAAATAAAACCGGGCAAGAACACAGTTGAAAGTATTTAATAAGCGTTAGCTTTGAAATTTTTTCCATAATTTTTGGCCATACGATTCATAAGATAAAGGGAAGGGAGTAGGGGACCATTTTTGCAACTTTCGGAGCGATTATTTCCGGATTTTTTTTTCACACAAATTCACATAATCAAAAAAGTTTATTATAAACCACCTGTCGAATGAATTCCACATGAAGATATTCGTTAAATATTTTTTAGCTTCTGTTACATGTATGGAGCCCCCCCCCCCCCCCATTTTTATTATTTAGCCATCGAACTAAGTAGCGGCTGGCATAAGACGCCTATATTTCAAATTTCATTCATATACATTGTGTAGTTTTTGAGTAAAATGCCTTTAATATACGGACGGACAGACACATAGATGAACGGACATGACGAAACTATAAGACTTCCGTTTTTGCCATAAAAACCAATAAAATTCTAGAACTTAACTTTTTGCTTCCTTTACTTACAAAGTAGATTGTACATACTCACAAAACAAACTCTCTTCCCGCTGTCTGTCCGTATGCAACTACGTTTAGGTCTTCTAAACCACGCAATGGATTTGGTATTTGTTTTGGATTCTAAATCAAAATAGAAAAGAAGAAGACAAAACACTCGCCAGTTAAAATGCGAGATTGAATCAGGTGGAATGCGTAGGTATATAGTAAATACTTGTTGTTTTTGTAGGAACTGATACATAGGCAGTAAGGTGTTGCGTTTTCTTTCATTATTTTTTAGACGAGTGGAAACTGTTGCGAGTTGTAAATTTTATTTAGTCGGCAACGCTTTCTCCAATAACACTGTCAACTCTTACCATAAAACCAATTTTAACGCCATCTCTTCAGTGTAAGTACCAATATAATTCTACATAAATAATGTAATTTTAACCCACACGTTACATTTTAATAAAATAATTTTTATTTCATTAAAATCAAATGAAACTTATCGGAAACTATTAAAAACTTTTAATAGTGGTAATAATTTATCTGTGGCTTCTATTTGTTGCCTCCGGGTGGGATTGGCAACCAACCTGAAATCGTCACGGTCATAAAATATTCTAATAGGCGAGTTTCAACTGTAGGTAGGCATATATTTTACTAGCTTAAACCACAAAAAAACATCTGCAAATTTCAGCTTTTTTGTTCCACATGCCGATCGTTGATGAGCAAATTAATGAAAATGACATATTAGTTATAGTTCGAGACTTAATCGTGTGAATTATTAAAAGGTACGAACCTTTTATTTACCCGACGTTCCATCAGTGGACCCGTGACCACGATCGGTGCAATTCGATCGAAACGTCGGGTAAATAAAAGGTTCGTACCTTTTTATAATTCACGCGTTTAAGTCCCGAAATATCACACTAATATTATAAAGGCGAAAGTTTGTGAGTATGTGAGTGTGTATGTTTGTTACTTCTTCACGTCTTAACGGCTGGAGCGATTTTAATAAAATTTGATATGGAGTTAGCTGACACCCTGGATTAACACATAGGCTAATAAAATGCGGGTAACACCGCGGGGCACAGCTAGTATCTAATATGTATAAAAATCTCGAAAGTTTAAAAACATTTTCAATGACAGTATTTTCATTTTCTAGATATGGCTACCCACCTAGATTTTTACTTGGAATGCAAAGAACGCATGATCGGTGAAGTATGGATGGCAATAAGTAACCAAAAAATTAGATTAAATTTAATTAGCTACTGTTTATTAGTTTTAGTATCTAATGTTTTAGTTACTAAACAATAATACGGGTAAATAATAAAAAAACCGGGTTGCACTCCGGGAGTACCGGCAGAAGTAAAAACTTGAACATTAACGTTGTGCATTTTTGAATATTATATTGGAATGATTAGGGTTTTTTTTTATCAATATAAAAGTACTATCATCTAAGTGGTTAAAAACAATATTCATCTATCATACATAGACATGGCAATTTAAAAAATGGCAATAACAACGACATGACAATTAAATCATAAATATGAAATATTATTTCACAAATTAAAAAACAAAAATCAAAAAATTAAAATAAAAAGGGAAGAAATAATCATTTGGACTCGAACCGGGATCTTCTGGTTTCTAGACCGCCCGATATCCCACCTGGATTGGTGGGTTGGTAGATTGGTGGGAAGGCCCACCAATCTGGTCACGTGATCCTGACGCGAGTTTACCATTTTATTTTCATATTATTTTATTATCGCCACTAAAGAAGTTTTCACTTAAAAAATATACAATGATGCATGTAAAATGAAAAACTCCTTGGTTAACATTACTGGTACATAGAATTGTTGTATAAATTCAGGTATACCTACACAAGAAATACGGAAGTTTATCGAACCCCTCGCAATGTGTTGCCAGATACAAAATTTGCGTAATAGTGTGGGTTGATTTCCTATCTACAAACGAAATTATATTATTACGATATCTTATGTGAAGACTGTCTTAATGTGTTAATAATATATTCATTATAAATATAAATAACGTACGTACACATTAATGTCTAATAAACATACAAAGAAATCGTTACATAAACTGATGAGGTGCACCTGTTATTTAATGTTACGGGAGTTTTATGAACTATTTTACAGATCTTTTTTTTAACGTAGTTCCCTTAAAACACGATATCTTTTGTTTGCAGACTGAGGGGCTAGACGAAAAAAAAGGGTACATTTCGACTTCGATCAAAAATCTTTTAATTACGATTAAATGAAGCTAACTGATAGTGTTTTATAGCTTGTTTGTATTTTTGTAAAAGGTTGTATAGTAATCGCGCTGGAAGTTTTTTTTCTCTTCCCGCCGATATTATTCGGAAGGGATTATGGCTCGAAGATTCTGTGCATACGCCAGTTTCAAGTTTATTTCCATTCTAGGTTTCTTCTTTGAATCATAAAGTCTCATGGCCAGTTTCATGTATATTTTCATCGAATCACAAAGTCTCGTTCTTATCCAGCTATCACGTATTTCAAGTATATATTACACTAGTTGTCCCACGCAACTTCGTCTGCGTAATTTTTTCCCGTTTTTGGAACCTTTTTTATTGGTGCTCTGCTCCTATCGTAGCGTGATGTTATATTGCCTATAGCCTTCCTCGATAAATGGGCTATTCAACTATGAAATAATTTTTCAATTTGGATTAGTAGTTCCTGAGATTACCGCGTTCAAACAAACAAACTCTTCAGCTTTATAATATTACTAGCTAGCTAGAAGTTGCGCGGGTCAGCGCAACTTCGTCTGCGTAAACTTTCTTCTTATTTCTCCACTATTTAATGGATGTTATTATACATATAAACCTTCCTCTTCAATCACTCTATCTATTAAAAAAACCGCATCAAAATCCGTTGCGTAGGTTTAAAGATTTAAGCATACATAGGGATATAGGGACAGAGAAATCGACTTTGTTTTATACTAAGTAGTGATGTAATAGATGCTAAACGTGGAGATGTGAAAATAGTGACAATGCAATGTTAGCTTGCCGCCATTTTCACAACTCCCGCTGGAAGTTTACGTATTGTCAATTCATCATCGATGTTGCTAAGGATGTGACTTAACCATTCGATAACCAAAAGGACCGAATTTTCCTAAAAATCGATTTAAAATTATGTACAATTTTATTGTGTAGAATATTATATTGTTTGAAATTTATGTAATGAAGAAAAAGTTTACAAGGGCAATGGTTAACGGTTTCATGGAAAACAGGTAGGTAATAAATAATTATTATCTCATTTAATTTTCATTTTTTATTACAAAATATTTAAAATTTATAACAATTAGTGAGCAATTGTACCTATTTTAATTACTAACTTACATTTCAATCTATACTCTATACAAATAAATAAAACTTGAGTGTCTGATATACAGATGTCAGATGTACTTTTATATACATTTAGTAAAAATAAACGTTATTTTCATATTACAAAATATCAATATATATATGGTATATATGGTACTTAACCTAAGACTTAAAAAAAATTGTTATCCTGGCAGATCAACAAGGACGCATGATACAACGAACTCTCCAAACATTAGTTGGTAAAGACTATTCAGTAATCTGCATGTGTAAACCAATGGCAAGAATGTGTGATATACTAAGCTCATTTAAATGTGAACTATCAACACTGACCTTGGAAGACTACGTAATCATAGCAGGAGGTACAAACGATGTCAACCCATACGATTTTCGTTTTCATATAAGGTCATGGCCCGAATGTCATAGGAATACTACTGTTATAATTACCCAAGTTCCTTATAATAAGTATTTAAATGTAAAAAAACTAAATTATGAGCTAAAATTTGTATGCCATAATTTTGGCTATGTAAATTATCTAGACTTAGAGTTCGCCAGATATATACTACTATTAATGTAGGTCGTGGTTAAGGGAAATACTACGTATAGACTATCAATTGAAATTTAACGTTTATAACAATGAAATGCAAACGAAAATAGTCACGGTAGATAAATCTACACAAACAGACATTGGAGCTACTATACACAGCGGGTTAGAGACTTATAACGCAACTGAACTGCAACAAGAAACACAGTTTTTTCTTTAACAACCACAGTAATTTCTTTTATTTACTTCACCAAAATATACATGGTGTCTTATCTAAAAAAGAAGTTATAGAGATGACTCTAAAAGAAATTAGGGGTCGAATAAATCCAGACGTTATATGCTTTACGGAGACGTTTGTCAAAAAAGGCACTCAAAGTAATATAAATATTGCAAACTACGAATTAGCATCCCACTACTGCAGGCAAAGTAAAAGGGGCGGTGTATGTTTATTGGTCATGAAAGGAATATCATACAAATAAATTACCTATTTTGAAAATCTTCAAATTGCTTACCACTTTGAACAGTGCGCTATACATTTAATTACAAATAATATATTAATAATCTGCATGCATCGAATTCCTTCAAAAAAGAGACTACACCTAGATTGTTTCTTCGAAAATTTAGATATGATGTTGCACAAGTACTTAACCAAATATCACAAAAATAAAATTGTTATAGCTGGGAACCTAAATATCAATATTCTTGACATGAATAATAATACGAAGCCTTTGGTAGATATATTTACAAAATATAATCTTACTGTGCACATATCAGACCCGACCAGAGGTAAATCATGCCTAGACTTAATTGTAAGCAACATCGATAATGCAGTCAGTTCAATATTACAATTAGGACTCTCAGACCATGAAACTGCTCAATCATTGAGATGCCCCGTGAATTACAGAAATATTACCCCTAAATACATATTTAGTTTCAGGAGATGCTATTCAAAAGAGAATATTGAAAATTTAAATTATACCTACCAAGCTTAAGTTACTTAAATCTGGAATCTCAAACTGATCTAAATTTAGCTTTTGATGAATTTCATTCCTATTTTTGTCTTCTTTATAAGCTCTGTTTCCCAATTAATAAAATAAAAATAAATGTTTCAAGACAATTAAGATGGCTATCAAAAGGTCTAAAAATAGGTTACAGAAAAAAAAGAGATATGCGCTTTGCATACTATTCTACAAAAACCGCTAATGACAAATATAAATATTTAAATTACACCAAACTATTAAGAAAATGTATTGTGTGCGCTAAGAAACATAGTAACCAAAAGTTCATATTGAATAGTAAAAATAAATGTAAAGCAACATGGAAAATTATTAAAGATGAAACGATGGATTCACCGTATAATAATAACATACCAAAAATGAACGTGAAGGATTCGATAATTACTGATCCGTCAGAAATTTCAGAAGCCTTTAACGATCATTTCATATCTACTACCAACTTATTACATCATGATGTTACTTTAACTAATTGTAAAGCCCGTCAAGTGAATTCTATATTCCTTACACCGGTCGATGAAATATACATCACAAAAATAATAACTTTATTATCTAATACTACATCAGAAGGATACGACTCCATAAATACAAAAATTATTACACTGTGCAAAAATGAGCTATGTCCAATACTCGTATTTCTTGTAAATCTTTCTTTGGAAACTGGTACATTTCCACAAAAACTTAAATATGCAATTGTCAAACCTGTATACAAAATGGGGGAAAAACAAGATATATGTAATTATCGACCTGTAACGCTATTATCAACATTCTCAAATATCTTTGAGAAAGTGATGCACGACAAGTTGGTTTCATTCTTTAATAAAAATAATATAATAAAACAAAATCAGTATGGATTTCAAAAAGATAAATCAACTACACACGCGGCGTTTAATTTAGTAAACGATATATTATGGAATATAAATGATAAAAAACATACTACAGCCTTATTTTTGGACATATCGAAGGCTTTTGATTATGTGGCACATGATCAACTGTTAAAAAAGCTAGAGCACAATGGAATTAGGGGGTTAGTACTAAAATGGTTGGAAACATACTTAAAAAATAGATATCAGTGCGTACATCTTACAATACTAAATTCAAACAAAGCAAATTCATAAATCAAATTACAAGAGCAATGTACTTGGAGTACCACAAGGTAGCGTATTGGGTCCATTAATGTTTCTTATATATGTTAATGACTTACCCGAGGTTACTGAACATAAAACAATTCTATTCGCAGACGACATTTCAGTTATTATATCATCGAATAAAAACATGACATTAGAGCAACATAAACTTGATATTAGTAAAACTCTGTCAATTATTATACAATGGTTAAATTTATCTAAAACTAATTTAATGAATTTTAATAATTATAAAAATCAAAATATTGACATATTTTACGATGGACTAACTCTGAAGAATTCAAATATTACCTTCTTAGGATTTATTGTGGATACAAATTTTAAATGGAAGGAACATATTGAGAATGTATGTGGAAAGATTAATAGATTTTCTTTTGCGCTATACAAATTGACACAAGTTACTAACAAGAATACAGCTTTAACAGCATATTACGCATATGTTGAATCAGTGCTTAGATATGGCATACTGATCTGGGGTAATGGAACAAATATACACCAGGCATTTATAGCTCAAAAACGCTGCATACGATCTATAGTCGGTATTGCTCCTGATATATCTTGTCGCCCTTATTTTAAAGCACTAAATGTATTACCTTTGCCTTGTCTTTATATACTAGAAGTGGGAAAATTTGTGAAGAAGAACTCTAGTCTCTTTAAACAAGCTAAAGATGTTATTAAACGTAATAATATCAGAAACCCAAATAGATTGATAGTTGATGTAGTCCCTAAAACCGAAAAAATTAAAAACAATTGCTACATAATGTGCAAAAAAATATATAATAAGATTCCTGAAGAAATAAAACAGCTACCACTAAGCAGGTTTACCAATTTATTAAAAAAATGGCTCTTAGAAAAAACATTTTATTCCATTAAAGAATTTCTAAATTCTAAATAATGTTGCGTAGAGGTATAATGTGTCTATTAATGTATTGTTATTTGATTGGAGATTAGCTAATGTAATTAATAATATTAAATTTTTCCATTAATTAATAATATTGAATTTAATCCATTAAAAATAAATATATATATATATTGTTTTTTATATACAATATTAAGAAAATCCATAAAGTGTCTATCAACATATTAATGTATTGTAATGTTATTAGAGATATACTAATGTAATTAATTACTTAATAATAATAAAACTGATTTGCATGCTATTGTCAATAGTTAAATAGGCTTGAACTAACATTATTATACTTCAACACCTGTTTATAAATAACAACAAATAAATTTTATTCGCAGTAAATAAGGTATACAACCCTATTTACTGCGAATAAAATTTATTTGTATTTGTATTTGTATTGTATAACAAAAACACAGTTTTGTCTGTCTGTATATTTGTACCGGCTAATCTCCGAAATGGCTGGACGGATTTTGACTGGACTTTCACTGTTAGACAACTGATAATGTAAGGAGTAACTTAGATATATCATCACGCTAACGTCTATCGTGGCGTGTGGTACCGGCTTCGCGTCAAGGCGACTAAGGGATTTTACACCCGAGAGCAAGCAGCAGCGTCGATCACCAACCCGCTCGCCAAGCGTGACGATTATTTATGGTAATTACCCACAGGACCATAGGTTCTACTGGGGAAACCCGTGTGTAGCAGTGGGACATCGTATGGGTTGATGTATGTTTAAGTAACGTCTGTAGGGAGTAAGAAGAACTGAAATTTCACGCGGGCGAAGTTGAGAGCACAGCTAGTAATTGTTACCCGCGGTTTATTTCAGGAGATGCTAGGATGTCATCATGTCATGTTAGGATGTCAGCTAACTCTATACAAAATTTTATTAAAATCGTTCCAGCCGTTTAGACGTGAAGAACATACACACTCACATACTCACAATTTTTCGCCTTTATAATATTAGAGTGATTAATTTGTGTTTTCTATGGTTCAACATTCGAACGATTTCAATTCGCGCAGTCGCTATAATTTGTTGTCATAGTAACTGTCGTATTTAAGCAAAATTATAGTAACGCTGTACTGGATTGTTAGTTACAGTATTAATTATAAGATTTTACTTAAATTAAGTTATTCAAATTACATTAATTGCTCAGGGTTTAGAAATTATTCCATATTTATTTATAACAAAAAAACTCGAATTTCCAATGGGTTGTTTATACATTTTCAACGTGATGTTGTCAAAGGTGTATAGGTACTTGGATCGTGAGAACTACATCGATATAATATGTACTACTAACGTAGTACCGAAATATTCAAGCAAAAAGCGGCACTAAATAATACTAAGTACTACATAAAAGATGACTATACAAAAAACGTTTTAGAGAAAAGGAAAGAACTACAGGAACGGGTTAAATACGAAAAAGAAAAAGGAAATAAAGCCATTATTAAATATGATAAACTCATCATACTTAATAGTCAGTCAGATGCATCTGGTAGCAAAAAGAGAATGCTTTCCGTTTCTTCCGACACTAACCCACTCAAGCCCCACAAACGAGCAGATAGAAGACCACAGGAAAAGCGAATAAACAAGCCGAAACCTACCCACTCATCACTACAAAGATCATCTAGCATTACAGAAGGAGTTAGTAAGCCTAGCATGCTAAATTACCTAGTAAAAAAGAATACGAACCACCCGTCAAATCAGCAAGACAACAAGGACCAAAATGTAGTATAGCAATCAACGCCCCCTCCTCTCGCAAATGGATTATCGCTATAGCATCACTAAAATGGGATATCATAGGCATCAGTGAAACGAGAAGACAAGGTTTTACAATAGAAGACAGAGGCAAATACTACCTCTACAATAACGGACAAACTAAATGCAAATATGGGATAGGATTACTCGTTAAGAAACAACAGTCAGTGGAGGTCCTCGACTTCATCGGAATAACAGATAGAGTTGCCTTAATCCACATCAAAATGCATGGAAAACTATTTTGTATCGCTCAAACTTACGCTCCTACCCAGAAAGCAAGCGAAATAAATAGAAGACTTTTACACCAGCTTAGACACATTACTGGAAAAAAGCAACCCAAATCTCATATTCCTTGGGGACATGAATGCCAAAATTGGGCAACCAATAGAAGGCGAGAACAGGGTGCTGGAATGCTATGGATACGGTAAAAGAAATAGGAGGGGTGACCGTTTTGTCCAATTCTGTCTCCAGAATAATTTGAAAATAGCTAACACGCTCTTCGGAAAACCCGAAAAACTAAAATGGACTTGGCTGGCGCCTGATGGTTTTACCCGAAACGAAATAGACTTCATTGCCACAAACAAACCGAACATTATAGAAAATTGTAGTGTGATAAATAGCATGCATCACCCAAGTGACCACCGCATGGTTAGAATAACGATCAACCTTGAGCGTAGGCACCTAACACGTAAAAACTTTTCTATAACAGCTCAAAAACAAATTGATTACAAAATATATACCACAGAAATTAATAAATTCAAAGAGCCAGACGTAATAACATCTGTGCAGAACTACTACGACGTTATTGAGCATACAATCTTACAAAGCACTGAACGCGCTAGCATAAAGTTTGCATCAACTAATTATAACAACAGAAAAAAAGCAATTATAACAACAGAAGTTATAGAACTTAGTCAACAACGACACTACTTAAAAAACAAGTAAAATAAAACAAAAATCGAAAAAACCCAACTCAGCAAGTTATACAGACAAATAAACAAAAAAATCAAGAAAAATTTGAGGCAATATAGAGTCAATATTATTGAAAATCACATTAAAAAATCTGGCGCAGTTAAAAAAGCGTACAAACATTTAACCAATTCAAAACACGTGATGAACCAGCTTCAAAACGAGAAAAAATTGACAGTAACGAGCAGAGATGGAATCATGCAAAAAGCCACAAACTTTTACCAGCAACAGTACGCACCACAAGATATCACAAACCAAGAAAAGGTAGCTCTTTTTTCTCAAAACAACGACCAGGTACCAAAATTTGACAGAAACGAAATCGAATTCTCCTTAAAGTCAATAAAACCCGAAAAAAGCCTAGCATCGGATGGCATTACAAACGAAATGATTATTGCTGGCACAAGCGCTCTGACCCTACCACTAACAAACCTATTCAATTTAATACTCTTAACAAAAGAAATACCTAAACAGTGGACATGTTCAGATATCGTCTTGCTTTTTAAAAAAGGAGACCCCAAATCAATATCAAATTACAGACCAATAAGCCTCACGTCGAGCCTCTACAAGGTATTTGCATCGACGCTTCTTCGACGTCTTACTAGTATCTTAGACGATCACCAGCCAGTAGAACAGGCAGGTTTTGTAAAAGGGTTTTCAACAACGGATCACATTCACACTTTGAAGCTTGTCATTGAGAAATACAAAGAATACGACGTACCTCTCCACATATGCTTTATTGATTACAGCAAAGCATTTGATTCTATATTCCACAGTGCAATTTGGAGAGCTCTATCAAATCAAGGGGTAAACAATGAATACATCAATATATTGAAAGAAATATACAAGAAAAGTAGCGCTAGAATTAAAATCAATAAGTATGGCTCAGCCTTTGACATTGGAAGAAAGCAAATTTGAAGCAGGGCGACCCCATATCTCCAAAGCTCTTCATTGCGGTACTCGAAGAAATCTTCAGAACACTTGACTGGGACGATAGAGGGATAAACATATATGGTAACCGCCTCTCGCACTTGCGATTCACGGATGACATACTACTACTTTCGGAAGACCCAAAAGAAATGGAATTCATGATAGAGTCACTTTACATAGAAAGCAGAAAAGTAGGTCTAGAAATTAACCGGGAAAAAACTAAATTAATGTCAAATAGCCTAACTATACCGATTAAGGCAGATACAATAGAAATTGAATACGTAGAAGACTATATTTACTTGGGACACTTAATATCCTTCAAGGCATGTAATGATAAAGAAGTAGATCGAAGAATTAAAATAACATGGAATAAGTGCTGGGCATTGAAAGAGGTATTCAAGGGTAATCTCCCAGTCACACTGAAAACTAAAGCCATGCAGACGTGCATAATACCCTGTCTCACTTACGCTTCTCAAACATGGCCATTGCCCACAAAACAGACTCACAAGGTCAAAGTGTGCCAAAATAGTATGGAAAGGAGTCTCTTGGGCCTAAAGCTCAGCGATAAAATCAGAAATAAAAATATCAGGGAAATTACCAAGGTAGAGGACATAGTAAAAACCATAATGACCCAAAAATGGAAATGGGCTGGGCATGTCCAAAGATCACCAGGAAACAAATGGTCCAAAATTGTTACGAATTGGTACCCAATTCATAAGAAAAGACGGAAAGGAAGGCCATTCATAAGATGGATTGATGACATAGTTTCCACTGCTGGAACTACCTGGAGCAGACTGGCAAGAGACAGAGCGAAATGGAGGGAAATGGAGGAGGCTTTCACCGCCAGAGCGGTCCTTATAACAAAACGCGCATCAGCTAACTAATAGTTTAAGTAAGAAGTTATACCAACAAAGTAAAAATAAGCAAAGATTTTAACATAGCAAATAATGTATGTGTAAGGAATAAATAAAGCTATTATTATTATTATTATTATAACGTAGTACATTACCTAATACCTCAATTGAGAACTATAATTATTATTTTACCAATGTCAAACTGCTTGGGTGTAGAATAATTAAGAGATAGAAGAATTTGATATCTAGTAACATAGTCCAGATAGGTGGTTCGCTTCTGGCCCCGGTTTGGCTACGGAAGTCTCGGGTTCGATTCCTAAGTCTGGATTCAAATTTTTCTATTTTTCAAAAATGCAATTATTGTATTTGCTTGGGTGTAATATTTGTGTGAAAAATTTGTAAAAAGACAATTTTTAAAATATTGCGCTACTCCAGATTTTTTTTAAATCGTTAGGTAATACAAACACAAAAAATATATAGCAAAAGGAACTCCGTTCCAATCGTTCCTCTCTTTTTTTTTATATTTTTACTTTGATGCCCTTTGCATTGATTATATTCATAAAATTCTAGGTCAGTACCATTTCTCAGTGCCACTCGATCAGACCTACGTGTGGCATCCATGAAAAACATGGATGCCACACGTAGGTCTGATCGAGTCGAGTATGGTCTGATATTCCGTCTTGGTAGGTACACACAATTCTTTCGTGAAATAGTGCTGTTAACACATCACTATGTTTTATGGTTGAAGGGCATAGTGCAATTACTGGCCAAATGAGACTTATGAAGTCTGCGTCTCAAATGAGGAGTGCAGTGTGGTGACATTCAAATCTTTGCCAAACAAGGATTGGTTGGCACTGATACTGTTATGGCCTAGCGTGACGCGATTTATATTTCGTAAACTTTCGCGATTTGTTTTATACATTATAGCAGTTTTATAAGCTAAGACCTGTAGCTTATAAAATTCTATAATTTATATGAATTAAGCACTGCATTTACATAGAAGGAAATGACGGAAGGCCCATGAAAAAATGATATCGGCATGGCTCTAAATTTGTTGTTTGAGAGTCTTGGGAGTCATTGTGGGCATGATGGGCCTGTTTAATTTTTAAATATATAATTTTTAAATATATATAATATAATAAGAGCTTAAAATAAATCTAGTACTTACATCTTAATAAGTAGGTATCACATAACAGTTTTGTACCTACTTCCAAAAAGCAATGCGAACAAAATGTTCAACACCCAGTTCATTCGAGCCGACACGATAGACAGCATTTGGCTCAGTGTTGTATTGTTATTCGCAATAAAGTTACAAGACATAAAAACTTCATGGTGATGATAACGTAAATATTATACACGTTCTCTATTTATATACATACCTACCTAGCGACCAGATTTGTAGTTGCGTTTTAGGTAGGTAGGCACTAGTAGTACCTACATAATATCTAAAACGCAGGTGTCCCAAAAGACAATGTAGATACTTTTTATTAAATTTTCCTGAGGTATAACCCGATACGAAAATGTATCTTTTTAGAGACTGTTTTTGTACGTACAATATTATCTAAATACAATTTAGAGGGAAGTCGAAAAGAATGGTATTCTGAGGACCCTCCGCCACTGCTAGGTACTTACTAAGGCACTTGTCACACCAAAACGGCGAGAAAACGAGTAGCGAAACGTACATACTTGTCCCGTTTATACTCCAGAGATAGGTACAGATATTAATAGTTGAAAATATTAGTACCTATGGCCATACTAGGCACTAGTAATAAATGAATTTTATACAGCTTTCATTTTGCCCGTGAACATCAGTTCACTTAAATAAATTTATGTCCCAGGCATGACTAAAACCCCTTTTATTTGGGAAATTTGACACTAGACCGGTGTGTTTTGACAAGCAATTGCTGTTGAAGCTGGTGTACCTACCGGAATTGAAACATATGCAGCCTGGCCTTGCGACCGTCGGGATTCTCGCAAACAATAGGTAAAGCCGGAGAAAAGAAGAACCTTGCAATAAAAACTCGCGGCCACTCTTTTCAAATACAATGTTTGAATGTTTATAAACTTGATATGGGGGTAAGGTGCTGCGACTAATATACTATACACCATCTTAAAGGACTGATGCAAATTGTATTAATCAATGTGACAATTAAAACGAAGTGACAACAAAATTCACCCAAGCATATTAAAGTAACAAGGAGCAAGCAACTAGATCTATTTTTCTTTATCATTTAAATATTCATCTACTGTTTAAACTCCACGTATAAGATGGTTTTTTACTACATTTTTGAACTTATTTACTGATAGACTCATAATACTAGCTGGTATCTTGACTTTTATGTCTATACCTATGATATTGACTTACTAATTTGTGCTTATTTCTCGTGTTAACCGGGTGAACGTCACTATTTTTGTGAAATAAATGCATATTTAGTTTGCAAATATATACTGAGATGCAACTATCATAATACTTAGCTCTTTAAACTTTTCTCTAAGGGAAACTCGTGCACCTAGTTTGTAAATCGCACACATTGCACGAAACCGCTCATGAGCTAGGGTAGAGACTAGGGTACTAGGCTACTAGGGTTTACCTCGGAGGTATCTATGTACCTACTACATACACCATTTAATATATCATTAAGTATGTCAATTCTGCTAAGACTTGTAATATCTTATAATAACTTAGAAATTGATTTATCGGCAACAGCGAACCCTTTAAATCGTCCAGTTACATAGATTTATGACTTGTATACCTTAAAATGTTGTATATTTGAAATACGTTTGTAAATCATGTACAAATTTTGTTCACGCCTACGTTTTTATTTATAACGGGAATTATGATTTAGCTGTTACATGAAAATGATTAAAGCGGGACATAAATACATTGATTGATATCGTTTGGTGGGCTTTTCAGTTTAACGGCAGCTGTTTGATGGCGGTTTTTACAGACAAGAAAATAATCACGGCGAGTGCTTTTCGTTCAAATTGAATAGTCCAAATGAGCTTTATGCCTTACCTACAGAATTTTGGTGCCGCTCTCGGCATTCCTACTAGGAATATTAGCGTTAATATCTACCTATTGGTTGTAACTAATTCCATCCACTTATCATATATGTATTAATAGATATTTAGATCAATCACTAATGTTTACTGTCTCTTCCGTGCATTCACTCGGGCCGTAATCTTGTTTGCTACTGCACTGCAATAATTAAAAAAATAAAAGCTTCTACTAAGTAGCATTTTTTCTGTTGTTTATATTTCAGAGACTCTTTAACTATCTAACTGCAATTACTTATGTGAATTTATCGCTGCTAGGCACATTGTATTTTTAGTTTTCAATCTTGCGAAATGAAAAATAGAGATTGATTAGACAAAACAGCGAGTTACTAAAATCCCTAATGTACACATCCGCCCACGCGGCTCGGACTCATTTGTTTTGTTTATAGAAATGTGCACGGCCGCGGATTGTGGAATGATATGTTTCAACGTAAAATAATGCTCCTGTCCGAACTTTAGCCCACTTGGTGTTTTATTGTGTGTACTCGTTCAGACTTTTATCTCGTACAGCTGGTTGCCGGATAATCCGAATATAAATAGCGTATAGACAATAAAGCATCAACAAATCTAACTCGTATCGGATACCACTGCTGCTGTCGAATGTCGGTATAATCGAGTAGCGGCGCGCTAGCTTTACGATCGATGTAAATTATTAAAATAATGTTCTATTTTTAAAGGTAGGTGATTATTTTGGTCTTTATAGTTTATGGTTTAGTATTAGCTTTCGGTACCGCGTAGTGATCAAAAATCGTCGTAGGAGAAGAAAAATAGGTTTCAAACATCCTTGCCTAGTTTGTGCCTACGTCACAAAAGGAATTTACTTACAAGCGTCTAGCTTAGGCAGCTCTGATTTTTTTAACCTGCGGTAAGTTTGTATTCTACTTACAGATGAATCCGTCTATCAGGATAAATATTATAGTACAACAAAATAGTTAAGTAGGTACCTAGTTGACGATTGACGAATGACGACCTGAGGAATTGTGTCTTTAAAATCTACTCTAAATACAACTAACTCTTGTTCTGTTAAATACAACTAACTGTGCCATTGGTTTTCAGCGATGCGAAACGATTGTGAGGTTCCAACTGGAACTTTTCTGAACATATAGGGGCGGAACATATCTGGGGCGACGTAGGTCGGAAAAAAGGGGTTTTTTATCATCCGTAGTCGGTCTCGGTCTTCCAATTGATATTTAGAGAGCCTCTGACCAGTTTGTGTTCGCTGCCGGTATTGAACCTGGTGAACTCCGAAGCGTCTCTAAATATGTATCGCTTGTCCGTAACAATAAAGTATGTCTCGTTCCTTATCGCACCATCGGGTCTCTGCCATGTCCACTTTCTATGGGGCTTCTTCTAGCAAGAATTCATCAAAAAAAGCCCCTGCGACTCCAGAAAAATCATGAGCATTTGGCCTCTGTGATTTCTACGCACCGCACTATTTGGTCCAATTGTTTTATTTTCTCCGGGTTCTTGTACTTTAGCATTAAAATCTCCCATAACAACGTTGTAATGAGCTTTCCTGGTACGTACCCTCTAGATTCGGCTAGTCACAATAAAAGAATGAAAAAACCGAGCAAGAGCATGTAGGACCATGCTCAGTGTAGGCTTCCGTAGCCTTGAATAATTGCATCTGTAGAGGAGCGTATGTGCACTTACGCCCTTTTGTTGAGAAGCGCAGTTTTTCGGCAATAACTCAATGGCAGTATATCAGTATAAAAATGTTTATTTTTATAATTTAGCTATCAAATTAAGTAGCGCGTACTACAAGACACGTTTCTACCAAATTTCATCAATATTCATTGAGTAGTCTTTGAGTAAAATGCCTGTGACGTACTCACGGTCATACAGACAGACCGACTTGACGAAACTATAACGGGTTCCGTTTTTGCCATTTTGGCTACGGAACCCTAAAAACAATTATGGAATTAAAAAATGGAACTCTTTGGGACATAAATTTAGGATATACGTATATCCTAAGTCTATGCTTTGGGAACATGTTACTTTTTAATTTGCGAAACTGTCATTTGCTTTTCCATCGTCTTTTCGAAAATTGTGTGTCGCTATAAACATGAACGAAAATGTTCACGAGGTCGTGAACGCTGCTACTCTGATCCAGTGAGCTCCTATAGTGAGTTTCGTGTCATCCTCCCATCGTCTTGCTTTTCTTCCTCTACTCCTGACACCGTCCCTTGGGTACCAAACTGTCACCTGTTTGCTCCATTTCTCCTTTTTACATCGAAGCATATGCCCAGTCTACCTCCATTTTTGTTGATCGATACGTGATAGTATATCTGTTAATTTTGTTTTGTGCCGTATATCTACACTTCTGACTTTATCTTTTAGTTTTAAATCTAGCATGCTTCTTTCCATACCTTTCTGGCATCTTTCTAGTTTGTCCCTATGGTGTTTCGTCAGGGCTCAGGTTTCACAGCCATAAGTGATGCAGGGTAGGATACAGGTATCAAAAGTCTTCTTTTTGATCTTATTGCTCATTTCCTTGCTCTTCATCACTTCTTTCAGTGCCCAGTATTTTTTCCACCCTGACGCAATTCTTTTTTCTAATCCTTTGACATTTGGCCATTTGTCGATATTATCTGGCCTAAATATACATATTCCTCTACACACTCGAATTTTTGTCCATTGTTTGTTATGTCTGTGGGGGTTGAATTTGTCATCATTTTAGTCTTTGCTAAGTTTATTTCAAGACCCACTTCCCTACTTCTGCTTACTAAGGTTTGTATCATATATTCCAGTTTTTTTGGGTCTTCCTCCAATATAACGAGGTCATCCGCAAATCTTAGGTGACTCAGTCGCGCTCCGTTTATGTTCAGTCCCAGATGTTCCCATTCCAATTTTCTGAACATTTGTTCAAGCACTGCTGTGAACAACTTTGGTGATAGTGGGTTCAGCTCGATAACGCATACTCAAATTCTGCTAAGGTAAGAGATGCCTATTTGAAGGCTTCAAATGTGGAACTGATGACACAATCGCCTTACAGCCTGGACCTCGCATCCTGCGACTATTTTGTGTTTTACGAGCCCTGAATCAGCGGTGAATGCGTTCTATGAAGCCATTGAAGAGGTCCATAAAGAAGACTGGTCCAACTGGGTCCAACTGCTTTGTACAATGGTTTTACTGAATGCAAAAATGCATTCATTGTGATGAAATATACTTTGAAAAACAAAAAATAAATCGTAAGTCTTATACCTAGTGTGGTACCTATGTATAGTATGTTTATGTAGTCTGTTAGAGGGTAAAATTTGTATGGAACTCCCGCAAATAAGAGACGAGATCTTATGTTAGTTATTGACTGTTTATTGACTCATTGACACATCCTTTATACACTAAAATATAACAAAAGATTTGGTACATTGCATTCATCCACATTAACTCTCAAGAGTGATTCGGCTCTATCTGGGCATGCATTCAAGGAGCTGATTGTGGTTAGTGATATGTCAGCAAAGAAATCATTGAAGGTTTATGCTAAGTCTAAATTATCAGTAACAGTCTTATTGGTTAATTCATAATTCAAAGCTTATATACCAAGGCTTTGCCCGCCCGCTGTCCGAATTAATAATATTCCAAGTGACTTTTATTTTATTAACAGATTTTTTAATATTTCTATTAATAGGATGTAAAGCTTTGGCACATTCACAAGCTTTTTTTAAAGTTTTTGAATAGTTTCTCACATAGGTACTAAATAAAGTTTTGATCAAAATTAAATTATTTCATACCATAGATCTCGTACAACTTACAGTAGGATCAACGTAACTTGACTGGATTGAAGTTGGCGAAACGTGGTTGCGCAGATGCATTTTTTACCCGACTGTAGGGAAGGGTTATGTTTTTCGTGCGTGTCTTGTATGTATGTATGTATGTAATATGTATTCTTTATTACTCTCACAAACCACTAAACGGATTTATACAATTCAGATGTCGTTAGATTCGTCTTGACCGACCAAGTGTTCTTAGATAGGTGACGTTTGAAAAAAAAACATGACGACTGTGAGATGTTAAAATAAAGAGGTGTGAAAAAACTCGAGTGGTAGGCACGTCCGGAAGTGCCTACCACTCGACTTGGTAAGAGTACCTGTCACTAATTTTCTTTGGAGTGTGTGTTCTATGGAGTGTGTCCGACTGCTACGCAAGAGGTCGTGGGTTCGATTCCCACACGGGACACCACTTTGTGTGATTCACAATTTGTTGTTCCGGGTCTGGGTATAATTTGTGTCCGTGACTTGTATGTTTGTAAAGTCCCCCGCGACACAGGGCTTGTACCATACTGCGGGAATCGTCTTATGTAAAAAAAGAAAAATAAAACATACTTAAATGTTTATTATATATTTTTAAATGTTTTATAGATTAATTACACCCAGACAGAGAGTAAACTATTGTGCTGCTCACACAAAGGTTTATCTTGAGTGGGAATCAAACCCACAACCTCTAGCTTATAGTAAGACAATACCTTAACTACTAGATCAGCAGGCTAGTTGTATAATAAAAGTATTAAGCCTTAAAACAAAAAAAAAACTTTTTTACAAAAAAATATCACCGACTTCTAAAATAAATACAAGGCAACTAAAAAGCAATAAATAATGTACCTAGAATAACAAAAACAAATTAAACATTTTGAAGTTGGTGCCGAATAAAGACTACTATTTCCTGGCACCAACTTCAAAATGTTTAATTTGTTTTTGTTATTCTAGGTACATTATTTATTGCTTTTTAGTTGCCTTGTATTTATTTTAGAAGTCGGTGATATTTTTTTGTAAAAAAGTTTAAGCCTTAAAACAAAAAAAAAACTTTTTTACAAAAAAATATCACCGACTTCTAAAATAAATACAAGGCAACTAAAAAGCAATAAATAATGTACCTAGAATAACAAAAACAAATTAAACATTTTGAAGTTGGTGCCTAATAAAACATAAAGACTACTATTTCCTGGCACCAACTTCAAAATGTTTAATTTGTTTTTGTTATTCTAGGTACATTATTTATTGCTTTTTAGTTGCCTTGTATTTATTTTAGAAGTCGGTGATATTTTTTTGTAAAAAAGTTTTCATTTCTCACTTTTTAGTGGGTTGGTTTGTAATTCACTTAAGTTACAATAGGCTTATGTCAACTGCTGAAATCCTTTTCCAAATTATTGCTTACCCCGATGCAGGGCCGTTAATTGTTGAGGAGTTCACTATCAGCTCTATTACATTGTGGAATAGTAGTATAACGAGAATAAAGTGCTACTGAATACCATATTAAAGTAACTGAATCGCAAACTGTGAAATATTGAATAGGTCTGCTCGTCATTTGTGGTCTTCATCATCAGTTCCACTTCACCAATTGGTATTTTTTTAAGGGTAAATGCACGAATCACTATGAAATATACCTAAATCACTGTAGGTGTGCCTTTAATATTTTAAGAGTTCCCTCGATTTCTCCAAGATCCCATCATCAGATCGTGATCTGATGACAATGGGACCAACTTGGAAGTATACCCTTTCAAACACAAAAACAATTTTCAGTCCGGTTCGGTCCAGCCGTCTTTGCGTAATCGGTGAACAAACATACAAAAAAAAAAAAACATACAGACGAATTGAGAACCTTTATGAAATTTGAGAATCCTTTTTGAAGTCGGTTGATTAGAAAAGATATTAAGTAACAAATAGTTTAAGTTACAAACAGTAGGTGGGCCTACAAGTTAGCTATAACCTGAACTAGATTAAATATAAACCTGTGTTTCTATTATAACACTGAATACAAATATTTTTTTTAATAATAAGATTTAAACATCTATCCATTTTCACAAACAAAAAAGAAAATGAACAAAATAAAATGTCATATTTAAACGTATAGGTACTATACCTACTATACATAAACTATTAGAAGTGTTTATAAAATAACGAAATATTTCACAAATATTTCGTTATTTTATAAACACTACAATATGCAATAAATTGTACATAATATTATTATCACAAATTAAAAGCAACTTTATTGATCAAACGCCTTTTTTGTAATATAATAGATTAAGTATAGTATAGTACCTACCTATACTTTTTTTTTTTTTTTTTTAGTAGTAAATGGTTACAGGAAGCGGGGGGCGGGGCGGTAACTAAACCTAGATGATTAGAGGTGCGATTACGCATTACATTGTCTTAATTAGTATTACTAGATCATATTTTTGTGATTTTTTCGTAAATAAATTGATTTTCAAATTTTCTATTTGAAAGTTTAAATTTAGAGTAGTTACAGTAAATAACTGTAACTGTTTTAAATTTAAACATTTATGAACTCATATATATTTATAGTATTTTTGTATTGTTAAATTAAAATGTTGTTGTTGATTAAACATAAATTAATCGTTTTCGTAAGGAATTTTAGGGTCGCATCTCTATGACATGCGCGGCGCGAAAGTGATAAGAACTTTAATCCGGTCGAGTTACGTTGATGAATTGAGATAAGTAGCTCTACTTTTGTAAATGCTGGTTGTTGCTCAATCACAAAAGCTAAGTTTAAAATTCATAAAAAACGTTTTTGTATTAAATATATTATTGTATTTAGATTTTAATAAATTATACAACTAGGTGTAAAGATAGTTCGGATCAGAATGGCTGAAATCTATACAGGTAATACTAGTACACCTTGACAAAAAAAACACTGATTTATACCAAATTTCCGCCAAGTGCGAGAGTAGTACCTACTTTACTACATACCTACCCGCCAAATCCGACACTATTTAAGTTATCCGTCAAATTATATTTATTATTTGTAATACGCTTATTTTCGTACATGTAAAAAAATAATTTCAAAATCTAAATATAGGTAAGCTATGTACTTACATATTTAAAAAAAGACATTTACCGATGCGGGTCGCGTATATTTTTTTTTCATCTGCCTTAGATTAAATTTATTACGTTTAATAATGATCTTGTCTTCAATGATCAACTCTGACAACAACAACTCGAATGCAGACATTGTATAGAATGTGTAATTGTAAGGGATGTAGCGATTCTATCGACAACCCCTAAGGTCGTTTTCACACGTTCCGGCGACTGGTTACCCGGCGCCGGATTGAAACCGGAATGTGTGAAAAGGACCTTATAGTTTACACATTCCATCTAAATACCCCCTCAGCTAGTGTTCAGAACGTTACAAGGATATCGTTTAGAATTATATTTACGAAGACAAGCCCCTACTAGAGACAGCACTCAAAAGGAACTATTAAAATATATTACCTCTCATAACAAACCATATGATGTCCCACTGCTGGGCACAGGTCTCCCCAGTAGAACCTACTTAATATGGAACCTGGGGGTACCTAATTGCCATAATCGCCACGCTTGGCGAGCGGGTTGGCGATCGCATTAAGGCTTTAAAGTACGCAGAGGACGCTGCTAATTATTACCTACCTAATTACGACTAAAAGCTTGTTTACAAGTAAATTATTTATTTTGCTAGCTAGTAACTTTATCTTTATTTACATTGTTACAACCAACCCTTATAGGTAGGGATGGTTGTAACAATTTCCCCTTTTGTTAATTTGGTAGATTTTCTCAAAACAGTAATACCAGTTGAATTTCTGATAATGTTAATAGAAAAGCTACAAGACCAATCTATCATGTATACTGATTCATCATCATCATCATCATCAGCCTATCGCAGTCCACTGCTGGACATAGGCCTCTCCAATTGCACGCCACTTTGTTCTATCTTCGGCTTCTCGCATCCAGCTCCTGCCAGCCGTTTTGCGTATATCATCACTCCACCTGGCTTGAGGGCGTCCTACACTACGTTTGCCGAGCCGCGGTCTCCACTCAAGAACTCGTTTACCCCAACGGTTGTCGGTTCTTCGGCTAATATGGCCAGCCCACTGCCACTTCAACTTGCTAATCCGGTGGGCTATGTCGATAACTTTGGTTCTCTGCCGGATCACCTCATTTCTGATTTTGTCCCTAAGAGAAACTCCGAGCATAGCCCGTTCCATAGCCCGCTGAGCGACTTTGAACTTGTGGACCAGCCGTACCGTCAGTGTCCACGTTTCGGCTCCGTATGTCATGACGGGTAGGACGCACTGATTAAAGACTTTAGTCTTTAGACATTGTGGGATCGACGATGAGAAGACTTGACGTAGCTTACCAAACGCTGCCCAACCCAACCGAATTCTCGTGTTCACCTCGTCCTCGAAGTTATTTCTACCTAACTGCAATGACTGCCCGAGGTACACATAATTTTGAACAACTTCGAGAACGGCGCCGTGCACCGCTGTCGGTTCCGGTAGTACATGTTCATTGAACATGACCTTGGTTTTATCCAAGTTCATCCGTAGGCCGATGCGTACAGAGGAGTCAGCCAGGTCATTCAGCATCCGTTGATACATACTGATTACAATTTTGATATTCAAAAAGTTCAGTGAGATATTACGTGACAATTATAAATTGTAACGTTTATCGCTGGTCTCACCTACTTAGGTATCTTGGTACCTAAAAAAATGTAGCAAAATGTTATATTTTTAAGACGATTCCTTTATGTAGGTTTTATGTTACAAGCTTTGTGGGGCGGAAGCCTTTACAAACATACAACTGACACAAAATAGATAGATATTCAGAACAAACTTTTAGAAATCTTACAAAGCTTTACCCCGAATCCCGTCGTGTAACTATTGAGGCTACAACCTTTAGCACGCATTCGTCAATGTCATTTTTGACTTTGATAGCGATATTTTGATCGTCGTTCATAACTTTGGTAAAGGGTACAGTCACCACAAATAGTGCAACGAATAAAATTCTTCAAAAATAAACGTACTTACTTCATCGCACATCTGACATTGGCAGAATTGTAGACATAGACATCGTTGCCATAAAAAAAGAAAAACTTTGTTAGAGACATCTAGGAAGAGGTGGGATAAATTGCACATGACTGACTACTAAAGATTTCTAGTTGCCGGTGGGCAGCTATAATCTTCGTTCCATCTTCGCACGTTTGTAATATTATATATGGGACCAAATCTTTGCTGAGCAGTCCAACGCGACCATGAAATCCAAACAAATACAAAACTTGTGACCTTTGAGACACAGTTTTCGGGTAATCGTGCGGGGGTTTGGGGCGGACGCAGCGGGTAGACAGACCCGTCAGAGTAACTGAGTCAAGTATGGACTCGACTCAGTGACTCCGACGGCACCTCCACCCACCCGCTGCGTCGCTCCCCACAACTCCCGCACGATCTCACCATATAGACGGCTTCGTCGAACGGCTGTATTAGTTATTAGACTGTGCTAGTAAGTTAGTACATTTCACCATGGCGTAATAGGTACCTAAGTAATAGTGGCGTAACTCGAGCGCTCGGCAGAGAAACGATGAGGTGCTGTAAGCGGGAGACTGGTGGTGTATAATGGTGGTGGTGGTTGTAATAGGGGTGGTTATGGTGGTTATTAGCTGATGTAGATAAGTGATAAAAAGCTTAATAATGTACCTTCCTGATATAATACTTTTTACGATGATATACTATTATAAGCCAATAAGCTGAAACTTAGTCAACCATCCCCGGTCTCCCCTTCTCAGAAAGAATAATATAACTGAAGGCTTTATGAAACTCATAAAGCCTTCAGTTATATTATTACCACAGAATAAGTAATAGTTATTACTCAGCAAGAAAAGTTAAATGTCCGCACAGAGACAGCCCGTCCATAGGGCGAACGGTGCGACTGCTTCAGGCGCCGTAGGTTAGCATTCGAAAGCGTCCTCCAGCTAAGGAATCTAAGATGTTAAATGCTTATCAAGAAAGCTAAATTGATTTGTTTGCAAATCAATTGCACATTATAAATTAAGGGCTTTGGGGAATCATGCTACATCTGCTCAGAAAAAAAGCGTTTCAGTTCGGTGTTGAAACTTTGCACCACCATTCACCGTACAGTCAGGTAATGAAAATATATATTTTTTTTTTTTAAAAGATAACTAGCAATCACCATTTAGTGTCATTATAACCCCCCGAAATACCTTACAAACGCACATGACACTATGCCCTCAGGTTTTGAATCTACCGAGATGATGCCGGAAAAATACCTCCAAAATTTTTATTGAAAGTTTTTTTTCAATTGTGTTTAATTTTGTCATAGTAGATATATACTAATGTCACAAGTATCAATAAAGTAGTGTAACTATTCGTTCTTGCATTTAGCCTTAAAAACGTTAACTTTCTCGCTTTTATTGAAAGATCTAACCATGTGTTTATCATATTCGAGAGAATTACAAAAATAGGGAAAACACCTAAAATACATAAACCAGTGACTTGTAGAGAATTATGGATTTGGCTGCTGAAGAAGCACCTACTTCTCTGAAATCTTTATAATTTCTTGACGCTACGAATTCACATCAGCTTGTTCTTTTGTACTTCTCTTCTTTTGTACTACATGTAGCCTACACATAATTGTACAGTACACTTAATTTGATAAAAGTGAAAGAGTAAAATTAGAAAATATTAGAAAACCTAAAATTACCTACTTTGTGCTAACTACGTTTTTAAAAGAAAGTTTTTACCGAGGAGGAAAAATACTCATTTAAGTTAAATTTATTACGTTGGTATATCAACTGTTTTTACCCATTTCTTAAAAAATATAAAAACAATTAAATGTGCCTATGTACATACTTATTTTTCTTAAAATCATTATAGTAGTTTAAGGTATATCATCTTCTGTAGGTATTAAAACATTTACTTACAAAATATTTAAACAGACACAGTTTTTGGTTAGAGCGAGATCAAATTGGGGGATGGATGCAAACCATTACACCCGATACCGCTTAAGTAGGTACGGCAATTTAGCGCCCCTTGCAAATGAATTTATCACTTATTTACATCAACTTATTACTACCGTCACCACCGCTACCATCATCATAACCATTACCACCACCACCATTATTACTATTACTTTTCCGCTTACAGCACCCATCTTTTCTCTGCCAAGCGCTCGAGTTACACCACTATTACTTATTACACCATGGTAAAATGTACTAACGTACTTGCACAGTATAACTAATACAGTGGTTCGACGAAGCCGTCTAGATGGGGTGATCGTGTGGGGTTGTGGGGAGCGATGCAGCGGGTGGACGGACTCGACTGTGTGACTGGGACGGGTCCTTCCACACGCTGCGTCTCGCCCCGCAACCCCCGCACGATTATCCGTTATCTGTGTCTCAATTCTTGGATTGTTTGGATTTCATGGTCGCGTCGTAATGCTCAGCAGAGATTCGGGTCCTTATTTATTATTACAGACGTGCGAAGACGGAACGAAGATTTTAGGTGTCCATCTGCAGCTAGAAATCTTTAGTACCTACCTATCGGTATTTTCCAGTCATATAGCAATTAATTCCACCCCTTCCTAGATGCTTGTATCAAAGTTTTTCTTTTTTTTATGGCAACGATGTCGATGTCTACAATTCTGCCAATGTCAGATTTTGTTCGTTGCACTATGTGAAGTTTGTAGACTGTAACCTTTACCAAAGTTTTAAACGACGATCAAAATGTCACTGTCAAAGTCGAAAATGACAATGACAAATGACAGCTATTTGACATTGACAAATGCTGGCTTCGAAGTTGTTATAGAGCTTTGTTAGTTTTTGATAATTTCAAATAAATAATATAATAATATTAATTTTACAAATTTAACCTGAACAAAAAAAATGTTAATTTAAGGCTAGAGATACAAAGACAGTTTTGTTACAGTATAATGGAGAGTTATGCAGTAATTTCGTTTATTGGGGAAGGATCTTTTGGTCGAGTTTTTAAAGCTAAACATAAGGAGACAGACGCTATAGTCGCTTTAAAAGTTATAAGAAAGGTTGGTACTAATTTCTTTTGTTTTCCGTCATTAATTGCTAGCGTATGTACCAGCTGAAAGTCCTAAACAAACTTAACATAATGTTTTTTTGCTTCCAAAGAAAGGGCGATCTGTGAAAGATTTGAAAAATCTAAGACAAGAATGTGACATACAACGGCAGCTCAAACATCCAAATATAATCCGTATGATTGACAGTTTCGACACAGAATCGGAACTAGTCGTAGTCACAGAATATGCAGAAAAAGAATTACATAGTATATTGGCAAAGGAAGGTTGCTTGAATGAAGATCAAGTGAAGAAAATAACATGGGATCTTGTGTCAGCATTGTATTATTTGCATTCACATAGAGTGCTTCACAGGTTGGTATACAATTTTTAGTAGGTACTTTAATACAAGAACTATTCAAATCCTGAATTGTGTAAGTGAAGTTTTCACAGTTAGGTACTAGCTATGTGTTCAAGTTCCCTCCTAGTTGGAGGATACTCCAACTAGGAGGAACTAGAACACATACCCTTACCGAATACCACAAACCCTTTGTGTAGGAAGGATGTTATACCTTGTCCTTTACTATGTAAACTGTTACTTTTTCAGAGATTTGAAGCCACAAAATGTGTTACTAGATAGTTCTGGATGTGCAAAATTATGTGACTTCGGTCTAGCTAGAATCATGACAAATGCAACACATATTCTTACATCAATTAAGGGTACACCATTATATATGGCTCCAGAATTAATAGAAGAAAAACCATATGATCATCAGGTACTAATGTTTTTTTTTACCAACTCTTTTTATACAGTAGTACAGTAAAGCCTGTGTGACCAGGGATCAAGAGCATAAATATTTGCTACACTGATGCTCACATACTGTTACCAAATATTAACACTGTCCCTATTATTATTACCAATCCTGAAGAAGTAAGTTAAGAAAACAGATTGTGAACTCGACAACACTAGCCAATTCCCCTGCACTACAACATCAAGTTGTTTCAGGTAGAGAACTTCTGAAACATCTTGATGTAGTTTGATTTAAACTTTGCCCCTCCATAAATAAGTTATAAGTTTAATGTAGCCAAATGGCTAAGGCATCAGGCTCGCAATCGTGAGGTCGTGATTTTCGAATCCTACCCATTATACTACCAACGTGAACCCATTCCTAACACAATCCATTGGGCTTAGCTGGAGGGGTTAACAGGATTGCTAGTAATGTGGGACAAAAATCCCACATTGCTAGTTATCTTACTTAAAAAAAAAATGTGTGTATCTGTAAATATTTTAATTTTGTTATTAGATGGCTACATCTATGGCTGCATCATGGGGGGTATTTAGCATTGATTGTTTAAAATTTGTGTAGCGTTTTGATGATAATCAAGTTTGTACCAATGGGGCTTTTTGATGTTCATGCATTACCTTGTTAAATTAAAACTTATAGGAACTTTGTTTAATTTCAGGCAGATTTATGGTCGCTGGGCTGCATTGTGTATGAATTAATAGCGGGTCAGCCTCCATTTTGTACAATGTCAATATGGCAGCTAGTGAGGATGATAAGACACAAACCAGTCCAATGGCCCAGTTTTATAAGTACTGATGCTAGATCATTTCTTCAGGTATGTATCATATCAGTAAGGACTCTATTTCTAATATTAGGGCTTGGGAAAATATGTATTAAAAATTACAAAATATGACCAAAAAAAGGTAAATATCAAGTTAAAAATATAAAAAACAAGTACTTATATTAAGCTTCTGTTTAGTCCTACCTACACAGTAATCCTCCAGTAGACTTAATTCAGCCAGTTTGGGAGC
The DNA here is from genome assembly GCA_945859575.2 of Herminia tarsipennalis. Taxonomy (NCBI): domain Eukaryota; kingdom Metazoa; phylum Arthropoda; class Insecta; order Lepidoptera; family Erebidae; genus Herminia; species Herminia tarsipennalis. Next base: position 10,237,644 of record OX243840.2, read on the forward strand.
GGTAGCCCAATGGTTAAGGCATTGGGGTCATCGAACTCACAATCGTGAACCGCAGGTTCGAATTCTACCCATTATTATACTACCAGTGTGAACCCACTTCTAATACAAGCAATTTACCTTAACTGAAGAGGTTAACAGGATTACTAGTATTGTGGGACTCATAATCCCACATTGCTTTTTCAACATCACAAGATGTCAGTGGAATACACTTAAATTTGCACAATTTTGCAAGTGAATGAACTAAAGAGGACATCTATGTTGCCTTCTAAACCAGTATGACAAAGCGGTGTGATGTCTTTTCTTCTATATAGCATGATGGGGATTTAGACTTAACTCAATATTAAGATCTATAAAATTGACATTTTGTGTTGATATATAATAATAGGTATGTGTACTACAATCACCCCACTTTCGACTTTTCATCATGAAGAGATAAGACAGGTTTCAATCTTTCCACTTAAGCGTCTTCTAGACGGTTGGAAACAAGCGAACAAACCAAGGTGACCTTGCTGGTTTCCAACCGTGCAGACGGCTGTTGTAAACCAAATTACATTGTACTTGGTTTGCAACAGCCGTCTACACTGTTGGAAACCAGCAAGGTCACCTTGGCGGGAAGCCTTGTTTCCAACCGTCTAGAAGACGCTTTATAATTCAGCCAAATATCTAATCATAACCATTTATGTATGTAAAATATGCTTTGTTTATCAATAATTTTATAATATCTATACTAAATTATTAAGCTGAATAGTTTGTTTGTCTGAAACCGGTAATCTCAGGAACTACTAATCTGAATTGAAAAATTATTTTACTGTTGGATAGCGCATTTATCAAGGAAGGCTATAGGCTATATTATATCACGCTACAATCGATAGGAGCGAAGCAGCAATGAGAAATGTTGCAAAAACAGGGAAAATTTACGCATACGAAGTTGCGCGGGACAGCTAGTAGTATAATATAATTTCCAATAAGTAAAGCATTAAAGGTTTAGCTTTGATCTTTTTTACAGGGATTATTGCACAAAGATCCCATGAAAAGAATGACATGGCCGGAGATTTTGGAACATCCATATGTTGCTGATCATGTCACCATACTTCCAGAGGATGTGCAGAGTGAATCGCCATTTACAAAACCTTTGACTTACAGTCAACAGGAAGCTAAACAGCTTCAGAGAGAGAAAGTTACTAGTAATACAAGGTAAGTCAATATGATGATTCCAATATGATTCATGGAATTTCGTCTGCCTTGTAACATCTCTATTGCTGGGTCTCCTCAAGAGACCAGCATCACCCAGAAATTGGTTCTGGGTGATGCTGGTCTCTAATGCAAATTAATATAATATTAATAGAAATTGATAAAGACAATATTACAATGTTCTTCTTGAATATCAATAATGTTCCCACTAATCAGGTGTGAGCAGGTAACACTACATATGTTATTGGAGTTGTCTTTTATATGAAAATGATAAACCAAAAATATATTTACTTTTTTTATTTTAGAACAATACCAGAACCACCAAAACCTGAAACAAAGGAGCATGACTTGCGTAATGTACGAGTGATGCAAGCTATGGAATGTGTGCCTATGTCTGATGACGACAGTGTCAGAGCAACTAGTGCATTTAGTGTCAGAGATAGTCTCAAAACAGATGACGAGGATCAATCACACCCTATTACAGCCGCCAATGCAAAACTACTTCGACACGAGTATAATGTACTTAATAATTCCAATCTAGTTGTATGTAACCTTGAAAATAATATGGCACAGCTTATGGCAGCAAATAAAAAACAAACAGATCGAAATAAAATGGATAAAATTGATGAAGAAAAACCTAATACTGATAAAGATAAACCTGTAGATGAAGCCAAGTCTTTAAATACAAATGAGCCAACTAAACAAGAAATTCTTGAGATAAAACAAAAAGCTAAGTCAGTTGACACAGCATCGCAAAGCTTAGAGAATCCTAAAAGCTCGACAAAATGTAGCAGTGATGTTAGTTCTGGTCTCAGTAAAAGTGTTCCACCTTCCTACAAACAGAAAATATTACAATTTTCAAGAGACAAGCTTAGATTTGGTAGTGGGGGAAACAAATTGACAAGAAGCATCAAGAGGTCATTTCATTTTAGTAGAAGTTGGGATAAAAATAAGAATGATAGTCAAAGAAGGACTAGCGAGCCTACAATTGAAGTTCCAAGTTTAATAGATGATAAGGAAAAGTGTTCTAAAGAGGAAAAAGACGAGGATGTCGAAAAATGTGAAGTTATTGAGGAGACATCTGATGATAAGGAAGTGGCAAACAATGATAGGATTCTGATACCTGAAGACAAAAGCGAGGGTAAACATTTGACAGATCATTTATTGTATAGTTTAAATTTAAATTCATTTTAGTAAAGCTTAAAATTGGTAATTTTCAGTTAAAGAACCATCTTCAATAGAGTTGGAAGAATGGGAGGCATTTCTTAACTCTAACATTAGCGAAGTTATGGATGGTGATGTGGAATCTCTTACTCAACTTAATATGGTATGAAAATATAACCTTATAGATTCATAAACTGTAATGTACCTACCATAGCAAAATTTACTAAGTTATGTTCTTAGAAATGTTATTATTTTTGTACATTCTGATCTAAATTTAGTCGATTCTAAAATTATCTTTAGGAATGTGGTTATATAACTAACTGCCTAAATATAAATATAAATACTGATAAGTTTAGCCTAAATTCAATGTTCGTATGTGCGTCATTGATCTCAGCCTTGTTTACCAAGAGCCAAATATTATCGTTAACCAAACGCTATTATGAATTACTAACTTTAGTATTAATGAGTCATACATAATAAAGTTTCAGTTGAGTGTATGAGGCATTGGTATAAATGTAGCTTGTATTTATATTTTTTTTTTTTATTTGATAACGTCTTATAAATCGATGACCGGGTGCACGCACGAAAAAGTGTCACGTTATTGATTGGTTGCGAAGCAGTCACATTGTTGCTAAGCAGTTTCGTTATTGATTGGTTGCTAAGTAACAGCGAATGGCGATAGCAGCGACATGCGATAGAATTGGAACTAACGTTATTGATTGGATGCTAAGCAACGCGAATGGCGAATCATCAATGTTTTCTTATGACGTTATCACGTAAAATTATCGTCCGTAAACCGACTTTACTGACAACCAATTTTTGTTTTACTTGTTTTCAGTCAAAATGCATGAACAGTACAATTTTCAGACTATTTTAAGGCACTATAATATTTCCTGATTAGTTTATAATAATTTATTTGTATTTTAGTTTGGAACGTTTAATTTTCTTTGCGTTTCTATGGCTTTTGTAGCAATTCCATTATTGAAGTAAATAAAAAATGTTGTCGTCAACATTTATGCTACTTGTTTTTATTGATACACAAATGTTACTTTCGCGTTAATATCGATACCTCCTACGTAAGTCGTTGTGTCCCTAAAACCGCAATTTTACAGCAGAAGTTATTAAGTTATTAAATTAAATAATGATATATTGATTGAAATATACACATTTGAAATAGTCTACTGTGAAATTGCGCTTTTGGGGATACAACAACTGACGTAGGAGTAGGAGGTATCGAATGTCTTATTATTGATGTACTGTAAGGGCTATAAATAAGCATTTTAATAGATTTGCAAGTACCTATGTTGTGTATTTTGCAGGTGAGCATGGTGATAGGTGTGGTGGGGAGCGCGGCGCGCGCGCGCGGCGGCGGGCGCGTGTGCGGCGCCGTGGCCGCGCTGCTGGCGCTGCCCGCGCTCGCGCACGCACTACCTAGGCATACGCTTCTAAATATACAGGATGTTAGTACCTTATTATATTCCATAGGAGTCGTGAAAATGGAAACATGTTTTTTTTGTCAAATACAGTTATCTTTTATAAAAGTAGTCTAATGTACCTTAGTCCGGTTGTCTGCACTGAGTTACTTGTGTAGCGGGGGCCTTTGCAAACATACAATTGACGAACATAAAGTACACCCAGACTCAGAATCAACTTTAATGTGTTGTGGGAACTGAACCTAACCTGTTGAGCAATGGTTAAAGGCATTCATAACTTTTACAGCTATACATGTAAGAGCTTAAGTGGAAGATTGTAATTATAAAATAGGACTAAGATTAGCGGACATCTTTTGTATTACAATAAGGGCAACCCGACTGGGTCATAGCTTTTCTCTTGCACTTATTACTTACTTACTTTTTCTATTGTGTTATTAGACGAGAGTAAATAAAATGTACCTACGTTTTATGGTTTTAAAGAAATATGCATTGAACTAAAGTTGATTAAACATTTTGGTATTATTTCTAGGTATATCTTGAAGCGAAAGTGGTTTACAACTTTGTGGCCGCCATCAACACTTTAATGAAAGACAGTAAAGATAACGACGAGGGAGCACAAGACAGGTAATCACATTGTTTTATAGTTAGACAGGTTGTAATTGTTAATAGTGGGTATCTTGAATTCACAATACGGAACTATAGGCTGGTAAGTTTGATCAGCACATAATTTGTATAGTGGTTCCAGGAATTTGGTTCGGGTGGGGGAGGGCTTGACCCCGCTGAGCAATCCAAGATGTTGGTGTGGTTGACCTCGCCGTGGTTTCAGCCCCTTGGACACCTCCCCTCCCGTCCTCATTTCTGGACCCGCTACTGTTTTCGTAAATCGAATACATAATCTAATGAATGACTTGTGTAAAAAGTGCAACGAAATAGTGATGAATTAAACTCTATGGTGTTGTATAGAGACCCTATTTGACGGCTAGACTTCAAAAAGGAGGAGCTTCTCAATTTGATTTTTTTTATGTGTTCGGGCACTGGGCAACTCCGTCGTATAAAGACGGATTTACAAAATTCTTTTTTGTTCGAAAGAGGTTTATTCCGAAATGGAATGGAAAAAATCCTTACGAAATTTATGTGGGAATAAATTTCGTAAACATGTGATGATGAGTTTCGGAGACAGACAACGAAACTTCGGTCATTGAAGTATGTTAGATGTTTTTTTTTTGTAAAAAAAATGTATTTATTTTACATTGTTATTACAGTAATTGTTACATATACAAATATTTAAGGCCTTATTAGAGGCAACTGCCTCTAAAAACAGCTTCCGTTTGTCTCGGAAGACAGTACCAATACTTATGAAGAGGTGTGACATTTTTGGTAGTTGGTTACTCACCTATTTCGTTCATCCAGACTGCAGGGAGTGGGTCGTATGCTGGAGGTGTGCGCGTGGTTGTGCGTGCGCTCGTGTCGCGGCGTGCGTCAGTTCGCGTCGGCGCTCAGCGCGTACAACGCGCATCCTGTGTTCACCAAGTTTTTGTCACATTGTAAGTACGATAATGTTTGCTATGAATGGTTCGGCTATGTGGTGAGGCTAAAAATATTCTAAGGCCACATAACAATGTTACTCACTTATAAATTTAAATATATGGAGGAACAAATCGTCTCAGGCGGGACTTGAGCCGTTACCAACTCCGGCACCGAGACATGTCCGCCAAAGTCGAATTTAGCCTCCACATGATACGATTTTATGGCAATCGTGACGTCATCGTCATTTACTTACTTACCTATATTGTAGCAGCAATATCAAAGGTTGGAGACAGTATTTGATCAGTTTTCCAGTACTTCCATCTCTTTCTGTTACGATGACAATGCCATTAGTTAGAGAGGGAGAGTTATTGTTGGAACGGTCAGATATTTACCTACAGTTATCTAGGGTTACCAGTCCTTTTCGTGGTACCAGTCCCTCTTCATAAATTGTAGTTTGAACCCTTTACAGCAGTCACAGAAACATCTATGCATTATGCACCTCTAGGCATATAAATTAGATTTATTTATTAAAGTCAACGAACGAACGACTTACGAACTATATTTTGTAACTATGATACGCCTTCGAGTACCTACCTTTATGACTACGTTACCATTTTATTATTGAAATAGAATAGATATCACAGTTGTGGGTGGGATCTATATTATAAGAAATGACAGTTTCTGGCGTTATGATTAAAAACAATGACGTCACATCGTCATTTCAAAGTTCACATCTAAAGAAATTAGTCTCGCCTGTAAATGATATCTAAGGAGGTATGGCTCATGTCTATTTCTCATTATATTTGACATCTGAAAGTCGTCATGAGACACTTTGACAAAATGTAAGCGATTATTTCAACCGAGTTATGTCAACAGTTTCAAATCTCTAATTAATTTTGACGTTCTGTTTTTAATAAAAGTTTTATTTCTAGTATGTTTGTGAATCATAATCCGCGGCTGGTAATGATGTAGTTGTTATTGTTTTATATTATTCTGAATGCCGAAGCGTAGGTAGCATGTAGATATATTCAAAGCGAAAACCTTATAGCTATAGGGCTTTAGTTCCTGAGATTTAGATCTCATCCTTATTCATGATGTATATTTTGTTACTAGCTGCCCCGCGCAACTTGGACTGCGTAAATTTTTCCCGTTTCTGCAACATTTCTCATTGCTGCTCCGCTCCTTATGGTCGAAGCGTGATGTTATATAGTCTATAGCCTTCCTCGATAAATGGGTTACCCGACAGTGAAAGTATTTTTCAATTCGGATTAGTAGTTCCTAAGATTACCGCGTTCAAACAAACAAACAAACCTTTATAGTATTAGTATAGATTACTTTTATTTATTTATTTACGTTCACTTATTGCTATTATTCATCGTGTTCATACTACAAATAATAAAAATTAAATGCAATTCACCATGTTTTGTTAGTTTTAAAATATAGGTTCCACAATATCAGATATATTACTAACTTGAAAGTAGGGGGAAGTCCCGTAACCCCGGACGTCTCCTAAAGCCGGACAGTATATGAATCGGTTTAAAAAAGCGCGCCAATTCGTTACTTGTGTCGCGGTTAGAAAGCCACATAGAAGTGTAGCGCGGGGGGGCACGCGCGCCAACCAGTGCCGACTCGTTCGTCGTGGAGCGTGGTGCAAATTTAGAGGTCAGTAAAAATTTCGTTCTAAGTAATATTTTAGGGTCTGTAAACCGTATTTAAAGTATGGACTCATATTAATTATGTTTAATTATTATTGACATGTTACTAAACTGCCATAATTCACGCGTTTTATTGTGATTAATAATACACAATGTGAGTAAGATTTTTTCTTGAATGTACCAAAGGGTCCCTAAGATCGGACACTCGAAATGTCCCCTAGTACCGGACATGTATTAAAGTTAGGTATTTTTGTTGTAGTAATTAATTTGATGTATTGTTTTTTTAGATTCAACATGGGTAAACCCAAACCAAGATGTAAGAATACCCCCAAATGTAAAATATTGAAAAAAGCCATCGAGAAAGTTATGTCAAAAGAGTTTTCTCTGCGAAAGTCATCTGAAGTGTACAACATACCAAAAAGTACCCTATTTGACTACATTCAAAAATTAAAACGAGGGCAGGAAATAAACCTACCACTCAAAAAAGGCAGATTTGACCCAACTTTTACCGATGGATACGAAGAAGCTCTAATTGCGCACGTGGTGGATATGTCCAATAGGTGTATGCCTTTGACTAGAAAAGAATTCCTAAAATTGGCTTTCGATCTCGCGGAGAAATTAAAACTAAACCATAGATTCAACAAGGTCAAGAAAAGTGCAGGTAAACATTTTTACTATGATTTTATCAAACGCCATCCTGAACTCAGCTTGAGAAGGCCAGAGTCAACGAGTCTTATGAGAGCTGTTGGTTTTAATAGGCCACAAGTTGACCGTTTCTTTAACAATTTAAAAGAAATGTATGAAAAATATAATTTTAGTCCATCGAACATTTATAACTGTGACGAGACAGGGGTCAGCACTGTCCAGAAGCAAGCCAAAGTACTGACACTCAAAAGTAATCGCCAAGTTGGCAAGTTGACTTCTGCAGAAAGAGGTAAAAATGTCACAGTAATGTTCTGTATGAGTGCTGCCGGCTATTTTGTCCCACCACTCTTTATATTCCCTAGACAGAGAGTTAATGAAAGATTGATGATTGGTGCCCCATCTGAAAGCATTGCTCTGGCACAGCCAAACGGATGGATGAACGCTGAATTCTTCTTGAAGTGGATTCAATACTTTGTAAGGTTTTCAAAACCGTCTCAAGAGAAGCCCGTGCTTTTGGTCCTAGATGGTCATTGCAGTCATAAAGATCTTGCTGTTATAAGTTATGCAAAAGATAATCACGTGCACATGATAAGCACTCCACCGCACACCACCCACAAACTGCAACCCTTAGACAGGGTTTTTATGAAACCATTCAATGATGCATATTTTGAAGCCTGTGGGTTATGGATGAGGGCCAACTCTGGTGCAAGAATAACAGAATACGAAATAGCTGCAATGGTGACACAAGCTTTCACTCGCGTTGCACGTTTGGATATAGCTAAATCTGGATTTCAATGCACTGGAATTCTACCTTTCAATCCAAATGTTTACACAGATTTAGATTTTCTGCCATCAGCTGTAACCGACATGCCCATGCAGTCTGTTGATGAAGGGAATGTTTGCAACGACGCAAATATGGATACATCCCTGGATCTGCCTCAAGAGACTTTCGAAGTCAATGAAAAGGAGAATATTGAGACGCAACCGTCGACAAGCAAAGCCATTGTCTCTGTAATTCACCAGCTATCACCAGTCCCAAATGCTGCAGCAAAGCGAGCAGTGTGTCGCCGACGAAAAGCTGAGAAAAGTGAGGTCTTGACATCCTCGCCCTACAAAAATGCGCTCGCTGAAAATAAAGCTACAAAGACCAAACCTGTTGTGGTTAAAATGCAACAACTTAAAGGCAAGAAAACTAACGACCCTACAAAAATAAAAAAAAGTAAGAAAATGACTGCAACACTAAAGACAACAATTACTGCAGCATCAAAGTCATCGACATTAGTTACCGAAAATGCAACAACTTGTTTAATCTGCCTAGAAGATAATGATGAAGATTGGATTCGCTGTCAAGCTTGTAATCAGTGGGCTCATGAAGCGTGTGCTGATTATGAAGAAGGCTCAGATATCTACATTTGTGATTTTTGCAGGTTGTACGATTAAATTTTTTTGATTTTTTTAAAAGTTCCTAGTTATGACCAAAGTTTATTAATATTACGTATAGTTTTCTTTGTTAATTGTTGATTTGTTCTATTGTAATTGATATTGTTACGAATTTATTATTAAAGTAATGTTTAAGTTCAAATTATGGAGAAAAAGTTGACTGTCCGAAATTAGGGGACCTTCTCGAAATACTTTTTTTCACTATATCAGTTTTTCCTTACTATCTACTGCATTTAAAGTAATATTTGGGATCACCTATATGTCTGTGATGATTACATATATAGTTGAGAGTTCTTTAAACCTAAATAAACAAATTACACTATAACTGTTATTTTTTTTCTTTCATTACTCCTTAAGCGTCCGGTACTCGGGGACCTCCCCCTATTTATCCGAATTGTGAATGTGGTGGCAAAGTAAGCTGTAAGTGACTGTAAAAGTAAATAAAGAAGAAGTAAAAATAGTTAAGACCGAGTCTTGGTGAATTTTAAGTGTACAATAATAAAAACTTAACACTAACATAAAATTGTGTAAAAAACGGATCACAGGATCATTGATTAACAAACGTTTACATTAACAACTACATATTATTTTTATTACATAAACTGATGATTTCTAATGTCTGACGTCTTGGTCTAATTTTAGTATCGGTACATTTAATAATAAATGGTTAGAGATTAAGAGATAGAAAATCTAAATTAGTCTTTATCAAACTAGATTATAAACTAACCTAAATACGATAGATAACTGACAAATTTTAATGATTATAGTATGGTCAATATTCTTACAGATTCGAAATCACCAAGAATAGTTCTGAACATAGTGGGACTCCTCATAGCCGTACTTCAAGACTTACCTGAACATGCTGATGTTGTAGAAAAGATACTATTCGAAGATGACAGCTTTAAATTTATGAGTTTATTGGAGCAGCCAAGCGATGCGTTGAGCATGAGAGTCTGTATACTCATCAGTTTGTTGTGTACCTTTTCCTGCACTGCGTTTTCTGTGGCAATGGATTCAAAGTGGACTAAGAAAGATTCCGGCTGCTTGGAATCTTTACATACTCATTGTAATGTCACCTTGAATAGAGCCGCGAGGTTAGCGACAAAAGAGTTAAGTAATATGCCTTTTTATATTAGCTAGTCAGTAGTAGCTCGTTGAAGTCGTTCTTGTATCTCATACTTTATACATTAAAGTTTAATTTTATATAATAAGCTTTATATTCGAATTACTTATTAATCTTTGATTAGTTAATAGGAGGTTTTACAATGTCATATTTAGATCTGAAAATCAAGATTACTACTTTATTGCTATTTAGATGTCGTACTAGATTTGTAATTCAATACCTAGATAAGGGCCTTTATGAAATCAAATTTGGCAATAAACTCAATAGTTTTAGTATGAGTTCACATGATAGTTCACTATCAGCTCTATTACATTATGTAATTGTAGTATGATGAGAATAAAATGCTATTCAATATCATATTAATGTAATTAAATCGCAAACCGTGAAATATTGAATAGGTCTGCTCGTCATTTGTGGTCTTCATCATCAGTTCTACTTCACCAATAGGTGCTTTTATTAAGTCAGATCCATCCATTATATGATGACCCTGGTCATCAGTAGACACTCAAGCAATATTTAAATAAATATCAAATATAAAAGATTGATGATGTGTAAAACCATAGTTATGATAATCTCTATAGTCTGAGTTTTCATTTAAAATTATAATAGTTGGTCACTGATCACTCATGTAAATTAGCCGTTAAAGAATATAATATTGTATATTATTTAAATAATAAATTAGTCCCGTATTAGTCCTGTATGTTGGAAAGGCATACTTAGATACAGAAAAAAAAATTCACTGTTTCTTATCAAAACAGGCTTTTAGTTTAAATTAATTTTATGGCAAAACTGCATCGTAGAACGAACTAACCAGAACACTGATAGGTACGTGAACGTACCTAAACTCCATGTATTTATTACATTATCAAAATTTATCAAAATCGCTTTGGATCAGATATATCTATATATTTGAATGAGGGATTAAAGTTAGTATCAAACACTAACCAGCCTTGAACTGTCCGTTATCAACAAAAACAAAGAAGGTTGAATGGCAATCCAAGGTTAGATAATATTGTAGCAAAATGTAAAAACCAGAGATTTCTCGAATATCTTTGTGTCAGTCAATAACAAGATGTCACATGATTTTAATATCGATGAAAAACCAGAAAGAGCAGGTAGTATTGTCAATGCGAAATAGATTAATGAATTACCACAAAGTCAGGCAATTTTATTCTAATGTATCAGACATATTTATACTGCAAATTATTCTGAACAGAATTCTAAAATAGGGATTTAAACCGGTAAAATTACCCTGGTAAACCTAATCAATGATTTACTTCTAGCCAAACTTATAAAGAAGTTTTTGTTATCACATTAGATTTAATTTTATATATCCTAAAATATATAGTGTCATGATAGCAGTCAGTCAGATTCTTCTAAATATTTGTAAATGCATTGAGAATTTAGTAACCCAATAAAACAACGAAATTAGGTGATTTCTAAATATATGCACACATACCTACTGTGATTTTAAATAAGAAAAGACTGGAATAATTTTATGAGTACTAGTAAACTGATGGTTGATCAAATGTATGTAGTTTATTTTCTAAAACACCCAATGCAGTGGTAAATAAATTGAGTAAAATGAAATAATTATAAGATTTAGTGCCATATCATGGCTAGCCCACGTTATTAAGACGATATATGCATTCTCTTTTTATTTAATTACTGTACAATAGTTCTATATATCCATAATGACTGCCCCTGTGGCGCGGTGGGAGTGTATCCGACTGCTACGCAAGAGGTCGTGGGTTCGTTCCCCACCCAGGATAAAACTTCGTATGATGAGTACGATGGTTTATTCTGTGTCTGGGTGTTAATTTATCTAAGTATGTTTTCAGTGGTCTGGTTTCCATAGTACAAGCTCTGCTTAGTTTGGGATCAGATAGCGTTGTGTGAGTTGTCCCATGATATGATATAATATACACACATCAAAAGTGTCTAGGGATCAACATATATTTTTGCAATAACTTTTCTCCTGATTGATTTTTTTTTTTTTATTTCTTTAAGGATTCATCAAATAAAGTGTTTTCGTTTGTCACAGTAACGATAAACCAAGTCACCTTTGCATTAATAAAGAAATTTGCCATTTTCCTAATAAAGGGATTTTTGACATTTGAACCACTAACATTAAAGTTCGAAAAAAAGACTGAAATAACAGTTTTCTTTAAAATTTTATTGGGTAACTTAAACAATTAATAATTCGTGTTTCTACCGCGAACACTAACAACACAAGAACATCGGTTTGGCATACTCAAAATAAGTTCATCCAAATCACGCTGTGGAATGGCCGCCCATGTTCGTTGCAACAACAAAAAAAGGTCTTCTTGCGACTGGATACCCTCCATATTCGGCAGAGCTCTTCTCTGTAGCAAATCCCATGCATGCTCAATCGGGTTCAAGTCTGGCGACTGAGCAGGCCAGGGCAGGACATTGATGTTAGCTGCGGCGAGAGTCTGTCTTACAACTCTTGCGGTGTGCGGTCGTGCATTATCATGCATTAACTGAAATAAGGGACCGATTTGCACTTGTAGAGGAACGATGACGTCTGATACAATCGTCTCAGCATAAATTTGAGCGTTGAGGTTGCCTCTGATCCAAATCAACTCAGTTCTTCCGCCGATCCAAATACCCGCCCATACCATGATGGTTCCACCACTATAAGGATGGACTTCCTGGCAGGATTTTAATCGCTGTTGGCGTCCAGGGGTTCTCCAGTGTCGTATACGTCTTGTATCCGGTCTCATACCAAAACGAGACTCATCAGAAAAGCACACGAAACGCCATTGTTCTTCTGCCCAATTTCTGTGTTCAAGAGCCCATTGATATCGAATCCTACGATTGTGCATTGCTATAGGTGGTACCCGTAGCGGTCTTCGGGAATGAAGGTTCACTTCATGCAAGCGGTTTCTGACTGTTTGGTCGCTAATTAAGTTCCCTGAAGAGTGATGAAGCCTCACGGCTAACATCATGGCGGTTATTGTTGGACCTCTTCGAGTTAAGATTTGAATGTATCGGTCTTGTCTCCGTGTGGTGCAGCGATACCGTCCTCCATGGCGCTCAGCCACGGTACCAGTGCTTCGGTAACGTGTCCAAAGTCGACTGATAACACTCTGACTTGTATTCAGAGCTAAAGCCACAGTACGTTGCCGGGAACCAGCTTCTATCATTCCCACGGCTCTGAGCATTTCTTCCCTGCTTAAATGACGTCGCCGCTCCATAATAACGTTGGTTTTAATCAGTAGTAGGGAAACAGTAGCACTAATAATGTCTTCAATGCGTTGTATGTTTTTATAGGGAAAATATTGACAGCTGATTTTCATCTTTTACTCGAATTTGATTCACAGTTCCTGATTCAAATTATGAAATGCACCAAAAAGGATCCATATAAATTTATAAAATCATAAATTTATTACAAAGCCACATCTCAATCTCAAGAAATCCGCATAAAAATGCTTGATCCCTAGACACTTTTGATGTGTGTATTATGTTGTAACATGGGCATCAGAGGAATATTGAAACTGGCATATTTTGTGCTCTAGAAAAATATTTTGTGTACGTATCGTTTTCTTAATGTGGCACGAGGTTGTTATAACTATAAAGGTGTGTATTGACTGGAATTTTAAGTAGAGAAAGACTAACACTTATTTCGATTTTAAAGTTTGTTAACAATATGGGTTTACTAATACACCGTTTATTTTACTCCAAAATAAATGAAAGTGAGGGGCGTTCGAACTGCCTAATCCTAATTTATTAGGCAGAAGTAATGAAGTACCAAGTATGATGTATAAAGTTTTTCATTGTAAGTGGATGCTCCTACTATGTTGTGTCCATTGAGGTTGATATATCCTTTGCCTTTTTCCTGACCTTTCTGTTAAGCCGAAATTCCTTTTGACTCACCTACAATTTTCAAACAATATTTTACTGCTCTATTACAATAAGTTTTACTGATTCAATGAGTATTATGATATATCAGATATATACTAGTGTTATAGATATATATGTTTAGTAGTAGGTACCTAAATAAGTAATAATAAAAAAATGGCGTCTGATAAGTCGCTTTACGGACGATAATTTTACGTGATAACGTCATAAGAATACATTGATGATATATCGCCATTCGCGTTGCTTAGTAACCAATCAATAACCTTAGTTCCAATAGGGATGTTGACTGTCTATTCAAATCAGTCTCTTTATATAAATGTCAAAACGACAAGCTCAATAGAAATGTGTATGTAATAACAACCTATGACGTCATAAATTCCTATCGTCAAATCGTTACTTTTAATATTCGTTTTCATGCTTTTAAATTCAATAACTTGTTAAATTGTAAAAGAACAGTTATTTTCAGAGCATTTTAAGATCTGCTATTACGTGATTAGTATAAAATAATTTACTTTTATTGTAGTCAACTACCCGATCCCCGTGTATCCCATGTCATATCGCTGCAATTGCCTTTCGCTTTTGTTTAGCAACCAATCAATAACGTAACTTTTTTTGGACTCTTTTCGTGAGTGCAGTTGGTTATCGATTTATATGACGTTATCACGTCAAAACATAACGCTCTTTTTTGCGCAGTCCGGTAAAAATAATAATAGTTTCATTGTACACACGCCTTAAGTGCATAACTATATTAAAATTGATATAATATTATGGAGTAGCTACATTAGTGACATACCTTTTAATGTTTTTAAATCGTTTATTGTTATTACGTAATTTGTCCTACATAAAATATGTTCTTGTTTACATTGAATATAAAAAAGGCTGTTTCGATGAAGTGCCATATTAAAAGTGTATATTCAAATAAAGACCTTATACATTACTTTGTGATTTCTTAATTTTTGAGCTTTTGTTACCCTACTGTTAGTAGCCCAAGTCTTACCCCCTCTTTTTTCTACATCATTCTGTCCTAAGAATAGTTGATCAAGCCTTTCTAAACTAAATGGAATGTTTGTGTTTATTGATCGCAGTAAATTTAATTTAAACAGGTAAACTTGCATATAACTGAGTTATGTACAACGCTTTATAATAATAGGCACGGTTACTTATCGAATATTAAATGTCGTGCATTCACTCCAAGATCAAAGACCCGCGTGCGCAGTTCGTGTTATAGCCATTTGTTTTGAGTAGTGCACTTTATGGCAGATTACATAAGGGAGGTGATCGGCCGGCCTCGCCCGGTGCGCGCGTGCATTCACCGATCTTGCACATTCAAATTTACGAATAAGCATTTAATACTAGAGTCATCGGCCACGCAATACTTAAGATGTGTTCTATGATCGATTTTATAAGACTAAAGTCCAATTAATTGCACGCATGCAATGAACTAAGATGATGAGTGGGTGATTCATTAGACCTACTGTCAGCGTTGTCTTTCGTTGCGCGTGAATAGTTTATTTTGCTATCGATACCTAATACAAATTTTGTTCTTATTGCCATATAATATTTATATTAAAAATCAATACCTCGTGCGGATTACGACGTTAACCTACTCTAATTTGACGAAAAATATAGATTCGACCGAAAGTTTAAAGTAGTTATGATGAAAATGTCTCTCTGATCTCTTGTGTTTGTTTGGAAATTAATTAGAATGGTCACTGAAACTTTAAACCCAAAGTTAACACGCAGGTTATTTTCGTAGATATGGTTTTACTTAGCTACCTGTATTTCAAAAAATAAAAATATTTATATTTTTAGTTGGTCATATTAAAGTTGGTAGCGGCCCCAAAGCCAGTACGGCTTTGGGGCCGCCAATTTAGTTCAACTGAATTATCCGCCCTCCCTTCTCGTGTCCCTTCGCCCGACCGCACTTTGTCTAGTGTCATCCTTAAACAGCACTCTATATTTATGTGTACCTGTTGTAGGAATTTACCTTTGCATATTCTTTGTTTCTAGGGTTCCGTAGTCTACATGCATAGGTCATATTAGTCAAGCAAACAAATTGGTAAAATACAAATCTAAAAAAAATACAATGTTCCTATTTATGTAAAGTGGGGATGTTTTCAGGGCGATTATTTGACGAGGCCTCGCAATACTATGGCCGCTAATGTAGGTAAGTACCTACCTACTCATTAAGTATGTACCTACATGAATAACAGGTTGGTATGTAAAAATATCATAGATATGAACTACCCAAGAACTACCTATGAATAATGAAAATTCGTAAGTGTGCGTACCTACACATTCTATAAGTGTGTTGGTAGTGGTACGCATACAACCTAGATTCTCATACCTGTTTGATAAAAAATCATTTTTAAATAAACAATAATCACATGCTAATTAATGTGCGTAAGAGGTTCATTGAACTATGCATAATTGCATTTTCTTTATTGCTTACGACGTCATAGATGACGTTTTTTTTAATTTCGTATATGTAACTACATACCATTAAAGGCGATAATGTCAACAGGTCAGCCGATAAGTATGGTCAGTAATTTAGTAGGTAAGTTTTTACCCTTTAAAAACTTTTTGTTGGCACTTTCTTTAAGTACTCGACTCTTTTGGTGCGATTAAACTAATCATAGGTATGTAGGTAAGGGAAGGTAATCTAATATGCCTATACCTAATATAGGCATATTAGATACCTACTAACGTCTACGATAAAGCAACACAACCTACCTACTCGTACTGCACGCTGACAATTGACATTACTACGATTGATATTTAGAAAGAGAGAAGTTAATTGTGTAGAAATATAATTAGTAGTACTACGTACGTTCTAGTAAGTAGTAACATAATTTTAGCTCATAGGAGAATCGGGTATGACTCGTTTTTTCATTGTTTATATATAAAAACTAGCTGACCCGCGCAACTTCGTCTGCGTAAATTTTCCCTTTTTTTATTTACAACATTTTTCATTGCTGCTCCGCTCCTATTGGTCGTAGCGTGATGTTATAACCTATAGCCTTCCTCGATAAATGGGCTATCCAACAATAAAATATTTTTTCAATGCGGCCCAGTAGTTCCTGAGATTATCGCGTTCAAACAAACAAACAAACTCTTAGGGGGATGAAAAATAGATGTTGTCCGATTCTCAGACCTACCCAATATGCACACAAAATTTCACCAAAATCGGTCAAGCCGTTTCGGAGGAGTATGGCAACGAAAACTGTGACACGAAAATTTTATATATTAGATTTATCAGTCAGATTGACTGAGCCACCTGTCTGACCAACGGCGAGAAAGCGAGTAGTAAGTAGCGATTTTATCGCTCAAAACACGTTCATAAATAAGTAGATCCCGTGTAAACAAAAGAGATACAGATATAGTTGATCGTTGAATGTTCTTAATGCCGGCCGGCGAGAATTTGCGGTTTTTTCCGTTGGACAGATCGATGGCTAGAATGCTCTCTCGCAGCGATAAAAGCTATTAAGGCACCTGTCCCACCAACGACGATGAGCGAGAAGCTAGTAGCGATTTATCGCTCAAGACACGTACAGCAGATGTATTTTGTAGATCCCGTCCGTGTAAACAAAAGAGATGCAGATATAGTTGATCGTTGAATGTTCTTAATGCCGGCCGGCGAGAACTTGCTCTCTCGCAGCGATGACAGCTATTAAGGCACCTGTCGCACCAACGACGATGAGCGAGAAGCGAGTAGCGATTTATCGCTCAAGAAACGTACAGCAGATGTATTTTGTAGATCTCGTCCGTGTAAACAAAAGAGATGCAGTATAGCGAGTACTCGCCGGCAGTGTGACCGGTGAGCTATCAACTACACTCGCGAGCAAAAGTATGGAATCACTTGATTGAATTTGATTCCGCGCGATCTTGAGTACTTAATAACTAAATAATAATAATAAAAATGATATCATTTTAAAGGTTAAAATGTAGTCTTAAAATTGATACCAAATTCATTCAAATCGCTTCATTATTTGTGGAGCTATCTTGGATTAAGTGAAGGAGGTAGGAATAGGCAAGGATAATGGAAAAATAATGAATGAAGAAAACAACAAAAATTAATTAATAAAAGTTTAATTTCGCTTAAAAACTTAATGTCAATACTTAGTGTTCCCCCCCCTCGCCCTAATGACAGCTCGGAGACGGTTCTTCATGGACTTGATGAACTTCTGTATGGTATCTTGTGGGATACCTTCCCACTCTTCAATCAAAGCCGTTTTGAGCTCATGTGTGTTTGAAGGAGTAGGATTTCTGGATCGAACCCTCCTCTTTAGTTCATCCCACACGTGCTCTATTGGATTCATGTCCGGGCTAAGCGCTGGCCAGTCCAATGTGGCGATACCGACTTCCTCTAGGTATTCGGTTGTGGCACGAGAAGTGTGACAACGAGCGTTATCGTGCATGAGGACGAAGTCATCACCGATATATCCCGCATAGGGAACGACATGTTCCAGCAGAATATCGGTAATGTACCGGTCTGAAGTTAGACCGCCTCCTCGTCCCCCGCCAGGCACGAAAACAAGCTCCGTTTTACCGTCGAAAGAAATGCCGGCCCACATCATACAAGAACCGCCTCCATAAGCCACTGTCTCAGCGAAACAGCACTGCGCAAATCGCTCCCCAGGCCTCCTGTAGACCCGACCTCTTCGATCGTTGCCGTGCAAACACATTCTGGACTCGTCCGAGAACAGTACACGGCTCCATTCCTCAACCTCCCAATCAAGGTGGGAACGAGCGAATCGAAGGCGGGCTTGTCGATGAGCTGCCGTCAGTTTAGGGCCTGTGGCAGGCCTTCTTGGGGTTAAATTAGCTTGCTTGAGTCTCCGACGAACTGTCCACTCGCTAACAGCGACCCCGCGAACATTTCGGAGCTCCTGTTGGACGTCAACACCAGTCAAATGCCGATTTCGGAGAGAAGTTGACACGATAAAGCGGTCATCCCTCTCCGATGTGCACCGGCGTCGTCCAGATCTTGGTCTCGGGACAAAGCCACCAGTCTCCAGAAAGCGTTTGTAGACTTTCGAAACACAAGACTGACTTATGTGGAGCTGACGTCCGACAGCCCGCTGGCTAAGCCCTTCTTGCAATAGGGCGACGATTTGGGCGGCTTCTGTAGGTGTTGTATCCATTGTCTTCGAAGTTCAAGGGTCCAAAGTTGCGGAGATGTGTACCGGTCAACGTGTGAAAGCTAACTGATAAAAAAAACCGATAACACGTGCTTTTATAGGGGATGAAGGGCGCGCAACTCGCGACGGGTCAAACAATTGAAACGTATCTTTTTTCGTACTTCTTCACGTAGCCCGGGATAACTTCTTAAGTACTGGCGTTATTTGAATGATTTTGGTATCAATTTAAAGTTAATTAATGAACCTTTAAAATGGCATCATTTTTATTATTATTATTTAGTTATTAAGTACTCAAGATCGCGCGGAATCAAATTCAAGCAAGTGATTCCATACTTTTGCTCGCGAGTGTATTAATATCTGTATCTCTTTTGTTTACACGCTTAACAACACTCGCTCAGCGACGCGGTCAGAACACTCACAACAAAAAAAAAACATGTTTAAGTAAGTAATATTACGTACTTACTTAAACTTGATACTTGTACTTGTAAAAATTTAATATCTATGTACCTAATAGGTAGATAAATAAGTTCAAAGTAAAAAAACATTATATCGAAAAAATGCGTGGGGTGCTAGATGTAAATTATTGTAAATGTCATAACAGTCACCCCACGCTTTACTACCTACGATAAAATGTTTTTTTCTTAATCATTGTATTTTTTTGAACTTATACAAAATTTTAAGGTCAGCTAATTACAAAAGCGTTTTTTTTTGTTTTCATACAATTATAATTTATCTTCTACTATTATTTTAAATCGTGCAGAAGAAAGCCACTAAAACGTAGATATTACACTGACGGACTCATAAACTGCATCAAAGTTCAGGTTTACTCTAAAAGGATTTTTTTATAATAAGTATGCAAACTTTTTAGATTAAATTATATAAATATGGAAAGACTGGCTCTTAATCTTAAAAAAAAATTAAATTTAAAAATAGAACTGCGGTAAAACAAATGAATATAGCCGGGAAAAGAAAATTTACTCGTAGTATCAGATTTGCGTGTTATTTATAGCAAAGTTTTAAATTAATTCTCATTGATTTTTTTTGTTTGGTCAATTGAATTATTGTTACCAGCATAATTGTTGGGTTAGTTTTTTAACACATCGAGAGTTTTTGAACCATAATATGGATACTTCGTCCGAACAAGCGGCACAAATTGTAGCATTGGTGCGGGAGGGCTTGGATCAACGAACGATTGGTAGAAACTTAAATTTAAACCAGTCTACGGTTTGTAGAATATACAGAAGGTTTGTAGAGACAGGTTCTTACAGGAGGAGACGTGGTACAGGCAGAACTCGAGCAACCACAGGTCGTGATGACCGATTTATTGTTACAACTTCCCTGCGAAATCGTTTCCTCACGTCAGTTAACATCAAAACCGAGCTTAATGAAGTGCGTGGAAAAAACGTGTGTGCACGAACAATAAGAAGAAGGTTAAAGGAAGCGGCTATCACCCCTTTTAGACCAGCAAATGGTCCAAAGTTGTCTGCAGCTCACAGACAAGCTCGCTTAAGATTTGCGCGTCATCACCTGAATTGGACAGAAGAGCAGTGGGCCTCTGTATTGTTCACGGACGAGTGTAGGACATGTTTATATGGTGCAGATGGTCGCAGAAGAGTCTATCGTCGACGTGGGGAGCGATATGCTCAAAGTTGCATTGAGGAGCGTGTTCCTTTTGGAGGCGGTTCATGTATGGTCTGGGGTGGCATATCGATGAACGGGCGAACAGAACTTGTGTTCATAGACATGGTCCGTCAAAACGGTAATAGAGGGGGTTTGACAGCACATCGCTACATAACAGAGATATTAGAAGATCACGTGGTGCCTTACATGGGATTCATAGGCGAAAATTTTACTTTAATGCAGGATAATGCCCGGCCGCATGCAGCTGCACAAGTTCAACATTATTGCGAAGAGGTTGGGATACGTACAATGAATTGGCCAGCACGCAGCCCGGATCTTAATCCCATCGAGCATGTTTGGGACAATTTAAAAAGAGCTGTATATGCGAGAAACCCTTCGCCTACGACAGTGGCAGCACTAAGAACAGCACTTTCAGAAGAATGGGACAATATTCCGCAAGATCTTTTAAAAACCCTTATAAAATCTATGCGGAACCGATTAGAATCCGTAATAAGGGCACGTGGGGGTAATACACCTTATTAAAACACAAATAAACCCTTGCATAAAGTTTGTGTCTATTGTTAAAACCAATTTTTTAATTAAACAATTTTTCCTTAAACTTCTGTTTTTTCTTCAAAAAAGGTCTTAAGGTCCTTTCCAGTACATAAACTTAAACTTAAAGATATGATCCTACGCTGTTTTAAAGTTCACGAACCAATCTAGAGGTTTCAATTTAAATCTGTATAGAAAGTTTGCATACTTGGTTAAAATATTTATTTCAAAGTCGTCTATTACTTTGATGCAGTTTATAAGTCCGTCAGTGTAGTATCTACGTTTAAGTAGTAATAACCAAATTTGGTTGTAATTTTAAATACAATCAAAAGCAATCTTTTTAAGTTATTTTCTTTTAAACGCTCATCCTGGTCTCGGCACCCTCGAGCGAATAGAGTGAGTTATCGCCCGTCGCACTCTCTCACTCGCTTATAGCCCAGCGACTAAACCGTTCGTCGGACAGCCGTTAGTGGGACAGGTGCCTTAAAATTTGTTTGTTGCAGCAGTGCCACCACTACTGATTTCGTCAACATTTGGAAAACCCACTGTACCAAACTGACACACCGTTTACCCGGTCACCCTACCTACGTCTATTATCGACAATCAAATGATATTTATGTACGTACTTCGATGGTTTTTAAATTTGAGCTCACGGACAATTATGTTTTTAATATTAACTTATTTTGATACAATAAAGGAAGCGGCGGTAGCTTAATGGCTGAGGCATCGGTCTCTTAATCGTGAAGTCGCGGGTTCGAATCCTACCCATTATACTACCGACGTGAAACCACTCCTAACACAAGCCAATGTGAGACCACAATCCCACATTGCTAGTTACCTTTTTAAAAAAAAAAAAAATAATAGCTTTCGCCAGAATTTAGTAGGTAGGTAATACCTAATGCCATACTTAGACATAAGTTTCCTCTGTAGACAATAAATAAAGTAGCAATCAATCACGAAAACAACACAAACAAGGTAGATATTTGTCGCAATAAACAACGTAGGTAGGTGCTAAGGAGATTAACCTCAATGGTAAGTACTGGTACACAATGAGATCGCTTGTCTATGTAAGTACTGTGTTGATGAACTCTAGTCCAATTCCATTGCACTATTGACGTCAACATCATGTTCCGGAATAATGATCACCCGTATTTCGTAGCATCCTAGATGGAAAACATCCCTTTGAGAATTTACTGCCGCATTTGTCATTATCTACACGATATAAGGAAATTTCCATTCAGATCTGGGTATGGGAAAAAACCGAACACATTGTATCGTCAACCTACATTTTGATGTATGCTGATGGATGTTACACCTGGTGGAATAAAACCTAATAAGGCAGTAAAATTGATGGAACTGAGTTATAGTATTTTTAGTTGAACGATGGCAATCGTTCATGAGGCAAACTAAGCGGTATTTTAATACTGGCAAGTTTTGGTAATAAAATACCGCTTAGTTGTAGGTATGTAGGTATATCTTCTAAGCTATTGTCTATTGGTCTCTATGTAAGATTATGGGGTTCTTTTCTGGTGCGACCGATTGACAAGGAATACCTACATAAAAACTTTTTACTGAAAATTGAATACAAGGTAAGTACCTAACTAAAAAGCAAAAAATATACAACAATATTGTTGTTGTATATTTTTTGATTTTTGAATGAAATATTTTGAAGATGGTGCCATGAAATACCTAGTCGTTTTTGTTTATTTTAGTATCAACTTTATTTTTAAGCAGGGATTTTATGGAGCTCCGTTACCGAAACCGAAACCATCGGATATCCGAAATAAAAAAACTATCCTTAACCGAATCCGATATAAAAGTTATATATGGGCGGAGTATAAAATTTATATTCCTCATTAAAAACCTGGTTTTTTGTTTTGCCGGCCGAGCCGACACACTAGCGCTTTAGCAGCGCGCTTCTCTTGCTGTTAATGTGTTGTACCTAATACCCCATAAAGAGATATTGAAGAATATTTTTTGTCACTTACCTATTAGTATTTTACATAAATTTCTTAAAAATCCAATATCCGTAACCGAGATTATCCGAAACTAACATCATCATCAGCCTATCGCAGTCTGGGCATAGGCCTCTCCAATTGCACGCCACTTTGTCCTATCTTAGGCTTCTCGCATCCAGCTCCTGCCAGCCGTTTTGCGCAAATCATCACTCCACCTGGCCTGAGGGCATCCTACACTACGTTTGCCGACCCGCGGTCTCCACTCAAGAACTCGTTTACCCCAACGGTTGCCGGTTCTTCGGCTAATATGGCCAGCCCACTGCCACTTCAGCTTGCCGATATAAAATTATTCTTATATCCGAACCGTATCCAGATCCGAAATGTCATATCCGTAACATCCCTATTTTTTGATGAATGATATAGTCATTTATATAAGTTAAAATAGCTTTATAAAAAATACGGCGAAAAAATAAACCAAATAAATTACAGTGTATTTGGGACATAATAAGGTAAGTTTTCACCAAATTTTGTATAAAAAAAAAATCTTGATAAAGATAAAAATAAAAAACCAAAAACTTGGTTATTTTAATTTTTCACCTAAATTTTGAGGTTATGTGAAAAAATTGTAAATACAAAAGTTGTAGATCTTTTTATTACCTACAACTTTACTATGTAACTTTTTTCCATATGACTTGTAGTTTTGCCGGAAATCGAGATAAACCTTTTTTACCCTTAAAAACTCACCCCCTCCCACTTCCCGAACTCGGATCGACCGTAATTTATTTTTCCTTTCATGTTTATCATATTCTCCTCCTATTCTAATGGGTTTCATCCTACTGTAATTTTTTTTCATTTTTTACCATTTTTGAAGGCTTCGGCCCTGGTCTATATAAAATACATTTAGTCAAAAATTATCGGGAAGGGATGATTAGTTTATGGTTCGAAATCCAATCTTTGTCTTTTTTTTACGGTTCCGTACCTCAAAAGGGAACAAACGGAACCCTTATAGGATCATTTTGTTGTCCGGCCGTCCGTCCAAGACCCTTTATCTCGGGCACGCGTAAAGGTATCGAGTTGAAATTAAAACCATATACTCAGGCCTACAGTCCTTTGGAGCTGTGAAGAAATCAAACTTCTAAGTTGACGTAAAAAAATGTACGACCGTTAAATAGTACAGGAATTTAGTATATTTCTAGACTAAATTCCTGTACTATTTATAATATCTAAGTACCTACTTACAAATGTACAACACAACTATTTTCCATTTTGTCCTCAGATCAATTATTTTGGCGCGGAGTTGCATCTGTTATTTAGATTAAATACATTGCTGTTTTTAGTAACATCATAATCTAGTGTGTATTGTAAATTTCATATTGGACAAAAACATCGAACAAAGAATTTGTCTTAAATTTTGCAACGCCAATGGAATTTAAATTTACCTCTGCCTATCATGCGTAAACTAAAAGTACTATTATTAGAAAAGGATTTTAATTGTGTAAGGGATTAAATACAGAATGACTATATTGATTATTAGATATTTAAACCTTGAACGGAATTGAATTAGAATTATTGTATTATTGTTTTGATTATGTTTATTTTTAGGATTCAGTTTATATAAACTATAAATTATTACTTGGTTATATATCATCTTTATGAATTAATGAAATGATATTTGTAATGAAATCAGGCTTAAACAACTCTATGTATTGTTAAAATTATATTCACATGCCCAAAATATTCTAAATAGATTCATATGGCACTGAGAAATGTTATAATTATTCCATTCATTGTACTCTGTTTACTGTGAATGAATGATTTGATTAATTTGTGTTCGGAGTCCCTGAAAATGTTACAGAACGGTGAATTGAATTGATCAAAAACACGTGTTTTTGAGTGGTACAAAATGTTTAAAAGCGGTCGAGATGTTTAAAGATTTGCCTCGCTCTGGTAGGCCAACACATCAACGTCTTCATCTGAAATTAACATAAGTGAAGGAAATAGTGAAAATCCTAATTCAAGTTTGAAAGACGTAGCCATGGCTTTCTGTATCTCACGAGTCGATCTGTACCATTTTAAATACCTAATCAATTGTGTATAAAACATTTTGCCGTTTCTCAAACTTTAGACTATGTAATCAACCAATCTACTACAATATTTATACTTATCAATAAACTTTATTATTATTAATCGAACAGCTATGTAGGTACCTATGTTATAAAATGATATACCTTTAAATAGGTAAATACCTTGTTTATTGCTCGACGTTTCGACCGTATTGCAACAGCCGTGGTCACGGGTAGACTGGTTCAGCTCAGCGTCGCCTGCGAGAAGCGCGGCTTTAAAAAAAAACTACCCTCGCTAGATTTTTGTTATTCACTATTACGGAACTGTCGATACTTCGACACACAACACTAAGGATATCTGCGCACTGGCGTGTAGTGGTACCTACTACTATACTTATACCGAGCAGATCGACATTTCTGCGGTTAAGCAACGTTACCTGTTAGTGTCGATCTATAGATGGGTGACCGTTTTCGAACATTGTCACACCCTCCGTGCCTCGGAGAGCTCGTTAAGCTGTCGGTCGTGTCGGATTTCCGTTCCATAGGACTGGAGACTTCCATAGGAGTGAGGGAATAGAGAGTGCACTTGTGCTGCGCATTCACTTGTGCACTATAATATCTTCTGCGTAGTTGGCTAGTCTCTTATGCGATTAGCCGCCATAACCGACATCGGTTAGGAGACCATTATTATTGATATACATAAATTGGTCTTTGGGTAGGTTACTATAAGTGGTTTTTTCATTATTATTGTCACTGATTCATTGGTTCAATGAATCAGTGTCAATAATAATGAATCAAGGAGGAAATTTATGACATCCACGTGAGCAGAGATGCGGACAAAAGTTAATTTGTAATTTGATATAAATTTAAAAGTGCAACGGACCAACCAGAGTAGGTACCTACGATCGGAAGTGTTGCGAATGCTCAGCATTTATCATCCTCGCTTGGAATGCCAATTTCTGTGCTCTACGATAATAAAAAGGAAAATATAATTATATTTCTTTTCAACAACGTATTGACGAAATTTATGGGTATTTTTATAAGTAATTCCAAGTGGTGTAATTCCAATGATGCATTGGGTGCAGGGGTAAACAGGAATTACCCACCGGTGAGTGAAGCCATTGTGTGCAAGGGTCGTCACCCCATCTGTTCAGACCTAACATTTCAAAAATATAGTACCTATAATAATATACCTAATAGTTTCTGAGAAACATAGACAAAGAAATATTTTATCATCACAAAAGGAAGTTCGCATTAAGAATAATATCTTGATAAAACTTTGAGAATGTCATAAAAAGCTTTGGATATTGTTTTCCGCGTCCGATGGGCTGAAATAATGTTTTCCGTCGCTTCCAACTTACACATTTCGATAGAACTTGCAAGACGAAATAAAGTTACCTACGACGCGACGTCTCCAATCTAGTTAGCAGATAAAAGAGAAATGAGAACGATTTCGATATCTATATCTCTACCATTTTATTAGATGATATGGCTTTCCCAGAAGTTTCAAGACGCCTCTGGGGTACAGATCGATATGCTACCACTATTTACTTAGGTAATATGAAAATAAAATATGCAATATGATACGGTTTTCTGTTAGGAAAACTGGCGTTTAAATATTGAATTGGTTGTATAGGTAGGTATAGGGGCAGTTCATAGATTCAGATTTATGAACGACAGGGAATTCCTAACAAAAGATTTTAAAGATTAGATATCTTGTAAAGTACCTATCTATAATTTAAAATGTGGAACACATTGTTTTATAATAGGTAGGTATCTAATTGATTACCTTATCATATCAAAATTGGGCTAAGTAGGTACGTAATCTTCCAAAATATCGACATCTACGATAAACCGAGGTCGAAATATATAATCGACCGATAGCGTTTTTTATCGTAAAGAAACAGACAAAAACTCAGATCACGTATGTATTTGCGCGATCACAGCGAGTTCAATGGCCTCGAGTATTCAGTGTACCATTGGGTCACGAGTATTTTGACAACGCACCGCGGAAATTATCTAATCGGCACGCGGCCGCGAGGACACCGGGTCAACGACACCGGACCGTTTGCAGCGGCTCTTGTACCGCCTCGTCGAAAGTGAAATTTGAAGTACCGATACAGACAATTAGGATGGCCGAATTTGTTTATTGACGGGTGGGTGGTCGCTGGTGGTCACTGTTCGATACGTGCAGCTGTGGGTTTACTACCAAATATGGTATTATTTTTGCGCTTTTACTTACTTAAATTCAATTACCCAACCATCCTTTTAAGACTTCATATTGGTCCTACTCGTGAAGTAGGTAAGCGATCTCTTAAAAATAAATATTGAAATAGCGCTCTTACATACAAATATCTATTGAAAGAGCGCTCTACCACAACTATTAGAAATGTAGAAGCTGTGTGGCATCTAGCTTGAGATAAACGATGAGAGTAAAAAAATTATAAAGATTGGTATGAAACATTTAATGTTATCCATTTCCGAAAGAAATAAAACAAAAAGAAGCTGCCGAAATCTCGTAAAAGTCTCACTCTTAGATCACAGTCTGCGAAGGAGAAACCCAAGTGAAAGTTTCCTTTAAAAATACTCAGATGTCCATCTTACAAACATCTTGTATGTTTGTTGAAACGTAAATAAAAATCACCTGAATCATGTGTAAATAGCCTAAAGAGAAATATACGTAATATAGGTTAGTGCCACTCGGGGTCGATGACACTTCAATATATTGTCGACAGATTTGTAGGCATAACATAATACAATCGTGAGAATTGATGACCTACATTAATGTTGTACTAGAATTTAAATGTACAATGTGCGTGGTTGTTGAATGTCCCTCGGCGTTGCTTGGCGTAATAAGAATATTTTCATCGTGAAAATTAAGCAATTTGATTTAAGACTGTTGAGAGATTGCAGTTTAATATTTTTTTTTTAGGATTGAATATTTTAGGACAAAACACATCTACTTACTTCCTACAATTTGCTTAAACGTAAACATAAAATTTATTTTAACTGTAATGGGTATTAAATATGAAGAACGATTGTTTAAATGCGAAAGGGCTGCTGATTTTGTATATTAAAAGTAAATTATAATACTTACTAAGATCAGGTAAAAATAATATTCTAGTGTATAGACAAACTGACACTCTAATTGGATTTTATTTTACAAGTACTATCACTAAGCGAAATTTATAATTATTTTAAATGAGTACATCCATATTTTATTTTAAAAATATATTGCCTATTCGTTTTAATTAGACAATAATTAACATTTATTATGTATTTAGTTGAGTTGCGTATTATAATTTAGATATTTTGTTAAAAATGCATAATTTTTAGTTTTCAGCCTATCTGCACCTGCGTATCTATATTGTAGGTATTTAATTTGTTTCGATATTGAGTAATTATAGATAGTACCTACGTCAAGGGAGAGACTAGTGACGCTCTCATATAGGTACTACTTTCTCAGGACATCAATCCACAATTAGTTATACAAATACGCACAATTATATCGGAATAAGTATGTACATAATAAAATTTTACAACGCAGACGACAGACGTTTCAACCATTATATTAGTTAAGATAGATAATTACAAATGACCTGTTAATATCTAGGTTATTAACATAAAAATAATATAAATACGTAGGTATGTACGTAACCAGCTGATATTTACACTGGCCGTCAGAATCAAATATCTACAAACTTTGACCAAGTGCGCATCCAGCCAGCACTTGTGACAGGTTCCGTAGTCCAGTTAAACTTAGTGCTTCTACATTAATTTGTCGAAATTCAACATTCAAATACTCGAGAGTTTGTGAATTGTGTGATTGGAAGTATCGAAATGTATTACTATATTCTTTTACAGAACAAGTGATGAATAGATTTTTATAAAACTTTTTAATACTTAGATCATAATAATGATAGGTATGTCTTGCAAACAAGACTTTTGTAGGTACCTGCATCAGAATAATATATATATCATCATCATCAATCATCAACAAAGTCTAGGGATATTCTGTATTTTATTGATTACAATAAAACAACGAAGGGCAGCCGAAACCAGTCGCTCCGTGCAAGAAGGTGCATTATCATTCATGAACTGAAATGTTTGTCCTATTTGGATTCTGTGTGAGACGATCACATATTCTATAATCTCGTTATGGTATTTTTGGGCCGGCTGCCTCTTATCCAAATGAGGTGTGTTCGCGCTCCCATACAAATGCCCGCCTACACCACGATGGTACCGCCTTGGTACGAATGGACCTCGGGTGCTGCAGACGGCTTTCTCTGCCTGAAAGTCTCCAAACAAGTATTCTTCTCGAATCCGGGTGGAATCCAAAGCGAGGTTCGACAGCGAATAGCACCATAGACCATTGTTCGTTGATCCACAATAAATGTTGGCGAGCCCAAACAAGCCTCCTTCCGTGATTGTCTGCGGGTATGAAGACCGACTTCATGCAACCTTATCCTGATAGTTTGGTCACTTACTAACAGCTGTGGTCTGACTGGAGCCTCTGCACTAGTTGCATCGTCGTATTGTTGGGTTGCCTCCTTGCGGTGTTTTGTAGGTATCGGTCTTGCCGAGGTGGTAACATGATTCCTCCCATTGTGCCGCTCTGCTACGCTAACGTAACCACAACCTGGAAATCACGTTTTGGCTGGTGCTCAGGGCGTCAGCTACCACGCGTTGGACAGCACCGGCTTCTAACATGCCCACCGCTTTCAAATTTTTTTCATTACTTAAATGACGACGTTGAATTATGTTAACAACGTCCTCCAAACAGTTAAATTTAAATTTAAAATGATGGAACCGAATTTTACCACTTTTATTTAGACTAAGCAAACAATGTAATAATTTTGCGACGCGCGACGCAAAATTATGTATTAACGTTCGCGACACTATTGTGTGTTCCATTGATTTTTAAATTATTTTTATAGTTTTGAGTTTTAATTTTAAAATCAAATTTTTACTACAATTAAAAGGTCACCAAATGCCATTTGAAGTCTCTGGAAAGTTTCTTGTTGACTTAAGCCACTACGAAAATCAGAAAAAACCGGGCAAGAGCATGTCTGACCATGCTCAGTGTAGGGTTCGGCAGCCTTGAATTACATCAGCAGAAGAGCATATGTTCATGGCACTTACGCCCTTTTGTTGAGAAACGCAGTTTTTCGGCAATAACTCAACAACGGTATATCCGATCATGTCCGAAATAATTTTCGTTTTAATTATTTACTAAGCGCTACCTCTGTGTACTTTTTTCATATTTTTTTGGTCACACGTTGGTTTATTAGAAACATAAAAGGATTTGACAACTACAAATGATACCTAATTGTATTAAAGAACTCTAAAAGTGATAATTGCAACTGACTGAGTATAATATGATGATACGAGGTGTTACATAACTTGAAGTTTGAAGACCCCCAAATTTTAAATCAATATTAGGCAATATGAAGGTACCAATGTTACTTAAGTGGTATTTCCAATAATGAAATATCATCATGACCATTAGACAGGTTAATAACCTTTACATCGCCACGTGTGCTAATAGATAACACTTAATTATCATATAATATTATTAGTTAAATAAATATGATTTACTAGGTAGGTATATATATTATAGAGATGAGCAGCAGGCGACATAGTAAATCGATTTATTATTCAATTTATTTCATTCGAAGCAAACTATCCTATATTTAAGCAATTCCAATAAATGCACAAATCGTTCAATTGAGGTCAATTTGGTA
Source organism: Herminia tarsipennalis (assembly GCA_945859575.2). NCBI lineage: Eukaryota > Metazoa > Arthropoda > Insecta > Lepidoptera > Erebidae > Herminia > Herminia tarsipennalis. The sequence continues at coordinate 10,268,785 of OX243840.2, forward strand.
GATTTTATAATAAAAACTAGCAAGTGTCTCTTTTGTTCTAAAGTCGTTTGTTGGAATTGGTCTTTTGGAATTGGACAAGTTCGTCTAGATATAACTCTTTGCATTGTGTTAGGTTGTATTTTATAGTCTTTGTAACTCTCTTTGGGTTTTTACTATGATCGCTGGAATTTTACATCTACTAGTAAAAGAGTAAGTTGGCACGTAGCAAACAAGCGTATTGGTAGCTTGATGGGAACCTGTCACTGTCATGGTAGTAAGAGCCTTAAATATCCAATTTTTTTAGAGTTCTGTAGTATTTACTGTCAGGGTCGGATTTAGAAGAGTGGAGGCCCCTAATTATTTTAAATTAATTATTATAAAAAATATATTCTTCAATCCTTACGCCTATTAATAACATTTTTGATGCAGGAGGTTCGTGAATACTTCAGTAAATTGCCTTAAAAAATCCTTATTGCTTAAGACACTACTTACTGCTTATATCTGGATAAATAAGAAAATACATACATACATATCAACCCATATGATGGCCCACTGCTGAGCACGGGTCTCCCCAGTAGAACCTACTGGTATGTAGATCCTGGGGGTAATTGCCATAATCGCCACGCTTGGCGAGCGGGTTGGCGATCGCAGTAAGGCTTTAAGTACGCAGAGGACGCTGCTGCCCGTCCTCCGGAGTGAAATCCCTTAGTCGCCTTGACGACACCCACGGGAAGAGATGGGGTGGTACTATTCTTAAGCCGGCACCACACGGCACTACCACCACGACACAATAAGAAAATATGAATGGAATAATATTGATTGTTTAAATATTTTTATTAAATTACATTTATGATTTCAAGATGAACTAATCGTGACAAATTTACAAATCGAACAACGAACTTTTAGTACGAAACGGTCTAAGAAATCTATACCGTCATCTGTTATTTGTTTTTTTTCTTTGCGTGAATTTGCAATTAGCCCTAAGACTATGGGCAAATCTGTTCTGTGATGCTGTCATGCGAAGTAGCTTCCCATTAAAAGCATCTTCTCATCTGCTGCCACAGCTACTGCTGGTCTTCTAGTTCTAGGATATTATGACGTTTTAGTCGTGTCTCATACAGGTCTATGGTGAGTTGGTGAGAGAGTTCGTTAGGGTGACGGATTAACCGCTCTTTGTATTTAGCTGCCGAACTCCGAACTTTCTCTTTGATTATTTTCATTTCTAAGTGCTCGCAATTGCAATTGTTCTTAACTATATTTGTGTTGTAATCGCTTGCACTGGCCCATAGTTGCAGACCATATGTCCAAATGGGCTTCAGGATGACTTTATAGATAAGCAGTTTGTTGTCGACAGAGAGTCTCGAGTTTCTTCCTAGCATCCAGTACAGACTAATGTACTTCAGCTTAAGCTCCTCTTTTTTACATTTGATATGGTGACGCCAGGTTAGTCTACGATCAATGTGTAGGCCAAGATATCTTACATAGTCACTGTTAGGTAGGGTACATTAGCCAAACTTTACAGAAGGGCAGTCTCCTTTTCTAAGGGTGATTTAACTGACTTTGTAGCACTAGCTTTTATTTTCCATTTTTGGAGGCATTCGTTTACTTTGTCAAGGACCGTCTATTAATATGGCGGTGTCGTCTGCAAACGTAGCAGTAGTTATTCCTGGCGTTAGCGGCAGGGCCGAGGACACATCCTTGTGGCACCCCGCGTCAATCTCTTAGAAGTCAGTGGCGTCATCTTTTACATAAAATATGCGATCCTCGAGGTAAGATTTGAATATCGAAAAGAATGAGTGGGAAATATTCAGCTTGATCTTACATAGTAGACCTTTGTGCCAGACCTTGTCAAACGCCTGCTGGATATCCAAAAACGCTGACGGACGGTATTCCCTTTGTTCTAAGAACTTTCTTATGGCGTCATATACTCTGTGGGCTTGTTACACTGTGCCATTGTGTTCTCTAAAGCCGAATTGGTAATCTGGTAATGCTTTGCGCTCTAAGAGACTTGGCATAATAATTGGATAGACTAGACAGCAGACTGATTGGTCGATAGGATGTTTTTTACTTTAGTACCCTATTCGTAACATAGCATTAAAAATGATGTTAATGAAGACAATCCCTTTTTTGGAATTTCCTCCCATACTTCTTTAGTTCAGGTTGTAACCCGGTGCTTCTTTACTGTCCAACCGTTTGATTGTTTATAAGACTTCCACGGGCGACACAGGTCTAGAAGGAAAGTCCATTTGAAAGTCTTGTTTTAGGATGAGATCAGCATGTTCTTTGGATGAATTGTCTAGTATTACGTTCGGATTGAAGACGCTTGTTAAATGATCTGCAAATAAATCCGCTTTGTCCTGGCTTGTTCTAGCCCAGTCGTTTTCCTTTTTCATTGGAGTTTTTGGTACGTTAGGTCTGTCACAAGAATGGGTGATTTTCCAGAGTGAGTAGTTGTTGGTATTAGTAGCAATGAGAGACTCCGGCTTTTCTTGAATTGTTATATCATTGGCATTCTTTATGGCTTCCTTCAAATCTACAATGGCTTTATTAAGGGCGGCCTTGTCTTGCGGATAACGGCTTAGTTGCCAAACTCTGAATAGTCAGCGTTTCTACTGGATCATGATCTTTATTTCCAATGGTACGTTTGTTAGCTGGTTCCTATGGTCAGTAGTGGGCATGCTTCTCCACGCGGCAACTTGTATGAGATTAGTAAATTGCACTACTACTGTTTCAATTTCCTCCTCTTGTTTGAGTCTGATGTTTAGGTTAAGGCTTTCTTCAATATGTTCCCTGAAGGAGGGCCAATCAGTATGTTGGTTGTATAATGTTGTGGGTCTTTTGACTTCAATTAGAGTTGAGCTGATAGTTAGTAGGACTGGGGTGTGATCAGATGACCCATCAGTACATGACTCGATCTTCATGTACTATTTGGAGAGTCTTTTTGTCAGGAAGATGTCAAGTAAGTCCGGAATTCGATTATGATCTGAAAAAATTTAAAAACCATTAAATTGTAGTTACATCATAACAAAAAAACTAGTTTGTACGGTAGCCTCGGTGATCGAGCATGACTTGCATTTAAGTGTTTTATTTTATTTTATTATTATTTTTTACTAATACTGTTGAATAAGGAATAATATACGCAAAAAAAAAACTGACTTGCGTATATTCATAATGCCAGTATACAACATCAGCACGTGATTTAGCTAGGCAACCCTATTGCGATTTATTAATTTAGAAAATATTAGCATTATAATCTTTGTTAGGATTAAAAAACAGATGAGGGAATATAATTCTTAGACCGGATCTTAGACTATTTTCAGGCTTCGAAAAAGTGTTGCCACTGAGATATGCTCGATTAAATCAAAAAGTGGTAGTAAACTTACTTTTCTGATTTATCGATGTTTTACGGATTGAAGTGAACAAACATGGATATATATTTTTTTTTAATATCCAAGAACAATATTATTATATTTGTGCAAGTATAAAAAAACCGTTTGAATAAAAAAAGGCAATATGTGGGGGCCCCTCTCTTGTGGAGGCCCCTAGACAGCCTGCCCTGTCCTAAATCCGGCCCTGTTCACTGTACACATTTCTATTTCCTCATCTATATTTTTACTCAGTATAGTTACGTTTTTTTTTAAATGTTGCAATTCCTGTAAAAATCATATTAACAAATTAAATTTTTTAATATTATTTTTATAGTTTTGAATTAACGGAACGGAACCCTTATAGTTTCTCCGTCCGTGGGTCTGTCTGTCTGTTTGTCTATTCGTCCGTATGTCACAGGCATTTTACTCAAAGACTACACATTGAATATTTATGAAATTTGGTAATTAGGTGTCTTGTAGTAGCCGCTACTTAGTTTGATAGCTAAATATTAAAAATAATATTTTTAGCGGGGCCACTCCATACATGTAGCTGCAGATTTTTTTTTTGACCAAACATCAACGTGTGGCACAGCATTCGACAAGTCTTTTAAAAAAATTTGAAAGTTTCTATGATTTTTTCTTCAAAATGTCAATATTTTTGGAAATAATCGTTTCGAAAGTTGCATAAATTGTGTCCTCCTCACTTCTCTTTGGTTATGGCGCTTAGCCAATAGTTTAAATTAAAATTATTTTGGGCACGATTAGCGTCATTGAGTTATTGCCGAAAAATTACATTTCTCAACGAAAGGGCGTGACTGCCATGAACGTACACTCTTCTGCTGGTGCAATTATTCTAATCAGATGTTCTCCGGACTCTACACTTTTTTTATGATTATATGAAGCTACAATAAGGAGTTTCTGTTATAGGTATAGGTCGATGGTATTTTTGTAAAAGGTCGTAACAATGTTTTTCATACCTATGTCAAACTAGTATAATTATTATGTGATATAAGTGTAAAAAAATATATTTTAAAATAGGATAAGTTTTAAAATTATATGTTTTTCCAGAATTTTCTTTAGCGATGAAAATGGAGCAAAAAACAGTCTAATTTGGGACTTCTAACGAGAATCATAAAAAAGTATATTCTCATATCATATGCACTGACGCTGCATCTCTGCCTATCGACGCGGCATCTCTACTTATCGAGGTAGCATCTCTACCTATCGATGTTAAATCTCAACCTATCGATGTTGCATCTCTTTCTATCGATGTTGCATCTCTACCTATCGATGTTGCATTTATACCTATCGACATTGCATCTCATAAGCTCCGACGCTGCATATCTACCTATCACCGCGGCATCTCTACCTATCGATGTTGCATCTCTACCTATCGAGGTTCCATCTCTACCTATCGATGTTGCATCTCTACCTATCGATGTTGCATTTATACCTATCGACGTTGCATCTATACTTATCGATGTTGCATCTCATAAGCACCGACGCTGCATCTCTACCTATCGACGCTGTGATATCTGGTACTACAGGGCCGCTACACACGCCGGCGGATTTACAGCTGCCACAGCAACCATTAGTACGGCGCCGCTGAATCTACAAGTGGTATGGCGCCGCTACACGCCGTCTCTTACTCCTCCACTAGCGACTCTGCCGAGGGAGTGAAAGACGTATATGTGATCGTGTGATCCTAAAATTTAAGTCCTACTGTTATTAATTCTAAAGAGCCTTAAGTTCTTATTCTGTATTAAAACTTTGACTGCTGTAAACTGATCCTATTTTTTAGCTATTATAATTTCATTATAGTTCTTACAGCCAACACTTACTTACCAATTCTTGGTTAAAATTCAGTTAAGTAACCGTGTGATGATTTCTGGGGATCTGACTCACTAATCACTAGCAACAGGTAAATCAAGCAGTTTCACCATGGTCTTCTTATGTAAGATAGGTAAATCCCCGGTCATATCATGACCCGTCCACGTATGAACTAGACAACTATCTCTCATAAAGTTTCGTCGTCAGCCTTGCGGAAAATTGAAATATATTGGATTGGTAAACACATCAAGCGGTTTTTTCATGCGCATTATTAAGCAGGTAGGTACTGCCTCTGGTGTTGCGAGTGTGTCTGACTGCTACGCAAATGGTCGTGGTTTTAATTCCCACACGGCACACCACTTTGTGTGATTTACAAATTGTTGTTCCGAGTCTGGGTGTACTTTGTATCCGTGACTTGTAGGGAAAGCGTTTTCCCTTTGACATTGAGATTCTTACAAAATTGCTGTCGAAACATTATACGAAAAGATACAAATTACCTATAATTATATATTGTCCTATAACATAAAAAATACAGGTAAATGAACTGCTTGCCCTTACACATAAATACTTAAAAGTTCAATAAAACAGGAATGTTGTTTTACAAAAATATTCTGCTAACAATAGGTCAATGTTCTAAACATAATTTATTTGTACCCCATTTCATAGAACTAAGTAATTATGAGTTAGGTTCATACCTACATGGGCAGAAAACTTAACTGCAAGGTCGTGAGGTTTTTGATCTTAACACTCTGCATCTTATTTAATGCAGGGCGATGACCGATATTTAAATACTACTAGTAGTACAATTATTATATAAAGCATTGTCCCTACTCTGATAAACTAAAATAGACTCTACGTGGAATACTTACTAAGTTTATAATTAAATAATAACATTAGCACGTGTTTAATTTGCTGAACATAACACGCCAATGAACGTCCTTGTGAGCACGTTGAACCCGGAATACTATCGTACCGATAAAGGTCAATAAACTGTTATCCAATCTCTACAACTGCTTATGTAAGTCCTTCATACACTACAACGAGGTGACCTTCGTGGTTAATGCCCCCTACATTATCTCTAGCGGACGTCAACAGACTTAGCTTACCTAGTGTTACATAGCTGTTAATGAAATGCATTGCACTAACACTATCTGTGTAAGGAATCTCTGATATAAACATTACCAACGTTACGTAAAAAGATCAACCACGTTTTATCAAGCTGACTTACCCAAAATACCTACTCGTAATTATGTATAATTATGTACTGATTATACCTATATTTTTTTATTAAAATCCTATTGTATAAGCAAAAACAACCGCACTTTTATCTTTCAAATTTTTTTAGACTACGGTAATTTTCCATAAACAAGTTCTTTTTTGATTCCATGTTAAGAAATTAAGTAGGTTATAGAAAGCTGGATCTTGTACATAAGTCTTTTAACACCAACATTTATTATTGGTTCCGCCACTTACCTGCGTTTTTAGAGTTTTGATAGTAATTTTGATAGCAAAAGAGTGTCTTGTCTCTTCTTCACAATAGACTTGGAACCGTGTTAGGGACATATCATCGTTTTCAAATGGAGAGCCGAACTTTCTATGATTATATATGTCATAATGATTGCTAAACTCACTTATGTTTTCGTAGATTGCGCGCCGATACCCTGTTACTGTTTATATGCATGAAATCATGAATAAAACAGGCAAGAGCATGGTCCGTGCTCAGTATAGGTGGTTCCACAGCCGTTATTACAAATTAATGCACTACATATAAAGAAATACGATGTAAAAATTGCACCAACAGAAGAGCAATTCCACCTTTTTGTTGAGAAGCGCAGATTTGGGCAATATCTCACTCAATAACATTATGAAAGTATATATTATGCATTACCTTTGTGATTTTTTAAATATTTTAATCATCTTCTGGTACAGTGCGAGTGCCTTCCTAAAAATATTATTTTTTATTGTTTAACTTTCAAACTAAGTAGTGGCTTATACAATACACTTAAGCTCCAAATTTAATCAACAATCATTGTGTAGTTTTTGAGTAAAATTCAAGCATTTTACTGTTATAAACTAAATTGTCACAGACAGACAGACTTGACGGAAATGGCAAAACGAAACCCTTATAGATATATAAAGTATATAAAGGTTCCGTTTTAGCCATTTTGGCTACGGAACCCTAAAAAATGGAGGTTATATTATTATACGCTTTACTCTCGGTGTAACACATCGTAAGACGTGTGGTGTGAACGACCGTCATTGAAAGTTCACGTTCGAGTATAATAACACATTCTCGAAGTAAGATTAGAAGAAGCGTTACACAAATGTGTTTGACACACTTCACGGTATATTAACCGATATTACTTTATTTAAATCTATTTTTAAAAAAGGAGAAATTGACTGACTGACATATTAACGCAGGGCCTAAACCATAAGGGTTAAAACTTAAAATGTTGCACATGGTTTCCTTTTATAACGTAGGGGACCACTAGGGGTGCAAAGTTAATATGATACTTTGCCGTTATGGCCGTTTGTCATTGGGCGTGTAAGGGTTCTTACTACTTCTTGATGATTTACTACTATAAAGGATATTTTCAAATGGCTAAAAAGTAAAGGGATTCCGACTTTATGGGGGCGAAACTTCGATCAAATTGTTGATCGAGTCGCGAATAAAACCTATAAATAATGGGCAATTTGTTTGCTTATTGGGTAGATACTCTGTGTCTTACTTATGTAATTTTACGTAATTTACCTGATCAGAATAAAAAAAAACAAAAACTCACAGACATACATGAACCCTGAAATTACATTACACTTCTTTTTTAGAGAAGTCGTAGTAGATAGCGGTGCCTAGTAGATTCTACGTGTCATTTCATCAGATTTATCATCGTTTTACTAATGACACTTTTGTGGATTTTATTAACACGAAGAATTTTTCTTTTTGGTTTAAGTATTTCAATCTCTTTTTAACAAATTTAAAAAAAAAATTAAAATATTAAACCAAAAAGAAAAATACTTAGTTTTTAGCTTTATCAGATTTTTTTTTATTTGTTTTAAGAATGTCTGTCTATTATATTGCATCATAACTGCGTCGTTATATTAGCATATGCCATATGGGCCGATCGAACGAATCTGATTTATTAAACAAAATTTGGTAACATAAATTGTTTAAATGTTGTAAAATAGATGATGTGATTCATTTATTCATGGAATAATTTATAATTTGGAGTCCATCCATCTAATTTCAAATTAAATCTGTGAACCAGCTAAATAATTGGAATTTAACGATTATGTAACTCGTTGGACAAATATGATAACATTAATGAATCGGTCAATGAACCTTCGAACATTCATCTAAATGGATGCTAGATAAAGGCGCGCTTACGCAATTACATACGCATCTTCGCGAAAGATAATGTCAAGTAGCTTCATTATAAAATCAAATTAATGCATAGGCGTGATAGTGACGTAGTATCCACCTACTATCTACTCTATACATTTTTCACGATAATTATTGTACTATATACCTAGCTTTCGGGTGGTTTTCAAGCTTTGATTATTATACTATAATTAGGATGAAAAAGGACTTTTCTTCTTTTATTACTAACACTGAATACACGCCCTTGGTTTACTTAAATTACGGCCCAGTATTTTAACTTGTAGGTTTGTAGGTATATGGAAAAAATATAAGTCGAAGTGCGGTAACCGTTGTTGCGGGTTGAAACGCATATCGGATTTGAATTTGTATTAGGGAACATTTTCATCAAAGAAATTAAAGTGCTTTTTTCAAAAGTTTTGGTTCAGTATCAGTCTGATTCAGTCAGTCGGATCCTTGCGCCCCTACCCCCCTCCCTCGTGCCTGACTAACTAAATCGGCACCCTGTATAGGGACAGACAACGGGAAGCGAGATGGTTTTCAACTATAATAAGCAAGTAGGTATAAACGAATAGGTATAATCTGTTACTTTATAATATGCACTATCAATAATTCTAATATGCTGGGTGTCCCAAAACTATGCCACACCTAGGGAAAGTACCTTAAATATTATAGATAGAACAAGTTACTGAAAGAAGACTTCATTTTGATTTTAAAAATAATTGGATCTGTATTCAAAGATAAATCTTAAATAATCGCCTATTTGGACCGGAAGTCGAACCCGTAAAATATGAAAAAAAAAACAACCTGTGCTTTTACGATACCAATCGTGATGGTCAATCAATAGGATTCTTTTTTTCCAAATAACATAGTATTTTAAATTGAACGAAAACCATAAAATTTAGGATTTAAGTTAAAATAATTACACCGAACTGCAACTTACAACAAATTACACTTAACAAATGCTCAAAAAGTGTCCTATTCTTTAATACGCAAATTAGCACACTTATAATTATTACTATTTGTTGAGTTCCTATTATTTGCGTGATGAATGTTTGAAATAATTTGAGGTTCTGTTTGTACTTGAAATCATCATGAATAGAAGAAGAAACATGGTAAAAAATGCAACAGTGGGGCCTAGCGTCGCGATTACTATACAAATTGTATTATAATAAATATTAAATACTATGTTATTTAGAAAAAAATACCCATGCAGTCGTATGGGATATTTTTATCCCTTTAGATGGATAGAAAATAGGATGGTGCTTTTTCACATTAGGTGGGTTCGATTCCCAGTTCAGACAGGCGATTATTTAAAAAAAATTGAATGCAGTTCGATTTATGGTTGAAATCAAACTGAAATCTCCTTTCAGTAAAATATTCTATCTACGATATTTAAGATATTTTCTCTCCGTATACTTTTGGGGCACCCTGTATAATGCTTACAGAATCAAATTAATTTATACTAATAAATTGAGTTGCTTAATTAGTCTCGTTACGCAAGCAGCTTTGTAAGCTTTTGGAAAATTATTTATCACAATCTGTTGCCAATGTTGGACCAATTCCAAGGAAAGCGACTTGTGCCTATAAGCTAAAAGTTCTACTTGGGTTACAGAGTGACGTTTATTAGTGCAGAAACGATTCTAGTAGACTTTTGGAAATAGGTCACGGATTCTGCAGTAGTTAGGTATCTACTTGAATCAAGAATACCCGATACCGATAATAGATTTAGCGGAATAGAGCAAAAGTTGAAATGGTTATTGCATATTTGTAGATAAATTACAATATTTTATTTCCAAGAATTGCGTAGGTATCTACCTATCATGGACGCAATATATTATTTATTTTAATTATTGCTTAGGCGTCGACATTACTAATATTTTATTTTCTGTTGGTCTATGTATTTGTTAGTAACATTACATTTTAGTTAAGCAATATTTAGTTGGTGTTATTATTATTTATTAGGTAGGTTATGTACCTGCATACTACTGCTACCACAATTTTGCGTTAATTTTTTTGCTATATTTTCTGCCAGGAAATATTAAGATGACAATTTGAGATAAACTGCAATAGAATTTAAATTAGATTTGTTAATCTAAGTCACACCGAACAGGTTAATTGGGAATGATTTTAATAATTATTAGTTACACCTGACAAAACAAGAAATATGATGTTTAATTAATTAATATTGAATCACATAATGAACGTGCTATGTTTTTAGAAGTATTACAAAATTGAAATGTTCGATTGTAGAGGTTATTTAGGTATCTATAAAAAAAATCTGTTTCGCCGTATGTTTTGCAGCTTGTCACCTCTTAATTCGAATTTAAAAAAACTTAAATACGATTTTAAAGAATAAGTATATTTTTGTAAAATTGCTACTTTTAGGTACCTACCTAAGTACAAATACATACATGATTATAATACCTAACTCCAGAGCTTTAGGTACCTACGTCCGATTTCTGAAGTATTTTGCTTGTCTAAGCATCAACTAATCAGTTGTTAGGTAGGTACTCGTATATACGATATTTGCCTTTCAGAAACCGGGCATTTGTTTACAATAAGTTTGTTAAATGATTGTAGCACACAAAGATCTAAGTGATTAGTAACTAATACCTAATAGTTTTTGGGTATCCTAAGTAGGTGCCTAGATAATAAATCATAAATAAATAGAAAACAACTTATAAATAACGTATCAGGCTTTTTAAATATGCTCTCTGTGCCTAACCTTCAGGTTTGTAACAAATCAGGCTTTTTAATTATGCTCTCTCTGTCTGGACTACTTTTGCATTTTGATGTAGCTACCTAAATATATACAGACGGGTTTGCGTTGTTCAATACATATTTACTTGTATTCAAAAGTTTTTTATAACTGCGTAAAAGATTTGCATAACTAAGGCAGGTATGCCTTTATACAATCCGACATTTATGGTTAATGCTTTACGAATCAGGGCTGTACCTAAACAATTATTCTTTGTATTATATAATACCTATTTTAATAAAACTGGTTGTCCCTTTTATAATGCTGACCTTGTTATTTAAAATACATTCAAAGGTCGGAAGGGAGAACCTATTGAATGTTTTCATAATCTCGTGTCGATTGACCTTACAATACAAGTTCAAGGCTTAAAAGTTGAGTTCCACTACAACAACAACAGTGGATGTACCTATACTAGGTACGTAATAATTGTATATAATATGTACTAGTAGGCAATGAGATACTAGAACATTTGCGTCTTCATTTATGACTTCATTTTAGTGGGTATCTGGTATTTACTCTCGTTTTTTTATATAGATATTGTAGTAGGTATCTACATAGTTTGTTTTTAATATTTTTATTAAAAACAAACTTAATTTAATTACATAAATTATTTGTTTTGTTCGTGATTGTAAATAACTGATAACAGTCCTAGTGTGTTATGTCTAAATAAATGGAAAATTAATGAATCAGATAAGAAGTAGGTAATTGAGACGTAGATGACGTTGAAAATTTCTTATTATGAACCCTCTCATTACAATTTGTTAGAATAAAACAACACAATAAAGGTAGTATTTAGTTAAGTCAAATAATTAGTATTAAAATGTTTGTAAACTGTGATTTCGCTAAGATTTGTGCAGATATTGTCAAGTCATTTTTAGTTTCGTCTGAAAATTGCATCTCAATAATCGCAAAAATAATACGAATAAGACTAATCGTCATTTCGAGACGGACCCTTAAGTTCGCCACGTGTAACCCGTCATCCGAACCTAATCGCCAAGGTTGAAGGGGATGAACGATCACGCAACGAGGGACATGCGCCCGCGCATTGTTTGGGTAACAGCTACCCGTTCATTTTGACCTTGATATTTCAGTTACTCTTTATTATTCAGAGAACAAAAAAATACAATTCTATCCACGTTTTAAATTTTATTGTAAGTTTGAATTATTCGTACCCGACTATGCAAGAAAGAGGGTTATTAAGATATTTTTATAAAGTTTATTCAAATTTTATTGATGTAATTCATTACACCGAACTAGGTTTAAGTAAATCATTTAGTAAAATTGAAAATTACAGAAAATCTGAAACTTCATTTTATTTTTAGTAATTACGTTAGTACTCTGGATGACCGATGATTTTCTTTTAAATAACGTTTTCTAAAAATGATACCTAGCTAGATCGATTTATCTCTCCTGAAACCCTCTGAAATAAGAATACTAAATAGTTGGAGCTGTTGACGAGATTCAGATCATAAATATATATATATATATATAATAAGTATATATAATACTTATTTTAGTGAAAAATGTATAGAATCAGTACTACGTTCGTTGCAGAGCTGTAATAGACAACTTAGACTTTCCAAACAAAAAAAAAATATTTTATTTTTAAAATTGTACAATTTCACTATATTCATTACTGTTTCATTAACTTTGTTACCATTTATAATAATATTTTTTGTGTTTCTAATTAGTTGCCCACTGTAATAGTTAGTCTTGTTACTTTTATTTTTTTAATATGCCTATTTTTAAACAAACTGAAGGATGTTACCTTTAAAATTAACATAATGTGCTTCAAATAGATTGCTGCGTTTTATAGATAAAAAGAAATTAGTCCTTTGCGATATGATATATCATATTTTTATATTTAATTTGTACTTAACATAAAATTCATACGAGTACTACCTAGGTGTTTCTAATTGTGTGTCCACCACTGTCATTTCATTTATGCAAGAATTGCTCGTTTAAAGGTATTAGATGTATTTCTACAAATGCGATGCGTACTAAAATTAATAGGCAGGTACGTTACATTTGCGTACAGTCGTTAACATAATCGCAACTCTACATTTACATTCAAAACATGGGTAGCACTCCTAATACCTACTTACCATCTTAAATTAAATACCAAGATTTTCGGCAAGTCATAAAAACTGCATAATATATAGGAGCAGACCATAATATACTTTATTATACATGATTGAAAGTAAATGTATGAAAGTCTATTTTAAGGTGGCCCGCCGTGAAAATCAAACAGCTTTGAAATTATTTATTTGAAAGTTCTTTCTAATTAAACTATCGCCGAAAAATGTCAACGTAGATACGGAAATTTCGATTAGTTTTATTATGGTTATACTCGTATGCACAGTAGGTACGCAGATAGTTCAATATGGATCTGCATGTAGGCTACAATGGTGTTTAATACTCCATTGGTGTGTGGGAGAGATTATAATTACTAATGGGTTGTGACCTCGACCAATGTCAATTAAAACGAATGTTCTACACGTCTATAGAAAAAAACAATGACTCCTACCTAACCTACATGAATGTTATTAAATTTTAGGACATAAGCACTTGATCTCGCATGATGAAAAATTAAAATAAAATGTTTCTACTGATAATTTTATTTACAATTTGACATGGCGAGACTGCTAAGTAGGCATAATAAATTGGTGACATTGAATGTGTGAAACTATCGTAAGTATATATTGTTAATTAAATGTTTATTAATGAACGATCTTACTTTGACTTCCACGACAATCTAGAAAGATAGTTGACGCACTAAATTCGTAGGTATTCGTATTATCAAAGATTACAATGTTATACATGATCTTTCACTGATTACATAAGTATAATTCTAAAAAGAATCACATATCCCGAAAGAGTCACATAGCAATTTATAATATATATGTTTTTATTCACCTGTTACAGGTAACCCGATTAACTGGCAAAAACTCTTGTAGCCACTTAGGTTTATTATTGAAATTAAAAAAGAAAAAATGAAAGTTCTTGATTGATACATTTGGTATCAACCAAGAACTTTCATTTTTTCTTCTTTCTAAATAATCTATATTAATCTTGGGACAACTCACACAAAGCTATCTGATCCCAAACTAGGCAGAGCTTGTACTACGGAAACTAGACAACTGATAAACATACTTAAATATTTCTAAATACATACATATTATTATAAATAAATAACACCCAGACACAGAATAAACCATCGTGCTCATCACACAAAGTTTTATCCTGGATGGGGATCGAACCCACGACCTCTTGCGTAGCAGTCGGATACACTCACACCGCGCCACAGAGGTAGTCGAATATCAATAAGTTAAGTTTATTTTTTGTTTTCATGTGAAATAATTTGCTAGGAATATCAAATCCGGAAATAAGGAAAATATGGATGGTATTTCTGCACCTATGAAAATCTTGTACCCGTGATAAGCCGCGGCTGGTCCCTAATGAATAATAATTATAACAGGTTGATACTTAATTACATTGCATTGCCGACTCCAAAAGGTACGTAAGTGGTATATTTTTACTTTTACTAAACTTCATATTTATAAATATAGAAAATGTTGCAATATTGTGGTTTATTGCGTAGTGCAAGCTGTTTGCGAGCTGCATTTCCTGTGCAAGAGCTTATCATAAATGTGTTACATAAGCGGCACGCGCAGACGCGCGCGGGCGCCATGCTGACATTAGCCTAAGGTCAAGGTGAACACTATTATCCTTGTGATGTGACGTCATGCAATTGCGCAACACGATGCACATCAATTATTGTGACATTCGCTCGTTTACAATACTCATAAAGATACATACGGAAATATTTACACTGTGTTTGTTTGATGCAAACATTCTGATACTATACGTAATATTTACTGCAGTTTTTTTTTTATTTTATAATTTATTTTTTTCTTGAATTTTAGTTTTGTATCTCAATAGTAGTCCAAAGGTACCATTAATCATGATCTTATATTTTTTCCAAATTTGTTCAACAGTACAGATGTGTTTGACTGGTTTAACTCAGAAACATTTACCTTAACAAACACATATTAGTAGAATATGTAAGTAGAGTGTAGTCTAGACTATCTGGAATACAGATGTTATTTTCCATTACCACAAATGGAATGATCTAATTGGATAAATTGAAGGTGCTCATGACGACCGTTGTGACGTGTTTACATTGCTTCTTCATCTTGCTATTTAAGTGTCTCTATCTCTGTGTGTTTGTCTGTCTATGGCATCGAATAACACAGACCGATGCACATAATAACATACATACATTTTGAACAATAATACATCTACACCGGACATAAAAAAAACACCAGACAATAACAAATTATAAGTGACTTTTTAAACTTGAAATTCAATCGACAAGTCTTTTACCTTAAATTATTCACCCGTAGTATATATAATTTTATAATATGTACAAATCGAGAAAGTTTATCAAGAAGGCTTTGAAGATTATGCGTAGCTAGATTATAAACTAAAAATAAATTTAATAACAGTCTAGTAGGTAGGTATTGCATGTAAAACTATCCTAAGTGAAAAAACTTCTAAATTAATTATAACACTAACTGTGACTATGTACAAGCTGTATACTATATCTGAATATAAGTTTTGAGATTATCACACAAGCAATTAATTAGATCACTTTAAATGCAGCCTTACACTACCCCCGTACCTTACGTAAAGCGTCCAATGAAAAACCCTGAATCGGGACAGACCCTAGGACACGGTCGGTATTGATAACTATACGCCATTGACCCTATTACCACTTGTATACATAAACAATAGTTTTATAATCTGTTATCTAGTCAAGTGCATAGAGAGCCACTCACATGCAGAAGCGTATGCAAAACGACGAATGGTGGCAAATAACCGTTCTATGTATAATTGTTTAGTGAAAATTCAGATAACTATGAAGAGTGAAAGGAACACTTTATTAAATTTGTTTAAGAATTGGGCCAGTGTTTCCAAAGGAGGAAGTAATGAACATTGCATTTGTAAACACGGTTAAAACTAGGGTCGTTGAACAAACAATTAAAAAAATAAACAAACAAAAAATAACAATTCAACAAATAAAATTTTATAAGCAAAGAATTAAATAAAACACGTCTAGTAATCATTTTAATAATATTTTTATATTTTTACAAACTTCATGTTTTAAGCTAGTAGATTTTTAAGAATAGTAATAAAAGTAAAGTAAAAGTTTTAAGAAAAGTAAAAATTAACAAGAGCTTAGTTTACTGCCTTATAAATTCTCTTTCACATACAACTTATTTTAATAGGCTGTTATGTTTGATATTTTGGAAGATATCGAGGTTTTTGGTGTAAGTGACTTGGAACTTTTGCTCGTCAATTTATTATGAGCAGACGTACCTAGATTGATTTCGGATGAACAATAAGTGATTATACGAGTAGGTAACTATCATTTGTGTGGCCTTTTAGATAAAGCGTTCTTTATAGCGTACATCTTTACCTACAGGTATATTTGTATGCCATTAAATTTTCCAATAGAATCCTTTGTTTTGTACGGTTTGTGTAAATATTATTGTTTTTCGGTCCTAATGCAGCACAAGAAACTTAAACAAATGTTCGTATAGGAGTAGTACCTACCCGAAGTATAGGACATGTTTACAGCTTCGATGATCAAAGATTTTTGGGAGTTATTTACACGATAGGAATATTACTAGGTATGATAAACACATTGACTTACTATATTTTTTTCTCCTCCAATCGTATTTAAGTATCCTCATATTGGTATGATTGGAGAAGAAAACAATTGTACATATGTATTTGCTTTAAGTTTATAAGTATTGCTTGTGCCAACGAAGGTTCTTTTAAAGTGATCATAAATCGTACAGCTGCGAAATACCTACACTACCTTTACAAGAAGCAGTCAAACAAACACTGTTTTGTTTGACTGATGAAATTGACCAATGGCGTTGTCGTATCGTTCGTTTGATGGCCAATGCACGAAGCCTATTAGTCGAATTCAGCGGAAGATAAATGAATCTAATAAGTAAGTATGTAAGTATATCACAGATCAACTTGTTGACAATAATAAATACTAACTATAATTAACGTACTTATAATGACATTGTTGCTATTATAATTCTAGATAACATTACTTGTTAGTTGCAAATGCATTATATTCCTCGTTAGTGTATCAATGCCGAGGTCAACTTGCATCTTGTTAATTTAATTCTTTTAGAACTATAGTTAGGTATTATACCTAATTGTTTTTCCATAACCCTGCGAAATTACTAAAAAGGTTAGAAATAATTGGCGAAATCATTTTACTGAGTCACTGTGTGAGTTATAAAAAGAACAAAAATAATGTTCTATTGCCTACAAAGGTAGTTTTTTTGCAGCAATTCAGCATTGTTATTATAAAATAGTCATGTAGGTATTTACCTATTTTCGCAATCTCCTTGATAATAAATAGGTACATAGGTATAAGTAAATGATGAAAATCTTTCCAAGATACGGGCGAAATCTAACTCTCAGATTCCTAATACCTAAGTCAGTATGTGATGCTGATTACTAACTAAACTACTGTATGTACTGTTTTAAGACTTTTTTACTAACTAAAAATACATTTATAATTAAAGTCATTAATAAAAAATATGTATTACTAAATCCATAGATGTCACTTACAAATTAATTTCATAACAAATAAAATCTACGTCAGTGAAGCCATTTGTTCTGACGTCAGGTTTATTAGTGTAAATAGGTCCTTATGTGAATGTGTTCGTTTTTTATAATATGTTCATGTTAAATACTAACACTGGTAGGAATAGTTTCAAATAATTTATATATAATTGTTAATTACAAATACTGCCTTAAATACAGTTACATAAAAACTTTTCTTTTTTCAACTTTTTATTTACTTTGAATTTGGAACGCGTTTATTATTTTTAAAAGTTCTTTCGATTTCACGCCATTTCTCATATTTTTTCGTGTTCATTATCAAATTACAATATGAATTGGGGTGTTAAAGAAAATAGAAATCCGATGACCGCCTTACACAAAGTGGGTATGGAGCCCTCGGTCATATTCCAGACATTTCACAAGCTTGGTATCAGCCGTATGTTTGTATATCGTACTATCAACAGATACAACAACACTTCCTCTGTCGAAGACCATAAAAAATCGTTAGAACTACAAAGGCTGTGAGTGCTGTTAAAGCCAGAATTCGTCGAAATCCCATTAGGAAGCAAAAATTCTTATCGCGAGAAATGAAGATTCCCGCTAGGAATCTGTCGCGTATTATAAAACAAGACCTAAAGCTCGGTGCTTATCGTCGATATACAGGACATGCCCTAAATCAATCTTAACAATTAAAGAGAGTGGATCGATCAAAACGCCTTCTGTCGCGATACGCAGGTGAAGTCCACAGAAATATCCTCTTTCCCGATGAAAAAACAATCACGATTTCACTACAATAAGCAAAATGATAAAGTGTACGCTCACAGTTCTAAAGAAGCTGCTCAAGTGGTCGGAAAGGTACAGCGTGGTCATTATCCTGCGTCAGTGATGGTTTGGTGGGGCGTGTCTTATCAAGGCGTCACAAAACTATATTTTGTGAGTGAAAACTTCAGCCAAAGTGTATCAAGAGACAGTCTTGGATCGTGTTGTGAAACCTTTCAGCAATACACTTTTTTAAATTGTACCGTGGACTTTCCAGCAGGACCCTGCACCTGGTCACAAGGCACGAACTACCCAAGCCTGGCTTGAAACCAACGTTCCGGACTTTATAAGAGCTGAAGACTGGCCCTCATCTAGCCCAGACCTCAACCCTTTAGACTACAAATTATGGCCAGTTTTAGAGGTCATGGCTAGCTCTAAACGACACAGCGACATTGAGTCTCTTAAAAAATCTATGAAGCAAGCAGTGGCGAAATTTCCCATGGAAACAGTGCGTAAATCCATAGATTCGTGGCCAGACAGATTAAAGGCCTGTATAAAAGCCAAAGGTGGTCATTTTAAATAGAATATTGTTTTTATTTTTTGCTAAGACTTTAATAAATATGTACATATAAGTTTTATTAATATTACATTACTTCATTTAAAAAAAAAAACATTTTTATTTGTAACAGAACTTATGGCCAGACTAGATATATATACATATATATATATATATATATATATATATATATATTTAAGTCATCTCCCGCACTGGGATACACAGACATAAAGTAGTGTCCCATGTAGAAATCGGACTCACAACCTCTTGCGCAGAATTTCCACTGCACCACCGATACAGTGATTATTTACATGTAAAGTATATATAATGTTAAGTAGGGTTTTGAATAATAAACATATGCATAATAACTCGAAAAATATAATGTGTTAATGAAGTACCTAATATTACACATGTTATCCAATTTAGGTATTTAGCAACCGTGCGTGTTCCTTGCAATGAGGTATTGGAAAACAGTTAAACTACATAAAATATTTACAATTGATTGTGTTTACGCAACTTTCACTGTGACTTTACAGTACCTAAATATTACGCAAATATCCCGAAAAACTGCGAGGTATTAAATATCATAATAATGGACAGAGGCACAAGACAATCATTGGGTAACTTCGGAGCTGGGAGCTGGTTGCGTAACGATTGCGGTGCGTAAGGTCACAAACATCATCTAATTTTGCACGCTTTCGTAACATAAATTTAAAGTAAAAATCGAGCACGCCACTAATATTATGCTTTACAT
Source organism: Herminia tarsipennalis (assembly GCA_945859575.2). Taxonomy (NCBI): domain Eukaryota; kingdom Metazoa; phylum Arthropoda; class Insecta; order Lepidoptera; family Erebidae; genus Herminia; species Herminia tarsipennalis. The sequence continues at coordinate 10,288,825 of OX243840.2, forward strand.
CAAGGCAAGTCAAATAAATAAGATTTTTATACAGCTGCTGAACTGCCGTCGGCTGTACGGATTTATAGATTGCGGAAAATTCATGTCCTTGATCTAAATAAACGAATATATTTCATTTTGGCAATACATCACGTTTGTCATTTGCAACTGTTGCTGTACGACATAATTATGTAGGGATCGGATGCAGCTGTATAAGCACCAAACAATGAAACTCAACTATCTATTGAAGCTTTTATTCGAGACATTAATATTTTTATTTGCCAAGATGTAATATCACAAACACAATTTAGAGAAAGATAAACAAATACTTCATATTTACGCCTATAGAACTAAAGTACCTAATACAGTAGAGTTCCTAATACGTAAAATTGTATTGTAAGCATACCTACCTACATGCTCTGGTAAAAGTACCTACTGGGAATAAAACTGCATCGAAAACTGCAACGCGTTACAGAAAAGTGTGAAAAGATCAAAATCTCAGTAGGTACCTACCCTTGAAGTTTATTCATTGTATTTAATTTAACGTGGGCCAAGCACCTAGGTAAAAAAAATCTAGTTTAAAATCAAGTAATTCCTTCACTCATCAAATTCTAACACAAACCCTTGCAAGCTAGAACGTTGAGATTTGTTGAGTGGAGCCGTGGGCTAAAGCTAGTTACAGTTGTCTCAATGGCCGGATTGAACTTGGCGACAAGTGGTTGCACAGATGCATTTTTTGGAAGTAAATGGTGACAGGAAGCGGGGGGCGGGGGCGCTAACTAAACCAAGAGAATTAGAGATGCGATTACGGATTACATGGTCATAATTAGTACCATGCCGTGTGGTGCCGGCTATGCCGTGTGGTGCCGGCTTAAGAATAGCACCACCCCATCTCTTCCCGTGGGATTCAAGGCGACTCAGGGATTTCACTCCGAAGGACGGGCAGCAGCGTCCTCTGCGTACTTAAAGCCTTACTGCGATCGCCAACCCGCTCGCCAAGCGTGGCGATTATGGCAATTACCCTCAGGATCTACATACCGGTAGGTTCTACTGGGGAGACCCGTGCCCAGCAGTGGGCCATCATATGGGTTGATATGTAATTAGTACCACTAACTCATGGCAAATAAAATCTTAAATTTAAATCCGCTGACCAAGGCTATGGCTTAAAAATCACTCACCAGCTGGTTATATGACCTAGTTTACGAAAAGACTGAAAAGAAAATTTGCATTTTAAAATAAATGACACGCCCACTTACGAATACACATACGCAAACGCACACAAACACACACACACACACACACTCGCACACATACAAAATTTATTTCGGCTCATATATATTTATTTATTATATTTCTCAAGTAAATGTTATATGGTTATCATGTGAATTAAATATTTAACCTGTATACTCTTATATATACATATATTACCAAGGAGAGAGCCTGAAGATCTGTAACACAGGTTTCGCACCTAGTACAAACTCCAGCTCTCAATAAGGTAAGAGCTGGAGTTAGAGAAACATTAAATCTTTTATTATTGTTTTTTTTCGCAAAGAAATTGTTTTTTTTAAACTCTCTTCATTTACTGTAACTGTTCTAAATTTAAACTGTTATGAACTCGTTGAAATATTTCTTTATTTTTAATAGATTAAACTTAATGAATCGTGAGTAATTTTAGTGTCGCATCTCTATGACATGCACGAAAGTGCTAAGGAACCTAACTTAAATCGGGCTAAGTTACATTGAGACAACTGTAAATATTAGTCCGTCTGGTTATCGCCGTATTCACACAATAAAATTTGATGTAGGGTACACCAATTTAGGTATATAGGTAATGATATTGAAAGATTGTTACAATCAGTCAAAAACTTTAAGCGAGTGCTAAACTTACCTACAATATTTCAAAAAAATAATGTAGTAAATATACAGTATACAGGTGTGACTTTTTTTTATTAGATTGTTTACACATTACTTACTTTAATTCAATGAAATAAAAAATAAATGATTTATCTATTAAACTGGCCATTATTCGCAACTAACTGCAAAATTTTGGGTTTTTTTCATCAAATTTGTTTTCAAGTTTGTCTACGACAAGTTTAGTTCAAATGGTTCTAAATAGTCTATACTAGCTCTGTTTTACGGCTGTGCATCAAGCTTCCAAATATCCGGTATAATAAATCGGATTCAGTTTAGAAAGTAGTACCTATTTTTTTATGAAAAATCTCCCTTACCTACCTACACACATAATTAGGACAGCCTTAATCTTTCAGGGATCATTTAAAGCCTTGAAAAATTATGTAATTACTGACTCAAAAATTACTTCAATAGGTATTTTTAACAAAATCGTAAAATTACTTTTGAAAATATTCAACAATAAAATGACAACTTACATTAAATTTTTACCCTGCTTTTTTGTTCATCTTCCCTCCGATAGTATGGCTTGCACATTTAGTGCATACGCCAGTTTCAAGTTTATTTTCTTTCAAGTTTTCTTCTTATCTAGTTATCACAAATTTCAAGTATTTTTTTACACGTTAAACGCGGAGCTGTAAAATTTAAATAGCGACATGTTACTTTGCCGCCATTTTTACATCTCTTTTTCTGCTTTCTAGGAATTCTATATTTAAAAAGAAAAAAAATCGAGCATCGCCATTGTTTTAATGACCAGGATTTAAAAAGGTTTGTTTTCATCGTTTATGCCAGTTACTCTTGTAAGTAGTTAATGGTTACGTATTACTTTTTTTAATGTTTTGCTATAAAAAACATGACTTGTTTGATACTTGTATAAGAACTAGACTTTGTAATTCAAAGTAGAAAACTAGAAAGAAAATAAACTTGAAGCTGTCGTATGCGTGCGAGCTAATCCCTACTGATAATAGAATAATATCGGCGGGAGAGAAAAAAAAAACCTAATATGTAAATATAGTGCTGCTAATGTTTTTTCCAATATCCGTACCTTATTTTGTTTACACCCAGTAACTATTCATCTTGTTGTTTATCCTGCGTCGTGTCTAAGAATTATTCAAAGATAACAAAATATAAATAAAATGGGGTCTTCATCCTCGCTTACGTCACAAGTAAACATTTTTATTTTTTTATTTGCTTGTTTTTCTTTGGTTAGTTTGAATAAACAAATAGGTGTTTGGAACTTAAATGTACGTATTTCTGAGAAATCGCTATTCTTCATGGACCTTCGTTTGATTCATTTGGCAAGCTAAGTCATTTGTAAAAAGTATCTATAGTTTTTCCCTCAGAAGAGGACGCATCATTACTTGGAATGGATGGTATAGAATACAAATAACAACTTAAGCAACCTATTAAGGCAGATTTATTATTTATATACTAGGTATCTCTAATGTGTCTAATGTCTTATTATTGTGGGTGGGCTGATTATAGCAGCGATGATAGGTGTAATAAAAGATATGGTTGTGGTTCTAAACTTGGGTTGCTATTGAAAAGTTTAAAGATGAATTATTTCGAATGCTTCATATTGATGTACTTATTTAAATTGTGCGAAATTTAGTAATCTGTGGAACAATCATCATTTACCAAACGTTACTGCTAAAACCCCCATGAACTCAAACAATCTGAAAACTAACATTATCCAACTAACATGTTAAAAATTAAAATGTTAAGTTAAGCTTTGACCGGTAAATTTAAGTATTTACTGGTCAAACCAAACACATTCGCTTTTTAAAGCGACATTCGACGGGCACGAACACACACACAACTGCTCTGATGTTTGTGAACAGCTTGTTTGGCCCGCAGGCCCGTGCCGAGCTGCTTGCCGAACTATTTGCCGGGCTGCGAGCCGCGCGCGGGCGTAAGTGCCATGAACATAATTACGCTCTTCTGCTGGTGCAATAATTCATATCGGATTTTTTAATAATATGTAACTATACAATAATATGTTGCATGATTGTAACTATTTATTATACGGCAATTAACGCGCATTGTTTACCTTAAGTTGCTTGACGTTTCGACCAGGTTGCACCGGCCGTGGTCATAAGCGGACTGTCGCAGCGATGTTAAGACTCCGTCAGGCCGATGAATCTTCATCCACCCTCACTTTTTTACTTCTCGAAAAGTTAGGGTCACTGCATACTACAATGATTTTGTCCATGTTAACCGACTGCGAAACAATACGATGCTGTGTTTTAAGAATCACTGGATTCCACGTCACGGATAGTTTGAAGCCCTCTTCCCGATTGAAAGTTTTATGTTTTTTAATTTCAATCGCTTCACGCACAATTCGTGAATAAAAATGGCGGTCTGTGGAGAGGGTTTGTGGACCTTGAAACTTAATCCAGTGATTGGTGTTCGATTCCAGTATGTGTTCTGCAATTGCCGATTTGTTCGCTTGCCGGTTTTTCACTGCTGCGATGTGTTCTTTTAGCCTTTCCGCTATAGTTCGCTTTGTTTGGCCAATGTACGAACTACCGCTGCTGCAATCAATTTTGTAACGGCTGTTGAAGTAACGGCTGCGGAACCCTACACTGAGCATGGTTCGACATGCTCTTGCCCGTTTTTTGTTGTTTTGCATTAATGTCTAATTTTCCACGAAACAGTATGACGCCAGGGCTATCCGCCCCGGCTTCTACTGCTTTGAAACACTAAGTATTTTTTTTTTGTATCACAAATATTATATTATGAATAAGTAACAACAACAACTTGAAATAACTTAGAACACGTGAACGTTGCGCAAACATGAGTTTATTCGCGATGACATCATACTGACAGTTTTATACCAGTTATCCAACGATTAAGCTAATGCTCAATACATTTCGCATATTAAATAGATACTGTGCATAATAAAATTAATAGATAAAATCAACAGATCGATAGGTAGGTACGTATAAAAGCTTGTTTGTATTGTATCTTTACCCTTACTTTTTTTTTTAAAGACCCCTCCCGCAATAGGTTACAAGCCCTGTGTCACGGGGGACTTTACAAACATACAAGTCACGGACACAAATTGCACCCAAACTCGGGACAACATTTTGTGGATCACACAAAGTGGTGTCCCGTGTGGTAATCGAAACCACGACCTCTAGCAGTCGGATACACTCCCACGGCGCCACCGAGGCAGTAGTAATAGTTTCACTAGGTACATAGAAAGAAAAGTAATTATGTATATCTACTGACATGTAAGCTATATTATAGTATACATAAAGATCCTACTATTCGTTACATACCCCTGTTTTAGTTTATAGTAAGGATTTTTGGTTCGATCCCCACCCAGGATGAAACTTTGTGTGACGAGCACGATGGTCTATTCTATGTCTGGGTGTTATTTGGTTGTTTGGTTTCATAGTACAAGCTCAGCTTAGTTTGGTATCAGATAGCGTTGTGTGATTTGTCCCAAGATATTATTATTATTTATGTTATTATTATACGTACAGTCACAAATGGTTACGTATAGGTACAGGTTACGATTAAATCAATCAGTTATTGAATTTTGCGTACATTTGCGAGTTACTTTTTAGTTTATTATTTAAAAAAATTACTTTTATTCTTAGAGGTACGAATTAAGAGACCACTCCTGCACTAGATCACTACAGTTTACAATCATAAAATAAACGGACGCAAAGTATACCTGCCTAGTGTCAGAATCAACTTTATGGATCTTACAAAGCTTTGTCCCGAACTGAAATTCAACTCATACCCTCTTGCATGGCAGTCTTAAGCACCCCAACTGCTCCACCAAGGTCATCATAAAAATAACAATTGCGACTGTAAAAATCAATTTGATTAATATTGCTTATAAAATATAAATTTGAATTTACTTACTTAAAAATCAATACATTAAAACATTTAGGTCATAGTAGCGTATGAAGTTATGAAGGTCAAAATTTAACAAGCATTGACATGATTTTACATTCAAAATTACTGCCACGGTCGTTGCGTAGAGCCTATTATACTGCTTTTAAAATGGTTTAAAAGCCGTAGATCAATATACCTAGTAAGTACTTTTTTGTAAACATACTATTTAATTTGATATGTATCAATACAAACATGTATCAAAACAAACTCAAAATAAACATTTACAAAAGCTAGCGAAAAACTACACAATAACTCCATTTAAAATGGAATCAATTTTTACTAAACAACATTATTACGTAAATTAGATAAAGATACAATCTTTTGTACTATTTACGTACCATCACTACACAAAATCTCCCCATCGAGTCTGTCTGAACACTGAATGCGACAAATTTTAAAAAAAAACCAAATGTATTTTGATACGGTTTTCATCATGGGCTCATGAAAAAAGTTTAGGTGTGTAGATCATTCAGTAAAGTTTAGTAGGTAGTTATGATTAACTAAAATATGTTAATGATGTTGGAAAAGATATACATATTCCGACTAGGAGCTTTACCTACCTACCGCGGCTACCGCGTTAGCCGATACCTAAAATCAATACCTAGAGTTAATTTTATATGTAGGTATTATATTACGCCAAAAATCTATAAATACATATGCTCTGGTACTCGTGTGAAGCGGGGGCAAGTTGCTAGTTAACGTGAGTAGGTATGTTCTTAAAATAGGTAATCATATAAGTAGAAAGTAAATTATGTCACGTATATAGTAGCCTGATTGGCGAAAGCTTTTACTTTTGGTAATACAACAGGTTTGGCAGTGAGCAGACGGGTCAAGGTCGTGCCTCAAAAAAGCTGTTTGGCGCCGCGAGCACATTCTTAAATCGGACGGAACCAATAAATTGTCTGCACAAAATCCACTATAACGACATACTTATGTACATTTTAATATACAAAAAATACCTCTATTTTACGTTTTTGTTTACACCCAAAGCCATTCGCACAGGTGTCTCTTTAGTTGTTTATCAGTATCGTGTCTAGAAGTTCTCAGAATGAAGTCTCGTTCCAAAACAAAGAGTTGGATTTCGCGTCTACCTACCTACCATCCATTACGTCGATGCCTGACGTCCTGTTTCTAAAGAATTATTTGTGATCGCATAACCTTGAGAGTTGTTTAAAATCTATTAGGTCAATAACTTTTGGAAATACAGATTCATATTACAAGTTCAGTGGAAAAGTTGACTAAAATAATAGTAATACATAAAGGTATCTTTTGTTGATGTCATAAATATACCTATTTAATCTAAACATAGAGAAAAATAATATAGTTTTCAGTTACATGAAGAAGGAGACATAAGAGCCAAAGTAATTGTGCCATTGTGGATATTATTGGTTACATAATCAAAACATAAATAAACTTAGGTACACTTAACACGTTACTAGTGGTAATAAAAATATTCTTGTCATTTCATGCAGTTAGTAACAAATACAGAAACATAATTTCCATATTATCTCGGAGCATAGACAATCTTTCAGCAAGGGTACAATCTGATAATGCAAACACACAATGTGAGATTGGGAGGTTATTACAGAAGGATAAAATTAGCATTGTGTATATGTAGGTAACAGCCGAAAAATGAGTGTGGCGCCTTTCCACCCTTGACCTGAGTGTTGCGCAACTGCTCCCCGAAGGTGTGCACAGCGAAGGTCGTTCTCGAGAATTGGTCATCTTTTTCCTTGCCAAAGTTAACTTACTCTTTGTGATTTATTTGTTTGTATATGTCGATTGTGCAGGGTCAGGACGCAATCAATTCGTTATAGATAAGTAGGTGGTAATAAATTTTCCTATGGGACAACTTTGTTAATTATCTGTAAGAAAATTACTTACGCAAGTGTTTTCCGTTTCATAAAACTAAACTGAGAGTGTTTTTGCTGACGTCTAGCTACCCATTTTAATGATTTCAATAGGGCTATACCCCTAAAGGTCGCGGGTTCGTGTCCCGCTTGAGATGATTTTTCCTCCATAGCTACATTTAATAATATTTTAACTGTTTAGACTTAAACAGAAAAACAATATTGAGACAATTTATGAACTGTGCATTCTACACTAAATATTGGCAAATTTAATGATTCTAGGACAAATACCTTTTGTTTGATTTTTTTTATCTACGAGTATTTTTTGGGTTGTCATTTTAAATGTTTGATTTACAGATTTTACCCTGTAAATACGTATTTGTTAGTATTCCTGAATAAATTAGGAGTGTACCTGTAGGTAGAAGGCAAAGCGTAGATATCCATCGAAGGGAAGAAGACTTCTTTTTTCAGAACCGTAACTAATTGATTATTTTTTTAAATACTTAAATATACCAATTTATTTAAAATATTCAATACTTATTTTAAACTTTTATTGATGACTATGCTCCTTCCATCTGAGATTTTTCTAAATGTCTGTTAAATAATACAATTTTTCATTAATTATTGTATAAAAATATTTAATGATTTTATACATATATCTGTGCTCTCTGTCATAGGTCACCGTGACGGATCACTGTGTACTTTACTGATAGCTCTAGTAGGTACATTAACTGGTTACATAGTAGTATAGTATTGTACTCCTTATTAAACTCTGCCGATAGTGTTCGTTCTCATAGAACCACATCATCAATACTTCTCTCTCTATTCTTAAGGACGAACGCAGTGAAACACTCAATTTTTAGGGCATTCAAAGTAAGTAGAAAGCAGGCCGTCTAAGTAAGTCACAGTCGTACTATACTTTTTTTTATGCAGGCAAATTATATCACGGGTAACAGCCAGTAATAAAACCTAACTTTTAAACTTACGCGTTGCATTATGTAAACAATTTGACACGGGAATAAATGCGTTTAAACTAGGTAAGTGTTTACCTTGTGCTTGACGTTGGAAGAAAGATATATAATAATTCGCGTAGCATAACCGACACTGCACCATGCACCCTTTTTAACTAAAAAAACCTTATAACCGTACCTACCTAAAATGTTGAATCGTACCAACATTCTAGTTGGTACCGCGTCAATTTTTGTTTACGAAACTGTTATGGAATAACTGCTTTGTATCTGCAATTGTACCTACTCTAGATACGAGTACATCGATGGCCCAGCACTAATAGCTCTTCATTTAGGTTCACCTCGAACCATAACATCCTTCAAACGTGCCGGTTGTTATTGTCATACCAAAAGTACCGCTACTTAAACAATCATTTATTAAATGATTTGGAGACCTTGGACATAACATACGATTGCGTAACCACTTCTGGTTCATCATATTTACAATGTACTCATGTTTACGTTGTCTCTGCCGGGTTCAGTCACCGACCATGATCTATCATCACCTCTACACACACAGATACACACAATTCAATATGAAATACATGGACATTCCTTTGGATATTATTACGATCGATGTGTTGGCGGAAGTATGCTATAATCATTATGTGCCTTTTTCCGTAACAAGTGGATCGATAAGAAATAAGCCTTGGCAATTTTCATAATAGACTATAGACTTGCCTGCTGCGTGTTATCGATCCAGGGTGACTTGCGTATGAATAATTTCAGAAGCTTATTGCGAAGAAAATACTGAATCGTGTTAGATTTTCCCTTTATTACCTGCCTATAAATATTTTGTTAAAGGAACTTATTATATAAAAATACTCATAAGTACTACACTCATAACTCTACAGTTTATTGAGTTATACGTAATTATACGACTTATGAAACAAGGTATAATCTTTCTCCATCATAAATTCATAACAGAGTGATTTCCAGAATCATGATGATCATGTATCTACGAATATCTTATTAGCAGATATGATTATAATATACCTAAACTCTATGTGATAGAACATACTTATTCTACCCCAGCCTGCACGATAGCAAAGCTATAATATTTTATATCGATTAGAATTTCACACGTTTATCATTTTGCAGTTGTAAATTCCTGAATATAAGTTTGTTTTCTGTTAATTTCTAGGCTCATGATAATAAATCAAGAGACGTGGTTAGTACGTTTTTCTTTTATTAACCTAACGTTAAACATTATTAATTTGAGTTAGAACACGAAGTTTAAACAATTGGAACGTAGAGCTTCTGCATACTCATCTGAGAATCGAATTGCAACTATGCAATTAAGTATTTATGAATATAAGTTTGCTTGCGACTTTGTCAAAAGCGCAAAAAAATGATAGTGCTTGGAAAACCATGAATGTATCAAAAACTTACACATTTAGCTATTTTTGCGAATGACATCCTACACAGTAGGTATTCCTTATGAATTCGCGTATTCGTGCGAAATGAGTCATCGACATAGAGATATTTCAGAAGTTTTGAGTAACTCTTATGATGTCTCAGAATTGACTTTATGAGATAGAAATTGATTAGTGATTACGTACGTATTTATGAATACGTACCTTGCGGTACGTATTCATTTAAATATTTAAATAATAATTTTTTAATCATAAGCGCAAGTTTATTATACGGGAATTAACGCGCATTGTTTACCTTAAAATTGCTTGACGTTTCGACCAGTTTGCACCGGCCGTGGTCCACGGTTCCCGTATAATAAATAGTTATAATCATGCAACGCGAAAGTTTAAATGTTAGCATAAGCGCAAGCTCGATAAAAGTGATCAACTTCGATGAGATCATTCTCAATGCGGTTCTACTTAGTTCATTTAAACCGGCTGCGAAATGAAATGATTCTTGGTAATGTTCTCAAGGTCACCGGAACCTACTCTCATCTCAAGGCCATCAAAACAAGGTACGCAGTAAGAAATAAACAAGTGAGATGATGACAAATGCGTCGTAAAATTACATAACTACATAGTTTTATTCATGTAAATACGTGGTTACATAATTAATTTGCTAATATTTAGCATACAATACCCAACACATATAGCATTCATTATGAATTTTACCTTAATTTTAACTACCTAACTTAGGTACTCACCTATAGTATGTAAAAATTAAGATAACCTGAAAACATCAAGACCTACCTAATTATTTAGTAGGTAGTTGTTTCGCTCGGCTCTGCTCACGTTAGTTATCGTGATAAAATGCAGCTTATGTCCTTTGCCAAGTTTTGAGGTACCTACATAGGTATCAAATTTTCATATTCAATAATCAAATCTTTCCTCATTACAATAGTAGTCGAGATATGTATCTGTCTCTCTTATTATTTTAATGAAGGTTCCAGATTAAACTTGATAAATTAATTATTATCTACAACTTCAATTATTTTACGTATTCAGTATTGACTGTCAACATAATACGAATTTAATGCAAAAACATGCCTTCAGATTAGGAAACTTCTGTACACGAGTCCGTCTTGCACTTGCCCGGCGTTTAATAAATATTTTGGGTTGAGAACTGCCGAGAGCTACGATACTAAAATAAAGAAAATGTAGTCAATACCCGCCCTTTGTTATTTGACGCATTAGGGAAGTTGCGTAACTTATTTTTGTGGTTGTGGGTGGAAGGGAGGGTTTTGGGGAGGCCTTGAGACCTCTACCAAGTATAAACCAAATCTAATTCGACTGAAATATCTGCCTCATAATATGTAACTCGCTGTCATCTCAATAAGTTGAGTGCAAACGCGACCAATACCACATAGGAAAACTTGAAAACACTATCAAAAAGCTCTTAGTGCTTTATGCTTTACTTGGTACTTAGCAGTTTTGCCAGTAGTTTTTTCGGTTAGAAATTATCCGTTTTTTTTATTAGAAACTAAAGATACAGGGTTCATAAGTAAATGTATAAGTATAGTAAATGTATTAAAATCCTTCCTAAAAATACTTAAAAGTTGGTTATTTTCAAAATGGCTTAACGGATTTTTATCAAACACAGCTTAGAATCATTCCGTTTACGTGAACTTATTACTTTCTAGTCAAATAAATGTGCATTTTTTTACAGCAAGACCTACAAACAAACACGTCAAACTTATAACACTCCTAAGTTTTCGACAGTGTTTGAAACAAGTTAATACGATGATGATTAAAGACACAGGCTTTATAATTTAATCCAGGTGTAACGTAAAGTGTAACAATTCCCTAGAATAAACAAATACCTTTGAGCCGTGAAGTAATAAGTAATTCAAAACGGTTTCGGTACATGTTAAAGTCTCACCAAGCTTTCATTACGTCAAAATCTACGCAGATATTCTCCGGCTCTGTGGAAATTAATAATTTAATTTGAAGCAGGATTATGAAAATGTCGTTATAATAAAACTGTTCCGTCGTAAATACTGGTCCGTAGCTTGTTACACTGTGAATAAAATATACAATTCCGCTTTTACCCGTCGTAAATTAAGATAATAATATATTACTTTGCACTTAGCTGCTTACGTAAATAACATTTCATAGAACATTGCTTGTTGTGGTTCTATAACAATGTAACAGATTTATTTATTTTGGACATTGTTTGATAGCAGAATAAAACTCTAATTAATACGTTTCCCGTATATAATATGTATATAAGGTTTTACCACTGTTCAAGCAGTTGTAATCAATGATGTAGGTACCTACTTCAATTTATAATATCGAGGCACCAACTAACAAAGGTAAAAATATGGATATTAAAACATTTATCAATCAAAAACAAGAAGAATATGAAATAAAAAACCTCGCGTGGCTCTGTTAATATATGTGTCATGACTGTGCATTGTACATGTAGGTATGAGTATAAACTCCCAGTAGAAATTATGGAATTACTACCTTCCTCAATTCGTTACTATAGAAACTTCGTCTACTATGTCATACAATAGAATTTCAATGACATACATATGCGTAGGGCGGGATCACATTCATTCGTCTTTATATCGCTAGTTGAAATGGTGGTCGACCTCGATCTCTTTTTTGTTGTTCAATGTCAATCCTTCATGAGCAAGTATTTGTTGTTACAGAATTGGCCCTTTTAGCCTTTGTCATGTCATATCATAACATAACAATAACGTACCTACACTCGCGTATGTTGGGATCAAGTCCATTTGTCTTCATATTGCCAGTTGACATGGTAGACGACCACGACCTCTTTTTTTCTTCAATGTCAAGTTTCTTTCATGTCACATGGTTCGGTTTGCAGTTGGTAACAATTGTAGCTTAGTAAGCATTCATTGTAGAGCGTATTTGTAATATCTACAGGGACATATAGGCTTAATGAGACGCCAATATGGTGTTGGTTCAAAATGTTTCATTCCAAAATGGTAATGCCGAGTATCTACCTGGTTCATAATGATAGATCCAGGATTTGGGTTTGAAAGGGACTTAGACCCATTGTCAAAACCTAACATTTTGTTTTGGTGGTCTTTAGTAATCCTCAGGCCTCAGATACTTTTGGTTGAGCTTTTCCGTTAGCTCCACTTGTCCCCTGAATCTGCCACTCGAACTCAACCAGGAGTACCAGATATTCACTACATTAAATCCGGTTACTGTCATATACAGGGTGATTAGAGGGTGAGTAGCCTTAGAAAAATGGTTGTTTGTTGATGCTGTTGGCTACTTGTTGCACCTAATTAAATAACATTTTGCCCTACGTTTACAGAGTAATCATTTTTTCGCAATTTTTCTAGAAAATCCCCATTTTTTTGTTTAATTTTTTATTTTTTATTTATTTATGACCGAGATGTCAAAACAATGTTTTAATTCTTTAGTCTAGTAATGTTTTATATAAACATAATTTCATATAAACACTAGCTGACACGCGCAACTTCGTCTGCGTAAATTTTCCCCATTTTTGCAAACATTTTTACTTGCTGCTCCGCTCCCATTAGTTGTAGCGCGATGTTTTATAGCCTATAGCATTCCTCGATAAATGGGCTATCTAAAAGTAAATTATTTTTTTCAATTTGGACCAGTAGTTTCTGAGATTATCGCGTTCAAACAAACAAACAAACTCTTCTCTTTCTTCTAATATTATAGTATAGTTATAAATGTTAGGGGTAGATAACCCTTATCACTTAGGGGCATGAATAATAGATTGTAATTTTCCCTTTTTTCTTCCTTTTTTTTATAACATTTTTCATTGCTGCTCCGCTCCTATTGGTCGTAGCGTGATGTTATAGCCTTCCTCGATAAATGGGCTATCCAACAATAAAATATTTTTTTCAGTGCAGCCCAGTAGTTCCTGAGATTATCGCATTCAAACAAACAAACAAACTCTTAGGGGTATGAAAAATAGATGTTGGCCGATTCTCATAGATACCGGATATGCACAAAAAATTTCATCAAAATCGGTCAAGCCGTTTCGGAGGAGTATGGCAACGAAAACTGTGACACGAGAATTTTATATTATAAGTATTAGATTTTAAAGAAAAATAACAGTGCAGTATTAAACTTCCATAAATCAAATAAAGAGAAAGAAAAAAAAATAGGCGTGGGATTTTCAAATGTTTTTAAAAATTTTCTAGTTAATACTCTTTCTAATGCATTATAATTAGAAAGAGTGAGAAGTTAAGATATAAAAAGCTACAAAGTTATAGTACCTATTCCTTGCAACAGGAATTTCGAGCAACGTCATAAAAATGCCAAGTGTGATATAAAACTTTAATTAGATTAAATCGGTGTCAGTCAATTACTCGCCATTTTTACTAGTTTAACAGTTAATTTTGACACAGTTTGCAAAAAACTGTTGTAGTGATTGTTTTGACCCAAACTTAAACTCGTTGCTTTGACCTTAACAGGTGTTGAATAAAAAAGTTAATTGTCATATTCAATTTATTTGTTTTTATAGAACAGATGATTCTGTTACATTCCAATGTACGTACACTTGTAAGTATTGTGATAATCCATCTCAACTTAAAGATAGATAGGAGATTTTGAACTCATATTTATCTGGAAAATTGAAGATAACCTCTACACTTTAAAAAGTGACAGATTTCTAATATCTACTGTTTAATCATCATGGTAGATTTAGTAGAAGGTATAGGTATTATTGTCTAACTAACTTGTGAAAACCAGTAAAAGGAACCGTTCTGTTTAAATGGAAGTGACATTAAACACCAAACACCACCTAACCAACTTGCTCTGCCGGATTCTCGAATATCTACTTAATAATAATAATAATAATAATATCTTGGGACAACTCACACAACGCTATCTGATCCCAAACTAAGCATAGCTTGTACTATGGAAACCAGACAACTGATAAACTTACTTATATATTTCTAAATACATACATATTATAGATAAATAACACCCAGACACAGAATAAACCATCGTGCTCATCGCACAAAGTTTTATCCTGGGTGGGGATCGAACCCACGACCTCTTGCGTAGCAGTCGGATACACTCCCACCGCGCCACAGAGGCAGTTCTATCAAATAATTTAATTTGGGGTTAAAAAAAATACATATATGTGACCTAATTATTAAAAACCTTTTTGTAGAGATGACATAATAACATAACACTTTTTTGAAGCATCTTATTATCTTACAAGATTATACTCTTAAAATAGCAAATGTTTGCCACTACAAGTTGTCATACAAGTTTGGCGTACACTTGACCCGATTTTACTTTTGTATGTAAACATTAACATACATATGTATATTCGTTTACAGTTTACGGCTTTATAATTGACTTCATTAAAAATGTATAATGTTATGTTTAAAATTTAATTATAAATATGTGCAATCTACCTGGCATTTTGGGCCATATTGGGATTAATTTATGTGTTGAGAATTTGAAGGGGTGTACATAAAGAACATAAAGCTCAATTTGAATTCAAATGAAACATGGAAACAATTGGATAAACCTAATTAAAATAGTACCTAACCATTACGAAAGTAAACATAATACCTACATGTACTTAAGGGGGTCCCTTACAACATTTTTTTTTTTTTATTTATTTTAAAAACATTACAGTTTCATTACAGGATTCCCAAGTCGACACTGTAAGCGGGTAGTAAAACTTAAAAATAATTTGGCAACTTATCCTAACCTAAAAAATTTACAATAAAAACAACAGACACAAACAACAATAACAATTAAAATAATCTATGTACCTACCCCAATTCAATGCACCTTTGTGCCACCTCCTTGAATTTCGGCAGGCTACACTGATAAATATCAATATGTACCGCAATCTCATTTATTAGCCGTATGGCTCGTGTTATAGGAGCGAATTTAAGCAAGTTCGTTCTCGGCACGGGGGGACAAAGCGTCAGCGGCTGCCTACGCTTCTCCAAGTACCTGTCCGGAGCGCACAGCCGCAGCTGCGCCAGCACGTCGGGGTGGTGCACGTAACCGCGCAGTACACGCCATACATACACTGCCAAGGCCACGTCACGCCGGACGCTCAGCCGCACGTACCCCACCATGCCGAGAACGAACAGGCTGGGGTACATTAACGGGTATAGGGGATATACTCCGTATTCCTTTAAGTATAAAAATCGAGTGAATTTATTTTGTATTCTTTCCACCATGAGGTTATATTTATCCTCATGGGGATTCCAAATAATAGCCGTTGACTCTAAATGGCTTCGAACCAATGCGTTATACAAAATTTTTACAGATGACATGCCATCAAAATTACTGCTATTTCGTAGTATGAAGCCTAAATTTCTAAATGATTTGTTACATATGTCAACAATGTGTTTACGAAACGTTAATTCAGGAACCATTTCAACACCTAAGTCCCGTGTAGAACTAAGTCTCGGAATTATGTTTGCTTCCATCTGGTACGGATATTGTAATGGTTTCCTGACCCGGCCATAGGTAATCACTCCACACTTATTAACGTTAAAAAATAATTTGTTATTATGGCTCCACTGGACTACTCTATTAATGTCTTCCTGCAATAGCCCCGCACCCGAAATGCCCGCTATTGGCAAATAGACCTTCAGGTCATCTGCGAACAGCAAACACCTGGCATGCCGAACGACTACTGGAAGGTCATTAATCATTAAGAGGAACTCTAACGGACCCAGATTTGAGCCTTGACTTATACCGGATAGTGTGAAGTACGGAGCAGATTGATGACCAGCATACTCCACATACTGCCGGCGCTCGCACAGGTAACTCGTAAAAATTTTTAACAAGTGCGACGTAAAACCCAGTGTGGCTAATTTCGACAGTAGAACGTCATTATTTACGGTGTCAAATGCCTTCCGGAAGTCGAAGTACGCGCAGTCTACTTGTCCTCCAGCATCAACAACGGGCGTTATATCCGTCATAAACGATAGCAAGTTACTGCACGTACCTCGGCCCGGCCGAAAGCCATGTTGAGCATCGGTAAGTTGAGGGCTAACTTGGTTATAAATACACGCGTGTAATGCTGATTCAAATACCTTTGCGAAAGCCGACAGCACTGCTATTGGTCTATATTCGGTGACATCATCCCTCCCACTACCTTTTGGTATTGGTATTACTCTGGTCATCTTCCATCTGTCCGGATAAAGCCCCTCACTTAAACATAAGTTAAATTAAAATAACAATGGTTTTTCAAAGACCTGGCGACAATCCTTTACTGTGAACATAATCTCTTACAGGCGCCTATTTATTAAATACTTAATCAAACATTCAGATTTTGTCCTTGTCTTTGATAACCGGCTGAATCATAATTATAAAGGGCTCTCTCCATTCAAAGTGTGCCTACGTGTAGTTTTGCACACAGCACTCCTTGTTAACCACATATTAATTAACATAAAATAATACATATTTAATACTGTCGTGTGCAATTAATTAATGACTGCAATGCCCTTTGTAATCTAGTAAAATAGTAGTAAAGAACCCTCTACGACAGATGACACATTGTATTCTACGTATTTAGTACCTACTGTGTAGTCCTTTTACTACCTACAGTCTGTACTAGTTACAAGTCGGTGAAAAGTACAGTGGCGTATAGATGTGGTCTGTATTCTTAAGGTGGTGAATAGTACAGTGGCGTATAGAGGTGGCCTGTATTGACAAGTTGGTGAATATTACAGTGGTGTATATATGTGGTCTGTATTCACAAGGTGGTGAATAGTACAGTGGCGTATAGAGGTGGTCTGTATTGACAAGTTGGTGAATATTACAGTGGTGTATATATGTGGTCTGTATTCACAAGGTGGTGAATAGTATAGTGGCGTATAGGGGTGGTCTGTATTGACAAGTTGGTGAAAATTACAGTGGTGTATATATGTGGTCTGTATTCACAAGGTGGTGAATAGTACAGTGGCGTATAGAGGTGGTCTGTATTGACAAGTTGGTGAAAATTACAGTGGTGTATAGAGGTGGTCTGTATTCACAAGGTGGTGAATAGTACAGTGGCGTATAGAGGTGGTCTGTATTGACAAGTTGGTGAAAATTACAGTGGCATATAGAGGTGGTCTGTATTCACAAGATGGTGAATAGTACAGTGGCCTACAGAGGTGATCTGTATTGACAAGTTGGTGAAAATTACAGTGGTGTATAGAGGTGGTCTGTATTCACAAGGTGGTGAATAGTACAGTAGCGTATAGAGGTGGTCTGTATTGTCAAGTTGGTGAAAATTACAGTGTTGTATATATGTGGTCTGTATTCACAAGGTGGTGAATAGTACAGTGGCGTATAGAGGTGGTCTGTATTGACAAGTTGGTGAAAATTACAGTGGCATATAGAGGTGGTCTGTATTCACAAGTTGGTGAAACATACATACTCTAGTCAGTGCTCACGTTTCCTCTTGTTCAATTTTTTGTCTCGATCTCATTGCTTTAGACATGCATTTGTATTTTACTAGATGCCGGAAATAAGACTATTTAGATTTTTAAATTGGACTTTTATTTTTATTCGTTTGGGACTTGATTTACAAATCAATATCCCAATGAAGGTAATATTAATTTAGTATAAAAAAATATAAGCGTATGTATTTAGAACGGCCATGAGTATTGTTCCTACTACGACGGTGACGCCAATTAACATAATGTGGTTACCAGAGCTAATCGTATGTAGCGACGCACGTGTTCATACAAAAATATTTAAATATAGGTACCGTGTAGATAAATTTGAAACGTGTTCTAGTGATCAAGTGTTGGCCCTGAACTCAACGACCTCCTTACTGCCGGCTATTAGTACCAATTGCTACCGTTTCTTGTCTGCCACTCCTCAAAATAGATTCATCAACAAACGACAATACCTGAATTGCCTTCATTGCACTTCCCTATAGCAAACTGCGCATTTACAATTGCATAAGCACATTCAACATTGTTACAAAATTTTATTTTACATTTAACTAAAGGAACATAGTTCCTACTTGATTCTATTTACTCTAAGTCATAAATATAGCTGAGAGGTTTAAATAATGCAAATACCTATAACGTAAAATTTATGACAGTACAAAAAATAGATAAATACTATAATAATGATACGCTACTCTAATGAATAAAGTGTTATTTTAATACTCATGACACTTAAAAACATACCTATTATTTATATTTGTTATTAATTTATTATGTTATGGAGTTAGTGGCGTGTCTAGTTTAATTAAAAATATCGTAGATGACAAAGTTAGGCACAATAATCACGAACGTAATGAAATATCAATCTATCTTTATATTTTATATTGAAAAAAAATAATCCCTATTTCCCTTGGTTACGAGTTAACTAGAGAACGACTTTACCGATTTCCTTTATTCCTTTTTTAGGGTTCCGTAGCCAAAATGGCAAAAACTGAATCCTGTCTATAAGTCCGTATGTCACAGGCATTTTATTCAAAGACTACTCAACGAATATTAATGAAATTTGTTGCTATTGCTCTGTAGCGCCTTACATGAAAATAATTACTTACAGTTTTAGTTTTTTTCAGAAGGATACCGTTTTGAATTCCTGAAAAGATATCAACGGACTTAAACTTCCCTGGGTCCCTGACTCAGTCACCCATCTAAGGACCACCTTAGATGGGTGACCGTTTCCGAAATATGTCACACCCCTCAGAGCTTCGGAGAGGTTAAGCCACTGGTCCTACGCCCAATCCCTCTCCGGTCGTGTCGGATTTATGTTCCATCGGGCTATGAGAGTGAAGAAATAGAGAGTGTTCTTGTGCCCATACAAATGTCCACTATCTCCTGCGTAGTTATCTAGTCTTTGATCAGATTGCCCGCTGTAACCGATATTGATTAGGAGACCATTATTAAACTTTAAATTATTACAGCGAGTTTAGAAACTAGTATCTCACCGAGTAATCATTTAAATTCTCAAGGAGCAGTACCAAGTACCATGTGACTTCCGCAATCCAAATGAATATTACTCGAAGGTCATACTAGTTATAAACATATTAAAGGGCACATAGTCCCAACATTAACGACCATGGCTGTTTATAATAGATCTAAAAACCCTTGAACTTTGATGTACGCTTGGTTTGATTGTGTAAAACGAGTTACAATCTATACTAATATTATAAAGCTGAAGAGTTTGTTTGTTTGTTTGAACGATATATATATCAGGAACTACTGATTCGAATTGAAAAAAATCTTTCACTGTTGGATAGCCCATTTATCGAAGAAGGCTATAGGCTATATAACATCATGCTACGACCAACAGGAGCGGAGCAGCAATGAGAAATGTTGCAAAAACGAGGAAAATTTACGCAGACGAAGTTGCGCTGGACTTCTAGTACATGATATATACTTAGAACCGGGGGCATTACATTAACGCACTGTAAGTATTTATTGTTATTGATACATTCAGAGGTTATTGCACTATTGCTATTCGGTATAGGATTTACAAGGAATGCTATAAACAAGTATATTAAATTACTTTCATAATGCCAATAAACTATTAATAATGTTGAGGATGACGTGTACGTACGAGTAACTATCATGACTTAGCTGCTGCGAAATCCCTACGATGGCGTAAAATAAACCCACAGTAGTTGAATCATATCCTGTAACCATCATACAATGTACTAGGTATGTTAGTAACAAAGTTCAATTTTATTTCTTTTGCAACATAATCTACGAGTAGATATCGTTTTAAATTTTTCAATACAATTCGATTTTTTTTTTATTCACTTAACTAGGATGCAAAACAACTTTTGTGATACGTCGAGTTTCTACATGTACATTTAATGCTAAGTTCGCAAACAATAGGTAAAGCCGGAAAAAAAGAACCTGGCAATAAAAACTCGCGGCCACTCTTTTCAAACTGCCAATTTTACAATGTTTGAATGTTTATAAACTTGATATGGGGGTAAAGTGGTGCGACTAATATACTATACACCATGTTATAGGACTGACGCAAATTGTATTATCAAAAAGTTGAAACATGAGATAAACCAAAATCAGCCTTAGTGGGTACTATATAGTATGAGCATCTACTTACAACAAAGGTAAAAACGATATGTGCTTAAATATTGGCCAAAGTGTTATCAGATAACAGATATTAGTAAAATATTTAGTATGTATTAGTAAAATTGTATTAATGTTAGTAAGTAAGTAATCAAAATAATATTTTTTCTTATTAGCGATGTTAAAAAAGAAGAGTTAATACTCTCCGCAATCGTTTTAAAATGCGTTCCTACATATCTCCTACTTTAAACATTGTATTAAAATTAATCCTATGGTTGTTACTCGGTCACGCAAAAACTACAGGATAGATACCGAAGAAACTTTACAAGTTTTTTTAATAATAATAATAATAATAATAATAAAAATCATTTATTCACATAAGAAGCAAAATACATGCAAATACACAACACTTGTGAAAAGTCGATTCTACATTTACTGGTAATGCCTGTTCGCAAACAATAGGTAACGCCCGAGAAAAGAACAGGCAATAAAAACTCGTGGCCACTCTTTTCAAATTGCCAATGTTTACAATGTTTCTCTGTTTGTAAACTGTATATGCAGGTAAGGTGCTGCCACCATTGTATTATACACCATATTAGAGGACTTAAATTTTCAGTTCATAAATCACCATACATGAGAACAGCACAAAGCATTTACTACTTTATGTTGGCGAAGACACGGGAAAATCTATATTGCGAAAATAACTCTGTCTGTTACGTTTTCACGATTGAATACCTAGACGAATTTTGATAAAATTTGATGTAGAAGTTTGGGAAATTAAATTAGAATATTTTTATTGCGAAAACTGACTACTACACGGACGAAATCACAGGCAAGAGCTAGTCTGTAATGTTATAGCACAACCCCCTGTATATAATAATGTAATTATATACAGGGGGATTTTTAATAATACTAATAACCTCCCGCTCGCGGCTTCTTTACATTTACAAATAACGTTGATATATCAGTTTTGAAAAATATAACCATAAATTTACACTCAACCAACCATAACCTACTTTTGTCACACCAACACCTACCACACGTATGTAAGACCCCGGAGTAAAATTGCTATTTTTGTTAGGTTTAGGGCCTAAACTTTATAATTAACAACGATTTTACTTCAGTAACATAGTCTGTAGGTGGTTATGGCCATAACTTCAATAAGGAATCTATACTAATATTATACAGCTGAAGAGTTTGTTTGTTTGAACGCGGTAATCTCAGGAACTACTAATCCCAATTAAAAAAATCTTTTACTGTTGGATAGCCAATATAAAATCACGCTACGACAAATAGGAGCGGAGCAGCAATATGAAATGATGCAAAAACGGGGAAAATTTACGCAGACGAAGTTGCGCGGGACAGCTAGTGTTTTATAAAGAAGTGTTCATTAAACATTCTAGATATTTTGACAGTAACATTTGGGTAGGTAATAATAACAATATCGTTGGCCCAGAGGTCAATGTAATTAATGTTTGTGACTGCATTGCCGAATTTTTTAGGTCACCTTGTGTTATATAACTTTTTATCTTTAAGTACGTCTATGACTTTTACAAGGTTGACTATCACGTATATCTAGTTTTAGTATACCTACGAAAACTGTAGAATGAGAAGTAAAAGTCGAATTATATTGATGTGCAAAATTTTATTTTAAGCTACCGATGAGGTTATGACTATGAATTAAATTATAGTCACTCTAGGTAAATTTTTGATAGGTAGCCTGGTAGGCATGTAGTTCCCACTACGGGTAGAAAAAAAATATTTTATAAAAAAAGTATTTAATTTGATAGTCTATGTCAATATTACTAGCTGTCCCGCGCAACTTCGTATGCGTAATTTTTCCCCGTTTTTGCAACATTTCTCGTCGCTGCTCCGCTCCTATTAGTCGTAGCGCCATGTTATATATGCCTATAGCCTTCCTCGATAAATAGGCTATCCAACAAAATAAGAATTTTTCAAATCAGACCAGTAGTTCCTGAGATTAGCGCGTTTAAACAAACAAACAAACAAACAAACTCTTCCGCTTTATAATATTAGTATAGATAAAGCTAAAGAGTTTGTTTGTTTGAACGCGGTAATCTCAAGAACTATCGATCCAAATTGAAAAATTCTTTCAATGTTGGATAGCCCATTTATCTAGGACGGCTATAGGCTATATAACATCACGCTACGACCAATAGCAGCGGAGCAGCAATGAGAATGTTACAAAAACGGGGAAAATTTACGCAGACGAAGTTGCGCGTGTCAGCTAGTCGTTATATAAGTCCCAAGACTTTGAACTTTGACTTTGATTTGTTAATTAAACCTTGATGAAGATACACTTTTTCTTTTTATTTATATGATGACGTAACGTCCTCCTAACTCCTAAGTGACCTAGACTAGTCAAATACGTAGGAGATATATACACAGTGTACAACACCACAGGTACAACAGCACTCTCTATTCCGTCACTCTTATACTCCGATGGGATAGAAATCGGAAACGACCAGATAAAGATTAGGCGCACGATTGATGACTCGTGTTCTTCAAAGTACGGAGAGGTAGTCTAAGACAATTTTCGAAATCAGTCACCCGTCTATCGACTGACAGCGGTAACGTTCCTTAATCTCACTGATCTTTCGATCTATCTAGACGCTACTGAGTCATTAATTCCGTTATGATAAATTAAGTACTTATGTCGGTGCTTATTTAAAGATAGACAACCATAGTTCAGCAAGAACCTAATCTTGAAGTAATTTTTATAGGCATTTCTTGCCAATTACTTGGACTTCAAATTTTTCTATCTTTCAAAAATGTAATTATTGGATTTGTAAAGAACCTGATCTGTATACTAATATTATAAAGCTGAAGAGTTTGTTTGTTTAAATGTGATAATCTCAAGAACTACTGATCCAAATTGAAAAATTCTTTCACTGTTGGATAGCCCATTTATCGAGAAAGGCTATATGCTATATAACATCACGTTACAACCAAGAGGGACGAGCAGCAATTAAAAATGTTGCAAATACATGGAAAATTGATGAAGATGAAGCGGCGAGGGTCAGCTAGTGTCATACATTTGTGTGTTGTTTTACCTTGCGCTACTAGTCTACTATTTTCCACTAATTACTTATAATGAACTGGGTTGCGTCAATAGATTTATCTGCATATTCAGGTGACCAGCGAAAACCCAACCAAAATCCTAATTATCATTAAATATGGTCACGATTATGGGGTAATTAGCTATTTGCATAATCGTGATTCACGTTAAAAGCTCGTACATTAGCGTTATCGTATCATATTATGTGTAATTATCGTGAATTTGGGAACGTAAACCTACTAATACAATGCAAAACACTGACACTGAAAGACTTGGATTTTAAGTGCCATGTTTTTTCTTTTTATTTTAGTAACTAAATTCATTGTTACAAAAGATTTTTTAAGTTGATTAATAGGATTACAACACAATAAAAATACGCGAACAAAATTATGACATTGAAATAATTTGTCGCTGACACCGTGAGATTTTTAAATAAATAAGTGGATTTAATAAATGTTATAAATAACAGTTTCAGTAGTACGTTTGTCAAAATTAGTTGACCGATATAAATAATATCAATACCCCAATACAATGAATATATACTTACTAGCTGTGCCTTCGGTGTTACCTACCCGCGTTTTAATAGCATCCAGAGTGTCAGCTAATTCCATACCATTAAAATCGCTCCAGCCGTGTAGACGTGAAGAAGTAACAATCATACACACTCACAAACTTTCGTCTCTATAATATTAGTGTGATACAATTGCTTTTCTTTTTCGAAACAAGTCAAAAATACATTTTTTCTTTCCCTTGGCTTATAAAAAATGATTGTTCATTTTTTTAAAATTTTTCCAAATCACAACTGTAGAGAAAAATATCTACGAAATTTCACAAAAAATACAAAGACTTCATCTCTGCCGTTTCAGTTCAAAAACGGCCAAGTGCGTGTCGAGTCACGTGTAGCATAAGGTTATGTAGTTGCCCATCTAAAAGCATAGACCGATGGTACACCTAGGGCCTTCTTTAGTTCTTCTGTTTCTATAAACAGGGACTAAAAATCGCAATAACTAACCTGCACGAGGGCGAAGCCACGAGCGAAAGCTAGTACCTACATATATTTATGTTTACTACTTACTTGTTTCAAACCGCTAACAACTTTATCTATCATGTGGGATTGGGTCCATATTACTAGCAATCTTTTTAGGCCCTCCAACTAAGCTCAAAGACTTGTGTTAGTAGTGGGTTCACGTCGGTAGTATAATGGGTAGGATTCGAACCTGCGACCTAATGATTGTGAGACCGATGCCTTAGCCATAAGGCTACCGCCTCTTCTACTTTAGACGATTAATCATCATCACCATCATCATCAGCCCATCGCTGTCTAGTGCTGGACATAGGCTCCTCCAATTGCACGCCACTTTGTTCTATCTTCGGCTTCTCGCATCCAGCTTCTGTCAGCCGTTTCACTCCACCTGGCCTGAGGGCGTCCTACACGTTTTGACGCTTAAATTATAAAAATGCTATTGTGTTTTATGTAGTTTTCAAAGATCTTTTTAAATACTTTTATAATATTATTTACTTGGTTTCCAACTAAATATAGTACTGACAAATACCTATCTACTATATCCCCTTTGTCTTTGGCTGAGATTGAATATTTTTTTAACAATAGGTAGAACATAGGTATAACATAGCATATAAATATTTAATAATGATATCTAGTAATTGCATGAATTATAAACTGATATGGAGTTTTTGCAACGCAGTTACTGCCTCTGCCCAGTAAGCATTAAGTAGGTTATCAGCTGACCTAAGAAGTGCGTCGTCGATTAATAGTTTTGGCGAAATGACGTCACGGGCCGAGCGTAAATTAGAATTAGGACTAATTCATAACGGACAATTCCATCGAGCTCATTTACGAAAATATTAATAATTCAGAAAATGTACTGATTAAGTACACCTAATATTTTTTGGGCGGTTGTATGAACCGCCCAAAAAATTCCAAGATTTTCCAGGTGTTCAGGAGAAACAGCTAGTATCTGTAAGTCATCTATTCTGTTAATATTTCATAAGTACCAACAATCTAACCTATGGAACATAAGCACAGTTTTGAGTGAAATACTTGCAGCTAAATAATCCCATATTGATATAGCATAAAAGAACCTGATTTATTACATAACATTTACTCTCAAGCCAAAATACAATTATTTACTACCTACGTATAACGCAAGACATTGCTAAGAATAAACCAGCATCAGAAATAATATTTATGAAGCCGGATATCTGTGAAAGTAATTAAAAGGTTCTATGTAAAACCAGTTTAGAGTACTGACCACTTACAAAGTTGGAGCACGATGTGATAAGGGCTGGCGTAACCGACCCTTCAGGGAAGTTAGACAATCAAGATTTATTCATAACATTATATTGCACTTTAATTCAAGAAAGTCTTAAACACCTTTTGGCAATTGCTCTTTATAGTAAATCCCTTAGGAGGGCGTGCTGCGGTTACGCAAGTGTTTATCGATTGGCCGCGCTTGCGTTGCGCTCACTCCGCTCTAAACAGGTCGTTCACCCCGGCCATTCACACCAATACGTAGATTTGGAAATCTCTTAAGCCAGGTGGCCTATTGCACCTCTATACCCATTTCCTATTCCTTTCCTTTAAATATATAGTACCTCCGTAACGTTATCTGAATTAAGGAGGGAGATATACCAATTTATTCCTTAAAATATAATCTGTGATTAATAGGCTGTTATTATTTCTGGTGCTGGTTTATTAGAGAATCTTTGATGTCAATCGCTATCTACTGTGTACACGTGTAATTAGAATTTGTTTTCTCAGATCATCTTTTTGTAGTAGGTCCCTACCTAATGTTCTACCACGGAATTAGTAACAAATATAATTGATATAAAATCCAATTATTCACGATAATTGTCAATGAGTCTCTCCCAGATATTTTATGCTTATACAAAATAAATTAAGATAGCCTTCGTTACCTAAAAAGTTTAAAAATAAGTACGAATGTGTAGTTTCTCTTTAGAAGAAGAAAATAGGGCTACTTGTCATTCGTCCGTCTATCACATGCATCTCTCATAAAAATAAATATTA
The DNA here is from genome assembly GCA_945859575.2 of Herminia tarsipennalis. Lineage (NCBI taxonomy): Eukaryota > Metazoa > Arthropoda > Insecta > Lepidoptera > Erebidae > Herminia > Herminia tarsipennalis. Next base: position 10,316,012 of record OX243840.2, read on the forward strand.
TCTACTACCTAACATTAATATTATAAGTATGTTTATCAGTTATCTGGTTGCCATAATAGTACAAGCTCTGCTTAGTTTGGGATCAGATGACCATGTGTGAATTGTCCCAAGATTTTTATTTATATTACAGAGAATAAGTAGGTACCCACGATACCATGTAAAGTAATGATAAGATGTTTTCACACATTTCAATGGACAATGACAAAGATCGTCAATTTCACGAATTTCTTGTGCGACTAAAGGAAAGTAGAACGTCATCAGATTTATGTTTACTACTCTTACATAATGTACGGTAAGTTGCGGGTATAACCATAACGCTTGCCACGTAACATGAGGAGCGTTTCGGGTTACGTCGCGTTGTCGCGTTGCAATCCCGGGAAGACATTACAATTTCGACACGGTCAGAACTGACCAATGAGTAGCTACACTTCCACGTAAAGATATGCGAACCCCGTGAGACGTCTGGCTGCCCACTAAACTACAAAAACGCCACGACTAAACGCCAAGACGCCAAAAATGGTACAAAGCTCAATGTCGATTGGACATATTAATGTGACTAACTGGGGCTGAAATATTCTTATTACATCCGGTACAACTATTTCAACATATATTAGTCATGGCTAGTAGGTGACTTTGTTTTAAATTCTGCTCACTTAATCTGATAAATTTGTCCTGCAGTAGGTTGATACACAAAGCAAAATATTAGTCATCCATCAGTCACACATTATTAAAATATTTTTTGCTCGTCAACTCTATCCTACAAATTCAGAATAAGGAAATGTCCAAATTCACAGTAAAAAAATAAACAGTAGGTACAATAAGCTACTAAAATAAAAGAAAGCAAAGTCATTAAATAGTAGGTACAGGTATCTTCTTCTTAGCGTTTCGACAGCAAACATCTATATTAAGACATCGTTAAATTCGTCTTGATCGCCCAAGTGTTCTTAGATATGTCACGTTTGAAAAAAACAAACATGGCGGCTTAAAGATGTCAAAATAAATAGATGTGAAAATAAAAGTTGTTTCGAAAACTGTAATATGGGTATCAAATTAAGGGATTATCGTAAGTATTTCAAAAAGGTATAACTTGATTATGATTATAATACCTACTAAAAGTTCGCAACCATTATTTTTTCGATTTTCAATACTTGACAATAACTGTGATAAAAGTTAGTTGTTACATCGGTTACATCCTACAACTACTAAAAAGTATTAAATAAAAAAAAAATATATAAAATAAAAATCCCCGCCTGCACATAAAAGATGGAAACAAGATCCCCTACATAATTATATAATTTCATGCAGTCTTCACTAAGTTCATCTAGATTCTAGATTCATAAATGCCTACCTCTACCAACCTATGCTTCAATTAATATAATATACTTTACACGAAACTTTTATATTATAAAAAGTTACATAGGATACAATAATAGACACTGAACAACAAAATTACAAGTAATAGGTACGTCACTAGACTCATGGTTTAGGGCAAGAATATCCTTTGTAGAATTGCTCCGTAGTATTTGTACACGAAACAGAAATATTTGAACTTTGTATAAAACAAAAAATAGTTCAACCATGTATGGAAGAACAAAACGCTCTCCTTATTGACAAAATGTCAGCTACTTAAACAGATATTTCAATGCACCAAAACGCAGCTGTTTCTTTCTCCTATGGACATAAAAGTTAAAGCGATTCAACAGCTGCGGCACTATCGACAGTTTTATGTCCGAAATACGAAACATCAATACTTGTATTCTGTGAACAGAATGCGATAGTACGATAAGAGCAAGGTGTTCGGTACATTGACATATTATTCGATGCATATTGGCGAAATATAAGACATTATGTACCTAACGTCAATGTGCATCAAACTAGGTTCGGTTTAACGAACCCTATTATGTACTAAGTTGCATTTATGTTATGATTACATAACCTGTTTAATGTGTTTTACTGTAACTATATAGTCTATCATGTATTTTTCTTGTAGATAACGACAATTTCGACGCAATACGTAATAACTTTTTTACATATTTCGTCACTGCTATAGTGGGTCTTTCCTAGGTACCTACATTCGTTTCTTTGATCTGATTTATCTTGAAGGTCAAGAACAATATTTATGAAAACATTTTAATCGATAAACAACGCATAAGTAAGTATATAGCTATGTTTTTTGCTATGCTTTCACAACATTGTCTCCAGTTAATATCCACGAGCATCCAGTTGTAAAGAGACACCATAGAATGTGAGCTTAGCTTCCCATATTGCAGACTGTCTATATTAACCAGTAGGTAATTACATTAAACCAACGAATCTGCCTAAAACAGTTCATAGCTGTGTATTACAATAATTATAATACATGTCTAATCTTTGATTCCGCCTTGAGAGTGTGTATTACAATAATTATAATAAATGTCTAATCTTTGGATTACAATAACATGTTCTTAAGTACTTACGACATAATCCATATACCGTACATATTAATATTGTTGTTCGGATTTATCGTTACCTACTGCGTAGATAAGAAGGACACAACAAATGTAATATTATTTAGTTATTAGTATCACTGATTAGGTACTATAATCTGTTTCATAAATGTACATAACCCTTTGCTATCAAAGCAAATTATATACATAATTATATTATTTAATTAAATATTGTTTTTCGAAGTACTAGACTGCCATCAATAAATTAGGTACCTTATATAATTATGTGATATCAATTAGGTATGACAAAAAAACGGCGACAGTGTCTGTGCCCGCGCCGGTCACGTGTTCTCGGGGTGGCTGTAGGGCTCCCAGTTATCACCCATGTTATCATCCTGACGTTTGTATAGGTACTGCAAAAATGGTGTCACCTACTTTTGCATATAAATTGAAGGTCGCAGATAATACAATTTTATAATAAAAATCGTCACAATCGTCAAATCTTTATTGAGATTGGCATGTCATGGACAACCAGATAGATGGTACAGTACATTATATTATTACCTACTACCTATAGGTGTTAAGTTATACTTTGATTTTAATGATTGTTCTGCTACATACTCTACGCGAATGGTATAGCCACCTACTCGTTTTATTTAAAAAACTACAAATAAAAAACACCAAAAAGTCCCTATTCGCATTGCATCTATACAAATAAATAAAATTGAAGCGTCTGTTTTCAATATCAAGATAACAGTTTTTTGCTAACTGCATTTGAAAGTATACCTATATGGTACTTACATTAACAAAAAAACAATTTTAAAATTTTATTTTGTCTGTCGGAACAAACAGACAGACTAACCGTTTGTTTGTTCCGGCTAATCTCCGGGACGGATGCACTACAACTTCACGTGGACATAGACGCGGGTACAGCTAGTTATACATTGGCTATTATTAAGATAATAAAATGTAATTACATTAATTTCGACAAGTGCATTCTTTGTTCTATTGAAAGTGATTAATTGACAACAAAGATATGAACAGTTACTATGCAACGCAACGTATAAATAATACTCTGTTTAAGTGAAAGCGGGACATTTAGACCTATAATACATTACCTACTTTTATTCTTTTAAGTTCTTAAGACCATAGAGGTAAACAATAAAATGTTAATAAACTCTTAATTTAAAAGTAACTTAAATGTGAATCAATCAAGTAAATGTTTGTCTTAAGGATTAATAACTCTTTTTTTATCTCAACGTGATTTTACTTTGCAATTTTAGGTTAATACAATCAGAAGCAATTTAAATTAGGTGAATTTGAAATTTCTTGTCGATTTTTATTTGGTACATTATCAATTTTTACAAGATTTCCATATGTAAAGCAAAGACATGGCATACTTTATAAACGTAACATACAGTTTCTTTTTTTTTATTAATAAGATATATTTTTTATGTAAGGGTCACGGACAATATCTGAATATGGCCCAAATTTATTCAGTCAGTGTCAGAGGTTGTATGATAAATAGCATTTTTGTCCTATATTTTTAAAAGGTTACGTTGTTGTCTTATTTTACAGCAGCATCATCTTTTTCTTACGAACTAGTTAAAATATCTTCTATTGCATATTTATAATGTTAGTATATCCATACAAAAAATGAAAAAATGACTATAACATCAAAGTCGTAATTTTTAAATGGCAAAAAATATAGATAACCCAAAACATAAAAGCGTACCTATATGTTTTGATTTATTGATAGGTACTTACAATCTCAATGTAAATTATTTTTTTCCATTATTATTGCTATGTAACATGTTGCCCATTCTCCTCCATTAGTAAATTTGTTTTGATTTACCGAAGACGCCGCAGCGGCGCCTACAAGGAAATGATGATCTATCATTTTTCACTATCGAGATCGTGCAGATATTCACAACAAGTGTAAATCACGCGTTTTGACTAATTTCACTTTTTTTCTTGTTTATATTGCATAATATTTGTATGGGTACCTATTGATGACTAATTAGTAATAAGATATTTTATCTATCCTATAGAATAGGAGAGAAATAATGATTTTTAATAAAAAATGACTTACACTGTAGGAACTCTACAATAAGTACCTACCTATACCTACGCATTTATCTTATGTTTTTTTTTAAATACATTCGGTATTTTAGAATTAAATGATATTTAAGGAACTTTTTAAATCACATCTGAAAAGTCATTCCTAGTTTTGACGTCTGAAAATACATTATAGCCGATTCAAATAGTTACATTTATGTAAAGTGCGGAAACAATACACAAAAATCTAATTTTGTATGAATACAAAAGATTGTAAATACCAAATTTGCACATATATATGTATATATATTTATGTCAAGGAATAAAATAATCGATCGAGGATAAGCAAACAGTGCGTGTGCGCATATGTCCATTGACGTAGAAACTCTATTGTCAATACCTAAAACGATGTCCGTGGCGTGAACAATGACCTAATAAATGACAATTATTATTAAAAATGTTCTGTAAAACCTTAGATTTGGAATAGAAAAATAAAAATAAATTTAAAAAACGAATAAAAAAAAATTACCTTCTTAAAATCAATCTAATTGCAAAGTGACGACTCGGCTAAGTATTTTCCTAATTTAAGATTTAATATTTAAATTTAGTAAGTAATCCATTTCATACTTAGGAACATACCTGCGCACTAATTGGTCATTATTTCATATCAAATTAACTTTTGCTTTGGACGCTCCTATACGGATTTGTCACACAACGTGCGTGATATAGAAATATTATGTTAAATAATATGCCTGAACGGTTTTTATTACAGTCATAATAAAATTAGGTTGAGTCATTCGTTATAGGTTTAATTACTTATGTAACGAAAACTTTTCTATAGGCTTCTTTTAAATAAGATGCGGCGGTAGCCTAATTGCTAAGGTATCGGACTCATCGTAAGGTCTTGGGTTCAAATCCTACCCATTATACTACCGACATGAACCCACTCCTAACACAAGCCATTAGCTCGAGAGATTAACAGAATTGCTAGTAATGTGGGACCCACAATTCCACATTCATAGTTATCTTTAAAAAAAAAGAGTTTAAAAACAATTATTAATTGTGTTTTTCGATATTTAAATTTATACTTTCAAATTTCAATCACAAACACTAATATAATATAAGAAGTTAATGTAGGTCTTCACATTTTTGTCATGTATGTCATTTGGCTTACAGTTTTGAAAATAGCTTTGCTTATATAACTTTGCACTAATAATAAAAGATCATCATCGAAAATGATAATGCATAAGAGCCACTTTTATGCTCTTTTATAATATTGTAGAGTAATAATAATCTATATTTATATTATAAAGCTGAAGAGTTTGTTTGTTTGAACGCGATAATCTCAGGCACTGCGGGTTCGAATTGAAAACTTCTTTTACTGTTGAATAGCCCATTTACAGAGGAAGGCTATAGACTATATAATATCTCACTACGACCAAAAGAAGCGGAGCAGTAATGAAAAATATTGCAAAAACGGGAAAATTGACGCATATAAAGTGGCGTGGGTCAGCTAGTAAGTAATAAAATTTAACGTCGCAAAAATTTAATTGGAAAATCTGTTTTAACAAACAAACATGTTTTCGAAAGAGCTCATAGGGATTTATTACAAAAAACAAGGCAGAGGTTGAGTTGAGTTATTGTTGGGTCAGATAGCTCCTCTATTTATAGTGCGGAATTATGGTAATCTATTGTCTACCTGAAATTGATAACCGGTGAGAAAAATAGCTACCACGACTCGGAAGAGTGATAGAACTATCTATACCTACTACTAGTGCGAGGCGACCTCTTATCAGGTGGAATGACCTGGTCAAAACGTCTGGAACCGTAGGAGTGGAATCGGCTGGATTGGGGTGGGTGCTCAACAATGGGCGTATGTAAGCTGAGGACAACAAAAATATATACAACTACCCATGACCACGGCCGTTGCATTTGTGGCGGTAACTATAAAGTTCCCAACGTTAACCGTTGGGCCGCGGCCCGCCAGGCACGATCACCTCGCCTGGTCGGAGGATCCTCCCTTTGTGTTGGAGGGACTTAACACCTTGCCCTCCACACATTGTTGTATAACATCATTCACATAAATAGATTTTCTATCATACAAGACCTCTAAGCGATAATAAAACAAAGGTATTTATCGTTAAAATAAAATATTTACGCAATTAAGCCCCGTATCTTATAAAATTCTTTAATAGGTACAACTACTATCTTCAGTGCGCAAACAATTCAAAATCAACGACAACTGAAGTTCATTACGTTATTTTTGCATCACATTTATACATCATACTAAAAGCCAGTAGATACTATTAGTTGCTATTGTGATATTGAAAATGGGTGAATATCACGAGATACTCCCTACTATACATCTACCTACCTCTATGCAACATTTAACTTTGACAATCAAATACTTAGTATGTATGGTATTTTTATGGTCAAACGACGTATAACATCATTCACATAAATAGATTTTCTATCACACAAGACCTCTAAGCAGATAATAAAACAAAGGTATTTATCGTTAAAATAAAATATTTACGCAATTAATTAAAATATATATATTACGGGTCTTAATCGCGTGAATAATTTAAGGTAAAATACCTTGTTTATTGCCCGACGTTTCGACCGTATTGCAACGGCCGTGGTCACGCGGAAAACAATAGCGGAAAGGGTTAAGGAACATATCGCGGCTGTGAAAAACCGACAGACAAACAAGTCAGCAATAGCGGAACACTTGCTGGATGCGGGAACCAATCACTGGATTGAACTACACAAACCACAGGTCCTCTCCACTGACCGTCACTATTACTCCAGGATGGCGAGGGAAGCGGTTGAAATCAAAAAACATGTCAATTTCAACCGAGAAGACGGATACCGTTTGTCAACATCGTGGAATCCCGTGATCGGCAAGTGTATACACCGCCGAACAAACATTACACGCCAGTGTGCAGATGTCCTTAGCGTTGTGTGTCGAAGTACCGACGGTTCCGTAATAGGGAGTGATAAAAATCAAGCGAGGGTAGTTTCCGAAACCCGCGCTTCACGGAGGCGACGCTGAGCTCAACTAGTCTTCCCGTGACCACGGCCGTTGCAATACGGTCGAAACGTCGGGCAATAAACAAGGTATTTTACCTTAAATTATTCACGCGATTAAGACCCGTAATATATATATTTTAATAATGTGTACAAATCGCGAAAGTTTATCAACATTTACGCAATTAAGCCCCGTATCTTATAAAATTCTTTAATAGGTACAACTACCATCTTCAGTGCGCAAACAATTCAAAATCAACGACCGCTGAAGTTCATTACGTTATTTTTGCATCACATTTATACATCATACTAAAAGCCAGTAGGTACTATTAGTTGCTATTGTGATATTGAAAATGGGTGAATATCACAAGATACTACCTACTATACAGATGTATAATGTTGCATAGAGGTAGGTAGATACCTACCTCTATGCAACATTTAACTTTGACAATCAATTACTTAGTATGTATGGTATTTTTATGGTTAAACGACGTATAACATCATTCACATAAATAGATTTTCTATCACACAAGACCTCTAAGCAGATAATAAAAAAACCTTCAACGTTATTAATATCTCTTACGATTGTAATAGGAAGTAAGATAATGTTTATTTTATGTGATTATAGAATTGAGGTCAATGAAAAAGAGTCAGATTAATTTTAAATTAAATAAAATTTGATTTGTTAACATATACTCTTCCGGACTCTAAAATCGAAAACCCGATAGCCCAGATTTTTTAATTTTTTCTTAAGTTTTTTTTTTAATAATAGTACCTAATAGAAGTGGTGGTAGCCTATATTACCGACGTGAACACACTTCTAACACAACCCATTGAGCTTAGCAGGAGGGGTTAACAGGATAGCTAGTAATGTGGGACCGCAATCCCACATTACAAGTAATCTTTTAAAAAAATGGGTTTGTAGCTGACATGATCATGATTATCTTGTCGATAGGCATTTTGATTGTATAAATCGAACGCAAAATTAACACAAATTCTCAACGCCAGATGTATATTACGTATTTAATCACGGGAACGAGCAGTAAAACACCGAGTTAAGACAAGACTGTTTTATTGTAAAGTTACCCACAGTTAATACAAAAATTATTATATTACAAGTACATAGTATAGGTAACTAGTCATCAGTATGATCAGCATAGGTAGCGCCATTCCGCGGGAATCGTCAACCGTGGCATAACGTAGACATACCACTTCATCTTAAAAATCCTAGGATTTCAAGATTCACCTTCATCTAATGTCAAATAACAGTGTTTATACTTTTGCTAGAGATTTAGAGCTGTTCGTATTTAAGAAAAAATAACTGTTACATAAATGTCATCCAACTTGCTATGGCATTACGATTCAATGGTAAATACATACCAAACATTGTATTTAACTTTTGGGATTTTTACTGTTCTTATTACTATTTATTATTGACGATTCGATAATCCATGATAACATATCATTTGAAGTCATTGATACATAAAGGCATTAATGAATATCGATGAACTTAGTAAAGTGCCTCCGACTGCATGATCTGACTGATCTTGTTTCCGTCTCTTTTGTCCAGGCGGGTTTTTTATTTTTATAATTTATTTTTTTATTTAATACTTTTTAGTAGTGGTAGGATGTGACCAATGTAACAACTTACTTTTAACACAGATATTGTCAAATATTGAAAATGGAAAAAAGGAATAGTTGTTAACTAACTTTTTTAGTATAGTAGTCACAATCATGTTATACCTTTTTGAAATGCTTAAGACGAGCTCTTTAATTTGATACCCATATTGCAGTATTCAAAACAACTTTTTTTTCACACCTCTTTATTTTGACATCTCACAGCCGCCATGTATGTTATTTTCAAACGTTGTGACGTATCTAAGAACACTTGGGCGATCAAGACGAATCTAACGACGTCAGAATTGTATAAATCCGTTCAGTGGATTGTGAGATATCAGGTAATAAAGAATATTACATACATACATACAAGATACGCGCGAAAAACATAACCCTTCTTTACAGTCGGGTAAAAATAGCGTGTATTGGCAGCGACACCACGGTGATTTTATTTTGGTAACCACACCACACAACACATAAAACACAATAAATAAAAAAAGAATGCAAGTTTTGCATTAGCACTTCAATTGGTGGTGTGGTTACCAAAAAATAAATTGTAAACGACACCCCACTAGCGTCGTTTAGTGGCGTCGTTCACAATACATCCGACCTTTACCTTCACAAAAAGTGACTCGATTTAGGAGGCCTATATTTTACATCTTCGAAGTCTGTATCCCTATTATTTCTTATAGACTCTCCAGATCCGACTGGATTCCGCATTCGAATAAAGATAACTTTTGTTTAAGTCTATGAAGCGATATATCTAACAGGTTCGCGATCCAGAGAATACCTAGGCTTCATGTCATCTCAAAGGTCTTACTTAACCTTACAGTGCAGACTGGTTATTCACTTTTATAGATTGCGAGTAAAATCATGAGAAAGACAGGAGTTTTTGTGCACTCTTAAAGGTCCTACACCTTTAAATAATGGGAGTCTGTGCGCCGAACACATCGATGTACCTACATCTTGCGCCTACAATACACCACCAAGGCAGAGGCCATCTCGGCGTAAGTGCGCCAGAAGATCTGTTACACGCCGAGGGTGTAGATTCTGGAGTCGCGACGCAACGTCAACTTCATGGCATTTGTGGTACGCGTTCCAGACTGTTTTCTTTACCTCGTCATGGAGGAAGACTTCTAGCCTGAGGGTGTGGTTTTCCGTCCCTTCCGCGGACAAGTGCCACAAGAACGCACAAAGACCTAGTGTAAGTGAAGTGAAGTCACTTACACTAGTTGTATTTATTAACACTTATTGTAATATTGTATGTGTTAGTCAGTAAGGTATATATTTCTACGGGCCATTAAATATATACCTTGAAATAAATGGTATTATTATTATTGTTTAAAAGTGCATAAAAACTTATAATAAAGAAATTGAAAGCCAATTATATAACCAATCACGTGACTAACTGGCACGTGTGATTCTAATCTCCATAATGACTGCTGATAGGTTATTAGGAACCACGATAGCAGTCTAGATAAATGGCAGTTGCAAAGATAAAAGGGACGGTCATTGATCTTTCGGCCTAGGCATAACACAACGTGACTGGTAACTTTGTTTATACGATGGAAAATTGATATCCCCATTACATTCGTAATACCCAATGCTAAGCGCACTTAAGCAATATTCGATTGTCGTTTTTAATGGATAGTGTTACATAAAGTCTGATATCCCACGCCCATTAGATAGCTCCACCTATTAATCGCTATCAATCGCTAATGAAAAGGGACATTGTCATGATAACATTTTATGATGTAACACTCTATATGTATATAGGTCCTCAATATCGCTATTTACTGGCGCATTAATACCATTATGGCAGATTAGTACCTAAATAAAATTAAATGCAGCTGATTTCGAGGAAATATTAAAAGATAACTCAGGTAAAAAATAGCAAAGGTTTTAATTTTGAAACCTTGTGTCCCCAACCCACCAGTCTTGAAGTATTTTTAGTACTTTCTATATGAAGACGAGTACATTAGTACCTAGGTTCTAATAATAATAAAAAATATTGTTTATTTTTAGACAATTACAACCCATAATGTCAAAATATCCTAAGTATCATATCTGTTAGTAAACATATTGAAGTAATGAATATTAACTACGACAAACAATCTTTTGAGATCTAGCTATATTTTTCCTGATTATCGTCTATCAAGGTTTATAAATGTTGATAAACTTTCGCGATTGGTACACATTATTAAAATATATATATTACGGGTCTTAATCGCGTGAATAATGAATTGTTTATTGCCCGACGTTTCGACCGTATTGCAACGGCCGTGGTCACGGGAAGACTCTTAGAGAAGGTATTATACCTTAAATTATTCACGCGATTAAGACCCGTAATATATATATTTTGATAATATCGAGGTTTAGTTTTTGATATAGCTTTACGGCTAGTAAGGCTTATTTAATTTTAAAGCTTACCTACTTAAAATAAATAAATCTAGTAAAGTTTTCCAATTCTTTAATAGGACTAGATATTCATTAGGTAATAACTATACAATTTTAATTCTAAAATAATTGTCGAGGTGAACTGGATAATATTTCCGCCTAGCCAACTTTTAAAGGAAATATATTTCAAAATTATATATACATTATTTTTGTAATAGCTGTTTTAATTTATTTTTTCGATATGTCATGCCATCCAATTTGTGTCAGCTTGCTATGTATTATACTTGGTGTTATACTTTGAACATAGGCATCTGTCATTTCGTATTCTCTATTTGAACTTTGACACAAAAGAATTTGGTAAATAACGCGTTGATTATGTGGTTATACCGCTATCGCTAAGAAAGTACCATAAACATTAAACAATATACCCCTTAGGGCGTAGGGGGGGGGGGGGGGGTTGAGGTGCTACAATTGGCTACGCACTAGCCAAATGACTACTGTGTACTTACCTTTTTTTTCAAATTTCAGGTAAAGCCCCATGCATACCCCGAAATAGTAACTTATCTTTGTGTCGTGTTTAAAAGTATTTTCTCTCACGCTTTTTCACTTTTAAGTCAGCATAAGAACTGCGGCGACAGCGTCTTAAAATCGAGTTACGATGAAGTTTCGGACTAAATTCACAGCTTTATCAATTTCTTCATAAATTAAATTCCGGTTTTTGATTTGAAAAACACAAAAATGTCATTAGCATCAGCGTTAGAATAACTAAATGAAAAAATGTAACTTAAACAATTGGATTTATTGTGTATGTACCTACTTGCATATTCAATCTAAATTGTACCAGTAAAATAAGTTGATTACAAGCTTGTTTTAAAAAAAATTAAAAATTCATTACCCATCTTGAAAACGGCTGCACGTTATCGATTCGTCAAACAAACCCCAGAACCATTCCCTCTAAACTTTTTAATAAAAATATCCGCGTCAAAACTAGTTTATTCGTTTAGAAGCTACAATGGGTACCTACAGATATTCATATTCATACGTTAAACTTATAACACCCCTCTTTTTGTATCGGGAAATAAATACATAGTCACTATTCAGAAAAAAAAATACCGCGATGAGAAAATATATTGACATCTTAAAACAATTCTATATTTTGCATTAGGTGGGTTACAATGTACGTATTAGACATAGCCTTTAGAATTAGTTATATGACTTTAATCCTAACGTCCTCGTTTTGTCTATTATGTAGATTTTCAACACAAAGAGCCTATGTATAGCTATGGAAACGGCATCTGCGTTGCAAAGATATCCTCTCGGTTTTCTCTAATCTGCCTTTTGTTTCCTATGCGCAGAGCTAAGAGGTTTATGAACTCGAATTAAATCGAGGTTGACTGTGTAGCTGCGATTGTCATACATATTGAATTCTTATCGATATTCAAACATTACAATATTGAAAACGAGTCTTTAATCTTTAGTTTTATTGCTTTTCTAAATTAATACACAAGGAAAAAGCTTTGCAGGTTTGTTCTATTTTTATCTTTAAAGTGATTTATTGAACGTGTATATGTGTGTATTTTTGTGGCATAATATCATTCAAAGGGATGGACCGGTTTGGATGCATTTTTTTATTAGAAAGGTAATTTAAATAAGATATTTTGAAGCTTTGTTGTATAATAATCCAATATCAACAAGTCGTTTTGAATATATTATGGGCACTAAAAGGTGCACACTCGTTAGTGCCAAAGCTCACGATTTGGCATACTAAAATAATTAAAAATTGTGAATCGATTAATTTTCCAACGTAGGTATGTATTTACATAGTATAGGCTGCAAAAGTAAAACAGATTGCGCAAGACCACGTGTATATTGCTCTATAAGTATAGCCCCGGGCATAATGGGTCCGGGCCAATTATAAGAAATAATATTCCAACGTCGAAAAATATTTTTTGTAGATAATATTCACTTTCCTACTAGCGTTTTTACTATTGATTAAACTACACTGGCATGCATGTAACAGAAGATGATTTTTTTTTCATCAACATGTGGCACATCATTCTACAGGTTTTTTTTTTAATTTTAGGTTACTAATTTTTTTTATTAAGTAAATATTTTTGGAAACAGTCGCTCCGTGTGTCCAAAAAGTATGAAAATAAAATCACAAAAGTAACACTTAAATATTTTAAACTAAAATTATTTTTGACATGATCTGATTCACCGTCATTGAGTTATTGCCGAAAAATTGCGTTTCTCAACAAAAAGACGTAAGTGCCATGAACATACGCTCTTCTGATAGTACAATTATTCAAATTGGATTTTTTCATATGCAACGTATTTATTTGTAACTAGCTGTGCCCGCGACTTCGTTCGCGTGGAAGTTGGGTTTATTTAAAGGTAATTAAATTTATGTTACAATTTAACTTCTGTGTAAAACATATTGGAAACATGCTCCACAATGCTCTGTGGCATCTATGGATATTAGGGCCTAGCTTTAATCAGGGCCCGACCTATGGCAGGGCAGGCCAAGCAAATGTCTAGTGCAGCATAACAAAGGGCGACAAAGTTTATGGCGGACAAACAAAATTATAAAAATTCCCTTGCTTTCAGCACCTCGACAAAAAAGTATTTCACCAAAATGATTTACATCACATCAAATATTATTAATGTTGAAAAATTCCCCCCTCCGCCGTCACGCGCGTACTTGGGCGGTTTCGGGTTAAATGAAGCCCGAAACCGCCCAAGTACTTGCGCGAAATTTTGTGTTTAGGAGCTTCGATTCTGACTCCGAAAGGTAGAAAATTCCGATTGATTTTAAACCTCCGACTCCAACTTCGGCTCCGACACTTTTAAATCGGAGGTACATAGCCGCTCCTTCAAGTTAATTTATACACAGGTAATAAAGGTATGATCGCGGGTTGGAGTCCTGCCCGAGCGATCTTTTCCGAGTCTAAAGTACACCCACTTTGTGTCCGTGTTTGTAAAGTCCCCCACGAAATAGGGCTAGTGTGAGTTGTGTTTTTAAAAAATATTCTGTTTTTAAAACATTGCATTCCCGCGGTACTGTGATGCGTGTTCAAACAAACAGACAACATTCAAACGTTTTTAAAAGATATACTCAGATATCTTTTTTTGTGTTTAAATACTAAACTTATTTCAATATTTTTTTTCACTCACTTTAGAAGATTGGTGAATTAAAAAATAGCTATTTTACCTTAAATTATTTACGCGATTAAGACCCGTAATATATATATTTTCATAACTCAACGTTTCCTGATTCTTTTTAATTTGTATTTCACGCCATCTATTTTGAAAACTGGATAAGTTTCTTTTAATACTTGATGATTTTATATTAAATTATACTTAAACTATCATGCATATTAAACGTAGGTAAGCAAGGTATTTAACCTTAAATTATTCACGCGGTTAAGACCCGTAATATAAATATATTTTCTTAATGTGTTTATCAACATTTGTAGGTAAGCAATTTTGGCATTCAGAAGAAATCGAATCACAGATGGCGCCACGTGTTTTATTTTGACATAACAGGGACTTATTCTTTCATTTTTTATATGCAACTAACATGTATCTACATTCTAGAAAATATCAAGTAGTTTATTTGTACTCGTAATGTAATATTGTTTTTCATTTCTACATTCATAACATAATCACGATTCATGCAAAACAATGATAAAGGTGCCTATTGAAAGTGATTGATTAATATGGCCGTGTGGTGCCGGCTTAAGAATAGTACCACCCCATCTCTACCCGTGGGTGTCGTCAAGGCGACTAAGGGATTTCACCCCAGAGGACGGGCTGCAGCGTCCTCTGCTGTATTTAAAGCCTTACTGCGATCGCCAACCCGCTCGCCAAGCGTGGCGATTATGGCAATTACCCCCAGGATCTACATACTAGTAGTATCTACTGGGGAGACCCGTGTCCAGCAGTGGGCCATCATATGGGTTGATATGTATGTATGTATGTATGATTAATATGAAAATTTGTTAAACACAGTAAACATGTTAAAGTCGAAAATAAAAGCTTGTAATAAGTATACATCTAAAAAAAAACTTAAAAAAAAATAAAAAGCATTTTAAAACAACTCAAAAAGAGACTCGTATATTTGAGACTCGATCCTTCGTCCTCGCTCGTTGAAAACCGCTACTTGTGCCAATAGACCACTTCAACCGATACAAAATTAGTTAAAATAGCTGATCTTAAGAAAATTGAAAATGTTGTGTTTAGCTCCTTATAGTTTTAGCGTGAAGTTATTGTTTCCATGGGTTACAATTGTAAATAATGACTTATTTTAGAAAAAAATGTGAAAAACCATAATGGTTCAACCAAATATACGTTACTGCTCCCTCCCCATAGACGATAGCGTAATGGTTCATAGTGTAAGTAATGACCCATAGTATTTACAATAAAAGTGCAAATTTTCATGAAGATCCGTCAAGTAGTTATTGTTTTATAACGATAAATTGCTACAGACATTATCCGTTATTGCTTAGCTCCTATGGGAAATAGCGTGATAAATTATAGCCTATATGTTAATCCAGACTTATTAGAATACACATACAAAATTTCAACCTAATCTGTCTGGTAGTTTTTGCGTGATGCGTGTTCAAACAAACAGACAGACAGACAGACAGACAGACATTTCTAAAAATGTAGGAATGTGTTTAAATACTCTTTTCGACCATTTCCCAATATTTTTTTTCACTATGTTCGGCCATGTACAGACACGTGAAATTTACAGTTTTATTATATGTATAGATATAGATAACGGTTGCGGAACCCTACACTGAGCATGGTCCGACATGCTCTTGCCCGGTTTTTTCTACATATTCTAAGTAAACGGTACCTATGGGTTGTTAATGTTGAAAAAAATGACACATATAGACAACATACACCTACTTACCTGAGTCATTTAAAACTATGAGTAAGTGCCACAGCAATCATGAGTATATATTTCATAGCTAAGTTCATAGGTCACTAAAACAATATGATTGCAGCTGCAAACGTAGTATTGATTACACTCTTATCATGATTCGCGAGTGAATGAAATTAAACATTAAACAAATCAAATTAAATCTATATAAAACATTCACTATCTTATAGTTTTAATAAATAAAGTCACACTGCACTTCAATGACTGTGGAGAGTTTAAATTACGCGCATACATTATGGTTTACGCGATAAAAAATGAGTTCCATTATGTCCTTTCTGAAGCTACAACTGTACCAGACGCGGATCCAAGGCCGCTTCTCCCCCTATAACAGGGGAAATCAAAAGATGAAATTCGAAATGGGTAAGTATACTGGCTAGTGTACCGGAGTTGAATCAATTGCACCCGGGCCCCCAGCCGTCATGCGAGCGACTCACAGTTGAGTCAAATGTTGCCACCCCCTCTCCCCTAAATAAAGTTCTGGTTTCGCGCCTAAACTGCACTGGTTAGCGTAAAATAAGGAATAGACTTATGCACTATGTTGGTTTACTACTGTTACTTTATCTCCTACTACGTACTATAGTAAAGTTTTAAACTTTGCCACTCACTACGTAATATACAATGTATGGTTAAATCAATGTTCGTAATATATAATGGTTTCAGAGATATATGCGTTCAAAAAAAGTATTTAATTTTATAATATTAGTATTAATTGTAAGTAAGTGAAGCTGTGTGTGCTAGTGCTAGTGGAATAATCGTGAGAATACACGATATACGTCGATAATTATAATACAAAACGTACACTTAAATTAATCTGAGATTAGAATCGGTTACACTACCTTACAAAGCGTGCCTATTCGTTTTCCTGTTACTACAAGTGCATAGCAATGCAGTTTTCATCTCGGTTAGTTGTTAATCTCTGTTGTGAATTATAAATAAGTGCTAAAAATAGAATATTATGTGTGCATAGAACTAATAATGGACTTTGCATTATTTATTGCCGTTTATTCTCGACTATTGTAATGTGCATCGCAAATATAAACATTAAAAAATGAGTGATTCATTGTTCGTAGTTAGTGCTCCTGTTAATAGTAGTTATTCAACACACTCCTATATTGCTTTGATATTTAGTTTTTTAATTGATATTATTATACAATGATATACCTTCAGCTTTTTTCAGTGTACTTGATTTCATTATTATTTAACTTAATTTTGTTGGATAGTGATGTGTTCCCGCGCAGTTAGACAGTTGTAATGTTAAGTGGTTATATTTCGGAAGACTATGACTAATAAAACGAGTTACTCTTTTATTCAATTTTCTGTTACCAATGGCTCTGTACCAAAGCCGTAATTATTCAAACATCTACACGAAACTATTTGATGGTCTTCTATAGAAACAGAATGCTGCTGACACGTTTGACAATACGGCAAACTTTAATGAATGGGGTATGCGCTCTTGTATAATTTTAAGAGTGATATTTAAGTGTCGCTTAGAGGTCGAGCAGCGTAGAAGTTCGCCCAAGGCTCTCAATCGCGAGTCGTCGACCCGCCGTCACCTTGCCTCGCGCTAACTTACGCAATTTGTTAATCTTATCATCTGCATGCGCACCCGCACGACCTCGTTCGCGCCCCTCTTACCCCTCGCCGAATTTCAACGCCTACATTAACATGAATAGGTGAACCAAGTGAGGTCATCCCCAAAGTCGATTCTTGTTTAAAATTCGAAATGGGTAAGTACACTCACAATATAGAGCTAGAATGAACGCACATTAATTAATCCGTGCCTTTTTATATTATTCTTGGTAATTTATGTTAAGTAAATTATATTTTACTAATTAAAAATGTGCACTTATTTATTTTATTAGAATGCAGTTAAGCAAACATTTTAAATCAAATATTAACACAATTTATGTCAAACGCGGTCTACATTCCAAAATAAAAGTGTTCTACGAATAAGTGCTACGGATTTCGTAGCACACCGCTCGGCGGAAAAGCGTCGGAGAGAGGAGCGCTCGCGCCGCCGGTGGGACGAACCTGCATGCGCGCCACCCAGCGTTTGCGCGCGCGTATTTATTCGCAAGGCCACGCCAGCGGCGCGCCAGTGCGCAGACGTCGGCCGCACGCGATATACAGTCACTGAGTACTAATTACGCTCCGCACGATTTACGCGATTTACGCTCGGCGCACTAATGCTACGTTTCGTCTGCTGAAAACTAATAAAAAATTAACTTCAGTTATTTCTTATTTTTAACAATAATAGACTGTAAAAATGATAACAATGCTGTCAGATTCAAAAATATTGTGGGGACTAGAACAAGTGGTGAACTACTGTGTGTTTCATTCTTCGTTTTTTGCGCTAGTGGCGATGACCGTCATACTCATAGCGCTGCAAATAGTGTTGGTGTATAAAGATTTACGTATGCTGCCGCCTGGTCCATGGAGTCCTCCTGTCGTCGGTTACCTGCCCTTTCTTGGAGTACGCCACAAGACGTTCTTGGCGCTAGCTCGCAATTACGGCGCAATGTTTTCTGCACGACTCGGAAATCAGTTGACAATCGTACTCAGCGACTACAAACTCATCAGGGAAGCTTTTCGGAAAGAGGAATTTACAGGACGCCCCAACACCCCGCTTATGCATACTTTAGACGGTCTTGGTGAGTAAAAACATTTGTTCCGCACAACATTATATAAAATGTCATTAATTCTTTAATTTTACTTAAATATTTAAAACACGTTTAAAATTACATTTACCAATAATTAAAAAAAGCAAATTTTGTAAAACATGATAAGCCGGCAAATACAATGAAGTGCACATGTGCATGTGGGCGTCATTGGTCGGTTGTCCCTCCCGGCGGCGCTTGCGCCGCCCACATACGTTGAGCCCTCACTACAACGCCTCCCTCTCCGCAGGCATCATCAACAGCGAGGGCCGTCTCTGGAAGAGCCAGCGCCGTTTCTTACACGAAAAACTGCGAGAGTTTGGCATGACTTACATGGGAAATGGCAAAAAAGTCATGGAAGCCAGAATTAAGGTTTGTCAACAATTGTTTTTATTGAATTTTCCTATCTCCATTTTTGCAATGATTTCTATTTCTGAATAATTTGTCGATAAAACTAACAGTAACTTTTTTTTCAGAATGAAGTGTTAGATCTTATTGGGAGCTTACGCCGTGCTGAAGGCGCTCCCCTCGATTTAAACCCTCTACTTGCTTTGGGTGTATCCAACGTCATCTGCGGTATTACAATGTCCGTGCGCTTCAGTCAAGGTGATGCTCGCTTCGAGAGGCTCAATAATTTGATTGAAGAGGGAATGCGACTCTTTGGTGAAATTCATTACGGAGAATATATTCCTCTGTACAATGTAAGTAAAATATTAAACGACCTAATTAGAGCGAAGAACTCTTTTAATTATTTACAATGACGTATTACTTTTAAAGATTACAATTAGAAACAAATTAACGAATACATTTTTTTCTCCAGTACCTGCCTGGCAAAGCACGAGCACAAGAGAAAGTGGCGAAAAACCGCGAGGAAATGTTCGCTTTCTATCAAACACTGATCGATGAACACCGTGAAACTCTTGATATAAATAATGCAAGAGATCTAATTGACGTCTACTTAGTTGAGATTGAAAAGGCAAAATCAGAGGGACGAGAAGGAGAACTCTTCGAAGGCAGAGATCACGGTAAGTTTTTGGAGTCATTCAATTATATCATTTACTTCAAATTTTACAATATAAATATTTTTGATCTGTTGCGAAATCAAGATTTTGAATTCAGAACGAATGTTTATTCCACAGAACTGCAACTGAAACAAATCCTTGGAGATCTTTTCTCGGCTGGTATGGAGACAATAAAATCATCGCTT
Source organism: Herminia tarsipennalis (assembly GCA_945859575.2). Taxonomy (NCBI): domain Eukaryota; kingdom Metazoa; phylum Arthropoda; class Insecta; order Lepidoptera; family Erebidae; genus Herminia; species Herminia tarsipennalis. The sequence continues at coordinate 10,336,352 of OX243840.2, forward strand.
CTGTGGATGATTGTGTTCATGCTGAGGAATCCCGAAGCCAAGAGACGCGTACAAGAAGAGCTTGACGCTGTCATTGGTAGGGAACGGTTACCGACAATTGAAGATATGCCAAACCTTCCGTACACTGAAACTACCATCCTGGAAACTCTTCGCATGTCCAACATCGTACCCCTAGCTACCACACACTCACCTACAAAGTAAGTTATCGAGATTTGAAAGGATCCATTAACAATACAGATAGTATTTTAAAATGAATCAAAAATTAAAGGCTGTTTTTTTTCTTTCTTAGGGATGTCCAGCTGAATGGTTACAAAATTCCCGCAGGCTCTCAAGTCGTGCCACTTATCAACTGCGTACACATGGACCCAAATCTGTGGGATGAGCCCAACAAATTCAACCCTAGCAGATTCATCGACGAAACTGGCAAGGTTAGGCGTCCGGAGTTTTTCATGCCCTTCGGTGTAGGGCGCCGAATGTGCTTAGGTGACGTCTTGGCTCGCATGGAGATGTTCATGTTCTTCTCGTGCATGATGCACCAGTTCGACGTGCAGGTAGAGGCGGGGGATGCGGCACCGTCGTTGGAAGGGACAGTAGGCGCTACGATCGCGCCACAGTCTTTCCGCGTGAAATTCGAGGCGCGTTCCCCGCCCGTGCCTATTGCACTCGCATCCGACCACATGCACCTGCGTCACGTCGGCGCGCACTAACTACCGCCTTCTCGCAACGCCCGAAATGCCCCACACACCCACCAGTATTCAATGATCACTCGTTTTAGAGCGCATCGACAACCATTTATTTAAGTTTTTATTTTATAAGTAACTACATCGCCCCGGCGATGGTCGAGGCTGTGCATAAAGTGTTCAATTAAATAGTAGACCGATCGTTAGTTATATTAATATTCCCATCGTTGAGATTATAAAATGACATTCGTGTGAATTTGCAGTATTAGCGCGTTGGTTAACTAGAACTATAGAATCTTTAGCAAATCACACCATGGCACTTTCGTATTTTTAAGAATTTACGTTCTAAGTTCTAGTACCTATACCAAAATAAATGTAGAATTCTAGGTCATTATTTATTAGTGTCACTTGCGTGAATTTGGTCTGTTGTGTGAGATCTCATGTTTGTTGACTTACTATAGAGTTAAGAGTTAAGGTTTGTAAGTGTTCATATAAATGTGTAGAAAGTAACAAGTACCTATCAGGAGTATCAAGAAACATTCCATGGTAGTGTAATAACCAGCAACTAGTCTAGAGCGATAATCTCGCTACATATAAAACGCCTATTGATATTGTTCATGTAATGTACTAAAATCCATGTTGTTAGCAACTAAGTTGCTCCGTACTGAACTTCAGTTGTATAAGTCTGTTAGGTCGCAGCTCACCGTTGTTTATTAAACTATCATTATGCTTTGTAAATAAGGCAATACTTTAAATTAAGAATGTATAATTTAAGGAAATAATAGAGAATTATTGATTTGAATACACTCTTTTATTATCATTACCCCCTGATCGCATCATGTTGAAATTTAAAATACCTACCTTCTTAGAGCAAACTAGCGCGAGGCGATGCTCGCTTTGAGTATCTCAATAACTTGATCGAAGAGGGAATGTGGCTCTTTGGCCAAATTCTTTATGCAGATTTAATTTCTCTGTACAATTTAAATAAAATATAGCTTTTAAAAAGCAAACTATATTAAAAGTAGAAGTACTGAATTGTTTTTATACGAAAAACCAATGAAGCCTCACAAAATATAATTAATCAAGTAGTTTTTCTTGACTGAGATAATCCATGCCAAATTATGCCAGATAATATATTAAAATTCGTATTGCTTACAAAACAGAGTTTGTTGAACTTTTGGTCTTTCGTAACTAACGTATTTAAATTATTTAAACTGAATTAAACTGGTATGCCAGTTTGTAAAGGTGCAGTTGCGTGAACATAAATACTATTAAGTAATGTTCGAGGTGAATGACCCCGTGACAGGCTACGTCACAGATATAGGTACCTACTTGAACTATACTACAAGTCCTACTAATGGGGGTATCGACAGTGCGACATTACTCACGGTCTTTCCCATTAGTCATAGGGAAGTTGTTATGGGCGATAAGACTGCTCTGTTCATTAAAAACTATTAGGTAGGAACTTATAATTTAAGTAGAACAAAGTTATTACTGACTAAAAATAATTAAAGTGTAATATACATTTTTATGTGTTTAACTGCCGACTGTTAAGCTTGGTACAGTGTGATAGTTTAAGCCCTGTGTGATAGTTGCCAGTTAGGTACGTCTATATTTTAAAATATAACTAGTAGATATTGTCATAACTACACACTACAGTCATACAGCAAATAAAAAATCAAATGAAAAAATATTAAAATGTATTACAATTGGTTTAACCTGTGCTTAAGTAAATCGACACATTCGTTTGATTTTATCACGTAGCTTATTAAGAGTATTCGATTAAAAGGTTTTGTTTAATTTATATAATCAAAGAAAACTGGTAATTTTCTGCTATATACCGGTACAGATACTTTCATTACCTTTTTGTTATTTATTAATATTCAAAATTAATAAAGTAAATTAACCTGCTCAGGTAAAATTCAAGTAAGTATATCCATTAAATAACAAAATATGACCCGGGCTCCTTTGAGTAATCATTGCCGAATCCTTCGATTTTTGTATTTCTATTTGAGAAACCATAACTTCTCATTCCCAAAAATGCCAAATGAAATCGAAAATATAAATTCGAGATTACAATTCTCGACCGTTTTATTTTTTGTTAGTACTTTTTTATAAGACAAAATGATTTATGAAATGGTTTAAATGAGACGGGAAGAAACGGATTATAGGGAAAATAGATACCCATTCCCTTTACAGAATACATAATAAAAAAATATGTTTTTGGGGCGCAATACAGTCTTTAATATTCCTTTTCTCCTCATAAGGAGTAATTTTCAGAAAGCCTTGGAATATTGAATTTGTTTCATTATAAGTTATTGCTTAAAGGTTAATCTTCATACACATGACTTTCTTGGCAGCTTCATTCTTCAATCATTAATTTTAGCTATACGAAATAAAGATATTTGCGTTTATACAAATCTAAAATTAATTAAAAGACAAATGAATAGTGTTACAGTACAATATCTTTGTGCTGTATCTACAATCTCTACAATCTATATCACAATCTTATGTTCCTTATCGCACGTTCAGTATCCATTAAATGTTTTTACTATCTGTTATCAACACGAAGTCGTTAGTATATAAGATGCACCTTTAGATAATTATAACCAGACTATACTACATCTTTTGTCTCATTTATACCTAATCATATACTGCCAAGAAGTTTGGCAAATTGGTGACCCCGACGAACGAATACGCAGCAAGAAACATGGCACAATCACCGTGCAAGGCGAACATAAATCAGCAAGGAACACTTGAAGTAGCTGCTGGCACCTCGGTTTTATCCCGCATTCCGGAATTTTGGAAAGACCAACCAAGATTATGGTTCACGCAACTAGAAGCCATATTAGCACCACAGAAGCAAGGAGACGAATACAAATACTGTACAGTAATAGCAAAATTATCCAAGGAAGAAATACTACAGGTTAGTGACCTAATCACTTCACCACCGACTACAGATAAATACAAAAACATCAAGGAACGTTTAATTGATTGTTACGAAGAAACAGAACAGCGACAGTTTCAAAAATTAATATCAGAGACAGAACTCGGTGATCAAAAACCTTCGCAGTTATTACGTCAAATGCGAGTCCTCGGGAGAGGAAAAATCAGTGACGAAACAATTAAACTACTATGGTTCAGGCTTTTACCAACATCAGTTACTACGGTTCTAGCAGTTACGGAAGACATGGAAATTGACAAACTGAGCCAAATTGCAGACAAAATAATAATGAATTCAAAAGTAACCGAAATATCAGCTGTTAGCAACGACACTTCAAACGACAACAATACAGCATGCATTTTAGCCCAGCTAGCAAAATTACAGATAGATATTGACGCAATTCAGCAAGGTCAATATGGCTATCGACCCAACACGCACAATCATTTCAAGAAACGTCAACAATTCCCGATTATGAGGCCGAGAACAAACTATAGAGGAGCAAATCAATTTTGTTACTACCACGAAAGATTCGGAAAATATGCAAAGAACTGCATTAAACCATGCGGTTGGAAACCAATGACTTACGTACGGAACCAGGGAAACGAATAAGAGCACAGACAACGGCGAAACTCTGTGCAATCCACCCATCCAATCGCCTCACCATTACCGACCGAAAAAGTGGTATGAAGTTTTTGATTGACACGGGCGCAAATATTTCAGTCATTAGCAAGCAACAGAGACATTCAATTTTACAAAATGAACAATACACACTATACGCTGCAAATGGGACTAAAATTAGGACTTACGGCGAGAAGACGCTTACCTTGAATTTAGGACTACAACGATGTTATAAATGGAATTTTGTAATCGCCGATGTTACACAACCAATAATTGGAGCAGATTTTCTAGAGCACTATAAACTATTAGTCGACATAGCAGGTCGCAAACTTATCGACAAAGTTACAGAGCTGACAACGCATGTAATTTCGGAAAAAGCGACACAACAAACAATTCGTACTATCGCAGTGGGAACGAATCCACGTATTACGCAACTTTTAAACAAATACGAAGACATCACGAAAGAGTCCTCTCTCCGCAATGCGCCCAAACATAAGATTGAACATCACATTATCACTACAGGACCACCCGTCGCAGCTCGGGCAAGACCATTACCTCCAGAAAAATACGACATAGCCAAAAAGGAATTTCAAAATATGATAGAACTCGGAATTTGCCGACCGTCAGATAGCCCATGGGCAAGCCCATTACATATGGTAAAAAAGAAAAATGGCGAGTGGAGGCCGTGCGGAGACTATCGAATGCTCAATAGCACGACAGTACCGGACAAATACCCACTACCAAGATTAACTGACTTTACATACATATTAGAAAATAAGAAGATACTAAGCAAGATAGATATACGTAAAGCATACCATTGTATTCCTGTTAAAGATATAGAAAAAACAGCCATCATCACACCTTTTGGACTTTTTGAGTACTTAAGAATGCCTTTCGGATTACGCAATGCGGCACAAACATTTCAACGATTCATGGATTCCTTATTTAGAGATTTAAACTACGTATTTATATTTGTAGACGACTGTCTCATTGCATCGGACAACGAAGATTTGCATTATCAGCATTTAGAAACGGTTTTCAAACGTTTACACGAGAATGGAATAACCATTAATCACGAAAAATGCGAATTTCTCAGAAGGGAAATAGATTTCTTAGGTTATCATATAACGAGCCAAGGAATACACCCTACCGAAGAAAATTACAAAGCAATCATGGAATTTCCCAAACCGAAAACAATTCAAGAATTAAGAAGATTTTTGGGCATGGTCAATTTCTACAGAAGTAATATTCCACGCGCAGCGGAAAATCAAAGAATTTTAAACGAATATCTACATGGTTCAAAAAAGAACGATAATTCACCTGTTCCTTGGACAACGGAAGCAGACAAAGCTTACGAAAAATGCAAGGAAAGCATGAAAAACGCAGTGTTAACAGCGCATCCTTCCCGCAACGCATCACTAGCGCTCATGACCGACGCTAGTGCTACTTGCGTTGGTGGAGTTTTACAACAAAAATCCGGACGCAATTGGGAACCATTAGGATTTTTTTCACAAAAATTGAGCGAAACTCAACAAAAATATTCTACGTTTGACAGAGAGCTGTTAGGAATATACATGGCCGTCAAACATTTTCACAGATTAATCGAGGGAAGAGAATTTACAATATTTACGGATCACCGACCTTTGACATACGCATTCTCCCAAAAACCATCATCAAACGATACACCGCGACGGGTCCGGCAGTTAGATTTCATTTCACAATACAGTACCAACATTCAACACATAAGCGGACGTGACAATATTACCGCCGATGCCTTATCTCGAATAGAGGAAATATACGTGCCATCACCTATCGATTACGCTGAATTGGAAAAATGTCAATCAACAGATAATGAACTAAGTAAATTACATGACAATAAAAGATTAAAATTCAAAAATATTACGCTTCCGGGTTCCACAATAAACATCACCTGCGACACATCTACTGGAAAAAGCCGCCCCTACTTACCAAAGCATTTTCGCAAACAAATTTTCGATACCATTCATGGTATGAGCCATCCAGGAAAAAGAACTACGAGAAAAATGATAACCCAAAGGTATTTATGGCCGTATATGAACAAAGATATCAATAATTGGTGTAGATCATGTATAGCCTGCCAAAAATCAAAAATACAACGACATACGATATCACCTCCTGGTACATTTATGACAGCGCAACGTTTTGAACATTTACATATTGACATCGTCGGACCACTTCCGATTTCACAAGGGAAGAGATATTTAATCACAATCATAGATCGTTGTACGTCATGGCCCGAAATATTTCCGGTAGAAGATATAACTGCAGAAACAGTAGCCAAGACACTTTTCGAAGGATGGATTACTCGTTTTGGATGTCCATTGCGCATTACTACGGATCAAGGCCGACAGTTTGAATCAAGAATATTTGAGTCACTCTCACAATTTTTGGGAATACATAAAATTAGGACAACACCTTATCATCCACAATCCAATGGAATGATAGAGAGATTTCATAGAACTTTAAAGGCGGCGTTAATGACAAGAGAATCCAACGAAAATTGGTTAAAAGAAATTCCAACAGTTTTACTCGGGTTGCGGAGTAGCTTGCGAGAAGACACAGGTTATAGTTCAGCAGAGATGACATATGGAACGCCAATACGACTCCCTGGAGGATTTTTTGAGTCATCAGCAGCACAGTTATCAACGTACGAAGAGTTTGTAAAACAAATTCAAAAGGACATCACACAAATGACATCAATTCCGAAAAGAAAAAAACACAATCAAGCTATATTTGTGCATCCCGAACTCAAAGAATGCTCACACGTATTTGTTCGGTGTGATAGAATTAAGAAAGCCCTGACACCGCCGTATGAAGGACCCTACCCAGTAATTAGTAAAACAGATAAAACATTTTGCATTAGAATTAGGGATAAAGAGACAGTGATATCAATTGATAGATTGAAACCAGCTTTCATGATCAATGACGAATCAAACTACGTGCCAGATTCAAAGGATTGCGACAGGCATTCACACACGTACACTACACGATCGGGACGTAAAGTAAAGCCAGTAGTACGTCTATAAAAAATCGCTGATATAAGCAAGCTATTCGTATATATATTAACATAGATCTTAACATATACCATTAATTTACAACTAAGCGAACCAACTCCGTAACCTGATCCAGGAGGACTTACGGTGGACAAGAAATGTTGCAATGGGACAGATTATTTTAACAATCGGCGTGATCCTAATTTACGGCATAATGAAAACACTGGACAGAAGAATGAAGAGTTTAACGAAAAAAAAAAAAATAATAAACACTCGTGCAACAGCTGAGTCAAAATTACAGACGTCAGCAAATCACACCACAACAGGCGTCATCAAATTCCACCGCGTACAATAGCATTATTATTTATATACATCAGCAAATAACTAGTAAGGTCTAGGTCAAATTTATATTTTACAATATAAATTAATTATATGGTAATAGTGTTTACACACTATTACCATAAATTTTTTAAAGGGGGGTGTACTGTTACAGTACAATATCTTTGTGCTGTATCTACAATCTCTACAATCTACATCACAATCTTATGTTCCTTATCGCACGTTCAGTATCCATTAAATGTTTTTACTATCTGTTATCAACACGAAGTCGTTAGTATATAAGATGCACCTTTAGATAATTATAACCAGACTATACTACATCTTTTGTCTCATTTATACCTAATCATATACTGCCAAGAAGTTTGGCAAAAATAGCATACATATATTTATTCTACCTCTACAATTTTTCCATTTCCAAAGACAGAGTTTTCTTTTGATAGGATTTACAAAGAGTCGCAATAAAAGTCCACTGGTGGGGGAGCAAGAGTGACACCAACGGTTCCTCGCATTTCTTCTTCAGAAGGTGGGTTGGATGCCAAGCGGATGCGTCTACGACGGAACAGACGCGCGACCAGGCCGCACGAGAGCATTCGAGATAATTCATCACCAGGGCACATTCGTTTTCCTAGAATACAAATTAAAATAACTTTATTATATTTCAGTTTTTTCACTTTTACAGACGGCATTGGGGTACAAGGTCTATGTCACGGGGAATTTTAAAAACATATAATTAATACAGTATAATCCAGATATGCCGGATTCAAAACTCGAAGTAAACAATAAGGATCTCATAAAGTTCAGTTCCCTGTGAGAATCGAACTCACAACGTCTCACTGTCATTGTCACCGAGGCAATATTATTCTCATTAGAATTTTTTTCCCCGACTGTGGCGAAGTCAAAAAGGAAGGGTTGTGTTTTAAGCAGTCTTTAGATATTTGTATGTGTGCTTGTATTGAGGTTCACCCTTGTTTGGTAGAACAACGTTTGGTCGAAAATCACTTGTTCGAACAACGTTTAAGATAATAATCACTTTGTATAATATCGATTCACATAATTTTCAGTTCATCGAATATTTATTTGCGATAACAACATTTGCGCTATTGATCAAAAAGTATAATGTTCATTTAATGTAATGTTCAGGTGGTATAACACGTATTTTATCGAATATTCAGTTGGTGTAATGTAGACTACACTAATAACGTTCATTTAGAGTACAGATTATGTATGTACCAATTAGTACATAACGTTCATTTAGAGTACAGATTATTTGGCATAATTTGACTACGCAAACTATGAAGATCATAGAATTTCAATTAGAATAATATAGATTGGGTTACTTTCTTCTTTAATTAAATGCGTAGGTTAGGTTAGGTTAGAACTGTGACCTCTTATGCACGAGCCGAGCGAGCGAAGCGAGCGTGCCGCGGCAGCGGCCGGCGAGTGCCAGAAACGAACATGCTCTCATGGGCAAGGATATAAAAACCAAATAATTATCATTAAATCAACTTTTATTTATTACAATTACTAAAAAAAAAAACAATTAAATTAATCAGAAAACAAAATTAACATTCGTATAAATAAAATTAGTGCGTTTGAAAATTCGGTGACATGACATTATTTCAAACAAATAATTATGTTAACTAAAATTCTACCAATTAATTATTCGGTCAAATGAATAATTATGTAAAACGACTTTATGGCAACTGAAATTCGCTGAAGCGATTTTCGACCAAACGTTGTTCTACCAAACAAGGGTGAACCTTGTATTGACGTATGTTCCACCATAGCGCCTAAACTACTTATCCGTTATTATAGTGCGGTTGACATTAGAAGTCTACATTTTCTTCCATTATGTAGTATTAACCACCAGGTCATTCCAGTCAACCCTTTCTGCGACGGAGGGGGGGGGGGGGGAGAGGGGAATGCCACCTAACTACCTCGCGCGACGGGGAGCGATTGCACATAATGTTACTCGATACCACCTAAGTAGTTACCACGCGCGACGGGGGAGGCGGAACACATAATTTCACTCGATACCACCTAAGTACATCGCGCGACAGAAGGGGGCGGGTGCACATCATTTCACTCGATACCGCCTAAGTACCTCGCGCTACGGGGGGGAGGGGTCTGGACATTTCACCCATTTTGTTTTAAACTATTGGCCTACCCTAAAATCTAGCCGCCCCAGGACCGGCAGATCCGCCTCCGATTATGATGATTACACAGCCTGTGATAAGCATGTAAATGGGGTATTTTTTGTTATTGTTTCTAAATATGCGTATCAAATGAAAGGGCGTGTATTTGGTATCAAATGAAAGGGCTTAATTAGCACATCATTTGATACCAAACACATTGCCAGTTTTGTTTGCAATACTATAATTGCTTCGTACATCTGTATCTCTTCACATGGACGTTAAAATAATTTTAACGGTTTGACAATAGAATCTCCGACATTACCTATTGACATCCAAATAAAAAAACAGATCAAAATATTTCAATGAATTGTTTACAGAAGTAAAAAAATCATCGAAAAAGTTGATCTCTCTGTGATTGTTTGGGCTTTGAAACGGTCTAAACAGATTGTTGTTGTGATTCTTGTTATGCCGTGTGGTGCCGGCTTAAGAATAGTACCACCCCATCTCTTCCCGTGGGTGTCGTCAAGGCGACTAAGGGATTTCACACCGGAGGACGGGCAGCAGCGTCCTCTGCGTACTTAAAGCCGTACTGCGATCACCAACCCGCTCGCCAAGCGTGGTGATTATGGCAATTACCCCCAGGATCTACATACTAGTAGGTTCTACTGGGGAGACCCGTGCCCAGCAGTGGGCCATCATATGGGTTGATATGTATGTATATGTAAACAGATTGTCGTAGGCATATAGTTTTTGGGAAAAAATCTACTTAATAATAATTCTTGGTTTTACGTTTACGATTAAATTTGTTAGTCGATATGGTTCAAAGGCCAAACGAACGGATATTTTAAATATACATAAACTCCACTAACAACTATTCGTTATTTCGAAAAATCAATTTTATCTTACGTGTTATTTTTACCACAAAATATGTCTAGATGTATTTAATATCTCACAACTTTCCTGGTAGCCTTGAGAGAGAATGTAACCACTTACAAGTAATTTATTCTAGATTTTTATTTTTTTTTAAATACTATTATCGATTCAAAGAAATAATACTAGCTGTTTTACTATGAAACGAGAGCTTTAAGGAAAACTGCAGTAAATTTTATCTCGAAATTGTTTAAATTAACCGATCTCTTTGTAGGACCCTGTGGACACGATTTTTCAGCAAAGTTATTCAATTTTAAGCTGACTTCATTAAATCTAACAGTGTTGAGCAAAATGTAATCAACTACTGATTACTAACTATTTGGTTGTTAGTAATTCATTATTTGAAATAATCGTTAAAAGTAGTTAAAAACTAACTTTCTAGCACGGGGTTTAATCCTTATTTTAGTTTAAGTCCATGCACTTGACTCTACCAAAAATAAGCACTTTTAAAGAAAGGAACTCTTAGATGGAACAATAATTACTTATCCACCGACAAACGACATCGGATAGGGGGAAAAATTGAATCGTCACTATACATGAAGAAGAAGACGTACATAGCCTAAACATTATTTTTCTACATTCTGTTCTATCCATTGACCTGGACTGCGTCATAACCTCACAAAATTAACCACATTCTAGAAAGAGACACCACTACTTTGTGGACAATGCCTGTCAAAGACAGAGGACCGCATGGGCTTTTGCTGTTTTTTTTTTGCTTTGTAGACAATATTTACTTTTTAATTGAAAAGGATGCCGTGGTCCACGCCTATACGTCAATGGTTCTATCACTTATTCAACCTGATTAACCTAAAAAAATATAGACACGTTACTGTGGTTTGTACCTACGGTACCTACAATCCAAGAACGAACACGTAATAAAACATTAGGTATGTAGCATAGACAAACACTGAGTTATCATCACGCATATTATTTTTATACAATCATTAATTAACAATTTAATTAAATATTTAGGTATTAATTAATTTGTTTAGCATGTAATTTATTACGCAATAAATATTTGATCAGTTGAACTCTAGCCTCGGTTAATTGTTATTTAATTTTAGTATTATTTACCTACTTATTGTATCGTATAGAATGGACTACGTCAATATATTTACTCATAATAAAATTGATGATGTGCATATTTAAGCTAATGCCAACGTAACTATGGTATTGTAGTTGAATAGTTTTTTAAGCTCAATACACACATAACCCCACATAATATGGTCGTGCCGGGCGGGACGTGGACGGACCGTGCTCCGTCCAAAATATTAAATGAAATCGAATCGAAAAAACATTGACACAAATGATGTGGTCATGGCGTCCCTGCAATGTACGATCAGAAAGCCCCTGACGGGACACGGATACATAACCACGGCCAGCCCTATCACGCCCCGGGCACGGCTCTGATGACTGTGTGTGGATAGATTTTTAATGAACATTTGAAAGGCGTCACAGGATTATCATTCAATATACAAGCCTATCTTAATAATGTATTACAACCAATAAGCGAGTGAATGAATCATGCTTCTTTTTTAATAATTAAGTAAGTAAATAATTTTATTGCTTATTGATTCATTTTTAATATTTATTGGTATGTAAGATAATTACGCATATTTAAAGCTTTGTTTGAGCTGTCATAAACGAATTATGTGACATTTAAACGCTTACATACCTACGCAACGCAATCTGCCAAAATACCAACAAAAGTTTCGTTTTATGTGTGGCCCAATAACTATTCACAGATTAAATTGTTAACCATTTGTTACATTAACATCAATATCTTTTATTTGCTTTAAAAATATCGATGTTGATGTAACAAATAGTTGACAATTAAATAAGGTTCTTTGTTAAATTAAGTTAGCGTCTTTCAAGCACAGGATATGCCCAACAGCTACACACTCAGATTACCCAAATTACTTAACTATATTAACGTCAAATGAAACAAATATTTCAACTAAATATGAGTCGCCACAGACGTGACTTTGCCCGTCATAATCATTCACTTCATACACAACACCATAAACGATTACTCAACATGTCCAACATGTTTATTAATTGATTAAAATCTTTTTAAATTACGGGTTTATTGTATTATCTGTATTTTTGAATTAGCAATCATTATTCAGATTAAATGGATTGCGTGACTTTTGAATTTTTGAAGCTTTATTGTAGTCTTATACAATGCCTTTAACCAAAATATTTACCCATTGTTTAAAAAACAAAACAAATAATAATAAAATTTAGTAAAGTAGGTAAATGCTATATTATACCTAACCATAATTATAGCTGGCCAAGGGCGGATGCAGGGAGGTAGATCATAGAATTCAAAACCATAGAGAATTCATATTCTCTACGGTTTTTGATCCTATGATCCTCTCTTGCATGGCTCTAGGCTGGACGTGGACGTATCCCCTTATAAATTTAGAAGTGTGACTGAGATGGATTCGGTATATGTTTTATTCTCTGAAAATAAATATGTGGTCGTATTATAAATATATACTTTTGTCATTATCTTCATCTACTGAACATAAAAAAGAAAATATTTATTTTGCTAAAATTACAAAAACAAAGCACACAATAACAAAAAAAGAAGGTACCTGCATATCAACAAAAAAAAGTATCAAACTTACCTGTTTGAAAAGGAATAAACTCTTGAGGCTTCAGCAGCGAACCATCTGGAGCCAAAAACCTGCTAGGTCTAAACTCGGCAGGGTCCTCCCAAACGTTAGGATCCATGTGCATTGCCCACTGTAGCGGTATCACCATTGCACCTCTAGGAATTCTATAATCTCCTAAAAAGGTATCCTGAGGACATAAAATATTAAAATAAAGCTTTAAAAGACTATTTGCATACATAACTAGTAAAAAGCTTTCTAGTTCAAACAGATGCTTCATTAGATTGTATTTTTATCATATTGATTTACCTATTATTCTAAGAAGGCCACCAACCATAAACCACAAAGTTACCATTGTATAATGGTAACTTTGTGGTTTCAGGTAATGTTTTACTCGTATTTTTAACTATGTTATACTTTAAGAGAGTTAATAAAGACGAAATATCTTGCAACGCAAGCTGTAAAACTGCTGGACGTTTCGTTTGAAAAATATTCGCTACATTTTTAATTTAAAATCCTTAACAGATAATAAAAAAACTTCAAGTAACTTAATTAAAAACGATAAAGACATTTTGATAGGCAGAACATCCTGGTTGTCAGACATCAATTGCAAGTAGGAAAGCGTAATTTACCCCTTCTGGAATTTCCTATGGGAAATTTAAAACATGTCGATTTAATATACAGCTAGGTACTACACTTACCTCTACACATCCATGGGGAATACCCACGGGTACTATGGATCGAATGCGTTGTGTCTCACATATGGCAGCCATTAAATAAGGCAATCTGGAGCCGTCTACTTCGTCCTCATTTGGATACACCGATAGAATTTCTTTACGCACTAGTTCCTGTAACATCATTTTTTATTAAGATGTAGAATTACGGTTTATGCCGAACAATATCGTAATCAGTCAAAGTAGAGAGAAATATCGACTTACTTTTTAATCAATAGTTTGTTTTAAAAATAGCTATTATTTTTTCCAATACGATATTTCTGTAAGTGAAAGACATTAAACCTAGTAACCAATGTCGAAACGTTTCCATATATTTTTACCCGACTTATTTGGTTATTTATCTGATAGAAAAACCCAAGACGTAAAACGCTCGATACTGTACTGTTCGTAAACACTGTAATAAGTTTCAATTTGATGAATAAAATAAAAATACTTGACAAACACAAGGCCATGATTCTTTCCGTACTCGGTTGGTTTAGCCCTCCATACTTTAAAATAAACTTTTATAAATATAGATATAAACACTTATTTTAATAAAAAAATATCATGATGGTACTTGCCTGTTCCTCGGGATAAAGAGCCATATATAGTAAAAACCAGGCCAACGTTACTGAAGTAGTGTCTAGACCCGCTCCAAACATATCAGCTAAAAGGTAAAGCATCTGCTCATCCGTCGTATATCGAGCGGTCTCATCGCCACTTTCAAATCGTTTCTTTTGCTCTATCAAAAAATTATCCAGAATACATTCTCCATCAGTTGCTATCAAAATATTTGGATCGAAGTAATGCTCTTCGGTGTTAGACGCATGTTTACTGTACTTGACACATTTTATATGACCTTCGGGATGCTCGTTAAATAGATTATCATGCAATTTGTAAGCCGCACCTTCTGGCATTGGCAATCCTATCATTTTTCTTCGCCTTTCAATTATACTCGCGTATAACCTGTGCGTTTGAGCTTGACCACGTGTTAGGACTTCTATCGTCAGCTGTGTGCCAGGTGAAATATGTCTACAAGATAAAAATGTCATAACTATAGATATAATTAATTACTATAGGACTGGATAGCTTTCTATATTACAGAGGAACTACATTTATATGATCGATTACTATCAAGACTTGCGTGCTCCAGTTTAGATATGAACTGAAATGAAGCTGTATTTTGGGGTAACATGGATCTAAATAAGAATAATTGAATAACTGCATCGAAATTCTACTTAAATATTTTTCGAGTGCTTCTAGCGTGTGATAAAATTGGTCACTTTAACGCCATATAAAGCTTACCTCACGAAGGGTAAAAAGTTAACGGCACCGGAAACTCCCATTTCGTGACAACCCTCCTCTTGAATTTGTCGAAACCAATGCCATGTTTTGTCCTCGGGCGGAAATTTGAATCCAAATATGATTTCGTTGACGACGTTACCTAGAGAGTTGGAGAGCATTTGGGCAAGGTCCATAGGCGAACTACCAGCCTTTTCTACGTTCTAAAAATATGAAATAAAAAAATGAGGATATTTCTGCTCAGTTATAAAAATGAGGATATATACAACTCGTTGAAAATAATTTTCTCCTCGGGCTACTACCCACCTTGAGATGACAATGAGTCTCCACAGGTCTGCACTGCCTAACTTTTGAGCGGAAACATTATTAAACATATAGTTATTAAGAATGTCATGCTTTTTGTTTTTGTATATTTTCGCATGGTTCATAATAAATTCTTGCTTCATAATAACTTCATTTATACAACTTACAACCTTACATAAGTTATTCTCAAAGGAATTTGTACGAATTTTAACTTCTCTGTCTTTAATATGTCTAGAGACAGCGAGGCATCGTAAATCGATGCTTGGAATATCGAATTATTTACTGACATATAGAGGAGACACGGCGAATTAAGTTTCTATGAGCCAATGCACCTCTAGTCCACGACAGAATAACATGGCAAATTTTTGCACTCAAATAAATTATACCATTGATGACGTGAACCTACTCCGGACACAAGCCATTGAGCTTAGATGGAGAGGTTAACAGGAGTACTGGTAATGTGAAACCCACAATTTCACATTGCTAGTTACCTTAAAAAAATAGGCCGTGTGGTGCCGGCTTAAGAATAGCACCACCCCATCTCTTCCCGTGGGTGTCGTCAAGGCGACTAAGGGATTTCACTTCGGAGGACGGGCAGCAGCGTCCTCTGCGTACTTAAAGCCTTACTGCGATCGCCAACCCGCTCGCCAAGCGTGGCGATTATGGCAATTACCCTCAGAATCTACATACCAGTAGGTTCTACTGGGGAGACCCGTGCCCAGCAGTGGGCCATCATATGGGTTGATATATTAAAAAAATATATTTTTTTTCTTTCTTCAAATACAGGCAAAAACGTAAGCGAGATTAAAATAAAAATTGCGTCCGACGAGAGCTGGTACAGGCTAAGACGGGATGCTTTCTTGTTAGTTTTCCCTGTCTAAGCTCGAGTTCCGATTGTCAAGTCGGCTTATAAAAATCATTGAGATGACAGTTAAAGTTAAAGCGAGGAAACATGTCAATGAGGGTTATCGCGTGTAAATTCGTCCCTAGAGACGCTAGTCTCCGAAATGTCATACTAATAGTTTGTGAAGGATTACGCGGGTTTATTTATAATTAGACTGTTGTTGTGAATGTTTTGCAATATCTAAGATAAATTCTGGCAAATATGAGTTACGGGTCAATGAATCTCAGTGCTTTAAAAGTAGATACAACTAATAATAATATCTAATATAATAATAATATCTTGGGACAACTCACACAACGCTATCTGATCCCAAACTAAGCAGAGCTTGTACTATGGAAACCAGACAACTGATAAACATACTTATATATTTCTAAATACGTACATTTTATAGATAAATTACACCCAGACACAGAATAAATCCCCACGGGATCGAACCCACGACGTCTTGCGTAGCAGTCGGATACACTCCCGCCGCGCCACAGAGGCAGTCGAAACTTGCGCATATTTAATAAACTGTCTCTGTTTTATCTTTTGGAAACTTATGTATTCCTTTTTTCTGAATAAAACGGGTGCAATACTACTAGGAGGTAAACTTACAACTGTTTTAAATGGACAATACAGTCAGTCAATTAAAATATCAAATTAATGTTAACATTTAAAAGTAGAACTAATAATACCTACTACAGTCTGTCGGAAAGGATGAAGATAATATCTACATTCATGTTGATTAACATTTGCTGCACCTGTGTGTGATATTATGTACCCACGTAAAAGTTAAAGGTCGTATATTCGGAGTCATTCAATGTCATCAAAAGGCCACAGTGGTATGTATTAATATTAGTATTCTGACCTATGCTTAGAATTAATAGTTCAGTGAACTTAATAATAAAGAAACAATAAAGATCTAAGGTCAGCGTTAAATAATTTTATTGACGTCTAGACAAATGTCGGCCATTAAAAATCACAACATGTCTGCTATTTTTTTAATCAGAAAAAAGTTGTACAATACTTACTTCCAAAAGTTCATACACGCCAGACGCGATACGCTTTTCTAACTTATCCCTTGAAACGCTGTGCTTACTCATACCGAAGCTCTTAAGCCAAGCGGATATCAACTTTCGTTGATCCCTCCACAGCCCTCCCTCGGCACATATAATACCTACAACACAAAATAGAAACAATCAGCTGACATGTACAAGAATATATTGTAAGTAGTAAAAAATAAGGAGTACGAAAGTAGTTAATTTATAGCTAGAACCGAAATCGAATCGAAACTACGACGGATTTAATCAAAGCATTGACTTGATTTCGTTTCTTATTTAAATACTCCAGCTGTACGACCATTTCTTGATTTAGCGTACGTGTTTGACAAGGGATTAATTCTTTAATGCAGGCGTGCTATCATGATGCGATGCCATTGATGGCTAAAAGTTTATTGCTATCAATGAAACAATTCAGAGTCTAGATACAAAGACAATGTAATTTCATCTTATATTGTGTACCACCATTGTGTTTGGCTTCTAGAATTTCCCTTTGAAATTGACGTATATCTGGGGAAAACATTAACCCAGTAATGTCAATTCAGTTTACATTGAACAACAAAGTGTATACAGAGATGATTTCGGCAGGAAAGCAACGATACACGATTTCTTATTGACCGCCTATTCTTATGTAGTAACAATTCAGAGGGAATCGAGCCTAATCTTGTGTCCTAGATGAGATAGGACCTTGTAATTTAGGCATCTAGATTAACAAGAATATATATGACAGTATGTTAATACAATATAATATATCGTTGCCTACTTACCATTTCCTTTCATTATGCCATGAGTCAAGTACAATGGAGCTCTGCCAGAAAAGCTTTCTTTAGCAAAAGCATCGCGTACCAATTTATGATCAGACAACACTACGGCATATACGTTCCCCATTTGAATGCCATAGATCGGTCCATATTCCTTAGACAATTTTGTTAGCGTTAGATGAGGTTGATGACGATCGATGAAAGGTAAATAACCTAAGATTGGCAGACCCCACGGGCCGGGAGGCAGACGTTGCCATTCCTTTATTTTTTTACATATCCAAAATCCGAGAACGAACGTGCAAAGGAATAAAAATAAAAGGTCCATTTTGATCTAAAACAAAAGACATTTCGTGAATATTATTACTGATATGTAGTAGACGAGAATCTTAGCAAAAAAAGGCTACTCCCATTAAATGAGACACTTAACTATGCTTGTAAAAAAAGGTCTGCAGAGTCTTTGTTTATTCTTTGTTCTCATAAAGATTTCGTTTCCAGAAATGTCAAGTCGTTGGCTGCAAGTTTATATTTAGTTATTTAGGTACCTACCGAAATTGCAACCTTCCTGTACGTACACCGAAGTTCTCTAAATTAATCTAAACTGAGTTGTATCATTTTCATGACTGTCGTAGGCACAAAACCAAATACCTAAAATATAATATATAATACCAAATAAAATTTATAATAGTACCTACCTACGTGTTATGTCAATAAACTCATAGGACTGACTCAAATAGGGTACAAGAAATAGAACATAATACTGGCAAAAATTAACTGAATAATCGGCTAGATTTCCATGGATCTTTGGCAATCTAACGCTTGTTTAGTTATTTTTTGCTATAACAGAAGAAGAAGAATACACTGATTACCCTCAGATTAAAAACTACTATTGACTGAGTGTTAATCAATTCTGATTTTTTTTTTTGCAAATATAAAGAGATTAGAGAAGAATATAAAGCTAGTGCAGCTCGTGAAATGGTCAATTTACTGGATGACGATGGAATCCTAGGGATATCCTCATTTTTTTATACTTAGCATTGTGTTTGTTGGAAACCTTAATAATAGTGTACATATAGTTATATGTCATTTTATACGTGGAGGTCTTATAATTTAAAAGTGTATTTTTTTCTTCAGTAAAATGCTAAAAAGAAAATTTATAAATAGCCTTTGTACACAAATACAATTGGTTGTCAGCCTACTTATTAGGTACAGTCCAACGCAGTGGTGCCTCGATTGATGCAACAATGCAATAAACATATCCGTCTGCTTTTTTTTTATCTATAAAAGACGACTCTCGCATTAGGGTATAAACCCTGTGTCGCGCGGGACTTTACAAACATACAAGTCACGGACACAAAGTACACCCAGACTCGGAACAACAATTTGTGGATCACACAAGTGGTGGCCCGTGTGGGAGTCGAACCCACGACCTCTTGCGTAGCAGTCGGACACACTCCCACCGCGCCACAGATTATTATCAGTAAAATTACCTATTTTAAATTTTAACTATTCTATTGTATGTACCTACCTACCTATCTATCTTTTCGTAATTGTGATTAACAATAGTTACGAAACAAATTCTCTAAAATGGCGATCTTTATTGTTCTCAAAAAATGTGCGAAATGTTTTTATCGTTGTTCAAATTAATACACATATCTTTAAAATGCAGTAATCGATATTACTAACATTATAAAGTTAATGCCGATTGATAAAAATATAGTCTGTGGTATGAACGAACGAAAAATGTCAGTCATTCATTACGTTATCTCTATTTATATTCTATGGCATCACAACCAGTGCTGCCAACTGACAGATGTATAACAAAAAACGTGATAAAGGTCCACAAATTGGTAAATAGCTTTGTTATGAATATAATTTAAACTATTTATACGTTAAAACACAGTAAATTAAATCTAATTTTAGTTAGTTTGTTACCTTGTTTTGCCGATGAGTAAGGGGCCTCAAAATATTAACACTTAACCACTGTAAACACTATTATAATGTCGATACTAGCAGTGCCGGCGATTACACGCCACCTATCTTGTGCTCCGGGGCCTCTAGTCACGTGGTCTGGCCGGCAACGACTGCCCGAAGTCCTGAAGTAGCGGGAATTATTCAAAAATTATAATCTCAGATTTGAATCCGAAGAAGTTATTTGCTTTTCAAATTGCATTTAAAATTTATATCGGACCTTTTCAGAGTTATACCAACTCGGATCGGTCTTACTGATAGGTTTTTGCCGCCGATTCGATATACATTGACTAGTTTTGGAATGGGAGTTCTTTTGCCATTAATGTTGTAATGTCAATGTATTTTTTCATATTTTGTTTAAAAAATCGTGATGTATTTTAATAAAGCCCTATTTATGCAAGTTGTCGAATTTATATACAGCTGAACAGCTTAGTTTGAATATAAAATGATTTATCCCCACACAGTTAGGTTTTATAGATCCTTTTGCAAACTCAATTCAAACAATATAAAATATGTTTTAGGTAATTACTGTTAACGTCCGTGAGATACTTGTGAACAGTGAACCTATACTTGATCGTTTTTTAGTACCTTGCTAATATTTATCAGCCATGAAAACTTACAACTTTCCTACATTTGACAGATTTTTCGTAGTTTTTTTTTTTGTTTTAGTATTGTTAAAGGTATCAATAGATGCGTCATCTATACAAATAAATAAAATTGGAGTGTCTGTTTGTAATGTCAAAATAACAGTTTTTTTACCAAATGCATATTAAAGTAGGTATATATGGTAGGTATAATGTAACAAAAACATCATTTTAATTTTTTTTGTCTGTCTGTTTGGATGGATTTTGACGGGACTTTCACAGTCAGACAGCTGAGGATGTAAGGAGTAAGTTAGGCTACTTTTTACAAGCTTTTATTTAACTCGCCCTGTGTATTAGTTTGTGAGAGTCAAATCTTGGAAGCTTAATTAGTACCACTTCCTGACGTTCTATGACGCTGAAATTTGGTGACACCAGCGTACTCTTGATGACAAATTATGGTGCCTTAGATCTGATCTGATGATGAAGTCGGAAGGTCCTAAACTCATAAATAGAAACCTTGTAAGTTTGGGCTCATCTGATTCGTCTTGAGAAGTACTGCGCTCCTAGACGACATCTAGGTTATTTATATGGTATAATCTAACAAATTATTTTCTTCCTTTTAAAGCATTTAAATAATAGGTTGATTTAACTACTTTTTGTTATCATCACGCCAACGTCGACTGGAAAAGAGGGCAGCACTGCGACTTCACGTGGACAAAGTCGCGGGCACAGGTAGTGTTTTAATAAAATATGACGCAATTAGAACTGCGTAATTTATTCGCGTAATTACCAACAACATTAATTGCAAATCAATAATAAATATATTTACAATATTGAAACACGAAATTGGATAAACATTGTTATCTTTTATCGCTTTATATAAATAGACTAAATGTTTTTAACCGACTTCAAAAGGGAAGAGGTTCTCAATTCGGGGATTTTTTAAGGGTTCCGTAGTCAAAATGGCAAAAAAGGAACCCTGTCTGTCAAAGACTTTGGAGAATTTGATTAAAAAGTGTCTTGTAGTAGCCGCTACTTAGTTTGATAGTTAAACAATAAAAATAAATATTTTAGGGGGGGCGTAGGGCATTCCATACATGTGAGCAAACAAGCATTTTGAGCAAATATCAACGTGTGGCACATCATTCGACAGGTCTTTTAAAAACATTTTAAGGTTTGTAATAATCTTTTTTGATGAAGTTAATATTTTTGAAAATAATCCCTCCGAAAGTTGCATAAATTGTGTGGTGACACATGCTTATCTTTTGACCCGTATGACCAAAAAATATGAAAAGTATCTAAAAGGTAGCGCTCAAATATTTTAAACAAAAATTATTTTGGACATGATCGAATATACCTACACTACACATACCCACATTACCGTTAATGCCGAAAAACTGCGTTTCTCAACAAAAGGGCGTAAATGACATGAACATAATACGCTTTTTTTTATTCATATGTATCAAATGACTCTATTCCACCTAACGTTAAGTGGGAATAGAGTTGTAACGCAAGGCCAGACAGTACATTACTATGTGCAGCACTGACTGTCCTTACCTTGCTCACCTGCAAGGTGCTTCTTCATGCTTCTTTTGAAAGACCCCATGTCGTAGGTTGTAGGTACACATGTGCTGATAGGGAGTTTCATTTTTTTGATGTGTGGCAGAGAAATGAGTCACCGAATTTCTTTATTCGGGATGGTGAAAGGAAGGAGAAGGTCAGATGGTGACACCAAAGGCCAGCACGCGTGTTTAGATTTAGGAAGGGAGAAGGAGGGATTAAATTAAAAAGTTCATCGGAGCATTCGCTGTGGTAAAGTCTATGGAAGGTGCTTAGCGCTATTACATATCTACGCAGTTGTAGAGGTTCCAGTTTATTAGAAACCTCTGCATCGTCTATAATGCGGATTGCGCGTTGCTGCAACCCATCTAAGACATCAAGTAGATATATAGTGGATCCATCCCAGAGGTGTGAGCAGTACTCGACACAAGACCGGACCTGGGTCTTGTAGTGTAAACCAAGGCATGAAAAACCGTCTCATTGTGTTCAAGCCACTAAGTTTCCGTGAAGCTGTTTTGATGGCGGTCTCGATTTGATTTAGGTCGCAGCGAACTTCAATACCCATCATTATGACATTACTTTGGAGCGCCATTAATGTGCCCCGAAGTGTAGCCGAAAGCACATAATGGCAGTCCATATGCCAGAAGCTTGAAAAGGATACTTTTGTGGGAAACTCTGTCAAAGGTTTTGGCGATATCAAGACCAATAACCCCAAAGGTGCGTTGTGTACGCTAGAAGATCTCTTGTGGATCGTTTCGGGCGAAACCCGTATTGTCGATCTTATATGAGACAGTGATCTTCTAGATAACGGATCAGCTGGTTATTTAAAATCCGCTCCATAATCTTACATAGCACTGAGATAACAGCTATTGGTCGGTAGTTGGCCGGGTTTGAACGGTCCCCTTAGGTCCACTAGCCTTTCGTACGTCGAGAGACTGCAATTCCGCACGTACATCACTTTTATGTCAAGCATTGTGGAGCCACAATGGGGTAAAGTTGGTGGCTGGCATTACAGTCATCAACTTGGGAGTTAGCCGCAAAGAGTTTAGCCAGGAGATCGGCTTTCTCTTGCGACTCCTGGGCCAGTGAGCCATCTGAACCTCTGAGCGCGGGCAGCGAAGACTGGCAAAAGTTGGCTGTTACTGCCTTAGCTAAACGCCAGAAACCATAGGAACCTGTGGGATGCGATACTCGTTGGTGGCCAACACGACTGATGCGCTGTGCATCCGCTCTTATGTAAGCCCTCTTGCAGGACTTGGAGGCCCTGTTGTAGAGTGCCTTCAGGGAGTCCATTGTAGGATCCCTACTAGCGCTTCCTCTAATCCAAGCGCGATACGCCGCCTGCTTATTTAAAACAGCGTCAGCACAGTCGCGATCAAAACCAGCAGGTCTGTCTGCTACCACTGTTGAGATCGGAGTATGGGATATAGTATTCCATCCCTACCGCGATCTCACCAGGTATAACAGCGGCGCCAGCAGTTGGGTCCTTCTCGCTGAAGCAGGTGCAATTATTCAAATAGGATTTTTTCATATGTAGTGTATTTATTTTTACGGCAACGGCTCCGGAACGCTACAGTGAGCATAGTCCCACATGCTCTTGTTTGTTTTGTAAAAATGTTTGCCAGTTTAAATTCATTCTGCAATGACGATGCTTAAAATATATCACATATCCTGTCATAAACGGCCTTTTTAATATGCTCTGACGGGGACTACGACTAATACATGGATATCTATAAAAAAAAAATCGTGTCACGGTGTTTGTGATTGAACTCCTTTGAAATGGCTGGACCTATTTTAATGATTTTTTTTGTATAGGTATTCGGTAGGTATGAGAATTAGTCGTTAAGTATTTATATTTAATGCGACGGTAAATAGAGAAAAATGTAATCCGCTGCTTTCATTTGTGTTTCATCTGATACGACACTGACATAAAGGTTTGTAATTAGCCAACTTTTATGGGACCGCTTGCTGAGCACTTGTAGCTGATCTACATATTTTTACTCGACTACGCAAGAAGGAGGGTTATTATTTTATTACTTATAACATCATTAATGTTAGGTAAATTTTGTCATGCAAAAATCGAAGAAAAAATATGAGATCCTAATTTACCGTGCTAGCTACTGTCTCGAGGACGCTTACTATGTCTTCCAAGACAACTTATGTGATGGGTCCGGATGTTTATAACCGCCTCCCAGCATTCATCACTAGTGCGACCAGTGCATGTAATTTCAAGCACAGGTTAAAGACGTGGCTTATCGAGCAAGCATTTTACTCATTTGACGAATTACTAACTTGATGATATATTATTTTTATTATAATTATTTTTCGTTGACATTACCTACTATTTTTATTTTATTATTTTATTGTAATTGATATTTTGCTGTTTTTTTATTTTATTGTATGACTTTTTTATATTTTATTGACACTATGCACTCTATTCGATTATTGCCTTTTTACTTTTATTTTTTTCTATTTTATTGACACTGCACTATGCTATGTTATTTGTTTGTTGACATTATTATTATTAATTTTTGTTGTTTAATAGCTATAAGTTTTTCTATGATTAATTCGTAATCCTAATGAATTGACATAACCTGTATTCTATTGACTATTTTTATTTTTGTTCCTTAATTTATTACATTATAATTTTGTGACATGTAAGAATTCCTTACCAATAAATTACTATGACTATGACTATGACTACCGTCATTTTTCACATGATATCATTTCCCTGTGTCTGTTTTCCAGTTATAGCGGCCACAAAGAGAATTTAACACTTGCGGACGAAGTCACGGACATTTAGTGCTGCCCGAAAATAACATTGACATGGCCAAAATTAACTCTCTCACAGCTCTATGAAGTAGATTCGTTAGTTGATAACAAAATAAATCTACGTAGGCAGAACCTTTAAAATTATTTATTTATTAGAAACGACCGTTCTTTCACATTATACAGAAAAAAGAGTTTGCTTACGTCAGAACATATAAATTATTACGTAAAATTATGGTAATTATATTACCTTGTTCACACACGACACAATAAAAAGAATATTTATCTCTAACGGATAACTATATTTTGATTTACCCACTAGTTACTTTCCGCGGCTTCGCCCGCGTTAGATTTATTTTTTAACAAGAGAAATAGATAAAGCCAATCTTTGTAAGAAGTGAAGTATTGTGTTTGCTGAATACGTTTATATATACTCATTTTAGAGTTACTAATAGTATTATTATTTAGTTATCCTTAATTTATAAACGATTACACTCACCAAGCACACTGGTTCATTCAGTAGGTAAAATTTATTTTTTGTAAGGAAAAACTTGATGATTTTAAAAGAGTGGCACATGAGTTTCTTGGCAGCTTCTTTTCATGAGCTTTACACTTGGAACTGCCACCTAACCTCATTTTGTTTTTTTTTTCAAACAATCATAATTTTATATTTTTTTTAGTATATATTAATTTGACGTTTTCAAATAATCATTAACCTGATTTTACGAAATAAAGATATTTGAGTTTTGAGTTTTGAATCGTAGGTATATCGTGACAAAATTTGAGCTCAATCGGTACAGAACTTTTTGAGAATTTGAAGCGTACACAAACCAACTAAACACGTCAATTAAAGGCTGTAGCGAAATTCTAAGACTTATTAAGAAAAATCGTAACTGCTTACCAAATTGTTTCTTTTATTACGAATGAACCTCATTTACACCGTAAGTAGGTTCATTCACACGAATATCATATTAATTATGTATTTTAATTTCGTCTTTACATTTACATAATAACATTTTAATTTACTAAATTGTTTAAAGTAGACCTTAAATTAAAAAAACTTACTTACTTAATTAGGTATATTTATTTTATTTATTTAAACAACCCATTCTCACTTTTACCATGTATGTAAGAAATGTAGGGGGGGATTTTTAAAGTAGATTTGTACTCGTAATTGTACAGTCGCATAGTCAAGGAGAAAACACCAATATAAAATATTTATCTTTTATTAGTTAGGTACTAGCTGTCGCCCGCGGCTTCACCCGCGTATTTCATTTTACCCCCTGAAGGGTTAATTTATCGCTTCGATCAAAACGCTAATACTCGTTTCTTTATTTACAGCCACAAAGTTAAATACAAAATTTCACAGACCTAGGTAACTTTAAAACTGTCGGAGTTCTATACAAATTTGCAACCCCTATAAATTATAGCCCCTTATGAGTTGATTTTCTAAAAAACGCTGAACCATGTAATTCTTTATTTTAAACTAAAAATCTAAATGCGAAATTTTACAGACTTAACTTTAAAACTGACGGAGTTTAACACTGTCTTGTGACGAAGTTTCACACAAACTTGCAACCCCAATATTACCCTTTTAGAGGACGAATTTTTTAAAATCCTTTCTTAGTGGATGCCTACAACATAAAAGGCATCAACTGCCAAAATTTCAGGTTTGTAACCTTAGGCTCTGCGTTGATGAATTAGTCAGTCAGTCATTCAGGAGAAGTGATAATATATGTATAGATTGCCAAACATTAGAAACAAATTATATTTTTAATTGTAATACCGTTTTGACTTTTTTTTTGTTTGTCCATCTATCTCATAGCAACCTGAATTGAATTTTGATACAATTGTTTCCCAAGATAATTTGAAGATAATAAATAAAAGGACTAACGCATTAATATTTAACTTTGTCACATTGCATTATGTTTAAATGCATGTGTGCATACAGTGACCATTTTTTGAATTTTATTTTTTTCTTTTATTTAAAAGAAGCCAATTCCCCAGTAACTTGTTAATTATTATCCACGACTTCGTTCCCACGTATACTGATAAGTAAAGTGGCCCATATAACTATTTTGCATAATTACGTGTAGAACATCCACAGGAAAAATTACGTAGGTAAATACTAGTATTAATCCATTTAGTAACTTTAGTGTCAATTTCAATTAACTATCTATGTGAAACTAAAACCGGATATATATAACTAGCTTACCCACGCAACTTCGTCTGCGTCAATTTGCCCTGTTTTTTCAATTCATACAATAACACTAAAATCGTGATTAAAATTTTAAAATACTACTTATTACTACTTATTCTCATACCTATCAAATATCCAAAAAATATATATCTGTAAGGCCGTTTCGGAGGAGTTCGACTACAAACACCGTGACGCAAGATTTTTATAGGTATATCTATTGGAGAAGATATAGGTAGGCTTACTTTTTCAATGACGCACAAAGTTACTAGTAAACATTGTCCTTATTTTCATTCACTCATAGATTGAAACTACAATAACAATGATTAGATATTTGTTGTTATTAATATGTGTAAACTATGTAAGTACTTACTTATCTCGGAAGAACATATTTTATATCTTTAAACAGATAACGATTTTCTATCAATATCTACCTAAATATAGAAATTGAATAGAAAGGGAAACTAATACTTCATTTACCTTGCATAAATGTACCAAATGTACTTATAGTGTACTCGAGTGCACTTATTACATCAGTAGTGCACTGAACGCACTTAGGTATAACCGTACCGACATAAATAACCTTAAGCTTTAATTTAAATCATAAAAAGCGTAGAAAATCTTATTGTTACTGGAACAATAAGGTAATTATGATTATTTAAAAAATAACAAGAAATCAAGATGTATAGTGATACAAAATAGTTGGGGGGGCTGTGAGACGGACGGGCGAGGCCGCGCGCAGTCGCGGGCGCAGCCGGTGTGAAGTGTGAAGGCCGGTCAGCGGCCGAGCTGCTGTTATCGGACCAATCATAACGATCAACTCACTTACTATCGACTAATGCAAAGCATTAGCCGGACCACGTGCCACTGATTTTATTAATTAATACGAGACGCAATTACGCGCACTAACTTTAATTGAATAAATAATTACACTCACGCACACCCACGCACTAAAGTTGCGTGAGATTGCTGTCATATCCTCAGTCAAATTGATTTGTTCGTTTGTGAGTGTATACTAACATATTTAATGCACGATTGCTGACATTCAATAAATTAAAAGCTAGGTACTTTGTAGTCTAGGTCACACGTAAAAGTTGTATCTTAGCTTCGTTTAATAAAATATCGTGTCTCTTTAGGGTACCTTACCGAAAGGTTCTAAATATTTTGCAACCATTGTAAAATACAACACTGTGTTTTTTTCTGAGTTTCTTTTCACAGTGAATATATTTATTATATTTATTATAAAGTAATTGTTAAGTAAGATGTTACTAACATAGGTTAAGAATAATTGTTACTAACACTATGGATTTTCTTATCTGATAATAAATGATTATTATTATTATTATTATTATTATTATAGTATTTTAACATTGTTATCCACCGATAGGATATTTTACATGTTTTTTTCTTATTTGCGAGATACCAATCAAAGCTAAAAAATATACCATCAAATAGTACCTGCTCGTACGTAACTGAATTTGTATTGGTTATTTAGAGATTAATCCTTCAAAATCAATGATTAATTTTTAAGAACGGCGGGCATCAATCTTTACGTAAATATTATTGAATAAGAATAGGTAAGTACTAAAACAACAACCGACCTATTGCTACAATTTATATTTGTGTTAAAGTTTTATATAAGATTATGAAGTGCCGATCAAAATAATGATTTTCAGATAGGTACTATTTAACTTGGTCAATGGTGCTTGCATTGAATTATGTCAATGTTTATCAATCATAGGCCTTGCTATTCCGAAGCAGCATTACTCTTCATTGGTTTGTTTAATTGAATAACAAAAATCCATCATCAGAAGAGAGAACTCAGCAACATAAATGCAAAAAAATTGAAGTAACTGCAATCCACATACGCGGGGCAGACTCGCGCTTAACCAGTATTTTATTCCGATCGCGAATTATACCTATTTAATTCATTTTTTTCAAAGGAACATGATTCCAACATGAACGTGCTTTCGGCTACTCGTGTCTCGTGTCAATTTTGCCCAATTTGTAATGTAACAGATAGAAGATCGTAAATATTGCACCCACAGATTTATTAGATAACTAGGTATAACAAGGTTTAGGTTTTAGTCAGCTTACAACCTATTATATTGGTCTAACCCAGTTTTAGCTAAATGACTGCGTAGTAGTACTAGTATTACGTGTAGAGTTAATTAGGACGAGACAACAAAGGATTCACGGCGTAATTCTTAAGTCGAATTTTACTTTAATCGAAAATATTTTATTTGATCTGTGATAATCAAATTGAGATCTTTTGAAAAGAATATTTTTAACTAGCAGATAATTAACAATTACGTGATATTATCTACCTACTATTATCACGATGAAACAAGCGATTAAACCTTTGCGAGGGTCGCCATGAAACAATAGACCGCGCGCATCAGATCCAGAGCTTTGCAGAGCATTCGAGGCCCTTTTTGCCATTCTCATTCAGCCACCGTACAGTTATCCCGCGGCCAGTGTTACTGACACAATGCAAGGTTAACATGAGGTGGACGCCCGCAAACTGGCCGCATAGCACTTAAAAGGACATTTACGTTTTATCGAGCCGTTCGGATCAAACAGGACAAGCCAAAAGCCGAAATCCGTTTCCAAGTAAGCTGCTGGTACACGAAATACCTACATTTTTTTAATTTGTTTAGGTACCTACTTCAAAATGTTATTTCCTAGATAATTATTAAAATGCATTTGAGCAGTTTATGCGTCTGCAACCTTGTATTGAAAAGTGGAATTTTTCCTTATGCCTACCTTGCAGGTACACATGTTGTGTACCAATTAATACTTTATACTACTATTTTAGTTTCTTAATACAAGATTTAAATCTATTCTGATTACTGACGTCTACATTTAAGTGGGACGTTAATCGATAAAAAGTGTAGATATAAGAACTAGTCGGACGTGTCGGCCCTCAGCGTCAGTGGAATGTTCAGCTCATTATGTTCATCGTTGATTAAAGTCAATAACTTCATCACAGAGTGCGGCGCACATTCAGTATCGACGCAATGGCATCTCTAATGAGACACTCTTGTCAATGAGCCCACCGATCTCAATCGGGCCACGTCTCTATTCTCTTTTACTTTCAAATGCATGTCCAGTAAGGCCCAGTCGACGGGCCGACTGCGGTCGTACACTCGGGTGCGGGCCATTGAACAGACTAGATTCTTTTTTCTCCTTTACTCCGGCGAGCATAGTCTAGAATGCCTGCATCCGATGTATACGTCTTCCTTCTTTTATTTTTAGTTAGTGCGAAAAAGGTAGTCGACCAGTCCTGGCGAACGGGGGTCAATGTATTCGAGGCTTTTTACCCCTGGCTGATGCAGCTGTTGCACAATAATAGAGAAATTCCTGGAATATTCAACATGGGTGATCAAGCTATTTATATCTTACATGAGACAGGAAAATGCATCACAAATTCTAAAAATAGCCATGAATCAATTAAAACTTATTGAATACCGATGAGCTTACTCATGTTTTACGATACTATCGATAACTACACATGTCACAAGGAAGCTAGTCGTTTTTCCTTCTGGAAATAATAATATAATTCGTGAGGTTAATTGGCAAAGTTTAGAGAAGTGTCCATATAAATATGAAGAATGTTAGTGGAATAAAAGAAAGCCATGAAACACACAAACAAATATGAAAATTACATTTTTAAATAACTTTCTCGTGTTATTTATTCTTTTTGCAACCTTAATTGCAGTATACTTTCTACATTGGCATAGGAGGGAGAGTATCGGCCAAACCAAGTTCAACGATCAACACATTATCATACGTAGGACTTTGACTTCACTTAATTGATCCTTAATTGTCATCACTCTAATAAATAGGGCCGTAAACAATCATTAATGTTGGAAGTACCAATTTAAAATACCTACTATCTCTTCGTTTGACAAGTCCGTTGATCTCAGGTGTGATTTTGTGAAGACTGAGTTTGCGAAAATTCTTAAGTGCATTAATATCATATTATTATTGATTTTACGACTTACTACAGGACATATGACAGGCAACGTTTAAAAGCATATTTCGCCATACCCGCGTTTGGTAGCAAACAGAAATCGCGCAACTAAGGACCAACGCACAACACCTTTTATAGGCGATTCACGTGAGTTTCGCAAGAAGTAGTTTCATGTAAATAAATAAAACGGTTAGTAACATTTAAAAACAATGGCGTATAACACATATTCGGTTCACATTGCTCACCTAGGTACCTATCCGAACAAAAATATTTTAGTTTATTATATTAATAATATCTTGAGACAACTCACACAATGCCATCTGATCCTAAACTGGGCAGAGCATGTACTATGGCAACCAGACAACTGATAAACCACTCAAATTAATATTTCTGAATACATACCTACATATTACAGATAAATGACACCCAGACACAGATTAAACCATTAAGCTTATCACACAAAGTTTTATAACAGGCCTAATTCTTAAGTCAACATTATTATTAATTAGAGTTGCCAGAGAAATACAAGCTTATAATGCTGAAACGTCAACGGAATTAGAAATTCTTAACATTCCATTTTGAGTTACAGAAAAATCTGAAGTCCCGCAGCCAAACTTTAAAACCTCACATTCATTTAAGGATATAGCTTAAATTTGTAGCTTTTGTTATAAATCTTAGAAGAGGACACAGTAGGTATAAATGTAGTAGAAGCAGACAAGTGTAGTGTATTCGTCCGAATCGAGTCACTCGCGCCCAGCGGGCCATCGATGTCCTTGCATTCTTTGGAGGTAGAGCAGAATGGTACCGGTTCAATAACCCTTGACAATGTGAAGGGATCAGCTCTTAGGTTAAGAGGCGCGGCAGCTTACGTAATGAAGCAGGCGTGAGGGTCGAGAACTCGAAATCGTTTGACGGTCGCGACTATTGCTCTGTCCTTACAACATATGAAAGAAATTAATCTCTATCAAACGTATGAGCGTGCATGTTCTATTGTATCACCAATATACACGATCATTCAATGCTTAGTATAAGCATCGCTATGTGAATATATATTCAAGCATCGAGGTCAGATCTCATGCACTGTTTATGTACGCACGAAGTGTTGTGATGTTGAGACGATGAGGTGTAATATTTGGGCAGCAAATTGTACTTAAGTAAATTTTACTGGCAATCATTTTTGTCAATATTTCGTCTCTAAACATGGAGCTTACGTGATGGATAAACACTCGTAAGATATTGGGGTTACACGAGAGCTGGTCTCATTTAGTATACCGGATAATTTATGTACTGAACAATCTTATGCGTGTACACTATAAAAACTTCGACAAATAAGAAAGAAAAAGTTAAATAAGAACTATACTAATGAAACTAGCTTTCTAATAATACAATGGCACAGACAGACAGTCAGGATATACAGATATATAGATACTTTAAACTTATACATAATAGGTATCATAGAATTTGATAAGCTACGGGTCTTAATCGCGTAAATATTTTATTCCCGTGACCACGGCCGTTGCAATACGGTCGAAACGTCGGGCAATAAACAAAGGTATTTAACCTTAAAATAAAATATTTACGCGATTAAGACCCGTAGCTTATAAAATTACTATAATGTGTACAAATTGCGAAAGTTTACGAACATATAAATATAGGTTTTACCTATTGCTGGCTAACAGGCATTACATGTATGTGTAGAATCACAAGAGTCGTAAGTATTTTGGTCCCAAAGTGATTTTTTTTTAAATTTGAATTTCTAATTTGAACACATTGTTAGGGAACAAAAATGAGAGGTGATCAAACAAAATTTCGTCATGCGCGCTGAATATAATGACGGCAAATGTTTCAAGGGCTAAAAACGCGCCATCGCAACATAATCTGTACAGCTACATAATTATAGGCAATTAACAATAAGTAACACAACAATTAAACTAACGATAAAACAAAGTAAGATCTATCAGATTATAAATTAAGTACCTAACTATCAACAGGTTTCATTATCCATAAAAAAAACATTTGCAGCTTTGAATAAAAACTATAAACAAAGTTTTTTGTAACGTTTATGAAAAAAACAATGCTAAATATGCCTAAAAGTAAAACTCTAAAAAACGCATGTCACGTACCAATAACAATCGTTTTAATGAAGTGCTTAAAACCTTGCAAAAACTAACAATAAGCATCATTCCTTTTAATTTCGGAGTCGGATAAAAACCTTCAGGTACCTACTGACTGTTTTTTTATTGCAACATTTGTCATGAATCATTTCACGGTCACAGTAACGTAAGAACATTGAACTAAAATAAATGGTGATCATGGGTACAGAACCACTTATTAGCTTTTTATTCTCAACTGAGTGTAGAGGGCGGCAGCGGCGACAGCGACGGCGACGCCATGTTTACAAACAAAGAGATCAATGCACGCCAAGTAGGTTAGCGCAGCACCGCGCCGTATGCGCCCGCGCCGCCGCCCGCCGCGCGCCGGCCCGTATTGCGCGGGTCGTGGTCTCCGTACATATACCAGCTCACTATACAGAGAGACCATCATAAACATTTCAATAATTACATGCTATCAAAATCAAAATAAAATAAATTCTCAAAGGCGCGGTACCCTTGGCACGGCGGCGACAGGCCTTTGACTGCGAATTTGTTATTTTAAGAAACATATTTTTGATATCGACATGCTACAAATGAGATAATTGTAAAGTAATTTATTTATAGACAGTACTAAAAATAACCAAACAAATAAACGCTTAGATAGTTTTATCAAATCAGGTCAAAGTTTCTGGAGGGCAACAATCGTGCGCTTCCGTAGGAGAAATCGTTACAATGCCCTCTCACAAATGCGCCGGAAGAAAGTTCCTAGCGATTTGCATAGTGCTTGGCGAGCGACAAGCGACAGCGATCCCGCTCTCGCAAGGCTCTGCGATGGCCCACATAGACATGTTTATAGTTTATTGTCGCGGACCCATTTCCGTGGGTGCACGACCACGACCACCGCCTGGCTCGCGGACCGACACACTTCGCTCACTCCGAAAGTTTCTCCGATAGAGAAACTCACAATATCTAATAGCACCGACATCCGTCTATGCAGATTTCCAGAGCAAGCCTTCACAGAGACTGTGACCTAAATACGAACGTTACAAAGCGTAGGTACAACATGTGGAGAGAGGTTGTTTATTTTGCGCACTGACAACATCTCTCATCCTCTATAACGCGTGATCATGTTGGCCGTTCGCTCGCAGGCCGTCGTAGGTCATGTTGTGAGAGTGCACTGCGTATAAAAATAAAATTGATAGTACCTAGATACAGAATCAATGACAGCATCAACTCGTTTTCATTACAAATGGCAGGTGGCAAGAAAAACTTGCACTAGTGTTACGTTAGAAAGCGTAGACATTTCACCATAAAGCCTAGAAAGTGTACATAAGAAGAAAGTGAAGAAGTAGGGGAAAAATGTGCAATACACGTACGCGGAGGCGCGGGAACGCAGTGGTTACAAACAATACGTACTCGCTCCGAATCTCTGCTGTTTCCAGTTCGATCGCCATCACTTTTTCTCCCTAGATGATACCGCTGCACTCGCTTGCACACATTTCTCGCCTTTTCCCGCACACGTTTGTCTAGTTCTTGTAGCAATGCACTCATTTTTACTTTCTTTTCCGTTCGCTCTTATTCGTTTGTTTCTCGTGCACTTCCATACTATCGTAGATATCGCTACATTAATCGACTCTCAATGAAAATAAAAACAGGCGCTTTCATATACCATGCAACGCTAGAACAATAATAAGCTCTAGAATTTTCGATAAATTTTACTGACTTTCTCTGATCTCGAGGCGGTTGGAAATAGAGTTTTAATTAACTTAAACCTTTCTAGTTGGTTTCTAGATTTTTTCCAACATATACTTTCTTAAGTAGATAAAACTAAAATGGACAAAAACTAATTTTGAGTTCCAATTACAAGTTGCAAACAAGAGTAAGTAATTTCCTCAACCTGAAAGTGAAAATCGTACATCGTATACATCTGTATACTATTTTGTACGTGCATAAACACAGATCACGCTACTCACGAGCCACGCATGCCGATGTGAATCTAACAGACATTTGTCAGTTTTTTACACCAAGATCCTGTCTCCGATACGAATATAGGTATCTATTAGAAGAGAACGAAGATCGAATATTCTGTTATTACTTGATATTTAATGACAGTTTCTTGTGTCAGTTCCGTTGAATAGTTCGGATGGTCACATGCGAGCGATAAGTCCGAGAGAAAATACAAACATTGACGCTCCAGCACGACATACGTGCACTTCATATTCAATTGTTGAGTTTGTATGCAACATAACTATCTGAAATTCAGTACCTGGGGCACTGCACTCGGTTCGTGATCTGTCATAGTCACGTTTTGTATAATTATTATTTCTGTTGTTATTTT
Source organism: Herminia tarsipennalis (assembly GCA_945859575.2). Taxonomy (NCBI): domain Eukaryota; kingdom Metazoa; phylum Arthropoda; class Insecta; order Lepidoptera; family Erebidae; genus Herminia; species Herminia tarsipennalis. Next base: position 10,372,156 of record OX243840.2, read on the forward strand.
AAATCTATTGAAAATGTAAATGCCTTGAGCGTATGTAGTTGTCACGTGTAAAAAGCGTGTAGGTACGATGCGGTGAGTCGGCGGGAAAGCCGCCGGGCGGCAAGCGACGTCGAGAGAAAGAGTGTGAAGCAGAGAGATGGGCATTTCACCGCGCGGGGTCAACGCGCTCGCTATACTGTCGCTGATTGTGCCCCAATTGCAGTATGTGGGTCTAGGCCGGCGTTCGTCGACCCGCGTGACACACTTATCGGCGCCCGCGCACGACCGCAGTGCTTTCACGCCCCACGCGCCAGGGTGGGGGGTACTGCACGGAAAGCTGAGAAAACTTAGCTCGGCACATGGGCGGGCAACACTTTGTACATAAAACATAATATACCTACGTTAAATAAACATACGTTGCGTGTGTTTGTTTACTTGGCAGAATGGCATGGCATTGGAATGTTGAAAAATGTAGCTGTTTACTGAAATTACCTACATTAAACATTGTTTATGCACTCAACAAGATTTTTTAAGACAAATCAATTTATTTTTGGTAAGTAAGCCCACTGTGATATTACCAATCCTTGTTAAATAAACGCATATATATTTTTATATACTTATTATTCACGTTTTACTTACGTACGTATAACCTACGTATCTGGTAAATGAACTGAGCGCTCCAAGATAGATAACTTACAAACGTCACGGCTTTGTTATTTCCATTACAATATTGTGCTTGATTCACTCTGGTCTGGTTTAAACTGAATGATAGAGTTGTAGATGTATCCAATCGACTGTTACTAAGGCGCTAACTTGGCAAGGATCTTTTAAAGTTGTTGCCCTTTCTTTCGCAATACTTAATACAAAGAAGGTTCAATTAATTTACAATACAGGTACCTATAGATATTAATAACGTACAACAATGCGACTGACATTGATCCTTATGGGAATGCAGCTCAATTAAGCGCAGCGGACCAACTAATGCGACTAATGAATAACTATACACGATACGCGTTTGTTACTCGTTAGCTTGGAGAGAACAAGGTCGGGTGATCTGGAGCAAGGTCAGCATGGGCGAAGTCTTCGAGTGATAGCGCGACCTCTGCATTCATTATCGCCTCGAGATCACAAACGTGCGCCAACTGCACACTCAGATACATTTCTATCGAACACGAATAAAAACTACAAGAACACTATTGAGCTCGTGAATGACCGCGACAAGTATAAATTGCTATATCAAAGAAGAATTAATTGTAAGCACGTTTTTGCTCGGCTCTACATGAAGTAGATAGATACATGTACTGCCTTATTTATGTGCGTTTTCCTTAAATAAAGCACCTCGATCGTCTAGAGCGCCTTCATATGGGGATAGTCTTTATCTTTTTGCAGGCAACTCCCGTTTAGTTTTTGTTAAATAAACATGTTTTATTGTTTACGGTGCATTACTGCGACTACATTCATATATGATTTCCGTCATAGAATTCAGATAATTATTACTAAATGTATTTTAACAGTACCTGCGGCGATAATTAATCTATTCTGCGATGTTAAAAAAGTGGTTGGTAGGTACTATGTAAAAGCTTTCAGAGGCACATCATAGTCATTAATCACACCAATGAGTAAAGTTGAAACAAAAAGTAGACTGTCATGGTAATTGATGGCAGCGTTCGCTACACTGTCACAATTAAATGGCGGTTCAAATGGAGCAGGTGTACAAAAAACGAAGTTCTTGGAAACGAGAGAGCGTTCGAAGAACCAGTTATGTGTCTGTACCTGCACGTCGTGAGACCCTATATGTATTTTACGCATAGTGGAATGATGTCATCCGGGATATTCGAAAGGCAAAAAGGGTTGCTCTTAAAATAGAAATCGAACATGACCGTCAAACAGCTGATACGAACGACAGTACAACTTGTCTAAAGCTTCAGGCGCTACGACTTTAACTTAAAAAACCGGGCAAGTACATGTCGGCATAATGCAGGCTTCCGTAGCTACCCAGCACAATAATGCGGTATAAGAAGTAGGTTTTCTATTGTTTTTGTTTCATACTAAGTATTTTTCAATGTAATTTGTACAAAAATTGCTGTTACTCGTAAACTTGTAAAGCCTACTCAGCTGTGATAGTTTTCCTTTTAATTTCGTTATATATACTACTATCCTGAATTTTTCCACATCTCCAAAACAGACACACTTTTGACTGTAACAAAAATTTGCACTTTAAGGCTTAATTTTTCACTAAACCGAAAAGTGACATTGACAACCTCAACCAAATAAAATAATCTCATCCCCACTTTACGTGTGTAAGGGTTCCGTTTAGCCATTTTGGTTAAGGAACTCTAAATTGTAACAGTCAAAACAGTATCTAACTAACTGTAACATTGATAAAAAAAAAAATGAATCGTGACTGATTGTTCATAGGACCATCAAACACGATTCACTTGACAAAATATTAATGCATGTATTACTGCTAGGAGTCGCCTAGTGATCCAACTTAGGCCATAGTATTCATAATTTTTACAAATTTCAACTTTGTTAGTTGAACAGATTCTTTTTGTACATATATAATACAAAATAATTTTTCAATTCGGACCAATCGTTACTGAGATTATCGCGTTCAAACAAACAAACAAACCCTTCAGCTTTATAATATTAGTATAGATTAGTGGCAGCACCTTACCCCAACATCAAGTTTATAAACATTCAAACATTGTAAAATTGGTAAATTAAAAAGAGTGGCCGCGTGTTTTTTTTGCCAGGTTCTTTTTTTCGGCTTTACCTATTGTTTGCGAACTTGGCATTACATGTACATGTAGAATCCCGACAAGTATCGTTTTGCATCCTAAGTGAATACAATTTTTTTTAATTGAATTTAATTGAATTGTATTTTAAAACGCAACTTAATCTATCAAGTAAATTAAATTCAAAGTGTGTCATACACGCAGTAGTGTGTGTAATATTTATTTTATTTCGTTTAATATATTCCAAATGTATTTCATTAAAAAATATTAGCTTTTTGCACTCTTTTTCCATATTCAACTTTAACTGTGCAAAATAAATTTCATACAAGAGTATGAAATTTGGCACAGTTAAAGTTTCGTCCGCGCAATTTCGTACAATTTTTTTTTTGTTTTACGTAACAATATATACATAGATCCATAATATACTGTGTACATCATCATTCCACAACACAGCTTTTGAGAACGAACTTATTAAAAAAAAACAAATAATAACTAATTTGACCAGCATTAGTGGTAGAACTATTGGCACCGGGCGCTTATAACATACCTGATTATATATTTAAAAAAAATGTTGCTATTTAAATGATCGGTACTAAGAAGCTGACAGTGAGTATTATGGTAATCATAGAATAAAAAGTGTAAAATAAGCAGGTGGACCGTGGACGCCTGCCAGCAATGTAACGATATGTATGTACTTGTGATACTTTGTGCTATCTGTTTCTACCTGGCATGTGAACATTATCTTTAATTTAATAATGCAATTCGGACTCAGCAGTCTACTCATAAGACATTAATGAATAATGAGTAGATACGTATTTAACTTGACATGGAGACAAGAAACGAAGTAATATTTTTTATCTCTTGACATCTTGCGCAAAGTTACTTCAAGTAGAACAAAAGATGATGGCTCATTGCCGAGGCTAGGCTAGACTACGATTGTTTAGCAGCTTTTATCTTAAACTTGATCTCTCGTTATTTATCTCACACCTCTAGTGTCAAGGTGGCAACATTGGATCATTATTTTTGGAAGGCTGTGGTTTAATTTGGCTACTTGTTGAGGAATTACAGGGCACTAATACATAGTTTAACCAATGCATTTTCAATTTTCAAGCCACTTAAAAAAAGGAGGAGTTTCTCAATTCGACTGTATATTGTCGCCATGTCCATCGGTCCGTAAGTCCGTCCGTCCACAGCTTTGCTCAGAGACTGATAGTGCTAGAAGGCTGTAATTTTGCATGAATACACATATTACTTGTGCCTACAATATCGAAGGTGAAATAATAAAATCTTGAAAACCATTTTTTTAAGGTACCCCTCTATGTAAAGTAGAAATATGTTTTTTTTTTCTCACCTACCCCATCGTGTGGAGTATCGTTAGATAGGTCTTTAAAAAACATTTAGAGGTTGGGAAGACGTTTTTTAGATTTAGGGATTAGAAATTGAAATATTAAGATTTAAAGCAAATTTTTGTTAGAGTCAAGTGTACGGTACCCCCCCCCCCCCCTGCCAGCTAATTGGTTATTGTTGAGAATGTATAAAAAATCACGGTAGTAGTACCTACATATAGTGAAATTAAAAGGCTATCACAGCTAAGAAGGCTTTACAAGTTTGTTTGTAGAGAATATATATTTGTTCTCGTTTCTTCTTGATGTGAGCTTTCCAACGGAGTTTCACGTCAAGGGTCATTCCGAGATATTTAGCCGTATTACCGTACAGAGCTGATGGTGAATTATCATGTGAACTTCTCAACAATTAACAGCCCTGCATCGGGAAAAGCAATATTTTGTAAAAGGATTTAAGCAGTTGACGCTATTGTAACTTAGACGAATTACAAACCAACCCACTAAAGAGTGAGAAATAAAAACTTTTTTTTTCAAAAATATATTATCCGAGTTTTATTGCACTTAGTTCAATAAAAATTAATTTACAGTGAATATACATGTTACGAATAATGCACAATGAGCCACTGTGTACTGGCGGTTGGGTAGAGTGAATAATGGACCACAATCAAAAAAGATTAAATCATAAAAATAAATGCTATGTTTGTCTTTTTACTAATGTATTAAAAATATAAAATATCCTCTTTATTAACAGTAATTTATTTTTATAAGGTCATACGTTTGAATGGTTTTAATCAAACCCTATAACAAACAACGTTAATTTTCAGTCTTTAAAGACCCTACAAGATTAATTAGACTTAAAAATAACTCTCTCAGTCTCAAAGTTATCAATTAATAACTTGTTAACGTCTTAAAGTTGTGAAATAAAAGTCTTACAAAACTTTAACAGCTTTAAAAACTTTAGCAGCTTTCCTCACACTTATTCCGCTCTTAGTTTATTGTAATGATTTCTTCTTCTATATCTTTAAGGTTCATTTCCGTGCATCGCGGCCGATCGCGAGCCGCGCGCGGCTGACGACGAACGACTGACGCGCGCAGCTGATGCGACAATAGTCAGAGTATAAGAATGTATGGTGCCGTTTCCGAGGTAAGCGACAGACGCGCGTGGCCGACGACTGTCGTAAGCTGCGCGCGCACTGTGAATACTGTCGCATCGGCCGCGCGCGTCAGACGCTTGTCGTAAGCCGCTCGCGATCGGCCGCGATGCACGGAAATGAACCTTTAGTACGGTTTCAGATTTTATGAGGCTTTGTTGGGCGAAGCATGTTTAACAGAAATATAATACAACAGTGGCTCACGATCCACTGTGTACACTGGTTTGCCACTGTGCACAAAATCGCACAAAATGCAACGCTTATGAACGTCAGACAAAATTAGGAATAGAATGATTCTATAACTTTTAAACTTACGCGTTACATTATATTTACAATTTAATACGGGAATAAACGCGTTTAAACTAGGTAAAGTATTTACCTTATGTTTGACGTTTCGACCGGGTTACACCGAACATGGTCACGAGCATGTCACCACAGTCGGTGTAATTAACTTTATTTCAAACTGTGACTGCCTCTGTGGCGCGGTGGGAGTGTATCCGACTGCAATGCAAGAGGGTTCGATCCTCACCCAGGATAAAACTTTGTGTGCTGCGCACGATGGTTTATTCTGTGTCTGGGTGTTATTTATTTAAAATATGTATGTATTTAGAAATATATAAGTATGTTTATCAGTTGTCTGATCATGGGATCAGATAGCGTTGTGTGAGTTGTCCCAAGATATTAAAAAAAATATATAATGTGTGGCACTCAGGAACTGCCGCGGTAAAGCTATTGCTTAGATTTTTTTATCAACTTTTAATATTTTTTTTTAATTAAAAAAAAAATTATAATAAAAGATAAATATTTTTTTTTTTAAAGAAAAAAAGAATATTTATATATTTTTTAATTTATATATTTTTTTCCGTTACATTTCGGAGCAGCTCGTCTCGATCCGTGCGAGCTTCGTACAGTTGTACCACATTACTAGCAATAGCAACCTCTCCAGCTAAGCTCAATGGCTTGTGTTAGGAGTGGGTTCACATCGTAAGTATAATGGGTAGGATTCGAAACCACGACCTCACGATAGCGAGACCGATGCCTAAGCCATTAGGCTACCGCCGCTTAATAATATAATAATAAAATATCAAGTACCTACAGATTTTCCTCATAAAAATAACCACTTCCATAATGTAAACTTGTTTAATACAAATGAAATTATTATTCAAACGCAATAATATCGAAGGTTCAATATTAATACAAAGTTTTCCGTCATATTTAATTCAGTATGAACGTGTTATACGTGTTTGTAGTACATATAGTCCTTTAGCCTTTATTCGGATGACGTCAGCCTCCCAGCCCGTGAAGCTTATTTGAATCGCAACAAAGTTTGGGGCTGCGTCATCGGATGAAACAAAAAGCGTGAATGGTGCTTATTTTTCATTCAACCCTGGACTGGACCACAATGTCTAGACGGCATGAGTCACCACATATTTATAGATTTACTCCAATACTTTGAGTCATTGGTTTAGCCCAAAAATATAAAAAGTACTTGTTTCGAAAATGTGAAAATATGAATATTTTTATATTGTGTTCCAACATTTATTACTGGTCCTTAGATGAAGTCAACTAGGCTTAGGTAATATGAAACATACGGTTCGACTACCTGTCAGTTTTATGGCACACCTACTAGTATCTATTTATATCATAGGCTGAGATTTGAAGGTTATACCCTCCGTCTTCCAAATCGTTAGAATCAAGCACCCCTTAGTTTACACTTACATTAAATCTCTATCTCCGCTCGAAAAAAGAAACCTAGTTACACCTCCTATTATTATGTACCTGCCTATTTTTCAGTCGTCTAGACTGATAAATTCTATACTAATCTGTGGCGTAGATGACTTAAAAGTAATATGCTAATGCACCTCGGTGTAAATAGGTCACACAATAGGTAGGCACATTCTATATCAACGTGTTTTCACTAGGGAGGTTTTTTTTCCTCCTAACGTGACTACCTACGTCACAAATACTGTGCTAAAAATAAAACCTCATAGAGTCCCCTCGGCACTTTATATTGAAGTATTTATTTACTCTGCTGGCTGTGTTTCGTAGCATAATAACGTAGAAGAATGTATTTATAGAATCAAGTGATGTGGTATGACATTGGGACAATACATGGGTATACCCAGCGGGGGATTTGAGGGTTTACCCCCAATAGTATAATGTTGGTTTTATTGTTAGAGTCAATAGTCCTTTTTTAGACCTGCCTCCCTAGACTGAGAATATTTTGAAAGGATTTAAAGGAGGATTCTATCTATATATGGGCTCAGGACAGAATCTCTTCCTCTTCCAAAATATATCATCGGTTCACAATAGGTACTTATGTCGAGAAAAAGCATTGCATGAAAAAAGGGAAAACGTAACATATCGTAAACGAGACAGCTGAAAACGACGAAAAATTCATATTGAATTTACCCCAAATATAACATTTTCATTTACTGAAAGTATAGGTTGGTAACTAGTTTATAACTCGCTACGAAAACAAGGGGCTTGGCATACAGAATAGCTTGTAAACAATAATAAGCTATTCTGTATGCCTGTGCCGTTGTATCTCTTAAACGAGTAAAGCGATTTGAATACGATTTTTAATAAATAAAAGCTATTTTTTAGTCGGTTTAGCCAGTTTAAAATAACCACTTTTTTTATCTCATGTATCGAGGGCTTTTGAAATACACATTAACTTGATTGGTTTTTGGAATGCAGTTCCTCACGCATCATTTGTTTTTGGACTGAGAGGCAAGACGAATAAAAGCGTAACATTTTAACATCGATAAAAAATCTATTATTTATGATTATGTGAAGCTAGAATAAGAAGGTTGTGTTAAATAGGTTGTTGGTATTTTCATAAAAGGTCCTTAGGTCAAGTTAGTCCTTACGATCCACGTATACACAATTGACAATTTCACGTTGACAATTTATAAATACACTATCGTAAATTCGAGTATTTTTTAATGAATTATTATGGAATAATTTCTAAACGCCGACCAATGTAGTTTGAAATTAATACTAAAAACGGGCAAGTGCAAGTCGGGCTGTGGCCTGACTTGCACTTGCCCGTTTTTTTCCGTAGCTGCTCATCACAATAATGCAGTATAAGAAGTGGGTTTTCTTTTGTTTTTGTTTCATACTACTAACAACATCATTAAGTCATTTTCAATGGAATTTTTCTGAAAATTTTTAACATCTTACTTGGTCGGCTTTTAGTCGTAAACTTGTAAAGCCTACTACACTTAGCATAATATCTTATTTATTCATTTTAATAATTATTTTCCAGATTGATAGAACAGTATTCCTAATAACTTTATCTATTTATTTACCCCCCCCCCCCCTAAAACACAGAATGGTTTATAAGAAATTGGATTTATAAGATTGTGTACAATTACCCTAAATTTTGTTTTACCACTTTGTCAGTGTAAGTGTGAATAATATCTATATCTTTGCAAAATTACAACTTTATAGTAAATTAACAGCTTCTTAGCTAAGTTGTGGACGGATGGACGGACGTACATGGCGTTTTGCCATTTTGGCTACGGAACCTTAAAAAACAATCCAGTACAGCGTTACTACAAGTTTGCATAAATACGAGAGTAACTATGACAACAAGTAATAGTTACAGGGCGATTTGAAAACGTTCGAATGTTAACTACACTAAGTAATCAAAACTAAAAAAATCAAATATATATAAATACATGGTTTTGTGGAAATGAATATTATCTTATAGATTAATGACATGCACGTAGATAATTTACAGTGCAATTGCACAGTATGTGTTACATATTTTTAATATTTTGTACTAAAAATGAAAATTAATTGAGAAAATTATTATTTACTTCTTTTTCTGTAAACTGGTTTCTGTCCTTGTAAACATTTTGGTCATTGTATAAATTTTCAAAAATAAAATTTTCTAAACCATAAAAAAGCAACAAAAACCAAAAAACAAACAAATGTACATAATTTTTAATCGATTTTTAAGAAAATTCGGTTATTTTGGTTACTCTCACATCCTTAGGAAACATTCATGATGAATGGTCAAAAATGTAAACTTTCAGTGGGATTAAGTAATAATACAGAAATTAATCAGACCAAATTTTGATTTTATCGATATTCTTCAATTTTAGTTTTCTGAATGTAACGAAATGCAACATAATTGAATAGTAATGCTACCAAAAGAAATAGTCCGTCACACGTATATAAAGTATTTTTGAAGAACTTATTTTTAATTTAGAGTCATAAAACTCACTTGACGTCGCTCTAGAAATGTCACTATATTTACTGATATATAGATTCTCGAATTTAAGAGAGATAATTAATTATAAAAGTTATTGTTATAACAATATTTTAAATAATTTATTTGAAATGAAATGTTAATCACTGAAGACATCACCTGTGTTTTACTGTTTTATATAAAGGAAGTTTTGTTGGTTAAATACAGGCACTATAATTTAAGTAGCAAGGGTGTATTTTATAATGGTTGAAAGCCCGCAAGCCTAAGGCCGGGGTCAGCCACCCCGTTGTGTCGACTGCATTGCTTGTCCCGATGAAATCTCAAGTACCACAATCAATAGATTTTGTCAGTGTAGCTAGAAGCCCGCCAAGCATTACCCGGATAGCACAACGAACAGAGATAAATAAGATACAAAAGATGGTTTTGTGACGGTGCAAGGAAAGAAGCGCCGACAGCCAACCATCAGAACTCTGTGCGCCGCGGCGCCGAACACGCCGGTGTACATCTCGCGCCGGCATGTTCCAGAAGTTCCGCTATAAGACGAGGGTGCAGATTCTGGAGTCGCGACGCATAGTACTTATGAGGGAGTGAAGCGTACCTACTGATATAGTTTTAATATATAGTGGTTTTAAGTTGTATTTACTTTTACTAGCACTTCGTTATTGTATTATACTGACAAGTATGTTAGTCGGCAAGGTATAGATTTCTGTGGGCCAAAGATGACTAAAATAAATGTTATATTATTATTATTATTGTATTATTTACCCACTGGCTGGCATAGCGCCAAATAAATTGTTTTTATTTTCCAAACCTTACATATTTTTAAAATATCTCTTAAGAAAAATGACCTCTCCATAAAATTCTTAATTAAAGCTATTACTCAAGTAACGATATCGGTGACTATTGCTTGGCTAAGTATTCTAACGTTTGACGTTTCTTACTTCACTCATTTTCTTGACTATAAAATAGAAACTGTTGCTTAAGTAATTACTTTTACTTAAGTAACTGCTATTACTCGTTTATAAATACGGGGGTAAGTTAGGTGACAGCACTCGATAGCGCGAGAGTCATAACATGACGTCATCGCAACCCGGTCATTGTAGTCGTTGTAGCACCCACGGGCACGTCTAATCAATCCTAAACTTGTTCTATAACAAGTTTTCCCCTTTTTATGTTAATTATTTGTTGTTTGTGGGCTATTAAAAACAAAATAAAACAAAAAAGTGATATCCTAATCTAAATACATTAGTTTCATTAAAATCGGTTATGTATAACAATTAACTCTAGCCATACATCACAGCGCTAACCGGCATCCAAGCGTGTGGAGCCGCGGGCATAACCTAGGCTGTACTTACCTATATCACAGATAATATAATACTATACTAGTACAGATACCTCATCCCATACAAAGAAATGCGATCGTCCTAACTCGGGCTCCTGTTCGGGCTCGTTTACGGAGACGCTAGATGGCATTAGCAGTGGTGCATAGCAAGCGACATCTAGTGATTCAGGCTACAGCTGATTGATTTTAATGGCCCTCCTTACTAAAGTCGCCAAAAGATGGCGGTAAAAACATCGAGGGATGAAAATTGAGGCCTCCGCTTGGTTTGTTCTAGGTCGTGCGTTACTTGGAAATAAAGTTGGTTGCTACTACGCGGTCATCGGCCGTGCTTAGGTCCGTATTAATAGATGAAGCTCAGATTCGTTCTAAAGAACGATATCATCTGAGTTCCCTTCTAAGTGCGGTTAGCGTCTTACTAAACGGCACTAATTAATAAACATGTATTGATAGCTTATATCGCGCCGAATTTGTTATTGCTAAAGTAACTCGTCGGTGTACACCTCAAAGTTGAACCTACTTCTATTATGATAGAATGTTTGCGTAAGTTAAGTAACTTTACCACAGTCGGTGCATAGATGGGTGACCCTTGTCTAAAATGTTATACTCACATCAATCATCTTTTTGGTCTTGGTTTATTGTCAGAGAACATTTTTTTATACTTATTTAAATATAATCGTGAAAAGATTATGCATAATTTCACAAAATCCACAATTTAGGATTAAAATTGACATAATCAACGACGATATTATAGTATTATATTATCTGTGACGATATCAATGGCAAAAATATTATTTTTTTGCCTTAATTTTTCTGTAATAAGACTTATCTATTGAATAGAACGAAGTCTCGAACTCGTGTTCAAGGTCGATCTTACGTTTGAGATCGTTTTAATAATACGGGCCTTGAGAGTGTAACTGTCAGAGTCCTTAAATAATTTTATTGTAATTATTCATTAACGACCACATCGGGAGTAGGTATTTAACTCTTTTTTTAACCCTCGACAAAAATGACGAGTGTTATAAATTTAACGCGTATCTGCTTAATGATGTATCTGTGTGCCTGTCGGTAGCAACGTAGCTACAAACGGATGAACCGATTTTGATTTAGTTTTTTTGATTGAAAGTTGACTTGATCGAGTGTTCTTAGCTAAAATTTATGAAAGTCGTGATTTTCTACTTCATTTCAATTACTTACTTACCTAAGGACGAGGAACCCTTCTTAAGATTTCCTCGTTGTTCCGGTTTGTTAAGATCTTTGTGTCAAAACTTTACCGCTTATATATTACGAACTATAAGGCGCAGACCCATCTTGTTTCTACTTAAACTTCTTGTTTTGACGAGATCTACGTGACCACGGGGTCAAAACTTTAAACGGCTATATTTTACGAACTATGGGGCGCAGACCCATCTTGTTTGTACTGAAACGTCTTGTTTTGACGAGATCTACGTGATCGCGGGGTCAAAACTTTGAACGCCTATATCTCACGAACTATAAGTCGTTGACCCACTATGTTTGTACTCAAACTTGATGTTTTGATGAGATCTATGTGATTACGGGGTCAAAACTTTAAATGCTTATATCTTACGAACTATGGGGCGCAGACCCATCTTGTTTGTACTGAAACTTCTTGTTTTGACGAGATCTACGTGATGGCGGGGTCAAAACTTTAAACGCCTATATCTCACGAACTTTAAGTCGTAGACCCACCATGTTTGTACTCAAACTTGATGTTTTGATGAGATCTATGTGATCACGGGGTCAAAATTTTAAACGCTTATATCTTACGAACTATGGGGCGCAGACCCATCTTGTTTGTACTGAAACTTCTTGTTTTGACGAGATCTACGTGATGGCGGGGTCAAAACTTTGAACGCCTATATCTTACGAACTATAGGTCGTAGACCCACCATGCTTGTAATCAAACTTGATGTTTTGATGAGATCTATGTGATCACGGGGTCAAAACTTTAAACGCTTATATCTTACGAACTATGTGGCGCAGACCCATCTTGTGTCTACTTAAACTTCTTGTTTTGACGAGATCTACGTGATCGCTGGGTCAAAACTTTGAACGCCTATATCTGACGAACTATACGTCGTAATCCCATCTTGTTTGTACTCAAACTTCTTATTTTGATGAGATCTATGTGATCACGGTGTCAAAACTTTAAACGCCTACATCTTACTAACTATGGGGCGCAGACCCATCTTGTTTCTACTTAAACTTCTTGTTTTGACGAGATCTACGTGATCGCGGGGTCAAAACTTTGAACGCCTATATATCACGAACTATAAGTCGTAGACCCACCATGTTTGTACTCAAACTTGATGTTTTGATGAGATCTATGTGATCACAGGGTCAAAACTTTAAACGCTTATATCTTACGAACTATGGGGCGCAGACCCATCTTGTTTCTACTTAAACTTCTTGTTTTGACGAGATCTACGTGATCGCTGGGTCAAAACTTTGAACGCCAATACCTCACGAACTATAAGTCGTAGACCCACCATGTTTGTACTCAAACTTGATGTTTTGATGAGATCTATGTGATCACGGGGTCAAAACTTTAAACGCTTATATCTTACGAACTATGGGGCGCAGACCCATCTTGTTTCTACTTAAACTTCTTGTTTTGACGAGATCTACGTGATCGCGGGGTCAAAACTTTGAACGCCTATATCTCACGAACTATAAGTCGTAGACCCACCATGTTTGTACTCAAACTTGATGTTTTGATGAGATCTATGTGATCACGGGGTCAAAACTTAAAACGCTTATATCTTACGAACTATAGGGCGCAGACCCACCTTGTTTGTACTGAAACTTCTTGTTTTGACGAGATCTACGTGATCGCAGGGCCAAAACTTTGAACGCCTATTTCACACAAACTATAGGTTATTTGTACCAACCAACCAAACCAACCTTATTTGTACTCAAACTCGTTTGAACAAGTAACAAAGTGTGAAAGAGAATCAAAGTATGTAGATCTGCGCCCCATAGTTCGTGTGATATAGGCGTTCAAAGTTTTAACTCCATAGTCACATAGATCTCATCGATCAAAACAAGAAGTTTGAGTACAAACATGGTGAGTCTATGCCCTATAGTTTGTGTGATATAGGAGTTCAAAGTTTTGACCCTGTGATCACATTGATCTTGTAGAAACCAGAAATTTGAGAACAAAAAGATAGGTAGGTCTGCGCCCCATACTACATACATACATACGTATGATATACACGTTTAATAAATAAAAAAATAAAGTCGGAGGCACTTTACTAAGTTTGTCGAGATTCATTAATGCCTCCGACTGCATGAAATTGTATAATTATGTAGGGGATCTTGTTTCCATCTTTTTTGTGCAGGCGGGTTTTTTTATTTTTATAATTTATTTTTTATTTAATACTTTTTAGTTGTTGTAGGATGTAACCGATGTAGCAACTTACTTTTATCACAGCTATTGTCAAGTATTGAAAATTGAAAAAACAATGGTTGCTAAGTAACTTTTTTAGTATTACAATCATAATCATGTTATACCTTTTTGAAATGCTTAAGATGAGCTCTTTAATTTGATACCCATATTAGATTTACATTTTTTTTTTCACACCTCTTTATTTTGACATCTCATAGCTGCCATGTTTATTTTTTAAAAACGTCATCTATCTAAGAACACTTGGGCAATTATTACGAATCTAACGACGTGCGAATTGTATAAATCCGTTCAGTGGATTGTGAGATATCAGGTAATAAAGAATATTACATACATACATACAAGATACGCGCGAAAAACATAACCCTTCTTTACAGTCGGGTAATAAAAATGACACAACTCAACATCATTTTGTCCCCGTGATCCCGTGTCGAAGCACCGTACTGCACGACTCGCGGGGCCTCTTTGATGCATTGATTTGTAAATATCGAATATAAAAAAATAATAAAAGTTAATAGGTACATTGTTCAGCTTTGATGCAAGTATTTTTCGATTTTTCGCATTAATGTCCTTTTTTTATAAATTTGCGCATAACTCGGAAACGAACCACACTGTTGGATCGAAAATGGCATAAACTCGTAGGTTGGGTAGATTGCTATCAACTCAAATATAAAAAACAATATAGTCTAGTCCCATTTTATTTAGTATATTTACGTATTTACTATTTGTAATATAACCTTGACCGATCCGAAAGTTAGTTCCTCGGGTAAACAATACGAAAAATAATAAAAAAATAATGTCTATTATAACAACATTATTACTTAACAATCACGTTTTTAGTAGGCTCATTCAAAAAGAAACAAATTTTAAGTTGTGTCGTATAACCGTTAGGGTAGTGTAGCAATGCGTCGGCATTACCAGGTTTAAGCGCCCGACCGCCCGACCGCCCGACTGGCCCTATCGACATAAAATAACGACACTACAGAAGGCATGCTTCATACAATGCATGCTTTACGTACTTTAGACTGCATAGACATCGTTCACGGGCATTGCTTTTTTGGAATATTATTATATAATTGGCTAACCGTGCATTCGTCTAAGTTATTTTCGGTTACTTTGTAATATAGGTATGGCATTCAATATAAATTAATTAATTATTAGCTTTAGCAACCATATCGAAAACAAACTACAAAAAGGTGTGTTTTACTTATTGTATAACCCAAAGTTAGAGACTTAGCGCTACCGCCCGCGCGTCTACTGTAGGTATAAATAATGAAATACATTATTATGAGCTAACTTTCTCTATTCTCGGCATTTTGTGACATCGGTCGGTCTATTTGATCGGAAGCCGGCGTCTTTGAAAACACCGCTGGTACGTACCTATTTATAACCTGACCTTGATTATTATTTTTAAAATGCATTTTTATTTCAAATAATTTTTTTTCGTTCGCAAAAACATGGACTTCGGCTGTCCGGTTGGATTTGGTAATTTAAAGAAGGATTTGACGCAGGATCAATGTGTCATAAATGTGTCAATAAATCATAAAATTTGAGTGGGACAAGGCGCAGGATCGACGAGTAGTCTTGTCCCTAGTTATAGCCCAATAGAAGTTAATGGAGTCATAGGACAGAAACCCATCAAAACCGACACCACCGACGAGCGACTAGGCGCAAGACTAACGAGTCAGTCTTGAGTCTTTGTTTAGTAGTTGGTTGACTTTAATTTTTTTCTTTATCACAATATGGCTGTCGCCATTTTGAATTTCGACTGCTGTCATGTCTTTACAAGATTAATACGAATCGATCGACATATGAATCATCAAAATTAATCAAAATCACATACATACATACATACACGTCAAACACATTACCCTCCGTAGTCGGGTAAAAAGACACATTCAATAGCGGCTCCTGCCTAAGGCGTTGAGGGGAAGTGTATGATTATGTACTTATTAACCCCCTCCCTCCCCCCTCGCCACATCGCGTGAACTAACTCACTCTTGGCCGGTGTTACCCCCTCCCCCCAGAACATGATGGGCAATGGAACAGGAGTCTAGTTCTTTTATGGGGTTTTAAAGCCTTCAATTCTTTTATCTCTAGTTGTAATTTACTACAACTTCATGTCACTCTTACTTCTCGTCGAAATATAAGTAAAATATATCAACAAAATATAGGTATGGTCAAAATCGGAATTCCCAAATAGTGCCATCTATTGTTAGATTGAACCAGTTTAATGTTTAAGTTGTGCCTATCATAACGTAGTACAAATAAATTGCCGCTAGAGGTATTTTATCAGAGTTACTTTATCAGAAACTTTGTAAAGTTATGGAAATTTGATTTAGGAACCTATTATTTTACAACCCCTTGTATAGCTTAATAATAAAAAAATAATAATACACATTTTTAGTACCTATCTTCTGATATTCCAAGTTTTAAAAAACTTCAATATCAAATCGATACTTATAACGCCATCTGTTGATATTTATTTGACCTACATTTCTGTTTCTTCGTGATGAGACCCCGTGCCTATATTGAGCTAAGTTAAAACCTCAAAACATATTAATTTTTCAGGTTTAAAAACGAAATCATCAGAGAGTAGTACCGCTCCTTTTCAAAAATTAAATAAGTAGGTACATTCTGAAGATGATATCAGAAATGCATAATAGTAAGGACACGTGAAAAGAATGCCACAGGGAAAATGTCGAAACGATATGCAATACGAAAGTAGGAACGAAAGGTCGCAGAACCAAGCCCGACCTATCACGATCATAAAACTTATGTATGCACCCAAAGACAATATAAGATGCACCTTTCCTACACCTAATCTCTCGTGTACATCCAGTGTGTTAGATGTAGGAAGAGCAACCGCCTATTCATTACATTATGAAAGATTTACCGACCTCTTTCTACTCGTTGGAGTTGGTTAGCGGATCTGATATTTTCTTTGGTACAATAGTAGTATTATTATTATTATTATAGCGCACACCGATTTTTCGCTCCCTCAGAAAATGAGAGAGATAAAGAAACTGTTGCACATCCCGATTTCAAGTCCTGGATTAGTTGTCTGTTGGCGCTGAAACTCGTTCAAGGCACACTCCCATAGCTGTATATCGTCATATAAAAATACATTATAAGGTCATATACATTGCAGTGTGAACAATTAGGTGTATCGGACTTGCGCATTAAATGTGTAAACTCATTACACGGGATGTGACCCGAACGTAGTCTCAGCAAGGTTACAATTGTTTTTCTCGGTGCACTCATCTCTTGGAACCACGGGTAACGAAGGGTTTCAGGGTCAGGTTGTATGGTTTTGTACCATTAAGGGCTAATGGTAGTAAAAGATCGTTCATCGAAGAGTTCCTGCCACACGTTTTGCAGAATCTCATAATTGTATGTGTGTAATCTGTATACTGTGGTAAGTATACATATCTACAACCCTCGGTAACCGCTATTTTTGCTGCCTCATCCGCTCTTTCGTTTCCCGCAATACCAATGTGTGATGGGATCCACTGAATTATGATAGTTTTATTTAACTTGAGCAGCTTGTTAATAGTATTTAGGCCAGATACAATAAAGCACTTTTGGAATCTGAGAATATTACGTTACGTAATATTCTCAGATTCCAAACATTGTCTTTCGACGGTCATTGAGCATGAAAGTGCTTCCGAAATAGCTATCAGCTCGTAGTACTAATTGCTGTCAATTTTTAATTTTATAGTGCTACTAGCTGTCCCGGCGAACTTCGTCTCGACTATTTTTTTTTTAAATCGGGTTCAATTGTGAATCTAAACCATCCTCGAATTTTTTTTTTTTTTTTTTTTTTTAAAAAAACGACTCCCGCAGTAGGGTACAAGCCCTGTGTCGCAGGGGACTTTACAAACATACAAGTCACGGACACAAAGTACACCCAGACTCGGAACAACAATTTGTGGATCACACAAAGTGGTGTTCCGTGTGGGAATCGAACCCACGACCTCTTGCGTAGCAGTCGGATACACTCCCACTGCGCCACAGAGGCAGTCAATTCCCTTGAACTCACACAAAAAATTTCATCAAAATCGGTCCAGCCGTCTAGGAGGAGTTCAATGACATACACACGCACACAAGAAATATATATATAAAGATAAGTTTGCGGATCGAATACAGCTGCCCTCTTGTATCGCCATGTTTAGACCCATCTGTATACAAATAGTAAAAGCTGTTATAATTATTTACAATATGATTATTACATTTTTCTCTTAGGATATATGTTTCAATAGATTTCTTAGACATGTTGACACCGACAATTTCATGAACGATTGTGGAAAAGTGGTCCAACCTGCACAATTGACTCTGTACATAGTTGTCATACAAAAAGCAACAATAATCAAATCAGCTGCGGATAGTTGAAGTATAAAGCCTACAAAGATGTTTTGGGTAGATACCCCAATCAGAGCCTGCTAAAACCTTAAATATGTTTAGGAATTTAGAACATTTTTCTCGAACCTCATTGATATGTTTATTCCATTTCAGAGATTTGTCCAGCCACATCCCTAAATATATATCATTATCAACCAGTTGAATATCGTGGCCATTAACATCTATAGCAAGAGTTGTTTTCTTGTTGCCGCGACTAAATAGACATAATTTTGTTTTGATAAATGAAATATAATAATGTAATCCTAATATCTTGATTAATGTTTGAAATGTATCTATAGCAATTCTTATATCAGTAAAATCATCTGGAATAGATCGAGTGGCTACAACTCTACAGTAGTCACTCTCGCCCCGTACCTATCTCTTGCTGTCATAGTAATTGTCATATTTCTGAAAAATTATGGTAACGCTGTACAGTATTATTTGTTTAGGTATCAAGTAGGCAAGGTCTACTTGTATACAAAACGAAATAGTCTGCATGTTGCGAAATGAAAACGTTTGCAACGCTGTAACAGATCTCTAAAGTGGCTATCATATATGTGGATCTCTGAAGTAGATATCTCTGTGTGGGGGACAGAGGGTCGCTCTGTGCAATTACCATCCCGGTATATTGACTTAATATTTTGAAGTTGGTTTTTTCGTGGGCTAAAATCGCCATAAAATGAATACATACAATATACTAGAAATAAGCGGACGCAGCAAAATTCAGACGACATATATCAGAAAGATTAATAGGTCTATATTAGATAGGTACTGCTTTAAAAGAAGTTACACACCTAAGACGATTGTAATAGGTACTCAAGCTATTTATATTAAAAAATTCAAATTAATTATGCTACTTACCTTACAAAAGTCGAATTACGAGATGACTACGTCGCGTCTCAAAAGTGGCCAAATTAAACGTGTTCGTGCCTTGGTGCCTCGTGGCGGTATGGTTGTATTTGATTAAGTTTTGTAGTACCTACACGTCGTTAAACTCAAAACAAACTTTGCCACATACATACCTCACCTATTTCAAGAAAGGCTAATAAAACTATTTTTAAAATTAACGTAGCCTCAATAAAATGTCGTACTTAATATCTTTAAAACACAACTGATGTGTTATTTAAATGTCACCTTAATTTTTTTTTTGTTCAAAAAATAGATAACTAGCAATATGGGATTGTGGTCCCACATTACTAGCAATCTTGTTAACCCCTCCAGCTAAGCTCTATGGCTTGTGTAAGGAGTGGGTTCACGTCGGTAGTATAATGGGTAGGATTCGAACCCGCGACCTCACGATTGCGAGATCGATGCCTTAGCCATTAGGCTACCGCCGCTTTTACCTTAATTCAATAGGTGCTACAAAAAGAAAATGAAGAGAATTAACTAATTAAGGAGACTTTTTGTTGTAAGTATAATTGTTAAGGAATCCACCGTAAAAATCAGAACTGAGAAGAAGAGTGTTAGAAAGAAGAAGAATAAAATGTGATCTTTAAATTGACAGTTTGTCTTTAAATTACACGGGGACGAAGTTTGGTATTGTTATGTTAAGTAGTCTCAACAACAGTTTATACATTTGACAACCTTACGCAGCGTAAACTGTTGTTTATGTTGTTAAAAAAATCCGATTTGTTTATATATCGTCAACGTAAGTTACGCTGACAATGTATAAACAAACCATCGGAAATTCTGGCTGTAACCTAGCGATAGCTACTTGATACCTAAACAAATAATACTGTACAGCGTTACCATAATTTTGCAGAAATATGACAATTACTATGACAGCAAGAGATAGGTACGGTGCGAGTGTGACTACTGTAGAGTTGTAGCCACTCCATCTATCTAAAATCTTAGCAAGACTTAAAATTTAGGCATTTCTATAGGTAGATTAAAATAAAATAAATAATTTAGAATAGTAGAACATTTAATCGTTGTCCACAAAGTAAAAATTAACAGCCATCACAACAAATCAAATCTTCAAACGCCTTAGAACGATTAAAGTTGTCAATGAACGATGTGTTGTAGTTTTTGTTTGAGCTCTTCGGGGAGGACCACGGGAGCGGGGATGATGAACTCGGGGAGAATGACGGGCTGGGCGACGATAACCTCGGGGAGAGCAGGGGCGGGGAGAACGACGGGTTCAGGGACGAACTCGGGTAGAGCAGGGGCGGGGAGAACAACGGGTGCAGGGACGAACTCGGGAAGAGCAGGGGCGGGAAGAACGACGGGTTCAGGGACGAACTCAGGAAGAGCAGGCTCCGGGAGGACGACGGGTCCGGGGATAATGACCTCGGGAAGCACAGGCTCAGGGAGGACGACGGGTCCGGGGATGATGACCTCGGGAAGCACAGGCTCGGGGAGAACGACGGGTCCGGGAATAATAACACCTGGTGGGATAATGGCGGGCAGCTGCACGGGTCCGGGGTTAATGAGGTCGCTGGGCTGTGGGCGGTCAACTGGTCCTTCGACTCCGATGGGAGAGTCAACGTTCACGATGATCTGCACCAAGGGCAGAGTGGGTGCGGCAGCAGCCACAGCCAGGACGGCGAAAAGAGCCACGATAGTTTTCATTTTTGTGATGAGTAGTCTGAAATTTAGTAAATACAATTACAATTAGAAACACGTTAAAAATTACCTTTGTGCAATGAACAATTTGGACTTTGGACTCGAAGAAGAAGTAAATTTTGTTACTTACCTATTTTCACAAGATATAATGAAAACAATGACAGTAGCTGTGGTGTACACAGTATTTATATGCGTCTAAAATCAAAAATTGTACATTATAATATATTATCAATGATTTATGTATCAGATTATTCCTAAAATGAGGCACTTATCAGGTATTGCAAATCCTACAAATAAACTTAAGCCAATTTTTACTCGACTTTGTTATCTATATAATTGTGTCGTATAATTCAAATTATTTTATTTCTTTTGTGTAAACCCTATTATTGCTTTGTTTATAATTAAAGCTACATACATAATATAGCCACAGTCCATCGTCTTACCTTAAAAATAAAATGGGTTGCATAATAAAAGTAATTATGTAAGTACTCGTATTATGATAACGAAACATTGATTCTAAGCTTTCGCATAATCCCTACGATTTAATTTGAAGAAAGATTCGATTAGATTTCGATTATTAGCACTTGAATTATAATCAGGATTTAATTACATTCAGATTTGTAACCTAATTTTCCCCATGTAAGTTTTTACTTAATCTTGCATACCTAGTGTATGTAATATTCTTTATTACCTCATATGTCACAAAGGACACTACACGGATTTAAACAATTAAGACGTCTTTAGATTCATCTTAACCGCCCAAGGGTTCTTAGATAGGATACGTTTGAAAAAAACAAACATGGCGGCTGTGAGATGTCAAAATAAAGAGGTGTGAAAAAATAAGTTGTTTCGAATACTGCAACATGGGCATAAAATGAAAGGGCACATCTTAAGCATTTCAAAAAGGTATAACATACTAAAAATAATAAACAATACTAAAAAAGTTAGTTAGCAACCATTCTTTTTTCAATTTTTAATACTTGACAATAGCTGTGATAAAAGTTAGTTGTTACATCCTACAATAATTTCATACAGTCGGAGGCACTTTACTAAGTTCATCGAGATTCATTAATGCCTCCGACTGCATGAAATTATATAATTATTCTTGTTTCCATCTTTTTTATGCAGGCGTTTTTTTGTTTTTTTAAATTTATAAGTTTTTGGATATTAGTAGTTCTACTATATATTAATAAAGTCATAGTCAAACTCAAAGTAGGTACTACTTTAATCATAGAAAACGAAATTTTAAGGTACTCAGATTTGATTAAATTCAGTACATCTATAGTCTCACTGAATATTGTGGAATGGTTTGGGATTTTTTTTTAATCAGTTTAGAAAAATACAGTACCTCATCTATTGCGCTATCGTTCACAAACATGACAATTTAAAAAATGACAATGACAACAACTTGACAAATAAATCAAAAATATGAAATATTAAATCACAAATTAAAAAACTAAAATCAAAAAAATGTTATTTAAATAATTATAACAAAAAAGGGAAAAGTCAGCTAGTGGTTATAATAAAAACTCTTACATTTTATCACACTTTGCTGTTACACGTTCTGTAATAGCAAGTTCGTAATACAATAAGTAGAATTAATTTAAAGATAGCAAGGAATACATATTTAATTGTTTAAAATGTAATTTAGATATAATACAGATGGAGTTGTATTAAATACAAAACCAAATACATTTTGTGGCTTAGCAACATGCAAAATACATTGGCATAGGTCAAGTTACATTCTATATTTAATTTATTATACTAATTAATATTCATGTTTATCTTAATTTCGTTTTATAACATCAAAGAACATTCATGCTTGTCATTTCTAAACATTATGACATTTTGAGTCGACCAGCCTTCACATTCTACCATTGCAAGGTACTCACCACAACATAGATGGGACCCAAACACAAAACCTAATATTTATCTCTTACCTGCTAAAACCACCTAAACTTTGTCCTAAGGCTATTTACACGCGTTGCTTTGGTCGGATGGATGAGGGTAAACTTCGGGAGGATGTCTCTAACGGCCGATCTCAATAATCTAACTATCGATGGATTTGGCTACTAGAGGTAGAATTTTGACATATTTTGTATGGAGCTTATGTCAAATATATAGCTTTAATAGCCAAATCCATCGATAGTTAGATTATTGAGATCGGCCGTAAGTTAGATTGGGAACCTATATTCGAAGCTAACTCGGTTGATACCAAGGTCGATATTTTAAACTAATTGGTCGTGTGACTGTACGACATTCATGCTCCATTTAAGAAAATTACAATTAAACGTCCTCCTGCTCCCTGCATGACGAAAGGCATCAGGATGGCGAAGAGATCGCGCATTCCGTATAATCAGGAAGAACCGCGTTGAAGCCAATTGGGCTTTTTATAAATCTGCAAGGAATCGGTGCAACCAAATTATTCGCAACGCCAAACGCCGTCATATTCTGCTAAACATTGAGTCTACTTCCCCAAGAATATGTGGAAGTTCCTATAGACTTTAGGAATTGGTAAACCAGGCCGTGCTGATCAGGTGACGGTTGGCACAGATGTCATCAATAATCATTTCACCTCTTTTGATCATCTAAACAAGCGTCGTACTTGTGCTTACTTGGCCGACCTTCCATGCCTCAATATCCACCTCCTTCCACCTTTCTCCGGTTGCAGCGAACGAGATTAAAAAGATTACCTTGTCAATTTAGTCCAAGGCAGTACGGAACGATGGTATAAGCCATGAAAATCTCTATTCTCCCTTTCCTATCTAAAGTGCATGAAGCCTGTGTCCATAAGCAAATGACACAGCACCAGCTCAGCTCTTCTTAAAGCGACATTAGGGCGGGCATGGATAAGACCAAAATCACAGTTCTTACCTTGGTTGACTTTTCGAATGCCTTCAATACCATCTGCCATGATATTTTACTCTCCATTCTCTGAGCTGAGCGCATTGGATAAATTATCGCATTAGAGAGAATGATTGGTTCTCTTCCTATCTTAAGGGACGCCAGCAATCTGTACGCGTGAATGGTACCTCATCAAGGTGGCGTAATCTTGACGTTGGTGTTCGCCAAGGTGGTATTCTTTCTCCTTTATTATTATCCATTTTCATCGATCACGTCACTAGAGTTCTTTAGAGTGCGTTTCATGTTTACATTTATGACTTTGAGTTGTACGCCCAGGCCAATGTAAACGACTTATCTGAGGCCATCACTAGGATTAATCATGATCTGGATGCCATCAAGATTTGGCCAGACAGGTTTGGCGTGACAGTAAATCCGTCTAAGTGTCAGGCCATTGTCATAGGAAGAAAACGCTTTTAAGCCGGTTAAACACTGACACTTTACCACCAGTCATCTTTAACAGGTCCACTATACCTTTAAATTCTTCGGTCAGAGATTTAGGTTTACTTATTGATACTAACCTCAACTGGCAAGCTCAATTACTAGTGTCAGTCAGAGGGTTACAGGTACTCTGAGATGTTTATATGTTTATAAACATTTTTTATCTTATAAAATGAAACTAATGCTCGTTCAGACGTTGATTTTTCCCCTGATTGACTATGGTGATGTAGCTATCTTGATCTGAACGCTGACCTTCTCAATAAATACAATCGACTTCTTAACAACTGCATTCGTTTTATTTTCAGCCTTCGTAAGTTCGACCATGTGTCTTCTTTCCGTTCCCAACTAAATTGGCTCCCTATTCGTTAGCGCTGTAGTTTGTGTGTACTATATATATATACATATATATGTATGTTTATAATAGTATCTATTTGTGTTAAGTTTACCTGGTTTAGTATTTTTATATAGTTATTTTATGAACTAGCATCCTAGTTATGTATTAATGTTAGGTTGATAGTCTATCAACATTCTGCACCTTTATTTTAAATCGCTACATCACCCAATGGTAGACTGATGGAGATTTCTTTTAGCATTAACTTGTACATTAAGTTTAAATAAAATAAAAATAAAATAAATATTTTAAGAGCATTTAATGCTAATTACTTTATTAATACAATATTGCATTTGAAAGATAGAGAAACTTGAAGTCCAGAACCAGGAATCGAATCCGAGACTTCCGGATGCTAAACCGGGGCCGGAATCGAACCATCTAACCGGGACTATGTTACTAAACCTCAAATTCTTCTATCCTTCCTGCGCGCGAGAATTGCTCGTTTTAAGGTTAAGATAAGATCTTACAAATACAATAACTGCATTTTTGAAAGATAGAAAAATTTGAATCCAGACTCAGGAATCGAACCCGAGACTTCCGTAGCCAAACCAGGGCCAGAAGCTTCTGGCCCAGAAGAGTCTGGATTCAAATTTTTCTATCTTTCAAAAATGCAATTATTGTATTTGTAAAGTCTTTGGCAAGAAATGCCTATAAAAATTACTTCAAGATAAGATCTGACTATTTCTCTTTAATTCGCTTAAAGGGAACTTATGTTCCCTTTAAGCGAATCGAGAAATAGTATTGTATTAATAAAGTAATTGGCATTAAAGAAAGAAAACACCCATGTTTTCTTTGATTCATCAAAAACTGCTACCTATGTCTGTCTTATTTAAATACATTATTTTCACGTATTGCAATCAGTGGCAGATAGTGACAGATACAGCCAGACATATACGTCCCATCTATTCTTACATTTAATGAATACGAGAGGTTTTAGATGAACTACTCATAGTCAAGGAATATTGGTCTGAGTAAATTTAAACTCTGTTGTCAAACAGATAAGCACAAATTACAGCATACGGGTATATAACTGTCTGGTAACATGTGCTTGTAAAGCATTAACGGCCGGTCTCAATAATCTACCTATCGATGGATTTGGCTACTAGAGGTAGAATTTTGACATAGTTAGTATGGAGCTTATGTTAAATATATACCTCTAGTAGCCAAATGCATCGATAGTTAGATTATTGCGGCTAGACGTAAATTAGTTTTTCTGAAAACTGACGAACATTTTTATTCAGCGACTATACATGCAGAGCAGGGTCGATATCCGAAGCTTTTTAAATAAAGGTTTGCAATATTCCCATGGCGGTATATCAGCGATTGGCTATCGCTAGAATAACACATTTTTTTAATTAAAAAATTGACTAAAATCTCACAAAACCTGTTAAAAACTAAACTGTAAAATTTAATTTTTTTTAAGTTATTTGTTTACAAATTGTGTCAGCAAATAGTGTGCTGCAACGAATAGGTACACCCTGAAATACACATTTATACTTTTCCCTTAGAAGACGCTCATTTTCGACATCAGGTAAACTCGCCATTAACTTTTCCCTACGCCCTAACTTAGTCCAGGGCATAAAGACGACATATAGGCCTAACTTCGGCAAAAAAAAGGGGAAAGCTGGATTTTTGCATGAACGTTCTTGTAGATCTAAAAAAAAATGCCAAAAGTCCCCATCGTTCCGAATGTAGCTAAAAAAATATTATGAATTTAAACCCCAAATAGGTCAAAGTTTATAAAAAATGTTTTTTTGTTAATAGGTATCTTGTTAACGGTAAGTGTTATCGAAAAATAGTGTTAATCGGTTTTGTAGCTTAAAAAATTGCCTACAAAAACATAGTATTACCTACTTTCGTAAGACGTGAAGGTTTTTGAGATAATTTGTTCTAAAATCTCTAAAGTGAAGTATTACACTATATACACTCTTAAATGGAAATATATATATCTAGTGTCACTTCAAAATATTGATTTTATCAAAGTCATATTTTAACAGCAGTCCAATAAACTGTAATGCATTTAGCATTAAACATAATAGTTGTACGCTTAAACCGGATATAAGGGTAAAGGACGTTAAGATTGACAATTAATGTAGAGGACTTTAACACCGGATCCACACGTTGGCCCCAACGTCGATCCCAACGCGACTCATCCAATGTGTGGATCTAGAATAACGCTATGCAAGCAAGCTAGTAAGGGTGGCACTGAATAAATAGGACTTTATAATACAGTGATCGAAACAGTAACAGATCAATAAAACAATGAGCTATCATGGAAGCCGCCAGTTACAAAGTAATAAATGAAATAACAGATTACAAACAGAAAAAGCGTAAATCTATTTATCATATCTGTAATCTTTATATTTTTTATATGGTAATCACTTACAGTAAGTATTTATGACGAATCGACAAAGCATGCACGCTAGCAGCGCTAATCGTAAATAAAATTATACCTACAGATAGCTAACTCATCAAATGGTATCTAGACAAGTTGTTGATTGAATTAAATAATTTATATTTAATTTTATTTCTTAACAGACACTGCTGGTCTCTGGTTGTCATTGCTTTGTGTACGCATTAATTTTGTTCATTTAATATTAGTGACACTACATTCGGCCAAATTTATTTTATTACAAAGTGTTATTATTTTATTGAAGGCGATTGGGTGTACTTCAATGTTATAGAGGGGAAATAACTTTTTGATATTTTAGTACAAAATTTGTACCTTGTATATGTACAAATTTTGTACCAAAATATTAAAAAGTTAAAGCTAAAATAACATATTATTTACACAGTAGTTTACGGAACCTCGATCACACATTATTTCTGCAAAATGAAAATGAAAACTGAAGCAACGCTGTGGAAGTTAGGGCTTAGACAAGGTACATTTGTTCCGTGGCGAATTCGCTAACACCGTTCTAATCGTTCGCAAAATAATAAAAAAATATCTATGGTGTCCACCGCCATCAAATTCTATACTATAAATACTACAATACTTTTCCATTAACGACATCGCTATTCGAATGTGACTTTGGCTAAGCCCCCAGTACCTACTCAATGCGATCGCAGCGCCTACGCATTGGAAAACTCGGAAAAGTTGATAGCAATATCGAGAAACGTCGTACCCATCCGGCGACTTGTACCAGTAAATTAGTTTAGATCGCGTATATTTCCCTCCGGTGCTAGTTAAATTTGTGGTGTGTGTTCGAAAGCCTGCGCGGGCGCCGGGGTACGTGAGCGCATGTAGCTCCCGCCACGTTACGCGTGGAAACTGTGCCACGTCGCGCCTTCTCTCAGTAAAAGTACTTTCTTCTAGCCGCTTTCGGAAACTCGTCTAAAACAAATTTCCTCGCTATAGTAACCTTGTACTATGGTGACATAAGGTGTTCGAGTGCGCGTGCGCTATAATTAGAACTCTCGGTCGTTTAAAGCGTACCGAGAACTAGCAATCGATACTGAACCGTGCCTCGCCTAGCTTTATTATCGTGAGAAATATTACTATAACATTAAGTTGCACCCAGTTGTGCAGCGAAACAATAGGATGCAGATGATTTCAATACTTTACGTTCGATAAATAGATACTTTTACATAACTATTGTCTGCTCCAGCCTCTGATAAAGGGTAACTGATGTAAATTATTCAAGCTTGAATCTTTGTAGCCTAATTATCAACAAAGTTTGAAAAAACTTCTACGGATAGACTTAGCGGTTTCAAAGTTCATTTAAAAGTGCTCAATATAAACTGTCATCATTTTAACCAAGTATAATTTCCGGGTTGTCTATACTTATTGTAGTAAGCATCTTATTTCAGTATTCGTCACTACAAAGCTCTGATAGCATTTCTATTTCGTACTCAATGACCTGTACCTAACAATTTAATGACTGATTGACTAATATTTCTATATCTCCGCAGGTAGATACTACCGTATCTGATCACTTTGTTATATCGGAAATATTTTAATAAATCATTATTATCAAGAGAACGTCATTATAAAAGATGATATGTTACACTGTGAAACTGTTACAAAGATAAAAGTATTAAAAATTTAAAAAGAAAAATGCAACAACATACCTATATTTATAGCTAAAAATGTTCTTTAATCACTCTACTAAATTTAATTCATATTCAAAACTGTTTTTGGCTTGTCTTTCTTTTTTATTTTTCTTATGGTGATAGCTTATGTACCTGAGAGTAACATAGAGCGTTATTCTATGTTCCATAAAATACACATTAACTATAAAACAAAAGCTAGTAACTCATAGTCATAACATTTCTAATACATACTGTCTGACCACGATCGGTGCAATTCGATCGAAACGTCGGGTAAATAAAAGGTTCGTACTTTTAAATATTTTTTTTTATTTTGCTTCCAAGACAATGAAATAACAAAAAATCATGTATAAAACTACATTATTTTCTTATGAAACATTCTATTAGTGTCTCGTAAGAAACCACGGGGTGCTGTCTGACGAAGTAAAAGGGTAGGTTATTGCGTATCTCTTAAGGAAAAAGGGTATATTTTCCTGACATGGAACCGGTATAATTTGCACTGTGCTAAGTCTAATAAACAATGTCGTTCTCTACCTTCCTGTTCCTCAAAGCCGTTCATTATTATGCATTTGTATCTAGATATTTCAAAGTACTTTAGATTTAGCTCGGTAGTTTTACGCCGGGTACTTTGATATATTAGGCGGAAGCCAAAACATGTCAAGGAGTTACGTCCTGCTAACGCCGATTGCTACTTCACCTAGAGGTGTCATTATACTTATTAAACTATGTATAGTGAACATCGAAAAGTGTTGTAACTGTTTAAATATTAATTAAATGTTAACCTCTACGGATGAAACTTTTTACTGAAGAAAAAATATCCAAATTATGGACTATGGTCCTATCGTAATAATTGGATTGGGAGATTGCTAGCTTTTCTCATGAAATCAATTTTTGTCGAATATCTAATAGACTTTTGATTTTTGACCCTGAATATGATTACCATCAAAGAACAAAAACAAAAAAGTCTGTAACAAATGTATATAGTTATAGGATTATAACTCCAGTGGCAGTGTTTATTGCCGAAAGTTACGCGAAGAACGATAGAGATGGTCGCGTAAACAGCTATGAAATATTACATTAATGTCAGTTATGAAATAAAGCTGACAGTGCGAATAAAAACGAAATAGTTCCGAATTTCGTGAAAATAGCCTAGGGTGAATGGAATGGAATACTAGCTAGTTACTTAGTACTTAATATTTTATACAACCCAATAAAATTATATAATAGAACCATTGCTAAATATAATTAGATGAATTTTGCAAAAATCTAGGTATTTTGATTAAGGGCTTGACCATATACAGCATAATAGACATCTGCAACTTAATAAGCTGTATGTGCTCAACTTCAAATTTCTACAATTCAAAAGAGTAATGAACAATGCCCCTAGTTCTTATCTATGTTAGATCGTTATGTAAGACAGCAGGATATGTTTAAAGTACTTTCCATATCGAGTCCCACAAGTGTTCACAATGGCGATGACAATAAGGGGTGTGACTTTTTGGACACACATTTGTTGGTACCTCTATATTTTGACTGGGCAACTGCCAAGTTATTATACAGCGCTAATCGATAGGTACTTAGTAAGCTACCTTTCAGTGAATAGTGGTTATTTAGTCGTTGCAGGTTTTTAGGTTTCCGTAGCCAATATGGCAAAACGGAACCCTTATAGTTCCGTCAGCCCGCAGCTTTGCTCAGAGACTGTTAGCGCTACAAGGCTGTAATTTTTCATGAATACAAATATTACTTACGCCGTAAATGAATAAAATATCATTTTTTTTATATAAAAAGTGCGAATGTGATTTTTTTTCTCACCAACCCCATAGTGTGGGATATCATTAAATAGCTCTTTTAAAAACGTTTCGGGTTTGTACAGACCATTTTTCGATTTAAGGATCCGTTTGTGAAATATTAAGTTTCAGTTGCCCCCCCCCCCCCCCCTGTCAGCTAAATGGTTGATGTTGGGTGTCTGAAAAAAATCACGGTAGTATTATATAAAAACTATTACAGCTAAGTAGGCTTTACAGGTTTACAAGCAGATCAAATGAGAAGTAACGAGTTTCGTACAAATTCCATTGAACAAACAACAGAAAACCCACTTCTTAGGCCGTATTATTCGAATGGGGGACTACGAAACCCTACACTGCGCGTGGCCCGACATGCACTTTCCCGCTTTTTGTTAATATGTCTTAAGTAATCATTACGAAAACCCCTAACGATCAACAAAAAGCTACCACTTACTATTATATAGCTGGCAGGAGCTGGATGCCAGAAGCCGAAGATAAAACAAAGTGGCGTGCAATTGGAGAGGTCTATGTCCAGCAGTGGACTGCGATGGGCTGATGATGATGATATTATTGATTACGAAAGTTAATCCTATGGAAAAGAACCGTCAAAAGTAACACTTTGGAAACTTTTGAGTGATTCACAGAAAAACATTACGAGTACACCTACCTACTCTGCGACTTAATGGAAGCCCATTAAGTTAAAGTGGCGTTACTTTGCACTGAAATACAGCAAAGTTTTTAACTTACTTTAGCAGTTGTAGGTAAGTATACGTTACCAACATTAATGAGTAGAAAATTCTGCAGATTGTAAAATTTCGTAAAACGTGTCATTGATTTAGGCATAACAAAGTCAAAGTCAAAGTCAAAATACTTTATTCATTTAGGTTACAAATGCAATGCTTATGAACATCAAAAAAAAATTGGTATAAAACGATTTCACATTTAATGCCAAGTTCGCAAGAGTAAAGCCGTGAGAAAAGAACTTGGCAATAAAAACTCATGGCCACTTTTTTTAAATGCCATTTTTACAATATATTTGTATATATACAGTAAAGCCAGTAAAGTGCTGCAATCATTACACCATACCAACCAAATACAAACTGACATACAGAGATACAGAGTTACACACATATGGTTAAGGTATAATAATAAGTTGGTACCTACTCAGATAAGTATAGTGAACTACGACGCCAAATTCTATAATTGGTAGGTATGTAATGATACAATGTAATGTAACACAGGTTGTTTACTATAATTGTAATTTTAAAAGCGCCATTATGTTAACAGTGGAAAATATACGATGCTCTCCACAAGTGGTGGGTTAATTCCTCTCCACCCGACTAACCTATTGATTTGGTAAACTGGCAAATTAACCTTGATTAAAAAAGAAAGGTGTGGTCAAATTTCAGCGGCAGATAGGGTATGTTGTCAGTATTGCACCTACCATGGTGCCATAGCTGGTTGCATTATTATTACATAGTTATAGCATATTCTTTTTGTCAAAATTCAGTACTGAAAGAATTATACCTCCCCTAGTTCCTACAAAATTCGATTGGATTATTATGGCATAGATATAGTCAAACTTCTTTTTATTTAATAACCTATTTATTCATAAATAAACGAATAAAAAAATAATAAACATTTTTTAGGGTACTCCAATTTTGATAAAATTAGATATGTGCAGTCAGTATCATGGGGACATACCAACCATTGAATATGACCACACCTTTCTGTTACACCTTGTATAAACTCTATTCAAATCCGACCCATAAGTATGTTACGGCAACCACTAGTCGTTTATTCTCTACTCAAGTGCTTGAGTATATATATAGAAAAGAAAGAAAAAAAAAATATTGTAATAGATACAGACATGGTTCATGGTACAATATGGGTTTTGTTTTTGCACGTCGTATCTCCGACAATGAGGCTTCATCTCAGCGTAAAGCTATGTATGACATAAGCCACAACACAGCGCTGTTTTTCAGTAATAACCCCTAGTGACGTCCGATCATTAAAGCGGCGGTAGTCTAATCGAAATCGATCTCGCAATCGTGAGGTCGCGGGTTCGAATCCTACCCATTATACTACCGACGTGAACCCACTCCTAACACAAACCTTTGAGCTTAACTGGAGGGGTTAACAAGATTGTTAGTAATGTGGGACTCAATCCCACATTGCTAGTTATCTTTAAAAAAAATATATATACTATATATAAACCAGACAACTGATAAACATACTTATATATTGCTAAATACATACATGTTATTGATAAATGACACCCAGACACAGAATAAACCATCGTGCTCATCACACAAAGTTTTATGCTGGTTGGGAATTATATATATATATATATATATATAATTATTATTATATAGAATTCGCTTTACATCATAATTTGTCTATCCATGAGACATTAGTTACTATACTACTATAATCATTTAATTTACGAGTAATAATATCAGTACACAAATTTAGTAGGTAGGTATATGTATATGATTTATAATTATTAAATAGTTATAAAACAGGAACTAGAGTCAACTTCCTAGACATCATAAAAATAATATACTACCATAGGGACAAAATTTGCTAAACCAAAAGGAATATAGGATGGCATTAACTCTACTCGTACCAACGATTCCAATGGGACCAGACGGAATGTCGTTAGTAAATTGCTATCACTTAGTTGAGCGAATGGAAAATGGCTTTATTTTTGAATAAAATTGCATTATCTGCCTCTTGGCATATCTTTCCCATAGGCAATTAGTAAAGTTGAAAAAGAATAGTAATTTTTATAGACATTTCTTGCCAACTACTTTATTAATACAATAATTGGATTTTTTATAGCGAGGGCCTGACTCCCGTGCAGAAAGGATAGAAGAATTTGAGGTTTAGTAACATAGTACCGGTTAGAAGGTTCGATTCCGGCCCCAGTTTGGCATGCGGAAATCTCGGGTTAGTTCCTGGACGAGGACTTCAAATTTTTCTATCTTTTAAAAAAAATGCAATTGTTATTTAAGCAGTTCTACGTAATGGATAATTTCGTATACTTGCTGTCTAATGGCTTAATGATGATCTTGCAGTTTTTTAGACAACTCTGTTTTAAATGTTAGTTGTCTAAAAATCTGCAATTGTTACATTAAATTGTTTAAAGCCAAATGACAAACATTCTACATATGTCAGTATTTCTTGTTTAGCTGAGTCGAGATTTTGAGAGGTAACTATGCAAATGTAAGAGCCGTTTATATATGCTTGTACTGCAGAATCGGAACACATAGCTATTAACAGCGCAGCGAAATTTATAAATGAACTACTTTCTGAGATAGGTACAGAATCCATTTGATATACAGTGGTTTTAATGAACGCTGAACAAGCGATGGCGCCAATAGAAGTTATCCTGGAGGATATCCACGTCTTCGCAATCCAAAAATTGTGATTATAATATTTTATTATAAAAATGTTTATAACACTGCGATGAGGGTTCCGTAGTCCAATACAAATAGTGCGGCTTAAGAAGTGGGTTTTCTGTTGTTTTTGTTTCATACTTACAACGTTATACCGGCTTATTAGTATTTTTAATGGAATTTAGCGGCGGTAGCCTAATGGCTGGGGCATCGGTCTCACAATCGTGAGGTCGCGGGTTCGAATCCTACCCATTATACTACTGACGTGAACCCACGGAAGGGTTAACAGGATAGCTAGTAATGTGGCACCACAATCCCACATTGCTAGTTTAGCAGCTTTAATTGCTAGCTTAAAAAAATAAATGGACGAAAATTTTGTTACTTCTCAGTTGATCAGCTGTTCTTGTACTCGTAAAATTGTAAAGCCTACTTAGCTTTGATAGTTTTTCTTTTAATTTCACTGTATTTACTACTACCGTGATTCACATAACCAACATGAACCATTTAACATGGGGGAAACTGGACTCTAACAAAAATTTGAAGTTTAAAACTGAATACATCCCAAACGAATATCAAAATCTAAAAATGGTCTTTACAACCCCTAAACGTTTTTTGAAAGATCTACCCACACGATGGAGTAGGTGAGAAAAAAAAAACATCCCCAATTTACATATAATAAGTAGGTACCCTCAAAAAAATGTTTTTCAAGTAAGTACTTATTCTTTCAGTTTGTCGCCGTAAGTAATGTGTGTATCCACGCAAAATTACAGCCTTCTAGTACTAACAGTCTCTGAGCTAAGGTGCGGACTTATAGTTTCGCCATGTCTGTCCGGACATGGCGAACACATAAGAATTCCGTTTTGCCATTTTGGCTACGGTACTCTAAAAAGCTAGCTAGCTAGCTTTAGGTATGAAACTATAGATCTCTTATCGTAGCAAGATTTTATAAGAATAGGTACCTCCATCACAAACTAAGGTACCACATTTTTTAACCTTAAGAATTTATGCTCGATCGATACGGCCACATTTTAGTATCCCATAAAAATACCTAAACATCAAATGCCTTTGAAAAATAACATACAAACAAATTATTTATTGCCCTTCATTTTTAGTACATTAACTTTTACGTATGAATATATCTATATATAGAAGGTATTAAGGTTGTACTTAATGCAACGAAGAAATCGTCAGGCATTAAACCAATAAGAAGACCAACTTTCGTCGCTTTTACTCTAGTAACCCAAATTCAATATTCTTTATATGTAAAGGTAAAATTTAATTCAATTTTACAGTGGCTACTTCACGGTACACCAATACGTCGGACAATTAAACCATTTTATTTTGATTGCATGTAACAATTGAAGAGTTTAATCACACTGTACGCTTTTAACAGACGACTTCCGCTATATGGTACAAGCCACAGGGCTTGTACCCTATTACGGGATTCCCCCCCCCTACACAGTGTAGTGGGGAACTTTATAAAGATACAAGTCACGGACACAAAGTACACCCAGACTCGGAACAACAGTTTGTGGATCATACAAAGTAGTGTCCCGTGTGGGAATCGAACCCACGGCCTAATGCGAAGCAGATAGATACGCTCTTACCGCACCACTAAGGCAGTCGGACTTCAATTAGTGACTAATAGGTAGGTACATATAAAGCTTGATTTGTGATATACTAGTATCCGGTCGTGGCTTCTTTACATAATACTAAATAACTTTGGAATATCAGTTTTGGAGAATATTTTATGTTTTCCGAGTAAGGTGGTTCCGGTTTTTTATTAAAGTCTGTAAGTGGTTAAGGTCATACCTTAACCACTTACAGACTTTAATAAAAAACCGGGAAGCGCATATCGGACCACGCTCAGTGTAGGGTTCTTGGCAGCCTTGAATAATTGTAACAGCAGAAGAGCGTATGTTCATGGCACTTACGCCTTTTTGTTGAGAAACGCAGTTGTTCGGTAATAACTCAATGACGGTATATCCGATCATGTCCGAAATAATTTTACTTTAAAGTGTTTATTAAGCGCTACCTGTGTATTTTTTTTCATATTTTTTAGTCACACGATTCAAATTATGCAACTTTAGCATACACGGAGCGATTATTTCCAAAAATATTCACTCAACCAAAAAAATTTAATAAAAAACCTCAAATTTTTTTGAAAGACCTGTCGAATGATGTGTCACACGTTGTAGTTTGCTAAAAAAAACAGTATGATTTTTTTTTTGTGTGCCCCCATAAAAATATTTATTTTTATTATTTAGCTTTATTATTTCATCAATATTCATTGAATAGTCTTTGAGTAAAATTAGATTTAGGACCTAAACGTGACAAAGAAACATCAATTTCTACATACATATTTCTCATAACATATTCAAGCAAATAGTAGAACGATAGGTACAAAGTTCACTAAATATGTCTACATAAGTCAATCAATAGCCGAACACTGTCTCTTAAGATACAGGTTTACCCTAGTTTAAGAGACAGGATTAATAAATTATGTACACAGATATAGACTTAGGAAAACGAACATTGTTTGTATCAACCTGTAATCTGTAACCATTTTCGTTGAAATAAATTATTATTATTATTATTATTAATTTTACTCCGGCGTCTCTCAGATGTGTGGTAAATGGTTGTGTGACACAAGTAGGTGGTGAACGGTCAACTTGTATTTTTTTTTTTAAATTATATTAGTTACGAAGTTTTTCGGTATAATGTCAAGAAGTCAAGAGCGGGAGGTTATGAGTATATTAAAATTCACCCTCCATATTATGGAGTCCTCTGATACTAGCTTTTGGAAAATTAGAGTTATATAGGTATATTAAAGTAATATATAGGCACATTTTATATAACTAACTTATACCCGTATTGTTCCCACATGTATTAAGTGACCCGTTATCCGAAATGCCATTAAGCGTTCCTTCAGATATTTGGCTTTTATGTGTCTGGACTTGGACAAAGAGTCGTTTAACTGTTTCGAAGGCAATAAAGCAGTTTTCTTTATTTCAGAAAGTATTATAGGTTCTTTCGAGGCACACGTGTCGAAATAGGTCAACGAGATTTGTTCCTGTGCTGACTTTAAGGACGGTAAATAAGGTATACGCCTCGGACCTCTGAACAGAATTAATAATACATGAAACACATTTCTTAGAACGGAAGAAAACCAGTTGTTTTCTATTCCTCATCAGGAAATAACAAATTGGACAAGAAATTATCTGTCAATCAGTACCTTCGCAAGATCCACAAGAACTTGTTCAATAAAGAAATGTTGAACTAAGAAACGAGTACTTAGAATTCAAGAAGACATTATACTTTACACCATCCTACTCTTACGATGGAAAGTGGTGAAAACTGATTTAATAATAGGCATACCATAAATTTCAGGCATCCATTACCAATATAAAAATAAACCTTACAGACTAACATAAATACAATATTATGATTAAGTGTTGGTAAATATAGCTTTTACCAAGTTTTTTATAAACTAGCTCTTATTAGCTATAATTAATAACATATAACTATTTATACAAAATATTATAAAAAATAAAGTCGCTTTCCGTATCTGTACGCTTAGGTCTTCTAAACTACTCAGCAGATTTTGATGTGGTTTTCACTATCATATGGTTTTTTTTTTCAGAAGGTTTATAGGTGTAGATGACTAGCTATCCCTCGCAACTTCATCTGTGTAAATTTTCCCCGTTTATGCAACATTTCTCCTTGCTGCTCCGCTCCTATGGGTCATAGTATGATGTTATGAAGCCTATAGCCTTCCTCGATAAATGGGCTATCCAACAGTAAAAAAACCAGTAGTTTCTGAGATTATCGCGCTAAAGTTCATGAGAGTCGTTCTTGTCAGCGCTTGAATCTTCTGCATGACTATTTCATTTATTATACCGCGTTTATTTTCGTTTATTCGTTCGTTTATTACACCTCTCTAAAAATGAAATAGTCTAATTTCTAACAACCCTAAAACTATACAACATTACTTTAATTAAACTGTAAAGTATTGTCACTGAGATAATGAAATTGAAAATATATAAAGAACTAGCTGTCGCCCGCGGCTTTCCCCGCGTAGTTCATTCACCCCCTGAAGGGTGGATTTGACGCTGTCGATCAAAACGCTGAAATACGTGTTTCCTTATATACAGCCTCAAAGCTGAATACAAAATTATACAGATCCAACCTCAAAACTGGCGGAGTTCTATACAAATTTGTAACACCTATTTTACCCCCTTGGAGGTTGATTTTCCAAAAACGCTAAAACAATGTTTGTTTATTTTAAATCAAAACTCCAAATACGAAATTTCACAGACCTCATTTGAAATTCACACTATTTTGTGATGAAGTTTTACACAAACTTGCAACCCCTTAGAAATTGATTGTCCAAAAACACTGAAACACGTATTTTTTTTATTTTAAATGATAAAGCTAAATACGAAATTTTACTTCTTTACGATCTAACTTCAAAACTGACAGAGTTTTATACAAACACTAAATTATCCCCTTAAGGGTTGGTTTTCCAAAAATGCTGAAACTTTATGCCTCTATTTTAAACCAAAAATCCAAATAAGAAGTTTTACACATCATATAATTATACATATAATTTCAAAACCGCCGCGGTTGGTACAATCTTGTGACGGAGTTTTGTATATAGGTATACCTGCAACCCCTATTATACCCCGTTAGAGGTTGATTTTCCAAAAAATGCTGAAACACGTGTTTCTTTATTTTCTGTCAAAAAGCCAAAAACAAAATTTCACAGATCTAACTTCAAACTAATGGAGTTCCATGCAAACTTGCGACTCCTATTTTACCCTCTTAAGGGGAGATTTTCCAAAAACGCTGAAATAAGTATTTATTTGTTTTAAACAAAAAGCCAAATACGGAATTTCATAGATCTAATTTCAATACTGACGGAGTTACATATAAACTTGCAATCCCTATTTTACTCCCTTAGGGGTTGATTTTAGAAAATCGCTGAAACATGTTTAGCTTTATTTTAAACCAAAACTTTAAATGCAAAATTTTACAGACTTAACTTTAAAACTGACGGAGTTTCACACTATCTTGCGACGGATTTCCATACAAATTTGCAACCCCTATTTTACTCCGTAGGGATTGATTATCTAAAAACGCTGAAACATATGTTTCTTTATTTTAAACAAAACAGCTGAATGCGAAATTTCACTGATCCAGCTGTAAAACTGATGGAGTTTCATACAAACTTGCAACCCCCTTACAACATAAAAGGCATCAACTGCCAAAATTTTAGGTTTATGACCCTAGCGGCTCTGCATTGATGAATCAGTCACTCAGGACAAGTGATTATATATGTATAGATACCTAAGTAGCTAGGTACCAACGCCAATACCTAATTTACAAAATTCGTGCATTGTCGAGAATACTTGCTGTAAATAAATACCTACTACCTACATACCGAATCGTACTTACTTAAACGCAAATATTGATTTTGTTGAAGGTAATAATAGGTTACCTAACATGCCTTCACGATTTTACATGTTACAATACAACCTATAAAGGTATTATAGCGCCGTGTTCTTTTATGATTGTTCCACGGTGATGATGATGAGAAAAGTTTTGATTACTTACAACTTGTCGATAATATTCCTGGCGAAGGTAGGTTATTAGGTAGATATGTAATACATGCCTAGAAAAAGCTTTTAGAAATCAATGTCATAAACTGACCAAAATCTAGCAAATCACTTTGTATATATTCGTAAACAGTAAGAATCTATGGTGATGCGTTTATCTATGTACAATATTAATAGTATTTCTAAATAGGTAGGTACTTTCTTTAATTCATCGAAGTTGATTTGTATGTATGTTAACGAAATTTTGTAGCTCTATAGGAACATAGCAAACATGTATACGGCGCTGATCGGTTTCAAGCTACAAACTCTATCAAAGCTGCCGATTTATATTTGGATTTAAAAACTTCTTTATTTTGGTCACTAATCTTGTCCATCTTGCTTCTTAAGATGGTTTGTACAACTAAACACAAAATTGAAATGGAGTAGTTTCTAATTTCGAACGTCAACACGCCAATGCGAACCAACATAAATGCTCAAAAAGATGGGCTATTCAGCGGGATAGCCTTTTTTACTAACTAACTAACTTCAACAATATACCTAAGGGCTCAATATCAAGACACCCGTGTATTAAAAAAATC
This sequence comes from Herminia tarsipennalis, assembly GCA_945859575.2. Lineage (NCBI taxonomy): Eukaryota > Metazoa > Arthropoda > Insecta > Lepidoptera > Erebidae > Herminia > Herminia tarsipennalis. The sequence goes on from OX243840.2 coordinate 10,412,485, forward strand.
ATCTGAAGGTTCCAGTAGTAATGACGAAAAGACATAATTGATACCTAAACACCTTTTGGTTGATGGAAACTCTCTATATGGATTCAAAAAGGGGGACCTTTAGTTGTGGGTTAAAACAGCCATAAAATAATCATAATGAAAGCGAGAAACAGTTCCAACATGTCAATCGAGTTCGTAGTTACTACGCCGGCTGCTCGTCATTACTGCATAGTTGCCACGTCGTTATTCGGAGCATAGTTGCCACCTCGTTATTCGGAGCTAAATTATAAACATTCACACTACAATGATTAAGCGTCAGTAGTTATTAAACTGTATTCTCATTGAGAATTGTGGCACACGTGCTACTTTTTATGTAGAGATTACCGATTAGGTCATACAGAGGTGGACTTGTTAACAGAAGGCCGCACTCTTCGATGGTATGCGAGACTGATGTATAAACAGACACGTGATTGTCGAAAGCAGCGAGTACGCTCGCGCGACCGCAGATATCTTTTCACGAGCTTATCTTAATTTAGGAGGCTACACATCTACGTGACGCGATGTTATGTCCACACTATTATCTACGTACGTACACTGTCGTCAGCGTACACGAAACTTAAACGTAACCGTGTGAGTCCATGTGATTTACGAAATTGTAATTGACGACACTATTGCAAAATCATGCGATGTAGCGACTTTGCGGTAGGTCCTATTTCAAACGGTTCCCTATCCATTTGCCTAAAATTTTAAGACCTAATATAACTTAGCATATTTTTGTTAGGCATAATTATATATTCGCATAATATAATTACGCATAACAGCTTACGCATAATGTTTTAGGCATATTTTTTCAAACCATAACAATGATTAGGCATAACCTTCTAATGCATAAATATATTAAGCATAAAGTTCTATAGCATAACTTTTTTAAGCATTATATCCTAAAACATAAATTTATTTACGCTAATTTAATTGTTTTTTTTTTAGTAATTGTAATAAATAAAAGTTGATTTAATGATAATTATTTGGTTTTTATATCCTTGCCCATGAGAGCATGTTCGTTTCTGGCACTCGCCGGCCGCTGCCGCGGCACGCTCGCTTCGCTCGCTCGGCTCGTGCATAAGAGGTCACAGTTCTAACCTAACCTAACCTACGCATTTTTAAAGAAGAAAGTAACCCAATCTATATTATTCTAATTGAAATTCTATGATCTTCATAGTTTATGTGTAATAAATAATTTGCATAAAAATTGTTTTTGTTATTTACCTATATTAATTATATGCTTAAATATTATTATGCTAATAGTCATTAGGCCTACTAACGTCATGCTAATAGTTATTAGGCCTACTAACGTTATGCGAATCTAATTTATACCAACACAAATTAGTCTTTAACATGATTGTGCCAACATAAAAGGTATGCCATAATAAATTAGGCCGAAGTATTATTATGCCAAAACAAATTGTGCCAAAATCGTTATGCCGAAGTATATTAAGACAAAGAACATTATGAGAAAAGAAGGGATCCCTTTCAAACACATGCTGGATGTTGGGCTGACATGCAATTTATAGACGCGCCATTACCTACTACTTAAAATTATTTCAATTATTTATTTATTAAGCAAATAAGCAAACTAGTTATGCATAAATTAGGAAGCTAATTGTGAGTGGGTCTAATAGATAATAATCTAACCTTACGTCTTCCACATTTAGAGCTTCCTGAACAACTCCATTTTTGTCACAATTTTGATCGCGGTCACGAATGTACTGACAACATTTCAATGATACCGTTATTTTCAACATAGATATCTTGAGTTAAAACTTTTTAATGTATAAGCACATACACTTACTATATGCACTGAAGTAAGTAAATACTATGATAGTAGACTGTAGGAATTGTATCTTTGCACAGGGTGATAGCAAAATCTAGATTTTTTGCTAAGGGCAGCACAATGAGAAACTCTATGATAAACGTACGGTATTCAAAGTTTCACTTTTTCCTGTTAAAATATTTATGCATAGACTAGTAAAATAGCACCGGAAATTCCAAGTTCATTTAAGCACTAGGTCACCCGTGTTTGGTCTGCTTGTACTTAATGATCGCAATTTGTTAAGTATCATAAATGCATAGGTAGTAGGTACTTAAAAATGTATCCTTTCACTGACTGACTTACTTAGCTTATACCTAGAGTTCTAAACTCTTAGATAAATACATTTAGTTTTATCGTTAGTACCTACTATAATATGTAAGTTGGTGAAAGAGGAAATGTCCACCCATTTTGCAAGGTCTGTTAAAAAACTTATTTTAAAAAAAAAATCTTACCGCCTTTAATCATGGTGGATTTAATAATAATATCTTGGGACAACTCACACAATGTCATCTAATCCCAAACTAGGCAGAGAGATAAACGCATAAACAAAGTTTTCCTTGGCACCACGCAGATTTTATTTGTTTTCATATAAAATACCCTACATGATACATTATCCGAGTTTACGTGTAAACTCAAAATTTCAGGTTCAAATCTAACAAGAGATGAACAGTAAACGCGCTTTTAATTCAATTCGACGCGCTTTTAACAGAATTCTGAAACGCAACTTAAACTTTAAGTTATATGATACCAACTGAACTTTAAAATAAATAGGCACAAGGGAACTTTTTAATCTATATTATTTTTTGCTGTTTAGTTCCCTTGTATTTAATTTTCAAGTCAGGATTATTTTTAAAGTTTTTTCTCACTTTTTAGTCAGTCGTTTTGTAATTTATCTATGATAACCTAACCAACTACAATCCTTATCTCGTTTTAAGAAATATTGTTTTCCCGATGCAGGGCCGTTAATTGTTGAGGAGTTCATCTGGTTCTTCACCATTAGCTTCATTACACATAATGGATGTACTGTAACTAGCTAAATATTTTTATAGTAATCGAATCGCAACCCTTGAGATATTTATTCCGCAGGTTATCTGTGGTCTTCATAATCAATTCCATTTCACCAAAAGATGCTTTTCGAGAGCAAATTAACGTATAAGTACTATAAAATACTTAAATAACTATAGGTGCTATTTGTAGAGCTCCCGAGTTTGATTTATCCAGGATCCCATGATAAGATCCTGATGTGAGTAAAATGGGACCAACTTCAAAGTATACCCTGTCTAATACAAATAATTATTGAAATCGCATGACTCTGTAAAAAGGTATGCGTGATCAGATCAGATATATAAAAAAAACAATTTGACTTGATAAGCTTCTTTGTTTGTTTTCGTCGGTTAAAAAGAAAGCGTCTTAAGAGTATTTCGGATGCTTATCCAATAATAAGGAAATATGTTACTAGATATCTTTATTTGCTTCTTAAAATAAACATTCAAACATTGTAAAATTGGTAAATCTCAAGTGTTGTTTTGCATCCTAAGTGAATAAAGCATTTTGAATTTGAAGTAGATACGGATTGAATATCCAAAATCGGCTTATTTAGCAGTCCCTTTCTATTGAATATCCCAGACCCAATATTGGCAGTTAGGTCAACTTGCTACGTCGATTTGCTTTGCTATGTTGACCCTTCCAGACCAATCCAGACGCAAACTGACTACAAAACTTAAACCTTAATATTTCGATTATTCTATACCTACCTTTTTGCTTTAAGATCATTGTTATTCGTTACTTAAATAATGATTATTTATACTGTTATCATAGATATTATAATAGAGTCTATTTACAGAACAACGGAGCTTTAAAACTGCCTATCATGTATCTACATACACACAATAGAGCAATTAATTTCTATAAAATTGGCCCCTTCGAAAGAAGGCAATGATGTTTTTGTGTCACGATATGGGCTTACAATCAACGCACCTCTCAATTATTCAAAATTTGAGGTTTCATTCTAAGCATCAATGTGTGAGTAAACGAATAGTACTGTGATGGGCGCGCGGGCTCAGGCACGACTCCGGCGCAAGAGCAGCGTCGCAGGCGCCGCGCTCAGACTCCGCGGCGAATTTCGCCGCTCTCGCCCACTGATCTACATTTCTCCTCCAATATGGGTCAATAACTGCCCACGCTCAGCCCCTCCGAGCGCGGCCATTCACCTCGCCACTCCAAATGATTGTTCGCCAAATGTATAGCGTTGTAGGAGGTCGATGACCCCGCGTTGGTGCGGCTGCTGTCAGCATGAGAGTCTTCTTCGAACGACACTCGACACGCCGACATCAACGCAAACATCCTCTGTCCATCCGCTATAAATTACACATCAAGCCTCGTGGCCTATCTGCTAGCATAAACAACTGTGGTAATCATTTCTCGACTTGTAAATTATACCATCACAACTAATAAAACCGTATTAAATTAGATTGTTTAACATAAGATGTTATTTATTAAAGACCCAGGTGGCGTTAAAACTTTTAAAATTAAATAACCGTAGGTAATACCTAAATCCTTTACACATGGTGAACAAAAATCAATGAAAATTTACAAAAAATAAAATTTCTCGACACTCGTCAGCAAATTTTTGTTTTGTGTTATGGTTTTATAGCTATTCTATGAGTGAATAAAAAAAAATGTAAGAATTTTTATGTTCACTAAGACAACCGAAAGCCTCTAATAAAAAAAATATATAGGTAGATTTCTCTCTCGAGATATGGGTCTCATACAAATAACCCTATAACACTATACCTTCGGTTTGCAAAGGAATTAACTTCTTCAAAACGTCAATTTAAATCGGTGGTTGTTTCGAACCCATTTAGTAATTAGAATTTTTATTCAGTTACCTAAATGTCAGTCATAGACATACTTATCGATTATCATAAAACGACAGTCAATATATTCCGTTAAAATATAATGAAAGAAAGGTAAACTTACTTTATCATATAAGTGCTTTAAATAAATGAAGGTAGATTTGAAAGGACTTCTACAACAGCAGAGTTACAAGACTAACTAATAATAAAAACTTAACTAGCAATAGCAATTGCATGACTAAAATATACCTACTTTTAATTAGTATTCTTACTACATACAGTTACCACTACAAAATCATAAAAAAGCACTTTAAAATGATGACAGAAATAAACATTACGCAGCGTCATCACACCAAAATGTGTATGGAGGTTGCAAACTAGAATCATAGTAGATGTTAACGAATAGGCATAGTTCTCAAACTATCCAAATATTGTACGCGAAAGAAAGTGGCGCGCTGAACGGACGCGCGCACTCGCTTCGCTCGAAGTATCACGTTGAACTCTTACATAAGGACTCGTTGTGCTTTCCAAAATATTATTGGATTTTTTACCTTTTTAAGCAAACAATGCTTTTGTCATGCATCTATATGGCTGTCACAAAAGAAAGTTGCTTGTTATTTTGTAATTGATACCATTTTAGCCTATCTAAATCTTTATGTTTATGGCAATAATGCATTTAACACACAGACCTCGTGTAGACATATGTACTTACTCCTAAAAAAGATACGAAACACTGTAATTGTTGTTCGGTGATACTTAACTGTATTTTTTGCTGAGGCGAGTACTAGAAAGTTTTTTTTTAAACAAAATTACTTATTCAAACTTAGGACACCTTGAAACGTGAAAAAAAAATACAAGGTCACAAAAAACATTACTTTATAATGTTAATAAAATCCGTTGCTATGTCGAAATGTAGGCTTAATAGAAATAGTTACACGCAAAATATTTGTAAGAACAAGCATGATTATTTTGGCCCCGGGCGATTATGGCGCTCAGCAGACAGGTTGCGCCGTAGCCCAAGGAGAAACATCGCTTGCTCTACATTCGTCGAGTTTGGAGCCGATGACTCCTCGTGACCGTGTCCTCCTTAGCGAGTGCTTTATCTCACCGAATTTCTCTCTTCTGTTCCGCATCATCACGAACAAAAAGTCAAGACCCGTTCGGTGGAAACGCGGCCTAGTTGTGACGACGACTTGCCCACATAGCGCCGTGCGCCGCCCGCTCTGTAACAAAACCCAAAAGAGACTACTTTCGCCCCGGTCAAAGTGCTAATTATACTTGATGGGGACAGAATAACACTTATTTAAATAGAGTGTATCGCATGTAAAGACAATAACAACCAATAAGAACCGTTCATGATGACACTTACCTATTTACGAAACTGATAAAGTGTAAGTGGACTTGTGTACTTCGGGTTCCGTTCTATGCAAAGATTTCTTTTAACTCGTTTAGACGCCGCTGTTTTATGTTAGTACTAGATAGTGTTAAATATAATAGTGTTCAAAAGTAGTCATGACCATGTTAATATATGCCCAAAAACAGTTATTACAAATCGCAACTGAATATACTGCTAAACGTATTTCAGTTTCTTTGAACTTTTGATCATTCATTTGCAATTTGCATTGTTGGCTAGAATCATGACCTATCACAAGCGTTGCTTTTGTGTCCTAAGTGAATGAATGTTGTATTTTTATTCTTTGTTGCCTTGCTATTTTCAAGTAAAATGCTGAGGCATTCAGTGCACTTCAACGCCATACATGTTGTAGGTATGGCGTTGTAGTGCACTGAATACCGCCTTTAGGTAGATATATCCCTAAATAAGTAGGTACCTAATTACTTTTCGTCTTTGATCTGTAAATGTATATATAAACCAGAGATTTCAGGCATTGAAGGTAGGTAACAAGAATCTTCGGATTTTACAATTACTTAATGAACCCTAAAAACTGTAAATTAGTATATTTGGTATGTACAGTATTATTACAAAAATAAAAGTTTTGCAGTTATGTTTTAGACAAAACACTGTGAGTATTGTTATTAATATAAGGGTTAAAACCAAAAGTATTATTTCTATTTTCGTAGTCGTAGATATTTGTTTTATTTATTTCTTTAATAGGTTACGAAGGTTATACTGCCTATGTAGTAGTGCACGATACGTGATCAACAATGACTGCATAAATTCGCTCTGGAAAGCATTTTTCAACCTTAACGCAGTTTCTTTGTTATAGTGAACACTGGCCTTTGGACACAGCCGCGATATCTTAAGTAGATCTTGACGACAAAGTTATTTGTCACACGCCTATAACTTGTATACAGTAGAAACTAAAAACTTTACAAAACCTTGTTGTTATAAAAATAAACGGTTGCACGACCGACTTTATATTTTTTCTTGTTGTTGTTTTAAACTTTTTTTTTTCATATGAATGCAATCAAATTGGCCTGTTGTGGTTTTGTAAACTCGTGTGAGATTATAATCATCGTCTTGGATTTAATTAGTAATAATTTGTTTTGCATCGCCTGCGGTTCTAAACTTTCTAAGCTTTTATCGTATAAGCTAAATTCGTGTTTCACTGTGTAACAATTCAATATTTTTACCAAATTTTAAGCAATAAAAAGAGGTAAGGTAAGGTTCTTTATTTAGCTTGTTATCCTGATACACAATAACTATAACTAATAAGAGAGATACATAATAAGAGCAACTAAAAACCTGGCAAATAAACCTAAGGCTAATAATAACCAATAGGTACTATCATGAATTCATGAGTCTATCCACACTATAAAAAATGTGTGATTTAAAAATATTAGTTAGGTACTTAAATTCCAATTGCAATTAATTAATTGTTCTATTTGCAACTAAGTGTTCAGTAATTGGTCTTAAAGTAAGAAAGTACAAGGACTTATTATCTTTATCAGGTACTGCAAGAATACGCATACCTATACCTACCTACTGCCTAAATATCTATTTACATTTTGCATTTATCATAAAAGAGAAAAATAAAGTGGTAAAAAGGGAAAGAAAAAAACCCTCCCTTTTTTTTATCCAAGACACTATTTTAACTACGTCTTCATTTTCTCTTTAGAATAGGTATATACAGCCTCTACTCGCTATCTACGAAAGTCACAAAATGTAACTGAATGTAATAATAACAAAAAAGTATTACTTAGCCAATAATTAAATAAAACAAATTATAAAATAATATAAACAATATAATTATAAACAAATGCATAATAAACCAATTTTTTTTTTATATATTCCGCCATGAATAGTCGTCGTCGTAGGCCGTAGGCGCGTAGAGGCGTACTGACTGAAGCAGCTAACATTTAGAGATATCGCTTCGCAACCGATCACTCGACTTATGTTAATTTTATACACACGAAATTTTGTTTCCAAAATGTATTTCCCCGTCATGTACCTGGTACAAACTGGAAAGTTATTTCCCTATGACATAACAATGTAAAACATCGAAGTTCATCGCAATTCAAACTTGAATATTCATTTCAGTCTGCATACAAATAGTTGTTTTAAAATGCTACGCCCAAGTATTAGATGCCTACCAAATACATGCCTGCTAATGGTAGCAACTATATTATTCGTTAATAAAGGTTCTAAATTTGCTACAGACTATTTTTAAAAGTTATGGTAGTACTGGTTTAATTCATTAAGCACGAGATCGATGCCGTTAGGAGACAGTGTATTTGGTACAAGTTGTTCGGATATACTACCAATATAAAAGGTAAACATAGCTCACTTTAAAGGGAGCGTAGTTCCAGGTTGAAGGACGTCCTTACCACAATGTACTATGATTAATTATATAGGTATTATTAGACCGAGATTTAGATAGCTTATAAAGATTATTACTTCAAGAAGCACAAATTACATATATACACCAACCATAATTGCATATATAAGTACGGCTGAAAGAATACTTATATAATAAATAAACTATTATTTAACTAGCGGACAGCAGCGACTTCGTCCGCGTGGATTCCATTCCCGCTGGATGGTGTATTATGCACATAAACCTTCCTCTTGAATCACTCTATCTATTGCTTAATAGTGCATTAAAATCCGTTGCGAATTTCAAAAGATCTGTGGGAACAGTGGGAGCGACTTTATCTTATACTATGTAAAAATTTTATAAACAAATAATGCAACACCTTGGCTACTAAATTTCAGAAACGCATATGACTTCGCGCAATTTCGGTAGTACTGGTCGCCTATAATAGTTATTGGTACTATTATGGTTATCTGTGACAATAGTGTTTTCTGATTGTGTTAGCGTTTAGTTCGTAAACATCGTGTGTTTTCAAATAAACGCTCAGTGATCAACATCTACAAACCACCTAACGGAACTCAAAATAACAAATCATTTTACGATGTTGCTATGCAATATTTTTCTAAAAGGCAGCTCATAACTTTAACATGACTATAACTTTTACTTTTTAAATACTTTCTTGATTATCAAATTATTATGATCTCATTATAGTTACGGTGTGCAATACCTGCGCGGGCGCGTCCAGTGCACGGCTAAATGTCGCGCGCGCGGCCTCAGCACTCACAAACGGCCTTTGCAGTTCGGCGCGGTCGACGACCCGCCGCGGGGTCGTTGACTGAGCCCGCATTTAGTTTTCACTTTCGTTCACTAAGGATAACTGTACCATATACGTCACGTACATGCCCACAATTCTGACAGCCCATTCGGTTCCTTACACCTGCGGAGAATACGCAATATCGTCGTTTTAGGCACTACGTTACTCTTCAAATACCTACTCGATCGACCTGACAACTACTTCTAGGAATACCGGATGACGTTACCTGTGATTTCTATATGCAGATTTTAATTCGAAAGACTGAGGTCTTTAAACTTTAAGAGGTTTCGATAACCTAGGCCAATTAAATTCTAATTGGACATCATATACAACGAACGTTATTGAACTGAAAATATTCGTGTGAATATTTGTCCTTCTATTTTTATAATACTCATACGCAGATTGACAATCAATTTTAAAAGTAATCAACTTGAACGAAGTTTTACATTGACCTAGGTTTGAATAACTGTAACTGAGCACAATGAAACTCAATATAGCCATAAAAATAGCTGCAAGTATATCAGATCACGTTATTAAATTGTTAATCGATCGCATACCATACCAAACGTTCAAGCTATGTCCGTCACCTGCCTAGGCAGAAGGTTGTTGCACTAATGATTGCCGATGTCGTAACTCGGGCGTTGGACCAGTGTCCTTTTGATGCATTTTGGGTACAATTAGGTAATTTTGACGGGTGGTGGGAGTGTGGCGGTGGTGAGGGGGAGGTGCGGTGCGTGGGGTTGCGGGTTCGGCGGTGGTTGCGCAAGCGGCGGTCGTCGACTCGGTTATGTCAGCGGTTTACGTAAGCGTCACCTCGCAACGTTCTCGGAGCAGGCGCCAATTGTAGCCCCGCGACCGTTTCGCACTTCTCGCGGACTATTTGCGGACAGCGACGGTTCGTTAGCGCTCTGCACTCACACCTCTTGACCGACTCACTGCATTGTTCCTCCACGCCGCTCGGCCGACGTGTTAACTTCATTAGTGCCGCATCCAGTGCCCTACAACGAACTTACACACAACGTTGCTATAATGAAAAATGTTAAGTACCTATCGTAGAATCACAATGAATAATTCAAGTATATATTTATTTGAAAGCTCGGTCCGCATACATTGTGTAACGCTAAACAACCTCCAATTAAGTTCAACCTTTCATGAATCGATTAGCGCTAACATCAAATCGTCCATTGTAGCCGTTGTTAAGAACAGGTGTGCCCTAAAGGAGTAATTATGCGATATGGTTGCGGTCGAAGTAGAGAAGGGGCTGGAGCGGTTGCGTCAGCGTGCGGAGAGCGGTCGGGCTCAACGCACAAGGTTGCAGAGGTTCAATGCTCTAGAAATACGACACCCGACCCCGGGCAACCGCATGCTGCGGACCAAACCTGCGTGCGCGCACTGCGCGTCCACGCCTCTAATGCGGCGCTACAAACATTCTACATACAAAAAAATATTTATATTTAGTTTATTTTATAATATAATAAACGTCTTACCGTTAAATAAAACTAAAACTATCGTTTGATAGAACTAGCATTTGATAAAATCACGATTCAAGTCTACACAGATATAATATTGATTATAAGAAAATGAATACCAAATACATGTATTTAATATTGCGCTGAAGTTCTCCTAAATGATGACAGTTTTGTTTTAACGGTACACGCACAGCTTCGCGTGATAACCTTCAAAAGAGAGAACGTGGCGTCGTAAGCACGTCCAATGTGCCAACTCTTTTTTATGTAGTTGTTTCGTAATTTTTTATAAATTATTTTGCCTTCGACCTTTGTGAGCCGCCCAATTTAACCCGATTGGTATTCCTGTGGCGGGCGGCGACGTGTGCTTTTCGTAACTTGTGGTTCAGCAACGCGCGAACGCAACGTGATCGCCATTACATTAGCGCGGACCGCACCACACACAGTGCGCGTATACGCTACTCAAACTATCATTAATCACACTAAATACGCCATAAATATAATTCACTTTCATTATTATTTGAACAAGTGTATTGAGTAACCTTTGTTTATTTGAACAAAAACGGTTTGTTTATTATTTCTTCTAATAATATGATCTAGGGAGACGTGCCAATGTTTCGGGTACTGAAACTGAATTTGTACCTATAGGTATAATCTTATTGATTGGAAACGGTGCAGTTATGTGAGCTTTCATTAAGACCGTTCAAAGGCTAAAACAATGGCAAACACTTTTTGGCCTTTGACAATATTTCTGTATGACAAAATACCCCCTAAATATGTAAAAGCATTTACAAATTCTTATTTCAACAAATATGTACATAATTTGAATGCCATGCGACTCACTCATCTCAAAAATAAATAGATATAGGTAAATTTTATACAAACCTACTTCGTTCTGAGATGAGCGAGTCGCATGACATTTAAGTAGATTCTACTTAAATGCCTACCTACTTAGTAAGACTTAAAAGCACCTAATTAACATTCTATACTGATAATTTTTTAATTTTTAATATAAGTATATTCATGATGCAAAGAAAACTGATTAATATCAAATCTATTGCAGATAGATTTGCATCTATATATTACAATAGACTAATATTAATCAGTCTTGATAAGAAAATAAAAATGGATAAGTGTTCTATTGCGTCCAACATTCTCATTTCTTTGTTACCTTTTTTAACTGAACCGTTAAACGTTGACAATTTCTCCGTTCACTTCTTTGCTCATTCTGATTACAAGAAGGCGTAGAAAGCGTCGCAATGCTTATACAACTCTTTAACAGTGCACGCGAGCGACAACACCAGGGTTCGATTTACCAAGTCTCTACTGATTCGCGATTGCCACTTTAACCAGAGTTCACCGACCCCATTTGGCCCGTTCTACGAAGATGTCCACAATTTTGTAAACCGGCGCCAACATTTCACGACAGTAAATACAATGTTGCCATCTTCCGTGTTAATACGACGCGAAGTAACCGTAAACGGCTCAATCGAATGATCGGTCTTGCATCGACTTTGTTGTGGCAGATAGAGTACTTGCGTAAAGGGTGCGTAAGCCGCGGCGTTACCGGAACGGCCGTCTGCAGCCTTTCACGCACTTAATTTGGCAGGACCCCCTTCTCACCGCGCCTACCGCGCACCTCCTCGCCCCAACACTGAGAGAAAGTAGCTAGCCTACGCAATGCTAGGGTCATTGACCGTACTCGAAAATGCTCACTTCTGACAAAAGTGACACATTTACAGCGAACATTTCATATTCAGTATGTGTGGTCAGTTACTTGCTCGAATATTGAATGGTCGATCCGATTAGGTCAGTACGGTGTGGCCTATATTGCAGCAGTGAGAATGGGCGACCACGTAGGTAGCGTCTTACTATTACGCCCCTCACTTTACTCCAGAACCAATAAATTTGTGGAAACTGTCACCGCATATAAATTGATCCTCATGAAAGTACGCAGCGAACGGCGGTTGTAAAACGTCAATGGCTCGTAGTACTCCCCAATAATGGGTAATATAAATGAAAACAAGGAGATACGTATCTTTTAACAGCGAAATAAAACTGGGTACATAACGATACAAAGATGTGAAGCTTCACCGCGCAGTAAAAGGTTCGGCACGCGCAGCAACTATCCGATCAGATAATGAAGGGCATGGCCTAAATCTGGGCATGATCAGGGTCATCAGAAAAAGTAACCGTATTAAAAATATAACTGAATAACGTTCCACTAGTCCGCTAAACGCATGACAACGCGTACATGCCCCGAGGCTACATCGATTCGATAATGTAACTCAATAGCATATAATAATTTACTATTATTGTTGTCATGCATGCAGACAATAACAGTGATTACTGTAATTATAGCTTTCGAAAACACTTTGGCTGAATCTAGCCGAAATAAAATATACCTACTGTAGGTCAGTTTGGTTGGTTTTTCTAACTGTGCCGGTGAGCTGCGAGTTCAGAACTACAATAAAACGGCAATGAAATCATGAAACTGTGATTTTTGTTGGACTGTTATTTTCACAAACGCTACAAAAGCGTTAATGAGTTTAGTTGTAAAAGGCCGACCTTATTAGCAGTTGATGGTATACAGTTAAATAGTGTCATTTCTAATATTGGTATTTTCAATATGGGATTTTTTGACGGGATATTTGCAATGAGCTCAAGCCATATCCATATCGTTATGACAGTTTCGCAGAGATTTTACTTGAGTGCAAGAGTTACTAGGCACTTCAGAATAACATTAAAACTGTGAAAAAACGAGAAACCACTTGCTGTTATTTTTCCATACGCTAGGAAGGCGTTAATAAATTTAGTTGTATAAGGCTGATCATATTAGTACTTCACTGTATAAATAGTAAAATAGCGCAATGTCCAGTATTTTTAGCCGCTCAATGAAACAAACACCTTATTGAATCAGCAATTCTGCGGACAAAAGCGGTACCCTGATAAATAGCTATGGATCCACCTACCTACTTCTGAGATCTAACCGGGACATCAGGCAACTATTAGAAGGATAGTACTACTCATATATATCTGCAAAAACATAATATATTCCAAAGCAAGCATGGTTAGCTAACATAAAGTAAGTATATTTATAATTAATTAAAGATGCCATCGCAATTAATTATTTTAATTACCTGCACATCACGTCTTGGCTATACGCTGCACTGCATCGCTTAACAATATTTAATCGGACACTACTATACGAGTACGATATATCTACGCAGTTGTTAATCTGTTCATGTGCAATCAACTGTTAATTTATTGTATTGGCTTGCATGAGGAATGAGATATCCGTCTTAATATGAAGAATAGTTCACAAGAGCGGACTCGCACGTGCCATGGAAAATCACAGAAAACAAGGACACAGTGCAATAGTTCATTCAACCGGACGTTATTATTCAACGAGCGCACTGTGATGAAACTACGCAAATCTTCATTATTATTAACAAAGAACGACGTTTCGAAATATTAGACCACGTACGGAGCCGTAGGGCACGTAGTGAGCCCTCAAGCAACCGAAATATGACACGAACAAATGCGACGCAATGAAATCTACGCCAGCTGTTTACTGAATATGTACTTGCAATATGATTTATTATCATAAGCCGTTTTTATGTGGCCAGCAAATGTTTTTAGTGAAATACTGCTGAGCAAGAATTATTTGCATCGAAAGTCACAACAACTGTAGAAGTTTTCTCGAATTTACAGTGATTTATTTTTAAAATATGTGTTTTAAACTCGCAATTCACTATGACAGTATAGGTACAATTGGTCTCTCCCTTATAAAGTACCTGGATGACCGCTGGAGGTTCGCTCGGTTTTTTTTAAGCTAGATCGATTTATCGCTCCCGAAACCCCTGCATACTAAATTTCATGAAAATCATTGGAGCCGTTGCCGAGATTCAGATTGTATTTAAACATTTATACAAGAATTGTTCTTTTAATGGTCTCTCCATTATAAATGTGAATTTCACCATAAAGACATATTTTCAAAATAAGGTGTTTTTACACAAGTGTGGTCAAATTCAAGGATTGTATAGGTTTAAGTAAAATTGAGTTTAGTTAAATTTCAAAATCCCTAAAAATCCGCGATATTTTTAATCAATTAAAAGTTATCATAAAGAAATATCTTTTAGTATTCAGATCCTCAACAGTGAGAGATCTTTATGGGCTCTGATGAAGTTAATTTACCCCCTGTACAACACCCTAAACTTATATAATTATTTTATATGTATTACATAACAACTTTAATAAGGAACGGAAATATGTTTAAGTAATTCTTATTAGGTAACTTAGATTTTATAGGCAGTTTCGTTCGACTGCGAGTAGATTATGTAAAGGTATCAACATTTCAGTGTCACTGTCCAATGAAACTACATGTTTGAATTTCAAAATGACTATGCCGAACCGGATTACTCTATGGAATTTATTGGAAAATTACGCTTATTTATAGCGGCGGTAGCCCAATGGTTAAGGCATCGGACTCACAATCGTGAGGTCGCGGGTTCGAATCCTACCCATTATAGTACCGACGTGATGCCACTCCTAACACAAGCAATTCAGCTTAGCGGGACGGGTTAACAAGATTGCTAGTAATGTGGGACCCATAATACCCCATTGCTAGTTATAATTTTAAAAAACCAAAAAAAACAATCCCTTGCAACAAAATACACTCGTCTACTCCTCGTATAGCTGAAAAGCTTAATTGTTTGAATGCGTCTCCAAAGATACTGGGCTAATTTAATAGCAATTTGGTATGGACTAGGCTAGAAACCCTAGGAAGGTTATATACCTTAGTGGTAGATCTAAGACATAAGCCGTCTTGGTTGGTACCACAATAGTGTTAGTTATTCTTCGGTAAAATAGTAATGTTAACGAGTCACTGTATTTTAGTTGTAGGGCACTGGGTAAATGAGATTTGCGAACTAATGTCTCAAATAAGGAGCGCGGTGCGGTGACATTCAGATATTTGCCGAACAAGGATTTGAGTGGCACTGCTACTGTTATGGGCTAACGTGACGCTTACATCAAAAGCGCACGACCTGCTCGTTTCTTCATTTTAATGAATAAAAAATCCTACTTCTTCTATCTTAGGACGATCCAATCTCCGGGCCCAAGTCACGGGTAAAACTTAGGATTTTCAGCCTACACTTCATTCACTTAATATTCTCCAAATATACTAGTTTTTCATAAGCTGGGCTGGAAGGCTAAAATTATTTTAAAGGTTTTGATTATATCATCCATGCCGCTGTATAAAAATACTAATGATAAATCTACACAGGTGATAATTATTACCCAGGTCATGCGCATAGACCTGTGCCTGCACAGTTCGGGCCATAATAGATTAAGTTGTTTGATACACACTACATATATGCATAGAATATTAAATACGTTAATACATATTACCTATGTTTCTGATAAGATTAATGATATTTGGAAATAAGGTAATAGTAACAAAATATTTTTAATACAAGCTTTAAAGTGTAGATTTGGTATTAAAAGAAATTACTCCTTAAGATAAACCAATCGAGCCCAAACTCGATGGGTTTATCTTGTTTACATTATACTGACCGTATTGTAACGGCCGTGGTCACGGGTAGACTTGCAATACGGTCGAAACGTCGGGCAATAAACGAGGTATTTTACCTTAAATTAATCACGCGATTAAGACCCGTAATATATATTTTCATAATGTGTACAAATCGCGAAAGTTTATCAACATTTATCTTGTTTAATTCAGAAGTTCTTGTGGCCATCTTCCGACTGCATCGTCAGGCCCTACATATTATGCAGCACTCACTAAGATGAAACAAGTTAAAAAATACCTTTGAGCGTCTACCGGCTCCATCATCAGAACAGCTTCATGGTACCATATTATTGTATTTTCACCAAAGATACATATGTACACAAAATTTAAGCTCAATCGAACGTCGGGAAGTGGTTCTAATTTAATTTCCAAGATTCGTGCCGAACACACAAACATTGAAGGTTAAATAAAAACTTGTAAAAACGATTCTCGTTGTATGATTGTATTAACGATGTCGTTGTTGTTGTTCTTGTATTTAGAGCCAATGATTTACTCTTGAGGATACTATAATCTAACATGAGAGCTATTACGTTTTTATGTTGTAATCTAAATACCTAATTATCCACCGATTTACCTTAGTGTCTGATAAATTGATAACACTTTGTTCCTTACTTAACACTACACTAAAAATGGTTTAGTTCTTTAGAGTCTTCGTTTCAAGTTCGTACTAAAAGAGATGGATGGATAGCCTTATGATTGATATGGCGATGAAGTCTAAGTCTTATGTCATGAGCTTCTGCGAAATTTTACATCTGCATATCTTTATTTTTTTCAAAATGACTCTGTATTTTAAACTGTAATCCACTTGGCTGCCAAAGTGTCGTAAATACATCCAGATAATACTAAATAGGATTAAATAATGTCTGATCATTTACTATGTACATGTAGGTACCTGTTCCTCAAACATAACGACTTAGTTCAATATTATAGCTACTTAAAAACGTGCTGTCTTGCTCAAAGATTTCACAATTTTGATAATAAATTATTTTTACTGTAGCGTGTGGCACTTATGAACGCCTGACAGAATTAGGAATTCATATGCATGACTCTATTTTTACTTTTATATAGTTTCTTCATATTCACAAGAATACGCGCATCTATAGGAGTAAGCCGGCATTTGCTATTAAATACGTAGTTTGTGACACAATTGCAGTTTTCCGAGCAGTGTCAGTTTTTTGCCACACTTCAAAACGCCCAATCCTCGAATTTTCATCTAATCTTGCCCACATTTGTCAATTATCTCAAAAAAGTCAAAAAGAAATTCGCCAAATTATAATTGCATTTCATATACGCTGACCCCCTCATTTCATACAATGCACGGCTTGGACTCGGACGTCTATAGGTATCATCTAAATGAGGGTCCGCGGTTAAACCATGCAGAGAAGAATGTAGAGCCAGTGTGAAAATAGTCCTGTCGTAATCTATATCGAATGTTCTCTTAACTACTGCAATCCTCGGGATTCACAGATCGAGAGTGTGTGGTAGGTTCCCTCCTTAATAAATCAATTTAAACGGATTTCAGCCACATAACGCCTGATTCAAACAATTAAAAATAAAACAAAAATCTTTATTCACTTAGGATGCAAAACAACTCTTGTGATACGTCGGGATTCTACATCACACTAATATTATAAAGGCGAAAGTGATGTGTATGTTTGTTACTTCTTCACGTCTAAACGGCTAAAGCGATTTTAATAAAATTTGGTATGGAGTTAGTTGGATTAACACATAGGCTAATAAACCGCGGGTAACACCGCGGGGCACAGCTAGTATACATATAATGCCAAGTTCGCAAACAATAGATAAAGCCGGAGCTAAGAACCTGGCAATAAAAACTCGCGGCCACTCTTTTCAAATTGCCAATTTTACAATGTTTGAATGTTTGGAAACTTGATATGGTGCTGCGACTAATATACTTTACACCATGTATTGTTAAGGATTCAATCAGTTATTAATTTATTATTAACCAATTTTTTTTAAGCAGGCATATAAATATTAACCATTACACCAAAACACACACTCAAGAGAAATTTCACAATTTTTACTAATATATTTAATTTGAACTGCGACTGTGAAATGTTAAGAAATTTTGAATACGAATATATAAGATATATTTGAATATATATTTGGGTATTGCCCAATACACAATAGTAATGTACTCGTAAGTACTCATTGGCCATTATTCAAGATTATAAACAGATTGCATGACTAGTGAATGTTTTGAATGGGTACTAAATATTACTTTGAATTTATCAGAGTTGTAAATAAAGATGGAGTTCAATGTCTTCAATACATCAGGCTTGCATGATGATTAGCTATTACAAGAGATGAAGCTGTGAGTAGGTCGGCATATATTCATTGTTTATTTTCTTTTTCAGTAAAATTTGGATACCTATAGGTATTAGAGTTATCAAAAACTTACCTATCATTAACTCAGAATTTAATAACATTCCCACAGAAAGTACGTAAGTAGTAAGTAAGTTAGCTGACCCGCGCAACTTCGTCTGCGTAAATTTGCCCCGTTTTTGCAACATTTTTTTATTGCTGCTTCGCTTCTATTGGTCTTTTAGCCTTCCTCGATAAATGGCTATCCAACAGTAAAGGATTTTTTCAATTCGGACCAGTAGTTCTTGAGATTATCGCGTTCAAACAAATAAACTCTTCAGCTTTATAATATTAGTTTAGATAGATAAGATCCGCCAACAATAATTACAAAAATTGCACGAAAATATCAAATTCAGACACGTAGTAATATTGATTTACTGTCAAAGTACTTTATTATTTTACAACTTACAATGAAGAATGTAGGTACTAGCTTTTCCGCGTGTTCAAACTGTCTCTAGGTATACTGAAAATCATCTTAATCGGTTTAGCAGATTGAGCGTTAAAACGTAACAAACAGGCAGAGCTACTTTTACATTTATAATTATAATAGGGTTCGAACACGGCCTCGCCTGCGTAGATGATTTTACCCGCCAAGGTTTGATATTCGATTTCGATTCAAAACGCTATAGCACGTGTTTCTTTATTTACAACCATCAAGTCAAATACAAATCAACACAGATCTAACTTCAAAACTGGCGTAGTTTACCCCCTTAGGGATTGGTTTTCCAAAAACGTTGAAACACTTTTTTTTTTAAACCAATAAGTCAAATACGAAATTTCAAAGATCTAAATTAAATCCCTATTTACACCATTAGGGGTTGATTTTCCAAAAACGACATACATGTTTCTTTATTAAAACTGACGGAGTTTCATACAAACTTGCAACCCCTATTTTATCCCTTCAGGGAATAAATATCCAAAACGCTGAAATACGTTTTTCTTTATTTACAACCACAAAGCCAAATACGAAACTTCACAGATCTAACTTTAAAACTGACGGAGTTTCATACAAACTTTGACACCCCTTTACAACCCCTTAGGTACAATTTAAAAAAAATCAATCTTATCAGATCCTACCATCATATTAGGAATATTTCGTCAAATACGTATGATCAGCGGTTTAGGCTGTGGCTATCCATCAGACAGGTTGATCCATAAGTTTGTCAGTCAAGACAAAGAATTTTACATTACATGGCTCTACATATTAATGACTATTATATTACCAACTGCCAAATTACTTCTGATAATATTGAATAAAATAAAAATGGTTTATTTACTTTAACTTACATACTAAATTAAAAAAATGATTATCCACCATCAAGTTCAAAGATTAATAGAACTTAGCCTCAGCTAATAGGATTCACAGTTGTGTTTGTGATAAGTACCTACGTAGTCAAGCTAAGGTCCAAATAAAATATTCGGAATAATTGACGTGTGCTCAATGGTACACCTTTCCCAGACTCATTCATTCGTTTAATTCTTCGTCTATTTTGGTAAGACTTGCCGAGTGACTACATCGATGTCATACTATATAGCTTGTGACTCACGTTTAGAAACTTAACATGGAAACTTAATTCATCGGGGCGGTTCTTAGCTTCCTCACTTAAAGAGCCTTATTCGTATAAATGAATATCTGGTTTATATCGATATACTGACTTGTTCTGATCCGCTTGTAATATTTCGCTCTTACGAGATTTTATGAATACCTACTGTAGAAATGACACACGAAATATTAAGGTCACGTCACTTTCAGATGCATCCAGACCCAGATATAAGATTTAAAAAATAAAAAAATGGTGACGTTCTAAGTGTAGATGTTTGTTCAGATATGACGTGATGAAATGACGAGCAACGCGCGTTTGCTAACGCGCCTCCACAGAACTATATATAAAAATCAATGTTTGTCTGTATGTGTTCCGAAACCATTGATCAGATTGTGATGAAACTTTAGCAGAATGTTCTGGGAAGGCCGGTGGGTATTCCTGGCTTTAAAAGCCACATCGAAGCGTGGCCGAGTTCAGCTAGTCTTCATTATTGTTCTAGGCTTTCACATGGTAACGCACGTTATAAGTATGAAATTGTAAACGCGCGTTAGCAAAACGCGTGATGCACGTCATCTTGTCATCTGAACGTAATAATTTTTAGGGTTCCGTAGCCAAAATGGCAAAAAGACGGACTGACAGACAGACAGGCATGACGAAACTATAAGGGTTCCGCCCTTATAGTTTCGTCATGCCTGTCTGTCTGTCAGTCCGTCTGTCACAGGCATTTTACTCAAAGACTGCACAATGAATATTGACAAAATTTGGTGAAAAGGTGTCTTGTAGTAGCTGCTACATAGTTTGATAGCTAAATAATAAAAATAAATATTTTTCGGGGAGCCATACATGTAACAGAAGCTGATTATTTTTTCAAAAACATGTCTTTCAAAAACATTTTTAATAAACTAGGTTTTTAATAAACTTTTTTGATTGAGTGAATATTTTTGGAAATAATCACTTCGAAAGTTGCGTAAATTGTGTCCCACCCCCCGTAACTTTTAAACCATGTGACCAAAAAATATGAAAAAATCACAAAGGTACCGGTACTTAATAAATACTTTAAACTAAAAAGGGCGTAAGTGTAATTTTTGAAGGCTGTAGAACCCTACACTGAGCATGGTCCGACATGCTCTTGCCTGGATTTTTATGCTTACACTTGTGTCTGACAGAATTTTGAACATGAAATGTGACAAAATTATGTCTAAATTATTATTTTGTACATTACTAGGTACAAAATAATAATTTTACACATTTCATGTTCAAAATTCTAAAAAATAAAAAAAGAAATGTGAGGCACTCGGGGACTGCCGCGGTAAATTTTTCATTTTTTATCAACTTATACAATTATTTTTTTTCATTTTTTTTTTCAAATCTTTCTGATTTTGATAATATTTTCTTTTTATTTTTAGATCTTTGATTTTTTCTTGTCTACAAAACGAAAATAGCTAGGTAAAAATAATAAGTATAAATAATTAGGTATAAATAGTGTCATTACACACCAAAAAAATGTTTCATTCAATTACGTATTCGTCTCTATCCGTGCGAGCTTCGTACAGTCGTACCATAGACATAATATATGATAAGCGAACGCTCGGCCGAGCTACATGGTAGACGAAGTGGGGGGTGTTGGGTTTTATTTTCGTTACGGAATTTCTTGATTCGGTCGCCGCGCTCAAAGCCCGCGATAAAAGCTATGCAATAGCTTAAAAATTAAAAATATATATTACGAAAGAAGGGTTTACAAAACCACATACATAAAATTAGGCAGCATTACATTACTATTTAGTAATAAAAAGACAATATGACCGCTATAAGGATGTGATACGATTATCCATTCAATATCTAGTCACGTAAACAGTATCATCTACTGTTATATTGCTAACAAATAATCTTTCAGACGCTATAAAATTTTATACTCCTTCACGATTACAGCAATCAATTATACGGCAGTTTTAATAGGTACACTGTAAATATAGATAACCATCTAATTATAGCATTTTACTATTCATATACTTCAGTAAGGCTTGTAAACAATAAACAGAAAATCTTAGTTCAAAAGGTCATTTGAAAAACATTGTCTTTAAAACAGCATAGCTTTTCCCACATTAGGGAAATAAGTTACCGATGTAGTTCGCAGGATAGGTAACCACTCTGAAGCTGCTATGGGTTAGCCTTATCTACCAAATGACTAATGACTGCTGGACCAATTGAGTTCTAAAGGGAAGACCGCGATTTGGGATACCTACGTAATGTAGGATGCCCCAGCAGGATGGACTGACGACCCAAAACAAGGTCGCAGGGATGAACTGGATGCGGAAAGCGGAGGACGCGCGTATTGTGGCGTATCTTTATTGGAAGAGTTCTTGTTTAGGATCTATAGTTTGGGATCCGATGGCGTTGTGTGAGTTGTCTCAAGATATTATAATTATTCATCAGTGGACCAATATAGGCTGATGATTGATTATGAACCAAGCGAATTTCGAAAACTTTTAACATTTTTAAATTCCATGATTTTTTTGTTAAAATTTGGAATTAAATATAAAAAAGCACGATGCTAAACGCTTGAAGTAACTAACATACAATTATACCTGATCATTAGGTATATTAGGTATATTTTTCTAAACTGTTACTCGGCACACCCATATAATATCTATATTTTCTCTGTCATGTTCAAATGCTGTTATAATACTAGGCGAGTTTACTATTCACCCTCCATAAAATATTTTTAAAACTACAATAATTCTCAAATTCCACCTGGTATACAACATACATTTCACTTATATGCCCCAATAAATTAAGCTTTTAGCAACAAAAGCTCGTTGTGTGACTGTATTTTCATTACAGTAGCAATAAAGGTCTGCACGCGATATTTTTATAAAAATATACCAACAAATTGCCAAAACAATGAATCATCCAAAATTAAAATGTAAATCGTGAGTAGTAAAGCCTAAGTAGGTTTATATTGTGTACTTGCAGAACACGTGTCGAGTTAAGTTTATCGACTATGGAGTCGATAAAGCTCTAAACAGGTTTCTAATGTTGCCGATAAGGGAACGATTCTGCTTTAAACAACAACAAAAACAATAAAAAAACCTGTTTATCGTTTATATATGTATATATATAATCTGAACCTCGGCAACGGCTTCAATGATTTTCATGAAATAGTGGGATGAAGACATTGTAAGATTCAGTCTATTCGGTCCTAGCGCATATTACAATCAGTCAATTTGATAATCGTTCATTGTGCATTCAGCCATATTGGGAATAGGTTGTAATCGACCGGAGGGAAATTTAATATGCAAGGGGTGTCGGCGGCGATAAATCGATCTACCTAGGTTTATTTTTTAGAAAACGTCGTCTAAAAAATCAGAGCGAAGCTCGGTCATCCAGGTACTTAATCAGTAGAACATATTTAATCAGTAGAAACGGATAGAATGTTAGATATCTAGAAAAGTAAATGCTGTAATAATTATATACCTATGTGTCGTCTTTTCTACACTACCTACGTAGGTACCTACGCACCTAATACATCAGACATAGCAACAAAAACTACGTGTTGCTAACCGTTACGACGAGAGGTACACGCAACATGATTAATATGTTACCTATGCATCAAGTATATAAATAAAACAGTTTAAAAACAATGAACCGTACGTTGGTCGTAGCATGGAGAAATCTAAACATCACAACCTTAAATAAAATTGCTATTAGTATGCATGCCAAAGCGACAAACGCAGCCAAAATCGAACGGCGCGTAGTGATGGTGTAACCGCGTGAGTGAGGTAGTAATGGGCCGGGTTCGTTCGCCGATAAAAGCGAAAGTGCTACGTTCACTGGGACAACGACCGACTCCTGCGGACAGCCCCGGCGGTTTCCTGCATCCAGGTCATCATCATCAAACATGAGCTACGTCATCAAACATTTGTTTGCTACGATGCGCCTACGCGCATAGCAACAGAAATCAACTTCTACGTACTTTGCTCATGTGTTTTGTATATAAGAAATTAATCTTAACAAGAATTGAGAAACATAAGATATTTATTCGACAGTTAAAGACTTTTATAGCAACACTATAAACTCCATAAAACCATTTCAAAATACCGTAATAGTGTTACATCCAATTTCACTGAAAGTTTGCTGTAGGTAACAGAAGTGATCATTTTTAAGAATTCATGCAAACGGTACGTGGCCGTATGAAGTTCCGCATCCAATCTGATATGTATCAATATCCAATGAAATCAGAAACTTGAGACAATATGAAAGCTGTCAAGTATAATCTACTTTAGGTGTTCTGACACATTTTTGTTAGGTTTATGTTCATATTCATTGAGATACCTATGAAATGTAATCACAAAAATCGATAAGTATCATTATTTTAACCGTGCTTTACTAAAAATTATGCACATAAGTATGTTTATTAAGATGGATTGAATTATTTATGGAGATATCTAAATCTATTTCAGAAAAATACAGATTGAGACATGAGTAGCATTCCCACAAGTAATTACGCTCAAGGTATTGAATAACAAAGCTCAACTACTGCAATAAAAACTAATAAGGAGATATCATTTGTAGAAATTAATACGTAAAGCAAAATCTTTAGATTCCTATTTACGAATATTAGGCGTACGGAAGAGTGTGCAATTTGTTATAAGTAGTTGAAGTTTTTTAGGGAGGAGATGTGCTGAAAGCATTAGCTATTTTAAAAATAAAATAATAGGTATATTCACGGTCTACATTACTACTAAAATATTTCGTTACATATATATAAGTATATGCAAGGAGTATCTATGCTTTAACTTAAAAATATAATGACCTACGGTCGATTTCTACCACTAAGCAAAAGCCAAATCTATGCACCAAAATGACATGAGTGACAGAACGCGGGCAGCAAATCCGCCGGGGGTCACAGAGCACTTCTGGGTCTTCAGACTAAAGTGAATGATTGAATGCAATAAATAGAATGTGATGAATATATATTAAAATAATTAAGATCGACTACCTGCGACGTGATCTCTATCTTAGAGCTGCTTACATACGATTCGCGATGATGGATTTTGTTCAGATATTATCCCAGTCGAGACGACAACGAAGTGGGCTGCCTCATTGACACCTTCGTAGTATGAGCATGTCATCTACCTACTAGCTCAATAAATAGGGACTGTTTGCTATGGATAATATGCCTAAATTATAGCAAAAAACCTTCAATACTCTTCTAATTATAAAAAACAAAAATCAAACAAATATTGAATAACTTTGATGATATATATATATATATAGATAAATATTCAGGATACTTTGGATACCTTCCTCGTCGTCCACGGATGGATTAGCCTCTCTCCGCGGCTTCGCCAGCGTGATGTTTGATTTTTATAACTTTAACATTGTGAAATTTCATTAAAATAAGTAGTTTTGCGTAGGTACATAAATAATTAGTAGGAATTTTCATAAACTGAGAATATATAAAACTATGAAGTTCGGCTGGGTAAGAAAAAAAAGAGAAGCTAAGTATATATTACCTACTAAAAAATCAACTAAGTTCGAGTTAGATCGTCACACGTACCTAATATTCCTTAATTGCTGTTTCCCTAACTCGTAAGTTTTTGAATTTACCAGCTTTTAGATGGTCAGTTTCAAAAACCGGACAAGTGCGACTCGGACTCGCGGACCAAGGGTTCCGTACAAATTTATTGGTATGTAGATATTATAAGTAATAGTAAAGTATAGTTCAGGAATCGAGTCTCGAAATATACGTATTTTGCGGCATAAACGACCGTACCTTTTTTTACGTTAACTTAAAAGTTTGATTTTTTTTCACAACTTCAAAGGATTATAGACCTGAGTACCTATAGGATTTTAATTTCAACTTAATACCTCAACGCGTTCTCGAGATAAAGGGTCTTGACAGACAGACGGACGAACGGACTGATGGATGGAGGCACAATTAACTAATCCTATAAGGGTTCCGTTATTTTATGGAACCCTAAAGATGGTCAGTGTCCGTAATTCGTTAGCTTCCTTTACTGAACAGCTCTAAGAGTTAGTCGCTTTTCACTTAACAGTCAGTCAATGTACCTAACTACCATGTACCTAATATATACCTACTTAGGTACAATTTAATATGATAAAAAACCGCAAAACTAGAATACCAGTTCTAAATAGAATTTCATACTCATAATTAAAACTTAGGTGTCTAGAGTCTACAGATGAGACCCTATAATTAAACAGGACCGATTGCTACAAAATTAGACGTACCCGCATACGAGCTCACAATATATATCAATAACTAGTTCTTAAATGTATTAATGACCGCCATATATTCACAATACTTACCTAAGTATATAGTTTCCACGCTATCTCACGTCCTAACGACGCATATTAGTTTCTTAATAACCACTTGACAATAGATACGGTAAATTAATGTTGCGTACGAGTTACCTATTTCGTAAAAAGTTTAATTTGGCAATGGCCATGTCAATTTACCAAAGCAAATTAGTATGCGAGTTAAGTACCTTCACATATAGTAACTTCAGCGAGAGCGTACATATTTAAAACAGCTGGTTTGTACTCAAAGTCAACAAGACATTAAAATTGCATGAATATCTCGCCCCGAGCGAGGCCTGAGGGAATCGTAAAGACTTGTTTCATTTCAAGTAATATCGTTAGCGCTTGCGCCCCTGGCGCAAATGTGTTTTAACATAAAGCTTCCTCGAACAAAAACATGTTAAAATCTCAATAGTCAAAATAGAATACTACGGGAACAGAAGCTACTTAAATTTATTGCTAATTTACCCCAGTAAATAAGTATTTACCTACATAGGCAAGTATTTATTTACTGGAGTAAATAAATACTCCAATCTAGAGTTTTTAATAAGTCGACAAAAACTATTATTAAGGTTCATAGATACATAATCCTACCTGAAAAAATTTAAAAAAGTAGGTACCTACCTCCTGTTAGCCAGGGGGTTTTTTTAGTAACCGAAGAAAATTCACCGGAGTCTGCCATGTTCTGCCTTGAATTGAACTGAAATATTTTTGTGCATGTGACAGGGCAGCGAATGGCAGACCCCAAATCTTGGTACTTCTTGATAGGATGACGATTTTTATTATTTAAAAAAACGCTAAATATTTTGAAACATTCTAGTATAGTAATCGTTAGTATTTTTTTACTCAAGGATACGCTATATAGAATTCGCCTATTTAAGTTTCCAGTATTGCGTAAATTGGCTTTTATTACGATAAACATTTTCATTGAGGTACCACCTTTGATCGATTGAAATTTTAAATGGGTACTTTTACTAACTAAAGTTTGATTTTACAATCGTTCAAGTACTACTTTTACTAACGCTAGACGGATACGGAAATTAAAAATTCCTTTGAAAAATTCCATTGTTACCTACGCAAAATAAATGTTGATTGAACGACCCCCTTTTCCATGTTTGTTGTTTTTATTCGGTGATCAGATACTGTTGGGTGACATTTAATAAAACAGTTTTACAAATATTTTACTATTTGTTTGAGAACTTTTACTAAAGGTTAGCGCATTCAAAACTTAAATTGGTCATGTATCCCTCAATGGGTACGCGAACGTGATTAACACCCGAACTTTATAATAAATAATATTAAGTACATGTATGAGGATAGTTTAGATTTTCAGAAGCGTAAGCGCCTGACAAAATAATAAGAACTAGACAAGATAGTGAAACAGGTAAGCTGTTTGGCTCTGTCAGGCGCTTTGTTGTCTGGCGCGAGTTAATACATTGCATCGATCGCATATATTATTATTTCTACTCATTCCTCGAACGTGCTCTGTACCAACCTTTGGTTCCAACATAACGTACCTATTAAAATTATATCTAGGTACACCAATCACGGAAAGAAACGGTAGAATGCTAGGCAAGTAGGTATTCACCTTATGGAATGCTTATGCCTGTGCTTTATTAGAGTCAGCTTGTAACCCTGGTCACAAGCTGACTGTTGTACCAGAGTTTATTCCTTTTCCGAATTTTGGCCATATATCATGCAGTTTCACAGGGTAGCGTACTGAGACCTATACTATACTTACTGTCTAGGTACTGCAGATTTGCCAACATCCGAAATAATCCGAATCCTTAATTACTGGAACCTTAGCTGACGTCACCACCTTACTAGCTGCACATAAAGACCCAAAAATAGCTTCACAAATACTTCAAAATGAGTTAAATGACATATCTCACTGGCTCAAACCGTGGCGGATAAAAGCAAATGAAACAAAATCAGTCAATATAACGTTTACCTTAAGGAGAGGATCATGTCCTCCGGTCAGACTAAACAACTTCGAAGTTCCCCAGGCAGATCATGTGAAATACCTTGGTTTGCAAATAGATAAAAGACTAACCTGGCAAAAACATATTTTCACTAAGAGGAAGCAGCTTGGTACTCAAATTCGAAAACTTTACTTTACTTGGGCAAAAGTCTCATCTATCTCTTGAGAACAAAATACTTTTGCACAAGGCAATACTGAGGCCCGTCTGGACGTAAGATTCAATTATGGGGCACCGCATCCCACTTAAACATAGAAATCATACAAAGGTTTCAAAATAAAGCACTGCGTATGACGCCCTCTGATTCGTACCCAAAGAACTATTACATCGTGACCTACGAATTCCCACTGTAAATATAGGTACAAGACAGGGTGAGCGACGAGCGATCAATTAATAATATCTGTATTAACATGGGATCTACTGCCTCTGTGGCGCGGTGGGTGTGTATCCGACTGCTACCCAAGAGGTTCGATCCCCACCCAGGATAAAACTTTATGTGATGAGAACGATGGTTTATTCTGTGTCCTGGTGTTATTTATCTATAAAATGTATGTATTTAGAAATATATAAGTATGAAATTTATCAGTTGAAATAGAAATTTATCAATTGTCTGGTTTCCATAGTACAAGCTCTGCTTAGTTTAGGATCAGATAGCGTTGTGTGAATTGTCCCAAGATATTATTATATTACTATTATTATTATTGGGCACTAAAATCGCTAATCGCTTTCTCGCCGTTGCGCGTTGGTGGGACAAGTGCCTTATATCCCTAAAATGCCCCGTGTATATAGTACATAAGAGGGTATTACCCACCTACACGGGGCATTTGAATTGTTCATGTGGGAAATTACAAGAGTTTGTTTGTTTTGCAAACAAAATATTAGGTAGGTATATTATGGCCAAACTTTTATTATTGACCAATGACTAGGTTTTCAGATGCGTTTACACCTTAATGTTTAATTCTGATTCATGTGTTAGTGTTAAAAGTCAGTAATAATGATGTGCTTTCACCTAGAGCCAGACGCATGTGATGTTACCACTATCGTCAATGATGTCCCGGAGCTACACCTAGCCCAGAACGACCAGAGGTCTCAAGACTATGTTCTGCCCTAAAATACAGCACGACACGAGAAGGTGGGTATCTACAAATAATATTGTTGTTCTAGGTTCCTGAGTTTAAAAGTATGTACTTAGATATTGTATCCGTGAATTCAGTGTTTGTGAAGTCTCCTACGATACAAGACCAGTTGCTCCAAATAAGCCAACTGAATAATTAAATCTTGATAATCTTTACGCTTGGATAGGTACAAATAAAAGCAATAAGTAAATAGTGTGTGAAATTACTTATTGAAAAACACCAACGCCCTACATGTGAATTAATAACTGATTATCTTCTAAACGCGTGGATGGGTTTTCATCGTGCATCATGGCTAACTTTTCCGTTCGTTTACTTTACCTCCAGCTGACCAGAGAGCCCTCTCTCTTTTTTATACAATTATGAATAAACTAGAATAGAACCTTATAAATAAGTCGTTATGTACGTAAGTATCCGGGATAAATAGCATCCGTCATCCTTGTGTATCTTATGCATCTCTAATATAGGTAGGTATATATTCTGTAGGTACCTAAGTACCTACTATATGTGTTCTGTCGCACATGAAATATGCAGGTAGATATTCAAGCGAAACAATATCTACATATTCGTCGTCCATCATCTCAATGTTCCATCTCATGTAAACAAACGCGTCACAAAACAAACAACAAAGATTTTACAGGCGATAGTGGCGCATTCCCATCCGTGTTTACTGCATTGTTCAAATTTCCCTCTTGCCAATGGAGACAGCTAGTCGCGTACCTGTCTGGTGAGCGCAATCGTTACCGACGCGCGTCGGTCTGCATCGGCGGGCATGCGCACACCAACCACACGAGTGTTCGACCAAGTTTAGTGCGAAGTGAGGAGGAACGACACCGCACGCTGGCTGCGAATGGTTGTCGAGTCGCCGACGCGCCGCGCCGCCCGCACCCGCAGTCCTCCCGCCGCGCCGGCTCTGCGCGCTCCACGCCAACCGCATCATGGTGAGTCATTCCTACACAGTGCGAATCTATTCATTTACGACGACCTTTAATGTTTAGATGTAGATACAAATAAAACGATACGCTCCGTTTAGTAAACTTAAATGTCAGATGGTAAAATCACCGCACTAAGATCAGATGATTTGAGTACCTAGTCTTTTAAAACAGAATGGCATTAACCTAATTACGTGCAGTTAGATCTACTAAAAGAAAACAGAGGAAACTGCGTATTGAGGCTTATTGAAGGTCAAGCGTAAACGTAACTTATTGTTCTGATCTAATGTGTTGTTATAAATCGGTTTTCAGGTAATGGACAACCGACTAAATGAAGAATACGAAACTGATCACAACTCCTCAATATTCATAACAAATTTTCAAAATGGGGATATTGTAAACTATTCACTTGTTTTGATCAAAGGAATTATAACCAGAGGCAATTCTAACAACCAAGAAAAACTATTATGTACATTAAAAAGTGATAACACTCAAAATAAATCACAATGGAATGTTTTCAACGGAGAATTCAAAGTGATATTAGAACTACAAAGAGGCGAAAATGTTATAGAATTGGAGTACACGGAACAGCAACGTAGAACGTTATTACTTGATTATACTCCTAGAAAAACAAATCTTCGCGTAACTCCCATTTACATTATATGTCAAGGACATGATGGGTGTTTTCAAAGTCCACCAGATATTGACAACTCGATAGAAAGTGCTTGTTCACGAGTAGCACTTGGCTCCAAACTAATTCAAAGTATAACAGCTGAAAAGCTTTTTGAAAGTGGTGTCGGAAGAAAAACATTCCAGCTTGAACATGAGGTAGACCCTAAGAAACCAGAATGTCTAATATTCAAAAGCAGTCTAAACGTGAACAAGGCACGAAAAATGAAACAAACAGAATTGTGGTCACATTTTGGCCGAGAACTGATGTTATCTGATTTGGGAAGTAATGAAAGAAAGTTTCTTGGATTTATTTCTTGTACTCGCTTCAAGGGTACGGATATCGATAAGCCTATGACGCACGAAGAAATCATATCCATTACTGAGGCATATGCTGCATTAGGTGGTGGAGGTTTGGCACTATTCGGTACGGCTTGCCTCTACACATGGCCTACAATTGTTGAGGAAATAGTACCGAAATTCTTAGACTCAACGCCTGTGAATACTAGGCGATTTATGGACGATAGTGGTTACCGTGGAACTTTAGGAGGATGTTTTGCAACCACTTTGGGATCAGTTTTTCATGAACTAGGACATACTTTTGATTTGGGACATACGAAAGATGGTATAATGGGAAGAGGTTTCGACAATATAGACAAAGTGTTTGTCGTTGGAGAAAAACGATCGGCTTTAGTTAAAGATAATATGAACAATTTTAATGGGAAACCAGTGCAACATTCTACAGTTTCATTGCAGCGCAACATTAGTGTTACTATGAATGTGGCTGAACCTTTACGAGTTTTAGGACCACGAAGTAAAACGACGCTTGGTAATTTTGCATCAATGTCCAAGTCTGATATTATAAGAAGAAGTCCAAATGTCACTCCAATAACAAGGCCATCCAGTGTTTACTCAAATATAACAAACAGACATACAGATTCAAAGAAGAACATAAATCGAACAAATGGAAACGATTCGATTTATTGGACGAGAAATTGTGCAGTATTATTATCATACCATCGGTGGTTCAATAACGAATTTGGTAGAGAAAGGCAAGCAATAACAAGGTATCTGAAATTCGATAAAAACAAGATGATGATAATTTCAACTGCTGGTCTTCGAATAGTTGAAGTTCGAGATGAATCGAATGGCATGGTAATAGATTCATATGAATTTACAAACCTTGTGCCAGAAAAAAGGTTCTTGTTACCATTCACATTTTCACCTAAAACCAAAGTTTTGACAATAGTTGTAGAAGATGACTTAGGAAACGTGCTAAAACAGACATTTTCTTATTAAAGTTGGCGTAACAGTATTAGGAAAGTTGACAATAAAGTGAAGAAAAAGTTCGAAAAAATTATAAATATGAATAAGAAAGAATAAAATAATAAAAAGAGTTATCTCTTTAGTCTAGGCGTAATATAAATTAGAAAAACTGTAAGTACATTAAGAAACAGTGAAAGAAGCAATTACAGTGATTTTTGGTGTGTGCATATTTTATAAAGCGGTAACCCTAATCGACAGCGGGCAACTGGAAAATTGACATTTCAGCACACACAAAAAGATATTTCATTCACAATGACATTATTTTGTTTATATTTTTATCGGACCATACGTGACATAAATTAATCTTTTTTGTGAATGTGTGTGATATCTAAGATTTAAGTACATTTGTTCAAAGTAATATACGGATCTATAACTGCACTGAAAATGGCAAGCACCTCCGCAGAAGAACGCTTTTTTACCAAAGTAAAACATTTTCCTCCTGTTATCAATGGTCGTTTAAATGTTAAGGAATTCTTGGCAGCTTCTACGGACTTAGTGGCTATAGTTGGTATGTAAAAATATTTATTGTTATGACTTGGAATTTATTTTGGTTATAATTTAACTAGCTCATTTTGTTATTCAATATTTTCAGAACGATTGGGCACTGTTTTTGCGCCTGTGAAAATCGACATGCAAGGCAATATCGACGTAAGTTGAATAAAACTAAGAATGATGTACTTATACATAGAGGAAAATATCCTTAGGTAATTGCAATCCATAATTTTGTTACAGAAAATAAAGAAGTTTTATAAATATGACGAAAATTCTTGCCTAATGGAGTTGATGCTTGATGAAAACGCAAACGGAAAGCCAACAGCGGCTGAAGGTGTTCTATGGCTTAACAGGTAAAAACTTTCCACTAATTCAGTTCTAAAAAATTAGTTACAATTGCCTACACCAAGTTTTATATATTCATTTCTCTCATTACAGGGCTCTGTTGTTTTTCGAGATATTATTTAGAGAAATTATTAGTACTTTGCAAGCTAAAATACAACACAATGATGTGAATATGAAGCAAATCTTTACATGTGCTTATGAAGGATCTGTTAAAAAGTATCACAACTGGGTAACTCAGCAATTATTTTCTGTAAGTATTATCTTATCATAATTCGATGTATGATAAGGTTTTAAAAACATACTAATAAATATTCCAAATCTTATCTATTTAGTTATGAACTTATGACTCAACATATTTTTGAGGAACTTATGTACAATCTTTTTTATTTCAGCTTATTTGTAAAATCGATGGTCCCTATTAACAATGTCGGTACTACAAAAATACAACTTTTCAGTAGAGCAGTTTAAAGTCTATTTTGACGATAAAAATATTATTAAAGATCACAGCCTCTTCAAATTTGGACTGATTGTTTTTTATTAAGTATGTTACAATCTGAGATAGAAAAATCTGAGAATTAATGAATAGTTTGGGAAATAAGGTACTATCGCCACTTTTATTTGGACTATTTTTTGGGTAAATTGTCAGTTGTGGCACTTACTACAATTTTATTCGGACTCTTAATAATAATTTAAGTAGGATATGGCATTTGCGACATTTTCAAATGTGGGTTTAAAAATACTTTTGTCGTATGTGTTTGTTTTACTAGGGTAAATTGAAAAAATATACTGCATTTGTTTCAATCATTAAAGTCTTTATTAATCAAAATGTTTAGAATTGTTATAACAATTTGTTTACATAACATTTCTATGTACTTAATTATCATTAGATATCACTCAGTCTTAATCACAGTTTATAGAGCCTTTATTCTTAATAATCAGCATCTATACTTTAGCTACCTGACTTCGAAAGTTTAATAAAAAAAAATATAAAAAAGACTAAAAAAGAGAATTATTCCACAAAATTAAAATTCTACAAATAACTAATCAACATACCATTATAAAAATAGAACCTGGTCTGCTTATAGAATCAAAGCACCTTTGAAAGGCAGGCCTTACAGGCAGATCTTAAAGTTTAAAGTAAAGTACCTACTTATAATAAATTCAGTTTCAAGTTCAGTCTATATTTTCTACTTTAAACATCAGTCTAATTTCTCTAACTAAGCTTTAGGGTTATTATAATATTATGATAACAAAATAAATAGTATTTAATAAAGCTGCAATTTCAAATCACAATCACCTTAGGTAAACTTGTATAAAAAATAAAAAGTTTCAAAAAAAAATAACACAGCCGTCCTTTCACTGTGAAAAATAAAATATAACTTGCTTATTATAATAAAATTACAGTCTCAGTTTTCTACCTTAAAAGCTAGTCTAATTTTAGTACTTAAAAATGTTTGTACGGTAAAACAGGAACTTTAAAATCACAATAATCAAAAATTATCTCCCATCAAAAGTCTTCAGAATCACTCATTTCTCTTTCTCTTACATTACTAGATAGATGTGGCAAGTCTCTGTAGAATCTATTATACTTGTTAGGTATAACACCTGATTTACACATTTCGTTAAGGTCTTTGTATTTGCCATGTGGGAGAAGAACAGGACCATCATACGCTGGAGATATTTTAAAATCATCGGTGCGTTGGGTGTTTCTTTTCGTGGATCTAAGCACCACTAAAGTCTTAGGCTCTTCATCAAAATTATATTTAAATTCTATTCGATCAAAAATATTACTTGTAACCTTAACCTCTCTTATTTGTGTCCACTTCATTTTCTCATTAGTTACATCTTTCACCCAGTTTTTGTTAGCCAACAAATCTTTAAAATTATAGAAGTCGCCTAAAGTCATTTCTGTTACATTGTACGGTATACCTTCTCTTTTGGCCCAGCGAACCAAGCAGTACCACTCATCAGGAACGTAAATCAGTCTCTGCTTACTCTCTCTTTATATAAGCGCGTGAACACTGTCCCCTTCATTTTGGGTGTGTCCCTTCTCCATAAATCTATGCGTTATTGTTACATCAAACTCTTTAGCAGCGAGCAAATAGGAAGCGAACACAATACGGTTACGATTCTGGCCACCGCAATTATCCGACCAAAATCTAAACTCTTTCACCCCCTTTGCCGCATGCATTTTAATGAAACTGTATAAACAGCTTGAGACTTCATTAGCCCCTCTTTTAGCAGTACCCTCATGCCACATGTAACAAACAGCACTTTTTTTTGCAAGCTCAAACAGTGTAAAGTTGTAAGTATTTAGTTTTCTTTTATAATAAAAGATGCTTACCTCACCATG
Organism: Herminia tarsipennalis; assembly: GCA_945859575.2. Classification (NCBI taxonomy): domain Eukaryota; kingdom Metazoa; phylum Arthropoda; class Insecta; order Lepidoptera; family Erebidae; genus Herminia; species Herminia tarsipennalis. Next base: position 10,448,314 of record OX243840.2, read on the forward strand.
CGGAGATTGCAAAACTTTTTGAAAGTCGAATGTAGCTGAGATGATTTGAGGATTATTAAGTGCTTCTATTTTATCCGCTTCTTTAAGTAACCGAGCTTTTTTCTTTTGGGCCTGATGTTCTAGAAAGATCGTCTTTTCTTCTTCCGTGGGAAACTGGTTATTCTCAAAGATGTGGCAAACTTCACACTTGTCCTTCTTAGGCTTGTGAAACGCCAAGTTAAAATTAGCGTTTACAATGTCACGGTATTGACGTATGTTAGCTGGATTAGTATTTACATTACGACTAGAATCATACCATTCAACATACAGTTTGTGCATCTGTGACGTACTTTTTATGTTATTTAAATACAATTTCGCGGAATCTTTACGTGCGTAGTGGGATTCCACTCTGTCTAAACAATTGACGTGGTCTTTCACACTCTGAATCATTACTTCATCAATAATTTTGGCTTTATGTTCATATTTTCCTCTTTTATCTTCTTCTACAGCCGCTATGCCATCGTACTTCTTCGAAGCCGTTGTTATAATACGTTCTCCAGACGATATTGTGCTTAAGAACATCTGCTTACAGACTCTTTTTGTTTCGTTTCTAGCTAAAGTTTTTCTAGTTTCAGAAAAACGTAGGTTTTAGTACAAAAATTAACACATCCGACAGACTCATTAGTGTATTTACATGCAATAATGTCATAAATTACACTTCCGACGAAATATCCATTCATTAGTTTCATATAACAATGTCGATAGTGACATATACGACATAATAATGTGTTAGTATGTACAAGTAATAATGTTGGAAGTAACACATTCGACATAACGATCAGCTGTTTTGGCATAAAATAATGTCGATAGTGGTAGATCCATCAAAAATATTTGGTTGAAGTCCATTGAAAAAAGTCGTATCTTCCGGATACAACTTTATTAAAGGGAATATACCTGTATTATAATAAAATAATGAAAGTGGGGTCTTATAAAAGTAATAAGTATTAAATTAGAAAAAATATTGTTTGTTGTACGTACTAATTACACAAATATTAACATAAAAGGTAATTACCATGCGCTAAAGTTGTAGGAAGATTTTCACAGTCACCTGTTGACTTAGGCTGATAAATAAAATCTTGTTTTTTCGAATTTACTAAGTCTAGGATTCGTTTCGAGCGTTTCGACATTATTGAATATTAATAATAATAACTTATTGTCAACGAAATAAAAATAATAAGGAAAAAAAAAACGCGCGAGCGCTCCGCCCGGTGACAAAGTGCGTAGTGGCAGATACGTACGACGCTTCGCTCCCCGCGCCCCGCTAACAACGCTCGTTCCGTCACTACCTACATTATTGCTGGGACGCAGCTATTACTACCTACAATGTTAATCTAGAAACTGCCTTAATAACAAGATTTTCAATAAATTAAATTAATAGGTATTAAAGAACTCTTTATTGTGATTACATTTACGTAAAAAAGTAATGTTTGGTAAAAATGTACATCCGACAATGTTAATAGGGACCATCGAAATGTCACCAAACCTGCCTCAATTAATGTCCGCCCTTGATATCGAGAATAATGTTAAGGAATATGAAACCTTAGAAAATTACAGCATAACTTTGCATTTAGTCAGATCTAAAATTGACGACTTCTTCAAGGATAACAATATGTTTAATGATGCTGCATGACAAAAAGATGTCATTAGTTGGGTACCAAATTACCAATCAATACAAAATTTTAAAGATACCTATATATTTTCATTTAAGGTATGATTTCATGGAGTATAAATATATATTATGTTTAAATGCTGAATTGTATATAGAATTATATACCAAATAATGTATTATTATGATAATGCCTAAGAATGTACCATAGTGCTGTGTTAGAGAGTATGCGCCAGAGGCTATTTCTTAAGATTAAGAAATGATGAGAGATTATTTATTTTGTATTTCATATGAAATAGCACCTATGCATTGCAGTTCTTTAGAGCCCAATAATTTTATGTTCATATTTTGTTACACTTAAAATATAACATTCAATGTCCAGTGCCTTGTGAAATATTAAGAGGGCAAAATTTAACAATTTTTATAAGACTCAATGCATATATTTTACCAAGAGGTTATATTTGATACAATTAATTTAATGTAGGTCCTAGTTCAGTTGAGACCAAGGGTCAAAAATACTTGCTTTAGGACATAATTCAGAAGAAGTGCAATGGTCCAATACCTTTGCACTTCTCCTGGTCCTTAATGAATTAGTGTTGAGAACTGACTTATGTTACCTTTAGGTATAGGCCCAAGTATTACCATAAAAATCAATCAGTGGCAGATTTAAGACTTGATTTTAAATGTGAGGGCTTGAGCCCTCTGAGGATCCAAGATCTTGGTTTGGGGGAACACAACATTGCCACTGTTGGAATTATACAATACTACAGTAAACATACTGTAAGTAATCAGTAGAGGCAATATTATAAGACTTATTATAATTATAATATACAGCATAAGATATTTATTATGACATAGTTCCTTAGAGAGGTACCTTCAGTAGCAGTTCTAGAATCAATATTTTGAAATAAAAAGAGCATTGTCTTGCAGCCAGTGTTTTGACCGTTGTATTACTACAAATGGTATTAGAGGTGCTCATTGTATGATTTGTAATAATGTTTTGTGTGATAGAGAACATAATAATAACAAAACTCTTAATTATGAGAGTATCATTTATTTATATTTAATGAATATTTTAACTATGTTACTAATACTATAATCACCTAATTCATTTAGGTTAATATTATGTTAACAAACATGTTAATCCATTACTATTTACTTACTAATAAATGTGTTGTATATTTTTTATAATACCAAAGCTTTGCTTTCATACTCTTTCACCATTGTATTCAAGTCCTTAATTAAAAATTAAAAGTGAGCATTTAATGTTGTGTAACAACATCAAATAAAAATCTTTTCATGGACTTATCTGATATTACTTATTACCCCATTCCTTCCTCATCTATACACAAGTTTAGGAATAATTTCAATATGAATAACATTATAACACTTTTTATTCTATGATAATATTTATATGGAGTCCACAATATATGAATACCTTCTTGGAAGTCAAAATATTTGACCCTGTCTTACTCTTTGGAGGGTTTAATCTATGTGTTTACAACATCTGAACATCCCTCCACATATGAGAGATCATCAACATTTTTTTTTTATTTATTTCTCACACAATCAAATGTACACAAGGATTTAACAAACATCGTTAAACACAAATATGTGAGACTGGTCTCCAAGCTAGGTTAAAAACCTGTGTTATGGATAACCAGGCAGGCAAATATTATAAGAGGCGGTAGCCTAATGGCTAAGACATAGGTTCGAGTCCTACCTTTTTTTTTTTGTAAAGACGACTCCCGCAATATTGTAAAGGCGCCCGAAATACGAGGCTTGTAGGATACAAGTCCTGTATTGCGGGGGACTTTACAATCATACAAGTCACGGACACAAATTACACCCAGACTCGGAATAAAAATTTGTGGATCACACAAAGTGGTGTTCCGTATGACAATCGAACGCACGACCTCCTGCGTAGCAGAATCACATACTCCCACCGCGCCACATAGGCAGTCAAGTCATTGTACTACCAATGTGATTATGTGAACCTACTCCTAACACAAGTAATTTAGCCTAACTGGAGGGGTTAATATGATTGTAGTAATATGTGACCCACAATCCAACCCATGACGCCTAGAGGCAAAGGAAAGTTTCTTTTAATTTTAAAAATAGTATTCAAAGATTTTTTCCAAGTCCCAGCCAGAGCCGTGAATCAAACCCGCGTTCGCAACAAATCTCGCAACATTTTGGTAAAATTCAATGATGCGTCTTCAGGCATCGCTATATTTCTCCGGTTCCTTGTCAGGATTGACACTTTCGATCAGTATAATAAAAGTACACAATATATTTATTTTCAACATTTGACGAGTTTGTCAGTTATTTTTAATTCGTCAAAATAATGATGTTTGCTTTGAGTAAAATTCGGTACCTAGCTCAATTATTTTGGGTACTTTCCTAGTATATACTTTGAATCTATGTAGGTGGAGTTCATACTTAGATGTTTTCTTTTTATTCATTATGAAATTATTCCTGCAATTGTGTACCTATGAGTTATAATATCACTAAAAGTGTTACTGTCACCTATCTTTTGGTTGTGACAAGTAAATACTTTTTGCAAGATCAGAGGCTTGTTTCAAAGCCATGAAACTGAAGACAACTTCAATACTTGTTAGAACCCATAACATGGCATGTAAAGTAACCTCCATAGGTGTGTTCAGTAGATATGGATTGAATAAAAAGAAACTAACTAGCGGCATTTGCATCAGAACTGTTAACATCAGAAAGCCAGCTAGTTCAGGCACCTGAAAGTAATTAAAAACAATTTAGTATCTATCTATCTTAATTCTTAACTAAGTAATATTTTAATGTTGGAAGTTTAAAGATTTTCTTATTTACATTAATAAAATGTTGGTAGATATCTATACTAATTATTATAAAGCTGAAGAGTTTGTTTGTTTGAACGCGGCAATCTCAGGAACTACTGGGTCCGAATTGAAAAATTCTCTCTCTGTTGGGTAGCCCATTTATCGAGGAAGGCTATAGGCTATATAACATCACGCTCCGACTAATAGGAGCGGAGCAGTTATGAAAAATGTTGCAAAAACGGGGAAAATGTACGCGTACGAAGTTGCGCGGGACAACTAGTGAATTTATAAAGCTGAGGAGTTTGTTTGTTTGAACGCGATAATCTCTTAAACTACTGGTCCGAATTGAAAAATTCTTTTACTGTTGGATAGCCCATTTATCGAGGAAGGCTATGGGCTATATAACATCACGCTACAACCAATAGGAGCAGAGCAACAATGAAAAATATTGCAAAAACGGGGGAAAATAACGCAGACGAAGTTGCGCGGGTCAACAAGTAATTTATATGTAGGTAGGTAGGTACTAACCCTGCATGCTAGGTTTCCATAGTGACCAAGATATATTCTTGGTGATTCAATTACAATCAGCAAAGTGTAAACAGTCAATGATAAATATTTAGTAAGATGTCCAAGACTGTTTATCTGAAACAAAAATAAATTTATATGACTTGTGTCTACATAATGATACCTACTTAACGATTTAAAAAAATAAGCTTAAGTAACTTACTTTGGAATATAAGAAAAATCCAATAACAACAAACCAGATGATAAATAAATAAAAATTAAAATACATGCATTTTTGCAAGTGCAGCATAGTTTTAAATTCCATTTTATTTAAATCGCACAAGGTACCAGTAACTAATAGTTTTTAAATAAGATTTATATTCATCTAACCAAAGAGATTAAGAATATAATTTAAAAAACTTCGTATATGTAACGTTCGAAAGTTATCTGCACAGAGAAAGACAAGTAATATAATCAGATCAGATATCTGCAGTTAACTGAATATTTACACAGCAAAAAATAAAACTATAACTTATAGGCCAATGTGATTTGTTTTGTTTCCATCATGTTTCCATGGTTACTGATGGTTACAAGTTTTTTTTTTTAATTTTAATGACCTGGTCGCTTGGACCTATAAGTCTCGTCATATTTTATTGTTTGATCTGAGTTTGACTAACCACGCACTACATTTCTTCAGTTCTTTTAATTTTACACGATACGCGGAGATGTCAAATTCAAGGACATGTTAATTTGCCGCCATTTTTACGACTCCAACGTACACGTTGTAATGCCTAGTTTACACGTAATAAGTGGTTATGTCGTCAACTAAATTTTAACTAAATTGCACAACACAAATATTGGGGCGCCAAAATTGGATCTCGCTCCAACCACAATCTGGCCTTGTGCCGGCACTGTAAAAAATATACGCTTATTTAATCACTGTTGTTTTTTAAGGGATACCTTTTTTACTCATAATGATTTTTGTCCTATTTAAAATTGTCATAATAAATTAGGCATAATTTTCTTTGTCATAAAAATAGTGTGCCATAACTGGTTTTTAGCATACTGTGTTATTAAGCATAAATATTATATATCCTATTATATTTATTCATAACTTTGATATGCATAAAGTTGTAAAGCATAATCGACTCTTGACATAATCAAAATTTGATATAATTATGAAAATAATACATAATATTGTTAGGTCGAAATTAATTATCTTTAACACCCCGACTCAGAGCAATCCGACTCGGATAGGTTAGGTTAGAAGACTAGCCTTAGTCTTCGTGTTAGGTTTTTTTTTTTTAAACCACCCAAAAGTAGGAGCCCCGCGAAGCGGGGCTCCGTCGAAGATAGTACAATTTTATGCGCCTACATGTTTGACGATAGCAATGTATAAAATAGTGTAATATTGTTATTAAAACTTTTGTAGTTAATTTTTCGGCATATAGTTTGTATGCTTATAATAGTTATGGTTATGCGTCGTTATGCGTAAGTAAAGTTATGCTTTGGCATAGTATGCGTTTTAAATATTATGCTTATAGTGATTAGGATTAAAAAATTATGATTAAAAAAGTTATGACGCATGAGAATTATGCGTAACTAATATTAGGAGTATAAACATTATGCAATGTTAAATTATGACATAAAATCGTAGGAATAAAAATAGAGAACCGTTTTTTAAAACGTTGTACTATGCGTTTAAATTTTTCAAATGAGTTGTTATCTGTCATGATGACATTTCGATTCGCATTACGACTGCAACTTCATTGTATAACGTAAGGTCAGCAATAAAATGATTCGTAAACAGGTGTCATTAGTATTACACAGAAATACCTACTCTAAAGAACTATACATAAGCACTGTACTATACAGCACTATTTATTAATAAAGATATGTTTTAGTTAAAAAAATATCACGAAAGACCACAAAAGTGTAGAATATTCTTATATTTTGCCTATTTACTTATTTCTGTTTGGTGTTTATTAAATATTAAAGAATACTAATAATATTATAATAAAGAAAAAATGTAGGTACATAGTTCAAAGAAAATAAATATTACGTCCGTTTCATCACCATACACATACGTACGTACATATTACCGACTTAGGAGTTTTTGTTGCTAGCGGTACAATTTTGACAAGTACTACAGAGTGGAGTTGTCGCGATCGCGATTATTTTCTCATTTGAAACGCATATTAGGATGTAAGTTAATTTTATGTAGTCTACCTTAAAATACAGTCAGTATCTGATTTACAAATTAAGTATGTACAGAGTTTGAATCTTTTGTTTTATAACACTTAGGTACTTACACGTAAGTTTATTTTGTTTTTTGACACCAACAATTTTTTTCGTAATTTTATTAGAACGAAAGATAAAATGTATCTTTCCACATTCTACAAAATACAACTTGCTAAGTTAATAGCATTTAATTTACACCCTTACATAGGTACTAGCAGTACTTTGCAGTAACATTCAATGAAATTGGGCCAAACAAGCGATAGATAAGTTTATTCGAATATTTGTATAATTCACTAATTGTTTGTGTACTGAGGTAAAGAACTCGTTATAAATAGTGTATTTCAGTGTGAGGAATATGAGTGGTCGCAGCATCTTAGGCTGTAAGAGCCGCAGTGAAAGGAAAACCAAAGGAATCACATTTTATTCGTAAGTATTGCTAGTGCTTATTTTTTACATTGCGATGAGTTAAAAATAACATATTTCTACAGAATACATCGAGTGCTTTGAAGTGATCCTTTGATTCAATTATTATGATTATTGCAATTAAAACCTTAAAGTAATTGTATTGATTGTAGTGATGCCAACTTTACGGATTAAATTTTATCCTAGTCTCTAATGTTTTAATTCTAAATCCTAATCTAAAATGAGCGTCAGCATGAATTTCGATTTGATTAATTAACTTTATAATTGATTTCATTCAAGAAGAATAAAGAAAAATATATTATGATTTATAATGCTTTAGTGGAGCTTAAGATTTTTTACTGAATACTATACCTACACAATATTGAGGATTACATTGTAGTTAGTTAATTGACAATTTGTTTTCTTTGTTCTTGTAAGTACCTATAATGAGAAATTAGGAGCTCTCAGTCACTGGAATTTCTTGAGCTTAAACATGAATGAACCGATCACGAGAACTTTTATCTAACACTACCTGTCTCACGCAACTTCATCTGCGTAAATTTTCCCCGTTTTGCTGCTCCGCTCCTATTAGTCGTAGCGTGATGTTGTATAGCTTAGCTTATAGGCAGGTAGGTCGTTGCCTTTTCTTGATGTGAAGGTATCGGCGAGACAAAATGGTACCCTCGGACACTCAGTATACCGAAAATCTACACACACGGATAGGTATTTACATACCTTATCGCCCCAACATCCGCGCCACTTACAGTCCATTGTAGCTTCTTTAACAAACAGAGCTGATATGACCTTTGCGATCCCGAACACTTGGAGGGTGAACTTGCACACGTTCGGGATAAGGTAATATAGAGCAACAGATACAAGCATAACCTTCAACGTCCAAAGAGCAGAAAACCAGAGTAGTGTTGCCCAAATGCAAGAACAAGACGAGACTTAGCCAGTCTTGGTCTTGGTCTTGCGCCAATACACCTGGTCTTGGTCTTGGTCTTGGTCTTGCGCTCCCAGTCTTGGTCTTGGTCTTGGTCTTGCAGCAAGAGTCTTGCAAGTCTTGCAATTACCTATTAGTCTATTACTATTTATTAAAGTTTACTTTAAATCTTAGAAAAACGTATTAGAATTGGAACATTGTGAGCTTGAATTAACATAGCCATAGTAAAGATCAAGCAGATTAATAAGTAACTGAAGATTTGATAAGAAATTCGAAAAATCAACTGACCTATATGTCGTTTTCCATGGAAGTAACTGTTTCTTAATAAACATTTATGATTTATAAGCTTACATTTGCTAAAACATGTAAAAAAACAAATTAATTACAATAACTTGACTGTATTTTAAAGAACAATACTTATCTGTCTAGAAAGAGATTGAACCCTCAACTTATAAGAAATTTAATAAAAGAGTTTACGATTTATTTGAATAAAAAATAAAATACAACACAAATCAACAGCTTTATCATTAGGTTATGATACTTTATATAATTTTTTTTGACCAAGAATTAATACAAAGTAACCATCTGGCTGACTCATCACTTAACCTATTTCTATGTTTTCTAATTACTAATGATGCTTTAGAAAATAACCTCTCAGCAGGTACTGAAGTTGCAGGTATTGAGAGAAAATCACGGGCCATTTTCGATAAAATCGGATACTCTGTCTCATGCGTCCTCCACCAATCTAAAATGTCTTCCGAGCTGGCAGTTCTTGGTTTTCTCAGGTACTCCTCCAACTCGTCTATCACTAAGCCTTGAAGACAAGATCCAGATGACGTCGAGGGACATTCATAGAGTTTATCAAAGTCTATTACGTCTTCATCTTCATCACATACTTTATTTTCTTTTTCTGGTAATTCCAGAGATTTGTTCAGTGAGTGTAGACTTTTATATTCTTCATAAAGTTCATTGAACTTGCGCAGACTTTCTGTTTTAAGTTGCTTCCCCCACATTGTCAGGTCAAAAGTCTGAGCCTTATGCCTTGGGTCTAAAATTAAAGAAGTACAATAAATCCAGTTGCTCTTCTTGTAATGTTTAAGCATTTTGTCTCGAGCTGCTTGGAAAGCTAGAATGAGCCTTTCATCCACTTCAGATCGATTAGGTTTCTCATCTAACTGTTTTACCATGGATTCAATTTTATCTAGCAAGAGATTGAATGATACAATGACTAGCGGTAATGTAACATATTTGTCTCCACCAAGTTTTGTACTTAAAAGTTTAAAGTTTATTAGAAATTTATGTAATTTTTCGAGTACCTGCCATTCATTAGCTGTGATTTGAAAATCATTTAATTCGGTGACAGAACTGCACAATATGTCAATGCCCGCTCTCACTTTTAAACCAAATCCAATCATATCATGTGTGGAATTCCATCTCGTTGGACAGTCAAGAATGGCATTTAGATTTGATGGCACGCCAGCTGCTTCACAAGCAGACTGAAACTTCTTCTTCACTATCTCACTTCTTTTTATTTTACTGGAAATACTGCGTAACTTTGTTACAGATGTACGCGAGTCAGCAATATTTGGTGCAGATTCTTCATCTTCCTCATCCTCAGTTTCGTCTGCATAGTCTTCGTACTGCTGATCTTGCGCGTTAGTGTCAGACTCACAGTGTAATGCTAAGGTCTTTAATAAATCTTGTACACCAAGGTTTAAAATGTGAGCAAAGCACCGGAAATGTTGATTGTCTGAATCAAAGTGTGGCGGCAGCTGTTTGCCCAGTTCATACATGAATTTGGTATTTGCAGTTGCGTTGTCGACCGTGATACCTTGTATTTTATCAATTATGCCATATTCCAATAAACATTCATGGAAAATCGTTGCAATATCTTCCCCAGTATGTCGACCGCGTGATGGTATAAAATCAAGAACTACAGATTGATACTTCCATGCGTTGTCTATATAATGAATAGTAACCCCGTAGTAACTCCTACCAGCAATTGACGTCCACCCATCAATGGTAAAAGACATTTTAGATGATAATTGTTGAAGTCGTTCCTTGAGATTCAATTGGAGCTCTTCAAATCGCTCTTTGACTTTCCTTCTAAGTGTAGACCTTTTAGGAAACACCATATTAGGGCAAATACGTCGAAAATATACTTGTGTAGCTTCGTCATCGAAAAATGAGAAGGGAAGATATTTTTTCACCACCCAATCAACTGTAGCTGTCGTGATGTTGTCACTGCTGTTTTCCGACTGAAACAAAACAATAAATCTTGTGTTATTAGGTTTGAGCGTATAAGAGGAGGAGGTTTGTTGTTGTTAAATCGAGAAAATCGTTAAATTGATATTTGTTATATTAAGGTTGCACTGTACTGTAATTTACCAAAATAAAGTACTTAGTTGTTACTGGCCGATTAACTGAAAATATGGGTGTTTATAAAAAATATTTAAGACGATAATTACATACTTAATATGTCGCACCCCTAGATGAAAACTGTGAAAACACCACTAACTCAAAAATACTTACGTAAGTTAATGGCGTTTTTGAAAGTATCGCATGAATAGCTACGCGGAGTTAAAATTCTTTTAACTGTTAAAAAAATATTCTTACCTGTCCACTTCCAGCGGTTACTAAAAAGCTTGTGATATCTCCACTTAATTTTGGTTTAACAGGAAGAAATATTTCTGATTCCTTTTTGTGGAAAGATATTAGATGTTTCCTTAAGCCTGAAGTGTTTCTGTTTTTCATTTTTATTTCAATCTTTTTATGTTGGCACAATTTACAGAAGGCAGTTTGGGATGCATGAATTATTTCGAAAAACTCCTCAAATTTGCTTTTGGGTCTTTTAGATCTGTGACTCAAACTCTCGTTACTCGGACTAGAATAATTTGAATCTTCGTCACTCATATTAAATTGTACACGTGATACGTTTTTAGAAAACAACGAGAATTAGTAAAAACAATTACTTATCAAGTTAGACTCGAAGCACAGCTCAATTGGAAATGACTGGAATTAAAATAATTCCTTTATTTATAGTACGTTTCCTTGCTTTACCGCGCCGCCTCGCCACGTGCCGGCTCTATGAAAAGGATGCCGCCGCAAATATAACAATGCCGCGTGCGGCGTACAAACACACACTAAATATTACCTACTTGTACAGACGCGACGCGTGAATAAAATAGAATTAGTGCCAATCACTATTCTTTACATATAAGTGAATGTTTTGGCGTACATCTATACTAATATTATAAAGCTGAAGAGTTCGTTTGTATGTTTGATGACAGAAGTTTTAAAATAAATAAATAAGTCCTGAACGTCACTATACCTCCAAAGTTACTATTCCTCGTGGACGAAGTCGCGGGCACAGCTAGTAAATACTTACTCTCATCATCTCTCTCAGAGATATTCGGGCTGGTAAGTAATACAAAACTCTTATCGCAGGCTTTTTATTTTATTAGTAGGTAAGTACCTACGCTTTTTATATTATTTTATTAGTTTTGTAGAATTTTTTTACACGTTTCAAGTATATTTAAAAGTGGCTACAATATTTATTAAACGGGTGATATTTGAACACTTTTTTGCTATTTTTTCTTGTAAAAACTTAAGAAATATAATGACTAAATGTACAATAATAGTACCTAAGTAATTAGTTTAAAACCATATAAGTAATCAATATTATAATATATACTTACTAGAATGAATTAATATGACATCTACTACCTATCCTTACCATTTTATCCTAATCATAATACTACTTGCGTGATCAGTATAATGTATTCATTTTCATTCTAAGCACTCTGAAACTTATTTATTCTTTGGAACACCTGTAGGTACTCTACTAGGAAATTATTTTGCATGAGTATACCTTCGCCCTATGGCGGCAATCAAATAGTGTCAAATGTTATGATTTCGGCGTGGCGGCAACGATTGTTTTAGATTTCAAAAGAAGCCGCCGGCGCGTGTATCATAACCATGTACTTCCGAAAAGCGGCAAATTTCTTTGAGAAGTAAGTACAAAACCTTTGATGCCGCATTATCAAAGTGCCGATGGTTAAAACATAACTATGCATGCACTCAGTTTGATTTTAATAGATATTTTTTTATTCGCTATGTTTATGGTATTAGTCGTAATGCGCATAGGTCCAGTTTTTCATATTCTTTGATACAGTTTTTTGCGTCTCATAGAATTCCTAAGCGTACCTACCTATACACCGAACTGTTACACCTAACTACTCAGTGAAATAGCGCTAAGTCCTAGCTGCAAGACGCAAGAGTCTTGCAGGCTATGTCTTGTTCTTGCTCAAGTCTTGCACGGTCAGTCTTGGTCTTGGTCTTGCTAAAAATACGCGGTCTTGTTCTTGGTCTTGGTCTTGCAAAAACGCAAGAACAAGACCAAGACTGCAAGACCAAGACTGAATTTGGGCAACACTAAACCAGAGGTAAATGCCGACAGAGTACAAGCTTTTATGCCGTACATCAAAGGAGTTACGGACAAAATTGGAACAGTATTGAAGAATTACTCCATTAAGACTGTATATAGTCCGCACTCCAAGGTTTCGAAGCTTTTACGAACGGCAAAGGATGTTATTCCGCCCCAAACACCTGACGTGTACAAGGTGGATTGCAGTTGCGGTAGTTCCTATATCAGACAGACCAAAAGGACAATCGCAGACAGGGTCAAGGAACATATCGCTGCTATAAAAAACCGTCAAGTTTACAAGTCTGCTATCGCTGAGCATATGTTGGAATCAGGACCAAATCACTGGATAGAATTACGTAAATCACAGGTAATTTTCACCGATCGCCACTATTATTCTAGGATAGTACGCGAGGCGGTTGAGATCAAGAAGTACATAAATTTCAACCGAGAAGGTGAATACCGGCTCTTACCATCTTGGAACCCTGTAATCAGCAAATCCAATCGTAGCCTCAGTGTAAAGACGTTGTAAGTGTAGTGTGTAGAAGTAGTTACCGACAGTAGAAATTATCAAAATCATCAAGACCAGGCGAGGGTAGTTGAAAAACCACGGAGACATCGGTAAGCTGCCATCAGTCGACACGTGACCTCGATCGGTGCAATTCGATCGAAACGTCGGGTAAATAAAAGGTTCCTTTAAATAATTCACTCGATTAAGTCCCGAAATATATCTAATATGTATAAAAATCGCGAAAATTTAAAAACAATAATAAACAAGGTATTTTCCATAATTATTATTCACGCATTTGATATGACTGCTGTTTTACATTTCGTAATCAAAATGCACGCTGCATGGCAATGGAAGGAAGTATTTGATTCGACACCAGCCACCACCCGCCTGCATTGCCTGTCAAAACACCGGTACAGTGTCAAAATTCCCTGATAAAAGTCTATCAGTCGAGTCTGCGGGGGGGAGGGCAATTACCCCAATGCCTCCCCTTGGATCCCCACCTGTCATATATAATGTATGGTCCGCCCCGGCAACAGGGCGCAAGGGAGTGCACTTCGTGTCCCTGTCACTACGCTTGTTTTTAAGGTAAATTTTAGACGTAGTAGAAGTTTTTACATATTTTTTCGGTGTAGTAACTTTAGGATGTAGATGCATCTACATCAGACCAATCTTGTACCATAAAAATGTTTCTCATAAATCTTGAATTGCACCCCTCTAAAAGAATTTCTGGCGCCGCCCATATATAATTGCCCCGTATTGTAAACAAATCAACATTCATAAGATTTCATTTAAAATGTTCTGTTGGTTAATTACAATCGGTTGAATATCGATAGAAGGAACCATCGACAGCCAAAGAGCATGTAAATTGTCGACAACACTAGTCCGGGGTTGCCAGCTTTGAGGTTTACGTCAAAATTTAGGCTGAAATGAGCAGTACGGGAGGCTTTTGGGGCTTAATATATTTTAGGGAGTTTTTTTTGGGTATAACACATCTAGCCTACGCCAGTGTAGAGTTAATTTGAAGACCTCCGTCACCGTGCGAGCGACTCTCTTGGCTGATTTTGACGTAGATTTTCAAATTTCTTGTAAACAATAAAGGTTTTTGGATTTTAATTTAGGGAAAAATAAATACGAGTTGGCAGCCCTGCACTGGTGTCACTGTCAACTTTTAGCTGTCAGTGTCAGACAGAAATGGTGAAATACGAATAACCTAAATGTTTTAAATAATTTTAATAAATTTTTAAGAAACTGTTAAAATGTTGTCGCAATCAATTAAGATAACTGTAGGTCAGTTGAGAGCACTGAAATGATTAAATTTTATTTGATTTTAGGGGATATTTTTCACTGTTTATTTATATTTGCAGGTCTCTTACGTCCAGAATGCACCCAAGTTGTAATTACTGCTGGTATAAAGTATTTTCCACCCCCAAAAAACTATGACCGTAAGTAAATGAACACAAATTACATACTGCCTAACTTTGCCTCTTTCTGTATTTACGACACCTATATTTTTTTCCATTTCAGATATTGAAATACCAGAGCGTCAGAGACTTCGTGTTTATGACAAAGTGCCCATGTACCCCTCGAACTTGAAACCTCCGAAGATGCAGAAACGTCTGCGGTATATGAGGGGACCTGAACCGTTGCATACCACGCTTCAGTTGCAACAATATGGTGTTGTTGTAAGTAATCTATTTGGGTATAGCTACTGTCCCGCTTAATTTTGTCTGCGTCAATTTTCCCAGTTTTTGCAAATTATTTCATTGATAAATATTGCATATAGCCTATCTAATACTAAAATAATTCTTCATCAAACCAGTACTTCCTGAGAATAGCACAACAAACAGCTTCAGCTGTATAATATTAGTATATATAGTTTGTATCAGTGGCAGTTCCAGGATTTTGTTTTTGGAGTATTTATTCATTTCATTTCATAGTAAGTCAGAGTCAAGAGTTTTAGTGCTTCTTGGCAAAGGCCTTCTCTAACGACTTCCACTGATTGTAATCCCTCTAAACTCTCCTCCAGTTTGTGTACTGCATAATATATAATGCTAGGTGTTTATTAAAAACTCTAGGGCTAGCTGTGTCCGCAATTTCATTTGCGGGAAGTTGCAGTGATGCTCTCTTCCTTTACGTGTTAGCGTCATGATAAAAGTTGTATTTGTCTCCCTGTCAAAATCCGTCCAGCCGTTTCGGAGATTAGCCGGAACAAATAGAAAGATAGAGACAAAAAAATTATAAAACTGTGTTATAAGTATCAAATTTTTATTGTTTATTTAGTAAAAAAAATGTTATTTTGACATAAAAAACAGACACTTCAATTTTACTATTTTGGAACAATTATATGCATCTACTTATAATAATAAATAAATAATAATTACGCTTTTTATTACCAAACTAATTACTTAAATGATAACAGTAACATTATTTTTTTCTATTTAGTGTTAGTTCAAAGTTGTCTTATTCCCCATCCTGGTGTAAGCTTCCTCCATCTCTTTCCATGTGCCTCTGTTCTTTGATCCAGTTTGCACCTGCCACTGAGACTATATTGTCTGCCCATTGTTTCTTTGGCCCTCCTACATTTCTTGTACCTAATGGGCCAGTCCAATTTGTGACTTGAGCTCATTCCTAATTTCTTTTGTTTCTCGTTTTTTGGATCATTTTTAGTCTTAGTATGCTTTGTTTCATGGCATGGTATGTTGTGCGTAATCTGTTCCTGATTTTGTTAGTATATATGTACAGGGCGCAAGGGAGGTATATACTAACAAAATCAGAAATTAGAACAAATGATGCAAACACTCAACTACAACTCGAAAAAGTAGATTGCATATGAATGCTGGCAAGAAAAACATAATGTCAAACAGCCATGAGAAGGCCATATACAATACAGGGAACCTAAATTGAATGTGTAACTGAGTACATCTACTTAGGATAACAGGTGTCATTTGACCAAAATAGAAATGAAGAAGAAGTGGAAAGGAGGATCAGGAACTCTTGGAAAAGCTTCTGGGTATGGAAAGAGATACTGTCTGACATGCATAGGTAAGGCATGGTAGAATGCAGGTTTCCATTACTGTATTTTTTGTCTTGATGTTGTAGGAACCCTTCAATATCTCTTTCTGCACCCAGAAGGTTTTCCAAGAGTTCCTGATCCTCGTTTCCACTTCCTCTTCTTTCTATTTTGGCCAACTGACACCTATTTTCCTAAGTAGATGTACTCAGTTACATATTCAATTTGGGTTCCCTGTATTGTATATGGGCTTCATAAGGCTGTTTGACATTATTTTTGTCTGTACCTTTCCGACCACTTGAGCAGCTTCTTTAGAACTGTGAGTGTACGCTTTATCATTTTGCTTATTGTAGTGCTCTTCAATCGTGAATTTTTTTTCATTGGTAAAGAGGATATTTCTGTGCCTTTCACCTGCATATCGTGTCAGACGGCGTTTTGATCGATCCACTCTTTAATTGTAAAGATTGATTTAGGGCATGTCCTGTATATCGACGATAAGCACTGAGCTTAAGATCTTGTTTTATAATACGCGACCGAGTCCAAGCGGGAATCTTCATTTCACGCGATAAGATTTTTTGCTTCCTAATAGGATTTCAACTAATTCTTGGCTTTAACAGCATTAACAGCCTTTGTAGTTCTAACAGCACGCGGGCGCCGCGATCTTTTGCGGTCTTCGACAGAGGAAGTATTGTTGTATCTGTTGATAGTACTTACGTTATACTTACGAACATACGGCTGATACCAAGCTTTGAAGTGTCTGGATTAGGACCGACGGCTCCATACCCACTTTGTGCAAGGGGATCACCGCAATCTTATTTTCTTTAACACGAAAAAATATGTGAAATGGCTCGAAATCGAACTACAGTACGATCAATGTAACTAGGCCGGACTGAAGTAGTCGACAAGTGGTTGCGCAGATGCATTTTTTGGAAGTAAATGGTGACAGGAAACGGGGGTCGGGGGCGGTAACTAAACCAAGAGAATTAGAGATGCGATTACGCATCACATTGTCATAATTAGTATAACCAACTCATGTTTTTTTGTGATTATTTTCGTAAAGAAATTGTTTTTCAAAGTTTCTTTAGTATTTATTGTAACTGTTCTAAATTTAAACTTTTAAGAACTCATTTAAATAGTGTTTTTATATTTTTGAATTAAAATGTTGTTAGTACTTTTAATCGTTTTCGTTAGTAATTTTAGGGTCGCATCTCTATGACATGTGCGAAAGTCCTAACTTCAATCCGGTCAAGTTACGTTGATCGTACTGTATAACTAGAATAGAACTTTTAAAAATAATAAATGCGTTCCAAATTTAAAGTAGGTAATAAAAAAGTTGAAAAAAAAAAGTTTTTATGTAACAGTATTTAAGGCCGGACTAGTTATACAGTGAAATTAGAATGAAAACTATCACAGCTAAGTAGGCTTTACAAGTTTACGAGAAACAGCTGATGAAATGAGAAGTAACAAAATAACTAAATACTCCTACAAATTCCACCTGTTTTTTTGTACGTTAATTTTTCCAAACAAGTCTACTAACTTAGGGGAAAGATTGCTATTCCAGATAATCGCTAATCTAAGACTAACTCCAGTTAATTAAGTATCCGCTGTAATCAGTTTTATATCGAGATCATCGTGTCTTTTAATGAATTGTCACTTCTATAATAAGTGATTTCAACGGGAATCAGTAAATAATTAGATTTTTGGTATTTTTCAGGCAACTGGAGGAGGTAGATTGCGTCATCAACATTTTGAAATGGCCCGTTTAGTAGTAGCCAGGCATTTAGATCAGAAGAGAATGTTTGCAATTTGGAGAGTGGACCCACCCTGGCAACCTGTCACTAAGAAGGGTCAAGGCCAGCGTATGGGAGGTGGTAAAGGCGCCATAGACCATTATGTCACACCAATTAAAGCTGGCAGAATCATTTTAGAAGTTGGTGGCAAATGTGACTATGAAGAAGTATGTTTATTGTCATGTTTATGAATGTTGTTAATAAAACTTTCAGCAGCTTTTTAAACATTAAGATTGTTTTAGAATGAAATGAGTTTCCATTAAATCTTCTTTAGGGGTTTGGGCATGACACTGACAATGCATGCCTCATGCCTAAATTCCTAAGCAGGATTAAATGGATGCAGAAGTATCTAAACTTTCCAGATTTTTAAAACTGGATTAACAGAATCTTAAAACCAAAACTATTAGAAATATCCTTATACCTACATATTTACAAATTGTGAGTAGTTTATGATAGATACAGTAATACAATCTTGCAGACATTGAAATATGCTGCATTATTTCACAAACAGGTATGATTTGTTTGTTTTCATACATTTCTTATCTTTTGCAGGTTTGGCCCCTACTGAAAATTGTTGCCGAGAGGTTACCTTTCAAAGCTGAAGCAGTTTCGAAAGAAATTCTTGAGGAGAAAGCGGCTAAAGAAAAATGGCAGGAAGAGAACAACAAAAACTATTACACAATGAAATACATAATACAGAATAATATGGGAGGTTGCCACAAAATGCTGTCTCCATTTGATCATCGCTGGTATGGAAAATATCTTTAAATTATTGAGTTAGTTAGTTTGTAAGTAGTTTAATAAAAGATTAATTAAATATTGTGATTTTATTCAAATTATTAAATTTATTTGAAATGTAAATTTGGTTTTAAACCGGCGAGTCCTAGATGAGTCGAGCAAGAATTGAATTTTGTAAGACACATTTTAAATTCTCGTCATGCAACCTTCCTCGCGATGATTTTCTACGATTTTAAATGTGGCCTAAAACCTGACGAGTCAGTTGATCGACTTCAAATGTCTTTAATGGATGAAGGACCTTCAAAAGCAACCATCTACCGTTGGCATAGCGAGTTCAAGCGCGGTTGCCTTACTTTGGGTGATGAATCTGACAGCTGTCTTAGGACCACCACAACTTTAGTGGTCGTCCTAGGACGGCTGCCACGAAAGAGTGCTGACAATGAACTAACTAAAAAAATCAAGAAAAAAGGCGAATTACGAAACTCAGAAGCAGGCCCGTGTGGAGTCTTGCCGTGATATGATTAAAAAATTTAAGACAGGCTCGTCTCGGGGCTCGGCGCGTTTGCTATATTCTGACAGGTGACGAAGCCTGGTTTTATAAATATGATCCAGATACAATGCATCAGTCGACAGTTTGCCGCTTTCGAAACGAACCAACGCCTACGAAAGTAAAGCGATCGAGCGCATCTTGATCACTTCACTTTCGTAGGCGTTGGTTCAGGGTATCATCAACGCTGAATCCTATACCACAAAATGCCTGCCGGTAGTTTTGTCTGCAATGAGCAACAAGCGACCGAACACCGGGCTCCGCGGGGTGGATACTACTTTTCACCATGACAACGCGCCCACGCACTCAGCGCTCGAAACTAGGGAGTTCCTGGACACTACACCGGGCAGAGTCTTGGGTCGCCCTCCTTACAGTCCCCATTATGACTTCTTTTCCCTAAAATAAAAAATCAGCTGAAAGGGGTAGGTATAGTTTTCAATTGTTCGAGAAGACCGTGAAAGAGATGTCTGCGGCTGACTGAAAAGAAAGGTGTCAAAAATTGATTCAGACGCATGAAACTTTGTTTGTCTCTGCTGGTGGAGAGTTCTTTAAAAATATTTAATTCAAATGTTTTATCCATAGAAGCCAGTTTTATAGGTTTTCCAAACTATCTGAGTGTCCCACGTACCTCACACTTCTAAAACGCTTTTCGCTCACTTCGCTGCAAGCTCGGAAGAAGTTTAGGCACCGTTTAGGTTTTACCTGGCACTACTACACAACTGTATTCATGAGAAGATGTTCATGAAGAATCCTAAGAACTGCAGTTTTCGAAAGCCCTGTTCTTGCCACTATTTCTTTAATCTTCGATCACTCGGAACTTTCTGCACTAATTTGATGCAGTCCACGGTGAGTGGACTTCCGCCCTAAACGAAACTGCTTACTCCATTCTTTGATGGTATCGTTCGACAGGTCTTTTAAAAAAAAATCATGTTTTTAAAAGACCTGTCGAACGATGTGCCTACACCTTGATGTCTGCTCATGTGTGGAGTGCCACCCCTAAAATAATTTATTTTTATTATTTAACTATCAAACCAAGCAGCGGCTACTACAGGTCACCTTTCCACCAAATTTAATCTATGTATTATATATAATATCTCTTATAATAAAATGCCTGTGACATACGGACAGACAGACAGGCAGACGGACATGACGAAACTATAAGGGTTCCGTTTTTGTCATTTTGGCTACGGAACCATAAAAAGCAGAATGATATACTTTTTGAGAAAACTTTTGGACCGCACTGGTATATTACGATAGTTGTATGCGGTTAATGTGAACGGCGAACGCTGGTTATACGCGAAAAGCACTGGTTGTATCTTCAGAAAACGAGCTTCGCAGAGCAGTAAGTTGAGCTAGCAAAAGCCGGTCGGCGCGAGACGTCACAAACCGTTGGCTTTTTACGTAATCTCTCAGACTAGATTGCGATATATCTTTTGGTTTGAAGGGGTCACTCCTTGCCTCAGCAGTTTGGTTTCATACCCATTTAGTCAAATGACAGAGCTTAGAATTATTTTAAAATCAGAATTTTCATTATTTGTAGAAACAAAAGCATAGTTATAAATGTTGATAAACTTTCGCGATTTGTACACATTATAAAATTAATATACTACGGGTCTTAATCGCGTAAATAATTTAAGGTAAAAGGTAGGTAGGTAATAATAATTGAAGGAAGGTAATTATTGCAATACGGTCGAAACGTCGGGCAATAAACAAGGTATTTTACCTTAAATTATTTACGCGATTAAGACCCTTAGTATACTTATATAATTTTATAAAAGCATAGTTTATACTCATTAGTAAAGGCCCAAGGACTGATCCTTGATGTATAACATCCTTAAAGGTTAAATAATGACGTATTTCTATGTCATTGGCACATTACGTCTATTTAAGAATATCAGTAGATTATCAAATGCATAATAAAACTCGATAAAATTAATAATGGTTTATTAAATTTGACATTTCATGAAAGGATTTTCGTGACAAGCCTCAGTTTGCATACATGTATTTATCCTTGTAGCAATAATTATTTTATAAACTCCTTTCTTACAATTATGGCAAAAACTCAACAAAAACAAATGTTTTACAGTAACAAATACTACCGCGTAGAGTACTTAGTATCTTATGACTCGTCCCTAACCTAACGACAAAAGCCAAACAACACACTATTAGTACTTTAGAGAGTATCATGGGTCACAAGTAAACTTGATATAGTGCAAGCGTGTTCAACCTGAACACTAACATTTAGATGGTTGCTTAAAATAAATGTTACATTCTCAGTAGTCTGGCTTCTATTATTACATTTAGGGTCACATTAATACACAATACAAGATAAAACATTTACTATTAGTGTACATTCGTAACAGACACGAAATTTCATGATATTATGTGCAACTCTACTCCGTTCATATTAAGCAACTTCTACCACATATATTTTCTATTCTGCATTGTCATCTCCACATAAGTACCTATAAATTATATAACGTCATAACAATATTTACAAAGCCTAATATACTAACTTACAAGTAAATGCAATTTACACTTTTAATAAATTAATAATGTGTTTACAATATCATACAAGCGTTAGATTTATAGGTATATGATATGGCTTTTTATTATAAAACAGACTGCATATAAATCAATCCCTAGCAGTCATTTTATCACAACTTTAAAACCATACATTAGTTACAGACTTGTGAAATGTATTTACTGTTAATATACTATTAATATATCATTATAAACAGTTTGTTGTAGTGTCAACGTTTACAAAATATAAACATGTTAAACACCTAAGTAAATAAATAAATACACCAGTCAACGAAACAAACTTAATCTTAACACCGGAATTATAATATATAGGATTAAATACATTTTCTTATGGAAAGTATTTTTCCGACAATGGTCTAAGACTGTAAAGCCATTTCTGTACGTGTGGAACAATATAGAATTGAGCAAACAAATTAGCTCAGATTAATTATAAGAATAATATATTTGACTAGTTCTGTATCTCTTATACTATACTTATATACTATACTCCCTAGAAACTGGCGGTTTGCAGTCTTAATACAATAACTATTGTGTTCATTATTTAATAAACAATAGGCGGGAAAATAAAAATGATTTTGCCAACCAGACATTCGTAAAATAAATGCATTTTCACTTTTCAACTCGCGTACATTAGCTAAGCTCTAAGTTAAGATAAAAGTGAGGTAGCGTTTTTACCTTCTAGTGGAAAAATATATACAGATCTAGAACGAATGCAACATTACTTTTTATTTGGTATGGGAATATTACATAGCGACACGTCCCCGTGGAGTGCGAGTCATAGGCAAGGGTACATGGCGACGCAGTGTACAGATAGTTAGCCCGATACCGCAAGGAGACAATAATATCAATATACAGACAAAACCTCGCGTGAGTAATATTTATAATTTATTATATTCATTGACATATTATGAGTATTAACTACATGCACACAATTATCATTATTAGGTACTTTAAATATGTGCAGCTTTGTAGATGACTAGAGTAAATACGTTTAACGATAATATTATGTATAAAACAGTTACAATTTGTATATTTTCGATTTCGATCACTGCAAGGATCCATTTTTAGACACATATTGTATCGAGGATAATACCATTGACTTCAACAACTCTATTCATAAGCTTCGCTCAAGTGCTCTAGCAAGAACTTGAGCTGTCTTTTCATGAATATATTTTTGTGAGCGATGGAGTCGCAAAGCATTTGTGTGGGTGCGACTACGTTCCCGTTGTTAACGTTCTCGTAAATGTGCTCGTTGGTCGAATACGTGTTGTTGTTGTGAGTGTCAATTGTACTATCCTCCAGCCCGGCTGCCCCGGACGTATCAGTGGGTGCATTGTATACGTCGATTGGAGGAGCTTTGTTGATATGCTGATATTTAAACGAAGACAATATCTGCCGGATCTTTGCAATGATCTGCTCTACTCAGGCGTTTGATTCCTGCGAAAAATTTGAAAATACATAAGTCAGATTCTGCAGCAAAGTCTCAAAGTCTTTTATTAGATTTTCTAAAATATTATCGTGAAGTTAGATTCTACATTCTATGCTAGTGGTAGGTAAGAGTTAGCTGCTTTCTAGCTTACTACATTGATGAGAAAATAAATAATGGTTCGAGAGAGGTGAGAAGTGGAATGTAGTGTTTAGGCGTTCACCCGAAAAATCGAATTTGCTGCAGGGTGTGAAATAATGAATAGGTACTTAAGATGAACCTTAACAAGTATAATTAAACGTTATAATACTGCACGGCATTCGTATGTATAGTCATATAAAATTTAAGTACTCATATAAAATATTATCCTAAATTCATTAAATGCATCAAAATTGAGGCTCTATCGTTCATAAGAAAGTACATCGAACATCGAGACACGATACAAGTATGATAGCCGCGCGGCGACCGGAGCGGGTATCGATGCAAGCGACAGCAACACTACACTAGAAGCATGGTGGGACGGTGTGTCGGAGTGTGCGGTTTATACCTTGAGGTTGTGGAAATAATGCATGATCTGATCGTAGTCCATGTGCAGGTCGTCCAGCCCCAGCGAGTCGGCGCCGGGCGCCGCGCCCTCCGCGCCCGCGCGCGAGTACATCGGGTTGCCCACTATCGTGGCGCGCTTCACCTCCGGCGAACTACTCCCTGTACCCACGATTTTGTTTATCATTTAATATTCCTCTTCCATGACACACATCACATCTGGTTAAAACACCTCTAATAAATAGTACTGAGAACTGAGTGAATGTACCTACTGTGAACTTTTTTGACAAATGATAAATGGCCGTTATAGTATAGACACTGTTGTCGGCGGTAGTCGTCAGAACACTAGTAGGTAGGTAGGTATTATATATTAGAGGTCAGTGGGTTAAAATATTAACCCATTTTATATGCTCGGAAGTATGATAAATTATGATATATTAGAAGTATATAATTATTTGCCCAAATTTAATCAAAAGATAGATTGATTGTAATGTTACCTTTGTTCTTATTAGCGGCTTCTACGAAATCTCCTTTAGACTCTTTGGATCTATTCTTGTGCCTCATTTGTACTTCGGGTAGGCCTGAAAACGTAATACCACATTAGGATTCCAAATATTTAAATGATTTAAGACTAAAATATCAGGCACCTACTTTTTCGGATATTGCAAGTTTAATTTCAATGCTTTAGATACTAAGTAAAAAAGTTTGGGATGAAACCAAGTTACAAAATGTCTGCTATAATAGTGACGTGAACCTTTAAAAACAATTTATAATTAATGAATTAAAAGTTTTTGAAAATAACCTTTTGTTAACCTAAACCATTCTATTCTCCGGTTTTAGCATAGGTAACGTTTTAAGCAAATGTACATAATTAAGATTGTAAACTAACCAATTCCAGAGTCGTGCATGTAGTCAGGGCTTTCAGGTTTGGCGAATGTGCGTCGTGAGTCGTCGGTGCCTCTGTTGAGGCCGACGATCTCCCTGTAGTCCTTGTTCTCCATCACGAGAGGCGCGTCGTTGTCGAATTCGAATAATCGTGCGCAATCGTCTTTGTCGGTCAGCTTTTCAACTGGGTTATCTTCGAGGTCATTTCTGTGAGCCGGGTTCGAGTCGCGTTTGTAATCTTTCATATCTCGGTTTAGTAAGTAGGGTGCGTCCAGTTTGTTCAAATCAATAATTCTGAAAGGTAAAGAACACAAGTTTAATAAATATCACAAAGTAATTTAGGGTTAAGATTGACCTCTCCGTACACTACGACTTTTTTTATTTATTAACAAAGAGCCAATTAAGGATTTAACTCGTATACCTAAATGTTTGCATCTTGGGCAAAATGTATTTAGTAGTTACAGTACAAAACTTTTCCATAACTTTTTTTTTTTTTTTTAGAGTAACTAGCAACGTGGGATTAGGTCCCACATTACTAGCAATCTTGTTAACCCCTCCAGCTAAGCTCAAAGGCTTGTGTTAGGAGTGGGTTCACGTCGGTAGTATAATGAATAGGATTCGAACCCGCGACCTCACGATTGCAAGACCGATGTCTTAGCCATTAAGCTACCGCCGCTTTAATAACTATTTTTTAGCATAAAAAATGATGAAGAAGAATGAGGTATTTACCGGTCTGAGCGGCGGCCAATCTCTGGAGATCGTCTGGATTCGTAATCGCGGTCGTGTTTCTTTGGTTGATGCCGGGAATGACTCCGTCTTGTTGGTGGCATGACGGCCTCTGGCAAAATCTGAAAGAGTGTAACAATTAGTAAGAATAGATTTGTGTAATTCAATCTCAATTCGGATTTGATACTTGGCACCACTAACATGAACTCACAGCCATGTAATTTATATAGCGAAAATAAGTTCTTTAGCTAGGTGATTTTTTAATGTTAGATAGAGTTGGAGTCCACTTTAGACTCAGAACAACCACAATTTCTTCGCGATTCGCGTCGTCAATCAATATGCTAATATGGTTTATTGTATTTGATAAACAAGTTTGTGTGTTCACTAAGTAGGTATACCTATACCTACTTAGTAAACACACAAACTTGTTTACTACTATACTAGCTACATAAGTCGCTTAAGAATAATAATATTTCAAATGATCAACGCTTCAAAACAAATAAGATAATCCGTGATAGATATCTATTTGTTCTGATCTGAATTTTCGTAACTAAGGGTTGGTACATATTTGACGGAAAATGCGTCGCGTATTATCGGTCGCGTAACGCTAGAACAGACAAATATACAATAAAACATTTAACCATTCACACCTAACCGATGATGCGTTAGTGCGTCGACCATACTAAACAGATACGCTCGACGCATTTTCCGTCAGATATGTACCGACCCTAAATGCGGTCGGAAATATTTGCATTGAAATGGTTTGAATATTTGCAAGTTATCTTACTTTGTTCGGGTTTCGGGGTGGTACTGGCACTTGTGGCTGTGGAGTTGACGAATTCCTGTGGGGCGGTACAGGGGGCCGGTAGTCGTCTGGGTTGGTGCCCTCCATCCTGTAGACCAAGAGGAGTAAATTATACCATAATTATTACAATAATGCACAGTGAAAACTACTCTGCATCTACATGCACTACGCTAAAGCTTTAATCTTATTATTCACTTTGAAATCATTGTAATTTGGAATTTAAAGCTAAGTATTAAGGTCTAGAAATTGAGTCATTTTTGTAAAAATTTATTGTTAAGAATCATCATAATGTGGTAACTATCAGCTTAGGCCATAGGGACTATAGAGATGGTGGAACCGCAATAGGGAAGATGCAAATATTTTATTTATATTTTATGATTAAACTATTATATTTTATTTTTTATATTACTATTAAAAGGTCTAAAAGAAGAGCCATTGTAACGTTTTTATTTAATTTATTATTATTTCTGATATTTTTTAACTTGAAACGGGTTCACATCGGTAGTATAATGGGTAGGATTCGAAACCGCGACCTCACGATTGCGAAACCGATGCCTTAGCCATTAGGCTACCGCCGCTTAAAATAATTAAATACCCTATTTGAATTTAATTCACAATACTAAATGTTGTGTGTGATATATAACTTGATTTTCCGTATGTTGTTTAAACCTCTTCAAAAGATTTGAATTAATAGTCCCTTCAAACACAACACTTGAAAATTCTACACTTTCAACAAAAAAAATGCTTTTGGCACGTTCCTAGAGTCTGCCTTGATGAACCCAACTCCCTTTTTATCGGACTTTTTTTACTATTCAGAAGTAGTATCTTCTTACGTTGTAAGGATGTAGGTAAGCGTACGTTATACGGTACACTTACACAAGTGTTCAAAGCCATAAACAGAACTTGCAAAAAGTACTTACTGCCAATGACCATCGTCGGAATGGTTTCTTGTATGCCGAGCTGGCTTCTTGCAGTACGTCGTCGAGTCAATGACCTTTTCCCGCTTGTCGTTTTGCGAAGGCAGTTCAATCGAATTAGGGTTATCGAAACTGGTCACCATGACGTTTCCATTATCCTTTATTGCGTCATCAGGGTCGGCGTAATTGTAATTTAGAGGGTTGGAAGTAATCCTTATTTCTTGGTTGCCGTTGTCGGTCGGTTGCGTAGAATTCCGGTTGGCAGGGTGACGGTTGCCGTTGCGTTCGATTGTAGCCCGACCTGGAAAATTGAAAGCTTCATTTTTTATTCAATTAATAGGTATACTGGCTGATAAAATCATTGTATCTGAACGTTAGGTACTAAAAAGGCAGATAAAGTGAGAGAAGAAAAAGAGAGATAGAATATTTTAAAATTTGGAAACATTTATTTAGCAGTTAAATTCCCCAAAATGTAGGCACTTAGGTACATATCTTTACCTAAGTGCCTACATTTTGGGGAATTTAACTTGGGAATAAAGCAGTTCACACTTTATCTACAGATCTAAAAAAAATATTTACACAGATGAAGCTCAATTCTTGTACCTACTTAGTATGTTGAGACATAATAAATTAAGCTTACCAAGCCAGACCCAATCATGTGCATTTGTGGTCGACTCTCTGGACGGCTTGTCTCTGGCCAGTCCTAGAGTGGTCCCCACTAGCCCGGCAACTTGCAACCGTCCACCTTCGGCTACTGCGGGCATAGCGCGACCGCCGCTGTTGCCTCGATCTATGCCGGTAGGCTTGACGCGCGAGGCATAAACGACGCACGATACTACAAACACCTGTGAAACGGGAATTTTAGTTTTAATTTACTTTTCAACACACTTGCTCATAAAGCAGCCTTTACTGCACTTGTGTCTTCTACTTTAGAGTTTTTTTTGGTTGACCAGAAAAATTATGCCTATGAATTACGTTCTTTATTTGGAAAAATAATTCCAACGTGTCTAATAAAAAATTGAAACTATTACATTCCATTAAATAACCACAATTTATCATATTTTAAAACGAATATTTTTCAACAAGGCTGTATGGCCGGCTGTCGTTACTTTTTTAAGCGCGCGAAATGGCGCGAAAAAATTAAATACCGCTCCAAATTGCACGAGATTGTTCTTTGTACTTTGTTTATTGTGATATTTAATTTACTGTCCTTCAAGTGTGTTAAAAACAAACATTACGACACTGGTGAGCTCGTTTCAATAAACACTCAACAGTATTACGGCTTTGCCTTCAGCTCGAACTGCAACCCAATAGTCTCTGGGGTAATGAGGAGCCTAGGTCACTTGTATCATAGTGTATAGTTAGGATTTTAAAAATCCAGGTTATCGGTCTATCAAAGGTTAAGCAGGTTCTATATATCTGAGGTATTGGTGTTACTTCCTAAGTTTAGATTCACTATGAAAGAGGATTTATGTCTTTAGTACAGACATGAAAAACTTACCACAATTGCAAAGCAGAATGCGCCGAGCACTACGTAAATACCTGTGAAAAACAATACAAAATGAATAAAATTATGGTAAGTTCTTTAATTTTCATTTTAATATAAATAAAAATAATACTGACCGATGACAACAGAAGTCTGTGCGGTTTGGTGTTGCTGATGCGGCGCAGGATTGTTGCGATAGATCGAGTTGTACTGTTGCGCTTGTGCGATGGTCGGCTCGTGGTTATTCTCGTCTTTGAATGATGGGTAACCTGAGTATATTTTAATACGTTTAAGTACCTAATTTGTAATTTACAGTCATAGTTAGGTACATAACTAGCGCCCAAATGATAATTTCATTCCATTCATGAAGTGTAAAAAAGCTGATCTGTACACTTATTTGATAGGTACGGTTTTAATAATAATAAACTACGCAGTTTTCCGAAAATAGAATGAATTAGGTATCAGTATCCCAGTGATACCTACACAGTATTTGACGCCCACTATGTTAATATATAATCTTATAAAGGATTTTCCCTTCCGCCCGCGTTGAATTTTACTTCAATAGGACAAAGTACTTGTAGCTACGGATTTTATAGGACGGAATGTGTGAATCATTCCTGACGTAATTGTTTTCAAATACCTTTAAGAATATCTCCAAGTTCAGCCAACCCACTTCTCAATCCACCTCTAGCCATAATGTCGTCATTCTGCGGTGTATCTGGTCTCTGAGGAGCGTCACCCCCACTGAAGTCTACATCGACACTGGCGGCTGCTGTTGCTATGGCACCGGGAATGTTTTTGATGTTGGCTGGAGTCTTCGTGTCACCCTTGCCGGGCAAAGCGACCCGACGAAGAGGGCCAGTGCGACATTGTTCTGGAGTTAGCAGTGTCACGCGGAGGAGTTCTCCACTACCTGAAAAGTTAGATCAATTGTTGAGTATCTATTTTAGAAAAAAAATTTTTAAGAACATTCAATTTGGAGTCACCAAACAAATAATAGTCGAACCACATTGAAGCGTTGCCAAAATCTATTTCAAACTCGTGTGATATGGTTATCAAAGCTATATTGCGTTTATAAAGGTACTTAATTCATGAGCTCAATTAAATCCCCTCTGCATTTTCAAGATAGATAGATAGACTTCAGCTGTTAGAGATTACCATCAACTATAAATCTATTTGCCTTTCAGACAAAGACCGTGGCTTGAGTGAGTGTGAACTATAAATAAATGATAAAGTAACTAATAATATTTCATAATAATAATTTCTTGGGACAACTCACACAACGCCATCTAATCCCAAACTAAGCAGAACTTGTACTATAGTAATCAGACAACTGATAAATATACCTACTTATATATTTCTAAATACATACTTACATATTATATATAAATTACTTGCACCCAGACACAGAATAAACCGCCGTGCTCTTCACACAAAGTTTTATCCTGTGTGGGGACCGAACCCACGACCTCCGGCTTAGCAATCAGGGTCACTCTATTTATTATATTATTTTATTATTATTACTCATAGGTCAACTATGTAATGTACACGTACAACGTAATGTAATGTAAACGTACCTTCACCAACAGCGATGACCCGTGGATGCCTGCTAGCATACATGGGTGCGAAGGCCACGACTTCTGGGTCCAGACTTTCCACAACCAAAAAATAGTCCGATACAGCCACGTCACGTAATGCTGTGTGACTGCCGTCGGAAAATTCCAGGTCTATATCCAGAAGCCCCTCCTGGAAGAAACGGATTTTTAGGTAAGCATTTTTTTAAATTAGCGGTGTCTTTTTTATGATAATTAATTAGATACCTAATTAGAGGAACAAGCCAACAGAACAAGGTAAACTCTTTGTTACCTTTTGTTTTCCCTTAAAAAAAGTTTCTATCGAATCGCTTCAATTGACGAGATAAAACAAGTACCTAACTCAACAAATAGATACTTCAGTATAGGTAGATACCATTACTAAAATATTAAAAGTGAAAAAGCATTGTTTGATTGTTTGGGCAACGAATAAAATCGGCTTAAACGAAACCCTCAATCGCAAAGTCGCTTGGAGAAAAGTACGTAGTCCCTTAGGAGGCTTAAGAGAGTAGAATAACTACTTGACAAGTAAATAAATACTTAGGTACCTATTTGTTTTTTATAACACACCAAGAAAATAAATCGAAAAGTAGGTAGGCACCTGGGCCATGGTACATGGGCTATAGTACAGTAACAGTATATAATAAAATGAAAAGTAGATACCTTACTGGCAGGAAAATTGCGGTTGACACTAAAACTTAGCTAACTGGATTGTATTTGAGGACGGAAAGTCATTACATGATTTTCTCTTGTACAACTAAAACTATAAGACTATTATTACTATTTACTATTATGTAGGTATTTTGTGAATACCAGAATCAAGGTACCTAACTCTCCCCAAACAAGTTAAACTGTAAGCCCTCACGACAGAGGACTCTTTAAAGTGACAAGTTTAATTCCTCACATTGTAAAAACATAGCTTATCAATTATACGAGGCCGACCTACCCAGTAAAATGTTCATTTAAGCAGTTCATATAATTACCTGGTATTGCGCTGTAAGTCGCCTTGTTACAGTTGTTTCCGATACATATCCGTTCTCAATGGCCGTGTCTGGTGAAATATTCAACTGAAGTCCGGATATGACGCGGACCAGTAGTCTTGAAATGGACACTTTGTCGTTACCCACACGAACTTCACGGAGACCTATTACTCGACCTGAGACAAAAAAAAATGATAGATAGGTAAGCAAAAACATCTTAATCACATCAAACATCTTAAAATGATTTTGGGAATATTTCCCATTTTCTTGACCGTAGGAACCATATCATCTTTCAATAATGCAGTTCATTCCAAAACCAGCTGATGTGCTAAGTATGCACATTAAAAACCTCCGGTTCGAAAGATAAATAGTTGGCTATCTTTACAAAGGCTCAAAGAATTTTCATCAAGTTCAAAAAAATCAAACTGGCTTTCTAATAAAAAAGCGTCGCATCCATATCTGTCCATCCGATTGGGCGCTACGATAGCACAAATAACACACTTAAATCCGTTCAACCGCTTTGAAGACAAATCAACTTTTTAGAACATTCAGTTATCGTTATTGTGTTGGATAGAAAGCAAGTCTTTAGACTTCAATACAATTAGTTATGCCACCACGCCGCAATCAATTTAGTTCAAATTCTAATTTACACGATAGACATTTCATATTTTATGTCGTATTTATTATCATAAACTGAATGAAATACAAAGGTAAAAATTAATTCAAGTCACGTCAGCTTCAGAAACGCTAATGGTGAATTGTCACAATAGCAAAAGCAAGCTTTGTATCCATTGATACCTTATTTTATGAACAGATACAAAATAGACGTCAGTGCCTAACGATTTATTCAACGGCGATAAGGATAGTCAATTATAGTAAGTAGTTAAGAATATAACACGGGCTTTGAGACACGGAAGACTAGCTTTATGGAAATCATCATGCATTATTTACGGTGTTAACCTTGCATTTATCGATCACCAGGGACACCAACTGGTTGGTAAAATATTGTAAGTGAAAGTCTATTTCAGATTTTCCAGCCGATTTTCCACATTAGGTACGATTTGAAATATCGGAATTAATATTTTAATTATTTATTATTCCTATTTTCTATTAATATCTATTAGAAAATAGGAATAATAAATATTTTTTACAATAAAGGAATTGACATTGCGATGCTTAAGAATATTTCGATCTAGGGAATATTTGGCTCAGGGATTCCACCAAGTGTATTTACACAAAATAGGAATAATAAACAATTTAAATATTAAATTCCGATATCGGAATCATTATTAGAAAATAGGAATAATAAATATTTTAAATATCGATATCGGAATCAATATTAGAAAATAGGAATAATAAATAATTTAAATATTAATTCCGATATCGGAATCAATGTTAGAAAATAGAAATAATAAATAATTTTCACAATAAAGGAATTCACATTTCGATGCTTCTCACGATGACGGAATTAAATGATGTCAATGGGACGCATTTCGCAATGTTAAATTGTCTTCTACAGGACGTCTATTGCTGAACGTAGGCCTAAATTAGATTTCCACGGCGCCCGATCTAGTGCCATTTGAATAATAATGTTGGTTAATTCAAGTTTTAATATAGAGTGTAACAGACCGAAAACTCGATTGTTACTTGGAATAATTAAGGACTAATATTTAAATACAAAGTTATATATTATCTGGTTTTAGATATACATCGGTATATTCTAATAAATAAGTAGTAATTTTTATATATTACTCTTAGCCCGATTTAAAAAAAACTAGTAGTAGGTATACGGTAATTAGGTAGGTTCAAAGTACCTAACCTATAGCACAGATAATATAATACTATACTAGTACCTATAGGTATCTCTGTTTATCGCTCCCTCATTACTCAGGTTCGTGGGCACTACAACCGTTTAGACGGATAATCCAGTCGGTCTCCATCGACTCCAGTCCGAAAGAGCCCTCACCACGTGGCAGAATTACGAAGAGAAGTCAGACAAGCGCTCTTGCCTTGGGTATTGCCAATAATCTACCTATCAGTATCATCAATCAAATTAAAATATCCATCTATGAAACTCATATCTATTTATCTACCTGTGATTGGTGACAGCACTTGCACCTCAGTTCGTCCAGTGCTCCTTCCTTGCAGCACGCGTCCTCGTAAACTCGCAATGCGAGGGTCCGACACCCTCGTCAGTACAAGTTCTGTCACCTTCAGCCAAGTGCGTCGAGACACGAAGTATGACACTCGACCTGAGTCGTGGTCTTTGGCGAGAAAACGTGCGTACACCTATAGAAATTGAATTTGTATAGTTTTAGAATTGTATAACTTATACAATGCCTACAATAAGGTAGACGCAGGGTACAAAGAGACCTACTACTTCATCAGCATTGTTAAAAATTTAAAGACTGATATCCGTAAAAACCTACCTATCCATATTCTTATATGGCTGCAATAATCATAACTATAGCTCCTTTGACTTTATCATAATTATTAGATAGAAATTAAGATAAAGCCTTTGAGAATCATAGAAAGGTTAAATATAGATCTGAAATAACTTAGTAAGTAGGTACTAATACGGATAAAAGCCAAAACCAAGTATTTAGCGTCTCTGTTACCTACTTTGTTTTAGAACTTAACTAAGGGTTAGCGGTCACGCTGATATCGTACTTTATAGCATTTGGGTAACAAAACTGTCTTATCTATTAACTTACAGTATTCTTGTTCAAACTTAGTTTTGCCTATAATAGTTAGTTACAATCTATTTGACCTTTATACAAAGAACCAACAGGCATTAAATTACACGGGATCATTTTAAGAGATTATTTTAATTCAGTTCAAAAAATAAAGTGGGTTAGATTCCCACACTGGACAAAATTATGATCTATTATTAGAAGCAATGACTCTACGTTGACATTTAAGCCCTATTCTGGAAGCAAAAAAACTTTAATTTGAGTGAAAGTGTAATACAAACCTCAACATTACTCTGCTGATATCTAAGTCGGCACGAGCGTTGTTCCGTGAGCGAGTTGGTGGCGTCCGGTCTGGCGCCACCCCAGCCCCTCGCCGATAACGACCTTTTAGCCCTGTCCTTGGTGTTTGCGTCATCCGGGACTTTCCAGCCTGTGGGTAATTACTTAATTTAATCAAGTGCCTCGCAAATATACTACCACAGATTAAAAAGAAACATTGAACGTAAGGAATGAAAGGGCACGCTTTCTGCTTTACGCTTCTGTTTTCAAGTTCGTTTATCAAGAGACAAGGGTCTTCAAGAAGTAAACGTCGAACGTATACTTAACTATCTAATCACTAGAATTGTTAAAAGTAGGTACCTAGTAACATCAGCAATGCTTGTCAAAGGCCTAAAAAGGGAACGTGATTCTACATTTTCATTTTGCGGGTTCTCAATGACTATGAAAAAAAAGGAAACCTAGTTACCTACACATAAAATGAAACCCTTTTTCGAAGTCAATGGACGAATAATGCCTACTAGCTACCTGATGGATTTGAAATTGAGATCGAATTTCGTCCATTCCGTTCAGTGTTTCGTAGCTATCCTATCCAGTTTGACTAATGAATCCATCGGGAGTTGTCGGCTACGCTAATGATGTTTACCTTTGATCTGCGACAGGCGGTTGTCATCAACGTCGATCTCTAGGGGGTATTCAGGCATCCAAACGGTGAACCGCGCTAGGCCGGTATACGTTCCGTACTTGACGATCACTGAAGCATTTGACGAACCTCGGATCTCTGAGCCGTCGACGTATACTGAACTGCATGATGATGAAACCTGATTATGATAAAATAAATAATGATAATTTTGGATTTGACCAGTCTTTATCAACTGTTTGGGGTCAACTGACACAGCTTAATTTTTAACACGCTTTTATTAGCTTCATACGTAGGTATGTTGTTATTGATTTGATAATTACGCAGTTTAAACATTTTTTTTATAAAACAAACCTTTATAATATGTAGGTATGATAAATCAGTTGATAATAGACACGCCATAATTTAACAGATAAGTCGTTGGTATGAATAATAAAGGGTCAGCACAACATAGGTAGGTATTTAGATACCTATAACAGCCACTGTACTTATATGGTTTTAGAATACCTACCAATACTCACCCATGCTTCAATGACGTTTAGCCAAACAAAATTGGCCCCGAATAAATCCCAAAAACAGGATAGACTTGTTACAGATGTCGTATTCTTCTGGAATGGTCTGTTAACTTACCTTGAGTACGCTTTCGTCCTCAGAATGGCACGAGCTCTGTAGTGTAACGTCAGCGACCTGTCCAGCTTGCGACACGATTAGCACCTTCATTGCCTGGGATACTTGGCGTCCTGTCAGCACGGCTGTGTTCAATACTTCCCAGTTCTGGACACAAAAATTAAATATTGTTAAAACTAGGCTAGAAAAGGGCCAAAATTATAACTAAATAGTAATTTCAAGACGACAGAATTGAACATTCATTCGGATTACACGTAATACCAAACCAGCATATTATACCTATATTATCCGTATCTTATACATATCACCTCTGGTTAAAAATATCTAGATTTTGTTTATTTGCATACCGCTTTGTGACAGCTTTCACAGCATCCTAATTAATTAAGTTTCGTCATGGCAAAAAGGAATTTAGTCACAAAGTTAAATGCTAGACCTATTATAGCATCCTAGCTTACACAGTTTACAGACATTTCTTTTTCTAAAACAATTTTATTACTCGTTCGTACAAGCAATTTAACAAGTTTTAAAGTCCGACCGTAGGTGACATTCACGTTCAATGTCTAATTCATTCGACTGATAACATCCATCGTCTATTAATCTACAAACACAATGCTATACATAAAACACTCCATCACTCATGTCGTAGTTTAATTGCTTTAATCATCTAGTTGGGCGGCAGACAAGGAGCGAGCGTTCATCCGTCAGTAAGCAGATATGAAGAGGCCCACTCTAGCGAGCGTCGAGCGCCCCAGGCCCGAGTTAATGGCTCCACGCTAATATTGAGATAAACTAATTGCTTTATAAATATTATTCTGTAACTTCATTTAAAGCCGCACCCGGGACCGCACACGATGCTCACATATGAATACCAACAATGTATTTGTCTGTCCCTTCGCCCGTATCCATTGATTTGAAATCCCTCAAATTAAATTAACGTAGAATTGTGTTACACAAAGTGGAAGAAAGCCAAATTGCTTGAAATGATAACAATGGTGAGCAACGTAATGTTCATGAAGATTAAATTACACTGACGGACTTATAAACTGCATCAAAGTAATAGACGACTTTGAAATAAATATTTTAACCAAGTATGCAAACTTTCTATACAGATTTAAATTGAAACCTCTAGATTGGTTCGTGAACTTTAAAACAGCGTAGGATCATATCTTTAAGTTTAAGTTTATGTACTGGAAAGGACCTTAAGACCTTTTTTGAAGAAAAAACAGAAGTTTAAGGAAAAATTGTTTAATTAAAAAATTGGTTTTAACAATAGACACAAACTTTATGCAAGGGTTTATTTGTGTTTTAATAAGGTGTATTACCCCCACGTGCCCTTATTACGGATTCTAATCGGTTCCGCATAGATTTTATAAGGGTTTTTAAAAGATCTTGCGGAATATTGTCCCATTCTTCTGAAAGTGCTGTTCTTAGTGCTGCCACTGTCGTAGGCGAAGGGTTTCTCGCATATACAGCTCTTTTTAAATTGTCCCAAACATGCTCGATGGGATTAAGATCCGGGCTGCGTGCTGGCCAATTCATTGTACGTATCCCAACCTCTTCGCAATAATGTTGAACTTGTGCAGCTGCATGCGGCCGGGCATTATCCTGCATTAAAGTAAAATTTTCGCCTATGAATCCCATGTAAGGCACCACGTGATCTTCTAATATCTCTGTTATGTAGCGATGTGCTGTCAAACCCCCTCTATTACCGTTTTGACGGACCATGTCTATGAACACAAGTTCTGTTCGCCCGTTCATCGATATGCCACCCCAGACCATACATGAACCGCCTCCAAAAGGAACACGCTCCTCAATGCAACTTTGAGCATATCGCTCCCCACGTCGACGATAGACTCTTCTGCGACCATCTGCACCATATAAACATGTCCTACACTCGTCCGTGAACAATACAGAGGCCCACTGCTCTTCTGTCCAATTCAGGTGATGACGCGCAAATCTTAAGCGAGCTTGTCTGTGAGCTGCAGACAACTTTGGACCATTTGCTGGTCTAAAAGGGGTGATAGCCGCTTCCTTTAACCTTCTTCTTATTGTTCGTGCACACACGTTTTTTCCACGCACTTCATTAAGCTCGGTTTTGATGTTAACTGACGTGAGGAAACGATTTCGCAGGGAAGTTGTAACAATAAATCGGTCATCACGACCTGTGGTTGCTCGAGTTCTGCCTGTACCACGTCTCCTCCTGTAAGAACCTGTCTCTACAAACCTTCTGTATATTCTACAAACCGTAGACTGGTTTAAATTTAAATTTCTACCAATCGTTCGTTGATCCAAGCCCTCCCGCACCAATGCTACAATTTGTGCCGCTTGTTCGGACGAAGTATCCATATTATGGTTCAAAAACTCTCGATGTGTTAAAAAACTAACCCAACAATTATGCTGGTAACAATAATTCAATTGACCAAACAAAAAAAATCAATGAGAATTAATTTAAAACTTTGCTATAAATAACACGCAAATCTGATACTACGAGTAAATTTTCTTTTCCCGGCTATATTCATTTGTTTTACCGCAGTTCTATTTTTAAATTTAATTTTTTTTTAAGATTAAGAGCCAGTCTTTCCATATTTATATAATTTAATCTAAAAAGTTTGCATACTTATTATAAAAAAATCCTTTTAGAGTAAACCTGAACTTTGATGCAGTTTATGAGTCCGTCAGTGTATATTAAATTGTAAAAGATTCGCTGTAACCTAATGTTATTGTGAACGACTAATGATTGTAAATTTATTACGCAAAGAATATCTATAGGATTAAATGAAATGAGGGAATGAAAAAAGTAGAAAGATTAACTCCAAAATTATAACGAATAAGCACCTAACTAGAATAAACTGATAATTGCAATGGGATTATAAGTTTCTAGATTCAAAAATTGCCATGCGGCCTTGTGCCAATGGAGAGAGACGCATCGATTAGTAATATACGTGAATAGTTAATGTAAAGCGGTTATTCAAAAATTCATGGAGTCGAACAAGGCGAGGCGTGAGATGCCGCTGTGGGCGGTTACGATGCACCATTGCCTCCATTAGCTTACGATAAAGCTCCCATTACAGCACTTCATTCAAACTAAGAGTGTACCATTAAAAGTTAATCTCGGCGATTTGTTACAATCGCTATCATAACAGACATAATAATGTTCCACAATTCTAAAATATTTTGAGAGAGAATAGCGCTATAACAGCTCAATGTGCCAAGCTTAAACAGATGCCGACTATTTCTGCATCTATTTTTCACAGTTTAATTTTCTTTCAACTGAACGAACGATCGCAATGAGCCATTCTAATAAAACCTTTGAATTGGAATAAAGATATCGTTTTAGTAATAAAAGGGGCGCCCTCGAATCCATTAATTACTAAGAAAATACCTTTCGGTTAATTTATCGCTACAATCGATGTCTCAATAAATTGTTGATTTCGAGCACCTGTCCTGATAATAGTCGAATAATCGAGTGGGTGTTCGTGATTGTAATCACTATTTGCGTTTATTACAAGTTGAATCTAGGAAAAAACTACCTAAGAAAAAATAACAGATATCCATTATGCTACTAGACCTCCTTCTCTGAAAAAAATTAAGCGACTTGTACCGGGTGTAACCTTAAAATTTTAATTAGGAATCTAATACAGGTACACATTCCCTTGGGCACATCCTTAAAAAGGTTTCATAAATTCAGTATTAATTAACGTTATTAATTTCTATAAAGTGATTCATCCGGGAAGCGTAATTATGAGCAAGAAATTTTCAATTAAATAAATAAAAAGCTTTAACCATTTTCCTATGTAAAATATTTACCTTAGAAATTGGCAGTACGGCTTGTATATCATCCTTCTCAATATCGAGTCGAGTGCTGACTCGATGTTCGTGGGGTGGGTCTTCAGTGGTAGATGTCGTAGTAGGTGCAGAGGAGACTTTTGCTGACCAGCTGATACGTGCGGTTCCACGTCCTGATTCGCCCTCTGATCCTTCTCCGTCTCCCTCCCCTTCAGCGCCTACTTCCACTAGCCAAGTAAGGATCTCCTCCCAACCAGGCTCTCCAACGCCACTACTTTCCTCAGGAATATCCCTAAACAAATGTGTATAAATATTAAAAGGTTTATTAAATGTCATAAAGTCACTTGACCTAGAAGCTTTTACTGCCTGAAAGGTTGTTTATTAAGGTCTTGGAAGGTGAACGTAAACTAAATAACACAATAGATCAATAGCCCGGTACTAACATCGTACAACGTCTATAAATGTTGCTGTTTCACACTGTGGAATGGAAACACGAAATTATCTAAACAATAAAAAGTTTGTCGTGACATCGAGTTTCATTAAGCGGAAAAGCGTCGGCCAAATTTATGGCTGTGCAAATGCAAAGTAGTCGTGGGCGAAATTGTGAACAAATCCCGCTAAAGAAATGAGAAATGGTAACATTCTGTTATAAAACGAGTAGAATAAAATACTTTTTCATTTACGTACACAAAACTCATTTAACAAATGTACAAACCACCAACGAAATTGATATACCTACCTACCTACCCTCGTAGTATTAGACGCATGGTACTCATTGTAATAAGAAGAAAAGATTACGTTTTACTGTTGACAAAAAGTCGCTAGGTTAAAAGTATATACCTAATTGAAACGAATTTGATCACGAGATCAGTTGTTTCGTGACCAATGTTGCGTATGATAATCGAAATAAAAGAAAAAGAAATGAAACGAATCCTTTAAATTTTCCCAGTCCGACTGACGGACTAGAAGGCACTATCTACGAACACCCCGATTGCAATAGCATTTTATCGTTTTACTGAGAGAACGCTGAATTGCAAATGGCATTTTATTGAATTTATTTTTGAAAATGAATGTCTATCGACAGTCCCTTTTCAATTTTCTGCTTCTATTCTTGTGTAAACTATAGAGGTGAACACTTGTTGCCGTCCTATTATAACTTTAATTTAACAATTATAGAGAAATTTACTTGTCTCCGGTGCTTAACGGATGATACTCATTAATGTATAATCGAGTCAGCCAGGAAACTCATACAAAGATTAATATGCTTTCTATGTGACGGAAAATGTTTACGTAAATGTCTACTTAGTAAGTGTAAACTATACTATGATTTAATTAAATCGTTAGATAGTACCTAAGTAGGTCTTGATACGAATTGGCTTTAAAGTTTGCTATTCTAACATTTTGATTGAGTTACATTTCAGAACCTGTCAAGAAAAGGTTAGCACAGTCAGTATAATCATCACTACATATTATAAAACAAAGTCCTCCGGCGCATCTGTCTGTTCGCGATAAACTTAAAAACTACTGCACCGATTTTCATTTTGTTTTCACCAATGGATAGAATGGTTCTCGAGGATTGTATACATTGGCTAAAATATAACGATATTTGTTGGAAGTGTCGGGAAAAAATAAGCCGTCTGGGAGCTTTCAACGAAAACCCTCTGAGATATAACACAATAGTAATAATATATTTATTTCACACAATATCCATGTAATGTACCTATGGTAGAATTGTGTATCTTACATAGGTCTACAGAAAAGTCCGCGATGGCATATAATTATGACTAACTCTTAAGAATAACATACTATATCCAATTTAATACTTTCGGCTATTGGCAATTATAATGCGACAATGTAAAAGCTAATTTACACAAATGCGGTAATAAGACTTATCATCTATACTAATAGTATAAAGCTGATGAGTTTGTTTGTTTGAACGCGATAATCTCAGGAAGTACCTACTGGATCGAATTTAAAAAAGTATTGAATAGCCCATTTTTCGAGGATGGCAATAGATTATATAAAATCATGCTACGACCGAGACTACTAGCTAGACGAAGTGGCGCGAGTTAGCTAATATCCAATCAAAAACAATGTTTCCATACAAAGTTTGTTATGAAATTACTTCGTCATTAATGACCCGTTTATGCTTGAAGCACATGCACTTTTCTCCTGTGCTGATGACAATGCACTGAATCCACTAGCAATCGCTGGTAGAAGAGTCCAGTATCTCCATTTCTAAAACGTCCAAAATCACAGAACCCATAAGACCAAAGATATTTTAGTTCAAAATCACCTCGGGTCAATATGACCCAGCGTCACGGTCAACGGAAATCAATTAGCGATTCTTCGACATATTATTATTAGTACCTGGATATAACCGAGTTTCGCTCGGTATGTTTTTAAACGACGTTTTCTAAAAATGTAACCTAGCTAGATCGATTTATCGCCCCCGAAAACCCCTGCATACTAAATTTCCTGAAAATCGTTGGAGCCGTTGCCGACATTCTGGTTTTATATAGGTGTATATATATAGGTACAAGAATTACTTGTTTATAGGTAGTAACGTACTATATATACTATAACATATAGATTAAAGGCAATTAACTTTTAGCTCACGTGTCAAGGTTTTTACCCGACACCGACCCGTAAGGAAAGGTTATGTTTTTCGCGCGTATCTTGTAAGTATGTAATATTCTTTATTACGTCATATCTCCCAGCCACTAAACGGATGTACACAATTAAGACGTCGAAGTAAACATAGCGGCTGTGAGATGTCAGAATAAAGAGGTGTGAAAAAAAAAATGTTTTGAATACTGCAATATGGGTATCAAATTAAAGGGCTCATCTTAAGCATTTCAAAAAGGTATAACATGATTATGACTGCAATACTGTAAAAGTTAGTCAGCAACTAAATAAAAAAAAATAACAAAAAAGATGGAAACAAGATCCCCTACATCTATACTAATACGAGCTGACCCGCGCAACGTCGTCTGCGTAAATTTTACCCGTTTTTGCAACATTTATTATTGCTGCTCAGCTCCTATAGATCGTAGCGTTATATATAGCCTTTCTCAATAAATCGGCTATCCAACAGTAAAATATTTTTTCAGTGCAGCCCAGTAGTTCCTGAGATTATCGCATTCAAACAAACAAACAAACTCTTGGGGGTATGAAAAATAGATGTTGTCCGATTCTCAGACCTACCCAATATGCACACAAAATTTCATGAAAATCGGTCAAGCCGTTTCGGAGGAGTATGGCAACGAAAACTGTGACACGAGAATTTTATATATTAGATTATAAAGCTGAAGAGTTTGTTTGTTTGTTTGAACGCGATAATCTCAGGAACTACTAGTCCGAATTAAAAAAATATTTCACTGTTAGTTAGCCCATTTATCGAGGAAGGCTATATAACATCATGCTTCGACCAATAGAAGCGGAGCAGTAATGAAAAATGTTGCAAAAACGGAAAAATTGACGCATACGAAGTTGCGCGGGTGCTCACCAGTAATTATATAATTTCATGCAGTCGGAGGCACTTTACAAAGTTCATCGTGATTCATTATTGTCTCCAACTGCATGAAATTATATAATTATGTAGGGGATCTTGTTTTTATGTTTACACATCGACTGCCGCAACGTACAGTATCGTCTGCTAAAAGCATACTTTACAGCAGAGCAATTTGAAGTTTCATTTTTACCTACAACGGTGACTAGTAATCTACTTAAATACACGATGATTTTTAATATACTAATAACCTCCCACTTGTGGCTTTTTTACATAACACTAAATAACTTTGTAATGTCAGTTTTGTAAAATATTTAATATAGGTATTCACCCTTAATCACCTACCACTTGTTGTAATTTTTTTTTCAAAAAATATTATTCAAGTTATTTGGTGTAATGTAAAGTAGCCAAGGGCGGGAGATTATTAGTATGTATAATATATTAAAAATCATCCTGTTTATAAAAATTAATCCCTATTTCCCTTGGTCACGAGATAACTAGAGAACGACTTTACCGATTTCATTCATTCTTTTTTTTTCTAATACTCTGTAGAAGGTTCTTAGGTAAAAAAATAAGAAAATAACGATAAAAGTCTAAGGGGGCGTTACGAATTATTTAAACCAGCTGCCCCGGCACAGCTAGTTTAAATAAAATTTAAAAGGGACAGGCATTATTCGTACCTAGATATAGGTAAGTACTTTTCAATTCAAATTCAAAATGAGGATAAGTATAATATTAAAGTTATAAGAAATAATGATTCTACGTGTAGGAGAAGAACAAGGCAATAAAACCTCGGGGCCACTCCTTTCAAATTGCCAATGTTTGTTTATTTATTTAGATGGTGCCGTAAAAGCTAATTCTATTATTTATATTCTCATAAATAACTTACACATCTGAACCGTCGTCATCTCTCAGCGGTTGTTCAAGCCTCGTTGCCGTGACGGTGGCTGCGCGAGGTTTCACCTCCGCCGTGACTGCCCACCGGGAGTTCGCTGCTGTCACACTCACCAGGCGCAAACCTGATTTTACCTTCATCCTATTGGAAGGAAATAACACATTATAGTATCGATTATAGTTGACGAGACGCAAGTGGTACCTAACTCCTACGATAGAAGCTTAGTGTCACGTCGGCTATAATCTTCTTTGCCACTAAACTGATATAATAGCTTTAAAATATATTTTGTTAAAGTTTTGACTTGACTGGTTCGCAAACGCAACTAAGAATACGAATTTTAATAATGGTCTGAGTTAGGCAGTTGAAAATATATGACTCTGATGAAGTTCGAATCTCATTTGACCTAGTTAACACTCGCGATATTTCAATGGGAACTTCAAGGTTCTACGCTTCCTAAGATCTGATGACCCAATTTTACTTTCTTACCTCCATATCAGCAATCTTTTTCAAAGTATGTATCTAATATTTGTTCAAGTTCTGGTAAACAAGATCAAAAGCCTTTAATAAAAACACAGACAAAACTGAGGTGAGTTGAAAAGCTCAGACCGACTGCCACACATTGGAATTGGAACCTTTACGGAGACGCGGGAAGTCGCGCGTCGCGTGTTTCGTGGCGTCTCGCGTCGCGTTGGACGATTTTTTCTGTTTACGGAGCGGCGGCGGCGCGTGAAGCTGCACTTATAATCGCACGCGTGATCACAAACATATGGCAATATACGATGTTGTTTATAGAGATGTGAGACGGGAAGTGTCGCGATGCCTGCCGCTGCACCCGTGGCGAATCCTCAAACGTGTAGCGATGCACGCGGCGGCTATCACTGCCGCGCTGCGATAACCGTTTGTCTTATATTAAATAATTCACTTTTTAACACAGAATTTTCTTCTAAACAAAAGTCGATCATATTATACTCTATTGCGACGGCGACTTATGTCGGCGTTGTGCGATTTCCTAATAAGACTGAATAAGGTTCCGCCGCGCTAATCATTTCATCGTGAATTGGCG
Source organism: Herminia tarsipennalis (assembly GCA_945859575.2). Classification (NCBI taxonomy): domain Eukaryota; kingdom Metazoa; phylum Arthropoda; class Insecta; order Lepidoptera; family Erebidae; genus Herminia; species Herminia tarsipennalis. The sequence goes on from OX243840.2 coordinate 10,493,276, forward strand.
CTGCGTGCACCGCTGCGTGCGCCGCCGCAATAAACGCCGCGTGAAACGCGTCGATGCCAGCCACACCGTGACAATAAGCACTCTATTTCAAACAAATGCTTGTACAATCGCTTCTCCGTAAATGCACTCATACAAAGCCATATGTTCGAATTCAGTACGGGTCGCACCACCCAACGTTAGGCGCGGCGCCCCGCGTCTCCATAAATGAGGCCTTAGTCATTTACGGACACGCGCTGCAGTAGGTATGTTGCTTGGGATTGGGACTCTACCCGTGGTACCATAGCTGAATATCGCTGATGACTAGTTCAAAAACAGAAATAAGTATTGTTGACCATAACTAAACCCGCCTATACACACCTCCCCTTATTATTTGTTGAAATATCTCTACATGGCCAATGCCTAATGCGGCATTATCGAAAAGCCGCAGTTGGAAATCCCGTTTGTTACTGTTGGAATAATAAATAGGAATATATTTTATTAGTTAAAGCGAAGGTGACATAAATTTCCATTTAGCCGGTTGCAGTGTCAGGTATTCCCGGGAGAGTGTGGCCGAAGCCGGCTCGTAACTCAAAAGTAGAAACAGATACATGTATCTGCGATGAAGTTTTGGAGCAGGTGGCGCACATAATATATTACGGCAAGATTGCACGTCGGCAAAAGCATTCTATTAAACGATGTAATTTTCCACAATGAAATAAATTGTTAGACGGAAATATCTTCTCGTACTATCTACTTAATCTAAAACTTTTCGAGGAATGTTACATGTCATTTCATACAGAAAATAAGACAACGATTCGGCTTCTAAATCAACTCAACTCTGCCTTGGGCGGTTTTCACAGTGGTGAAATTGTGTTTACGATTACTCCCATGGTATCCTATGAAAGCATTGAAGTCGTTCTTGTTTTTAGTGTTCCCTAAAGATCAGCAGAAGTCCTCTACATACACAATGAAATTTTTAATTTCCTTTTAAAAAGATTCTTGAGTGAATATAGTTATCTATTATAGTCCAAAATATTAAAATAATTACCACATAAAAAAAGTGTCAATGTAACTGTAATTCGTTATGTCTATCTTAAAATATGAAAGGGGATACATTGGTAGCGAAAATTGCAATACTGCAGTGCACAAACAGTGGCACGTTCCAAGACAATCACATTGAAAGAGTCATATAATGTCGAGTAAGCCACAAGTCTCGTACTTAGTAAAGCGAGCAGCTACCATTTTCTATAAGCATTATTCACCTTTACCTAGATCCAACTCCACATAAAAGCGATAGTCAGTATCCCTATATAATAGGATCCTTATATAAAACTATTTTTCCACATTTTTTTTCGATAGCTAAATATTATTATTGTGGATAATGAACTTTAGTTTTTGTTGTAAAATTGTATCCAAATAGGTACAGAGTAAAAACGATGGATATCTGCCTATTCATTTCTTTTGCAAAAAAGTTACTCCTTAAAAAAAATTCGATCATGTCGAATTAATTAAAATTAGATCATTTTGAAATTATCTCTCCATCTTGTTAAGAACCTGCTGTATACGAAGAAATAAATATTTTTTTACAAACTACGTCAATTAAGTACCCCATCTCATTTCATTGTCATTAACAAGGCTCAGAAAGGACTCATTGTCTAGCATATTTCAAACAAACGAGTTAAATGAAAATAATGTTTCATTTAGTCTTGTAATTTGATAATAGGACTTTGTCTTTTATCTTATTCGTAGATAAATGTATTATACAACCTATTCATATCTCTCGTGTTTCTGCGGTTGTCTAGACTAAGGATTAGGTACTTTGAAAATAATATAAGTTTAAAAATATTATTATCTATGGCATCACCTTGAGGCATTCATAGACCATTATATTGTATGAAATAAGTTGCAGGTCTTTTAGGTTTCGTTATTCAGTTAAAAGGTTAAAAGCTAAAATTACTGAAAAAGTTTTAATTGGCGCATTGAGGTCGGCACTTCCCCGTTAAGCTTTGAGATTCGACCGTTGTTCAGTACTTCAACATAAAATATGACCGCTTTGTTGGCACCTCGTTCAACCCCAAACCGCCGCGCCGCGGCAAACCAGTCAAAACTTGGCAAATTTTACAAGGGAACAATCAGTTCCATTCTGTTTTGTTTAACAGTTTAATTTTGCTTTCTGATTACAGAAAGCTGCATTGTCGGATGAGTTATTTCATATTGTAACTTCCCACGCAGAATAGAAGATCTCCGGTGACAAGCAATAAACCAGTCTAGTTGGGCGGAATACCAATAAATATTAGTCACTAGTCAGGTTGACATAACACACAGATGCGTAACTTGTGCCGTCGTTAACTTGAAGAGCTCATACGTTGACAGATTTTCTCTTGGTGTGGGTATTACAAACCGCTATGTCAGGCCTTAAACACTACTTGGGTGGTAACGATGCAAAGGTATTGAGCATTGTCATAAAATCAAAATTCAAATTACCACATAGGTATGCCTGAGACTTACAGAGTCATGAAATAAACTTTATTTATATAACCGTAAAACTAACCTGATTACAACATGCGAAATTGTGTGACTGGTGTCGCGTCGGACCACGAAGGGTAGATGGAGGCGAGAGTGAGGATACAGAGGAGCTCGGGGTAATAAAAGTGCAGAATCTCCAGCGCGCGCTTCTCTATACCCAGCACGTGCTCCAGCCAATGTCACAAAGCCCAAAGGCCAAGCGGGTTGTACAGAGACTCGCCCACAAGCGCCTTCCCCTGTTTCACCGTTGCCAGCTTCTGCTGCGCTATAGGCCAGTTTTATTGTTCTTGGTGGCCGTTTGCCTTTTCCATCAGCAGGCCACCATGCCGCCGGTACTGTTAATTCAGCTAAACAAGCACCTTCCTCTCCTTCTGGGCCACAAGTTGCAGTCAATGTTCGCGAACCGTAACTTGCATGTAAGGTGATACATACTCGGCGCGGTCTTGTAGCTGCCCTTCTTGCGCCGCCTTCACCACCAGTATGAAAAAGCACACGTAGTACTGGTGCATCACGGGGAAGCTCTCGAAAAACTAAATGTGCTGATACATCTAGCCTGTGAGCTGTTGCGTCTTGCAATTCCATTAAAGACGCATTTCTTTTAGGTGGTTCTAAAGGATCAGGTACTGCATACCGCGCTGGTACAGTCTGTTTAGTGGAGAATGGCCCATACGTTGCACGAACTGACGCTGGCGCAGAGCCTTGTAAAACTGTGAACCGGTCGAGTGATAATAAGGCCCCAGGTAATGCTGTGCCCACCGGTTCTGGGGGTGGACCCGCACCGCTCCATCGTGCTGTGTGTTTCAGAAAAAAACCACTGTCCTTATTTTCGAAATGAACTTCAACAGCCAGCACCGCCCCTGAAAAGAAAGAAACCTATTTTTAAAATATAATAAAACATTTGTCATCAATTTAAGAATGCGTAACACGTGTAAAATGTTAAATAAGTGTTTTATTTTCGGTATTTTGACGAGAGATAAAAGGGCGTTGAAGCAAAACATTGGCGTCGTGCCAAGCGCATTTGTGTCCTGCAGCGACATCATTTGCTTCAAATGTATGTTTACAAACGTCGATAGGCATTCTTAAATCTAAATTGTAGTATTTACATCACGACTCGTTTTGTTGTTTAAGAAAAATTTTCATAGTGATCCAGGTCATGGTTTATGCGGACCGCTAAATTTTAAAGTAATTCCTTCCATGCCTGCGAAATGGTTATGCGTAGGTACGTAAAATGTTATATGGCGGTAATAACAGAAACATTTTATATGTAAGCGCAGAATATAAAGGAGATTAGGTATAAGGATACGAGAGTGGGTGCTTTTGTTTCTATGAAGGATGGGCTTGCGTCAGGCAGGCTGCGGCACGGCCTCGTCACTCGTCTCGTTTATTGAGCCAGGATTTGTGTCACGTTCCTCTTACGGGCGCTCTTCACGGAATTCATTACGTTGCCTATTTATGATTCTCAGCGGTTGGTCTCTTATAAAATATTTTGTTACATTTATAATTGAGTTATTCGATTTAAATTGTGTTTCTAACTTAATGTTTTTCTTTGTGATTCGAAGCGTCGAGAAGAATAATTTTATGAGACTTGTTTCAAAGAAATAATAATCCAGGAAACAAAGAACACATTTGAACACGCTCTACTATTTTGCAATTATATTACTTAAAGCTTATATTATTAAACAAGATATTAAGATAACACGAGCGGAAACTTAATCTAATATAACTAAAGAATTGTGGATATTGATGTTGAGATGAGATATTTATTTCATTGCTATTTACCTACCTATTTTTTAGACCGTAGATAATCTACCTATCAGTTCTAGTGGGTAGGTAAAGATCTGTGATCAGAGATGACGTGAGCATCTCAGCCAAAAACAATACTAACTTAGCTACAATACCGGACCCTAAATAAATACTTACTTTAATGATTGAGATGTATACCTAAGCAAAAAATAAACGCTTGATCAAAATGTGTAACGATTGTGGTTGAATTTGCCACAACCACCACCAGGTTTTCTTTTCTTGCCGATTCACTTGATAGTATGGGGTGCCCTTATTTAAGTTGGGAGTGAGATTAGCAAGGTTTATCTACTAAGTATTTCATTCAAAGTCATGGTTATGTTAAAAAGACCACACACAAAGAGTTCTTGTATTTTTCGGAGGTGCGTTAATGACTATGGCATTATTTTCTTTGTTTTATAATCCGTAAATATGGCATAAACCTACAAGAAATTTGCAAAAGTAACTTATTTTTACTAGTTTCCACATCTAATAATTAGCAAAAACAAAGACACCTGTCATTTGTGGATTTTTTTAATGACCTGGTTGCTTGGACCTTTAAGTCACGATAGGTACCTAGGTATAGTTATAGTAAAAGACAAAAATAAATTAGTGTCACATCTACACTATATGAAACAGAATATAGGACATAAATGGACAAAAACAAATTAATAGGACGGTAACAATACCTAGCAGTCGCAATCATATTAATTGGTAGCTATGAAATTTCCGGAGTGCGGAAACGATGACTTCATTTGCAAGGAAACGACAGGCTATTCCATGAGCACGCCACATCCTTACCTCACCCTCATATAGTAGCAAAAGGGAGGCAGATAATAAAATGGTTTAGCACGTGACGCTCTTAAAACAAAGAAAATATCACGGAATTTTTTAGTTTTCAACCCGCTTTAGGAAAATGTTACATTACCTCGTTATCACGCCATTTGAGCTCGGCATGAAAAGCTCCATTAGTTTTGAAGTTTATGGTAGGTTATTAATTGCTATTTTTATAGAAATAGAAATAGAAATAGCATTTATTTGTTCAAATATGGGTACATTACATTGGTGTTTTTTATAAATATATTTAGTGCTAGCCATATCTTGCCATTTACTGGCGTACAAATGTTAGTATTATTGAATATTTTAATATTAGATTAATAAAAGAGTAACAAAATAATTAAAGTAGTCATTTAAAAAAAAATTATAAAAAAAAATTATAAAAATAAAAAAAAAAATTATAAAAATGAATTCATTGTTATGTAAATGTATCAATAATAATTAAATTATATAAATAAAATTGATATTCATAACCATTTAATGTCAATAAGTAAAATTAAATAAAATGTAAATAGGTAACATAATTAAAAATACATAACAATAAATTGATTTTCAATTAGGACATGTCAATAATAAAGTTAGAAATTAAATGAATAGAACGAAAATCAAATTAAGAATTGAATGATTATTACATAATTGGCATTTTATAAAGATTTATCATTTAAAAATTCGTCAATGCTGTAGTAGCATTTATCAATTAAAATTTTTTTTAAAGTGCTTTTAAATTGGTCAATATTCAATTCTTTAATTTGTTTTGGTATTTTATTATAAATTATTGGTGCTTTACAAATTATGCTTTTATGAAGCAGTGCAGTTTTTGCAGGATGCACACACAATTTACTGTTATCCCTGCGATTACGGCTTACTATTTCTGATTTCTTACTAAATAAGTGAGGGTTACTCTTAACAAAGACTGATGCTTCCAATATATAAATTGATGGCAGAGTTAAGATTTTATGTTGTTTAAATATTGGGTGACAGCTTTCAGTTCTTTTGATGCCAAACATGTACCGTATACATCGTTTCTGCATTATAAAAACCATATCTTTATTAGTAGAATTACCCCAGAAAATTATCCCATACCTAAGGACCGACTCAACAAGACCATAGTATGCAGATAATAGTGCATCTGTATTTACTGTTTGTGCAAGTTTGTACAATGCATATGAAAGACTACTAACTCTTTTGCACAATGTGTCAATGTATTCTTTCCAATTTAATTTACTGTCTATGATTAGACCAAGAAATCGGGCAGTGTTAACTTCCTGTATGCTATAATTATCAAGAACCAAGTTTATATTTTGAGAATTATTGGATTTTTGACCAAAGTGCATGATGCTAGTTTTTGTTAAATTAATTTTTAAATTATTATTATCTAACCATGTAATTATTGATGTCAATGAATCTTTAATGTCAGTTTTATATTGATTAATATTCTTACAAGCAATTGTAACGGTACTGTCATCTGCAAATAACGTCATTGATTGTGTGGTAGCTTTTGGTAAGTCGTTTATATAAATTATAAAAAGAAGAGGCCCTAACACACTGCCTTGTGGTACAGAGTAAGAGACATTGCGCCTCGAGGAGGTGTATGTTTCTTCTCTTTTTGTGTTAATATTCACTCTACTTATTTGTGTTACTTGCTGTCGGTTTTTGAGATAAGATTTAAGTAAATTAAAAACATTTCCTCTAATTCCGTAAGCATTCAGTTTATTAAGAAGTATGTCATGATCCACATAGTCAAAAGCTTGTGTCATGTCACAGTAAATAGCACATATGGGAGTTCTTTTATCGACATGACATATAACATTTTTAATAAACTCATAAATAGCCATATTTATGGTTTTTCTTTGTCTAAAACCTTTTTGTTCATTACATAGAATTTTGTTTTTCTCAAGATAACTATTTATTTCGTTATGAATGTACTTTTCGAAAATTTTGGAAAAAATCGATATTAATGCAATGGGTCTGTAATTTTCCATTAATTGTTTGTCGTTTTTTTTGTATAAGGGTTTTATAACTGAAAGCTTAAGGTCTTGTGGAAATGTACCTGTGGATATACTCAAATTAATAATATGGCTCAGATGATGACAGATATACTCATTAACGGCCTTAATTATTTTTGTTGAAATACCATCGTAACCTACGCTATTTGTATTTTTTAGGTTTTTTATAATTTTACTGATTTGACAGGGTAAACTTGGTCCGAGAAACATTGAATTTAATTGATGGTTAATTAAAGAAGTAACTTTCTTTCCGGCGCCTGGTATTGGAGTGATTTTATCAACAAAGTAATTGTTAAATGCATTGGCTATTTCATCAGGATTATTGATGTAGTGGTTGTCTTTTATTTTTATGTTACATATATTTTCCTTAGGAGTACTTAATTTTCTTTTATTTATGATTCGCCACATTGTTTTACATTTATTGCTTGATGTTTTTATTTTAAAATTATTTTGTGCTCTTTGTGTTAGCTTTACGACTTTTTTAAATATCTTACAGTAATTAGTGTATTTAGATTTACTTTCAATTGTAGGATTAGATCTATGTTTCCAAAGTAGATTTCTCTTTTTTTTACTACATGCCTTAATACCTCTGGATACCCATTTTGGTTTTCTGTTAGGTTTTATTAAAATCTGTATTTGTGGAAAGCATAAATCGTAAAAAAGTTTAAAATCATTAATAAAAATTTGATAAGCAAGGTTTGGGTCATCCGTATTATAGATATTTGAGAAGGATAGGTTTTTTATACACATTTTAAATTTTTTAATGTTATCAGGGCAATAATCGCGTTTTGTAATATGCCAACAGTTTAGAGCAGGTATTCTTTTTACAGGAATGGTTATTAACTGAGCAGTATGATCTGAAAGGCCTAATTCTAGAATTTCAGTTTTGCAGCCCTTTTTAAAATTATGTGCGAAATTATCAATACACGATTTACTGACAAGTCTTGTCGGTTTGTATAATGCTAGCTTTAAATTATAATTTAAGAGTATGCATTCAAAGTCTAAGGTGGTGTTATTACGTTTCATAACGTCAATATTAAAATCACCAGCTATTATTATATGATTTGAATTTTTCTTAGTTAAATAAATTAAAAGATTTTGTAGCTTTTGGAAGAATGTGTACAGATTATTTTGGTTTGGTACCCTATATAAAGAAACAATGATAATACTGTAGTCCAGAAGTTCAACCGCACAGCATTCAAATATATTATCAGCACAAAATGTCGTAATGCCTCCAATTTCTTTAAATTTATGCTCAGGTCTTAATAGGATACATGATCCTCCCCGCTTGTTATATCGGCAATAAGACGCGGCTAGAATGTAATTTGGCATATTTAGATGAAGTTCATGACCTGCCGCAATAAAATGCTCTGTTATACATATAATATCTATAATTTTGTCATTGTCTCTAAGTTCTTCCAAGTTTATACAAAGAGCATCACATTTATTTATTAATCCGGCGATATTTTGATGAAGCATATTTAAGTGCGTTTCAAAGAAAAAACTGAGAGTTCATTTTATTGTCATCAATCGATGAATTTTTTTCAAAAATATTAGGGTTATCGGTACTTATATTCCCAGGTATATTTATGTTATAGTTTGAGCAATAGTCGGCTAAGATGTTATCCATAATGTGGTCATAAATACATTTTATTCCATATTTACTAATTCTACCAGTAGAGTAAGAAAACATTTCCAATTTTAAATCGCGGTTACTGTCGAATAAGTATGCATAATTATAATTTTGAATGTCTAAATACAGGAGATTATTAAACATTTCTACCTTGTAATTATAAATGGGTGCTCCTCTAATATAAGTTGGGGCACAGATTATTTTATTGGTGTTTGGTACTTTTAGAAGAGACCTTTGTATCATTTTGATTGTATTTATATGGTTGTTCCCAGATTTAATGTCATTTTCACCAATGAATAAAATACAGTAGTCAGATAGAGTAAAATACTTTAGTTTGCTTTCTATATCACACAAAAGTTCCTTTGAAGTACCGTTTGGAATTACATAATGACAGAAGTCGAAATGATCGGAGAATATATTTTCGATCATGGATAATGACTTCATGAATTTATTAGTTGTTAAAATAAGTAGTCTATTTTTTATTTTAGGGCTTTTGTATACAACTTTTGCCCCTTTAACATAACGTTGAGGAATAGTATTACGGCTAGATGTCTTCTCTTGTATTGACTCGTGCATTTCCTGTGTAAGGTGTGGTGATGCTTTCAAAGACTGTCTCAAGGTTTCTAATTGTGTAGTGAGTCCCTTAATCTCAAGCTCTGCTTCTTTCAGTTTTTGTTGGAGATTATCAATTTCAAGTTGAAGTCTGAAGCTTTTAAAATTATTGTAGGTGTCGATGGGTGTACGCGATGGTGATGCAGAATAGCTACATTTTCTAATTCTTCTTGCGGGGCTATTTTGGATGAGTGAAGAAGACGAAGAGCATAAGGATTTTAATGTTTTGTTTTCAACTTTCAACTTCTCTAATTCCTCATGTAAACCATTTTTTTCTAATATTGTATTATCTAATTCATGTTCTGTGTTTTCTAGTTTTAGGGTAAGTTTATTTATAGTATCCTGTAGTTCAGTGATTGATAATATCAGTGGTAGGTCGTTTACACTCCTGGATAGTTTATCTGGGGAGGTAAGTGACTCGTCGGTCGTGGTCTCGCAAAATGATAGTACTTGCGAATCGATAATGTCAGGTGTATTTTCCGATTCCGTTTTACTGCATGATGATATAGTTACAGCCTGTGCACATTGTCCCGAGGGAGAGTCGTTATTGGAGGAGCTTGCCTTTTTCCTGATAGTGATATTGTCTGAACTGTTACTTTTGACATTTTTTCTGATGCACGTTTTGCATCTCCATTTCTTTTTGGATTCTAAACTTAACATGCGGTAAGTGTATGCAGGATAACCGTCACAATCTGGCTCAAATCTATTATTGCAGCCTGAGCACAGAGCAGTACTTTTCATATCAACAAGTTTTTTGCATTTATAGCAAGTTACTGGTAGCGACACCTTGCGGTCACTGTTTGTAAGTGCATTGCTTTTCAATGGCATGTTGATCTGGTGTTTGGGTTATAAATTATAGATGGCGGTAGTGTGGTGTTGGTATATTAATTGACTATGGATCAATGCGGGATTTAAAGGACTAGTATTCAGATTCGGAGTATTTCGGTTTCTGAACGTCGCGAGTAATGTCGAAGTATTAGTACGATTGTGATTGGTTAATCGTCACCTGATATTTGTTTACATTGATTGCTTGAATTAATAACTGTTTTTAATCGAAGTAAAATTGGCATAAAAGTCTTAATATTAGTCATAAGTTTATTTTGTAGTATTATATATGCATTACAGCATTTAAATAACTCACTGTTTATCACAACTTGAGTAAAACTGGGTCATATATGGTTTTTTCATTGATATTTCACTGTTTCCCTGTTTTTGTTGCAACTTAATAAACACTACAGAGTTCACTGAGAAAACATTTTCATTAATGGAGTAAGAACAATCAATGAGTTTTCACTTTGTTTTATAAACATTATATCACAATAAACTTTAAAACTTAATTTATTATCGCAGAACAATATTGACATTAGCCGGTGTTGCCAGCAGAGTGATGCATGCATGGCAATATGAATTTATTGTCCAAGGTTAAGTTATGTACGCTACTTAACTATATGAACTTATTAACCAGAACGCATACGTAAATACAGATAAGTTTCGGACGATAGGTACATAGATACATGGGAATTTCAGATGAGTTATAATGAATCATAACGAGAATGATCCCTTAGCTCAGCGAAAGAAATTAAGATGTTACACCAAAACTGTAAGTAAGCATATTTGTGACCAGTTTTAAACCGTCTTTAAAAAGGAGGGAGTTCTCAATTCGACTGTATATTTTTTTCAATGTTGGTTACCCGATTACTCGTAGACCGATTTCAAAAATTATTTTTGTATTTGAAAGACTATACTTCCAGATTGGTCCCATTAACATCAAAGTTCGGATCTGATTATCTTGGACAAATCGAGGGAACTCTTCAAATATTAAAGGCACACTTATAGTAATTTGGGTTAATTTTTTTGCAATTCGTGCATTTACTCTTAAAAAATTCCATTGAGTGAAATGGAACTGATGATGAATAAATAAATAAATAAATTACATTATGTTCCGATTCTTTGACTCGTGCACTAGTAAAAACTGTGTTGCAGGAGACAGTAGGGAGGAGGAGTGTAGTATCAGGTGAACTCCTCAAAAACTCAACGGCCTTGTATCCCAAAACGCAACCTTTTGTAAAAAGAAATGAACAGTTTGGATTATGCCATTGCATCATAAATCAATTAAAAACCAATACACTAAAAAGTGAGAAATAAAAACTTTTTTACAAAAAAATAAAAACCGACTTCCAAAATAAATATACTTATGGTAACTAAAAAGCAAAAAAAAATATTAGTTCCAAAAACAAACAATAATTTAACAATTTGAAGTTGGTGCTTAAAACATAAAACTACATTTCCTGACACCAACTTTTAGAAGGCGTATTTTATTTTTTTGTAAAAAAGTTTTTATCTATACTAATACTATTTATTTGTTTGTTTTTTTGAACGCGATAATCTCAGGAAGTACGGGTTCGAATTAATATATTAACTGTTGGATAGCCCATTTATTGAGGAAAGCTATATATAACATCACGCTACGATCAATAGGAGGGAACAGCATTGAAAAATGTTGCAAAAACGGGAAAAGTTAACGCGTACAAAGTTGCGCGGGTCAGCGAAGTTATTAAATATCTCTTACATCAGTTGAAAGAAAAATAAAGGACCTACTTATTAATCAATATTTCTGTAAGAAAAAGAAACTTGCAAGCTTACAAGTAGGCTTACCTACCAACTAAAAAACAATTAATGTCTACTTCTACAACACAATTTACTTAATCGTATGAAAATAAGTATGATAATCAAAGTATCCTGTATTCACATTCAGGATATTTTGATTTATTATATAAATATTTTATTTCGATTCAAATGTGTATATTCTAATGTGTACACATTTTAATAAATCTTCAAATAATTATGCGTTAAGTTGGTTTTATACCGAATCGAAATGTATTTCAATCAACTGAGAATGGTACAATCGGTTATCAGATTTACTGACAACACATTCGACTCGACAATGTCAATCAATATTTTTTAATAAACGTTATTGTTCGGAACCACGTTCATCGTCCATACATTTTAATTTCCCTCGGACGCCGTCGCACAAAAAGAGAAGTTTCGCGAATTGATATCGCGTTTTCCAATCGCACCCCCTATTGTGGGTAGAGCGGGTGGAAGCGGACCGCGTTACGGCCGTAATAACTGCCACAGAACTAAATCCTTAGATATAGGCCAGCCGTACCTACTCCGTCCCTACCTTCGTCTTTATCACGCTGACCTTTCTATAACTTCTGTTTTATATACCTACATACTAGTCGTTTATCGCCGCATCGCCCACGTATCCATCATACAAACTTTGACCCCCTTTAAGCCTTCCATAGAAATGAAATTTCCAAAAATTCGTTCTTAGTTGACCTATTTACATGTAAACTATTGTCAAATTTTCAGTCTTTAGTCAGTTACTTAGTGAATAATCTTTCACTTTTTCATGATCATCATCATTATCATTAGTATTATACGTTAGATTATAATCGGTAGGTACCTAATCAATCAGGTATTTATTACCTACCGACAGAGGCTAATGTATCTTTTGGTACCGACTCGGTGTACCTATATTATTCATGTAATATAAGAACAACAACATAATCAAAAATTATCCCATTTTATTATTACGGTTATAGCATAGACGTGGAATATGAAAAAAAGGTCTGGAAAACCTAATATTATCTAAGTATATCATTTCATACCATTCTCAGTTAATGCTGCCTATCTTGAAATAAAGATGTCAAATAAATAGGTTACGCTATCTTTTGGACTTCCATTTATCTAGCCTTTGGGTTACAAATATGCCTATTTCTGTCTGTTTATGGAAGCAAGTAAAACAAATTATGTTACGAGTAGTAGGTAGGTATACGATATTTCGCTACAAACTACTATTTTTTACAAACAATGCCAAAGTTGTAAATAGGTATCAGGAGATGATAGTAAAAATAAATATTAAATTTGCACACACATTCAAATCTTATGCTAATAGTAGAGAATGAGTCGTTCTGCATAAATAACAGAATTCCTCAATATAAACCAAGTTGTTTTGAAATTCTATTCACCCTATAGATACAGACTGTAACGATCCCTTTGTATTATTATAGAACGTTCCCCGAATTCATTACAGCGTACAATTTCAAAATTAACCCAACATCGCGTACCGGCTGATATACGTTATGATAGGCGTATGCTAGATAAAGCCTCAATGGAGAGGCAATAAAGCGGACGCGGTAATGTGTTGGACTCCATTAACGGTAAATATTTGTTTATTTGTCATGTTGTGTTGCCAATGGACGGCTCTTTGACGTCAACGCGACCGCGGCTTTTACATAAACGCCACATATCTCCCTATTTCGTGTTAAATGATTTATTAAAACATGAGCTTGTCTCGTTAAAAAGTCAACTGGATTTAACCCTCGTAGCTCTCATCCAACGCTAAGCCTTTGGGATAAAGGGTACTTCACGTCATAGGTTCCTCGTGTTTGTGGAATATTTTAAGCGAGCTACTTAGCTCGTACATAAAATGAGACGGAATTGTAGCGGCATAATTTAAATCCTTAAATCATATAGCGCGAGCTTAATAAAATAAAAGTAAGTGTCTTTACCACCATATCCTGTACTTTGAGCAGAGAGCTAAACGTTTTAGTGAATAACTTAACATACCCGCAAACAAAACAACACATTTATCGTCTGAAAAGGTCAGCAAAGTTAAGAACAGGCCCGACGTGCCAAAATTCTTTAAAACCGTGTTTGGAGTAAGTGAAGTTGACTAAATGCTGTAGAGAAAGCTACTTGACGCTGCATCACGTATCTACTACAACTAGGTACCTACTATTAGTATTGCGACAGTTGGTGCAGATAATACATAGCTGACTCGTGTGCTTCGTTTTATTTCCAGATGAGAGCAAACGTACATACCATCTCAATTTTAACATAATAATAATATTATCACAACTATGCGGTAACCGAAATCATGGCATAAATATTTAAGCAAGAATAATATTCCGGTTATGAATTTCTCAATTAAATTGAAAAGGGTGTAAGGTATGAAAAATGTAATAACCCAAATATTAGATTGCTTTTAAAGTCAAATACGAGTCCTAAACAAACAATCTAATAAAAAGGTCTCCGTTAAAAATGTTTCGTACAATTTTAAATTAAGCTTTAAGCGAAATTTAAATCAACGCATGTGTAAAGTACCAGTATATTAATTTAATGATATGGTAATATTTTATGCTAAGTCCCTAATGCCGGTTTCTGATCTCAGTATGAAGTTATGTATGAGAAAGAAGAAAAAAGTCGACTACTGTCGTGTTTCTTGGAATTATGGTAATGGAGGAAAATTAATTTATGCACAAATTATAATTCTGAATCGAATAATGCCACCATTAAAATAAATATAGAGAAGCCTCTTAAGACAAATGTACCCAATGAATTGGTAAATACGACGTCAAGTCTTACATCAATTTCTCAGCTGAAAATTTCTACTGGGTTGGATCCAAATTTGACTTCTGCTTTATCTAATAGATTCAGTTCTAGCTAACGTAGATGTAGGTAGGTATATAGTAGCAGGAGCAGAGCAGGTGACACATCTGGCTCTATTTTCCTCTATGAACCACACAATAGGCAACGCGACTTATTCTGCATAAAAGATAATTTTCGTTCCAGAAAAAATAGGTATCTAATTTGTACGTTTTATTCGCCATGCACATAGATAAGGAATATGTTTACGTCAGTATGAAAACTGAAGCATAATCGATTGGAAAACTGACAATTTATACTATTTTTGCTTCCTTCCAGTTATAAAGCTCGATTGTATTCGCCGTGATATTCGATGAAGTTCCACGAAGACCAGCAAAGTCACACACAATACCTACTCATATTGCTGTAGGGTATTTGCGAAGACTTGTGCAAACATTCCAACTTTTCCGTCGCGGGTCGATTTTTTCACTAAGATCAAAGAAGGCAAGAAAATTGTTGTGAACTATTATATTTTATCAAGATTTGGAGACAATATTTTTGTTAAGGTTGGTGGCAAGTCATTTTATGTTTTACGCACATTTTTGCAGATGTGTTTCTTGCCCAGCATTGTGAATTCAAGAACTAAGTTTTAGTAACTTAAAAAAAAACGGTCAATGCTCAATGTAGGGTTCCGCAGCCTTGAACAATTCCATCAGCAGAAGAGCATTATGTTCTTGGCACTTACGACCTTTTGTTGAGAAACGCAGTTTTTCTGCAATGACTCAATGACGGTATATCCAATCTTATCCGAAATAATTTTAGTTTAAGGTGGTGTGTTAAGCGCTATCTTTGGGTTTTTTTTCATATTTTTTTGTTACACGGTTCAAAAGGTAAGGGGGATAAATCGTGTCACCCCACACGATTTATGCAACTTTCGGAGCGATTATTTCCAAAAATATTCAATCAAAAAAGTTTATTTAAAACCTTAAAAAGTTTTTGAAAGACCTGTCGAACGATGTGCCACATGTTGACGTTTGCTGAAAAAACATTTTTTTAACTTCTGTTACATGTATGGAGTGCCCCACTAAAAATATTTATTATTATTATTTAGCTATCAAACTAAGTAGCGGCTACTACAAGACACCTAGTCAACAAATTTCATCAAGATTCATCAAGTAGTCTTTGAGTAAAATGCCTGTGACATAAGGACGGGCAGACGGACATGACGAAACTATAAGGGTTCCGTTTTTGCAATTTTGGCTACGGAACCCTGAAAATCTATCTAAGTAGGTATCCAGTTTAGACAGCATAGTATACATTTTACAAAGCCCTGTTTTTAATAAAAGTAGCCTTGACTAAAAAGTTTCTCGTTTATTTTCTGAATACTATTTGTGCATTTAGGAAAGCTAGGCTCAAATCTGTAAACAGAACACGGACTTCATTAGGAAGGAACGTAACGGAAAATGAACGACATCGCCGCTACCTAACTAATTTTTGTTAGAAAATAAACCTCGAAACACAATTACGTAACTACAAAAGAGAAAATAACCAAATAATTACAATTTGATTATACTACACAGAATGTTCTTCGAAACAGAATTTCATCTAGAATATTTTGTAAAGTTAAATATTAACAAAAAGGATAGAGGTTTCATAACTACCTAAATATGCAGAACAAGATTTTGCAATTCTTATTCTTATGCAAAACCTTAACTAAGTAGACCAATTTTGATTACTGAATTAATTGAAGCGGCGATAGCCTGATGGTTAAGGCATCGGTCTCGTAATCGTGAGGTCGCGGGTTCAAATCCTACCCATTATACTACTGACATGAACCCACTTCTAACACAAGCAATTGAGCTTAGCTGGAGGGGTTAACAAGATTGCTAGTAATGTGCGACTCAATCCCACATTGCTAGTTATCTAAAAAAAAATCGTTTGTTGAAAAGGATATTGCTTTGTTGTTAGGTCAAATTTCTTTCAGAAAACGTTCTTTTGGAAAATTATGTTTAAAAGCGTCTTTTTCTAAGATCTCTTCCGCATTTAAAGTATGCGCACACTCATTAAGTCTTCATAGCCTTAAGAATAAAATGGAAACGTAAAACGTATCAACAGCTTATCTTATGTTAAGTCGTAAAAGAGAACCGAACGAAATGGGTTGGTTAATGGTTTTCGGCGATACCGATGGATGAGCACCACCTTGTCACCACTGCAATCTCCTGATCCAATACGTTATTGGAAACGTACGCTCTTGGCTCCAAGGGTGTCGTTACTGTTGATTTACTCACTGTTTCATCCAACGCGATTGAGGAAAAGACCGTGAACATGGCTATTCTGAAGGTATCGCATAATTTGAATACGGAGTTTTTTCTACAAGGGAAGAAACAATATCGAACACAGCCATATCTAGTATAGAATGCCGTTGTAAAATCCTGGGTTCCTCGGTGTGTCAAAAATAATAAACGAGATACCAAGATGTTATGGCTAGATCTCATCATAAAATAAATAAGTATACGTTAAACAAAACCAATTCGAATAGCTCCTAAAATTTGTATAAAACGACAATAAACTGAAAAAATTGAGGTGAAAGGATCGGACGTAAAAAATAATGGCGTACCTTCAACGGACGAGCAAGGGTGGACTGCTAAATAAATTGTTGGCCCTTTTCAATTCACACAGCAAAGTGGTATCGCTGAGAGACTTCATACACATATAAACCTTTATATTATATTGAATTCAATTCAATCTGTTGCTCTTGCTCGAATGTATCAAATGCAATCAACACAACGATTTGTTGTAAACTCTTAAATTGCCTCGTTTACATTTTACGATAAAATGAAATGAATTATGGATGCCTCTTTTCTTTTGTAAAAATATCAAAACGAAAACTAAGTCATGTAATTTACAAGTCAAAAGAATCACTAAAGCGAATAATTCACTAGCTGATATAAGTCAGTAAATACTCGGAAGTGTTGTCACAATATCGCACAAAGAAAAAACAAAACACTATAATACACCATCTCAAAAGCGAAGAAGACATTGAGGCTTGTAACAATAAGGAAGTGAACTTGATATATATTGAAAACAAAGATATTTTTTCCCGTTGGTGCCATATGAGCAGGTATATGCCCGATACGGTAACGGATGTATTCAAAACGAGCGTCATTACGTGCCATCAATAACTCGACATCGGATTTGAAAGGCTTGCGGCAACGGTGGTTATTCATGAGAGGGTCCTTATGTCTACGGCTTTACGACAGCAGACTTGTCACATACTATAACTACATTGTATTCATTTTTATGTAACATGGTAACATGTATCCAGTGAATATTGATTTGCAGACATGAGTTTGATGAATATTACTTTTCGAAACTTTACTTCCGTTGAGCAAGGTTTCTCGTGAAAACTAGTTTTAATTTAAATTCTCTTTGGTAACGCTGATACAGTGGAAACTTTTTCAAATTAAGGACGTGAAAGTTCTGATCAAAGCGAGTAATAACATTAACTTTATCCTAGTTTATTTACATTAAAATTAGACTTCTATTTTTCTATTAGGTAGGTACTTTTAATGTATTTAGGTAGGTACCTAAATTAACATCGCTTTGGCTTTTTACATTTTTAAATTTAAATAGCAATAATGCAAAACTTATTGACGTAAGTATAAAAAAAAGTTTTCCATGACTACACTATTTATACCGACATTGAAATGCATTAAAGACGCATTTCAATATTACCCAGACTTTGTACAGGCGAGCGTGATTTTCAGAAAAGTTATTTGTCATTCTCATTTCATAAAGAATACGAAATGAAATACGAATGAACTAGCCGGGACATTTCTGTCGGACTGTTTCATATAGGAAAGATGTGCATTGGAGACGATGCAATGTGCATTCTTAGTGAGAATGCGAGTTAGAGACGACACCGAACATAACTTATTACTGGCGACATTCTCAGAACATGTTATGCCTGACTCACGAAACGGGACGAATGGTGATTTAACAATGTCTAAAATAGACTTCCTTGTGGAATGTTTACTATAACTGTAGCAGTAATACTAATATCTGCGATCAACGAATAGCTTCGCAATTGTGAATACGTGATGTTATTCAAGCGCCGCTTGTGACTTTGTAGTCGTGGAATTCAGGCGGCCATCGGAGAATTCTTTACATATGGGTGGAACATAGTTATTAGTTTATTAGGGTAAAATAAAGTTGGCTTTTAAAATGGATTAAAGTTAAAAAGGCACTTATTCCATTTATCAAAGCACAATCGTGTGTAGTATACACACAGATAGCCCGTATCTCCACCATAAGATAAAATCTATGTGGGCGAAGGCAAATCACAGTTAATTAAAAATTATCTTGGCCTCAGATAACTATCATTTCTGCTAACGTGGTTACAGCCTTAGGAAAATTTATGGCATATACCGAACGTCCAAGTAATGGTTATCAAGAAGATATATGCCGTGTCATAACTCTTTGTCATATAATGACGTAGCATGACATTTATCTGTTGAACTTTTTGCCGGATTAGCTTTGTGTCTTTTTTTTAATAACGTCGTTTTTATTACCTACTAGTCTTCTAGTAATCCCTGCTATTAAGTCTTCTGGCAAATACCACGTTACGAATGGATGGCAATTAAGGAGATTTTTATTTCTATAGGTATAGATTGGTCACAGATTAGGTATTCCAAAATCGAGTATTAGGAATATCAAGGAGAGAGGTATAGGTAGGACCTTAGGTAGATAGGTATGTCAAGTATTTTTTCATTAATTACGTTATAAAAATTTCTAAGTATATCGAGTGACAAATACGCTTAATCAGTAAACCCGTACCGTAATAAAACGCTCACTTAGTTAAAGTACCTACCACCTACACGCAAAGTTTGAAACAAGAATCCCAAACTTTTACACAAAACATTTTCTAAGCAATGTCACTAGAATGTAAATCAACTCTTATGGTAATTTTCTAAGTAAACCAATTATGCGTCTTCGTAACGAGCTTGCAGACAGATCAAAATTAGTCAGCATTTAAATAAGCACGTCATTAAGTTCGTTTAAAGAGGTTATAAATAAGTGCAGAAGAATGTTACCCCAGTGTTGATATGGATATGTCTCCTTTTAGTTATGTTTCCTTTGAACTATATAGAAATGCCTTTTATAATGGTTTAAATGTAATACAAAAATAAACAGCCAGCGTCACAATAATGATTTTGGATACCCACATATAGAACCTAATTCTATTTGAAAACATATAAGTGTGTTGACTTTCCTTGTAGGTATAACACCGTCACATACTCAAAGCCTTCTTTTACCTGAGGGCAGAACACGAGTAGTGGTATCGTTATTTATTTTTAATAACCCTTTCCGCATTGTACTTATAACTGTAACCGCGATACACGTCATGCCCACTCGACGAGACGTCAAGGGACGTCAACCTCTTCTACGGTACTTGAGCTTCGAGTATGCTTCTATGAAAAGCTCCTACGCGCAATATGTTCCTTCGAGATAATTTACGCTTCACTACATAATTCAAGAGCGGCTGTACGCTAGCATAAAAACTGTTATTTGTTGTGCAACAACCCTACCTAGGGAAATTTAGCCTGATACAATTTTCTTACCCTATTTCACGTCTACATATTTCGTTATAGATGGCTCAAAATAATATTCTCAACTAGAATTTTGTTTGCGTTTGAGACGAAATCCAACAATTCCACAATATTCAATTACTTAGGCAAATAAATCAAGTCAATTTTAATATACCCTTCGGACAACTTACAAGTACAGATTAACCCTTCCGACTCGGTTTCAAGAATAGATTAGGAGCAATTAGTAAGAGGAACTGTTTCACGGCTTATGACTGAGGAACAAGTGGCTGGCGTCAATATCGCGCTGAAGACAGATCGCCCCCGCACATTCTCGCCTTGTTTACAATTCGTCTTATAGTGCCGTGGGACCGGATGGCTGTGTGCGCTTTTCCTAATCATTGTGAACGTTGCGTAGGTTTACAAAATAGGTAGTTAAGCCTTTGTCATCTTAATTTTCGATGATTTACGTCGCTCGTATGTAAACTATGTGATGTAAGGTAAGCAAATAAATACATTTTAAGCCTTTCGAGCGCGTGCGTGGGAAAGATTTATGAAGCCTGTAGCATTTTAGACAACATCGCTAAAACAAAACTCTATAAAACCGTGTTTTCACTAGAGTTCGTAATTCATAATAGTTATTATATAATACGATGACTTGTTTAGCTTCCCTCTTTATTTTTGCAAAAAGGCCCTAACAATTTCAGTAAAATCACTAGCCTACATTAATATCAGTAGTAATTCGGTTAGAGCTTTATCGAATGTTCCAGACAACGAGATTATCAATTTCGCAAGAAAATGTCATAGATCATTCGACCGAGGCCAGGTGTCGACGGGAGCGATGTAAAGACACTTGTCACTGCCGCCTAACGGTAGACCCTTATCGAATGTTTGATGACGGAGATTTACTACGGGCCACCTGTTTGGATCAGCTGTTTTCTTTCATAAACACTCGAGAAAGTTTTCTATCGTGTACCGGTTACAATGCTATCGCAATACCAAATAGGTACACTTAGCAGGTACTAGGCAAATAAGCTTCAAAGCTTGTAAATTTAGTTGCATTCTACAGCATATTTACACGTTTACTTATTCAATTATGGATAAGATTACTCCCATTGAACATTTAAGGAGGTTACGAATGGTTCTACTCAGGCGGCCGCCGCGACTTCGTGGCGACGGCCTGATTTACCTATCAACATTTACATTGTACACTCGTTTGCATTTAATTGGCAATTACATAGGGTTACTGTTAGTGTCGGTAATTAGTCGTGGAGTAAGGCAAGCGGCTGTGAGCCGAGGCCGAGGTAGGCCGCGCCTCCATCCCCCTCGTCGCCGCACTTCGCACTAACTTGTCGCACCCATCTAAATGCAAATAAAGGGAGGGTACCCTTGATCTTTGTATGCGCATCCCTCATTTGTCAACATTTTGTTGGAAAAGGCGATATTAAAAATATTTGAATATATCTCGCAGATACGAATAAATAGCGGTCACTTGGGATTTGCTTTGAAGGTTTTTCTCTTTTATGTTGTAGCGAACTAATATGTTCTTAACTGAAGCTTTAAAACATTTTGAACTGTATTATTATAGGATTACACAAAACGAAAAGCAAATAAGTAGGTATACCTATTAGATACCTTAAATATTAGATATATATTAGACTGAACGTCTCAAGATTCAAAATAAATAAAACACTAATATAGGCAGCTACCTAATTAATTGCACAAGTAGTTTCAATAATCCCTTCCGTTGTATTACGAACGCAAGCAATATGCCCAATACTATTAATCCATATATTCCTAATAATCTAACAAGTGCGTTGTGGTACCGGCTTAAGAATAGTACCACCCCATCTCTTCCCGTGGGTGTCGTCAAGGCGACTAAGGGATGTCACACTGGAGGACGGGCAGCAGCGTCCTCTGCGTACTTAAAACCTTACTGCGATCGCCAACCCGCTCGCCAAGCGTGGCGATTATGGCAATTACCCCCAGGATCTACATACTAGTAAGTTCTACTGGGGAGACCCGTGCCCAGCAGTGGGACATCATATGGGTTGATATGTAATCTAACAAGCAAAACCCAATAACGTAGGAAATGTACGACTGTCGGATCTTGGTGATATCTTATTAAAGCCTACGCATACAATATCTAATCATTAATTTAATAACCACTATTGCTAGCGCAAGTGATTTGAGTCAAAATACCTCACTGTAAGCTAGAAAATTATTCCTTTGGGAGCAATATGTTAGTGGGTGAAATTGCCAATTTGCCAACAAGCTGGCAGGCATTGTGTGCCAACCTCAGAGTAACAGCGTCAACTTCGCTAACAGGGTGCAGGTATAACTTAATTCTGACAGTGTCCTGGCGAACCAATTTAACTTTGCCGTCGCTGACCAAGGAATTTTGGGAGTGTGGCAATCGTTTAGCTATGTGTGAGCAGCGCGTATTTGTTCAGACACTAACTGCTTTTTAATACCTACTAATAGATTTAGTACTTACAACATTTATTATCTTTACGTAGGTGCTACGATGTAAAGCGTCGACTTTTTTATTGTAATACTACAAATTTACTGTTATTAAATTACAGGAATTCCATTGAATATAGGAATTCCATTGAATATTAAGATAATGATTCAAATATATATATTATATATATATAGTTTATATTACATTTATAATACCTATGTTTAGTTATTTATCTATGAACCAGGTTATCCATAGATAAATTACTAAACATAGCTTTAGACAATATTTCCCTCGGATATTCGGCATGTAATGCCGTCTAGTATATTAAATACTAGTTAGTAAGCAGTTTAAAATATTTGTGATACGTTATACAATATTGAGGGGTAAATTTAGTTTAGGTACCTACCTACATACTAGTAGGTACCTACATTCACATAACCTAGAAACTTTCTTTTATTAAGCAATTATTTCTTACAAACTACTGAACTGAACAAAACTTAACTAAATGTAAACTTTTAACTGCTTAAGTTTCACTATGAGTTGTGGTTTCTTGTGTTGTAATATTCTCGTAAGGAAATAAAATACAAGAACCGAGTAATAAGAGAGACCGTCCAATGCTCCTAATGTTCTTTTACCGTACACCTACGCATGTTTGTAGTTGCCATTTATGTGTCTACGAAAAAGCTACGAAACATGTTAAAAAATATTTCTTACATATTTCCGTAGACATAGACCGTATTTATATAAATCTCACTATGCAAGTATTGGCAATTTTAAAAATATTTGTTGCAGTTATTATGTATTTCAAACTTAAAAGCGCGTTCAGTTTTTTAATTTATACATTTCTACGTTAAATGTAGGTAATTAAATTGCAGAGACCACTGCAAAAATGTTAAGTATATAATCAGAGCTAGTCCTGCCAATTCATTAATTTCCAGACAAAAATGTAATCCATCAAAACTCGAAGCTTGTTAAATGAGGTTAACGGCTTTTAAAATATCTTAGAATCAACATTAGGTACCTACATAGGTATATTTAGCTACTATATAACGATTACAAATAATATTTTGTTAATTGAAAATAGGTCAGTTTAAACAGCTTAAGTAACAGTTTTGTTGCCAGATATCGTATAACAAATTACTATGAACCGTGATAAAGTATACCAACTTGATAGTTCTTACTATTATAGTACAGTATCCTTCGTTCACAACCTATATTTATGTGACACATTCTATTCATACTGTTTCAATATTGGGTACCTTACAGTCAGTAGATGAAATGAACAGGCGTTTTACTGTCGTTTGACTTGACAGGAATCGCCTGTATGTGACATAAAAAAATCATCTATATTATTTTAAATTAGGGTTTATTCGGTCAGTGAAATTGTAATCGTGACCAATTGCAGTAAGTAACGCTGCGCGCGCGCCGCCGCCGCAGCAGGGAACCGTCACTGACTATATGCATACCAATGCTACAATGAGACAAGTGGCTTATGAAGAACGCTATTATTCATGATTATTTTATTACATATCTATTGACGATCGACAATGATTTGCATTTCGGAAAGCGGGAGTTTATTGATGTCAATTCTTGAGTTTTACATTGGAAAATTTATTGATCATAAAATAAGTATGTCGCCAATATTCTCAAGGTAATTGATAAGACATCTCCACAATAACTGTCATAGCTGTCCATGAAACTCTATAGTTTTAATGTACTTACGAGTATTATCTTTAATTTGTTATATACCTAACTTTGTCTATTAGATGGACGCAAAGTTGCTTAACCCGTTGACCTGTAGATCTACATGCTACTGCGTCATGTTTGCCCTCATCACGTGTGTGTAACACATACTTAGTAAACAAGATAAAACTTACAATAGAAATAGCATTAGAGAAATACAGCGAAATATTTTAACAAACCGAACATGTGCGCGAACAACAAACGTGAGACTTTAATAAACTGTGCAGCTTTAACAAATACATAGAAAATCCGTTGAATCCCTTTCACAACGTTATAATATATTTCAGTATACATATTTGACTTCTTGAAATGAAAATCGGAGATAAAAATATGATCACGCTGAATCAAATGGGTGACAGGGTGACAGATTCGATTGTGATTGGATGCAACAAAGCGTTATTATTCTTCAGAATAAAAGCAATTTATTTTGAAGAACTTCGATAAAAGAAAAGTAAATAGGCTTTAACTTTCAAAGAGAAATATGAATTGATTGAAAATCTTGTGTCATAGCCATAACTTTTCTACATGTCACACACACACGTCTAGCTCGTACCTGGTACCTATATTTTTTCATAACAGTATTGTTTTCGTTCTAACGACAGCAATAAAGTTAATAAATTGTGGGTTTTATAATAGTCCTTGATATCTGTCTTTTCTCGACTACTTGAATCGTTTAAAAAAATAAATAGCAATACCTATAAAATGATTTTTTATCGTATTTATTTATTTAGCAAAATATACTACACATGCACGTATACACTACACAGGTACCTAAATTATATTAATGTTCCATATTTTTATATTATGTTTCAAATATCAAAACATAGTGAAACCGCAACTGGCCCCAGTGCTATCCTGTTTGATGCAAAGTTACAAACGGCAATCATTAGGTAAATTATACTTCAATGATGGCAATAAAACTTACCGTCTGACAGAATCACATCATTATTAATTCAAAACACTCGGCAGTCTCTACGCAATGCAGGTAGTCTCTAGCAATGTCCGAAAAGTAGGTACGAATTTGTAAAGTTTTCCCATCAGCAAGATTGATACATTAGCAGACGTAAGTGCACGAGGTTGTGCAACACAAAGCCGACAAGATGCTGATGCACTCTCTTTGCTTTTAGAGATATTGTCGCTGCATGTGTCTCTACACTTACGGTTTCGTTCCTAAAGGCAACTGCGGCTGCATTTTCACTGAGTGAAACTTGTTCTTAGGTACAACGTTCCCATTTTTTAATGTCACCTGACAAAATACGCGCTTCTACATTTTGCCAGGTTTTGCCTCATTGGCCATGTGGCATATAGTATGAATTTTTTAAAGTTTTGTCCATATTTTTTTCATCAGATATTTGATTTGTTCTTCTGTCAATAAGCCCTCTTCTAGGCCAAGCTTTAGTAGTAGTCATAAGTAGTCAATAGTAGCCATAAAACCTAAACATTTATTATTTATTAATGCACCCTCTGTTTTTCTCTACTGTTGTCATTCAGAGATAGGTACCTATGTAAGCTGTTATGTTACATTTTACCGATCCTAATAGGAACAGACAGAGTAAACAATGTAGCTGATAGAAATTCTGAATTGATTGTCCATCGGGGTGTTTATTTTGTATCTAACCGACGAATTTTACGTTGTATTGTTTCGATATTCGTGTAAAGATATCGTCAAACGTGTGGGCTGATTGAATAAATCAATCGCTATCTAAAACGGTGATTGATTTTGGTTCGTTTCATTATGTCACGATAATTGCGAGCTTTCGTTCAATATTTATTCAAGCCGTATGCTTGGTATTGGTATTTATAAAATTTCTATCTACCTATCTTTTTGACAAAACACCTCGATGTCTCTTGATAAACTTCATGAGATACAACGGCAGTACGTGTCCTATTAGTTATTAGAAGGCAATTACTCCTACACAAAAGTAGTTATTTATTTTAATGAGCAGCATGTCTATTGCGAAACAAGATATTATTGATTGATCGTATAGTTGTTATTGGTTCAATTGAGAATAATAGGTACGCTTTGAACTGCATTGACTATCAATTGAAATGTTGTCTTATAAGAATGGGTTGTGCAATTGTTATTATTGTCATTCATAATACTTATGAAGTGCGCCACTAACTTTATGAACAATGAAAAAGAAGGGAGTAAGAAGTAAGCCTTTATTTCCATCCTGTTATACCCGTTGTCCGATGATTACCTAAGGGTGTTAAAGTAAGTAAGTACATGAACTGAATACTGACAAGAAAAAAATAATGTGATACGAAGAGAAAAATATTATTACACTAGCTGTCCCGGCGAACTTCGTACCGCCTCCTTTTAAATCAGGTACATTTGTGAATCTAAACTTTAGCACATACAAAAAAGAAAAATCGGTCCAGCCAGATTTTTTTGTATGTGCTAAAGTTTGTACCTGAACTCCTGTTCAGCGACATAGGTACACACGCATATAGAATGATATCGCGGTGGCAAATTACTTAGTTATGCGAAGAAAGAAACACAACGTGGCCTAAACCTGTTATATATAAGAATACTTTAATTTAGTCATATTATAATTTGAAATATAAGTTATCAATGTAAGTAGGTACTCGATTCCGTAGTTATCCGTCTTATGTTTGTGTCGATATCGTACAGCGCTTGCAACTGCTATATTACAAGATAACCCTTACCCGGAGGTCTCGTAGATCTTACAATAAACACTAAGTGGTGTGACAGACGCACCGACCGCGTCCTCTGAATGACATTAGGAAATATTATTATAATAGACCAGCGGCCCGCTCCGGCTTCGCACGGGTATAAAATATATGAATGTTATTATACATATAAACCTTCCTCTTCAATCACTCTATCTATTAAAAAAAACACCATCCAAATCAAAATCCGTTGCAGAGACCGGAGATCCGGACAGAGAAAGCGACTTTGTTTTATACTATGTAGTGATGTGCAAGGATGGATAAGGTCGTACCGAATATCTTATAGGAAATACCAAATTTTGCCTGCCTTTATATAATTACTCTATATTTTACCCTCAAAGCAATATTCGGTGTCTACCTAAGCATCTTATCTATAGTTAGGTAGCCATTATATTTATCACTAGCTTAAGCCCGCGGCTCCGCCCGCGTGGATGTTGGCTATCGCCTATTTTAAGCTATCTCCATACCAAATTTTAATTTCAATTGGCTCAGCGGTTTAAGCGTGAAAACGTAACAGAAAAACAGAATTACTTTCACATTTTTATAATATTAGTTTAGATTAGCTTTGTCCAGCGGCTACGGCAACTCAAACATGATAGGGTTACCCCTGTCATGTTTTAGTTTGAATGAAATATGTAGTTTTTTGCGTTTTATCCGATATTTTTTACGTATCATGGACGAATTGGTTCAGCCGTTCTCAAGTTTAGAGCTTAGCAACAGTTTAAAAAAAAAAATTGCTAGCTATTGCTCGTGGCTACGTCAGCGTAACCCGTTAAGGTTTAATTTTTGCTTTCAAACGCTGAAAGTCGTGTTTCTTTATCCACAAAGCCAAATTTTCACAGATTTAACTTTAAAAACTGAAGTTACATACTAACTTGCAACCCCTATTTTATCCCTTTAGGAATTGATTTTTCAAAAACGCTGAAACCCGTATTTCATTATTTTAAACCAAAAAGTCAAATACAAATGTTCACAGATCTAACTTTAAGACTGACAGGCTTTCACAAAAACTTACAACCACTGTTAGGGGTATAACAGGAGATGAATAAAAAAAAATCCCTTCTTATCGGATGCCTACATTATATAGGGAATACGTCCTGGAAATTTCAAGTATCGACGATCAGCGGATTAGGCTGTGCGTTGATCCATCAGTCAGGACAAAGAATTTTATATATAAAGCTAAAGGTAATCATTTCACATTAAATTACACCTCAGGAATAATTATTGAAACATGACGCATAAGCAAAATATTGCCCTACCAACTTACCACTGGACTGGTTGCTTTAAGTAGGTAATACTTCTACTTCAACTATTTTTATTAATACAGCTCACAACTTATTAAAAAATGCATTCCCTGAGTGGACACAAACACAAGCACCCCCTATACGTGTCCTTATAACTGACCTAACATATACTCGTAGGTACCTACGAAACAAAATATGATATTCCATTTAATCGTGAATTCGTGATCATGCAACATTTACCTTTGAACGATAAAATCTATGCATAATAAACTGCATCAATGTACGTAATTAATGACACAAGGCGTGTTTACCACCAGAAACATGAATGAAGTGTCCCTTCTGCAAATGGGATATATATATAACGTTAAAAGGGAATATCCCGTTAGGTTAAAAGCGTGTAATGTCACGTAACGCGCGTGTTATCAGGCTACGATCTACCAGACTACCTACTAGCCACCCTTGTTATTATAGACATTATCGTACCACTTACTAATGTTATTATGATTATTTATTAGTTAAGGGATCACCTTATCGAATGAGTGTGTAAATTTAAGTAAGTAGACATATTCGATATTTTTTTTAGTTACCTAATTAGGTACCTACCTAATGGTTTAAGTTTGACATTGATTTAAATTGGGAACGTCTATTTCACCCATTTAATGATTGAATTTTAAAAACCGGGCAAGTGCATGTCACGCACAATGTAGGGTTCCGTAGTCCCCCCCTCCCATCCAAATAATGTGGCTTAAGAAGTGAGTTTTCTGTTGTTTTTGTCTCATACTAACAACATTATATCTACTTTATGAATACAATAATTGCAAAGTAATTGGCAAGAAATGCCTATAAAAATTACTATAAAGTTATATCTACTTAATAATATTTTTTACGAATTTGTACGAACATTTTGTTAGTTCTCATTTGATCAGCTCTTACTCGTAATCTTGTAAAGCCTTGTCGGCGTAAGTAATATGTACATCCATGCAAAATTACAGCCTCCTAGCACTAACAGTCTCTGAGCAAACATGCGGACGGACGGACGGATGGACATGGCGAAACTATAAGGGTTCCGTTTTGCCATTACACTACGGAACCCTAAAAAAAGGTTCGCGGAACACAACGACGTTATAATTCATATCTGTGGTTTTAGCTAAGCTCTCAGTTTTCTATATATATGTACTGACAGAACTCGACTAGACTACCCCCGTGATTAAATTGGCTAAAATTGTATCATTAACCAAATACTACTCTACAAAAAATACCTAAACTTTACAACTAACTAACTTCATTCGAAAGTAAGTAGGTAATTATAATCCGTCACATATTAAAAACTTCAGTATATAACATTAAATTAAACTGTTAAAAGGTAATATTTATCTTATGCAAAACATCACATTTTTAATATTAATTTGATGAAATAATTTATAATAATTGTAAAATGTGTGCGCGATTATAAAACAGGTAGGTAAGCCTCATTAAGTATAGTGTTTCCTAATAATATTAGTGTTTCATGGAAATTCAATATTCACAACACACGATTATATATATTCAGTTTAATTTGTTCGCTCATTGGGACAAAGGACTAAGCTCTGTTATTGTGGCAGATTTATATAAAGCCATTCGACATTACAAACGCGACTGCCAGATATATTAAACGCGATAACGTGAGGGATTTACTATCATTGTGCATCAAACGCTTTAATTTGTACATATTGAATTGACATTGTACCTACATATTATTATCCACAGATACTTATCTATACTTTGCAGCTACCTAACTTGGACTGACTTAGTTTTCAACAAACTTCAAATCCTTTTTGAATTTTGTTGAAAATTAAGTCAGTCAATTGAGGTTCTCATTTCGACTGTATTTTTTTAAATATTTGTTATCCGATTACTCGCAGACGGCTGGACCGATTTGAAAAAATATTTTTGTGTTTGAAGGGGTATACTTCCAGATTGGTCCCATTGTCATCAAAGTTCGGATCTGATGATGAGATCTTGGAGAAATCGAGGGAGCTCTTCAAATATTGAAGGCATTAACTCTTAAATAATTCGTGCATTTACTCTGAAAAAGCACCATTGAGTTAAATGGAACTGATGATGAAGACCACAGACGGCCAGCGGAACTATCAAAATATTGGATTTAAAATGTATGAGAAAATTGTGCCTCCGGTATTGTCTGCTGGTTTTTTAAAACTATTTATTTCATAAACATTAGACACTATGGTTTTTAAAATAAGCTGAATCTTCGAATAGTGTTCGTAGTGTGGTTCAAAGAGAGAGAACGCCACTTTAACATGCCCCCATGCACTCTCGATTGCTTGATCAGTAATTTAATTAAAGTGAGTGCCTGTTAGATGCCGAAGAGGTAAACTGGAGTCTCGCTTCTCTGGGACGGACGTCTTCGGTTGAGGAGCCCGGTTTTATTTGAACTAAGGAAAATCTTTTAGTGCTCTTGTAGACACTTGAGATGGTGTTCTAATTGTTAAAGAAGCGTATAGTTCCTTGCAGTATAAAATCTCGGAAAACTAAAGAAAGGAATTAGTTTCTTGCGTCATACTACACCCGCTGGAAAGCTGCGGTAAAACAATTTCCTATAATTGCTTTTAAATGCAATCCATTTACACCCACTTAATTCGTTTAATTTAAAACATAATGAAGGGCCAGTGCGTACCACTCAATTTTCGATTTTACATAGATTGGTTTATAATGCGACCATGCCCAAAGCTTGTAATCACGCGAACCGTTCTGTATACATGTGGATTGAAAGCTTGTAGCATGAAACGAAACATGATTGATTGTTAAAAAGTATCTAAACTGTTGTCAGGTGGAAAATCATGAATAAATTATAGGCGTGTGAATGATAACAAAATAGAGGTTTGTGTTAGTAACGCAAAGATAAAGTGTTCACTTTTTAGAAACGATTTGGTAATTGCATCACTCTATCTATAGAGTAAACTTAAACTTTGTTAGACTGGTTTTCCAAAGTATGCTCAATCTTAGATTGGAAGAGTATAAAAATAAGATTCTGTTTAATGAAAATAACGTAGGTAAGTCTTATGTGGTAGTGTCATCGGCCACGTAGACACAATAGCATTAGTCTATCATTCTCCAAAAGTCAATCTTTTTAGTTCAATATCCTACACGTACCAACAGATATACCAGTTAAGAAGAAACATTGATACTTTATATTCGTTTAAGACTGCGGTGATATTGAGAACAGTTGGCACAACTACGAATAAGTAATTAACAGAACTTAGTTTAGTTTACGTGACGAGAGTTGGTTTACATAGTAAACTTCACACGACAGTTAGGTTTAATTCAAAATTTGTATATCACTGGTTACCTAAAACATATCATGCCGTAACCAGCGACGAATTCATCATCACACTTTGAAAGCAATACCGGTCCGCATTTTTTGGTTCCAGGGGAACTTTATTTTAGCAACGATCACCTTGAGGAATAAACCAAAAACATTTTTGTTCTCAAAATACTTACTACTAATACGGAGTTATACAATACAAAACATAGGCACTATTTTATACTCATTTTGGTTCAATATTCATAGCTGCGCTTCATATAATTTACAGTTTCATTTTCATTTCGACTGTAACACTGTAGTAGAAAAAATACAGTGGTAAATCAGAGGCTGTTAGGGCTTAACTATCAAGTCACGAGGCACAAACCAGAGAGCCTTTTATAAAAGACCGTAATAATAGGAATGTAAACGTGAAACCTCCACTAAAATGGCCAGAATTACAGGGTTTCGCTTCAAAGGTAGCATTTTTCTTCCATTTCTTTTGTAATAGCAATTCGAGTTGATTAGACGGACGTGGAATCAGGATAAAAGTATTATCTGGTACACGTTCCTGCCAGCAAGGGGTATTATAGTATTGCTTTGTTACCACTAAAAGCTGTGTGCTGTGTTAATTAAGTATACTCTTTCAAGAGCAGCAATGGACAATGTAAAACTAATACCACAAAATAGAATAATGGAATGGGTAAATGTTGTGTAAAACGGGAGTAGCTTTTGGGGATACCAAATCGACTAGGACCCTATTGTGTGCCTTAAATCTCCACCAGCATTAAGGATTTGCCCTGATAAAATACGTAGGGTGCTTTATCGGCTGGAATATTTCCGGGGCTGCAACATCACATACCTACGAAGAACTGATTTGCCAAGTCAGATTCAATGTAGTTGAGCTGTGTGATTTTACAAAATGTTTTAAATTAATTTGTAATTAAATGAAAATAAGTGAAAATAAATTAAAATTCAGCTGATGTGTTTTGTTTACTACGACGACGTGATGTTTTATGAGCAGTGCGTGCTCACGACACGTACCTATCATTATCTAAATTATACACGATATGAATGGACGCGACTCAGCTCTGTCCCAGTGGCAGTGGTGTTTTGAGTTGTAAGTTGTAACGAATGTAATAATATAATTAAAACTTCATTGATTCTGCGTGTTTAGACTTAATTATAGTGTAATTAGAACTATTTTTATAAAAATATTGAGCTAATTCCAGTACGAAGAATGAGGTTGAATTTTAATTAAGCGCACACGGCGTTATAGTTAACATTTGAAAATCACGTTTTACGAAAAGTTACAAATAGATGGCAAAGATTTAGATGCAGATAAAGTTTCGCCAAACGATATTAGGATTCCAAATTAGAGTCTGCTATCGAACCCACATTAATTTAGCCAGACGGATAAAGAGCATGGACGAAAGCCAGACAGATGTATAAATTAGGGTCCACGCAAAATGAACGTTCCCTAAATGCTATTATTCTATTGGGAATTTTATTGGTATTTGTGTACCTATATCTAACCCGCAACGAAACGGTCAAAGTTATTTCATTAATATAGCGTCCCGACCGAAAGAAATATTTACAAGACATGACGGGGTAAATGAAGTGATAGGTGGATCGAACGTGTTCAGTCTTGGATACGGATATCGTAGCGTGCGAACTGGCAGCCGGGCGGGCCCGGCACTCGGCACGGGACCCATTTACATAACCGGACGTGTCACGAATAATATGGAAATGACCCCGGCGCCCTGCGAGGAAGCACGGCTGCACTACGACCTGCTGCTACTTCGATATTGCCTCGATTTACAACGGGAATGCAATCTCGTTGATGCTAATGTAATGTATGTGCGTACATTGAAGCGTGTCGCCTCCAAGCGCTCATAAACCACACCTTTCGACTGACTCACAAAAGATTTTGTGTACCTTACTAAAGTAACGCATATCAAGTAGGTAGCACTTTAAGCATACCATAGAGAATTCTCAGCAGTGAAAGTGTATATGTAAAAGCTTCTTGGTAGCTTAGGTACCTTGGGCTAAACACGAGATGTGAGAAAAATTGATTTAAAGGAACATGTGCAAATTACGTGAGCCTGACAGCGTTATTTCAATTAATTATCTCTTCCCCTTGTGTTGGCAGATAAATGAGTCCCGAGGGCACCGTCCGGGCTGAAAACATGAAACTTTGCTACACATCGCGCCGCCCACCGACTGCTCCAGAACCTTAAGTTTTGAATTATGTATCCTTTCAAGTTTTTTACACAATCCGGGTGTGTCAAGAAAACCCAACGCGCTTCTTGAAACTTTCCAACATTCTTCAACGTATTAGCGTTATTTATTTTTCGAATTCCTGTACTAAGTGCGTGATTTATTTCAAGAAGTTCTAACCGCTATTTCAATTTATAATGGATTTCGAAAACATGTTATTTTTGTAGAAAAATGTTCAGTGGCTAGGAGCGACACGCGACGGTGTTTCTCTATCGATAGATACGTCAGTCGATGTAGTGGCAGCCAGTTTCCGAAGCGAACAATGACTTCAGCAGCGGGTCGAACTCAATTTCACGCGTGATTTGTGCACTTTTATTTCATTTCCACTATAACTGAATTGCTAGCGGAGTAAACTGCTGAATCTATAAAGGTACCTACGTAGTTTGAAGGAACCTACTGACTGACGCAATTTTATATCATAGAAAAAGTAAAACTTAACGTGTAAGCAAATCCGTTTGTACCTAAGTGGCGTATGAAATATGAGACATTAGGTGAGGTGTGAATAAATATTTTGTTATATTATACGTTTTTCAGGCGAACAATGCTGTGTATAATGGTAACGGGCGTACGGCTTGACAAACAGGGGCTCGTGTAGCAACATCTTGCGGCTCACGGTAAAGTCGAGCCGACAACTTGATATATTGGGTTGCTTTGTGAGGGCGAGCGGGTAAACACACGCAACCGAGGGCCTCGCGCCGCGCCGCCGCCCGCCACAGATAACGTTTTCCAGGACGTGGCTACTAAATTATTTTTTATCTTCGACTCGCACGAGTACTCGCACTTATCTGAAGTTACAAGGGAGCATTTTTAAACTAAGGATACACATAAGATTCTAAATTTACTTATTTGTACACTTTGTGCTAATGTAAAATTGTAAATAGGCTGCTCGGCGTAGTTTCAGTACCTATCTACGAGTACATTAAATTTCGTAGAAAGCACGCCTTAAGTTTGTTTGCGTATTTCTTAAGAAAAGCAAAGATAAGCCTAATGCTTATCGTTGCAGAAACGTTATCTAAGTAGGTTGGCAAACATCTTTAAACTTTCACATTTTCTTCGACACGTCGGGAAACCAAAGCTATTTTTATATGAAGATAATATCTGTAATAACAACATGATTGGCTCAACAGTTAAGCTAACATCTAGTATTAAAGTTAAATGCTGTGGCGTCGATTACACTCGGGACTCGAAACTTTTTTTTAAGTAAAAGTCTAGGTACTTTTACTTAAAAAAATATTCAAAGTAAGCGATAATTGACAGTTTTCTCGAATTTACTTACGGATAAATTAACCACACCAACAAAATCTCCCTGGGTTTCTATTCAATTTAAAACTTCCCCTTTTCGCACATCATACCATACGGTATTATGGAAAAATTGGTTAAAATTCAAGAATGATATGCGGTGAGCAAACAACCGTTGAAACATCATGAGAACACAAAATTCTACGGCTCGGTAGACAAGCCGCGTCACACGAACTTTATGACCGTCAAACGATGCGTATGTGCGCGACAGTAAAGGCTGTAAGTCGATAAAAAGTCCATTGTCGACACCGGGCCGCTTAAGGGCTTCGCAAATGACGGGAGGAGCATGAGGAAACGCGATAAAAACTGAAGACGACCGTCTTCGTGGCGTCGAACGACAAAGAAATGCTATGTTAGGTTGAGACCTCGACAAGTGTGAAATTTGATTGGCGTCTACAAAGAAAACATTGTACAAAGCAACCGTGTCGCGTAGGTGTGCTCAAACCTCGCCTATTTCGGCTTCTTCGAACATCTTCCATAACTCGCATTCCTTACCTGAAACAAACAAGTCAATACATTATTTTGTGTAACATAGAGCAAACATTAATTACGATATTCGTAGTTTCCAATACTTGCGACTAAATTAACTATATTAAAACCTGTCTAATAAACTTCAA
This sequence comes from Herminia tarsipennalis, assembly GCA_945859575.2. Taxonomy (NCBI): domain Eukaryota; kingdom Metazoa; phylum Arthropoda; class Insecta; order Lepidoptera; family Erebidae; genus Herminia; species Herminia tarsipennalis. The sequence goes on from OX243840.2 coordinate 10,529,305, forward strand.
ACTTTATTCAATCATGTTACACTACTAACTAGTAACACTAATTTACTTAAAAACTTGTTTATAAATAATTGGATTCTATAAATCTTTTTCCAAGAAACATTACTTTGATCAGCTACGGAATTTATCGTTTCATTAAGAAATTCTTCGGTCAAAGAAATTTCCAATATTAGGTAGGTTGTCTACGAAAATAGCTTCCGGCAAAAACGAACCATACTGAAAAAGATACCATAGATATTATTTTTAACCATTATTTACTGCCCTGGTAGCACCCATGTTTGTTATTTCAGCGTCAGCGTTTGTGTCAACACTTAGCGCCCACCAAATTAAACAATACGTTTTAGAACAATTATCATAAACAACGCAGAAATAAATTAACAGCTATATTGCTGATATTCTATTTCTGTAAATAGGTACATACAGTAACATATTCAAGTCGGTATATACCTAGGTACTTGTACTTAAAAGGGCGTTGTGGGCTTTTGAAACTAGGTTAATTCAAAATCGCTCAATCCGTTGCGTGACTCGACAAATGGTCGGCAGCTTTCGTGTCTTTCAGTTGCCCTCTATTGTACTGGTAACATTTTCACGTTGTGTTTGTGAAATGGTAAAATAGTTTCAAAATCAACTTCCCTGTTTCACACGAAAACGTTCGATTTGTCGGTTGCTTTGCAAGTTTTGTAGGAAGGGCGTTGTCTGCGTCCATTATGCAAATGGAGGCTTCAGCGTGGGCCGGCGCGGTGTACCCATTTAGCCGATCTATTCACGGAGCCTGCCCGGCAGACGACAGGATTCAACTACAACTTTGATCAATGCAACGGGTAGCTTACAAACAAAATAAATACAGCCACTTTTAGTGTTAAAAGCAAGCAATACAAACAGTTTTTTCCCGTTTGAATTGCAAACTCGACAAAAGTTGGACTAAAATACAAGGTTCATTCGTACAATGCTCGGAATTCAGTAGCAAGTATTTGTTTATCGTTTTATATTTTATTGTATTTTACTAGGAATATTTGATGTTTTTTCTGGTACTCAAACGTTTAAGTAACGACCGGCACATTGCAGTATTTCGTGAAGCATAATATAAAATAGTAATTAGGTTGGTAATATGTGGCGGGAATGTTGACACAAGTAATGGTTGTATAATAATGATGATCAAGGCTGGTATTGTGTGTACAGTGTACGCGTGTGTTTGATCCTCGGGGTGCGGCTGTCGCTCCTCCATAAAGGAGAGTGGCGACACGAGCCGACAAGTGTTTTGATACTATCGGGCTAATGTGTTTCGCTATAATCGATACCGACGCATGGAAGCAGATTTTTATCACTCCATATAATGTCATATTGAACAGTTTCATACGGCTATTGCCTTGTACCAAATATAGACATTTCTTTGGGCTCAAAACTTTTTTTACAGCGTCGTTAAAAGTTAGCTAATACCGCAGATAGTCGTCAAGTTTGTAATGGACATTCTTTTCATTCTACACGAATCTGTAAAGTAATAAAGTCTGGGTTTACAAACAGTATCTCCTAGACGAGAAATAAAACCGTCAATTTTACTTCCTTTTGTAGTAGGTAGGTACTATTTTTGATTCAGTATTTACGTAAACCACACACGGCGGGGCTGCGGCTTTTGTAAACCGAGCTCAACAGTGACAACTTCAAGCAATACCGCCAGCTGTAACCCGCAGGATATCTACAGCACTAAATTGTGTTGGAGCCGGCGACGAATTAAGAAAATAAAAGAAAAGAAAACCTATTTTCTTTCTTGGAAAAATGAAAGCGTATTGTGGAAACTACACAATTATATTACTTATCTACTATTATTTTTAGGATTCCGTAGCCAAAATGGCAAAACTGAACCCTTATAGTCTCGCTCTGTCCGTCCGTCTGACTGTCTGTCCCCAGGTTAGCTTAGAGATCCTTAGTACTAGAAAGCAAAAATTTGGCATGTATAGTGAAGTATATAATTATATTAGTTATGCCGACAAAGTGGTATAATAAAATCTTGTAAAAAATATTTTTTCGGGTCCCTCGACTACGTAAAGTGGGGATGCGATTTTTTTTCTTACCTACCCCATCGTATGGGAGATCGTTAGATAGGTATTTTAAAAATATTTAGGGGTTGTGAATATCACTTTTCAGTTTAAAAATCCGTTTGTGAAATATTAAGCCTTAAAGTGAAATTTTTGTTTAGAGTCAAGTGTCCCCCCCTCCCCATTGTCAGCTAAATGGTTATTTTTGGACATGAGAATAAATAAATCAGAGTAGTAGATAATTAAACTAAAAGGAAAACTATCACAGCCAAGTAGGTTTTACAAGTTTACAACTAACAGCAGACCAAGTAACAAAATTTTCGTACAAATTCTATTGAAAAATACTATAGGTTTATAACGTTGTTAGTAGTATGCAACAAAAACAACAGAAAACCCACTTCTTATATCGCATTATTGTGCTGGGTAGCTACGGAAGCCTACATTGTACGTGGCCCGACATGCACTTGCCCGGGTTTTCTATAAAAACCGGGCAAGATTACCGGGTATGACACTATTGTCATACTTGTATAGGTTCTTAACCGGGCACGGTTGTAAGTAAAACGTTTACTTTATTACTTAACCTCTTCGTCGGTAAGTATTAATCAACTGAAAGTGCTTCCCACGACTCTGTATGTCTATCCTTCCACGGATGTTTACACAAGAGACACATGCACTTATTAGTTTATACTCTATATTAATTTATTAGGGCAGATACCTACTGAAGAAAATAATTGTTTTGTTACGTTACGGCCAAGAATATAAGTAGTATATTTAAACGCATTTGTTATGATAAACTTGTTGGTAGGTACAAGCACAAAACGATATATTTTCTCGAGTAGCACTCGTTCGTAGCTCTACTTGGGTGAAAACTAAATAAAATAGTTTACAAGGGTTACTCCCGCAGGATACTAAACCCTTGTTACGTTTATTTGATTGAAATACAGTTCTATATTACTTTTTCAAAAGTAAAATCAGCGTACAAAACAATATAATGTAGTATATGTTTTTTAGGAGAGCCGTAAGTAATCAGATTGGCGATGGTGAATCATGTTTGCAAACCTTATTCTGGGGTGCGGTGTTTGCGACGTTTGCGTAACTAAGTTTAACTAAAAAAATATACTTACTCACATCACATACGGGTCTAGTACAGGATATTGCTTACTATAAGATTGATGAAAGTCGTTTTAATCGACAACTTAATTAAATGGTTACGAAAGAATATTCATCTAGTAGGTATGTAAGTGTAACAGCTAGTTTTAACGCTTGCGAAAATCTGCGTAATTACATATATACACAAATCCAACTCATAAATAGGTACCTAACGGACAACCATTCTACTAGAAAATTATTTCTAAATAGGCAACTCCGGAAAATAGCTACTACTCTAACCGGAATGAAGAGTCAGTATCTTCAAGATACAGTCAATCGGTCTACTTATCTAAGAACATGGTAATTTCTTGGAGTAGGATATGTAGGCCCGACCTTTATCTTTAGAAAAACTTATCGTAATTCAAACCTGCTACATCGCCTAGCATTAGTAGCTGTCTGAATAATTAATGAACTAAAATAAGAATACTCTCAAAGTAGATAGCAAACTTGTTGAAAATATGAATATAGAAGCCAAGATTAGCAAATGGCGGCACCTGACCGTTCTATTGATCGACGACTATCCAATTTTAAACGGAACACTACCTACTTTGCCAATTCTGCAACTAAGTAATTAAATGGGTCTATCCAATAACTTGCCTACCTATAGATCTAATACAAACGAGAACTGGAAGCTTAACACAAAAAATCTGAGTAATTAAGTATTTAGGACTTTACAAAGGCAGAAAGGTTTTCTGCCTTTGTAAAGTCCTACAGCATTGATTTGATTCACTGCGGCTCGATTGTAGGTATCGACGTTCGATGTCCATATTAATCGTCAATCTATAACTCTAAATGTCCTGAATTACTGAATTGTCTTATACCTAGACTAGACTCAATCTAATGTTTGTCAATAATAAATGAAGGTGATTCTAATATTTTCCATATTTATGTTAATTAAAAATTAAACTAACCTATCTTAAACTTTTCAACAGTATCTACTCGATTTTTAAGGGTTCCGTAGCCAAAATTCGCCATGACCGTCTGTCCATCTGTCCGCAGCTTAGTTTAGACACTGTTAGTACCTAAGTACTAGAAAGTTGTAATTTTGCATGGATGTACCTACATATTACTTCCGCCTAAAAAGACGTAAAAAAAAAAGAATCATTAGATAGGTCTTCTAAAATATTAAGGGGTTGTGATTATCATTTTTCGATTTAGGGATCCGTTTGTAAAATATTAATCTTTAAAGGACAATTTTTTGTTAGGGTCAAGTGTCCACGCCCTGCCAGCGAAATGGTTATTTTTACAGATGTGAAAAAAATCCGTTAAAAATTAAATCAAAAGGAAAACTATCACAGCTAAGTAGGCTTTACAAGTTTACGAGTAGGTAACAGCCGACCAAGTGAGAAGTTACAAAATCTTCGTACAAATTCCATTGAAAATTACTTAAATAACGTTGTTAGTAGAATGAAACAAAAACCCACTTCTTATACCGCATTATTTAGCAGCTACGGAACCCTACACTGTGCGTGGTCCGACATGCAATTGTCTGGTTTTTATACCTACAGAAGAAAACTTCAAGATCAAACTTTAATTGGAAATGCTCAGTGCACTCGCTGGCTGCTGGTTTTATAAACTGCTAAGTCCAAGCTAACTTTATAAATAAAAGAATGTTGGTACATAACATTAGAATTATACTCAGACTAGCTTTCGCCCGCGGCTCTGCCTGCGTGGATGTCGGGTATCGCGATAAAAACTATCCTATGTCCTTCCCCGGGACTCAAACTATGTCCATACCAAATTTCATCTAAATCGGTTTAGCTGTTTGAGCGTGAAAGCGTAACAGACAGACAGACAGACAGAGTTACTTTCACATTTACCTATAATATTAGTATAGATACAGTCCAAATAAATCTACCACAGTAAGTAAAATATAAATAGGTGTAGATACTTGCATCAAACCAGCACAGAAATCAACAATTTATAAAATCTTATGAAAAACATTTTTGAAAGCAGGGAGGGTGACAGAACCATTCATTTATGTCGCTCTCCCGAACAATAAAACAGAGATAGCGAAGTTCAAACGAATATTTAAGCGGCTATATTACATAAGAGTAAATCGATTTTCATTTTAAAAATAAACGATATCATGCGAAACAGCTTCACAACCCTGTGAAACATGAGATTCGATTCTGTGAAAGATTGAATGTGCTATTGGCTACAATAAACATTAGCTTTACTATATAAAAAGAGTAATTCGAAAACAAATCCAATTAATTTCGGCCATCAGTCCTTTGTGACGATGTAATAAAGTTGCGTGCAAGTGAAATAAATTAATCCTCGAGAGCTTTGGTAATTACAAAAAAATAAAGTAGGTATCGACTTTGCGTAACTTTTACAACTGAATATTGAGGGTTGAAAGTACCAAATAGGTATATACGGAATGGCTATATTCAGTGTGCGTAAATAACATTATTTTCGCTATTTTAGCACGTTTATATGATAGGTATTAATGAATATATTAAATAATGTATACCTGCCTTCACACAAATTACTCCTATCACGGAAGAACAAACGACATAATCTAAAATCTAGTTTAAAATTGATATTCGCAACTGTGGCAAATATTAACAATGAAGAACATAAATCTAGAACATTTCCGCCTGTACTCCAGCAGCTGAAATAGATGTTGGATATAATAGGAATGCGAACCTCGGGCACCATCTGTGCAGCGTTGTCTATAATGCACGTCCCTCTTATAACAAGGCCAAATGGTAACCACAGTGACTACCATGCGCCACAAGCCCCTTCGTTTGCTATGCTAATTAGCCGGATAAGCTGCCAACACGTACCGACTTACCTAATTAGAAATCCGAGAAAAAAATGAAGACTTTGCAACGTATAAAAATGAAGCGCGCCAAGTTTAAAGTTAGTAGGTAATATAGACGGTACCACTGCGTACCATGACAGCTATGAATTTATTGTCATTTTCATAATTTATTAAAAAGCGAAATCATAAAGTTTTAAATTCATTGTTCTTTTGTATTATAATATAAATTATTGTTATATTCAGAGCTATGAAGAAATCAATGACAATAAAGGATTTAGGATTACTAGCTTTTAAAGAGTGTAATTTGATTAATAGGTGTTCTCGCTGGAAGGCAAGTAGAGTTTGTTTATGTCGCGGTAGATTAAACCCGTAAACATTGTGTAACACAAAATGAGGGATAAAAAGTTAGTATAACAAAAGCGAAGAGTTCTCCATGCAAGACCATTCATACTCATCTGCATGTAGATACTATGAACGTGAAGTTTCACACGCTCGCAACGCTAATGAAGTTTTTCGCGCACAGTTCTCTCGTTCATAATGTAATTCGAGTGTTTTTATCACCTAATGAAAAGATTTTGCTTAATAAGATTCTAAGTAAGAGATAGAATCTTACTAAGCAAATTATTTTTGATGATAAATTAAAGTTATTATGTAATTCAATAGAACTTCAAACCTTAAAGCATATTTAATATTAATGGTGTAAAAATAGCCAATGACCTAATTCAGATTCTTTTGAAAGTTATTTGTGAGATGTCCGTCTCTAATCTGCTTGAAAATTTGTCAACGGTTGACAGAGCGGGATTATAATCGAAAAACAATTTTGGAATGAAACAGGAAGCTAATCAAATTCTACTTTGTACTAACTTTTCTGTTTGCACGCACGTTACTTACAAAGTTTTATACAGAAATTCACGAACCTGTCACCGGTCTTCCGGCTCCCAAATCGTATAATCACGCTATAGGTACCTTAGGAAATCCGAGGGTGGGGAAAAATAACTTTATTATTTTACTTTATCCTTTGTGTTTACGTGAAACATGTACCTCCACTACATGGAGGTATTACAATAATTTCCTACCTACATACCTATTTTTCTTTCTAATAAATAGTCTAAAAACGCTAATTTCATTGTCTTGTTCCATTTTCTCTGAAACTTGTCTGGAGTAACTCTGAATTAATTAAAGCGTAGACGAACATCAGGTCAATAGACTTTGGTAGGTACTAGTTATACTACTTATCTTCATCTTCAATTAGTGGATTACTAGTCGGCGTTGAGAAGAGCCTGCTATTGAGAGCGCCACAAAGCCTATACATTGTTGAACTAACGAAAGCTAGCTAGAACGTGCTCTATCTACAATATCGAACGTATCAATTAATAGCTACTTCTACTCTGAGTGTGACTAATTCGAAGATATAATAAAAGCCCTGTGTGCAAGTAAATATAGCTTAAACCTTTGAAGTTTGTTGAAGTGTGGCGAATGAAATAATTGTTGGCAGATTATAGACTTGCCATTCATTATATGTATAACCCGTTTATTGCATCTCGAATATCTACGTGGTTACAATTAAACCTAGGTAACATGATTTTTATGACACATTGATTAAGAATAATTGAAACGGGAGCTCAAATACAAAGTACCTATTAAGTAGTAGGTTAGTAAAACGATACATTTATTTAACACTTCAATCAACGCTATTATGTATGTTAGGTTCCATTTAATTTACGATTACGATACTAGTCTAGGACCACTGACGACAACTCCACGCTGATATCATACCTATGTCCGTCTGAATTTATATTCAAAAGCAGAAGATAATGTTATTTTTTATTCTAAAATATGCCATACATTATCATTTATTTTGAGTGACCGAAGTGATATAGAATTGTATATGTATCTAAATTTATATACGTAGGTACATAGGAGTATCTACATAGGAACAATTTATTCAAAAGCCCGAGGCTCGCATACTCGAGGGAATCCGGACTGGACAAAGGCTGAAATTCCTATTATATAACCAAATTTAATAGCAGTATTTCTATAAGCACAATTTTTTGCTTACATCACGGTACGAGAAGGGATAAAAAGTATTAGGCACCTACTATTCTTAATATTACTCCATGTAAAAAAAAACAGTACATAGGTAGGTATCTATCGGTACTTCATAATAGGCATTATAAGTAGATGAACATAAGTAAGAGATTGGAACAATTTTATGATTGAACAAGAAAGGAGTCGGAGTTGCAAAGTAAAGGGCACATCCAAGTTTAATTGGAAATGTCTCGTGAAATTGATAGGTAGCGCCTTAAGAAGTTTAGCCAATTTGCTTCGGGAATTCGTGAACGACTTCGGATTCCATTTCCTCCATTCCCTCGTACAGTAATTCAAATTTCAGCGAACACTGTCTTAAACAAAACGAGTTACGTGGTCGTCGATCTTTTGACGTGCATTAAATAATAATAGATAGGTTAAAAGGTAGGTATGTATTTAATTTGTAATAGTTGATTTTAGGTAGGTAAGTATATTGACAGTGGGGCTTGGTGATTTTTTTATCAATGTGGTCAATTATTAATCTCACACCAGCCAGGAAATCGATTAGGAACATCTAGTTGCTTATAAAGTTATTTGGGTAAACTCTACATAAAAAAATATTAACATTGTCACGGGCAGCACTATTTTAATATAATAAGCAGTTAGCTAATATTAACCATTTATTATTGAGTTTTATGAATTATTTTTATGGCTTTATTTCAAATACGTGTTCATTTTTAATGCTCTTCTCAGCTTACAAAGCATTACAAAAGAATATTAAAACCGGCGACTGTGAGCTTTATGAAAAGCGCAATTCACAAAGGTGCGTTTATGAATTAGAGAACGTAGAAATAAATAATCTAGTTAAGGGGTTCTTTATTAAATCATAGTTTAAAGCCACGGACAAATTTACAGCACACTAATATTATAAAATTATATATACTAATTAAAGGGTCGTAATCGCGTGAATCATGTAAGGTGAAATACCTTGTTTATTGCCCGACGTTTCGACCGTATTGCGATGGCCGTGGTCACGGGTAGTATATATAGTTTTATAATGAGTGCAAATCGCGAAAGTTTATCAACATTTATAGCATACTAATAACCGATTTAAATGTATTTATTTTTCTCTCAACAAAATAAAAACTACTTATTCTAAAATCTCTACAACTAGAATTTTGATTTTGCCAAATGAGTAAGTATTGTGGTAGGAGGATCGAGCATACAATCAATCGCATGAAACCTCTTTGATGATAAGTTGTGATGTATCTCTAGTAGTCATATTTCAAGAATAATCTTTATAGTCTGACATTGGGAAATACAATCTATCTATATCTTCTTCTAGGGCAAAATAGACAGTGCGAAGTTGAGAAATTGTTAAAACATCTCTAGTTAAGGAGGCATAACATGCACTACTTACTGTGTTACAAACTTGAAGTTATTTCTGACTTCCAGCTAAAGAAAGAATCCATTTGCACTTCTAAAAATTTTAGATTTTCTACTACATAAATTTTGTTTCCCAAAGATAGGTACTATATTTAGAGAAGCACTGTTTTTTACTGTTATGTTTTTCTTTTGTGTATTTAATATTAAACTGTTTCTATATAACCATTTTTCACCGGCAATTAGAAAGCTATTTAACTTATATTCTAAGGTCTCTGTATCGTTAGCAGCTATGACAGCGCTAGTGTTATCAGTCAATATAATTAAGTCAGTATCTGATAATAACTTTTTAATATAATCAATCAAATCATTTATAAAACCTACCTAAGGGATAATAAAAAAATCGGATCTAACGAGCCCAGAGGGACACCTCTACTAACTACATATTTATAATTTTGATTTATGAACATTAGGTCAATCTATATAACTCTAGTAGGTATCTACTTACAAAGTTGATCAAGATTAATATTTTTCTCAAAATAGTTACATTAATTTGGTATAAATGAGACATCCCCAGTAAGTAAATAGGAATACCTACTTGTGTTGGGGCTATAAATACCACATAGGTCAGTACCAATCTACAAACTCCTTTGAGTTTCAGAAACTTTTTTCTCAAGCATATTTCAGAGTTATTTGCACAAAAAAGCTGTAACATATTCCATTTAATATGAAAGTTAAGTTGCATACATTAAGTAAGTTATTGAAACACGGTCCATCGCTTGCGCAGCCGAGTGCACCGACGTAGACTAGTGGTGCTTCAAAACGCATTAGCATTACTCGCCTGATGAAACTTATGCATATTGTACAAACAACTTATTTAAACTGCTAGAGGGAGATGGTAGTAGCTTCGACGACTCTGCTGTGCTCGATGGCTCGGCTCGGCTCTGTCAATGTTAGCTCTACACTTCACCGGTACACAAATCAAATAATTTAGATGGTGTAATTTAAATGCTATTTTGTTTGAGGTCTATGGGTTGAGCTATGTGTGGTCCAGATGGTTATTATTATTTTATGTTTAACTAAGTTTAAAACTTTTGTAATTTAGTAATATGTATACCTACCCTACCTATGTAGCGCTTTGTTAACTTTTTTTGACATTGATATGGCTACTAGCTTAGATCATTTAACCACGGGATATGGCATCTACCTACCAAGCGCGAAGCAATTTGTCTGCCGTTTTCGGAGGGAGGCGAGGTAGACACATACAGCACACAACAACATAATTACGCACATTAATGACATTAAACTTTGTGTACTGTCAAATGCACACTAAACCAAAATCGTCTCACAAACATAAATCACTCACATTACTATAAAAGTTTCTGTTATTACACGGTTGACTTTACGTAAACTAATGTATAACGCTAGAGACGGGACACAAAACTACTGTGCTAAAGAATGAATGAATGGAATGAGTTTTAAAGTAGAAATATTACTTCATATTTTATATTGGAGATTAAATAAATACCAGCTTGTTTCGTTTCTTCTTAAGTTATTTTATATTATAATTTTACATTATAATAAAGTCCATTATTTGCATGAAGGGAACACTGTCGTGTTGACATGTTCTTAGTTTGAAGCACATTTATCGAGACTTGACCATCTTAAAATAATAATTACAGTAATGATATTAGTATTATTTGTTTAGTATATTAATAGATAATTAACTGTATTTTTACCTAATTTTGATATTGATTTGACTGGCCTGTTGGCTTATTGGTTAGTGACTCTGACTTCTAAACCAGAGGTGGTTGGTTCTATCCCATCCAGGATAAAACTTACCTAATTACCTAATTTATCTATAATATGTACTTAGAACTGTATATATACCTATGTACCTATCAATTGTCTGGATGCCATTGTATAGGCTCTGCCTAGTTTGGAGTCTGATGGCGTTGTTTAAGTTGCAAATATTATTATATTAATATTGAAAACAATGGGCGAGCTGATCTCATTTTTATTTGGAACTCATCGCACAACGGTCTCATTTTAAAAATCAATAGTTCATTGATTTTTAAAATGTATAAGTTTGTTAAATATATGCCGTATACATCTTTTAGGGTCAGCCTTTTTCATCAAAATAGATATCGTAGTATCCGTATATTTTTGCATCACCAATATTCCCAGCTCTACATTATGATTGATGGCATCATGATCAAAGACATGTCTTTTTATTTCTGGGAATATTGATTTCCCTATATAGTTCTCTAAAACGGTTTCCACAATAAATTTTGCAGAAATTGATGGCTTCAGTAGTTTTTTGAACAATTACAAATATGTAGCGTTGGCACAGCAGTCTCATTCAACTTCCTTCGATTGTTAGGAAGTATACGATAGCTACCTGGTTCAAAATGTTTAGAACAAATCACACTCGTTCGAATTGGGTTCCAAGTGCTATCTCTTTGGCAAAATTCCATCCATTTCTTTCTTATAAATACTATTTTAGGAAAGCTGCAAAAAAAGTTTTTTATTATTTATACATAACACATGAACTGTGGCTGGCGAGCATGCGCCCCACCTGATGTTAAATGGTAATCGCTGCTCTCTCTTAGCATTGTCTAAACCAAGCTGGTGCCTACCGAAAGTAAAAGGAAAAATAGGGAAAAAATAAGGGGGGCGTCGAGTGGGGGAATAGTGCCCCTGATGCTCCACACTCACCGAAGGAAACGCAACAGTATGAATACTGTTACTTAACGTTGACATTCTGTGGAGCTACATAACATTTATTTAATTTTGAAAATGACATGTTTTTTAGCATTTTTACTTTGAATAATAATGTCATTAATACTTATAACGTTTTAGTCTTTACTAGAATAAAATTAGTGACAATAAATCATTTCTATATTTACTAATTTCACTATTTTAACTCGATAAATACATAAGTAAAGTAAGTCATTCAATCATTCGTTCGCACCTTGTACACATCACTAGTCGAGTCACGGTAATCTGCCTCGGTACCACGAAACTCTCATATCGTCAAACTGTCGCTAACATGGTTATGAAAATTATTGTTTTAAAGCAATAAATAGCAAAAAAATACTTACATGTGAAAAGAAATACCATCTTTGATATAATTTGAGGTGTTTGAGCGCCTTTTACACGTTAAAACTGCTTAACAAACCATTTTATCATATTTACGGGAGCTCGTTTTAGCGATAGGCGCACGGATGGACTGAGCGAACGATCACGCGAACTGGTTTTTATAAACTGACAAGACAAAATGTGTCATGTACCTTGGCGAGAGGGGAATACGCGGCAAGGCATCTCCCTATATAAATTCTCTAAGGCTACTAGTGAGAAGACTAGATATACTAACATTTAAACTTTCGCGTTGCATGATTATAACTATTTATTAAACGGGAATTAACGCGCATTGTTTACCTTAAAATTGCTTGACGTTTCGACCAGGTTGCACCGGCCGTGGTCACAAGCGGACTGTCGCAGCGATGTTAAGACTCCGTCAGGCCGATGAATCTTCATCCACCCTCACTTTTTTACTTCTCGAAAAGTTAGGGTCACTGCACACTACACTGATTTTGTCCATGTTAACCGACTGCGAAACAATACGAGGTTGTGTTTTACGAATCACTGGATTCCACGTCACGGATAGTTTGAAACCCTCTTCCCGATTGAAAGTTTTATGTTTGCCGGTGCAACCTGGTCGAAACGTCAAGCAATTTTAAGGTAAACAATGCGCGTTAATTCCCGTTTAATAAATAGTTATAGAAGACTAGATACTTTTTTTTTTTTTTTTTTTTTATCTTTATTTGAAAAAAAAGGCTTTAATCGCTGAGCGATTATGCCAGCCTTATATATATATACAAGTAGCCTTATCTTAACTTAACTAGTTTGTTATACAGTTTATATAATTTAAAAGCTAGTTCAGATGAAGGATCAGATAAAATAATATTACAGGTACCAACGTCTCTTAATCTTATTGCAGCCTTAATTTCTATAGCATTGCGTTCGGCCCCGATCCGAGAAGACTAGATACTTACTCGAAAAATAGGCGTACTTCCTCGTGCTCTACCTGAGTGGAGCAAGTGGAATTATATGTCCTCGTGCTCCAACTGATGATATTGCTGTACATTAATTGAAAGAAGTTACATAACCGTTATCTCTATACCTCTCTCGACAAGCCTATTAATTACGAAGGCACCTACGCGTTTTTGTGTGACGTCAATGTTCAAAATTTGAACCTACACAAACTATGACTCCTGTTTTGCTCCTGGTATCGACCTAGCTTAAAATAGACAGGGACTCCAAACCAACAAAGTTTTAGAAGTACCTACCAACCAACTTACAGACGAACTGAAGTTGATCCCAACTTCTTGTTGGGTTTCAATGTTCTCTAACTAGGGATTATTTTTTGTTAACTACAAGTTTGCTCTCGAAAACAGAAATAGCATATACATAACTAAATATTCACTGAATCGATATAATGGTTTAGTAAATCCAGCAGCCGCTATGAATCTTGAAATACTTGCATAGAAGCTCTCAAATTCTTTGACTGCATTATACGGATTTAACTGTTCATGAAATTAATATTTGCTCCGTTCAGGGTAAGTCGACGATGAAATGGTTTTACTAACTCGCTTAGTAGGTAGGTAGGTACTAGTATTAGGCATATCCATAACAGAACACACATTTTATTCCAAAGTAATAAACACACCTAACAACAATTTAACAATTTCAATGTTGATTATTTTTACAGTGTAATTATATTATATGGTTTAGGGTTTGGACCCCAACTGGGTTAAAGCTTCCTCTATCTTCTTCCATACATTAATATCAATAACTTTGTTATGCGTAGGTACCAGGACAGAGCTTACATTCAAGCAGTTCATAGTTTTATGAATGAAGCTACCTGTACTTAAATCAAATATAAGTGTAATTATAACTATATATTAACTGACTACTATTTAGTAGTACAGTTACGTAAGGCGGCATCATTACCTAATCGACAAATTGTGAATTGCAATCTGACCAATTACACTACCTACGCGATGAAGCATTATATTAAATGCTTGGAAGGCATGTGAGAAGAAGCATCTACTACTTCATATACTTACATTTTCCTTAATTGATGTCTTGTATATTTTTGAGTTATTATTGTAATCTATATGTATTAAAAAGATAATCAGCCATGTGGGATTGTGGGTTAACCATACCTACTAAATATGAGATTTTACAGAAAATAGAAATAAAAAATTATACAGAAGATAATTACAGCTTACAGCAGCTTCATCTTTTTCTTTTTAAGGCAACTAAAGGTAACTCACTTGTAAATGAAAATACAATGATAAACGACTTAAATTTTTCCGGTTGCGGTGTCTCAGGGTAGCTAGCAAGTGCTCAGAGGCTCTTACAACAACAACACGAGGCAATATTTGAACGACGCTGAACAAACATATTGTATAACAAAAGCTATTTTAACAGCACCCTGTCGATACACCAATAGCGACACTACACAAATACCGCGTATGAAAATCGTTTCACGGTATGAAAATGGAATATCCACGTTTTCAGGTAGATGTTTGTTTCTTTATAAAAATCTAATTACTCGTAGGTATTTAAAGATTACGCTTACCGGTATTATCAGTTATATTATAAGTTATTGAATGGTTGACTTTAAATAACTTAAAAATAAATCTTAGTAAAACTAAATTAATGTCATTTCGAAACAGAGTTGATGCATTAAAAGACATGAATATTGTTTACTCAAATAATAAACTAGAACAGGTAAATGTAACAAAATTCTTGGGTGTAAACATTGATTCTCAGCTGAATTGGAAGTCGCATATAGAAATGTTATGTAGTAAGCTCAATCAATATTCTTATGCCATTTATATGTTGTCGAAAACTGTAGATACTTCTACAGTATTAACAGCCTATAATGGTTATGTTACTCCTCTACTAATGTACGGTGTTATGTTCTGGGGTAATTCTGTAGATAAAGAAATGGCTTTTAAAGCGCAAAAGAGATGCGTTAGGGCTATATTCAGAATGAAACAAACAGAGAGTTGTAGATTAATATTTCCAAAAATAAAAGTATTAACTTTGCCTTGTATTTATATATTCGATTTGATAATGTTTGTTAGAAATAATTGTGATATGTTTGTTAAATTAAAAAGTAAGAGGCATCAGTTTAAAATAAGCTTCATATCAAATAGAACTGGACTTCTGAACAATAGTGTTTTTTGTATGATTACTAGAGTTTATAACCATTTACCTACTAATTTGCTTAAAATTCCTGAAAACAATGCACTCAAAACAAAACTAAAGGAATTACTTTTAAATAAAGCATATTACTCGGTGAAAGAGTTTCTTGAAGACAATTTAAAAAAGGAATAAAATTTATGTCTGATTAATTTATTTTATCTATAGTAACTGTGGAATATTTATTGTACCTATCACATTAATTGTAAACATTACTAATTTTATGTATTTAATTTTGCATGGCGTGTTAGCCTGAATATGGCGAACATTTTCTGTACCTTTAACAACTGTATTACCCATATTATGCAATAAAGAATTTGAATTGAATTGAATTGAATATCCTTTACGGAGAGTGAATGGCTCTATGAACATTTTCGGTGTAATGCGTACGACTTTACATAGGTACTTATGTAATATATTCAACCTAATAAGTTCTCCCTTTAGTAGGTTTTTCTTTGTATAATATCTCAGAAGATAAATACGAGATGCCAAAATACACACCTAAGTATTCAGATAAACATAAGGACAAAAGCAATACCTACGTACCAATAAAATTTATTGCAATCATTTTTCCCTGTCTTTTATTGCTGGATATAAACTTGTTCCAAACATATCGTAGGGTACGTTTTTAGAAATGTAGCCACGAATCATTATAATTTCTTCATCCATCAATCCGCCTGTTCATATCTCAGACCCGTTTTCGATTTATTACCGTTTTTGCGACATTTCTAAGGGTGTTACTCTACGACCAAGTTTATTAAAAAAGTCGAAGCCATATTCAAGAGCTCAATAATATCCTTCTTTTTCATTTTTTTGTTAGGTTTGATAGAAGGTTGACTTCGTTTATAATCTTTTGGTGGATAAGGATATTTATTTGATAAGCAACGTCTTCACCATAATAGACTGTGACAGTAATTAAACATTGTTTTAATTTGAGCAAGGCTTCGCCAATAAAATGGAAAAAGGCCTTTCTCAGAAAACCCTAGATTTTTTAAGGCTTGCTTAATCCTGGAAAACCCCGTAACCTTAGGCACGATTATGGCCCTTGTGAATGAAAATAATATTTAACCTTGTCCCTAAGTGGAAAAATAAAACAAATAAATGTGGGAGTTCTTAATACGATTCTTTTAAACACTTTGGTTTAAAAGAATCTTATTAAGAACTCCCACGTTTAAATAAAAGCAGATCCATTGTTGTCAAGAAGGCGCTGCACTAAAATCAAGATGATACTAAAACAATCTTGATAGTAGTTAAAACTCACGACTGTAATAGCACTTCTACCGGTAGAGGAACGAAAGAGCCTTTTTTAAATGAAGTGCTCAGGATGTTTCCAGCTATGATTGAAGTGCTCCCGGCTTCAAAACAGGTTATAACGGCAAGTACTCCTATTAACTGCCTTGTTTAATGTTAGAACATTTACGCACGCAATATACCTACCTACCTACTTTTATGTAAGTACTTGGTGACCCGCGCAACTTCGTCTGCGTCAATTTTTCCCGTTTTTGCAACATTTTTCATTGATACGCCGCTCATGTTGGTCATAGTTGTGATGTTATACAGCCCTTCTCCTCTCCTTCCTCGATAAATGGGCTATCCATCACTAAAAGATTTTTTCAATTTGATCCTGACAACCTGAGATCATTGCGTTTAAACAAACAAACTCTTCAGCTTTAATATTATCTAGTATAAAAATACATTATGTCCTTTCTATGTTAAGTCATTATGACAACAGTTACAGTAAATACTAAAGAAACTTTGAAAACAATTTCTTTACGAAAATAATCACAAAAAAACATGAGTTAGTAATACTAATTATGACAATGTAATGCATCTCTAATTCTCTTGGTTTAGTTACCGACCCCGCCCCCCGCTTCCTGTCACCATTTACTTCCAAAAAATGCATCTGCGCAACCACTTGTCGCCTACTTCAGTCCGACCTAGTTATGTTGATCCTACTGTATATTTTTTTATTTAAAATATGTACCTACGTGCCGTTTTGATTGATGACTTGTTGCCATCTTGTGGGCATGATCCCGTTGCTGTAAAAATTTTGAGATTTTTGATCAAAAAAATCTGACAGGTTTCACAGTGTTCTTTTGAAGTTTTATGCTTTCTAAAGAGTTCTGCAGTGAACGAAATAAGGTGGAAATCTGATGGAGCAAGATCAGGGCTATACGGAGGATGTATCAACACATCCCAGCCAAGCTCTCTTAATTTTTGCTGAGTGGCTATAGATGAGTGCAGTCTGGCGTTGTCATGATGGAACACCACGCCACATAGCTTCTATTAACCTGATCAGTTGCTGACAGTAGAGGTCAGAATCGATAGTTTTACCGGGCGGCAAAAGCTCATTTCCAATCCCATCATACACACAGCATCACTTTGTTCCGAGTCAGGGCGGGCTTTGCCACGGTCTGTGGAGCTAGTCCATGCTTCAACCACGATCTTTTTCGGACATTCTTAACGTAAGTGACCCAGTTTTCATCACCTGTAATCAACCGTTTATGAAATGGGTCGGAATTGTTACGTTTCAACCAAGAATCGTAAATGGAAACACGTTGCATTAAGTTGCTCTCAGTGAGATCATATGGTACCCAAATATCAAGTTTTTCTTGTACCCAGACTTTAGTAAATGACGTAATCAACATCTAGTTTTTCATCAACATCCAGATCTTCGGCAATATCGTAACTACTAATATGTCGAACTTGCTCCACTTTTTCAAAGATGGCAATGATTTTATCCGTGACAAGGCATCCAGAGCGAGCCTCATACTTCACACTAAAATTTCCAGTCTTGAAACGCTTGAACTACATTTGTGCTACTCGTATTGATACCGCATTAGGTCTGTAAGCCGCACAAAGTTTATTCGCGGCGTTCGTCGCATTTTCACCTTTTTTGTAATAAAACTTTAAAATGTACCGAATTTCTTCGCCACATACCTACCTACGTTCATTTTGCTTGCTTGAAAAACAATTGAATAATGGCGGAAACTAGATTTTTTAAATTTAATGCATCTTCAGAATGTCAGCATTTTGTGGTATTAAAACCAGCCAGTTACATTCAGTACAACAAAAGAGGTTTGATTACTAACAATACATTCAAAATACGAAAATACCTTTGCCCCTACCCATTATATGTGTGGTTCTGAACCATAAAATATCTTCATTACATCAATGAACCTTTAATCAGCTGTTTCCTGCAAAGTCCCGATCTATAAATAAACCGCGCAATATTACTTGTTAGGCATAGGATAGAAGCGAGTCACATCCGTTCCAAGGATGCCCAAGTTTTATTACATTCCTAACACACGGTAAGAAATTACAGAGTACGTGCGCGGTCAAAATTGCCTCCCTTGTTCATTCCATGACAATGCCCTATTAAGGATACAATGTTACAATGTAGACGATCCCTAATATTACCCTGTTAAAGATGCTCGTTTCGAATGTAAAGCTACATTTCTGGAGTGGGGATGTAATTTCGAGTGGCTCATTCCAATGCATGCTTAGGACTGTCATTATCGGGTATTGTCATGTTCGCTCCTTGAAAAACTTGCTTTTTTGTAGTGGAAACACAAAAGAGACTTCATCTTGCCGTCTTCATCAATATTTCCGCGAGGACCTCGATTCCGACATATCTAAGCCTTTGTTATTGATGTCAACATTTGCTCTTCTTTGTAGTAACGCATTTTCATTGTCACAGACTTACAAGTTACGACCCACGGAGGTGAGGTATTAAAGATGACAAACGAGGTGCGCTGTGCAGAACTACACAATGCAGTTCATAAGAAGTAGGTAGAAACGACTTCTTAAGACACGTCTCCTTTTTTCTTTCTAGTCATATTAATGGAATATAATCCAAATATTATTAGGTACTTACGTAGCATGTTATTCTCCGCCCATCATGCAGCCTCAGCGAAGGCGTGATAATAGATAGAAATGATGATCTATGTATAATGGTCGTGAGGATTTAAAACACCTCATCTCATTACGCAACGTCTTGTTCTCTGCAAATGTGGCTTGGTATAACGAAGTCTTTAAAAACCCTACTTAATGTAGGTAATTTCCATACATAAATCAGGTGGAGTAGGTAAGTTGCGTTTCAGTGACTTCAAAGAGGAGCAGGTTCTCAATTCGACTGTCTTTTTTTTTGTATGTTTGTTATCCGATTACTCGCGGACGGCTGCACCGATTTGTAATATTATTTTTGTGTTTAGGGCACACTTCCAGATTGGTCTAGACTTCCATTGTCATCAAAGTTCGGATCTGATGATAAGATCTTGGAGAAATCGAGGTAACTCTTCAAATATTAAAGGCACACCTATAGTAATTTAGGTATATTTTGTTGTATTTCGTGCATTTACTCTTAAAAACACTATTGAGTATAATGGAACCGATGATGAATACCACAGATGGCCAGCGGAACTATTCAATAATAAATATTGCTGGTTGCGATCTGGGTACCGTGTTCGATACCTGATTTTTTGCCTCCGTCAAATCATGTAATGGAACTGATGGGCTAGTATCAGGTGAACTCCTCAAAAATCAACGGCCTTGTATCGCAAAACGCAACATTTTGTAAAAAGAAATGTGTGTTTATTTGCAATTAGATCAATACTACATAGGACTGACTATTTTCCAAGCATGGAAACTTAAATAGTACCTACCTACCTATCTCATCTTTCATCGTTACAGTCAAACTTTGTAATTAATATAAAAAGTAGGTACCTACTAGGAGATCAAATTACCTACTGACTCTAGTAAGAGGCTATTTATTTTGCAAATTTTGAAACTTTGCTATTGCAATTACGATGAGGGAAGTAGGTACCTATCTACTTAAATTATTTCTACTGTAACTACAAAGTCCCATTTACTTCGTCAAAAGAAAAAATACAACACAAGTAAAAAGAAAATAAAATTACTTTCTCCGAGATAGCAAACTAGCCAGTTTTTATACCAAAAGGATTCCTTTTACGTCTACAATTACGAAATTTCATTTATTTTACATTATGGCAGAATCTTTCAGAAACATTTGAATCCTTTAGAAGCGTTTGTACCGAATACAAACTCTATAATAACAAAATAATAGCTTCCAATTCAACATTAACTACAATAGTAGGTGTCTAGAGTCTAGAGCAATACCGTGTCCATTACAGCAGGCAATACTCGAGCACTGAGGTACTAATATCTAAACTTTGGTGTTTGACTCGCTAATGTCCCATACGACCATTCATGAGCTACGCTCCATTTCATTAGAGCTTCGTCGACATTTGATTATATCATAGCGGAAATTGAATCTTTGAACAGATACCAACGGTACGGTACGGTACACTTATATAACCTAAGTATGTAGGTACCTGCCTACTAAGTTTATGTTTATATGAAGCAGCATGTTTCTAAGATGGAAGGCATACTTCGGTCACAACAACCTCATCCATTTTGAGGGTAATACACTATTTTTATTCGCGTGGCATGGAAATAATACGACCTACCTACTTGCTCGTATTTATGTTATTACGGACGTCTAATAATGATAAATTGGTGGTTTGGTTAAAGTTAACTCTTGGGTTCCTATTGGAGCACGCGAGCTTTAACTCTATGGTGCACGCAATTTAATAAATTCACTTTATCCTCAAAAAGGTTGATTTTTTTTATTCATAATACCCTTCGACGCCTTACAAGGCCCTGTGATGTTGACCCGACATGTCCCGTAAATCGAGTCGGTCTTCGAGGCATGTTTCATTAATATTTATGGCTGGAACATTATCATTAAAAATATATTTTGACTGGCCGAGTATCACCGATACGCGCACGCCCCATTCAATATCCTTTTACAACGACCACGTTTATTACATTTTAAAATTCTGAATAAGAATATAAAATACGAAGGTGTCATTTTAGAAATGGGGATATGCAAATCATATTTAATTAAAATCCTAAGGGCTCTGCAGTATCAGAGACATATCACGATATAATAAAGGTGACAATATAAGATGTCGTTGAAGTTCCATCAGCATCACAAACCTGGCTTGATGAACCTTATGAAGAACCAAAGTATTCAGCCTATCATACACATTAAAAAGATTAACAGCGGGTATCAATTTTATATTATAGGTAGGTAGATACTTAGTAAGTAAGCGACTAAATACCCCTTTGATTTCACGACACTTCAATCATACTGAACCTTTACAGAACCACTTCAATCATTTTTATGTGTCACCTCACCTATATTTCATCTTGCTTCAGTGGTATAACGTAATCAATCGAATGGGAAAATGTGATTGAAATAGGTCATAGAATAAGTAGATCAACGTAGTTTGCAAGTTTGCACCGTTATAATCTCTACAGTCAAGTATGGAGTGGAGTGTCGATAAACTAGTCTTTAACTGGTCTCAAATTACACCCTCTGAGGAAAAACCAGTGATAAATACTTATTGAAACTTTAATAGTAAGTAGGTAGGTACTCATAACTTGTATATTGTATAGTAGCCATTTCTAATTTCTTTTAATCATACTGACTTATAGTTAGTGGCGCCATTAAATTGCTTTTAGTTGACCGCTAGCCATTAATAACTCAGCACAGATCTAATACGAGAAAGTAGTGTACTGCCAAGATTTACGATATGTCATGTAGGCACCTACTTAATGCGGATTTTCTATATGAAAGAGCAAGTATATTATGAAAAAATAATGTCATTAGTATGAAAAGGGCGATTCGTAGCGATTCGTTTAACGAAACAAGAGGAAAGATATTGGCAGGCTCCCATCGCATTCAAAAGCTCTAAAGGATATCTTAAGTAGGTACCTATACCTAGTTAATTCTATAACTAGTTGTACCTACATGCACGTTAAAAATACTTTCCGCCGTTAGCCATTATCGCTTGGAGTGGCTACCACTCGACCCAGAATCTTCACCATAAACAACTACCGGCACTTGGTTAAAGCCATAATCAATTTGCTAAGCATATGTATCAAGTGTTGAAATTCAAATATTTATCGTCGGTTCCCAGGCGCATGCGCACGGCGACCGTTGACCCTGTACGCCCGCGCGCCCGTTCGCCGAGAATGCGTCTGCTTTCTGTACGCTGCGCCTGAGCACCCGGATCGGGACATGACAAACAACTACAAGTTCTCGATAGTGCAATGTGAATATGATACGGAGACAGCAACCGTTGAGACATCGTGTCGATTGCTAAGCTAAACATATGCGTTAACTGTCTCATTTGCGTATATAAACTTCCGAGAAGACGTGTCTTCATAACAGTAAAACGTTATTTCAATATGAAGGCATTTTAGCGCAGCTTAGAGCTGTGGCTGACCTGAATAAGCTTTTCAGAGACAGTTAACCATTAATCTTGCTAATAAAGCAGATCCCATCGCAAAATTAGAGGCCATCTGACCCAGATCGTCCCAAGACCCAACAATTATCTAATCTATAAACAATAGCCTTACTATCCAATTAAACACACAAACTGTCGAAGGCAATAGGGTACGCCCAGATGTCTATAACACCACATTTCCTAACAATAACAATATCGATCTGTCAGCCGTTACGTAAGCAACCGTTTGGCTCTCTTACTTTACCGCACAGAGGAAGCAACACACAACTATAAACAATTTAATAATACACAACGCCAGGCTGAACATTTATTACACTCAATGAGTTACGCTGTCTACTAAACGCATTGTTTGTTTTCACAAAAAATCATGTTAACCTATTTTGAACGGAAACTGGAAACATATATGCCAAATGCTGCGTTGAAACATACGTCTTTAACATACATATAATCTAAAAACAACTACCTACACACATATCAAACCGTTAAGGGCAATTATTGGCCACAAGAAAAAATATTGCCACGAACAAATTCTGTGAATGCCGTTCATTAAGGCCCAATTATATTGATTTTATTTCAATTGCCAAGCCCGCAAGGAGAATATGAAAATGTTTTATATCACTTCAAATTAAGCGTGAAACGTGAAACCATAACAGTTGCGGATTAAAGGCACTATACGTTCAATAACTGTATGAGTGAAAAGGTTAATCGTACTTAATAACAAGTTTATACGATCATAAATTGTATTGAAAGTCAGTAGGATCAGTAGGTATATAATGTTCTGAGAGTGACGTGTACAGAAGCAATATGCCGCCAAATGAATGAGCATTTAAGCCAGACAGACAAGATATCTGACCGTTGATGTAAAGGGCCGACCGTATGACACGTCATCTTGGTGGCAATCACTCACATGCAGCGTGTTTGGATAATCCAATGGTATATGTAAGGATTTGCTTTGTGATAGGAGGATATGCCCAAAGAACAGATCGTAATATTATACTAATTAATCATTTAAATTTAAAACAATTTTATACAAGGAGTCATTGATACCTACTTAAAAAGTTTTACTTAATACGAGTATTTCAATGAATCCTGATAGATTTTTTGGAAAAATTGGGACGCTAATGGTAAAACATAGTGGCTGAAATAAAAATACATTTTGAAATAGATATTCCGACTCTTTGAAATATATATTCTCTGACTCTTTAATTTATTGGACATTTTCCATTTCGTGAATTACACAAACGTAAAATTGAATCAGTACTACATTCGGATAGTTTAGATTTTCAAAAGGTATGCTCAAAATATGGCAAATTCAATACTTTATGACTAGTTCGGTGGCGCGCAGGACGGGTCAGTGGTTTGTAGCAGACACATGTCAATTTAATTAAATGTCAACGCGGCCAATGCACCGAAAGCGACGAATGCAGAGGATTAATATCAGCATTAGATTGAATACGCATAACCTTTTATACACATCTACTAAATGGAATTTTATTCATTTGACATGCTGTATATTATACGAAGTCATTCATAACACTTCGGTATTCCACATTGGTATTCATACCTATCTAAACGCCAGCACACGACGATCGATTCAACACATGACATTGCTACTCGTTTTCCTGGAATTCATACTGTAACAAAGTGTATAAAATTGTTACTTCGATACGACCAACAAAATTCAAAAGGTCGAGTACTTTATCTTGTCACACGTTTTGGATGTGGACAACATTTGGACAAAACATTATGAGTTTTATAAGCGAGTGTTTAAAAACAAAACGGAGATTTGAATTACTTCATGTGGGCAATCAGAATAAAGGGGCTCCATTATTAATATCGACTTAAAGAGGGCTTTACCTGAAGAGCTCTCGAAGTCATTAGGTCGCGGCACCCATTACGAACAGGTCTCATAATGGAAGCACCTTATGTTACGAGCCGCTCCAGCGCTAATGGCGTCAGACCTTTATACTGTTAGGACTCTTAATTAATATATACTTAACTCGTTTACGTTATACTTAAGATAATAATATATTGTCTGGAATATAAATAATGTACCAATTATTGGCATGTTATTACACGGTATCTACGCAAACCCTTGGAGAAATAAGACGCTTAGTTAATGCTGAGCAAATTTGTGACAAAAGTTTAATTCATGAGTAAAGTAAACGACACTTTCTGTTAATGTTTCCAAGCATGTTGAGATTAAAATTGTACAAGTACAAGGCTGGGATTCAAGTTGACACAAGTCACTTGAAAAATAATAATCCACGCGTAACAAGTTTCAAAGTTTTTACTGCAGACCCTTCGCTTGGGGTTGTTAGAACGTGGTACCTAAACAATAACTTGCGTCAAATAAATCTTTACAAAGAAAGTAACACAGGAAAATACACGACGGTAGAACACAACTCTATAAACAATTATGTAACTTTCCAAGTCGTGGAACAACTATCATAGCTGTTAACATAATTTTCAATTTAAACTAGACAGTTTATTGTTTCATTTATTCTGTATCGTTGGCGAGTGATTTCATACTGCACTCAGTTCAGATTTTATGAAAAGTTAGATAAGGAAAAAATTGCGGGGCCGCACATGACAAAGAGTCACGTCTGTGTAAGCCAAGCAGCTGGATCCCGAATCAGAAACTTAAAAAAAAATACCTTTTGTTTTGTGAGTAAAAAACCTAAGTATATCTTAAATCTTAGGTACCTATATTTTAGAAGAAAATTACAAAACCTCGGAGCAGCTGCGACTTTAATAATAAAATTTATAAATTAATTTAAGTTTGCCCAAATACAAATAAGAGTAAACAAATGTTATCTTTGAAATAATCTCAATATTAGGCAAAGTATGACTGTACCCGCTCGTAGATCTTCGCAGATTTGCATAACCTAGAGCTGTTTTATTTTACAAAGGTTCTACAAGAATTTCCTGAGAATGTCTACGTTAATCACGTTCGTAATCTGGAATTTGTAACAGTTGAACATTTTAGGAAATGGAATTAAATATTTTAATTACAAGTGTATAGTTAATCTAAAATAAACCATTTCAAAAGCCTAAGCAAGCATTACTGTTAATTAAGAACTATTAATGAAAGCTGTGATTCGTGCAGGCGGCTTCTGTTAACTCCTGCGGGTATCGGTTCCGTTTGATTGAACACCCAATGAACTGATCCGCTTAATCACGGTTACACGGTATGTTGGCTCATTACTGTGATGTGTTGCTCCAGCGCTGCAAGCTTAACGCTTTACATATTCCACTAAACAGAACATTTTGTTACACTCGACTACAAAATTGAGACATTGATGACGTCATTACTGGCCCTTATAAGCCTATCGCAAGATAAAAAATGAGGGGAAAGAAAATATAATACAAAACGTTTGGGCCAAGATCTCAGACCCTTACCCTCGCTTGTACGAATCGCACCTGGTACCAAATTGCAACCTATAAACCAGGGCGAATCTTCTCAATAGCAGGGCTTTTTAAAAATAAAGTTTAGAAGTTATTTTGAATATATAAAAAAGACAATGCTTTCTATGTTTCTATGTCCGAAAAAACAATCAAAGTTATAGTCCCAACTCTGCAAAAGCTATTTTAAAAGGTCGAATAGGCAATCAAAAGTATTGGGTTGGAAATAGAAAGGTACCTACTGTCAGCTATTTTTTATTGCGATCTCTTTTAAATAGAAACTCCAAGTTTCTGTCTACAAAGTTCAGACACAGGTTCAGAGCAAATAAAGTAATATGTAGGTACAATAAGAACAAATACATCTGCGACGAACGAAGTTACACTTGTAACTTGTTGTATCTATTTATCTTACTTTTGACTAGACTCGAAGAAACTCACAGACTCAAGTTTCCCTACCTAATCAAAACCGTACTTGGCAGAAAATAGCGTCAAAAGTTTTACTACAACACCAAAGCTAGTTCAGACTTCAGAACCGTCTCCGGTACGAAATGTTACCCGAAGACATCCCGAACTAAGTAATTCTTAACTGCACAAGACTAGTTTAATACTTAGGAACAGAAATTCGACCATCAGAAGGAAATCTAGTACCTATTATTTCTTAAGTCTCGAATTTTAGTTTGTAGTAAAATTTGATGAACACCGTTGATAAATTATGGCACACTTCTTTATCGTCCATAAACATTATTTGGCAATATATTTTTAGTACTGTTTTACGATGTACTTTTCGAGATATTTCACAGTTTTGGTGGCGGCCGTAGGCGTTTTGAAAATAAAATCTAAAAAAGTAATAAACTGTTTCAAAGATCCTCACATTCACCTTCAATAGATTTCTATCAAAATGGGTCATCTTACAAAAACATCTTGTACATATATCACTAAGAAAAGACGTAATTAAACATCGGCTAAGTGAATTCGACGTTTTATTATAGAACGTCTAATAAAACACCCACTCGAGGAATTTTATTGACAATGTGACAATATAAACCCAACAGCGTTCTTAAATTTTAACATAGTAGGTATCTACTAATGGTATTCAGCGGTTGCAATAAAAGACCCTATATTGAAATAAAGTAGGTACGCAATACCTTAAAATGTTATTTTATGCTTATATAAAATGTTATTATCTCAACGAAAGATAACACAAAGTTATCTTACGAGATTGGCGTAGAGATTGTCCAAGTATACCTACTAAATAAATTTACAGGCAGACCGCCCGCGAGCTTTGTCAGAACTTCAAAAGGTCACAAGGAAAGAAATTGTGACTTGGTTAATATTCGAACAGAATATATCAAGATAACATTGAAAGAGAAGTAAGAAATAACTACGACGTCGACGACGGTTACCCACTGAAGATTTGAAACCATATGATATTAATGTTTACACTCACATTTAGTTGCAAACTAATTACCTACCACTTACATATATGAGTATTGTAACGTTCAATTTTTATAGACAGCAATAGGTACCCAGATATTCAAGTTTTAGGGTAAAGCCAGCATAGATTCTGTAAACAAATTAATAAGTAACAAAATCTTTTTGCATATCAAAGGTGCAAAAAGTTCTGCAGATGTTAGAAAATGTTCATTGTAACAAGTAACAGTTGAACTAACTTGCGCTAATTCAACTGTTACTTGTTACAATGAACATTTTCTAGTTGGAATGTGACCAAGTTTCATCAACTATTCATTCTTGCTTAATCATCCAGAAATTTTACTGTCATTATTTTAAATTATCCTTAGTTTTCTCAATTGCATTGCAATGCGTTTGTTTGTTCAATTGCACAAAGTTTTATACATAAATAATTGGCTATTGAAAAATCTTATGATGTCATTGTCATATTGATTTTCTTCAGCGTAACTTTTTAACTTAATCTTATTGATGTTGACTTACTACAAAAAGACTCACAGTCACGTTCATGGTTAAGCTTACACATCAGGCAAAGTTGTTACAAATTAGTATTACAATCCATGAGCTGTTCAGTAATATCTACTTTTCACTGACTAACACTTGTAGAGAAATCTTAACATTTATCAATCGCTATCGCTTTCTTGAAAATTGTACAACTCTGTCAATTTCATAGCAATTATAACTTTGTAGTAGCATTAAGTTCACTTTGTTAATAAGCCTAATCGTGCCACTTATATAATTAATTATGACGTATTACGTTATGTGATAGTCAGTATCTACTATCTATCTAAATGTTACCTATGCACTGCCATGGATCAAATTGCCAGCTAACCGATTACGGCATTGTTCACTCTCTATTCTACATGTTTATTGATGTTCATTGCGGTTGGTTCATCAAAGGCCTTATTTAGCAATGGACAATTTGCGGATAGTTACGGTTAATGCATTACCTAGAGTTTATTCATGTAATTTTGCCAATTGTGTGTATCGATAATACGGTAAAAATAAATAAGATGATTTCTTTTATATTTGAATATATTATAAAACTATAATATGCAGTTTTGAAGATTACGGTGGATGACAGATAGGCGCAAACATTTTGGAGGAAAATATCCGAAGAAATTCCCTAAGTGACACGAGCATAGCATAGATGTTACATCTACCCTCCGCAGTCTCGCCGATGCGGCGTCGTCGGCATCGAGCGGCTAGACGGCGCGTCTCCATATAGCCACAATGCAACCTCGTTAAACAAATGAGCTTCACACACTGTTGGAGTCCTTGATATCCTTTGTTTAAGACCACGTGACAGTGACGTTAATCTACTATTGCTGTCACGATAAGAGGAAAAGAGAACACCTGAGATAATGAACCTACTTACTTGGAGCTTGTATTATCCCTAAGTTAGATTACTTATAAGGAAAATGTAGGACGAAGCCTGTGTAACGTCAGAAAAGCCATGATAAAAACACAAAACGTTTAGGTACCTACTTAAATTATGACAGTATCATAAGTTAGGAGATGTCAAGTGCCAATCATTCTTACTAAACTAATGCTTAACGTACGATGTTCTTTGTTATGCCACGATTACGTGTAGAACATGACGGGCGATGTTAGATGATATCGTATCGATTTATTGTGTATTTGTATCTAAAGGATTTTTTCTTCTTTGTTAACTAAATAATACCGCTGAAATATATTAAGAACATTTCACCAAAAACAGAAAATCTCGGCAATAATAATAGATTCGATATAAAGATTAATGTTCGTGCTATAAATAGACAACGTAACTTGTCCACCGTACCATTTCCTGAGTTTGCGTCATGGCTACAAAAGATAAAATCGATACATACATAGCATCATTCGTTGGCGTCTTTCGGTTGTTACCGAAATATATTCCTAGTGTCACACAGTTTGATTTCGTTTCAAATATTTCAAATATATTCGGTATTTTGTCAACCCAGCGCAAATTGAACATAATTGGTGGGGGTGGAGGCATTAACGTAGCAGCGTAGGCGTCATTATATTTGCATTACTGAGATATTTAAACAATACTTGGTTTGTAGATAATAGCGAGCCGTGTTCCATTTTAGAATTCCGATATTCTGGAAAATGGTATGCTACGCGCGCGCATCATAATCCATTGACACGAAACAAAGCTTAATTTTGAACCGAGGCTTAGCGAAGTTATTATTCGGTATTATTTTAATGTGAAATATTTACCTTACTGATGAAACGGGGTTTTGATGCTCTGCCATAGTTGTTTTATATTCAAAAATAAGCTCTAGTTGATCATAAAGTACTTACTCATTAGTTAGTTTAATAAAGTTGCAATTTAAAAAAATGTAAAGAGTTAATTAACTAAAGGCTTATCATATACCAGGTTAGGTTAAGAATAGTTCAACAACTAACATTTTTACATATCAATGAAATAAGTTGTACCTATTTGACCAGTTCCACTAAAATCAATTTACGTATTTATAAAGTTGAAAAAGCAGGAAACAACGATTTGGTAAATACAGAGATAGCACCGAAATTCCACTTTCAAAGTGTTAGTCGGTTGCCCCATTTTACGTTCCAGTGTGATTACTAGCAACGCAAACAATTTGCAGACCGCAATCGCTGTTTTTGCTGTTAGTAAGCGCAACAAACAGCAAATTGTAGGGTCAGCTTGAACGTTCTGCACAATGGCTGACACGATGCAACCATTATCTATGTAGAGTGCACCGCAAACACAATGAAACCACATTACTTGCGTCTAGGGAATAATGCGTATCATTACTTGCCTGTAATTTGTTCAGTCATTTCGGATTTGTTTTACAATTTACCTATTTATTTATGCTTTTGATGTTAATGAATCAGTTATATGGACGCTTTGAACATGTATAACTAAGTCTAGCATAACAGACTATCAATTTCTGAACGGATGAACTTAGCCTAGTTCTCTTCGCTAATACAAACATCTAACTTGTCCAACTATCTGAACAATAATATCAGATAACGTTAAAGGCTGAGGATTTATATTAAGTCATATCCTAAGGCAATTCGGAATTTTACCAGACGTAGATATCATAAAATATTTTTACACTTCGATGAAACTTGAAGTTTGAAGAAGATTTCCCAATACACAATAATAGGTAAGTATATAAATAAGGTAGGTAATGCTATCATATTGTCGCTCAAATATAACTTTACTTTATACGGCGCTAATAGAATAAAACGACGCGTATCAACAGATAATTTAATACACTTACTCCTCTTTATCTACTTGGTTTATTTAAGGTCTAAAAGCTTTTCAAAGTTTCGATTTACAAAGCATCGTGTAAGGCGCTGTTGCGTCGAGGTTCGATCGAGTAACACTTCAAACGCAATTAGCATCGAAGATTCAAACATTGAGTGCCTGTTTAGAATTCTCTAGATAGACAAATTTTACAGTAAATATATGTTTAGTCAGGATGTGGCGAAACAAACCCCCATTAAATGGAATTAAACTTGAATTTCAAAGCAGCTTAATTTGGATAAAGAGTTCTTTCATTCTGTATTCATTGAAACTGGAATTAACTACCTTATTTTCTTTGTTCTTGTGTATTAAAAAGTTAAACATTTAGCATAATAGCTTGCAGTATTTAACCCCTTTTTGCATAGGTACCATTTACGGTAGGTACTGATGACTTCCTCTGGCCTTGAGAGGTACACAATAATAAACGAAGTTTCCCATTAATTTTTGCACAAAATGCGATGTTGGCCTTCGAAATAATTGCCCTTTTTGACTGACGTTGCTAAATCAACGTTTAAACAACATTTAACCCAACAAAAAAGGCTCAACAATACAAGATATGATTATGGGAAATAATTCAAGAAACTTATTCGAAATGAAGAAACACATTGTTTTGAAGTTATATAACAATCAATGCGTACACAGCGGGGACATTCCGCCACACGGACCGTTCCCAGTTTTGCAGCAAACATATAAAAGTATATAAAGTTACGGTCACAATGGTTACGGCGCTCAACTTGATCGCTAAACGTTTTACCAACAAAAGGAACTGTTTAATGTTACGGCACGCACTGCTAGCATTAGACACGGTTTAATAGTGGCTTTATTTCACGGCCACAGTTAAATCCTTGGTATTAGAGTCGCGCATACGTGTCATTGAGAAGCGTGTAATTCGATTACATAAATCGTAGATCGACGTGTTACAATGACATCAAGATTAATGTTGTGGACATACAAAATAAATCTAAGAATTAAAAACCTGTGGTAAATCGGTCAATGGTTTACAGCAGCAGTGTAGTGAGTAAGTTTTTTAATGTTTTTATACAGACTGTCATATTCAAGACGTTTGCTTCAGTTAGGCACAAATCCGCAGTGTGCAGAGGTTTAAACAAACTATACCTACCTACATGAACAGTTCACTAACACTTGGTGGCCCGACAACATCCGCCGATGAATCCACAATCACCAGTAGCATGGAATGTCTGTTTGAACTGTTATGTCGCAAAATGCGTTTGAAGCAATATCTACTTCATTTTTAAAATCTGAATGACTTTTATGCAAAAAAATAGAAAAAAATATCATAGATATGAATAAAGTGAGGCCATTTATATCAAAGGAATTATTAAGGCTCGAGGAAATATTTGTAGTAATCATGACACGTACGAGCCACACACAGAAATTCCAGACATGTTTCGACATTGGCTCGTGTAGAAATTGTTGGAGTCTATTTTTTTTATCTAATTAACAAATTATTTTAATTCTACGTGCCTTGGTTCGATAAATTAATTTCACACTTCAAGTCGTGTGGTTAGAAATTTGTAACGCTAATTAATTTCATTCATAACTAAAAGCTCGACGGCTGCGGTTGTGTGCTTTGTATGCTTAGTGAAATTGTTTATTGTTGAGAAAATTAACAGGAGTGTTTCAATATTTCATATATTACCAAGTAAGCTCATTTAGGTTATTTTTACCTTAACGCCTGACTGACAGCCTAATCCGCTGATCGTAGAGACGTGAAATTCTGAGAACGTATTCCATTAATAACGTAGGCATCCAATAAGAAGGGATTTTTTGATATTCATCCCCTAAGGGGGTAATATTGGGGTCTTAAGTTTGTATTAAACTCCGTCAGTTTGGAAGTTAGATTTGTGAAATTTCGTATTTGGCTTTTGGTTTAAAATAATGAAGGGGTAAGTAATAGGGTTGCAAGTTTTTATCAAATTTCGTCAGTTTTAAATTTATCTGTGAAACTTTTTGGTTTAAAATCGGGAAATATGTATTTCAGCGATTTTGAAAAATCAAGCCCTATGGGGGTTAATTATGGTTTGCAAGTTTGTATGGAACTTCGCCAGTTTTAAAGTTAACACTGAAAATTTGGCTCTGTGAATAAAGAAACACGTCTTTTAGCGTTCGAAAGCGAAAACCAACCCTTAACGAGCTAAAGTCATCCACGGGGGCGAAGCTGCGGGCAATGTATTATAAATTCGAAAGTGAGTGTGTATGTTGGTTTGTTACGCTTTCACGTCTAAACCACTAAACTGATTTTAAAAATTCTTTCACCAATAAAATGCTACATTATCAGTGAGTAACATAGACTGTATTTTTTTTATTAGAGATACCTACGAAAATTACAATAATGTGACCGTGTGTGAGGTCTACTTAAACATTCGTGCCTATGTAGGTACATAAGCTTTATATAAAGTCCTATCAAAACACCTGTGCCTAGTGGTGCAATGCGGTCGTGACGAAGAAATAAAATATATCATATTGCCTTAAATGCCCGCAATCAGGTCCCGGTTAAATGTTATTATTATGCTAAAATCATCAATTTATGGTTTCTTTTAAAAGTTTTACTTTCACACATTTTTCTAACCAATACCATTGGTTACTACAGATGTGTAGTTAATAGAATAAAATAATTTCGCAACTTTAAAGTAGGTAGGTACCGGTTCCAAACACAGAACAAAGGTGGGTACTTAACTAGTATTAAAGAGCGAAACTTTTAGCATTTATCGTACAGGAACATAAAGATAAATGAATCACTTTGTATGGTAATATTTCATAAGTATTAATGATGATCAAGTAGGCAACATTATGTGGAAAGTCTAACTATAAGCCATGAACAAACGGCCTGAATTTTGACATTGTAACATATTTAACTTAGAAGTGATTTAAAGGAACACGCGAAGTATGAATATTAATGAAAATTTTACTGTGAAACGCCGAACTCGCATTTCTCTAACACTAAGTAGCAATTTTTCAGAACGAAAGGAGCATCACGTTTTCGAAAGCACTTCAAGTCAGCTGTTCACGGAAGCTTTAAAACTTCATTTTTCGTCTAAAAACAAGTTAGCAACAGTGCGTGTCTTGAATGGCGGGCGAGTCGTTAACTTTGGCGTGGTTATAAATCTCGTGAATGGCCAGCTTTATCGGCGTCGGTTAGACTCCCACAAACTGACGCTTCAAAGCAATATCAAAGAGATTTTAATTGCCCAGTCGACCGACACTTACCAACGTTATTACTCTAATAACAATCAGCAGATAATCCTTGTGATGACCAAGATAATTACAAACTAAAGACTAATTAATGAGCTTCACTAAGCTTATAATTTTATTCTAAGTCTACAGTTTTACGACTAACAAGCATCTAACTAAATTTTTATCACCATCTGGTAACTCTGGTCATTGTCACCTAGGGAAAAGGAAATGTTTTACAATGTATGAACATTTGAAATGTTTACAACATAAAAAGATCATTTTTATGACCAATAAATACTTGACGTTACTATTCACGCATGTACAGCGGTACACGGGTCGTAGTCGAATCTGCATAATGCATGTTTAAGTAACATTACGCATGGTATTTCCGGACTGGCGACACAGTTGTTGTCAAGTCAAATAACTTTTGAAGCTACGTTACAAATGCTAATGGGAACATGCTAATTATACTGTTATAGACTGCTTCGAAGTAGCCCAACTCCATGCTAATATTAGTAGGCAACTAAAAAGAATCTATGATATATACCTTCTAACTGTAGTATGTGGCTATGGTCACTGAAAACATTTTGATTCGGACATGGGCGCTCCTAAAATCATTTTTCTGGGGGTTTTGTGGTACAATTGACTTAACACCGGCCAAATGTGTACCATGTAATCTGTACCTATATGCAATTTGTAGGAGGTTTGAACCCCTAAATCCCCTCCCCCCTCCTCCAGGTACGCCCAAGATTGAGGGGGGATGTCTTGCAAGTACCCAGTCCACAAACCTTTAAAACGCGCCTATTAAAATATTGACATTTAACGTGGTGATTCCAACTAATACCTACTGTATAAATGCTTCTAAAATTAAATATTTTACAGCCAGTATTATGATTGTACTCATATGAACATTATACTATCTCTGACAATAAATGCGTTTTGTTGTCTATTAAATACGAAACCGCTTTAATACAATTGCCATTCCGGATGAAACAACAGCAAAATTGAAAATGAAGAGGTAACAGGTTATGTAACGTCGCTTCCACGAAATTGCTGAAATAACAAAATTGCAGTATGGCATGATGGCAGTACTTACGTAGGTGAGGGAACACCTAAACAGCTTGGAAAAGATTAATGGGCTTAAAATTGCATCGCAGTGTAATAAAAGCAAGCCGGCGGAATCAACGGCGGGTACCAAAATGCAGTGCTATATCACTTAAGTGTGTAGTGCACCAAGGCTATTTCACTGGAATTAAAACAGGAGTGAATTTTAAGATAGCCATGTTGGTCTCTTTTTATAAATATTTTAACCGTGATAAAATGGCATATATTCGAGCGAGCAGCTAAATAATTTGGTGAAAAATTACTGCTATTTAAATTGAAAGCCGTTCCTCTCTCGACTCCATTACCGTTTTACTTTTGTAGGTACTGAACAAAACTGCCAAATATACTTTATACATATATATCTACAATGACGTGAATAGTATAATAACGAATATAAATACAATAGAAAAAACATTATAGAATAATTCAAACTGCATATTATTTGTGAGATCGACAAACTTTATAAGGATATTGAGCGTGTTCGCACTACAGTGCGACTGAAGCTAAAAGCTAAATACATCTAACCGGTATCGTCTGAAGAATATTCTAAGTACATACGTGAGGGAAACAATAGAAGTGAGAACAATAGTCACGACGACCGTCATTACAAGTACTAACTAAGCTTGAACTAAATACAGCAAGTGCATTGCCTTAAGAAACTAATTTCAAATGATCATGGTTGAATGTAGATAACAATACCTACAGATGTAAACAAAAATCATATCTAAACAAAAGGAATGGCTTTATTACAAATAATGTTTTTTTTCTATAAAGTGAAGTACTGAACCTTTATCTTGGAGGAACGTTATATTTATGGCCTTAAAGGTTAACATTTTATTCTTAGCAACAAAACTGGGATAGTAATGTCGCGCACCATTAATTCTCCCAGCTAAATAAAGTTCCAGAAACGGAAAAGTCCACAACGGAGTTTTCCTTTGTTGCTGAGGGCAAATAACTTGCGGGACGGGAAAATATACAGGGGCCACGAAGAAATTCTTAAGATCAAACGATATAAGAACAGAATGTGTTCTATGAAAAGAAAGATAAACTCGAACTAGTGAGTTGATAAATTTATAGTTATTTTATGCACGCCAGTAGTCAAATGTGCTTAAAGGACTCGGCAAAAAGTACAATTGTAGAGAAAAACCTTCGTTTGGTAAAAAAAGTTTAGCCAGACAGAATAGAACTCTAATCTCACATGAAGCTGCAAGCAGACATCCAAAATGAACATTCTGGCACGCTACTTATGAACAGATGCCGCAGAAAATTTCAAATATCTAATTAGTATCTAAGTGTGTTAAGAGCTGTGAGACGGCGCCTGTATTTGTTACAACAATAACTTTGCAAAGATAAAAGAACATTAATCAATTTTATCACATCAAACCATTTGCAATAAACAAGTAATTGTTATCATTCACAATTACAATTTCGATGTAACTGTATAACTTTACTAGCCATTTATTTTATTGTCACACACCGTCTATGAAGCAATCAGTTAATTTATTCGTTATGAATGGATTGTTGCCAAGTGACACCAATTAGTGTAGTGAAATATTAAGTTTAGCATACACCTTATTTTATGTATGCGACACATGATACCATTGACGTAGTGATGCAGGAATGTGAGCATTCAATCATTCCATATTTAGCCACAAAGTAGGCAGGTAGTTATGTATTGTTCAAGATATTCCAGCGTTGATACCTTTTTCAAGACACTACCTACTATTTACCTACATAGTAGAGAAAAATAATAGAGAAGAAAATAAAACAATTGACTATAAACCGAGCAAATGTAAGTCGAATCTATGCACAGGCTCCGAACTGTTTAATATTTTCCTATTTTTAATAAGAAATACACCCGATATTTTTACTATACTACAAGCAACTATTCTGTGGTACAGTTATCCAAATCTAAACAAGAAACTTAAACCATAGACTACTTTGATATTACAAATTAGACACAGTGTGGAAGTTTCGCACACTCCTCTGGGATTTATTCGAAAATGCTAACCCAT
Source organism: Herminia tarsipennalis (assembly GCA_945859575.2). Classification (NCBI taxonomy): domain Eukaryota; kingdom Metazoa; phylum Arthropoda; class Insecta; order Lepidoptera; family Erebidae; genus Herminia; species Herminia tarsipennalis. Next base: position 10,566,744 of record OX243840.2, read on the forward strand.
TAATATAAAACTTCAACTATCTGATAGCTTATTAGGGTCGGAATGGCTATTGGGGTTATATTATCCACACAAATAAAGTCCCAAGGGATTCCTAGTAGTATATAAAGTAAGATCAGGGGTCGTCGCGAGTGCAGATAACGCGATTATATTCAACAAATGTCTCAGTTTAAAACATCCTCCAAAAAGATAATATGACATTGATAATAAACTTATTATACTGACAATACTTTGTTATCATCAGGACGTAACAAATAAATAAGTATAAAGATCCAAAGAACTTAAGTAGGTACAGTAACAGTTACATGATAACTTGACGTGATGATAGATGGTCTGGTGATAGCAGAAAGAATTAGGACAACAAATATTTTCGGCCGGCACCAATAACAAATCAGCACTAAAGTTATACGATTCGCAAATTAAACCAATTCGATGACGTCAGTTGGATCGATAGCCAGATAAACAAGTTGGGGTGGGGCAGCGACCCCTGTACTCTTGAGGACGCAGATGCCCATACATGGAACGGAAACATTACGACAGTTAGACGGTTTAATCTGGTCCCGATGCGACAAACTAGGGTGGGTACTTGTACACTTATATAGACACTTGTGGGACGTTCTTTGCAACAAATCGGGATACCTATTGCCGTACTGATTTTGCACAAATCGTGAAAGTGTCTGCTATGGAGAATTTAAATGGAGTCTCTATTGCCCTTATCTGTCTGTAGGTATACGTACTCTACTCCACAAAGGGGCTGCTTCAAGAGGGTTTACAAACAAATGAAAAGCCTTCCTGAACATTTCGAATACTGTGATTTTTTTTTTATTATTTATTATTACAGAAAGCTTACAGACTAACAATTACATACATATTTATTTTTATAATATAAATATTAATATTGCTATTTTCAAGCTTCCACATGTAGGTGAACAAAGGCTGACAAATAAAAATAAGAAATTAATTTGATTAATCTAGTGATAGAGTAAAAATAAATGATAATTAATTAAAAATAGTATTTGTGCTATTATCAAAAAATTTGCATACACTTATCACGTATTTGGTCCTTCCGTTGATTGCCTTTCTTAGCCAAAATAATCGTTTGCAAGAATTTGTCTATTTTTTCGGTTCCTTGTACAGAATAAGTCGATGTCAAAGTATGATGATAATTTATACGTAAAAAAAGGTAATGTCAAGTAATGGATGCTTTCTAAGTGTGTTTTGATTTGTCCTAAGATTTAAGTATTTCGCTCCGCAGTGTTGGGCAAACAAGCCCTGAGCAATTTTGACTAGCAAGCTAATGTCATTGATATTACGCCTTTTTGCCAAGGGTATTTCTTGCAACGATGTTCATAGTAACATGGACGTTGGTTTGCCTTATAGTCTAAATAGCGCAGAAGTGTTTTGGTCGCTCGTTTTATAATGTTATCCACATGTTTATCAAATAAGAGTTTATTATTATGGATTACCTAAATCTCTTATGCTATTCACTGTAACAATTTTTTGTTCATGTATTGAGTATTCAGACTGGAGCAAACGGTTTTGCCTAGAATAAGTTATGTGGAAACATTTTGATTAATTGGAGTAACTGACTTTAATATCTTCATATCATCATCATATAGCAAGATTTTGGAAAACTTAAAACTGGATTTAATGTCAATTATAAATAAACTGAATATAAGTGGTCTAAGAATGGAGCCTTGTCTAAGTAGGATGCGAATCATCGGAACAGCACCGTGTATACCGCATCCAGCAGCTTTCTTAAGATGCATGCATAATAGCATGTAAATTTCACAAATATGTGATTTTACAAAAAAAAGCTCAAAAGCTAAAAGGCTCAAAGTTTGAGACGCTTTTGAGCCTTTATGAAATTTAACTATAGAGTGCCAACGTATCTTTGAGCTAATTCCTAACATATATTCTTCGTAAGTACCTACCTACCAACGTATAATATTATTTGGTTCATATAAATATACATTAGATATAAGCTTGTGACTTAAAAGCTAATGTATTGTATACGTCGGGTCGCAAGAACCCCTATACATTAGGAGTTTGACTCCCGAAAAAAATTAATCACATAACACGCTCGAGAAAGGGGGAACTACCCAAGCTACGCGATCTAATCCCCCCGAACGACGCCGCATTGACAATGTGGAGAAAACGACTCTCTGACACTTCGCGAGACTTGCACGTTTCGCACCGATTAATTGTGATGATAAAGCGATTATCGCTACATTGGCACGGATATGAAAACGCTTACAAAGCCCTATAAACTTTGATTTTGAGTGGGTAGGTGTTTTATAAAAAGACAAAAATTTTAAAAATCAAAATACACTAACCCAAGAACTTAATAAAATGCCTCCGACTGCATGATTTTTACTACTGCATGAATTTATTTTTTTATTTAATACTTTTAGTACTTAGCTGTAAAACGTAATTACTGTAACTAGTTGATAACAAACTTTAAATGGCTTTATATCCTAAACAGTCATTTTAAGTGAAAAAATATTTTAAAACACCTACTCAATGGTCCCCACATGACATAGTTTGTTGACTTTATTTTTTTTTTTCTTTGTTACAATATAGCGTCTGGCTGTCGCCCTTTAGAATTTTGATTGCTGTTATGTTCAGTGATACTCGCAAGATTAATATGAATCGATTGACGTATAAATTATCAAAATCGGCCCCCGCGTTTGGTCTATTTAGTGTCACAAATGAACATACATACATAGACTGATAAACACATTATATACCTTTGCGTCGCGCAATCTAATAAAAATACAAAATTAAATAAGTATTCAAGATCACACTACAATAGCAAAATCGGGTACAAACTTTAACAAAGAATGCATCATGTAACTAAACGGCTGTGCTAAGTAGATACTACCTAGGTATTGAAAATCCATTTGTAAGGGAACTGTACGCCTGGCGAGTTTCATGTTTCATTTGATTTGAGGTGTATCGGATAGCTAGTCCGTTACGTAGGTGCCGCATTGTGTGGCTTCGTAGCTGCCCGCAAACTGTTCACCGTACACCTACTTCAGTCGCGGTAACACGGTACTCTGGGAATATTCAAGGATTTGTAAATATTTTACTAGAATAATACTAGAATAGGTTATAGCCGTACGCTTTAACATAATGTCGAGCTTATTGTAACCTAACGGAACGTTAACTGTGCACAAACATTAAAGCAAAGGCTCCGAAAATTCATTAGGGATGCATGGTAGAAACAAAGAATCAATACGTGGCTCCAAAAATAAAATGTAACAATAACCCGGGCCGCATTATAGAACCACCGCTTAAAATGCTTTCCATGTTTAGCGTCATCCGGCGGTGACCGACGTTGCCCGCACTCGGCCCGGAAATAAGACATGAGAATCTAATCGCTATACTAGATCTTATCTGCCTCTAAATATTTTAACTTTCATGAAAATAAATAATCGGCGTGTCAAAAAGTCATTAATTTCACTTGTATACAGGATGTTAGCTGTGACGCCAAAACGGAGATCGTTTCAAGATATGGCTATTGTGTATTGTATTCATATTTCTTTTTATTTTGCTATATCAAAGCTCGTTTACAAGCTAACATTCTTGGTCACGTAAATGTTACTTTTCATTCCGTATCTTTTTAATATTACAACATATGTCTTTTAGAGCAAATCTGATTTGGAATAATCACAAACAAAAAAAATATTGTTGCGTAAATAAATCAAAGAAAATAAAAACATCTTTAGCAAAAAAATACTGTTATGTCATTCAGCAGTTGCCGTAAGAGGCGCCCTCAAAAAGCGAGCGTGAGTCGGCAAATTGTAACTAATGGATCTCCCAGAAGATGAGTCATGAGTCCCACATGTCACTTTAAGTAAGTCACATACTGATTTTATAGAGACGCGGGTACGGGGTTCGTTATTTTTGGAATGACGGGGAATGGGACCAACGCCAGTAGGTACGCATACAAAAAACGTACCCCTCTGACTCTACTACCAAACATACGGGTTTAAGGGATAAATTCCAAAACATTCCAAATTGCACAATATAAACTCTTATATTGGATGCAAACCGATGACGCCATAACTAACAACACTGTCGTCAGGCTAATTGTTCTGGAATTAAGAATAACATTTATTGTCTGTCTGGTTTTAAATGTCTCCAAATTAAACGCTCGTTTAATTAATTGATGTGCATGTTATCCGTCAGTGGGTACCAACGTAAATAAAGAATTTTCACTGATGAAAATAAAATCTCAAACTGAAACTCAAATCTCTATTTGTCAACGTCATCGTTCCAAGATATCCATTTCATCACAATTGGATTACGCACAAAACGAAAGCTGGCTTTCAAACGTAAAACATGAGTTCCCATTGCGTAAAAGCAATTCAATCGCCTAAGCACACATGCGGACTTCATAAATCTCATGTCAGATCGGTAGAAGCGCGTTTTGTGTCATAAATACAACGGGTATGTATGTCAAAACATGGGGGATTTGGGCGCAGTGTCACCCCGCGCGGATGGCCCAACCTACGCCAGGCGAGATAATGAAAAAAAAAGATTTATGATCAAACTCTAATCAAATTTTATTACCATCTACGACCCTTACTGTTATTATTCCTTCTACGTACTGCGTTTTCATTTATCGATTAGTAGTTCACTGTGTCTTAAACAGAACCGCCGAATGTCAGCGACTAAATGAAAATAAGGAGTTTTTATCTGAGAGAAGAGTTTTTATTTATCCATAGTTAATTTATAATATGGCGCTAGCGTCAACTTGAATTTATTCCAGCATTATTATTCTAAATACAAAGCAGATGAAAAATCAAAACGTAGCCAAGTTTCCTTAGCCAAAGGGGTCGTGAGCCACATTACCATAAAGTTTCCAACACGGAATGTGGTGTTGTAATATAGCGGGCAATAATATAGCCATTCGTACGCAACGTAGAATAACGCTCGCACTTCCCCTCCCCCTAACCCACCATGAACCCGTCCTTCACCTCTCTGACCCAATTACGTAAAACATATTACATTTTTTAGCACATACCTACACTTCGGACTTTCCTCTCAGAAATACATAATAAAGACGTTATAAAATGGCCATGAACTTGAATGTTGTGCGAAATACAAGTGGGGTGACTCCCTCATAACGTGCAGCACCTACCTACATTTGAATACAAATGAAGGGAAGGTCCTATAATACTTATACATTTATTCTACTAGATATATAAATTCATTCACAATAAAAACAATTGAACATAAGGGTATGTCGTACTAAATTGCTTCACTCATTCTTTCGTTATCTATTAACATTCGTTGTGGCCTAGTTCTATCATTGTTCGATTATAAAGTTCATACGGGTGGAAAGGTCATCAAGAGATGCTCCTGTTATATTTTCATTCATTCCAATTCAATTAGTGATTTCTAGCTGCAAAAAGTAATCTCGACTCTAAAATTGCTACTTCCAAGGCCTGAATAAAATAATAATTTTTATTGTCGTCTCGCTTTCCAGTTTTATGACTTGTAAAATGAGCTTCATTGTTGAGTATTAAGTATATATAAAATGAACAATGCGTTCTGGATCCTTTCATAATATTTTTATAAAAACATCCTTTAAATTACCCTCAACTTGAGTAGTGAGAGCAAAGGGTAGCACAAAAAGGTCTATTATATAAACTAAAGCGCAATGACTTGAATTAGTTATTCAGTTGATTATGCCTCCCCCTGGCCACTCTATCATTATCCTTTTACTTGGCGCACGTGCCGCCAAGTCAGCACCCTCGTGTTCTTCAAGGTCGATAATTATAGCCTGCATAGTCTTTTGTTCCCCCTCTTCACGAATAAACATATTTTCTTTACGTGTGCCAAAGTTCGGCAGTATTCTATAGCTCACCCGAATTTGTGAAAAACGTATCTTACTGTATGGGTTTATTGGTACCTATATTCTTTTCTCAAACATTTTTCTACGAAATATTTATCATTGTTATAATATGTAATACAAACAGCTTGTTTGATATAGCGTTCTTGAGGAAACGATCAGGTTAAGATCCCTAAGGAGCTGTGGATTTGATTGTTGGTAGATAAATTGCAAATTTCGCTGTGAACAGCTTGCCGTTATAACTCGTAGCCATTTGGAGACCCACTTCTGAGCCACAGGGGAAATAACTCGCGTACTGTCTATTACCGAGAAGAAACCGAAAGAATCTTAACTAACAAACATCATAACTCAATAGCATTTCCTAGAGTGAACATATGTAGATTACAATAATTTATATAACTAATATAAATTATAAAGTTAATAGTCATTTTATGAGCGGATTTAAGAATTATGGCCAGCTACTGCAACGCGTTCGCCCGTTATTCCACATAATTTTAGTATTTAGGAAAAGCAAATTTATTCTCAAATTTAAATACAGACACTTCGTAGTACTACGTCTTAATATTAGCGGTAGATGACGCAACTTTTGTAATAAGTTTATTTATACTAGAGATTAGGTGCATTACCTAATCTCTCACGGGTCGCTCACGGACTCTTCGGGGAAATTTTAAGCTGCCGAAATTGCACCTGGGAAATCACATTCTTACGACTACTTACGTGGTTAATCCCAAAGAAGTAAAGAATGTTCCTACAATAGTACGAAAACGTACAATCTAGGTGCAAGTAGTATGTGCAAGTAGAGAACATAGTCCTATCAATGTTAAGACACAATTTGACAGAAAAGAAAACAGCTAGTTGTGCTACACAATAGGTATTTAAACAAAACACTCCTACATAATTATAACCAACTATTAATTCCAAATGTCCCCTCCACTAGGAGGGGATATTTATTGGATACCAAATTTCTTATACTGTATTAAACTATTTATTAGCCTCTTGTGGCCTAAATAAATTAATTTTATTCTAAGCCCCCACCCCTCCTTAGATATAAGTAATATATCATTATTTAAATTCGTTTCAAGGGGGAGGGGGGGCTTAGAACAAATTTATTTGTTCCATCCCCCCATCGTGCGTGCAACTCACACTTGGCCGGTATCGGACGAAACGAAATGCACCCCAACCCCTATCGCAACTAAATGCACCGTCCACCCCCAACCATGAGTGTGACTCACACTTGGCCAATATCTGGTAAAACGAAATGCAACTACCCCGTAAGTAGGTATGGTATGATCCGGCAATGCTACTAGTCTTTCGTCCCTTCCCCCCCACCTTTTCCCCAGAATAAAATCCTGGATTCGCCCATGGTGTCATCTAGTACAGTTAAAATAACCACAGGCATTTTTACGCAAAATATAATTTACCAAGCTAAACAGTAATTGAACTAAAACTTTTAAAAGCCTTAGGTAAATCGATCGATTCACGGTGACTTCCAAACTCAGTTAAAGGTTAGATATCTTATTGAGCTTCGAACTGGCTAGTCGCAGCGCAGGTCACACTGAAACGACCGATGTTCCATGAACCGAAAAAGGTGAATTTAAATTAGGTACCTATACTTACTACTGGGACTTTGTTTAAATAAATGTCAATATTGTTTATTAAAATTAAATCATTTCATTTCAGAATATCTTCCAGCGATCTGCAAATTAGGAGCCACGCATTTTCTTAGCTTAATATAATACTCCGTATAGAGGAAAAGCACTGTACTTTTTCATTTCTGGAACGTAGTTCTTTATCGCACTACATCATTTGTTGGCGGGCTAAGAGGCTAAACGAAAAAATTAGAAAGAAGAAGAAAGAAAGAAAGAAAATATATTTATTTTGGAATCAACACACGAGACAAGAGTAATAACAGGCAATATAAAAATAAAAAATAAAATAAAATAAGTGCAATTAAAATAATTAAAACTATTCACATAAATAATAGATTAGATGTCCATATGACTCTTCTCTCTTTTTTCCCTAATATAGGCGGGGAGCTCGTCTATAATAAACACGATTATGCACGACGATCGTTGAATACTATGTGATTTTAGAAAATGTTTAGGTATATGTCAATTTTGATTATGTTAAGGTCAAAGTAGAGTGATGTAGGTAAGCATACCTACGCGTCCACAAAAGCCTTGCAGTTTTTCTAATGTATTATACCGTTACTTGGACCTCTGATTTGCGTGATCAATTTCCAGGCTTTACTGATATTTGACATCTGATTATCATGGCCTATACCATCATGATCAGTTATACGATAAAATATAGGCAAATATATTAATGAATATGCAAAGCAAGTTATCCGATACATACCTATCGTTCAAGCATTGCGTTATGGTGTACTCTTTATGAGAAATTTGAGATTTCGTATATAAATTCATGAATGATGCATCTTTGAAAGAAGGTCAACGATAAAACATTTTATGGATTTATGATAGGTTATGGTTATAATAAATTATGGAACGTAGGTACTAAATTAAAGTCCCGTTTAAACATACACACACACACACAATATAAAGGTGTGTTGATACGATACTAAGCATCTGATCTGAATTGTAGAGTACCACATTTTATTTAATTTTCACATAGTAGGTTTTTTTTTATATATAATACCTTGGGACAACTCACGCAATGTCATCTGATCCCAAACTAAGCAGAGCTGAAACCAGACAACTGATAAACATACTTATATATTTCTAAATACCTACCTACATACTTATTATAGATAAATAACAGCCAGACACAGAATAAAACATCGTGCTCATCACACAAAGTTTTATCCTGGGTGGGTATCGAACCGGAGTCAGATACACTCCCACCGCGCCACAGAGGCAGTCAATATATACGTATACCAGCGCGGTCCCAAAGATTCTGGCTGGAGAAAGGGTATTGCGTAGAACTGTCCCCACCCACCAACGGATTTGAAACACGTGTCATTTGGAATAGATATATGTTAGGGTTTAGGTTTTATAAAATACATATTATGATAAGTACTAGGTACATAACTTCGTACCACCCCGTATTTTTTTTTCTTTTCTGATGGTTTAATAGTTATTCTACTATTCAAGACTGAGACAAATCCAACAAATCAAACATCATGAAAATCGGCCCCACCGTTGTTGAGTTATATATAATATAACAGTTCGAACAAACCCGACTTTGTTTTTTAAATAGGTATTCGTATTTTATTATTATTTACTTACACGTTTACTTTGTGTGCAATAAAAAAGGAATGGAACATGGACGTGATAAAAATAGAAAACGCTAATATGATTAAAACAATAGCGAATTAGCAATACTTAAGAAGGTGCAAAAAAATAGATTTGATCTTGACGGAACGGGGCGGGGCGTGCGCAGACGCTGGTATTATAATAAAGCCGAAATGGATGTGAAATGTTAAATAACAAAGTTGCTTAGGAACCATTCAATGTTTAAAATTTTCAACAACATTGTTAATGAACACATTTTACACATTACATCCATTTCGGCTTTAGTATATGTAGAGTCAGTCCGCGCAGTCGTTACACATTCGTTGTTCGATACTCTCGTGATTCACTTGGTTCGTTATGTTTACGACGCTTACCGAACGCTTGCTTGTTTACCGGACTGATAGAATATCAAAAATATTTCAGCTTATTATTCTTTCAGTTTGAAAACAATGTTTTTAGTTTAGTAGCCGCTACTTAGTTTGATAGCTAAATAATAAAAATAAATATTTTCAGGGTCATTCTATATATGAAACAGAAACTGAAAAAAAAAAAAAATTGGCACATCTGAATGTACCTACCAAATTTTTTACAGGTCTTTTAAAAACATTTTTTTTTTAAGACGACTCCCGCAGAATGATACAAGCCCTGTGTCGCGGGGGACTTTACAAACATACAAGTCACGGACACAAAGTACACCCAGACTCGGGCAGTCAAAATTATACTCACATAATCAAAAAAGTTCAATAGAATATTGAACTTTTTTGATTATGTGAGTATTTTTGGAAATAATCGCTCCGAAAGTTGCATAAATTGCCATTGTAAATCCTCCTGATCTTTTGAACATGACACCAAAAAATATGAAAAAAAAAATTAATAAAGTACAAATACTTTAAATGCAACGGCTCCGGAACCCAACACTCCGAAATGCTCTTGCCCGGTTTTTTATTTTTTGTATAATTTCAGTATTTGTTAACATAAAATATGCATTTGTTCACGAAGAAAGCATTTGTATTCAGTTCTTAATTCATAATTCAAATTTCTTTATTCACTTAGGATGTAAAACAACTCTTGTGATACGTCGGAATTCTGCATGTACATGTAATGCCAAGTTCGCAAACAATAGGTAAAGCCGGAGAAAAGAACCTGGCAATAAAAACTTGCGACCACTCTTTTCAAATTGCCAATTTTATAATGTTTGAATGTTCATAAACTTGATATGGGGGTAAGGTGCTGCGACTAACATACACCATGTTAAAGGACTGATGCAAATTGTATTATCAAAAAGTTGAAACATGAGATAAACCAAAATCAGCCTTAGTGGGTACAATATAATAGGAGCATCTACTTACAACAAAGGTTACTAAAGATTCTTCATCTTCACATGAATAAGGTTAATGTCAGGGGGGTATCCAAACTTCTGTCGAGCTTTCGAGCAAAGAGTGAGCAAAAAGCGTGTTCTCAAGAAGTTTTAGAAGTGTATAGACGACACGGGGCGAATTTTTTGGAGTAAATTGTTACCGAGGGACGAAACCATGGTTTTGTACTATGATCCTCTATCCAAAAGGGAATCGATGGAGTGGCGTCGTCCTGGTGAAAAGCCGCCTAGGAAGGCCAAGATCATGGAATTCACCAAAAAGGCAATGGCTATGGTATTCAGGGATTGTCACGGAATACTAATGATTATAAAACCTAAACCCTAACATATATCTATTCTCGAAATCGAAAACTGAAAAATGATTTGTAAATATTGGTACTTACTCGGTTTTTTTAACCGACTTCAAAAAGGAGGAGGTTCTCAATTCACCTGATTGTTTTTTTTTTTGTATGTTTATTCACCGATTACGCGAAGACGGCTGGACCGATTTGAAAAATTATTTTTGTATTTGAAAGGGTTTACTTCCATGTTGGTCCCATTTTCATCAGATCACGATCTGATGATGGGATCCTGAAGAAATAGAGGGAACTCTTAAAATATTTAAGGCAAACCTACAGTGATTTAGGTATACTTCATAGTGATTCGTGCATTTACTCTTAAAAAGCACCAATTGGTGAAGTGGAACTGATGATGAAGACCACAAATGACGAGCGGATCTATTCAATATTTCACAGTTTGCGATTTAGTTACTCTAATATGGTATTGAGAAAATAATTCTCGTCATACTACTATTACACAATGTAATAAAGCTGATAGTGAACTCGTCAATAATTAATGGCCCTGCATCGGGGCAAGCAATATTTTGTAAAAGGATTTGAGCAGTTGACATAAGCCTATCTTATACCTTTAAACGAGCAATTCTTGTATATATATACCTATATATATAATCTGAATCTCGGCAATGGCTTCAGCGATTTTCATGAAATTTAGTATGCAGGGGCTTTCGGGGGAGATAAATCGATCTAGCTAGGTTTCATTTAAAAAAAACGTCGTTTTATCTGTATTTTCAGGCAATGAAAACTGTTACAATATCATTAGAATACCAAGGAAAATTTCGCCGCGATTTCCTTTGTTTTAATAGCTTAGGTAGAAAACGAAGACGAAGAATACAATGGTAAATTTCGCCGCGATTTCCATTGTTTTAATAGCTTAGGAGGGTAACGGGCGATCCACAAAGCAGATGACCCCGGTTCGAATCCGAATGAAATGTATTTTTTTTATTTTATGATTATTTTTTTCCCTTTTTTTATTTTAATTTTTGTTTTTTAATTTGTGCATTATTATTTGATATTTTTTTATTATTATGTCGGTAAGATCGAAAAATATTATTCTAATTTCATCAGTATGTCATTTGATAATCTAAATAAAATTTCCAAAATAAACACGATTTACCAAAAAAAGACCAGTGTAGGGTACCGCAACCGTTGCCATACGAAAATTGATATTTTGATTTGTGATTTATTATTTGATATTTTTTTATTATTATGTCGGTAAGATCGCCACGCTCAATATGGGGTTCCGTAGTCCCCCATCCGAATAATGCGGCTTAATAAGTGGGTTTTCTGTTCATAATACTAACAAACGTTAGTATTTTTCAATGGAGTCTGTATGAAAATTTTGTTCCTTCTCACCAAAACAAGTGAGAAGGAACACAAATTTTACTCGTTCAGTTGTAAAGTTGTGATAGTTTTCCTTTTAATTTTACTTTAAATACTGCCTCTAAAACGGAACTCTTATAGTTTCGTCATGTCCGTCTGTCTGTCGGTCTGTCTCTCTGTCCGTATGTCACAGGCATTTCACTCAAAAACTACACAATGAATATTGGTGAATTTGGAGAAATGGTGCCTTGTAATAGCCGCTACTTAGTTTGATAGCTAAATAATAAAAATAAATATTATTAGGGGTGCAATCCATACATATAACAGAAGCTGAAACATTATTTTGTTAAACAAACATCAACATGTTGCACATCATTCGCCAAGTCTCTTAAAAACATTAAATTTTGATTTGTGATTTATTATTTCATATTTTTTTATTATTATGTCGGTAAGATCGAAAAAATATTATTCATATATCATGAGTGTGTAATGCGTGTCTAAATATAATTTCCAAAATACACGATATACCAAAAAAAAAGGACTAGAGCATGTCGAACCATGCTCAGCGTAGGGTTCCGCAGTCGTTGACGTACAAAATCCGACTTGAATATTTGCACCAGCAGAAGAGCGTTATGTTCATGGCACTTACGCCCTTTTCTTATATTCATCGTATTCGATAATGTCGAAAATAATTATTTTAGTTTAAAGTATTTATTAAGCGCTTTATGATTTTTAACACAGTTTTTGTTTTTTTAATAAAGTGATTGGCAAAAAATGCCTATATAAATTCTATTATTGTTTGGTTACACAGTTCAAAAGATAAGGGGAGGGGACACAATTTATGTAACTTTCAGGGCAATTATTTCCAATAATATTCACTCAATCAATAAAGTTTATTTGAAACCTTACATGTTTTTTAAAGGCCTGTCGAATGATGCCACACGGTGATTTTGGCTGATTTTTTTTTCAGCTTTTGTTAAGTGTATGGAATGCCTAAAAATATTTATTTTTATTATTTAGCTATCAAACTAAGTAGCGGCTACTACAAGGCGCCTTTTCACCAAATTTCATCAATATATTCATTGTGTAGTCTTTGAGTAAAATGCCTGTGACATACGGACGGACAAACAGACTATTATACTACGGAAAACAAACTGGACAAACTGGCTACGGAACCCTAAAAATACCGAGCAAAGCTCGGTCATCCAGGTACTTGTAACTTAAGTGAATTACAAACCAAGCCACTAAAAAGTGACAAATAAAGATTTTTTTACAAAAAAATATTACCGACTTCAAAAATAAATACCTACAAGGCAACTAAAAAGCAAAAAATAATATACATAGAATAACAAAAACAAATTAAACATTTTGAAGTTGGTGCCGAATAAAACATAAAGACTATTATTTCATGGCACCAACTTCAAAATGTTTAATTTGTTTTTGTTATTCTATGTATATTATTTTTTGCTTTTCAGTTGCCTTGTAGGTATTCATTTTTGAAGTCGGTAATATTTTTTCTTTGTTAGGATAGAAACTTTTGGACCTTCCCTCGTACCTATTAACTTATAGAAATAGCAAATTGGAAAATAATAGCAAACAGCTTAATAACATTTTCAAAAAATAATTTAGGTAAGTACAAGACCACAAGACCTTCGCGACCGACATGCGCGGGCGCAGGAGTAAGTAAGCCACAGACGCCGCCGCTTTGGCGCAGTACCGCGAGTGTAAACACACACACCGCTGAGATCCAAGATGAAAGCGCGCACTGCCCACTTATCGACTGCACCCGTTTTGATTATGTCTGTTCTGTCAACACCCCAAAATAGGCATACACACAACGCCGCATTTCTTCGAGGGAATGAAGAAAAAATTACAAGTTTGAATATTGTGCGCAACTTTATAGGCAATTACGTATTTAAATTAGTATTCGACCCGTAACGAATATATTGTGCTAATAAACAACATTCGTGGGCAATTATAGTTCGGCAAATCTTGGAATATCTAACGGGTTAATTCTATTAGCTGTTTACTCTAAGATATCGTATTTTAGTTACTTTATCTTCAAAGAGTCTACTTACCATTATTTTGATAGTTCGGTTACGATACCATTATCAAAATTAATTAGCATCTATATTACATATCGAAGAGGAAACCATAAGATACTCGAAGCAATAACACTAAGATAAATTCTTAACTTTAAATGCATTGAAAAAAGAAACGGAGGCCAGGTGCAGTCCATATCCGCTCGAATTAAAAGAAAAAATGTTTGCTCTCCCAAAGATTTAATAGCACTACATTTATATTTTTCTACACAAAGAACAAGTTTAACGGCTATAGGTAGATATATGGGATATAATTATGTATTTCGAGAATCTACTTTTCTTAGATATGTATACCTATTGTATTTCTAAAACAATTGTATAAAGCGTCGGTACTTCAAACTCAAACAGTCAAACCTAAAGAATAGTTATCAGCACATGACAAGCTATTCAAATACCTAAATATTATTGTAGAAGTCGGTTTGACTAATATATTTCCAATAAAAGCTCCAAGGCTTGATGAAAAAGTTTTATGATGTACTTTGGAGATTGTCAGTGGCATTGCGGGCGTGCCAACCTTCCATAGTGGATTCAATACACCCAACAGTAGATTGATGAGTGAGGGACCCAGTTTTTTCCAAGTTTCCCCACTTTTTCCTCGAAAAAGCTTTTCGATTTATCATATTATTATTCTTCTATTCGAAATAGGGTTCGGTATAAATTGCTCGAGAGAAAAAGTTTTCAATGATATCTGTCAAAGAAATGGGAATACCTTGAAATAAAGGGTCGGACAAAACGTCACTAACAGCGCATTTAGAACGTAGGTAGGTATATGATTTTATGGCTAATACGTTTTGGGTATCAACCTAAATATAATACCTAAGTGTTTGCAGATCTCCACACAGTTCTTCGCCGTCGAGGAAGAACAAGAAATCGTTGGGGTGACGTGTGGATGCTTTCGGAAAGAATTTGGTGCAGATTACACTGCGCAGGAAAGGTTGGAGACGCATAGGGGATACTTTTGCCCAGCATATATACCTACATATGCCTATTCCCCGATAACATAACATATTACGTATCGGGGAACCGGATTCTAAAATAGACTAAATTTTTTTCGATATTGAAGCAGCACCTAATTTTACACAAGTCATAAGCATTAAGTAATGACGCCTATCGCAGAACCAATAATTCTGACAAATGCATACCATTCGTTGATACCTACTGCTCTCAATATTCGTGCAGATATTTTTATACTCATGATTTAGTGATTTTATTTTAACAAAAGTAAACCCGTCGGACGACCGAACACCGCTGTCTACCTGCATTGAACACCTGTCGCTATCGTAAATAAGGTAGATACTTACGAGTAAATCCCTTCTGTATGGGTTCATATTTCAAATGCCTTAAACATGCATAAGTGCAGTATTTTATATCTCGTTGAAGTTAGTTAACAACACAGCAGGGAACAAAAATCTTAAAAATCTTTACTCATAAATTGGCTTACTCGAATAAAATGGCATAGGTATTTGATCTTATGTACAGATATGTATAATGCTGTATCACGATTAATTTAACGTTTAAAAAGCCACTTCCATTGATGATACCGGCAGATGTCCATGTAACAATAGAATACGGTTTCAATGAAAATCCGATCTCTCCGTGCGTCGGGCTCTAAAGGCATTCTTTTATTTAAATTACTTATGAAATCAAAACGATAAGGCATGAAGTAATCTTGCGGCTAAAGGTTAAAATAAATGGAGGCCATTGAAATAAAAGGAAGAGTAATTAAAAAAAATCTGTTACTTACAAATAACAGTAATTGTTCCGAGAAATAAGGTTAGCGCCCGCAAAAAGTGCTGTTCTCAAAAAGGTCCATTTGTTCCCTGAACGTCCCGGGACGAGGCGAGGGTCCATTGGCTGAATTATAACTTATTTTTGTTTGGGGTTTACACACTGTGCTCACGTTTGAGATAGCTCTATTTGATATAAGAAAATGGAACTTAGATGGGGAAAATAGTACATTATGTTATGCTTATGATTAATCAACTTAATGTTGTTAATAAATAAGTGTAATAAATATAAATTTATGTAGATAAACGGTGTAGATAGAGAGATAAACGTTTATTGGTGGGTTACCATTAAAACATCTATCTTACATTGCGAAAACATAAAGAATGTATAAAAACATAAGCCAAAGATATTAAGAAACCTGTTTGGAAACAGCTCTTCAATCCAGTTCTAAATTAAAAATAAAACCTAACAGTGTGAAGCTTGAACACAAACAAGACTACAGGCATGCTGTTTTCTTACCTGTTAATAGGAACAGCAGTATTAAGTGCCGCATGACGAAGTGCTTGCAGGAACAGCGTGGTAAGTTTACGCGCGTGTATTCGCCGGGGCCATCGTCAACAGTCCCGTCAGTTCAACTATGTAGCCAATGTTTACGCGACTCAGCTGACGTCCTCGTCTATTATGTTCGCCAATTAACCACACACTCGCGCACTGCGGGATCCGCACGCTGCAGTGTCAACGGCCACGAGCTTACGAGAAAAACTAGACACTTGGCGAAAGCTGTCCTTCTGAGAAATGTACGGAACTGTCCCGCGATAACCGCTGTCTTCGAACGACTTGCTCATTTATGTTGCGAAATACGGAGTACGGAAACTAGACGACGGTCCCCTCTGTGATGTTTTCATCACACATGGCTAGAGAGGCGACGAAAGCTCGGGCGCGCGCGATCGCAGCGCACGGCGGCTGACTCGCGAGTTGCGTGAGTGGGCCGGCAGCGGCGGGGTCCGGGGGACCACGCCTGCGCACCGCGCCCGCACCGCACCACCTCCAGTATTGACCGACGACGCCTCCTTCCTACATTTCACATCCTTAACTAGGTACAACGAATTCTCCTTTGAAAAATCCCCTAATTCCATCCCTCCGATTGAGATAGGCCACGTCTATGACCCATGAAATAAGAGCACCTTGATATTTACAATCAATAAAATTTTGAATTACTTTTTTACAAAATTACCTGTTGTGTCTTTAGGTAGGTAGGTAAGTAACTACACAAATACCGCCAAAAGGAAAAATTTTAAAACCCACGCGTTCATGAGGGTATATAACTACAAGTACTTATTATAAGTTATTAACTATAGTAACTACCTAAACGTCAGAGTACCTTCTTAGAGCAAAATGTCAATCTTAGCAGGAATGTAAGTATTTGAAAATAAAAGCAAGTTCAGGCTCAATATATATACAATGGAATCAGCCATAAATATTTATTGCCTCTGAAAAAGTGGCCCTCTCTAAGTAGTCTACAAATATGATTTTAGTTATGTACATTTTAGTAATATTTTTGCTTGATATTGCTGAGGGAAATATTAGCATTAGGCAGTAGACTACATAGAAATCAAGAGTAACCTTATGCATAAACCATGAATTACCAAATTAACTTTTTAATGAATAATAAATAAGAGACGTCATAAAAATCCTGAATGCATAATATAGAAGACCGTGATTGATTTAGACGAAGCGACAGCCTAGTTGGACTGCAGCCTACATACGCAGTTCATGACGTCAAACCAAGTTGGCAACGAATAGTCCCGCAAAACGAATTAACTTGGGATGTAGTGGCACTCAAGGATGACATAAGCTTATGCTGTGCCCTATAAAGTACACTGGCTTTATTATACATAGTTACTGCTCTAAAGTTAGCTTTTTATGCGATACTGCCTTACTGGAACACAGAAACGTTCGGATCACTTTGTATATTTTTCATTTGAATTAGAAGAATTAAACTACTACCTATGACAATACAAACCATGAAATTGATTGATTTTTAGATTTTTTTTAATAGATCACTAAACCACTGACTAGCAAGCCTTGAAGGTTGTGACTTACAAGTTCTACCAGAAACTATCTAAAACGGTTTAAAATTGAAAATCGGCAATGCTGGTCTCTTATAAGGCTGTACTGTAACATCTTTTATGTGGAAAATGGAAGAATGGTAAGAGATTGCAAGAACTTCAGGTTTAAATAAAGTACCCATTTTATTAAGGATGGCGATACCAGACATATATTTCCATGTAGTTAATGAGTTTAAAGACCTACCTGACAAGTTTTTTCCCTGAATTTAATAGAACTCCCATGGGAAATATGAAAGCTGTCAATTTTACTTACGACTGAAATGTTGGGTAAAAGTTCACGCGAAGTTGCGATTTACCTACACAGTTATAGACATGGAATTGTAGATTTCAGTAAACATTGTGTGAATTATGTGAATTACGTATTAAGTTTTACGAACAAAATTAAAATTTCTGTTGACTTTTTATATGTATTACTTTTTATTCTATTGACTAATTTATGTATGTAGCCCATGGACGTTTGCAACACCATAGATGTCACTCGCGCGTTGCCGACCCTGTATAAACCCTTTAACTTCTTTTTTTAAGAACCGAACCGATATAGTATTTTGGAAAAACCTCGGCAGGTAGCTCATTCCACAGCCTGATTGTACGTGGGATGAAGTTCCTCTGGAACCGTACAGTACGCGATGATATTGGTTATAAGGTGTGAGGATGAATTCGCTGAAGATGGCGAGAGGTGCGATGATAAAATGTGGACCTGGGCACCATATCGAATAAATATTGAAAACAAAGTCCGTTGGACAGGCGGTAGATAGAACACACACAGGGGGGCGAAGCCTTTGGACCGAGTCAAATGGCTCTAGCTGGTACTTTGGTGCATCTTCGTAAAGATGACAAATGACAATCCATACGGGGCCGAACCTGCGCCTTATCCAGAGTAAGTCTTTGCCCCGAAGAGAAGTACTGCTCTTTGCCCTGTTAAGCACACCATGCTTTTTTATGCCAATTTGGCACTGTCCTCTAAATGGCGATGAAGATGAAACTGGACGACATTAGAGATGTCGACACCTAGGATCCCAATGTGTTTGGAGATAGTAAGGGCCGTGTCTTCAAATTGAGGTGTTACAGCAGCAAATGGTGTTTTCTTAGCGGTGAACGCACAAACGTGTGTCTTAGCAGGGTTAAACTGGACTAAATTTAGTCGTCCCCAATCGGATACCCTTAAAGCATGGGTTTTTTAAAAATAAAATTGCTCTCTTATGCAAGAACGTCATAACTAAATTACTTACTCATTTTACTTTATTTTCACAAAAAAATTACACAAACAGTGTAAACCTTTTTGTAATGTTTGCGTTGTTTATTAGTGTTTAAAATCAAAGCATCAAATTATGTTATTTATTTACTGTTCATATACGCACGTGGGTTCTCGGCGAACACTTTTGTGCCTCACTTTTGAACTACATTCAAATGAACACTAACAGCCCAGCAACAGTGTGTTATTACGAACGGAAACAGCCCTGAGGATGGCACACAGCGAGGTATATATCAAATTTAGCAGCTAAACAGAAGAAATATTTGCCTACATCTTACAGAATACCGGAGAAAAGACACTAGATATTGTTGTCTACGAATAAAGTTGTTAAATTCATCAAAGGAGGTTTAATATCAGTAGTGCGAGGGCCGGCGTACCTATACTAAGACGTTGTATGTAGGCAAGTACTCTCAGAACAGTCGCTTTCTAACTTAATTAACACCAGGGCATAGTCAACGCGCCAAATGTCCCTGGTGTTGCCAACATCTTTAATATATAAAATAAATTAACTTCACTTGCATCGAGGATTAAAACTCCTTTTTATCGTTTACTTGTGATATAATATAAGACACTAGCTGTCGTAGTTGATTTTTCCCTGCTTTTAATTTCACAGATCTTACTTCAAAACTGATGGAGTTCCATACAAAGTTGCAATCTCTAAATCCCTAAGGGGTATTTCATTTTCCAAAAACCCTAAAACCGTTTTTTTCTTTATTGTAAACCAAAATCCCAAGTACGAAATTTCACACATCTAATTTCAATACCGGCTTAGTTTATACAATCTTGTGACAGAGTTTTATATAAACCTGCAAACCCTATTTTACCCCGTCAGGGGTTGAATCTCCAAAAATACTGAAACACGTGCTTCTATAATTTATTTCAAAAAGCCGAAACTAAATTTCACAGATCTAACTTCAAACTAACGGAATTCCACGCAAACTTGCAAAGTTGCAACCCCTATTTTATCCTCTTAAGGATTGATTTTCAAAAATCGCTGACACACGTGCTTCTTTATTATGTACCAAAAATCTAAGTGCGAAATTTCTTAAATCTAACTTTAAAAGTGACTGAGTTTCATACTATCTTGCGACGGAGTTTCACACAAACTCGCAACCCCTAGTCTACCCTCTTAGGGGTTGATTTTCCAAAAACAAATTTTTAATTAATTTTTATAATTTTTAATTTTTTTTAATTTTTACCGAAAAAACGAAATTTAAAATTTCACCGATCTACCTTCAAAACTGACGAAGTTTCATACAAACTTGCAAACCCCATTTTGCCCCCTTTGGACACAAATTTCTAAAAAACCTTTCTTAGTAGAAGCCTACATCATAAAAGGCATTGCCAAAATTTTAGGTTTGGTTCTTAGCGGTTTTGGCTCTTACTGCTCTCTTGCTGCTACTCTTACTGCTTGGTCTGTTACTGCTCTTTTCTCAGAAACGCAAGAAGGTTATTTTTTAGGATTCCGTAGTGGAACCCTAGTATCGCCATGTCCGTCCGATTTTTAGCGCCTACCTACTAGAAAGCTGTAATTTGCCATGTGTCATGTTATAGTATGACCATTAGTGCTGTGCACTCCCTGAGGTATGCGCGCGGTGAGACGGGGGGGTTAGAATCGGCTGCTGCGCTGTCAGTGCGCCGTCAACGCTTGTGACGGCAGGTAGTGTTATTTGTATCGGACTGTCTATGTCAGACGCACACGAGATAAATATTCAAAGATGGGTCGTGCGTTATCTCGTGATATGAAGACTGTCATTTTTAAGGTGGCTGAATATTTTAAGAAAAGAAAAGCAGACAAAGAAAGCTTTGAATTTAAAAATGACGTGAATATTGCTAAAATCGTTGCGGAGGCTACGGGATACAGCAAAAGAACCGTACATAATGTGATTTCTGCGGGCTATTTATCAATTGAAAATTCAAGCCAATTAAAATTTCAATCGCCAAAAAAACCAAAAGTTCTAAAGAAAAAACACGTTGTGGATGATTTTGACCTTGGAGTTATCAGAAGAAAAATTCATCAGTTTTACGAAGTTGAAAAAAAAATACCAAGTGTCCGTAAGTTACTATCAAGTTTGAGACAGGATGGCATATTGAATTGTGGACGGGAATATTTAAGACAGCTTTTACACAAAATGGGCTACCGTTACAAAAAATGCAAATCAAAGAGACATCTCCTTATAGAGCAGCCTAATATTACAGTGTGGCGGAAAAAATATCTTACACAAATCAGAAATTACAGAACGGAAAACCGAAACATATATTTTCTTGATGAAACATACATCAACGCCAGTCACTATGCCAGCAAATGTTGGCAATCATCGTCAGAACCCGGTATTCATGCTGATATTGGGAAAGGACGGCGACTAGTAATACTCCACGCTGGGTGTCGAAATGGCTTAGTGGATGATACATTGACTATATTCAAATCCGATGCTAGAACCGGTGACTATCATGGAGATATGAGCGGACCTACTTTTTATAAGTGGGTAGATGAAAAGTTAAAAGATAAGTTGCTGCCGAATTCTGTGGTTGTAATGGACAACGCGTCTTACCACAGCGTTCAGATTGAGAAGAAACCAACTATATCAAGCCTCAAAAGTGAAATGCAGAACTGGTTGCTACGCCATAATGTAGAATTTTCAGGAACCATGTCAAAGGCTCAACTGCTACTTCTTATCAAAAATACACAAAAAGAACCCGTGTATAGAATTGACGAACTCCTGAAAGCCAGTGGACACACTGTTCTGCGTTTACCTCCGTACCATCCAGATTTAAATCCAATCGAGTTGGTCTGGGCTGATATTAAAAACAACATAGCCCAAAACTATATTAATTCTTCTCTAGACGAAAAGATAATCTTATTGGATAAATTGTTTTCGGAATTCACGGCGGAAAAATGGCAGAAATGCGACGATCATGTCCAGAAAAATGAAAATGATTACTGGAGTCGCGATAGTAGGTTCGATAATGTTATCGATTCATTCATAATAAATTTGCAAGACTCTGATTCAAGTTCCGGTGGCGAAGAGGAAGATGAAGATGATGACGAAATGGAAGATGAAGTTGAAACAGAATCTATGTCAGAATAACTTTCGTTAGAATATATAATTGTTTGTAAATATAAAAAATGTTTAATAAAACAAGTCCTGTTGTGAATTATAACTTTCAATTCTTATTTATCACCTGCATATTTTTAATAAAATATGAGTATATTTGGGTTTCATTTTAATCAACAATGTAAGTATATATTACAGATAGATAGCCTCCGACCAACGCAACGTCCCGCCACAAGTCTTGCCTTAGAAATGCAAACTGATATCGTAAGATCTGTCCGACATGTATCGACCTCATGTGAACTCATGCACTTTTTTCTTCGCCCCCCACCTCGCCGTGCATACCTCAGGGAGTGCACAGCACTAATGGCCACACTATAGTCAAGCCGATAACGTGGTAAAATGAAATCTTGAAAAAAATGGTTGTCTGTAAAGTTTACGGACGACAATTTTACGTGATAACGTAAAGGGGCAAACTGACATGTCTAAATATACTTGAAATACGTGATAACTGGACAAGATCGAGACTTTGTGATTCAAAATAAGAAACTGGAAAGAAAATAAACTTGAAACTGGCGTATGCACAGAATGTGCGAGCCAAAATCACTACCAAATAATATCGGACGGAACAGGAAAAAAAACATTGATGACATTGAGTAAACAACCATGCCTGTGACACCTTCTTTTTTATTTCCAAAAAAAAGCTATGCTCCTTCTTAGTGAATAAAGCCTACTATAAAGTTTCAGAGCTTTTTGCAGAAAAAGTAAATACATTTGTTTGATTACATTTCTTTTTCTCATAAATAATTATTATTTATTATTAAGTGCTGATCCTTTTCTTTTATAACATTATAATTTATTATTGTTGTCACTGGTATTGTACCTTTCGCATGCTTAGGCCTAGTGGTGAAATGTGGCTGATCTTAGTAATTTATTTGACAATTTTGTTGTACCCATATTTGCGAAATAAATTATTCTTATTCTTATTCTTATTGCATGTCGCTGCGATCGCCAAAACATTGATGACATTGTAATAAACAACCATGCCTGTGACTGTGACAGCTTTAGTGGACCCGGGCGCATGTGCCCGACGGCCACAATACTTCAGCCTATCAGCTGGTGGAACGTGAGCGGTGACATCACACTTTTTGACGTCACCGGAACGTTAGCGGTGATGCCACACTTTTTCGTTAGTGTAGCCGGTCAACAATTTATTAGAAATTTTCACGTCAAAAAAAAAATATGGTACCTCCTCTACACGTAATCCAAATGTGGATGTTTTTATTCGGTTCCATTACATGGTGTGAATATGCCTTTAAAAACTTCTGCTAATTGTAATAACCATTTTTTGATTTAGGGATCGATTTATGAGATAATAGGTTTAAAAGTGATAGAGCTTGTTAGAGTACCTACCTAAACTGTGTCTTGCCCCCGCCCCCTCCGCCAACTAAATGGTTATTTTTGGTTAAGTGAAAAAAATCACGGTGGTAGTAAGTTAAAAGGCAAACTATCACAGCTAAGTTGGCTTTATAAGATAACGAATAATAATCGTGCAAGTGAAAAGTAGATATTTCGTACAAATTTCTTTGAAAATGTATACTAATATTATAAAGATAAGATAGAAGAGTTTACGAAAGAACTAAACCCTTTGGCTAAAAACATGACAAATGACAGGTTGAACTGATTACACAGCAGATACTTTCAGTAGCAGTTAGGTATTAGTTTAGGATCATCATATCTTGAAAGATGTATTGAAATAACGCGATAGGAATTCCGATTCATAAGGAACACGAATTGAAAAAATACTTAGATATCCATATACTTATGTGAGCTTATTTATCTGATATAAGTAAATAGGAAGCACTATCTCCGTTAGTTTATAGTTGTTACCGCAACTGACCTTGATGTTCAAAGTTCAAACAGTTTTCATAATGCTCCTAATCCAATAATGAACAGAAAGCACCACCACAGAAAGACCAATTTGTTTAAGCTAAACCAGTTGGTACAAGCTGGTGTAAGTTAATGGTTCGTATTACTACAACTAGGTGGCGTTATTATTGTCTCAAATATAATTTTTTGCTGATTATTCTGATACTGCTTCAGGTAAAATGTAGACTACATTATACAACATTAGAATACATTACTTTCGATACTCTTTTAGTTTAATAAGATGGGCTATGCAAACACCATCTAACGGCGTCTACGGCAACATTTGCTTATACTCCTGGCGCGCCGATACCTTTTCATTCACTCAGGTTTATTTGCAATTAGTTCCAAGTTCACCCACTTAATATAGGTATGCCCTTTCAACACGACAATTTAAAAAAACCGGGCAAGAGCATGTCGGACCATACTCAGTGTAGAGTTCCGCAACCTTGAATAATTGCATCAGCAGAAGAGCGTATGTTCATGGCACTTACGCCCTTTTGTTGAGAGTTTTTCGGCATAACTCAATGACGGTATATCCGATCATGTCCAAACTAATTTTAGTTTAAAGTATTTATTAAGCGCTACCTTTGTGATTTTTTTCATTTTTTTTTAGTCACACGGTTCAAAAGTTAAGGGGGGGGGGGGGGGACAATATATGCAACTCCTTAAAATGTTTTTGAAAGACCTGTCAAATAAAAAAAACACTACTAAAAAAAACAGCGTCTGTTACATGTGCCCCCTCTAAAAATATTTATTTTTATTATTTAGCTATCAAACTAAGTAGCGGCTACTACAAGACACCTTTTCACCAAATTTTGGCTACGGAACCCTAAAAATGGATGGATCTCAAATCGGCACTAGGTGGTTTTAAGACGGTTTCCTCGAGCATTATTAACGGCATGACAACGTTTTATAAAAAATCGTATGAGAGTTTAAAAAAATCATCGACGGTTGTGGGCGTAGAAAAAGGTTCTTCTCTAGAACTATACATATTACTGCACGCCTAGTGACAGTTTATTTTACGTTAACGAGATCGACACGTTTAAGATGTTTGGCGCACCGATTGCTCCGCTCCAAGGTCTGGACCAATCAGAGAGCCAAACGCGGTAAACGTTTCGATCGCGTTAACGCAAAACAAACTCGCACTAGGTACAAAGACCCGGTTACCGGCACGAATAGCGAGTAGAAACGTTATTGGTCTATTTGGGATATAAAATTAACATGGTATGTTGACGCGAATAAATCGGTTTGATAGTCGCTCGTTGTCGAGTCTGAGCGTACTTAGGCAAGATTTTAGTGTTGAAACCTGCCCGAGATGCAATAGGTACCTACTCATTTTGCCGGCGTTTTTTCAATTGTACCATAAAAATTACGCACCCCCCGAAAAATGATTCTTGGTATGCCCATGTAAGGTGCCAATTATTCTTCAACGATACTGGCCTGTTGGTCTAGTGGTTAGTGACACTGACTGCTGATTCGGAGGTCGTGGGTTCAATCCCCACCCAGGATAAGACTTTGTGTGATGAGCACGATGGTTTATTATGTCTGGATGTTATTTATATATAATATGTACCTATGTATTTAGAAATATATAAGTAAATTTATCAGTTGTCTGGTTGCCATTGTACAAGCTCTGCTTAGTTTAGGATCAGATCATGTTGTGCGAGTTGTCCCAAGATATTATTATTATTATAAAACACTTTCTATGATTGGCGAATTGGTGGGCTTATTTCCATGTGCGAAATAATTTTAGTTTAAAGTATTCATTAAGCACTACTTTTGTTACAGTTAAAAAGTTAAGGAGGGGGACACAATTTATGCAACTTACGGAGCGATTATTTTCAAAAGTGTTCACTTAATCAATAAAGTTTTGTAGAAACTTTTGGCTTAACTTAACTTTTCGCTTCTGTAACATGAAGTGCCCTCCTAAAAATATTTATTTTTATTATTTTGCTATCAAACGAGTAGCAGCTACTACAAGACACCTTTTTACCAAATTTTATCAATATTCATTGAGTAGTCTATGAGTAAAATGCCTGACATACGGACGGACAGACAGACAGATGGGCATGATCGGAAACTATAAGGGTTCCTTTTATTAGAGGTTTTACTTCTTCTTTAGAGATTACACTACCAAATTATGTTTACTAGAGGTCTAAAACTACATACAATTTTATAATTATGTTATGTATAAGTTGTAGAATGGAGAAGAAAACTACATTTTTTTATCATACTTTGTATTATATAATTCATACATCAACAACAAACTATACAACTACATAGATAACTACTTAATAACTAACTAGTATTACATACTACCTAAGTAGCTTGAATCATTTGATTTTGTAAGTTTTTTTTACTCCATGCTTGGATCAGCTGTTTTCTGATTTCAAAAGCGATTACTGCTGAAGCCATCCCAGTATTTAAACTGTCCACACCTCTTTGTAAAGGAATATTTAATCTTACCCCATTTTTGGCAGCTGCTAATCTGTAAAAACAAAATATTATGCAATGTTTCTTTAAAACATGCTTTCCTTATTAGATATATTTCGGGACTTAATCGCGTGAATTATTTAAAGGTACGAACCTTTTATTTACCCGACGTAAATAAAAAAGTTTGAAAATCAGAAAGTTACACCCATAAAAAGGATGCATTTTTTATAGTAGTCTGTTCTAAACTGTAGAGTTTGGGACAGACTGCTTTAAAAAAATGTTCTCAAAATTGTAACATACTGGAGTACCCACCAAATGGCATTTATTTTATGGAACCTCAAGTTCATGACGAGGGGTTCAATTAATCTGACAAAGGGTCTGACAAATTTGACAAGGGGTTCAAGAAATGTTCTTTTTTTTAGGTTCCACGGAACCTAGTTTGGGAAATGCTGCTCTAGACCATCTGCGCGCCAACATTCAGGCTTGAGCTGTTTGATTTTCTGGCGATTTTGACGGTTTTCTTATGTATTCGCAATACTAATAAATGTAATTAAATTTAGCATGGCATCTCAATTTCACACTGTCGTCAAAATAACTCTTGCACATGTATAAGGAACCAATAACAATGTAATAAATTTCTTCAATTTTTTATAGAATATGTTTACAATTGTACAATGCCATCTATTGCTAATGTAGACTGCTCACAAGGGGTGGCATTTAATGAATTTATCAAATATATGAAAATATAATAAGTATTCAAAAATATAAATTAACTATACTAGTAAATACTCACGAATAACTATCCTCACTAATTCCCTCAGTCTCTCCACCTAAGATCAATGTTGTATGCTTCAGTGATGAAAAATCAACACTGTAATATGGAAGGACAGGCATATCCTGCATCATAGTCTCACTATCATCTGACATATTTTCATTACCAGCATTGCTATCAGCTATGAATACTGAAGTATTTTGTTCTAAATAGCTTGGCATTTCAGTCCACTCTATTGAATGATGTATGGGGAGCCTGAAGTGGGCTCCGGCTGCACTTCTTACTACCTTTGGGTCCCATACATCAACACATCCTGGAATAATAAAAATGAGTTTATTACTTGCCACAATATTGTATTAAACATATTTGAAAACTACTATCTCCAGTTGGGTAATAACTAGGAAAGCCTACAGTGCAATGCAGTTATGTTACAAGTACTGTAATCAGTCTGTAACTACTTACTTCTGTCTTGATTTTGGTAGATCAACTAGGAATTAACAGCAAGGTACTATAATAAGGGATTTTACAGTGCAATGTGAATGTCTCACACGGACATGCACAACAGATGGCAAAGTCTGAGCTACTACAATCTGGACACAAACTGCTTTTCATTGCAAACAATCTGTCATGCACTGTGTTTAAGTAGCCTAGGTACTCAATGGCAAAATAAATGCTATTAATATTTATTACCGTACCTTTTGATAATAAAATTTTCTCACAGCCTGCACCAACTGCCACTCGGAGAATAGCACCTAGGTTTCCAGGCACCCTGATATTATCACAAACAATCTGTAGTGGCAGAGGTCTAGACACAACCTGTACATTCTCAGCAGTTGGAGTTTTAAATACACCTAAAATATAAATTAGAAATAATTTTTAGGTAGGTACTTACTTTAAAATTTGCAAATACAAACTTCCATATTTTTTTTTAAGATTAAAATCCGCAACCTTTTGATTGCGAGTCTCATGCCTCAGCCATTAAGCTACCGCCGCTTTAAATTTATATTTTTATGATGCAATATGAACAAATATAAATGACAATCCTAAAGTGGTAGTAGATATGGATAAAGGGAAGATACAACCTAATAAACATATTGGCAAATTTTTGCCAATTATATAAAGACTATTATTATTATTGATTGAAACTAGTGACAATTTATAAGAGAGGAATACTAGTTGCTACTTACAAAATAATGTAGTAATTTGTGTTTCCTACAGCTAAAGGCAAGAATAATGTGGTAAACGCTGCACTTATCATATTCTAGACTTTGTAAAAGTAAAAGATTCATAAGTACCTAATGAAATCTATTTATCAATCTTCTACATTTAAAAACTGTAGAAAAATTTATAAGTGTGCACTTATCACATTATCTAGTATTTTTTTGGTATGACCTACAACCAAATTATTCAATAATTTGGTTGTAGGCAAGACTCATGGAATGAAGAATTCAAAAGAATTGAAACTTACCAAATATACCAGGACTGGTTTCAACATCAGACCATAGTTGTACCTCTTTGTAGGGTATTTTAAAAAATTTGACTCCTGTTTTAGGTAAGAATGGTCTGAGTTTGTTCAAATCTGCAGTCCTGCTGAATATAACATACTTCAAAGAACATTTTGCTTCCAGCCCATCCACAATTAATCTCCAACCTTCTACAAGGGTCTGGCTTGATCGCATTCTTTCTTTTTTAGACTTCAGCTTTACCAGGAGAGTACTGTAAACACGAAAATGTCACAAAATATTTACTAAATTCTAACATGTGGTTTTTTTTTAATTAACTATAAAAATACTAATGCATGTACAATATTGTGCATTGTATTATTAGCTTGAATGTAACTCTAAAATAGGTATTCAGTAACTCTCCCATATCTGGCCTAACCAACTTGAAATTACTATACAGCCCAATACAGGATAACAAGCAACTATCTGGCAGGATTTTAAAAGGGCAGAATATATAATTTTTTTAGTACTTATTTTATTTAAATAATTCAACAACTGTAATTATTACTATCACTTAATTCCTATCACAAAATTCTCATTGTACAAGTTAGAAAATTAATACTAGTAATGCACCAAGGGCAAATTATCGTAAATTACGATTGGGAGCAATTTGCACTAACTTTATATAAAAATCAATCTTACATTCAAACAGAGATGTTCAGCCAAATATCTATATCCAGCCAAACATCTATTATTTTCATCTCTAATAGTATACAATGCAATATTAATAACTATAAAAACAATGAATTACTCACCTTATTCTGGAATCATTTTCTTTTAATTTCTCATAAATTATATCACCATTGTCATCAAAAACTTTCTGTTGACTCAAATAAAACTGTTGCTTTTTCAATTTATCTTCCTTTTGCTGCTTTATTCTTTGTGTTTTTTCTGGTGGTAATGATGATAGTTTTGGACTTTCCTCCTCAACTTCAATATCCCTTGGTGTATCATTTGGTTTAATTTGCTTTTTGTCTAAAATGGCAGGATCTAGATCAATTATTTTTTCTTTTTTCAGATTAACTTTCGAATTAGCTTCAAAAGGTAGTAAAACTTTGGCTGGAGACCTGTGCGTCCACCTGCTATATAACCTCACCGATGCAAGAGCCGGTGACGGACGTATTAACGTTTGCAAAAATATCCTATTAATGCAGCTCGACATTTTGATTTGCTCCAGGGAGGGATTTTATTGGTATAAACAGATAAATTCGTGCTAAAATTATAATTAGACCCTCGCACGTATTGCCAGATAGTGCATGTTTGTTTTGGCTTTTGACAGTTTTGTTTGACAAATTGTGTCATAGGTTGCCAACTCCTAATCATTTTCCTCCTAAATTAAAAATATTCAGAAATTTTATGAAAACTAGCTGTCCCGGAAAACTTTGTACCGCCTCTTTTTTTGTGTCAATTGGGTTACATTGTAAATCTAAACCATTATCGAATCCACTGGAACACACACACACAATATTTCATCAAAATCGATAAACCCGTTTCGGAGGAGTTCAGTGACATACACACGCACATACATAAAAATATATGTATTATACTAGCTGTCGCCCGCCCTAAACTCGTGTTTCCTTATTTACAGCCACAAAGCCAAATACAAAATTTCCCAAATCTAACTACCGAAATTTTTCACATTTCAAAACCGAACAACGGAAACAAACGGAGTTTTACACAAATCTGCAACTCCTATTTTACCCTCTAGGGGTAGATTTTCTTAAAAAGTTTTTTTTTTATTTTAAGTTAAAAAGCGAAGTTCGAAATTTCACAGATCTAACTTCAAAATAACGGACTAAGTACCATACAAACTTGCGACCCATTTTACTCCCCTGAAACACGTATTTCTTTATTATAAGACAAAAAGTCGAACACGAAATTTTACTGTTCTAACTTCATACTAACGGATTTCCATACAAACTTGCAACCCCTAGTTCACCCATACTCAAGGGTTGATTTTTCAAAAACGCTGAAACACGTGTTTCTTTATTTTATCTCAAAAAGCCGAATACGAAATTTTACAGTTTTAACTAACGGAGCTTCACACAAACTTGCTATCCCTATTTTACCCCCATATAGGTTGATTTTCCAAAACCCTGACACACGTGCTTTACTATTTTACCGATCTCACATCACACAAACTTGCAACCCCTATTTTACTCCTTTAAAGGATGAATTTTTAAAAACCCTTTATTGGATTTTTACAAAATATATGGCATCAACTGCCAAAATTTCAGGTTTGTAACCCAAGCGGTTTAGTCTCTGCGTTGATGAATCAGTCAGTCAGGTGGGACAAGTGATCTCTTAAAAATAAATAAAAGATATATAAATATACACATATAAGAAAACCAGCAACGACGGCTGCGGAGTGCCTTTACCTACACCGTTTTAGCAGGTTCTGTTAACCTAAAAATATCTTTAAAAAACTATATATAATCGATTTGGGTTATCGCGAACGCAATGTATCTAGCTGGTGGTGGTGGGATATTTGCTATATTGTTTACTATTCAGCATAAAACTTGTGATCAGATCGTGTGTATTACCCCAGTAACATTATAATAATAGTCTCATCTCACTAATATTATAAATGCGAAAGTTTGTGAGTATGTGAGTGTGTATGTTTGTTACTTCTTCACGTCAAAACGGCTGGAGCGATTTTAATAAAATTTGGTGTGGAGTTAGCTGACACCATGGATTAACACGTCATAGGCTAATAAAACTCGGGTAACAACGCGGTGCACAGCTAGTATATATATATATATATAGTGTGTGAGTGTGTATGTTTGTTACCTCTTCATGTCTAAACGGCTGCAGCGATTTTAATAAAATTTGGTATGGAGTTAGCTGACATCCTGGATTAACACATAGGCTAATAAACCGCGGGTAACACCGCGGGACACAGCTAGTAATAATATATTGATTTCACCTCACATTAATACTTTAGTCCTTTTAGGTACCTTACAACTATTTACATGAGTAAAAAATATAGTTATGTGAAGAGCTGGTGTCTGAAGTAGGCCTGTATTACAGATCACCAGGTCCTCACTCCACAGGAAAATGGGCAAGTATATAAATAAAACAAGTTTATAAGGCTAAAACAAATATTACATATTAGCTGTCCCGTGCAACTTCGTCTGCGTAAATTTTTCCCGTTTTTGCTACATTTCTCATTGCTGGTCGATTGGTCGTAGCGTGATGATAAAGTAACAATTCATAAAATCTCGGGGCTTGCCACTGCCCCCTTTCGTATACCATCCGGGGCCATGCCCTATGGCAGCTCCCCGATAAGCTAACGATCTACTGATTGTCTTTTTAATAATTTATCAGTTTCTACTAACTTTTACAACAAATCTACCAAAATCATAGTTGGCAACACTGCATAGTGATAGTCTAGTCTATGGGCGTGTTTGTTCTATTTTATTCCATCCATCCATAAACTTCATATTTTTTGTGTGTACAACATTGCAATTTCTTATCATTCGTCAGCTGAAAATTATATTGTGGATGCGTATATTGTGTTTATTTATAAATCAGTACGGAAACTGAACAAAATGGCAACAGGAGTAAAACCTCGTGATGAAGAAACTCGGCTCACACGAGATGATCTCGAAAATATACAAGATGCCATGAAGCAAAAGAAATTTCGAGACCTTCTAGCCGATTACTGCCAAGAAATAAATGACCCGGCGAACCAGGCGCTTTATCAGAAAGAAATGACCCAACTTGAAAAAGAACGAGGCTACGACGTACAGTTTATTAATCCGAAGGGAGGTTATGTTATCAAAACAAGTGTCGCCGGCGACAGGAAAGCCTTCATTAATATCTGCAGCAGCGACACCGTGGCCAAACCATCATATAAGGTAGAAGTAGTCGATGGAAAGAGGGGTATGAACTGGCAAATACCATATTCAATCATTCCACCGCGGAACGACTACGACCGTAAAAAACAACGTTGCGTCATTTACGACGTAGTTTTCCATCCGGATACTCTCCGCATGGCGGCAGTTAATGAAGAATTCCGTCATTTGGTAAACAAAACATCGTTTGATGCATTGAAACAAACATACAACATTCACCTAGACATTAACAATTTTCGTTGCCCCAAGTCTCAGTACAAGGGGCTGAGTACACCAGCTGTAATTAGAAAAGAAGATCCAAACTATCAACCTCCTGAAGATGAGGAAGATGAAACAATGACACCAGAGATGATGGAAAAACTTTATCCTCAACATATTTACCCTCAATCTAAACCTGAAAGTGAGACAAATACTCCTAAAGAACCTCCAAAACCAGTAAGCAAAGTTAAAAAGAATGAAGAATTCATACATTCAGCGCAAAATGGTTACACTATTCCTAAGTATGTTGTTAAACAACAGAAGAATGTTGATCTTCAAGATTTTACTTACAATAAGAACTGTAAGCAGTACAGTGCTATTCCCAGTCATATTTCAGTTGAAATTTACCTTCCATTACTATCTTCTACTAAAGACTGTACCTTGGATGTCGAAGAAAAATCCCTCAGGTTGAAATCAGAAAAACCAGCAAAATATAAATTAGATATTACTTTGCCTTATTCAGTTAATGATGAGTGTGGCAGTGCTAAGTTTGACAAAAGTAAACACATGTTAATAGTGACTTTGCCAGTGGTTAAAAAGAATTTAAGTAATTATAATGAAAGTACAAACTATTTGAAAGTGGACAGTGGAGTTGAAAGTGAAGAGAATTCGGGGTCTCAAAGTGATGATGATTATTGCCATACTAAGTTAGTTACAGAGCTATATTCAACACCTGCAGCTGCTGTAGCAAATCCTGAACCTTGCAGCGTCTTTACTGACAACACAGAAGCATTCTTAGACTCTTCATTGGGCTACATTTTACCTCCATACACTCACAATGTTTTGGACGACATTGTAGCCTTTACTTTCCATGTAAAAAATACAGAGCCTGATTCTGTTAAAGTTAAAAATGATGGAAATGAAATATCCATCAAATTCACTTCAGTGGGGGCTGGTTTTGTCCCTGTACATTATGCTGCCATTATCACATTTGAAGCTGATGTTAAATTTGATAATGCAACTGGAGAGGCATGGGACAATAATGTGATATTACAATTGGAACTTGCTGGAAATGTTCCTCAGAAATTCAGTATTGGTTTGTGTAAGGAATCTATGGCTTGTGAATACTTTGATGTGTCTCAGATTAAGAAATCAAAGCCTGATGAGAAGTTTGAAGAAGTTGAGAGTGAAGCTACAGCTCCTGTCATTGAAGTGACTAACTTGGGAACAGAGACAAACATAGTTGTATCTTCTAATCATGATGAGGAAGAGTATGATGAGGATGATCTTGATTCACCAACCTCATTAGACAATATAATGCTTACTGACTCAGGAATGTGTGAAAATGGTGCTAAGAGCATACTCCGCAAACCTAACATGATGAGGAGCTTCTCTGAATCAAGTGTCGGAGATGTGGCCTCTTCTATGGATTACATTAGTTCTGATTGTATTCCTGAAGAATCTAGTTTGAAAAAGACTGTTAGGTTTAATGATGTTATTGCAAGACAATTTTACAGGTGAGGTTTTAATTTATAATTTTTTTTTTAAATCTACTTCTCCCCTCTTATAAGTTTCAAAACTTTAACCAAAAGATCTCCAGATTTAGGACCCAGCTCTGAATCTTTCAAACTGGGGCACAAGCCCCAGGCGTCAGTTTCAAGGGGGCAACAAAACCATAATAATATATAGTATGATTAAACCCTGCGCAAGCCTACCCCCGGCGTAAGCATGGTTTTCGAAGGTGAAGTGGATCAGCAATTTTTTCCTCATCTCAAAAATAATAGTAGATCTGGCACTGTTAACAGGCATGGGGGCATTTTGTGAAAATGACGCAAGAGGTCGTGGGTTCGATCCCCACCCAGGATAAAAATTTGTGTGATGAGCACAATGGTTTATTCTGAGTCTGGGTGTTATTTATCTATAATAAGTATGTATTTAGAATTATATATATATGTTTACCAGTTGTCTGGTTTCCATAGTACAAGCTATGCTTAGTTTGGCATCAGATAGCATTGTGTGAGTTGTCCTAAGATATTATTATTATTATTAAAAATGTTAAAGATCTGCTCCATCTGGAAATCGAACCCACAACATCTTATATGGCAGTTGTATGCAAACCCACTGCTCCACTAAGACATTGTTATTCAATTGTGTAATAATAATAATATGACTAGGTCTCATTCAATTATCAATGTAGGTTATCATATGGATTATACTTAAAGTATTATAAAAACTGCCTATTTATGTAGGTAGGTATATCTTGTTTGATAATTGTGTATCTCCATAGCTTATTTCAAATCAATACATACTGAAGTAACACTAGATAAAATTGTGCAATTTTTTTCTGAATTTTAAGATTTCTTGTAGTATAAAAAAAAATGCATGAAAAATTTTAATTAAGCATGTACCTACTTGATTTTTTTTTTTAAAGACAAGTCTCACAGTATGGTACAAGCTATATTTCTCGGGGGACTTTACAAACATACAAGTCACGGACATAAAGTACACCCAGACCGGGAACCAAAATTTGTGGATCACACAAAGTGGTGTGGGAATCGAACCCACAATATCTTGCCTAGCAGTCGGTCACACTCCCACTGCGCCACAGAGGCAGTTCACACTTTATAACGCAATTATGGAGTCCAATGTCACACTAGTGCAAAGCCTATTGATAATAATTTGTTTAATACGACTACCATACCCATCCTATGTCACAGAATAAATATGGATTTCTACTACAAATATCACATTAGGTACATATTTTTTGGAAAATATTTTAATAAAATGATATTGTGCAGGTATCTATTTTGACCCTTATCTGCTGTTTTGAACTGTTATCTCCATAATCGCCTGTCTGCACTATATCCATAGCTAATAAGATAAGATAATAAACAAAATAAACAAGTTATTACACCTTATGAAATCAGTTACGTAAATTGTGAAATTTTCAGGTATAATTCATCTATAGAAGGTCAGAAAAAAAAGAATCAACGAAAGAAGAGCAAAAAGCGTACTCAAGATCGACGTAAAAGCGAGAGCGAGGCCGAGGATGATCTCAACACATCGCAGGTTAGTATATTTTTTAAACGATTCAGCATATAACAGTTATATCATTGCATAGTAATTTGTTTGTAAAATGTGTACAGCAAATTTTGTGACTAATATAACAATTGCTTACAAGGCACAGAAAAACGAACGTTAAGTTATTCAGGTTGAGAAATTTCTAGAGCTTCAGTGTGATTGTACGTGAAGTAGGACATACCTATTCTACTTATGTAGATACTTAAGTAGGTATTCAAGAATCAAGAAATTTCTTGAATTTTCTAGAAAATAGGAATGCTTTAGATTGTATAATATTTTTTGAAATTTCTTCATAATCAACTGATACTCTCAGTTCATTATGAAGAAATTTCGAGAAATATAAACTAAACATAAAAAAGTGACATACATTACGTTTCTTATAAAATTTGTGTGGGTTGCAACAAGGTAATTGAACTGTTCTGTTACTTAACCCGTCATATTAATGGAACTGTTACGTAAATAATATTCCTAGACGTAATTGCTACACACTTATCTAGTGGGTGATTCATTTAGAGGTATTTTTTTTTTAATATTTTTTTTTTCTTTATTGACCAGCGCAACTTCGTATGCGTAAATTGTCCTCGTTTTTGCTACACTTTTAATTGCTGCCCCGCTCCTATGGTCGTAGCGTGATGTTATAGCCTATAGCCTTCCACGATAAATGGGCTATCCAACAGTAAAATGATTATTCAATTCGGACTTGTAGTTCCTGAAATTATCGCGTTCAAACAAACAAACTCTTCAGCTTTATAATATACTAGCTGTCCAGCGCAACTTCGTCTGCATACATTTTCTCCGTTTTTGAAACATTTCTCATTGCTGCTCCGCTCCTATTAGTCGTAGCGCGATGTTATATAGCCTATAGCCTTCCTCGATAAATGGGCTATCCAACAAAAAAAGATTTTTTCAAATAGGACCAGTAGTTCCTGATATTAAACAATTAAACAAACTCTTCCGCTTTATAATTTTTGTATAGATACTCAAAAGAAACATTCTTTACAATTAAGTATTTCTTAAAGATAATTTCTTTCAAATGTTGTTCGTGACATGATATTTGGCCAATGACTCGAGCAATATTGGCCTCCATATAGACTTTGGACGATAAAATACGTTAGAAATGATTTGTTCACCGATTCGTTCTCGCAGTAACGTCACGGTTCCCGGGCTTTAAATTTAATTCCACGGCCAGCCACGGGTTTTAATTTCAAGCATCAAATAGTCTGTTGCCATGGGGCGATTATGGTCACCATTAACAGAAACATTCCGGCCGGGATCTGTTTTTAAGAAATATGGACTGATTGTTACCGATTAACCATATCAAACAGTTGTTTTCTCTGCAGCAACCGACTTTTTACAACAGCTTTTGAACCTCTTCGGGTTGTTCATCACTCTAAATTCGGGCGTTACGAATCTATTAAGCCAAACATTTTGTTCACCGATGAGGCCCCTCATCGGTGAACAAAATGTTTGTCGAAAACAGTGGAGCAAGCTTGTCAGCCCATTTTCGTAATAAAGCTAAACAATTTGTAGACGCTGTGCCGGTCTAAGTCTTCCCATCATGAAATGTCAAACACTTAAATTAAAACAACTTCGATTAACACTCAAAACAATTCCGCGTAAAAACAAAAAAAAACCGCCTTCGCAAAAAGATGTAAACTAGCCTAGATCCCCTACAAATGTAATATCATGCTTTAGGAGGCACAATACTAAGTTCATCGAGATTATTTTGCTTACTTTTTTCGTGTGAAAGTGGAATTCAATAAAAAGCTCCAATTGTATAGCATGTCGCTGCAATCGCCATTCGCTATTAGGCTGATACTATCAGCCTATTAGCGAACGTGACACTCGTGCGTGCAGCCGGTCATCGAAAAATTGTTTATTTCATTATCTCATACATTTAGATAATAGTTTGTGGACGAAGGTATCCTTTTAAGTATACGAAAACACTTTATTAAGATCTCTTAGAACCTCCTTCTTCCATAACAAAGGTTACACAAAATAATGAAATATGTTTACTGCATGGACGATAGGACAGCGTTATAGTGGTATCTTTTTAATGCGGGAGCCGGAAGAGATGATGTATTTTCTCATAGAGTAGCCATGGTAGAGCATGCGAGTTCCGCCTTAAAACTCGTTTCCCAATGAGGAACCGACAATCTGGTCGAGTTCAATGCCGCTAAAACGCAAGCGTGTCTCTTCAGTGCGAAGAAGAGTAAATTTGACCTGACTTCCACTTTCCGTGGTGCATCTGTCTCAGTCACTCATAGGGTTAACGTCTAGTCTCAACTTTGGCGCCAATATTGAGTCCTGTGCACAAATTGCTGCCAAGAAACTGGGTCTTCTAAACTGGGTGAAGAGGTACTTATCTCCTGAAAAAATACACAGCTTGCAACATGGACGTAAGTTTGGCCTACTTGTCGGTGTTCTACAGATTGTACCACGGAGACTGCTCACAAGAACTCCATGCACTGATCCCGCTGTCTCTTTTCCATCATTGGGCATCTAAGCGCACTCCATCTAACATTCACACGTTGTGGCTATACCCGCCTGTGGCACAAAGCGGTACTCTTTCAGCTACTTCCAATTAATTATAACTCGGCCACTTAGGACCAGAGTGTATAGTTCCATCGTAGGCCTCATCAATGCTGACCATCAGGCATGATCGAAGCCAAGAGCAAGCCCATATATTAAAAAAAAACCGACAAGGGCGAGTCGGACTCGTCCACCGAGGGTTCCATACATGGGTTATAAATTTGTAGGTACATATCTACACTACTACACTAATATTATAAAGAGGGAAGATAAGTATTTTTGTATGTTTCAAAGATTGACAGATTTCAAAAATTCTTTCACCATTAGAATACCACCTGTACGAAGCCGGGACGGGCCTTTAGTTATAGATAAATCGAGTTTTTTGAAGACTATTTTTTTTATGATTTAATCACAAAATGTATAGTTTTTAGACTTTTCCCTATACTTGCAGTATAAGACGGCATTACTAACTAAATTTCACAGTTCTAGGTCAACGGAAAGTACCCGTACAAGTAAATTTTCGATTCCCCAGCGAGAGTCGAAATATACATTTTTTGCGACATAAACAGCCGTATCTTTTAGGGTCCGTAGCCAAAATGGCAAAACAGAACCCTTATAGTTTCGCCTTGATCGTCCGTCCATCCGTCCAGCTTAGCCTTACAAGTTTACGAGTAACAGCTGAATAAATAATCAGCTATTACTCGTAAACCTGTAAAGCTTAAACTTTGTTACTTCTCATTCGAAAATTAATAAAATTTTCGTACAAATTCCATTGAAAATTATTATTAAGTAGGTATAACGTTGTAAGTATGAAACAAAAACATCAGAAAATCCACATCTTAAGCTGCAACACGGAACACTTGTCCAGTTTTTTACTTTAACTTAAACGTTGATTTTTTCACAGCTTCATGGGACTGTATTGTATGAGTTTAATTTCACGCGTTCCCGAGATGACACAAAGTGATCCTATAAGGGTTCCGTTTTTTCCTTTTGAGGTATCAAAAGGACAAAAAACCCTTCGAAATCCATTTAGTATTTTTTGCGTGAAAGACTACATACATCTGATACATCCTCACAAACTTTCGGATTTTAAATCTTAGTACGGTCATAATAGAGACATCATCACAAACTGTCGAATTTTTAATATTAGTACAATCGTAATAATTATTGGGGCTAGAAGATGTCTAATTCTAGGTACGTACTTCATGGTACTTCTCGATAAGTAAAGATCCAATCATTACGACGGCTGATAATCGTATGATAATGACGTCAAACAGCCTAAGGTTGATAAACATGTATGTTAATGTTAGGTAATGAACTTGTAATTCACATTATCATATATCATGTTTGCAAAATTACATTATATGGTAAACAAAAACATAGTTATTATGTATGGTGTTATGATCATTTTGCCGTTGAATAAGGTGAATCATCTACATATTTGTAAAGATGGTAAACGGTGTTATCTTTCTCATGTGTATGTGATGTTATATATGGACAACATAATGAGTATAAATTTTCCAACACCTGTGTCATTGACCCTGGTGTGAAGTGGCGCTTGGCAGAGAAATCTATACTAATATTATAAAGCTAAAGAGTTTGTTTATTTATTTGAACGCGATGATCACAGAAATTACTGGTCCGAATTGAAAAAATCTTTTACTGTTGGATAGCCCATTTATCGAGGAAGGACGGAAAAACGGGGAAAATTGACGGATACGAAGTTGCGCGGGTCAGATAGTTTAATATGAATGGATCACCAATTTTCCATTAGGATCTTGTAGGTATCTAATTTACACTGTTCCGCATTCAAGACGAACACCGCTCATCACTACGTTAGCAATAGAGTGGTTCACAATGAGAACTGTCTACCCAAGGATGTACCTTCTGCCTCCTCAACCAATGCAGTTAAAAACAGACTTTATAAATGATTATGGAGCAACAAATTTTTGGTGATATAGACTTAAATGGGTAAACAAGTTGCTAGTAATCAAATCAATAAATAATTTTATAAATTTCTAATATTTGTGAATGTTTGATTACAGAATTTCAAGACTAATTTGAAATCTGCTTTGAAACAACGCCGCGACAGTGGTCTAGCGGACACATCGGATGCTGAAACAGATTGTAAAAACACTCCATACAAGCAATACACTGCCAACAAAGAAGACGACGACAAAGATAGTGACCCTGGGGAACCATCGTATGAAGAAAAGTCAATGCTTAACATAATAGATAATAAAGAAAACGTAAGTGACTCAGACGCTGAAATATGGGAGACAACAAAATGTAAAAAAGAAGATCGTAAAATGGCTTGTGATAATGTTAAACACAACACTGATCTTTATGATCCAGACAAACTGAATAAAGGCCAATACTTAGAAGTAATGTTCAAAAATGATCTCATATTTGACTTAGACATGTGAGATTTACCGTCACTGTTTTAGCTGTAGTTAGCTTTTGAAACTAATTTTGGAATGTTTTCTTATCCTTAAAGAAGTAATTTATTAGAACATCCAGTGATTTTGTTTGTTTAGAACACTTTAGTTTAGTATTACATATTACTTTATTTAAATTATAATTGACGTTCCTTCAAATATCAAAGTTTTATAATTGCTAAGTTTATGGCAATGGTTTATTGTAATTTAAAATCAAGTGTTTTATTCTAATGTGTTCAAACATTGTCAATTATGTTGTTAAGATGTTTTTTCAAAATTTATTTCAAGATATTATAAATTAGAAAATGTTGAAGTATTAGTAGTTATGTATCATGTCTATTAACAATAACGTAGTGGAACCTGCATTTGATGGTACAAATTAGATTTATGTCATTGTAATTGGTTATGAGCTAGGAACTGATTTTATATAAGGGAAATTAAGCCTACCTCTAGCCTAAGTTAGACAATACACTATTGCACAGCGACGTTTTACACTAGAGTGCTAGATTTACACTATGCAATGAACACTTGGGTTATGTACACGATGGATCACGGAGAATAAACAGGCATAGAGAAAAAGCTAAAATTGCTTAATAGCTAACTGATTGTGTTTGCTCGAACACTATGCTTAGTAGGTACGCTTATGGTCGAATTAAAAGTATAATAGCGCAAAGTCGAAGCGAAACGTCAATCAAAAATCACGAAACAACTAAATTCACCGGCCAATATCAGTACATCACTAGTCAGAGCCGATGGACCTAATTTAATAAAGAAAAATCGCATCTGAAGTCTCGAAAGCAGACAAGGGTAAACAATAGGGTACCTACTTTCGGTAGTGAACAATAAGTTATGAAATTCTATAAAAAATAAAATTTGTATACACAGATATTCTGATTTCAAGTCATAAAATTTAACTTAAAAGTTGGTATTTTTGATATGTATGTCACGTGATATGAAATACAAGCCGCCATTGTGTGACGTAATAAAGGCAAACCAATTCGCTGTCATCTGTCAGCCCATTCTGAAACTGTCATGTGTGTCAGAGGCGGAAAAAATGCACATAGAAAGTAGCGCCACTTAGTGCTCACGGAATATAAATAATGGTTACGTTGCGTTATAGCCAGCATAGATGGCATTGTCGACACTATTTGACGCCGACTTACATCAATACGATTGGTCTGTGCCGATATGACGTTATGAACATGGCAGACAGCGTTATGGCGGAAATAAAAAATGCCGATATATATGATTTTTGTGGCTTTTTGTTAGGAAATCAACATTTTAAACTATTCTTTCAAATAGAGTAGAATACCCTATTGAACATGCTTTGTTAACCTTTATGTTGACGCTTCGCTTCGTTTCGACTTTGCGCTAGAAATTGATCTAATAACATCGACATCTTTAAAAAGCGTATAAAATGAACACATGTTATTTAGCGTCTGGTTACGTCATAATAACAACCTATCTGTGTGCCAAATCAAAAAGCCCAATCTGTTCAGCGCTGTTGCATTGATAGATCAATCAGTCGGTTACAGTTTTCATAAACAACTAATTGAAAAGTTTCTCGTGTCTGCCACGTCGAGTGTAGTATATGGTAGAATCATAAAATCCAAATGCATTTGTTTGTTTATTCTCTGGGATACAAACTAATTAGATGTCCACAGTAGTGAAACTATGTAAGAATTTTCAACAACATGTTGTATTCAACAGCAAACAAGTACCAGTGCCTTTTGTCTTTACGTAAACAAAATCACCAGTGAAATTCCGTCGACTGTTGTCATAAACCATGCATTTTGTTTTATTTATTAAGGTATCTCGTATGTACTGTACGAACGATTGTGCAAGTTATGTTTGATGTAAAGTTTACAAAAATTAGTTCAACTAGGAATGATTGTGATTTTGGTGAAATTAGAATAATACAATAATTAATTCAAATCTTGTTGTTTTACTTTCGTAGCACTTAAAATAAAAAAAAAAAAAACAGGTACTTACTGTATTATACAAGACCAAACCAATGCTCTCTGGAAGCACAATGCTTTAAGTAGGAGTTAAAATATGTACTCAAAGTAAACATTTCTTTATTTTCAAAATTAAAAATAACAGAGTTTTTAAGTGACTTGCTAGAGGCCCACCCAAAAGGTTCAAATTATGGGACAAATTAATATTTCTTTAGAGTAAGTACATACTTACAGAATTATGTAGGTACCTTGTTCGTAATTTACTCTAGGTATACCTAAGTACCTGGAAGTCCTGGGACATTCTCCTAAAAGCGCAACTTTCACGTCTCTCGAGGATACTCTGCTATTCTACCATTTTTCTGAACACAGACAATTGCTTTATGTAGCTAAATCCATCATTCAAAAACATTCTCGGCCTTATAACTATTTATTATATGGGAATTAACGCGCATAGTTATAATCATGCAACGCTTAAGTTTAAATGTTAGTAATCTCGGCCTTATTACGACATAAAAAAATAATTGAAAAAAAAACCGCCAAAAGTGCCACTATTTTGCTTGTCGCTTTACTGTGTTCTGAGCTGATTAATTTTATAAAATACCTACTAGCTGACCCGCGCAACTTCGTCTGCATAAATTGTCCCTGTTTTTGCAACATTTTTCATTGCTGCTACGCTCCTGTTGTTCGTAGCGTGATGTTATATAGCCTATAGCCTTCTTCGATAAATGGGCTATCCAACTATTTTTTTTTTAATTCGACAGGAGTTCCTGAAATTATCGCGTTCAAAGAAACAAACAAACAAACTTTAGCGTCATAATATTAGCATAGATTAATAAAAAAGGTAAATCAAAATTGAATACTTGTGTTTCACATTGATATTGTGAAACTTGGAGACAATTAAGCGCTTATA
This sequence comes from Herminia tarsipennalis, assembly GCA_945859575.2. Classification (NCBI taxonomy): domain Eukaryota; kingdom Metazoa; phylum Arthropoda; class Insecta; order Lepidoptera; family Erebidae; genus Herminia; species Herminia tarsipennalis. Next base: position 10,610,765 of record OX243840.2, read on the forward strand.
AATGTTTACCAGAAGTTAGTAAACAATTGAATCAAAAAAGTTTACATATCATTTGCTGCTTAGTATTTTGTTCTATTATTTACCGCAATAAAGAACGTTTCTATCGCCAAATTTTGCGGCATATACACTAACCGCCGCGCCTTTCATTCGACTTGCTGGCGTAAGAAAGATTACACATGTTGGATTTTAAACTAGTGAGTCTAGAAAAAGATTCTCGTACTTTTGTCATTAAAACGTCATTCATCTTTTTAACCACAACTTTAAGTAGTGCGTTATTTCTTCGGCCGTACTATTATGATTACGATTTTTATTGAGTAACTATTCAACGAGCATCAGATGTTTTCTCTATATTAGTTTTTATAAGGCCATTTTTGTAATTACATCATTATAGGCATCGTCATTGTTAGACTAATTGAAAAAGAAGATAATGACACAAGGCGCGAACAATGACGATTCAATAAGACGACAATGATTTCTAGGCAGAACAATGATTTTGAGTATTTACTCTTATGAAGATGGGTTGAACTGAGCGAAGTTTATTATTATCACCTATCCACCCTGTTTTTATCTGGATTCTGCGCAATATATTCTTTTCTTCCATTTATATTCGTCAGTCGTCGTCGAGTTACACTCTCCTATTTAAGTGAGGTTTTTTGGTTAAAAATATAACTAGTAGACAAGGTGAAATTGTGCTGGGATGATTATGCAAAGGTTTACCTAATTTTTGGTAACTATGATCTTTCGCGCAATCTATCCATGTCTTCTTTGGTCGCCTTTTGCCTCTTCCATCACTAACTTTCATATTTTCAGCTTTCTCTGTGTTTCTGTCGGTCACAGCCAATTTGCACCGAATCTACTAGACCGATTAAGTTCAAATTTGGTACACGTATGTATGTGTTTCTGTGACCCAAAGACGGACGCATAACGTAAATAGAAGAATTTGGAACTTGAGAGCCGCCACTTAACATATCAAACGGAAGGACATGTTGTAAGGATATCAAATACCTATATATTTTTTTATAATTTTAGTGATTTTTAAAGTTATTTAGGAAAAAATATAAAAGATAGGTCTTAATCTATAGATTACAGGAAAAGCTATCAGCAATCTGACTTTTGAACATGAGAATGTTAAGAAAAATCGACCCCCTCTCTCTTTGAAATGACTGCGCCAACAATTTTGAAATAAAGTCTATAGTGTTAAAATAACGTGCTAAATCGACTAGCCTGTGGGTGTAGCGGTTAATGATGCTGACTGCTAAGTAGAGGTTGTGGATTATATTCCCATCTAATTCTATTAAATATAGGTATAATTCTAAATACATAGGTACCTATGTCAAATCAATCACTTAGGCCTTGTTTACGGAGCGTTGTCGTGCCGCTTCATGCGCCGACTCTTGGAGAGTCGGCGCGTGAAGCGGCACTTGCCATCGCATGCGTAAACACAAACATAAGTTGTTAAGTATATCCTACTATTTAACCCAATGAGGTTGAAATATTGAATCTCAAGTCTCTTTTTTATCTAATTTTATATCTTGCCTTTGCACTAGTCCTCTAAAATGGTGTACCTATAACATAATGATGGCCCAACTACATGTAAACAGTTTATTAACAAACAAACATTGTAAACATTGTCAATTTGAAAGGAGTGGCCGCAAGTTTTTATTGCATTGTTCGTTTCGCTGGCTTTACCTATTGTTTGCGAACAGGCATGTAGTACCAACCTATGTATCTACATGTAGAATCATGACCTTTCACAAGTTTACAAGTAACAGCTGATCAAATGAGAAGTAACAAAATTTTCGTACAAATTCCATTGAAAATTATTATTATGTAGTTATAACGTTGTAAGAATGAAACAAAAACTACACTAAACCCACTTCTTAAGCGCCATTATTCGGATGGACGTACTTACTACGGAACCTTACATTGTGCGTGGCCCGACATGCACTTGCCCGGTTTTTCTGTTTTGATTTTCCAGTGTCTTTCAATTTTTTTGTGCTCTTCCTTTTCATTGCCCAAGCAGCAAATGTCATTACTCTTCAACCGCGTATGATCAATGCCTCCCTCTAACCGAAAACATCGATCTTATCGATTAGAAGAAGTATGTAGAGGGAGTTAGGGGGTTGACAATAGTACTAGTAGGTATAGTATTATATTATCTGTGACAATAGCCACTACGGCGTGATACTAAGTCCATCTTAGTATCACGCCGTAGTGGCTATTGTCACAGATAGGTCTTAATCTATAGATTACAGGAAAAGCTATCAGCAATCTGACTTTTGAACATGAGAATGTTAAGAAAAATCGACCCCCTCTCTCTTTGAAATGACTGCGCCAACAATTTTGAAATAAAGTCTATAGTGTTAAAATAACGTGCTAAATCGACTGGCCTGTGGGTGTAGCGGTTAATGATGCTGACTGCTAAGTAGAGGTTGTGGATTATATTCCCATCTAATTCTATTAAATATAGGTATAATTCTAAATACATAGGTACCTATGTCAAATCAATCACTTAGGCCTTGTTTACGGAGCGTTGTCGTGCCGCTTCATGCGCCGACTCTTGGAGAGTCGGCGCGTGAAGCGGCACTTGCCATCGCATGCGTAAACACAAACATAAGTTGTTAAGTATATCCTACTATTTAACCCAATGAGGTTGAAATATTGAATCTCAAGTCTCTTTTTTATCTAATTTTATATCTTGCCTTTGCACTAGTCCTCTAAAATGGTGTACCTATAACATAATGATGGCCCAACTACATGTAAACAGTTTATTAACAAACAAACATTGTAAACATTGTCAATTTGAAAGGAGTGGCCGCAAGTTTTTATTGCATTGTTCGTTTCGCTGGCTTTACCTATTGTTTGCGAACAGGCATGTAGTACCAACCTATGTATCTACATGTAGAATCATGACCTTTCACAAGTTTACAAGTAACAGCTGATCAAATGAGAAGTAACAAAATTTTCGTACAAATTCCATTGAAAATTATTATTATGTAGTTATAACGTTGTAAGAATGAAACAAAAACTACACTAAACCCACTTCTTAAGCGCCATTATTCGGATGGACGTACTTACTACGGAACCTTACATTGTGCGTGGCCCGACATGCACTTGCCCGGTTTTTCTGTTTTGATTTTCCAGTGTCTTTCAATTTTTTTGTGCTCTTCCTTTTCATTGCCCAAGCAGCAAATGTCATTACTCTTCAACCGCGTATGATCAATGCCTCTCTCTAACCGAAAACATCGATCTTATCGATTAGAAGAAGTGTGTAGAGGGAGTTAGGGGGTTGACAATAGTACTAGTATAGTATTATATTATCTGTGACAATAGCCACTACGGCGTGATACTAAGATGGAATGTTAAAATCGAAAATAGTTATCTGTTAGTATAAAAATAAATATGGGTATATTGATGGTAAGCGGGTCACTCTCATATGTATCACACATCCTTGAGATTGCTAACTAGCAATTGAACGTAGTACTCTGTTTCAAGCTTACAAATCGAATTAGGTAGGAACCTAAATCTGTTCAAGAACTTTATTCAGTTGTAACTTAGAAAACCGCCATGTTGAAATAGAAAAATGTTTAAGTATCGCTTGTATTCATTCATAAGACAACTGATTGGGTGGCAAAATGGCAAATGGGACAGCCCCAAGGGCAAATGACGGGGCGAACCAGTCCCATTACTAAAAGCCATCAAATAGAGATAAATGTAAGAAAGAAGAAGGCAAATCCCGTGAGTTCGACGCCTGAATCATTAGGCTACTGCCCCGTTGGAATTTCTTAGTGCACTTTCTAATGTCCTTGTTTGACCAAAATGTTCAGGGCCTTTAATTTTTTTTAAGCACTTATACCTAATTACTTACAAGGCGTTTAGGAGGGAGGGTCGAGCCGAATTTTACGTCCATGTAAGATTCGGCTCGATATGTACTTTTATAGTTATACCGGAAAGACCATGAAAATATACCATCCCCCTCCCCTTATCTCCGAAGCTACTAAGGTTAATATTTAGAAAAAAATACAAAAGACAGTTTTTAGGAAAAAAAAATAATAAGTAGTAAGAAGTTTGAACATGGGGTTTATTTATGGGGCTAATGTAGAAATTAAACAAAAACCTTTGAAATGATATGAAAATACATGAAAGGGCTTTGTGTAAGGTCTATAATATATCCTAGTCTTGAAGTTATTTAAAAAGGTTCGATGAAATCGACCATCTTTGAAATTCGAAATCTTTGAAATTGCTGAACCTACAATTTTTATAGAAAGTACTTAGTGTGTAGTAAATAAATATACTTAGTAAGTTTTAAACTATTTAAACAGATTTACTTATTACATTTTATAATTATTTCGAGAAGTAGGTACCTGCCATGAATTTATACCTATTAATCACAGAACAAGTATACTCTACGAGCTATTAATTCTCCTAGAGAATTTCAAGGTACTTCCAAATCAAGAGAGCTTTACCACTGAACAATCTAATTAGTGTTCTAAAAAGGAACAAATAGTGGGTATGTACCTAATCAAACTGTTTGTCGAAACTAAATACTTACAGGCTGTTGAAGACAAGACAAACAAATAGTGGTGTGCGGACGTGCCCTACACTGGTAGGATAGGGCACGTACCCTACCTACTTTGAAGTGGAAGTTCTCCTCAAAATGTTATTTTTCACAAAAAATGCCTTTTTTGTAAACCTTGATAAAAATTGAAAATTTTAAGTGGCTTTTGTAACTTTATTAATAACAAATATTATATGTTGGAGCGGAGGCATTTAAATTAGGCTGGTAGTTTCAGAAAAACGAAAGTGCGAGTGGGACTCGCGCACTGATGGTTCCGTACTAACTTATAAGTATGTAATAAGTTCAATCAAATCTATCTAGACACACGGCACTGTATCAACCATGTTGCAAAAGGGAAACTCACCGACCGTGGTTACACGAAGCATTCCAGGCCACGGTAATGTTAAACCACATTGCTAGTAGTTAAAAAAACTTAGTTGCTAAATTGCTCTATTGAGGCGCAAATAACAAATGATGATAGGACCTATGTATGATTTTAACAATTTCAAAAGAGTTTGATTTCCAGTTAGATTTCACTTCTGTTATAAGCGAAACATTGGCATATTTTCACATTTTTGTTTTTAACGGAATCTTTTTAACTAAACAATATTGAAAGATATAACCACAGAATAAGTAATAGTTACATCAGACAACTCACACAATCTGATCCCAAACTGAGAAGATCCTCTACTATGGCAACCAGACAACTGATACTCGTAAACATACTTATATTATGGTATAATTCTAAAAACATAGATAGATAGGTACCTATGTCAATTCAATCACTTAGGCCTTGTTTACGCAGCGTTGTCTTTTTCTGTTCACGAAGAGTCTGCGCGTGAAGCGGCACTTGACATCGCACGCGTAAACACAAACATAATTATGACATTATATGCTGTTGTTTATAGAGATGCGTGGCGAGTAGTGTGGCGGTGCCCGCCGCGGTTACAGCGGCGAATCTTCAAGCGTGCAAAGCACACGGCGACTATCGCTGCGTCGCACGCAGCAGAGTACTAAATAATTCACTTTTGAACATAGAATATTATTATAATATGATATTGAGTGGTATTAAATAATTTACTTCTAAACATAGAATTTTCTTTAAAAAAAATCGAGTCTGGGTTGCCATTTCCAACTAAGACTGACAGAAGGTTTTGACGTGGGCATTGAGAATTGCCGCTGCGTGTGCCGCCGCGTGCACCCCCGTGATAAAAACCGCGGGCTCCGCCGCAAAAACACTCTATTTCAAACAAATGCGCGTACAATCGCTTCTCCGAGAACGCACTCATAGAACGCCTTATGTTTGATTGAATTCAGTGCGGGCCGCGCCGCCTAACGCCACGCGCGACGCCCCTCGTCTCCGCAAATGAGGCTTTAGGAAGCAAAATACTACACTTGTGAAAGGTCATAACTATACATGTACAATACTACATACCTGTTCGCAAGCAAAAGGTAAAGCCAGCGAAAGGAACAATGCAATAAAACTAGATTCCTTAACTAACGACTAGATGTCACTGCGAAGGCCTTAATTTCGCGAGCAACAAGAGATAGAAAAATTCGAAATCTAATAACATAGTCCAGATAGGTGGTTCGCTTCTGGCCCCGGTTTGGCTACGGAAGTCTCGGGTTCGATTCCTGAGTCTGGATTTCAAATTTTTCTATCTTTCAAAAATGCATTTATTGTATTTGTAAAGTTATTGGCAAGAAATGCCTATAAAAATTACTTCAATATTCGGCCTGCGACATCATAATTTGTTAAAATGCTCTCTGTAACGAAGCAATAACAAAAGCCGTGATAGTTCCTTAACTAACGACTAGATGTCACTGCGAAGGCCTTAATTTCGCGAGCAACAAGAGATAGAAAAATTCGAAATCTAATAACATAGTCCAGATAGGTGGTTCGCTTCTGGCCCCGGTTTGGCTACGGAAGTCTCGGGTTCGATTCCTGAGTCTGGATTTCAAATTTTTCTATCTTTCAAAAATGCATTTATTGTAAATGCAATAAAAACTCGCAGCCACTCCTTTCAAATTACCAATGTTTACAATGTTTGTTTGTTAATAAACTGTTTATATGTAGGTGGGCCATCATTATGTTATAGGTACACCATTTAAGAGGACTAGTGCAAAGGCAAGATATAAAATTATATTATAAACTAGCTGTGCCCGCGACTTCGTTCGCGTGAAAGTCGGGCCTAAATTAAGGTAGTTTATGTTACGAAATAACTTTTGTGTAAATATGTTGGAAACAGTCCTGTCGGGTGAGCCGCGATATGATTCAGCAGCGGAGAATCGTCACATACTCATCCATTGATGGCTGCAACACCCAAAAGCTTTGTGAAAATAAATTAGTAAGAAATACAGACTCTTTAGGTATTCATTTACTATGTTTTAGATAGTAGTAGTGTAGTAGTAGTGCTGTAGTTTGGCGTGCGGCTTAAGAAGTGGGTTTTCTGTTGTTTTTGTTTCATATTTATAACGTTAATAATTTTCAATAGAATTTGTACGAAAATTTTGTTACTTCTTATTTGATCAGATGTTCATCGAAAATTTGTAAAGCCTACAACTTAACTGTAATAGTTTCCTCATAATTTTACTATATATACTACTACCGTGATTTTTTTTCACATACCCAACATCAACCATTTAGCTGGCAGGGCGACACTTGACTCTAACAAAAAATTTCACTATAAAGCTTAATATTTCACAAAATAAATCCTTTAATCTAAAAATAGTCTTCACAAACCCTAAACGCTTTTTAAAAAACCTATCTAATGATACCCCAAACGATGCTGTAGGTGAAAAAAAAAATCACATCCCTACTCGGAGAGGTACCCTCAAGAAAATCCTTTGTCGGCGTAAATAATATGTGTATTCATGCAAAATTGCAGTCTTCTAGCACTAATAGTCTCAGAGCTAAGCTACGGACGGACAGACATAAGGGAACTATAAGGGTTCCGTTTTGCCATTTTGGCTAAAAATGGGGTGTACTTCATGTAGTGTTACAACGCAATACTTATAAAATATTTTTTGCAAATATATACAACTGAAAATGCTTATAAAACTGCTCTAACACTTTAGTAAACAAACACAGAGCGCGTCATGTGTGTCATGCCCGCGAATATGGCAGCGTCAGATATATACCTAGGTACATACTAATCTATGGGAAGCGCGAGCGTCCAAATAGGTAAAACATTAGCGATGATTGCAATGGCTTTTTAAAAAATAATTTGTACTCTGCGGAGTGTTTTTGTATGTTTTCTTACGTCACAATGATGCAAGTAATAAAAAAAAACATGCACCCTCCCTCACGTCTCCCAGACTTTTGAATTTTACCTACTTTTGAACTACTCACACTTGGTCGATGTTGAATCATTAATTATCGTTGAATTGATGAACACTTAATCCACAAGCATAACCCCAGAACATGATCCTCGAAGCACCTTTGTGATGCGTGATCAAACAAACGGACAGACAGAAAAACATTTCTAAAAATGATAGCAATGTGTTTCTTTCAAATACTATTTTAAGTAACATTATTGAATACAACGCCATCTACTTTACAAAACCAGTGAAGTTTCTTCTAATACTTATTGTTTTTTATTAATTTAAGCAAGATGGTTTTAGTACATTAACTTCATAATTAAATAGGACAATGTTGCCACTCAGCAAGAAACGAATCCGTGATCGCAAGTACCTATAAAAAACCTACTAATGTTTTCACAATTTAGGAATTATTTGATCATGGTGAACAATTTCATTTCATAGATATCGCTACATGTTTTTTTTACGTATGTAATGCCTTTTTTTTAGCAACGAACACATAAATTTTGTTAATAAATAATTAACTATAATTTTAAATTTAATGTTGTTTTTCATTTCTACTACGATTAATTCATTACTCTCAGCAGTGCATGCAATACCTATAGATATCTTACCTAGGTGCATATTCAACTTGATTTATAATATAAAACCAAAGTAAATAGGTTTCCTTCTTCTTCTTCTTCTTCTCCTTGTCCTGTTCCCATTATTTGGGGTCGGCTCTCCTTGTTATTTTTCACCAGGACTTTCGGTCCTGGGTTGTCTCCGTTAGTACTTGGGCTTCCTGCATATCTCTCTTTACAGTAGCCATCCAGGTGAGTCGGGGTCTTCCTCATCGCTTTGCTGGGGGAGCATATCCAACACCTTTCGTGTCATGTGTCCAGGTTCTCGTCGCATGACATGCCCGTACCACCTCAGTCGTCCCTCTGTCAGTTTTTCTGCAACAGGCCTTACTATGAAACTACTACGGATATAGGTGTTACGGATACGGTCTAGTAAGGTGACACCACCGGCCCAGCGCAATATTCTCATTTCAGCGGCAAGGAGTTTATCTTCCAGTTGTTTTTTAAGGGGCCAGCACTCAGCGCCGTACAACATGGCTGGGCGAATCGCGGCTTTATATATTTTTCCTTTAACGGGTACCGGCATTTTCTTATCGCATAAAACCCCAGTTAGCTCCTTCCACTTCATCCACCCTATATTTATTCGATGGGTGAGCAGGTTCCATGGCGGTGGTTTTTGTAGTTTGGCAGTTACATGATTCACGACTAAGTTGAAAAGAAGGGGGCTCAAAGCGGAACCTTGATGGACACCTACCCTCACTTCAAACTCTTCACTCACTCCGGCAGGACAACGTACTCTGGTTGTCACATCGTTGTACATGTCTTTTACTACGTTTACATAGTACTCTGGTACGTTGTGTGCTTGTAGTGCTCGCCAGATTAGGTTTCTTGGGACCCTGTCGAATGCCTTTTCTAGGTCAATGAACACCATGTGTAGGTCAGCCCTGTTATCTCTGAACCTTTCCATTAAAATACTGATGGTATGGATTGCATCAGTGGTCGATCTTCACGCGACGAAGCTACATTGGTTTTCTGTGACTTCAGTGAGCTGTAGTAGCCTTCTGCTGATTATACGCTCCCATATTTTTATTCAATAAGGTTATTATAGAGGTTAGTCAGAAATACCACTCCTATTGGGCCTAGCCTTTTCCACAGTTCAGCGGGTATACTGTCCGGTCCCGTAGCCTTATTGTTAGCCTTAGCCTGTATGAATCTATGTACTTTATCAGACGTTATGCGCGGGATTGGGCCTTCCGATGGGGCTGTTGGTTCTGTAAGCGCTATGCTAGGGTACGTTTTATTCAATAGCAGAGAGTAGTACTCTTTCCATCGCATCTGGATATCGCAATCTAATGTGAGTAGTTGACCTCCTCTGCTTTTAATGTATTTGATGGTCTTCATATTTTTGCTGTTAGTACTTCTGTGTTTTGCAATTCGGAACATTTCTCGATCATTATTAGTCGCTTCTAGTTTTGCATATAAATCGTTATCGGACCTAGCTTTAGCTTGTGCTACAGCCTGCTTTGCCTCTTTTTTTTATTCTTTGTACGCGGCTTTGTCATATCATCGTTGGTTTGTTGCCACAGTTTAAAGAGGGTTTTTTTTTGAGCGACCTTGTCTCTTACATTGTCTTCCCACCATCTCGCCTCTGTCGTTTCTCAGAGGTCCTTTTGACACATCAAGGTGTTCAGCAGGTTTTAGATTACAAAGATTTTGAAATGTATTCCATATTGTTTCAGCATTGCCGTCGTTGTTTATTGTTGACAATTCATCCTCAATTTGGATTAGGAGTTTGTGTCCTTCTTCACGGTCTAGTTTATGTTCTAAATCTCTTATCGTATTCTTGGTGTTATATCCTTCTTTACTTTTATAGGTCTCATCATAAGGAGTTCTGCAACTAAAATTCTGTGTTGTGTGGTCAGGGGTTCACCTGGAATCACTTTACAGTCTCTGAATAGTCCGAGATTTCCTCGATTTGCCAGGATATAGTCAATTTGTGTGCTGTTTCCACCGCTTTTATATGTTATGAGGTGTTGCTCACGTTGCTGCGCCTTCGGGGTTCAACGTTCCGTAGCCCTGGTCACCATGCACTCTTTGGTATGTGTTTGTAGTGCTCCCAACATGTCCGTTTAAATCTGCACCAATGTATGTCGACTCGTCGGATGGTATTGACTGCAGCAGGTCGTGAATACTATCCCAGAAGAGCTGTTTTTCAGCGCTTGTGCATCCTACTTGTGGTGCGTATGCAGTTATTATATTCATGCACGGTTGGTCATCTAGCACAAATTTTATACTCATAAGTCTATCGCTGACTCTACTGACATCCACCATTCGATCCTGAAGATCTTTATCTATCACGATACCTACACCGTTCCGTATATCGGCTCCATGGTAAATGAGCTTGTAGTTGTTCCCTATTTGCCTTGATTTGGACCCCTTCAATTTCGTCTCCTGTACACAACAGACGTTTATGCGTCTTCTATGTAGAACTTTGGCCAATTCAGCGCTGCGTCCAGTCATCGAGCCTACATTCCAACTAGCGATTCGCATTTTATGGTTTTGGATTCTAGGCTCGTTATTTCTTCTTCCGTCGCTTTGGGGGTACGCCCTAGTATTTTTTGCTGTAAATCGTTGGGTGCCGTCGCTTGAGGGGTACGCCCTAGTGTTTATACTTTTATCTCTTTCTGAACTTTTCATAACTAGGAGAATGGGTGTTGGCTTTTGTTTTACGGCCGGCTGCCACCAGACGCCAAGGATGTGACTCTCGTGGAGAGCTACCGTTGGCCTTGTAGGGCTCTACCGCTACCATCCCTTCTGCGTACTCCATCCTAAATACGCAGCACGCCTTCGGCCTCTTCTTTAATTACTTTAAAGGAGCCCGAAATTGGGGTTTATTACGAAGTGTCCATCTTCGGCCTGTTAGTCCGCGAGAGTTATTTAATTTCCCTCTTACCCTGCAGATATCACAAGGATGTCTTGTGACATCGGCCGAGCATTCCTCTATCCGCCACCTGAGGACGCGTTCTCTAGGGGTGAGGCTCCCCCGAGAAAAAGTAAATAAGTTACCTACGGGTAAAAAAAGAACTAAAAAATATTAAAAAAGGAAATATAATTTTTTTTAAATTTTGCTGGCTTAACATCAAAAAGAGATCTACTAGAAGTAACCCTGAATGAACTAAATTCGAAAAATAAACTTCCATCAGTACTTTGTTTCTCTGAAACAAAGTACTGATGGAAGTTCGAAAAAGAAGACCGAAAATAACGCAAAAATTAAAGGTTATATTTTAGTCTCTTCATACTGTAGAGACAAATCTCGAGGAGGAGTTTGTATATTTACTGAAAAAAATATAAAAACTCAACATTTATTCTTATCCTAGATGGGAATAGAATCCACAACCTCTACTTAGCAGTCAGTCATTCAAAAAAATTCAAAATTCTTTATTCACTTAGGATGCAAAACAACTCTTGTGATACGTCGGGATTCTACATGTACATGTAGTGCCAAGTTCACAAACAATAGATAAAGCCGGAGAAAAGAACCTAGCAATAAAAACTCACGGCCACTCTTTTCAAATTGCCAATTTTACAATGTTTGAATGTTTGTAAACTTGATATGGGAGTAAGGTGCTGCAACTAATATTATCAAAAAGTTGAAACATGAGATAAACCAAAATCAGCCTTAGTGGGTACAATATAGTAGGAGCATCTACTTACAACAAAGGTAAAACTATATGTGCCAAAGTACTTGTAACGAATGATTAAATATAAATATTAATTCAGATAACAAAAGAAAGAAAATAATGGCCTTTATTCGTCACGCAGAATCTTTACTTACAAAAGTCAAATCATTTCACATCATCATTGATATCATCAATATTCGGTGCGTAGTTTTTGAGTAAAATGCCTTTCACTTATGGACGAAAAGACACAGACGATAAAACTATATGGGTTCCGTTTTTGGCCTAACAAAATGTAGATATTCACCTACCTACTAAATAATCACGTTCGTGAAGGTATAAAACATTTGTAAGTCTTCTCTACATGTAAATATTTATTTAATAAATAAAACAAAGTAAGTTAAACAGTAGGCAGGTAGGTAGATACTTAATTTTATTTGCCAGAGAAACCAATTAAGCAAGACTAATTACATTCACAATTCACTGAGCGAAGTGAGTGAAGAACGACATTGGGGTTGCTAACTTATCATGTTGATTTTAGAACATTTTTTTTTATTGTTACTATTATTTATATAACTACAATTCAATTAATTTCCATTTTAATTATTAATAACATTAACAGTACCTAACCGGGAAAATTGTAAGGTTATAAAGTAACTATCGGACGCCTCGCGGTTTCGTTTCCGTGGAAATACAGGGATAAAAAATAGCCTATGTCACCTGGGGTTAGTGTAGCTTCACAATGAAGAATTTTTCAAATCCGTCCAGTAGTTACGGAGCCTATCCAATACAAACAAACAATCAAATCTTTTCTCTTTATAATATTATATATACTAGCTTTCGCCTGCGGCCCGCCCGCGTGGATTTCGTAAAAAAATTTTTTTTTCTTAATAAAAAGTATCCTATGTTACTTCTAATACCTCCAACAATATGTATACAAAGTTTCATGATGATCGGTTGAGTAGTTTTAACGTGAAAGCGTAACAAACAAACTTACATTCACATTTATATATTAGTAGAGATATAAAATATATATAGTATAGATGTTTTCTACCATTCAATTTTCCTGTTGATAGGTAGAATATTTTTTCTTTGTGTAAAGAAGATAACTGGCAATGTGGGATTGAGTCCCATATTACTAGCAATCTTCCTGTCCCCCGCGACTTCGCACGCGTAGAGGTATTTTACCACATTAAGAGTTTATTTTCGCTTTCGATCAAACCACTGAAACACATGTTTCTTTATTTACGGCTACAGAGCCAAATACAAATTTTCACAGACCCAACTTCAAAACTAAAGGAGTTTCACAGAAAACTGTACCTACCCACTTATGGGCCGATTTTTATAAATGCTCAAACAGGTGTTTGTTACAATTTAGTTTCATACAATCAAGTGACCCTTACCCCTTTACGGAACGGATTTAGAAAATGATGCCTATTTTATGTTGCAGAGATCTAAGAAAGGATTGTTAGATGTCTACAAAATAAAATAGACATCAACTTCCAAATTTTCAGGTTTGTAGTCCTAGCGATTTAGGCTCTGCATTGCTGAATCAGTCAGTTAAGAAAAGCTATTATTTTTAATGTGCCTACTGAGTTACCGAGTACTATAGAGAGTTAGCAATTTCCTATTTCTTGACAAATACCATTTAGGTAAGAAAATATACGTAGGTTCTTTGTAGGTAGATACTTAGGTACCTACTTAATAATAATAATAATATCTTGGGACAAGTCACACACCGCTATCTGATCCCAAACTAAGCAGAGCTTGTACTATGGAAACCAGATAACTGATAAACATACTTATATATTTCTAAATACATACATATTATAGATAAATTACACCCAGACACAGAATAAACCATCGTGCTCATCACACAAAGTTTTATCCTGGGTGGGGATCGAACCCACGACCTCGTGTGGCGACCTCGTGTGGCGTGGTGGGAGGGTATCCGACTGCTACGCAAGAGCGTAGCAGTCGGATACCCTCCCACCGCGCCACAGAGGCTGTCATAGCATACTTAGCTAGGTACTTATAAATTTTAAATAAATTCTCTAAAGTAGCTTTCAGGATCGATACTCGGTGATTTTACTTAGGTACACACATAAATATTACTAAGTACACGGAGTTAGCTCGTGCTCTGAAGGTTGTTCAAACGATCTTAAAAAATATATCTAATATACCTATGTAAGCTAGCTACTTAGATATCGGTTGAACGTCGATTTTACCTCTACACATTACCATCAATTTTGTCTGAACTTTAGAGTTGAAACCTAATCTAATAAAACTTACCTACCTAAGCTTAGTCTAGGGCTTAATGCTTTTTGAGAAGATGTAAAGAGTTTCTTTGCACTTTGTGGTTCATTACTTTAGACGAGACTCAATAAATTGGTCATCGTGGTAAATGCTGTTTTTAAGTGCGGGCTATGTCAAAATTTAAAAAATAATTAAAATCGTCTAGACGTATGAACTCTTGTGTTTCTATACGTTCAAGACAAAAGACCACGCTAATTACTTCATCCTTAAGAACACTTAGATTTAGTCCATATTTACAACATAAAAAATTCTTTCTTTATATTTCCATACTAGCTGACCCGCGCAACTTCGTCTGCGTAAATTTTCCCTTTTTTTTTTACAACATTTTTCATTGCTGCTCCGCTCCTATTGGTCGTAGCGTGATGTTATAACCTATAGCCTTCCTCGATAAATGGGCTATCCAACAATAAAATATTTTTTCAATGCGGCCCAGTAGTTCCTGAGATTATCGCGTTCAAACAAACAAACAAACTCTTAGGGGGATGAATAATAGATGTTGTCCGATTCTCAGACCTACCCAATATGCACACAAAATTTCATCAAAATCGGTCAAGCCGTTTCGGAGGAGTATGGCAACGAAAACTGTGACACGAGAACTTTAATATTAGATATATTATACTTATTTAAGAAAAACCGGGCAAGTGCATGTCGTACCACGCACAATGTAGAGTTCTGTAGTTATGTGCCCAGCACAATAATGCGGTATAAGAAGTGAGATTTATGTTGTTTTTGTTTCATACTACTAACCACAAATTATAAATAATTTTCAATGGAATTTGTACGAAAATTTTGTTACTTATCACTTGGCCGGCTGTTACTCTTAAACCTGTAAAGTCGGCTTAGCTTAGATAGTTGTCCTTTTAATTTCATCATATACATATTCTGCAACAACTATAACCTTGATTTGCTTTCACATATCTAAAAACAACCTTTTAGCTGGCGGGGAAGGGAGGGGGGCACTTGACACCAACAATAATTAACACTAAAGTTTATTATTTCCTAAATCGAAAAATGATTTTTACAACCCTTATGTTTTTAAAAGATCTATCTAATGATACCTCACACGATGTTGTAGGTAAGGAAAAAAATCGTCCCCACTTTACATTTAGGGGAAAAACTTTATTTGAAGATTTTATTTTACCACGTTCTCGACGTAAGTAATATGTACATCCATGTAAAATTACAACTTTCTAGTACTTACTAACAGTCTTTGAACCAAGCTGCGGACGGACGGACTCCAAAGACGGAAACTATAAAGGTTCCCACACATTACCAGTCCGCCTGCAGTCACACTATCGGGTCGCATGTCATCGTCATCATCATAGTCCACACACTATAGCGATTATTGCCTGTCGATTGCCTTTCAGACAGCAAGATCACGCGCCGGCAGTGTTCTGTGACGTCTTCATACTATCTGAACGGTTGCTGGCCGGTTACAAAAAAATGTTTTTTTCAAAATTAAAAAAAAAAAAAAAAAAAAAAATATAATATATATAAATATGTATCGTCGTGTGGGGTATCGTTAAATAGGATTTTTTGTTAGAGTCAAGTGCCCCCCCTGTCAGCTAAATGGTTGATGTTGAGTATGTGAAAAGATTCATGGTAACAGTATATATAGTAAAATTAAAAGAAAAACTATCACAGCTAAGAAGGCTTTACAAGTTTTCGAGTAAAAGACCTTGAAAATTATTAATAAGTAGGTTTTACGTTGTAAATATGAAACAAAAACAACAGGAAACCCACTTCAGAAGCTACATTATTCGGATGGAGTGACTACGGAACCCTACAGTGCGTGGCCCGACATACACTTGCCCGTTTTTTTAAAGCAAAATACTTACTACTTGTTTTGAAGCATTAGGTATTGCAGCCAACATACTGCGTTTGTGGTTTTAGTTTCTTTAGAATATTCTTTACTTTCAGTACCTAACCTGTAACTAAGCAAATATTACACTTTATTTATACTGTGTACGTGGTGGCTCGATTCGGTTGTCCAAAAATATGAAACGTTGTGTACCTACATTGACTCGGAGACAAGAAATCTATTTTCAGAATAATGTAGAGCCAAATCGCTTTGTTCTTTGTACATATTTAAACATTTGAAGTGTGTAGTAAACAGTTTATATAATCACTAGTTGACTTCATAACAAATCTGGAAATATCTTCAAACTATTACGACCTGATCGTAAAATGAAACTGAATAGGTACGACAACGGTATAACATTCTTTCGCGAGGCAGAGAATATATAATATTTCGAAATTTTCGATCTTCCGAAACTACTTCCGTTCGTACGTACTTAGTTCATTATATCGTACAAAATACGTACTCATAAAAACCATTCGTTCTCTATCGAACATAAAATATATTGCAGATCGGGTACATGCTATTGACCTATTCGATCCAGCTGTTTTCGGTGACCGAGAACAAAGGATTATACCATTTTTGCCGTCAGATAAAATGTAATGGTTGTTATTTTTAACAGCAGAACGACGCCATAAAATGCAGAAAGGATAGCTGAGGAAGTAATCCCGGAGTTGAATGCTATTGTGAAAGTTGTAACAATGCTGTGATTAATGACATGAGTACCAAGCTGAAGGCTTCATACGGAGTTGTATGAAGAATACGATACAACATACGCTATTGTGATATTCACGGAAAATGAACGAAGATTACGATGATTTATCTAACATAATGCTATATTATGGTTCATGAAAACCCGTGAAATGAATGACGATTAATTCAGAAAAAAAAATTGTTACAAAACTAGTAAAATAACTTGTATTAGTGCTTTTTAAGATGTGATTTTCTCTTTGCAACTCCGAGGTTCGATTAAAAATCTATACTAATATTATAAAGCTGAAAGGTTTGTTTGTTTGAACGCGGTAATCTCAGGAACTACTAGTCCGAAAAATGAAAAATTCTTTCACTGTTGGATAGCCCTTTGATCGAGGACAGGTTATATAACATCACGCTACGACCAATAGGAGCGAAGCAGCAATGAGAAATGTTACAAAAACAGGGAAAATTTAAGCAGATGAAGTTGCGCGGGACAGCTAGTGAAAAATAAATCTGTAACATTTTGGTATTCGTAGATAACCTATACCATGTAGCAAATACTCAAATGAAAATACACGCTTCCAAAATCAAAGTCATGTATTCGTGTTTCGTGCAAATTTACTTTTTCCAGTGAATTCACATAAAGTGGTCCGTCAAGCCGTTCACCCATGCTGCCAATCTTTTTTTTTCGAAACTTCATTCTGGCGTAACGTGATAAATTCCTCTTATCGTCCTCGCATTGGGTCCATTACTGTATTTTCGTAATGGAAATCAATACGCCTACAATCTTGTGGAAAGCGTTTATCGTTACGAGAGCCCAGTGCAAGTAGGTATACCTATACTTGTGTTTATTATGACCTCGGGGTTACTGAGATTTGATGCCGACAGCGGCGAAATCATATTAACGTTTCCATAATTCAAATTTCAGGAAAGTAGATACGCGCTGCTCCGAGATAACTATGTTATTTGACTAATTTGTGAAATGATTAAATGGCATGGCTGGACGTTTTACTTACGACGTACCTAAGTAGGTACATATCTAATAGGTAATACCTATGTTATTGTAGCGCAATGTCTGTAAAGGATAAAATATGATACAGCGATTTTCTGCATGAACAAATAAACATGAATTAATGAATGAGAAGCGCGACAGTAAAAATCTACTGAAAATTGAGTAGGTACCTACCATAGACGTATAGACCTGGACCGCGTCATCCCTTTCAATTAAATTGTAATTATTGACTGAAAAGCGTTAAAGAGATAAAAAATTCTGACAGGTATTGTCCACAAAGTAGCGTTGTCTCTTGCTGGTCTAGAGAGTGGTCAATTTTGTTATCAAAGGCCGCTCGAGTTTTTTCTCTCTTTCACGCTCTGTAGTCAATATTTACTTTTTAATTGAAAGAGATGGCGCAGTCCAGTAATTACTGACACTATAGGCTGTACCTATCTAGATATTTTGAGTTTTCTGTTGCTAGCTTCGATAACTTTTATGTAGTTATGTACCTTAACCCTGTTCCTACCTACTTATTTGCTGTCTGCTGAAGTTATTTTATTTGGTGCTCTTGTAGTCATAACAAAATCAACACTTATTTTCAGCTTTGGCCAGCTTACGCAGTAATACTAGCCACACACGAGTGTTTTGTGATTGTATGGGTGGCTGCATTTTAGTACACCGCACAGTGGAACAATGCCGTACCGCAAGTCGGAAGCACCGAAAGTCGAAAGGCAGAAAACTAATGTGCTTTATGGGATAAAGACATTCTGAACTTTCAGATCATGTCATTTCAAGTCCATTATCTCATCGTGGTTACATAATATCCGACAGTGGCAGATCCAGGATGGTCGTTCGGGGCCTTGAATTAGATAGGGCCGTTGTTGCACCACTAACATGAATCGAATGAGTGAATGGTGAAAATTTGTCAATTTGACCATAGTACAATACTTATGAACGATTTTATTGGGGTTTGCATTGGTTTGTAAATACGATTTTACTTACAGTAGTACAGCATGTTATATTTATACTGATCTAGATGTAATTGATTCATTTCTTGAAAGTATGAAGTTTAAAATACTTAATGAAATATTTCATAACACATGACTTTTATTTAAATCCCGATGAATCCCGATTCTCATTTTATAGTTTAAGAAGATTATAATTATGTCCACTCTCGTACCCTTTTTTAAGAAAAAATATATTTTAATTTAAACGCCTGCATAATATGATAGAGCAAAATATTTGCAATTAGCTAATTAGCATTTCATCAGGCGTTATTATAATAAAAGTAAGCAGTCATAAAATGATCAATGTGAGCAAATAAATATTTTTTCAACGTTTACTTATAAGTATTATCGATTTTGAATTAGTGTAAATTACTTATTTTTAGAGATACTACAAAGATTTATATGTGCTATTATGTAATAAATAAAATGAATTAAAAAGGTAAGCGTAATTGCAAATCAATGCATTCCTTGCATGAATCAGAATTCGTATTAGGTACTTTTAGATTCGATCTTGTGGACAAAAACCAATATCAAATCTAAAAAAAATACCTTTTGGTCTGATGCAGAACAGATAGAGTTGTGATAATTAATTAGAATTTATAGAAGATGAATATGTGTGTATATGGTATTATATAGGTACCTGCTCAATTTCTTACTGTACTTCTGATAATTATTTAGATATATATATTTTTTAACCTATTGATGTGCACCCGGCCCTCGGGGACCGCTAACATATAATACGACTTATTATCTCAAACGTGCGCGAGGCCCTTGAGGCCGCACCGGTCCAAATAACAAAAGTTACGATAAAAACCATAATATATTTGAAATTATATTTGAAATCTATATTTTGAATCTCCAAAACAGCTCCAACGACTTTCATCAAATTTCGTAGATATGCAGGGGGTTTCGGTGGCGATAAATCGATCTAGCTAGGATACATTTTTAGAAAACGTCGTTTAAAAATAAAAATACCCAGCAAATCTCAGTCATCCAGGTACTTTATAAAAATGCATAAAAATTGAAGTCTCTATGTCGAAGGACTATTGTCAGTTATCTTAAAATAATTGAAAGTAGTACTAATGTTAGGACGTTTGTTCTACGTTGATCCACAGCGTCCCGCTGCCAGAGGACAAAGAAAACAATCACCTTTTTATGAAACCCAAACAACGCTAATGCGAAGTGCTAGCCTTACGTGAAACTATTGTAGGTAAGTGCGAAATATTCTCTCTCGCTGAACTCATTTACTTTGCCTGGCTCTCGCGTAGAACTTACTAACGAATATTTTTTAAATTCACTCAGACGTAGGTACGACTCGATAAATTGAACTTCGTCTGCTCTTAATTGGCACTGAAATGTATGTAAAAAGGATTGTAACGTAATACCCGATCATTATACATCTACTTAGAAGTACAAAAGGAAATAATATATATCGATTTCAGTATGGCTAATATGGATTTATTTGTAAAAGATTGTGCAAAATGGATTAGGTATTCGATAATTAACTGTAGGTACCTATTGTACTTTTACAAAACTTTTTAGTTTAGGTATGCATCTTATTCATGTAACAGTAATGTGATAACATGGTATCCGGTTAAGGTGGCAACACACGATCACTTTTAACTGTCAGTTTTAACCGAACAGTTTTATCTTACAGTCAAAACTGACGTCCCTTATACTTTTGACAGAACACAACACCATTTTATTCCCCAGATGTCATCGGACGACGACGCTTTAGCCGTGCTTTGCCTAATAATAGTTTTGAAAAACTCAGCCAACCACTGTTTTTGCGTCGTTTTTCATAAAGTGCTTATGTATAGAGGACAAAGATGTACAGACCAGTTTCCTTTTTGTGATCGCAATCAAAGAATATATAATCAATACGTTTTAATCGCAACATGCCTACACACGCACAGTTTAAACTGATCAGTTCCGTCAGTTCAGTTAAAAATATGTTGCCACAATAAAGTAACTGATAATAAAAAAAGCCGTAAATTTTCATCGTACAGACACTCAGTTTTCACTTTCAGTTCAAAATGTTCAGCTAAAACTGACTGATAAAAGTGAACGTGTGTAGTCGCTATTAAAGTCATTTTGCAAATTTGAAGTAATTTTATGGAATGACGTTTGTGCATCGTATTTTAATGAAATTGAGATTGAAAATAACTATGTTTTAAGCCTGAATAAATGAAATAATAATAAATAAAATAGCATAATTTCATTAATTGTTGCATCTCAGTATATATTTCCAAACATTATGTTTGTTAAACAAAATATGCATTTATTTCACAAAAATAGTGACGTTCACCCGGTGAACACGAAAAATAAGCACAAATTAGTAGGTCAATATCATAGGCTACATAAAACTCATAATTCATTTATGGGTCTAACTGTTAGAGTATTTAACAAGACACCAGCTAGTATTATGAGTCTATCAGTGACTAAGTTCAAAAATGAAGTCAAAAATCATCTTTTACGAAGAGGTTATTATACAGTGGATGAATATTTAAATGATAAAGAAAATTTTAGTTGCTTGCTCCTTGTTACTCTAATATGCTTGGGTGAATTTTGTTTCCACTTTGTTTTATTTGTCATATTGATAAAGAGCATGATTTGACTTTTGTAAGTAAAGATTCTGCGTGACGAATAAAGGCCATTCTTTTCTTCCGTTTGATATCAGAATTAATATTATATATTAAATCATTCGTTACAAATACTTTGGCCAATATTTAAGCACATATAGTTTTTACCTTTGTTGTAAGTAGATGCTCCTACTATATTGTATCCACTAAGGCTGATTTTGGTTTATCTCACGTTTTAACTTTTTGATAATACTATTTGCATCAGTCCTTTAACATGGTGTATAGTATATTAGTCGCAGCATCTTATCCCCATATCAAGTTTATAAAGATTCAAACATTGTAAAATTGGCAATTTGAAAAGAGTGGCTGCAAGTTTTTATTGCCCGGTTCTTTTCTCCGGCTTTACCTATTGTTTGCGAACTAATCGCTTTTCGCTACAGATGCAGGTACCTACCCAACGTTTAGATTTTCTACACTATGCAACGAATATCATTCAGATAATTTCTAACAGATGCATATTACCTATGTTACCTATACAGATAATATTTTATTTTAGTTAATTATTTATTTTGTCTTATACTAGCTGTGCCGGTGACTTCGCCTGCGTGACGTTACAGTGCTGCTCACCCCCTATAGACATAGCGTGATGCTAAAGGTGGCCTAAGTTATGCCTTACATCATCAGCTGTCTGACAGTGAAAGTCCCGTCAAAATCCATGAAGCCGTTTCGGAGATTAGCCGGAACAAACAGACAACTAGATAAACCGACAGAAAACCAGAGAAAATTGTGTTTTTGTTATGAGTACCATATATATTTTCAATGCATTGTGTCAAATACTGTTATTTTGACATTATAAATAGACACTTCAACTTTATTTATTCGTATACAGGTTGATTTTTAATTTACTAGTAACCTGCCGCTCGTGGCTTCTTTACATAACACTAAATAACTTTGTAATATTAATTTTCGATAATATTTAAAATAATAACCCTTAATCACCTACCAATTATTTTCGGAGTTATGACCTTATCCACCTACAGACTATTTTACTGGAGTAAAATCGTTGTTTACTGTGATGTTTAGGCTCTAAACGAGTATCAGCTGATCAAAAGGAAAATTTTCATACAAATTATTATTAAGATAACGTTGTAAGTATGAAACAAAAAGAATAGAAAACCCACTTCTTAAGCTGCATTATTGGGATGGGGGGGGGGGAGTGTACTACATAACCCTACATTGTGCGTGGCCCGACATGCACTTGCCCGGTTTTTTTAACATGAAATCTACACTTAAAAGCTTGTTTCTTTACAATTAGCTAACTTTTTTTTTTTGTTTTTAATAAAAGACGACTCCCGCACTAGGGTACAAGCCCTGTGTCGCGGGGGACTTTACAAACATACAAGTCACGGAAACAAAGTACACCCAGACTCGGAACAACAATTTGTGGATCACACAAAGTGGTGTCCCGTGTGGGAATCGAACCCACAACCTCTTGCGTAGCAGTCGGACACACTCCCACCGCGCCAGAGAGTCTATTACTTATTTGTACAACTTATTTTAACTATACCTAATATATATATTTAACACAGTCTAGTAATTAAAAAAGTGACTCGCAGATATTTTACATAATATGCTCTGATAGCTACTGATAAAATTATGTCAATAAAATCTCAATGACACATATATGTGAGGTAATTTAAATATTTGTAAGTATTAGCGACTTCGTCGATAAGTTTATCTACAATAGGAATACAATATGATAAATAAACTAAACAAGCTGTAGTAAAAATCAAGAAACAAATAGCCTTTTAAAAGGATTGGATAGGAAGAAGCAGTTAAAATGCCAAAATCTCAATTACGGCCCGAGGCTTAAAAGGTACTAGTTAATGACACCCCTTTCATTTTCGACTTAAAACATCGTTACTAAAATGGCAACTAGGTAGGTACATCTAATTGAAATTATCGTTTAAAGATTAGTTAGTGATGAGAGGCATCGAAATGCCTCGTAACAAAATACTATATTAGAGGCGTTTAATTTTCAATAATATCCATTTTTACCCGATTTATTTTACCTGGGTTTTTATTGACTATCTTTATTTCGATGTCGTGACAAGCCCGTGCGAACTGGCGCATGCGCGGTGCGCTCAAAGATGCCTACCGCGCATGCGCGTTGAAGCATTTCTAAGCGCAGCTCTCTACCGCGCCTACTCGGTGGACATATTTGAGCGCACCGCGCATGCGTCAGTTCGCATGGGCTTGTCACGACAACGAAACAAAGATAGTGAATAAGGATCCTGTAGGTAAACAGAATCACACTAATTTTATAAAGGCGAAAGTTTGTGAGTATGTGAGTGTGAGTGTATGTTTGTTACTTCTTCACGTCTAAACGGCTGGAGCGATTTTAATAAAATTTGGTATGGAGTTAGCTGACACCCTAGATTAACACATAGGCTAATAAACCGCGGGTAATACCGCGGGGCACAGCAAGTGTTTTATAAAAGAAAAAAGAAAGAGGAAGTCTTAAAAAAATGTGGTAACATTGACAGATTTATCACGCAGTTGTTTAGTAAATGATTCCATGATTTTATTGCCATATGTTCCATTACACATGCTCGTTCTGTAACGGTAAGAGTTGGTCTCATTTTCTTCTCTAGTATAACCCGCGCAAAGCAGGATGAATAGCGAGTATAGGTAAGTATACAGAATAACTCTCGTCAAGAAGAGAGAAGAGTCTACCCGTGACCACGGCCGTTGAAATACGGTCGAAAAGTCAGGCAATAAAAAAGGGGGATAGGGATTTGTTACCATCTTTTTTGTGCAGGCGGGTTTTTTTATTTTTTATTTAATACCTTTTAAGTAGTTGTAGTATGTAACAACTAACTTTTATCACAGCTATTGTCAAGTATTGAAAATTGAAAAAAGAATGGTTGCTAACTTTTACAGTATTACAGTCATAATCATGTCACACCTTTTTGAAATGCTTAAGATGAGCCCTTTAATTTGATACCCATATTGCAGTATTAAAACATTTTTTTTACACCTCTTTATGTTGACATCTTACTGCTGCTATGTTTGTTTAAACGTCACATAATGTAATCTACAGGACATGACGAAAATATACTTATACTATAATTTTAGTCTACCCGTTACCACAGCCATTGCAATACAGTCGAAAGGTCGGGCAATAAACAGGGTATTTTACCTTAAAAGTTTAACACTTCAGAACTATTATGCTGTAGTACAAATACACACGCACACTCGCGCAAGCGCCCTGCGCCGCTTAAGTGAAACAGCAGGAACAGGCATACATTTACGCCGCGCGGTAGAAAGAGAGGAGGATTACTTCCTCTCCTACTCCGCGCCGGCGGTCTACTCTCCCTCTGTCTTACGAATTTTTGATCAGGTCATGTGTCCTGACTCGAGTTTAACATTTTTTACCCATCCCAAAAAGAGCACAACGCCGTTAAAGAAGTTTTCACTTCAAAGTATCTGCATTTATACAGTTTAAAAACAAACAAGCATTGTAAATGTTGACAATTTGAAAAGTGTGGCTTCGTCTTTATATTGCCTTTTTCTTTCTACAGCTTTACCAATTGTTTTGCGAACTTGTTATTGAATGTAGCTATTGCTACACAAGTTAATAAAGAATTTTGAACTAAACATATTTAAACAGCAATTCTTGTATTATGTATACTAGCTGACCCGCTCAACTTCGTCTGCGTAAATTTTCCCCGTTTTTGTAACATTTTTTATTGCCGCTCCGCTCCTATTGGTCGCAGCGTTATGTTATATACCCTATAGCCTTCCTTGATAAATGGGCTATAGGGTATATAACATAACGCTGGGTCTACGATCGATTCCGACCAGTAGTTCCCGATATTATCGCGTGCAAACAAACAAACATACCAGTCTGAAACGATCTGAAACGTCTCCAACGATTTTCATGAAATTTACTATGCAGAGAGTTTCGGGGCCAATAAATGAATCTAGCTAGGTTTCATTTTTAGAAAACGTTGTTAAAAAAAATACTCGAACAAAGCTCGGTCATCCAGGTACCTACTCTACCTTAAATAAGTGAATAATGTAGAAGTCTAGGACGCAAAAACTTATCTAAAGGGACTTATATAGCGGCTTCTGAAGGCACTGTCATAGTTAACCATATTATAACTAGAACACTTAACGAGACTAAACATCAAATAACGATAGACAAAAGGATGAAAACAAAATAAACTGCTTTCTCTCTTATCCAACTGTGTCATTATTGTAAACGATAATACTCGTAATAAACAGTGGAAGGTATTAATTAATTACATTAAATGTAATATGCCTATTATATTCTAACGACTGCATGATATTGAATAGTGAAATAGGGTATCTTCTTTCCGTGCCCAAAATGGCAAAACGAAACCCTTGTGATTTCGCCATACCCGTCCGTCCGTCCGCAACTTAGCTCAGAGACTCAGTGCTAGAAGGCTGTAATTTTACATAGATATACCTACTTATGTATTACTTACGCCGATAAAGTGAAAAAATAAAATCTTGAAAAACATTTTTTTCGGGTACCTTCCCTATATTCATCTTAATCACATCCCCACTTTACAGTGGGGATGTAATTTTTTTGTTTCGTGTTATTTTACAGAGGCACTAACAGTACTTTATCGACTGAACTCATTATTTCGTGTTGGTCTGTTATTATACTTTGGCTTTTCCTGATTCGATCTTAATGTTAGCTAAAGCTAATGTTACTTAAAGATCTAAAGGCGTCTCACCCGCGTGCAATGTCACACTAACAACACACAAAAGCGGTCCCCACATGATTAAGCTTGCCATCGCTCAACTTGAGCGTAATGTTTTGAGCATAGCCTACCTAAAGCAGGGCTACTGACCCCGCGGTTGCTTTAAACGGAACTGTCCAAATGCGTTTCCAGAATTCCTTTCTTATCTCTTTCTAAGTCACAAAAGAAACCACTCTGCAAAATTTCAGCTTTCTAGGTCCAAGGAGGACCTATAAAGAGGACTCCTAATTAGGACTGTGGACAACAGAAGATGGAAAATTATAGGACATCTTACGTCACATGATAGCTTCTTAAGAAACATTGTTGAATGAATAGAAGGCAAGTGATGAAGAGAGAGGCCCGAATCAGCTATATGGACCGGAGAAAAGAAAAGTAGGCAATTCGATCGAAACTTCGGATAATTATAAGGTCCTTAAATAATTCATGCGATTAAGTCCCGATATATAATTAATTCCTTGGTTGTTTAATCGATTATAGTGATGACTTTTGAACTGTTGGAACTAACAACGATTAATAACATAGCAGCAAGTAAACAAAGTAGAGTATGAAGAACATCATGATATAAACAAACTCATTACATAAATCAATGTGTATTTTCATGCATAATGACCATTTTTACATAGAAATTGTGTAATCGCTCGTTGCGCGTCAGAGGCCACATCATCCGTTTTTATTTTGTAACATTCGTAGACAAAGTGTTAACAGTTTTAATGGAAGTGTTTGGGACTCACAATTGTTTTATGGCTCATAAAGTTTACCTAATAAATTATCTTAATGTATTAAGTGAGTAATATAACTATTAAATGGCTGGCTTATTGTGTACACCTACACAGTACCACCGTACTACTTGCTACATCGGCAGTGCCAACTGTTTTTGGTGGGTGATTTGGTGCTCAGTAAAGGGACGGGAGCACTTGATTCTAAAACAAATGGTCAAGCGCGAATTAGAACACAAAGGATTCCGTAGATACCACTGTACTGTTTCCCTTACCCTGAAAACGCCGAAAATCGTCCTCGTCCTTTAATTTTTAACTTTGTTTTATTTTTCAATACTGATCCTAAGGTTACAAGAAACAAAAGCAGTCCCTAACAAAACATATTTTTTATGTAAATTTTTACTTTAATATATTTCTACTATGTGCTCAAAGGCGGATTGTACCGTTTTATTTCAGAGGGGAAGGGTTTGATCACCCAAATTTCCCCCCTCGGTATGCCTTGTTGTACCTACGACTAGCTATAATATTCATATCTATTCTATTGTATAGATTGCTTACAGGTTATAAAACGTTTGCATCAATAATAGAGCCTTTGACGGAGTAGTGAGCCGATAACATTATCGACCGATGGTCACTGATCCATAAACTTTCAAATAGCCACGTTTATATTCTGTAAATAGGTATGCACAAAAGCTTCTGTGATTCAGAGAGCACGATAGACTCTCTTAACTACAGAGATTTTTTAGTCTGATTCAGAAGTTTGATATACTGTTATTTTTAGTTCCAACTAGTCAACGACGCGTTTACAATGAGGGCAACTTTTTAGTATAGGTAACGTTTATAAAAATGTTTTGTAGGTATTACGACTCTTGACGACTCTCTTTGTAGAATGCAACGTCATCACAAGAAAGGTATTCCCAGAAAAAATCCCGTCGTTCCGATATGAGGGCACATGGTGCAACGTGCAACCTACCTCATAAGTTAATTAGTAATTAGTCGGACCATGCTTAGTGTAGGTTCCCGCAGCCTTGAATAATTGCATCAGCAGAAGAGCGTATGTTCATGGCACTTACGCCCTTTTGTTGAGAAACGCAGTTTTTCAGCAATAAGGCAATGACGGTATTTGCGATCATGTCCGAAAAAATTTTCGTTTAAAGTACTTATACTATAATTACTTACTGACTTATTAAGCGCTACCTTTGTGATTTTTTTCATATGTATTTTTCGGTCACAGGATTCAAAAGTTAAGTGAGGGAGAGACACAATTTATGCAACTTTCGGAGCGAATATTTATCCAAAAACATTCACATAATCAAAATAGTGTTTTTGATTATGTGAATGTTTTTGAAAAACTTGTCGAATGATGTGACATACGTTGATGCTTGCTGAAAACAAAAAATCAGCTTCTGTTACATGTATCACTGCTTCCCTTTAAAATATAGATTTTTACTATTTAGCTCTCAAACTAAGTAGCGGCTACTACAAGACACCTTTTCACCGAATTTCATTAATATCATTCGAAACTATAAGGGTTCCGTTGTTTCCATTTTGGCTACGGAACCCTAATAAAAACGCAGACAGTAACAGGTCGTCAAGACTACGGTTGCTATAGCAACGGTAGCTTACTGAGAACAAAAGACTATATAGTAGACTACACAAATAGTGCAGGCTGCACGGATCTTTGAAGTACGATTTGTGTTCCGAGTTTCGCGATATTACTTTACGATATGTAAAATTGTTGTTCCTACTCTGGGCGTACTTTTTATTAGTGGTTAATCCGTTTGCACAATCTCTAGAGCTACAGGTTTTGTTCCATGCTTCGGAAATTGCAATTTGTATGAATATATGGGTACTAGAATTTCTTCTTCTTGTTTCTCAATTTTTGGTCTTGTTTACCAATGTTCGGTGTCCATGTAAGTAGGAAATTTAAAAATTTTCAACAAGATTTATGGGAAACCCCGTTTCCAACAACCATTACGATCTATTTTAGTTGATTAATAACATTAACAGACGAGCGTTTTCATTACTGAGGAAATTGGGATTCCCGTAAAAACAGTTTAAACGTTTTAAATGATTCATGATCAGATAACGTACCAACATTTTCCAACTTTCCAAATCCACCTCGACAAACTTGAGCCTAATCTTGAGGAGCTGCAAGCTCTTTATTAATATATTTTATTACAGATAGTAAAAATATACTTTATTGGTCGTTTAAAATTCGTAAAGTCGATGGGGTTTATGTTCAGTAAATGTAAGCTCAATTAGAAAAATGTGTTCTTATATTGAAAAAAATGTTGTGGACTAATCGTCTTGTTCTTTGTAATGACGTAAAAGCTTTCCCGGTAAAGAAAGGTCAGAGATATGGTAGGTATATTCAATACATCAGCAAGGCTTTGTAATATAATTGAAAAGGATTCATGTGTCTCAAGGATTTTTCCATGACGAATGTCGGGTTAGCCATTAGCATAATCCAAAAGGATTTAATTTAAACCAAATTATACTAGAAAATTTGAAGCAACGAAATAAACCAAATCGAATAAAACACTTAAAAAGTTCGTGGCACAAAGAAAAGTGTAAGCTTCCAAATAAACGCTTTATTAGATTTTACTGAATACGGTCGGTAAAGAGATTGTAGAGTTTTTAGTGGAAAAAGGCAGACGGTATACGACACGGTGTCGGCTGAGGTGCTGACTCCGGAGACGATAATGAGGATGTAAATTGGCGTGTGCGGCGTGTGGGGGTTGGTGCGCGGGGTGGAGGAGGGGGGGAGGGTCTGGGCCGCCCAACCTGTGGCGTATCTGTTGCGCCGCCCGCCCGACCGCGCGGCCCGGCCTGGCCTGGCCGCAGGCAGTCTGTGTCAACGCGTCGTCGCCGAAGCTGTCGTCGGCGTCGCGATCTCCGCTCGCGACTATCGCGCTCATACACTTTTCCGGTTCAAAACATGTGTTTATTCTATTTGTCAAATTAATCTTCGCGTTATATGACTTAAAAATATTTTCGAATTTATTTGTGTTAATGAACAGAATTGTTTATTTTTATTAACTGTTGTATTAATTTGAAAGAAGTGATTTTAAGTTTACGGATACCGTTGGATTTCATATTTTTTCTCTTCAATATTTTATGATTTATTTTTATCACCATTAGCGTAAGTATTATAAAATAATAGGTACTTACATTCAATTAAAAAATAGGTGTATTTCGCACATTAATAAATGGTGAAGTGACTGTGAAATCGTACAATTTATGTAGGTAGTCAGACGAGATTTTGTTTTTAACTTTCTAAAACAAAATCTCGTCTTTTTTAAACAGACATGTCAATTTCAATTAGGATACCTACATTTGCACCAGGAAAAAGTTATTCTTAGAACGGTTACAGCAGCATTTGAATAATAGAGTTACAGTTGTGACAGTCCTTTGACTGAAACAATAGACTTCTGTTTTATTCAGATTCTGTATACGTACTGTCTCTTTATATTCTTTGACAAGCATTGATCGATTGTCATAGGTAAATCAATATATCAGATAAAAGCTTAAGAAGGCTTCATCCCTTTAACATCAATGAATACATACAGACAATATTTGTTTGGAAATACTCAACATTCCTTGTATCCGATCTTCAATATATAAGTCAAATATTTAAGACATTCTTTCCACTTTCCCTTCGTAAATCTTTAGCAAAGGTTTTTTTGTATTATCGGCACTCAATATAAAATATAAAACTTGTAGTAAGCATAAGTACCGTTAAGTAGGGAGCCTTGTTTCTTTCCAAAAGTTTTTAACAGGAGGACATTAGGGATGTTAATATTTAAATATTTTGTCAGTCTTTTGGCGCTGCGAGGA
Organism: Herminia tarsipennalis; assembly: GCA_945859575.2. Lineage (NCBI taxonomy): Eukaryota > Metazoa > Arthropoda > Insecta > Lepidoptera > Erebidae > Herminia > Herminia tarsipennalis. The sequence goes on from OX243840.2 coordinate 10,641,686, forward strand.
AATCGTTATGTCCCCTAGGGTTCAGGATTGCGATTTGGGGCGCTCACTTTCGCGAGGTTACTATTCACTGTGACACAATAGGACCCTAAGGTGGACCCCAAGGACATTATACAGATTTGAGTGTTATCTTCCGGCTAATATCGTTTTGAATAACAGAAAATGTATGAAGTGGGCGGAGAAGGAACGCCGTTTAGAATTTCATCACATACCGATTTTCGATGGTTCATCGATCGTTAGATTGATTTATTGATATTCGTTTACTTATGATTATATATGATAGATTATTTATTTTATTTTGTGGGTAGTAACAATATTACTATCTCTACTATCGAATATTATTCATTGCTAATCTATCCGTCACACCTAATTTTTGTTTCGGTTATAATTGCACATAATTAGAATACCTACATAATTATTCAGATATCAATATTTTTAATGTTAAAGGTAATCGATAGTAGCACAACCAATAAAAACATGCTCTACCTTGTGTCTTACATAATTATAAATGCACTCTATGCTATCTTATCATGCACCTAAAGTGGGTAGCAATTTAACTATAGTTATACAGGTAGGTATATCAGCTGTGAAACATCAGTTATTTTTAGTTCCCTTTCGATTAATTTTAGCTTGGAAACTCGAACAACATCTAAAAGCAGTACCTAAACAGTAATCAGTACAATCACTTATGCACCTACCTACTGATTATAAAAAACTGTTTTCTTTAAACTCAAAATAAAAACCTAACCTAACACAAGAAAGTAATAATTTAGCAAATAATATTTGAATGCTTTTGTCGTTGATTATAATACTCTGCGAATCAAAATTCTCGGTCATTAGGGCCCTGAAGTTATCGTAGATTGATAACGTCCATTATCTCTACTTGCTATCTAGATCGATATTTGTATATTGTAGATATATCGACATATTCAGTATATATAGTATCACATTCCAAGCATCATTCGACTACTGTAGTTTAATTAAGGGACATCTACATAATTGAAATACTACTGTAATCTAATCTAGACAAGGAATCCGTAATCGATTTTTTGCCGGTGTTAACGTAGAATAAGTTCTAATTTTGTTAATTGACAGGATTAAAAAAACAGGTGTTTTTAGTTTGTGTGTGATATATCAGTGATTGACAGTTTGAAGATTGTATCGAAGAATCAAGTGCAGTGTAGTGCGTTCGGAAACTATCTGGTGCGGATCCGGATGGCCGGCTGTGCCCGGCCGCGCTAGATCGATCCCGCCTCGGCGGCGCGGCTCACGTCCGTAAGTGCATTGCAGTTACTATAACTACATGCCTATGCTAGTGCATTCTGTATGTATTCCGCCCTAGCTCCGACGCAATCGCGATGAAAAACACAGTTGCACAAACGGCATGTGCACTTACAGATTTTCTAATTTTAATCGTGATTGCATCGGCAGCCAGGACGCGGCCGAGGAAGTTATACTTATTGAAAGGATATTGAACTACAGAACGATGAACTACCGTTTTCGTCAATCTATTTTAAACATAAGTCAATTTCTCCTTCTATTTTTGTCGGCTTTATTATGGTGTCACGTCGGCTGTCATGTCAGATCTCATGTCAAGTTTTCCTATCACTATACATCGGTGTATAAAACAGGTATCTATTTCATGGAATGCTGCCAACAACTGATGTCTTCTGTTTCTCTTTAATCAAAAACGTATCTATAAATTAAGTTGTTGTTTGTTAGAACAAAGCAGCGGTTGCCGACACAAAAATACTTTTACTGAAACATCGCAATCATAAACCTGTATGGCCGGCTATTTATTTAAACGAGGTAATACTTATATGTTTCATGAAAATATTTACAGTTAGAAAACGAGCACAAATCCCGAGGCCGGTATGTAAAGATATAATTACTTTTGTATTTATAAAGCATTGAAAGACAAACAATCCTTTTTTACGAAGGTAGCACTTAACGTAACCCAACCGTTTATGTGGGGTAGAATTTAAAATGAAAAGCATATATCTAATAGGTATCTATGTATTCAAAGAGGTATTCAGTACTCTTGTGTATTGTTTTTACCAATTTTAGATACCTACGCTTGAACGTGCCATATAATTTATCATTATCTCTTAAATACATTTTATCTCAAGGATAAATGATAATTAAGTATGCCTATCTAATTCAAGAGGAGTCTAGATGGATCATTAACAAAATATTTTACAATAAAATGTTTCAAGGGCACGCGAAAACATGGTATTAATTTTCTAAAAACACTTGACGAAATTTTAGGGACGTACTTAATCTACCTTTGTTTTGTTAGATCCGATTATAATATACGAGTAGGGTTTATATAAAATAATTTTACTACACAATTATAAAGGTACTACTAGTATTAAAACAAAGGTGTGAAGCGTGTCTGTATATATACAGAAAGCTTCATAAGCCTTTCAACAATTGCAAATATTCGAACAAACTTAGCACAAGAAGTATCTCCTAGTGCTTAGTCAAGAAAATTAAGATTATACAAGTAACAGGAGCTGTGATGATTTAAAATATTGCCTTTGTCAATGTAGCTGACTGTAGGTATATTTAAAATATTTAAAAAAAAATAGTTACGTTATGGCCTAAAGGGGCGTCTAAACGAACTATTTTTACGGCAATTTGTGGCGGCACTATTGGCAACTAATTGCTCGGCCAATAATGGCAATATGTCTGCAATTGTATGGTGCATGATCCAGTCTCCTAAACGGGCTACTCAACCCGGCAACAATAAAATAGACAGCGAACGAAACAGCAACTAAATTGGCCGGGCAACATTGCGGAAAATCTCTGGCAACCATCAAATCAATATTGGAGAGGATGAGGATGTTGCCGGCCAAAGCATTGCCGTAAAAAATGGCCCGTTTAGATGCCCCTTTAGAGACGCTGAACACCTTTACCAATCTGATAACCACATGAGACAAATTTTGTTTCAAATTTTATTGATTTATAAACACGGCTACTATTGTCCATTAGGCCAAATAGAAGTTTTCGCCGAAAACATTATTTTAAGAATTTAATGGGTATGTTACTGTAGAAGCTTATTTATTAATAGGTTTGACATTCGTTGGCAAATGTATTTATTACAGATTTTTTTATACGTATAAAATTATGCTTGACTATCTACGGCTATCTACTAGCTAGCAGGCGAGTGCCAGAAATAGCAAAAAATTCCTAGCAATCAAGATCTTTTTGGACTTTCATTAAGTGCTGGTAAATCTTAGGTTTTACTGGAAAATCCTAAGATTGGCCGTAGTGCACGCTTTTGCAGTCCCTAACAGATATAGTTATGATATTTTAATTAGTATTTACCGAATCTTGAAAGCCATGATTTCGAAGTCAGGACTAGAAGATAAATTACTTAGGTTCTAGATAAAATTATTATCTCTAAACATGACATGATTTACTTTAAACATGAATGAATTAAAATACGCTATGTAATATATGTAGGGAGGGATATTGGACAGTATATACTTGTATTAACAATTTCATAGAATTTATTATAAAATATTACTTGAACGAAATAAAACAGAATCCATAAATAGATAGGTATTTTCCGTTATTTAGAGAATCTCAATTCAAGAGTTCTGTAAATAATAATCCTTCTTATTTCTAACAAGCGTTAAAGGATCAAAACATTCTCGGATATCCGTCTGACTTGCAAAGATCTTGGCCAAAAGACAAAAAGTTAATGAAAGGATTAGTAACAAGTCGTAATTAAACGTTCTATTGCTCGAGCCTGGGACTCAGTCCTTTTATAAAGAGAATACTTTTGAATTGAATGAATCAAGGGGGATCTATTGAATACACTTGGAATACATTGACTTTTTAGACTTAAGGAGAATTTTAAACTCGAGACATAAGGCTTTGTTCAAGCTTTCTCTTTTTAAATTTCAGGTAGACCACTCCTCAATAAACAAACTACTACCACATATTAATCTTAAAAAAATAAAAGCCGTTCTATTTCGTTAGCAAAATGAGCATAGGCAGGTACTTACTTAGGTACTATCTATAATAATAATAATAATAATAATATTTATTAACCAAAAACACTATTTAACAAATTACATATCAGATTGTAATCTCTGTGCGCAAAAATTAAATGTCTACAAAGGAGGAGGAAGCGATCAATTTTTTAAGCAATTATATTTTAAATAAAAAGGTGTAAATAGTTTACATAAACAACATTCGATCTTTAATAACTTTTTTAAAATAAATGAATTGCCTTGATGGAAAAAAAATATCAAGTACCTAATGCAAATTTCGCTGACTCACTCCTATGTTTTAGTCTATATCTTGGATGTTATATGAGCTAGGACAACGTTTAATACACTAAAACCTTCCTAGAAATATGCAATCGAATAGTGAAAACAGCATTAAAATCGGTTCAATAGTTTCTGAGAAAATTAAAACATACACACATTTAAGGGTCAAACAGAGAACCACCTTCAAAACAGGTAATAACGGCAAACTAATGCACACATAGATAACCTCACACTATTATAAAAAGTTGAAAAGTGAAAACTAGGAAAGCACGATTTAATAATGACGAGCGAAATGAGAAAAATGTAATCCGCTGTTTTCATCTGTTGACGTCAGCGATGCGACACTAACATAAAAAAAGCAAGTCAATTGTCAAAATTTTAAGCTGCCGCTTGCTGAGCGCTTGTAACCTATCTACACCTTTATAATACTTTTACTAGCTGATCCGCGCAACTTCGTATGCGTAAATTTTCCTCGTTTTTGCAACATTTCTCATTGCTGCTCCGCTCCTATTGGTCGTAGCGTGATATTATATAGCCTATAGCCTTCCTCGATAAATGGGCTATCCAACAGTGAAATAATTTCTCAATTCCTGAGAATACCGCGTTCAAACAAACAAACAAACTCTTCAGCTTTATAATATTAGTATAGATTAGATATACTCGTATTTTGCATAAAATGCCAACTTAATTATGAAAGCATCTGACAACCCTGACACGTAGGTAGTTAACTAAGAGATATAGACATGACACAAGTGCCTGGGTAACATTTCTGTCATCAATAGTATGAATAACTAAAAATCAATTTTATAGCTTGTCGACGTTGTAGCTAGTTTGCTGTTTATTTTGAATAAATTACCAGTGTTACATAAGATATTATTGTTCTGTGTAATAGTAGTTTAGATTTGAGTAAAACATGCATTGGTTTTAAGATTTCGTTTTGCAAATAAACGTTTCTTTTCCTAGAAATATTTTCTGATGTACATACACATTTTTATTATAAAAATGTGTATGTACATCAGATCTCTTCTTCAATGATAAGCGTGTGCGGCCTTTAAAATACCTCAAGGGTCCTTATTCACGTCCTTTTTTTCATTTTCGCGGCAAGCTCGCGCGAACTGGCGCATGCGCGATGCGCTCAATGATGTCCGCCGCGCGTGCGCGTTGATGAATTTCTAAGCGCAGCTCTCTATTTACCATTATGACAAGATTTTGACAGTTTGCGCGGGCTTGCCGCGACAACGAAAAAAAATAACGTGATTATGGACCCTGATAAGTCAGCTAATTATGGGTAGGTTTAGGTTTTAATTAATGGTTCAAAAATATTTGTATATTAAGTAGTTTGTCTTACAATAATTGAATCGCATTTTTTTATTAAAACTTGATTATACCCACTTTACGTACTATAATTACTGCTTGCGTGAGTTTCATAGGGTAATGGTTACTGGTAACCTTACTGGCAAAAATCCTCATTTAAAAAAAAGTGGCCATGAGCTTTTATTGCCATATTCTTTTATCACGGCTTTACTCTTGCGAAGAATCATTCTATTCCAAATTTTGTCCGACGTTCATAAGCATTGCATTTTGTAACCTAAGTGAATAAAGTACTTAAACTTTGACTTTGATTTAGGTACCTTATCATATTTATTTTTAACCTGCGACACAAAAAAGGTTAAAATGTTATACGTTTGACGTCTGAATTTGTGTGTTGGTTGTGGCTGTGGCATCGTGGCTTCACAGCGCTCAAACGAATGGGCGGAATTGGATGCGTTTTTTTGATTAAAAAGCTAGTTTGATCGGATTGTTATTTAGACCTGTTCGATAAAAAACCCGTTAACCGTATTTTGTCTCACCTCTTGAAGGGTTTTTATTTTCTCGTTTGAAACACAGGCCTTGTTCAGGCAAATATCTAACTGTGCCGTTTGTTATTTATAAATGTAAATAAGTTAACCTATTGTACCTATAACTTCATGAATAAATTTTATTATTATTATTAAATATATAAACTACAAACATTGGGCATCTCTGAGCTCTAAACAGGTACTGTCTCTTCTTATAATCTACAACAAACACAGGGTCTGTGTGGGGGAAAATTCCTTTTACCTCTTAAACCTAAATTAAAAAAAATAGCAAAAGAAAAAGTTAAAAAAATTATAAAAAGTAAACATCTTAGAATCTTCATGACAACAAAATATTAACAAAGGTTCATTATCATTATACAAATCTGTCGCACTGTAAAACTGCTCGACATTAATTAAAATGTCTAATTCCATAATACAGCTACGATGTGTACGAAGGAATATTCCTTAAGAACATAGATTCACTACATATTTACTCGTATTCGTGAACGGTTAAGCTACAGCTTTATTATTTTTCTTGACATTCTAACAGACAGGCGCACTAAGGAAAAATGAGGGTATGAGTTGATTTTACACAATTTCACGCAGGAAAACACGCGACACCGAAGGTGACAAGCGGGACAATCCATATTCGTTTTTTATTTTTTCACTCAACTGCACGAAAGGAAGCTTTACCTACTTATTTATTTTAAATGAATGTATGGAAACGTCATGATTATGATCGAGATTCATGTAGCCAAATACCTATGTGCTAATCCAGAATCGAAGTGTCTTTGAACCGAATTCCGTATAACTAAACTTTCTTTCTAAAATACAACAAATTCAATATAGTTTAAGTCTACGTTTTAAGTCCGATCGTTGATTAATTTTAGCTTTAAGATCGCCATGTCGCTCAAAATCTGAACGAAATTGCCAGCAACAACTAACAAATAACAAAGTATTAGGTACATTCAAGTTTTGAAATGAAGGTCCGTCGGAGATTCATTAGTTTTATTGCCACTCTGAATTTCGGCTGTAACTTTTGATGGATAAAGCATTTGATCCGATTTATAAAAAAGCTGAAATGACAGTTTGGTGAAGTTAGTCTGCCTTGGAGAATTCTATGACGCAGATTGAGTACTTCGTTCTTTATATTTACGACTAGCGAGTAGCCTCGGTACGACTTCGGATAGGCATTTCTCCACGAAATTTAATCCGAAGAAACTCTGATAGTAAAACGTTTTAAAACTTGTAGCGTAGTCTAAAGGAGAAACTAGGTACTATATTTTAAATAATAAATGATACGTTAAATAATAAACTACTTATCTAATCTCAAAATAAAACTAATTAATGCAATAACAATTTCCCGAGGAAAACTGACTTGCGTTTTATTGTAGGATAGCTTGTAAGTGTACTTAACGTCTACGTAGGTAAGTATAATGTGTATAGGTACTAAGTTATAAGACAATGGATTCTTGGATGGATGGAGGGTCAAACATTTGTTTCACTAAAAATAAGTTGTTTTTATTTTAGGTATGTAGTTGATAGTGCAGACGATATTGTTTGAAGAACCGATAATCGTCGGGAAACAAAGGTTCTTGAGTGCGACCACGTCTAGAAAGATGCAATGTTACATATGAGCCTATCTTCTGGACCAAATGGACCGATGATCAGGTCAAAGTATCCGGAACTAAATACATTTTTGTGGCCATAGATCGTTGGGAGTGAATGAAAAAAAAAATCGCTATACAATGGGTGTCTATAGGCTGAAGGAATAAAAATGTAGGACCTAGGTATGTAGACGAAAAAAGTATAGCGACTTCTAATCTGACTTTGCCGAAACATAGGTATTCATACACATAAATTGAAATGCTCATGTTAACATCTGCAAACCATACATTCATACTGTTTATTTGTACGTCAACTATATGTGGCAAGTCTCCTATCTTCGAGCGCGTATAAATTTTCCGCTTGATTGTACGGAAAATGACATAAGCGTTGTGAAATTTCTAGATCTTTTTATCTCGTCATGATTTATGTAGCCCATATCTCTTTTGATAATTATCCTTACTGAGCAAAAATATACAGTTCTCTTGCATTATGGCGTTATGGGTAATTATTATTAGAAGGTAGCTTTAATCATGTGAGATGTGGAGAAATGTTGAGAATGGATTCAGATTCAGAAGAGACCTATTTCAATAATACAAAAATTAATGTTTAAGTTTTCGTTTTTTAACTTAATTCACCTACTCACGGTGGCTGGTAAAGCACCGTCCGCAATAATAAAATTAAAAACCAGTTTAGCTTTCTTACAAATATAAACTGAAGACTTCAGTTGTAAAACCCATTGAGTACAGATTTCCATTTTGTAAATCCCTCTTACGGACACAGTTAAAAGGAAACTCGTTAATGTAATTCTAATATTTATTCATCGCGCAATCAGAAATAAAATTTTAACACGAAAATCCTAGTGTTGTCGTACTAGAGCGGAACAACGCGTAAATTTGCAAATGAAATAACCTTTTTGATTCAGCTGCAACACCCGCACGCCGGGATTTTGACGGATGGTAACCCTGAATTGATAATGTAAAGCAGGGTTCACACTAGTTAATCTGCCTTTGTACTGTCCCTTTGTATCATCAGAGTACTTGACACTACGCTTTTGTGTGTCGGGTTATATATGTAAAGTCATTTGTTATTGATATTTAAGCCGTTGAAAGCGATACCTGCTTCTGAAAGGTGTCGATGTACCTCATACGTAATGAAGTGAACTCTTTTTGTGGAAAGGTTTTTGTGATTTTTCCTTTTATATATCATCTTATATTCATAAAATCCGAAATGAAATACCGTCTATATGTGATTTTAGATAGTAAGAAGCTGCCATTTTGTATTATAAGAAATAGAACTTAAAATAAAAAGCAAGTAAATTCCATTTAGTCAACGCGAGATTATGGAATATTATCGGCGATATCCAAAGCAGTCTCCATCCTACATAATAATGTTTTATGCTAAACGCTTCACTTAGGTGGAAATAATCAATGAATAAAGATGCTGAGAATATCTTATGAGCTTGATGGATAATGTTGTCGTGAACTGAAAGGCAATTCGAAGTTATCGCGAAAAACAACGAGTGGGCGGGGACGGTACCTGTTTGACAATCAACCACAAGCTAAGCGGTACTATTTTAATACCTATCGCTTTCATTCTGAAGACTTACTTATTACTACTTATTATTCAACAAGTTATTACTTACCTTGCTGAAATAACATTTTGTTTCAAAAATACTTTTTCGAATATTCTAGTAGCTCCAGTTGTATCAAAACAGTGCTAGAAAGATCTAAGTTCTCACACTGACAACATAATTGTCGGTAAGATTTATAGTATTTTGAAAAAACTGTGGAATTAGTCTATGACTAACAAACGATACCACGCATTTGTGTAAACAGCTAAGCAGTACCGTACCAGCATGTGTGTACGATGTCCAAAAACTAATTCATAAACATTACATTCTACACAACATTGAAGAGAATTAATATAAAATATATATAATATACTAGCTTGCGCCCGCGGCTTCGCTCATCAGTGGTCAGTTTTAGAAGACATGGCTTACCTACTGTAAACGACACGGCGACATTGAGTCTCTTAAAAAATCTCTGGAGCAAGCAGTGGCGAAATTTTCTATGGAAACAGTGCGTAAATCCATAGATTCGTGGCCAGAGACAGATTAAATGCCTATAGCCAAAGGTGTCCATTTTGAAAAGATTTTTTTTTAAATTTTTTGCTGAGACTTTAATAAATATGTAGGTACATATCAGTTTAAGTAATAATACATTACTTCATTAAAAAAAATGCATTTTCATTTGTAACAGGACTTATGGCCGGACTAGTTATAGGTATAAATGTTGATAAACTTTCACGATTTGTACACATTATTAAAATATATATGTGGTCACGGGAAGTCTTCCCGTGACCACGGCCGTTGCAATACGGTCGAAACGTCGGGCAATAAACAAGGTATTTTACCTTAAATTATTCACGCGATTAAGACCCGTAATATATATATTTTAATAATAGTTATAGGTATTATAAAATAAAATCTGCGCAGCGCCAGTGTGTCTGTCTGTGTGTTCGCGATAACCTCAAAAGTACTGAACGGATTTTCATGCGTTTCTCACTATTATTCAGACAATTCATACAAATTAAAATACATAGGTGTAATACATGAATATTATGTGTGTATAGAGGAGTAATCTCCATGCGAAGCCGGGGCGGGCCGTTCGTATACAGGCTAATTTGTAATATACTAATAAACTCCCGCTCGTGGCTTCTTTAAATACTCGTATTAACCCTTAATCACGTACCACTTGGTTTGGAGTTATCACCTTAACCACCTACAGATTATTTTTCTGTAGTAAAATCATTGCTTATTGCGACGTTTAGGCCCTAAACCTGACAAAGAAACATCGATTTTACTCCGGGGTCTCTCAGATGTGTGGTAAATGGTTGTATGTCAAAAGTAGACGCTAAGTGGTGAAAGGTTAATTTGTATTTTTTGTTTCAAAAATTATATTAGAAAATTGTTTGGTGTAATGTAAAGAAGCACCAGCGGTAGGTTATTAGTATACTAAAAATCACCCTGTATGGTAGCTACCTAACGAGACTGTCAAAGCCTTTGCTACCTACTGCCTCTGTCCTAAGACCTTCAAACTCCGCATAAACATGTTTGCTTCACTGATCAGAAGCGAGGCAACGATACCAGTACCTTTCTCCTCTCATCTAAGCTCTGGTTAACTTGTTAATGTTTAAAAGGCGTAAACGCCGGGTGCATGTCAGGATCTATTTTTATTCGAAGGTTGCAATCAAGATACTTCAGCAATAACATATTTTTTTATAATTATATGTACCTATTCTTCGCCTCTACCGCGATGCCTGAAGACCAAAGTCCTACCTATTATGACTTACGGTTGGGCTAGTCCACAAATTCGAATTTTTACGCAGCGGGCTATGGAGCTAGCTATACTTGGAGTCTCTTTGAAGGATAAAATTCGCAATGAGGTCATCCGACAAAGATCCAAAGTTACTAACATGGGTCATCAGTTCTTTAGCCACATTTGCCAAAGGACCGATGACCGATGGAGCAAACGAGTCTTAGAGTCGAGACCGCGACTCGGTCGACATAAGGTAGAACCGCCCGCAGCCAGATGCACCGACGACCTAAAGTCGCTGGAATGAATTGGATGCGGAAGGAGGACGACCGCTTGTATTGTATGTGGCTACAAAATTTCAATGTAAAACGAATGTATTATAGAAACTGAATCTCCGTCATCAATTTGTCGACTGATTTCAAAGTCACCCTGTATAACATCACGATATGACCAATGGGAGAGGCGAAACGTGTTGCAAAAACAGCGAAAATTGATGCAGACGAAATTACGCAGTGGAAAGTGTCATTAGGCAAACCATAGTCAGTTAGTACAGGGTCCATAATCACAATTTTTTTTCCGTGAACACGACAAGTCCACACGGAACTGTCACAATCTATTGCGCCAAACAAAGATATTTGACAACAGCCAGGCTATTACCATACTCTATAATTCATATGTCCGTAGCCTGTTAGAGACGAATAGCGTAATCTGGAATCCACATGAAAAAACTTATACATTACTAATAGAAAAAGTTCAAAAAGCCTTTCTTCGTTACCTCTACCTGAAATTATATGGTTATTACCCGTACATGTACCCCACATCATTTGTGCTGGGCATGGTCGCATATCAAAGCTTAGAAGTTAGAAGAAACTTAGCTCTTATTAAATACTTCTTCCGTCTAATTCGTGGTTTCCTAACTAATCCCCCACTGCTACAATATATCTCACTTAACGTTCCGCCACCCATCAGGCAGACACTCCGTCCCAGGCAGCGCCCGCTATTCTCGGTACCTAATTCTACTATCACCCTCTCAACCAGTCCACTTTACCTTGCTCTCACACACATTAACAATCTACTATTGAGTAATGAAACAGTAGATATATTTAATTATACGGAACCGAGATTCCTGACTGCAGCTTGTCAGTACTTGGAGTCTATTGCCACTCCTAGTACCATTAGAGTAGAATAAATGTAACTATGTATCTAAAAAGCTATAAAAAAAACTGATATTATTGTATAATTCCATTGATTTATACTAAATAATATGTCATGTACTTATCTTAAAACTTGTATGGTTGGATTGTCTGTTAGTATAAGTTGGATAAAATAAATAAATAAATAAATAAAATCTTGTGATAATGATAAATGAAGAAATGCACTCAAAAGTGCATCAATGCGCATACGCGGCGGACATTTTAGAGCCCTCCGCGCATGCGCGGAGTGCTGATGCAGTTCCGTGTGGACTTGGCGTGTCCATGGAAAAAAATATCATGAATAAGGACATGGGACAGGGTCAACATGGGAATTTTCAAATTCATCAATAGTATAAAAATGCAGGCGTACATACGTATACGTAGTAATGGAACTGGAAAAACATACCACGGGCGTTGCGCGGGTGTAGGAAACGTATCATGGGCCAGGATTTGATTCTATGGGCGAATGAGAGGTAAATGTTATTACCGGATACCTGACACCGAAAAAATGTAAGTTGCACGACGGGGATGCCACAAATAAATTCGTTCTGGGGGCAACAACACGTGCGGGAGGGGGGGGGGGTTAGGGCTTCAACGTGTCCCCGTGCCTCCCTGCTCTTGGATCTGCCTTTGATACGTACCGAACCATTCTTGGTCTTCCCCGTCTAAATTCGTATCCCGATTGATGTACACCTGTCAGGGACAATTGATATACTCCGTTTCAAAAAAATGAAGTCCTTTTTAACAGATGTCTAATTAGATTACTAGTAAAGTATCATTGTAGTCGCTATTGGGTTGCATCGATTTTCTATTACCATTTTGAACAAATTTAAAGCAATTAACATTAAATTAAGAAACAAAACCTAAAATATACTAATTGTACGAGTTTTACTTTTAATTCAAACAAATGTCATAAAGTAACTCTGTCTGTCTGAACCGATTTAGAGGAAATTTAGAGGAGATCGTTTGAGCCCCGGGAAAGGACATACCTAAAAGTTTTTATTGCGATATCTAACATCCATGCGGGCATCAACGCTATTCGAAAGAAGATGTGATGTGAGTTAAGAGTGTGGCTAATAACAGCAAAACTATGTCAGTTTTATGAAATCGGAGGAAATCCTGAAATTGTCATTCCACATGTATGTCATGTATGTATTTCTTACAGATTTAACTAAATTACTTACGTTATTCAAATTACATTAATTGCTTGGGGCTAAACGATTATTCCGTATTAATCCATGAAAAAATAACTCAAATTTCCGACGGCTTGTTTACTTATTGTCAAAATGAGATTGTCATGTTATGTCAAAAGGGACTTCGTATATGAAACGGAGGTACTGTTGAAAGCTGGAGGGCGCACTATAAAATCCACCTAAAATACTTAAATGATACACCCTTAAATATTTTTATTACAGTATGTAATGTGCTCATAAGGTTGTTAAAAGCATATTTCTGTTTTGACCGCACATAGTCAGAACAGAATTTGAATGTTTGTATTTTTATCGTCTACATGTGGAAAAAAGTAATAAGAATAGCCCTGTTAACTTTTAAAAGCAACAGTTCCCATATCCACGCCCAAGATTACCTCAGCAGCCGTTTCAGAATAGTTTATAAACAGTATTGTACAAATTTACACCAATTTTTATTGCCCCTCAAAAAGTAAACCAATTAACGTGAATGAGTCAAGGCTTGCATTGTTTTCCAGAAATTGGCAATGTGCCAAGCCTCACTAGAAACGACTACTAATTAATAGAAAATTCTTGAAATAAATATATGTTAACTTCTTTAAAATAATACCTAAGTAGACACCTATAGCTGTGCAAGGCAGTGCCTCTTTTACAGGGCACTTTGTACTTTGTTTGAAGCGAAGGTCTTTATCGATGTTAGTTTTCTTGTTAGCTCTTGAATGTGTAGCTTGTTTTGCTAATAAATGTGTGCTGCTTTGTTAAATATCTTGAAACTTGTTATTTACTACAATATCTGGAACATGCGCATCTACAAAGTTCTCGGTTAGGATATGCACACAAAAAACCCTGTGTCGCAGCACTGGCAAAATATTCCATGCTGTTCGATGCACAGCCATCCGCGCAATTCTGTGTTGAGACGTCATGCTTGTTTGTAATATATTAATTTGGATTGTGTTTTGTGCAAAGTTTCGGCGTCAAGTAGCCATCATTGATTTTGACGATCGGTAACTCAACGTATATTTTTATTCCCTGTACGTAAATTGTGTTAGTCTGTAGAAGTCATGTTTGTTGTGTTCTAGGGTCGATACTTTCAATTACATTTGAACCATTAGCAAAGTTTCGGCGTCAAGTAGCCATCGTTGATTTTGACGATCGGTAACTCAACGTATATTTTTATTCCCTGTACGTAAATTGTGTTAGTCTGTAGAAGTCATGTTTGTTGTGTTCTAGGGTCGATCAACTTTCAATTACATTTCGATTCTTTTTATACCACAGAGGTGGCAAACAAGTTTACGGCTTTCCTCTTAGTACGCTGTTCCCGTAGCCTATGGATTTTTGCAATACTAACATGTACGGAACGGAGGAATGAATGGCTGTCCCTAAACTTTCCGAAAAGGAGAAATTATACTGCATGAACTACCCAACCGAAGCAGGTTTAATGAAATCCCTTTCTTACACCCATACACAACATTAGTTTGAAGTTTTTGTTACATTAATATGTTTGTTGTCCCTTAGTTTTGCGGCACACCCGAATGTCCTGTCCCATATAGATACCTACTTATTATTCATAATCTTAAAGGACCGGCTTCAGACCTTGGCAACCCAAATGTATAACAATATTGGAAGGTTGACGAGTTATCGGGATTAGGGTGCTCACTTCCCATATTGACCGTCATAGATATTCATAACCATCATGACATCTTGGCAGCTTAACGCATTCTCCGGAGAGGAAATATAGACAACGTCGTAGAACTACATATTTGAAAAAAACAATGTGTTATCACCAGTTGCTGCTCGTTTTGTTAGTTTCGAGATATATCTAAAATAGAATTTTATTAACGGGTTTGCATTGAATTCTTGATTAACGTTCACGAGATCGAGTTCGAGCATTGATTGTAAAGGGTACACACAGTGATTTGTGACCGAGTTGTCCCCAATAAAAAACCTATGTATATCTTGTTCCAGTGATTGCAGCATTGATTGATGTTGAAACGGCACCCAATTGCAAATAAAATCTAAATGAAAACAGATCTTTAGTTCAAACGACTATCTTTTCTTACAATAAGAGAATAAATCAAAGTTGAAATGAAAATCTCGCTCCGATTCGTTTATTGTTTTTGTCTCTTCTTGACTGCAATTTTCAATAAAAAGAACTTGGTTCAATCAGTACGCTGTAATATGCAGATGGCGCTTCTTATTTTTTATTCATAACGAGATATGTGTTGTAAAGTTTATGATTATTATACGTTCTTATTACTCGTATAATCATAATAAACTATTTTTGTGTAATTAATTCTGTATTAACAAGGAATGTCTATAATCAGTTACAGTAGGCTATTTTTGTGATACTAATAAATATATAGCTACTATAAACAGATCTGTAAACGATAAATAACTATCAGAGTTTCTATTTTGATAGTTCACACGATACACCCGCGGAGGCGAACATATGGTGGAGATGTTTATAATTCAAGTCAAAGTAAAAGAAATTGCCAATCAAATCTGTTTAGCAATCTGAAACTTACAGAAGTAAAACGAAATCTAAGATTAAAAAGGAAAAATGTACCTATCTAATCTTTGTGAGTGCACCCACTCTTCCAAGGCTTGTATTTGGCTGAGGGAAAAGTGACGGGAGGGTTTCCCTTTGTTGAAAGTTGAAATCTTACCCTAAGATAAGTTATTTCACTTTTTTGTATATATAACTAAACTACACCTAATCATATTAGATATATTTCGGGATTTAATCGCGTAAATTATTTAAAGGTACTAACCTTTTATTTACCCGACGTCGACGACCCTTGACCGCGATCGGTGCAATTCGATCGAAACGTCGATCAACGAATGTTAGTACCTTTAAATAATTCACGCGATTAAGTCCCGAAATATATCTAACTAGCTGGCTCCGTTTTTGCAACATTCCTCATTGCAGCTCCGCTCCTGTTGGGCGTAGCGTGATGTTATATAGCCTATAGCCTTTCTCGATAAAAGGACTATCCAACAGTGAAATATTTTTTTTAATTCGGATCAATAGTTCCTGAGATTACCGCGTTCAAACAAACAAACTCTTCAGCTTTATAATATTAATACTAATATTATTATTTATAGGAATAAGATTAGGCGCATTATTGTTTTTAAAATTTCGTGATTTGTATACATATCTGTATAGATATGTATACAAATGCGCCTAATCTTATTCCTAGAAATAATTAAATTCTACTTAATCGAAATACAAAACAAAAACTTCAACACATCTAGATTTCTAAAAAAGCTATTCGATTCCAAATATTTACCAAACTGTTACAAAAGTGTTTAACCAATTTAACAGTAAAAAAATTTTTTTTTCAGCTTATGTTATAATAAATATTTAGGGGGGTACCCCCTAAATATTTATTATAACATAAGCTGAAAAAAAAATTCATTCCATACATATGGAGTGCCCTCCTAAAAATATTTATTTTTATTATTTACGTATCAAACTAAGTAGCGGCTGCTACAAGACACCTTTTCACCAAATTTCATTGAGTAGTCTTTGAGTAAAATGCCTGTGGCATACGGACGGCCAGACAGAAGGACATAACGAAACTATAAGGGTTCCGTTTTGCCAATTTGGCTACGGGACCCTAAAAAGTTCTGTCGTGCCTAGAAGCTTCTTTGAACAGGAATTCTTCAATTGTACATATAGTTATATACGTTGCGTATTTATTTAACTATAACATGCACATTACTGTTAAATTGGTTAAACACTTTTGTAACAGTTTGGTAAATATTTGGAATCGAATAGCTTTTTTAGAAATCTAGATGTATTGAAGTTTTTGTTTTGTATTTCGATTAAGTAGAATTTAATTATTTCTAGGAATAAGATTAGGCGCATTTGTATACATATCTATACAGATATGTATACAAATCACGAAATTTTAAAAACAATAATGCGCCTAATCTTATTCCTATAAATAATAATATTAGTATTAATATTATAAAGCTGAAGAGTTTGTTTGTTTGAACGCGGTAATCTCAGGAACTATTGATCCGAATTAAAAAAAATATTTCACTGTTGGATAGTCCTTTTATCGAGAAAGGCTATAGGCTATATAACATCACGCTACGCCCAACAGGAGCGGAGCTGCAATGAGGAATGTTGCAAAAACGGAGCCAGCTAGTTAGATATATTTCGGGACTTAATCGCGTGAATTATTTAAAGGTTGAAAACATTCGTTGATCGACGTTTCGATCGAATTGCACCGATCGCGGTCAAGGGTCGTCGACGTCGGGTAAATAAAAGGTTAGTACCTTTAAATAATTTACGCGATTAAATCCCGAAATATATCTAATATGATTAGGTGTAGTTTAGTTATATATACAAAAAAGTGAAATAACTTATCTTAGGGTAAGATTTCAACTTTCAACAAAGGGAAACCCTCCCGTCACTTTTCCCTCAGCCAAATACAAGCCTTGGAAGAGTGGCTGCACTCACAAAGATTAGATAGGTACATTTTTCCTCTTTAATCTTAGATTTCGTTTTACTTCTGTAAGTTTCAGATTGCTAAACAGATTTGATTGGCAATTTCTTTTACTTTGACTTGAATTATAAACATCTCCACCATATGTTCGCCTCCGCGGGTGTATCGTGTGAACTATCAAAAATAATCAAAATAGAAACTCTGATAGTTATTTATCGTTTACAGATCTGTTTATAGTAGCTATATATTTATTAGTATCACAAAAATAGCCTACTCTCAATACGTGATTATAGACATTCCTTGTTAATACAAAATTAATTACATGAAGATAATTTATTATGATTGTATGAGTAATAAGAATGTGTAATAATCATAAACATTACAACATATAGTCTCGTTATGAATAAAAAATAAGAAGCGCCATTTGCATATTACAGCGTACTGATTGAACCAAGTTCTTTTTATTGAAAATTGCAGTCAAGAAGAGACAAAAACAATAAACGAATCGGAGCGAGATTTTCATTTCTCTTCAATTTAACAGTAATGTGCATGTTATAGTTAAATAAATACGCAACGTATATAATATGTACAATTGAAGAATTCCTGTTCAAAGAAGCTTCTAGGCACGACAGAACTTTTTAGGGTCCCGTAGCCAAATTGGCAAAACGGAACCCTTATAGTTTCGTTATGTCCTTCTGTCTGGCCGTCCGTATGCCACAGGCATTTTACTCAAAGACTACTCAATGAAATTTGGTGAAAAGGTGTCTTGTAGCAGCCGCTACTTAGTTTGATACGTAAATAATAAAAATAAATATTTTTAGGAGGGCACTCCATATGTATGGAATGAATTTTTTTTTCAGCTTATGTTATAATAAATATTTAGGGGGGTACCCCCTAAATATTTATTATAACATAAGCTGAAAAAAAATTTCTTCAGCTAACATCAACGTATGGCAAATAATTCGACAAGTCCTTTAAAACATTTTAAGGTTACTAACAAACTTTTTGATGGAGTAAATATTTTTGGAAATAATCGCTCCAAAAGTTGCATATACTGTGCCCCCCCTTAACTTTTGAACGTGTGACCATCACATATGAAAAAAAATCACAAAGGTAGCGCTTAATAAATACTTTAAATTGAAGTTATTTGTGACATGATCCATGAGGATATACCATCATTGAGTTATTGCCAAAAAACTGCGTTTCTCAACAAAAGTGCCATGAACATACGCTCTTCTACAGATGCAATTATACAAGGTTGCGGAACCCTACACTGAGCATGGTCCGACATGCCCTTGCCCGGTTTTTTCCCATTAGCTATGGCATTAGTAATGAACAAACGTATTGGAGACATGCTAGCTCAAGCTTTGTTAATACAGTTTGTATCTATTTCACTTCAGTCAACAAATTGATCTGATGTCTGACTCTTGTTTTGATCTCAAAGTGAGTAGGTGGCACTTTAATAAACCTGCTATTATTCGGAGACTGTCTTTAAAGATAAATATATAATGAAATTTGACTTTATATATGAACGGCCTTGATTTTTTAATGTTTTTAAGGAAATTTAATGTTTAATGTGCTAAGACAATACCTATACAAAGTAACCTAAACTTAAAGTTCCGTGGGTGATATGTACCTACCTACTATTACTGATAAATTTAAGGGTAACTTGAGTAATAGCTCCTCAAGTTGCCTCCACAGTCGTAGTGATAGAGAAGGTATTATAGTAACTAATTGGCAGTTAAAATGGCACTCGAAGCCTTCATATTATTCCCATCTATATTTAAGTACCTACCTACCTACTTTTAGTGGCAAGTAGGTATATAGTGATAAAAGTAGCCTGTGCATCATCATAAGTTATCTCCAATTGAACTAGCAATACGCTTGGGTTATTGCATTGTGCAGACAATTTGGACGCGAGCCAACAATGAGACCTCACTTTGTTGTTAATGGTGTATCGTATATCTATCATCGTTCTTAATTTTATTAGTTTATTCACCTGTGTTACAAACTTACCTTCGGAAAGACACATCGATGTATACATAGATGTAATAAACAAATGGTTGAAGAGTACAACGTGCCGATGAGCTACGTCTGTTAAAATTTATATTTAGAAACGAAGCTGAATGATTTCCGATCGTAATAAATGCGTTCATGTATCTAGGTAAACCATTACATGTCTACTGCGTTTGCTTTTGAACAGATAAAACCCGTTCTACATTTTTTTTAAATAGGCAATCTTTGTAGCGGCCGATAATTACAACATGTAAATACCAGACACATTGCAAGCGAAGTTTTTCAACAAACATAAAATCAATATTGAACGGAAAACATCGAAGCCAAAATAGTACTAGAAAATAAAAGCAAACAGACGAAAATATTATACTTGCATACTCGAACCGTGTTGCTGCAATATTTCCCGTGAGAACAAATTCCTTTTCAAATAGTCTAGTCGTAGGCATGTATGTGTGGAAAACAAAAGAATTCTATTAAAATATTATAAGTTCGACGAGTGAAAACAATAGTTGACTTTGTTGTACAGCTGTAAGCAATTACGTGTTGAAGCGTTAAATTTTTCACTTTGTCGTGAAACAACAGGGTCACCTCTGGACGGTCGATGTAGGCCACACGGTAAATTTAGTATAATTACCGCTTAACTGTAGAGAGTGAGAGAACGAGACGTTTGAGAGGGCCCTGAGAGGTATAAATTACTCTTTGTACCTACGAGTTCATAAAGCTGAACCCGGTTTAAAATGATACTTAGACATAGATGCACAGTCCTCAATAGTTGCTCGTATTTTAGCAAGAGTTTTTATGAAAGTACTTTATCAAGGGGTGAATGTGGCCGATAACTTTTGAAGATTTATGTAGTCAATTTAACGAGTTTTTGACATCAATTACGCTCGTAAAAGTTGTATGGGTCTCTACAAATACCTGTATGCTACAATTGTTTACAGATATCTACCTATTGTACGGCGATATGCAGGAATATATTTTATACGAGCTGTCCCGGCGAACTTCGTATCGCAACGTTATTTTTTTTTCTTTTTTTTTCACGTAACCTTCTACAGAATATTAATAACTAAAAAAAAGAATGCATGGGGCATCTTGGGACCAAGGGAAATAGGAATTCATTATCACGCTTTTATTAGCTTCATAAGTATGTTAGTACGTAACGGAATCTTTTAACGTGTTTTAACCCACTTCTTTCTTATATGTACTCGTATTACAGATTTTTGTTTATAAACTTTCTCGATGTTTACACATATTAGAATACTATCGAGACCTTTTATTTACCCGACGTTTCGATCGAATTGCACCGATCGTGCAGTCGACCCGTGACTACGATCGGTGGAATTCGATCGAAACGTCGGGTAAATAAAAGATTCGTACCTTATAATATATTCTAATAAATAGATTTTTGTTTTGGAATATCTGATAACCAACATTTAGGTATTAATGTACTACGTACATAACCTACTCAATAAAAATATACGATTGTAACTCTCGTAAAGGATAAATGCCTAATGATTTCGATGTATAGATAGAACATAATATACGACAGACATTTTTAATGATGAAAGTGAAGCCTCTTGTTATCTCGTAAAGTCATTCGCTCGTACAGCCTACATGCCCGCGAGCGCGGTAGACTTTTATATCCTTATATACGACTATAAGGTAACTGAATATTAGATTGAATAAAAGCTATAAGATACAACTGGGGAGGCACTATCGAATAAGTAGGTAATCTTCGAAAACTTCATTACCTACGTACGAAAATATAACTCCTTATATTCTGTGTAGGTTTTTAGAAAAAAACAATTTGTTTGATAGTCTTGGTCTTTTGAATACTAGAATAATAAAAGAAAAAATATTATTTGTATATTTTGTATAAATTATACAAGTAATATTTTATTACATTAGTAGTACAAAAAGTATGATGATCCGACTCATTTTTTTTTATCCATAAATGCAGTAGTTCATTCTATTTTATAATGCGGACGGACATAGCGAAACTATTCCGGTACATGGGTTCCGTTTTGTCATTTTGGCTACAGAACCCTAAAAAATGTTTGTAATAGAAATATGATAATAATTTGTAATATAAATATGAATGATTATTAATTACAATTTAATTATCGACATGTTGTAAATAATATTCAAATAGTTCGTAAACGTGAACAATATTAAAATATTTTTCGTGAACTTTACATTACTTATTTCAATTTTGTTTGGTTTACAGAAGTAATAAATCTATCAAAATTAAATCAGCAGAAGTGATACAGAACACCGATGACATATACTTAATAATATCGTAAATATTATTAAAATCTCATTTATCCGACTAATAATAATGTCATTGCGACGCTTTCTGGCATCAAACTGGCAACTATCATGAAAACGAATTAATAGAGCTCTAGTCTTTGATCTTTCTATTACATGCTTCATCGAGATTGTCGCGAACTATTCACAACTATAAACTAAAGTTTTACTTCAAAGATGATATTAATCAGCGGTGAATTTATTGTTTGTAGGCACGGGAGTGGGCCTGCCAAATTGAGTTTGAAAGGCTTAATCTGAACGTGTGTTTAGGCTTTCGCAACTTTAAAGTAAAACAGGAATCTTCTTCTTGTTTGTCTGTCTGGATTGTCTGGCAAGTTTCTTTATTGTATTGTGGCATACATGAAGGTATCAACCTCCCTACTTTCTTAGGTTATTGATCTCTTCTAATGATAGAAGTGTCTGCGATACACGTATTTCAAAAGAATGTTATTCAGATCGCAACTCCATTTAAATTTATGACAGGCTTAAGACGTTATATCAAGAAGTATAATGTTTAAAAAAAGTAGTGAAAAGGACAAATCTTATTATTAGGGATTTGACCTTTTTTCTTCGGTTAACATAAATAAAGCTCCAAGACTATAACATGTACCTAATCATTTTCGACCTCTCCCGGTATTATCTATACTAATATTATAAAGCTGAAAAGTTTGTTTGTTTGAACGCGATAATCTCAGGAACTACTAATCCGAATTGAAAAAATCTTTTACTGTCGGATAGCATACACAACATCACGCTACGACTAATAGGAGCGGAGTAGCCATGAGAGAGAGAGAGATTACGATTCCCTGTGTCGTGAAATCCAGTCTCTTTCATACCTAGTATATTTTACATTATTGTATGTAATATTTCAATTTTAGTAAGATAAATATTATGTAATGTATTTCTAACTTAAGTTAAGGGTTAAACAGATAAAAGCGCAGCTATTTAGACAGACTTGGCGTTATTTTTACAAGGAATTTTCTTGTCAAAAGTTCTAGCGTCCTAACCGCCTAAAGGTAAGTATGAATTCTGTCAGTTTACCACAAATCTTACGTTTTGTACAAAGTTCTTGTATTGTCTTAAGAAGCTTTGTGAAGTTTCAATTCAACAAGGAATATAATCTGACTCTCGATCAATCAAGAATTAACCTTTTAAAAGCAATGTCGTACCTTTGTTATTATTTAATACATTAATAACAGAAATCATAATATTGGATAGAAAATGTAATGTTGTTTTGAATTCGAGTCGGGAATGGTCGCCTTGCCGTCGCTTCTCCATTGCCTTTTGAAATGTATTTATTCAACTTATGGAGGAAAACACAGTTCAGAAAATGAATTTTAATGAAAATATAAGTATTAACTTTAGTAGAGAGATACCCTTGAAAGTACGTGAAGCTTTAATTTGAAAAGAAGCATAAATAATAAAGTAAAGTAAAAAAATCAAGTTGTATTTTTATATTTTTGTTTACAAACTCTGGCCCGTATTTTTTGTTGTTATTTATTTGCCCGGTTTGCTATAAATGTTGATAAACTTTCGCGATATGTACACGTTATAAAATCATATAAACTACGGGTCTTAATCGCGTGAATAATTTAAGGTAAAATACTTTGTTTATTGCCCGATGTTTCGACCGTATTGCAACAAAACAAACAGCTCTCCAGCCATCTCAGAAGTTTACTGACATAATAACAATCTCTCTTAGCTGTTACTGCCTCTGGGTGAAGTAAATAATCGTTAAGTCAAGTAGAGCAAGTAGTCTCTATACCAGCAGCTATAACAGGTGCCATGCAAGGGAAACTGGTGACCTAATTACCACCTTTGGAAGATATAACCTCGTATTAACAAATATTGTAGTAAGTATCCCAATAAACTTATCCCAGGATCCCAATTTCGGGTGCACATTAAAGCAATAACATACGAACATTGTGTCGTGCTTAGTGAAAGTAAGTACCTACGATCTACTATGAAGATAAACTTTTTTGTTTTTCGTATCTAATTAATTTATTTAGCAGTTATGACTGCAATATCAAATGTGCTAGCCTAAAATTGTTATTAAATTTAAAACTTTAACTGTTAGTCCAGACTGCCTCTGTGGCGCGGTGGGAGTGTATCCGACTGCTACGCAGGAAGTCGTGGGTTCGATCCCCACCCAGGATAAAACTTTGTGTGATGAGCACGATTCGGTTTATTCTGTGTCTGGGTGTTATTTATCTATAATATGTATGTATTTAGAAATATATAAGTATGTTTATCAGTTGTCTGGTTTCCATAGTACAAGCTCTGCTTAGTTTGGGATCGGATGACGTTGTGTGAGTTGTACCAAGATATTATATTATTATTATTATTCTTAAGTTCAACAGTAGCAGTTATGACTGCAATATCAAATGTGCTAGCGTAAAAGCGTTATTAATATTTAAAACTTTAACCGTTACTCCATCCATAAGTTCAAAAGTAGCAGCCATAAGTTGTGGTACAGTAGGCGAGTTATAGCACGATGTATCTACCAGCGACGAAGGGTTAACATTTTCCTAAGGGAACTCGATAATAGGTGGACACGGTTCTTTATGCGTATATTAAGTAGGTAACTAGAATTCAAAGGGAAGCCGAAAACAATAGTGTTCTAAGGATTCCTCGCCACTGGTTACTTCGTGATGTGGGAAGAAATATTCCCGCTTCTCCTATCAACCGAAGTTCTGATCGGAGGACAGAGAGAAACCCCTTTTTGATTCTATTTCCCTGTCAAAGTCAACAATCATGTATATGAATATTAATGAAGCAAGATTTAAGTTATTTAAGGTCGTTTAAAAAATGATAAACGCTTTAATGGAGAATTAGTACAACACGAAGACCGCCTTTCCCTTTTAAACTTATGTAACTGTGATTGCAAGTGCGACCTGTACCAACATTGGGTTCACACTGTGTCTCCTCGACTACGTTGTTGACTACCTAGGAGACCGTAAGCAGTTCGTCTGGCATCATTGCTTTAATTTACCTTTGAAGCGGCGGTAGCCTAATGGTTAAAGCATCGGTCTCGCAATCGTGAGGTCCCGGGTTCGAATTCTACCCATTATACTACCGACGTGAACCCACTCCTAACACAAGCCTTTGAGCTTAGCTGGAGGGGTTAACAAGATTGCTAGTAATGTGGGACACAATCTCACATTGCTAGTTATATTGATTTTAAAAAAAAACAGAAAAGCCTAAGGCGTATTCCACTCATTTGGGTGTAAGTCTATATTAGGCCCACTTTTATTCATGTTCCATGTTAATTAAATAACACCTTTCTTTAAGCATCAGGGTTTAAAAAGGAACACTTCACGTTCGTTAATTGCTCACTTATCATTACACTCAAACACAATAGTCTATACATAACGTTTGTACTCGACTTACAAACAATTTGCTCAAATATGACACGACCCGTTGTAATAAAATTATACCACGGAACATTTATCACATAAATGTCGTATACTCCATTTAATGTATGCATATTCAGTAGCTTGAATATAGAATTCAATGTCAGAGGTATTATTATGCAATTCTTCTATATTACTAACCAGTAAGTGGCACATTAAAATCCATTGAACAGATGGAACTAAACCGTCCTTTAACTGTGCCTGAACGGTTTTACAGATTTATAAATGATACAAATATGCGTACTAGGTTTATAGAAATTTCTATCAATCACATCTTTCTCTCTTCATTTATACCTAATAATGTAAAGTAGCTGTGTTTGTACATTGAACATATTTAAAAAAGAATCGGGATCAATTTATTGGTTAGTTTCTTAGGTACCTAAACAAATAAATCTAAATGACTAATTACTTTGTAAATAAACCTGACATTTAAACAGCCGCAATGAAGCCTGGATTCAATTTTGAGTTAAATTAAATGATGAAAAATTAAAAAAAATGTAAAATTGACTTTATCATTAATCATATCATAAAAAAAGAAGTGATCTGAAGAGATAAATTAGTGATAGACCGATCTCCTAAAAAAAATTGTTTTTGTTTCGACCACATTATTAAAATATATATATTACGGGTCTTAATCGCGTGAATAATCGGCCGTGGTCACGGGAAGACTAGTCTTCCCGTGACCACGGCCGTTGCAATACGGTCGAAACGTCGGGCAATAAACAAGGTATTTTACCTTAAATTATTCACGCGATTAAGACCCGTAATATATATATTTTAATAATGTGTACAAATCGCGAAAGTTTATCAACATTTGTTTCGACTAGTTGGAAACTATTGATTTTTGAATCCGAAACCTGCTTTGTTTTTTCATATTAGATATATTTCGGGACTTAATCGCGTGCATTATTTAATGGTACTAACCTTTTATTTACCCGTCGTTTCGATCGAATTGCACCAATCGTGGTCACGGGTCAACTGATGGCAGCTCATCGATGTTTCCGTAAGGCGCGGGGTTTATAATTTGTACTGTCGGTAATTCTACACACTACACTGACAACGTCGTTACACAGAGACGCGGTGTCGTTAAGGCTACGATCGCATTTGCTGATAACAGGATTCCAAGATGCTGAAAGCTTCTTGGAATCCTTCCTATCCTTCTTCTCGGTTGAAATTCTAGTACTTCTTGATCTCAACCGCCTCGCGCACTATCCTGGAATAATAGTGGCGATCGGTGGAAAGTACCTGTGGCTTATGCAATTCTATCCAGTGATTTGATCCTCATTCCAACAAATTAATTATTATTTACAGCAGCGATATGTTCCTTGACCCTGTCTGCAATTGTCCTTTTGGTTTGTCCGATATAGGAACTGCTGCAACTGCACTCCACCTTGTACACGTCAGGTGTTTACACGTACATCCAGGTACATCCTTCGCCGTTCATTAAAGCTTCGAAATCTAAGAGTGCGGACTATGTACAGTCTTTATGGAGTAATTCTTTAATACTGTTCCAATTTTATACGTAACTCCTTTGATGTACGGCATGAAAGCTGGCAGTCTGTCGGTATTTACCTCTGGTTTCTAAGTTCCTTACTGTATATAGTCCGAACTCCAGTTTAAAAACTATAATTGTTTTTTCATGTCTGATTGTTTGGCGTTGACACAAAACTTTAAGCCTAGGCGCGCACTAGGCAGCCTGGCTACTGTAACCAGGCAACGGCAGCCAACAAATGTATAGGATTTTGTGGCTGCCAGGAGCGCGCTCTCCCAGCAACACGCCTAGTCTAAAACACTTTTTTTTTAAAGCTAATGGGTCATAAAGAAGGTTAAAGCTTAAAACCAAGAGGGCGAAGATGTGGGAAAGGCATATAAAGAAGGTACTACTCAAATAATAATTTATACGCACTTTGTTGTTAGAGCACAACTCTAAGGTGAGTCTGCTTTAAAAGTTAATTATCGTTCCCCAAATAAATGCGGAATACAAACCAGAGGTAGGTGAATATAAATGAACATTCAAAAGTTCTAATTACCAACGCAAAACTTAGTCTTAAGTCAGGACAAAGCGTTCTAGCAATATAAACGGAAGTCTTCACAAAGAGGATTTTCATAAACTCATAGTAACAAGAGTGAAATTAATTTTCGCCAGATACACCAGGATTGCCACCAAGCCCTTATAATTAAACTCTTTTGACAGCTAAAACATTATGTCGGACTTTTATTATACCCCACTAGTGTACAAGCCCTGTATTGAAGGACCTTACAAACATACAAATCACCGACACAAAGTACACCCAGATTCGGAACAACAATTTGTGGATCACTCAAAGTGGTATCCTCAACCCACGACTTCTTTCACTAACAACTAGATCAACAAACCAGACTAATAATTATAATATTTAAAAAAACCTATTACTTTTTATAAAGATTTATTTGCTTACATAACTTATCTTGGTTACTCGATCTCTTCCTCGGGTTTATTTCTGGCTTAGTTACTGTTAAATATACTTACCATTATTTACTTTATTACACTGTGGATTCGTTAATTAGTAACGTTATACAAATGACACCGAAGAGTAAAAGCAATTACACGTTGAGGTCTGGGTCTACGAATTTACGTAGACACTGTATACGAAGATGAGTCTACGTTAAATCAGTCTTAGATGATAGGAAGTTGGAGTCTATAGAATCCAAGACTCAATATTACTTAAAAGTAGTATTGTTTAAAAGTTGTACTGATGGTTGGGTCTAGGAATCCCCGTAGACCATATAAACGTAGATGGGTCTACGAGGATTCGGAATCGAGGTATACGTAGACTTACTTAGATTTCGGTAGTTGTAACGCGCGGCTCCGCGTTCCTTCAAAGTTCAAACAAAATCCGACATCCCTTTGCCCTCCCCTTTAGGGTCGAATTTCCAAAAATCAGTCCTTGTATCAGTTTTATCAGCCGTGTGGTACGCCTTAAGAATAGTACTATCCCATCTCTTCTTGCGGGCGTCATCAATGCGACTAAAGAATGTCACACTGGAGGACGGGAAGCAGCGTCCTCTGCGTACTTTAAAGCCTTACTGCGATCGCCAAGCCGCTCGCCGAGCGTGGCGATTATGCCAATTACTTCCAGGATCTACAATAAGTAGGTTATACTGAAGAGACCAGTGTCCAGCAGTGGGAAATCATATGGGTTGTTAAAAGCTGCAAAGTTCAAACGAGCTTGGCATAAACTCGTAGACTACCACCAACTGGATAACGGGCAAAACCGCAGGCTGACACTAACTCATCGTACAGTAAAAAAACGATAACTGGCATGAACTCGTGGAGAGGCACAACCTCACAGACTTGTATAAAATCAAAAACTTACGAAAACTCCATGACTAGCACACACATGACGACTGCCATTAATTATTTTGTTTATATTTTGTTATTTTTGTTTATGTTTTGGAAATTATTAATAAGTTAACGAGCGTATCTCGCCAACAAGCGGTGTAGCTTGGCGAGTAAATTTATTATGTATCATTTTATATTTTATTGAATAAAGAATTAAAAAAAAAAAAAAAAAAAAAAAAAAAAATTTCTTTATCCTGTCATCGTAACAATGTCTTAGTAACATTAGTAGATGTTTGACCAGCTAATAATATCACAATTGCGGTCGAATTATTGTGATATATTGTACCAATATATCTCCTTGACATATACACTTCATATACAAGGTATAGTAGATACGGTGTAACTATACCTCTAACGAGCATGGCTCAAGTTATTACGACCTCTTCGATCCAGATATATTGCCAGTATAATATATTACCCCAAGAATCATATTTGCTGGATGTTAGCATAATTGAATTACACAAATAACTAATCTTCTTGTTATCGATGTTCGTATATCATAACTTTCCATCTCTCGATCTAATGATGTAACTTGGTCTTATGGTTAGGGGGAACTAGCCATTTTTCTTGAAACTTCTCTCTCTGGCTGTGTTATATAAACTTATATAGGTAGATAACGATATGAATTATCGGTAAAGCAAATGCTGGTGAAAAAACAATCAGTCAATTGTAACATTTCCACAAATGACATTTCTTAGTTTGGAATTTCTAAACTGATATTATGTCACTGAAGATTCCGTAAGGGGATTGCGAGGAAGTTAGGTATATTTTCATTAAAAAGAACCATTTAAAGTAGTAGTAAGATGCCACAGACAGTTAGCGGCGAGCAAAAATACTAAGACTCCCAATTTATAATATCTATGTGCTGGGGTTTAAAATTACTTATTAGCTGCCAAAGAGTTATGAATACCTACCAACTTATAAACAAAATATTGTCTTTGTTTGCCATCTATCTCAATCACTCACCTCAGTAGTACTAGTTTGCTGTTATTATTTTTCAGAGACAGCAATTTCAAATGCTGCCTCTGTGTCGCGGTGGGAGTGTATCCTTCTGCTACGCGAGAAGTCGTGGGTTCGATTCCCACACGGGACATCAATTTGTGTTTCCCATTTTGTTGTTCCGAGTCTGGGTGTACTTTGTGTCTGTGACTTGTATGTTTGTAAAGCACCCGTGGCTTTACACACATACAAGTCACACAGGGCTACTGTGGGAGACGTTTTTAAAAAAATATTTAACAAAGAATGACCGTCCTGTGATGTTTCTTGACACTTGTGACAAATGGCCGTTTTTATTATCCTTGATAAACAAGTATAGACTTCCATTTTTGATTTTGTCAAATGACGTCCAAATGTCAAAATCAAATGGAAGTCTTACTGTTGTCTTATCTACTAGCACTAAAGAGGTCAGTGATCTCTATCTATGACGACAGAGAGAACTTAGGTAGACCATCAAGGTCCACCATTTTGACATCAAGTAGGTATTCATAGTACAAACACTTAAGATCCTTAATTTCATAGAACAGATTCCCTATGCGACAGTGTGACTATTTATAATCAAAGAATTTACTATTTGATTACCATTTCGTTCTAAAACTAAGGGTTATAATTTTAGAATAACATTTAATAGTTAACGTAACAGTCTAAACATTCTTGGCAATGGAAATGATTCAGATTTTCATGAACTCAGTAGATATCCACGTCACAATTTATAATTTTAAACTAACATAAAATCAATATGTATTTAGAGCGAGGATCATGATTACTTTATGAGCAGTACCATCTCTTATTCAGTCGTACAAGGGAACGCTGTTTAGTCTGTAGAAACAAAGATAATGGATTATAAAATTAATTAATAAATATAACGCAGAATTATTAAATCGCTAATTAATATCCGTTGACCTAACATCTGTTTGGATTTAAAAATAAGTCTCTCTCACTCATTTAAACATGGCAGCCGCAAGATGGCGCTTTTGTTTGACGTTTACATTTGAAATGCCGAGACATTCTCATTCTTATATATTAACTTAAATAATTAATTCATCAATCATTAATTAATTGATTAATCATTCTAACAAATGAAAAAATTACAAATCCACAATGTCATGTGAAATGTAATCATCACTTATTTGTCAATAATAAATTGTCGCAATGAGCACGATAGCGCGAAGAACACAAGATAACTTGAATGGCTTTTAACTATGCAAGTTTTCAATGTTTTCATCTTCTTTTTTATATATTTTTTGTAATTAAACATCTTGTTGGTGTGTCTGAACTTTTCACTATACCAAAAATAACCTTGTATATATGTATATACCTAGTTCGGCCATAAGTTCTGGTACAAATGAAAATGCATTTTTTTTAATGAAGTAATATTACTAAAACTTATATGTTCATATTTATTAAAGTCTCAGCAAAAAATAAAAACAATATTCTATTCAAAATGGCCACCTTTGGCTTTTTTAACTCCGACTCTAACAAACGGTGTTATAAGTTTGATGGGTAGGTACTGTATAGGTACTAGTGTGCCTGTCTGATACATTAAAGCGTCTAAACAGGTAAACAGATATTGATGCGGCTTTTTATTAGGAAGTTGGTTTAATCGGAATAGTTCAATTTTTATTGATAAATCGGGCTATATGTTTGTCACATTTCACATCAACTTTTATTTCAACCGTCAGGGTCGTTTTAATGTACCTACACATATTAGCTTGTTGCTGAGAATGAATGCCTAATTGCTTACTAATCATTTAAGTGCAATCAATTATGCTGAAAAGAATCGCTATAAGTATTTTCCTTGTTTTTATCAGTTCAGAGTCCTTATTCACGTTCTTTTTTTCCGTTTTTGCGGCAATCCCAGGGGAACTGTCAAAATCTTGTCATATTGTAAATAAAGAGCTGCGCTTAGAAATGTATTAACGAGCATGCGCCGCGGACACCTTTGAGCGCACTGCGCATGCATCAGTTCGCATGGGCTTGCCGCGAAAATGGAAAAAAAGAACGTAAATAAGGGCCCTGGTACAATCTAATTGCCTTGATGAACATTCAGGAACATTTACAAATTCGTAGCCGAACACCACTACAAAATAAAAACCGCTGTAAAAAAAAGAGAGATCTCCAAAAGCGGTGATATTTTTATTCCATATTTCCTTTGCAGAAATGTTCGCAAATCATAAGTGATACGTCTTTTTGCTAACTATGAGCAATAATAGTTTATTGACTTGTGTACTAAACAAATCGGCATACCACAATATCAAAACTGGAGTACATATCAAGCCCCCTAATTGGCTCCCTTACAATAATGAATGTCGCTATGTGTTAATTGGCTTCATCTACAAATAGTTGTTACAATTCTGTATGTACTTACTTACCTACTATATCGCTAAATTAAAGGCTGATTTACTCGACTTTTCTTGCCTGTTGCATAAATTGAAGCAATAACAATTAGTATGGTCTAAACCACACAATGGTATCGTGTGAATAACCTTTTATTTATTGCATTCAATTTAATAATGCTCTTGATTATACAAGAAAATGGCATCGTGTAAATGAGCTTCTATTGTTTCCCCAAAACACTGTTAAAGTATATATATTACGGGTCTTAATCGCGTGAATAATTTAAGGTTACCTATACCTATACCTTGTTTATTGCCCGACGATTCGACCGTATTGAAACGGCCGTGGTCATGGCTAGACTACGTCGGGCAATAAACAAGGTATTTTATCTTAAATTATTCACGCGATTAAGATCCGTAATATATATATTTTCATAATGTGTACAAATCGTGAAAGTTTATCAACATTTACACTGTTAAAGGTTCGTGTCAAGCACAAAAATCATCAAAATATAAACAGTACTTGCTTCAAGTCAGATTTTTGTTTACTTTTGTATATTCAAATTCACCAAGCCGTATGTAAATACCGTAACATTTTATGTCTTCATTCTGAGTAAAGACATCATAATTAAACTTATTTCGAAAGGAACATCACAATAAAAACGACTTTTTATTTTCATTTAAATGATAAACACTCGAATGCATCAACTCAATGAGTCAGCCTTTGATAATTTTGCGTAACACGGTCGTAAGTGTCACATATCTTAGTGAAATAACCAGCACAAATAATAATTATAAGCCAATAAAGCACCGCCCAACAGACTACTTTTCAAACAGACAACAGTAAAGGTGATTAGTGACTTGCACGTACCGCAGGAACAGCACGAGCAAATTTTAGAAAATACACAAAAAAACAATCACAATGATGACTAGGTGTTCTTCTAGAGTCAATCTCAGGATTCCTATCATTATGTACAGTTATATTATTAAAGGGTAGATAAACTATTAGGCTGATTATGATGGAATTTGATTCGAAGATAACTCGAAGATTTTTGAAGGATTTAGGCACTTTTTATCACGACTTTCCAAGCGGGTACTCTTACGATATCCAATTGTTATTATACTTAATTTGAAAATGTTTTCAATAGCATTTATCTTCAATCAGTTCAGGTACAATCTAACTACCTAGATAAATAAACATTCACAAACCGATAGCAGAATACCCCAGTAAAATATGAAAAGCTATTAAATGAAGAGACATGTTCAAAAGCAGTAACGTTACCGGTCGATATTTCCTGTGCTGAAATGCTCATAAATCGTCAGTGATACATTCGCTTGATACCTACTTCTGCTAGCAGCACGTTACGGATTAGCGAGCATTCACCTTTCCGGAGTCCTAAATGTCCACATTAATGTAATCTATTGTGAGATGCATGTAAAGCTTTAGTGGACTTTATTTTTGGACGCACATGAATCATTTAGTAGACAATAGAGTCGGTGTTGACCCGTCTAGCATTCTACACAATAATAACGGTTGAGTAACATCCAACATATAGAAACCGTAGAATGTTCAAAACTATATATTAGTTCGTAGTGTAGTATGATAGTTGAGTGAACGAAATACCCGAGTACCAAATTTGGAGAGTAAATGTAAACTCGGCAAATATTATACTTGCCTAGATACCTATTATCTGTGTAGTGAAGCGTATTGAAACAGGCTTTCCGTCCAGGTTCAATTTCACGGAGAAACTAGGTAGTAAGGCACCTGTTCTACCAGCGGCGAGAAAAAGAGTAGCGAATAGCGATTTATCTTTCAAAAAACGTACATACTTATGTAGATCCAGTGTAAACAAAAGAGATAATATTAACAGTTTATCGCTCACCGGTCCCACTGCCGTGCCGGCGAGTACTCGCTCTATACTGTATCTCTTTTGTTTACACGGACGGGATCTACAAAATACATCTGCTGTACGTTTCTTTAGCAATAAATCGCTACTCGCTCTTCGTTGTTGGTGGGACAGGTGCCTTAGATTATTTAATCCTGCTATTCTAGAAATTGAATACCTATTTTGATAATTTTATCATGAAGACAGTTGAAAAGGATTACCTTGCCTTACTATGATAATAATCACTTTCGCTCTAGGATCAACTAGTATACTTCACCGCAGGCCTCTTCAATCCTGGGTCTTTATTTATGTTCTTTTTCGTTTTTGTGGCAATACCGCGCCGCACATGTGAATCGGTGGATTTCTAAGCGCAGATATCTATTTATTATTTTGACAATTCGCGCGGGCTTGCCGCGAATACGAAAAAAAAAAAACGTGAAGACGGACCTCGGTCACAGAATGAATTGAATCATTACTACTCTGACTCAAAGCAAAACTACAACAATCACAAAAATAAAACAAAGACTTTTACTTCAAGTTATCCTCTCGAGTGGTTAGATTACATTCTTTTGACGCAGCTGACACCCGCTTATTACACGTGTTCTCTGTACACATGACTCAAATCAATCATCTGATTCCCTTGAACACAAAGACTTCAGATTATTATTGTTTTCTCCTATCCGCTTTGATTTAACAAGTAACTTTTATATGTGCAACATAACCCACATACTCGTAAATGATTGACGTAGATTAAAGCTGTCAGAACCTAAGCCAATCATGAAGTAAACATTGATATTGAAAGAGCAAAGACGTGTAACACTTTACACATGCTGGGTAGGGATGTTTGAGGCTTAAGTAGGTTATTATTGTTGTTATAATAAAAAGGAAAGACGTTTAAGGGATTGCCTGTTTCCCGAGAATCGTTAAAATGTACCTAAGGGTTTTTTTCTGTTTTTGATGTTGTGAGCTTCCAAAAACTGCTTACCGTCATGATAAATGGCTGCTTTTTGCTGACTAGAAGGTTCCCAGAAATTGAATTAGCTATGACGTATAACACGAGACTACCAAAACAAATATACAAAAACAGAAAACAAACTTTATCAATTATAATTTCTATCTCGTTAGAGTTCGTATCATCAAATTACGTAATAAATCAATATCTATAACTTGTCTACGTCTATCTTTTCTTTCATAAAAAACAACTAAGTTAATTACTGTTGCTGAGATGGGTCTTATTCTAAATTAGATACGTAAAAAAATAAAGAAAGAAAATTTATTTTTTCTTTTAGCAATGTTTTTGAGTTCTCCAGTTAATTTCTTCAAGTGTCAAATGTAACTTATGATTACTTATGTAGGCACTTTAACTTTATCTGTACAAAGATTATTTTCTCTTTCTGTCACGTACTCGTACGTCGTAACGTTTTTATACTATTTTAAACTACCTAATTTACTTATTAGGTAACATATCTTATCGAGGAAATGTGAAAAAGATGACTGCTCAGTTTACCTCCATTTTCATAACCAACTCTACCTATGATTTATTTTATTCTATACTTATATTATAAAACGGAAGAGTTTGTTTGTTTGTTTGTTTGAACGTGGTAATCTCAGAAACTACTGGACTACCCATTTATCGTGGAAGGCTATAGGCCGTCACGCTACGACCAATAGGAGCGGAGCAGCAATGCAAAATGTAATGTTGCAAAAATGGGGAAAATTGACGCAGACGAAGTTGCGCGGGACAGCTAACATGTATAATACTTATTCAAGTATTCCATATACCTAGACTAGCAGACCCGTAAAACTTCGTATGCGTCAATGTTCCCAAGAATTTAATTTGAAAGAATTTTAACCAGCAGTTCATGACATTATTACGTTTAAATAAAGAAACAAACTCTTCAGCTTTGAAATATTATATATGAAATCGTTTAAACTAAACAAATTTATCATGATAGGTATATATTCATATATATCTCTATGGTATTAAATATTCTTATTAATTGTGTTCTGGTAACATTGCCAGCTGCAGTAACACGATCTTCTGGCAACAAAGCATTCAAGTTAAAAGTTTAATCTCGCAACTCCGTTATATCATTTGACAACAACTTGGATTATCTACCGAAGCTTGAATACAATCCCTTGCTGTGGTTAGAGGTTCAAGGTGATAACGTTATCAAATTCGCCTACGCTACCAAGAACTACTTGAACAATCAAAGACAGTTTGAAGACAAACGTTATGGGGCACCCAATTAATATGCAGTGATAAATAATTGGAGCGTGAAATTAGCCAGTTTCTAAACCGCCCCTATAACAAGTATAATAGATTTGTTTCTCTAGAATCCGATTAGAACAACTGTTGTTACTGAAGTGTGAACAGGGAATAAGGATTGATTTTTAGTATTGTATCCACCTGGTGCATCAAAAGCATAAGACTCTGCTTTCATTTCAGTATACATATACATAACTGTATAAATATGGTAGAATTAAGATAAATACACGTCTATACTATATCATCGTTCCAAACACTCTTATTAAACAGATTTAGTTAACTGTCTATTTTGTACGAATATCCGTAGTCTGTCAGTATCATAGTCAAGCAGGCTCGTAATACCTATTCAACTTTGAGAGTGTTACTTATTCTTTTATTCTCCATCGTAGCCTTTTATCAATAATATTGTTGGATACTTATTTCAAATTCCATTATTTTGGTCTTGTGCCATCCGCATCCAATTCGTTCCTGTAGTTTTCTTGACATACTCGTGAAATACATAGTAAAATATCCATCGTCTTCCCATTACTTTTTTGGCTTTCCTCTAGGCCTTTTTTTCACACGCGTTGCCCACTCCTATATATAATACTAGATTTCGCCTGCGGCTTCGCCCGCTTAGTTGATTTTACCCCCTGAAGGGTTGATTATTTATCGTTTTCGATCAAAACGCTGAAACACGTTTCCTTATTTACAGCCACAAAGCTAAGTACAGAATTCCATGGATCTAACCTCAAAACTGACGGAGTTCTATACACATTTTTTAACCCAAATTACAGCCCCTTATGAGTTGATTTTCCAAAAACGCTGAAAACGTGTTTCTTTCTTTTAAATTAAAAAGTCAAATACAAAATTTCACATATCTAATTTCAAATCTGATGGAGTTTCATACAAAGTTGCAATCCCTATATTACCCTCTTAGGGGACGAATTAAAAATCCTTTCTTATTGGATGCCTACAATATAAAAAACATTAACTGCCAAAATTGTAGGTTTGTAAACCTAGCGGTTTAGGCTCTGCGTTCATAAATCACTCAGTCAGTCAGGACAACTGATTATACCTATATGTATACATAGATAGATGTAAGTAGGTACCTAATATAAAAATAAACAGTAGAAAAATAAAACTCGAAAGGTGTCCAGCCAGTAAAATAAAATCTCATTTTTGTGACATGTTTTTGATGAAATATAAATTATGACATTTAATACCCGGCGGAGTACGTTGTTTACAATATCAAAGAATGTTCCTTACCAGTTAAATAGGATTAAGGGCCGTCCATCATTTTACCTGGAGGCGACTCTCAAGAAACAGATAAAAGCTTAAAACTGTTATTTTATAGTGAGCCAAAATGTATTTATGTATTACCTACCTACTGTTGTTTATTAACTATGAAAAACTTATAACTGACTGCTCCGGTGGAGCATTGGTAGTAAGTTTGATAGCTAGGCTAGCGATCGTAGGTTCGATTCCCACACCGGACAAAACTTAGTCTGATTCATAAAAAAATGTTCCTAGTATGAGCATACTTTTGTCCATTAGTTGTATGTTTGTAAAGTCTCGTGACCCAGGGCTTCTACCTAAAAGAGGGCGTTTTCTTTTTATACGAGTATAAAAACAATGTGATTCTGGTATAAAAGACATGAATTATGAAAAAAAAAATGCTAAAATAAAATATCTTTGGAATTTTCATTTATCTTGTGTAATAAATATATGCGTTATGATAAAAATAACATCGAAAATGCTCCCGGTGGATCTCGTTTTTCAGAGGGTAACAACGTAATGTGTTTTCATAGGTAATTAAACAGAGCAGTCAGGCGGTTACTGCCTGCACTGTATTTTGTATTTAAACCTTATTTTATAAATTACGTTTTTAAGAGATAATACATTTTCGACGAATTTGCAAAGGTTTTACCACATCAGCGGTTTTCCACGCAATGTCAGTTAAGTAAAATATAGGTAGGTACTGAGACGTGAGGTTGCTAGTACTAGGGTGCGTAGCAGGATCTATTTCTTCACGATGGTGAGGAATAAAAAGACTTATTTCCCCGTTACTGTTTGGATTATTACAACAATTCATAAAATAATTACATTCCAAGACTTTTTTGACCGTTTCCCTTGACGCTTACTCCAATTCTCCCAATTGTTTTCTTATTTTATTTTCCATCGCTATTTCAAACGTTTGGAACGTCAAGACCAATAATGAGGCTTCATGCTCGAGGCAGTTCGAATCCACGACCCACCTGCCACAGTACCTTCTACTAGAAGAGAACAAAAATGAAACCAGGTATTAGTAGGTACTTATAACTTTAACTTCTTTGAGATTAGTACCCACTCATCTCACCTGGGAAATAAAACCGCCAAAAATGGGCAAGACGTGTAACGATATTATGGCATTAATTGACAGGGGGTAAGCCAAAGAGCTTAAAATATTGTGTATACTGTGTGTACGAAAATACATTTCCCATTTTTAAACACGGTAACTTGACAATAGGAAATACGCCAGACATAACAGACCCTAACACGTGGGATTTTTCCTACCCACCTATATTAAAAATGGTATTTCAAGTATAAATAACGTGAAAAGCCATGTCTCTTGACCTATATCAACCCTGTGTCACTGATCCGCGCTACATTTTTTGTTACACGCTCATGGAAAGTATCTAAATTCTGAATTTCCCTGCGTAAATATATTACTTACCTCCCGTTTTCTTAATATTGTTGTGATTTGATATTAAGTAAATAGGTAATACCTAACAATAAATAATGAACTACATGTTATTTAATAAGAAAAATAATTGAACAGAGTTTTTTATATTTTAAACACGTTTCTTGACTTTTCGTTCGATTTAATTTTCTCCAGTTTCGACAGTTTTCATAGGAAGAGCGATTTACAATAACATTTTAAAGTTAGACCACCTAAATGTATCTATTCATCTGTACCTGCTAACTAGCTTTATCAATTTTACTCAACAGATAACTGAAAACATGAGATTTGGACGTACAGATTTTAGCCTCATACATTATTCTCCTCAATAAGTGGAATGATTAAACTATGAGAGGACGCTTAAATCGGTTGACGGTGCCAATTTCAGATAAATTATTCCCATCTCATCACTTTCAATGGCCGTAATTCAAGCAGTTTTCCGTCTAGTGCGATAAAATTTTATTTCATTCAACGGACTGATTGATTTTCTAAGTGTAGAAATAGAAAATGCAACAACGTGTGGATACTACGTCGCGTTTTAGAAAATCTAAATCCAAACCCCAAATTTTCGATTGACCAATTGCCTTACCCTATTTTTAAGAAGAACCCTATTGCAAGACACTGACTTTACTGGCTCATAGAAACACGCGATCAAACTGTTGCGGAAGGCTGTTCAATTTGAGCAAAGATACTCCCTGTCTCGGACCTATCTCTTTGAAATCGAGATGAACAGATATTTCTATGTAATTGAGGTTTGCCAGCAAGATATTTGATAAACATTTTTGACCGTAAAAGTAAACTCATTTTCACAAACTTCGTCATCTTGTTAAACGATTTACGAAAACTGCTTAACGAAAGGCCTGAGAGTGGCGCATCTAAATGGACATAAATATTTTACAAGAAGATTGAAACGGGTGTGAGGGAGACAGCGAGATACTACAGCTACACCTGACGAGTTGTCAGCAAAAAATGTCGTATCTCGACTTTTATTATTTATTGCTTATTTTTCCCTTTTGAAGTCGTAGACGAAAGTAACAGAAAGGGGAACGCGTGTAATAAAAACGATATTTTACAAACTTTGTTACTTATTTATTTAGGAGGGAATATTGTTTACGTTAATTGAAAATTTTAGAACATTGGTAGCTGTCAGATTGGCATTTCAATACGACCGAATTCTAAAGCGGTATCCTAAATGGAAATAGGTGAATTCCTTGCCAATATTCGCAAGTACTTGTCAAGTCCACTTGTAACAACTCAAACAAATGTAGCTGAGCAAGTTGAAGGCTATGGAAAAAGTTTGTTGATTATAAAGTCTGTACCGAGGTTGTCAAACATTTCCCTTCCAATACAAGTTATAATAAGGTAACAGAGTATGAAGCGTCAGAAATTTTGGATAGGTTAGACTTTAGAAGGTAGTCAGAAACTTTGGCGCGTTTCTTAATATAACCTTACTTATGTGTTATAAATAAGTACAAATAGGTACTATTTTATATATTTATATTTATGACAAACGTTTGAAATAGCGATGGAAAAGAAAATAAGAAAACAATTGGGAGAATTGGAGTAAGCGTCAAGGCGAACGGTCAAAAAAGTCTTTGAATGTAATTATTTATGAATTGTCGTAATAAAGCGTTATAAATAAGTACAAATAGGTACTTATGTATATATATATATATTAAACAAATTTTAGACAAACCAATACCAATTAAATTGATATTGGTTAGTCTAAATTTTTTATGAGAAATTTCTAGAGTAAATGTTATAACGATGATGGGTGATTAACTGTACCTATACGGTTTCCACTACGACAACTAAGTAGGTATCATAAAGCTAGTAAATATGAAGCAATTAATCCTTGTTAGGCGTATCTCACTACAAGGCTTAAATATATTGATTTCAAGTAACCTAGAAGGATAGTGTATGCGGTCGGTTATAGAACGTAAACCCGGAACAGATTGACATGACCAAGTTCCTCCCGGGAGACAACTTGTAAAATGCTTCAGAGATAACGTCAGCTGCGGTGCGGTGGGTGGGTTAAGCAGTGGTAGCCTCCAACAGTTACGCAAAGTCTTAAGTTTTTTAAGCGTATAAACGAAGTCATTTAAAAACAGCTCATAAAATATACCTACTACAATTAATAACCTCATTTAAATTTGCTGTACCTAGTTGCCGAAGCTAAATATCGTTCTCAGAACTAACAAAATTATATTTATTACGTTTGGAATCTCACTAATCAAATCGAGTCACAAATTTGAGCCAAGTCATTGGAATTTTATGTCACGTACAATCTAAAAGAAAATTTGACACAGACCCGGTACCCACATCACAGTATTCTAATCTAATCTGCCCGTCGCCTTTTTGGACAGGAAAATGTAAATTCAGAATAAACGTTTGCTATTTTTCACTCATTACCAGCGTATTACACAATCACCTGTTAAATACTGCCCAAATACCCCAGAGCGGTGTAAGCTCTTGTTTAATCTATACTACGATGCTTTTGCTTTTACCTTTTATGGGAATTACACGGTAGATATCTCATCTACAAATATAGTTATCTGTGGTTAGTTAACTACACGTTACTGTAGACCAAAATTGTCCATTATTTAGGGACACGATCTATAGATAAGATATTGGTATTGCTGTTTCTTTCATCGGATTTCGGTCCTGCAAACGCATTCTGTGGAAATATTTTGATGTATTCCGATTATAATTGAAGCTGTGCTTAATATGAAGGTACTAATGGCTAAAAGTGGCAGTAGCCTAATGGCTAAGGCATGAGTCTCGCAATCGTAAGGTCGCGGGCTCGAATCCTACCCATTATACTACCGACGTGAACCCACTCCTAACACAAGCCATTGAGTTTACCTGGAGGGGTTAACAGGATTGCTAGTAATGTGGGACCAAAATTCCACAATGCTAGTTATCTATATTTTTTTTTAATAAAAAAAACTTACTGTTTTAACTTCCAATACTAAAACCCTTCGTAAACAAGCCGCTGATGGCGTCAACAGTTAGGCTATTAGCCAAATGAGTTCTATCATCTGAGTGAGATTGAAATTGTGCTGTACCTATAGAATGCAGTATCGGTTTATCTTCTAAAAAAAATATAGAATTTGTTCAGCGCTATAGCCTTAGAATTAGATAAATCTCGGAATAATATAATTAGTAAGTAAACCTACCGACGAAAACACATTCAAGGTCGTTAGCCATCATTGAAGATTAATATTTTGTCGTTGAACATTTTGTGTTCACTTTCCCTATCCATTTAATTCAAAGATGATTTATTATTCTGCTAGTTCATTGAAAATTAATGATGTGTAGTCATAGTAATGACCGCAGATTTGACGTCAAGTACACCATTTTATAGATAGGTCTTTTAGTTAAAGAGTGTAGTCTAAATATATTTATTTAAAAACTTTATGCACAGTTGTTGTACATAGGCGGACTAAATGCTAAAAGCATTCTCTACCAGTCAACCTTAGAGTGATGTAGAGATAAAAATAGTAGTAGGTGCAGTAAACTTGTTGGCATATGAACTATATATAATAAACAATACGTGAAAACGAAATAATAATATAGGTACCAAAATACGCATAAATACAAATAAATAATAATAATAATAATATCTTGGGACAACTCACACAACGCTGTCTGATCCCAAACTAAGCAGAACTTGTACTATGGAAACCAGACAACTGATAAACATACTTATATATTTCTAAATACATACATATTATAGATAAATAACACCCAGACACAGAATAAACAAAAATCACACAAAGTTTTATCCTGGGTGGGGATCGAACCCACGACCTCTTGTGTAGCAGTCAGATACACTCCCACCGCGCCACAGAGGCAGTCAATAAACATTATATTCATCCTACACATAATATACATACCTACGCTATACGACTTTCTGTAATTGTACCTACAATTCAAATTTAAAGACCATAGATTTGCAATAGATTTATTTTTGAAAGCTTTTTGTTTTGTTTTCCCCAACGTTTCCATTGAATTCTGAATTGCCCCAGGTGTTCGAGGTTCAACGGGTAACTGTAAAGGGATGAAAAATAAAAACTTATTAGATACGGAATACTGCCAGACTGCGAGTAGAACGGTTAATGCCAGAATATTATGGCAAAGTTTAAATGTTAGCTCCTATTGGCTTGAAACTAAAAAACTAACACTGTAACTACCTAACTCTGACTTTATAAATGGCGAGAAAGAGAGAATTGCAATCCAGAGCCTTAAATGTTCACACGTTTAAGTTGTACGACACGTTCGACAAAGTCAACATCAAACATTGGTTTAGTTGAAGAAACACTTGTAATTGTACAATCCTACAAATAAAAAAAAAACAAACGGTTGGCAGTTGGATTAATTACTCAATTTGGTGCTTTTATAAAACATCAATGCTTGAAACAGTAGGGTTCGCAACAGAATTTTAAACAAAAATAAAGAAAATTAAGGATCACAATTTTACAGAGTAAAAGATTCAATTTATTTTAAAAATAGGTATAATGTTCCAATTTGAATTTATTTGCTACGGTCTTTTTAATTAACTGTCAACAACTGTAGGTAGAACTCGTCTTGTTGGTTTAGTTTTCAAAGTTTTACTGAACCGAAACATCGGGTTTTGATCTGCTTTGGCCCGTAAAACTAGGTCGAGACTCATCTGGGCTGGATGATTTAGGTTCGTAAACTATGGCGATGCGATGTGAAACTGAAGGCTAGCGCAGTTACCTGTAAACACACAAGCCAGACAAGATATCATGTTTCGAACTACCGACAGGCATTGTATTAGCCAAATTGTTTATTACAACGTTGAGTATGGTTCCTAATGATTAGTAGTATACTGTAGATTCCCACACCTGTTTCAGAAACATTGATGTAGAGACTTGAATTTATTTATTTTTTTATAGATTTTATTTTACCGTGTTGGAGCGTGATAATAGAAATAATTATATTCGGCATGATTTAGGTGGAGCTAAATATAACGCTGAATAAAATTGTTAACTTAATAAATACATATAAAAAACGGAAGGAATTTCACCTTTTAAAGGGTACAACATAAATGGATATTTCGGATCCGAATCGTATGACTCCATATGACAACACCTTCACAAAATCTTGAAGTGGCGGTAGCCTAATGGCTAAGGCAATGGTCTCGCAATCGTGGGGTCGCAGTTTCGAATCTTACCCATTATACTACCGACGTGAACCCACTCCTAACACAAGCCATTGAGCTTAGTAGGAGGGGTTAACAGGATTGCTAGCAATGAGGGACCACAATCCCACATTGCTAGTTATCTTTATTAAAAAAAAGACGCTAAAATGTTGTAGATATGTTAGTTTGTATGTGTGATTCTTCAGTTAAGTACCAACAGTATAACAGTAGTACCAATATTTACACGGGCGGATCCTCGGAGATTGTTTATACACAAGCAATTTAAATACACATA
The DNA here is from genome assembly GCA_945859575.2 of Herminia tarsipennalis. NCBI lineage: Eukaryota > Metazoa > Arthropoda > Insecta > Lepidoptera > Erebidae > Herminia > Herminia tarsipennalis. The sequence continues at coordinate 10,686,331 of OX243840.2, forward strand.
CATGTAAAGTTTTCTATGACACGACAGCGGGACGTATTTTTCATATCAACGTGATTTAGACGCAAGCACTAACCTTATAGGTATTCACAGATACGTCAGGCCGTGTCACACGATACTTTTTTCACGCGTTACTGATGCGCGCCAGACCCAATTATTGAGTAAAGATCAAGTCACACGCTTCGTGTCAGCCGGCTGCGCATGAAATAAATATGTGGTAGGATTTTAGCTGTAATGTATTTTGTGACCTCTCTGTTGAAATCAGACGTAGGTGTAAAGGATAATGAGGCTAATAGTTTAAGGCTAAATATCTATGAATGAGGGCTATGATGTTTCAAATTTAGAACATTACATTACAGGTTAATAAAAATTTGAAACTTATGTGCTCAACCAGTCGGTGGACTTGTTGAATACAGGAATGCTGATTCCTAAAGCCAAATTACTAATAATAATATAATAATAATATCTTGGGACAACTCACACAACGCCATCTGATCCCAAACTAAGCAGAGCTTGTACTATGGAAACCAGACAACTGATAAACATATACTTATATATTTCTAAAAACATACATATTATAGATAAATAACACCCAGACACAGAATAAACCATCGTGCTCATCACACAAAGTTTTATCCTGGGTGGGGATCGAACCCACGACCTCTTGCATAGCAGTCGGATACATAATATAACCGTTCCACCTCTTAGTTGACCTCTTCGAAGTGATCTAAATCGACTGGAACTGGTACTGGGGGAACATTGAAGCTCAAGACAGTCAGGTAAATATTCAGTATTCTCGCTATCGTCGAAAGTGGGAGGAAGGTTGGACCTGTTATAGGGAGACATGGGAGTAACAGTATCCTTAGTAAAGGCTCTCAAAAGTTGCCAGAAAGCTTGGTATGTAAGGTTCTAAACTATATCATGTGCTTTGACAGCTCATTGAAGTGATCTAAGCTGGGCCCTATCGCCTCAGGCGAAACTCTATCGTAGGCTCTGATAGCTGCGATCATTTCCTGGACGACGTCATCGGGAGGCACCAGTGGAGGCTGTCCTCCACCGGTACTCTCCGAGAGCAACCGCTAATAAGTGATTGCACGTGATTTGTGAGGGAGTCGAGCGCCACCACCGTTATTCCTGCCTATGATAAGCCTGGTAGGAGGAGATCAGTCAGAGTCTACCACTTCTGGCCTGATCGGAGTAAAGCTCCTGTAGTACTTCTATCCCAAGCCATAAAAACGGCGAGACCTACTGTGTTAGACATTTACGGAGAAGGGTGCGCGCCAACTTATTTGCATTTTTGCCTACTGTTCTGTATCTTACTTAAGCATGTCATTGTAGTTATGTAGTTTGTGCCCAAATTGCAAGAAAGTAAACGTTTTCTTTTCTTTTTATCGAACATTACCTGAGGTTGATGCTTCTTAGGAGTGCGACGTCTAGTACATCGGGTGCGATGTGCGATGTGCTAGGATAGCGGGGTAGTGGGTTGGCTCATTTGGAGCGAGAATATCGAAACCTAGGGATTCAGAGATCCTGTTAAGACCTCTTCCCCATCGGGTTGTAATGTTACAACCCTAAAGGGTGCTTTTGGCATTTAGGTCTCCTGCCGAGCTGACTGCACCCCCAAGGTTGGTGAGGGCGGCGAAGTCCCATAGTGAGGAATCTTCGGCCGGGAGGCAGTATATCGAACCTATCACAACGGGTTGGTGTTCTGACATGCCTAGCTTACATATCGAAACTTCAATGTTAGGCAAAATTCAATGGGGAGCAGGTCCATGGGAACGTCCACTGTGCATGGAGTGTTAAGACGTAGTGTCCTGATAAGGACAGTCGCTGTAAGATAGGCCACTGACTGCTGTGAAAACGGCACGAAGAGAAGTTTCCCATTATAAGGTCTCTTTTTTAAGATAGTGGCGACCTAATTCAAGTTTCTTTGACGATAATTTTATGAAATAGTCTCCAGAGAAATAAATGGGTACATTATATTCAGTTATTCATTACTCCGTAGAAAATTAGCACGTAATGAGAGCGTCTCCTAAATTTACAGACGATGTCCTATTTCGTTGGTACAACAAAGAGACCGGAAGCACGAGACGGCAACGAACTAATGTGTTCTTTGTTAAGAGAATTGAGTGTGACTGAACAATGCTTATTTGGAGGTAACTCATTACACTGTCAATGATATTTACCTACCTACTATGGAAGGTGTTATTAGGAGGTGAGGTTATTTGTACACCTATAAGTGTAGAACGTTATTCGAGATTAATGCGCAAAGTTTTGACGCAATTGCGTTTATCAAGCAGTGTAATTTTCGAAGTGAAAACTTATTTAGCGGCGTTGTGCATTTTTTTGGTATGGGTATAAAATGTTAAACTCAACTGTCGCCTCCGTAAGGCCGATGAATCTCCACCTAACCTCACTTTTTTGTTTCTCGAAATGTTAGGGTCACTACACTACTTAGTAGTTATATTACTACTGGTTAGTACTGTGGTATTATGAATAAATACTTAGTGGACGTATAAATTTGAGTTTTATTTTAATTTATTACCTTAATAAAACCGGATAAAATAAGAATTTGAATGTTATTATCACATTTAACAATTATTAATAATGTCCCACCGTAACAAAAAAATAATGTTCTGCTTCTGTTTGCTTTCTATATGATATATACGTCATATAAACACGTATATATCGTCATATAGAAAGTAAACAAAATTAGATTTTTTTTTTTCATTTATATTTGACTTTTCAGGTGTGTTTTCATACCATGCATGGTCAATATCTAAAACACGCATTATGTGACATTTTCCTTTTAAAACCCAACGGTGATGTTTCGAGAATAAATCAAGTTTTGTTTACCTTTCAATATACTAACACACAAATAAACCTGTCGGAAAATAAATATCAAGTTTCCTTTGACATGGCTTTTATTAAGTAACTTTTCTAGAAAACAAAACAATTTTTGTGTTTGTGATTGATATTTTTAATTTAAGCAAAATGTTGGTCTGTTTTGCTAATTGTATACCTATCTACTCTCTAAAAGGGTAGGAAATATCGAACGTAACGAAAAAATATTTATTATATAACCATAACCCATAGGTATTTCACCAAAAGCTTAAACTCTTTTAAAATGAGAAGACTTAAACCTAGTTAAATTTCATTTATTGTTACCTACGACGAAAAATTAAATAATTTAACCTAATCTCTTTATTTTTGCGTAGGTATGTATAAGTTTCTCGTTATATACTTAAGTAAATGCAATTAATTTAAAAGCAAACATAATCTTATTAATGTCAAAATGTCGAATTCTCCTTATTCTATATCCGCAAAATAATGAACTTAGGTACATTATTTGTTGTTAAGTAAGGTAAAAATTAAGAAAGTAATTAGATTAAGTTAAGTATATAAAATGTTAGTTGTCGCTGTAGCTTAAGTTTCATCAAAATCTGTGCAGTAGTTTTTGGGTGAAAAAGAAACAAACATCCATCTATCCTCACAAACTTTTAGATTAATAATAATAAGATAGAATTGACAAATCATCAGCCACACAACAAAAACAAACAACGTTTTACACTAGTTTTAGTCAGTGACACTTTTGCCCAAGAAATGTAAATTCGTACAACCAGCTTTATGTCAAGCATGTGTCCACATAACCCACGTCAGTGTGATGTTGTTGCATAAACCGTCAACCGTCTCTAGGGTTATGCTCAGATAACATTGACGTAACGTCGTGCCAGGAGGCTCTAATAGACACCGAGACATGAGATACATGTGTCATTATACCATGGACTAAAGGCGATCATCCTCTACCAAGTTTTTAATATGCCTACTACCTTAAAATCCGTAAAAAAAAACACTTTTCTAAGTAACCCTAAATATTCTAATTATAGGAGATTCCAATTCTATAAATGTTGATAAACTTTCGCGATTTGTACACATTATGAAAGCAATAAACAAGGTATTTTACTTCAAATTATTCACGCGATTAAGACTTGTAATTATATCTAATTCTAATCCAGAGTTAAAATGTCAGTTACCTGGCAATGAAAGTACCAATCTCCATACAAGTACAACGGCGGCCTAATGTTAGGTTAATATCTCTCAGTAGGTCGCGGGATCGAATCCTACCCATTATACTTCCGACGTAAACCCACTGTTAACACAAGCAATTGATCTTAGCTGGAGGGGTTAACAACAGGATTGCCGATTGCTAGTAATAGCAGGACCAATCCCGCATTGTGTATTATCTTAAAAAAAACAACTGTCACCGAAAAAGACAAAAAACTGGTTTATAGGCATTAGCAGACAGATCCAGAACTCAGACTTGGGAGAGGTTTGACCTAAATCTATACTAATATATAAATGTGAATGAAAGTTTGTTTGTTACGCTTTCACACAAAAACTACTCAACCGATCATCATGAAACTTTGTACACATATTCTTGGAGGTATTAGAAGTAACATAGGATTATAACAAAAAAGGGAAAATTTACGCAGACGAAGTTACGCGGGACAGCTAGTATAATATAATAATAATATATATTTCTCTGGTAGGCTCCCTTTCCCCTGATTCGAAACTGTTATTTATAGGTTCGTATTACATTATATCAATTATAAAAAGTGTTATTTTGATGTTTACCAGTTACTTATATTTAATTTATAAGTACTAATTATGTAGACATGCGATGAAGCGTTGCGAATCTGACTCATGAATAGGGATTTGGGTATAAGACTTTCCATCTACATAGCGATCTTCTTAATCACTAATTGATATCGTCGTAAGTAGTATGTATTAAGTTCGTTAATTAATTCCTATATTACTAATTAAAACTTATATGCTTGATCTCCTATTATCCTATTAAAATACGAGGGTAAAGAACAATATACTAGATAAAATATTTGTTTAATCAAACTTCATAGAAGCCTTTGTGTACATGGCAGATTTATTGCCAAAGGCATTTTTGTCAACCATGACCTACCTTATTTTCACCCACGACGGAACGGAGAAGGTATATGGGGTTTGGGGTGAGAGATTTTGTGTGTGCACTGGTTCGTCTAAATCAGATGCCGTTTTCTGTAAAGGGTGTGTCATTTGTCTTCGATAGTTCGTAGATATATTTTATGATGGTTACTCCTAAATTCATAAAAAATGTCAGTAAAGATTTGTGTTTATAAGCAACAGTTCTTAAATTGATGTTAATACACCAGAGTGAGCCGCAAAAAGTTTTGTAAGAAATCTCTAAAAAAGCACAAAATGAAACATTTTGAAAAAACACACGACCCATACTTTGTAATAGGAAAAGTATAAAAAAAAATTTAGGCTCCCCCGACCAATACGATTTAAGTAGTACGAAGAAATATCGTCGGGGGCTGCTAATGGCTGCCATGCACATACACGAAATATAACACACACTGAAATATTTTAGTTAATTTCAGAGCCCGACGAGTTTTCTTCGTACTACTTACCTCTTATTGGTCGGGGGGCCAAAAATTTTATTTTATACTTTTCCTATTACAAATGGGTTATGGGTCATGGGTTTTTTAATTTTTTAATGTTGTTCTTTTACCTAGGCAGGTTTTGTTTTTTTTAAAGTTTGATTAGTGTCTATTTACCAAATGTTACGATCTATTTATTATCTATTTATGACAACTCTAGCACTACGAAAAATCCCTACGCCGTACAATGATTCCGTAGTTTTTAAATTTGTAAAGTTTTGTTACACAAAGTGGAAATTAGCCCACGATCTCACAGCGTTTCTTACCTGGAAGTCTACGCTCAGACTCGTGACGCGTTGGGAGCTTATCATGTGAGCGTAGGGTAAAAGATATCGATCACAATATAATATAAATTTACATAGATCATGTTACAGCAACCGTATACGTGCACCTCCCTTTGGCAACTCGATTTAAAACTTGTTCCAAGGAGTATCAAAGTAAGTAAAAAGCTGTATTCGCGAGAGAAACGAAGCTATAAATTCCTTCTTAAGTCGCGAATAGCGAGAATCCAAACAAGTACATATTTCTACTCTTAAATCACGAATAAGTCGCAAGAGTTCTTCACTCCTAAATTACGAAAACTCGAGAGAGTTCCACACTCTAACGGTACTGTGAATAGGAAAGTTTTTACAAGCAAAGATTCGTATAAGACGAGTACCTACATACCTACATCCATATTATTGAAATGCTTTGTGTGTTAAACCAACAATCGGCATTGAAATGGCTTACAAGAGTTGTATTTTTGCTTTTATATACGCATGGCTACATTGTTAACCTCTAATAATACTTATATATTAATAAAAATGTACCTACGTTTTTAGAAGTAGGTATATGGGGACATTTTGAAAACTAAGTCCACAATGAAGTTACCAGTAGGAGTTAAGGTAATATATAGATATTTTAAAACGTTGATGCATTTTTATGAAAACAAGTATGTAATCATAAAATTCACTGAACCGTACTAGCTCCCTTCATACGATAAAAGGAAATGGTTCAAAGTTTAGTTTCGCTCAGTGCTTGCAAGGTTTGTCCCAGATAAAAGATGAATACCTATAGGTAATTAAATAAAAGCTTGCAATAAATATAACCTGACCTGTCATTAAGATATTAATCGTCATATTGCGACTTGCACTTGCATCAGGATCCAGAGGGGGGGGGGGGGGATAAGGGCTATTGCTCCCTCCCCCAAGACTCATGACTTTTCCAGTGTTTGCCATACATTTGGTCCGTCGCACTACGACGAATGACCCACACTTGGCCAGTTGGGTCAAATGTCCCACCCCTAGAACATGATTCTGGATCTGCGCCTGGATCTGTCCTTATACAAAGTAATTCAATGTACCTACCTACACATCGAGCTGCTAGCCCATAAAAGTATCAGTGGCACCCAAACCCTTGTTTGGCAAAGATGACACCGCACTGCGCTCTACATTTGAGACATTATTACTGTCTCAAACATTGTGACTGCCTCTGTGGCGCGGTGGGAGTGTATCCGACTGCTACGCAAGAGTTCGATCCCCACCCAGGATAAAACTGTGTGTGATGAGCACGATGGTTTATTCTGTGTCTGGGTGTTATTTATCTATAAATATGTATGTATTTAGAAATACATAAGTATTTTTATCAGTTGTCTGGTTTCCATAGTACAAACTCTGCTTAGTTTGGGATCAGATAGCGTTGTGTGAGTTGTCCCAAGATATTATTATTATTATTATTATTAGTTCGTAAGTCTCATTTGCCCAGTAATTTCCCTTGCTAAAGTGCTTTCAACCGAAACATAGTAATGTGTTACTGAATGCGGTACCAACCAGACAGCCTATGGTATAGACCTACCTTCTATGTGACCAGTGAATAGAATGTAGAAGAGAAAGAAAAAACTACTTACTTTGATTTAAATTGGATAAAATTGGTACTAATATGGTGTAATAAAACTGAAAGGTTGGTTTGTTTGTTTGTTTGTTTCAACGTGCTTAGCTTGAGGCTTGACGAGGGTTATAAGCTCCTTTTTATCGCGAACAAATCTACGGAGGCGAATTTACGTAGGAGTCTTCTGTAAAAGTTTTCTTCAGTCTTCAATATTAGACATTTTCCAACTCGTTCACATTCTCAAGCGTAGTCATAATCCACAATGCCGCAAAATTCTTGCAACAACTTGAGCAAACTGTGGTATGCCATCAAGACGTACTATGTTGCCCGAGCATAAACCTGCCTTTTGCAACAATAAACACTAGGACGAGGCAAGGTGTATTTAAGTAGGAGAGACGTGGAACATCGACTTACACCCATCTGATAACCAGAAGAGGCTTATCTATACTAATATTATAAAGCTGAATAGTTATTTTGTTTGTTTGAACACGATATTCTCAGAACTACTAGCACGCTACTACCAATAGGAGCGGAGCAGCAATAAAAAAATTGCAAAAACGGGGAAAATTGACGCAGATGAAGTTGCGCGGGTCAGCTAGTTTTTTATAAATTTTATTGATTTATAAACATGATAACTTGTCAAACGAAAAGCATTCATGACTATATTTTTCGATTTTAAAATTTCACAGGGTAGCAATAATATTCCATTCCATGAATGGATTTTTGCAGGCGATTATTTTCGTAATTAAATTATCTTTCTTTCAATACCAAATTTTATTGGTTATCAGATCGATATTGTTAGCTATATTGTCTTACCTGTTCATACCTTGCCAGGTAGCCATAAACATAAATAAGTTGGCCAACCTACCAGAACAAAATCTCCATGTTCAAAAGTGTCAGTTGAAACTACAAACAATTATAATCTCTACATCTCCCAAAGGTTGATTGGTAGAGAATGCTTTAAGCATTAAGTCCGCCTATGTACATTTTTTGTACATTAAGTCTTTATATAAATAAATCGGTTCGGTTATCAAAACAGATTACAAAAAAAATTAGGTATAATGACTTTTTGATAGGCAAGCAATAGTCTTGTTTATAAATTATGTAATGAAATTTGATACATTGATTTGTCTCATTTGGTTATCACATGAGTATAAGTCGATGTTCAGTATCTCTTAGGCTATAAGTATTTCATCTCGTCAATTGTAAGCTCTTACTAAGTAACTTAAGAACATAAAAATATCACAACCACTGAAAGTATACAAGGAAATCTTCGCTTGAGTAACGTACACATAGGCATTACACATCTCGGAATACCTTCAGAGCAAAGGAGTCATCCTTTAATCACCTATTGTTTTTAGACCCTCCTCCCCTCTGGTAATACTTAGTCATGTTTTAGACTTAACCCCCCCTTCCCTACCCAAGATCACGCGTGTTTTTTGGTACAAAAGTATCCCAACAATTTTCACACGAGTGTGAATCTCGAACTACGGGGGAGTAATTGGTCCAACACTGGTCAAATGTGAGTAGCTCGCAAAACGGGAGCACACTTTATTTAAAATAATCGTTTAGAATATAATAAGAGCGGTTAAAAGTTTGTTACCTACTATTTTCTCCCAAATTTTCTGTAGTTACTGTTATTACGTCACGTTACTTATTTATACAAAGAATGTACGAAGGCGGATTAATGCTAAAAACATTCTCTTCCAGTCTACCTTTGGGTGATGCAGCGATTAAAAATGTAAGTGCAGAATGTTGACAGACTATTAACCTAACATAAATACATAACTAGGATGCTAGTTCATAAAATAATATAAAATAATAAACCCTGAGCTTAAAATTTAAGCGATTGGGTGCCATCCTAATTTCAGGGGCAGCGCATTCCAGAGTAAGACAGATTGTACAAGGAAATCCAGAAGAATGAGATCGACATAAAAGCAATGGATTGTTGGTAGAACGAAGATAAGTACTATGGTTGGCACACAAGTATTAAAAAGAAGAACAGAGGTAAGAGTGGCTATTAGAAGAATTAAGAATAGAATAAAAAGTACCTACGGCGACTACGGCGGCCTAGTAACTACGGCGACAACAATTATGGAGCCAATTTAGTTGGGAACGGAAAGAAGACACATGGTCGAACTTACGAAGACTGAAAATAAAACGAATGCAGTTGTTAAGAAGTCGATCGTATTTATAGAGAAGGTCAGCGTTCAGATCAAGATAGCATACATCACCATATTCAATCAGGGGAACGTTATGTTTTACAACTAAGCACTAAAAAGTATTAAAAAAAATATAAGATAAATAAAAGATTGAAAGGTTATCTACATTAAATCATGCAGTCGGAGGCATTCATGAATCCCAGTGAACTTACTAAACACCTCCGACTGCATGATTTAATGTTATCTTGTTTCAATCTTTTGCAAGCAGGCGGGTTTTTTATTTTTTTGTTAAATAATGTTAAAGCGCTTCGAGGCATGTAAATTCTGATTTATTTACACCTAATATCTACTAATTAGCTTCACATCCTCAGAACACATCTATTATCTTTGTTTATATCTAACGTGTAGTTAATTACACAAATATGAAGCCCGACGCGTTAATATTGGTTAAATTTTAGTTGGTGGGTATATGTTCATTAATATCTACTAATTACATGTAGGTATAATGTTACTATATTCAGGGAAAACTAAACATACCTGTATTGTTTGTTATCTTTGGCCATCTTATAATCTTGATATGTTTTACGAATAAAAGCCGCTGGATTTTGGCAACTTATATTTTCATGTTTTTTACTTTTAACCAGTAATTTTTGATCTTCCATCATCATTACCAACTTCGATCCCTACATCAATATTAGTAGAGGATTTCACGAATCGGATAAACGAATGTTTACCAAACTAAGTACTAAAAAAAAACCGAACTTACCTATTAAAAAAAATAATTACAATATAAGTACAATTGACCGGCTATAAAAGTTCATCGTACGGCCTTAGGTCAACAAGACAATAGGTACACTTTTCAGCTTACTTTTTATAACCTAGAGAAAATCCTGATCTCTATCTATTTTCTTTATAAGTAGAACAAATTTCAATAAAAAGCAATCAAAACCCATTATACGTGAACCCACTCCTAACACAAGCCACTAAGCTTAGTTAGAAGGGTTAACAGGATTGCTAGTAATGTGGGACCCACAATCACACATTGTTAGAAAGCCTTTAAAAAAAATAACGTTACGTTGTTTAATTGAAATTTAAAGTTGGTCCTTTAGGAGAAAATAAAACGTACCAAAAACTGTCAGTCAGACACGAGTCTTTTATCGACGGCAGTTAACAACTATAAGCCTTATATTTATGTTATAGCCATCATATATGTTTTCCTGGAGTAGTTTTACACAACGTTAAAGAAAAACATAATATATAAATAATATTCAAGTTACTAAAGCAAAGTTGAAAAGCGTATTGTGCTATTTCTTATTGTTAACAACGAGCGGAGATACTCGGTGAATCGTTCCATCTGAGTGCAATCGACAGTGAAGAATTAAATTGTACCTGCTTGTACCTTTGCTATATATCAGCAAACGCTCCCTGAGATCAAAGAAATAATAACAGACTACCATAACTCCAGTACATACAGCTTCTGAAGTAAATTATGTACACGCACAAATAATCCGTAGACTGATCTGCATTTTATTGTTCTCTTTACAATAGGACTGTATACACTTCCGTATTGTAATATATCGTAAGATATATATCATAGCCCTCGCAACTGTTAGCCAAACAATGAAATTGATCTACAAACATTATAGGTAGGTGGCCTTCTTATTGGCCCAGCGGGAATGCATACGTCAGCTTTGTGAGATCCGTAACTGTTAGTTCCGAGTTTAAGTGTAGTTTGTGAAGTCTCTCGCGAGACAAGGACCGTTAGGTTCTTTACGAAATAGAGAGAATATAAAAATACCTACTAACATTAAGCATGCAGTTATATGTACGTCGTTATAAGAACAAAAAGTATAGCAGACTCTCATGTGCAAAACATATATCTAAGATAGAAACAAACTGAAACTTTCGCTCAACAAGTTTACTTCCTGTTTATGTCGGCTGCCATCATCCGCACAAGTTAGCGAATTAAGGGAAATAGGATATTTCTAAGTTTGTAGACGATTGCTTTGTAACTTAATTATAGTTTGGTTATATCTTTATCTGTACGCAAGTATCAATTAATACCTACCTATTAATGACGGGAATATCAGTCAGCCCATACCTACGATCCTCCCCGAAATAGACAAAGGATAAAGGACACTCAATTGCATTCCACCCATCGTGTAGATCGTACGAGCGACTCTCACTTGGCCGGTGTTCTAAGATAATCCTGGGTACGCGCGTGCTGGTCTATCTGTGAGCCATACCTGTTTATTCTCTGATTGGCTGACATCGAATTTACAGAAGCCCGTCAGATACAAGAAACGGGAGGGAACTCAAGTTTCGTAATGTAATAGGTACCTATAACTAGAAGCAATTTCGTATACCTCCACTTATCTACTGATGTATGAATGTAACATTGACATTTATGTGAGGTCTACTTTCGGTGTAAGTAACGAAGATACATTACGTGGTTTACTAACCAAATTTTTACGTAGGTAACGTTACAGTGGCAAATTGGGTATTTGACTACTATCAAAATAAAACATTTTAAGTTAACCATGCAATAATATGTCATAAAGTTTTTAGAAAAATATGTTCATCTTTAATTTAGCGTGTTTCTTAATTGACATGAAAAGAAATAATAAAAGTCAATGATTTGGCCATAAAAAACGTCACATGCTAGCATTTTGTACAAACTTGTAAGGAACGGGTCGTTTTTGAAGTTTTTAAAAAAGAACTGATTTGACGTCAGTCAAATACCCTATTCCTAAATGTACAAAATGTTGACACATTCGAAGATTTACAAGCAGTGTCAATCTTTTGACAAAAAATAACAAAAATTCGACATATCATAATCAACTTCAATTATACTTAGACTTCGTTTTTTTTTTTTAGTTTGACACGTGTAGGTATAGGTACAGATTCGCAAAAGAGTCTGCGTGGCTTGCAGATGCCTACGCAAACCACTGTTCCTATACTAATATTATAAAGCTAAAGAGTTTGTTTGTTTGTTTGAATGCGATAATCTCAGGAACTACTGGTCCGAGTCTTTTATTGTTAGGAGGAATCGAATTTATTGGAAAAGGATCGAGGAAGGTTTTAGGCTATATACCATCACGCTACAACTATACCTATACAATAAAAAATGCTGCAAAAATTTACCCAAATGAAGTTGTGCGGGACAGCTAGTTTTATTATGGGTACGCTAACCGCCCCTAATCATCTGTAGGTACTTATAAACGTTCATAGAGTGTACGAATGCTTTATAGGTACGCATGTGTGTAACTACAATTACATCTGGTGGCCATTCGATTCGAAGAAGGTTTGAGGACATTATTATATTATTACTTAGTGTTCCAAGTTTTTATATTAAAGGTATGGAGGAAAAAATCGTCCCGCCTAAGACGATTTTTTCATCCATACATTTAATATGTATGTAAGTATATAGCATAGAAATGCTGTATATGTAATATGCATAGCATAAAAATGCTTTACAAAAAAGTAATTTATTGTTATGGCTGGGAACTTTTATTACACATACCAATCAGGTCCCACAAATAATAAATAAAAAAACCCCTACCTACTAACTTTACAATAACGTTTTTACTTACATTCTATGATAGGTAGTATTTCTAATGGAGAAACACCTACTATATTTATTTTTAATAATAATAAGTTGGTTAGTAATCCACGCACTTAACTAGTGTTTATTGAGGCGTGATGTTTAATGAAGCGAAGCGAAAACCGCTAATCGAGGCCGCGGCAATGGTGGATCTACGTCACGTCGTCAGGAGCCCTCATATTCGCATTTTTTTTTTATTTTTCGTTAGCGAAACGTGGAACGAAAACGTGTGGTCAACTATTTGTATCTAATTTTATCAAAATTTGAAAATGGGTTGGGTAGCCTTAAACTTTCGTCATATATTTAATTTGTTTAAAAATTTTAAAAAAATAACTATTAAAAAACGGGCTAGAGTATTTCGGACCATTGTCAGTGTAGGGTTGATTATTTCCAAAAATATTCATTTAATCAAAAAGGTTAATTAGAAACCTTAAAATGATTTTGAAAGACCTGTCGAATGATGTACCACACGTTAATGTTTGCTGAAAAAACATTTTTTCAGCTTCTGTTACAAGTATGGATTGCCCCCTCATATCAACCCATATGATGGCCCACTGCTGGGCACGGGTCTCCCCAGTAGAACCTACTGGTATGTAGATCCTGGGGGTAATTGCCATAATCGCCACGCTTGGCGAGCGGGTTGGCGATCGCAGTAAGGCTTTAAGTACGCAGAGGACGCTGCTGCCCGTCCTCCGGAGTGAAATCCCCTAGTCGCCTTGACGACACCCACGGGAAGAGATGGGGTAGTACTATTCTTAAGCCGGCACCACAAAAAATATTTATTTTTATTATTTAGCTATCAAACTAAGTAGCGGCTACTACAAGACAAATTTTTACCAAATTTCATCAATATTCATTATCATTCGTCTTTGAGAAAAATGCCTGTGATATATGGACGGATAGACAGACGGACATGACGAAACTATAAGGGTTCCGTTTTTGCCATTTTGGCTTCCGTAGCCTAAAAAGTCGTAAAAGTACGAAAGCATGACTTAATTATCACCAGCAAAAAAGAGAAAAATGTAATCCGCTGCTTTCATCTGTTGACACCGGCGATGCGACACTGACATATAAATTTGGTCAATTGTATAAATTTTTAGGTGCCACTTTTTGAGCGCCTATCTACACCTTTTTACTTACTTAAAACATCATTATTTAGGTCCGTATTTTACTAAGTATACCTAATTCCATTTGGACGCAAATTATGGCGCGATATTTTCATTATTTCTAGGATTCCGTAGCCAAAATGACAAAAACGAAACCCTTATAGTCTCGTGCTATCTGTCTATCCGTCTGTCCGTCCGTATGTCACGGGCATTTTACTCAAAGACTACTCAATGAATATTGATGAAATTTGGTGGAAAGGTGTCTTGTAGTAGCCGCTACTTAATTTGATATCTAAATACATATCAACCCATAAGATGGCCCACTGCTGGGCACGGGTCTCCCCAGTAGAACCTACTAGTATGTAGATCCTGGGGGTAATTGCCATAATCGCCACGCTTGGCGAGCGGGTTGGCGATCGCAGTAAGGCTTTAACTACGCAGAGGACGCTGCTGCCCGTCCTCCGGAGTGAAATAATAATAAAAAATCACTCCATACATGTGTCGAATGATGTGCCACACATCAATGTGTGGCACATTATTCGACAGGTATTGCAAAAACATTATGAGGTTTATAATAAACTTTTTAGATTGATCACAAGTACTTTAAACTAAATTTTGGACATGATCGGATATACCGTCATTAAGTTATAGCCGAAAAACTGCGTTTCTCAACAAAAGGGTGTTAGTGCCATGAACATACACTCTTCTGCTGATACAATTATTCAAGGCTGCGGAACCCCACACTGAGCATGGTCCGACATGCTGTTGCCCGCTTTTTTTATAAAAGGACAGGATTTGTTTTAGGATTTGTTATTTTAGTTTCGAACAATATTTTCTTAGTAGCCACTTTGAGTTAGATACTGCTTTAATTTTGCTGTCTTGAATACATTGTCATTTTATTACTTTACAAATAGCCTTGCTATTTATTTTTTCTTAAGAAAAAGGTCGTCACAGCGGCCTTTCTCTTTACTACTAGGTATATATTTTATTTAAACCCTATCTAAAACAATAAAATATGTAGACGATGACGTAAAGTATGCCGAGCTGCTACGTATAAAAGCGTCCGCGCCGGGTTATTGGGATTGTTTATCAGGAAATTCTCATTAATCGCAGTTTGGAAAGTTCGCTAGATAGCTCATTTTTGTCAAATCAGTAGTGAGACCAGGATTTGGGAAATACTCAAATAAATGCCAGTAAGAGACCGAGTTGTCAAAGCGCAATATCTGTTTGCGTATAAAGGTATTCATAAGCCTTTTTTAATCTGCTTGAAGGCAACCCCTCGTCACTCAAACAAGGACAAGCCCGAAATTGCGTGTGATTTTTCAGTCAATTCGAGATACTCGTCCCCTCAATAAGATTGCATCCGTGTGGTTTTTAACACACGTATTTATAAATGAAAGGAAAGGAAGCAAAGTACATTTGTTGCGATTCCATGTGTCATGCACAGGAGTATAAGATCTATAAAAACATCGAATTGAGAAACACTTCCTTTTGTTCCTTTTTAGGGTTCCGTAGCCAAAATGGCAAAAACGGAACCCTTGTAGTTTCGTCATGTCCGTCTGTCTGTCTGTCTGTCTGTTTGTCTGTCTGCCTGTCTGTCTGTCTGTCCGTCCGTATGTCACAGGCATTTTACTCAAAGACTACTTAATGAATCTTAGTGAAATTAGGTGAAAGGTGTCTTGTAGTAGCCGCTACTTAGTTTAATAGCTAAATAATAATAATAAATATTTTTAGGGAGAGCACTGCATACATGTAACAGATGCTGAAAAAAAATTGGTGGTACCTGGTGAAAGACCTGTCGAATGATGTACGTGTGGTACATCATTCGACAGGTCTTTCAAAAACATTTTGAGGTTTTTTTAAATTTTTTGATTGAGTGAATATTTTTGGAAATACATAATCGCTCCGAAAGTTGCATAAATCGTGTCCCCCCCCCCCCTTAACTTTTGAACCAAAATATGGAAAAAACCACAAAGATAGCGCTTAATAAATACTTTAAACTAAAATGATTTCGGATAAGATCGTATATACCGTCATTGAGGTATTGCCAAATAACTACGATTCTCAACAAAAGGGCGTAACTGGCATGAACATACGCTCTTTTACTGATGCAATTGTTCAAGGCTGCGAAACCCTACACTGAGCATGGTCCGACATGCTCTTGCCCGGTTTTTTATACAAAATATACTTAATGAAAACACTTTGATTAAAGGAAAATTTATGTGTTTAATAAATTTAAAATGTTTTCTTCTTTACGACCTTAAACAACTGTAGGTAACTGTTTTACTTGAGCTGTTTTAGAGCTGTAATGATATTACCTACCTTATGTTTACTCGTATTGGCATTCTGAAACAAGTCGATCGTTTACCTGAATTACGCTATACATGCTTTTTATGACAGAGAATGAACGTGGATAATGGCGGGAAAGGATAATAAAAGTTCCTACATAACTACGTGTTACGGTGAGGTTCTATCTATGCGGGGTGGAAAATAATTACCTAAATAGTTGGATATTGCAAAATCTGCGTTTGTTGTATGATAGAGTGTGATCTACAATTAGTATATTTACTATCACGAATCATAAACACAAATAGCAGTATGTGGATTAGCTCTCCAAACATAGGATGTTATTTATCTATAATAAGTTAAGTATATATTTAGAAATATATAAATATGTTAATCAGTTGTCTGGTTTCATCATTCCTACCAAATCTACCTGATAATTGAAATGACTAGAAGGGCTACCTCATATCTTTTCATCAGATACTAAGCCATTTACCTTTAAATTATAGGTGATTCGTAATATCCTTATTTATTCGTAATATTCTCCCGCTTGTGGCATCTTAACTTTACTTTACACCAAATAACTATGTAAAATATTTATGTACGAGTACGCCTACCAAGAGTTTTTGAAGTTATAACCTAAACCACCTAAAGACTATTTTACTGGTGATTTTACTGTAGGGTCTCACTGACCCCGCAGTAAAATTATTGTGACCAAAGTAAGTGGTGGGTAGTTAACGGTTTATGTGTACCTATTTTTTTCCGGACCTAAAATTACAAAGTTATTTAGTAGCAGGAGGTTATTAGTATATTACAAATCACCCTGTATAAGATATCTTTGATGAAAGTACCCATGGGCATACCCAGAGAGGGGGGCGGAATGGGGGGTAGGTTGAATATGCCCCGGAGTAGCCCGCGACAACTTAAGATCGCAGGCGGACGTTAGACAAAGAAGATCAAGCCTGTACCGACGCGTGTAGCTCTAGTACACTCATACCCATCACTACATAGTATAAAACAAAGTCGCTTTCTCTGTCCCTATTTCCCTATGTATGCTTAAATCTTTAAAACTACGCAACGGATTTTGATGCGGTTTTTTTTTAATAGATAGAGTAATTCAAGAGGAAGGTTTATATGTATAATAACATCCATTAAATAGTGGAGAAATTAGGAGCGGAGCAGCAATAAGAAATGTTGCAAAAACGGGGAAAATTTACGCAGACGAAGTTGCGCGGATCAGCTTCTTCTTCTTCTTCTCAGCCGGTACGCTCTTGACAGAGCGGTCGTGATCGCTATGAACTTGTAGTATTATTGGAGGGGGCAGATGTGATGCGCTTCACGATGTTTCGCCATTGCTGCCTACTAAAGGTCATCCTGCTGCACTCGTTCAATGAGCCTCCAACGGCTGACTTGATCTGGTCAGTCCATCGCGTGGGTGACCTTCCGCGCGGTCTAGTGCCTTCCACCTTTCCTTGTCCGGTCAGCTAGTTCATAATAAATTAGCAGACGTTTCATTCTTTCTTTCAACAGCATTTTAACTAGCGAATGTTTTGTCTTCGTCTATTCTATTTTGATAATGGAATGAAAAACAAAGACAAAATATTCGCTAGGGAAAATACTGTTGGATCGTGTGCTGATTTACTATGAAAATGGTTTATCTGCACCAGGTCCCTTCGGAAATATTCAATAAAGTATATCATTATGGTCTTCATTAGTGTACTAAACATTCATTCAAAAATTGCCTGGTTGATGATACAGACATTACGAGGCATGTGCCGCCGGCGTAGCGTTATCGTAGCACATGCCTTATAATAATGTGTATCGATGCCGTGCACTTTACGCACAATTCGCCGTAACCTCGCAAAATATGCAACCACCTTAACACGTCACAAGTCAAATGTAAATTCACTGCCTCGCTTCGCTCCGCTTAAATTGAACTACACGTTTATCTAGCAACATTATAAAATGGAAAACTCACTGGCTGTATTGAGGGATTAAGGAAGATTCGACAGAGAGGGCCCACGTAAGAGTCAGAAAGGAATTACAAAGACATTACGACATTAGTATTTTATCCAGTTGGGGATTGTTCAAGGATTTTCTCGATTCGTTTCTACATTAGATACATTTTCAATTTGTAACTTGTAGGTGGTAGATAGGTACTTCCTTTGACTCGTTTGTTTGAAATAATGGCTTATATTTAATGTCTTATGATTTGGTAGGCACTTAGGTATATCTTCCCTATATATAAAAATCAATTGGCGGATTTAAACGGATGCAACTATTTCGCAGATTATTATTTAAAAAACCACAATTAAAATAAAAAGCGGAAAAAATAATCATTAGGACTCTAATCGGGATCTTCTGGTTTCTAAACCGCCCGATTTCCCACCTGAGCTATTATAACATTATACATTTACCTTCGTATTCTAAGAATCTTACGGACACGTGATCTCCGGCGAATTTGACATTTTATACCCATACCAAAATAAATAATAGTTACAAAAACTAAAAAAACACGCTTTTGTAAATAGCTGTAGGTACTAAAAAGTAATAAATAAAAATAAGTTTATCGTAAAAAAGCGTGATGTGATTATAAATCAATCACAGGTACTCCATGCTTTTTTACGATAGATAGTTTTTTAAGCTTTTATTTATTTTTAATTTTTTAGTTCTTTAAAACAAGAAAGCCAAATAAGAAATTTCACAGATATAACTTGAAAACTAACGGAGTTTTTGTTTTACGGTTGATTTCTTAAAAACGCTGAAATACTTTTTCTTTATTTTGAACCAATAAGCCAAATACGAAATTCCACTTCCATCTAACTTTAAAACCGGCGGAGTTTCGTATAAGCTTACAACCCCTATTTTACCCCCAGGGGATGGATTTTCAAAAATCCCTTTTTATCGGGTTGTAGTGTCATCGGTCCTTGATAAGTGTGCAAAGCAAAACACTTTCAAAGATTCCGTTACATACTAAGATACAAACATACGTATGAAGCTTATAAAAGCGTGTTAAAAAGTGCACAACGCTGCTAAAGAAGTTTTCACTTCAAACATAAAATCCGCCATTTTGTTTCGTTTTCTACATGGTCTCACCGTTTGCTAGATTAGTGATCAATCGAATTAAACAAAATTGCAAAGATACTGTCAATAGTGGAGCTTATCTACGCATCGACTTGGATTTACCCCGTGACATATTTCAATTCCATACATTTTGCACCTCCTTTTTCATTAACGACATCGAATATGACTGTGTCTAGGCCCCCAGGTCTGTAATAAAGAAATTGCCTAAACAATGTAGGTACGAAAATGTGAAAAAAAATAATTTAAAAAAGGCCCATTAAAAACAAAATAATGGTTACGAATAATGCAATTGAAGCACTCTACCGTAATTAGGAACCGCGGCATCTTTGTTTCCAATTAAAAAGAAACTAGAGATCAACAGAATACTCGTTATCGTCATACTACTTGAGTTAAAAAACGCGGTAGCTACTCCGGTTCGGAAATAAAATATTCCTACCGTTCAGAATAGGTACTTTAAACCCAGAATTGAAAGACTCGTCGTTTGTAAATAGCTATAAAAACAAAGGGAAATATAAACAGTCCAATAATTAATTGCAACAGTTCCCTCGACCAAATAAAATGCCGAAGAGTCAGAAAGAAATCTTCGGTATCATCATTTAATTATTCCTGTATCCATTTCGCTTACTCGAACTAGACAGAAATCGAATAAACTTTTACTTTATACTGTAAACGAGTGTCAATATCGTCTGAAATAGAGAAAGATGAAAATTCACAGCTATTGTAGGCAGCAATTTTTAAGATAGTTTAGGAACTATCTTAAAAATTGCTTGGGTATGGTAGTTTTAATTGTAGGTAATAATATTGTAAATTTTCATTTTAAATATTTTATCTTATACCTTGAATCTTGGCAACGGCTACAATGATTTTCATGAAATTTTGTATGCAGGGATTTTCGGGGGCGATAAATCGATCTATTACTATTACATCATATTTAGAAAACGTCATTTAAAAAAAAGTACATTCATCCAGGTACTTAGTTATAATGACAGAAAAATCTTTACATACTTTAAAATGTCTGTCTGTGTCATGTACGCTTAGATCTTCTAAACTATACAACGGATTCTCATGCGGTTCACTTTCATTCAAATAATGTCTTTCGAATGGTTTATACTATATAACATAGAGATATAATATAATCCATGCGGAGTCAGGATTCTATTAATTAATTAAAAAGTCCAAATATGCACTGTAAATTACTTTTACATTTCCAAACAAATGTAGGCGTTTTTAATTAAATGTGATCAGATCCCTTTCAGCAGTCTGATCGACCACATACTCTTTTCAAAATTAACAATTTGTGCCCATCACTGTTTGGAAGCTTCGCAATTTTTATCTTGACTCCTCAAATGTAATTTGTGAATGACATATAAAATGTTCTGTTCCGTCGCGTTGTCATTATCTAAGACTTTAGATATCGGTGTATATGTACCTACCTATATAAACGCTCTGTCTCTACTACCCTCAAATAGATATTTGTATACATGAACAGACCTTAGAATTTCAAAACCCCTTCCGTAACCCGATCGAAACATCGGGAAATTAAAGGTATTATACCGTTACCCGTCAAGCCTTCGACCGTGGCGGTCTGCTAGTGAATTGCTACTCGTTCATACAGCATTAGACTCTATTAGTTCAACCATAAGGTCAAAAGTGCCATAAACTATCTGAGAAACAAACTGATCTGTTGTGTTGTCTGCTCTGCGATTAAAACCGACTGTCTGCGTATATTGATTTTGCAACTTTAGGTATGTTTTCATTATCATCATACTATAAATGAGGATGAAGTGTCCATTTTTAGCTTTTTTTAAATTATCTTAATATTTTTTACCCACTCATTATCCAAAAACCATAAAAAAATTCAAAATTCTTTATTCACTTAGGATGCAAAATATCTCTTGTGATACGTCAGGATTCTACATGTACATGTAATGCCAAGTTCGCAAACAATAGATAAAGCCGGAGAAAAGAACCTGGCAGTAAAAACTCGCGGCCACTCTTTTTAAATTGTCAATTTTACAATGTTTGAATGTTTATAAACTTGATATGATTATAAATTGAACTGATGCAAATTGTATTATCAAAAAGTTGAAACATGAGATAAACTAATCAGCCTTAGTAGGTACAATATACATAGTAGGAGCATCTACTTACAACAAAGGTAAAAACTATATGGGCTTAAATATTTTACCATTTTTCAGAACTTCTTGATTTGTGAATTATTTTTTACAACACAAAAGAAACAACATTGTACTCTAAAATTACATAGACTACGAGTTCAATAAACGTTAAAGAGAAAAATAACCGCAGGTCTACACAAAACATTTGAACAAAATTGATTGCCAACTTATTCAAATTGTTTCCTTACTAACGCAGAAACTCTGTTCAAATGTACGAGTATGAACGGAATTTTCAATATCAGTCTCACTTTGAATTCGCTCAGCTTTTGTAGCGTATAACAGACATGGAAAATATTTGAATCATAAGTGCAGGGATTTTATTTTATATCTATATATTTACGTAGGTATGTATACGTCATTTCACAATGCATTTGAACTGGTTGGTATTATTCCAGAAAATTCTTTGTCAATAATCGGCTTTTATGACGCTTTTCATTGCTTTCATATTTGAAAACATTACGATTAAGCGAACTTGAATTGCAAATCAACAAAACGAAGTAATTGTACGAATTGGCAACCAATTTAGCACAAAATTATGACGAATTTACCGTTTCAGCAATCTATATTAAAACATTCAATTAAGATTTTGTGCTGTGAATATAGAATAGCCATTTAGTTTTATTATTATGCTGATACATTTCGCCGACGGTTTTATTTCGTACGTTGATGTGAAATCTCAAAATAAAATGAAATGTCAACGTTCGAGACACATAGGTCTGGTACAGACAGTTGTTCGTATACCGCGTGAGTTCAGTGAGCTTTGATAAATGTTCGGTAACAAAATAGAAAAGTTCAAAAATAGAAGGTGACCAAAAAGTAAACAACGACTGTTCGTTTGCTCCGATGATACTTAAAATTGCCCTTTATATAATATAGACTAATGGTTGTTATGGAATACATTTTTGGTCCTGGATTTCATCTGCATACTATATTGCATTCCAATCGGCAGATGTGTTTCAGTAGATATCAAATACTTGTATATTATAATATGTTTATATCTAAAGAGAAGAAAGAAACAAGACGTGTATAGGAAGACTATTAAGTACATAAAAACCACTTTCCATTATATCTGAAAGCTGTCAAAACTATATCTACCTAGGTACGAGTAGTCCTCGATTTGAACTCAAAGTAGATCCACCGGACTATACAAAATCGATGTTTTTGTTGTTGAAATGAGACCTGCCAAGTCCATCCCTACGGAGGTGCTTTGTAAGAAGAGGATTACAAAAGTATGTAATCAAGTAAACGAGTATAAGGCGAGCTCGAGTATACTTGTGGAATAGAACTCCCCAGCCAATAACAACGTTATTAATGCCCTTGAACCGACGCGATTATGAACGTTGACTTACGAGCGTTCCTATAATAATAATATAATATATTACAAATTCAAGGGGATCTTTGTTCTTATATGCGAATTTAATACAGCAGGGGTATTCATTACCAAATAATTGGAATGCTAATGAAAATTGTAAAGACCGAGTGAGGGTAGCCCGATACTTCCATTTCATCATAGCTTATTTATCTACGTTAATCGATTTCACCGTAATCGATCATACAACCAATTATCTGTTGTAAATTGTGACTCAGATACCTATGCATTTTCGGACACAAATCGTTTTTGTCACTGACTAGTTTATTTCAATCCTGCCATCCAAATGTAAACGAGATTCTATTTATGCGAGCGCGGTCAACGCGTTCGGACATTGTATTTTAAAGAGCATGCTATCGGTCAAATTATCTCCATTTACACGTAGCGTAAGGAGAAATTATATCACCTTAATAAAATATTAACGCCATTAAAACTTTTTTTACCCTAAAACGAACTCGCAAAACTGAATAAACATTAAATTTAATTTCCTTTGGGTCCGATTTCTGCAGCGTAACATTTGACATCGAAAGAAGTCTCTGAATTAAATATAAGTACCTAACACTTTTTTTTTTAAATACGACTTTTAAAAAAAAGATGATTACTAGTAGCCCTGTGTCTCGGAGGACTTTTCAAAAATACAAGTCACAGACACAAAGTACACCCAGACTCGGAACAACATTTTGTGGATCACACAAAGTGGTGTCCCGTTTGGGAATCGAACCCACGTCCTCTTGCGTAGCAGTCGGACACACTTGCACCGCGCCACAGAGGCAGTCTGAAGTACACTGAAGCTGTTAAAAGCTGTTGAATGACTGATTCTAGGTAATATATGCCGATAATAAAGTGAGGAGGATAATTAACGTTACCTCTGTCATGTTTGTGTCCAAAATATAGCACTCCTGTATACTTCAGAGAGTACGTTATGCCGTCGATCCTGTACCTAATATCTCTCCAGTCATTTCGTGAGTGAAGGATTAGAGAACGTTGTTCGTGCACAAACTTTGTGCACTATAACTTGTGCTTTCCATTAGATTTGCCGCCTTAACTAAAAGCAGTTAACAGAATATCATTATTTCTATGGTCAACGAGGAGAGACATTAGGTTAAAAAAAAATGTGAAAACTGCAGCGAACGTAGAAATGCATGGAAATATCACTGCATATAAACTCGCTTTCCGTTTGCAGGACTTATTTCATTCAGCATGTCCGAGTCGACACAGCTATTTGACTAACGAGACATATTTACAAATCAGTGTAACACCCACTGCAGGCCAGTCGTGCAATATGCCTTCATATACATAGGTAACAATTTGTTTTGAAATTCAAATGTCTGCAGATAGAAATCAACATTTTGCTCTAGATACGTCTGAACGCTATTGGAAATCTAAAGCGCTTTAACAAAATGTCTCGATACTTTGAAACTTTTCAAATTTGTAGGTAATCATGCTCGTTCTTGATGAGATACTTCAAATTGCTATTTTGTGAAAAGAAAATAATTGTAGAACATTAATTGCAATCATAGCTTTGATGAAAATCTTTGCATTCGTTTACAATCTGTCTGCATCTTTAACTAAGTAGGAGTGGTGGTTTTTGCCTCCTATTTTTAGGGGTTCCGTAGCTAAAATGGCAAAACGGAACCCTTATAGTTTGGCCATGTCCGTCCATCCGATTGCAGCTTAGCTCAGAAACTGTTAGTGCTAGAAGGCTGTAATTTTGCATGAATACACATATTACTTATGCCGACAAAATTAAATAATTATTAAATTGTGGAAAAAAATGGTGTACCTGCCCTTTATGTAAAGTACGGTATTTTTTTTTCTAACTTTCTCCATTATGTGGGATAACATTAGATATGTATTTTAAAATACCTTGGGGATTGTAAAGCGATTTAGCGTTCCGTTCGTGAAATATAAAGCTTTAAAGTAAAAAAAATTGTTAAAGTCAAGTGTCGCCCCGTCCCGTGCAAAAAATTCACGGTAATAGTATATATATAGTGAAATTAAAACGAAAACTATCACATCTAAGTAGGCTTTACAACTTAACAAGTAACAGCAGACCAAGTGAGAAGTAACAAAATTTTGGGACAGATAACACACCATTGAAAAAAACAAAATTATAATTTTGAAAACCCCACGACCCATACTTTGTAATTTTAGGCCCCCCGACTAATAAGAACGTACGAATATATATACAAGAATTGCTCGTATAATGGTATAAGATAAAAATTAAACCTAGCTAGATCGATTTATCGCCTCCGAAACCCCTTGCATACTAAATTTAGGAATATATATCCCTTACTGACATTTTTTTTTAACTTTACGAGTTACCATCATAAAATGAACTATCGCTGACAAATTACACACCCTTTACAGAAAACCGCATCTGAATTGGACGAACCGTTATTGAGATAAATGGCAACATTCGAGTGCACACACCAACAATCTCTCACCCCAAACGCATATACCTTCTCCGTTCCGTCGTGGGTAAAATAATACATAAATAACGTTGTTAGTAGTATGAAACAAAAACAACAGAAAACCCAGTTCTCAAGCCGCATTATTTGGATGAGGGACTACGGAACTCTACATTGTGCGTAGCCCGACATGCACTTGCCTATTTTAATTAGCATAGGTATAAAGTTCACTACTAGGACTTTTACTTTCTTATAGGAGATAGTACCTATCTACTTACTTTAGATAGTATATACCTATAGACTTTCTACTGCTATCATTTTGCATTACCGTGGTGTGTTTAGTTTAATTTGCTTACATTATTTACATATAAATAGAAAGTGTAAATGAATGCATGATTGTAAAAACCCACCTCAGACCTAATGCAAAAGTTTCGGAAAATCAATGAAAACTGTTTGGTGTAAAAAAATGAACTGCATATTTTTATTTTCTTTGCTAATTATGTTAAAAATATATAAAATGTGCTATGTTTAAAAGTAGGTTGCATTATACATAATAGATTGTTTTATTTTATTATTTTAAGTTTTGGGATGAGGTTGATTTTTACAGTCATCTTGTACAAGGTGTGTTTTTACAATCAAAGTCAAGTTTTACTAATGTTTTATTTTATTTATTTTCAGTATTTAATACGTGAATTAGTCTAATTCTTCATCTTCAACATTGTCAGCTGTAGGCCACTGCAATATTTTGTCCCAGAATTTAATTTTCTCGTCTTCAGGCACAAACTGGACGCATTTTTTTAAGTCTTGCATCTTTTTTGCATTAATGCAAAGCTGCCTTGATCCATACGCAGGTTCATTTGGTAGCGATACGGTACTCTGTGATCTTATCTTCAGCAAAAAAGTATTTTTTACCATTCCATCAATAAATTCATGCGTCGTTACCGGTACGTCACTGCCGATTTTTTCGAATATGAGGTGATGGAACTTTGAGATACTGAAGCTCACTTTATGCGTCCTCGGAATTCGCCGATCCTTTGTTTCAAGGGATAGTGCAGTCTTTTTAAAGTGTTGCATCCACCATTTCTTAAATTCAGTCACATCTTCTCCGCTAACTAAGTGAACTGTAAAAAAATCACTCTGTCTGCTCGAAGAGACGATTAACTCCATCAGTTCCTGTACACTATACAGCCTTTCTTTGCGACGAAGGCTTCTTTTAATAATCCCAAATGCTCGATCACACGGCAAAAAAGAATGACCACGCATTGGAAATATTTGTTGAATTTTCTTGAAACGCCCACTGTCTACTAAAGCCATATTCATTCTGACTGCAGTATTATTTTTGTTTTGCCCTGCGCAATTATCAGAAAAGAGCATCTTCCACTATATCGTCAACGTACTCTTTAATGTATGTCATAATAAACGAGCATACTTCGTTTGGTCCCTTTTTTGCTTGCCCTTCGTGGTATAAAAACAGGACATTTTTGCCCGTTTTCAAATTGTGGATGCAGAAGATAGAAACGCTCAATTGACGCAAATAAAATATTTTTTTTCGGCCAAAGCAACCTTTTTCGCCACGTCATTCAGTGTTTTTGAAGAAATCCTCAAGTCTAGACTCTCGCAGAGGCAGCACGTATCTACAGCTGGTCGTCCAAAACGAAGAGCGAAGTTCTCCCTAAATATTTTATTATAATATTCGTACTTAATCCTGGTGCCTGGGTATTTTTCCTTGTAAAGTCGAAACATTTTTTTTACTGATAGGTCAGCTGGAAGATACTTTATAATACCAGAAGAGTAGTGGCTCTCTTTTGCTGGAAAACAGGATATATGAGAAATTACTGCAGTAATTTCGTCACCAGACGTTTTTAATTTTCCTCTCTTGTCTTCCGGTATTTTACCCGAGACCAATAAGTCACGGAGCCTCTTAACACGGTCTTTAGTAATGCCAAACAAGCTAAGAAAAGCAAAATGGCATACATCTTTCTTCTCGTTACCAATTTGAATGGTGTATGTAAACATTTTCTGTCTCAATGGGTTGTCCTTCTGCACTCGGCGTCGTTTTACGTCCATAAAGGATATTAATCCCTGGAGATAGATATCCTGTTCATTTTTCGTCCCCAGATTATATAATTTGGCGAGATTCTCTAATTTGTCATTTTCGGAAATGGTTTCACAGCATTTTTTAGCACACTTGCAAGGAGGTCCTAGTGTCTTAGCCTGTACAGTTTTGTTTTTGGTCGTCACATAAGCCTGCCCATGAAGACGTGCTCGTTTGATTTTATTCCGGGAATAATCAGCGGAGTTATCCTTTCGTTTTTTTGTACGAGTTTCACTTGAGGAAGACTCACCTGGATTTAAATTTAACAAATTTGCCGCTTCCGCACTCATTTTAACCAACCAATACAATTTAATTAAATTTGCGTCCGCTACAATTACTTCAGTTGTTCCAACTAACTTTCTTTATTAAAGTTTTAAACTACCCTATACGTCAATTAAAAACTTCAATACTGACAGCTGACACTGCTGACAGTTGTAGGTGTTGCCACATGTTTGGTTGTAAAAATACACCTCATCCAGGATAAGGTGGATTTTTACATACATTGAATTTTTCGTGCCCTTATAACTAAGTGATGCGTATATGACCGAAGTGTGTTTTTACACTCAAACAGTTCGTCTTGCCATAGAGAATATAAATCCGTCATAAAAAGAGTTTCGGAAAAAATGGTCTGAGGTGGGTTTTTACAATCATGCATTCAAATCGGAATGTTTGCGTAGGTATTAGGTATTTTCGTTTTAATATAAATTCTAGAAGTAGGTACTATGTTCGTCTACGAGACTAGCACCAAGTATTTAACTCGTAAAATGAGGTTACTGTTAATTAGTTTCATGAAAATTGTATTAAAACTTCGGTAGAGATACTTAGTAATGTTTTAATAATCCACTAGGTTTATTACCACGTAAAATGTAGCTCGCTCAGAAGGGTGTTTGATATTACTGTATGTACCTTTATATTGACAGCACCTAGTAACGATATTAGATATAAACTAAGAGCTCATAACAACATGTTGGGGTATTATATAAACAGATGTTCATGGCCGTTTGTAAAAAATAGTTATTAATGCAAATGTTTTCGTGTTATAAAGCTGTTTTACGTTTCTTGTCATCTTCACCACTACTGCCATACTGGGTTCAAGTTATTTTTTTATTTTCGCGGCAAGCCCGAGCGAACTGTCAAAATCTTGTTATAATGGTAATTAAAGAGCTGTGTCATTAGTATTCTTTGGCTGCGCTTAGAAATGCATCAACCAGCTTGCGCGCGGATATCTTTGAACGCACCGCGCATGCACCAGTGCGCACGGGCTTGCCGCGAAAACGAAATAAATGAACGTGATTATGAACCCAGGACTACAACATTATTTACGTGAACGATTTACTTAAGACACAAGCCCTCTACACCACTTCGTAAAGGTTTTTCAATATTACTCCTCATCACACACTAAACACAATAGTTCATTCAATAAAATCATTTTGTAATATTGCTTGACGATTTTAAAAGAGTCGCCCAGCTTCGTCTCCTGAGCTTTACACTTGGAATTGCCGCCTAAATTCATTGTCTTTGTTTTATGAAATAAAGATATTTGAAGTTTGAAACTCATTCTTCTTTTACAAGGCTACGATTCTGAGTGGTGAGCAGATCGACAAAATATCAAAGTCAAGCTATAGTCAAGCGATAGTGGTAACTGTCATACCTCACACCTCACACCTCGTGCATCGTAGAGCCGTAGAACACACTCTTAGGCACACTCCAGTCAAGTCAGAGTTCTGTCCAATCGGCCTATAAAAACAAGAGATCATATTATTATGACACCTATGATATTCAGGCAAAGTGACAAGTGCCTACCTGCAAAATTGACTATAAACTAGGACTTTTATAAGATACCTGCGTTAAAAATGACAGCTTCAAAGACCGTGTCGGCCAATGCAAGTCTTCACTCCTAAAATAATGCAGGTGCCTTTAATATTCAAGAAGTTGCATGAAGTATTTCTGCAATGTTCATTTTCCCAACGTTTTATGAAATAATCTGTGAATTTATCATAGTCTGTCAGGCGAGGATAAATTAGGAAGATAAATAAAATATGACAAAGTTAAAACGAAATGCGAGTATTTTAAAGCTACGACGAAGCCTTTTGCATTTTAATTTGTACAATGTTTAGAACTGATCCTCGTCTCGTTGGGCACTCAAAAGTTAAAAAAAAACTTAACTTCAACAATCACTCACGGTTCTATCCACCACTCTCACTCTAAAATACAACGAAACATACTTACGCTTAAAAGCTAAGTATTAAACTTTTATGAAAACTTAGGCTTGAATTAGTTAGGTCTTTATGTCAATAAAGCATTTATAGTTTTTTTAGTAACACCTGCAAAAAGCTTTTGTTGCCGATGTTGCTACAAAATACCGGTTAGCTAGTTTGTGATCAAATAAACAACTCTGTATTTTTAACTCATACATCGTTGAATTGTTGCAAACAGAAAGCATAATAGAAAAGAGGAAGCTGTTCGAGTGCTTTTTTTTCTGTAGGTGCTCTTGGTGTTTCGTGGTACTAATTAGTAAATCGTAATTGCAAAATCTCTATAAGATCTTCTGACAGGCTATACCAGTGTATAGCCTGTCAGAAGATCTTATAGAGTTGAAGTGCACAGATCCCTGGCCATGAGGGATTGTGTCTGCCCGTGACCACGGCCGTTGCAATACGGTCGAAACGTCGGGAAATAAAGAAAGGTATTTAGCCTTAAAATAAAATATTTACGCGATTAAGACCCGTAGCTTATAAAATTCTATAACATGAGGGATTGTTGTGAATTCCAGCTAGATTAATCTAGACTAGATTCCTTTAGTGGGTGAAATAGCACGTTTCATCCGGGATCAGATCCAGGATTCTAGTCTAAATTAATCTATGATACGAGTACATATAAAGGACACAAAATTGTGAATGGACTGTTGTCATGTTTCACATAAAACACCGCCAGCTATTTAATAAAAAAGCAAACCGAATCCTTTCCTTTGTGGACAAACTGATTCATTTATCTACTAATAGATTAATTATATTATTCCTGTAAACGAGCTAATTATCATGGCACAGCCAATTGGGTGATATAATTAACTAAATTAGTGTACAAAGGAGAAAATACCATTTGCATTTTGCATCAGCATTAAATAAAAATGTTACCTTGAGAGGCTTGAGTAGATAAAGACGACGCAAGCCGTTGAAATGTAATTAGCTAAGTTAAACAAAATAAAAGATTACGTTGTTAAGTCAGTATTTTGTTTGGCATTTTGTTTTATTTAGCCACTAACCCACGTAACTTTGTTTACGTCATTTTCCCCGTTTTTGCAACATTTTCATTGATACTCAGCTCCTATTGGTCGTAGCGATGTTATGTAGCCATATCCATAGCCATAGCCTTCCTAGATAATTGGGATAAATTTTTCAATTCGAACTAGTAGTTCCTATGATTATTAGTGTTTAACAAAACCAACTCTTCAGCTATATAATATTAGTATCGACTACCTATCTTAAAAAATCGTACTTTTAACATTTTATTTTTAAGACTATCAAAATTGTCACGAGAAAGGTACCTACACTTTTTTGAGTCCAGTTATAGTTTACGTGAAAGAGTTTTGTAAGCCACTTTCCATTTTCATCTTTGTCTGCAGAGTTCTTTTAAGAATTCAGTCGATATTTATCTGAACGGGCATTATTCCCTACAGTTCGCAAGTCTGTTTGTTTTGAAAACAATATTAGCAACTAATTCTAATTAAATAAATCCGCACTGGGGCATATTTATAACTTTAGTAATATCCTGTGGAACTTCGCTTTACTTAGTGTAACGAACAAAACTTTTGATTTATTCAACCCAGTAAAACAGTAACGGCTTTGAAATATGCCTATTTTCAGTAACTATGGGAAACTTGAAGTACTGCCTGCCAGTTTGTCCAGAAAACTTTATGTTTTTGTATGAAATTGTAAATAAACAATGTGGGTCTATGTTGTAAAAGGAAAAAGTGCCTTTGTGCTCATGTCAGGCACTCAGTGCGTGTAAAAATTGTTAGCAGTTGAAGTTTCAAACTGCTAAGTCGAGAGGTTCTACAGTCATATAAGCCAGTAGGTGTTTTAAGGATTTTTGCGTTAGATATTAGGTATTAAGTAGGTTTTATATTTGACTAGCTTTCGCCCGCGGCTCCGCCCACGTGGTAGTCGGTTATTGCGATAAAAATCCTATGTCCTTCCCCGGAACCCAAACTACCTCCATACCAAACTTCATCTAAATCGGTTTAGCTGTTTGAGCGTGAATGCGTAACAGACAGACAGAGTTACTTTCACATTTATAATATTAATATGGGTAGAATGGATAGTAATTGTTATACCTAACTTCACTTTAACCCATAACTAGTTCTACCAATTACTTGAAATGTTTGAGGGAACATTTCATTAGAATTAGATAGTTAATCCCTTACTCCAGTGTAAGTGGACGACATTACGCTTTAAGAAACAATAGAGTGTTGTTTAATTTAAAACACTGTCATTCTGCGAAATACTTCAACATTTTGATGCGGACTAGGCAGAAATATGAAACTTTTTGTATTCATGAAAGTTTTCATAGTACCTGCCTACTTCAGCGTTATCACACATTTACGTCATAAAACGTACGAGCTACGAGCGTACACGACAGCCCCACGTTACATTTGTTATCGCATCTACGCGCGTCCACGACTTATAAAACGTCGGAGTTACATTTATATTTGCAACTCTTCCTCGTAACACGATATAAATGCATCATAATATTATCATAACCAAACGCTATTTTTAACTGAAAGCACTCCATTTTATTTATTTCAGTCACAATTCTCTGAACTCAATGGCGGATATAAATTTCTTTACTTTCATGAAATATTTTTGATGAAAAGCATATGCCTACCGGTGTGTGGTTTTCACACGATTCTTCGAATTGGGCTTCTTAAATTATTAGATCGTAAAGACAAAAATACTAACGTATAAGACATTATACAATGTATTTACGATATCTTTTCTGGTCTTGGCGTAAAAATAGTGGTAGTAGGTACATGCAGAATCTGATGTGTCGGTGTAAATCGTACTTGAATTGATATATCGAATTCTGTTGCGCAAGTTTTATCTGTGAACCATTTTACGTCGCTGTTTGTGCGGTTAATGCAAATTAGGTCATTGCATTGATAATTAATTTTAATGCAACTGACCTAAATTAAACTGTTGTGTTTAGATTTTATAATTTATAAATCGAAATTTAGTTTTTTTGGGTTCTGTACCCAAAGGGTAAAACAGGACCCTATTACTTAGACTTCGTTGTCCGTCTGTCCGCCTGTCACCAGGCTGTATCTCATGAACCGTGATGGTTAGACAGTTGAAATTTTCACAGATGATGTGTTTCTATTGCCGCTATAACAACAAATACTAAAAAACAGAATAAAATAAACATTTAAGGGGGCTCCAATACAAAGAACGTGATTTTTTTCCGTTTTTTGCTCGATATTATAATATAGGCTGTATCTCATGAACCGTGCAATTTTACAGTTAAAATTTTCACAGATGATATATTTCTGTTGCCGCTATAACATACAGCAAACGTGTACGATGTTGTTGTTGTTGTTGATATTGATAACGGCAACTGGTAGACGCTTGAAATGTTCACATAATATTGAGTTTATTATTCACTTTAAAAATAAAGATTAAAATTAAAATGAAATTAATATTTAAGGGGGGCTCCCATGCAACAGACATGATTTTTTTGTCGTTTTTATAAATAATGGTACGGAACCCCTCGTGCGCGAATTCGACTTGCGGTTTTTGATAAATAATGTTAACTATAATTAAAAATATAGTTAATGCCAAAAGCCAAAAAAACAAAACTAACGGTTTATATCATATCAAGTTCGGTTCGATGCCAGAAACTCAAAAAAATTACTTACACTCTAGGAAAGTAAATTACATTGAAAATAAGTACCTATGTAAGTATATTGAAAATAGCCAACGTTATTTTATGGCCTACCAAAGTCAACTTCTTAAATTAAAAAAGCTACTTAAAAATTCTTTTGCAGATTCCCAAATATCGATTTCGGCCCGTTCTAAGACAAACGAAAACTCGATCATTATTTTAATGAATTTAAAACACTGTTATACCGTCTTTCTAGTTCCGCAAAGGAAACAATATATTGCAGAAGTTTGGCCATTATTAAAATCAATATTCTCTTACCCATTTTAGGTCCAACTTGATGACAGTTGATCTGATAAAATTAGTTCCCAGTTAGTCGTTTGGGACGTATTGTACTTCCACGCATTGTTTCGGAACAAATGTTTTGGCCAATATTCCGAACCAGAAACAATGCGGAAATACAGTTTTTGTTAGTTTATTCGGCGTGTTCGGGTTTGATAAAAACCAGCTAACGTGTTACATGAAGCGATGTTTCGAATAAATTGAATTCAGCTTTGTGAGTAAATAAAGCTGTCATTCTCACTCGTAATGAACGTCTATTGACGGTCTATATTATGAATCCAGTACTCAAATATCTAATAGAATAGACAAATAGTTTAAATTTTGAATGAAAGGAATTGCGACCCTTTGGATTCTAGGTAGAATATAAATTAATTAAATCAAGGCAGTAATTACCAATGTAGGTATCTAATAATTAAGAAAGAGCGCTACCTTTAAGCTCAGGTATTTCTAGT
Source organism: Herminia tarsipennalis (assembly GCA_945859575.2). Lineage (NCBI taxonomy): Eukaryota > Metazoa > Arthropoda > Insecta > Lepidoptera > Erebidae > Herminia > Herminia tarsipennalis. Next base: position 10,720,645 of record OX243840.2, read on the forward strand.
AGGTACTTAGAAGGATACTCTTTCAAACCAAAATTACTAAGATTAAACCAAAATTATTAAGATACTTAGCTCAAGTTACTCAAACAATATTATACCCGATTCTAAAAGAGGGATATACAACCGACTTCAAAAAGGAGGAGAATCTCAATTCGACTGTAATTAATTTTTTAATGTTTGTTACCTGATTACTCGCAAACGGCTGGACCGATTTGAAAAAATATTTTTGTGTTTGATAGGGTCTACTTCCAGATTGGTCCCATTGGCATCAAAGTTTGAATCTGAAGATGAGATATTCACTTATTAAAGGCACGCCTATAACAATTTTTGATTAATTGAATATTTTTGCAAATAACCGCTCCGAAAGTTGCATAAATTGTGCCCCCCCTCCCCTTATCTTTAGAACCGTGTGACCAAAAAAAAATCGAAAAGGTAGCGCTTAAGAAATACTTTTAACTCAAATTATTTTGGCGTAATCGGATAAACCGTCATTGAGTTATAACCGAAAAACTGCGTTTCTCAACAAAAGGGCGTTAGTGCCATGAACATACGCTCTTCTGCTGGTGCAATTATTTAAATCGTTTTTTTTTTCATACGGCAAAGGCTCCAGAACCTTACATTGAGCATGGTCTGGCGTTTAAAATTGTACTTGCCTGCAAAATATTTTATTTCAAAACAAATTTTCTCTATTCTTGATTGTATTTATTTAAAGGAGGCTTTAATGTGTGGTCTACCGTTAAACCCTTTTCCTGTTTCAGCCCTCCTCTACCTCGTAACTTTGGTCCGTCATTCATTAAGCATACGTTAGTGGTGGCTACCTTTATTGCATTTTAATTTAAAACCCTCTTTTCCGTCAGAAGTTCCTTTTAAATGCCGCATTTGAATAATGCATTCAGTAATTTATAGGTAGGTATATGAACTAACCTCTAAGCTGCAGTCTTTGTCCTCTTTATGTGCTAGAGGAATTACTAGGGGGCGATTAACTTAAGTACATATATATTAGACTGCACTGTTACTCCAGTGCTTAGTGATCCTGACCACCGTGGGCCCGGTTCCCATTCATTATAGCTCTTTGTGTGATTAGCACCATGGTATTTTCTGGGTGTTATTTATCTATACTAATATTATGAAGCGGAAGAATTTGTTTGTTTGTTTAAACGCGCTAATCTCAGGAACTACTGGTTCGATTTGTACAATTCTTTTTTTGTTGGATAGCCCATTTATCGAGGAAGGCTATAGGCTATATAACATTGCTCTACGACTAATAGGAGCGGAACAGCGACGAGAAATGTTGCAAAAACGGGGAAAATATACGCATACGAAGTTGCGCGGGACAGCAGACAATATGTACGTATTTAGAAAAAATATAAAGAAGGTTAATTAGTTATCTGGTTACAAAAGCACAGGCTTGCAGGTATAGTTGCCCAAGATACTTACTAGCTGTCGCGCGCAATTTCGTCTGCGTAAATGTTTCCTCGTTTTTGCAACATTTCTCATTGCTGCTCCGCTCCTATTGGTCGTAGCGTGATATTATATAGCCTATAGCCTTCCTCGATAAATGGGCTATCCAACAGTAAAATAATTTTGCAATTCGGATCATTAGTTCCTGACATTACCGCGTCTAAACAAACTCTTTAGCTTCAAAATATTAGTATATATTACGTTCAACATCCACATATATATTAAAACATCCGATGTAATCCTTTCACTAATACCTAAATGAAAAGACCATATATAGATATAGAAATGATATAGCGACGAAACTGAAAACCATCTTGATTAAATCAAATTGAAATTTATTCAATAGTCTGAGAGCTATATCAGACAGTCATCGGCTTCAAAATTACAAGATATTTCTGCACCGTTTACCAGAAATGATTAATTAAGTAGTTATAGCAAACACAAAGGATTTATGTTCGCCCTTATTGCTCGATGTGCAAGCTCAACACATCTTGTTTATATGGAGTGAAAGAATATGGATAACAAAAGAGCATAACGTAAGCTCGGAAAACCATTAATTCGTATTTACTGCCGCGGCATTTATGAAACATAAAAACTTTATGGTAAAGTGGGATGGCTGCAGTATTCAGTACGTTTTATGGATCACCTTAAATAGAGCTTTAATTAGACATAGGTAAGTACAACAAAATTTATGGGTGTGTTATTAGAATCTTAACTTTCAAACTCGTCCACTTAGGAACCATTTATCCAATAACCTCCTTATTCATAACCAGTTTTTTCGCGATAAAAACTATCCTATGTCCTTCCCCGGTACTCGAACTAGATAGTTCGAATACCGGGGAAGGACATTGATGATGACATTGCCAGCTATGGAGATCCATAGCTGGCAATAAAATCTCAACGCCACTTTTTTTTACAATATACTTGTATACTTTATATAGATATGCCCGTAAGGGGCTGCAACCATTACACCATGAAACTCACGCAAGCAGTAATTATAGTACGTAAAGTAGATTTAATCAAGATATAAATGAATTAGCATTAAATTGTGTGTATGGGAGCATCAACTTACAAAATTACTGAAGAGGGTAAAGGCAACATGCGATTCGATTAATGTAAGATAAACTACTAACTATTTAATATACAACATTCAAAATTCTTTATTTACTTAGGATGCAAAACAAGTGCTTTGTTATACGTGGGGATTCTACACGTACATACATGTAATGCCAAGTTCGCTAACAATAGGTATAGCCGGAGAAAAGAACATGGCAATAAAAACTCGCGACCACTCTTTTCAAATTGCCAATATTACAATGTTTTAATGTTTATAAGCTTGATAAAGTGCTGCCACTAATAAAATATTGTTTAAGGACTGATGCCAATTATATTATTTAAAACGGGCAAGTGTATATCGGGTCACGCACAATGTAGGGCTCCCCCTCCCCCCTATCCGAATGATGCTGCTTAAGAAGTGGGGTTTTCTGTTGTTTTTGTTTCATTCGCCTGCGGCTCCGCCCGTGTAGATGTCGGTTATCGCGATAAAAACTATCTTACGTCCTTCCCCGGGACTAAAACTTTCTCCATACCAAATTTCATCTAAATCAGTTTAGCTGTTTGATCGTGAAAGCGTAACAAACAGACAGACAGAGTTGCTTTCACATTTATAATATTAGTATGGATTTGTACGAAAATTTTGTTACTTCTCATATGATCAGCTGTTACTCGTAAACTTAAGCTCCGGACGGACGGACATGGTGAAACTGTAAGGGTTCCGTTTTGCCAATTTGGCAACGGAACCCTAAAAATGGGACATTTATTAAAATTGGGGGATTAAATAAAATTAGCCTCGGAACAAATATTTACGAACCATTCATTAAAAATAAACCTATAAGATGATAAGGACAAGTAAATAAAACAGTAGGTAGTTTTAATTACAATGGTTTTGTCATCTGGTACTTCAAATGCTGTTATTAACGTATTTTGCTAAAGGGGTTAACTACAAGAGAATAACGCTTAAACCCAAATCCGGGGTCGCAGCCGGCACCAGTCAACTGAACATGGCTCAGTTGACTGATTACATACAACACTTTTGCAAAAATTTACGTGATGAATACGATTCTTCATTCTCTATCTGGGTGTAATTTATTTTTAACATGCACGTTATTCATTAATTAGAAATAGGTATATAAGTATGTTTTTAAGTTTTCTGGTTGTTATAGTAAAAGGGTCTGCCTAGTTTGGTATTAGATGGTGTGTGAATTGATTAAATTTTCGGATTTAAGCGGCGGTAATCGAATGGTTAGACCTAATTGCTAGTAGTGTGGGACACAATCCAGATTGTTAGTTATCTTTAATAAAAATACAGAATTCAGCTGCATTACATAACTTTTGTAAACATAACAGAAGGAAGAATTCATTTAGTGTACAGAAATGATTAGGTATGTGTTAATTACTTATTAACGTCTTTGATTTTATCGCCATTAACACCAGCTAATCGCGGGCCAAGGTTAAAATATTCAAGTGAATCTAAAAATCGAGTCTGGAAATCCAATTTCAGAAATAGTAATCTGTAGAAAACCAATTGTGGATGCCATGAGAACTACAGCAAATAGGAAATCGTGGCCAATTCTATCACAGTAAGTGATAATTTATGACTAGAACCGACCTTCACTAAGGCCAGTATCACACGTTCCGGTTTCAGACCGGCGCCGGGTCGCCGGCCACCCGGCGGTGAATATATAGCGACCGGAACGGACGGACGCCGGAAAATATGAAAGCCGTACATTGCCATTCGGCTACCCGGCGCCCGGATTGAAAACGGGATGTGTGAAAAAACTGTAAGATTAAAATTACGTAACCCGTTTAAAAACCGGACAAGTGCGAGTCGGACTCGTCCACCGCAGGTTCGAACTAATTTGTAGGTACATATTATAAATATGGGAACCCCCAAAAAAAGCTGAAAATTACGGTAAGTTTTGGTACTTACAAGTTTCCGCGAAAATCTAAACTTGCCCATATATTTTTATCGTGTTGACTCAGGACCTTTTATACACGTAATAGAGATTATAGACCTCAGTATCGTCAGTTATAAATTCCAACTAGCTAGGTCCACCCGTTCCTGAGAAAATTGACACACGGGTCGCTATTCACTATCTTTTTTCTCGTTTTCGCAGCAAGCCCGCGCCTACTGGCGCATGCGCGGTACGCTCAAAGATGACCGCGCGAATGCGCGTTGATGCATTTGTGAGCCCAGCTATCTATTTACCATTATGATAAGATTTTGACAGTTCGATAGTGAATAAGGACCCCGGACAAACAGACGGAAAAGACTGATCTTTTAAGGGTTTCATTTTTTACCTTTTGAGGTACGGAACCCTTAAAACGTAATTACACTTTATAAACCACAAAATGTACAAAATAAATAATTTAGTACAATATAGGTAGAAACATTGTTAATACTAACTTATCAGATAAATGGGGTCATAGTGAGCCATAAGGGAAATTTACCTCCCTTTGTGAGTTACACCTCCGTCACTTCCGCGAGTCGAATCCTTTAGACGGTACAGGTGCTGTTGATTCGCGAACACACATGTTTCTTAAGACGATAAAGGTAAAGTTTGTACCTAAGGAGTTTGTTTGTTCTTGTTACTAAAAGCCTTGTTCTATTATCGAATAGAAACTTTTCTGATCCAAGACTTACGACGTCACGTGTAAGTAGTTTTTCACACTCTTGAGTTTTGTGAAGTGCTAATAAGCGATGATATTTGACCAATAGCGTTCGTACTTTGGTTAAAAAAGTATACGGACATGAAGACGCGAATGTCATTGGTTACGTCATCGGACGCGTATAGTCCACTAGCCTCATGGTGACGGACAACTTTGACACTATTATGCCTCATGGGACCAGTGGCAACAATATTTTGATTACAGAAGTCCCATTGCCATCATCACGGACTAGCGGGGCAGACGGAATCAAATTCAATTGACATTGTGCAGTCACTGTAAAACGTAGGATACACCAAAATCAGCAGTAAAAATATAAGTTAAAAAATATATTCCTGATTACTTCTAGTTATGGGATATATATTTTATTTTGTAGTTACTATACAGACAAGACAGTACACATGTTGCCAGCTAAGTTTGCGTGTCTGGTGTTGGCGCGTAAGCTGCGCACGACTCGAATTTAGGTATGGGAGAGGATGAAGGAGAGGGGCGCGAAACGACGTCCCTACGCAGAATTACATTCGAATACGACTTCATAAACGCAAACTTAGGTGGCGCGAATTGGAAGTATGCTCTGCGCCACAAGAGTTTTAGTTTATTCAATACTAGCGGACGCCTCGCGGTTTCACCCGCGTAGTTCTCGTTTCCGTGGGAATACAGGGATAAAAAAGAGCCTATATCATCCGGTGTTAGTATAGCTTCACAACGGTGAAAGAGTTTTTAAAATCCGTCCAGTAGTTTCGGAGCCTATTCAATACAAACAAACAATCAAACAAACAATCAAATCTTTCCTCTTTATAATATTATTATAGTATAGATATATATCAAGTAGCATTACTCGGAAAAAAATAGGGTTATGATGTCTAAGTAAGAACATACTTACATACAGATTTTTACGTTATAATAATTATAGTATTTTGCATTTTTTATCGTTTTGTTATCTTTGCCCCAAGGTAACCAAAAACTAACAATAGTGCGTCGTTCCCTATCAGTTAGATAACGCACTCTAATGATAATTCCTAATGTGTTCCTGAAAATATTGGTACCTAATGATGCCGCGGTCTGATTGGTTTAATAAGTGTGTGAAGATAACTGTCGACATGTGACATAAGCTCATATATTAGAAGCCGTACTTCAATATTCACTACGTGACTATCACGCCTATTTTGGTTTTTTTTTGATCTTGCAACATTCACTGCCAGAAATGATTTCAATTTATTCGAGGCTGAGAAAAGATGTTTTTTTATTAAAATCCGTTAAAACTTATTTAATTATCACATTTCAAATTTGGAACAAAAAACAAGCGGATCCAGAGTTTATTATTTCTTTCCGCAACGGTACATTTAAAAGAATATCAGTGCCAAAGAAAATTGGCGATATTTGTTTTTTAATATCTGTCCGGTTTACTTGGCTAGACTGCTTTAGGATTTATTAAATCGAGATTGAAATTCCGGCTCCGTACAAATTTAGCCTTAGTGTTAATTAAAAAAATGGTTATCTGTGAAGTCGGTTTACGGACGATAATTTTACATGATAACGTCATAAGAAAACATTGCTGACATTGTAATAAACAACCATCGCAATTCGCTGATAGGCTGATATTTCAGTCTATCAGTGAAAGCGTAACATCGATTTTTATGAGGTTATCACATCAAAAATAAATAAATCGACAGAGCGTTTTTCATTAAAGCCTCTTTCAAATTTCTCAGAAAGTTAAAGGTAATAATATCATTAGGTAACCTCATATTTTTTCTTAGAACAGTGTCAAATTATTATCATTACAAATTACAAAATCAGTCCCGAAATAGACAAACGTCGTATTTTGACGCGAATTGTAACTAAAGCTATCAGCCTATCAGCGAATGGCGATTGCAGTGACATGCGATACAATTGGAACTAAAGCTGTCACATGCATGGTTGTACAATGTTATCAATGTTTTCTTTTGACGTTATCACGTAAAATTATTGTCCGTAAACTGACTTTACAGACATCCACTTTTTTTTTTAAGTTTCGAACGTCAGAATGCTTTGATTGAATTTTCTTTACCTACTATGTGCCTCTGTGGTAGACATTGACGTATAGACCTGGACCGTGGCAACCCTTTCAAATAAAAAGTAAATATTTTATAATAAAGAAAAAACTGGTGCGGCCCTGTCTCTTTGACAGGTATTGTCCACAAGCTAGCGTTCTCTTTCTAGAGAGTGGTCCAGTTTGTGAGGTTATGGTGCAATCCAGGTCTATACGTCAATAGTGGTAGAGTAGTGAAAATGGCGGCAAACCGCGTTGTCATCTTCTCTCAGTCACGCGTATCTTTGTGCAAATAATAATGAAAGTTACAATAAATACTTGTTCATACACACGCAGAGAAATTAGTAGAAAAATCAATAAGATTACCATCAACTCAAAAATAATATTAAAAAAGAAAAAAAACGGACCGCATAAAATTGAAAAAAAATTATAGACTATGTGGCTTCAAATAATGAAATCCGGCACGTCTGGGTAAAAAAGAACGTGAAAAAGGACCCAAACAGGCATTACCTTCTTTCTGGCATACTCAGGTAATATCGACTTTGTATCTAATATTTTTTAAAACTTCGGTTAAATACAAATCTACATTATTTTTCTTATTTTGCTTTGTCATTTAATTATAATTTTTAATTATTTAGGTATCTACGTAACGTACAGATCATAACACAACTTTGAAATTATTTTACTGTAGTATTATTTAACTAAGCATCAGGTAAAAGTTAGAGAATAGAGGCTTCATATTTGTATGTGCTCGAGACGAGAAGCAATCAGCATTAACCGTTCATTCGTACCTAAGATTCAAAGGGGGTTTATTAAAAATCTCTGATGTGTAACAAATTGTCGAAAACTTCGCACGTGTAAAAAATTCTTCATATATGATTTTGAATGGTACTCATTCGGGAACCGTGACCGTAAGCACAAAACACCGAAAGTACAGGGAAAACTTCAGAAAGGTATTTCGTTCGACACGGAATAACGGATCTCCTATTAAAAAAAGAATGAGGTGTCTTATTATTAGTTGTCTTATAGACACCCGGTTGGAACTTAGTTCCTTTTGCTATATCTTTTTGTGTTTGTATTATACATCGAGTACTAATTAATAATTTAAAAAAAGTGGAAGATCATAACCTTTTAAAAATTGTCCTATTTCAAATCCATAGACGTATAGACCTGGACCACGCCATCCTTTTCAATTAAAAAGTAAATATTGACTGCAAAGCATTAAAGAGAGAAAAAACTCGTGCGGTCCTGTCTCTTTGACAGGTATTGTCCACAAAATAGCGTTGTCTCTTTCTAGAGAGTGGTCAATTTTGTGAGGTTATGGCACAGTCCTGGTCTCTACGTCAATGTTCAAATCACACATATATTACATACAGCCAGTTTGGCATAAGTAAACTAAACATTACAACCTTTTACAAAATTACAAACAACCTATGTAACACAGCCTCCTTATTCTAGCTTCACATCATTATAAATCTTTCATCGATGTCAAAATGTGACACTTTTTTCCGTCTAGCCTCTCAACCTGCAAACAAAAACGTGCGAGGAATTACATTTCAAAAGTGGTCCGACATTCTGTGTCCGTGAGCGATGTTAATGATCGATGTATGTAGCTTTACTTTTGTATTCTCGGTGTTTTGTTCAGTACCGAAAGCGTTCTAATAATTACTATTACAAGGCAACAATTACATACCTACATATCGAATTAAGCTAAATCTCCTAATATTAACACCTCCATTCAAGAGATTGAGGCGAGTGACCTATGGCATACTATTTAATTGATAATTGTTTCTTTTGTTCCCGCCAAAAACCGAAAAAATCGTCGACTTTATGATCAGACCAATCAAATGCCTCTCGGTTCTGCGACCCACTTTTTATAATGCGCGATAGGTCGACATGGTATTCAGTTATAAGACTATAATATAGACGAAATAGAAGTTAAATGTTTAATAACAAAGTTGCTTAGCAACCATCAATCTTTAACACTTTTGTAAATGGTTGCTAAGCAGCTATGCTTACTTTTGTATAGACAGGGAAGCGTGAAGACTGTGATGGTAGGTACACGTTACAGACGTCCGCGCAGACGTTGCAGTTATTACTTTTACATTGGCTCCACGTTTTGGCCCCAACTTCGACCTCAATGCAACTCACCCAATATGTGAATCTAGAAAATAGCATTGGCGCCAACATTAAGACGAGCGTTTTCTAAATCCACACGTTGGACGAGTGGTGTTGGGACTGACGTTGGGATCAATTTGTGGAGCAGGCATTAATGTCGTTTACCTACGTCTTTGCCTGCCAATCTATACTAATATTATAAAGCGGAAGAGTTTGTTTGTTTGTTTGTTTGTTTGTTCGTTTGTTTAAACGCGCTAATCTCAGGAAGTACTGGTCCGATTTGAAAATTATTTTTTTTGTTGGATAGCCCATTTATCGAGGAAAGCTATAGGCTATATGACTACCACTAATAGGAGCGGAGCAGCGACGAGAAATGTTGCAAAAACGGGGAAAATTTACGCATACGAAGTTGCGCGGAACAGCTAGTGTGTAATAAATATAAATTCCATAATTGCTATGTCGACCTATCGCGTCGATATGGTAAAATAATATGAACACGTTTAATTAAAATAAAAACATGTATGATTTTACACAGTATGATTTTTAATATTATAGTCACATGTGTCGATTTCATTTACGGTTATGGGCAACCAACTTTAAAAGCTTATAACTAATTCCACATATTACGAAGTTATGGACTTTGCTAGTTAGCTAGTGTTTGTATAAAATTAGGTACTTTAATCCTCACGAGTATAATTTCATTGAGATTCAATGGAGTTATATATCTACGTAATAAAGTTCTCGTTATTCGTATAAAGGATAATATTTATACAAAATGCGTGTATAAATGAAGGTTAGGGAAGGATTACGTATCTCCTGAAATATAACTTTATAATAATATGATACAAAGTTGTATTTGAATGAAGGTAAATATGAATAGTGAATAAACACATTGCTTCAAAACGTAATGGGAACGGAACTAAAACTCACGGGCTCTATGAGTAGGCAAAGAAACTGTGGAGTCCGTGACTAATGTAGCTTGAGAGATCAGCGAGGTTAAGCAACAATACCACTGTCGGTCCATAGATGGATGACCGTTTTGAAACATGTCCCATTCTCTCTGTGCCTTGGAGAGTACACTAAATTTCCCTCCAGCCGTGTAGGATTTATGTTTTATCAGACTATGAGATTTTGGGAATATATACGGTTTCTTTTATATTTTTGTTTATATTTTTGTATCGAGTTATCTCAGGAAAATGATTAACCGCCTCGCTCCTTTGCCTCTGGAAAATAGAGAGTGCACTATAATATCTGAAGCGTAGTTGACTACATACAAATCAATCCATTTATGATGTCCCACTGCTGGGCACGGGTCTCCCAGTAGAACCTTTTTATTATAGGTTCTGGGGATTATTGTCATAATCGCCAGGTTGAGTAACAGGTTGGCGATCGCAGTAAAGCTTTAAAATACGCAGAGGACGCTGCTGCCCGTCCTCCGGTGCAAAATCCCTTCGCCACCGTGGTACCGGCTTAAGAATAGTACCACCCCAGTTCATCTCTCCCTCCCTTGGGTGTCTACAAGTTTTAGTTGGACCTTGGCGCAGGGGAACCAAGATTCAGACTAATCACAAAATATTTTGTATTTCTTATTCTCTCTTGGCTAAGATAATATCTAACATTTCCAGGAATAGATGGCTATATTCACGCTCTATTTATCACAACCGGTAAGCTCATCGGATATCAGCCGTTTACCACTGGAAGGATCACTGGATAGACCTTTTGAGAGGCCAACCTCTAATAAAATAGCTATTAAGTCGTTAGTGAAATACCGCACAATATAGGCTCTTGAATAAATTAAGTAATCACTTATTAAGATTAGGAACTTAGTTGCTCGGGTTCAATAATATAGTTCGTAAGTTTCTATTAATTTTCTGAGGCGTGCAATGGTTTTCAAACCATTATCGCCTCAGTCCGCCTTGTATTATATTATTTAAATTAGGTTTATTTAAGTCGAACACTTAATATTAACATTTCAAAGAGAAAACGAACATATTAAAATACTTTATTATCTTGGATTGCGTACAAATTACAAAGATGATGAACGTCGCACATGGTAACATGATTATAATTTGATGCATGAGAATGTTTAATCAACAGTGGCAATGTGAAATGTTTCCCCGAAAGAGGAATGAAGGATTGAACATTTTATCATTAAGACGCACGGATAGGGAACAAAATAATAGGAACACAAACTCTTAGTTAAAAGGAGCAAAAGCTAATTAAAATACACAGGGATTTATTGATACGGTTCTTTTGTGCTTTTTCTGCACAAACCCATAACAGAATTTAATAATAATAAATAAAAATATTAATTTTACTTTGCTTACACGCTCTATTGACAAATATCGCAAAAGTTAACCGACTCTTATATTTATGGATAACAATAAATCATAATTTACATCTAAACATCGCTTCAACTGCACCTCCTATAGCGAGAGGAAGTGCTATTCCTTTGGAGGATAACCGCAAGCGCGCGTGACTCTGAGTTGCAATGTTTTTGACTTGATAACGTCTTCTAAATCGATGACCGGGTGACCACACGAAAAGGTATCACGTAGCAACGGTCACGTTATTGATTGGTTGCCAAGCAGTCACGTTATTGTTTGGTTGCTAAGCAACAGCGAATGGCGATTGGAACTAATATTATTAACTGGTTGCTAAGCAACGCAAATGGCGATATGTCATCAATGTTTTCTTATGACGTTATCACGTAAAATTGTCGTCCGTAACCGACCTTACAGACAACCATTTGATATTAACTAACTACCAGAGTGATTACGATAAGTATATGATAATATATTTAACTAAAGTTTTGTTTATCAAAATGGTTGTTATAATCACACTTACCGACAATACTTCTCCAAAGTTAACATGACCATCTCCCCCAGAATTACCATATAAGCAATAATTTATTTTACTGTAAAATCATGACATTTTTGTCAACAACTTACACAATATACTATTAATATAAACAAAGTATTTTGACCTTGAGATTGACTTATTTTAACGACTTGTTACAATCCCAATGTCATTAAAATATTTTAAACTTGAATTAGAGCATGTTTACTTCTAAGAAAGGCTACTTTTGAAACAGAGATTTATCTCTGATATAAAATAACATGCTTACATTAAGCTCGTTTGGCAGACGTCAAAATCAAAGCAAGATTAAAATAGTACGACTTAAGAGCTTATATTTGGCCCTCTGATGTACCTAAAACTATAAACGATCCATTATACACGAGAGCTGAATTGATGGAGCACTACTAAATTGTAAGCGTTTGTTTACTAAACGCGCGTAGTCTTGTAGATACTAGTTATTAGCCGCGAATGTTTATTTGTTCATCTCACGAAGATCGAGTGAGATCTCACTATGCATACATCAAATTATGACTGATAACATTACGCCAAATTAGGAACGTGGATCGGAAATATTGGGTTAAAGAGGTAGTACATGTTAGATAGACAACTGAAAACTAATTGAAGACTATTGATCGAAATCAGACTCGGTTTTCGACTAATATCTATTTAAATATTTTTTTTTTTTTTTTCGAAGCACTTTTAAGTGCCGGCGCAATCCGGACAGACTTTTGTCAGTATCGTCAAAATTAAGTCATTTTAGGGTTCCGTACCAAAAGGGTAAAACGGGACCCTATTACTAAGATTTTGCTTTCCGTCTGTCCGTCTATCACCAGGTTATATGTCATGAACCGTAATTATTTCTGTTGCCGCTATAACAAAAAATATTTAAAAACAGAATAAAATAAATATTTAAGGGGGCTCTCATACAAAAAACGTAATTTTTTGCCGTTTTTTGTTCGATATTATAATATAGGTTGTATCTCATGAACCGTGACAGCTAGACAGTTGAAATTTTCCCAGATGATATATTTCCGTTGCCGCTATAATAGCAAATAAATAAAAACAGTATAAACAAAAAATAAAATATTGAAGGGGGATACACAGCATACGTAATTTTTTTGCTCTTTTATGCTCGATATTGATAACGGCAACAGGTAAAATATTAACAGAATATTGGCCTATATTATGCATTTTAAAAATAAATTAATTAATTAAAATTAAATTAATATTCAAGGGGGTTATTTCCCATACAACAGACATGATTTATTTGCCGTTTTTATAGATAATGGTACGGAACACTTCGTGCGCGAGTCCGACTCGCACTTGGCCGGTTTAAGTATAGCTTTACTTACCATTTCTTAATCAAATAAACCGTGGATAGTACGTATGCAGTAATCACACTAATATTATAAAGGTGAAAGTTTGTAAGTATGTGAGTGTGTATGTTTGTTACTTTTTCCCGTCTAAACGGCTAGAGCGATTTTCATAAAATTTGGTATGGAGTTAGCTGACATCCTGGATTAACACATTGGGTAATAAACCGCGGGTAATACGGCGGCGCATCGCTAGTTGTATATAAAACACTTAGTTATAGGTAGGTAATCATTTGGCCAGTGTCTGTTTAGAGATTTTCAGTCGCAGAAAAGAGAGTGAGAGTTTAGGTAGACATCTTTGATAATCTCTGTTTTAAGATCTTATGCTGGTTAGTCTCATTATTGCCAACATAAGAGAAAAGCATTTTTAAACGACTCTCATTTTCTTTAAGAACCCTTAGTGCATTGTTTTTTTCTGAGATTTCAACCTTTCTTGTAGCACAAGACAAGCCACAATGTATCTCATTAACAGTTAAGCATTGTTTACAAGGGGTTATTGTCTACTGTAATATCTACTGTTAACGCTCTATGATGTAATTCCTATTTATAACATAATCGTGTTCAGCACCTATTGTTGACAACCTCACTTCCTAATAATCTCCATTAAAATTAATACAATCGAGTTTAAATTAATCTGCACCCTCATTTAGATAATACCTACTTACGAGTTCTGCTGATGATGCCCACCCCTACTTCGAGTATATAGGGAATCACAGGGATGCGGGAGTAACTATGTACGCTTTCAAATTTCACTGAGAGTCAGTTCAAACGGGAATGATTGCTCTCATTAAGCTTTGTTCTGACGCGTTTTATCATTCGCTTTTAATGAATGCTTGCGCTGAACTATAATTTGGTGGAATGAAAATAGAATATAGTAGATACCTATAACAGCCTAAGTATAGCTTTAATTTTAGTAATGTATGGCACGCTGGTTTTATGGATTCAATGAATTTGGTTGAATATGAGACACTAGACGAGGGAAACGTCAAAATGATCCGAATTTGGACCCTTGGGTTTGTAAGCTTAGTTACCTAATCTTAAAACGTGATCATATACAGAACTTTTTTTATGATATTGATTTTTACAAACTGAATTTCCAATATTTCGGTCATTCACACCTCACACCACCAGATAACAGGGATAAAAACCTTAGAGCAGAATCTCAGAGACATTGCTTGATATTATTTCTAAATCGCGAATGATCAAAAACTCCACGTCATCAATATAGAAGCACCAAGTGTGAGAAATGGCGCGTGCAAAATGGGGGAGACATGAAAAATCTCATCGCTATTGGTCGACTGAATACAAAAAGCTTTTTCAAATAATGTAGCTTTATTAAGTACCTACCTACGCATATTTTATGAGTTGTTTACGGTCGTCAAGTTGGTGGCTGCTGCTTTGTTTATTATTTTCTATACATTTTCTCAAAATGTGTACATTAACAATGCAAAAATATAATCATATTATAGCGAATTGCGCCTCTCTTCGAAGGAACTCGTTAACGTTTACGTGTTATACTGTAATATGCTTACTCTACTACTTTTAAAGAAAACTTATTTTTGTTCTTGTATATTTTTGATTCAAAGTGCATGTAAACACGCGGCTATATCTTAAATACCTACTAAATAAATCCGAGTTCGTACGGCCACGCTTTCCCTCAAGAAAACTTTCAATAAGTGTAACTCATTCATAATAAATTAGAATCGGTTTTAACTGTAATTTTATCAAAAGCAGCTTAACTGAAACTTTTATGAAGATTCTTTGAGAGATAAAATTAAAGTAAACATTAAATGGTTTGGAAAATTACAATGTTTGTTTAGGATGATTGGATTGTGGAATGTCTAAAGTGGATGATTTTTCGCAGGTGGAGGGTGAAGTGCGCAGGGTGCGCGGTGCAGGGGGATGCCCGTGCGCAAGGGGCTGCTCGCGCCCCAAAACACCTTCCTCGATACCATCGCCACACGCTTTGATGGCACACGTAAGTTTTATATCTTTATCAGCGGTAGAGCAAGGCACCTGTCCGACCAACAGAAAAAGAGTAGCGAGTAGCGATTTTAACACTCAAGACACGTACATACTTATTTAGATCCGGTGTAAACAAAAGAGATACAGATATAGTTTATCGCTGAGTGTTCACACTGTCTATATCTCTATACTGCATCTCTTTTGTTTACACGGACGGGATGGTACAAAATGCATCTGTTGTACGTTTCTTGAGCGATAAATCGCTACTCGCTTCTCGCTCATCGTCGATGGTGCGACAGGTGCCTAAGAGGAGTCACATCTTATATGGGAGAAATGTTAAAAAATGTCAAGCGGTAACCTGTGATTACTAGCTCCAAGACACTTCAAAGTAGTTCAAATCCTTTTTTTTACAATGCTTTTTCATGTTTTCGAATGTGAAATGTGTTTTCTTCATATTCTTGAATTTGCATATGAGGATAAGATTCACCTTTTGAAACACATTAAAACAATACTTATTATAAAATAAATCTATTATATACCTACAATGTCAAAATCACCAACAAACGCTAAAAAAGTTGGCATTATAGATCTATTTAAGACGACTTTGGCACAACAGGTATCAACAACCTATAGACTTCAAAGATATTGGTTCCTCACCGTTTCGCAAAAAACAAAGCGAATTTATTAAACATCCGGATTCCTGAAAATCTTTGACTCGGATGATTCTCATTCCAGACACAACAGCCTTAACAATTGTTATTGAATTAATAATAAGTACATAATTGTATTCTTGCGAAGCTTTCTTAATTAAACTTGGAGACAGAATGGAAGCGTTTATTGGACAAAAACAAATTTTGTCGCGGGAATAATTTAATACGAAAATCTACGAAGTCTTTTTTATAAAATTGATCACATTCTAAGTGAAACGGGAAGTGAAGTGCCGCAGTAGCCTTTATACCTACAGATTAATTAACACCTACAAGGTGTAATGAAGGGACTATCTAGGGAATTGTATGTAATGCACACATTTTCATACTACTTTAGGTAGGTACTAGTTGATCGAAATTTGGAACCCAGTTTCAGGCCGTTTAGAGTAAGAATTTTCAAAAATTCGGATGCCTACGGTATAGTAACTAGCGGTGTGTCTTTCAACCCGTTGAGTGGTTTAAGCTGTACGTTGACATAAAAGTCAATCCGGGTTTCCTTTTATAGATACAAATTTTCAGAGCAAATCCATTAAAACGATTTTGTGGAATTTGGTATTAAAATGGCTGAATCCCCTAGAAATCGCGTAATAAATAGATTCCAATAACATAAATAAATCCTAACATTATACGGAAGCTTGTGAGTACGCAACGTTACGTCAAAATCGGTGTTATCTTATGAAACGATGTTTGCACAGAATACCGAGAGTGCCTACAGAAGGCAACCTTTAAACGTACTTGACTCGATCGACGCACACGTAGACGTTGCTCAGGAACATGAATCAAAGACCATGTCATTGTCGTCGATGCACTTTGTTCGGAAGGCGTGCTCCGATTCCGGGGCCGTGTGTCTATCAATGCGCGCGTCAAGAGTGTTTTTTTTATGTTGGCTGTCTTCTGTACTGTCAGTATTCTGTGTTAGTGTGTAGGTCGTGTATGTTTCTTGATTGTAATTAACGCTTCTATTCTCGCTTGCCGTGGCCACGTGGTGTAGCGGTATATCAGTTTAAGCACAACCATTTATCCCAACTGCGGAAATTAATAGCTTAACTAATAAACACTGCACCACAGAGAATGTTAGATATAAAAATAACGAGGCGATCTTGCGGCAAAACTAAAAGTTCTGGTTGGAATTCATTTCATCAGGCAGAACAAAATTGATTTTTAATAAAAGAAATAATTATCTTTTCTAATCAATACTAATGTTATAAAGCTGAAGAGTTTGTTTGTTTGGTTGAACAAGGTAATCTCAGGAACTACTGGTCCAAATTGAAAAAAAAAATGTTCTCTTCGGTAGCCCATTTATCGATTTTCATGCTAACAAAGTCAGGGGCAACAGCTAGTTACAAATAGATTAAAACTACAACACAACAATGAACTCTGGCGATACGGCACTAGGTACTAGCGTTTGAAATAATAACAACTTTATATAATAATATCTATTTTATTAATTTAATTCCCTAGTAGATCTATAGATACTATAGGTAGGTCAACCTTCTAAGCACGTTCGTATAAGTTAAGATATAACTAAAACACGTACGATATACTCGCAACGATATTCCCTAACTTAATATTAAAGTTTGTGCTAGACAAACCGAAGAAATTAACTTATTTTATTGAGTAAATACCTAATAAGGAAACCTTTGATATATATAGATATTTTAGGCATCATAAATACTCTCATGTTTTATATCAAGAAAATCCTACTAATATTATTAATTCTAAAGTTGTGAGGATGGATGAATGTTTGTTATTCTAATACACAAAAACTATAAAATGGTTTTTGATGAAACTTTACAGTAATGTATATTATTTATCAAAATAGCACATAGGCTAAGCTAAGGGGTAAGATAGTCCTGTATAGTTAGATATATTTGGGGAAATAACCGCGTGAATTATTTAAAGGTACGAACCTTTTATTTACCCGACGTTTCGATCGAATTGCATTGTCACGGGTCGACTCACGGGACGATTGGTGCAATTCGATCGAAACGTCGGGTAAATAAAAGTTTCGTACCTTTAAATAATTCACGCGATTAAGTCCCGAAATATATCTAATATGTATAAAAATCGCGAACGTTTAAAAACAATAAGTCCTTTATAGGTCTTTGACTTAGGCGTCTAGAAACGATCAATAAATATAAAGTAGCCTGACTACAATAAACATAACGCAAAAATAATATATCTATATCCGTAAAAGGTTATTTCATTAACTGAAGAGGGTTTATCTCATCAAGTACTGTAGCTGCGATTTATCGGAGCTATTGTCCACGGCAAAGACCATCTATCTGTCCATAATTACCTAATGGAGACCCTTGCGTGTAATTATCGCAGAGACCGGTAGTCCGTTACTGAAGCTGATATTTAGGTATATGGGCTGACTGAATTATGTCTGGAAATAAATATCGGGCAGAAATAATAACGACAGATAGGAGAAAACCTTTGGAGTCCATCTTCGAAGAAGGTTGCTAGCTATCTTATAGTTACAGACCACACGCATAGAAAGCATATCCCTTTTCAAACATAACACATAACATAGACAGTGAATTGTTAAAATTTAAAAAACCTTTGAGTTTTACCTATCAAACTTTAATGGTTTTTAAAATTAATATTGTTTTGGTTATAAGCCTATGAAAAAAAAACAATTATTAAAATATATATATTAACGGTCGAAACGTCGGGCAATAAACAAGGTATTTTACCTTAAATTATTCACGCGATTAAGACCCGTAATATATATATTTTAATAATTTGTACAAATCGCGAAAGTCTATCAACATTAAAAAAAAAACAATTTCGGTGAAGTTACGACAAACAGGCGGTTATAATGTGAGAAGTTAAGCAGGAATCTAGTCATTTCATATTCAAAGCAACTTCAAACTGATGTACGAGTATCTAGAAGTAGAAGGCAAAATGCACCTACAAAAATTGTGGTCTTCAAAAAGGCTTTAATTAGCGTTTCAAACTTGTACCTACTTTTTAATATACTTTTGCGTCAGCTCTTAAAATAAAAGATAACTTACACATCATTGATGAAACAACTCTATCCGATGTAAAATTGGATAAATTGCAATTCACTCACGTGCTCGCATATTTATAGCTGAAAATATTATCGTTTTTCCGATAAATTGAAATCGACTAGAGTGCATCATGTAGCAATAACCTTTATATGGTCAACAAAATACAGTATTTCCGATAGTCCGATACTTTTCAAAATTCTGGTGTAGGAGTAGTCAACGCATGAAACAGTTAATGAAAAAAATGAAATGTGTGGCCTTCAGACACAAAAGATGTTTTTACGACTGAGATTTCTAAGTGAACCGCACAAATTGTGTAAATGACTACAATAAAAAAATAATATTTATGTATTCAACACTACCTAATCAGATAATATATAAGTGAAAATATTCGTTTACACATTGTCTTGAATAACAATTGACTAAAAGTGAATAAATTAGCCACAGTTAATTATGACGCCTTATATTAAGATTTTTGATTCGTCTTGACCATTGGTGTATAAATCTGGACCGTGCCATCCCGTTTAATTAAAAAGTAAATATTGGTTGAAAAGCGTGAAGGAGAGAAAAAACTCGTGCGGCCTTTGACAGGTATTGTCCACAAAGTAGCGTTATCTCTTTCTAGAGAGTGGTCAATTTTGTGAGGTTATGGCGCAGACGACACGTCTGCGTCAATGGTCATGACAGTCATGTACTCAATATTTTTTAAATACAATATTTGCTTTTTTAAAAGATAGAAAAATAAGTCCAGACCCAGGAATCGAACCCGAGACTTCCGTAAGCCAAACCGGGGCCGGAATCAAACCAACTATCTTAACTATGTTACTAGACCTCAAATTTCTCTATCCCTTCATGCTCGCGAGTTTTTTTTTTTATTCTATGGTTGTTTTGGGGTTTTTATCCTTAGTAGGATACGTTAACCCCATTGTGGCCTTCTTACGGTTTAATATCTATTAGAGGGAGAGTCATTGCGTGGCGCCGTGATCATCCGGCGTAAATATCTTGCTGCCTCTGATGTTGGTAGAGAGAGAATGGATTGTACCATTCCTACATCATAAATATTGATCTTCAGTGCCTGTATCCTGCCTCTCTCTCCCCTCGGGTATAGGCACATTCTATCAATATGTGGTGTACATCTTCCACTACTCCACAAATGTCACAATTAGGGGAATCTGTTTTCTTCATAAGATATTTGAACTTGTTTGATGGAATATGCCCTGACCTAAGTCTGAGTAAAGTATGCTCGCGAGTTGTTAACTATGCTCTAGGCCAGAGGTTCCCATACTTAATTCATCTAACGCCCACTTTGAAAATCAGTTATTTTGTAGCGCCCCCCATTTTTTTTACCTTAAAAAACCTCAATAACATATTAGTCTCGCCTGAAGTTTAATTAAAACTATATTCTAAACGGGACTTTTCTTACCAGACAAAGCAATATTAATACAACTTCACAATATGTATTAAGAGTATCTTTAACCTATTCAAAATTAACCAATAATCAACATTTGTTTTAAAACTAATCTAATGTGAAGGATGAATCTGATGATTTTTAACAAGTTTGTTAATATCAGGTTCCAATAATAATAAAAAGTTTGTTAATGTTCGATGGGCGGTGGGAGTGTGGCCGACTGCTACGCAACAGGTCGTGGGTTCGATTCCCACACGGGACACCACTTTGTGTGATCCACAAATTGTTGTTCCGAGTCTGGGTGTACTTTGTGTCCGTGACTTGTATGTTTGTAAAGTTCACAACGGCTTACGACAAGCGGCTGAGGTAAGTGACAGACGCGCGCGGCCGACGACTGTCGTAGGCCTGCACGCGCACTGTGAATATTGAAGCATCGGCCGCGAGCTTCAGCCGCTTGTCGTAAGCCGCGAGCGGCTCGCGATCGGCCGCGATGCTCGGAAATGAACCTTTATGCGGGAGTCGTCTTGAATAAAAAAAAATGACTCAAGAACAGCCGCAAGTCACCGCGTTCGGTAACGTGCAAATGATTTCTCTTTTTACTTAGAAGCATTGTAACAGCACAAAAGCTACGTTCAATATCTATGGGATATTGGGATTTGTCCCTCCCCGGACCTGCACTCCGCAAATACGGACCGCACGAACTCTCTGACACTCTGACAGTCCATAATACAGGATTGCACAAATAAATCGTACAATATTTGTTCACCCCAAACGTGAATTATAATTGAACCTTCTAATTGAAATTTTATTTTTTCTATATTTCAACTAGATTACATAAAAAATCCCGCGTTCGGCAAGTACTCAGCTTGGCCACAACAATAGATACGAGTATAACTATTTTTAATACGTGTCTTCGGAGGTGGGGACCTTACCTGTGACACTTGAAGACACGAATATTTTTCAGTGTTCGATACCTATTACTAAATATCTTATGATATAAATAACGTTGCGAACGCATTAAAAATAAGAATTTGTTAATATATTTTTAAAAATAATAATTTTTAATATATTTTTATATTTATACAACAAAATAGAATATAAATATGTACTAATAATTGGATGTTGTGTAGTAGGAGGATTTAAATTTCAGTGAATTTTAAAATATGAAATAGCTGAAGTTACGAATCACCCATCGCCCCCCTAAATCACATCAGCGCTCCCAATTTTTTCTGGGCCCCTTACCGCCCCCCTCTAGGCCTCCAGCGCCCACAAGGGGGCGTTATCGCCCACTTTGGGAAAGACTGCTCTAGGCCGATATTTTTTGGCTGATCATCCATTTGTTTCACTCATTTTGTACACATTGTACATTGTATAGACACAAACACAACATACACAGTTTTGTAAAGATTGAAACATCAATCTTGTTTGTTTCAAAAGTATCAGGAAGTGTTAACATGAATTCACAAGTAAATAAGTTTAAAAGGATAAAACGAAGTCATCAAGGTAATTAAAACCAGTGGCACATACTTAATGAGCATCTGTTTAAATCTACTTTATACACTCACTAACTGTGCCCGCGGCACGGATGATTTTACCGTCTTAAGAGTTGATTTATTACTTTCGATCAAAACACTAAAATACGTGTTTCTTTATTTTAAGCTAAAAAGCCAAATAAGAAATTTCATAGATCTAACTTCAATACCAACGGAGTTTCATACAAACTGTCAACCCGTCTTTTTTACCCCCTTAGGGGTTGATTTTCCAAAAACACGAAAACTACTCTATAGCAAAAAGCCTAATACGAAATATCAACCCCTATTTTACCCCCTTAGGGGTTAAATGGGGGTAAGTCATACTCCAACTTGCTGGCTTTTCTAAAAAGACGCTTAAGTGGCCATTTGAGCAAAAAGTCGAAAGTATTTTCGGCTGACAATGTCAGGAAGTTCCTAAAAAAAGCTCCGGATTGCCGATATTTTACAAATTGTTCGAATTTTTCTAACTGCTTTAACAAGTAATTAAAGATTTATTCGTTTAAGAAAGTCCGAGTTTTATTTATTTCCTCGCCAATATGTTATAAAACGTCATATGACATACGTGCGCTTTGATAATTACAGCCTCTGCTTTCTTGTAGCAATATCGCCTCTGCTGTAATTTTCAACTTACCGCACTTATAGGTATCATAATGTACTATTTCATGGCACCACATAAGTTTTATGTCTCGTTTTTTAGTGAGTCGGTTTATAATTGATCAAAGTTACAAGAGTCAGCTGCTTAGTTCCTTTTACAAAATACTGCTATTCCCGATGTAGGACCTTTAATTGTTGAGGAGTTGACATGATACTTCATCATCAGTTCTATTACATACCATAAAATATTGAAAAGTTTCTTTAGTCATCTAATTGTCTTACTCATCAGTTCCAGTTCACCGATTGGTGCTTTTTAGGGTCCGTAGCCAAATGGCAAAACGGAACCCTTATTCGCCATGTTCGTCGCAGCTTAGCTCTGAGCTAAGCTGCGACGAACATGGCGACTGTTAGTACTAGAAAGTTGTCCTTTTGCATGGATGTACATGACCTAAGAGACGTGGAACATCGACTTTCACTCATGTGATAACCAGATCAGACAAATTTTATATCAAATTTTATTGATTTATAAACACGCCTATGATAGCTTGCCTATCGAAAAGTATTTATGGTTTTTTTTTTATAAACCTTACTCTCTTGATAACAGACCAAATTTAGTTTCAACTGATAGTTTTTAACAGGCAGATTATGTTTTGGTAAGAGGTTTCCGAACTTATTTATGTTTATTGCTGGCAAGATATGAACTGAAAATAGTACCTATCGAAAAAAAGATAATTTATTTACGAAAATAATCTTAAGGGCATGCCTACAAAAATCCGTTCATGGAATATTATTGTCATGTTTTGAAGTTTTAAAACAGAAAAAATAGCCATGGACACTTTTCGATTGGCATTGTGATGTTTTTAAATCAATAAAATATGTCTCATCTTGAGGTTAGGTGAAAGTCGATGTTCCACATATCCTACCCTAACATATTACTTTCGCCGATAAAGTGGTAAAATAAAATGTTTATTTTTTTAGGGTTCCTCACCTACATTTAAAACGGGTCTGTGTTTTTTTTCTTACTTATATATATTTCAAGGTATCATTAGATAAGTCTTTTAAAAATATTTAGGGGTTGTGAATATAGCCCCCATCCCCCGTGCCAGCTAAATGGTTATTTTTAAAATAAACGGTAAACTATCACAACTAAGTAGACTTTACAAGTAACAGTCGTCCAAGTGGAAAGTAATACAAATTTCGTGCAAATTCCATTGGAAACTACTCTACATAAGTAGTTTCCAATGGAATTTAAATAGTATGAAACAAAAACTGAAAATCCACTTCTTATACCGCATTATTGTGCTGGGTATCTACGGAACCCTACATTGTGCGTGGCCCGATAAACACTTGCCCGGTTTTGAGAGTAAATGCACGAATCACTATAAAATATACCTAAACCACTAAGGTGTGCCGTTAATAATTGAAGAGTTCCCTCGATTTCTCCGAAATCCCGTCATCAGGACCCGACCTGGTTACAATGGGATCAACTTGGAAGTATACCCTTTCAAACAAAAAAATATTTTTCAAATCTCCAGCCGTTTTCGAATAATTGGTGAACATACATAAAAAACATAAATACAGACGAACATAGAACCTCCTCCTTTTTGAAGTCGGTTAAAAATGTAGTTCTCAATATAGCTAATAACAAATAATTCACGAACACAAGTTTGTCTCAGATGAGACTAACATTTTTTACAAAGAGGCTCTTAAGTTGGTTTAGGTACAGTCAGCAAAGAAGCCTATAAACACACTAAAATGTTCAAACACTCCGGAATACACTACGAATGTATTGTATAACATCTATTACCGAGTTGATAATAATAGCCTTTTATTCAGATGTGTGAATGTTTTCTTAAATCTAGATGTTACA
Organism: Herminia tarsipennalis; assembly: GCA_945859575.2. NCBI lineage: Eukaryota > Metazoa > Arthropoda > Insecta > Lepidoptera > Erebidae > Herminia > Herminia tarsipennalis. Next base: position 10,745,298 of record OX243840.2, read on the forward strand.
TAAATTTGCCGTGACACAAACATTTTTGACTTTGACCCTACAGTTTCCATTGTTCTCCCTGTTCTGAGTTTTTCTAGTCCATATACCACATGTTGCAGCTTTTATCTCATCAACCCATCACATGAGTGGTTCAAGTCAATTATGTACTATAATTTACTTGGACCATTTTTCTTTTCCCCGAATTATATGTCCAGTACAATTACACTTCAGCTTTCTAATGGTAATGGTTATTTCTTTTACTCTTGTTCTCAATACGATTTTTTTTATGTATGTCCGGGCATAACTCCTTCATATATATACGAATCTTCAAAATTCTTCTTCAATTTTTTGTTTGTAAGAGGTTTATTCTGAAATGGTTCCATTTAAATTTTGTAAATATCTGATTATAAGTTTCAGAGACAGACAATGAACCTTCTCAATAAATGACCGCAAATTAACCGTGATTAAGAACGCTTAAATGTTGTTTGTAAAAAAGTTTTGTTTTATATGGTATACTTTCAAGTTGTTCCAATGTCACCATGTCGGACTTTGATGATGAAATCCAGGGAAAAGAAGGGGAAATCTTCAAATATTGTACAAGCCTCTGCAATGTATGTTAGTTTTGACAACACTTTTGACAACTTCTCGTTGACATCGATGAGTAAACCAGTCGTCGGAAATTCGAGTATTTTTTAATGAATTAGTATGGAATATTTTCTAAAACCCAGGCAATTAATGTAATTTGGATAACATAATTTAGTTAAAATCAGTCCATTTAAGTAATTCATACTGAAACAACCAACATCTGAACCAAAGAAATCGATTAACATTAAATACCTAATCGAAATTGGAAAATATAAAAGCATACAACATGTGTAAAAAATAAATTGTTATGTGTACCTAATAAATTCTTAACAGGTACAGTTGTGATATATTTGTTACATTTTTTTTAAAAAAGGGATAATTAGTGTAGAAAATTATTAGGTGTTTATTTTTTCTTTCTTATAAAACTGCTGTTAACCTTAGTCATTTTAAACATTTTCATTTACATGAATCGATTTCTGGGAAAATTTGGTTCAAAAGAATAAATTGATGCCCCTGACCAACGAACCATCGTAACCGCGGTTTTAAGGCTCGGTAAGGCTCGTCAGCGATCGATCAACGACGAAAAACCACGAGTAAAATCGTTGTTCTTAGGGCCGCGGTATACGGCACGTCCGTCGATCACCCACTTTAGACTGTGACTACTACAGGTATCCCTATATATTACGATTTAGGTATTTTTCAAAAGTAACATGAGCATTTGCTTTAGAAAAGCATCATTTGGTCGAGTGAAACTATTGATAATGACCACAAGTGGTTGTTAATAAATATATTGTGCTCATCACATTGCATGGTGTAATGTTACTTAGGGTGCAGTCATGAAGTAGGTGCCATGGCAAACGCTTCAACAATTAAGCCTCTGCTTCGGGAAAAGCAATATTTAGTAAAAGGTCATAGTTAGTTGTATTCAGGCTATTATAATTTCAACAAGACTAGCAGACTAAAAACCGAGAAATAAAAAAAAATAGGAAAAAATTCACCGATAATGTTCGTAAACCTTCGCGATTTGTACCCATTATAGAATTTTATAAGGTATACAGGCGTAAATATTTTATTTTAAGGCTACATATTTTTGTTTTATTACCCGAAGTTTCTACCGTATTGCAACGGTCGTGGTGACTGTGACCATGGCCGTTGCAATACGGTAAGGCAAAAAATAAATAATCTTATTAAAAATATTTTGAAGTTGGTGACAAATAAAACAGTAAAAAATAATAAAATTTGTTATTCAAATATTTATTTAATTTTTGCTTTTTAGTTAATAGTTTATCTTTTTAGTAATTTATTTATCTAAAAAGAGTTTTTCTAACTTTCTTTCATCTTTTTTCATTACTCCATTTCTTTCGAACATTTCGTTGACGAAATTATTAGGCCGAGATAAACATATTCATACACATGATACGTATACTTTCCTGCTTTCCATTCGTCATCTCGATGTTTGGTGTGATTCATAATTAGTCCTGCATTTCTACTCTCTCTGAACTGGAGACAATGCTAAATGACCTAGACGATAATTTAGCATTGTCTGCAGTTCATGTCAAAACAAACTATTTGTATATCCATAAATTGTACAAAACCATTGGTGCACGGGTCCGAAACTCTAAAAACTGGCCGGTTTTTTTAGATTGTCGAGTTCAACTCTAATCGAGATCCAGAAAACGTATGAAATAGACACACAAAGGTACTTGTTTCTCTTTTGATTTTTTGTCATATTCTGAAAGACACAAAAATTGCGAACTAACACAAGCTCACTCACCTTATACGTCTCTGTTTTTAAATAAATAATTGAGTTTCCAACCAATCCCATTCTCGATGCCACTGCATAACGTAGCGGCAGAATTCATAAATGCCTTGGAGGAATACCTGGCTCTTTGTTAATTGGTAAAAAAAAAAATTGCTCTAATTTAGCAACTGTTGTTGCTGACTCTACACTCCTACTAGAGGTTTTGTTCAGTACACAACTGTTGTTTAAGAATATTTTCTTTTCATGTTGCCTGAAGTGGAAATAAAATCCGTGAGGGATGAATAGGTTCCCTCACTCATATCCAATTGTAATGGTTGCTGAAACACTGAATAAGTTCTTTATAATACTTTTTTATGAGAGGCAATTTTTAGATTTATTTATTTTTCAATAAGTCTTAATGAATAACAACGGTAGTTACGCGCTACAACTTAGGTTTTTTAGTCTCCAATAGAAACGATGTTTGCCATTCTCAAGAGTAGGTTGTAGGTATGTCATCTCACTGAGAGAGAAAAACATTTTCTCTGATGCGCCTGCAAAAAAACGTACTAAGTGAAATCTCTATATTTGGTAAATACCTCATCATCATCATCATCAGCCTATCGCAGTCCACTGCTGGACATAGGCCTCTCCAATTGCACGCCACTTTGTTCTATCCTCGGCTTATACGTATCTACCTTTAACTGGCTAAACATTCGTTCCTCTAACTTAAGAATCTTGACCCCAGTCACTTCCCTCGGTTGCCAATAACAGGCATCGTTTGCGGTCTGCTCCAGATAGACGTCGTGGAACGTTGAATCGCCGCCCAGCCTTCTATTGTGAAGACAACCGGTCGCGCTGTCACTGCCCCTTTGACATGCACACACTAGGGAACAGAGCACACAACCGCAACGGCCACATAGTTGTCAGACACATCCAAACATTCTACACCACGTCATCACTGTGATAAAATGGTAATAGATGCTCCAGCTTGAAATTTCCCAACTTGATACCAACCAATAACGTTCGACCTTTCATTATTAAATTAAAACGAACTAGCTGTCACCCGCGGCTTCGCCCGCGATGATTTTACCCCCTTAGGGATTGATTTTTACTTTCGATCAAAACACTGAAAGTAAAAAGCCAAATGCGCAATTTCCCAGATCTTATTTCTAAATTGACGGAGTTCCATACAAACTTGCAACCCCTGTTTTATACTATTTGGTTTTCCAAAAACATTGAAGCACATATTTTTTATTTTAAATTAACAGCGAAATACGAAATTTTTTAGATCTTACTTCAATATTGACGGAGTTTCATACGAACTTGCCATTAATTTTATACAATTTTACCGCCTTAGGGAATTATTTTCAAAAAACGCTATCACACGTTTTCTTTATTTTGTACCAAAAAACCAAGTGCGAAACTTCAAAGAACCTAACTTTAAAACTGACGGATTTTCATACTATCTTGCGACGGTGTTTCACACAAACCCCTAGTTTACCCTCTCAGTGGTTGATTTTCCAAAAACGCTTTAATACGTATTTCTTTATTTTAAACGAAAAACCTAAATACAACATTTCACATCTAACTTTAAAACTGACGGAGTTTCATACTAACTTGCAAAGCCTATTTTACCCCCTTAGGGGACGAATTTCTGAAAAACCTTTCTTATTAGATGCCTCCAGCATAAAAGACATCAACTACCAAAATTTCAGGTATATAACCCTAACGGTTTAGGCTCTGCATTAATGATTCAGTCAGTCAGGACAAGTGATTATGTAATATGTATAGATGAATAATAGTACAATTAGTACAACCTCGATACTGTAGTGTGTACAGTAAACGCGTCTTAATAATCTATTGGACATACATTCCAGTAATTCCATATGTGTGAGTGAGTTAGACTAGCCTAAGCAAATGGCTAGGCAAATAAGCAATCGTTTTTGGCAGCCGGTAATTATGTTTTGACTAAGCGAGATTAGTCTCCCTTTCAGCGGGTGGGTGTCGAAGTGCTTATCAAAAAAGCTTAATTATCTACTTTTTATAAATAAAAACGAATCGCGAAATCTATACTAAAATTATAAAGCTGAAGAGTTTGTTTGTCTGTTTGAACGCGGTAATCTCAGAAACTACTGGTCCGATATGAAAAAAAAAAAAAATTTTGTTGGGTAGCCTATTTACCGAGGCTTTCCTCGGTAAATAGGCTATAGATAAGACCTATAGATTAATTAACATCACGCTACGACCAATAGAAGCGGAGCAGCAATGAAAAATGTTGCAATAACGGGGAAACTTGACGCACACGAAATTGCGCGGATCTCCAGCTGGTGTGTTATAAGCGCAACACTCGAGACCGCGGCTGAACCAATTCGACTATTGTTTTTTTTTTTCAAACATAATTAGACAAATAACCTGAAAAAAATTAAAGCCCATTTTTTCTCTTGCAAATCCAATTTGTTCCAACGTGATCGCCGTTTTACTGGCCGAGCCACACTAATAGCTCAAGCAAAATGTTCGATATAACGGGCATCTACGCTGGTGGAGAACGGGCATGACCTAGTAATAAATACTCAAGTATAAATTTTAACTCGAACTCACCCTGTATTTACCAAGTACCAGTCGTACATGACGTAAGCTTTTCTCTACTTGTTCTCATTCATCAGGCATCGCATTTCAATGCAGCCTTTTTGTTTGTAATAGCATTCACAAAAGAGCTAGTTATGTCGGCATTACTATACGGAGTTATTTAGCATCCACGTAGGTACAGACATTTTAAAAATATAATACTTTGTTTTCTTTCTACAGGGCGTTGTCGAAACATTTGGAGTAATGTTTCTTGTTAAATTTGCGATGTTTTTACGTTAAGGAGACTAGAATTAAATAAGCAAATTTCTTACAATAGGTGTCCGTAAAGACGGGCAAATTAGAAAATTTAAAAGACAATGAGTTTAATTTTTAAAAATGTGCGTATATTTCAAACAAGTATCTACATTTAACTGAATGATGACTTTGCATTAAGATCCACTGATTATGCTAACAATCTGTTCATTTGTAGCAAACTTTACAAACCGTTGAAATAGCATTGTTAATATTCTGTAAGATAATATTTATGTGAGTCCGTCGTTCTCGCTTTATTGGATGAAAAGTAATGAGCAATATACCAATATTATAAAGCTGAAGAGTTTGTTTGTTGGTTTGTTTGAACGCGGTAATTTCAGGAACTACGGGTCCGAATTTTAAAAAAATGTTTCATTGGTGGATAGCCCATTTATCGAGGAAGTCTATAGGCTGTATAACATCACGCTACGACCAATAGAAGCAGAGCAGCAGTGACAAATGTTGCAAAAACCAGGAAAATTTACGCAGTCGAAGTTGCGCGGGACAGCTAGTACAATATAAATACACTTGAGTTAGATAGAATAGACCTCACTGTCAGTTCTGTTTTAGAACATAGGAGATAGAAAAAAATAAGGTTTTAACTGAGAACTTCTTTAGCGGCCGGCGTTGTGCATACTGGACAATCATTTCCATTACATGATTTGACGGAGGCGAAGAATCAGGTATCGAACACGGTACCCAGATCGCAACCCGCAATATTTAATATTGAATAGTTCCACTGGTCATCTGTGGTCTTCATCATCAGTTCCATTTCACTCAATGGTGTTTTTTAAGAGTAAATGCACGAATTACAACAAAATATACCCAAATTACTATAGGTGTGCTTTTAATCTGATCTGTACCTGATCCGAACATAGATGACAATGGGACCAATCTGGAAGTATACCCTTTCTACACAATCATTTTTCAAATTGGTCCAGCCGTATGCGAGTAATCGTATAAAAAAAAATGTGACATGACCAGAGAAAGATTAGGCGCCGGATCGAAGGCTTAACGTGCCCTCAGAAGCGTCCGTGCTTCTGAGAGCACGTTAAGTCTTCGATTCGGCGCCTAATCTTTCTCTGATGATGTAACAAATTTTGCGTAAGCTATCCAACTATGGACTGACCTGACACGGTAATGATACTTTGGACCTGCTAGGTTGCCATAAAGGTGGATACCGACCAATGTTGCAGTATAATGTAACATGTTACAAAGCGATCATTCGCGCAGTCAGTACATGACTGCTGATGACTGCTCTAACAAATACTACACGCCCTGTCAATTTTCTTAAATTTCGAATTCTTTAAGTGTCCCGCGATTCAGTCAGTACGCCGTAGTCAAAAATCTTAACACAACCTCATCGTCAGATGAATATGGAGCATTGGCGAGCAGAAAGCATGTAAACACTGATTTTAACACGCGTGTAACGTAGGTAATGCTCGTAACATTGGTCAGTACCCACCCTAAAACGTCGAAAACAATTTAATATTGACCCAATTTATTACAGATATGAAAAAATCATCAACATACATATGTGTCTTATCGTCTATTAACTCATCCAGTTGGCTAATCCGTAGGCAAACGTATTTCACCTAGTGAAGCAGATTAAACACCTATTCATTAAAAATAATCCTATATTTAGAAGATTAATTTGCCATCAATCAGTAAAAAATAACGTTTAATTAATCACCCTAGCTTAAAAGATAAGGTAGCTACCGAGGCTTAATAAGAGGGAGAACCTTGAAATATTAAAGCTGAAAAAGGTTTATTAAAGGTATGAAAAACGCGTAAAAAGAGTGTAGATTCAGACAGGAGCGGGTATCAGCTGTTCTATTCAACATCCAACCATAAGCTTACTCCCTGTAGGCTTTGTACGAATTCTGATGAATGCAAGGGATTAACTCTGTCAAAAGAAACCAACCACATTTCGGGCCACCAAGAAAAGTAATAATATTTGTACTGGAGTTGAACAAACTCAATTTATTTCATGCAGGGTTATCGCAACAGACGTACAAAGAGTTTAATTCGGAGTATAAGATAAAGATAAATAAATGTTTTTTTTCCAATAATAATGTCTTGTTTCATAATAACACCCTAGACGTGTACACGTGTTTCAGCATTATTTGGAAAATCAAGCCTTCAGTTGTAAAGTTAGATCTATAATTTGCAATGCAAATGCATAGTTAGTTCGATGTATTACCACTACTTTACTATCCAATATTTTTCTGCAATTCGATCAAATGACTATAATAGATGGCGATAAATTGCATAAAGATACCAATTTTACGTATACGAGAAACTTATTAGTCATATTAAAAATCTATCTACTTATTATCCTTATTATCGTTTGTAATCTTCCTACTGTTCGTCAGATGGAGTTACTTTAACCTTATCGGATCCTCGGAGGACTACCGAATACATGCCTATTTACACGGGTTATAAGTAGGTAAAAACTAAGAAAAGTGGATTCATAATATGAACATCAGTAGATTGTTGATCGACAAAGATAACTGACTATAGCTAAGAACTGCATTTACAGGTATTTACATTTTAGCCTGCCTACATCGACTATGAATTATGCTCATAATAATTTAACAATAATAGTCCTCGTTGCTTGAATTAAAACTAATATGCATACGAAAATTTAAGGACTCCGACTAGTTTGTAAACTAGAGCAAACTAAAATGCGTTCTTGTCTATTCTCATTTGAAAATCAACAACCAACTTTACCGTGGTCCTTGATAATAATATCATGGTATTATCTCTAAGTTAGCGTCAACTTTATTATAGAGCCAGAAGTGAGTAGGTCTTCAGTTCATACTACTTAGATATTATATCGGAGTAGAATACTTTTTAAAGTTCTTTGTATACTCCTTACAATATTTTTTTTTAAACACTGTTCTCGCACTCTGCACTACAAAATCATCTATACCATGTACTTAATACTAGTTCTAAGTCTGTATTGTAACACTGTTTGTTAACCTCAATAAAGCAAAAAAAAAATGCTTTCTGTTAAGTAGATACAAGCTTCTGTATCAGTAAATTTACTTATTTTCTCATCCCAATAAATAATCATAACACAATTTCTAAATTGTTTAAATCTAAATGATGTAATATCGAGCTAAATTACTACGAATGACATCATGAAACAATCAAAAGTAATTTGGAGAACTTCCGAGAAGAATTTACGCACATATACCTAAGTATAGCTTACATAATCGATCATAAGCTTGCGATGTGCATCATCTTATTGAAGTAGTTTGATTGCACATTATATCGATTCGAATTGGCGCCAGTTTCAATTAACTCCCCGTTATTTCTGTTCCGCTCCTGAAACGCAGCAAAATTAGCCAGAGAATGGCAAACGTGTAGTATATTGCAGTCATGACCGCAATAAAGTTATTTCTAGCTTTAAATCCCTAAGATCACTTAAACATTACGACGTGACTGTAGCATTCGGGAACAGTAACAAAGACACTCGTACCGCTCTAAAATTCGACTAGTTAGAAATATTAACCAGTGGACAGATCCTCTTAGTTAATATTTCACAGGTTTGTTCTCCGCTTCGTAGCCTGGCTTCGGTCCGCTTCAATAAACAGGCAGTCATATGTGGCATGTAACCCCTATTGGGTTGAAAATACAAACACAACAAAATGACTCAAACTTACAAAGTCGGTGCTCGTTCCTTTGAGGGTTGAAAATGGATAACATTTATGGGTTTAATCATCAGGGTTTGCAAAAAGGTACTTACGTGGAAAGGTATTTACACTGAGAAAGTTTTGAAAAAGTAAAAAACTAACTTCTATAGATAATTAAATCTTTTCAATGAACTCTCCACCAGCCTCTTTACAAAGTTTACGAGTCTGAAGCAATTCTCGAAACATTTTTTCCAGTCCGCCAAAGACACCTCTTCCAGGGCCTTCTCGTACGCTGCTAGCGATGACAACTGTGTCTCTGATTTATTTATTTTAGAGAATAAAAAGAAGTCACACAGGAGGGTGACCCAAAACTCTAAGCGGTGTAGTGGCTAGAAAGTCCCTCGTTTTAAGCGCTGAGTGCACGGGCGCGTTGTCATGGTGAAGCAGTACCCCGCGGAGTTGGTGGTTACTCATTGCAGACAAAACTCCTGGCAGGCTTTTTGTGCTATACCATTCGGCGTTGATGCGGTTTTGGTCTCGTAATGGAATTGAAACCAGATGGGGTATCTGGTCAAGGTGACAAAACTAGCGATCAAACAAAGCTATCTGATCCCAAACTAAGCAGAGCTTGTACTATGGAAACCAGACAACCGACAAACATATTTATATGTTTTTAAATACATTCATACTATAGATAACTAACACCCAGACACAGAATCTCCCATATCTAGTTTAAAGTTGACAGTTGCATCAAAATATATACAAACATAACGTTTGCATAGGTATATATGCAAACGTTATGTTTGTGAAACAAAACTTACATTTATATAACAAAAATAGTGATATTCACTCTGTGAATACAAGAAATAAGCACAAATTGGTAGGTCAATATCATAGGCTTCATAAAACTCATAACTCATTCATGGGACTAGGTGTTAAATTTTTCAATAAATTCCCAGTCAGCATATCGAGTCTACCAGTAAATAAATTTAAGAATGTAGTCAAGAGACATCTTATACAAAGAGCTTACTATTGCATCGATGATTATTTAACTGATAAAGATAAATGGATGTAATTCGTTGCTCCCTATTAATGTATTGTGTTGTATAGTTTATTGCATTTTACTAGGTGAATATTGTTGTCACAGTTTGATAATGTTACTTAGGTACTAGTTAAGAAAACGATTTACTTTTGTAAGTAAAGATTCTGCGTGATAAATTACGGCCATTCTTTTCTTTCCTTTGAAAAACATGTATACTTATTCATTAAGTAGCTGTAAATTGGCCAATATTTAAGCACATAAAGTTTTTACATCGTAAGTGGATGCTCCTACTATGTTGTGCCCAGTGAGGCTGATGTATCCGATCTCGTGTACTCTTCTAATATTATTGACCTCTTTTTTTGCATCATATGGTGTATAATATAATGGTGGCAGCACCTTACCTGCATATACAGTTTATAAACAGAGAAACATTGTAAACATTGGCAATTTGAAAAGAGTGGCCACGAGTTTTTATTGCCTTTTCTTTTCTCGGGCTTTACCTATTTTTTGCGAACAGACATTACCAGTAAATGTAGAATCGACTTTTCACAAGTGTAGTATTTTGCTTCCTAAGTGACTAAATCATTTTTATTATTATTATTATTAAATAAACCATCGTGCTCATCGCACAAAGTTTTATCCTGGGTGGGGATCGAACCCACGACCTCTTCCGTAGCAGTCGGATACACTACCACGGCATCGCAGAGGCAGGCAGATGGTTGCTGTTCTTTAATCCATAGAAAGTATTTAAAGTCGATCAAACAACTCATCAGGTTTTAGATTATATTTAAAATCTTAGAAAATTATCGCACGAAAATAATTCGATACGATAATTTAATTTGGCTCTCGAAAAAAATTGGAGGGTAATTCAAATTCGAACAATGGTATTTTTACTTTTAAATAACCAAATTTTAGTAATTACAAATGGCCAGTGCTTTATACATAAAAACTTTTTTTCGCAATACTTTCTCAGTGGCCTGGTGGTATTTTAGTCAATTGTAATGTACCACCTTCCCCGAAAAAATATTCTATGTACACCCATGATTCATACATTATTTTAACTAAACAATCGGTCTGTATCGCCCTATGCCTAACTGTTATATGAACATTAAACATCAACATTTTCTTTTTGCATGAAATAAACGTAAACATTCAACAATAGGTATGCTAGTGATATAAATAGGTACAGTTCAGGGCATCCTATTAATCCTATCCATTTATTTGCGACAGAAAGCCGATTATTATTCCATTTGAGTCAATGTAGCGTCCTGATAGCGTAATTAGTATAGATTGCAGTTCATAGATATTAATAATTAAAAGATAATAGGGATACGGACGTAGCGTAGCTAAATCTATATAGGTATAGGACGTTGGTATTTGTCTTTATTAATTTGTGGAAGAAGGTGAAATATGTACCTAATAGGTACTTTTGTTAAAATTGACTTAATATTTTAAACTTTTATTTATAGAATTAGAAGTATACTAAATATTTTATAATAAAAAAATAAACAGCTGTCTCCACTCATCAACTATCAGCCCACCATCCCAATTTCTTGTATCTAGAAAGCTAAACTTTTGGAAAGGTTTGTTTATGACGTAAACAAAGTAAACTACGAGTATTAAAACACGAGCTATATCTAGCAGTTCATTCATTATTACTCTCTGAAATATAACTTTATTTTAAATGTGACCATTGAAATATTCTTAGCTCCAAAAGAATTCTACGACCGAGACGAAGATAAAGTCGGTTACTATTTTTACGCTGATTAACATAATCAACCACGTAAAAACAGAATATAAAATACAGTGTTCGCAAAATGAAGTAATAAACGTTTAAAAAGACCTAAGAGTGTTCTATTTTTAGAGTTTCGCGTGCAGTGAATTGAAAAGATTCGCGTGGGGTAGACTGTAGGAACGCTAAGAAATTGCCACCAGCAACGAAAACTGTTTACAACACTCGTGTGCCCTGCACAAAAGGGAAACGTTTGGTTTATACATAACATCGCTTCAAGCACTTTCTTTCACGGAGGTATAGCGTGCTTCAGTTTTTATATTCTCTGCATCTTAACCTACTTGATATTAGAGAAGTAATTGGACCGACAATATCGACGGTTTTAGAAACAGTAAACGAAATTCATGAATTTTCGTTTTATTAAATTACTCGAGTTTACGGGGACTATTCTAATTATTTTTTGGATAAGCACAAGAAGCCCGAACTCATAGACAATTTTCAGACACGAGTGGATTGAATTGATGTTCCTGGCTCTGTATGTCACCACCTCATTTTTGATCGAAACTTCGTTTTCATTGAAATAGAGTAGGCCTCCTGGCGTAGTAAGAAGTATGTAGTCTATACTAATATTATAAAGAGGAAAGATTTCATTGTTTGATTGTATTGAAACTACTGGACGGATTTGAAAATTCTTTCATCGTTGTGAAGCTACTCTAACCCCGGGTGACATAGGCTATTTTTTATCCCTATGCAACCGCGAGGCGTCCGCTAGTAGTAAATAAGTAAGAAAGTAGGGGAGAGGGGCTGTAGCTGTGTGGGGTGTGTGTAAATTTTGACTGTAGCTGAAGCTTTTTCGTGAGAACTTTCACGAACCACCTTCACTTTTCTTCCAAAGTGAATTGGGAGACACCAAAAGCCTTGACTGCTACATGGCATTCCGTTTTGCGTGTACCACAGGGCCTATCTCTCTCTATATATTTTTCTATAAGTTTTTACCATTTTACAACAACAAAGAACAAAAGTATTTTACAGATTTACTGAAATAGCAGAATAAACTGTAAAATCATCTAAGTGCAAGCAAGATGGGGTACCCTATAGCCCTCTCATGCTCAATTGAATTAAAAAAATGACCTCTGAAAATAATATCCTAACAAATAAATAAACAATTGCCTACTTAAAAGTGTTATTGAGATATTTATCATAAACCTTATTTAAATTTTAAAATGTTGTTATTTACAGAACAATGACGTTCCAACTAAAATGAAAAAAAATGGTAGTGAAATCACCAAACAGTTCTTTTTTCAATTTATAAGTAAAAAATACAGTGTCAGTTGCCCTACGACATCACTGACTAAAACCTATCATTGCAGCACTGTGTCATGTGCAAAAACGATTTTAATTAGTTACATGTAGGTATAATTAAAATACTGAAGCCAAGATATTCACCTAATGCTGTAATTAGAATTCATCATATTATTGAATTTTGTATTATTAATCTGTCAGAGAACAAAATAAACTGAACTAGGCTGAAGGATCTAATACATTACACAGCCTAAAAAATGCAATCTAATCCAATCTGTGTAATGATATAGACCATAGACCCTTTTATTATTGACAATAGCCATCTGATTTCAGTTAGTCATCGAACTACGCCTTTAACGGACAATGGCAATTGGATTTCAGTTCGTTTTCGAGCTTTGTATTTTGTACATAGCTACTTTAATCTTACAAGATTATGCTAGTTATACCTATTTAACAGCTATGTACAACGTAACAAAATAATATTTCTTTTAAGTATAGGAATGAGGTGTTAAAGAAAGTTTCTTGAATTCGTATAAGGCTGAATAAATAGTTAAGTAACATATTTTTAAATAATGATAACAATGAAGAATTTATTTCCATACCTAATAATATTTGGTATTAAAATATAATTAACTAATATCGGAAAATTAATAAATAAATGAAGTTACTAATTACCAACTCTAATGTTGCCTATTATAACAATTTAATACATTAATTATATATTTTAAACGAAATATAATCCAAATCATTCACATCTCGTAACATCATTGAACTAATAAAATATGTACAATTGGTTTTCGGTGATTGTTATTAGTAGGTACCTACTAATAACAATCACCGAAAACCAATTGGGTAGTTGACTACAATAAAAGTAAATTATTTTATACTAATCAGGTAATAGTAGATCATAAAATGCTCTGAAAATAACGGTTCTTTTATAATTTAACATGTTTTTTAAATTTAAAGGCATGAAAACCAATACTGAAAGTAATGATTTGACGCTAGGAACATATGACGTCACAGGTTGTTATTTTATATATATTTCTATAGAGCTTGTCGTTTTGACATTTCATAAAAAGAGACTGATTTGACTTGACGGTCAACATCCCAATTACTAAAATAATTGGAATCAACCTTGAAATACATTCATTTATATGTTTTTAATTTATTTTACGTTATATTATCAATTATTATACATCATTATTACATTTTACTATTCGTTATTTACATTATATTATTTTAGTTTTATTAATTTAATTTTTCATAAATTTCATCCACAAACCTGAGATGGCTAAGGTAGCGGCCGGCCACCTTGTTTTCAACATTCCATCTGTTTTCCAGTTTAACTCTGCAAATTCAGTTTGTAGCACAGCTATAAAAAGTTTGGTCTATATCGGGTCGCCCTGTTTCATACCTCTGCAAATTGGTATGTCCGGTCCTCAAAAAAAAGAAAACAAAAATTTTGAAAACTTTCAGAGTTATAAGCCATTATAGTTGTCGTGTGTTCTTCGCGCTATCGTGCTCATTGCGTCGCGTAGTACGTAATCCATACTTATTATTGAAAAGTAAGTGACGATCGCATTTCAGATCATATTAGAATAGAATTTGAACTAAATGTTGACAAACTTTCGCAATTTGTACATACTATGAAAATATATATATTACGGGTCTTAATCGCGTGAATAATTTAAGGTAAAATACCTTGTTTATTGCCCGACGTTTCGACCGTATTGCAACGGCCATGGTCACGGGTAGACAGAGGTACGTAGACAGTCTACCTGTGACCACGGCCGTTGCAATACGCGATTAAGACCCGTAATATATATATTTTCAGAATTTGAACTGTTAGAATGATTAATGATGGATTAATTAATTAATCGGAAAATATAACATGGTCCAAAAACGGCCTTATTGGAATGTGTTACTGATTCTGAGCAAACTACTTTCAGGTTTGCACTGAACCAAGAATAACGTTGTATGTACTTTGAAGAAGACTAATAAGCTGATAGTTACTTATATCTTGTGGATTACCTTTTTTGTAAGGAAGAATTATGTCAGTTTTTTATCTGGTACCAGACCTTTTATAGCTTTTATATTTGAAAGATTTTTAAGATTTTTGAAATTTTTAAGTCCAGTGACCCAGGAATCGAACCCGAGACCTCCCTATGCCAAACCAGGGTCGGAATCGAACCATCTATCCGGGACTATGTTATTAAACCTCATTTTTTTTCTATCCTTACTACACGCAAGTCAGGCCCTCGCTTGCGCCGTCTAGCCGATAGTTTAAGATCAAAATGCAATTACATACCTACATATTATAGATGTAGTACCTACACACAAAATAAACACACGTGTTCATCACACAAAAAAGTATCCTGACTGGAAATCAAATTTTCAAACTCTGGCTTAGCAGTCAGGGTCACTAACACCCCAGTCAATGTCATTTAGAAGGTAATGGGTTTTTTATAAGTTCTTTCTAATTTTACAAAGTATAATGTAGCGTATCAAAGCATACCCAAAGTTAGAGTTTTATTAGTATAGATCCCGTCAAATATACTGGTTAGTTTGGGATTAAAGTTTGAATTCCTAAACATTAAAAGAACATGGACTTTCTGGCAAAGGATGGTTTAATAAAACTGAAACAACACAAAGTAATGAAAAACTGATTAGAAAGTTTTAAAGCTATGTAAATCTTGATTGAAAGGATTAAATGAGACTAAAACTCCGTAGTTAAGAGATTATTAATATATTAGCTAAATGTAAATACTTTCAGTAGGTAAGTCTGAATCTAACCAAACTTTGCGTGGCTTCAAAGCGTCAACAAATCTGATAAAACATTGATATGAACAAGTATACTAACTTAAATAATACTATGATACAGTCCGATTTAGTCTTGCACGACTGATACATTCAACCATGGTATTAGTTAAAATCGCAAAGCAAAGGATACAAGGCATTAGTCAAAGTCGCAAAGTAAAAGCTATATCTACCTGTAATAAGTCGTTGACATGATTCTACATTTACATTTAATGTCGACGAAAATGGTAAAGCTAATTCTCATAACCCATTTAATGTCCCACTGCTGGGCACGCCAGCAGTGGGACATTATCTAGGGTCTCCCCAGTAGAACCTATTTTTGTAGTTCCTGGGGTTATTTGCCATAATTGCCACGTTAACGCGGGTTGGCGATCGCAGTAAGGCTTTAAAGTGCGCAGAGGACGCTGCTGCCCGTCCTTCGGTGTGACATCTCTTAGTCGCCTTGACGACACCCGCACTGGTACTATTCTTAAGCCGGTACCACACAAAAGTGAATTAGTCAATTTAAATTAATAAGTTTAACTCAGATAAATGTGCGACTGGTATTTGTTAGCTTAGACTTTCAGGAAAGGAATTATTTTATTACAGGAGAAATGCTAGACCTTCTAAATACTGTTGGCATTTTAAGAAGAACAACAACTACTTAATTATTCTTGATGTAATTGATGTTTCTACTACTTTAATTAAAAGGAGCCGTTACAAGCTTGAGTTAATTTTGACTTTGACGTGGGGTTTCATTCTGTAGGAACAATTTATCAGTCGTGAACAATTTCATGAAAGTTAAAAGTTTGGAACATTAGCACAGCAGAGTTCGGCAGACCGCTGCTGCGGCAACTTCCAACTTTAACAAAATGTTTTATCAAGCGCTCTTCCTTATATCTACCATCCAATATAACAGTAATCAGGCCTGCATTTTCTAAGATATTTTTGAATAAATCATCACTTATTTATTCGAAAATATGTGTATATTTAATGTAATGTATATAAATAACGACCCTAATGGTTTTTGCACTTCGTTTTCTTCACTTTTTATAAATTAATATTTTATTTGCATAAATTTAAAGCTTAAAAAAATCCGTAATTGCTATTGAATTTCGTAACAATGCAAAAGCTATTATTTTGACGTGATAACGTCTTATAAATCGATGACCGGGTGCACGTACAAAAAGTATCTAAAAAAGCTCACGTTATTCATTGGTTGCTAAGCAACAGCGAATGGCGCTTGCAGCAATAATTTGAACTAACGTTATTGATTGGTTGGCGATATGTCATCAATGTTTTCTTACGACGTGGGAGGTCCGTAGCTACTACGTGAGCCGGTACTGACAGGGAACCGGTCTAATTCCTTGTCATCAGATATGTTGAAGCGTAAGCAATCATATAATGGTCAAATATAATGTCAAATATGTCAAGAAAATCACGTAAAATTATCGTCCATAAACCGACTTTAAAGACAACCATTTTTTTTAGTCTCTTTTCTCCATTGCACGCTATAATACCTACTAATCTACGGTTATGCTACCCTGTACCTATTATTAATTCTCCATGGGGCCCTGTCTCATTTTCTATTCATCTCGTATGGGACTTTGTAGTGGTCCGGGACGGCGTCAGGCACTTTAGGTTTACCAAAAGTACCTCATTCTTTACTTTTCATGTGAATAATTTATATTCCAATAATTCTGCGTGATGTGTCTAAAGTTAGCAAAATTTGAAGTGGATACACCACGCTATTATATAAATGGTCAAACAGCGATTGTTTTAAAATCAAATAACTTTTATGACGATATCCAATTATAATTGGATATCTCAATATAGAAAATATATTTCAGTAAAGCGTTATTTTAGTACCTACTTCCTACCAAAATAATCTTATCCAATCTCCTCTAATTAACTGTCTACATTGTCATCATTATGCCTTAAATATCTTTCAATTATGTATACACAGAGTAAATGTTTGCTTGAGCACAAACTTCACCGAGATCTAATGCGAGCCCGCATAGTTGCTTAGTTCGCGTAATCTTTATGGTAACAGGTCTAAAATATGAAAAATGTTACAGACTAAGGTCCAATATTTGTTACTTTTTGTGATTGTTATGCCGCTTAAACCGTTGTCACTGTTTAGAGAAGGTACCGCAGAAAAAAATTGTAGGCTTAGAAAGAGCACCCTTCCGCATAGTGATTGCGTAAAATACCTTGGACTGCACATAGATCGCCGCTTAACGTGAAAACAGCACATCAAAAGAGACGAGATATTAATTAGACACAAAACTCTTTATTGGATGTTGGGAAGGAACTCAAACATGTCATTGTACAATAAGCTACTATTAAATTGTACTGTATTAAAACCAACATAAATGTATGGTATTCAAGTGTGGGGCTCCGCAAAAGGTTCTAACATCAAAGAGCACAAAATAAAATTCTGAGATCCATAGCAGGTGTTCCATGGTATATCACCAATACTGAAATACACCAACACCTTAAGGTCAAGACAGTGAAGGCAGAAATCCGAAATGCCTCAGCGAAATATAAAAAAAAGCCTTACAAATCATCCCAAGGAACTGGCATGCCAACTGACAATACAAAATTATATCAACCGGCTGAAACGACATTACACTCTAGAGCTACAAAACCGAGAGTAGCACAAAGTTACTGAATATGAATAGATGCCCTCACTGGAGAGCACACTCACAATAACACTGTTTATTTATCACATCTGCTTATTGTCTTATGACTGATCGCAGATAAACGGACAACAAATATATATATATATATATTTGTTGTCCGTTATATATATATTTGTTTCTCTAAAAATGTACTTGCTATGCCGTAGAAGGTGTGTACAAATCATATTCTGAACAATGCAAGTTAGTTAGAGCGAGTATATTTAACTTCGGAAACATTTTTAAGATAACTTTTTAAATCAATAGAGTAAATTTTACTACATCAGTCATGCGGAAATTCAAAACACAAACTGTCTATTATAGTAACTGTAATAACACTTCATTATAACACAATGAAAGCAGAATATATTTTTTGAAAACCAACACTTGATTGACGGGTGTATTGCGTTGGCAAATGTTCGCGTTGTTACAAGATATTTTACATAATATTCACGGCAGACTAAGCTTTATTGTTACAGGTACCTTTATTTTTTTGTGAGGAAGTAATCTTTAAAAGGTATCCGACTGCCCAAGGGAGGAATCGGGTTATAGCTTTTAAGGACTATTAACCGCTCTTAGCGGTCACGGTAGTTAGTTAACTCTATGGTAACCGGGGTCTCAAGCCGGTTAAAATCCCGAAAATGTATGGGTAAACTTTACGGATTATTTTAAGTATTAATTCGCTGTAGCACTTCAAATATTGGTGATGTGCAAAACGCCCGTAGGGCAATTTTATTAATATTTGCCGCGACACAATTCAAGATTAAATATTCGGTAATAAGTATTTCGCCAATACTTAATACCGAATATTTATAATTATTATGCCTGTTTTTTTAAATAGTGGTTCTGTAGGTCAATTCATGTATTTAAAGCTGTGTAGTTGCAGTTCAGTTGTAGTTATGTTTCTAATAAAACGGCCATTTTTGTGAACTGCTACTGTACTGCTTTAAATACGTGAATTGGCCTCCTGGAGTAGTGATACCTCAAACAAGAATAATTTTTATTATTTCCTATTACCTGTACAAAACCGGAAAATAATTTCTAAGGTGTATGGATTAATATATCTGCATAATTCTGCGTGCATTGCAAGATGTTATGTCATGCTAACTTTAGATTCAAATTGAGTAGGCTGGATTGCAAGCACACTCATTTTGTACCAGTGCAATTGTACCCATTCTCGAAATAGACCGGATATTGAGACGAGTGGAAAGCATGATTTCCGACAAGCTGTCAGCCATAATCGTACTAGTCATTATTCCCATCAGCTAGTTACACAAATTGGAATTCCGCTTTAACTCATTTGAAGAAGAAAGAACGTCAAAAAAGTTGGAGACAGATCTTAACTTGTAAATAAGGAGAATTTATAGATTGTAATGATCTGAAGTCTTTAAATTACCGAGAAATTGAGAAAGGTATTTAGCAGTAAAATGCAATTTAATTGATTGGTTTGAAATTGTAACTGGTGCCCATCTCAAATTATTTAGTGGTGACTAGTGAGACCACAAAAGGCGATTTGAAAATTAATTGAAAAATTTATTAATTCTTATCTCTTTAATCAAAACGGAACTAAACGGAAGATTAGATAGACATCTAAACAGACACGGATCCAACATAGTAGGGTGGGTATGCCCACCACCCCAATTCGGTTGACTGAGAGGTTTTATTTAAAAAGTATTCAAAGGAACTGTGTATGAGTTCGCACACATTACTTATGAACAGGTGTAATACGTTTTCAGGCTATTAAAGATTCATTAAAATCAAAATTTTAGGCTTTCGGCTACCGTGCTCACAACATTTCGGCCTACTGCTACCATGCTCACAACCTTTCCGCTTTCTGCTAACGTCCCCAAACTTTATTTGTGGGCTGGATCCGCGCCTGCAATCTAAATCACATATGTTCGTCCTTCACACATGTGATAAGTTTATTCTTGTATGTCAAGCGTCCCACGTCATGTTACGCTATTTTGCTCTATTTCCTCAACCAGTCACAATTCAGTTAGCAGCTCCGACGTGATTGAATAACAAACATTCATCCGGCCATCCATCACTTTCACATTAATATAAGTAGAATATACCTACATAGATACGCTATTTTATTTTTCTTTTAGATCATATACCTCACCTGCGTACGCGTAAATCAGTTTGCAGCAAATATATTATTATATAAATATACAACAAATAGGTAGGTAGCTAAAAAGATATCTTAGTATCAGAAATAACAGAAATCTGAAACATATATTGTTTATAGTCCGGAGAACAAATCACTGGAAGTGTCAAATTCCAGTAGGATCTTCACATTAATCTCCACTATTTGGCCATTTTACGCATTCATAAATCAGATGGATGGCAGTTTCTGTTTATTTACTCGTATGATATTGAATTAGTTTGATGTAGTTTTGCTGGCTAGTGTAACAAACAAAGCTGAAACATTTTTTTCCACGACTTAGATATAAATATAACCTATATATTTTTCCCTTTTCTTCATTATTCACGCCGATACCGACTCAGTTGTCATTATCCGACGAGTTACGGGTAGAGGAAAAAAAATCTTAAAGTCCATTAACTTCCAAATTATCCTCTTTCCTTCCCGAATTTTTTCCCTTTAAAATTCTTTTCGTAATCACGACAGCGACGTTTTATAACACTTTGTAAAAAAATAAAATAAGAATGCGTCCCTAGGGTGCAAGCTCTTTCGGCACTTTCATAGAAAGCTATGAACAAAGTTGTGCGATTAAACGCTCATAGTCCACTTACCCCCTCGACTGTAGGAGAGGGAGGCAGGGCATGCCTCACCAGCGCCCGAGTGCAATCAAAACTTTAACGTACCTCCTATTATATAGCTGTATAACCCTTCATATTCAGCACGTACACACTTTCTATAAAGTGTACTCATCTATTAAATGTAGAGCGTTTTATTGTACCTTCAGGTGAGGTGGAAAAGACATCACAATCAATTTGTGTTTGGACCTTCGGACGATAGCTAGGTACGTACACAATTTAGTGATAATGCCTTAAGCAGTATCAAGCATATGGTCAGTAGGTAGTGAGTTGAGAGCATCAAGCCTCAACACCAAACATAGGCGGACAACTAAAAAAAGTTTGCCTGGTCCCGAGAAAAAGGGAAAGGTGCTCATAGCAAAAAGATCGTTGCTCGAAGTGCTTGATGGGTTAAAGCCATTTCTAGATCTAGTCCACCATAGTATTATAAAACAATATCAAACTACGTACGCGAAACTGATTGTAATTGTCTTTACGACATGCTGCACAGTGAAAGAAAAATACAAAACCTAGCCTATAAAATAAGTATATTAAATAGGCAACGCCGAAACAAACCTACCTATGATTTAACATATAGATAGGAGGTCCATTTACGTAACTAATGTAATCAGATGAACTGTATACCTGACCCGAGATTACGCTACAATTATCTAAAACTACAACACAATTCCATTAGGCGAAACATTGTTTCTCTCTGAACATAACGAAAGCAACTGTAACTTCGACATTCACAGTAACATAAGCACTCCGGAAAATGTGAGTTGTAATGCTTACTAACAATAGAATAGTTTCCTAAAACCATAATACATTATTTAACGGTACATGACCACTGTAGTACCTACCTATTGACTAATTATCTTGAAATGTTCTGTAAAATGTATGTCAAGTAATTTGTTAAACGACTACGACATACAGTGACTACGACAGAATAATCGAGGTCTAAATAGATGCGTGTTGTAAACGGGTGCTTGTTGTAAGTAAAATAAACTTCTACAGATTATATTTATGTGAATAGATATCAACCTAAATATATAAAAGTATCAATTGCTTCATATGTGAAATATTATCATTTAAGAACGCTTAACAAATATGGAAAATACACCGACAAAGTCGAAACCTTATTTTTATGTTTAAATCTCAATTAAAAATGTAACGTTCAGTTTAACAGTTTGTCATGACTAAATTATACAGAGCCGAGGCAAGTCGCTAGTTAGAAATAATTTTGCTTCACAATCAATGAGGAAGATTTGCAGTACATTTTTACTCAAACATTTTTATGGACATGTTTAGAAACCATTAATGTTATAGGTATTCTCGCACGTGACCGACACAAAGAAGAGATATAAATGAAATCTTCACATGCTAAGTCAGGTGCCAACCGTTCCAGGTCAGGTGAACGCGTGATCGGAATGTTTACTTAGTTATTCGAATTTTCAGCTTGTATTTATATTGGAATCACGACGTGTTCTGGTAAATAGGGTCAGGCAATCATAAGCCGATCCGACAGGCATACACATGCCGAGATTAACAGAGATAATGTGACATGAGGCTTGCTTCAATAAACCTCCATAAACTCAACGGAATGTAGCTACCTACTAATTATAATTTAATGGATATTTGAGAGCTTATATTAGTATTGCGATAGTAAGGGTAACTCGACTTTTTATTTTTTTATACTTATCACTAAGGCGGGGAAAACGTAGATAGATATTAAACTACGCCTCAGTCAGAGCGGCAATCGCATTTGCCGGATTATCACGATTGGATAGACAAATCAATTTGACGATTGGATAAATAAAAATAATATCATCAAATAAAGTAATATCATAAAGCTATATAATTATACTAAGTACTATCGAGTTAAAAAATTAAGTCATGATTCATCCTCTTGGGAAATTAATGGCCTTCTCTCGCGGAAGTTACAGGATTGTCCTTTGCCTTCACTGAAAGGTCGGAAACTCGGAACCTACATACTGAATATTTTTATATTTATTTTTGTTACCTTCCTGTGACGCTCGTTTCTGTAGAGTCTTCACTAATAATAATATTTATTGGCACACTTAAATTACAATCATGACAACTCAATTGTAAGTTAAAAAATATTTTTTATTTGTCAACAGACAGTAACTTCGTGTTGGGCAATGCTCAGGTGCCGGCGTACCCGATCGTATACTGCTCAGATGGGTTCTGCGAGCTGACAGGGTGGGCACGCGCGCACATCATGCAAAAGGGCTGCGCGTGCAAATTCCTCCACGGACCAGACACGAGAGATGAACATCGGCAAGAGATCGACGCGGCGCTGGACTCAAAACATGAACTCAAACTTGAACTTATATTTTACAAGAAAAATGGTACGTACGCCTTTATATTAATACCCCATTTGGTCAATTCCATTGCACGAGATAAAAATACACTCAGCTAGAAGCTTCAAACACCATAGAAGTACCTTGCAGGTGAGCAAGGTAAGGACAATCAGTGCTGCACATAGTGCTGTACTGTCTGGCCTTGCGTTTGGACTCTATTTCCACTTAACATCAGGTGGAATGGAGTCATTACCTATCCTATGAACATAAAAAAATCAAGAAAGGACGAAGTAAGTATATGAATGTGTTTACTTTTGCCAGAATCTGTCCATGAAGATTTGTATTTTTGGATGTAACGAATAAACTTAAAAACTTCTGGACCGATTTCAAAAAATATTTTGCCGTTATCTAACGGCAAAATATTTTTTCTCCCCGATAATGTAGCTATCTAGCTACATTATCGGGGAGAAACATAGGCTATATTATATTGTTAAAAAATTAGAGAGCCCTTCGAAAATTGCAATAATATTACTCAAGATATAAAAAACTACGATATGCCACCCGTGCGAAGCCGGGACAGGCAACTAGTTATCTATATCTTATAGTGGCGGTGAGTCCTTAGAGCACCATTACTTTCGGCTTCCCTTTGGATTGTAGTTACTTAGTATTATAGGTTCAAAAAATCATGTCCAACAAGATATATTTTTGTATTGGGTTACCTCTGAAATTTTACCCCTCCCCTCTGATATCTTACGATGAAATTTAGCTGACGCGATAGTTCTGCTCCGTGATTTGATAAAAAAATAATATTTTACTTTACTTTGTCAGAAAATAACACAGTCAATAAATTAACAAATTGATTCTGTAAGAACCATCACGCAGATTGCAATTCCAAAGAGGAAAACTCAATATAAGAGAAAAGCTTTTCCATTGTGTTGCCTTTTAAAAGCGTTGTAAGCGTTTATAGTTGTTGCACTTCTGAACCTTTAGTTTCATAGTGCTGCTAGATATAACAATGTCCAAAATAAATATATGAGTGAGTAATAATATACAGATACGTAATACCATATTTTGTGAAATACGATATTATAAATGGTATTATTTCGTTTGTAACCGAGGCCGTGAGGCTATCCGTATTATTTTATCGATATTTTTGTTTTTCCGCATCGAAGCATTGATTCGTAATGAATAGGTATTTTCTCCATTTCACATTTTACAACACAATAGGTACAGACTACAGCTAAATATGTGGGTAAGTATATTGTTGGGTATCGACAGGTCGTTTCATATTTCGTAATTGCTCATTATTGGAACACTCATCAGGCACGATGAAAATAAACTCCACGTTATGTATATTCAATACTTTATGACTAACTTTATGACAATTTAAATAAATACAACAATGCACCAGTATTGAAAGAATAAACTAAATAAAAAGCAACTACAACTGGAATACTATAATGTCGAGGTTGTGACTGCTAAGCCGTACCATTTAAAATTCCAATCTATTCTGCTCTAATAAAGTAGGTTTATACAACATCGGATTTTAAACGTATTCTCTTCCTTTTCTTACTTTAATCCTCAATTCTTTTGATTAATGGTTTCACAAAACATAGTCCATGCCACAATCGTAAACAAAAACCAATAAGGAGTTTACGATTCTATTCGACAAAATTAAACTTTTACAAGCACCCAGCTGTTTGTCGTCACCAGTATTTACTGCTTTCAGAACGATCCCACACCGACACTATATTATGGACCACTTCAAAATAATGTCCCACTTCCTGCAAATGTTTTAATAGACAACGTTCCAACTAATACTATTCATAATTCCAAGTGGAAACAGGAAACTAACAAGGAGCTTTATTCTTCTTTTTGTCTTAGGAAAATTAAATTTTTCGAAACCAAAAAAAAAATACACAATTTAACATAGGAATAAACGCGTTTAAACTAGGTAAAGTATTTAACCTTATGCTTAACGCGTTAAATTGTGTATATAATGCCACGCGTAAGTTTAAAAAATACAAAAAAAAATGTAAATGTTGTACAACTCCGTGAAAAATGATGCGTACATATATACATACAAAAAAATCATCAATGAATCCTGTTGAACTTAAAAATTGTACCATAATTGTACATATCTTGTTTCCGTCATTTTGCAGGAGGGTTCTTTATCATTTTTAAATTATTTTTTTTATTTTCATTGTTTTCTTAGCATTTCTTATTCCAAATTACATTTAAATATATAATTATGTTATCAGCTAGATACAAATCCATTATACCTATTCGCGTACATTATTATACAGCACGTTTATTTTTTTAGCGGCACTGATACAAACACAGTTAATAATATTCTAAAGACCCGACGATACGCTACAGTTCGATAAACCCAACCATCAATAAGTATTCAAAAATGCGGGAAAGCTGAATTATTAAACACTGATTTTCATCATTTCTGAGGTTTAACCATAATTTGTCTGTTTTTCGAGTCTTCCAACATTGATCAAGAAAAAATGGATGCTTCATACATAATCAATGTTACCAGATACTTGTTCCTCTCTTTGAATAGGAATTACCATAGATTAAACTTTACAGGATCTCCTTTTTGGTGTTTACTCGACATCGTCCCAATTAAAAATGAGAAAAGGGAAGTGGTTTTATTCCTCGCCTCGTTCAAGGATGTCACTAACACCAAGATGGCCGCCATGAACACTAATGAGAATTTCGACAGCGGTAAGTACCTTTGTTAAGATGATACTTGAAACTCCTTAATAAAACGCAAGCTACAAAAATTAATTTAAGTATCTTTCAAATAGTGGCCTTGGACGAAGGCGTTCTGAACACTTAATAATTCGTTGTTTTTTCAAGATGTTGACGGTTGTGCATTTGTATTAACTAAAATATTAAGCACGTGTTTTTAGTGCTATAGGTACATCTGTAAGGTTGATAGCATTAGATTGAGCTCCCGTAGCTCCCAGTTGCATAGCAAGTTGCGAGCATCACCGCACGGTAAAGTCCTTTTACGAGTTACCATGGTACACTTTGTAGATGATAAAATTAGTAGTCTGTAGCTAGACAGGCAATACGTCTGAGTAGATAGAAAATAGATTTAGTATGTTAACACAACGTAGTGAAATTAATTCTATTGTTTTTTTTCTACATCTATAAATTGATCACATGGCCAAACGTTTTAAGTTAAGGATGACTTGCGAAGGAGGTCGTGTAATGTAGGTGTAAGATAAAAGGTTTTTATTTATTTTTATGGGATTAGCTTTAATAAATTTTTACCTTTATTTCCTTTGGAAATGTTTTATCCACATAGAATGTGCATCAACAAAAGCATATGCTTCATGTTTGATATTGAGGAAAGTAATTTATATGAAAATTGGACATAATCGATCAAAGTAACTAAGAAGTTAACTGAACATTTGAAGCGAGTTATTTGAATTCTGCCAACGTTTGAGATTAACTCCTGACGATACCGGCAATGTTTAATGAAACTTGAAGCATAGGCTGTTTGTTCAAGAATTCAAATACCCTTTGAACAACATAAACTTAAATATGGAACTAATCGAAACCACCCTGTATTTTAAACTATTGAGTTACAATATTTACTTAAAGTATTTAAGAAGCCCTTGTTATTTGGAAATCAATATGTCGCCAGTTTGCAATTTTTGAATTTTTTGGGTCCATACCTGACGCATACATGTTTGGATAGACCTTTTTACTCATCCCGCCATTTCTTATGAACACATTAACATACAATTGAACATCATAATAGGTACAGCTTGAGACAATACAGCCGTTTCCTCAATATTGTTCTACTTTAGTTTACATTTAAATTTTTCACCATAACAACTGTGTTTACCGTGTTTACTGGTCAATAGCAATCAAAAATAAATTATGTCGTCGCGGATGTTGTAAAACGCGATAAACGAATTATGTTAGTTAAACGGACGACAGTATCCGTTGAATTTTCCATAACACCTAAATCTTCTATAAACATGACCAAATTTTTTTACTTCTATAGTATGTTGGAGCTACAAGAACCGTCTGTATTGTCTTGCAATAAGCATGAATAAAGCCTGTCTTACAGTTTTTTTATTTATTAGCATTTTTTGACTATGTTAGCGTATTGCTAGTTGGTAGTTTATGCTTGAACGAAAAACTTAAACGATACATTCACATTCACATCATACACTCAACCCTGACATTATTGTTTATTGCTTTAATATAGGTAGAAGGATCTAAAAGAATGTTGAGAATGCCTAGAACTTAAATAGATAATATTATAATATTTTTAAAATAATGAAATACAATTTTTTCCAGTGAATTATCTGATTGCTCTAATTTTGTAATTTTCTTATTTTTTTTCGAAAACCAAATACGTCGATTACAATCAGGTGCTGTTTTGTCTATCTATCGTTTTTATTAAATGTTAATTTTTGCATTTTTTTTTATAAGTGGAAGTTGCAATTTGAATGCAAAATTGTCCTTTATTTCTTTTATTTGTATAGACTTTGTTTATTAACTAGACGGAATAATACAGTCGTGGATAAAGAATGCGGTTATACGTAATTGCGGAAAGTTTTTAGCCAGAAAAAGTCTTGTCTTGTCCGCAAACCCGAGATGTAATCCATCGAGGTACTACTTTGCCCTGACTGTGTGTTCGCATTTCTTTGTTTCGTTATACGAATGAATTTCAAAACTTTTATATATTATGCTGCTCGTAGGCTCTGTTTTTGTAAATGTCCAAATATTGTGACGTCAAAGCACGAAATAAAGTTTTATCAAAATTTTCCAATTTCATTTTTGCTTACGAGTTCTTGAATTTGTAATTAGGAAATTTCAATGTTTTAAGTACTTTTTTATTATGTTTATGTATACGTTATTTTCATTTTCAATTTATAATTCATATGTCGCATCGTACGCTTGGTACTTGCTTACTTTCATTTCTGGCGACATCATGCTTTTGATAATTCACGAAAATTTAATATAAAATGAGTCAATACTGCGGACATTACCGTTCACAATTCTTTATCAGAAATTAATAATGTAGATATCAGAACCAGTTGACATCATAAACGGGATAATAAAATATCAATATCTTAATAATCTCAAAGCTCCAAAATGACGATAATTTCATACTTTAATATTTTGAACTTTCGTGATATCAAAGCTGTATTACTGCCTACTTATAGGATTTTCTTATAAAATTATTTTGAAACATAATTCTCGGATCTAATTTTACGTTGCTGCAATATTTGCCACAAATACGTTATTCTAAGTACATTCCGAATGTAATTTGGATCAACCGTGTCGTATTTTATATTATTATAGTTAAAGCTAATAGAGAAATATGTTTCGTGCGTTTTTGTAAGAAAATCATTTTCGAGGGCGTATTTTCCTTACGGTATAAGTAGATAATCGTAGCTGGTGTGTAGCCAGTTGTCAAGTGTGTAACAGGGTGGTTTGTGCATGCAGGAGCCGCGGTGCGGCCTTCGGCTGGCGTGGTCACTCTAGCGTTATCCCCATTTGTACCCGCAGCGGCACTCTTGGGCGCCCGGTTCCGCGCTGAATCTAGTTGCCTACTTCCAGACCCGAATGGCAATCTTGACCCCGAAGCGCCATCGCCCGCGAACATGGGCAGGCGACGCTCTAGGGCAGTACTATACCAGCTTTCAGGACACTATAAACCAGATAAAATGAAGACTAAATTAAAACTCAACAATGTTAGTAAGGTAATTTTGCTTTATACGGAGACGGAACGGATATGTGGAACATCATCAGTTTCCATACGCTAAAATGGCTTATGAATTTAAAATCCGAATATCGACAACAATCTTTTTTTTTTCAGAATCTATTGCATTCATCAGACCCTCCGCTGCCTGAGTATAAAACGTCTGCTTTAAAAAGGTCGAGGTTAATAATATCACACTATGGAGTGTTCAAAACATTTTGGGACTGGCTCATCCTAATAGCCACATTCTACGTAGCCGTAGTAGTTCCATACAACGCGAGCTTCGTAGATCAAGGACATCCTAGAATAAGTGTCACTAGTGACGTCGTAGTAGAAGCGCTGTTCATTATCGGTAAATTACTCCACCTTAACTCCTTCATCTCCTGTAACGGAAAGTATTACATCACATATGCATTTTTCAGATATAGTACTTAATTTCCGAACGACATTCGTAAGTAAGAAAGGAGAGGTGGTCTCCGATTCTAAGGCGATAGCCCTTAATTACATCCGGAGTTGGTTTGTGGTGGATCTCCTGGCTGCGCTTCCATTTGACCTACTTTACGCGTCCGACGTATACAGCGGAGCGGTGAGTTAATACTGCCAACTAATTAATTTAACACCGCGTTGTTATTAATTTGCTTACTTGAAACGTTCTGGTGTATTTCGCTACATTCTGGAACAAACAACTGTTTCATATTTCATTTTACAGTTCTTCAGTTTATTTTGTAGTTATGAATAATTAAAGTGGAACAATGTTCACACAGGAGTCGACACATGGCAACGTGCATTTAGTAAAATTAACGAGATTGTTGCGTCTCGCCCGGCTGCTGCAGAAAATGGATCGATACTCGCAGTACTCTGCTTTGATACTGACCCTGTTGATGCTCTCTTTCACCTTGCTCGCTCACTGGCTGGCGTGCATCTGGTTCATTATTGCCGACAAAGAAATTGAAATCCATAAAGACGAGCCCTGGGATCTAGGTAATTACTATCTACTTTCTTTATTTATTCTATTGGCTTAAGTATACTCTTTTATGTGAATTGTGATATGTGGTACAAATTTTCCGTAATAAAGTATAGTATAACTTTATACCAACAGTCTTCAAATTAACACATTCCAAAATAGACATGAATATAACTTATAGACGTAATGGCAGAACTTAGAACTGATACACTCTACGTTAACAATTTATTAAAATCAATTATTACAAAAAAGAAATTGGCAATCAAAATTCATGATCACTTTTCAAGTGCCATGAGTTTTTAATGGCGTATAAAACAATTACTAGAGAGAAAAGATCAAAAAGCTCAACAACAATTCTGTCATGCTTAAGATTAGCTGGAGTGGAAAGACACTGGCTTTAATAACTAACAAGGCAGTTAGTATTAGTTTTCTGCCTGTGAATCCAAAGTTTACAGACAGACACTTAATAATATTTAACAGAACGCGCCAATCCGCTTTCCAACTCCCTCAAAGTTTAGCGACATCAATAAGATACTTTTTATTGCTTTCAAGTCGTTTGAGTAAAATTGTATCGGTTCTTTCTAGGGTGGATAAATAACTTGGCAGAGAGACTGAAAGTGCCGATACCAAATATATCCCACAGTGAGAGTTATGTGACGGCGCTTTACTTCACTTGCTCATCGCTCACCAGCGTCGGATTTGGAAATGTATCAGCCAACACACTCGCAGAAAAGATCTTCAGTATAATCACTATGCTAATTGGAGGTATGTCACGCCAGTCTTGCTGTCCTTTACCACCAACTACCATTGTTGATATTTTTTAACCTTTAATAAAAGGAGGTAAGTAGATAAGTAGCTACCTACTACGATTGGCGATTGACAAAAACGCTATTTTTAAACTTTTGACCAAAAGCTCCGGTCAGATTGATACAACAAAAACGCACAATACTTTAAAACTTAGGCTATTGGTAAGATATAATAATGTAACTACTTAATAAATATGAAGTACAAATTTCACAAAATAAATTGGATTTGATAAGTTTCCAGTCATATAAACACGACCTAAGCACCGCGGGTACAATTTTTTTCGTTGGATAGATCTGACCAGCGCGGTCAAAAGGTTAATGTTGGGAATAAATTCACGAAGATAGTGTAAATGTAAATTTGAGCCACAATCTCTCGATTACTGACTCGATTCTTTATCCACTTAACTATCACTATTTCATTATCGATTTTCTGTCTTCAGTCACCGTTTCCAAATCTTTTTTTTTTGTATATATTCAATTTAAATCCTATTGTAACATGCCTTTGTTGACAAGAAAGTGATCGTAAACAGTGTAATCAGTTTACTCGATACAAGATAAGTACTTCGCTCACGTACTTGCAAGTTTTTAGATGACTAAAATCATGAGCTTCACAAAATATCTACTTTCGTTGAGTGAATGATTATAAAATCTGTGCTATTTTTAAATATATAAGGAAGTAATTTAGGTAATAAGTAAACCCTGAATGTGAAATTTTTGTCTTGTCCAAACACTGATACATTGGTAATAATAGTTTTTTTTATTCTAATTTAGAGTTGTGATAAAATAGGCAAAATCGCCTTTTTTATAGCTCCGCATTTATCATATGAAATTAATTGAATCACACATAAAATCGATAAGACCGAATTATGTGGAGTTGTGTGCGTTCTTGTATATGAGACTAGCAGAAATTAACTGAAAACTCACAAAAAAAGAATTGTAATTATAATATGCTGATAATGCTGAAAGAATAGATATTATATTTTTTTAAAGATAAATGAACCGACTTCAAATAAAAAGAAAATCAAGGAAAAAAATTGATCACAAAATTTCAGTGACTTTCTCAGGTGTTTAACCTAGGATATCGTTTCAACACTAAAATCTTCCCAGCAAATATGCACTCGAATAGCGAAAACCCTATTCAAATCGGATCGCTAGTTTTCGAGAAAATCACAAACGTATGTTTGTGATTTTTTCGAAAACTAGCAATTTGATACTGGTCAACAAACAAACAACAGCCTTTTTTGAAGCCGGTAAAAAAGAACTCCTGCCTTCTTTCTACCAATTACTTTTAATTTAATTTTGTAAAACTACTATTCCTACATTAAAAGCTAAGTAAGCATAACAAGTTAAAATGAACACAGCACAACAGCGGTTTGACAATTAACAACTTGTCGACAAAACCGCAACAGTTAACATAATGGCCATTTTGCACAAAACCGACCGTGTTTTGTAGTTTAATTATACAATTTTAACACTTTCAGCACTTATGCACGCCGTGGTTTTTGGTAATGTGACTGCAATAATACAGAGGATGTACTCCCGACGGTCTATGTATCAAACCAAATGGCGGGATCTCAAAGACTTTCTTACTATAAACCAAGTGCCAAAGGAACTTAAGCAGCGGATGCAAGATTACTTCCAAACTATGTGGTCTTTGAACCACGGTATCGATATACACGAGGTAATAATGTTTCAGGTTTTAAAAGAAAAGAATAAAAATACATTCCGAGTAGCTGACTTTGACAATACGTGAGCAGAAATTACAGCATGACCGCAGCATGAGAAGGGGCAGCATGGCACGTTAAACAGAGCATACATTAAACCTAATGGTTAGGTCATCGTACTCGATATCGTAACATCGTGGGTCCTACCTATTATTCTACCGACGTGTACACACTCCTAATGCAAGCTATTTGGCTTAGCTGGAGGGATTAACAGGATTGCTAGTAATATGGGACCGAAACCCACATTATCAGTAATCTTAAAAAAAAAAGGCTTTGACTAGTGGGACTGATGTACTAATCGCGTAACGCATCAACGTGCACTACTCTCAAATTCAATGCACTTAGAACATTTCTGCTCACGATTCGTATCGTTTTAAAACAACGCATGACATCTATTGATCTTCAGTTTGATCCTAAAACCTAATGAAATTGTAAATAACATTTAATAATACTCATCGGTAACAATAAGTATTAAACAGAGATTCCAGTATGAGATAACAGTTGTTTTGAACTTAGTCCAAAACTCAAGCGAACTAAATGAGTTGGAAAAGAAATATACCTACCTTACTGGAGCTATATCTTTCATAATACTCGTATACTCGAATAACCTTGTATTAGGCGAAGCGTTTATATCTTCTTAAAATCTCGTCTACGTTATTAAACTGGCTTGAATGTCTGAAGCTAACTTTGAAGTCATATGAGAATATATTAGATTGAATTTTTTTGACTTATTTTGCGAAAATTTTGTTGGTTAGTGTTCAATGACCCAGACTGCTCCAGGCGCGGATCCAAGGGGAGGCAACAGGGGCTATTGCCCCCCCCCCCCCCTCGACCTGACTGATAGACCTTTTTTATGGAATTTTAACACTAGCGGTGTGTTTTGACAGGCAATTCTCCCACCTAAGGCAGTGGTGACTGGTGTACCGCTGTTGAATCAAATACCCCTCCACTGCCATGATCAAATTTTCCTCCCCCCCCCCCCCTAACTGAACAAAATTCTGGATCCGTACCTGGACTGCTCACTCAGGATACCTACCTAAATACATGTGTGATGAGCACGATTGTTTACCTATATAGTTACAAATATATACGACTTGTTTGAGATGAGATGGCTGTGTGTGAGTTGTCTGTCGTTATTTTTACTTTAAATCTATATGTCTTTAAATCCCTTTAAAAATACGGATAAGTCATAAATGTAATATTTTGCTTATTTACGAGTTGTTTTTAGACGCTGAAAGAATTTCCAGAGGAGTTAAGAGGCGATGTGTCTTTACATTTACATCGGGAAATATTATCCCTTCCGATTTTCGAATCGGCATCTCAGGGTTGTCTCAAGCTTCTGTCGTTACACATCCGGAACAACTTCTGTGCCCCGGGCGAGTACCTCGTCCACAAAGGGGACGCCTTAACCTACGTCTACTACATATGCAACGGTTCTATGGAAGTGATGCAAAACGAGATGGTCGTAGCTATATTAGGTATGTATCTATCTTTTTTCCGCCTTTTTGTAGACGAAATCATCAAAGTTACTACAACAAATGTATTGAATAAATGTACGCAATCTCTACGCGTGTTTCTAGGAAATCGGATCGGAAAATGATTTCGTGGAATAATGTGCCTTTGATTTTGTGAAAGATTTGTCTTTCATTGGTTGTTGGGGTCAGGGCCGGATTTAGGGGAGGCCCAGAAACAAAAGAATGGAGGCCCCTAATTATTTTACGAACACAAAAATCAAAATCGTTCTTTGCGAGTAGTGGTAACTGGTAATTCGTATAACAATATTAAAAGCTCTTGTATCCTAAAAAAAATACCGAAAAGCTACAAACAGTTGAAAATGAATACGGAAACTTCAGTAAGCAAAGCTTTTTTTATTTGTCGCATGGTGTCGCGTCCCTTTATGATAGCTCCATTTTTCAAAATGCCTCTTAACCTTATTTGCGAAATGCCTCATAACTTTTTTTGGTTTGTCTAAAAAAAAATTCTTTCGTCAAAATTGATAGGTGAGCATAAAAATATGAGCTAAGCATAAAGCATTAATATATGACATTGTTGGAAAATAATTTTAACTTAGATCGTAAAGTTCTCGATTGTATTGTGTAAAACTAAAGTCATTATATTATGTGCAACAAACCTAAAAAACTTTAAATAAAATATCTCAGCATTAGTAATGTAACGAAGTGGAAACATTTATTTTTACTAGGAAATAGTCAAATGAGACCACTAATACAACAAATACTTTCCTTTGCCTATTTGTCACCATTCTGAAGGCGCATTGCAGGCACATGCAGTAGATTCCTAAATACTCTAGTAAATTGCATCAAAAAATCCTTATAGCTTAACAAACTACTTATATCTGGTTAAATAAGGAAAATATAGAATAAAAACTGTTTAGTCGATAGCAAATTATTATGTATGAAAGGAATAATATCGATTGTTTAAACATTATTATTAAACTATATTATACTGTACTACTATATATGCTATATATACTGAATTTACGATTTTAAGTTGAAAAAATCGTGGCGAATTCACAAATAGAACACTGGACTTTCGATGCTTAGAAAAAGTATTGCCACTGAGCTACTCGATCAAATCAAAAATTTATAGTTAATAGAAACTTTTAGTCAGAACATTCTGATATATCGATGTTTTACTGATTGAAGTAAACAAATATGTACCTATATATTGTTTTATAAAATTCAAGAACAATATTATTAAGCTGTTTGAAAAAACTCTTGCGGCACTCTTGTGGAGGCCCCTAGGCTGTAGCCCCGCCTGTCCTGCTCTAAATCCAGCCCTGGTTAGAGGTATCTAATGAATAAACTGCATCAGTTGGCCGTTAATATTTTGGGGAAAAATAACTTTCTGTAAGGTTTATCCTATCTATTAACTGGCGAACATAAAACAATACATTACGTTTTTCTCTTTTGTTTGGCAATCGATTTATTTACTTTTTTTTTATTTAGTAGATCAGTTATTAACTTGGTGTTATCAATGAAAAAAAATATGAACGGTTTTATAATTTTCGATCCGTAAGGTATCCATGGAATCCACTTGTAATATGAATTTAGAGAAACACGTTATGCACGTTGTCCGATATAGAGAAAAATATAACATAGGCTAAATATCTTAAAACAATAACTTATCTTTTAAAGTCTCAATAAATTAGGCAAAGCTACCTAATCAAAGCTGTGAGAACTTACACACACCGTTTACTGCGCAGGCAAAGGAGATTTAGTGGGTTGTGACATGAACACCCATTTGCAAGCTTACAACGGTACGGGTACGGGACAAAGTAATAATCCTGATGTTGTCGTCAAATCGAGCAGCGATGTTAAGGTACCATGAATAAGTAAAACCTTAATTTTCATTATATCATATAGATACTAGACTAACAATTTATTAGCAGATAGCAGAGATTCTGTCAAAGCTTCCAGAAAAGACGGGACGAAATCAGTTACCTACGCAATGATGACAAATTTAGCATAATCGATAAAATCGAATAATTTAATGCAATTTGTATTTATCATACAGTGACAATTTTTTGTATTTTGCATTAGCTAACAATAAAACTTCAACGCAGGTCCAATTTTATATTAATTCTTTATATGAATCTGAATATGTCTTTTCAATTATGATGTACCTAATAAGCAAATATTCTGCCAGGGAAGCCAATTTGACTTCGAGGCTAAAACGACGAAGCTCTACAGGGTTTAATTATAATTTCCTTTGATATCAACAGGCTCTAACATATTGCGACTTGAAGTGTATTCACATGGGTGGTTTAGCCGAAGCTCTAAGACTGTACCCTGAATACCAGCAAGAGTTCATTCACGATATACAGCATGACCTCACTTACAACTTGCGAGAGGGATACGAAGCTGAACAAGAATCTGACGGGAACGGGCACCCATCACTTACTCTACCTTCAATATCGGAAGACGACGAAAATGCCGCAGAAGACACAGCTCTCACACCAAAAAAACTGTCAACATCAAACACAAATAGTCCGCGACATGCGAAATTCAGGTTCTTTTTTATTTTACATCTATTTCGTTTATGAAAATAATATTCTTGCCCGTATGAAGAGCTTCTTACTTCATTTTAAATACTCCAGTAAATATTTTGTATCAAAATTGCTATTTATGTTTTATAAATGAAATTAAATCTTTGAAAGAATAGACGAAAATATAATCTGGGTAGTGTTTTCCAGTGAAACACATGAAGGGAATTTATATTAAAGATCTTTATTATAAATATATTTACAGACTGGATGGACAACGGCTCACACACAGAGAATTGAGAGAAAGAATAGAAAGGCAACGGTCCGTAGCAACGCCTAAAATTAGTCGAGCGGACTCCTTGGAAGGCCTAAATTTAGAAGTGCATAATACAAGATCGTCTGTAGATAGACTTGATACTCAGGTGTCGAGTTTACACCACGACGTGGCAGCACTCAGTATGGAGGCAAGTCAAATAATGACATCATTCTATTACTCATACCTCGTCTACCTAATTGGTCTGAAACTACACTTAATAATACTTAATTAGGACAATGATATCATTGGTATTTTATTTTTGGAATACGGATAATCTTCCCTTAGAGGATTCGGCTATAGTTGCGTCATTTAACCAAAAATGCTCTTTGAGATTTTATTCAAATCATTGAATGTTTAAAACAGTAGGAAAGAATTGAGAACCTTTACAAATACAATAATTTCATTTTTGAAAGATAGAAAAAATTTCTTTAACTACCGACTAGATGTCGCTACGGGGGCCTAACCCGTAAGCATAAAAAGGTAGAAGAATTTGATATCTAGTAACATAGTCCAGATAGGTGGTTCGCTTCTGGCCCCGGTTTGGCTACGGAAGTCTCGGGTTCGATTCCTGAGTCTGGATTCAAATTTTTCTATCTTTCAAAAATGCAATTATTGTATTTGTAAAGTCTTTGGCAAGAAATGCCTATAAAGGTTACTTGAAAAACCTTATCGTGTTTTATGTAAACTTTATTAATATGAATGCCAGCAGCCCAGCATCATTAAATACTTAGCTAAAATCTTTTTAATAAGTACTTGATTGAGAGCACTCGATAAATTAATACGCTCAAACATTCTTTTAGTTTTTCAAAATGTTCAGCTCTGATTGAAACTTTTCAAGATTGATAAACTTCGGTATTGAGAAACAAAAAACTTGAAAGTATTTGTTTACACAGGTTCGTCACGCCATACAAGCTTTGCAAGAGATGACAGGACCGCAATGGCACGCAGCACATTCCAATCCAAACCTTCAGTGGAATGCTCCACCGAATCAGCTCGCAAGAAGCTGTAGCCATCCACCTGACGTCTTCTGTTGGGATCAAGTAAGCACAAATAATTTAACATTTATGAGAACACAGACAATATTTTACTTACTACATGACTACTTTTGTTTTAAGCAGGACAGACCAGTAACCCCAGAACGTCCAAAAGCACACAGAAGTACACAAACAGAGCCATTCCTACACAGCGTCACGCAATATATAATGGAGCATCCAGCGACAGTTATGCTTCTCTTGGGCCTCGATCCGATGGCAAATCTTACACCGGTTATTGGACCAACGGTCGATTATTACGCAGATACTAGAGGTCGAAGACCTAGCACGCTCGAACAAATCGTAGAATCAGAGCCAGGAAGCCAAACACCGTCCAGCACAACAAGCGAGAAGTTCGAACCGACACGAAGCCTTAGCGGCAGTACTAAAGAACTTGATGTTCGTATCGATATCACTTCACCAGATAAGGAAACAAAAACCGCGAGTGCGGGCTTGAAACGCAGTCGGTATTCAGCCAGCGATCTGTGCGAAGCGACTGAACCATTGCTTTCGACGAAGTCTACACATCCGAGCACACGTAGCCTCAAGTTCAACATCAACAGTTAAGTTAATGATTCCATTTCGTGTTGATACATGCTCACTAGTCTTTAGTCTTTCAATAATAAATGCCATTAGTTTAATTGTAAATTTCGTTACATTACACTTAATCTTGTAAGTATACTTTGTTTATTGCTAGTTTATTTTTACTTGTACTATAATATAACTTTTATCATTACTTCTCAATCAACGAAATCTATCTACATTATATCATTATATTTTTGTTTAAAAAACCAGATATATACTTATCGAGTGTACATATCAAGTTTATGAGAGGTTTTATTGTTAGCTTAGTTCATAAATCTATTTTATCTAGTCATTGTTTAGGCTTAATGAAAGAGAGAGACGCGTACGCGGGTATTATTTTGACAAGGATTTTATTATTCAGTTCTATAGGACAAAGTTTTGATTTTTAAGAATCATGCCTTAGAATATGCATTTTTTTCTTTAAATTGTGCAATAAAACCACCTAAAAGTCTTCGGTAAAATTGATGACGCTTAGTCTGCCTGTGAAATTGTTCTATATTTTAAAATAACTACGCCCGGTTTTCGGCGTGTACTTATAAGACAATACTATTTACTATATCGTGTGCCAAGTCGCAACTTGATCTCAAATAACATACCTACTAAATTTTGTAAAAGATTGTCTTCCTACTTTCAAAAATAATCTTCTAAATAAAATATAATACTTGCAATACAAATATATCTATGCCAACCCGTGAGGTGAAAATTATAGAACTGTGTAGTATTAGATACTTAGGTAGCACTGAAACATATTTTTACCGCAATAACAGTTTAAACTCTTCTCCCGTGTGACCAAGTATGGACTTAAGTATAAAAGTATTACGATGTGTAAAAATAAAATTAAAAATAAGAAATCCCTACAAATAATCATTGTCAAACTATAGATATAGAAAATCTTGAATTTTCCATAGGCACTGTGTTTAAACCTTTTTTGTAAATCAGAATGTATAGTGTAAAAAAGTAGATAAATAATGGGTTCAGTTCTTTGCTTTATTGATGAAAATTCTCAAAATGTGTTAATATTTTAATTTTATTACACGGCAACATCTCTGAGAATAAAACGTAAACTGATATTACAGAGTTTTAAAGTGCAATTACAGTTAATTGGTGAAATCAATAGCTAAGTTTGTATATATACCTATCGTCTGATACTGTTTATAAGCAATATTGTAGACCTAGAGTAACTAATACTTGTAATTTATTTATTTATTTCTAATATAATTAACATAATACAAACATTTGGATGACTGTTTTAACTTTGTAATCGTGATTTATAAAATTCGTTTACGATTTTTTATTAATAAGTATGTACAATTTATAAATCGTGGCAAATTACTGAACTCTTAAGCTTTCTATGTTCTACAGAAGTCAATTTGTGTAATGCTTCTGTTTGATAGTATAGAGAGGTCAAAATGATTGCCAGCTATTCCCAAACTTTAAAGGTGTTTCTATTATCAAAGTATTCTTTAGCAACTATATCAACTTGAATAAACTCGTGTACGGTGTATTATGATCCTTGAAACACTGTTCTAAGAATTCGAAAACTTTTAGATGATTTATAGGGTAAAACAAACTTATTAAGAATATTTCATTCTTCCTAAGCCGTATCAATTTTATTAATAAACTTAAATTCTAGTAGGGAAATGGTATTCAAAATTATCTTTGATAATAATTGTTATAAGAACGGAAACGCTTACTAGAATAATTGAGTGTTGTACGTTGAATAGAACCCATGAATGTGATATGATGTTAAAAACACGTGCAGTGCCTAAAATCTCATTTATTTATTTATTTACGTAATTCTGTATCTTTTAATTAAAATCTAAACTATTTTACTAAGCGTTATGATTATGCGTTTTGAATATATTTTGTACATATTGAAACTTAATCTTGTAGTACAAAATTAGTTACCATAAAGTTTAATAAAGACAAATTGATGTTGACACAAGTTTTTTATTATTTAATGTAGACGGAGTTAAATTTTATGTCGTAATTAGTAAACTGTGCCAAATTTAAAAAATATATTTGCCCTTGTAGCGCAGAAGGAAGTTATAAACAGCAAAGAAAATAAACGCACCGAGCTCATTGAATTTTGTGGTCGAATGATCTCGTTATTGAATACAGATATTATTGTAAATAAATTATGTTTGGCATTGAACATTCTCAGAATACAAGACACCCAATCAATAACAAAAATATATTAAGGTCATTTCTTTTGAAAATGATTTTCGTAATCCTATTATCGTCAACTCTATATTCAGCAATACAATCTTGGGTATTGGTATCTTTCGTACTAATGTCTATGATTGCATGCCCGAGGTGCTGAAGAAACTTATTTAGTTTTAATTGAAGACTGTTTTAAGAGAGTTAAGGCAAAGTGAATTTTCTCGCTCAGATTAAGCGCTCGCCTCGGAAAGTAACTACAATGAAGAAACATACCTATTAGTGCGCACTTTTTCTGTATTTGACGTTAAAAAGTCAAAATGTTCATATTGTGGTTTAAATATGGTAGGTAATGATAACAACATAATTGCATTTTGAAATTTGAAGCTTCATACTTCCTTAGCGCACTGAAAAGCTTAAAATAGGTAATCCTACTCATCCCCCTAGAGACGAGTTAGGAAGGAAACATTTCAGCCAGTCTGCATCTAGCGACTCAGTACATTATTCAGTTAGAACACGGCGAGAATTGAATACATTATCGGGTACGCCATAATGACTGCACCAAACACCCTTTATCCTTACCTCCTCTGAATTCTATTAAAGCTGGTGTTTATTTTCGAAAAACTTTTTGTCGTAATCAACTTTTGTTTTCGCTTTTACGTAGTTTTTATTACTTACGATATTATTTTATGGCGAACTTAAATGAAAATATTATTAGGTTTACCGCTTTAATGGTTAATGTTTATTTCTACCTCAGAATTGAAAGTTTTAATATTTTTTCGTCGCCCCAAAATCTGAAACTTGTTATAGAACACAAGTCGAGATAAAATTACTAGGGTGAAAAACTGTAAAGACATTACTGATAAATCAGTAAAAAAATCGGGGCAAGGGAATGTCGGACCTTGCTTAGTGTAGGATTTCGAACCCGTTGCCGTATAAAAAAATCCGATTTAAATAATTGCGGAGGAGGAGGTTGGTTTTTTTATTATTTAGCTATCAAACTAACTAGCGGCTACTATAAGGCACCAAATTTAATATTTATTTTGTAGTAAAAGTAGTAGTACAATGGCGAGCTTACAAACTAGTGTTGATCATAATTAATAGATAAACTAAGTGGTAGGTCCGAGTGGACAACCCGATGGTGTTAAACCCTTACTATACGACTGTGTGTAACCGTATCCAGCGAGCCAGCACCGTAGAGTCCCACCGGTCCGACAGCACACGCAGGAGGCGTATGATTGAAGCACACCGTTTGCGCATGATGACCTCAAAGCCATATGTGTCTGCTGCCGCGACCGTAGCGGAGGAGCTGCGCTGCAATGACGCCGCAGTCCCATCAGCAACCGAAACGCATTAATGTATTGAACACGCAGATCACTGTAGGTATATCCACTGCTGATAGTCAACCTACAGTGGAAGGACTGACAGCGTCACTTTCACAGTCTCAGTGCACCGTGAAAAAGCCAACATGTAGCAACGGACAGACAGCGCTCTACGCTCCCTTTCAATATCTCATCGTTTGTTATCCGACCTGAAAATCATAATTTTAATATTTTTCGCGTTGTACTTTAGCCCATGAGCCACCGCGTAGGACTCACAAATTGTCAGGAGGCACCAATCGATGGGCATACCAGCACCATATCGTCAGCTAACTGATGTTATTCACGCACACCGATGCCGGTGCTGCTGAGCTCAACGATCAGTCGTACGGTCGGTTGACGTACAGGTTGAAGAGCGTGGGAGAGGTCAACCTCCTATGCCTCATCCCGCATTCCAGCCCGTACTCCTCCGAAAGAAAGCCTGCCCATCTTACCAAGTGCTATATGACTTCAAAAGTAATAAAGATAGTAGAAGACAGACAGGTACAGAGAACGAATTACACAACGGGATGGTTTCATTTCGAATTACGGACTGCGATGAATGATGAAATAGGCATTACGTAAGTAGGTACTTACGTCTAAGCAAACGTATACAGTTATAGTAACAATGCCTACTAATAGAAACCTATACATAGGCATTGTATAACGGCGGCATAGGTAGTTCATAGTCTAAGATGTAGTTTTACAATTGTCACCCATTATTCAAACTTAACTATCTACCTGCCTGGTGGTCTAGTGGTTAATGAGCCTGGTTGCTAAGCCGGAGGTCATGGGTTCGATCCCCACCCAAGATAAAACTTTGTGTGATGAGCATGATGGTTTATTCTGAGTCAGTTATTTTATCTATATGTGTGTATTTAAAAATACATAAATACCTATGTTTATCAGTTGTCTGGTTTCCATAGTACAAGCTCTGCTTAATTTGGAATCAGATAACGTTGTGTGAGTTGTCCCTTTATATCATAAAACCTAAATGAAAACGTAATTTTAAATAAACGAAGCTTTTCGGTAATTCCAAAGGTAAAGCTCATGAGAGTATGACAGCTCACTCAATCCAATAGATAATTTCTTGGAAATAAAATAAAAAATTCGAATTTGATATCTACATGAGATTTAAAACCCCAGCCAGCTGCTTAATTAACCTACAGGTACACAACCAATCAACTGGACTCGCAGACCGCTTTTACCGAGCTTCCAGTCTCGGGGGATACTGTTGTGGGATCCGGCTCGCACCCTCGGATTTTGACACCATAGTCACCACGGCCACCGGGTATAACCCACTATTTCCATGAAAATACAAAATGGAAATGAACAAGTCGCAAATGGTAAGGGCGTTTTTACATGATGGGTGCGATAAAGGGTGGGATAGGCGTATTAATTTTTTTATGAAGAGGATGTAATCACTTTGATAAACGATAAAGTGGTTTTTTTTTTTTATGCCGTGTGGTACCGGCTTAAGAATAGTACCACCCCATCTCTTCCCGTGGGTGTCGTCAAGGCGACTAAGGGATTTTACACCGGAGGACGGGCAGCAGCGTCCTCTGCGTACTTAAGTCTTACTGCGATCGCCAACCCGCTCACCAAGCGTGGCGATTATGGCAATTACCCCCAGGATCTACATACTAGTAGGTTCTACTGGGGAGACCCGTGCCCAGCAGTGGGCCATCATATGGGTTGATATGTAAAGTGGTTTTATCTAAAAAAAACTAAAACACAATTCCTGCGTTAATTGAAATTCGAGAGGCTAAAAACCGCCTCGCGAAATCCCAATGCAAATAGTGGGACAAACGATCCCATTTTTGATTGGAAATACAAAATGGAAATAGTGGGATACACAGCAGCCACCCAGAGACCGGCTTAAATTTACAGGTGAGTAACCCCCACTCAGACATGCTGCAAGAGATTTCACAGA
Organism: Herminia tarsipennalis; assembly: GCA_945859575.2. NCBI lineage: Eukaryota > Metazoa > Arthropoda > Insecta > Lepidoptera > Erebidae > Herminia > Herminia tarsipennalis. The sequence continues at coordinate 10,789,375 of OX243840.2, forward strand.
ATTGCGAGAGCTGACAACCACTTAGTGTCAGGTTTTCACATCACCAGTCTACAATTTATATTAAAGTAATCACATAAATACTGTTTAAAAGAATAAACGTTGGCAATATTTCAAGGCAATACTCAATGTCAATATCAATTAGATAGTGCGTTCACGTGTACCATGTTTGCTCTGATACCTTTATCTATGAATGGTATGAACACTCAATGACCGGTCACAATCTCAGTGTTCACTCAAACGAATCACGCAGTATCTAGCCATGGTTTGAAGGACACCACGTCATTAACAAAGTTTACCTAAGCTCTATCGTAGATTACACGTTTAATGCTAATATTCAGAGTTAGATTACAAAAATTATAAAAAACCGGGCAAGAGCAAGTCGGACCATGCTCAGTGTAGGGTTCCGCAGCCTTGAACAATTGCATCAGCAGAAGAGCTTTTGTTGAGAAACGCAGTTTTTTGGCAATAACTCAATAACGGTATATCCGATGTTATCCAAAATAATTTTAGTTTAAAGTATTCATTAAGCGCTATCTTTGTGATTTTTTCCATATTTTTTAGTCACATGGTTGAAAAGTTAAGGGTAGGGGGGAGGGACACGATTTATGCAACTTTCGGAGCGAATATTTCCAAAAATATTCACTCAATCAAAAAAGTTTTTTAGAAACCTCAAAATATTTTTGAAATACCTGTCCACCTGTGTGGCACATGTTGATATTTGCTGAAAAAAACTTCTGTTACATGTATGGAGTGCCCCCCTAAAAATATTTATTATTATTATTTAGCTATCAAACTAAGTAGCGGCTACTACAAGACACCTTAGCACCTAATTTCATCAAGATTCGTTGAGTAATCCTTGAGTAAAATGCCTGTGACATACGGACGGACAGACAGACAGACGTACATGACGAAACTATTAGGGTTCCGTTTTTGCCATTTTGGCTACGGCACCCTAAAAACGGTTGTCTGTAAAGTCGGTTAACGGATGATAATTTAACGTGATAAGAAAACATTAACTGCCTCTGAGGCGCGGTGGGAGTGTATCCGACTACTGAGCTAGAGGTCGTGGGTTCGATCCCCACCCAGAATAAAACTTTGTGTCATGAGCACGATGGTTTATTCTGTGTCTAGGTGTAATATAATATGTATGTATTTAGAAATATTTAAGTATGTTTGTCAGTTGTCTGGTTTCCATAGTACAAGCTCTGCTTAGTTTGGGATCAGATGACGTTGTGTGAGTTGTCCCAAGATATTATTATTATTATTACATTGATGACATATCGTCATTCGTGTTGCTTAGCAACCGAACCGATCAATAACGTTAGTTCCAATTGTATCGCATATCATGTTGGTTGCTAAGCATCAGCGAGTGGCGATCGCAGCGCAGCAACCAGTCAACAACGTGACCAATGCTACGTGACACTTTTTCGTGTGTGCACGCGGTCATCATTTTATAAGACGTTGTCACGTCAAAAAATTGCCTACAGTTTCAAATATATTCAAATTGACTGAAATTGTGATATTAAAAGTTTGTTTTCAGTCGTTTCAGCTAGAAATGTGATTACTTTTTTTCATTTCCGACTTCTGATTAAAGTCTCACTACAAAAGTTGAGAGTGCCGATGTACTGGCCTACTTTTATCCACTGTCATGTATGTCACAGAGATATACTATTTGTTTGCAACATTTTCACGAATCGCACCAATGTCAGAGTTATTTTATATTATCTGTATAATGTTCCAACGCTTTAAGGGCAAAGCTATCATCAGAAAACATCACAGTATTTATATCGGACCACGCTTTTCAATTGGGAGTCGTTTTTACGACAGAAGTTTATAGCTACGCTGATCTTTTGGATACGGTACTGTAACTGTCTCCTTAGTTAATTATAAAAAGCTTTCCCTACTTCGAAGATTCATCCCGTGGCTTATGAATTTGATCTCTACCAATTCATTTCAGATTACCGTCTTTTTGAAGATCAATGAGATTGAAACAATTGGCATTGTTTAAATTGCTTATGCACTATACCATTAGCAAACCTAGCTCGCTAATCTCCGTAGAAATTAGCAACTTTTACTGAAATTCTAAGATTATTATAGTCACTGTTTCCTACATCTAACGTAAATAATCAAATAAGCTATAATCTAATCTATACTAATATTATAAAGCTGAAGAGTTTGTTTGTTTGCACGTGATAATCTCAGGAACTACTGGTCCAGATCGAAAAAATATTTTACTGTTAGATAGCCTATTTATTGAGGAAGCCTAAAGGCTATATAACATCACGCTATGACTAATAGGAGTGGAGCAGCAATAAAATTTGTTGCAAAAACGGGGAAAATTTACCCAGACGAATTTTCGCGGGTCAGCTAGTTAAAGGAAAAGTGCTTCTCCATTTATTTCATTACATTATTCCTAAAATGTCGTGGTGTAATGTTCCACCTTGAACAGAGACCACAAAGCTAATTAATATCACTGATTAGTTTGCATCCAACTGAGAGATTAATCTGTATTTGCCTCAAGGTACAATCAAAGAGTAGGTGTAAACGTAGGTTACTAAAGATAATAAAGTTGTTACGACTTATACCTACAAGAAGAGAGAGATGGTAGAATAGGATGGGAGTTCCTTTGCAATGTTATATAGATACGTAAATACCTACAATGTAGGTACATAGCTTTGTTTTTAATCAGGTATTAAGTACCTGTGAGGCAAACGTCTTGGTGGATTTAAGTTGACTCGTGTATGGCATCGGTACAGACTTCGGCCTCATGTGAGATAACCTTAAGAAAACAAGATTGTTTGTACCTGTCCTTTGTCCCCCAAATGTGTCGGCTTAACTAATCCAACCCCTGCCAAACGAGGTTTAAATTGGATCTTCCCTGGAAGTATTTATTGCTTTTACTATTAGAGTGTGATCTTTATGACACAGCTTCGTATGAAATAAAGTTTTACCATAAAATACCTGTTTTCGTGGTCATTAATGAATCGTAACGCTCAAAAACTTAACGAGAGCATCAATTTGAAAACAAGAAGATATAACTGCTTATATATTCCCGTCACCGACAGATATTGTGCTCGATACAACGATTGATCCTCTTGAACTGAACAAATATTGGTTTGGAAACCCTGTCATGAAACTGATTGAAGCGTACAATCTGGTACATTTGCGTCACCAAAAGGGAGATTTTCAAATATATACTCAGGAGGTATACCTATTGGTTGATTTCAAAAGCGATATTAGTAATTTTGTAAAAAAAATTTAATCTTGCTATACCTAGGCATAAGTTAGGTACAAAGAAGAATCGGAACACCTAGAGCGCTATGAAGCATTAAATAAACAGTTTGTCATTAAACGCAAACTGTGCAAGTTGTAGTCTTGACGAAGAGTAATAAAGCAAGCCATGATGTAAATGTAGGTCGTGCGACTAGGCTTCGTGCTCCCTTTAATTTGCCGCCGTCCTGTTAAGCGTCGCTCGGCTTAGAATCCGCTGCACGACTATCAGGCTATTACTGAGTTTATTCCCTCAACTGAACTCAACTGAACGAGGGAGTTACAGTTAAGAAGCTACTGGGCAGATTCAGTAACTACATAGTTTAGAATTATTACGCTGCTTAAAACTGCAGTAAAATGAAGTGCTTATTTGACATAGAAGAGAAAAGGCAGATGTTCTCTTTTTTCGATTCCGATCAACTGAACCTCTCAACTAACCAATTCGGAATCTCCCATCGGATATTATGGAAAATAAAAAGGTTCTAATTTTCTATGTCCAAAATCCTGAAGAATAAATATGTCGTAAACATTACTTGGAGCTTGAGATGAAGATAAAACAAGATCTATATTGACATTGATAACAGACCCATCCTAAGGGCAAATGGAAGAAGAACAAAGCCCTCCTCTAAAAGCTATCTCACAGTAGATACCTATAACAATTCCTGTCCCAGCCACTAAAAGAACCTCGATGTCCATGTTTATGATCGATAAATATTTTATTCAGCAACCGCTCATGTTGGCATTGTAAACACCAATTCTCACACATTTGGCGGACTCGTGAATTGGGTTTGCAACATCGCGTTGTTTTATTTTAAGCACTTTTGTTTCTGTTTATGAGTTCCGCATTCCTTTTTACAATAAAGCAAGAGCTACATTGGGTGCATCTGAATGCTTGACACATCGCAAACAACTTATTAACGACTTTTCGATAACACTAAATAAAATTTGATATACCTAATCGGAAAATTTTACTGCCATGTTAGTCTAGTGGCTAGTGACCCTGACTGTTAACCGGAGGTCGTAGGTGCAATCCTCACCCAGGATAAAACTTTGTGTGATGAGCACGATAGTTTATTCTTGGTTAATTTATTGTGTATGTAGTGTTGTCTGGTTGCCATAGTATAAGCTCTACCTAGTTTGGGATCAGATGACGTTGTGTGAGTTGTCCGAAGATATTATAGATGTTATTTTATGAATCAATCGCCAATAAATCATAGTCGTTATTGTTAATCACACATTAAACAATCACGACCATGATTATAATCGATTCGATTCGAAGGAATTCAGGCAAGGATATACCTTGCCTGAATTCCTATCCAATTACAAAAGTATAGATAGACGTACCTGTGCGTCAGTCTGATATAGTTGTACGGTTTACTAATGTTTGTCATAATTTAAAATGCCATAATTTCACATGCCATACCGGTATTTGCCATAATTTCATTAGAAATAACGCTTCAGTTGCCATAATCGTGAAATGACATAAAATGACTTTCACTAATTCCATTGGTCATAATCGATCAAGTGTCATAATAATTTAAATCCATAAATGTATTTGCTATAATTTTCGTTTTCAATAATACCATTTTCCAAACACAATTATTGGCAAAACAAGTGATGGTTTCTATAATTTCAGCAAAGAAATTATAAAAGAAGCCAAAATTTCATTGATGAACATTGAGTCGATTCTTAATGGAGAACCAGAAAAAAAGAAACCTAGAATATACACAAAAAAAAACGAAAGAATAAACAATATCATAATAAATAAAAATAATTACAGTGAAGAAGAGTTTTTGAGAGCTTTGGCCTCCAACTTAAATTTAAAATAATGTTACTTTCAGAATTTTTTTTTTATTACTTATCTATACTTGAATTATGTTGATTAATAAATGATTATACGACACAGATTTTTTATTTACAATTAAACCTGAAACTAAACCTCATATGGCGCCTACTTACTAAACTCGACGGAGCCCCGCTTCGCGGGGCTCCTACTTTTGGGTGGTTTAAAAAAAAAACCTAACACGAAGACTAAGGCGGGAGCTCCGCTTCGCTTCGCTCCCGCCTTAGTCTTCTAACCTAACCTATCCGAGTCGGATTGCTCTGAGTCGGGGTGTTAAAGATAATTAATTTCGACCTAACAATATTATGTATTATTTTCATAATTATATCAAATTTTGATTATGTCAAGAGTCGATTATGAGACGTGTTACTTATGGAAACTAATTATTATGATATATGTTGCTATGGAAAGTCATTTTATGGCAAATAAAAGTTATTACTGTTGAGTTGTTAAGGCAAACGTTATTAGTATAAATGATAATAGTGCAAGTAAATATTATGATCGGGGACGATTATGGCAAACAATATTAGTGCAAATTAATTTATGGCAAACGAGAGAATACCATAGTTGTACCTTCGATTTATTTCATGGAACGACGCGCAAAGATGTAGTATATAGTATCTACAATCTATATAAAGTATTTGTACGATTCCTGCCTCGTCTTCATATTGAACAATCGAACGGAATTTGCGATGATTTTGCTTTATTCCTTATGATTCTCCATTTCTTTTCCGATTCTCTACGTCAGCTATACTCTAAGTGTGTTCCGCGGAACCCTAGGGTTCCGTGATACCTCTGTCGGGGTTCCGCAAGAATTTAGAAATAAAAAAATCAAAACACCTCTCTCTGGTCGCTCCGCGGCTGTGCGGACTCCGCGGCCGCGCGGAGACAAAACGCTATGAATGTTATTTATTTATTTATTTGTATTTGTATAAGCTTGTGTTACATTAGCTGGTACAATATCTTATAAGTTTGGTCTCAACAATTTTATACTTGTACAACGCGTTCGCTCTAAGTTTGCCGGTCTGTGGAATGCGCGTACCCTCCCCCACGTGACAACAAAACTTATAATGTGTCATAGTTTTACCCAAATATCTACCGTACACAATTTTTATTGTTACAATTAAATAAAAAATTTCGAACGTCATACACTCATACCTATCGCCAGCGGCAAACTTAAAACGAGCGGGTAGTATACTTGTAAGCGCTCAGTCTCTTTGATAAAAGCCGCCTCTGAATTAGACGCTATAGTTGTCAACAAGCGACTTTCGTCTCTAACTTCAAAGGATAAAGTCGATATTGTTTACAACGCTAATTACGTTAACTGGAGCCGGAGGTTGCAGAGAAAGTCTATACATCTTAAATAAATTTAATTATAAATTACATTAAACTAAAATCTAAAACTAGTGATAAATGGTCGATGTATGTACCAAGAATGAATCGTTCTTTATTAAAATCTAAAACTACAACTATGGAAAGACGGTTGCGAAATCGAAGTGGCGAGATGTGGAAATCACGTAGCGCTGACTCGACGCCTCGTGCCGGTCCGCAACTGCACTGCTTCGATAAATGGTGTCAACGGTCCGCCTCTTACACCAAAGCGTAGATAAATGGTGTCGACGGTCCGTCTATAACACCGACGCGTAACACCTCCCCCCGAAGAACAGCAACTATTTGTCAAGCGGAGTGGCAAATATTGCTGCCAGACCACTGGTGTTCATCTTACTTCTTCTGGTCGGATGTTCCGTCTGGGTTCAATAAGTGTATAGTTGGCCCCTCTGCAGTATCGATGTCTGGATACGCCTCTGGCTTCAGCTTCCGAAGATCCGGATATTCGTTGAAGGTGCTTGGAAACCACCCGGGTGACTCGCGAACGCGGATATCGATTTGAGATATTCCTAATTATCGCGAACCGGCCCGCGAATATCCTACCGACTGCGCCAATTACGTTAACTGGAGCCGGAGGTTGCAGAGAAAGTCTATACATCTTAAATAAATTTAATTATAAATTACATTAAACTAAAATCTAAAACTAGTGATAAATGGTCGATGTATGTACCAAGAATGAATCGTTCTTTATTAAAATCTAAAACTACAACTATGGAAAGACGGTTGCGAAATCGAAGTGGCGAGATGTGGAAATCACGTAGCGCTGACTCGACGCCTCGTGCCGGTCCGCAACTGCACTGCTTCGATAAATGGTGTCAACGGTCCGCCTCTTACACCAAAGCGTAGATAAATGGTGTCGACGGTCCGTCTATAACACCGACGCGTAACACGCTATTTTTAAATTTCTGTTTTTATTTTTGCTTTTTGTTTATCAAAGGTGCCGACTCGAGTATTTTCGAGAATATTTGAGATCGAGTCTAGGACTAAGTATAAAAGCGGCGATCGCGCGTTGGCGTCGTCAGTTGATGATTAGCGTTCGGAGCGATAAGTTACTACCTACTTACAAGCTCGCTAGCGAGAAACTAGTGTTCATTGTTTTACTGCCTGCTGTATTCTGTTGTCTCAGTTTTATACATTTCTTCCCTGTAGGTTCTAAATTTAGTCTCTTATACGCAGTAACGATTGTGCATTATTTAAACCCCACTATCCTGACTTGTAACATTATAAATAAAGAAGAATGGAACGTTGGCTTAAAGGTGTTAAACGTGTTCCAACAACATCTTCTAATGACGCTGAATGTTCAAAATCAAAAGCAATGCGCGCGGAGAATTTAGCAATCACCGATCCAGAAGATGATGCCACGAGTGCCACGACGTCAAGCTCGACGGTTTCAAAGACGAAAAAAAGGAAGTATGATGAATCTTATATCAGTTTCGGATTTGTTGATTCCAACGGCTCACCTCTCTGCATGCTCTGTAGTAAACTGCTTCCTAATAGTTCCATGGCACCTGCCAAATTGCGTCGACATTTAGAAACCGTACACCCCGAGACTAAAGACAAGAATAAAGAATTTTTTGTTCGCAAAAAAGATCAGTTATTAGAAAGTCAAAAAAATATGATGCATGTAACACAAACTACCAACGAAAAGGCCACGGAGGCATCATATTTAGTTAGCTATCGCATTGCACAAGCAGGTGAAGCGCACACTATCGCTGAGAAATTAATAAAACCATGTGTATTAGACATAACAAAATGTATGCTTGATGAAAAATCTGCAAAGCATCTTTCTACTGTTCCGCTATCAAACGATACTGTTTCACGACGAATCCATGATCTGGCAAGCTACGTCAAACAAGAACTAGTTACACGTCTACAAAATACACGATTCGCTTTGCAAATGGACGAGTCGACTGATGTCGCTGGTTTGGCTATCCTGCTGGTTATTGTGAGATATCCATATAAAAGTTCTTTTGAAGAAGACATGCTTATGTGTTCATCGCTGCTTACAAACACTACCGGGGAAGAAATTTTTAATAAAATAAATATATTTTTTGAAGAACATAATCTCAGTTGGAACAATTGCATTGACATTTGTACAGATGGGGCCAAGGCGATGACAGGTAAAACAGCAGGAGCAGTGTCACGAATGAAAAATAAAGCGCCTAATTGTAGTTCCAGTCATTGTATTCTGCATAGACAAGCACTTGCGATGAAGCAAATGCCGTCTAATCTAAAATTAGTTATGGATGAAGCGGTAAAAATAATTAATTTTATCAAATCACGACCACTACAATCCCGATTGTTCTCATTATTGTGTGAAGATTATGGCAGCAAACATAAAACACTGCTGCTCCATACAGAAGTGCGATGGCTGTCTCGGGGAAAAACTTTAACAAGGCTATTTGAACTTAGAGCCGAGTTACAAATGTTTCTTTCAGCAGATACTTCTTTTAATTTGAAGGACCGTTTGTATGATAAAACTTGGTTGTTCCGATTGTCTTTTATGGCGGATATCTTTCAAAAACTTAACGAATTAAATTTATCGTTGCAAGTTAAACAGACAACAGTGTTTCAGGCCTATAATAAAATAACTGCTTTTAAAAGAAAATTAGATTTTTGGATCATTTGCATTGGTAAGAAAGAAATAGAAAGTTTTACGTTACTCAGTGAGTTTGTTAGCGAAAACGACTCAGAAATGTTTGAAGATAATGTGTTTGAAGAATTGGTCCAATATCTCAGTTCGATGCGCGCATCTTTTGAAAAGTATTTTCCCGAAGAACACAATACAAAAATTAAAGTGAACTCCTGGATTCATAATCCTTTTTTACCCAACTTGGAAAAGCCTGAAAACATGTCAAATGAGATATATGAATCTCTTTTAGAAATGTCATCAGACACAAGTATGGAGTCATTGTTCAAAACGACGCCTCTTAATGATTTTTGGTGCAGAATCCAAGATGAATATGCAATGCTTGGCCAAATGGCTCTGGATATTCTTCTCCCGTTCCCAACTACATATTTGTGCGAAACAGGATTCTCTACCTACGCAGCCACGAAAACAAAATATCGCAATAGACTGGACGCCGAAGCTGATATGAGACTCCAACTTTCTTCCATCAAACCTGATATCAAGCAATTGATGAAAAATAAAAAACAGTTTCATACCTCCCACTAGTTAGATTTTTTCTTTTTTAATGTTTTCTATTATTGTCCTTACCAAGTGGTGAAGTAAATAATAATTAGTAACTGATACATTGTACTTTTATTATGCTGATTAATAAAGAATACACTTATAAAAATAATTGTTTTATTGTAGGGTTCCATCAAGTATTTTGCTTCCTAAAAGGGTTCCGTCATTTAAAAAGTTTGAGAACCACTGCTCTACGTCATTAAGTATGCCTTCAGTGATCTCAATACAAGGATGAAATTTATTTCTCTCCGCTCAGAGCATAATTTATTATCAATTTCATTGTAACCGTAACGACTGTTATTATTGACATCTTCCCACAGATTTCTTCATTGCTACAGTAGAAGAAATCTGCGGGAAGAAGTGTATTCTAAGATCTATTCATCATTTAGAATTCATTACATAACAATTAGTTACATCGCAACTGATTTCCTACTAATAGTAAATCTAAATTTCATTAAAACTAAACTAATTCTTGTTTATTTATAGTAGAAATTACGTAAACTCTGTAATTAGATGGTGTAGTTTTGGTATAAACAGGGTTATGCCACACAGAGCGTGCTCTCGAAACTCTCGAGCCGTGAAATGCAATTTGCCGACGCTGCAGCGAGTGAGATACGTTACTTACGGACTTGGGGTATACTACCGTAACAATTGCGGGAAATTCAGCATAATGATTATAAACGTGAGGTTCGTCCCTACCATATAATAATTTGACCAACGATAGCCAGTCCAGTAAATTCTACTTTTGTAAAACCTAGTTTAATTTTACATGCTTATTACGATTAATTTCATGACATGTCATGAAATTAAAGCTAATGATTAATAATTAATTGGTTTCATACCCTGTTTATGAAATTTACCATTAATATCTCTGTCATGTAATATTTAAAATGAATCTACGTATACAAAATGGGAATGTTTTGTTTTTGTTTTTCAATCTATTTAAACAAAACCGGGCAGTTGACGGGCCACGCACAATGTAGAGTTCCGTAGTCCCCAACCCCAAGCGGATTTTCTATTGTTTTTGTTTCATACTTACAACGTTATACCTACTTAATAATCATTTTCAATGGAATTACTTTTTCAATCAGCTGTTACTCGTATATTTTTAAATCCTGCTTAGCTGTGATAGTTTTCCTTTTAATTTCACTATATATACTACTACCGTGATATTTTTCACATACCCATAACTCTAACAAAAATTTTGCACTATAAGGCTTAATATTTCACAAACGGATTCCTAAATCTAAAAATGGTATTCACAACTCCCAAACGTTTTTAAGAGACATATATAATAAAAAAAAATCACATCCCCACTTTACATACAAAAAAATACCCTAAAAAAAAAAAAAAAAAATTGGTTTAAAGATTTTATTCTTTCACTTAGTCGGCGTAAGTAATGTGTATCCATGCAAATTACAGCTTTCTAGCACCAACAGTATCTGAGCTAATCTGCGGATGGACGGACGGACACAGCGAAACTATAAGGGTTCCGTTTTGCCATTTTGGCTATGGAACCCTAAAAATTGAATACAAGACAATTATTAATGAAAATACTGCTATTACTTAACGTATCCAAACTAATATTATTAATGTCAAAGTGTCTGTCTGTCTGTTATATTTTCATAGCAATAACTGACATCAACGCGGACAAAGCCGTGGGCGAAAGCTTTTTGTGAAAAACATACAGACGAATTGAGAACCTCCTCCTTTTTGAAGTCGGTTGAAAATATAAGTAAGTTTGATATTTTCGGAAAAATACAGACATTTTCGTTAGCTATCTAAAAATAAAATGTAACCTTCTTAGACCCCTATTTCCTCTTCAGCGCAAACGTTGCCTTTACAAGATGCATCTAAGTAATTTAATCTTTTTTTATTTTTCTCCTGTAGAGGATCTTATTTATTCGTAGAACCTGTTTATTTTCATAAAATAAAACAGTATTTTTCTTGCAATGTTCAAGCCTTATTTAAAAAAGAAGTATGCAAGTTTATATATCTTATCACGCAAGTGTTTTGTTTTATAATTTTGGTGCAATCATAATGATTCTAAACTTCGTAATCAGAATAAAAAATTGTTCAAAACAAGAAATTATTCCATGTAAATCCTATCACTGTTTACGCTAGATGTGTTTCCTATTCGATACCATTTCATGCCGTCACCACAACCTAGAATATAATCTAAATATAATTAATCATTTATTTTCTTAAATTTACGTTTTTTATTAAGAAGTTGTGAGCAACTTGGAAACAACAACATGGAAACAACTGACCTTACAGTTGTTTCCATGTTTTTCTGTTCTCTGCTTTGGGTCTCCAGTTTAACCACCACTCTCAGGCCCTCTGCTTCTTTAGCTGTTCGGTTCTGAATTCCTGACTGAATCTGTCTTCTGGTGCACGTGACACAAGGCTTGCCCACATCCACATCAGATGGTAAGAGTGATATAGAGCGTCTGTAAAGGTTTTATTTCTAACATCTATTCTATATATTTTTAACTACAATCTAAATATGGCACTGTCATTTTAGTCATAATTTCAGCGGCCTATTTAATTTTTCCATTATATTTGTTTAAAATTCCAGCGCTTTATTTATTAATGGTTACTAGGTGGATCTACATATCAATTTCCAATTTCAAACCATTCGACAGGTTTGATTGTTATTGTGTCTGATCGTACAAATACGTGCAAGTAAATAAACCACTCGATTCAATATGTATTCACTCAATGTGTGACTGTGAGGAGCTGATTGATTGGCTGACACGATTGCAAAACAGTCTTGTATGACAGGTACACCGGTGAGTATACATCAGTATATTTGTAGGTTGAAGGAACGTTTCGATGTTCCTATTTATATCATCGGATAATATTATCGATTTTCAATGTTTTGTAATCCATACTAATTATAATTATAAAAGTTGTAGGGTCCGTGTATCAGGTTGAGGTTACCACTGTCTGGCAATAAATAGGTGACCAACTGACCGTTTTCGAAAATATCAAACAGGATTTAAGGTGCTTTCCAACGCAGGTAGGGACGTACCTTGGAGAGCACCGAGACTCTCCGGTCGTGACAAAAAGCAAAAGTAACTTTATGTATCAATTTGATAGGGTTGCGTAAACGTCGAAAAAACATAATATATTTTAGGATTAAGAAATCCATAATTAGTTGATCAAGACTAATCTTTTTTAAAATATGTCAATGCTTCACCAAAAAAATCGTCTCAGGCGGGACTTGAACCCGCGACTTTAGGAGTATCGGCCCTAAGCCGTTTACCAAGTCTGGCACCGAGACATGTCTGCCAAAGTCGAATTTATCCTCCACATGATACGATTTACAGTGATCGTCGCGCCACCAACCATGGGCCCGAGAAACTTGTAGAGCTCTGTGAATTTTGTTGCAAAAACCATTTAAACCATAGACTTAACGTTAGTATATCCTAAGTTTATGATTTAAACACAGTTATGATGACGATAGGCCTGAACATTACTTTTTTTAATTTTTAAAGTATTTATAAGCTAATTTTTCATACATCATTTTAAATATGGAATGGAATGGTATAGAATAAAAATTCGTCCCAGGCGAGACTAGAACATGCGACCTTAGGGGTACCCGCCCTAAGCCGTTTACCAACTCCGGCACCGAGACATGTCTGCCAAAGTCGAATTTTTCATCCACTTGATACGATTTACAGCGGTACTATACGAATACTTCGCAATTTTATAATAGTGAAGAAAGTATAGAGTTTTTCAAACGTTTATTGATTTAGACCTGCCAAGTAGAGCCCATTTGTTCCATATGTATGACCTTAATACCGGATAAGTGAATCTAAATCCAATCTCGATTCCCTCAAGTATTTTGTTAGGTTTAGTCTATAGGTCTAATGTCGTATAATCTAGGAAAATGTTACATTAAAACCTCAGATCATCAGTTTATTTGTATTATGAGAATTACTACCTACCTAATATAGGTTCCAGTACGAATCAAACTCGCTCGGGGAAGTGCCGGACAAGCACGAGTCTGCCTCGCTCGACGGTGAATTTGGATCAGGCGTGGATCCAAAATACCCCCCCCCCCCCTCCCCTGCATCGCGCGAGCAGCTCACACTAGGTTGGCCTAAATCCACGCCTGATTTGACTCTTACAATAACTTCGGGTCCTATTTTTTTTTTACACCCCTGACACATGACGTGACACAATTAAGATTATCATTTTTGAATCGTCGATGCATTTACCTAACTGACTGACTGAAAGGTTTTTCATCAAACAAATTAAAAACCATTCTGATTGATATTGATTTAAACTAGCTTAATCGAAGCAAATCCGTCTATTCATTCTTGGATACAAACGTTAAAATTATATCACCCCTCTTTCACTACCCTTTTTGCGTTGAAGGTTATGTATGACATAATTTATGTAGGTACACGGATGTTGGTAAAAACAACGTTTTTCTTAGAATTTTATCCAAGGCAATATACATAAATCCTTTCTAAGAAATACAGACACGTCAAATGTCAAGTCCACATCCATGAAATGTTTTAATCTTAAAACAAACCGCTCCACAAAAGTTGTTCATGATTTAATAGTTACGCGGATATGTAAAACCATCTGCTCGGAAAACATTACTGTGGCATAACCAAGAATACCCCAAGAAACATGACTAAAGTTTATGATTTATAGCACATAAAAGTAGAATAAAACTTGAACAGCGTAGACCGCGTTTTCTTTAATAGATAGACAACGTAAAATTACGTTCGGTGATTAATGTAATACCTACTATATCTACTGGCGACAGCTGCAGATTATAGTAGGTATATGTATAGGTAGGTTGGTTGGCCTATTGCAGTTTTAACAGTCCTGTAAACGAAAGGTGTGATCAAATTCAAGGGCTGTTACCTATACCCATTCATGATATAATGTTTGAGCTGAAATAAACTTTACAAAAATTCATGATATCATTTCATATCAGATTTTGACAATAAACTTTACTATAATTCATGTTATCATTTCATATCCGATTTTGACAAAATTAGGAAGTCTCCCAGACCGCCTATACCTTTCTAATTTTATCTAAATCTGACTATATCTAAACTTACCTAAAATTCCATTCAATTTATTTTCAATAATTTGTTTTATGTCATATAAATACACATTAAATAAATAAAGAAATAAAAATGTTTTGGTTAAAATTTTTCTTAGAATTGTAACCAAAACATTTGTATTTTATTAATTATAAAAACAAACTAATATCTGACAGTGAGAGAGAGTAACAGATTTTATGCAATAACAGAAAATACTTAAAGAATGAAACCTCTTTGTAAATTATATTAACTTTATTATTATAAAATCACTAGTAAAAAAAAAATTAATAACATGCGAGAACTGGTGAAGGCCTCCTTCAGGATACCCAATTTCCTCTATCTGTCGCTGTTTCCGACCATATAGTTCTCCAGTGATTTCTATAACGTCGTCTCTGCCCATCTGAACATAAGGTCTTCCTCTCTTTCTTGTTCCTGTAGGCCATGAAGGTATACAGTAGGCTAATTAAATCGCCCACAAATGTAAGAACTGACTATATTCTCCTGATGATTATTTATGATCATGACCGATGTTAAATCTTCGTCGGGGACTTATTGTCGCCGAATCATGCGAACCCGGGAGTAATCGAGACCACCGGATAATATCGGCGTCATATTATCATTTTATTCATTAACCTGACAAGAAGAAGGTATTTAGCTAACTAGTGAGACGTAGGTGCCTGGATATATTTTGTAGTATACTAGCGGCCCGCTCCGGCTTCGCACGGGTATAAAATATATGTATGTTATTATATACATATAAATCTTCCTCTTCTCACACTCTCTATTAAAAAAAACCGCATCAAAATCCGTTGCGTAGTTTTAAAGATTTAAGCATACATAGGGATATAGGGACAGAGAAAGCGACTTTGTTGTATAATATGTAGTGATTTACACGAAATGAATCGTAGCATTTTCCAAAACAAGGGTAGGTATATGTTTTAATTATGCTCATACTACACATGTTTTCTTTTATTAATGTTCATTTATTTACCACACCTTCATTAGAACTTACACCACATTCACTAACTAAGGACCTTTTTAGCCTTTGGAACATAAATCACAGTTAAAAACATCAGTTAGCAAAATCTGTTAATTAAATAGAACTGAATTGTCTACGTAGGTATACTGTGTATTCGTTTATAGAGTTTTGCTCAACAAATTGCTGTCTGGACCACATCAGTTCGTCTACAAATATTGAACTTTGTGTGAGCTTTTTGTGCTTATTTTTAAAATGTTTATATCTTTGTTATAGTTTTTCTTGAAAGAAGAGAACAAAATTAAAAAAAAATAGATAAGTATCTACTTACTTCAATCGTTTCAGGTCTTACTGGTATGGAGAAAACATCACACCAAGTCGACTGTCGTTGGTTATGTAAACTTTAAGTACACAATGTAAGGTGAAAAGTTCGTGTTTAAACATTGGCGTGCTTTCAACTTGAAAGAATTATTATTGTGTGTGGCCAAAGTGTATATCTATGTTCTCGTCTCCTATTACCTGTCATTCTAAAGGTTCATTTTTTTATCTTTATTTTAACGAAATTTATGTAGAAGAAAATATCATAGATCTACGGAAACAACAACATTTTATAAGTAATTCTACATTAATTCAGTTGAAGTCTAGTGCCTAATAAAAGCATGTGTAAACTTTTATGAAAGCGTTTCAATTTTATATCTACCATTACATTTGCTCCGAATATATTTAGAAGTAAGTACCTACCTACACATCTAAATCTTCATAAACTGATAACCTCTACTACCGTCTACCTGTACCTAGGTAGGTACACAACATTTTGTGAGTCATTCACCACTCAGCTCTTTATGATGTAATATCATTACTTATTATGAGTCGGCTCTGTGTTCTACATACATAATATATACCTACAAATATCGCTGTTTTCGTTGAATACTTAGATAAACAAAAGACAAAGTAGATTCTACGAGATTTACAACCTTTGTTTCGTCCACAGACGAATGGTACGTCTTGATATCGGGAGTAGGTATGTGTATATACGAAGGTTTTTTTATGCTGATCTGAAAGCATTGGAAACTGGTTAAAGATAGATAACGGCAGCTAAATATCCCCTTGACATAGTATAGATTACGGCGTCCCATTTTAATACCACTGAGATGGATGGTGGTACAGTACAGTTCTATCACAACACAACAAGAGAATGAGAGGGAAAGGAATATTTGCTTTATTTGTCTCTCAGGACAGAACATTTTTTTTTAACTGTTACCCTTTTCAGTCAATTTCCACACATCTAGACGTTTTGTGACATCGAAACTAATATTTTTCCTCTATAAACCGTATAGCATTTTTCTCAGTAATCCATTGGCGCAGCTAACTAAAAGCTAGGCAGTTTAGTGCATCGGGGCTCTACGCCTATGACTCCAGTTGAAATAACAATCCTATGAAGAAGAGTAATAATCACACTAATATTATAAAGGCGAAAGTTAGTGAGTATGTGAGTGTGTATGTTTGTTACTTCTTCACGTCTAAACGGCTGGAGCGATTTTAATAAAATTTGGCATGGAGTTAGCTGACACCCTGGATTAACACATAGGCTAATAAACCGCGGGTAACACCGCGGGGCACAGCTAGTTTGCTATAAATACATACTCACTAAACTACCTATAGTCTATAACACATACGACATAATATGTCACACACAAATCGATCTGTATCGATACTGATCGATGTGGCAATCGGGTAGAACAATATGATAAGATTAAACGGAGAAGACCGAGACGATACGCACATAGGGTATAAATCATTTTTTTTTAAAGATAACCAGTAATGTGGGTTTGAGGGTCCAACATTACTACCAATCCTGTTAAACCCTCCAGCTAAGCTCAATGGCTGATGCCTTAACCTAGGCTACCGCCGCGCTTAGTGAAAAGATAAGAACTTCTGTAACCAAAATATACTTACCTACTTCAAGTTCACAAAAATACGAAAATTGTGGCAACGAGATAATGTCAAGAAATAAAGTCTTTCCTTTATTATGGTCTGTGACATACGCGAACAGGAAACATTAGATAAATAACATTTTGTTTTATACGTTAGATTTTGGTTTTATATGTAGGTAGGAAGGTACTCTTTTAATACAAAGGCCGAGATGCGTTTATTCGTTAGGTATGAGTACAATACAACTAAGCTTTAGACGAAATTTAAACGAAATTGAATAAAGAAGTACCTAAGTAGGTACGGCGCAGTAATATAACTTGTGCCTCAAATGTCGTACAAATTACACAATATTTGTATTTTTATATGAATTTCTCCCTTATACAAAGTATTTTTTGGTATAGTGCAAAGCTCAGACACCCCAACAAGATTTTTACTTCAAGAAATCATAAAAAAAAAAGAAAAGAAAACTTGCAGAGTTATAAACCATTCAAGTTGTCTTGTGTCCCGTGGTAAGTACGTTATCCATGGTTACTATTGAAAAATAATGATGATCACATTTCACATAACATTTTGAATAGGATTTGGACTGTTAGAATGATAAATGAATTAATTAATGATTGAATAATTAATTCATTATAAAATATAACATGGTCCAAAAACTACTCCAATGGATTGCGTTACTGATTCTGAGCAAACTACTTTCAGGTTTGCACTATACCAAGAATAACGTTGTATATGCATACGGGGGACATTCATGTAAAAAACAAATATATAAAACTAAATAAAAAAAAAATCACTGTCACATAAAACTTCTAAGTAGGGGTTTAGGCAATTATAAAAAAGAATGTGCAGCAAGCAAATCGTCTCCTTATCACGTACCGTGTGGTCGATTTACGTCGAACATTCCCTATACGTTTTGTTATTATCGGTTCAAATTAAAATCGAACAAGCGATATAACAACAATAGAACGAAAACACAATCAAAAATCGTGCAAAGTTTGACCTTCTGTTAAACTAACAACTATCGTGGGCTCGAAGAAGCGTAAAGAATACACAAGAGCTTCGTGTTATGATACCTTATTTCAAGCATCTTTGAAACTCTCGATATCCCAGGTAACGGTTCCTCGTGATCATTAAACTTGAAGGCTACAAAAATATTGGATACTCACTGCCGTAAGTGGCAACATTAGCGATGTTACCGCTTCACGCTTCGTCATCGTTTATCACGATTGATGTGGAACTGAGTCTGGCTCAACAGGGAGAAAGGAAAATCAATCAATATTATTTGGTATCTACTACAGACTTAAGGGAGAAAATATACATGCTTGTAGCTGGTATACTTGCACAGCTCCTTGCACTTGCACCTTGTTTTAGGGCAAAGAGACACTTGCCAGTAAAACAGAACAGTAGCTTGCATGCTAGTTGCATGCCACTAAATCAAAATCAGATAAAGGCATACCTGTTAGCGTACATCTAGGTACCTCCTAAACATGACAAGCAAGTATCAATTGCAAGGAGCCAACTACAGGCATGTGTATTTTCGCCGTTACTGGTACATGTGCAAACCTGCACTGACACAATAGCTCTTATTTTCAGAAGCTTAGTTTAATAACTTTGGTTAGCTCTGTCTAAATGTTAAATTATTAAAATCTGAACGATATCGACGATCTAACTTACTATTAAAAATGTAGATTTTGTTAGTTATTGCGTAGGTACCCAGCAATAAATAAACTTTCTATTCTGTTTTACATTTTAAATATCGTTATGTGCAAGTATTTAGTGTATTCAGCAATCTCTGTGATGAGATGAGGCATAAGTTTAAGCCATTCACATTATTATGGCAAAGATAACAAGTTGACTTAGACACTGAACACGCTTTCAAATTGCGAAAATATGTAAATGAAGTACGGCGCGCATGTTTGTGGGAAGCCAAGCAGACATATGTAGGTACCTAATACAGCTTACTTTGACGATATACTAAGACCTATCCTCCCAATGGGACCAATTTCATTAAAGATACTTTCAACATTATATAAATGTATTTTCTTTTCTTTTCTGTCCCCGGCCAGAGGAAAGACAATAACAGGATTGAAAAATCCGAAATATTTCCGAAAGACACCAGTCTAAAGCATCCCTGCTTTAGACTGGTGTCTTTCTAATCTCAACTCTGTCGGAACTTCTGATTAATTTTACACCTGCGATTCCGACTTTGGCTCCGACACTTTAGAATTGGACGCTTTAATGGGACGTACCTAACGTCCGGCGGCCATTCCTTTATGCTTATTTAAACATAATAAAACAAATCACGGATTCCCTATGATCACGAGTTCGAGCCCCGCTCAAATAATTTTTTAAGCTTTATCTCAACGTACCTATTTGTCTTCTTCTTCCACCACCTCCGACTCCGCCTCCGACACACCAAATTTAAAAACTCCAACTTCGGTTCTGATAAAACCGCTTCCGTAACATCCCCAGACTGACGCCAATTTATTTACTTAATGAGGAGAGACCTTGAGCCAAGTTTTTGGTTTTAATTGACCTCACTGAGGGTCTATTTCATCTAGGAAAAGCACACGTACATAGTAGGAATCAGATAATCTCATTTTCGGGGTCTCCTTCTCCCTATATTTTGTTACAGATCCCCTGGATCCGGTCCGGGTCTAGATTTATCAGCTAGATCGGTCAATTTTCTTTACCAAGATTTTACATTAAATACTCGTATATCGATATACATATTCATATCTTTAAACAAAATTAACCGACATTATTGCATCGATATATAAATGGACGTGATAACTAAATGTAAATTTGCACTTTCGTATGCACCTGTGGCTATCAAGTTATCATTGCAATAGTCGACTACCGACAACTTCAACGCGTCGTTTTTTATCTAAAAATGTATGAATACAGAATTTCAACATTTCTTTTTACGTAACGGGTTTTGAATTTATAAAGAGGAAAGATTTGTATTTTTGTATGTAACGAATAAACTTAAAAACAACTGGACCGATTTTAAAAAATCTTTCACTTTTAAAAAGCTGCATTGCCGGGAAGTAACATTGGCTATATTTTATTGTCAACAATAATTAGTGATCCCTACGAAAATTACTATAATATGACTCAAGCTATAAAAACTACGTTCTACGACACCTGTGCAAAGCCGGAGCTGGCAGCTAGCAATTGTATAAAAAACCGGGCAAGTGCATGTCGGGCCACACACAATGTAGGGTTTCGTAGTCATTCACATGGTTTTCCTTTTAATTTCACTATATATACTACTACTGTGATTTTTTTATTTAGCTGGCAGGGGGTTAAAGGGCTAAAGTAGAGTCAAGTGCCACCCGCACTTTACATATAGGGGAGGTACCCTAAAAAAATGTTTACTAATATTTTATTCTTTCACTTTGTCGGCGTAAGTTATATTTGTATCCATGCAAATTACAGCCTTCTAGCACTAACAGTCTCTGAGCACAGATACGGACGGACGCATGAGGGGCATGGCAAAACTATAAGGGTTCCATTTTGCCATTTTGGCTACAGAACCCTAAAAACCGGCTCCCGAAATGAAAATGAAAACCAGAGGAAAGTCTTGTACTTTATTTATGTGGGACGAACCGAATGGAATACTTTTTCAAATCAAAAAGAATTAGGTGCCTATACAAATCTGTTTTGAAATTACCAAGCTATGATACGGACAGGATACCAATACACAAACCAACCAATTAATTTAAGGACCCTCACTTTTAGAAAGTCGGTCGATAAATATAATAAGCCTCCTTATCTCCTTGCTGGCTATCTAATTAAGTTAAATGATTAATTAGTCATTAAATTTTTAGGGACTACAATAATTTCTAATTTGATAGCAAAATTTGGGAGTTAATATTATTCACATAAATTTTCATTAGCTTACTTCTAAGGGCTAAGACGAAGATTTACGGCTGTTGTTTATTTAATACTTATTCCCCTACTACGTTTGGAATGTTCCATTTTGACTACCAAGCGTACAACAAATTATACATAATATACACATATACTTACATATGACTGGCCTATTGGTCTAGTAGTTAGTGACCCTGATGCTAAGCCGGAGGTCGTGGGTTCGATCTCCACCCAAGATAATACTTTCTGTGATGAGCACGACGGTTTATTCTGTGTCTGGGTGTAATTTATCTATAATATGTATGTATTTAGAAATTTATAAGTATGTTTGTCAGTTGTCTGGCGGCCATAGTACAAGCTCTGCTTAGTTTGGAATCAGATGACGTTGTGTGAGTTATCCCAAGATATTATTATTATATCATACATCTAAACTAATATTAGATATAAATATGAAAGTAACTCCGTCTATTACTTACCTTTTCACGTTTAACCACTGAATCGATTTAGATAAAATTTGGTATGAAGATAATATATTTGATAGGAAATCATATAGGATTATCGTGATAAACGAATTTAATGCGGGCGGAGCCGCCGGCGAAACCTAATCGGTGATAAAACCTGTAACAGCGAATGGTCTTCTTCTTCTTCTTTGAATTTACAACAATCTAACCGTTTTAATTTCTGCCAGTGTCAAGTATTTATTGAACACTTTTGTTGCACAAAGTCTTGTTCTTATCCAATTATTCAATTTATTTTTTTACAGCGAATAGTCATTAGGTAGGTAGGTAGATATCTATTTCATTTGCCATGACATCATTTGTCAAACTTCAGCAGTGTAAAATGTCAGATGAAGTAGTAGTAAAGAAAAAAAAACCGGACAAGAGCATGTCGGACCATGCTCAGTGTAAGGTTCCACTGCCTTGAACAATTGGGTAGTTGACTACAATAAAAGCAAATTATTTTATACTAATCAGGTAAAAGTAGATCTAAAATTGCTCTGAAATTAAGTGTTCTTTTACAATTTAACATGTTTTTGAATTTAAAAGCATGAAAACGAATACTAAAAGTAATGATTTGACGGTAGGAACCTATGACGTCATAGGTTCCTATTCCTTAAACATTTCTATAGAGCTTGTCGTTTTGACATTTCATAAAAAGAGACTGATTTGATTTGAGAATCAACATCCCCATTGCATCAGCAAAAGAGCGAATGTTAATGGCACTCACGCCCTTTTGTTGAGAAACACTGTTTTTTGGCAATAACTCAATAACGGTATATCCGATCATGTTCAAAATAATGTTAGTTTAAAGTATTTATTAAACGCTAACTTTTATATATTTTTTGATTCTGATTTTTCCATATTTTTTGGTCACACGGTTCAAAAGTGAAGAGTTTAAAAGGACACGATTTATGATACACCCGAAAAATATAGCCGTCTGTTTTGCGCAGTCAGGTAAAAACATCGAGAAATTTCAGGGTCACAAATAAATCACTTACGATGATATCACGGAGTACACTGCTGAAATGTATTAAAAATATATTTAGCCAGTTCCTCGAACTTGAAACTCAATAGTTTTAATCATTTACAACCGTTGATTGTTTAATAAATTAAATAAATTCAAACCAAAATATAAAGCAATCCTAAGATAAATAATGCATGATAGCGTTAATCTATGTATTGTGTTTATTTTGTAACCTTATACTTCTATTGCCAGACCTCTACGCCGTAGCAGTTTGTCTACGAGACCCTTGTTGTTTAACAATGGTAGTTAGCACAACACACAGTGATATAATAATTATTATATTATCGACAAGTTTGCAACTGAATAGTTATAATTATGTTTGAGTAATAGTTATATTTATTATGAAAATATATATATTACGGGTCTTAATCGCGTGAATAGTTTAAGGTAAAATACCTTGTTTATTGCCCGACGTTTCGACCGTATCACGGCCGTTGCAATACGGTCGAAACGTCGGGCAATAAACAAGGTATTTATGTATGTGTATGTGTACAAATCGCGAAAGTTTATCAACATTTATAGTTATATTTATGTTGAGTTGAATAGTAATAGACTCGTTGAATAAAGTTTGATTTTGACTTTATGACTTTTTGACTTAACTCAGTGGCAATCGAACAGATCGAATCAGAGATGTTGAACAAATTACTATAATATTGTTAAAAATGCTTTTTGTAACGAAGCAATAACAAAAGCCGTGATAGTTCTAGAAAAACCTGGCAAGATGGCGCAAACCAGGGCCCAACTCATAGACTTATATATCCTAAGTGTATGGCCCAACTGTCGTGCGGATATAACTACTTGGGTTTAGCGATATAGCCCCGATAGATAGTTTAATTCCGGCTCCGGTATGGCATACGGAAATGTCGGGTTCCATTTCTGGGTCTGGAATTCATTATATTTTTTTTCAAAAAAAACAATTATTATATTAATAGAGATTAGACAACATAACCACTGTCGATCCATGTATGAATGACTGTTTTTGAATAATGTCACCACCTATCCAATGACAGTACGTTACGCGGTCGGTCCTGCGCCTAAACGGTCAAACGGTCGTGTTCGATTGCCGTATCGGTCTATGATAATAAAGGAATAGAGAATGCACTTGTGCACTATAACAACTATGCAAGAGCTTTGATAAGATTGGCCGTAGTAACTAAAAACGATTAGGAGATCATTATTATAGGTGGTATATGGACAAATTAAATTTCTTACCTACACAAAAACTTCTTGATGACACAAACGAGTAGGTACATTTTAGGTTTTCGTATGCTTAATATTTGCTATTCTATTCTGATTCCAACTGTGGAATAAAAATATTCATTGAAATCTGGGTCAACAGAGTGATTCCCAAAGTTTCTGAAGTGTTTCAGGAACAATGGATTGGTCTACAAAGTTATGATTTCGATGAACTAGTTGTCGGAACTATTGATTTAAACAGTTTTCTGCCTTTAATAGATTGCATATATAGATAGGCTAGCTTTTGTTCGCGGTTTCGCTAGCGTTAAGTTTCATTTTTGTTGTAGGAAATATAAAAAAGTGCATAAGTGTGTATTCAGACACAAGTGCACTCTCTCACTCACACGGACTCGGACAAAATTCCAACCCAAGAAGAAGCCTTACATGGAGGGTGTAACATTATTCGAAAACGGTCTCCCATCTATTGGCCGACAGTGGTAACAGCTTAACCTCGCAGATCTCTCGATCTGCTCGGGCGAGAGTCACAGTCCCTCGTTGGTACGTACCTACCCTCTTTAGAATGGTTCTACTATATGCCTATCTAACCTAACTATATAACTAATTTACCTACTAGACTACTATTACAATAATAACAGAATCCGTAAGTTAACATTTGTTTTTAAAAACCTTAGATGTATTGCTGATTTTCAATTAATTAAACAATTTCAATTTCGAGATTTGTTTTAAAATTAGATATACCTACTACAAGTCTTAATCACGTGAATAATTCAAGATAAAATACTTTGTTTATTGCCAGATGTTTTGACCGTATTGAAACGGCCGTGGTCACAGGTAGACTGATTCAGCTCAGCATAACTTCCGTAAAGCGCTGGTTTCGGATACTTATTTTATTTATTTTATTTTTATTTATTAGGAAAACTTACACTTACCAGATTATGACACCGTGGAAAATATTTTGATGGCCATTTAAAAGTTTTCCCTGTTAGAACACTATGGAATACAAACTTATATCGGTATAAACCACTAAGTGAACAATACGGTAATACAATGAAATACAAAAATAAAATCAACTGCACACTGGCGCGTAATGTTTGTTCGGCGATGTATAAACTTGCTGATCACGGGATTCCACGATGTTGACAAACTGTATCCATCTCCTCGGTTGAAATTGGCGTGTTTTTTTATTTCAACCGCTTCCCTCGCCATCCTGGAGTACCTAATAGTGACGTTCAGTGGAGAGTACCTGTGGTTTGTGTAGTTCAATCCAGTGATTGGTTTCCGCATCTAGCAAGTGTTTCGCTATTGCTGACTTGTTTGTTTGTCGGTTTTCACAGTCGCGACATGTTCCCTAACTCTTTCCGCTATTGTGCGTTTGGTTTGTCTGATGTAGGAACTGCCACAGCTACAATCCACTTTGTAGACGCCAAGTATTACATTCTTAGAAGAACGTAGGTACGTAGCTACCTCGGTGTGCGGACTAAATACTAAATAATGAAGTATTTCTGCAGTACGGTTCCAACTTTGCCCATCACTCTTTTCACATACCTACGGTAGAGAATCTGGAGCCCTGTCAATCAAGGCTCTGCAAACAAGACATTTTACCTTAAATTATTTACGCGATTTAGACCTGTAGTATATATAATTTTATAATTTGTGTAATTGTTATATCTTGTTATATTCTGAATATGTTTTCATTCATATCGACCCATATGATGTCCCACTGCTGGGCTCGGGTCTCCCCAGTAGAACCTACTTGTTATTGATCCTGGGGGTATTTGCCATAATCGCTACGCTTGGCGAATGGTTTGGCGATCGGAGAAGGCTTTAAAGTATGCAGAGGACGCTGCTGCCCGACCCCTCGGGAAGAGATGGGGTGATACCTACCTGCTATTCTTAAGCCGGTACCACACGTCTTCTAAATATGAAATAAATAAATTGAGAATGGTATTTTAGACCTCAAATATTCAAGTTCAGATTAACAGATATACATTAATAACATAACAAGTACCTAGTAACTATACGTAAATAAACAAACTATTCTAGGTATCTAATTAACTATTTTATCGTCATACTTACAGACTACCACACAGTGACGAAAAACTAAACGTCGTGAAACTTGAAAGCAAATCAAGCAAAACCTAAAATAAAGCCTAACGTATCAGATATAGAATCCAAATTCGTGTGCCAAACCATTTTATCACCAAACTTCCACGCCCACGTAATAGTAGGATCATTTATGGTCTCTTGAAAGCTTAGGGACTAAATAGTTATTATTGCCAGTAATAAAATTATATTGCTCCATGAATATAATTGGTTATACCTACGTAAGTAGGTACTCGCCATATGCAGTCTACTTGGGTTTCAGTAGCTAACTTGTAGACTTCAGTTGATTTCAGTGGCGAATTAAGGATTTTAATTTAGTTAGTCGGTTAGGTCAGAGGCTGAAGCCGTTTCCAGAAATAAAAGATTCCTTCTGTATATAGAAATATATGTATATATATATTTGGGAACGGCTTCAGCCTCTGACCTCCCTCAGTCCTACCCCTTTTTGCTTAGGTTAGCTGGGTATTTTACAAAAGTAGGTACCTACCTATTTACATACACACAAACATAATTACTTAATTGCAAAGGATAGGAGAATTCGCAAGTTAAATGCTTAAAAAAATCACATAAAAGTTAAAAAAAGAAATTGTCAAACTAAAATGCAAACAGACTCTGGACTCTGCTTGTACTTTCTGTTGGTACTTTCGTAACTACAGTGACAATTAATTTTTAATAAAACACTTTTTTAATAAAAATGAACTGATATAGGGAGAGTATTAAATGAAAAAAAATATTAACTATGGATTAATGTCAATTGCAGTGGCTTACTTACCCCTCGTTTTAGTGTATAGCTCTGGTCTTTTATAATCATTAAAACCTTCCCAGAAGTCCATGCAGTCGGAGGTATGGACAATTGCCCCCAGACCTATGAATTTTCAAATCTTCCCTAGAGTCATGAATTTTTAACTAGCCCCCGTCAGTAGAGATTCACACTTGCCTTTCATCAGTAGTTTTTGAAAAAATTACGAACATACCTACAATATGAAAATAAATTTAGTTGTGACAGATCAAAAATAAAAAAAAAACCTGGCAAGAGCATGCCGGAGCATGCTTAGTGTAGGGTTCCACAGCCTTGAATAATTGCATCAGCAGAAGAGCGTATGCTCATGGCACTTACGCCCTTTTGTTGAGAAACGCAGTTTATCGGCCATAACTTGAGATTCTGTCCATATCCGATTATGTCCAAAATAATTTTAGTATAAAGTGTTTATTAAGCGCTACCTTTGTGATTTTTTTTTATATTTTTGGTCACATGGTTCAAAAGATAATAGGCGACACAATTATGCAACTTTCCTTAAAGAAACCTCAAAATGTTTGTGAAAAACCCGTCGAATGATGTACCATCCGTTGATATTTGCTTTTCAGCTTCTGTTACATGTATGGAGTGCCACCCCCAAAAAATATTTATTTATATTATTTAGCTATTAATCCGGCGGCTACTACAAGACACCTTTTCACCAAATGTCATCAATATTCTTTGAGTAAAATGGCTGTGTCATACGGACGGACAGACAGACGGACAGACAGACAGGGTGACAGACGGACATAACGAAACTATAAGGGTTCCGTTTTGCCATTTTGGCTACGGAACCCTAAAAACCTACAGATAAACGAAAATGGTCTTAACTTAATAGATAAGTAGGTATGTAATAACTAAAATAGTAAAAACTATTTATGCCACTGACAAAGCAGGTAGGTACAAAGTAGCTAATTAACGTTAATAAGACGAAGGCCATACGACACGTAATAGCAATAAAATACGACAAGGTAGATTTATTATTCATGAAGCTAATGACTTGGGTAGAGATCTTAATATTTCTTGAAAATTGATACAAAATGGGAACATTTAAGCTAGAACTACACTTACCAAGCATAGAAAAACAATAGTTAACCTGCTACCTACTTGCCTTGGGTATTATATTTTGATATAAATTTTCAGTTCAGTAAGTATGTAGGTCTCCAATAGGTCTCTCTACTCGTACTTATATGTCTACCGAATTATTGTTTGTTTTTTCAACAGTCCGCTTGTGTTGTGGTTCCGTTGCCTCCACGAAAGAAATTGATAGGTATCTGCCATTCATTATTCAAAGACCTTTTAAAAATAGACGCGATTAAGTCTCGAAATATAATTATCTAATATGTATAAAAATTGCAAAAGTTTAAAACCAATAGATATCTACCAATCTACCTATATTTTTTTCTATAATATGTATGTATTTAGAAATATATAAGTATGTTTATCAGTTGTCTGATTTCTTTAGTACAAGCTCTGCTTAGTTTGGTATCAGATAGCGTTGTGTGAGTTGTCCCAAGATATTATTTATCATATGTTACGAATGCAAAGGTTGCATTCTTATGATACTTAGTGGCAAACTTAAAAACTATGCCATGAGGGACTCTATAAATACATACTAAAGGAACCAACAAATAGGATGAGGAGTATCTCGTTAAAGCTACGCAGCAAATGTTTTGAACCCGTGGTAAGCTCAGCAATATATAGAAAGCAACCTATTAAAGAAACGTAGGTAGGTAAAATCGAACCGATTATACATACCATTGTTAATGAAAATTCTTAACATGGAGAAAATCAAACTGCAGCTCAGTGTAGCTACGGCTTAATTATAGGCTAAAGATCATAAAGTGCGATTAAAATTCACAAAGCACTTTACACTCCAGTCAATCCCCCGTAATGGAAGTTCAATGTCGTATCTCAATTTTCTAAGGGTGTTCATTTGTATATTTACGATAGCATAAACTTAATATTAAGTACCTACAATCATTGGAAAGCTTTAATTTAAGTTCAAACGTTTATATAACTACGTAGGTGAGTAAGTATATCTAGGTACGTAGAAGGTAAAAAAAACCGGGCAAGTGCATGTCAGGCCATGCACAATGTAGGGTTCCGTGGTCACCCCCTCTTTATTGGGCTTATAAAGTAGATTTTCTTTTGTTTTTATTTCATACTTATGTTATACCTACTTAATAATAATTTTCAATGAAATTTGTACGAAATTTTGTTATTTTTCTCATTTGATCAGTTGTTACTCGTGAACTTGTAAAGCCTTCTTAGATGTGGTTTTCCTTTTATTTCACTATATATAATACTACCATGATTTTTCACATACTCAACATCAACCATTTAGCTGGCAGGGGGGGACACTTGACTCTAACAAAAATATTCATTTTAAATCTTGGTATTTCGCAAACGGATCCCTAAATCTAAAAATCAATCAATCTTCCCAACCCCTAAACGTTTTTAAAAGACCTATCTAACGATACCACACACGATGGTATAGGTGAGAAAAAAATCACATCCCCTTTTTACATACCTATAGAGGAAGTACCCTATGTTTTTGATGTTTTATTCTTTCACTTTGTCGGCGTAAGTAATATGTGTATGCATTCAAAATTACAGAATTTTAGCACTAACAGTCTCGGAGGACGGACATGGCGAAACTATAAGGGTTCCGTTTTGCCATTTTGGCTACAAAACCCTAAAAACTAAGTAGGTACCTCTAAGTACCTATTCTTAGTTGGAAATCGAATCTTTAGGTGCTCAATTTTTTATCATTGTCATCACGACATTTTATTGCTATGCAACAGCAACCATTAGTAAAGAGGACTAGCTGACCCGCGCAACTTCGTATGCGTAAATTTTCCTCTTTTTTAAACATTTTTCATTGCTGCTCCGCTCCTATTGGTCGTAGCGTGATGTTACAGCCTATAACCTTCCTCGATAAATGGGCTATCCAAAAGTTTTTTTTTTTCAATTCGAACCAGTCCTGAGATCATCGCTTTCAAACAAACAAACAAACTCTTCACCTTTATAATATCTATATCTACATATATCTTCTATATCTATACATATAATAAAACTGTAAATTTCACGTGTCTGTACATGGCCGAACTTAGTGAAAAAAAAATTAGGAAATGTTCGAAAAGAGTATTCAAACACTGCTGCATTTTTAGAAATGTCTGTCTGTCTGTCTGTTTGTTTGAACACGCATCACGCAAAGACTACCGTACAGATTCGGTTGAAATTTTGCACGTGCAATCTAATAGATGCAGATTAACATTTAGGCTATAAATTATCACGCTTTTTCCCATAGGAGCTAAGCAGTAAGGGATAATGTCTGTAGCTATTTTTCGTTATAAAACAGTAACTACTAGACGGATCTTTATGAAAATTTGCAGTTTTATAGTAAATACTATAGGACATTATTTACACTATGAATCATTACGCTAACGTCTATGGGGAACGAGTAGCAACGTATTTTTTAAATTGTAACCCATGGAATACATAACTTCACGCTAAAACTAAAAGGAGCTAAACACAACATTGTTAAGTTTCATAAGAACAGTTATTTTGACGAGGCAAGTAGCGAACAGTATAGCCTCGATAGCTAGCGGACTTAGACGACGAAATCCCGAGCTCGAATCTGATGCTTGATTATGTTCTTTTTGTATTTTTTTAAATTGTCTTTATCCTTTTTTAATATTTTTCTCAATGTTTTAGTTATTTTTTCGACCGTAAGTAACTTATTTACTTTGGTTATTATTTTTTTATATTAAAAATCAAGTAAATTATGCACGTAGGTAAGTTAATTATAGGTATTGGATGCACTGCTGAGAGTAATTAATTAATCGTAGTAGAAATGAAAAACAATATTACATTATAATTAAAAAGTATTCGACATTTTCCAGAAATGATGTGTTCGTCTAAAAAAAAGACATTACACACGCAAAAAAAAAACATGTAGCGCCATCTATGAAATCAAATTGTTCACCGTGATCAAATAATTCCTTATTGTGAAAACATTTATTAGGGTATAGGTGCTTGAGATGCTGAGTGGCAACATTCTTGAAAGTAGATGGCGTTGTATTCAATAACGTTCTATACTTAGTAAAAGAAGTTTTAAAAAGAAACACATTGCTATGATTTTTAGAAATGTTTGTCTGTCTGTCCGTTTGTTTGACCACGCATCACACAGGTGCATCGAGGATCATGTTTTGGGGTTATGGTTGGAGATTACGTGTTCATCAATTCAACGATAATGAAAGGCTCAATATCGGTCAAGTGTGAGTAGTTCGGGTGACGGGAGGAGGGGGGTCGTTGTTTGTCAACCGTACCTTTAGGGATATCTGACATTTTCGCGGGCATGACACACATGACACGCTCTGTGTTTGCTTACTAAAGTGTTACAGCAGTTTTAATATTTGTATTGCGTTGTAACACTATATGAAATACACCCCATTTTTAGCCATCATCAGTGTTGTATATGTGTTTAAGTGTTCTATGTGTGCGTGGCTGCGCCCGCGCCATGTTTTAACGAACAATAAATCAGTGTGTCTATAGCTGTCACGTCTTTCACTTGTCTCCCGTATTTAGTACCTAACAGTGGCGACGAGTTTTTACCCACATTTAAAAATTAGTAATCGGAAGATGAATTGCATCGGCATTTTGTCTACGTTTGATCACAACGTGCAGGAATGGAAGTCGTACAAAGGCCGAATTACGCAATGGTTTATTGCAAATGACATCGACCCGAAGAATGATGCAGCTGGAGCCAAGAGGCGCGCGATCCTGCTCAGCGCATTTAGTGACGGTACATATAAGTTGGCAGCGAATCTGGCCCTGCCAAAAGACATCCAGGTAGTGCCATATGACGAAATAGTGCAGTTACTAGATGGACATTTCATTCCGAAGATATGCGGCTTCAGCGAGCGTTATAATTTTTACGCAGCGGTACAGCAGCAGGGCGAGACATATACGCAATGGGCGTCAAGACTACGAGGACTTACGGCACATTG
Organism: Herminia tarsipennalis; assembly: GCA_945859575.2. Lineage (NCBI taxonomy): Eukaryota > Metazoa > Arthropoda > Insecta > Lepidoptera > Erebidae > Herminia > Herminia tarsipennalis. The sequence goes on from OX243840.2 coordinate 10,821,561, forward strand.
TAGGTTCAGTAACGTAGAGGAAGCGTTACGAGATCGGTTCGTGATGGGAATGGCAGCAGGGCATGAACGTGAGAAGCTGTTCGCGCAGGACATCGACAAGCTGACCCTGGCCAAGGCGGTGGAGCTAGCGGAGAGCGTGCGGTGCGCGCGAGCTGGCGCCGCCACTACTTCGGCTGTCGTGGGGCAGCAGACGCCGGTGTTCAAGATTGCCAAGGAAGTAAATAGTGCCAAAACCATCAGTGCCGGTAAATTAAAGTGTACAGTGTGCGGCCGTAATAATCATGAGTCGTCCAAATGTCGGTTTGCAAACTACAAGTGCAATAAGTGTAACACCAAAGGTCATTGGCGTAAAATGTGTAATAAGGTTAATTACGTGTCGACAGGTGATGTGAGCGGGGACGACGACGATGGTAAGTCATTGTTTAACATACGCTCAGTCCGTGGGGAACCTATGACAGAAACGGTTTCAGTTTTTGGGAATGATTTGCAATTTCAAATAGATAGTGGATCAGCGGTGACAGTTATATCCGAAGGTACCTACCTATATATAAAAATGTTCCGTAATATTCCGTTATTAGAATCAAAAAGAATGGTTTGTAATCAACCCTGGGTTTGCCACGCAGCCTGCTGCAATATCTAGAATTCTGGGGTGATGGTGAGTATGACAATTCCACCTCATTTCTTCCTCCCTCCCCTATTCGGAATACGCCGGTTCCATCAATATTTATATGGCAGGTCAGATCCATTTATATTACGCACGGATCACAAGCCGTTAATTTCTATTTTCGGAAAACATAAAGGTATTCCGGAAGTGTCCGCTAATAGATTGCAGAGATATGCAATGTTTTTAAGTGCATACAATTATTTAATAGAATATGTTCGGAGCGCTGATAATAACGCGGATTATCTGTCCCGGGCGAGTTTAAAGGGTGAGTCAGAGCGCACTCGCGCCGAGAGCGAGGGAGACAACATAGGCGCACACGCCGCTGCGGCCGCGGCTCCCATTGATCGCGCATCATATGTAAACTTTGTTGTAGAAGGCGACATGCCGTTGACCTTGAATGAGTTACGCAACGCTACTAATGACGATACGGTATTAAAATTAGTTGTAAATTATGTTCAAAACGGGTGGCCTAAGAAGGTGTTAGACTTGCAGTTAAAACCTTATCATTTATGTAAGACTGAATTTTCATATGAAAACGGTTGCTTAATGAGAGGACATAAGGTTGTTCTCCCCGAATCATTGCGGACAAAGGTGTTATTAGAATTACATAGCTCGCATTTAGGCATCGTAAAAACGAAATCGGAAGCTAGGTCACGGTTTTGGTTCCCAGGCATTGATGCAGCGCTAGAAAAAATGATACTTTCGTGTGAAATATGCAAACAGCTACGGCCCTCGCCACCCCGGGCGCCGTTAGCACCATGGAAGTTTCCTCATGCACCATTCTATAGAATACACTTAGACTTTCTGGGGCCACTGAATAATCAAATGTTTTTGGTACCTAGTGGTAGATGCGCACACGAAATGGTTAGAGGTATATGACGTGAGTACTTCTACCACCTCGGCAACCGTTATTGAAAAACTTTACGATTTTATGTCTAGGTACGGGTTACCTCACACGATTGTTAGTGATAACGGCACTGCGTTTACATCTGCTGAGTTCACAAAATTTTGTTTATTAAATGGTATTGCTCATCTTACATCACCGCCTTACAATCCGGCTAGTAATGGACAGGCAGAGAGTTTTGTTAAAATTGTCAAAAAGGGTATAAAGTCAAGCGTTTTAAGTTCTCGAAATAAGATGGAGTGTAAGCTAAAAATGTTAAAAATTTTATTTGATTATCGTAATTCAGTTCATTCTGTCACAGGGGTCTCACCGGCTGAACTGGTGTTTGGGCGAAAGCTCAGAACACGTCTTGATTTAATTCAACCAAACTTAACGTCGCCCCCACTCACATCACTAATCGATGATGTTAAACAAAAACAGTGCTCGCAGATTAAGTGCTATGGCGGCAATAATAAACAAGTGTTTAAGCCGGGCGATGAGGTCATGTTTAAAAAATTTTTGAACAATTGTAAATTCCTGTGGTGCAAAGGTACTGTTATAAAAAGACTGGGTAAAGTGTTGTATCTAATTAAAGACCATGTCTCTTCGTCGGACGTCAAAAAACATAAAAATCAAATAGTGTTATATAAAGGTACATCTCCACCCGGTGACGTCGACGATTTCACATTGGACAGCGACCCAATTCAAAGCGAACCCAGCGTTTCTCAATCGCTTGAGAGTGGGGAGGGAGGAAGAAATGAGGTGGAATTGTCATACTCACCATCACCCCAGAATTCTAGATATTGCAGCAGGCTGCGTGGCAAACCCAGGGTTGATTACAAACCATTCTTTTAAAAGTAAATGTATTTTCTATTTATGTTAAATAGGGGGAGGAACTGTTGTATATGTGTTTAAGTGTTCTATGTGTGCGTGGCTGCGCCCGCGCCATGTTTTAACGAACAATAAATCAGTGTGTCTATAGCTGTCACGTCTTTCACTTGTCTCCCGTATTTAGTACCTAACAATCAGCCTATCGCAGTCCACTGCTGGACATAGGCCTCTCCAATTGCACGCCACTTTGTTCTATCTTCGGCTTCTCGCATCCAGCTCCTGCCAGCCGTTTTGCGTAAATCATCACTCCACCTGGCCTGAGGGCGTCCTACACTACGTTTGCCGTGCCGTGGTCTCCACTCAAGAACTCGTTTACCCCAACGGTTGTCGGTTCTTCGGCAAATATGGCCAGCCCACTGCCACTTCAGCTTGCTAATCCGGTGGGCTATGTCGATAACTTTGGTTCTCTGCCGGATCACCTCATTTCTGATTTTGTCCCTAAGAGAAACTCCGAGCATAGCCCTTTCCATAGCCCGCTGAGCGACTTTGAACTTGTGGACTAGCCGTACCGTCAGTGTCCACGTTTCGGCTCCGTATGTCATGACGGGTAGGACGCACTGATTAAACATTTTTAGCCAAAATGGCAAAACAGAACCCTTATAGTTCCCTTATGTGCGTCCGTCCGCAGCTTAGCTCAGAGACTGTTAGTGCTAGAAGGTTGCAACTTTTGCATGAATAAATTACTAACGCCGATAAAGTGAAAGAACAAAATCTTGAAAATCATTATTTTTTTAAGGATACCTCTCTTATATGTAAAGTGGGGATGTGATTTTTTTCTCACCTACCTACCCCATCGTGTGTATCATTAGATAGGTCTTTTAAAAAGCGTTTAGGGTTTGTGAAGACTATTTTTAGATTTAAGGATTCCTTTGTGTATAATATTAGGCTTTATAGTGAACATTTTTGTTAGAGTCAAGTGTCCCCCTGCCAGCTAAATGGTTGATGTTGGGTATGTGAAAAAATTCAGGGTAGTAGTATAAATACTAAAATTATAAGGAAAACTATCACAGTTAAGTACTTAGGCTTTACAAGTTTACGATCACATGAGAAGTAACAACATTTTCGTACAAATTCTATTAAAAATTATTAGGTAATAAGTAGGTATAACGTTGAAAGAATGAAACAAAAACAACAGAAAACCCACTTCTTAAGCCGCACACCAAACTAACTATCTAAAAGAATAGAACAGATCGATTTTTATTTAGTAAGTATTTAGTCAACAGGACTGTTTCCAACATATTTACACAGAAGTTATTTCTTTACCTAAACTACCTTAATTTAAACCCGACTTTCACGCGAACGAAGTCGCGGGCACAGCTAGTTAGTATATATGTGCGCGTACCACGTAGTCCCGCTTACGACCCCGGGCCCACCCACCAGCGTGTGGTCTCAGCTTTATAACTAAGAGCCAAATAAGCCTAGAAAAACCGAAACCAATAATTATTTTTATTCTTTGTACCTAATTATATTTGTCACAAAATTACAACGTTAATTTAATACCTACCTAATTTTTTGAAGCAAAATTCATTAATATCGTTTTATGTAATGTTGTAGGTATGTGGCCCACTTAAATTGAAAATGCTCTATAAAGAATTTAATTAGAATCAGGGAAACAAAATATACTTTCCTGCATAGTTTTTACATTTTGTTAGAGTGCAGAGAAAATAAAAGGCTACAAAAACGTTTAAACGTTTTAGTAATATTTGACTTTTTTAAAACCCTTATTGCCAGAGCCGAATTTAGAGGTGTGAAGGCACTGGGGCAACGAAAGAGCGGTGGCCCCTAATTATTTTCCGAATTAAAAAACAAACCGTTCATTGCGTATAGTGTTTATACGATTGTTAAAACAAGGTTAAAAGACGGTTTATTCCAAAAAGCTCTATTATTCTAAAATAAAAAAACCGGACAAGTGCGGATCGGACTCGCTCACCGAGGGTTCCGTACAAATTTGTTGGTACATATTATAAATGGTACAGGAACCGAGTCTCGAAATTACGTTTTTTGTGGCATAAACGGCCAAATCATTTTTTGTGGCATAACGTTAACTTAGAAGTTTAATTTCTTCAGAGTTTCAAGGGACTGTAGACCTGATATATGTAGGTATGGTTTTAATTTCAATTCGATACATCCACGCGTTCTTTTTTAACAGACAGAGGGACGGCTCAGAGACTGTAAGTGCTAGAGGCTGTAATTTTGCATCGATACACATAGGTATTACTTACGCCGACAAAGTGAAAGAATAAAATCTTGAAAACATTTTTTTTAGGGCAGGTAAGTACCTGTATGTGAAGTGAGGATGTGATTCTTTTTCTCACCTACCCTATCGTGTAGGAGATCATTAGATAGGTCTTTAAAAAACGTTCAGATCGATTTAGGGATCCGTTTATTGAGTAATAAGCAGAGGAAGTTAAACAAAAATACGTAGGTAAGTATGTAAATAGTATGTTGCAATAATTGCACTGGCGCAAGCTCTTACCTTTTCATTTATTTAGAGTAAACAATAAAACATTATTTGTTTTTCCATTTTCTTTTGTCAAAACTAATACGTGCTGATTATATATAAATGGGGGACTTCAACGCTAAAGTAGGAGTACAAAATTGCAGCGAATTGGTAGGCATAGGGGGCAAATTCTAATCAACTTCCTCGAACGGGATCACTTCTTGATGAACTCCTTTTTCAAGAAACAGCCCCAAAGGAAGTGGACGTGGCAAAGCCCCGACACTATGACGAAAAATGAAATCGACTTTATCATGACGGACAAAAGCGTATATTCAGAGACGTCACCGTGATCAACAGGTTTAATACCGGTAATGATCACCGACTTGTCCGAGGCTCTCTGAATATCGACTTCAAGGCGGAACGTGCCCGTCTGATGAGGTGCAGGCTCCGGTCTACTTTGCTCCAAACCATGATAGGATCCGAAGCGTTCCAGTCAAACCTGGATAACCGATTTGCTGCCATGGAAACCACAACAGACGTAAACCAGAAGCTCGTAAATGTGGTTCGAATACTCAGGGAAGGTACGAGATTTTGTAAAATGCAGCGTAAGGGCAGGAAGTCGAAGTTTCGGAAGGGACTTTAGGGCTAATGAAAAAACGACGTGAAAACCCACCCGTCACTTCAAGAGATCAACAAGCCTATACGACACGGCCTTCGGCGCTCCAACACTCTTTTGATTAAAAAAGCGATCGAGCAGAACCGGGGGTCAAAAGTGTTCGTACAATCTCTTGGAAGAAGCCACCTGACGAAGTTGACCACAGCAAGTGGAGAAGCGTTTCTTCGAAGCCGGCAGTCCTCTCCGGCTTCTATGGCCGTTTATACGCTTCGCATGCATCTCGACCTGAACCTGAAAATGAGGGTCCTAGAGCCACTCTAACACGCTACTACACCGAAGACGGATGAACTGATAAAACCAAGGTCATTTTCAATGAACATGTACTACCGGAACCGACAGCGGTGCACGGCGCCGTTCTCGAAGTTGTTCAAAAATATGTGTACCTCGGGCAGTTATTGCAGTTAGGTAGAAACAACTTCGAGGACGAGGTGAACAGAAGAATTCGGTTGGGTTGGGTAGCGTTTGGTAAGCTACGTCAAGTCTTCTCATCGTCGATCCCACAATGCCTTAAGACTAAAGTCTTTAATCAGTGCGTCCTACCCGTCAAGACATACGGAGCCGAAACGTGGACACTGACGGTACGGCTGGTCCACAAGTACAAAGTCGCTCAGCGGGCTATGGAATGAGGTGATTCGGCAGAGAACCAAAGTTATCGACATAGCCCACCGGATTAGCAAGCTGAAGTGGCAGTGGGCTGGCCATATTAGACGAAGAACCGACAACCTTGGGGTATACGAGTTCTTGAGTGGAGACCGTGGCTCGGCTAACGTAGTGTAGGACGCCCTCAGACCAGGTGGAGTGATGATTTACGCAAAACGGCTGGCAGGAGCTGGATGCGAGAAGCCGAAGATAGAACAAAGTGGCGTGCTATTGGAGAGGCCTATGTCCAGCAGTGGACTGCGATAGGCTGATGATGATTATAACGAGCAACATAAAACCAGGTTATGAAAAAATTAAACCAATTTAATTCCTTTTTGACTGAAGTTTTAAAAAATCACAAAGTATATATTTATTTTTTATATTGTCTAGTCGAGCTCAATAAATCTATTTTATGTTAGCAGATTAGCTGATTTTAAGTAGTAGATTTTTGAACATATCACGTATCTCCAGTGTTTCGGGATTCGGCATTAAACAATTACAATTAAACAATATAGATAAGAGACAATAGAAGGATACATACCTACATACACGTCAAACACATAACCCTCCTCCGCAGTCAAGTAAAAAGTGCAGTATTTCAGTTTAATATAACCTGCTATCACATGTTTAGGTAACTATGCCCAATCATCTGTGAGATCGGACGTTATTTGAAGAAAATTGTAGTCTAAGTTTAGGTAGGTACTTCTAATTTCCCTTAATACAAGGATTTAACTTAGATTGTGTAGTTCAAACCAGGGATGTAACGGAGCTTCGACTCAGACTCCGAAAGGTCGGAACTTCCGACTGATTTTTCACCTCCGACTCTGACTTCGGTTTCGATAGTTATAAATGGGAGGTCGAAGCTATAAGCTAATTTATACTATTAAAAGTATCAAGAAAAAAGTCACTTGGATCCCTTATAATCGTTGCTACGAGTCCATTTAATATATGACTGAATGATGTTTTTTTTTACTATTTTATCTAATTATTTTCAGCCTTTCTTAACATATTTGTTTTCTCACCACCTCCGACTCCGATAAGCCAAATTTAAAAACTTCGACTCTGACTTCGATTTCGATTAAAACCATCTTCGTAACAACCCTAGTTCAAACCTAAAAAAAATTGGTAAATAAAAGTGTTGGACATTGCTAAAGGTAGCGAAGTGAAAGAGATAGATTTACTGGAAAATTGTCAAATGAGACCACTAGTATAACAAATATCTTCCTTTGCCTATTGGTCAGCTTTCTAAAGGCGCATTGGAGAATAGGCTGGAGTGATAAGTCCAGACGGCACACAAACTGCGATCCACTATTATCCTCAGATATCCTCCTCCTATGACGTCAGATGTCAACAACGAAGTGTTTGGTTCACAAAGTTACTGAATGTCAAAAAAAGTGAGTATAAATCACTTGTATCGTTCCTATGTGCCAAAATAACATCAAAACTGAACCTAACCTGCCGAAGGATGCAGGTAGGTATTAAGAAAAAGTGGTGCAACTTACAACAAATTTAACTTCACAAATGCTCAAAGCGGTTCTTATTCTGTAATAAGCAAATTAGCACACTTAAAATATCACTATTTGTCGATTGAGTAATATTTTTCCATTATGTATTATTTCATAAATTCCCTCCGTATGGCACACTTTTGGGTCACCTTGTATAGTACCTACGTACAATAATATGTAGGTAAGTACTAATAATAATTTAGAATCGAAGTCTGCTATTTAACTATTGTCATTATTCGCGCGGTAGGAGTGTATCCGACTGCTACGCAAGTAGTCATGGGTTCGATTCCCACCCAGGATAAAACTTTGTGTGATGAGCACGATGTTTTATTCTGTGTCTGGGTGTTATTTATCTATAATATGTATGTATTTAGAAATATATAAGTATGTTTATCAGTTGCCTGGTTTCCATAGTACAAGCTCTGCTTAGTTTGGGATGAGATAGCGTTGGGTGAGTTGTTCCAAAATATTATTATTACGATATTATTATTATTAAATAAAAACATCTTGCTAGATTCGTAATGATATAATTGTGATTTTTTAAATATGTACCTAATGAATACAGATAGGTATAATGACCGATGGGATATTGGTCATTTTCATAACAAGTTTTCTCATAAGAACACATTGGTTTCACAATATAATTCACGGTATTCCATATTTCCACACACAGAATAAAAATAGTGTGGCACAAATGATATTATTATATTCGTTCGGGACACAGGTATTGTACCAAACGCGAATGCTATATTTAAATCATACAATAAAGAATAAAAGAAAATATTACAAATAATTTAGTAAAAACACATACTGATAAAATATGTGACAGTATCATCATTAAGAAGAAAACGATAAAATAAGTATTATATTCAACTATTACTTTTATACTTGCATTATATTTGTACATTTGTCACGAATGCCAAAAATACAGATCTTGTATTCATAATAAATTCATAATATATTTTAAGGGAAAGTTTAGACATTCTCATGTATCTCTAACATTATCTTATTTAAAAGATTCAACTATTTACATAGAAAAACTGTCTAAGACATGCATCATTCAACAACATACAATAACTTGAATAACAACAATAATTATTATATAGAGCCAAAAATAATCTACCACATATCTAAGTATCATTATACAAGTGTTACAACATATACAGATAGAAGTACATCAATATTATTATATATATTTATTGCATACACATATTGTGATCTGGCATCTAAAAGTAACAATGTATACCTCTATTTTACCCTACAATGACAATGATATATTTAAACTTACTACAGAATGAATATGAGAGCTATTGATACAGTATGCCTATGTTATTAAGTAATTTTAAGTATTGTGCAACACACATGAGTGCCATCCTACAGCAGACACCAAATCACAATAATATAGTCTTAGTTGGAATTTAGAACTGCACCCAGTTCTGTTGATTGGCTGGTGTCACAGGTTTTTGACTGGGAACACTGGAACAAACACAATTTGTTTTAATCATCTTAGTTATGATTATAATTATATTAAAATTACTAACAGTTAAGAATCAAATTGTTACTAACAAAATAGATTGTAATTGTCTGAATTATTATCTATCTAATCTAATACCTTTAAACATTATATTATACTAGCTGTGCCCTGCGGTGTTACCCACAGTTTATTAGCCTATGTGTTAATCCAGGGTGTCAGCTAACTCCATACCAAATTTGATTAAAATCGCTCCAGCCGTTTAGACGTGAAGAAGTAACAAACATACACACTCACATACTCACAAATTTTCGCCTTTATAATATTAGTGTGATTAGCTGACCCGCACAACTTCGTCTGTGTAAATTTTCCCCGTTTCCGCAACATTTTTAATTGCTGCTCCGCTCCTATTGGTCGTAGCGTGATGTTATATAGCCTATAGACTTCCACGATAAATGGGCTATCCAACAGTAAAATAATTTTTGAATTCGGATCAGTAGTTCCTGAGATTACCGCGTTCAAACAAACAAATTCTTCAGCTTTATAATTTAAGTATGGGCTTCAAATTTTCATGAAATTTAATATGCAGGGGGCATTCGGGGCGATAGATCAATCTTGCGTGGTTTCAATTGTAGAAAACGTGGTTTAAAAGACAAATACCGAGCGAACTTCGGTCGTCCACGTACTTAATATGCTAATGGGAAGTGGATCTAAGGCACAACCTCTATTGTACTAGACTAGTACATTGGGACAGACTACTTCCGACAACATCAACACTACCATGTGAATTTGACATGGACGGAAGTCTATTCTTGTCGAACAAAAATGGCATTTGTCGTAAGTATCAAAAAAGTTCACAGGACAATAAGGTCATAAGAAATTGCTGTTATTTTGTACAGGGTAGCCAGTCCAGTGTACATACTAGTACTATAAAGGTAGGTGAGATAGGGGCTTAAGTCCTCCCATCCCTCAAAGTACCTAGCCCTCAAGGACTTAGACCCCTGTGTATATGTGCTTTTCCTTGACCGAAATCTACCCTTAGCAGGGTAAAGTCTTGAAATCTTGGGCCATCCCACCAAAACCAAAATACCTGGGTACCCCACTGTGATCATAATAATGATCAAACCATTTCGGAGGAGTTCGATGACAAACACCATTTATAAGAGAACCATATTATTTGCATACAAAAGTATTATTTGTAACTGCAGGTCAACTTTATCTCGAATCCATTATCTGTATACATATAGAAGGTTTTATCTAACAAACAACTAACAAAGCTGTGATTATGACAAAACCCTCGGTAATTGTGAGAATGTGAACAGACAATGAACAACATAGAACAATGATATTTATCATACCAATAGAACTATGTAAAATTTTAAGTAACAGGAGTACTAGCGTTTGCTCACATCTCCACCCGCCCAACCGAATGTTGGTTATCATAATAAAAAACAGCCTTAGAGACAATTTTTGTCTGTATATATATATACATATATCTATGTCATATAGTCTGTGGGATAATGAATTTAATAATGTGTTGTCTTGTTTTGTGTAAAATGATCCTAAAATCAACAAACGGCACATTACTTTAAGAACTGTAAGGAGGAATCAAAAGCAATAAACATTAGTCTAAAAAACCTTAGATTACCTGGCAGAGTTGAAGTCACCCCATTCAGAATTAGCAGCAGGAGCAGCTGTAGCTGAGGGTGATGGTACATGTTGTGGAGATGGTGGTGGAGGCAATCTTGAGCCTCCTGGCGGGGGTGGTAACAAACCCCCACCACCAGCACCAGCACCCACACCTCGACGAGGTTTGCTACTTTCACCGTCTTTTTTCTGTAATAATACAATAAGAATGTATATTTATTTTGTACTAATTTTCGCTTGGGGCTCTACACATTAGGATGTTGATTATCACAATAAAAAGTATCCTGATTATCCTATTAGATACAGTCTATCTTATGATTTTTCTTTTTGTTTTTTTTTTACTTTTTTCAAATTGTATTAAGATTAAATCAGATGTTGAGGCATGAAAAGGTAACAGACTACACACTTTTGCATTTAATATAATATCTTGGGACAATTCACACAACACTATCTGATCCCACTAAGCAGAGCTTGTACTATGGAAACCAGACCACTGATAAAATATATACTTATACATTTCTATATACATCCATATTATTGATAAATAACACCCAACACAGAATAAACCGTGGTGTTCATCGCACAAAGTTATATCCTGGGTGGGGATTGAACCCACAACTTCTTGCGAGCAGTCGGATACACTCCCACCGAACCACATAGGTAGACGACAAGAGTTAACAACTTTAGTATAGATATCATAAAATAAATATACAACTATATGATATTTTTTACATAAGTAATCAGTGTATGTAACTATCTATTAGATCTAATAACAACATGATTCATTCAAAATATAGAGAAGCTGAGTTTTAGGGTTACCAAAAGTTCTGATTATAACTATAGGTAAATACTCTTCTTTAGTCTTTTTTTAAATAAGTCATTTTAAGCATATAAATATTCATAATTTTTTAAAAGATTGTTTTAAAAAGGATTTAATCATGCCAACCCTACAGAGGAAATGACTCATTCCTCTAACATTACAAAAGAGTAGCAATGGTAACTTACAGTAATTTTCATGTTGATTTTAATGGTTTCTCCTTCTTTGAATCCAAGATCAAGTTGCTGCTGAGGAGTCCCCTCACCCTCCTGTTCTTTTCTTAACCATTTAAAATGATCTTGTAGAGCAACATTGAGGTCAAATGAATCTGAACGATCTCCAAATCCTAAGCCTATATAAGCACTTCGACCTGAAATCGTATTGCATCAGAAATTATTAACAATCTACATTAAAAAAATATAAATAAAATGTGTTATCGGTAATTTTATTACCATTATCGTCTTGAATCCTCACAACAAAGTAGCGTGAACTATCTGTTACAGATTCGAGAGCCACCCCCGGATATTTATCTATGGGGCACTTGGCAAATAGCTCTCCCGAAGTTTTGTCTTCAAGCTTCATAATCAACTCCTCTCCCTTGGCGACGAGCCTCATCCTTCCTGTCCATTGCGGTTCTTGTAAATTCCAATCAGCTGCCCTGAAACACCCACCTTTATGTAGATTCTTTCTAAACAATTACCCACAACACAAAATTATAATTTACCTACCTGTATCCTCTATTGGAAGATCTAGGCGGAATTTTAAACACAAACACTTCATTCTTAACAAGTATTACACTCTCATAACTTTCCATTTTTTACTAAAATTCAATATAACATGAAAACAAATAAATAAATTTTGGATGTATTTTGTTAAATGCTGCCACTGACGGTAATGACGTGACGTGCACAAAAATTGGAAAGTTCTGACAGCTACATAAATCATTAGCATTCAGATTCGAAAAAAGGATAGCAATACCAAACTCTATTTAGTCTGTGGATAACAACATCACCAGGATCGAATATTAGTAAATTAAAAAAAAAAAAAATAATGGAAATGAAAAAACTATTTATACATTATTTTAAGGAAAAAACGATATGAAAATATGGTTGCATTCTCTCATCTTCTCATCTCGACATTAGTAATCGTACGATACAATGATGATATAAGCAAAAAGGTATAGAACAGAGTAACATTTAGAGAACATTCAATCATTTATACTAATGCACACATAACGTAACGACTCAATGAGTACCCGTATGAATTCGTTAATAATATAGTCATCGATCGAGAAGAAATAAACTCAAATTATAAACCTCAGCGCTCCGTGCTAATATTGAATTTGAGTTCTGTTCAAAAAGATAATTACAAAGTCAACCTTCAAAAAGGAAGAGGTTCTCAATTCGACTGTTTTTTTTTACATTTTTGTTCACCGATTAGGTACGCAAAGATGGCTGGACCGATTTAAAAAAATCATTTTGTGTTTGGAAGGGTATACCTCCAAGTTGGTCCCATTGTCAGATCACGATCTAATGATGGGTTCCTGGAGAAATCGAGGGAACTCTTCAAATATTAAAGGCACACCTACAGTGATTTAGGTATATTTCATAGTGATTCGTGCATTTACTCTCAAAAAGCACAAATTGGTGAAATGGAAGACCACAAATGACGAGCGAACCTATCCAATATTTCACGGTTCGCGATTCAATTATTATGACTTTAATCTCGTCATACTACTATTACACAATGTAATAGAGCTGATACTGAACTATCATGTGAACTCCTCATTAATTAACGGC